>CM060575.1:0-2400000 GCA_030625065.1 Alectoris magna | reverse complement strand
AAAAGACAGGCAATACATCTGTTACCCTCCCACCTTCCAGAGCAGCTTCTCTTTCACCAACCGAAAGCAATTCTACCAGCAACTCAAACATCTGCACCACCTGGGCCTGTCTACTCACTGCTTTTCAACTGCCCACTTGTTCCAGGAACAGTTCTCCTGCCTTTTTGGTCTCTAAGAATATGTTGTCATGATGGCCAGGAGCAGAGCAATGTCAGGTGTGCCTCACCACAACTTGTCCCTTCTCCCCTTCCAACCCTAAAGCACTACACACCCTCCCCAAGGGTTGACCCTAAAACTGTTTAGTAACAGAAAGCCCCACACTACAGCAAAAGGAAAGCACCATGCTATGTTAGGAGCAATTTCTCGTGCTTCCTAACAAACACTAAGGCAACTGGGATTACTCAACACTAGGAAGTAAGGCAAAAACCAATCCCAGCGATTTCCATTCTTTGTGACAGCACAAATTGCAGCATCCTGCAGCAGCCCCTCTCCCCATGACAGAAAACACGGGGCACTGCTGCAGGATAGGTGGCACCTGTCTGAACATGAGCACCTGCTCCCACTTCCTCCAGCACTGAGATCAACAGAGGAGTGGTCCTGGTCCTGTAAGGCAGGCCTTGATTTAAGGGGAAATCAAAGAACAGGAGGACTAAAGCGACTGCTATCTATCGCCTCAGTCTTCAGAAGCAAGTTAATTGCTATGGTGTGAGCAGATCGAAGCTGCTAATTACAGTGCTGGCAAGACGCTGGGATTCGTGCTGCTGAGTTGGCACTGGAAGTTTTGTTGCCCCCTCCAAGTCTCCTTTTTTTGAAAGCTGCAACCTGAAGACGTGGAGATTGGTAGCAAAACTCTGGGTTGTGCCAGTCCAAATACTGCAAAGGGAAAGAATTTCTGTAGCGTTTGCTCTGGAAACCACACCAGAAAGATGGTCCCTAGGGATTTTTCCAGACCGAATCCTGTAATAAAAAAAATCCTCCTATAGGTTCCCAATGCTTCCCATTCCTGATGGAGAACAGCATGCGTGTCCACAGCACAATTTCTGAAATCTCCATAGACTTCTTTAAAGATTCTTCACTGGACTCTGAGCTAGCCAGCACCTTCAGCACACACAGCTCCACAAAGACAGTGCCAGAACCGCACAGGGCAGGTTCTCTTTGTCTGTGGAAGCACAGTTCCATTATTACTAAGGACAGCAAGGAGGAGAAAACAAGTGAGTGCAGAACAGGCATTCAAAGTCAGGTACCAAGCCCCAGCCCTGGCCCCTGCTGGCTTTCCTGTACCAGAAAAGGGTAACAAAAACAGATGTGGAAACATGGGAAATGACAAATTATTGCAAGCCTATATAAGCAAGAAAATGGTAGCTAGGAACATCACCATCAGGTTGTAACAAGCAATCTTAGCACTGGCCAGGATCCATGTCTGCCTGACGCCGCCCCTTACACTACTTTATATCCCATCAGGGTATCGTGCTTACACTTCTCAAGTCTCTGCCTCCCCCTGCTCGTACCTGGCACATGTGGTAAAGCACTTTAGATCCAGTAAAAACTTGATCACATGCTAGACGTTAATTTTAAGTTACTACTTACACGACAAAATGCCCCTCTACGTTTTGGACGCTGCAGAAACCAACCTGAGTTTATAAAACACTTTGCCAAGTGCAGATTTTTATTTCATACCTCCTAAAGAAGGATAAAGGGGAAGTAACATAAAGAGTAACGGTTGCTCAGGTGCAAATGCCCATCGCTTGTATGCAAACACAGAAACACACCAGTGAGAAGCACAAGCAGCTGGGCTCCAAAAACGGTTACTTGATATGACTGAAAACAACAGGAAAATTATTAATTTAAAGAGAACCAAGAATGAAGGACTCAATAACAACACACCACCGGAGGTTCCAGTAAAGGGAACAATACTTAACGAGCAGTAGAATTACCTAAACTTAACATTCTGTTCAGAAAAGGGCTTTCAAAAAGAATCTTTGTTGCGTATCAAAATTAGGAAGAAAAAAAGGGGGGGGGGGGGGGTATTTCTGTTGGCAGGCTCGGAGCCTTTGGAAGCAGAAGTCACAGCTCCCCACACTGCTAATTGGAAGCTCTCAGAGGGCCAGCTGGGGAGGCGAACGCCCTTCTTTCCAATGGAGATCAACGCTGGGCTGTTAAAGAGAGGGGCTTCTAGAAGAGCTGATGGGACGGAACCGCCGGACGGCTCAGCACACGGGCCCTGCCTGGAGCACAGCCGCAGGCCTGCGCTGGGCGGCGGGAACCGGGCGGCTCGGCACACGGGACCGACAGCCGCAGCCCGGCAGATGCCCGCAGAACCGCCCGGGTCCGTTCCCCACCGCCCAGACGGATGACGTCACACCCCGCACCGAAGTCACCCTACAGGCCGACGCCGTCCCCTCCCCGCCGGCAGGTGGCGCCGCGCCGACGGTGGCGCCGCAATGACGTCATGACGTCGCGCCGTCCGCCCACCGCCACCGCTGAGGCGCGGTTCGCCTGGTCCTGCCCGCACGGCCCGCACGGCCCGCCGCCCCTGCCCGGCCCGTCGCTGACCTCCTCGCCGCGGCACAACGAGCTCTCGCCGCTCCTCGCGCCCCACCGCCACGGCGGGCAGCACCGCCGCCCAGCCGCAGCGCATGCGCAGGGCGCCAACCGTCGTCCTTACTCCGCGCCGGGCGCGGTGCGCATGAGCGCGGCGCACGTCAGGATAGCGCTGGCGGTGCTACGCATGCACATATGGATGGCAAAACCGTACTGTGCGCATGCGCACGGCCTTCCCGCCACTAATTGCTGTGGTGACGCCCGTCCCTCTCCCCCCCCCCCACAAACCACCCTCCTGAGGCGAATGGGGGCTGCGGCGGGCAGCGCCCTAGGTGTGTACGCGTTTTTGCGCTGGCTTTGAATTTTATTCCTCGAAGCTCAGTATGGGTGCAGAAAGAACCAAAATCACTCCTGGTACCACTTCTTAGTAGGCCCAGAAGCAGAGGGTTAGCGGTCACAGGAAGCACGGCGGCTGTCAGTTACACGTCAGCTATCCTTAAAACGCCCCCGCTGGGCCTTTCACCACCACCACACAGCACTGCCGCTGCTGTGAGTGATATCATGGCTCCTCCGTGCATTACATCTGTTGTGTAGCTGCAACCTTGCTCCCTAATTTGACCTAATTAAGATAAATGGACAGTGTCATAGCGTTGTCTGTTTGGAAACCTCGCAGCAAACACACACAGCAAAACTGTATCAACGTTACAGCAGAACACGCAGCTGGGACACTGCGCTTTTTCACTTCCAGCAAAGCAATTTCTTTAGCTGTACTAAATTCAATATTAGCTAGAAACCATTGAGTTCCGAGCAAAGGACTGGTGGCTATTTTGGAAAGACTCATCAGTGTGCTTTATGCAGTGCCTCCCCCCAGGAGGTGCCGTGTACCCACGCCACTATGAGAACTCAGAGATGATATTCGTGGGCACTCTACTACAATTATTCTACAAAACAGCAGTACTTGAGGTCACTATGCGATACTAGTTACAGTAAATATGTACATCTGTATCTATCATATCTGTGCATACATACATTTATATGAATACGCGTTTATCCCCCAACATGCTACATTCAGCATTTCTCAGAAATGTGTCTCACTGTCATCTCTGTGGAGTCTGAGGGCAAACACACTGATCTGTGCCAAGACCTGTAACCCTGGTAGCTCTTTAGCAGCTGCAGATTAACTTTTTAAAGCTTTCAATTCAAATTGGTTCAACCTAAGTTAACAGTGATCAGAGAAGCAGGGAAGAGAGCCGATTCCAACGGCAGAGGTTGCAGGACTGAGTACAGTTTAGGTTTTGCATCGATTTATTACATTAATCTGCCCCTCACAGAATCCGATGGACTTTGGTCATGCTGGCTGATGGAGTTCAGCACGGTGCTCGGTGCACCGAAGGTCTTGAAAGGGCAAAGCAGTCGGCAGAGCAGCACTGACCTCCAGATGAGTTATTTTTTGCAGTTATTAAATGCGAATTTGGGGATGGAGCATGCCATCATATCCATCTCCACTTTCAAACCTGCCAAAAAATATGTGTGTTTCCATAGAGTATGTCAGACAGCACAAGTTAAGAGCATACATTTCAAATTGATTTGTTGTTAACCAAAATCTGCCTTGTTCTCCTGAGAGGTAAAATCAAATACCATTTCCAAGAAGAATCAGTCTCCTCTGGTAAAGGCATTGAGCACTGAACGTATGTTAAGGATCTCTAAAATTGAAAATAGAAAATCAAACTAAAAAAGAAACAAGCAGAAAAAAAGCCCTTCTGTTTTGGTTTCTTGAAACATGTTGCAAGACAATGCAGAATGCTTGTTTCCTTAAAATATCTGCTAAACCACTTTGAAAAGAACAAGTCCAGCGATTGAGACACGTAAGTGAAACAACACTCAAGCTGGATCTCCCTCTGCCTCCAGTCACAGCCATGACTTCCCAGGTTTCTAAGAGTTGAATGTGGGACAGCTCCACTTCGGCTTTACTTACTGATTTATTTCTGGAGCAGGTTTTAACCCCAATTACCCCTCATTCACTTGGGCTGCAAAAGGAGAACCAAGTTTTGCTTGGCTTCACGGACTGCTTCTTTGTTAACTGCTATTGCCTGACCCCAAATCCCTTGCAGATAATGTCCTAAAATTTGGAATCATATTGTATGGATACGTTTAATGGGCAATTCATTAGGATACCTTTGGCAACATGGATTTAAAAAGAGGAGGAAACTGCTTCTTTCACCAATTCGTCATCCTTCCTGCTGCATGTAGATATATTAATGGCAAAGTGACAATCAGGAGTCCTTACAAGTTTAAGTACTTCCAGAAGCCTGTGGTCTTTGCACTCCTGCCAACCATTCCATTTGGACCAGGACTGATGGAATCATTTTTTTCTTACCCGTTCCCACCTGTTCGCAACCCAGGCTGTTTCCAGGAACAGTGGACACAAATGGACTCGTGATTTGACATAAATTTCCTGCTAGAATGGGCTCCAGTTCTGACAGCAGGAGACAGCACCAAGGAACATCCTTCTATCGTGGGTGAGAATGGGGAAATTACATGGCCCGTGTGGCAGAAAAGCTGCCCTCCTCACTTGGACTGTGTTGCAAACGAAGTACTCTAAAGAAGATGGAGTGGAAGTGTAAAACAAGAGGTAAAGAAGAAACAAAACTATTCTGAGAGCAAAGGGAGAACTAATGATTGTCTGGAAGAAAAGCTTCCTGCAGATGAAAGAAAAGCAAAACCTGTGTTCAGCCTGCCCCAGGACAGCTAGGAGACAAGGTGTTCTGGGTGCAAAAAGACAGCAAGGTCTGCACGCCTTCCTCTTCTTCCTGAGAAACAGGAGAGACAACCAGCTGGAAATGACTTGTACAAGGCAATTCCATTAGCAGCTGGGCTTCCAGGTCTTCTCTGAAATCCCAGGAATTCTGAACCCAGCGATTACTGAGAAAGAGCATGACCTCACTGGCTAAGGTTTGGGCAGACCCATGAGTGCCCTGGGAAGAATTTTCAGATGAACAGTGCATTGGTCAGGAGTGCTCTCAAGGCTCTCATTGCATTTGTGCTGACTGTCTCATCCAAACCCAGCAGATACTTGTCTTTAAAGCCTTTGGATCTTGGAGGTTTGTTTCACTTCGGGCTGAGATTCTTAAGTCCCTAACTCAGACTGACTGTGTTCTCAGGGAAATTTGTTTAAACTCTATGCAGATCTTATCTGCACAATATTTCCGAATTATTTCACAAGGAGAGTGAGAAGATTAATTCACAACTGCAACGCACTCCAGTAGTGCTAAATGTTATTAATGGCTCCCAAGTTTTCTTCTTTTGGAAACAGTGGCCATTTCTTCTCATAATGTTTTAAACAGTTGCTGCTCAAGGAGCTTAGTTTGCAGATTCCTGGCTTGTGGTTTGTCCATAAATCACAGACCTGGAGCCTAACCAAGACACTCTCGATAGTCTCAGCAGGAAGTCTGGATGAGAAAAAAAAAAACTCTGTTCTCAATCTGGCCCACGTAACTACTTTACGGGCCGGTCCAGTTTCAAAGTCCCGAGCCAGACGTGAGTGGGATCCTATCCAAGTTCAAAAACACAAGGTCTCAGGAACATCCTTTCAAACTGGATTTCACTGCCTATAAATATTTTCCATCTTCTGCCCTGGAGTATAGGTTTGACACAGCTGATGAGCCTGGGCAGAGCAGGAGAGAAGGCCACGCTGCTGATCACTGGAGGTCTGTCAGCACACAGAACTTAACTTGCAGGATTTTTTTTTTTTATAAAAAGGAACCCAACCAGTATTTTTTCCTGTGTATTGACATCAATTTTGACAGCAAAGGATCTTACATCTACTTGAACAAAAAGAAGAATGCTGCCCCGTCTCCGAAGTTTATACCTAAGCTCACATGTGTTGTCTACTTCCAGAAGCAAAACCTTGTGTGAATTTACCTCAGAACCTTAATCTGGCAATTTAAGGATAAGCTAAACAAATATCACAGCTGCCTCAGAGGCCCTGGTGAAAATGGAAAAGAATTCTTGTACACCAGTTTGCATGGTATAAACCAGACATGCAGAGGGAAATCTCGTGTGGTGTTTTCTGTTACAAACATCTTTTCTGTTGAGCAGCCGCTGCTCCTCAGGAAAAAAAAATAAATAAGTCAAATTGAGGAGAACCTCAATTTTTCCAAGGACATGGCTAACAATTTATAGCTGGAGAGTCTCCTCTTTTCCTTCCACACCTGCTGCAACCTACTATTTTCATGGCACTCTTCCCACCGCTGTCCAACACCCAATGTTCTGCAGAACCATGTAGCATCAGAAGTGAGAAGAACTGTGAAATCACCAGCTGGAAGACGCAAAGACCAACAGAGAAAAGGGAAACCAGAAGAGAGGAGGGCTTTGGAAAAGAAGCAGCATTTATTTACCATAAATACAGGTCAGCTAGACATGCAATTTATCCCACAGAAGAGATAAAAAACCCTGGTGAGCCTCCAGAAAGCCATACCCTGGAAAGCCATTTCCCAGTTACTTCCCTTTCTCTGCAGCAAGACAAGGATGAACTCAACTATCCAGCAGCTTGGTGATCTTTTCTGCCATGGGATTGTACCAACACGTTCCACCAACAGCATCTGTCTGCTAATGACAGCAATCAGTCTCCGTGCCTGGTTAGGGGTGGAAGCCTCTTGACAAATTAATGGATTCTGCAGTGCTTGTGCAGAGCACAGTGGTGCACAGAAATTCATTCTTCAGTGGACAGAGGGCATACTGACCCGGACTTAACCAGGACTCTTGCCGCCAACACTGTTTTGGGAAAGGCTATTTCTAGAAACAGTATGAAACGAGGTTCTCAAGGGCTGTGTCAGAATTTTATGCGTATTGTTTTAGCTGTCATCACTGGATTTTGCTCCCAGTAAGAACAGTGCGCTTCCAGCAGGCCGATGACACAACCCAGTAATTACAACTGGCTCCTACCCGTGCAGTGGTGGCTGGAAGTCCCCTGCACTCTCCATGGCCATCTGCCAAGTGAATCCCTCACTGTTCAGAGTGTGCAAGCAGATGCTACAATAGCTGACACAGTGAGCGTACTTGAGGAAAGAGAGATCAGCACAGAGTTCATCCTTCAGTCTTCTAGAGCTCAGTTTTTCTCCAGGATTTTGGTGAGGAGTTCATTCAGCCGGCTCACCATTGGTCTGGGATCTTCATTCAGCCCTGCTGCTATCATGGCATTCTCATAAATCTGAGAAAAAGAAGAAGAGTATTAAATAAGCAGGAAGAAGGAGGTGAAGAAATGCCGAGGAAGAAGTGAATGTCACACTCCAGGACTTGCACACTGAGACCAAGCTTGTTTTCTAGGCAATCTGCTAGGAACACACGTGGACCACAAGCAGCAGAAACACCCAGAGTGGGGACCATGGAAGAGCGATAATCCAGCTTGCTACAAGGGCTCCACCCCATTCCCTGCCACACAGTCTGCAAGGTGGCTCTGGGGAGGATGGCAGTGCCTTTGGAGAAGGCCTGGATCTCACCTGATCAAGCAGCATCTGGGCCAGGTCAGGCTGACTGTCCTTTAACTCGTTAAGCTTCTTAATCAGAGTGTGACTGTAAGAATAAGAGAGATCAATATTAAGACTTAGCGTTTTTTGGACACGTGAGAAACTTATTTCCAGAATGAGCACCTAAGCCAAAGTGGGACAGAAAACGTTCTACTGGAAGGACAAAACAGCTCCATCTTCCTTGTTTCTGTTCCAGGGGTTTCTCTCTTCTCTCCCATCCTGACCCTATAACCTTGACAGTCCTTGCAGGCTGGATGCAGTGAGGGTGGGTGGCTCATGTCTACCATGCCATACAGCTTCACAGACTAAAGAGCTTTAACAACCTTAAGGGGGAGAGTTCCGCTACCTGGGGGCTTTACATTGCCCTCTTCCCTACCTCCAACCCAGCAGGAAGGCAGTGCTTAGCAGTGCTATTGCAATCCCTTACCCCGTGTTGATCTCCAGGGTGGGCTGAAGGAGCTGGGCACGCTCCTCCTGGGTCTTGGCCAGCTGCTGCATGCGAAGAAAATGGCGGGCAGCCCCCATCTCGAGCACAGTGATCATGGCAGGGTGGGTGTCCAGCCGTGTGGTCACCTGTGGGAAAAACACCAGTCAGCGTTGAGATGGAAAATGCGGGTTAGAAGTAGGGGAGGGTAAGAGTTTGAGGGTCTCCTCAGTGCAGACCTATACCAAGACTGCACAACTTGTTCCCATCCCACAGGAGCTGCTTAAACAGGCAGGGCAGCTGGCATCCCAAGTGGCTCCACTAGTCCATAGGCAGTAGCTCACAGGTGGATCCCAAACATTCCTTGCCAATAAGCCTTTCTAGCTCACAGGCAGGACAGTCAACAGCATGTTCTGCTAACTTAAGTTTGAGTGACTAAAATGGGCTTTGCACATCGCACACAAAGAAATCATCTCCCCACTCCCACAAGGACCACCCAAATGACAAATACCAGCATTCACATCACTTACAGAAAGGAGGCATAGGAAAGAATAATTTCTCTCAGGGTCCAAAGAAACCCCAACAAATCTGTAGCAGTGGATCCCCAGTCAACCTCTGCCTCTTCTTCCTAGAATGTGCTCTCTGTGGATCTTCTGTACTCAGCTACCCAGGTGAAGAATACCTACCTTAACACCAGTGACTCGAGAGCCTAAGGCATTTCTCATCCAGGCCATCAGGTCCTCAGCCTCCACATCTGTCAGACGTTCTGCAGCTAGCAGAGGAAAGAGGGCACATTTGCACATGCACCTTCTGTGTGTCAACAGACACTGAGATTTACTCCTGATCTCAGTCGATGTCACACTCCTGTTTACATACTCTCTTGTAGAAACGGAAACGCAGCACCACTCAGCACACACCTGTGTACATCTCCTTGCCCCTAACTGTGCCATAATGAGAGAAGGCAAGTTCTTTTCCTGCCTATGCTTGCCTCCCTCTGTCAAGGTACCAGGTGTGTGCGTGCTCATATAGTCAGGAATTATAAGCGTGCTGAAAGAGGTGTACCCTCACTGCCTGACACGGGACAGCAGGACTGCATGCAGTGGGACAGGACAGGGGAACCCCACCATACCTGGGCGGCTCTCCTCAAACTTCTCTTCCTTATAGTGATCAACAACAATGTCTGTCTCCACTGAGATGAGCTTCTTCTTGTCAAACTCCCGAAGGTGCAAGAGTGTCAGCTCATCAAATTGCTCATAGCAGAACAGGACCTGTGCCAAAAAAAGACATGTAGTTTGAGACCTAACAGCACTTCCCTTCTCCAGAGGCAACTCCGCACTCAATGGCAAGAACATCACAAAGGAAACCAGCAGGTTCAACTTCCACTCAGGGCTTCATATAAAAGCAAGCCCTTGAGGGACTTTGTTACCATGGATGGGTGGGCTGCAGCTGCCACCCAGGGAAGCACCAGCCTGACAGGGCCACCTGCCTGCAGAGAACACCTCTAACAACACTGCTTCCAGCACTGCACAGCAGCCCCTAGGCTCCTGCTGCAGAGTTCAGCGAAGGTAAATAACAGATGTCAGAATGAGCAGAAACACCCAGGTGTCTGCATGACTACCAGCCCACCCGCACAGTGTGCTATAGGTCCCCGGCTATAACCTCACCCCGTGCTGCAGTAGCCAGTCCAAGTGGAGACAGAGGGATGAAAAGAGGAACCATCGCAAGCCTCACTGCTCTGCTCAGCTCCAAAACCCATCTGAGTCCTGGCCACAGATGCAGCAGCTCAGCCTGGCCACAGCAAACTGCTAACCTACCTCCATGTCCTTTTTCTTCATGGCCTCAAAGTAGGGTGAGTGTTCGGCCAGGTGTCGGTTGGGCGCACACAGGTAATAGATGTTTCTGCTCCCCGCCTTCATGCGGGAGGCGTACTCAGTCAGGCTGGTCAGCTGGCCTGCAGGCAGGGCAGACGATTCGTAACGCAGCAGCTTCGCAATGTCCTCCTGGAAGAAATGTGCTCTTGTAAGCTGAGGGCAGGTCACAGCAGCTCTGCCTGACCACTCCCAGTCCCAGGGCATCTCTTTGCAGTGGGTACTGCTGCAAAAAGGCTCAGAGGATTCTGAGTTTCCCCCTTCCTGATCCAGATATCATAAACATAACATAAGTGGGAAGCAGCACCCAGCCAAAAAAGCCGGAGTTAGGGTAAGGTGCACTAGGGAACCCTCAGGTCATATTAGATCCACGAACAAGAGTTATGGGCATGTAAGACTCACAGAGAAGTAGCCATCCCCCTCATCCCAGGCAGCAGCCAACACTCTTTCTCATCAGCTTCAGTGCATCAGGACAGCTGGTACCTTGACATCCTGCTCTGCTATCGTGACAATTCCCTCTCTCATGAATACTCCGTAGTCCTCAAAGAATTTTGCGTATTTCTCTGGGTCCTTTTTGCTCTGGTCAACGAAGAATTTGATCAGCCTCTTCTGCAAAACATCTCGGAGCTTCCTGCAGCAGGAACAAGGCTTTCTGAAGACGGCTGCTAGACCAAGGTGAGACTTTAAGCGAACGTCTCTCTTCCTGTGCATAGTTTCAGGAATACATTTGGAAACACGAGGACAAAGAAGAAACTCTAGGGCCACTGTCTCCTTTCCCTCATGGTTCTACACCTATTCTTTGTATTTCAGTCAAGAGTAACACTTGAGCTGGAGAGATAGCTAGGGCTGTGGCACAAATGCACTGCTGAAGTTCACATCTTCAATACGAACGTAACCAACCACACACAGGACATTCAGCACACTCCCACAGCCACCCAGCAAGAAGCCAGAAGAGCCTCACCAGTACAAAGGATCTACCTCTTGCTTACCTGATGAGGGCACTTTCCTGCAGCAGCTCCCTGCTGAGGTTCAGGGGTATATCTTCACTGTCTACAACACCTGGAACACAGAGCAAACCTTGAACAGTGAGGCACACACAAGCACCAGGCTCAGAAATGAAGCAGCCCCCCCACCTAACCCCCAGTGGAAGCCCTGCTCCATAGGCTGCTATTCCTTCTCCCAGCACGCACCTCTAAGGAAGCGCAGCCACTTAGGCAGGATGTCTGCAGCTTTGGTTTGAATGAGAATTTTGCGGCTGTAGAGGGCAACGCTGGAACCCAGTTCCCTGCTGATGTCAAACATGGATGGTTTCTGCAGGAAGAAGAGACAGAAAGGTAACACCAGCACTGTTCAGCGTGCCCAGCCATTGAGTGCATACCATGCTGCAGCAATCGGTACTGAATCCAACAGGAGCTTAAACCTTGGCTGTCTTCCCCAGGGACCCAAGTCACCTTCAGCTCCTGCCACGGCTCACTACCCCTCCCATTTTCCTGTGACACCCAGCCCACCACGAAGATGCCACACTGGATATTCCTCCTTGCAATTCTGCAGCCTCAGCTGCCTCCTCTCCCTAAGGAGCACTGCTATTCTCTCATCTCCAGAGGAGCTGGACAGATGTCCCACAGTTCCCTGGACACATACTTGCTCAGGCACATAGAAGATGCTGCGGATGTTGAGGGGTGCATCAGTCTTGTAGTGCAGGACATAGCGGGGCTTGTCGTAAGCCTGCGCTATGAAGCGGTAGAACTCCTCATGCTGCCACTCACCGATGTCCTTGGGGTCCAGCATCCAGAGTGCCTGCGGAGGAGCAGGGAGATGAGTTCCCATCAGCTCTCATCCCATGTGGCTTCATAGCACAGGGCTCTTCTTTCAGAAGAAGAGTTGTATTTTCTCTCAGAACAACAAAGCAAAGCAATGTCATCTTTCAAACACTCACATTGCTCTGCACCATGTGAAGGCAGCAGGATGTAGCATGGTTCACACACTGACAAATTAATGACCCTCAGCTGATCTCTGATCACCTTCCAAGCAGGTACTCTTGCCCTGCAGCAGACATAAAGCAGATTTGTCTAGCCCAAAACAAAAGGGATTTGGCTAACTTCTGTCACTTCACATAGGCCAAAAGCATCCTGAACAGTTAATACAGCTCAGCTGACTAGCAGTGCTGGTCAAGCATCTCAAGGCTCAGACCAACAAGGAAAAGAAAAGTTAAAGTTCAATGGAAGGAGGTTCTGTCTGTTTAACAAACATTGGGACCAATTAAGAAACTCTTGTTTCCAGACAGATGAGCCCACTACGCTCAGTGCCGCTCTTCACCATCTGAGCCCTAATGAGTGGCAGGAGTGGTGGCAATACAACCATCCAGCAGACCAGTCCAAAGGATGCAACTCAAGGCAATCCTGCCATGCTTCCATATTCCTTAAAGCTGCTTTTACCTCAAAGCCTCGTTACATAAGTGGCTTCCTAACATTTCCAGCATCCAGGTGCCCTGGAGGGCTTGCAGGATCACAGGTAGGACTACAGACTCAAGTGGGTACTAAGGTGCTTCACAGTGGCCATTAGGTTAAGTCTTGCTTTCCTAGAGTCTTACTTGTAGCTACAGTTATCACGGTTAAGGCCACAAAAGCCTCTAACCCTACACTGCCAGCTACATGGCAGGCATTAAAAATCTCATCTAGGAAAACCCACGATAGCGATCTCTGGCTCTGTTTACAGTGAACTGATGTTGATGTGTGGAAAAATGGGAAAAAAAAAAGATCCTGGATAAAGAGGTCTGTAATAGGAGTGTGATGAGAATAAAGCTATTGCCATATCCCAGTGGAAAACACACTTTCTGATAAGACAGAAGTACACCATCAAGCAATTTCACCCCTTGCTCCAGTATGGCTCTTCTCTAGAGAGTGCGCTCTATTGACTGTCAGGCAGGAAGATCAAACAGCTGTCTACATCTATTTCTAGTTTTGTCATTTAAGGGAAACAGCTAGAAAACCTTTGAAACAGAAACATTATAATCGTAGGAATCCAAGTAAATATCAGACACTAATAACACCAATTACAGAACATTAAATAAATTAACATGATAAAATGTTTCAGTACATCTTAGCAACTTGTCAGTGTCACGTTTTATGAGAAAGCAAACAAATACAAACCCTCCACCTACTCTCTTACTTGAGGAAGATTTAACCAACCAGAGAAAGAAATGCTAGAAGAAAATAATACATAGGTGGCTTTTTTTTTTTCTTTTTCTTTTTTTTTTTTTTTTAAAGATAACAAATTTCAACTAGCAGATTCCTGCAACTGGGCCAAGAGCTCCTGCCCAAGGTGGGCCTGGCTGCATCATTACACGGTCAGCAGAAGAGCTAAGCAGAATATCAGGCAGTGAGCTAAACCACCAGGAAAACCAACCATTCAGCGGTGTTGGCTAACCCAAGAAGGGCGGGAGGAACAGCAGCAAGAGGTGTCAGTGCGCACTAACATGCTACCTGGCTTCAACAGTTAAAAGCAGTATTATAAAGCACTGAGAAAATCCCTTAGATTGGGAAAGAATCTGGGAGATATCTGTAAATAAAAACTGCTTTGCCAATCTACAAGTATTCTCTCAAATAAATACAAAACAGCAGTATCAGGCATGACTTGCATCAGATTGCCTCCTCTTGTTTTAATTAACTTGTCACTGCGTGGTCTGCGATGTTCTGGACAGCCCTCCCCTGACTGCCAGGGACAGCAAAGCAGTGGCATTGTGTTTCCTGTCTCCAGCAGAGGGTTACAATGGACTCCATGAATAACCTGCCCAGAGCCATCCCGCTCACCTGTAACGTGTTAATTCGTCTCCCGTTGAGATACAGAGGGAAGCTGATGAAGTTGCTGTATTTTGTCACCACCTCTGGAATGGAAAAAAGACATTGAAGAGTCAACATTTGTGAAAACAACGAAGTGAGAATTTCTTCAGTGAATGGTGCTGCAGGAGAGGAAGAACACTGTAAATTCACCTCCCACTCACAGAGAACCAACGGATTCCACACACCCACAGCACATCACAGCACTTCCCTCCTCCACTCACCCTTGACTCGGTCTTCATTTGCAAACTCCTTGCAGTCTTCTTTCAGATGTATAATAATCTTAGTCCCAGTTCTGACACCAGATGCTTCTGCGATCTCAAACATTCCTGAGCTAGGATTAGAAACAGAACCCATGTCAGCTTGTGCCTCAGCCACATCTACCATGGGACGTGTAATTAAACTGACAGCTCGCACAACACTTCAGCACCAAGAGGAAAGGGCAAAAAAAAAACCATCTTGGATGTCTGAATGTTCTCTGTGCCTTTCAGAAAACTCCCCAGGGAGCGTAGCTGTCTTTCTATGGAGAATCTGGGCCCCAGGACACAGCTCTTTGCAGACCAGTAGCCTCTACAGAAAAGGAAACAAACTTCAAGCAAACTCCAGCTTGCACAGGTCTAACCTTCAGCCACAGCTTGCTGCAATGAAAAGAAGCTGAGCTCTGGTAGAGGCAGCATGTTCTGGGTGGCCATTCCTACCATACTGCTAAGTGAACGCCACTCAAGAATGATGACAGACAAGCCTTCAAATTGTACAGAAATACAGACTGCAGTGCACATCAGCTTGCTCAGACCCCAAAGCACTCTGATGTCCCAGTTACAAAATATGTTTTCAATAATTTAAATAACTTGGTAAATACTTTAATTCTAGGAGATGGTAAAGGGATGCAGAGCTCCTTGTTCCTAGGAGCCCCAATTTCAACTCGGTCCAGCACACCTTTGCTGTTACAGGCGTTTACAACTTGTGAGCAAGAAGCAAAGGCTGAGCACCTGGATCCAGCAGACACATGCCTGCAGAATCACAGCACTGCGTGAGCCCTGCTGCTGCGGGTGCACTCGAGCAAAAAGCCAAGGATCAGCCAGACCAAAGACCATTTGTCTCTGATCTGGAGCACTGCAAAGACACCTTCCTGCCAGAAGGGAAGGAACTGGAGAGGCAGGTACTCGCTTTGTCCACGACACACCTACTGCAACAAGAGCTCGTCCCCGTGGTTGTTCACCCTGGCACATTTGGCCACGCTTTCTTGCCATGTATAACCTGAGCAGGATCTAAGGCAGCAAACCCAGTCATGGAAGAACACACAAGCCCCATCTTGCTTTGCACAGCTTTCAGCTCACGCCTGATCCAGACACAGCCCCTGCATGCTTCCATCCCACCCCGCAGCCTTACCCATCTGAAGACCAGTGGTAGCCCAGGCTCCCCGGCTCTGCAGACTGTGAGAACACCTCCACTTTATCAGCCACCATGAAGGCTGAGTAAAAGCCTACTCCAAACTGGCCAATGATTTTACTGCTGGCTTCAGCTTGGCTCTGCAGTGCATCCAGAAATGCCTGGAGGAACAAAGGAGGAGACACAAACCACCATGCAATGACTTCAGGGACTGCATCTCTGGAAAAGGGGAGCACTGCCTAGGGCAGAGTGCACTGCAGCTAGCAGGAAAGGAAAACGAGCAAGGGCTCGGTCAACAAGGGGCAAGCAACCTCAGAGTGGTTACTCCAGAGGTAGAAAAAGAAGTATCAACTAAATATATATGACAATTTGCCAGCACAAGGACACAGCTGGTGCCCTCGTGGATGCAATGGGAATGCCAGATGAGCCTGTCTCCCTGCACAAACATGGCTCGTGGAGGAAGGCAGTTACCTTTGGGATTGAGGGCAGCCAGGTGCAGCAGCACTACACACAGGGCCCATTAGTGCAGCTTTGGCACCACAGGCCTCCCCGGCCCACAGCAGAGACTACTGTGGGTGAGAAAACTCCATAGGAAGGTTTCACCTTCCAGGAGGGTTGTAATTTCCCAGCTGGGCTGGGGGCCAAGGGATGAGACAGAATGCGAAATTACTGGGAGAACAAATGTGGCTGTAACTGGAAAAGCCTTTTCTGAGGGGGAGAAGGGGCGCCTCGCCCTGAATTACCTTTGAGCCTGATCGAGCAATGGTACCAAGGTTAGAAACAAGCTCCTCCTGGGTCATCCCAATGCCCGTGTCCTGAAAAGAAACAGCAAGAGCCGCTGAAATATCAGTAGAGAATTGCTGTAGCAAGCAGAACCCAAGCAACTTCTCCTTCTGATCAACAGTCTCTTCCAGCCAGTCAAGCAGCAAATGCAACAGCAGCTTCCAGCTGTGACTGCACCTGCACCAGGGCAGGATAGCAGACTCAAAAAGCTCAGAGCTCTCAGGGCCCACAGCTGCTTTGTGGCTGTAAGCCACCAAGACGTTTAGAAACTCAAGTATTATATGGAGACAACACAAAAACATGCCAAGACAGGCTGGTTTCTGCACCACTAACAACACTGCGTGCCAGTGCTGGAAAGCAATCTCAGCCCAGGTCTCAGCCCCCCTGCACAAGGAGCTGTGCACGTACAGTCAGTCCCATTCCTGCGCCAATACACAGGAGAGGTGAGGAGCAATGAGATGCAGCCTATTTCCAACCTGCAGTGGCAGAGCAGCGAATCCCTCAGATTTCAGGCAACACGGGCTCTTGGCTACAAGGACCACATTCATTCATCTTCATACAGTGCCTGTCCTTTCCTGCCCTGCTCCCCTTCTCCCCATGCTCCAAAAACATGAGAATGAACCTGTCAGCATTCAGGTCCCCGAGCCTGAGTGCTGCAGTGTATCCCAGCTGGAAGCTCCTTACCTTATGGTGCTTTGTGCCACATTCTCTGAGCTCAGTAAGACGGCAGCAGCAAAACTGACTGAGTGAAAGGTGATTCTTGCCCATGTGAAGAGCTCAGCTCTCCTCATATACCTACAAGCAGCTGTCAAAGCTGACAGCACCATGTGTGTCCCAAAGAGTGCTGACACACTCACACCTCACTGATGCAGGGGTGGCAATTTGGTGTGCTGGAATCAGCAAAATGAGTTTACCTGCAACTAACTGCTGTGAGATGGCTTGAGGTGGGATGCCAGGGAGATCTCATGCACAGCACACCTCTACCACCCATGCGGGGCACTCAATGGACCTATTTACCCATGAAGTAAGGTGGTGTAATTAATACTAACATATATATTTTTAAAGTGGTGTTTAAGCCCACCAAACGACCAAACAGTGGTCAACCTGTGAGGTTACCAAGCGAGGTGCTGTGTGAGCAGACACTGCTCTGCATCCCCCCACATCGCAGCACAGCAGTACCTTCCACGGGGTTACATACAGTGAGGGCAGCCACACTCATCTTGGCTGAGAAGATGAATGATGCCAGGTAAGATCCCAGCACAGGGGATGAAAAGCCAGGAAAAACAGAGTATGGCACAACCTCAGGAATCTGACGTGGCCCCTTTCCCCAAGGAAAAAAAAAAAAAAAAAGTGCAGAAAAAGAAATGTTTTCAGCATCTGGTTCAGGTTTTGTTTGCGCCAGACCCTGAGCAGAACACTCTTAACTCCTCAGATCCACCCCTATTTATAGCGCAGCACGTCATTCCCAAATTCCACTGTGTTAAAAAAAATACCCCATGAATATATTTGGCTATTTAATTCCCAGCCAAACTTATTGCAAAATGCTTAAGGACGACTCCTGGAGTCCGAGCTGATGGGGGTGAATGCAACAAACAAAGAGCGCGGCTCAGAGCACCGCTGGGCTGCTCACAGGGGAAGCAGAAAGCGTGTGCTGTGGTGACCAAGCAGGGATGCTGGCATTTCCCAAGGCAGGAGATCACCTGAGTGGATTTGGAGGGGAACCCCATGGAGATTCAAACTGCTCCTGCAGCACCTGAGCTTCCTGCAGCCAGGTTCAGCGCTGCGCTGCACGGCTGCCTTCAGCAGATGGAGCTGCTCCCAGTGCTGGGCTGTCTGCAGCTCTGCAAATACCTTTGAGCTGCAATCAGGCAGCAGAACTGTGCTCCACCACCATTACAGCTTCATTCCCCCACAGATGGCTTCAAGCCCTCCCTTCAGCCTCCAGGAAAGTTTTACCTTCTTAAGAACAGCAGCGGGAGCAGAGCTGGTCGTACAACCATGGAGCCAACTGGCTGTGGGCCTCCACAAATCACAAGACATGAGGGATATGTTCAGAGTTCAAAGCGTGCAGTGCTACCCCACAGCTTTGCAGTGGAGAACCAGCTGCTGTACAGCACAGCACAGGGTTCAGGGCATGGACACTTCATTAGCTGGCAGCTAATTGCAGAAGCCCTCCTGCTGCTCTACAACCTACCCACCTGGTTGAACTGCCCTCCTGGGACTTCTCAGGGCGCCGAGCACACAGCCAGCCCCAGAGCCACCCTACAGCACCGCTCCTCTGCACTGCACCTTCATGCTTTCCCTATGCTTTGTTCCAACCCCCCTGCTGTGGGCACTGGAAGCTTGCAGAGACCATCCTGTGCGGCTACAGCTGGACGGCTGCATTCATGCAGCATCCCGTGCTTTGTTTGCCCCACGGCCCCGAGGACTCCCCTATCTTCCTCAAAAGAACATCCTCAGCCCCAGCACCCATCTCATCTCACCTCATCACTTCACAGTTCTTGCTTTTGTATCGTAATTTTTGGTAAATTAGAAACAAACTGTACACAATCACAGCAGCAAATCGAGTTCAAATTAACAAACTGCTCAGTTTAGCTGGTAAACAAGAACCCGGGTTAAGCATCGTTATCTTTGCTCATTACCTGAGACCAACCTAAGGAATTGCAGAGCCTCGTTACATAAAACAATCAATTAACTAAACAGCCGGCTGCGTTGGCCACAGCTGTACCCCACAGAACGCTTGCAGTTAGGGATACATGTTTAAGCCTAGCACATGGCAGCTGTCTAAAACAAGAGCCTGAGGTTTTGCTTCTTCCCAGCGCCATGCAGTAACACTGTAACTTCCTCCACAACAACGCTGAGTGCTGCAGCAGACTCAGCTTCCACCCATCCAGGTCCAAACGCCTGCTTGCTCAGTAAAGCACTTCCTTTTATGCACTCTAAATTTCCCCTATTTAAATGTGACATGCTCTTATTCTGGCACAAAGAGGAAGAAAACAAAAGATTCTGCATTTCTTTAGCCACAGGTTATTTGAGATGCACGTGTATGTGCAGATCTCTGGCTTTTTCATTGAAGATGGAAGCTCTAACCCAGCCCTGCAATTGGAGGCAAGGGCCTCTAAACTTCACCCCAGCTGAGGCTCAGCTAAGCACAGAGAGCTTCACCCCTCCATCTCTACCTGCAGTTTTGCTCACACCCAAGCAGCAGATGGATGCTGCATGCAGCTAAGGACCCTGCAGGGCTCCCTGCTGCAGCCTAGTAGCACAGCATGGCTGACAGGCATGACCCAGCTTCCACCCACACCAAGCTCTGGGGACGCATGGCTGCCCCTGCACTGAACTTCTGAAGACACCCACACAACATTCCCCTCTTAGCAGATGCAACGCTGGCAATGCTTAGGTAGGATATCCCTCAGCGAGGACATTAAATTAAAACTCTGAGTCCTGCAACGCTTATAGCTGAGGTCCTGGCAAAGAAGCAAGCAGAACTGCAGTCACTCAGCAGAAATGAATGTTGTCCTTCACTGGAGCTAAACAATCACCTCCCAGGGATGGCCCTGTCACAGAGGCCACCGCATGGAGTGACACAGAGATGCTACATGGCTTGGAATGGGAGAGGAGGCAAGATTCACCAGGTCCAGGGGCGGAGAGCAGCGTAAAGATCTGAGAACAAGGACTGAGGGGTCAGTGTGAGACAACAGGAGCCTTCCCAGAGAAAAGTGGGACACCAGTGCCAGAGATGACGTACAACAGAGCTTCTGCCCTACAGAGTCCAAATGCGTGCAGCAAACAAAACGGCGACTACGAGGCACATCCGTCTCTGCCTCAACCACTGCAGGCAAACTCTTCTGCACCTTCACATTCCCGGAAGGCAGGGAACTGTTCTGAACGAGGCTTGGTCCAAGCAATCTTTATATCCTGTACGTTTCTTCAAGAGGTTATAAATAGACCCCTTGCTGGAGATAAGGAGCTTTAGGCACCACTGGGAAGGCAAATCTATTAAATGAGATTGGAGAAGTGCTGTTCTCTCTCTCGAAGCACAGCATTTCTGCAGTTAAAGGCTTGCTAGTTAAGACTCATTTAGTCGCATTAGAGATGCACAGACAGCCAGATAGGGGGTTATAAAAAGACAAATCCCTAGCAGCTCTAATTGGGTATGATGTCAAACACATCCAGTCCGCAAGGTGGGCAAACAGGACTCCCAGCCAAAGAAGAGGACAGCTTCCAGAGCCACGAGCTGTAAGCATGTCTGGATGGGGTCAGAAGCGATGTGTGCACCAGGATGGCAGAAGGGAAAGACAAGAACAAGACAGCCCCAAGCAGGGAATCATCCCTAAGTGAGAGCTCATTAACAAATCGGCGTTACACAGCAGTCAGAGGAATGCAAGAGCCAGGTGTGAGAGGGGAAGCAAAGCTTCTGCACTGTGATTTGAGAATCTTTGGGTTGACAATCGTGTTGCCCACTAACAATCGCCAGCTTCCCCATGGCAACCACAGCTGCTTGTTTGGCAAAGAAACAGAAGCATAAAACAACTGAGCAGCCTCTAACAGTGACTGCTTTTGTCACACATGAAAAATACTGCATCGTGTGCTTTGTCTGTGCCACATCTCTTCTGGACTGCTCCAGTCGCCCCTCACTGCTGCCTGCTTCGTTCTCTGCTCTCCTGAGAACAGAACAAAGCTGTACTCCCACAGCTGACACCGTCCTCAAGGAAAGTTAACGGCTCGCCTTCTTTGCATTAACATCTTTGCCACAAAAACACCTGAAGCAGGAACATGCAGAGATGATGCGCAGTGGAGGTTCTGACCACCACCCCAGCATCTCCCAGCGACCCACGTGGGAGGGAAGGTCTGTGAGCTGCCATGCAACACCTCGGCCTGGAGGAGAATTCCTACCCAATGGTCACAATGAAACCAGGCTCCCAACTTTTCTACTAGTAAGAAATGCACACACAACCCATGAAGTGCACCAGAAAAGACACTGGGAGAAACACTACTGGGAGTTCCTAAACGGAAAGGAAGGAAGGAGAGACAATTCTTCCTATGGGGACAAGTGAGGAACAGATAAACTGATCCGGAGGTTACAGCCTCATGAAGCAGAGTCCAGCTGAGGACAGAACTCGTCTTCATGCAGGCCTGAGAATCCAAGGGACTGCACTGCCATTCAGCTTCCACCAATCTCCCACCAAACCTAGAGATCAGAGCAAGGACTAACGCTCTCCTGTTACCAAAGGAGGTACCTGGATAGTGATGGTTCCCTTCCCACTGTCCGTCTGCAGGTGAATCTCCATCTCTGGCAAGGCCTTCCCTTCTGCCAGTAGCCGATGACGCAGTTTCTCCAGCGCATCGCTGCCATTGGAGATCAGCTCCCGGATAAATACCTGAAGAAGACACAACCTGACACTACAGCCCAGCTTCGTTCACTGCACTGAGCTCCCAGCAGCTGCAGAACTCAATGCCCACCCACAGCCTAATTCACAGCCTGCTAAAAGGTAACGGCCTTTCCCCATTATCTGCCAGGAGAATGGCTGGTCTGAGCTCACTGGTGAAGCGCTGAGGGTCTGAGGACCACAGAGGCACCCTGGCCAGAGTCCGTTTTCGAAACACATTTTGAAGGTGTCTTAAGAAAAGCACGTTCAAGAAGGTGTGGGATGTGAACAGCACAGGATCTGCTGGGAAACTGAACCGGTATTCTCCCAGCTCAGCTCTGGGGGATACAACCCCTGACAGACAGGGCTTCAACAACAGAAAACCTGCCAGCTCTGGGCACCTAGAGGCGCCCTACCTCCTTCTCTGAGTACAAGGAACGGGCAACGATATCCAGCAGCTTCTTCGTTTCAGCCTGAAACTCATGCTTGGAGGCTGCACCTAGAATAAAATCACAAACACACACGTAAGGTACTCCAACACTCTCCTGTGGGAAGAGAGGCAGAACTGCCTTCTCACCATGTGCTTCAGCTGCCACGAAGCAGGACTGCACACAGGCAGCTGTGGCCTCCAAAGGGTTGACACCAAAGCTGCTGTTTACACACCCGTAACGAGGCAGCACGCTCTGCCAAGCAGATGCTTGGCCTCTGCACCTCAGCTCCCTCCAGGCAGACCTCAAGACTCTGCGTATTGGTCACAAACTCCAGACTACAATCAGTAAAGCCAAAGTGAAAACTGATTCCGACTCCCCTTGCTCCTAACGTGTGGCTCCTTGCAACCCCACACACTTTCTGAAGCGACTCCCATGGCTTACAGCCCACCCTCCTTACACTCCCCTGCCTCCACCTGCACGCGCCCTGCTCTGAGAGCTTCTACAGCCAGCTGGCATTTCTCATACCCAAACAGCACCCCAAGCCTTAAACAGAAACATCCAGATTCTCAAACGTGTCTGTGGGGCAGGCAGGGGGCTCACAGGTGGGTACCCAGAAAGAGACAAACACGACGCAATACCTCAGCTGAAAGACCACCCTCGGCTTTTTCAAAACAGCATTTCTCCTGCTAGAGGCACCAGAGAGCCCCAAAACCACACAGGGAAAGCCACGATTCACCCATCGCACAGCCGCAGTGCCTTGCTGCTGAGCGCCTGTGTTCCCTTGTGATGGGGGCTAAGCTGGGGTGCGGACAGCAGTAGGAGCAGCACATGAATCCCACCGGGTTCTGCAGCCTGGAAGCTGCAGAAATATTTGCAAGATAAAACAACGAGCTAAGGTGCTATTTCTGTGCTGAAATAACTCACGTGCCCCTGCTTTAAAGCACCTCCCTGCAGTCAGTGCACAGTTACACCCAGACAACTTCTGACGCTGCCCTACGTCTGCCTGCAGCTCGAGAACGCTCCCACAGGACACCAGCACTCATGCCCACCTTTCACGTTCTCCGTGTTGCTGATGATGGTGTGCAGGGGCTCTTCTTCCTTGCTCTCTGCCGTCTGCGTGCTGTGCGTCCGGCAAGCAGAAATGCAGGCAGCAGGAATGCGGTGCGGGAGCCTCCGAGGACAGAGCACTTCTCGCTGGAGCCATGCCGGTCCTTTTGCTAGAACACACGATTCGAGAGACTTCAGTATTAATCGCAAGTATCAGCAGCAACAGCGGCACGCTCTGAATGACAATCCTCGGCAGAAGACGCGATCTGTAACTTTCACCGTAAATTCAATGGGGAAGAAGAGGCATTCCGCAACCTCCACCGTTATCTCCTCTGGATACCAACACTACCCAGCCCGCACGGACGCGCTCCCGCCGCCCCGAGGGGTCGCACAGCCCGCGGGCGGCCGCGGAACACCTCCCGGACGGCACGCGGAGCCCGGGCCCCGCCGCCGGGCGTGAGCGCTTCGCGCGAACGGGGCTCCGCTGCCCCAGGGCCGGGCAGGGCCCGGGGCCACAGCAGTGACCGGGCCCGGGGGGGGGGAGACGCGGTGCGGTACGGCGCGGCGCTGCGCTCACCTGCGGCCACCCGCGGCCCGGTCCCGGCACGCAGCAGAGCCGCGAGGCACCGCCCCCTCCGCACCGCCGCCGCCATGCCGCGCTCCGGCCTCACGCGGCGCCGCTGCCCCCGGCGCGTGGTGATGACGTCACGGGCCAGCTCTCGACGCGCGCACATACGTCACCGCCCGGGGCGCCTTCCCGGCCGCGCGCCGCCGCAGGGCAGCGTTCTTCCGGGCCCCGCTCAGCCGGCGCAGCGCTGCTCGTTATCCCCCCCCCCCCCCGGCCTCTGCGATCCCTTCGGCCCCTCGCGAGGGAACGGCAACCGCATAGCAGAGCCACCGCTGTGCGTCCAAAGCCGCGCGTGCGCGGCCCTCGTGCCTGCGGCCCGTCCTTGGCACCGTGCTGGTTGGCGTTGCCGCTCCGAGGTTGCGCCGAAGAACCACTCGCACGTGGCGCTGCTGGGTGTTGCGTCCCGGTGCGAGTCTTTGCATCGCTGCCGGCACCTGCTGCTGCGCTGTGCTTCCACCTGAAACAAACCCCTTCCTCTCCTCGGATCCCCTGCGCTGTGCCCAAGGGCCAGACGGCTTCTGAGCCCGTTCACAGCATTTCCCTTCTCCCTGCTCCACTCACCGCCGCCTCCATCTGATCCCAGCGCGCTCCTGGGCACTGCCGTGCTGCAGCAGAGCCCCCCAGGTGTGGATCACTGCACCCTGCCCTCCTGCTTTGGATCCCTTCTGACCATTTAGCCCCAAACTGCCCTCCTGCAGGAAGCCTGCGGGCCGCAGGGGATCTGGTGGGGATCCTCTGCCCTGTTCAGGCTCATTTCGGTTCCCTGTGCTGACTCAAAGGCACACTGGGCTGCCGCAGCCGTGCGCCACTCCTGGCTCCAGCAAGGCGGCAGTTGGGGTCCCTGTCCCCAACCATTCCAGTATCTGCTGCGTGCCCTGCAGGGCGGCTCTTCTTTCTCAGCCCCCTGCTCTGAAGAATGCGGGGGAAGAAGGCAGCAAAGAGCATGGAGATGAACCTCAGCTGCCGTTAACCGCCACAATAAACGCACTCGCAGCTCCTTGCTGTCGTTGGCAAGCTGGGCCAGCCAGCAGCAGAAAGCAGAGCACATCGGAGAGGCGGAAACAAGGAGCTGCGGCTCAACGTTCAGATTTAAGCAGCTTCTTTCCCTCCAGAGTTCAGCAGTCTGTAAGGACTGACGGGGGGCCTCGGCCACCACCCCCAGCAACGAGGATCCTGCACCGAACTCATCCCCGCGCTGTAGATGCTCGCGTTCCCACGGTGCCGTTCCTTACCAGCAGCACAGCCCCGGCAAGGGGCAACAAACCCAACTGCAGATACGCCGAGCTCTGCACCCGCGCTGCAAACAGGCAAAGCCTCCCTCTGGACCGCGCTCCGAGCTCCGCATCTGCACCTTTCGCTTCAGCTCCGTGCTGCACTGCTCAGTGCTGTGCTCACTGCTCAGTGCTCAGTGCTGTGCTCACTGCTCAGTGCTGTAATGTGCTCAGTGCTCAGTGCTGTGCTCAGTGCTGTGCTCACTGCTCAGTGCTGTGCTCAGTGCTCAGTGCTGTGCTCACTGCTCAGTGCTGTGCTCAGTGCTCCCTGCTCACACCTGCTGCCCTTATCCCAAATCGCCGCTCAAGGAGCCCGGGTTGGGTCAGGCTGTGCAGGGCAGCAGCCGGGTGGAAGCATCCTTCAATCCAAGCAGTTTTATCAGCTTTTATTAGAAACACCAGCGCATTTCAAGTTTCCTCTTTTTGATCACAAATATAGCATTTCCCCTCTTTTTAAGTACACGGCATGAAACAGCACCAGGGCTTCCCAGCTTGTTTTCTTTTAGTCGGTGGTTGCTTTTGGATCAGCTTCGGCTCGGCGTCCGCTCACCTCACCCAGCCCCGCATTCTGACGTCCTGAACCGCTGGAGGCGGCTGTGTGGGCAGCTGGATGCAGCGGGGGCGGTGAAGGTACAACAGCCGAAGGTTTGCAAGAAAGACTTAAGCAGAGATTTGCTGCAGTTAAGGAGGGAGCGGCGCTGCAGCGCGCCGCCGTTTGTGCAGTACGGGGATCAAAGCAGCGCCGCTCCCCCCACCCTCACCCAGCACTGCCGCAGGGGACGCAGCCCGCTGTGAGCCGGGCTGCACCCGCTGGAGGAGCCCGGAGGCCACGGGTGGGCTTTGCTCACAGCTACAGCCTGGGGGGAAGCGGCCCTGGGTTGGAACTTGAAGGAAGGAATGGGAAGGGTGGGGGGGGGGGAAGCATCGGCCCAGGAGCGGGAGGGCACGGTGACAGGAGATGAAAGGGAACATGGACATGATTTGTTATCTTTTATTCCACAGAAAACCCTCAAATCTGGACTCGGCGTTAACAGCAGAAAAATAGTGTTAAAGTCAACAGGTTCGTATTTTACCGTCGGCTACGTAACTCAGCCTAGCGTTAACTCCATACTCTCCTCTTTTCTCCTTTCGCCGGTGATCCTCCTCTCCATTCCTCTCCACTCACGCGGCTTTTAGGAACCAACGGCTGTTAATCATTGATTCCAGTCGCCCCTCACGGATGGACCCGACGGAGTTCCAGCTTTGGGGCACCGCTCCCCTCCGCTCCCCTCCCCGGCCGCGGAGCCATCGGCGCCAGGCAGCGCCGCCCGCAGTCCTGCAGCTCCTGGGCAGCCCCGCCGTACAAAGAGCGCCATCCAAAAATAGATAAATAAATAAAAACCTCCCACATCCTCACATGGATTTTTCTTTTTTCTTTTTTTTTTCTTTTTTTCTTTTTTTTCTTTTTTCTTTTTTTAAAGAACAGAATACATGTTAAAAACTTCAGTCATTTATATCAATTTGTTGGCTTTTTTTCTTTCTTTTAAGCAATACTTTATATACAATGGAAAAAAAAGACATGCATAGTCCAAATACAATGTTGAAAACAGCATCTTCATAACAAAAACCCAAACACTACGTGTTAATACCATGTACATGGATTCAAGAAGGACCACCCTTGTTTTCCTGTTGCACACAGTTTATTTAACAATATGATATTATAAGTAAGAAATGAGTTGGTTTTTTTTTCCGTATTTTTTGTGTGTGTGTATTCCTTTTTTTTGTTACCATTCTATACAGTGATTGAATCTCCTCGGGTTTTCTTATTTATAGTAATTATAGAGCTTGCATGATTTACACTAGAATTGCTTTTCCTCATTTCAAGTTTCACGTAGAAGAAAGAAAGAAAAGGACGCTTCTTCTCTATTCAAACCAGCACGGGCTACGAGCCACCGTCCCTATTTGCACCTAAAACCAGTTTTAGCGGAGAAACAAAGCAACGATTTCTACACCTGCAGGGCCGGCCGCGGCGCCGGGCGCTGTGTGCTGCGGGTGAGTCCGTCCCACCTGCCTGGCCGTCCTCCCAAGGCCTGCACAGTTTGCTATGGAGAACGAGGAGCCGTTCCCAGGGCGGCCGCCCCGCCTCAGCCAGCAGTTTCTGAATATTAACTCTTGGTTGGTTGGTTGGTTTGTTTGTTTTCTCTCTTCTTTGAGACGCGACGTCTTGGAAATACAAATAAAAAATATGAATATAATGAACTCGCTTTCCCACCTCCCCCCCCCCATCCCCCTTGTTTAAAAAAAAGGTATGAGTCAACAGCAACAAAAAGGTAAAAACCAAAGAAACCCACCAAAGAGACCGGATGCCTGTAACTGCCCGCCGTTAACCAAAAATATATTCTTTGTGGTGTTTCTTCTCTTCTTGTTTGTGGGTTTGTTTTTTTTTTTCCCGACGTTTCGTTGGGGTTTTTTTTGTGTGTTCTTAACAGCGATTCGTCCTCCCCGTGTCAGGAGGCAGCAGTTCCACCCGGGGCCCAAAACAGCCCGGATGTCTGAATCCTCAGTACAAAAAGTCCGAGAACACCGAAGGAAACAAAACGAAACCAACCCAAACCCCAACCCGCCCCCCCGCCCCCAAAATAAAAGTGATGCTCCCATAATGCTACAAACCCTCCACAAATTTTTCTAACGTGTCCCCGGTGGTGTCACCGACCAGAGACAATTCGTTTGACAACGCACTCCTGTTGGGGGTGTTTAGTTGTGGAAGCATTGCACTCTGTTCCGGGTTGCCCAAGTGTCCCTGATCCATGGAGCTGGCCATAGTAACTGCGAGTCCCGGGTGGGGGGAACCAGTCTGGGGCGAGACGTGGTGCGGCGACGGCTGGGGCTGAATCCGCGGGGACGGGCTGGAATGTGGCGGCTGGGACTGGGGGCGGGGAGACTGAACGGGCGCCGGGGACCGCACCTGGCTGCTGAGGGAGGTGGCGATCTGCTGGCCGGGGAGATGAGACGCCTGCGGTTGTCCTGAGAGCATGTGCTGCTGGGGGCTCATGGGGTTGGGCTGGCCCGGAGAGCCGATCTGCTGCTTCATCTGCTGCTGCTGCAGGATCCTCTGCTGCAGCGCTTGCTGGATGTTGGGAGCGCCGTCCGCCCCCAGGCCGGGCTGGCCCATCTGGTTCAGCTGTCCTATCTGAGCCATCTGTCCCATGGACCCCCCCTGTATCGATATATGCTGCTGCATCCGCTGCTGCTGCATGGCTTGAGGGTAACCTCCCGGTCCTTGGGGCTGCTGGAACTGGTTGTGGCCGGCCATCCCCGCCGCCATGCCAGCCCCTCCTTGCTGCTGCTGCTGTTGCTGCTGCTGCTGCAGTAGTTGCCTCCTCAGGATTTCCCGGTACTGCGGGTGATTCATGCCTGCCATGCTAGTGTTGTGGCCGGGGTTCATGATGTTGATCGCTTGTCCCTGCGGGTTCATAGCTCCTATCCCTTGCTGCTGGGGAGGAACGCTCGGTCTCTGCACTCCCGCTTGCATCGCGTTCATGTTCTGCAATCCCGGCTGAGCGTGCATGCCCGGCTGTTGCATGCCGGTCTGCGGCTGCTGCATGCCGGGCTGGGGCTGTATACCCGCCTGCGGCTGCATCCCGGGCTGATTCGCCACGTATTTGGCCGTTCTTTGCTTTATAAAAGCTGCCATAAGCTGAGGGTTGGACTTAAGGATATTAAGAACCTGCTGCTGCTGCTGCGGAGAGCTCGGCGATTTCAAGGTCCTCAGCAAGTCCTGAAGTGCATTTGGAGGGATGCTCCGCGGCGGCTGCTGCACGCCCGGCATCCTCGGCCCAGCCACTGCTTGCGCCGTCGCCATCGGCATGACCGGCCTCGCCATTCCCGGCTGCATTGCTTGCTGCTGCGGCATCGGAGGCGACTGCCACTGCCCAGGCTGCATGTTGGACATCACCGGACCGCTGACGGGGTTGGGCCGGGGTACATTCATGCCGACCTGCTGCATCTGGCCCACCGAACCCACCGCCGGGTTTACGAGCCCCGGGCGACCAGGAGGCAAACCATTGTTGATGTTGTTGACCCTGTAGAGCTGCTGCTGCTGCTGGGCAGCCTCTCTCTCAATCTGCCGAGCCGCTTCCACCGCGGCCGGCGGCGGCTGAGCCGGAGGAGGAGGCGCGGCAACCGGGTTTGCGGGTTTTCCTGTTGAAACAGTAGTGGGGGGCTGAGTTCTGGACACGCTGGGAAAGCCAGCCGGTGACATACTTACAGGGGAAGGCTGGGGCTGGGGAGGAGGCTGCGGTGTTTGCGGCGTACTTGGCTGCTGTGTGGGGGTACCAGGCGTTGCTGAGGTAGGAGAAGGCAAACTTTGCTGAGGCACGTTTCGGGTGTTCATGGTAGCCATCCTTCTGCGCATGAGCTGGGCCTGCTGTAGGCGGTGCTGGATCTGCTGCTGCCGGAGCTTGTGTTTGATGTTGAGACAGAATGGCACGGGGCATTTGTTCTCTTGGCAGTGTTTGGCGTGGTAGCAGCAAAGAGCTATGAGCTGTTTGCACACCGGGCAGCCACCGTTGGTCTTGCGCTTGCAGCCCTTGGTGTGCTGGACAACCCGTTTCATCTTCTGGCAGGATGGCAACGAGCAGTTTGCGTTGCGGCACTGACAGGCGTGGACAAGGGACTGAATGCAGCGCTGGATGCTCAGCCGTCGCGACTCCTGGGGGCTCTTTGACTGCTGCTCCCCTTGGCTGTTGCTCTCATCATCCAGGCCCAGGCCCCACTTAACCATCTTGTGGTCGTGGCTCTTAGTGTTGTAGCAGTTAATGCAGAGGTCGTAGTCCTGAAAGCAAAGAAAACCCAGAGCTCAGTCGTCTGTAAAGCGCTTCCTGCGGCATTAGGAGGGGGGAGCAACGCGACCCCGGTGTGGAAGCACGCTCTGGGTTTCAGTGGGCACAAACACAGCCCAACGGAAGCCAGACAGCCACCCTGTGCTGGGGGTGCTGGGCATGCATGGCAGAAGCACCAACAGCTGCCTCAGCAAAGCCAGCTCCTGTCCCAGGCCCCACCGAGGACAAGAACGCAATCAGGCACTGCTGCTGTGCCTTCACTTCCATACATTGCAGGTTTGGTTTTTTTTGTTGTAGGCTTGGTGGGTTTTTTTTTCCTCCTTTTTGAGGATGGCAACTTTTTACATCTCTGGAATATCTACCAGGCTACTTACACAAGGAGAGCCAAAACAGTGCAAACAGCTCTACCCTAAGTGCTAAGAACCAGGGGTTTGCTCTCCATTTAACTAATCTTGGTGTAGTTACTGGCTGACAATTACTGACCTGAAATACTTTCTGACTGACCTGAAATACTGAAATGACCTTTAATCTCCACAATAGCCCTCGAAGCAAGCGCAAGTTTCATGGCAAGACAGACACTCACCTGAGAACCTGCTCAAACACCCACAACATTCTCACTGCCCTGCATGCTTTTTGTCTGCTAGAGAAAGATAATTCCCCTTACACAGAAGTAGCCAGAAGAAACCTAATGGCCACACTTCCTTTCACCACTTAATTCTAGCCTTGGCTCAAGAAGCCCTCTTCAGTGCTCTCCTCGGAGGGATTAATTAAGACTCTTCAACCACAAGCCCAGCAATAACTTCCAGTGTGAAAATGAGGTTGTGCTTACTCAACAGTTTTGAGTTCAGCTACAGCCAGGGGTCATCAGCAGCCCCCTGGAGGGTACCTGCCCCTCACGTCCACCCGTGTGACTCCACGTGTAATCGCTCTCTAACACAGTTCAGTAGAAGTGATCTCTACCGTAATAGGGGCAGACATCACAAGTATAGAGCCAGGTTAGGAAGCAATTATTTGGGCTGATCCAAAGGGCGAGCAACCTCTAAAGCTGGGCAGAATTGGAAGCCTCCTCTCCCAGCTGCACAGCAGCCCAGGCACGTGCCTGGCTGCACTCATTACAAAGCCAAGTGCCACACACAGCGTGGAGCCAGCTGCTCTCGCGGCCACCCATTTCACACGGATGAGCCAGTCCTGCAGATTCGGGTTACTCTGACGGTGTCAGACCCTGTCACTCAGCCCTGAAATTCTGCCCTGATAAGCTAAAGCGTGGCTATGCAGAGGAGCCCGATGACACGGGGAGCAATTCACCCGTAGCCATTCTAGGATACGGCAGCTTCCCACGCAGAAAAACAAAGGCACCTACTCTAGAAGAGATTAATCCACAGTGCCAGTTGCCTTCCCTTACAGCTTCACATCGCTAACATCAGAACAGGCTTAATTTTGAGGAGATTCAGGTGAGAAGCCGTCCCAGGTGATCTACACATACCTCACACACAGTGCAATGCCACCTCGTCTCCACATGATGCTTGCACTCATTGCACGTATAAACAAAGCGGTCCTGCCCTTGGGTATGGAGCTCTACCAGCATGCAGAGCGTGGACCACTTGGATCGGCGCAGTGAGGAGAACTCCCAGTGCTTATCTCTGGCTAAGGTGAGGAAGGCGTCCCGCCCATCCATCAGATCGCAGCTCAGCAGTGGGTCGGGGTCCACAATGGGGGGCAGCGTGTTAATTACAGGCCCAGCATGTAAATGAATCACGAAAAAGACCTGCAGATAAACGGGAAGGGGGGCAACAAACCAACGACGTTAGGTTATCTCGCAGGAAAAGCTCACGTTCTGCTGCAGAAACACAACGCTGCAACCGTTATCTAATTGACTCAGTTTATAGCAATCTCTCCAGTATGTTGTTACACAACTACGAGAAGCCTTCAGCATAATCAAAAGCTTCCCTCCCCCTAATTTTCCAGTGCTATCACCACGCCTCCATTTACAGGAGCCAAGTTCCCCCTGCACGCAGCACGTTCTGACAGTACCTCTTTATGCTTCTCCATGGTGGCATACAGCTTCTGAGACAGATCGTTGGACACGTTTGGCATGCTGGGTTTCTTCTTGTTAGCTCTGCTGATGCTACTCTTATTCTTGTTGGTTTTTTTGTTGTTCTTTTTCTTGGCGTTTTTGCTGTCACCCTGGCTTCCCTGCAAAGAAACACACGGGGAAGACGTTCAACTTCACAGAGCTCCCTCCCATTCGCTGCAGCAGAAAGCGAAGCACAGCTGCTGTCAGTAACGGAGCTCCGTTCCAATGCCTGCAGATGAGCCACCCTGCACTGAGTACCTCCCATCTTCCAGGACAAAACCCAAAAACCAACCCAGCAGGAAACACATTTCAAATGCGGTTTAAAAATAGCCCAGATTTTTATTCTTTAAGCACAGACACGCATTAATTTGTGTCCTCTCCCCGGACTTCAGCTCCCACCGCCCGTCTTTCCAAGTCTTACACAGAACAAAACGCGTTCAAAACAAAACAGGCTTCCACGGATTCTGCACACTCAGCACTTTGCCTTGCCGTGCATTCCGGACTTCGCGCGCTCGCTCAAGTTGTAATTAATTGATTTCAATCCAGCAAACCGAGAGCTAACGCACGGAAAAGGAAACGCGGGATGCGAAACCAACACAACACGCCTCACCCCACCCTGAAGACGTGCTGCTGCGTCAAAAAAACCCCCGAAATCCCAAACACTCAATGCCTTCACTTGTGTGTAAGTTACAGCACAGGCCACAGCGAACGCAGACCGAATGCTAAATATAAGCAGGGTGAAAAATAGCAGATGGTGCTATTTGGGTGACCTGGGAAAACAGAGATTGATGTGCCTGAGAAATGAAATAGGAATAAAATGAAGAAGCCTCCTGTCCTTGTAACAGAGCACTCACCGCCCAGTGAAAACCCCGCCTGCTACCGTGTTGGTCTGCGTGACGTGAAAAACAATCCTCCCATACACACACACACACACACACACACAGGGAAGTTTCCTGAATGTTATGTACAGGCCAACAGGTTTTATTTGTGTTTATTCACACAAAGCAAAATATTCCAACTGAGGAAACAATTCTGCACGCAGACTGTGTGCCCCATCGCCACCCTTGCTTCTATCCACTGGGTTCGGACAAATTCCCTGCCAAACCTCAGGCTTTCAGCAACTGGTTTTGATGACTATGGGATCAAACCTGGCTGGAAATTGAAGCCAAACTATTTTACGGGGAGCCAAAGCTCTGTGTCATTTGAAGGTGTTTAGCTCTGAATTCACAACTGCGGTATATTCCCATGATTTCCTCAACATTTTCTACCACCTCGATGGAATTCAGGTAAGTTTCTCTTCATCATCTCCTCATTCTGGAGCATCAACACAGATTTTACAATTAAAACACCAAGCTGAAGAACACACGGATAGAAACTCAGCTGACACTGTAATCCTAAGTCTCCTTCCTACTACAGAGCTCTTGGAGCGGGTCCAGAGGAGGCCACTAAGATGGGCAGAGGGCTGGAGCAGCTCTCCTGTGAGGAAAGGTTGAGGGAACTGGGCTTGTTTAGCTTGGAGAAGGGAAGGCTCCAGGGAGACCTCATTGTGGCCTTCCAGTACTTGAAGGGAGTGTACAAACAGGAGGGGGAACGGCTGTTTGTGAGGGTGGGCAGTGATAGGACAAGGGGGAATGGTTTTAAACTGAGACAGAGGGACTTTAGGTTGGATCTTAGGAGGAAGTTTTTTACCCAGAGGGTGGTGACGCACTGGAACAGGTTGCCCAAGGAGGCTGTGGATGCCCCATCCCTGCAGGCATTCAAGGCCAGGCTGGATGTGGCTCTGGGCAGCCTGGGCTGCTGGTTGGCGACCCTGCACATAGCAGGGGGTTGGGACTGGGTGAGCAATGTGGTCCTTCTCAACCCAGGCCATTCTATGTTATGATACTATATCTTTAATTTATACTTCAGTCAATAACGCTATTCCAAAACACTTTAAAGAAGCTCGGCATGGTACTTTTTCACCTTGGTACCATTTAACAGATCCAGCCAGCACAGCCAGTCAGAGCACCTTGTACCTTCAGAGCCCTTCCCAAGGTATGTCCCACCTCCCAGAACCTCTTCTATCTGCTCCTTGCAGCTGTGTCACACCAATTCCTCCCCTTTCCAGGGGAGGCACTTCCTTCCACAAAGCGATGCTGCTTTAGGTGACTGCACTGGAGTGGTTCTCCTGTTTTCCTTACTGCTTTTCCTCAGCCAAGGGGCAAAAGCACACTGCTGCATTTCTGGGTGATGCCTGCAGCCATTTGGACGCACGCTTTGTCCGGCCACCCCAAGCAACATCAGTGCATTACATGGAATGTACAGATGCTAACAGTCAAGGCTGCGTCTCTATGTGAGGCAGACAACCCACATGAGTCTAAGAGCTGTTTCTGACTTCTTAAAGCGACTTTCTTCCCCAGCCTCTTAGATGTAGGTGTGTACACTGGTCCCCTCCCTAGAAGGACATGCTATGATTTATTGAAAGCAATATTGTGAACAAAAGAGGACTGCAACGTGCATTTCAGGCCTTGCTTTTCAGTTCCTTCTACGCTGCTGTTTGTTGAAATATCTCAACATTTTAGATGACACTCAGAATAAAAAGGTGAAAGCCATTAACTTTACAGCTCCATAAAAACAGCAGCAAACTACAGTAGCTTTGAGGGAGCTGCTAAGGTTTAATAGAAGGAGCTTTCTGTCGTAGCTCCACACCAATCACACGCAACACACACTGCACACAAACTGTCACAGCACATGAGCAGAGCGCAGCTTCTCCCCACTGAAAGCTCTGGGTTCCACCTCGGTCTTCACTTCAGATTCTCCTACTCTATCTTCAAAATATCTGGCTGTAAATCACAAGCAAGAGGGACAGCATAAAAGGACAGCATAAAAGCACTGTGACCGTTTGGTTACGGATCCAAACAAATACAAATAAAGTTCTGGCCAGGAATTGAGAAAGGATTTTTTTTTCTTTAAATTCCTCAGAAATGCTGATGAAGGGAAATCACCACCAGGATCAATGCTTCACACCAATGCGAAGACTGCAAACAGAAGTGGGGAATTTAAACATGGAAGTATTTACCCCAAGGCAGTGCAAAGTACCTCGGATTAAATAAAGGTAAAATCCAACTCAACTCTGAAAAATACAGCGTCTTTCCAGATGCATCACCTTCGCAAAGGTGTGAACCGGGAGCTCAAGCAGACGCAGCCGTCGTGGTGTGATCCCAAAGCGGCTCAACGCATTTCTCTGAGAGCACAACTGCTAAACTACACAACCTCAAATCCTTACCAAACTAACAGCAATCCATCAGTATATTTCTATCCAAGAAAAAAATCCCATAGTACTGGCAAAGGGAAGCCCAGACAAGCTCTGCAGCTGATTAGCCAGTAAACCAGAGAAGGGTAATGATCAGCTTAAAGTTCCGGAAGCAAGTACAGCATGTGAAGTTAACCCACCTCTGTTGTTTCACTAGCTGCAGTGCTTTCTTCCTTCTTCCTTTCCTCCTCCTCCTGCTCCAACTCTTTAATGCTTTCTTCCAGCACATTGGGCCAGAAATCACCTTCAAAGTAAGGCAGTTCCTTGGCACTCGTCAGCCTGTCTTCAGTTGCTTGTTTGAAGATGTCCTGTTAAGAGCATCACACAGTACCAAGAATAAATACATGGAGACCACTTAGAAGAGATGGGAGAACCAGAGACGTGACTCAGTGCTGCACCGAGCAGTGCTTTACTTCTCCTTATTTCCTGCTCTGGGAACACCTGCCATATTTTCCTACTGAGTGCACTGAACTGATAAGGAGCTCGAACTGTACAACTTAAAACCACATACCACGACCTTCAATGATGCACAGCTTCCCCAGATCCTACTTTCAATGCACTGACAGAAACCCAAAAGGACCACACCTCCCCACATTTCTATCCTAGGTATTCTCATCACACTGCTGCTCAAAAGCTTGTAAGAAGATTCCTGCTGGGTGAAACATTCCCTTCTTGGTGAAATTTGGATACAGTGGATTTGTTAGTAAGAAATTCCCCTAGGGCAGAAGCCAGGCCTAGGGAGATTTCAATCTGAAAGGTAGAACTTCCAGAAAACTTAATGAAGACACCAGCTGAGAGTACGAATGCCTGCACAGCACTGCGACCGTTCCACGTCTGATGAGACAGTATCAGCTACCTTTAGACGAGAAGGTGATAAGAATTAATACAGCGAGCGAACAGTAGCAAACCTTGTAGTCATGAATGATTCTCTCAGCAAACGCCTTGTCCAGCATCTTCTTATACCATTCTTGTAAGCGTTTGGGCTTGGGAATTTTCTGATCAGGTGGATGGCAATGAAAAATATAGTCATCTCCTTCACTTGGGGGACAGGCCCAGATGTGTCCTGTCACATACCTGCAATTCACACACACACAAAAGATCCTTAACAATGCTGACCATCATCTTAAAAGTTAACTCAGCCAAACTGAGAAGTAAATTCAGAACCTTTTTTTTTCCCCATTTTTTTAACAAAGATGTTGGGGCAACAACCCGTATTTATACAAGAGATGGGAAAGAGTGTGGGCTACGAACATGAAGCTTAAAAGCTGTGTGTAACTGGTGACAGGAAGAATGAGCCTAAGCAGTGAAGTGTTTAAGAATCCTTACTGCAGAAAAGTGTCCCACGTGTGTCAGTGGGCAGAGGGAAAGAGATTCCCAAGTGCGAGGCTACCTGGCATTCTGGACAAACAAAACGTAGTAAGACTGTAAAATGACTGCTTTCTTTGAGAAGATTTCACTTACCCAAGTTTCTTCACGTACTCCAAATATCCAATGAGGATTTCATGATAAACTGCAGTTCGGAGACAACGGGGGCGGAAGAAATGAATACTATCTAGATACGATATGTACACACGTCTACAACAGTGAGAGAAGAATGATAAAAAACATCAGGCACGGCTGAACTTCAGTGCTGCCTACTGAGAACTGACTTTTACAGCAGATAAATTCACAGCCACGCTGAACAAAAGGGATGATTACAGATTATTTAACTGAGTAAGTGTAAGCATCTTAACATAGCTTGAAGAGTCCTCAAAAGCAAAAGATGGGCAATGCTTTTGGGACAGCGGGAATAAATCTCAAAAAGCTAAATTAAACAACAATAGCGATAACAATAATAGTAATAGTAATAATAGATTGTTGATACTGTTAAATTTCTTGCTGTGATATTTGATTTCCCCTTTGAAGTCATCTGCAGTCATACAGCGGGACTTACAGAATCAGCACAGAATCTGTTTGAATTGGAAGGGATCTCTAAAGGCCACCTAGTCCAAAATCCGAGCATCTCTCCCACTCTTCTCTATTTAAAAGCGAGGTCCCAGTGAACGTAGCCCAACATCCTCCATACATATATGCCACTGATACAGAAATGAAGGAGTACCTTGTGTTTGGAGGGGGGCAGTCCGAGCCATACTCCTGCACATGCATGCCGAAGAAGCAGACATCTACTCCATCTATCTCCTCAAATGCAAACAGAGCTTTGGTACGGTAAGGGAAGGATTCCGACATCTCACCAGAATCCACAAACCTGAAGAAAAGGGTGATAGGAAGGAAAAAGAAATCAAATAAAGCCAGTCACTAAACCAATATCCTACCAGCAGAAGGAAACTTTTGTTGTTAACTTCCTCTTAACTCATTAGAAGCATGTATACAGAAGTTCAACTTAGGGTCAAACCAGAGCTGTATTATAACGGAGAGCTGTCAGTGCAAGGTCTGTTGCTGTAACACTCCTGAAGAGACAATTTCCACACAGTTAACACATGATTGAATAGGAAAGCACTGAGTAGAAGAGCACCCTCGGAACCCGCCAGCCTTTAAACAGACTGCAGAGTGAAAGACCTGATGCCCTCTGATGATGTGATGTCAGTGCTGCCTTTATGAATTAAATCCAACATACTTCACAGAATAAACATTTCAAGCTCCTCATTTATTAAGTAGATTAAAAATAACTTCTGAAAACCGAAGTATCTGCAAACAAATTGAAGGAACAGTAAGGGACAGAATCCGAGCAATCTGTTCCAAACTAAACCTTGTATTCAGTAACAAAGCCTGGTCCGATTCTCCCTCTTGGTTTAATACGATGAAGCTGCAGTATCACAACCAAACCCTCCACACGCCCACCAAACGGTTCACAATTGCCAACCTCCTCCAGGCTCACCTGCTACAAACTGCTTTTCCTTACCTCTCATAAGCTGCCTGCTCCTGCAGCCCTCTCAAAGAAGCGCAAAGGGATTAAGGTGCAAACTGCCACAGTTTTGCCATATTTATGCAGGAAAACAGCATAATGAACATTTAAGACAGCATTCACTGTAATTCATAAACCAACCTGGACTTCATCCCTGGTTTAACTTCTACTGTCTTATCCGAACTGGCTACCACTCTGACAAAGACCTCTCCGGCTTCGGGATGATTCTGTCGCCTCAGAAACTTGTTCACTCTGTCTTCCAAATGGTTTCCTAAGCGGGTGGTCTGCAGCCCTGGAAACGAAGAGGGAGAAGACGACAGCGCACACGTTAATTGCCGTGAAGCTCAGGGTCAGTCACCACGTCTGTTAGGGGTCTCACACTGCTTTCTTCCTTGGCTTTACCTCCACGTGAAAACCACCACGTTTTTATTTCTACAGCCCGAATGGGTTGCTTTGCTTTTTTTCAACGTTTTTAACCAAAGCTTAAGCGTTCATAGCCTCACGTGGAAACCAAAACCACAACAGTGGGAAGATTGCTCAGTGAGGGCACCGACAAAGGCGGCTTCAGGTTGCGTTATTTCAATTTGTGGGCTTATTTTACAAACGTTGCAAATGTTTTCTCCTAACAACAGCACGACCCGGCTGCTGGACAGGGATGACATCGCTGCACGGACCTGGCTCAACGCCACACCTTTTCAAGCAAAGCAAGAGAAACAAAAAGCCTTCGGACTTCAATGGAGATTCCACTGCCTGCTCTTTTATTTTCGAGAGCTTTTGGATGGAAAAGGTACAGTAATCTGCACAGAAAGCTTCAGTGGGTCTTGTACAGCGACAGAGGCCTGCAGAAGTTCAAGTCGACGTGCTGTCCAGATGCAGGCTCCAACTCTGCACACAGATTCCCTTCTGTGAGTGCAGCTGCTTTGGTAGCACTGCAGGATGTGACCGTTTTCAAACAAACCCACGACAAATTGCAGAAATTCAGATGAGAATTCCACCTTAAATTGAAGAAGGAGAAGCAGCACACGACTCCGACTTGAAGGTTAATGACCATTTCTCTTCATCTACTCTTTGCATGTATTTCACCAATGAATATTCCTGCTTCACATCACGGCCCACCTACTGCCTTTTGTGAAACGGACGGTTCAGCCCACAGGTGCTCGTTTCATTAACGTGCCCTTCACTCAGCTCTCCGCTGCTCCATTCTGCAGGCACTCCAGGCCACCAACACACGGCTGTTGGTGCTTCCTGACCGCGGAGCTCACACACCAATGCTAAAAGTGATGTTTAGGTACCAATCCTGGTGAACACGCGTGGCTCCCTTTTTAAGGAATTCATACACCTAAATGCTTACTTGGCAGTTTACACGAGCTGTTGAACACAGCAACCCTGTTTTACGCCTTTTTACCTTGTCCAGTTATAACTTTAGCAGCTATGCTACCAGCAACCATAACGTAATCTGAAAGAAGGCCGGAGTGAAAATACACTTATTCCCTTTACCATGTTCTACATGCTGACTGGAGATAGTGGGCTTTCCACGTGTAACAGAAGGCGGTTCATTTAAAGGAAATTCAGGTACGTTCTGAAGAAGTGATTTGGTTTTGTTGACTTCTCTCAAAACAAACAGGAGGAAACAGAACCAGCCCCGTTTCAGCTAACAAGCTGGTACGACTTCAGAAAGCTCTTCCAGCTGAATCTACAGTCCTACTGTGTTTTCTTTCTACCACTTCCCTAGCGCTAAGCAACCACAGGATATCTCCTTCCCCCTTACGCTGTAACGCATCAAGACGTGAAAAACTAAGAAAAAAGGCCAAATTAGATTTAAAAAAGAAGCATTAAGATTATATGCAGTGTAAGGCGTGGATCCAAACCCCACGTTTGGACGGTTGAAATGTCAGAACGTGAGAAAGCTTTCTAAGAGCACCTGTGTTTTACTTCTCAGACGCATTTAACATGCAATTCCAATGAAAGCTCAGCGCCCAATTCAAGCTGTAGCTCAAATCTGATAAAGGTCTCCACACCAACAACAGCACGGCAGGCTTCCAGGCACCCTGCGACAGAATTTTGGCTGTTGGAGCAATGGTGAATATTTGTTACTGGGTGAGCAACGGGACAGACAGGAATCCAGTCCCATTTCTGGCTTACTGGGACTTTTGTAAGGATGCCTCTTCAAGTGCCTTTCATGTAATACACATTAGGAACAGCTTTCAGCTGACGGATGTGCTTTCCTGATTGTCAGCGGTGATGCTGAGCTTGAAAGACTGCAGAAATGCTGGTGGTAACTCAGTATGGGTTTTTATGAGGAGCGACAGGAAGGGGAAGGAAATGTTAGTGCTTCCAACTTACACCACTCGTTTGTTTTTAGGTCAGAAGACAGACCGAGTTTTGACAACAAGAGGAAGCTTTCCTTCCCTGTTCTTGTATTTCCACCAGAGCACTGCTGAGGTAAACTGGTCCTTAGAGCTGAGCCCACCAATGGGCTACACGTCATTGTGGGAGAAAGAAGAGCTGGTAGGCAAGGAGTTGGGAAAGGAGGTCAACGAAGGGAGAAGGTTTCCATTACTTCCCTGTTCAGATGCCCCAAGAACAAAACTACCTTCAACTACATGTTGGTTACTCAGACCTGTTCAAGCTATGTCACAGAAAAACTGCACACCTCGAAGAAATTGCACATGTAAGAGTCTACATCAATACACACTGTAAAGTCAGCATATAAAAGGAAAGGCAGCTATTTAAAATGATTACCTACAATGACACTTTTATTTCTTCATTTCATTAACATTCTCTTACAACCTTCATCTGTCTTTAACGAGGGTAATTTTCATCTTTCAACAATACTATTTCACGTGTCAGGTTACCCCAGAGACGGCTCTGATTACTGTAACCTGATAACGCTGTATGATGAATATCCCACCCCCCCCCATTATCCTGCTTCAAATCTCTTATTGTGCTGAAAATGCAATCAACCACATATGATCATATCAGAAACTTAGTTTAATGCAAAACCACTCCTTTATTAGAAGGAATTTGGAAGAGTCAGGCTTGCAAACTTTCAAATGCAAACTTTCTGTGTGACAGTGTAACCCACTAAGATGGGCAGAGGGCTGGAGCAGCTCTCCTATGAGGAAAGGTTGAGGGAACTGGGCTTGTTTAGCTTGGAGAAAGAAGAGAAGGCTCCAGGGAGACCTCATTCTGGCCTTCCAGTACTTGAAGGGAGCATATAAACAGGAGGAGGAACGGCTGTTTGTGAGGGTGGGCAGTGATAGGACAAGGGGGAATGGTTTTAAACTGAGACAGAGGGACTTTAGGTTGGATCTTAGGAGGAAGTTTTTTACCCAGAGGGTGGTGACGCACTGGAACAGGTTGCCCAAGGAGGCTGTGGATGCCCCATCCCTGCAGGCATTCAAGGCCAGGCTGGATGTGGTTCTGGGCAGCCTGGTCTGCTGGCTGGCAACCCTGCACATAGCAGGGGGTTGGAACTGGATGAGCAATGTGGTCCTTCTCAACCCAGGCCATTCTATGATTCTCATCACTGAAGTCTGTTTCCATTTCTTCAAAGCACATCTGAATCACTATTTCTGAACTCACTCATTTTCTACCCTATGCTGTTGATGCTGCATTTCCAATGCCAGTCCCTCCCCCCCCCCCCCCCCCCTCTTATTTTTGTTTTTGTCCTCTACCACATATAGAAGTTATCAAGTTATGCTCCCTGATGTTAACCACACGCAAAGAGTGTCTGTGTAAGGACTGCTCAGGAGATGGAGACAAGCTGACCCAGAAGCTTTTGGCACGCTTCTTAGTGACATTTCCACCAGGTTATGACAGTGGTTACTTGTAAGATATAGATGTATAACACTATTGGTTACTTATTCCTCCCACAGTTCTTCTATCACAGTCCACTCGAGGAGCAAGAAAAGCTCTTCAAACACTTTAGTGTTTGGCACCACCACAGTGCACCTGAAATGCAGCACCACCTGTTATTTCAAGGGCACAAAGGTGATGGTAATTTACTGTAACTTCAACACTACATGGAAACGTGCCTAAATACAGTCAGTAAGTACATGCAGCCTTAACTTGTCTCTTTTTTCCCCCCTTTTTACCTTCTCCCTCTTCTTGTTTCTTTTGCTTTCTTTTTGTCGTGGAAAAATAGGCACACGGATGCCAAAGGCCTCGGGCAGCATTAAGGCTGACTACAAACTCATAAGGATCAGGTCTTTAAAATAGCCAGCCAGCAAAGCCCCAGGTGACGCTATTCCCCATTTTGCAAATGCTCCTGCACTATCTATCATGACAGCAGACTCAATCAGAAAGCCAATACATGACAAATACATGCAAAGGAAGAAATCCTTTGGCAGAGAGAATGAAAACCAAACACAGAAATAGAAACATCACACTTACTTTTAGCACTGAACTTGTTTTCTTTACGTGTCCTACCAGTTTTCTTCAGACAATTATCACAAACAAACCTGAAGAGAAAAAACAGAAGTGCCAAAAACTTGACAAACCCAATTCTGGTTACATCCAGCTCCAAGTCCAAACCCATAATTTTAACCATCAACGTACAACGTATTTTTCTCTGGATTTGACCTTTCCATTTGAAGGCCTTTAAGCCCTCCTGAGTTGGTTTAAGTCTGTCAAGCAGCTACATCTGCACTTGTGTTTTTTAGTACATAAATCTATTGTCAATCAGCTCCCATTGTTCATCACTTAGAAACCACACAAATCTGAGTACGTAACAAGTTTGTTTCATGTACTTTTTTCATCTGTACCCACCGAAATGAGACAAATGAGACCAGAGATGCAAAACTTTAGAAACGCTTTGTCCATTTGTACTCAGCTATTAAAAGGCAGTGATGCGTATTAAAAAGCAATCGCAGAAAATCTTAATTATGGAAACAACATCACTCTTATCATACAAGACTTAGAAAGCTAACAAACATCTTACCCTGAAGGCCAAATAATATCATAATGTAACACGCAAATCTGGTGCATCTTCCGACCGCACTCTTTGCAGTCAACAAACCTGAGAAGGAAAAGGAGCAGCCCGTCACTTTTGTTGCTAGGCAGGTAATTTTCCAGAATTCAGCAGAAAGAACAACAGCCCGACCCTCCGCTCCTCTTCATGCGTGTATTTAGTAGCCACGAGTGTCAGATGTGAACTCCTGAGTTCTCTTTTTGTGGTGTTCAAGAAATGTTTAGATGCTGCGCCGCAGGACGTGGTTTAGTAGGAAATACTGGTGATGGGTGAACGGTTGGACTCAGCATCTTAGAGGTCTTTCCCAACCTTGGTGATTCTATGATTCTACGATCCTATCTTTTATAAGCAGAGCTTTGAGTTTTCCCAGCTTCACAGAATTCTGCTTAACAACGCCTTTACAGACTTAGTTGTCAGTTACTGCACCAACCACAAGCTGACAAAATGGTTGCTCAACTTACTGCAGACGTAGAAGCAAGTTGTTCATGAATAACCATGCCAAGAGGACACGTATTAACGTGCCTTTGCCTGCACAGGCCTGCAGTGGAGTTTTCTAATTTTTATTATTATTATTTTTTAAGATACTCCAAAATAAACACCTCTTTTGTCTGGGCTGCCACGGTGTTTAGGGACTCCACCGCAATGGTGAGCTCAGCAGCCCGCCTGTATAAGGCAGAGCAGCTCTACCTAGTACCTGTGAGAATGAGAAGAGAGGATCACACTGCCAGGGAACAAACGAGCAGTAAGATTAAGGCCTGCTGCAGCCACTTAAGGACAGCAGGAAGCGTAATACTGCAGCTACAGAAATATCCCACGCGACTTTCCCAAGGCTAACAAACTCATGAGAAGGATGCCCCTTTCAGTGGCTAAGTGCCCGGGTGAAGTGAAAAAGGAGTTTCACGAATATAGCTAAATGGGGAGAGGGGAATGGCAAACCGCCAGGTGCTTGGGATGAAACGCTCACTACGATGGAGGGCCACCGTGGGCCAGGCTGTGCAGGGCAGGGCAGAACACACCTTAGGAATTACTTAAATAAAACCACCAAGTAAGTAAGTTACAAGAAAGTAAGTTACTTCAAACACTTGCCAACTTTTTGCTTCACACAACCTTACATCCTTTCAAGCTTTCTACCTCACTTCTTTTAGCAAGGTTTTTCCTCAGTGTTCAGCACGTGTAGCTGGGTTACACAGGAGGGACAAGATCCCCGTGGGGTTATGGCAAGGCAGCAGGTCACCACCAGGAAAAGGGATCTTGCTCTTCTGTCAGTCCACAGCAATGCCATTCTGGTGCTTGCTGGAGCTTTACTGAGCCAGTTCAACACAGCAAGGATGGAATGCTCCCTGCTTATTTTGTTTATCCTGGGTTAGTTTGTCACTGAGTTATACGGGCATCCACCAGTCTCTGAATTAGCTCCTAGGGACAGAGCAGCACAGAGCAGTGGGACAGAACCATGCAGTGCAGAGCGTGACCTTCTTCAGCAGTAGCAGCCATTAGAAAGGTCCACATTTAAAAAGCAAAATGTTCAAATCTGCCCTTTATTTGTAGGGTACTACCAATTATTCTAATCTAAGGAACAAAACAACCCTCTTAAATTGAAGGCTTAAACAAATTAATCCCTTCTGCTAGATGCACCCATACTTCTAACCTCCTTCCTTTGGGCTACATGTAAACACCCAAATACTGAGGGGAAGAGCACAGCACTCAAATGTTAAGACTTCCATTTCAGCCAAACAGAAAGAGGAATGGCCACTGAAACAGGCTCACGCTCAGGTCTTGGTACCAAAGGCAGGCACCAAGATCACACGTGGTGCTATGAACTCTGGAGGAAGGTTTCACTGCCTGCTTGGGCAGAGATAGGAGAAAAAGGAAGAGTTCTTGATTCCCTCTCTCACTTCTGAAGCGCTGGTTAGAGGACATGTAGAAGTTGTGAGTGACCTCAGCAGCAAGAACGGCCTGGTTACTTACGGCTCAGGATCTAGCGTGTCGTTCTTCTTCTTCTCAAACTGATCTTTAGAGATGGTTCTAGAGACAAAGAGTTCACATGAAAACTCAGCAGCACCGTTTTACCAGAGGCTGACACTATATCATGCTATTCTGAACTGCAGCAAACAAGCAAACCAAATCTGAAGGAAGCATATCGGTTTTCGTTTTCTATTCAGAGAACGCAATTCATTTTAAGCTATAGAAAATACTCTCCCTGTTTCATTTTCTGTGGTAAATTAAAAACAAAATAATAAGCAGTACATAAGTAAATTTAAAATATCAAGAATGACAGAAGGCACAGCCAGTGAAGCAGCCACCTTCCAAAGCAGCTTGTGCTGCTCACACATCTCACAGCATCTTTTCGGCTGAGTTAAAGGCAAACCATTGGTGGCATAAAGAAAAGCTGTGCTTCGCAAGGTGCCTCACCAGGACTGGCAGAAACCTTTCATGTAAAAAGAGGGCTCAGGGACAGTCACAGCACAGCTTCCTTCTCCCCCTGAGCGTGTTGCTCAGTGCCAGCCCCACAGCCTGGGGCAGCTCTCAGGCAGCACAACTGGGCACGAGTGGCTCTTGGGCACCTGCACACTCATTATAGGAACAGCCACCAGCCATCAGTTACTGCAAAAACCGCCCGCTGGTGAGAAAGACAGCATTTCCCCACAGACACAACTGGCCATGATGCCAAGCTAGGCATCAGAACAACCCACTGCCCCGGCTTTAAGAACCAAACCAAAGCATGAAGAAGAAAGGAAACTACTTACGTTTGAGGCTGGGAAGGGTCATCACCCAGGGTGACATTCTCCCCCTGGATTTCAGTGAAACACTTCTCACAGAAGTGATACCTGTCAGCAAGAAGGCCATATTTGGGTGAACTGGTCCAGCCCAACACACAGCCACCCGAGCACGGAGGCAGCAACCAGAGCAGGGCAGATCGCACGCCGAGGGGGGTTTGTTGGTTGATTGGTGGGTCAGTGTGCACAATGAGGAGGAACAGGGGACGGCAGGGTTAGAGAACAGGGGAGGGAACAAACAGCACAGACGTAAGAGGTAAGACGCAAACACCAAGACAACACAGAGCAGAAAGCCAAGGCAAAGCACAGATTAGCATTCGGTCTCATTTTATACATTTCGGCCATCATTACTAACAGAGTGGAGGGTCAGATTCCAAATTTGGGCAGGATTAATGCAGTAGCTACCAAGCTACGTTTACAGAGGCCTCAAATTTAAGAATTTGGATTTGATTTGCATTGCTTAGGAAAAAAAAAACCCCGCTCTGATTGCAGGCTTGAGACTGATCGGGTTTGCTTCGGTTAAAAAAAGCAGCCTGTCGAGAAGCCTTAGGAACACACTTGTACAGGTTTAAGCCATTAGAAAATATGCTGAAAGCATTTACTGGTTGTCAGTAAAAACTAGAAGAGCAGAAACATTTGGTATTGAAAAAAAATAGCTATTAAAATATTCAATTCAAAAGTTATTTGACTGTAAGAATAAATGTGACCAATTGCTCAGCTTTTATTATTTAATATAAATGAAACCAAATCCATACTCTAGACAAACATTTAACAGAAATGCAATTATGGGTCAGAGTTTCCAGCCATTTATCTATATAAATACAATATATGTATATATGTGAACAACATTAAATATTGTACATACATACAATATATTTATCGGATACGTTAACGATGTGCAATTCAACTTCACGAATCGAATACGAGACTGGAGTGAATTTTTGGTCCCCAGACCAAGAGCCAATCCCACAGCACACAGCAAACCGACGGCTTAACAAACCGAGCTGAGTGCATTGGAATGCAGCTCCACAGAACTACAATCTGCATTTGAAAACAAAACAAAACAAAACAAAAATATCTAAAGGTTCACAGATTTTTATTTTTATTTTTTAATCGTTTTATTTTGCTTCAGATGAACTGGAACCAACGTGGTCTGGGTCATTAAAAACGAGAGGCTAAATGTTTGGAAAGGATATGAATTCACACATGAACGAAGGTAACAAAGAGAGGCCACAGCTGTAAAATGCAGGAAGGCCACGGAGGATCATCAAAATAAGGGAGCTTTATGGAGGTTCGAGAGTGAGAGAGTTTAAGCAGCAATGGCAGCACAGCAAATGCAGTTTTAGTACTCAAACGCTACGACTGTACGAACGGTGAGCATCGGAGGCATCAAACGAGACTCGGCGTCACAAGGAACCAACAACTGAAGGGATGGAGGTCAGCACAGCAGCTCCGTCCCTTACAACACATCCTCGTACACCCGAACTGCTGTGAGCCAGGGGACAGATCCCAGGGCTGCGCTTCCCAGGAGCCAACCAAAGCCACCGAGCGGCCTTTACTGAAACGCACAGGTCAGAATTTCTTCCTGCGGCAGCCGCAGGCCGCGACACCACCGCCATGTGCCGTAAAGCACAACGCGAGCAGCGCAACGCGAGCAGCACCCGGCCCTTGGCAGCACCCAGCGCCTCGAGGGAAGGAGTTCTGAAGAGGGCTGCAGCCAGGGCCTGTTACAGCAGCACGGTTTTAGGAGCCTTCCGACTCCCGCAGGCCCTGCCAGCTGGCTCCTGCTCCAGGAGCCGCCCCGCTCGCCAGGAACCACTGCAACACAGCAGCACGCTCAGGGCCCCTTCTACACAGGGCCGGGCGTGCAGTGACACAAGGAGGAAGAAGGGGTGGGTTTTTCTACTTAACATAGCCCACACTGACCTAGCCGGGTAATAACCTTACCAGCAGGGCAGCTGCAGTTTTGATAGCAACCACGTGAGCTAAGATGTCTGCTCCCTGCTCGCAGCCGACCGCACGCTAACTGCCCGTGCCTCGTCTCCTGCAGGTCAGCTCAGCTGGGATTAAACACATCATCCTTCTCAAGCAAAACCAAGGCTTTTGGAGCCGCTAATGCAACAGAACGAGGCCGGGAGGAAGGAAAAAAAAAAAAGATCGATTCTGATCATTTGTAGCCTTTGGGAGTGATAAATGCTTCACGATGAGCACGGAGCAATTCTGCAGCAGGGCTTCTCAGGAGCGGGCAGCGCTGCCGCACCTCCCTCGTGCTGAGCCCACGCTGCCCGGGTGACACAGCATCTCCCAGCCACAGCAGGGGCAGAGCTTATCTGCTTTTTACACACTGCCCATCCGTTCTGTTTTCTTACTGTGCCATTCTATACAATTTTCTCTCATGAAAAAACCAACAAAAAAACCCGATGGACTCACCAATACTAACTCTAAAGTCCATCATTTAGGAGTCAAACGGGGCAGCACTGAAACACAGGATGACCCAAACGAAGGGGTGTGCAACCAGAAAAGCCCACAGGCATGGCTTCCATTCATACTTGGTTCAATTTAAGCAATCCCACACGTAGTTCATTACCACTTTAACTGCCCCGTGCTGCAGAGCTGGGCCTAATGCTAGCAAGAGACCAACCTTCATACGTGGGATGAAGATGAAGAAAGAAAAACTGAAACACAGTGAAAATGAATCACCCGAAGATCATGAATGCTGGTCGATAAAATAACTGCGGTGAAATAATAACTGTAAGTTATTATGAATATGGACCCACAGAAATGGAGACCTGCTCGCAATTTATTGTGTTTTTTGCATGCTGCTACAAATATTCCCCAAAGGCTTTGGGAAGCATACGAGATTCTAGCTGTAACAGTCAGAAAACTCCAGGAAGGTTCTCACTGCAACGCACGAAAAATGGAGAGCTTTTCAAATGCAGACTGTTCAGGTGACCGATTCCCGTCTATCAGAGACGAGTCACATTATGGCTCATTATCAAAGTCCTGAGAAGGCTCAGTCTGTATCAGCACGCCAATTTCCAACTGCAACTGAAGTGTATTTGAAGGACTTTCTAGATTAGCAGTTGGACGCTACGACTCACCTGAGATACCAACTGCTTCTTTTCAAATGGGTACCCACAGAAAAAGCGTGCTTTCTCAACACGTGCTCTAACCTCAGCTCCTGCGTTACTTGTGGAAGCCAAACGGTTCTATTCGAAATGATTAATTTTTAATCACTGAATTGCAGTGGTAAAGTTCATTTATTGAACAGTGCCTAATTACTCTTAGTTGTAAATACACGTGACTTCCAGTAAACCCAATGCTGTCTGTTCCGTATGCTGAAGAAGTCAGGAACATTCAATCCATTACAGCTTTGCCGGAATGACAGAATTTTTCCTCTAATTTCTTAGTTAAGAACAGTTTAAGACGTGACTATCGCTGTTGTAGGAAACAATTTGGATGTTTTAGAGTGATAGAGCTGACGAATAAGGGGTCTCTACGATCCCATTGGCCAAACGCACACCTCAAAAATACACTGACCGAGCTCCAGAAACACCTTGTTAAAACAAACACACCTATAAAAAGATTTCTCTCTTGATTTCAGCAGCCTGAAATACAAACCTCAAAACAAACAAACCAGAAAAGCCCAAATCCAAAAGCTCCCTACTCTTTCTCAATACACCTATGCCCATTCCATCTCTGTTACTGCCCACCGACACCTGGGTGAACCCTTTCACAGTGTCCCTTTCTCGCCTGCTACCACAACCCTTTAATACTAAACCTTAGGTGAGGTGACTGCCTCATCCCTAAGAGGCAGGAAGCTGCCACGGTGCATCACTGAGCCCTGAGAAAGCCACTGCAGCACCAACCCTGTGCTTCACACCAGCACCAACGCAGCCTCCCAGTGAGCAACCAGGGTGATTTAACACCCAAACAGTTCGAAAGAGAAACGGCTTCTCCAATTATTTTTGAAGTTGCTATTCTTTTTATGCACCCTACTATCCGGATGTATAACCTGACAAGGATTTAAAATCCTATCACAAAGCACCGGTATTTAAGGACCGCAATGGCCACTGAAGTACTGTCCATTTAAATGTGTTTTATTGCTTTATTTCTCTTCAGACTGACTTTTGAGAGTTCAGAGCAGCTGTGTAAAACATTTCAGGAGAGCTCGTGAACCGACATTCCTCCATAACAATACTATCTGCATTCCTCTGTAACAATGCAATCTACCTCAGTCCCAACACACGGAGCAAAGCAACACCTTTTCACCTCCTACATTTGTGCTGCTCCAGCTCAGTGGTACACAACAGTCTTACACCACCTTACAACGCATTTGGTGACGTAGGGAGACTGAATGCAAGCACTGACTGCCTGGATTCGTTCCATAACTTTGCTCAGACAACAGCCTGCTGCACACCTCAAAGCTGGCGTGGCTTGCAGACTGTCAAACCCTCAGAAAGAAATCTGTAACTTCGTTTTAAACAGGGAAATGGAAGTTGGAGCCACAGCCCATATACAGTTTGTCGTTTTTCTCTTTTTTGGGGGGAAAAAATAAATCCAAGAAGCCAAAAGTGAGAACAAAGCTACGTACTAAGTTTGCTTTGCTATTCAGTATAACATTGTTGATTTATGTATCAAATGGGAAATACTACAATGCTATTGGTTAATAATCATACTAACATCAAATCCTAACAGTAATTAAGAAAAAAAAAATCAGTATCAAGTATTATTTTCTGATATCTTCATGGAGTCCGAGAAGTTTTTAAACAGTGAAGTCCAAGCTGGTTTAAAAAGAATTAAGTGCTGAGATGCTAAGAGAGCGACTACTGAGCTTTATTACTGCACCATTTACTTTCTAGATTCTGACAGTAATTCAAAAACAAAGCTGCAAGTTTTCATGACTCTCCACACCAAGGCAACGTAACTCTCTCAGTCCCTTTCGGCAGCTCTACCTTCCTCCCTCCAGTGTGCCCTGCTATTGGTACTGAGGACAATACGGAGCACTTGCACTTCAGCAGCACAGCCTCGCCAACAGCAAGCAGCTAAGCATCGTGTCTATCTACCTGCAGTACAGCAAACTAGAGGGTCACCTGCAAAAGGACAGCATGCAAGGGTAAACAACCAACTTTTTCCTGACTTAGCAGACAAAGGAAAGAGAAGGTTAATAATCCTCCTCCACATTCGCAGACAACACAAACAATACTGCTTTCCTGAACAAGGCAAAAGAAAAGGAAAAAAGGAAAACAAGGAAAGCAGCCAAGGACTTACCTATTCTGGTAGCTGTAATAGGCAGCATCACGAGGGATGGTACACAGCTGCTTGCCATAGCAGCACAAGGTCTGTGGAGAAAACTCATACTGCAAAAAAAAATGATGAGAAAGGAAATGTTAAGATGTAATCCTTTATTAATCAAGTATCTATGAGGCTAACTTGAGGATATCACAATACATTGTTATCACACTTTCTCAAGCTATTGTAAATATACTAACAAAGCTCTCTTAATGGAATTACAGTAATTAGCTTCATGAGATGAAGAGCTGACCTCTCCAACCACCTACTTGATTGCAATGGACACTGGAAGCAAAGAATTTTAGTACTGCTTTGATCAGAAAAGGTATTCTCTCTCTGAGGGAGAAAAAGACAATAACAGAACAGCAAGAAGGATACTACCTAATTTTTTTTTCCAGCTCTTAGTGTGGTGACGAAAAGTCAAACTCTTACAAGCCCTTTCATTTCCTTATTAGAGACCACACAAAGCACACGTTTTATCAGTTCGGTCAAACAAAGCTCTCTGGAGAAATGCGACTCTGTCCGAGTCCCTGGCAGACATACCTTGCGCCCACAACAGTAGCCAAGGGATTGCATAACGGGATCAATTTCTTGTTCAAACACCTCTGCGAGTTTAGTGCAAAACTTATAGACCCTGGAAGTCTTGCGATTGTAAAGCCAGGCGTTGTTGAACATCAGCCAAACATCGTCCACGTACTGCCAGGGCTCCTGGTACTGCCCCGTATCTAATTTGCGTTTAATGGTTGAGAGGTCCATAGGATTCTTCACAATGTCAAAATAGTCCTTCAAACAAACACACAACACTTTTAAGATATCAACCGTTCACACTATGCTGTGCAGCAACAATGAAATGTTTCTATGAGCAAAGGCACTGCAGCACTGGGTGTGTTTCACTGCCAACTCACCGGAATCCCTAAGAGCTGGGGATCCACGGGCTGCCTGAAAGGCAGAGACTCCGGGTCCTGCCGGTACAGGGCCTCCAGCGTAGGCATGAGTGCCTGGCGCAGCTCCTCAGGTTTGAAAACTGTTAATGGAAGGTAGAAAGGTTAGAAGGATTCCTTCTGGGTATCCTATCTGCTTAATTCCCCCAGAAAAATAAAGAATTACTCTAACAAAAAAATCTTTCATGCAATTTTCTCATCTACGTTGCTGATTAAAAGCAACACCTATCATCAAGAGATGACTGAGCAGCTTTTGCATTTAACTGAATCATACTAGCTTACGTTCTCAGCACAGAGGGATGAGAACAATTTAATGATACACCTTCCAGAGGATGCAAGACTTATCCAGAAGCAAATTAGCCATCCATTGCTTCAACACGGGTGAAGCTTCACCATCCAGAGGAGACCAACAGCATATTTACTCCTTCCCTTCCGACACTGTTAGCTGCTCCAGTGTCAAGCTTCTTCCAGCAAAGGAATCCCGAAGAGCCAGCTCTCCAGAAGGTAACCAGATGTCCTGAGAGCTGGCACGGGGATTTTCTGGCCATGCCATACAAACAGTCCCGGTCCAATGGACTCTTAATTGATTTTGAAAGTGTTAATACTTCCAAGATTTATATGCATCATTACAACCACTTGGCAACAGCGGCATGGCAACAGCCATGTTTCTTTCAATAGTGGATGACAAGGACAAGAAAGGCAATGCATTTTCTGAAAAATAATGATAACTTGGAGAGCTCTTAGAACATCTCAGCAGTGTAATTACATTTATTTCCTTAGGAACAGGGGCTTTAAATAGGGAAGAATGCCTATTATTCAGGAAAAAAAAACCGACAACTAAGAAGAGCAGGATAGCATTTAATATTTATCTACCTGGCTGAAATGAGAACAATACCAATAAAAGGGAGCAATTAGGAGTTCTCTTGAAAGCACTTAAATCAATAGGGCTACAGTGACCCCTCAGAGGCTGATCATTGCTTCCGTTGTTCAGAAGGTGCTTTATTAAGATACAAACTGGCTTGGGGGGGGGAAATTTCTGGTAAAAAAAAATAATAGATTTTTTTTTAATTTACTCTTTTCCCCCCCTTTTTTATTAGTGTTATATTTCTGAGAGGATTCCTCTTCATCTCAGAACACAGAAATAAGGCACTACAAGTTAAGCTGATGCAACTCAAGAAATTCTGAAGCATTACGCTCTCGATGTTTTCAGGCATCTGTGGATGCTGAAGCTCCTGGAAGCTGTTAGTCAGGATGAAAACAGCCCCTGCAGAGCAAAGGGAAGCTGGAAGACAGTTTGAATGCGTTGCCTGTAGCTCGGAGAGGATTGCTGCTCATGTACAAGTGGCAAACTAGCACAGTTCAGCCAGCTAAATCACGGCAAAGGAATATGCAAGCTGCCACGGGGCTGCAGCAAGGCCCTGCTGTGTGCCTGCACTGAGCCCTCACTACCTCTGTTCTTATGGCACCAAGCAACACGGCCGTCACTTCAGCCGTTCCACCACCTCACTCCTGACAACACAGTAATTTGCTTCCACTACACAGGCACTTTCCCACGGAAAGAATCCTAGTATATACTCTCAAAACTGTATAAACAAAGTTGTATTACAGAATTCAAGAACAGTGGGAAATACAGTGTGAGTATTCTATATAGTTTCTGCAACTGTTTTACTCACGTGCCTTATAAATCTGATAACCCAAACGACTTCATTTATTTGAAAGTCAGAAAGTACCTTTTAATGATCTATTCTGGACATCTGCTCGACACTGCTGTAAGAAGTTTCCCTGCACTGGCCCACATAACAACAGCTAAAGAACCTTTCTAAACAGATCTGATCCCAATTTAAATTGGAACAACAGAGCTTCTGTTAAGTTCCTCACAGACGAATGATCATTCCTGAGAACATTTATCATCTACTTTCATTTTGGTTTAAAATATATATGTATTCAAAATCCAGTTATTGAGAGTTATGACTTCACCTAAAAACATGAAGAAAAGTCGCCTTCATCTTTAGCTCCTAAGGAAGGTGGCTAATAGCAGAGCATTCGATCACAGCACCTCCCTATCTGCAGATTTTACAGGGAAGTCACTGTTCTCTTCCTCAATTACATGCTCTTGATTCTCCTCCTGCAGCAAATCTTTGTAAGGAGCTGGCACATCCAGCTATCCCAATTTTGTCTTGGGTGTGTAGGTGGTAAGAAAGAGGGATCTCTGCCTGCATCATGATGTGCTACCTGCCACAGAACAGGAAGACGCTTCCGTTTTTGACTTCTAAAAAAAGTTTCACTTCTTCAAACAGGAAATTCTGCTTATGGTTACTAAGGGGAAAATTCTGAAAGGAAGATGAAGACGTGTTCAAAATAAGGACACACCTGGGAACCTTCCCTCAATCCAGGCCTTTCATTATTATGTCTTATAACAAAGGAAGAAACCAATAAAACTCATCCTGCAGGCCATCACACTAAAAGGCAGGCAGCTACAACGTGAAGAGGTGACAGGAACACTTTTTCTTTTGAGAAGACTGCAAGGGAAGAGGCAAGCAAACAAAAGCCTTCCCTTCAATCTACAGTGTTCAATACAACTGGATGTGTGGGGTATTGATAAGACTCCAACTGCACAGCAGAAGCTGCTCAAAAAGACACTCCTTTAAGGCACAGGTGAATCCGTTCAAACATGAAGACACCCGGTCACTGTTTGCTACGTGACCTCACAGCACACACCCTACAACCACTTCCAGCTGTGAGACTCTCCCCCTAGCAGCAGCAGCAGCATCAATCTGCATCCCAGGTCACTTTGGAGTGCGTCTCTTCATCCCTGCCATGCTGTCAGGGGTCTCAAATACCAATGGAAAATGAAACCAACGTAACGAATGAAAAAACATGAGATGAGTCTCATAAGCAGTTTTAAGATGTCATAAAAGCCTTAAGCACACTTCACTGTATTTGCTCTTGAATGCCTCTTGGTTTGCTTTGTGTTTAAATGCAAATGCTCCGTTAAAGTTGGATAAACTACTTGGTGAGAAAATGGCTCAGTTGAAAATTGTGTACGCAGTCGTACCTGCCGGAGCTGCACATATATTACACTATATGGCTGCTGAGTGACAGTATTTCTAAGTCAAGAACTGTGTTACTAAACGAGGTGCTGGAAACACACAATAACCCAGACTGAATCACCAGAATGACACAGTACAGCTCTGCACAGACCAGCTCTGTAAGAACCATCTTCTCCCAGCTACTGACTCCATTTACTTGCAAGAACACTTAAGGAGAAGCAGTGATTCTTAACACTGGGAACTCAACTTGTTTGTAGTCGTTAGTTCAAAACACGCTCTGCAGAGCACTCTGGTTTGGCTGGCACATTGTGCTACAAACTGAAATTAACATCTACAGGAAAACGTGCGTTATCATAAGAAGACTATGCCTAATAATTAAATGCAAGGCAAGGCATATACAAGAGATCAAGATTCAAACTCTATAAACTAAAACTTTATGATTTCTTGGTCACATTCATACATCTGTAATGCTCTTCTCATGTAATCTCATGTAGTTTCCTTTGAAAGAAAAGAGAAAAAAGAATGGAACGTAGTTTTCCACGTTCTTTTTTTGACGTTTACATTATGTTGAAAGCTCACCCTTGGTCAAAAATTAAACACAGAAATGGTCACCTCAAAAAGCCAAGCGTCAAGACAGCCAAGGATTTTGAGTCCAAAAAAACCCAACTTATCTTGCCTTCATTACAAAGAGAAGTAATTTATTTTTGGCCGTTTGCTTTAGCATTGGGTATTTCTTGGTTACTGCATTCATACTGAGCTCCTGTGAAAGAGCACTGGCCAAGATGTACAGAGAGAGACTCACGCACATCACCCAAGCAGCAACCACTTCCTTCCCGCCTTAGTCCTTCTGGGCAGAAACCAGAAACTGTGAGGATACTGCTGGCATCAAGAACACAACACGCCACTCTCACCTCTGATTCGAGTAACATTAAAGGAATTCTACTTTCAAAAATCAACAAGCCCCGCCCAGCAGAACACAGAAAATGGAAGGGCCCTTCAAAACAAAGCACGCAAGAGAAAGGGATCAGTTTTCAGATACGTACTTTTTTTGCGGGGCTGAGATGGCGATGTGGATTGTGAAGTGGTTCCATTAGTGCCACTTTCCTCTTCCTCCTTAGCATCCACTTTTATTTCAGGCTTCTTTTCTTCTATTTCCATGGGCTCTTGTTTCAGCTCAGTTCCATCTGTTTCCTCTTTTGTTTGTGAAGATCCTTGTAAATCCTCCTCCACCTTAAGAAAGGAGGCAACAAGATGCACTGTTACATCTACGACCCAGGCCTCAGTCCTTCAAATATCAGCTTATGAGATTGTCAAAGCACTCTCCGTCCATGGCTTTCCTCAGGACAGTTACTTTCCAGTAACTACCCTCTTCTCGCCCCTTAGCTCATCAATTCAGACATATCATTAAGTGCTTTTATATCTATCACTGCTTTCAGTTAAGCTGTATAGAATCTCATTTACCTCAGTCTTAGCTTCCACTTGTGTCTCACTAGTCTCTGGCTCAGTTTCTTCAGTTTTAACTTCTGATTTGCTTTCTAGCATTGGTGCATCTGGTCCTAGTTGCTGGGAATTCGTATCAGCACTAGCAACTGAGGCAGGGGTGGGGACCCTGTTATCAATACTAGCTGCTGCCTGGGATAGCTGTTGTAAAAACAGTACAAAAGAAAGACACTGCATATATAGAAATATTTTCCTTTACTAAAAAAATGAACAGCACAAAAAAGAGACATGAGATGATATTCTAAAACAGTGCAGAACATGGATATAGGAGCTCACTGTAGTCAAGTTTCTACAGAACACATTCAGTAACTCTGTTTTACAGAGTAAAAGCAAAGGAAGATCTCTGCTCCAAACAAAGAGGCTTCTTTTACAGAGAAAACACCTGCCCAGTAGAACATGGTACATTCCTCCTCACTACAAAACTCAAAAGAAAAAAAACCTACACAAGTTTTATGATCAGAAAAGACTGATTCTGCTTAAGGCCAAATATTATATTAGGCCTGATATTCCTCATCTTTCTGAACACTGCTGCCATTTTTACTTCGAGCAGATTGAAGTCATTCTTTATGCCCCCCCTCCTTCAAACAATGCTGAGATAATCTGAACACACGTTTTAACATATCTGTATAAGGAATCCTTTGCTCTAAAACAGAAGCTAGTATTGACAGCCAGACAACATACGGACTCTATACATTCGTGATGCGGTGCTATACATAGGGAGGACTCCTGTGGAACACCACTACACAAGAGAAAACACAAGTAGCTGATACTTACTGGAGTGCCAGGTGGCTGTGCCTGCACAGATGTTGGCTGTTGCTGGGATGGCTGTGGGGTTGGCACAGACTGGGGCTGAACTGGGGTCTGAGGCTGCGGCGTGACTTGAGCCTGTGCTGCAGTCTGCCCCGTAGGCGTGCTTTGTGTCTGGGTCGCGTTGGGAACAGAACCCGGGGTCGGTGTTGGGGTTTGTCCTGAAGATGAGACTGGTGTGGATGGCTGAGTGGGTGCTGCTGGCTGAGGAGGAGTCATTCCAGTTGGTGTTTGGTGCTGAATAGGCGGCATCCCAGCAGCAGTGGACACGGGAGGCGTGGTCTGATGCAGAGGTGGCTGGGTCACTGGAGGGCATAGCTGACCACTCTGTGGTCCTAGCATGTTCATGGAGTTGGGAAGAGCAGCACTGGGAACCTGCCCCTGCTGGAGGGAAAAGAGATTCTCTTACAGACACATCACTCCCAAAACTCTGGGAATCACAATTAACGTTTAAGCACTGACATAATCTTTAAAACATATCTAACTACGCTATGCAGCTGACTGTGCTCTTATTTCTCTAATCATTTTTGTCAGCTTTTATTCAAACACCTTGATGCTAAACTTAGATGTGCCTCACACATCACTTCCCACAAACAATACCAGCGCAGAGAAGGAATCCTCACAATCTCCAAGTAACACAAACCTGCAGACAGTCTCCAAATCATGTCATTAGCTGGGCAAAGGTCACGCTTTGCATACAAAACAGTTTCAAGCAAATATAAACTCTAGGTCAGGACTGTAGAGCAGCCCCGCTCTGGAAAAGAGCTCAACACATTTAACAGCTGCCCCATTGTAAGACTTAAGATCCTTTTCTTGTTTTTAATTTAAATTAAAACTTGCTTCTATATTGTCTATGTAAAGTCAGGATTCTGTTGGTTTTTTTCCCCTGACAAAGTTGGTGAAGTAACTGAACCAGGGCCCAAGAAATTACAGGTGCTTCATCGTGAAGCTGTTCAAAACTTGCTTTGAGTTAAGACTTGCAATCTATGTGTCCTCTCATTTGAGTATGGACCAGAGAACCTCAGAGGTCTCAGCCGATCTGCTTTACTTGTAAACCAGGCAAAAAAACAACAAAAATACAACAGCCAACAAATCTCTTCCCCTGGAAACACGTACACCTCGGCGTCATAAACGAGCTCTTACTTAACTGACAACGATTACAACAGCAACCAAAAGATCTCATTGGAAAATGTTTTCTGCTTGGAAGCAGTGAGGTTACAAAACATTTTAGCAGACCTTCCCCAGCCACTTTACTGTAATTCCTGATTTAAAGTTGGCTAATAAAGCCCACACAAATCCAGAAGCGTGTGCTCATATATGCCCCATAAACAACTTCTAATATTCCCCTAAACATCTCATCAGCGTATTTTTCAGAATTTACATTGGGAATTACAGGCCATTGCCCAAGTCATCCTATGGGGGTAGTACTCCTAAAAGTCATGAATGACTGCAATGAACAATGATACACAGAGCTAGACAAATAAAATACATCAGACCAAAATCATTTAAAGCACTGAACTCAGGTATTAGAAAATACACCGTACCTGTGCCACCCCTGCCTGGGCTGCTGACTGACCCATGCCAACGTTGTTCACATTCATAGCCCCTGTGGAAGCTGGAAACTGATTCTGGGGCAGGAATTGGTTCTGGGTAGGAGCCTGACCCATCATGTTGTTGGAATGGGCTCCCATCATGTTCTGTGGCTGAGGCATTCGGGAAGGAGACATCGCCATCTAAAAGTTAATACCAAAATAAAGATGTTAGTGTTTTTTTTATCATGCAGCAAGGCAAAGGAAAATACCATCAAAGCAACGAGCCAAAAGATGTGGCAAAAAATAAAAGGAAAAATGGCTTCAGTAAACCACATGGAAGTGGGTATATGCATATCATGTTAGCATTTGTTTCATGGTATTCAAGAGGGAGTAATTTTGATACAATCTAATATTCAAATTATACTAACACTTTAAATATATAGGTGCGTTTTTTTTCCCCTAAAGAATAAAAACATGTTTTCTTGGAGGAATAAAGAAAGTACATAAACTGCAGAGAAACAGCTCCTGAAAGGACTCTGCTCTTCCACAGACTTGCAGAATATTGCAACTCTGATATTTACCTCTCCAAAGACATCCTTTTAAAACACGTAAATAGTGAAAACAAATGCCTCAATAGAAGCTTGACAGACTCAGTACGTCTTCATGAAATTATCCTACAATTTCCAGCGCTGCTCAGTGACACGGCCTTTTCAGAACAGCGTTAACACCGTTAAATATAATCAACCAATTTTGAGAAGAACTGGATAACAACAAGTACGAACCGCAGGAACAGCGCCCATGTTGTTCATCTGCACAGGATGGTTCATTGGAGAAGCTGCACGGGGTCCCATGGGTGCTTGTGGCATCTGTACATTCCCTATGGACATGGGGTTAAACTGATTCATTCCTGCAAATGCACCCCCAAAACAACTCATTAGGAACAAGTCATCAACAACAAATTACCTATGTACACTCTATTATAAAGGTCACATTTCTTATGGCTAAAATTTAACTGCCCTCCGCATCACCTTTTTCCTTGAATGTTGCTTAAATTCCTTGGCTTAAGAGAGAAACCAAGATGCAAAAAATATTTAGAAGAACGCCAGGTAGGGAGTGTATAACTAATGGTGGCTTGAAAACGAGGAGGAGCGTGGACGATCTGTAAAGATATGATGCTATACGTATACAATACCATAGGATGGTACACTGATATAAAGTAAGCGGGGATACTCTTCTGGGGAAAGCTGAAACATCTGTAAGCCCGAGACTTGGACTCTTTGGGAAAAAGCTACCCATGATCCCACAGCAGCCTAAATGAGTGATGGCGAACATCAGGTGCATGAAAAATCAAGAACGCCTTTTAAATATACTTTCTCACCAGAAACCAAGACAGAATATTGTCAGTTACACACATTCTAGGATGTGCAGGACTAAAGTGATAAGTTTCCAGCTACAGGTGTACTTGGGGCTTATCTAATGATAAAAATATACCAAAGCCCACCTGCTCTGCAGTTAACATTTTAAATCATAGATTATCTCTACTATTTCTCCTTGCTCTGTCTTGAAACAACTGAACTACTTCCCAGTCAGTAGCAAAGTACTGAATACCTACTGACTCAGATCTCTGTTGGATATAAGGAACAGATCTTTCACAATGAGGTCGGTGAGGCACTGCAGCAGGTTGCCCAGTGATGTGGTTGATGCCTCATCCCTGGAGACTTCCATGGCAAGGCTGGATCAGGCCCTGGGCAACCTGACCTAGCTGTGCTGTCCCTGTTCACTGCAGGGGAGTCGGACCAGAAAGCCCTCAGAGGGCCCTTCCAACTTTAAGGATTCTATGATTCTATGACTGCACTGAGACAGTTACTGTCTCAGAGCAACAAGGAATGATGCTGAAAAAGGGAGATCCAGCAGTTCTGCTCCACCTCCCCCCCCCTCCCCGCCAGCCAAGTACAATTCCAAGATAAAAAGAGATGATAAGCACTTCCCCTAATGCTTTATTTTGCACCCACAAAGCGTTGTTAGAGAAGAAAACATAGATACCTTGAGAAACCTGCATACGACTTATAGGCACAGTTGTCATGGACATAGGCCCATCTGCAACAGAAACAGAAAAATAGAGAAAAGACTCAGTGTCTGAACACAAGGCTAGTCTAAAAAGCACAAGGGCACAAACCCTGCAAGGCCACAGCCAAAGTGTAAGAACCAAAAACCCTACTGTCCCACTTTGCTTTCCCTGGTGCCTACCCCAATGCAGAAGCACTTACTGGGAGGCCTCACAGGCTGTGCCTGGCCCATGGCAGCAGCCACCTGTGGGATGCCAGGGGGCTGAGGTCCCGGCGTCTGTAAGGCTGGCTGCGTTCCCAAGATCCCTTGTTTATGCAGACGAGACCTCCGCTTCTCTTCTAGCTCCTTTTGTATCTTATAGATTTTTTCTGCTAATAAGTGATAGTATTCATCCTAAAACAGAAAAATATCACCCAACGTCAAGTATTAAAAAGCAATGACAGAAACCATGCAAGCCTACCTGAATAGTCAGCTGATTTATTTTTGTTTCAGTTTTTAATGCATGCACCTGCCTAGTTGAACAGGAATTACTTCCTTTCAGAATTGTCAAATCAAGACAGTCTCATCCCTGCTTTAATGCAGAAAAGCAAAACCAAGCTTCCAGGAACCTTAGGAGACTCGGCTTCATGACTACTCACTGCATCTACTTTGTGCAGATTAGCAAACAAAGGAGAAGACTACAGGGCCTCTGTTGCTTGGAGAAAGCAAGATTCAGTTTCTACGTGTTAATGATTTTTAAATGATACTTTCATCATAAACATTTCCACTAATGCGGAGACAAAACAAAAAGATGCCCCCAGAAACACAGTTACGCTAAACGAACTTCTGGAGATAGGTGTTAGGGACAGATCACTTCTTAAAGGAAGGTGGGAACCACTTCTCCTAAAGAGTCTGATTACTGACAGGCATTGTGGGAATAAGCAAAACCAAACAAAACCTCAGAGGAATGGAGAAAAATCAGTGAAAAATAATCCACAGGCACAGACAGCTAAACACTGCATCTGCGCAAGACAAAAAAACCCCATTTTACTGAATCTACCCTGACAACAGATCAAATAAGGCATTCACACTGCACAGCAAGGGAGACAATTTTGCTTGCCAGCAATTGCTGGACACATCTGCCAAGCGTGAGATTACACACCTGTTAAAGGCAAAAATAATGCCACAAAGCCCCAAGATCACATTTATTTTGTGGGGACACCCATGCCTGTAAACGCAGCATTACGTGGAGCCAATGCTCAGCGATGTACTTGTCTCAGAATCGTTTTATCCACATCAAGCTGAACTAGAATTGGTTATTACAGCAGAATCCACCTCACTTTAGAAAATCAGGACAAGATGAACACCCCTCAGGAGTCTTGTTAAGAAAGCCCAGCCTTTCTGCTGTCCATTCTGAAAGCATGAAGAACCCCTTACTCAGCTTGGATGCTTCACCCGTAACTTCCTACGTGTGCATTTAAGACTGTGCTACTTTCACATTACAAAGACTCCTGAAAAGGGATGTATTTACAAGGAGCTCATATTAGTACGCAGTTTGACACCTTATACTGACCCATTTTTCAATGTCAAAGCAAAACTAATGCTCCTCAAGAAGAAAGATCCAATTCCCCATGCAATCACTTAGAATGCCTTAACTACTCCCTTCTTCCAAATTCACTGCTTTGGAGCCAAGTAAGTTAAACAAATTCCCTTGTTCCAAGTGGACTTGTGCCAACAAGGCTCTGACAGCTGTTTTACGTGGTGAAGAAAAGATATTTCTGGGTATGTGTCTCTTACCTAATGACAATACCCCCAAGATTCTAAACAGGTAAGACTTCATTAGCTACCAGTACAGCACTACTGTTTTTACCTGATGAAAACTTACAGGGAGTGGTTCCTTTAAGGTGGCAAAACTGCACTGACATAAAGAAACAGTATGTTCAGTGTGTCAATCAACAGGGTTTTGTTTTCTGAGTAATACAGATTTGAGCTGACACCTCACTGGAGACAAAGAATTCACGAACAGGTAATTCTGACTTGTTTCCCATGCACAGGATAAGCACAGGCAAAATGATTTCTTATTCTGTTAGCTGAAACTGCTATTTGTCTTAGCCAAATCACAATCAGTGCTGCTGAGTAGCAGAGAAATTATTACAACACTGTAGGTAAAAGGTAAGCAGCTTAACACGACTGGGTCCTAGACAAAAGCTCCAATGGTAGAGAGGCATCAGAACTCTTACCTACAGAGATTTTCATAAAGTGGAACGTCAGCAAGGGAAACATCAAGAACTGTAAGCTGTGCTCGAGTTTCCATGCACATCAGCCAGACTTTCAGGGGGAATGGAAAAAGGGCCAGCACAATGTTGTTGTGTTTTCATGGACGTAAAGGAGGTGAATTAGTTTGGAGTGACATTAATCAGAGAGCATGGGGCCACACAAACACTGTCACAGACGGACAGCATGACTTCACCCATCAACAGAACGGTGAAACTATTTTCTGTGGGTTTCCTTATGCTTCTAAGATCTGCAACAGTACAGCTCTCGAACATATTCTGAATACCCAGACTGAAGCAACATACCCTGCTGTTGGCAGATTCATACATATCTCCTTCAACTTTCCTTGCATAAGCCACCAAGTTCTCCATGCGGCGATCCTTCAGTGCTGCCGGATCTGGAGTGGGGAAGATGGCTTGGACACTACACGAGATGAGAAAGAATAAGAGAAAAATGCTTCAGAGAAAAACTGGTAATTCTGTACAGCTTTATAATCATCACTCAGCACACTCCCTTATACATCAGACGTGTAAAATTGTATCCAAACTGATTAAAATAATATCTATGTTGTATTGTTCCCCACCAGTTTAAAGCAAATTCAGTGATAAAAGAATGTGAGGTTTGACAATCTAGAATCTAAATACTTCTGTTTACTACAGCAGAACAAATTTACTAGCTATGTAAACTACTCCATCCCTCAGCGAGCAAGAAGAATGAACTGAAGAGGAGAGTTAAAGACAGTGGCTCACTATCAACGGCACAGTGTCAAGAGCATCACTACTTTCTCATTAACAACTTTTCAGCCAGGAGAACTACAATACTGAAACTATTTTAAAACATTCAGGAAAAAATACGTGGTCTTGGTGAATACTTACAGTTTATGCACTAAATGATTGCGCAGGTCCTGAGTGACATGTTCATGCCATGCTTTCCTTACCCCGGTACTAGAAGGAGGTGCAGCTGTTGGCATGGAGCTGAGGTTTCCAACATTGCCAGAATTTGTGCCATCATTCATTAGGGGGCTAAAGCAAGGAAGGGAATGGGCTGTTAGAGTACAAGAACACAAGTCTTTGTAGTATGTCTGAAGCAAAAGCAGTTTTTACTTGCTTTCATCACTTCTAGCTATTGCATCAAACATTCTGTAAGTCAAAGACTGATATTAACAAGCTACAAAGCATACAGCAGCAAAGCCCAGGAGCTTAAAAGACATGATAAAAAATAAATCCTATCTGCTAAGGTATCTGTACATTTAAAAATACAACATATTCTTCCCTTTAGAATTTATTTAAAACCACTAAATGTTCTGGGGATCTCTTGGGGGACCTCTTCTGGGGATCTCTAAAGTGGTAGATGTAGAACTGAAACATGAAAGAAGAGAGCAGCTATAGATGTGACTGATCACTTCAAGCAGCAATGCAATTAGTTTCTAAAGCACGCTCTTTATTTACATTCATAAAGCATGTAAATAAATGTTTAAATGAGCAAGAGTGAAAATGTGTGCATTACTTATTTGTCCCAAGGGATGTTGGAAGAGCAGTTTCAGAAATTAGACTAGCTTGCTGGTCTGTTGTTATTCCTCCTGTGGGAAGGTTCATCTGGTTGGCTCCTTTGAGACAAAATCAAACATCATTGGTACCTGGTTCACCATTTTGACAACAGCACAGAACTACATTTAACAGACACAGCTGGTTAGCAAAATAAATAGCGTACCAAATAAGCACTTCTATGTTAGTACCCACTGTGGTGCATATACACAGCTACTGCATGTGCTACTTTCTATTTGAACATCTTTTCTTAGAAAAAAAACTAGTCTATGAAAATTTGAAAGTCATAAACTCTTTGTATTGGTTCTAGAAGGTAAGAAGATGATAATACCAACTAAGTTCCTGAAAGAGGCTAGTACTTGCTATAGAACAGCCTGCCAGAACAGAGGAAATAACCGTTAAGCAAAAATTCTTACAGAATTCTATCTAATCACCTTAGACAAAAAAAGTATTTCAGAAGGAACTTAATCCACTACCATTTGGCAGAAGGAATACATACAAAACTTTCTAATATTCAGACATAAATAAATGAATGGTAGCATTTAAGTTGTGTAATTTTTAAGTTACTAATCAACATCAACAGAAAGTCACCACTCTGCTTCTGTGAAATGCAGCTCATCCTAAAAATTCCATACTTTGGTTTATTTAAACACCTTAAGTTTCTTGTTATTTTTTCCACCTACCCAATGCATTAATGGTCCTCATTTGCTGGTGAGCCTGAGGCTGTGCTGGCTGTTGGCCTTGTACCTGGGGCTGCAACTGTGTCTGAGGCTGGTTGCCATATGGGAGTCCAAGAGCAGCATAGGCTCGTTGCATGGAGCTGGGGTCAATCGGATTAGGATTACTTAGCGATGGATTATTCTGCTGGCCTGTTCCAACTGAACCAATGGAATTCTGCATTCCACCAGCTGGAGACCCTAAGAGGGCTATAAAAAGAATAATAGAAAATTGAAACATCAATGAGGACAATCAGAAACACGATCCCATGAATCAGTAGAACACACATGCAGTTATACGCTCTATATTTTTGTTCCTAACGCCCGAATGACGCCTGAGATGCCAAGTGGGAAACTGACTGAATCCACAGGACAGAAATCACCAAAGCAACTGATGCATACAGTCTGAAGAAGCGCTGTAAGTTTTAGGCAGACAAGCCCACAATTACCATAATACACATGAAGTACAGACTCCAATGTGAAGTCCAACAGCCTACCTGGAAGGCTGGACTAAAGAAAAAAAAAAAATCCTCCACTTCTTTCCTCCTAACCAATCCTATTTTAGGTCAGAGAATAGAGAAGAGAGATCCTGAATGAAGGATCAGCACAAACACAGTGTCACTGGACACAAAGCTAGCATTGAACATCTGTTGGCAGGAATTTTCATTCTCAACAATCATTCATTAGCTGAAGGATGAAGAAGTTTGTCGATAACCAAAGTTTTGGAGAGTGACAAAAAGCCCTGGTAAATTTAAAGTTACCAGTACTTACAGAATCTAAAACAATGTGGGGAGTCAAAGCAGGTTTTGGTAAGCAACTTCTATCGTGGTATTCAGGTACTCAGTAATCTATATGACCACCACAACCAACCGACCACTCTCACCACAAGGATGTATGGAAGAGCCATTTCCACTTTAGACAGGAAATCAAAACTACAGGGAAAAGTAGTTTTATACTAAACCAGAACCGAACTAGTATCTGTATTCTAGCCGCCATTCCAAGCAGTACTGTGTGTCTCTGTGAACAACACACGGAGTATCCTTCACTCTGTAGACACCACACACTGCTAACTGAGGCTCTGGTAAAAGAAAACATGCTCCACATTTTCCCCCTCAAGTAATTAAGGATGTAACACATGCAAAAAATTGAGATCCAAACATAGCAACAACGATTGCTTTTAATACAGCAACAACAGCAGTTTTACTGAAGGGCTGAGAGGCACGTGGCGAGGGAAAAAAATAAGTAAATCAGGAAAACAGGCCTTCTGAGACATTAACTGCATCCCAGGCTTCCTTAAATCCTTACCACTACGGAAACAGAGAAGCACTGAAAAGGACACACACACACACACTTTCATCTTCTGCCCAAGAGAGAAAAGGCAAAAATCTAACAAAACCAAAACTGCCACACGTATCGCAGATCCAGAATTTGCCCTCTCCAGGTGGGAATTCAGTCCCATCTCATTTCCTAAGAAATGCAGGCAGAGTCACTGATCCCCCTCTCTGCCCTCGGTCCCGCAGACAGCCAGCGAGGGCAGAGGGGATTCTCCGGTTCTTCAGTTCCTGAAGGAGCCCAGTCCAACACTTCCAAAGGGCATTCTGTCGGGAAAAAGACTGCACCCCTCCAGGATTTCTCCACCTCTGAAACCCTCAAAATGCGCAAAACTGCTTAAGAGGCTCACGCAACCTAAGAGAAAGATGCCTTTGCTCTAGCATAAGCCAAGAAACAGGAAGCCCCAAAGAGGTTAAACCACACAAAACTTGTGGCACTTTGGAATTCCAGAGGCTTCGGAGGCTGTTGTGACTGCAGAGGACTGATTTGGGACCTAATGAATCAGCTTGTAAAGAAAAGCAGAAGAAAGGATGGTATTTCTTGAGGAAGACTTGACAAAAACCCACGTGCTTTCAGTGTTGGTTGTAAATCCAAGGCCCATCTCCATGGATGCAGCACAGTGACCGCAGGTGATGCTGAAGTTTGTGAACAGGAAAAAGGCATCCAGTCACCGCACTGAGGTCAGCCAAATGCCTCCCCCCTCCTTCCTCATGCTCTTCCATGAGATTAAAACACAAAGCAAAAAAGTTTTCTTGGAAAACTGATACCACCCTACAGAAAGATGTCCTGGTAACCTGACAGAGATCCAAGCTGTGGGAGACGAGTATAGGCAGCATGCAATTTGAAACACCGATGATTTCCAAGTGGTGTGTGTGTGTGCACGTACCTACTCAAGCATGCAAACTTGGTAAACAGCCAAATGTTGCTCCGGCGCTTCAAACTGGAAGAGCCTCTTACAGGACAGCCTGTACTTACAGCCAGCGGTTCGCTTATCACGCTGAGATGGGGGCTCTGACTGCTTGGGGTCAGCGCTTCTGTATTTTACAGCTCCAACACAAAATGTATTAAGTATCTTCACAATAGAAGGAATCTGATTTTCAAGATGTTTTCTTTGTTTATTTTCACTGCTTTCTTTTTATATATATGTATATATATATATGAATGCATGACATCATCTCAATCCGTCCAACAAGATGGAGGAAGACAGTATTAAACTCCACACTGGACAGATCAAGTGCAAATGCAGTCCTCTGTGTCTGATGCCAGAGGAAATCGAGCCAATTAAAATAAACACAAAGGCCGAAACAAGCAGGAGTTATCAAATTAGCTTACTTGCTACACAGAGCAATGTCTACTGTGATTTTTCATTAACTGACGTTTCAGATATTGCTAAGTTCAAGACAACTCCATTCACATTCAAATACTTTACAGACAACCAAGCTTCTGTTACAAACTCACGTGCTCATGGACCTTAGCAGTGAAGGTGCAGACAAGCGGAAGTGAAGCAGCAGTTGATGAGGCCTCCTTGGGCATATGCTTTAGGATGTAATCTAAGTGACCAAGCTCTCCTGCCTACAGAACTCCTGCATCAGTGTGCGCAGGGGATGACACTACTTTAACGTAACTGCATGCATGCTTTCTGGAGGCAGCCCCCTACACTCGCTGATTTTAAATTCAGAATCCAAATGCCATTCTAACTATGAATGGCCAGCCCTTCTCTAACCTGGCCGTGTCACTAAAGGGAAATCCATCAATAAATTTGTGATAAGTCTGTTCCAGGATGTTTGCTTTGCTTCCATGTTCTGGAATTAAAACTCATTCAAGCAGTGCTGAAGTGCTTTGTCCTGCAGCTCCTCACTCATCACTATATTCCTTCTAAGAGGCTGGAGCAAAGCCTCTGCTGGGAACCTTGATTCACCTCAGCACCAGCCTGTCCTGCACCCAAAATGAGGCAGGTGTACACAAGGCAAGCATACATAATTGCTGGATTAAAGGTTGTATCATGAATCAAATCATGGCTGAATAAAGATGACACGTGTAACTTAAAGGTAAGAAGTGTCAGCATTATGTTTTATCAATGATTCCATTTAAACTTTTTTTTAGTTAAGTATTAAGCTAAAAGCCTTCACATTATATTGTTATTAGTCAACAGATGGAACTCCAAGGAGTAACAGCTAGCTGGTAGGTCACCATTCTATACGATTTCCAGCACTACAAAGAGTTGGGGGGTGGGTGGGTAGGAAAAGGGTTGAAAAGGGCCTTTTGTTTGCAGAACGTATAGTTATTGACACCAGGACTTGAGCCAACTGGATATCTGACATCCACAACCTTCTTTTTCTGTCCGTGCTCCATAACCCCCTCTCTCAGCCCTCCACTACTGAATTCCTTTTCCCCCATCCCATTCCCACCCTTCATTCCTCAGTCCATACCTTCTGCATTTCTGGCCCCGTATCCTCTAAAGTGGCAATTTCAGATCAAGATCGGTCACCTCAGATTTACTCTCTTAATTAATCTTTTTCCATCTTCTTTATATTTTTTTCCACATTCAATAACGCCTCATTAATGCTTCAACAATAAAGAAGTACTTCCTATCAAAACCAATCCTCCAAGCCCCAAACATCTGTACCAAATTTCAAGTCATTACTTGCAAACACAGGAGCCTCTGGCCTGTTCCAAAGAAAAGCTTCAATTCACCTTATGCAGAATAACATTTTTTTTTTTGGCAGTTTCTCCCTAGACCCTACCCTAACCAGCCAGACACATGGTACGCATGAAAGGAGCCATTAGGAAGAGGAAAAACACTTCACACTTGGCCTTCGCACTTGTCCCAATGTGTCCTACAGCAAGCCACATTACTGCTCATAATGGCACAGATGTCCCTTGAAAGAATCTGAACACGGAGTGGAATGAGGCACCTCTAAAGAAACAGCTCTGTTCTAACCAAGTGAAAATCAGCAGCAAACATAACATTCCCAACTTATTCTGCCATACGTAGATCCCCCTCTCTTCTCTCAGTTAGTAGATGTTGTAATTATTTGCTCCTAAGAGAACACACATTTTCCTCAGTTCTTAGACTAACAGGTTAGGTTTCACCTGATCAAGCAGAGCATTTTCAAATACATCTGTTAATGCAAATTACTTAAACTTTCCTGGATGTCTAAAAAGTGTTATACTTCGTAATACACCTAAACAAGTAATTTCAACATTCATCTTCAGCCCATGAGGTCTCACAAGTACGACTGACATAACTCAGGGTAACAAGACTTGCACATTATACAGCACAGTTTCATGGCTACTGCTGTTGGATTACTGAATACCTGAACAGAGAGGGAGATTTTGTATTTATTTTCTCCTGCACACAACAGGAGCACCAAAGACTATATTTATTTATCCACTGCAATTCTATTGCAGTCAAAACAAGACACATTCTGTTACATCTCACAACCAAGTTACCTTTTAAGGACTGTTTTTTGGTTAAACTGCCAACTCTTTTGCTAGGTTCTATGAATGATGTATAAGCAAATGCTACCTAAACCAGTTTTCTACTGAAGCTCGTATTAAGAAAATAAAAGACAACAAAAACCAACCAACAACAGAAAACCACAAACAGTTCTGTTGTGTTTGGTAACAACCGTGCTGCATGGATGCGTTATGCACAGACTGTGCCATATTGGAAAGCAAAGCTATCAGCACATTTTTCACAGACCAAACATAACTAATCGAGTGCAACAAATTAGTTATCACACACAAGAAATATTTTGTTTGTGAAGGAGACATGTGGTAAAACAAAACAAAATCCTTCCTTCCAGAGCAGCTCCATGACTTTTTTTTTTAATTTAATATTTTTTGAGGGAAAAAACTCCCCTGAAATTACGACAGCATCTTCACTGGTTAATGTGGGCAGACATAGTAGCTTTTCTCCCCTTTGCCTTCATCTCACCTAACCTAACAGCTCTTCTCTATCCTCCAAGGTTTATTAGCTTTCCTCACTGTCGCCTCAGCCTAAATGGAAATTAGCAGAGTGCTTCCAATACAAATCTAATGTACAAGCTGCACCAGTCCTTCAGCTATTTCCCATTTCTTAACCCTTCTTTAAATACACGTAGGCACAACACTACTTAAGGCTTCTAACATTGCTGCATCTCTGCAGTCAAACGTTTTACCTCAGCACAGTTCGAAAGGAAACCAATGGCCTAAGTTCAGTATTTTCTGTTTCAGAGCAAGAGGGAAGAAACACCCTAGAAACTGACTGGACTGCGGATGCCCCACCCCCAGAGGCATTCAAGAGGCCAGGCTGGATGTGGCTCTGGGCAGCCTGGTCTGCTGGTTGGCAACCCTGCACATGGCAGGAGGGTTGAAACCAGATGATTATTGTGGTCCTTTTCAATCCAGGCTATGCTATGATTCTACGATTTAAGTTGTTTCTGGTAGCATGAAAAAAAAATAAAGTAACTTAATTTATTCTTACATTGCACATGTGATTAACTCTATATTAACCACATAACTTCATTGTGACAGCAGGAAAACAACTACTCACGCTGTTGGTTTCTCTTGTCACTGGCGTTTTTCAAGGGAAGGCACACAGGACAGTCGTGCCGAGTACAATTCTTCCAGTGGGAGATGATTTGTCTCGAAGAAGCACAATGAGCAACTGCAACAGGGAAACGCGGTAAGGTTAAGGTCACTTCCTAGTTAACTGGTTTGAATAAACTCTTCATTTTTCTCCCTCCTCTCCATTCCACTCCCTCCTCTACAAGCAATTATTTATGTATAATTAAACACAGCTAAATGCAACTAAACATTTTTGGGACTCACAACAATGTCATAACAAGTGTAGGAAGCAAGTGCTAACATTTAAGACATTCTACATGACTGAGTTACAGGCAATTCCATGATGAATATTACATCCTCTTTATACAAAGATGATGAAAGGCTCTCAAGCCTACTGTTGGTGATATCTTACTTCTGGAAGGCAAATACTGCATTCTGTTTCCTAAACAGAAAAATGCAGAGATCGGGAATGGAAACTAGGGTAAAGGTAATGAAAAAGGGAGTCATTGTTTAATTAATAACTAGTTATTCCACTCATCTGCGCTGAGTATGGGGGGTCTTCTTGAGAAAAGAGAAACACTGCTGACAACTGCCTAAGAAACAGCACCGGGCACATTCACAAGTCGCTCCAGCAGCACGCTCTCACCTTGACAGGCCTTCCCAGCCTGGCAGTGTGTCATGTGGTTGAGGACGTTTTTCATGGTCCGGCAGTGTGGCAGAGCACAGGCTCGCACCTCCCCGTTTGCCTGCTCACGCCTCTGACATTTGTGGGCATGAAGCAGCAAAACCAACTGCTGCTGGATCAGTTTGCGCTTCTCCGGGTCTGCTGTTGGTCCAGTTGCCATGGCCTGCGTTGGTACAATTCCCACTTGCTGTACTTGAGTTTGCATCTGGGACTAAGAAAAAAGTTAGTTTAGCATCAGGTTTCCAACACTTAATTCTGATCTTCATCTTGTGTAGTAATTTGGGCATCACAAGGCTGTCCTTACATCACAGGCTCCAAGGATTATCATGGCACTCTGCAGCATTGTCAAATATTTTGGATTCTCATTTCAGAACGTTAGAAGTACACCGAGAGATTCTTCTGTTAAAACATTTGCATTCAATATTTTAATTAAAAAGCCAACTAAGAATCTTCAGTTTATTAAATAGATCATAACTGCAACAGGTAGGAGCTCCACAGTCAGCACTGTGTTCTATTAAAAGCAGTATACACACAGTACTAGACATTTCAATCCCAGTTTACTCTACATGAAAGAGCTGGTCAATAAAAGAAGACCATGACATTTACATGATTGTCTCCATATGGTACAGTGACAGAAAGAGCAGATTTTCCAAGCTTCAATTAGCATTTCTGCTCCTCACAAATGAGCGCTCACGTTCCTTTCATAGCTAAAAAGTCTAAGGTTAAATACATACAGTTTACTTCCAGAAAGGGTCAACTAAATCTGGACTGCATTACATCTACCGAAGTGATCTAGAGCTTACTACAGAGCAATGCTAGGTTGTGTCAGCTCTTAGAATCTGCTGCTTTCTGTGTCCAGCATCCATTCTTCACAGCCACACTTCTGCAGCAACGCCTGACGGAGCCAGCACACACACTCAGATCTTAAGACCAGGCCATGGCTCCTGACGGACTGGCAACGCTTCCTTGTCGTGTCCTTTCTTCAGCACACACTGGAAGTTTTTAAATTAACTACCTTCTTCTGAAGGACAGCAGATGTAGAAACCCTACCTTCAGGATGTTCTTATCGCAAAGATGATTCCACTACACTGAACCCACTCACCTGCAACAGCTTCACTAGAAGCAGCACATATGGCAGTAGTGCTTCAACCCTTATGATTCAGAGCATGAGTTAATCTCACGGACAAAGATTGAACGACACCGAGGATCACCTTGATTACATGTTGTTACCACAATCGTGTTATAAATTCAGGTTACCAGAAAAAATCTTCACCGATTCCCAGGCTACCTAAGAAAAGCTGCCGTTTAAAACACACAAGTACAAAATAACAACAGGATTACGCTGGGAAGGCAGCAGGTGAAACACTTCAGAGCTGTCTACACAGCTATTGACCAAAGCCCGCTTCCTACGTTTAAGAGAAATCAGCCTTACATGCCAGAATACACCATTAGCAGCCCACCTGCTTTTGACCTTTGAGAAACATTTTTCTGGTAGGACACCCTGGAAAATACAGTAAGAAAAAAAAAGAGGTTGAGGCAAAGCTATCTACTTCAGCTCCTGGGGCATGCAGATATCATTTTTAAGCCTTTAATTTCTGCCGTGAACAAATGCATGTGAGCAGGCAGGTTTTGCTGAAACAATCTGTAGGTCACAAATAGGAAATAATTAGTTCAGCCAATCTGCAGAAAAATACGAGACCGTGCCAAAGAAAATCCTGTTGGAAGTGATGTTCTCATCCCAGTCAAAGAACTGTTTCCCCAGCCAAAATCCAACTTCTGTTACTGCTCTACCAGTTAACAGGCACCATCACCGCTTTATCAGCACCGATACAATGCCCAGAGCCAACGGGGTTTTCTGAGCTGAGAAGAACAAGCAATCTTGATCAAGCTGAGAATGTCTGCAGATAGGAACAACCACAGAACACAGAGTACTGCTGAAACCCAACAGGGTTACGTCAGTCACTACTTCAACCCTGCTAAGTCCTACACTGCAAATACAGGGATCTCTTTACCATCTCACTCCTAACGCACAGCTGCTTGAGGAAGTTGGTCTCTTCCCTTCTGCCTTTCAAGAATGGCAATCTGCAGGATTCCATACTCCCTGAGAAACACCAGCACTGATTTCAGTAGCACTGGCAACCTCTCAACAGGTAAACAGCTTCATCCATAAGTCACTGTCTGTCAGTCACACTTCCATATAGCGTTGAATTTTTAAAACAGATTTCCATAACTACTTCTTATATGCATGCTCTCCCCTTCTCCCTGATGTTAACAAAAAATTACTTTCCACCATCACTGTATTAGACTGAATTCTTCATTACAAAAAAATGCCTGTTAGTTCTTTAAGACAGGTTTGTGATCAAAGTGAGTCCAGAGTGAGATATTAAGGAGCTGCTGCCACAGAAGATGCCCATCTGGATAGACACGTCTTGCTTTGCAGACCTTTCAATGCCCTAACCAGAAGGCAGGCTGCACCAGCAGGTCAGTTAGCACTTCATAGTTGGGAATCTCTCAGTCTGTTGACATGTAGGGCTAAGAAAAGGTGGTTATTTACCAGTCACGAGAGCTTTGTTACATGTCATCTACGTGTGCATTAACAGTGGGGATGTGTTCTATCATTTGCATTCTATCAGTTAAGCCTTTAAAAACACCAAGCCTTGCAGTGTCTGCAGGAAGCAAGGCTGCATTCCACCTCTGCTCACGTGTCACAGAGACACGGGCACAGCATACCCTAAAGATGTCCTGAACCAAACACAGCCTCACAAGGTAGCTGTCTCCCCTGGTGGGAGATCAGCTTTGGCACCATGTTAGCCTGACAACAGACCAAACCTGAGAGCCTGCAATGCAGCTTGAAAGTGAGAAGAGAGGCCGGGTGCCACTTCTCAGCTCCCACACCCAAAGCCGACATGATGCACCCTAATATGACCAATGTGCTTTGAGTCTAATACTTATTTCTCTATTTTAACAGCTTTAGCAGTGCTGTGGCTGGAGGCAGTGCTTCCAGGTCAAGAGCAAAGAGCAAGATTTCCATCTTTCAACTTTCACCCACCATCTAACTTCCATCTCTGAAGCTGGTACTGGGGAATGAGCCTTTCAAGACCTCATAATAACCACAGAAATGAGAAAGCTCCTATAGTCCTGCCACAGAAGGAGCCTGAACAGTTTGCCCTCAGTGGCTTTTAACCCCTGAAAGTTTTCTTCCAAAAGCAGCAAATACCTCACTGCTATGCAGCTGAGTGTGCTGGGAATCAATGTCTGTCTTATGGATTCACTTCTGGAGTTTTATCTCCTCGTCCCTGCAAGCTGTTTGAAGAACAAATGGCAAGAAGTACACATCAAGCAAGTGCTTCAAAGCAACAACAAAGGAAAAACTGAGATATAGCAATCTGCAGGCAAAGTCCAGCTCTTACAGACAGGGAGTGACCTGAACAAGATTTTAAGAGAGGTTTATATAGGCTTCACTGGGTGATAAAACAAACTGAGGAGTGATTAATATTACACCCCCAAGCAGCAAGTCCACGGACAGCAGATGAAAGAGAAATTGTTAAGTGAAGGAAAGCTACATTCAAAGTGTTGATCACCTCAACTAGTGCAAAAGCACAGGGGTGGCACTGGATGTTTGCCACCACGCTTCTCCTCCTCTTCAGCTCCCTTTGTCAGCCAGGCATTGTACCTACAGATGGTACAAAAGCTAGGATGTCCCATAGCTCCACTTGTGTTAATTAAACCTGGCTTCGGAGTCTCAAAACTTTCTTCCTTTATTTAACAGGCCCACGGCAAGACATCTATTACACCCTCACCCCCATCTTAGCTAAAGATCCTTGTTTTCCTCTCCTCTGATCAAAATCGTTAACAAAGAAATCCAAAGGACACAAAAAGAAACAAATAAGAGAGAACTCAACCCAACATTCAAGGCATGCAGCCTAGTAAGAGATTAGGAAAAAAAAAGAGCAACAGAAGTCAAGCTGCTCCAATTCTACGTAGAGAGAACTGAGGATAAACTATTTTGTTAGCTTTTAAAAAGTAATATTCTCTCAACTCCACCTGCTGGTCAGAAGGGTAGCGGTGAAACCACGCTGGTGGCAGCCAAACTTCACCCACTGCACTCCTAACCCACACCAAAATACCAGATTCACTGTGATGGCCACGAGGAAGCTGCCCATCCCCATCCCTGCACACACTGCAAAACTGCAGCCAATTCGATGGGAGAGCCCAGCGGGGCTCCTCTCACTGACTGTGTGCCCCAGAGCCTGAGCGCCCTGCAAACAGGAGGCTGTACCAAGCACAGGCATGGCTCACTTCCTCCATCCAGGAAGCCTGGGTCATCTCTCTGCAGACAAGTATGGCTAACCGGGTATCAAACAAGTCAGTTACACAATCTCCATTTGTTGTTTTTTTTTGGAAATGAGCCATCTGCTCAAGCCTTCAAGCTGCGCATCCTGTAAGGAGTCTGAGTGCTCCTCCAGCAGCCCTACAGAGCAGTAACTATGGCTGCCCACTCCAGGATGCTTCCAAAAGTCAGAACCATGCAATGAAAATGTAAGCTGGGAGTTTTGGAACTTCAGGAGCTATTCTATGCCTTGACTTTTTTGTCCCTTACTTCGTAAAATGGGCCATCAATTCACTAAAAAAAAATAAATAATCCAGGCAATCAGCCTGTAAGAAAAACTGACACAACCCCAGGATCCACTGCTATATTGTTTGGCCCCACAGCTAAGAAAACAAAAAACAAGCAAGAAAACCCAATCCACCCTGCTGGCACTGAATATTAATACCCTAAAGCTGACCTCTTAATCATTTTAATACCGTAAGGTTTGTTACTTCTTTCCTAATTAAAGAGATTATACCAAATGTGCTTCTCAGGGCTCAGAGTAAGGTCACAAACAGAGCAAAGCCTCACCATTCCTTACTCCTCTCTCTGATTCACACGCTCTTTCTGGTAATCAAAGTATTTCACATCTGCTGGAATCTGGTTTCTCAATTCAGACATGCCATACATAACCAAAGGCTTCATTCACATGGGATTGTTTCTCACACAGGATATTATTTTGGGGGCCTTTTAAGATGAGGGCGGCACAGAGAGCTGGTTGGCAAGATAAGGTGGCTCCTGTCAATTAAAAAATAAAATAATGGAGGTCCTTTAAACAGAAGTGACAGAGCAAAGGGATGGCAGTGCGAAGATGGGGTACTGCACCGTTCCTACTGCATGCTGAATAGCACAACGGCCCTGTGGAAGGAACAGCATATGGCCATGGATGACCATTACCACACAATTACACTGCTGCCAAGGAAAGGTTAAATTTTAACGTGTCTGGCATTTATTTGTTTTAAATTCTTGGCTTTACAATAAAACATTCAGCTGGAAACTTTTTTTTTTTTTTTTAAGCTGAAAGTTCCACCCCATCAGAAACAAACTCTGAGCCTGTGCCACCACTAAGTGGGGCTGGGACTGCTCAGCCAGAATGGCTCGCTCTCTCCATACTGGATGGAGGAGGAGAGATCGGACATACGAAGCTTCCTGACACTCAAGATGGTTTCATTTGCCCTCTTAGAAATCTCGTATTTTTGACATTTTAAAGAAACTGCAACTGAAAACACTAAAAAAGGCAACGTTTCTTCTTTTATTTCCTCCCCGCTCCATAGGAGAGCCTCGATGGCAATGGCTTTCCTTCACTTCATCTGAGTATCCGCCACTACCCCCCGTGCTAGGATGTGTGCGCATTAGGAATAAGGTTTCCCCAGAACCAGCTGTTTAGATGAGCACACAAGTAGGCTTCAGAACCACCCAACCACTCCAATACCAAACTTTGGTCAGAAGTTCTGATTCTCAGCCGAATCAGGGAGTAAATCATTTGCCAAGGAACAACTGGATGTTGTGTTGAGGGACACGGCTTAGTGGGAGCTATTGGTGATACGTGAACGGTTGGACTGGATGATCTTGTAGGTCTTTTCCAACCTTGGTGATTCTATGATTCTACGATTCTTTACACTTGATCCTAACTTAAAAGATTTTAGAAACAACATCAGAAGAGCCATGCAGCTTTGTCTTCTACAAACATTCCGCACGAGTGCAAGCGGTGCTCTGAACTCATCTCAATTCTAGTTGGCAGCTCCTTTCCATAATCAGAAGCAGTAAATTACAGATGATGAATTACACAAAGATGTTACAGTGCAGCTGAAGGAGAATTAGGAACTGCTCCTCCAAAATTCAGGAGAAAAGAAGTTTACCACATTGCATTCCTCCTCATAAATCGCCTTATTAGCTACAGGCAGGTAGCAAATTCACTGGTAGAAGATCAAGCATGGCTTGCGCCAAAAAATAGCTGGGTTTCAAGTTAAATTGAAAAATAAGCAATGTGCATCTTATGGAAGGTTTTACAAGTTTCTATAGTAACTGCTATCATGTATAAGAATATAAAATGCAACAAGCCAGAGTTTCCATAGAAACAACACAAGCAGTTTGATTAATACAGACATGCTGAGACAAATGGGAATATTTAATTTTGCTTTATAAAGAAAACTCTAGTAAACAGGATACTACAAACTTAGGCAAGACATCCTAATAACTATCCTCATAAGCTTGGGAGCTGCAAGTCATGCACAATATAAACTGAAAAGCATGCGGTGTGTTTACTACGTTAGACTGAAAGGATATGAAAGCTACTGTTTGGCTTTCAGAGAAGTTCATGGTGTAACCAGCACACATTTTAAATGATTGAGGAATTTCAGCCTACGAACAGTACTTGCAGAGAAGCAGTTTTCATCCCGTTTGGCAATAAAAGCACCAGACAGAATGAAAGGATGAAATGCAATCTCATAACAAAACACAGTGTTTGCTTTGGAAGTTAAATTGCTATAGAAAAATAGACGAACTTCCCATGCGCTCCACAGAGCAGTAGTGAAGAACCATAGGGGCAGCTGGTGTCTAAGTGACCACGTCCAGCAACGCTGCAGAAGCCATTACACCCCAGAATTCAGGATGTACAATGAAGACAAGGCCACTGAGGGAAGCAGTAAGGTACAACTCACCATATTGGGCACACTGGTGACTGGAGTACTCTTGATGTCAGCGGGGAAGGCAGGCAAACTGTTGGCCATGCCCGGCTTGTTTGGTAACTGAGGATTCACTCCCGTTGCTGCCATCTGCTGCCCTCCAGTTTGACTGAAGGGCTGCCCGAAGGGGCTGGTGTTACCTGCCATTCCCATCTGCAAAAGAATGAAAGTAATGTAACTTCATAAGACTCTGAAGGGACGGTAAAACAACACCACCACCAACATGTCAAACACCCATTTTTGTATTCACAAAGCCCGAATTCTGGTTTAAACTGTTCAAAATTAGAATGTCAAACTTCACAACTTTAAACAAATAACAATAATTTAAAAATATCCATCAAGATCTGGCTTTGTGCAGTTTCCCTGCGTGCATCTGAAGGTAGACAATTTAACTACCAAAAACACCATGCAAATGCAAAGGGGAACGTAAGATTACTCCTCCTAATCTGCACAGAGGAAAAAACTATTTTTTCCAGTGCTGTAACAACTCTCGAAAACCACACAAACCTCAGAAGTTCTTTGCTGCGTTCTGTGCACAAAGCATGACTTTGTGTGCAAAGAGGAAGGGAACACACTGAGCTATCAAGTAAATGCTTATCTGCTTGTTTGAGCGGTTGAGGGAAAATGTCTAAACAAAAGGCTATCTATGGCTGATATCCTTCACAGCTTACAGCCCCCAGACCCTGAGGAACAGCAAGCAGAAATACAGCTCGTGCTGAACGAATAAGGAGAACAGCATCCATCCCAAGGAGCCATTTTGTCTGAGCAACAGCCTCCCAAAGTGGTGACATCTCCATCAGCTGAGCCAGTCAACACCACACCAGACAAAAAGCCCCCGAAAGACATCGGCAGGAATGGCCACGACTGAGTTCCCATTCCTCAAAGGAATGCAGTGCAGAAAGTGGAGCCGACAGGCGTGCGTGTTTTCTTTTCCCATCCATTGGGAAGAACCCTAGATGACTTTGTCACCTGTCAAGAGCGCCTTAAATATAAACCAAGCACCGAACAAGCCTTTGTTCGAAAGGCTAAATCCCATTGCTCCCTCCCTTTGACCTCCACAGCCCTCCCGTGCACCACACGCTGTGCTTCTGATCCGCTCCCACTTCCCCAGGGCAGTCCCTGGGGCAGCAGGCAGGCTGGCCCCGCAGCCCCAGCAGCTCTGACAGGGGCAGAGTCCAACACACAGCTCAGCACCGCACTTCGGCCTGGGCCCAAGGCCTGGTGTCAGGATGCACAGCACCTGCTGCTGCGTGCGCACCCAGGAAAGGCTGCAATTCTAGCTCAGCTCTTACACTGAAGGCACCACAAAGCCTAACATACGCAAAAACAGTAATACACTCTGACTTGGGTACCTCTAACAAAAGCCTGTACAACATTGACTGCCTTCTATACAAATGGTTTTCTTTTCTGGACCTGCAAATGAGACGTAAGTACCAACAGCCTGAAGTATAACCTGAACGTTAAATCAGTGCTGCCTAAAAGTGCCATTTTAATTTTTTATATTTATCCATTAAGGCTGTGTCTGAAGAATTAATAGCAAAGCATTTAATAAGCTCACCCACTTGTCTCAGCCCACTATTTCAGACGAGGTATGAGAAAGGACCGCGCAGTACCCAGAGCTGCTCGCTCGTACCCTGACAGCCCACCAGGTTCCTCTGGTTGAGCACAGAACATTTCATTTTAAATCTGCTAAAATCTGAAACCACCGAGACCACCCCAAGGCTGTGAGGCCTTGCAATCCTAACAAGTACCATCATCCTCGCTTTATCATTTATTAATGTTCCATTTTCAATGGATTTTGTTATGAATCATATCAGAAGTAAGCAGAACAGCAACAAAGCAGCCCTTCAAGTCACCTCAATGGAGTGCTTAATACAACAAGGACAATAATTGCCTTTCTAGGTGATCGTTGAGGCACAGATACCTGATCACAATTCTAAGACATGCCTTGCTACCCATTCAGTCTGAGCTGGGAGCAGACTCCCTGCACAAGGAAGGGAACCCATGGCTGCAGTTACACCAGCCCACAACTAATGTACCTATCTGTTAACACTGCAAACCGTCAGACATCCCCTTCCACCTCAGCTTCACTTCTGAGCACTACTGCCACAAGACTTCAATTAAAAAAAGACATCGCAGGAAATGGAAACTCTTATGTGGCAATCCGTGAATTAAATATGGAGACAAAAGCCACGAGACCACGCACCAGACGAGTTCATTAGAACTCACAGATGTTCCCAGGCTCACCAGCTGTGATGCTTTTCAACCCCATTTCACCTGGGAGGAGCTGAGCTGCTCCAACGGGACTACAATTCCCCGAGACCAGGAGAAGTGCACAACTCAAGAGCCACTCTAACAAACTCCCACCTGTCTGTAACAGCTTTCAGCTGAGGACACGATGGAGGAGGAGCTCCAGCAGAAGCAGCTGCCAAAGAGCATCAGCTCCCAGAACTTAGGACCCACTGGAGGAGGAGCAGGGTGTGCAGTGCAGCTGCAGCCTCCCCAGCAAACAGCTGGGCAGCAGCTCGGCACGGGAAAAGGAAAAATCAGACCGTCCCTGTAACAGGCACCGAAAACACGTCCAAGCATCAGCTGGCACTTCCCGGTCAGGATTTTTATGTTCGGTTTGCTATCTAAAGCAGCGGCAGTTAGTTGAAATCTCAGAGACAAGAGGCAAACACAGCCGTACAACTGCACACGTGCAGCCAGGGTTTCACACTGCTCATTTGTTCCGCAAAGTGAAAGCAGCAGCTCACAGCAAAAGCACCGGAAGGCGCACAGTGCCACAGCACCCTGCCCTGCCCCGGGGAAACGAGGGAGCAGAGGGGGACAGCCATCCTCTGCGTCTGTGCTTCTCAAACAGAACTCTGACCCCAGCTGTGCTGGTTCACAGGGAGATGCACAGATAACTCCCGGCCATCCATAAAGCTGAGGCAGCACTGCAGGCCCGCTAAGCTGGGCAGCAGATCCACCCCAGGGGGCTGCAAGAGCCTCAGATGCACCGTGCATACATAGCAATCTCCAACACACTACTTCCACTGAAAACCCATTCTTCTCGGAAATACAATAAATGCTCTTCTCCTTTAAGGTGGAAGATGCATTTAATTGGACAATCTTGCTATCCCAGAAAGGCAGGCAGATTCTGCTCCCCTTTTTCATCACTATGGAAACTCTCTAAGATGCTGCGACCTATTAGTGAGGACGGATCGGAAATCAGAGCATTTCATTCGACTCACACAAACCAAGGAATTCACCAACTTCCAAGTTGGCCAACGTGGACAACACAGGACACCTCACACTGCACTGCATTGGGCAGACGGTGTGGGAGGTCCTTCTCGTTTTGCTTTTTAGTTATTTCGAGAGCAGAACTGAGTTCAATTCCCTCTGGTTCCTGGATTTGTCACAGATGATGTCTGTGACCAAATCTGCACACTCAGAGCGGACGGGACAGAAACACGTGCTCAGGAACTTAACTCCAAGCTACGCCAGGACCAGACTGCATCTCAATGCTATGCCACTTCAATTTTTAAAGCTTACTTGCTTCCTCCCTTCCTTATTACTGCTGACAAACCACAGTATTTCCTCCTGCCAGCACCAAGGAGTTACTCCCCCTTTGTACTCCGAGTGTCTGGGCCATCAATAAATCCCATCCTTTCCTCCCACTCTGAGTTTTTATTAACTGTCCCCTCACCTCCGCCGCTGCCGCCAGCTCTCCTCCAGGCAGTTACTTCATAACCACTTACTCCTTGGAGGCTTCCAAGACATGCAACCAATATAACATTCTGCAAAATCCATTTGCAGTTATAAGCATGATTTCCTAGTCAAAATCCAGTGGTTTGCTGCTTTTTTTAAAAAAAAAATTCTATTACTACTTAAATTTCCCCCCCAACATGCTGTCATAAAGCACAGAACTATATATAAAGTTCTGCTCCTCGCCACCCTTTTTCCTCGGGGAAACTCTGTGCTCTCTCTCCCCTGTCACCCCTAGCCCATCTTTCACACCAGGGCTTCCGAACTTCACAAAAGCTCTGGCAGGACAGACGGAAGTTGCTGTTAGCTTTCCTGCTAGAGAGAAAGCTGCCCTCATTTGCAGGCACAGAGATGTGCCAAGGAGCAGCACCCACCTCTGACAACACCCCTGCTTCTGTATCCTGCATCACTGTTGCCCACTAAAAGTTAAAGCTGTTTCTTTCATTAGTTGGTCCCGACTGACCAATTGAAGGAAAGCTTCCAAGTTGAAATCATCTCAAACTCTCATTAAGTGCTGAATCTCTTCTGCACAAGAATGGAAGAGGGTTATGATGGTCCGAGTAGCAAGAAACAAATAAGAAACCCAACCAGATACAGACTAGCTTGACATGAGAAAGCACTGAAAGGTTGACATGAAAAAAAAAAATATCAAAGAACTCAAAAGCAATTTGGGTTCAGTGGAAAACATGCTTGGCTGAAATAATCCCATTATGATCTAATCCAGTAAACTAAAAATAAGGTTATCATTAATATATAATGTAGTATCTTCTTGATTTTTATCTAGCAAACAGTCCGAGAAAGGAAGGAAGCTGGGTAGAGAGTTTGGCTGGACTGGCTCTGAAAGTAAACCTGCAAAGCTCCCCAACTGCAAACGTGAGCTCTCAGTGTGACAGCAGGGGGATGAAAAGAAGGCTGGCTGGGCACACAGTGACGTCGCTGTGCTCCTGGCCTGACCAGAACACTTCTGCAGCAACAACAGTCAGGCTGCATTAACTCTTCACAAAGGACACACGAAAATGACAGGATTCTGAAAGGCCTCAAGAACTACTCAAAGGACTAATAGGCCTAGCTACAATACGCAGTCTAATTGCAGTCTAACAGCCTAATTTATTTAGCTTATTATTTAAGCTTATTAATTAGCTTATTACAACAAGTAACGATCTTAAAGTACCAATTTTGGGAACAGAAAGGTATAAAGATGTACTACCCAGCAAAGACACATCAACAGGCAAAATGTGAGGTCCTACACCTCCCTGCCAAAAATAAGAGAGAGGGCAGGTGACCAAACACCACGGAAACTCACGATTACACAGACTTCTCTCTAAGAAGCATGTTCCTCTGCTCATAAACAGGAACTAACTCACAAAAGCCACACAGCTTTCAGTGAAAGATCTGACTTCGTATCGCTGTTGTTTATAGGCTCAGTTCTTTATAATGTGGGACCTACTGATAGAAAGGGAATCAGAAGTTCTCTTCTGCTTGCCTAGACACAACGCAGAAAGGTGAGAAGAAAGCATCTTGGCAAGCAAAAACAACAAATGAACGTGACCGTACTGCCATCTCCACTAAGCACCCTCTGAGACAGGAACCAAAGTCCAGGAGAGCAGCGCTGCAGGACAGAAGCCCAAACCTGCATCACAGCAATGCACCATCCTCCACCCCGCAGAACGCAGGTGGCTAAGCACAGCTTCAGGGCATTGCCCTTCCCACGAAGCTGACTTTCATGCAGGCACTCACTCAGCCCAGCAGCAGGAAAGTAGCTTTTCCACACTGACACTGCTTGCAGGACTGCACCAGCTATGCCCTCAGCCGGTGCACGATGCAAACAGGTGCCAGGGTAGGCAGGGCCCCAGTTCCTCCTCTTCCCCAAATCCATGGCTCGCTAACCACTCTGGAACTCACCAGTCAGTTTGACCCATTTTTGTTAAAGGTCTCACAGAAAAAGTTAATTTCCTAAGCTCGCTGCATATACAGAAGGACAGGTGAACTATGATGCTTTAATTAGCACCACCATGAAGAGAAGGCACAAAGGATTCTGCCACTTCCCATAGTGCTCACCAGGCAGTGTCTGCAGGCGCTGAATGAGCCCCATTAGTGCTGCCAGCACAGAAGAGAGGCTATGTGAAGATGGGGCAGGGAGCATGATGGTGCACGTAAAGGATCAGGAAGGATTCAGGCCCATACAGTAGCAGCATGAAGGCACTCAGCCCAGTTACCGGTCACATCACACTTAGATCTGGTCAGCCCGTGTTCTTGGCAATGGGAAAACAGGAAAGGGAGAGCCTCTATTCTGCTGATCTGCTCCTGTACCTCTTACTCTGACAGAACAGCTGCAGCAGGAAGACAAAGATGCATTTTAGGAAGCCACCACCATCCTCACATCTCTCTGAATTTAGTCTATGAGACAAAAGATAAAAACGAACTCTAAGCTCAGATTAATCATTTACATTACGATGTATGGGAACAGAACATGTGTCAGAATTAAGGAGAGAAGAGAAAACAGGCATCCTAGATGTGACCTGGTTTGACATGAGGCCAGGTCACAAACTCAGGGCGGTGTCACCGAGCGGGGCACACGAGAACCGTGTGTTCAGCAGCAGGAATGGCTCCAGGAAGACAGAGCTGACACTGCTTTCCCCTACACCTTGTGCACCTGCAAGGAGAGATGCTCCCCTTGCTTCCTCCTGTTTATCACTGAAAGAACCCCACGTCAAACACTATGCTAAATGCTAAGCAGATAATAACTGTTTCCACCTTTCAAGAGCTACTTGTGAATGATGATTCAGTTTTCTGAATGTTTAAACTACAGCTTTAAGGTTATGCCACAATCAAGAGCCCTGGGTATACTGAACAGCCATACATTGCATATGAGCATCTCAGAGAAAATGAACCAAACCTTCGACAGCCATTGCTATTCAGCATCTCACATGCCTCATCCAAAATCCCCTATGACATCCCAGGCATACGAGGGATGTTATATTTTCCTTTTATTTTTTAAAGAAACAACTAGGGTGAAACAGGAATCCTGCACTTAGTATTTGACCCCCAGATTCAAAAAGCATCCTTTGGGCTTGGCGTTCAAGGAATAATTTCACACAGAGGAACAGCTGAGTGCTTCTGCCTCTGAGCTCTGCTGCTGGAGGATGCTATAGGGGCAAGGATGGTCCGAGCTCCTGTGCCTGCTGCCAGCGGGTCACACACCCACATACTCTTTATCCTGCCCTTCTGTGGCATCACCAAAATCAGCCTGTTAGCACTCCACCATTGGACTAAGCCTTCAGGTCCTTTACTGAATCTGCTTAAAATGTGGGCTTTCAACAGACGGTTACAAAGCACAGCACTGTGACCCCCTTCTCCCTTCCCACCCACTGATGTGTTTTTGCTACCAGAAAGAACGTCACCTTGCTTTGTTTAAATCATTTTAACTTACGTATGGTTTCCCTTACCCTTCTGTCAAGGTAAGGAAATCCAACACCGAGGTGCCTCCAGTGCTCACAAATGATAAATCACAGCACACAAAGCGCTGGCAATGCAAGAGTGATGTGCGGAAACGCAATGGAGGAGCACCAGGGATGCAGGCGGACAGCAGCCGCTTTCAGCACTGTTAGTCAGCCCCAGGACAGAGCTGTGCACGGTGCCCTCCTGCCTTCCAGCGGTCACCCTGTGGGAGGCAGGCAGCCCCAGCTCCGTGCTGCCATCCGCACTGCCGCGCCCCAGCCGAGCGGGACGGCCGCCAGCTCCCAGCTCGGCCCCTGCAGCCGATCCCTCTGGGTGCCCGTGAGCTGCGGCCCCGCACTTTGGACTCTTATCTCCCTCTGGAATGCAACACAAACCTATGGTGCGAGGCAAGGTCCACCTGGCTGCTCACGGCTGCCAGGGAAGTGCGACGGAGGGGTCCGGTGGGCATCTGCGCACGCTGGTGAGGAAGGAAGGACCGGCTTTCTTTACTACGCTGGCACCATCTTCTATCTGTTTGCTGACAAAAATGATGTAAGCCTTTACTAATCGCTGTTTCATCCTATAGGAACATGTTCCAAAAGAAAGTCACCACAGTGCTTGCAATGTAAATGCCAGAGGGACAGATGGAGAAGCAAGGAAAAAATTAATCATTTTGTGGCAAAGAGCCAATGGCATCACCAAAAACAAGAAAAGGAATTCAGTTTAAGTGCAAGAACAGAGACAAGGCCACTGCCTCCACTGGGTGAGCGCTCCTCACCCACACCAACCTGGCAGGTTGACAAGAACAGCACTTCAAAAATACTCACTTTTAAGGTCAATTAACAACAAGGATGCCTTAAATAAATACAAAGGAACATAAACTGTAACTTTTCAAGAGTCAGTTCTGAGAATTCAACTGCGTGTGCCCAGCAGCACCCAAGGGATGCCTGTCTTGTGCCACCTCCGCTGCCCCTGCTCACAGGCTGCCCTAATGAAAGCCCACTGAAACAGATCCATGAGGTTCTAGAGCATCTTCTCATCAGTACTGAAGTAACATGAAAAAAACAACCCAAAAAACCCAACCACACAGATGCAGGAACCATTCTCATTTGCTGCAGCTGTTATGACAGGAGGAAAGACTGAGTACAGCCAGAAATAAAATCTAGGAAACGCCATTACGAGGAAGCCAGGTGCTTCACTGCCACTTGTAGCACGACTTGAAAACCTCTTCCAAGAGCTTCTCAGAGGTGAAAGACAAATTTAAGCATTGCAAGGCAATGAGATCTCTTAAAAACCTACCAATGTTCCAGCATTATTACTGACATAGAAGGGTCAGAATTTTGTGGAAAAGCGCTCTTTAAGAATGTCTATATGGAGAAAAAAACCTCTTAATGCGTTTAAGTTGACATTTGTCAGGAAAAAAACCAACAGAACACGCTTACTCTGTATGCATGCATGCATAAAACACTTCCAAACACCCTTCTGAGAAGGCCAGCACAAGCTGATAAAGTGGGATACGCCACAGGAAGAACCAAAGTGTTTTCTGCACTGAGCATCTTTGCTGTACATCAGGAAAGCACAGCTCTGAAGGCTCACTGCGTGCTGTAACCTCAGCAAATAAGAACTCTAAGCACTAATGAACAATTAGCAGCGAGTGACCAATGCATTCTAATTGCCACAAGAGCTTTTATGGCTGCCAATCAGAAAAAGGCACCAGCAGCCCTACAGAGCGACAGGAGTGTCTCTTACACTGCAAGGAGGGGGGCTCAGCCTCCTTTCCTTCCCTATGTGAGCTCCTCAACAGACACAAATCCTGCAGGAAATTGGTTACACTGAAGGAAAACAACATAGTGTTTCTAAAAGACATAGATAATTACTGTATTTCAACCTAGAACCAGAGGAAAACAGAAATCAAACCGACAAGGAACAAGATTCCACTCCAGGTTACAATACATACACAAAAAAAGAGTCAATATGGTTTACTGAAAACAACCACTTAGCTTAAATATCATAGTGTGACATTAACAGTAACCAGAGAGAAACCTAAATATAAATATTTTATACCGTTGAAATAATTTGCAAGCAGTAATTCTAAATCCAACTGTGTTTATTTGGAAACACCACGCAGCGTGCAGAGCTGCCCTGAGATCTCCGGCATGCTCCTCTCAGAGGACTTCACAACTCACACGAAGCAGCCCAGAGAGCTCTCAGGTGGTTTTAAAGCCAGGTGAAGTTCTGACGGTCACCTGGAACGCACGTGTGTAAGCAGGGTGGTGAGAACAGCCCAGGCCTGCACATAGGGCTTGCAGCGGGAGCAGAAGGGTGCTCAGAGTGAAGGGCTCAGCACCAGCCGAGCACTCGGGCACACAACATTGAACCCCGGCATTCGACTTGCTGAGTTCTCCAGCCCTTCCAGGGTACAAAGATCCTCTCATTGTAAAGGGGTTATTTTATTTATCCTAATTGCCAGAAGTTTCAAAGGGCATTTGCTCTTGTTTGTTTGTGTTTAAGGCCTGTTTGAAAAGGGACAGGATGCGGACGGGCCTGCACTGTGCCGCAGTCATTCTGAGAGCTCCCCTGTTTCACAGAGGGATCTTTCTGTCAAGGGCCCCCAATATTTAGCGTGCCTTCCCTCCGTTATGATTCACTGCAAACCAATTTGTGGTGTGGCATTGTATGTGCCAAAGCTAAAGCAGATTCATACGCTAAGCAAAGTAACCAAAAAATGTGCACTCAGTGCAGCGATGGCTCTGGGCCTGAAGCAGCTGCGACTCCCCAGACGGGCACTCCTTACTGCCACAGTACGCCATGCCACGCCATACATGTCATCTGGAAAGTTTCTTGCTTTCTCTTTGTTTATAAGAAAACAAGACACCAGCACATAGCTCCCAGGCCATACCATGGGCTCTTTTGGCACATTTCTCTCCGTACTTCTGACCATACGATTCACAGTGCCATCACAGCTCACTGTCATACACAAACAAGTGCATCATTACATAAGGAGAAGTTTTTTAAACCTCTTAAGAGATCTCGTCACCAAAAGTGCTCCTGCGCAGTAGGATCTGTATGTACAACTGGGCTCTATTAGAAGAATTACTACAGAACACACATTTCCTCCTGCAAGAAGCAACCTGCAACCTCTACACAGCCACACGTCCATAGGCAGGCTGCCTTCTTTCAGTGAGTCCTATTTTCTGTCTGTGCATTAGAAAAAAAAACAAACTGACACACAGCAGCAAGAAGATACGTGGAAACAGCCTAAAAATTACAAAGGAATCGTAATGAGGACCTGAAGGTTTGTCATCTTAACGAACTTTTGGAGACAACATCACTTACAGTCTGTGGGTTCCAAAGAACTGCTGGTTCTCTTGGTTTCCCTACTGAAGTCCTCCTTCACATACGCTACTGAGAAATGAACTCTACTCCAACGCCAGATACAGAAGTAGTACATCACACTAACCAAAGTGGCTGAGAGTTGGTGACAACACCCGTAATGTTAGTGCTGCGTTACTGCAGCAGAACACAGCAGCACAACTCTGCTCTACAAAGACACCAAAATATTTCATTTTCATCAGCTGGATGACTTGATGCAGACTGGCTCCTCCAGCCCGAGCTGGAAGCAGAGCAGAGGAAACCAGGCTGTGGTTTCCCATGAAGGCTGACTGCTCCGTTTCACACACTCTTTCAGCCTGCAGCATTAGTGAGACACAGCGCAGGTACCGGCGTGAGCATAAGCAGCAGGCAGAAGCCAAGCAGCTATCGCTTCAAGGATCTTCAATGACATTGCACAACTACAAAAGCAATTTAACTTGTGTAGTAGAAATAGGAAACAACTCGATTTCAGGTGCCAGGAGGGACTGCTGTGGTAGGAGAGCATTTTAAGTTACCAAATCTGTTTGGTTTATCGAGCGTCAAGTCATCCGCGAAGCACTGCTTTACATGGCCGCGCTTCAAACCAGAACTGCGTTACAGATATCTTCATTTTACTAAGGGTGAGTTTTGCTGTTACAAGCTTCTACGTATTTATGTCCTCCTTCTGCTTGTACTACGATAAAGGCACGGTAAAAAACCATAAGAACACTGCTTCGGTCATCACAAGGTTGACTAGGGAGCCGGGCAGCCGGTCCAGTCAGTGAGTGCACAGCAGCAGGGCTGGGTGGGACGCGGCTCGCGTGGCTACCCGTGCTTGCCAGAGGCTCCGCTCGCAGCCAGCCCGCTTGGCAGCCTGCTATGGACAACGTCGAGGATAAGCTGCAAATTAAGCACAAGTCATGGTAAAACAATTCAGGCAGATCCAGACAGATTGAGAGTCACCAGAGAAACAAACGGCAGCAGCAGGCTGCGAAAACAAACACAACGACCACGGAATGCGAACGTCTTCGGCTGACTTAATTCACAATCAGCGAGTGCATCTCAATCTGCTACCCAGCAATATCAGCCAGCTAATCTCTTCGAATCTTTTTTCCCCTCTTATTTTCCTTACCTCAGATTCCTCAAAACACACAGTCAAACATTAGGACACATACAGAAGTCTTGCTCTTGTTCTTTAGAGAAGTTCATTGCACCGTTAGATCTCCTGAAGATTACCATCCAACAGCAAACCACTGCTCACCAAACTACAGGGAGCAAAACCATGATCGTGCACTGCTCCAAAGCACGCACACACACAGCTTGGAAACAGCAAAGAGCAGAATCCAGTTTTTATACAGCTCAGCAACAACCCATGACACAACTGGTTGTCCTCTTGGCAGACATTAAAAGGGATGTGACTGTGTGCGGAGTTCCGCCTCCTCTTTCATCTCAAACTTCTGCTGCAACGTGCACTGCCATGTGGCTATTTTGACCAAAATAAACTTAAACCCACAAAGAACACAAGTTAATTAGGCCAATACAGTTAAGAGACAAGACTACACTGAATTAACAGAGAAATCTAGCATACTCGATCTGGTTTTTGCACATTAGTGCCATTCTGAACCAAGATTTTGGTACCAGAACTCCATTACACGTGCCAGATTCCCAGAGGCAATGGGGCTTAAACACACTGCACGCAAGCAAGGAAAACACAACCAACCATTTTCCCATGATTGATGTGCTTACAGGCTCAGACTAAGACCTGACCAAACAATGACGTCCATCTATCGGCCGTACAGAGCCCAAAGAATTAGACTAAACTGCAAAGGAAACTAATCTCAAGGTAGGTTTAGGAGTCCTGAGAGCCAGACAAAATAAAAGGAAACTTCTCAAAGCTTCCATAGCAGCAAGAGGAAGAAGGGAACGCGCCCCAGCAAGAGGCTGTGTGACATCCAACCTACAGGAACAACTTCCAGCTCCAGTGCCAGCCACCAGGAACCACAGAGAGGGTCAAATCTCCCTCATTTTAAAAAGACGAACTCTGATGGCAACAGAAGAGCGTGAGGCACAGAGCATGTCTGCAGCAAAGTGCTGGTTTCTAAGGAAGCAACAAACCATCTGCTTAGCTTTGCTGCTGCATAAGATGTTCAAAAGCCGACAACCTTCAATCTTCCACCCCAACCCTAATTTAAGATGATTTTCTAGATGGCTTGAACGCATTTTCTAGACTTAATGGACTTTGCAAAAACGATCACAACAAAAAGGGACAATTTCACTAATGCTGGAAATGACTGTGACTAAACAACCTGTTCCTCTACCCCCCACCACGTGGTATTTGTTCAGAGAAGAAGAATCCTTCTGATCTTTTAATCAGATTTCTTAAAGAACTTCAACCCAAACGAAAACCATCCTCACAGCACCGTCCGTGAAACAGGAGCGGGATCCCACAGCTAGAAGCAAAACTGCTTCAGGGGAGGAGTCTGGCAATGACCTGCATGAAGAGACACTGCAGCACACAGAGCTTTCCTCAGAGGCTTCCACAACATCTCAGACAGGTCAAAATCACAAGGCAAGAGCTCCACATAAGCCCACAAACTGCAGTTGCGGCCAGTGGAAGTATTCGGATTCTTGCTATGGCAATCTGGTGTATCTGTAAACAACTCACGGCATCTTTTCAGCAGAAATGTCAGTTTCAGTAGAACAGACAAACCTGCTGAACTGTCTGCTTATGTTCCTTACCAGCCTTCATCATCACAACTGGCTGACACACATCGCACGTTGTGACCCTACTAGGACAACAGACCCAGGGATGGGACGAGACTGCAGTAGGATGCCAATAAATGCCTATTCCAAAAATAAAAGAAACAAAACCAATAAATGGAGAACATTTCTGTTTGTGAGATGAAAATCCAGGGAGCGAGCCATTCGGAAATGCACTACGCAGAAGGAGAAGGCAATGATGTAGGTAATAGGGAATCTTTCACTACTCTTTTCCAATGTAACTCTTGCTCAAACTAACTTACTCCCTGAACTAATGCTGAGAACATCCAGATCACCTTCCTCTGCCCGAGCATCCCACTTGCAGCTGGCTTCAGACTACAGCTCATGTCCATACATTTGTACTGAGCTATTCCTTACCAGGGGTGGATATGCTTACAAGAAACCATGAGATCACAGAACCTCTCCCACCAGTTCCATACTTGGTCACATAAGACCTTAGGTAAGACCCTTTGTTTCTGTGTAATTCAAATTGAATTAGTTTGCATCAGAAATCAGTAGCTTCACCACATAACTATGCCGTGGCTAGGGAAAATCTACTCCATAAATGCATGGGAAAAAGAGACGGGGTAAAAAAGCAAAACAAAACAAAAAAGAAGCAGCAGCTCCTTTCTTTCTGTGCAGACCCATCCCTCCAAACAGCCAAATTAATTGATCTGGGGCTGCAAACAGATGCGCTCATTTTTACATGTTCTGACCTTCACTCCGATCACAAGCATCTCAGCCTTAAGCAGCAGGATCCCTTCTGGTGGCACCAGAATGCCCTTTGTGTTTTTATGTTCGAGAACCAAACGAACCACCCGGTACTCCACAACGATGTTCACATTTCTTAAGAAAACACCATTTACAGCCAGGCTTGCTTTTGTTAGGCAATACAATTTTTCCCAGAATTCTCAACACATCAACGAATTAACACACGCACACTAATAAATTACAATGGCAGTGACAAGTGGTGTGCGGATAGATGAAAGATTAGAGATGGAATTCTCTTCTACATAACAGAACAGAATGGTTTCACCATCAAAATCCAAGGGAGGAACTGCACCAATGCCACCACAAGAGATGAGGCCCGCTGCTATCCAGTTGAGACAGAAGGAACAGCACTCTCCTCCTCCAATCACATCTCTGAGCTTACACCAGTGAAGTCAAGAACTAAAAAGCAACGACTGCACCAAGCAGGGACCACAGCAGCGCCCTAAGACACAGGTAGAAGCTTCCACAGGTATGTATATTTCCTGCTCCAACCTGCAAAGGCCACTACGTTGCTGCTTGGCAAATACTGTCCCTCCCTTCTGCAGAGCTCAGATTAGCCTGGCAGCCCATGTCAAATTTCCTGTTTTCAAATCAGCGCTCCTATATTTGGCAAATATTCACTGCACGCCTACTGACAGTGACCCCTGACAAGAGGACAAGTGAAACACCTCTCCCTCTTCAAACTTCTCCAAGATCTCACACTGCTTTAGAACACACTGCTGTCTGGCAGATATAACGAGATCCTGCACAGAAATAATTATCTGTCCCCTCTTTTTGCAACATTAAGCTATTCTCTCCTAATTCACGCTGTTAAGATAAAATCCAATGTTTAACTCTCAGGATGTATTTTTACACGAGTGCTGTCATTTGTGATCAGATGACAAACCAGCTTCAATATTTCATATCACTGGTGTCTGAAACCGGTAACTACAGACTCAGGAAAGCACATTATTTAGTTCTGCTCCTCAATAATGGTCTATTAATTTTTTGAAACACCCGAGTGGAAAAAATGCAAGTGTAATACACAGAATACATTAAATTATATGTACATACTTTTGTAATTGCTCCTGTCTGTGCTGTGTTCAGCCCGGTGTGACCAGCCATCTGTGGAGATACTTGGGTTAAAGTCTCTGCCAGCACACTGCCTGCATTCCCCTGCATGGCAGGGGCAGAATATTGCATTCCTGCTCCCCTTCCTCTTCCAGCTGCCCCAAGAGATCCATTCATTACCTGCCCTTGTCCTTGCTGAGGCTGATTCATTAAACTGTGACCAGAATTACTGTTGAGAAGGCTCTGGTGTGTCTGACTGAAATTAGTATTCATACATATTCCAGGTCCAGTCTGTGATGTTGCAGGGCTGCTCGTCACCATCCCCACTTGTTTTTGTGCTTGAGAGTTCAGTGTTTGTGATGCAGGTGTGGTAGGTCCAGAGGTGCTGGCAACTTGCTTTGCCAGGCCTGAAGCAGAAGAGTCTCCCTGGTTTAACGGGCTCTTACCCATAGCACCCAGATTACCGATACTCGCACTGTTCGGCTGCCCTTGCACTTGACTCCCGACTCCCTGCTGGACAGGGCTATTTGAGTTCACATTTCCAATTCCTGGGTTTAAGGAAGAGCCGCTGCCTCCCCTTAGAAGTTCAGAAAGTTGTTTGTGTTTGGAAGCTGCATCTGGAACGAGGTTCCCACTGCTATTTAAAAGGCCCAACTCGCCATTGGGGATCAGCTCATCAGGAAGATCATTTTCCAAGTCAAACAAAGATCCAAAATCTGCAAGTTAAAACAGAAACACAAGTAAGGAAAACATAACAAGTAAGTGACTAAAACAATCGTCTCCAGTACTTCGTACTAGTCTGAAACAGCTGTGCACTGAGGCACATCTTCACCCAAGACCATCAACGGCGTCAGCAAGTGAGCGAGTGTTCCCATGACATGAAGTCCAGAGCCCTTCAGAAAGCAGTCATTAACACTGACTACATACATACAGAAATAAAGGGTGAAACAAAAGTCATTAAGTATTAGCTTTATTGCACAACCTGGCAAAACATTTTACCATGCTTAAGAAACTGAGGTGGCACAAACAGCGGCATCTAACCCAAGTCCCAAGTTTCTTGTGCCTAAGCTGAAAGAACAATACAGAAGTATCAGGGGAGGTTTTCTGATTAACTTATTCTCTCCAAACAGCCATTACATCACGTTCTCTGGCCTCCTGAGCAATCCCAGGCCACTGCATTTCACCCCCAAATCCTACCACAACATTGTCACTTGGGTTTCACACGACCTTCCAGCAAGGCCTCAAAACTTAACCAAAGGGAACTGCTGCTTCTTGGAAGCGCTGATCCCAATCTCACACATGGATGTGTTCAATATCAGTTTCTAAGTTCTCTCTCTTTGTTTGTATAAACCATGATATACTACGTCTCAAAGGCTCCTGAATGACACGCTCAGCATGTTCTCCTCACTTCTCAAACCCTCAACAGCTCAAATCAGTCAAATTGTTCTCTAAGTGCCCATCCCTCATTTATCATACCCCATATTGACAGACATAATCCACATATGCTCCAGATGGGCAAAATAAATCCATCAAGTCTTCATTACAGCCCTTGAAGGAGCTGCTTTTGCCATGCTGCTACACCCAAAGTCACGAAAACACCCAAGAAAACACCACACAACTCAGTTGCTTTCGTTTGTTTAAAACAAGCAGCTCAAGTTCACCAAAATGTTTTACTGCACATTGTCAGCAGCGTCTGTGTAACGATGCTACTTCAGCATGCAACTAATATATGAAGTCATTTGATTGCTACATACGTCCTTATTACATATTTGCAGACGTAAGAAGCGTATGTATCCACATTCATGAAGGAAACCCACAAGCAGACTACCCAGCTCATCAGTTCAAACACACGGCGTCTCTGCAAAGCTTCCCAATCTGAGGACACGTTCTAAAACAACCACCCATGACTATTATCTAACAGAGCTGTATGAAGACCTCCTGCACCCCTCCAAAGCCAGCCCTGAGCAATCCTAGTCCGTCGCAGCAAAACTAAACCAAACCATTCCCAGGTTAGAGTAAACAGGAGTTATTTTTAAAGACAGGAACCCCTAATGCTGTATGATCTTCAACTTGGTGCTCTGCCATGAGCAGTCAGTGCACAGCTCAGGCTGCAGAACAGCCCTAAGGACACACCACGTACATTTAGAAACTGAAACAACAAAACTCACAGCACATTTAACCAGTATCAAGAAGCCAGGAAGCCCTACTAATAACCTTCAGTCCATTGAAACACACTGCATGCCATCAGCACTCAAATTCTCAGTTCATCCTGGCTTATGAAAAATGAACAAGTTTTTAGCTGTGCTGCAAAATGACCACAGAGCGACACCAACCATCGCGGCCAACGTGCATGCAGGTTCAACTCCTGCCTCTCCTGAGCAGCACGTCCTTTACAGGCCTGCCCTTGTGCCGAAGCCCGTAAGCCCTGACACGACGCTGTCCCTCCTGCTCCCTTCCAAGCAGGGAAGCAGCAAGCCAACATTTTCTGAAGCCAATTTTGTGCACCTAAGCACTCATCCTCCCTTTCTTATGGAAGTAACCCTTCGCTTGTTCAGTTCTCCTTTTCCACTTGCCTTCTGCAGGAGCTCCTGGAGCACTACATCTCTTAGTGACCGCTTCACCACCTCTCCTCCTCTTTCACACACAACCCTGTGACACTACTTACACTGCAGTCTGTGCCTCTTGTAGTGCATTTTATCGACGTTTCTTCTTACAAGCCAACACGAATGTCAACCTCTCCCCTACAGCTGCGTCTCCAAGCCCGGGTGCCCACTCCCAGTGGCTCTGGCTGGGCTGTCCCTGCCGGGGCTCTGCAGGGCAGCTCCATGGATGGGGACACGGCACTGAGGATCCGGACACCTGGAGCTGGGCACCTCGAGGCTCACCGCACTTCTCCAGGAAGCCCGTGTAAACCCCCCTGCAGCATTCCTCCACTGTGCTGCAGTAAAACTGCTCATACTTCAGGAACAAAAGGTATGTGTGAGTATGCATGGTTGGGGGAGACAAGAACAAGACGTAAGACATTGCTATAGCTCAAAGAAACCCAACAAAAAGCCAAAAGGAAGAAGGAAGTTTTTTTCCAGTCCCATTTCCAAATTGAATACTGCACTCCAGCATCCTATTTTTTTTCATTTTGCTGCCTGGATGCCTCACCATGCAGTCAGAGCCAAGGGCTGGAAACGTTTCTGCAGCTTATGAGAAGAGTGAAGAAAGCATTTGGGAATACCGCCTCTTAAAAGCCGACGCATTCCGCCCCTCTTCAGCTCCTGTAAGAGGTCCGTACATTAATGTCAGGCACGGAAAGTTTACTACTCTGCCAGCGGGAAACACAGAACAGGTAAACAGCTTTGCATGGCGGCTGTGTAAAAACTCACTGTGTTCAAATGCTCAGGCAGGGATTAAGCGTTCTGCTTTTATACTGCAGTCAGAACTGCACGCGTTTCATCAACACGAGGTGCATTTTACAGCAGTTATACAACAGAAAACAAAAGTCTACTTAAGCATGTCCACAAATCTATGAAGACAAGAGACTCTCTCGGCAGTTATAGACACGCGTATCTACGCACGCAAAAATCTGCCCTGACAGAACACGACCCATCTGTGCAGCAGCCAAATGGGAACTGATCTCCAGCACAAAGGCAGAAGGTGTCCCCCAACACAGAACCAAACCCAGGTCCTTCGAGGGGGAAGGAGAAGCACCGAGCAGTTCAAACTCCGCCACTTTTCCCAAAGGCCTCCTTTTCCAAAGTGAGAACTCGGGGCTCTTTGAGCACCCATTTTCACACAGGAGATAACACGCTCGAGACGCACACTCCTGATTTCAGTTTCAGGGGCTGCAATGTTGTTTTGCTTTCCTAGACAGCATTTTCAGCAACCACTACAAAAATAAAATGTTTCCTCCCAGACGTTTTCAGAAGAACCACCTCACATTCACAGGTAAAATGCTGTCATCCATACAGCTACTTGCAACAGTTACCACATTCTTTCCTACAACACCTGAGCTCGTTTCAATGTCACCCATGTCCCCTCAGCTCTGTCTGGAGACGTGGCACATCCTGAAGCATTCCCTTCCCTGCTCTCTGCGTGGTATGTTTAAGACGTTAAAGCAGGTGGTCAGCTACCAAATTCAGTCTCAGCTTCATGGCATAATTTTTGCTTGCAATGTGACAGGGCACCCTCCCACCACGGAGCGCCCGCCCATGCACGGGGTTGCTGCTGAAGCTGCACTTACAGACAGGCTGTATTCTCACCACGCTGCTCCTTCCACGCCAGCAGAGCTGTTACACTGCACCGAGCCCAGGTTTGTTTTGCGAGGCTGCTCTCAATCACGTCAGACCCCAGCAGACAAAGCCCCAACAGTTCAGGGCTCCGCAGGCCCCTGGCAGGTTCCCTGCTCAATGGGCACACTGCTCGGGCGGGCAGCAGCTCCCACACCCACCCCGCCTCCTTTCAACGGGAGAGGATTCTGTAATTTACTGTTTCATAAAAGACAATTAGCGCATTTGAAGTTCTAAGAGCCATTAAAAATACCCTTATTGGGAAAAAAAAAGTAAGATTTGCAGTAAGGAAGTTTTACATTAATGCCTTCACCAAACCAGGCAAACAGACACCAACCTGATGTGCCCAACCTAGTGCTCAGCCACCAGGCTGGGACAGACAGCAGTGGGGGATGTGGGGCAGGTGAAGAAGCCCGAAAGGCTGGAGGGGAGAAGGGGGAGGGATTTATGGCCAAATACTTCTCCATAACTGAATGCCACGTAGGGCACAGACAAGCAGCAAAGCAGGGGTAAGCTCCTAAAATCAGTTAAACTGGATCTGTTTTGTACGTCCCAATAACCAAAAGGGACACTACCAGCTTAGAATCCAGCTCATCGTAAGAACAAGGTAAAGTAGTTTCAAGCTCCTAGAAAAGTCTCTCCATCTGTTTTTGTAAGACTTCAGCAACTAAGTGACTTTTCAAACCTGAAGCTCGTTACACTAAGTGAACACAGCAAGAAGTTAATGAGAAAGAACCCACCCCTCTGCTAAGCCTCCATGCCTCCACCAGCACTCAGCTTCAGAACTGCTCCTGACAGCAGGCTGACCGCCAGCCTGACTTCTCAGGACAGGAAAAATGCATGTAGCTGCATCCCCTAACCCACATCCAATGTGAGCAGCACCAAACAGCTGCCTGACCCCGGGACGTCTGCTCTGCTCTGCCCCGCTGCCTTCTCACCTCCCTGAAAAAGACGACGGCGTAAGCTGAAACACACATTGTTTCAGATGGCCATGTGAGACTTCCACACGTTGATAACTGAGTTTAATTCCTTGCCTCTTCCCACCTGCACGCTGTGTATCATCGAGTCATAAACCCAAGTTTGTCTTTCTACTGTGCTTGTTCCAATCATCTTCATCTCCTCCTGTTCACAATGAGGTACAATGTGTTAAAGGTCCCCCAAAACACGACTCTAGCTTCTGTCAGATCTGCTTCTACACGGGGAAAAAAAAAGTCATCAATCACTTGAATGTTCCGCTATTAACACAAAGTAATACGTAAGGGCATGTTGAATGTCCCTGGTACCAAAATTAACATACAGAAGAATATACAAAAAAAGCACACTGAGATAATTGAGTGCTTTATCTCTTCCCGGACGCCAGAGGAGAAAAAGAACACACAGAAAAGAAAAATGAAACCACAAAAAATGCGTGGCAGAAGAAACGCAACGTGGTCTGTTCTGGAAGCATCGGACGGCAAACGATGGATCCGCTCTGCTCTCCTCCGGTCCTGCACAGCCTCTCCATAACTGTTCCTCCTCTTAATTGCTTCCCAAGGCGTCTCCACTGTTTTGACAGTGCCGCTATGCCGGCTCTCACGAGCAGCTTCAAATCCTACCCAATAGCACCAACAGCAGCACGTGAGCCATCACAGCACACGCAGCTCTCAGGCAGCGCAGCACAGCCCGGCTCGTCGGCCCAGCTTGCTGCAGGAGCAGAGCTGCAGGCAGGAGCTGCAGGAGTTAGCTTTGCTTTCAGAAGATCACCCTGGTGAAGATTAAACATTTTAGGGTTCTCAAAGCACGTTACTGGAATTGAGGCCTCGCTTTTTCATCCTACCACAAACACGTGCCTCTTTCCCGGTGTCCTAATTTAACAGCTGACAAAACGTTGAAGTTCGAGGTGACCATTTAAAGCAAAATCACGTGAGAAGCCAGTAATAAACAGCAGGCACTCGCTTAAGGCAGCACGAAACGCACAGCGAATTGATGTCAGCACGGGGACGCCCTCAGCCATCCCACACCGCGATGGATCCACTGCTGTGCCACCCTCACCGCACATCTGGAGACGACCCAGCAAGACAGCTCCCCAGGATGCACGTTATCTCGGCAGCCTAACGGTGACTGCGACATTCCCTGCCTGCCGGCTGCTTATCAAAGACACGGGTCGACACGAGGTGCTGCACATTTTAAATGGCTCGGTCCTCCATCCTCCTCAGTATGAGTGATGGCACCGGCAGGGAGAGCTCCGTCCTTCCATCAGCCCGTGGAAGCGCTCACCTCTGTGCAGGGCTGTCACAGAGCAGGCCTACCACTGCCAGGAACAGAGCAGCGAGGATTAACGTGCACTTACAAAGTGGCGTTACGAAACAAAAAGAATTAAATACTAGGCAAAATTACAGTAAAAAAGCAAGTTCTGTGTCTCCTTCGTGATTTGCAGCAGCCGCGAGCGATGTTTCCTTTCGTGCCCTTTTTCCCTCCCTACTTCTGGGACCGAACGATAAGGGAGAGCAGTCTGTCAGCAATTGCAATTAGGCTGTGCAAAAGCACACGTCACAAAACACACCGAACGCACAGAAGGAACCAACAGCACGCAGGCACTTGAAACTTTTTTCTTTCTAGAACACATCTGACTCTTAAGAAAGCTTCCAACTACAACCGACTGAACGCAAAACCGGCATCTGCTCAGATCTGTCTTACTGCAAAGCACTGATTTCAGCGAGCAGAGGCAGTTTGGAATCCCCCCCATTAACGCTTTCCTTAAGGAGTCCGTGAAACTTAGGAAATAACCTCGCAGCCACCACAAAGCAGATGGACACGTGAGACTTCCAGCTTTCTTCGCCTCATTAGATAAAACTACACCGGAGATGACACAGAAGCCGTGCCACCTGCACAGCAACACCCACCGCGGCGCCCATCGCCCTCTGCAGCACCCATCGCATACGGACAGGGCGAGAGAGCAGCCCGTGCTCTCCAGGTGCAAGACAGGCGGGCAGGGCTGCAGCCCGCTGTGTGCGGCACCGGGAGGCCTGCCTCACTGCCAGCAGCTCCTGCCGACAGCACCGCCATTCCCAGCGAGCTCCCACGGCTGCAGGGATACCCTCAGAGAAGCAATTATGTACGTACGTGGATATGAACATAAACGCAAACCAAAGGGACCAGACCGACCCAAATAATGGGAAAGACTCTTCTCAGTGAAGATTCTGAAGAGCGTCGTGTGTCTGGGTTACAGATTTAGATTCTGAGCTCCCAGTGGCTGAATTAGCACTGATTATAAAGTTTCAGATTCCTTCTGATTCACACCCTGACTCTACGCAATAGTATTTGTTGAGACATCCCTACTGAAGACAGCGTTCCAAATAAAAGAATTAGGTTCTCTCTGCATCTCAGACATCTGAGAAGACAGATGGAAAACATAACATATGTTAAAAGGAAGATTTACAAAGCAAAAATTCTTGAAAGTGTAAACCAAATTAGGATGGAAGTGTCAGATTTCTAAGTCGTCCCACATGTTTTCTCATTGTATAAGGACAAACTGCAGAACTCCTCCAATCCCATGTTCTCAGACAGCACTGCGATAACACAGCAGCGCTGCCGCACGTGTTACTCCGTTAGCAGGTAACGGCAGAGAGCAAAACCCCCACTAGAAACAGACGCCAACAAGGGGTGAATTTTTTCACGCGAAGTCACAGACCCAAAACGTGAACACAGCGCATTGCCGTGGAAATAATCAGCAGCGCTGGACTGGAGTCGTAACTTCCAGGAGCACTTGGACAGAACAGAAAGCGAATAACCTGCACCACAGAACTGGGAATTATCTCAGAGATCTCCACGGTCCAGCGGGGCTGACCTGAGTGCTGCCTTATTTACTGCTGTCTGGCGTTGGCCCAGTGTCTCCAGCAGCTCTACTGCCACTGGCCAAGGCAACACGTTCATTTGTGGTGTTAATTTCAAGGCGTTTAAAGAAAAGAAAAAAATAAATAAAAAGAACCAACATAATAAAACCCGAGGCATCCCAGGCACATACACAGCTATCACTCTAAGCAGGAATTCAAAGAGAAAAAGAGGGGTGGAGGGTGACCGTAACGCTACAGACTGCCACACAGAATCAGCCCGGCGGGTTATCTGCTCCGCTCCTTCACCTTGTGCAGATGCTGGCGTCAAACTCCTCGGAGACATGCAGGAAATCCCACCCTCCACACAGACGAACGGTACAGAAAGGTGCTTTCTGCAGGGTTTGTGCCTCGGGAGGAAGCAGCCGCCTGAGACTGAGAGCAGAGGAACCAACGTCCAACACGACGCCGTGCTGGCGCAGATGACAACTGCTGGAGCGGAGCTGCGCCGCTCGGGTGTAAAAAACCTGACCTGTATCTGAGTTGGGGCAGCTCACATCTGCGCTCGGCGTCAGGATCTCACATCCACCATTACACATACCGGGCAAGTCCCAAGTAACAACACAGCCATAAACTACCGGGCTGCACGCGTCCCATCCGACAGCGCAAGCACCACGAGACAAAGGGAAACCCCGTGAAATAATCACGGCTACAAGCACTCCTGGAAAGAAGCGGGCGAGGAGGAAACACTTCTTTACCAACGCAAGTCTGCTCGCTGACCGGGATTACTCTCCTCCTTATCCCCGCGAGAGACGGAAAAGGAACGCGTACCGAAGCACTTCTCGCTGCCACACCGCGCTGACGCCAAACTTTCGCACGCAACGCGAGCCGAAGGCCGCCACCAAACTTTCCAGCTACGCAGCAACGCGCGCCTCTAACGCACAGGCCCGGCGATGCCTCGGCGGCGAGCAGCCGGCACGGATCGTCCTCCCGAGCGCTCGGCCTGCCGCGGTTTCGCAGCTCAGGCCTCAGCCGGCCCGGCCCCGCCGCTCGGCGCCCAGCGCTCCCCGGGCCCGCCCGGCCCGCCCGCACCCGGCCCCGCCCGTCCCCCGCGGTCCTCGCCTCGCGGCCTCACCTGTGCTATCGCTGGCGGAGAAGCCCGGCGAGTTGAGCTTGGCTCGCTTGGGGTTGGGCGGCCCGTCCAGTAAGTTCTCCGCCATGCTTTAACCGCTCGCGGCCCGTCCGAGGCGCTCGGGCGCTCCCGGAGCTCGGCGAGAAGGGAGGAGGAGGAAACCGAACAACAGCGCCGCTCAGTGCCCGGCCGGCGGCGGCCCCCTCCGCTCCCCCATGGCCGGGGCCGCCGCCGCAGCAGGCCGCAGGGAGGAGGGCTCGGGGCGGGCTGGGGGGAAGAGCCCAAGCGCCCCCTCCCTGCCGGCCCGGCTCCTCCCGGCCGCTCCCCCGCCCTGCCGCCGCGGTGCCCGGATGGCGGTCCGGCGCTCACTCGGGGAGCATAGCCGCCCCCCCCGCTCCGCCGCTCCGAGCCCCGTCCCCTCCCCTCCGCGCCGGGGTTGGAGGGGGGGGGGGAACGCTCAAGCCTCGGCCCCGGCCCCCGCCCGCCGCCCCCACCCCGCGGGGCGAGCCGCGGCCGAGGAGGGCGGGGGTGGAGGGGGTTGAGAGGGGGGAAGGAGGGAGGGAAAAAAAAAAAAAATTAAAAAAAAAAATTTAAAAAAAATTCGGGAAAAAAAAAAAAAAAACGCCCCAAAACAATGAGCCCGCCGCCGCCGCTCCCGGTCCCGCTGGCGGCGCCCGTTCGGCCCCGGCCGGCGCTGCCCCGCTGCCCCGAGCCCCGCTGCCCGTTGGCGGCGCTCCGCGCGGCTGCCCCGTGTCCCTGCGGGCGGCCCCCGCTGCCCCGGCCCGGCCCGGCCCGGCCCCGCTCCGCTCGCGCCGCGCTCCGGCTCCGCGACAAGATGGCGGCTGTTGATTCCTCAATTAAAAAAAAAAGTTTTTTTTTCTCTTCTCTTTTCCAGAGACCATGGAGGCGGGGCCGGGGCGGGGACTGCGCGCTGCGTCACCGCGCACGGGACACGCCCCCCGCCCCCGCCGCCGCCGGAAAGGCGCGAGCGGCGCCGGAAAGAGCCGAGCTCGTCCTCAGTTGCTCCGCCGCGTCCTCGGGGCGGGCGGCGTCGGCCCCTCTCGGCGCCCAGCTCGGCGTCCCGCTCGGCGCCCGTCCGTCACCTTTGCGCGGCCTCGCCGCTCACCTCGGTCTGACCTCGGTGTCATCTCGGTGTCGTTCGGCACCGCCACGGCCGCCCTCTCACAGTGCGTCCCCTCACGGTCGCCCCTCAGTGTCTCCGTCAGTGTCCTGAGCCCGCGGTCCCTCCCCAGTGTCCTCCGTTCCGCAGCGTCGTCTCCCCTCACGGTGCCCTCGGTGTCGCCAGCTCAGCCCCCTCCCTCCCCCACGTTTCCCCTCGGTGTCTCCCCCCTCAGCCCCTCGCAGATACCCCTCCGTGTCCCCTCTCGGCCCCCCAGCAGCGCGGAGGCACAGCCCTGCCTGCTACTCCCGGTGTGGGCCGTTGGGGCCGTGCCAGGCTGTGCGCTGCCTCTCCTACATGGCCTTGAGAAAGCGCAGAGGCCGCGGGGCCGGGGCCGTGCTGTGCGTCTCCTCGTTGTCCCCCTGCAGTGCCTGGCTTCTCTCAACCTATCCTCCCCCTCTGCCTCCTGTTGCCCGGGCAGCGAATCCCCTGCAGCAGCCCCTCACGCCCTGTCAGAGCACCCACTCCGGCTGGTGACCCCAGGCTCGGGCTAAGCAGCCTGCACGAGGCCGTGGCCGTGCTGAGGGTCTTCTTCGTGCAGATCCAAGGTGCCCAGCCCTCTGCCATCACAGCCACGCACGAGGGCTGCTCTCAGGCACTGCAGCCATGGCGCCAGGCGGCGGCGGAGGCTCCTGGCTTCAGAAACACCTGCACTCTGTCTAGACAGATTTCCCTGGCCAAAACAGGTTTGTAGGACTGGAGCTCATGTGCTTCAGCGGATTTCCATACTGGTTCCCAACCTGAGAAGCAGGTCCTATAAGCCCCAGTGACGTGCCATGCCAAGGCAGCAGAGCGCCTCATACCCAAACTAGATGCTCGGGGCTGTTTTCAGCACCAATATGTCGACATGGCCCCAGAGACCACGCACCAGTGGAGGACAGACTGAAGGAGGGCACTGATACAGCGCTGAGGATGCTGATGAAATCCATAAGCTGGGACAGATCAATCAACACCTCTGCATTGGTTTAAAGGAGATCTATAATGATACCTTTGGCAAAGGGCAAGTCTGTCTTTTGGTTACGGCTCGACTCGTATTCGTTACATTTACTTCTGCATTTACATGCATTTCATTACATTTACTTGCAAATTCCGTATTTATTTACATGGTGCCTGTCCAAGCTGAGGTCTGACTATCGTCACAGCAGAAGCCTCTCACAGGCCTCTGCTTCTATCACTCATCGCTTGCACGGGCAGTGCTCTCTGCTTGTCTGCCTTACCCACGTTCCCTTCAAAAGCAGAGCATTCCCATGTGCTTTAGGGCAGGTCTATGTGGGACACGGCTTTGGAGGCCCACGGTTCCTCCAGACGTGAGAGTGCAGGTTCTGAACTGGGTCCTGCACCAGGGCACCAGTCCTTTGGGTGGAAAGCTCCAGGTGCCTGCTGCTGGTGGGCATGGTCTGTGTTAGCACAATGGGACACGAGCTGTTGGCTTCAGGTCTCAGCTACCTGCCCTGGCTGTTTCAAATCTAGAAGCAAAAAAAAAAAAGTCTGCTTGCCCGTCATCTTAAAAATGAGGGCGACACAATCACAGAGGAGCACTTCTTCCCTTTGGCAAGTAGGGCTCTGCAACAGCTCCTGTCCAGCAGTGTTTTGCTGTAACGTAAGGCACCTTCCCCAGTTTAGGTCAGGGGACAATGTCTTGTTACGGAGGTGGGTGGATGGAATTCAGGCCATTCCGAGCTGCAGCTGGGTAACTTTGGGCCCTTTCTTTGCCCGTTACATCGCTTGTGGCCCTGTAAGCAAAGGGTTTGCTGGAGCAGCCCAGGAGATCCCCATAATGCTGTGCTTCCCTCTAGCCCCCTTCTGTGCTGCTGCAACGACCCTCCAGCCCTGGCATAAAGTCAGGATGGGGACTTACTGGGGACAGACGTGGGTGGACACACAGCTTACCTCCAGGAAGGTGTTTGTGCTGCCTGGCTGTGGGCTATGTGCTGATGTTGTACCAGTACTACAGATCTGGCTGTACAGCTGCTGCAAAGGGCTCGGACACCACCACCACTACCACCACCTCAACCAGAAGCACGGCTTGTGTACCAGTGTGCCTACCATGGCAGTGCTACCACCTCAGTGCTGGGCATGGGGAGCAGATGGAAGCAGGCTGTGAGTCCTCCCCCCTCAGCTGGCAGAGCTCCTCCACCCTCACAGAAGTGCCAGGCCGAGCCAGACTTGCCACAGAGATAAGGTCAGAGTGAGTTGTGAGTCCTGAGGAGCGTAAGGAGGCGCTTTGGAGGGAGGGAATCCCACATCCCAGGGCAGCAGAGGAGGGAGAGGATCCTATTGCTGCTGTGTTGAGGTCTGCTTAGGGTGGCCCCAACTGCTTCCTGCCATGGGATCACAATAGCGGCCTTACGTGTCAGGAGGAAAGGGAAGGCCTTGACCCTTAACCACAGCCACCCCTAGAAATAGGGCTATGATTACTTGCCCAACAGGCTGCCCAAATAGTATAGGAGGACTTGGGAAGAAAGGTTCTGCAGAGCACACGGATGAGCCCTGGCACTGCAGACTCACACCCAGTGCTACAGTTGTGGCTCCCAGCTCCCTGCTCCCCCAGCTGAGAATTAAGCATGGATTCCTGAGGACTTCACAGGCGGTGCTCGGGAGCAGGTGCTTAATGGATAACCCCTTTATTCAGGGACTAGTTCCAAGAGAAATTGCATAATAAACTCTGCACTGCTGCAGCCCATTTCCAGACTTCCTGTCTCCAAAACTAAGCTGCTTAAAGACACAGTTCCCGCGATCCTATCTTCCTGCCCATAGCCAAAACAGGGAAGTATCACTGCTATAGCAGGTGACCCCAGATCCTTAGAGCCAGACAATTAACAACGTCTGAATAACTGCTGAGGAGCTCTGCTCTGTAACTCGTAATTGCTGTGGTACCATCAGGACAGTTCTCAGAGGGAAACAGTCCGTTTTTCCTGGCACTGTTATGTCTTGGCATTTGGTTGCCTTTCCTGCCATGTTTGCTGCCCGGTGGGGCTGTCCCAGCACACGGAAAGCCCAGCATCCACCACCTCCCCTCCTCCCAGCTGCTGAAGGAGGTGCTGCCCATCTTCCCCAAGCACATCTATCTGCATGGACACCACCTGCGCTCACGGGACTGCGGAGCAGCTTCATGCAATGTAACTTCTGGCTCCGATGTTCATTGCAGGTGTGAATTCTTGTTGTGTGCAGGAAGTGGTGGTAACCCCCGGGACTGCAGTCGTAGTGCTGTTGTGTGTGTAGCTGCATCTCTGTGCACTTCTGCAAACCCTCCGTCAGGCTCTGTGGCCCAAGGAATTAACATCCCAAAGTCTGCTTCCTTCATTTTCTGTAGAAGAAAACACCTACAGGTTGCAAGCCCTGCTTCGTAGGTGCCATCCAGTAACGCCATGCTGTCAAGTATCAGCCAGATGATACAGCCTTGGCTGTAGGCATTTATCATTTTAAAGCAATACAATCAATTCAAAGTGTTTAATGGAGCCACGTGGGGATGGGATGTAAACCCGGGCATTACTGTGAGCTGCTCAGAATTCTGCCAAGAGCCCTGGTGTGATTCCAGTGCAGAGGAAGCATCCGTTTAACAAGTGCAGATCTCACAGAAGTGCAAACAGCAGCTCAGGATGTCGCGCAGTCTTCTGTCACCAACACAAACAAGTCCCTCCCTAGGAGTGGTCCTTTCTTCTCACATCACAGATGTGAAGCCCTTCTGCTGGCGCTGGCCTGTAATTTGGCCGTGCCTAACAAACTGGTATGAAAAATGCGTGTAAATCTGTCTTTAGGTTCTTCTTCTGGGTCGCTGCTCTCAGAAATCATGGTTTGCACTGTCTGAGAGACAATAGTCCATTTGCTTTTTGACAAAATAAATCACTTCTAAGCCAAAGTGCTATGAAAAGTGTTTGTCTTTGGGCTCTGCCACACAACAGCTTTGTCTGCCTGCCACCAGCTCTCGCCCAGCTTCCCAATCCATCTGAAAATCATATTTCTGTCCATAAAACAGTCATCTGTGTAATCTCAGCAAGTTCCATGTCTGCCAGCTTCCTCTTCGCAGTTGCAATTAGTGGTTTACGTGTGGCTGAAACCACACGGGCCAAAATAACGACATGGAACCTTTTTTTCCCTGCTGATCACAGTGACGGATCCCTTCCCAGAGCACAACGAAGCGCAGGGGCCCCCAGGTACACCTGGCCGTTCAAGATGGATGATTTCGGAAGTTTTTGCTTCCCTTCTCTCTGCCATGAAGACCTCACCTTTCCCACCACAGCTGGTGCCTTGGCCCCTTCTTTCTTCTAATTCGCTGCACAGAGCTTGGAGCAGTGACACATTAACGTACCCATGAACGTGGGGGATTGGGCGACTGCCTGCTCCTTAACAGGAGTCCTCAGATTCTTCCTCACCTGTTTCATTCCTCTGCCCCTTCCATGAGGCCTTCTACAGGGACAGGATCAAGGGCTCAGCACATCTTACCCCACTAAGCACAGCTCCATTCGATCAAATGCAATCCTGCTGTTTACTAAGCTACGCGGGTAGACCACGTACGTCTTTTGTGACAGTAAATTCATTTCTCTAAATCTCATAGCTCAGCTCTTTTCCCTCCCTGTGCAAAACTTTCTTTGTGTATTGGTAGCTTTACTGGCAGCAGTGCTGTGGCTTCCATCTTAATGTCCAAGATGGCATTTGGAAATCATAGAATCACAGAAGAGGTGGAAGGGACCCTAAAGGCCACCCAGATCCACTCCCCTGAAATGAATTTGGACACCCACAGCTCCATCAGTGCTCAGAGCCCACCCAGCCTGAGCCTGGGGGTCCCCAGGGATGGGGTACCCACCACCTCTCTGGGCAACCTGAGCCAGTGCTTCACTGCCCGTATTGTAGAGAGCTTCTTCCTTACATCCAATATGAATCTCCCCTCTTTTAGGTTGAAACCGTTTCCCATTCTCCTATCACAGCAGGCCCCACTAATGAGTCTTGCCCTCCTTGTGTTCTAGCTGACAGCCCTTGTTTTCTGCCACAAAAAATATGGGATGGTCCCATGAAAACTCCACCGGAGCCCTTGGTCTCACCAGCATCCCGTCAGCCAGCTGTGTGCAGAACTCCAGGGAGCCTCAGCCCTCTGAGCAGGGCCCGGGTGCTCTCCTGTCACAGAGGGAAGGGCCCCCAGGACCAGGAAGCCTTCCTGGGCTGGATCTCTGGAAAACTGTCCTGATGAACCAGTTCCAATTTGTATAAAATCCTTCAATATTCATCAAGGCACGGAACCCATGGAGCTGGGTTGACAAGGTGAATATATTAACCACCTGTTTGTTTCCCCAGTCTGCTCTTCCTCCAACACAGGGCTTCTTTCCCTGCTTTAGACAAAAAAAAAAAGCAATTTCCCTGGTAGAGACGATCCTGGGCCCTCCCTCTGGTCCAGAGTCAGGAACTGGATTTCCTAGGAGAAACGAGAATGAACTCTGGTCTTCTCCTCAGCATTTTTTGGGTGCTGAAGAATTGGTTGATGCTTTTCTTCACCTCTTTCCAGCCAATAACACGCAGCAGAAAGCAGTGCTTTTCTGCAGGCAGACAGCTCTCGCGTGGTCAGGAATTCAGTGAGTATTTGGAAAGCCCCTGAGGTTCCATCTTTGGGAACCTGGGGAGCACTGAAACATTCTGATCTATTCACTGATAAGCAACTCATCTCCGTGCTGCATGAGCAAAGTTTTTCAAACAGCTTCCAGCTCTGCAGCCGGGCAAATAAAAGGAGTGAGAAAGGGCAAATTAACCAGACGGAGTCGCCTCACCAGCTCCCTCCTCCCTGAACTTTTCGTTTCAGTTTGACTCAAACCAAATCCAGTTTTGTTGCTGTTGTTATTGTTGGTTTGGTTTTTTTTTTCCTAGATACAGCAACAAGCAGTTCAAAGCATCCACTGCCTCTGCAACGCCGTGCTTCCCTTAGAGAGCTTCCTGGGTAAGGTCTGGCACTCAGGCATTCACATGAATGTGTCTCATTTCCCTCCAACCTGACCACCCGGGCTCCCCCCGTGTACGGCAGAGCCAAACCCAACCCCGTTCTGCCCACTCAGCCCCGCATTTCTCCCAAACACAGAAGGAGGGCTTCAGCTGCAAATACCTTTCAGCAGAAATCACCTTTGGCTGTGGATTTGCACAGCGTTTGAGGAACGGGCTCGGGCAAACATAGAAATAATTGTCAATATTGCTTATAGCTCAGGTTAATGGGATCGGAGCGGGGCAGCAAAGCCAACTGCGGCAGTGTGATAACCAGCACTGGAAAATCCAGGGTAATTTCCATTGGAAAACCTGTGTGAGAGCATCTCTGATGAGGCTCTCTGTAGCTTTCAAGGTTATCAGAAGAAATGATCGCCCTCTCAGCGGTGATGTCCCATCCTGTGACATTAATGGCAGGGAAATTTAAAGCCAAAGGAATCTCTTGGCACAATATGTAATTTGCCTGGGGAAATTAGTTTCAGAAAGGATCAGAAAGTTAAATACTATTGCTGGGCTTGAAATGAAGGCGAGTAATTTTATAGCCAAAATAATGTTTTTCTATGATAAATTATGTAGAAGGCAAGAGTAATAAAATGTTGTGCTCCAGGGGGTAACGCCGTCCCGGTAAAGGTCAGGAAGTGCTTTTAATGCACACGCACATGGCCGTGCATTAGTCCTGATGCATTTTAATTTGTGTGGATTTTGTGTCCTTGATTGGACACCGCGTTTGTCACCTGGAGTTCCTCGAGGCCCAACTCTTTGTCGACTGCGCCAGGAGCCGGCGGCCCTTTGCGTGTGAGCCCGCAGTGTGCTCACTGTGTGTGCTGCTCCCATCCCGTTCTTGCACAACGTGACGTGCCGTCAGCCTTCGTGGTACCTCACCCTCTGATTTGCCACTCAGCCACTCTGCTTACGACACTGCCTCTAACGACAGCAGGATTAACTTTCCAAACCGACCCTCCCACCGTATGTGTACCGCTCGCTTCCTACACCTCGGAACTCAACAGGTCACCTTCCGACGCGTGCGGCCACGCGCTCTCCAATACAAGAAGGTGCCTGCTGCTCATGTGGGGCAATTTCCCAATCTGGTTTGAGTTTGAGAGCTCTGAAACACTCCTGTGAAATAAAACAAGACCCAACATTCTTAACAACGGCTTTCACTGACGTGCGCCGCATCCCGAAATGCTCGGGTGGAATTTGCTTGTGAGCTTTGTAAAATTACCCTCTGAGAGAGAGCAAATAGGGAAGGATTGAAGCCAGGAAAGCCCATTTACATTACTGAAGTGCTAAAACAGGACAGAGCTGTTATCTTGAATCCATACTACAAAAGCAGCTGAGGTCAGCATGAAATAGAGGATTTTGCAGGGATGGGGACTCTCCTGGAAGACTTTATAATGTAAAATATCACAAAGCATACTGAAGCCAGCATCAGCCCACTCTTAGAACTACAGAGTCATTCAGGTTGGAGACGACCCCTCAGATCCCCAGGTTCAACCCCAGCCCACCCCACCGTGCCCACCGCCCACGTCCCTCAGTGCCACATCCCCACAGTTCTGAACACCCCCATGGATGGTGACCCCACCACTCCCTGCGCAGCTGTGCCAGCACATCACCATTCTTTCTGAGAAGGAACGTTTCCTAACATCCAGCCTGAACCTCCCCTGGTGCAATTCAAGGCCATCACCTCTTGTCCAGGTATCACTGTCACCTGGCAGCAGAGTCCTTAGAGCAAGTTCAGTGCCACGATCCCAGCCTACATGGGGAGAGGCACATAATTAATTAAGAGGCTACTAACGGACTGAGTAACACCAGATTCAGAGCCCAATCTGAAATCTCCACTTGTTGCCATGGTTGGTGTGAACGCCTTTTCATGCAGTTTGCACTCTCAATTCAGATGGCTTTAACCCAGTGCCAATCTCTTGTGTTGGTCACAGCACTGGGAAGGGGGATCGTGCTGAAGACCCCCATGACGTCAGGATGCAGCCCACCCACTGCTTCATTGCTTCATTGCTCTTTCAAGAATGGAGCTAGGTTGGCTAGAAATAATTAACCTGCTCTTTCTTCAGTCATATCCCTACGAGATGTACCCTGACGAGCCCCTTCGGGTTCTTTGTGTTTGCCCTTCTCAGATCTCAGCTGTTATCCCCATGTCCTGGAATGCAATAGCTGGATGTGTCCTAGGGACATATCCTGGACAACGGCTCATCCTGCTGCCCAGAGAGCTCTGCACACAGTCCAGCATCCAGAGCTGCTCCCTCCACAGCTTCTCCTGCCAAGGCCAGGATGCATCCTGCAGCGGGTGGGCAGCTCTGGGCACAGAGACCTTATGCCTCCTGCTGCACGCCCTGGGCTTTTTGGAGGAAAGAAGTCTCATCCTCCTCCTCTCTGGGTCTCTAAGTGGCTGCTCTCAAGACATGGCCTTGATATTCTCTTCACCCTCAATGCTTCAAATCTCTCTGCTTCTTTTAGAGCAAAGGCCCCATCCCCTCCCTCTGCACCTCCCCCTGTGCCAGCAGTGACCTCCCACTGCAACACCGGGACACCTCCCTACCTTTGGCGATGAGTTTAAACCATCGGCTATCCACACTCAAAGCATCAAGCCCCACTCCTGGCTTTGTATTTCCCTGCACTCCAGCTGACGCCAACAGATGAGCTCTTGCTGAGGCACCTGTTTCCCCAGAAACTGAATTAAAACGTGAGCTGGTGGTCCCTGGTCACATCCCTGGAAGCACAGTTATGGTCAGAGCCGGTTTCCAGCACCCAACGTTGCTGTACGCCCGCTCTCCCCCCATTCTCTGCTTTTTTTCCCTTAACATTTGAGAGGACACATTTTGTTTTTCCAGCTTCTCTTCGTGGCTGCTAAGAATCGACGCGTTCCCAGCGACGACAGCTGCGCATCTCACGCACTGGAGTGGCTGCAACCGATGGCTTTAAAAACAGCTTCAGCTCAGCCACCGCCTGGGCTCCATCCGAGGCTCACGGGGCTGATGTACGTCGGAGCTGCTGACACGCAGCACGGAACACACAAGCCCTGAAGGACCTAAAATTACCTCCCGTTATCTTTTGAAAACGTCTCCACCCTCCATTCAGAATGACAACTTTTGGCAACGACGGGAAAACAGAAATGACAGATGGTGACAAAATCTGGTACACAAACACGGCAGTCGGCAATAGAACGAGTGTCACCCACTCTCCCACTTGTGCTCATCGCTGCTTTTGAGCCGCCGGCGTTGTTACGACACACAGCACGGCCCCGAAGCACGGCGTGCCGAGTGCCAAAGGGGCACCGACTGGAAAGCAGAGCGAAGCCCCCACTGGGGGAACGCGACGGACGGACCAACAGCCTCAAAATCCTGCCCTGAAAGCACCGCATCCGCTGCCACTGGGAGCCCAGCTGCATCACGCCGACATCCTCAGCGGAAGGTGCTGCGTCACCCACAGAACTCCTTTGATTTCCCATAGAAACAGAAATCAGCCCTTTTTCCCCCAACAGCCCTCTGCGATGACCAGCACTGCTGCTCCATCACGACGTGTTTCATGCGGAGGCCCACGAGGCTGAGGCCATTCCTCCCCTTCATTCCCCGACAGCTCCATGCTGGCCCACCGACGCAGAGCTGTGCTGACATCCCTGGGGTGGGTTTCGGACCCAAAAACATCACAGAGGGCCACGACGACACCCCCTTATTCTCCCAAGGGAACACAACGCATTTTCCCCCAAATAAATCATCAGTGTTTTATGCAAAAAGAGGCACTCTCGAGCTACTGCCCCCAGAGCTAATTGTATAGACCTGCATTCGTTTGTAATTATAAACGAGGCCAGCCCTCCCATACAAAGATTTCCAGACCCCTCCCTTTGTATGACCCAATGGTGATTTGCTTACAACGCTGACAGATACCACCTATGTGTGACAAAATGCTCTTTTGTGGGGCCAGAATCAGCAGGAATTCATATGAAAAGCCCTCTAACTTTCAGCCAAAGCATTTCAGTTGCTCGTGAGGAAACAAAATGAGTGTGAGCTCTCAGAGGACTTCCAGAAACCCCTCCTGCAGGAACCACTTCTGCAAGTCCTGCGCTCAGCCCCAGCAGAAGGCAGCACGGCCGTGGTGCATCTCCTGTGCAGGAGCTCCCTGGGTGGAAGCTGCTCCACTGCTCTGACCATCCCTGTTAGCCTATATTTACATATATACATCTACTTCTTCCAGCCTTTTATGCAAAGAAGTCTAACTATTTTTTGATGCTTGGATCAGATGATCTTTATTGGTCTTTCCAGCCTTAAGGTTTCCATGATTTGTTGGGGAATCCAGCAGCACGGAGCAGCCAAGCCCAAGCCTGCCATGAAGAGCAGGGCCTTCTGTTCTGCCCTCTGCACTTTTAAAAGCAATGCCAGCCCGACCTGCGGCCTTGGCCATGCCATGGGACGAACACCAGCTATAGGGCTGGGGCCTTTCACAGGTGCCCACACGGTCAGATCAGCAGCCTTTTGGCAACATCCATCCAGGCTCACTCTGGACACCATCTCTGAGTCACTGCTCAGCCTCCCTCCTTTCCCTTGCTCTTAGTAAGACCAGTTTTGCACACAATGCCGGTGTCCGTGCAAACCAGCATGCTCATGGCCTGTCTGTTGGCTGCAGACAGCACTGCACATTTCCAGTGGGCATCGTGGGATGGAGATCGTGCAATGGTGAAAGCACAGAATCATCTGGGTTGGAAAAGACCACCAGGATCACCAAATCCAACCACCCACCTGACCTACCGAGCGCCACATCCACACCTCTCTAAAACGACTCCAGGGTTGGGGACATTGGGACCAGGTGCCTCCTGCCCAGCCAGGCTCTGCCCGTGTTCCCAGCCTGGGCTCTGCCTGCCTGCTGGACATGCTCAAAGTTCACAGTGCTATAAATACCCCACACAGGGCTTGGCAGGGCTGCCTGGCCGAGGGGGGGGGGGGGGGGGGCAAGGGGTTAGCATTAACGGCTGCTAAACCGGGGTTTAATTGCAATTAACCCTTTGGTTGCGTGGCTCCCCATAGGCAGACGGAGATAAGAGGAAGCCTCTGATTCCAAGCTGCTTCTAAAGCTAGAAGAGTGCAGCAGACTCCAGCACACGATGGGTGCCATGCAGGGTGCTGTGGGGCCCCGGCCGTGCCCAGCTCTGCTCCCCAGGGCGGCACTAGGGGGAGGTAAAGGCCGGGACATGCGGGTGCTGCTGGCACCGTGTCCCCACGTCTCCGTGTCCCCAGAGCCACCCTGCCCCGAGCTGCAGCCATCTGTGGGCTGCGGTCCCTGAGCTCGGCAGCATCTGCCCCAGTGCTTTGGGAATTGTACCCAGGGCTTTTTTGCCTTCCTGCTGCAGGTGGCACAGGGGCTCCAAAACCACCCCCTGCAGAAGGAAAGCAATGCATGGCACACAAAGCCAGCCACCAAAGTCCGGCGGGTAAAAAAGGCAAAACTTGTCCATTCTCCAGGAGAGGCTCAGAGCCTAGTGGCACACGTCCTCCTCTAACGCAAGACGCAGGGCTGTAACCACACGCTGCGTTGCCAAAGCTCCGCACACTGCCCACGCTGCTCCCAACCACAGCGCAGCGCCCCGGGCTCTGCACATCCCCGACCCCCCACGAGCCCCGCAGACTCCTGTCCCACCCCACCAACAGGCCCCAAAGCGTGCGGCCTCTCTCCCCACTGCCCCCAGGTGGGACCTGCAGAGGGGTTTGGCCTCACGGCCTCCCCTGGTCCCAAGATGTGACCCCATTCCTGCAGGATGGGAAACTCACGCAGCCCTTCTGCCCATCCGCCCACGGGGAGGGACCTTTTCTGCGAGCGGGTCCTGCACCCGCAGCCACGCCTGGCAGCGCCGCCCACCCCGCAGCCACATCCCCCTGTGCCGAGGGAGCGGAGGTTTTGCTCCGTCCCCAGCACCCTCAGCACGCCGCATCATCTCTCCTTGTCAACGTACAGCAGTTTCCATCTCGCAGCAGTTCCTCAACAGCCATTCTTAAACCGCGCTGCAGAGAGCAGGGAGCCGGGGCAGCCAGGAACCCGATCGCGATGCTGGCGCTGGCCCAGGGAGGCTGCATGCACAACGGCAGCGGCTCCGGGACGGGTGACACTCGAACCCCTGCGGGAACAACGTGTCTCTGCCATGGCGGAGCTGGCAGGGCTGAGGGCAGGGAGGGAGCTCTGCTGTCAGCGCCGCGCTATGCGGAGCAGCTCCGGCTCTCCAGCCACGTGTGCTCACGGTGCAGCGATGCGATGCCGTCCCCGGGCCGGGCAGCTCCGCGGCCAAACTGAACGTGGCTGCTCGTCCTACAGCCTGGAGTGCAAAGCATATGCAGGACAGATGGAAATGAGGCTTATCAGATAATTAAGCATGGTAATGAAGTTCATTTGCATTTAGCTCTTAAATTCCCATAAACTCTGCGAAGCTGTGAAATGAGAATCGCTGCTCGATGCCACAAAGCAACCAAATTTCGTTACCGAAAGCCAAACAATGATTAACCAGTGAGAACAAAAGCCCGCTGCGTTCCCAGGCCGTGCACATCCTTGGCCGGACCCCTGGCACGTGAGGCGGCCCCGCGCAGCGTTAATGGAATACAAAGAGCTGGTGGGACTTTGGCCAGAGCGACACGTTATGAAACGGGGCAGAGCGGGGAAAGCACTGCTCCAGGGGGAGAGCTGGCCCCAGAGATGGGAGGGAAGCTACTGCAACAAACGGACACCAGTCCCTGGGGTGGCGGAGCTGTGCAGGCGGAGCCTGGGCTGCAGGTTTATGGGCAAGCCAGCAGCAGCCAGAGCTTGGGAAACCCCGAGGAAAACCCCACGGACACCCCATGGAATGGGGCAGGGAGTGCAGCTCACTGCCCGCTGAGCCCATGAGGGCACAGCAGACAGGACCAGGCTGCAGCCATGCCTGCACCCTGCAGCAAAGCTGGAACCAAACGGAGCATGGAGCCTCTGCAGTGCCTCTGGGCATGGCAGCAGCTGAGAACAGCGCATCTCCCCCAGCACAGCCCTCTTGAGCTGCTGAGAAATGCGGCCCTGGGAGATCTGGGGCTTGTCTTGCACCCAAAGGTCCCTGTTAACTAAACGCACACAGGAGCCAATACCCTTAAAGACATTTGTGTTGAACGTGTCCTTCACCGTGACCGAAAAAGCAGAGAAAGAGGAAACCCAAAAACGAGGCAACGTTGGGAGAACACAGACCTGGAAAGAAAACAGAAAGAGCAGGTTTATTCGAAATACTGTCATCAGATTTATTACAAACCATCCCTTGGCAGTTCACAACACCACAACCTGCAACAGAAATCCAGCAGGCAACACCTGAGCAGCTTTCAGCCACGGCAGCAGGATGACACCCAGAACACCGGGGCACACAAACAGGCTCTGGCAGAACAGCGCTGCTGCCCACCGGCTGTACTGAGCGCGCTCTGCTACTTACCTCATCTTTGGGAAACAAGGTTGAAAGCACAGGAAAGAGCAATATGTCAGCACTCGGAGAAGAACCGGACGTCACTCGTCCATGGCTCCAGGACAAAGCTGGCAGCAGTGCGGACTCAGTGCTCCAGGATCTGAGGGGAGGGTCCGGCACAGCCCCAGCGCAGAGGTAGGAATGGGGATGTGGTTACGGTCATGGGGGTCTGTGCTCAGCAGCGCCAGGAGGGAGCAGAGCAGTGGGGCTCCATGGGATCCCAAGGACACCTCCAACCCTCCAGGCCAAGGTCCAGCAACGCACAGTCCTCCACCAAACCACAGCTGAGGGGTGGGAGGGCCGTGCTGGCAGAGACGCGCTGCAACGCTGAGCCGCCTGTGGCAGCCCCAGATGTATTCTTGTTCCGTCTTCCCTTCTGACAGACCCACAGGCAAGGCTCGGCTCACCTTCAGCAACTGCCCAGGAAGGCAGATCCTTGTCCCGCGGGCTCCTGCTGCAGAATAACGACATCCCGAGCGGGTTGTGACCACGCAAACAAGGCTCTGCTGTTCCAGAGGAAAGCATCCTCACTGCCTGCTAGAGAAAAGCCGCCTGCTGCGTGCCTGCACCCAGCACAGCAGCTCTGGGCCGTGGACTCCTCCAGCGTTTCAGACACGGCCTAAACGTGTGCCTCATCAGAAATCAACCCGGCAGCTTCATGGGTTGTGGAAGAAACGCTGTGAAAAGCCAGACTGAAAAACGAGGGATCAAAAACCGCCGCTCCGAAACGCAACGCTTTGTGTGAACGGCACGGGGCTGCCAGGGGAGCGGTGCTGAAGCAAAACCAAAACAGCCAACAAGCTTCAAGTTGACAAAGTGTATTGTGGGTTACGTTCTCGGCTTTTCTACATCTAAGGCAGCGTGAAATGACCTGCGATACAGCGAAACACTTTAATATACCATTGGTTACAGATCGGCAGCAACGAGTCGGAGGTAAGACGCGGTTCTGTATGTACAGGGGGAGCTCCCACTGGCTCCATGTCTGCAGGTGGGGACAGCGCTGCTGAGAGCCACAGGGCTGCGCGTGCAGGGCTGGGAGCTGTGCGAATATGGAGGTGCAGCAAAGAAACAACCACCAGCCAACGGGGCTGCTTCGAAACATCGCTGCGATTTTCCTTTCCCTGTGCAATTCCACGTTCCACCGCAGCGTCACAGCAAGCACAGCCCTCACACCGCTGGTACCGCAGGTAGCCGGCCCGGCCCCCCCATCCTGCACCAACCTGAAGCTGTGCTTCAGCAATGGGAAAGTCATACAGCAACCACACTCTGCAGCACCCGACTGACCAACTGCACGTCCCAAAGGCAGACCCGACCCACTTTGTGGTACCAGCCAGCACCCCGCTGCTCACACGCCGCTTCCTGCTCCAAAACAAAGCAGAATCTCTCTTTTTTTGCTCAGCCACATCGATCTCCAGCTGGTCATCACCCACCAGAGCAACCCTGAGCCCTTCTGTTGGGAGATGCAGATGGGGGCAGTGGAAGCAGCTCAGGTGCTGAGGAGCGAACAGTGCTCAGCCATCACTCTGCACAGATTTGGGGTCCTCACACATCCCCTCCAGCCCCACAGCAGGAGGCAAGTGGGGAGACCAGAGGCAGCTGCTGTGCACAGCAAGGACACCCCGAGCTGCTACAGCCGACCTCAGGTGCTCTCAGCCTTCACGACGGTGCAAAATAAAGGTGTGAAGCGCACGACGGCTCCCTCACAGCACAGCAGGGTGAAAGTTTAAGAAACGAGTTACAGGTTGGTGATTTCAAGACCTGAAGAAGGGGTGCCCCAAGAGCTGCCTGCTGAGAAGCCCTTTTCCTGGCACCCCGCAGACTGACCCAGCTCTGGGGGGGGTTTTGCGCTAGTGGATCCTCCTGGGTCCACACTGTGCCCTCTGGACCTGAGGGCTCCGCAGCAGTAGGACTGTGCTGCTGCTCGGCCCAGGGGCTGATCCGAGGCTTTGGGAAGCAGCAGGCAGGACTCTTCTCATCCCCAAATCAAAACCATTGGGCATAAATCAACAGGAACACCATCTACTTGTTTATGAACGAGCAACTGATTCAGTTCCACGGGAACAGCTGTGAGGAGGAAATGAAGGTTTTTGTGTGCTGGATGAAGATGCCACCACAGAAACCACCGAGCACCATCCTCTTCACCCTGTGCTCCCTACAGCACGCACAGCCCCAGCCCAGCCCTGCAACCTCACCTCTCCCCCTACTCAGACAGCTCAGGACTCCCATTTCTGCTGGGCACCCCAGCCCTACCCAGCAGCATCGATGCTCCCACAGCACAGCGATGCAGCATGGGAGCAAACCTCACTGGGCAGAGCTCTCTGTGCAACCAAGGGAAAAAAGAGAAAGGGGGTTGAATGACCTCGAGACCCCGAATGTAACCCCAGAAGGCAGGTAAACAATTGTGCAGCACTCTGCTACTGTAAGGAAAGAAATACTGATGAACACTCAACGGGAACGAGAATCCTAGGAATGGTTTCAAGAATACATTCTGCAGATGTAAGAGGTATTTTAGAGTTCCAGGACCTGAAAGGTGGAAGCACAACCAGGTGGGGGTGAGGGTGGGTTTAGGCTGGGGAGAAGGAAGGCTGCCGTACAACTCCGTGTTACTACGAACTTGATAGTGCTGCTTGGCAGAAACAGCCCCAAAAGAGAAAAGAGTACCGGGGGGGGGGGGGGGGGGGGGGGGGCGGGAATGTACACCCCCTGGTTTTTGTATGCTGGGAAATGGAGCAAGAGGGATTCATCCAACACAGCTGAGAGATGCGTGAGCAGCAGCTCTTGTGAGAACAGCACGCAGAGTCTTGTTGGAGGTAGGAGACCCAGAAACCTCCCAGCTTCACACTGACAAAGGGCTCTGCGCTCACCACGGAGTGTGGGTGGAGCTCGGATGGCTGAAGAGGAACGCAGCAACGTCTGTATTTATTACTCAAAGCCCCCAAATCCCATCAGGAGTAAAAAGAAGCAGCGATACGTATTCTGAACTCGGGTTGGATGGAGAGGATTAAGACACACAGGGACAGGCAGACAGCACAGCACCGCACGTCACCGGCTCCTCCCTGCCTACAGAACTTATTTCGGGCACAAAAATTCATTCATTCTATTTGGTGTCGCAAAGAGACACTGAAGCTGGAATAGCTGAATAATGAACCACAGCCAAAGCGGGGCAGCGATGCGAGCAGACGGGGCGATGGAAGCACACAGAGGGCAAACTGGGGCAGTGCTCCTCTGTGCACGGGGACCCCGCGCAGCCATTGTAGGGCCGGGAGAGCATCGCGCTTCTCAGCTCACCCACCGCCCTATTCCTGCTTCCAGCAGGGAGCACGCTGCCCAATCCCCTGCTGCAGGAGCACAGCGTAGGGGACACGGCCTGAAAAAATGTGGTGCAGCACCGTTAGCTGAGTGCAGAGGGAAGCTGGGGTACTCAGCTGCGTTGTGCGGCTTGGAAACAAACATTGCCTGGGTAACAACCTCACAGTGCTTGGCGGCTCAAAGAGGCTGAAACGCTGCCTCGTTAACTCCCATTAAACCAACGGGCAAATTCATCTCTCCTGATCTCCTCCACAAAAAAAAAAAAAAGAAAAAGAAAAAAAAAGAAAAAAAAAAAAAGGAAAAGAAATAAAATAAATAAATAAATAAAGGCATCTCCAAAACATTTATTTGACTTTTCTGTCTCTCTCTCTCTCGGATCAGACCAGCCTGGAGGCACCGACTTCACCTACCTTCACCGATTCAGCCGGCGAGCGGAGTAACATGAAACACTTTTAGACACGTAAGACCCAAACAGAAATGCTCTTCTGGAAGCCTGTCCCGAGAGCTGGTGCAGTCCGACCCTGACTCCATTCCCACAGATCAGTAACTCAATGGCTATACGGAAAAGAAGTGTATCCAAAGCACACAATGGCACATTAAGTTCGAAGAAAGCATCGGTAAAGGAGAATAAAACTACAGCAGTCGTTCAGCCTACTCTACCTAAATGTTGAGCCACTGCAGAACTCCTCCTCCAGCCCAATCCAAAGGAAAACTCTGTCACCCCCTTGCCAAGACATTCTCTTGTGGTTCGTTACTGGCACTTGATGTCAGTCTCACGCGGCAGATACATGCACGTTGGTCTGTGTGTTTACATACAAAAGGTCTGAGAACAGTAAAGTATCGTTCAGATAGATATAAAAAACCCAAGGAGTTGCATCAGCCAAAAAAAGTGTTTTGTGAGAAACAACAATAAAAATGATATAACCACAGCTTTTCTTTAAAATTAGATAAATACCCAAAGCTATGATTTCACTTGGGGCCTCTGTACCTTGACAGGGAGTCCAATGGAGTATATCTGAAGGCACTTAATATCCTCTACTCAGCTGTAGGATGGTTGCACAGGGAGCTGGGGAGCTGGGGATGTGATTTGGGGCATGGAGGAGAGAGATGGATGAAAACGAGCCCTGAAGAGCTGTGATCCACACAGCACCAGGCGCTGAAATGAAAACAAACGTACAACCCAGGTGTTGAGAAGGTCTCTCTTGAAAAAGAAAACCGCCAATTGCAAATGTCTTTGTGTTTCTATTGACAGAGCACTTCATGCAACTCTGACAGTGCATCATACACTCTTAGAGATATTTAGCTTTGTCAGTTCATTGACCTCCTCAGTTCCTGCTTCCTCACAGTCAGTCTTCTCTACAGCTTTGCCAAACCTGCACCTCTCTTCTGCTTTCGCTGACTCTTTCTGGAGCTTCTTGGAGGAAGGAAGAGCGTCCTTGGTTTCTGAGTTATCTGTGCCATGGGCTACCTTATCAGAATTCTGTACAGAAGGCACCAGGTTGGCAATCTCATCAGTGGGAGATCGCCCGATGCTGCCGTCCACCTGAACCCGAATGTCTGGAGATATAGACAACTGGTGATGTGGCACAATCCCGTTGTCCATGCACTTGGGGTACAGGTAGGTCTTCATCTGACCTTTCCCCTTCACATTGACCGTCCCCCTGTAGTCAAAGTCATACCCCATCTTGCTCAGGATGCGGTAGCTCTCCTCACTCACCTGTATGCGACACTCGACGCCGGTGGTGTCCATTCTGCTCGCAATGTTCACAGTGTCACCCCAAATGTCATACAGTAACTTGGTGGTGCCAATGACCCCCGCAGTCAGGGGGCCGTGGTTAAAGCCAATCCGAAGTTTAAAGTTAAACCACAGCATGTTGTTGTTGAAGTCATCCACCACTCGCATCATTTCTTTGGCAAATTCAAAAAGGGTCTGCAAATGCCCGTGGGGATGGTTGTTGTCCTGGCACTGCGACGTGTTCAGTCCCGAAGCAGCCATGTAGGTCGCCCCGATGGTTTTGATTTTCTCAATGCTGCTGTAATGCGGTTTGCTCAGCAGCTCGTCGAAATCCCCGATCAGTTCGTTCAGGACCCTGTAGCACTCCTTGCCTCCTTCGTAGTTCTCCTCATAGAACTCGCTGAAGTTCACAATACTGGCAAAGATCACCCCGCCGCTGTCGTGGTTCTTGGAATAGCTCTGGGAAACCTTCAGCTGCTCGGCCACGTGGTACGGGATGATGTTCCTCAGCAGCCAGTCGGCTTGATCCCTCATGCTCTGGATTTTGGTGCGATGAAGATCAGCCTCCACGTCCCCGTGGTAGTGCAGGCGGTAACTGACCTCGAACTCGCGGTTCAGGAACCAGACCAGGAGCAGCAGGAGGAACACCACCAAAATCACTTCCTGACCTATCAGGTCTGCAGGCCTCCTCACGTCGGCTGGCATCGAACTGTTGCACGGACTCTTCCTGGAGCTGGAAGCCAAAGAAGGGGAAGAACACAAAAGGTGCATTGAAAAACACAGAGCTGGGGCACTGCAGCTCCAATGCCAGAAAAATGTGGAGGAAGCGTATGGCACACGCTGAACTGAAAACGTGCTTTGAAACCTTCCTCTGCTATTAGGATGGCTAAAGGGTTCAATTCATTCTTAAACTCACCAAGCAGTGCCTTAAAGGGAACCGTCAAGTTTAGCAACACAGAAACGTCCCCACCTCTACGTTAGCGTAAGCTGTGAAGATTTCACTAAGGCAGCAGTTACTGTTATTTATGAATACATATATGTACAAATGCTTCCTAATGTGCTGTGTTTAGCTATGTGGTGCACGTGCACATCTGTCTATAGGTTCATGATGTCTGACTGCGTGAGATTTGCCGAGTTCATCATTTCTTTGCACCTCCAATACTCTGAAGCATCTGCTTTATACCGTTAGTCTGAAAAGGCACCAGCTATGGACCCTGGGAACGGAGTCTGAACCCACACAGACTGGCACACAGCAATTCCAGAGTCACTTAACCACGTTTTTTCCTATAAAGGCACTTCTGCTGAAGCGTAAGACTGCGCACGGGCAGATGCATGCTGAGGTTTTCCAGGTTAAGAAATGGTTTGATGAGGGAAAGCTTCACATCCACATTCTGCTCGAAAAACAAAAAGACAACCCATATCTCAGCCTCTGCCTCCTCCTCTGATGAAGATATGTTAGCAAAAGAGATCAAAACTCAAAGCACAGCAGCAGCAACAGATCAAGAAAAGACGACTTTGAATTGGTTTCCGTAACACAAACCCATTTCCAGGTTCAGTTCATTTCTTTCTGCCCATGAAGGACACGCTTCCATTTCTGAAATCAAAGCCAACACGTTACCAGCAGAGCTATATTCCAGACCCAACTCCATTTTCTGGATGCTCATTCCCAAACATCTGACTGACAGCACAGCCAGGGAGGTGTGACGGAGCAAAACCAGCACAGACGAACACACACCATCCCTGACAGCACCCTGTTACGTCTCTATTGACCATCATCCTGGTGAGCCTAGAGGAGGGAGAGGTACTTAAAGTACACACAGCTGAGAAGCCACAGGCTGAATTCCAGATTCACGATAAGGCTGTGTGTTAAGCTGGGAATCACTCCTTTGTTTTTTCGGCCATAAATACACATCTCCCAGGAGAAAACAAAACAAGGGAGAGCAGGTGAGCACAGCTCTGTGAATAAGGAAGGCAGGAGGAGGTGGGGAGCAGAGCCAGGCCAAGGAGCACAACACGGGTTGTGCTCAGAACGGTTGATTATCTTCTGTGTCATGCAGGGAAAGATCTGAGCAGCGCCAAGTTACTCCTCTGAGAGTACATGAGTTTGATTCAGATAATCTGCTCTAACATCAAACATCCCGGCCACCGGGATTTATTTAAGTCATTAGAGGATTTTTATTTAGTGTTTATCGTACAAAATAGCCCTTAAAGTACTTTAACTCCTCTTAAATAAATTAGGAAAGCGTCACACGCTCTCCATTACAAAAAGCAGCCTGCATGGAATGCCAGGGCTGCCCTGAAGAGGAAGGGCCGCTCCATTCACAGCTCCGCAGCGCTGGCACCCACCAGCTCTCAGCCATCTCAAGCACCAACCTGACCTCGCTCCCACACAGCCCACAGATCTGCATGTGAAATGAGAGTGACTCACTTGTAAGCTGACCTGATTTCATTAAGAAGGTAATGGGTTAGTATCTCAGAAAGGAAGGTGCGGGATCTTTTCCAGAGCAGGCGTTTATTCACCTCCGCATGCATTGGGAACAAAAAGCCTCACTGCTAACCCGACAGAGGGAGCAACCTCATCCATCTGGAAATCACACTGCTTGGATATTGCAGCAAACAGGCCGCGGGACCTGCAGGGCTGCAGGACATCTCATGCACCCAAAGATGACCCCCTGCCCAACGCTGCCCTGGGGAATGCAAAGAACAGAACACCACACCTAGAGCAGAATAGGATCACACAAACCCAAACCCTCTTTCAGCTCCAATCGTACACTGAAAGTCATTCAAACTGAAATCTTGAGCTGATGGTGTTCCTTTAAGTCAAACTTTTGAGCACTTCCTGGCACAGACACTGAACTATTAACTTGGCACCTCCATCCACCTGGGCTGAATACAGAACAAGCAAGAGCTCCGGAGACAGAATCTCCTTTGGCTTGATCGCAAATCATAAAGATAATGGCTTTCTACTTATAAAGATTTCTGGAAAGCTGTTTTGCTTCTGAGCCGGTAACCTATGTTTGGATTTGGATTTCTTACTATATTTAAAGTGGACGCGTGCCTGCTGGTCTTAAAAAAGGCCATCATGGCGGAACAGTGAGGAAAAGGGAAATCAAACAGCTGCCTTCAAGGGAGAACATCACAAGGAGGCATCCTGAAGACCCCCAACATCAAGTAATGAAACGCTTCCACCCTGAGCAGCCCCCATTGCTGCTCCTCCTCCAGCCATCGCCCCTGAAACAATGCACTCTACCTGCTCTGACAGAAGAAATGAATGAGAACAAGAAATATTTCTTGCTTATAAGACAAAGCGTAGCAGAACCTCTTCTGGGTTGAAGAGCTGGTCTGTCTGGAAAAGGGGACAAATCCCATATTTGGATTTATTGAGGACAGCACCGAGAGTCCAGAGATGAGTTCTATGCTAAGCCTTCATTACCATTCCTAGTATCTTCCTTCCCATGCTGTATTAATAATTATCTCCATTCTTGATCAAGAGAAGGGAATGGCTTCATCAAAGGCATGCAAATAAAGTTTGTCTGGGCCTCTCGGAGCAAAGGAAAAGCTTTTGTGCTGACTTGGGTGAGCATAGAACCTCTTTTATTTATCTATTTCAATGAGAAATGAGCAGCACGAATGTTTGTTTGTTAGGACAAGAGGGATTCAACCTTTTCTTGGTGCACCACCTGGAGAAGGGGTTCACACAGAGCTCCAGAACTGCAGCGTGTAACAACACACACTACAGAGACCAGACAAGTCCAATCTGTTGCAAAGCAACGGTAGAAACAACAGAATTAACTCCTACTTCTAACATCCGAAGCAGAGAAAAATGGTGTCATTGTGAGCAACACAGAACTTCACAAACATGACCCACTAAAGATCCAAACTCAGGTTAACCCTCAGACGCTGCTCTCAGCCATCGCTTTACTTCATATATTGCTCTTCCTGCAAACCCTTTCAGTGTGCTTTGGTCTACAATGTCAAGCTTGTTCTTTTGGCTTTGCCTTTCCAACCATTCTGGCTTTAGTGAGCTGGAATTCCCTCACAAACATGTGCTCCTCTCCAGTTCTATCTCCTATGAATTGGGTTTAAAAAGAAGAGTACACAACACAGTGCAGCGACTGCAGCGTCAGCTCTCTGATGAACTCTGGCCAAGTCTTGTCGAAAGGAAATGATGAACGTGAGGACTTCAGACACAACCTGCGGAACTGATGTGATGGATTCCCACCTGTACTGCTGCGATGCAAAGCCTTCCTGCACACAACCGTTTGGAAACGTTTCTATCTCTAAGCATAAAGCTGGACATTGGATTCAAGCTTACCTAAGGTTCTGTGCCAAGTCTAGATGCAAGGTTTCCACAGAGCTGAAACAAAAAAAAAAAAACACAACACACTGATATCAGAAGGAAGCACAAGCAGTAAATGAAACATCCTGCCCGAATTCCGGGTCACATTTGGAACCCTGCTGCAGCCAGCACCAGCGTGGGCTGCACCGCACGTGGGGCCAACTCCAGGCAAAGCAAGAATGGGACTTCTCTGTACCTTCTGCTTGGAAGAAGCAACCATGGTCAGATGGAGAGAGACACACAGCTCTAAGGAGCACCTGGTGATAACAAAGGCAAGGTGATGGAACAAGCCATCGTCAGAGCATCCAAACTTACCTTGGAAACATGGAAAAGCAATATCAGAACTCTACAAACCAGCCACACCTCCGTGCTTTCTGACCAGCAAAGTACGAAGCCTTGTGAAAAGGCAACAACACAAACAGATCCTCTCTGAAAACGCTGTGAATGACAATAGCTCAGAAATTGCATTTTTTATAAGGCAGTTAAGTATTATAGCATTAAGAACCAGTTGCTTTTGGAAGAAGTACAGAAGGGATTGGCCTGTGATGCATGTGCACCACTGCTGGGACCGAAGATACTACCCAGACTATTGGTAGGAAAGGAACAAGAAAAGTCATGAACCCAGGCAAATTCCAGGGAGACACTAATCCAACCCTGTTATTGCCCATGAGCAGCTCAAAACAGGGAGTTTCTCAGGTGAGCAGAACAGCTACGCCTATCAGTCAGAGCATTTTTTAAGATGCAAAACCAACACACTGCATGAGTTCTGAACTTTGCCCGTTAGCAGTCATCACAATGTAAACCTGAGCCAAAAATACATTATCTTTAGGAAGATTTCCTAATATAGTGTTTCTTGAAAGTTCATAACTATGCCTTCATCAGCCAGCAAAGGTGATGCTCGGAACTCCTAGCAGGGTCTCCTCCTCCCTGCTTGGGAACAGCTTTTCCCAGCCCCTTAGTAAAGCCCCCGTGTTATCTCCAGCTTTGTGTCCCTCCCTCTGCACAGTCATGACACAGAACCTACATACAAGCTGATCTACCAACTGCACCTGTAATTTGTTCTGAGCTGAATGCTGCTTCCCACCACAGAAGCTAGAAAAGGCTGTCCTGTCCTCTCTGCCCGAGCGCTGTGCTGAGACAACAAAGGGATTTTCTTTAACATGATCTGGAAGCCATTTCTCAACGGGCACCAGCTTGGAGTTGTTCCTTCTCTAAGCAGGGACACGCTCGTCCTCTTGCAGCCACCTCTGAGTTCCTTACACTCTGAGCAGCTATTAAGGGGTGACTTTAATTCTCCCCTTTCAATATAAATTACATCAAGGCTGAAAGAGTCCACCAAACACACTCAAAGAGGGGACTGAAAGATAAATATACAGAACAGGCACCTGAAAACTATACTTTTTTTTTTTTTTAAAGGCTTTTCACCACGTGGGTGGCTCTTCAACCCTCCGAGGAGGGGTAAAGGAATGGCTTTTGACAGGAACTAAAGGTCCAGCATAAGAAGTCCTTGCAAAGTCCACTCCGTGGGAAGGGTGCCCAAAGCTGTGATATTTCTCAAGCCATCGAGAAGCGCAGGCTGGTTATTAAAACACTGACAACAGGAGTGGTCAGATGACTGGAAGGAGTGCCTTGACCATCTTGGTGACGAAACAGAAGGAGAATAATGCAAACACATTCTCCTATGGAGAAAGCTATTTATCAGAGGGCAAACAGGAAAGCTTTAAGGTTACTTCACGGAAACTGTATTCACTTTATCCCTTCAGTTTACATTTTGCAGCGCCCCCTGGAAAGACAGGAAAGCAAGAAAGGAAACAGGACAGCACAACTCCACCAAATCTGAGTGTCCGCCTACAGCAGCGAAAAGCTCCTTCCAAAAAATGCAGATCTCTCCCCAGATCAACGTATTACTCCCGAGATACTGGAGACATTCATGGCAGATACTAAGATGGCATGCACAGGACCCTCACTTCTGGCAGAGAAACACAAATTCCTCATCCCGAACGCTGTGAGTGCTGGGTGTGATGCTCACCTGTCCGGACACAAGGAGACGTAGAGCAGAATGAGAAGCACTGCTCCTACTACGGTTGCCAACAGAGATCTCATCCAGGAGCTAAGCTGGCAGAAGTTGCAGTACTGCACAATGGCGATCAGAATGGCACAACACATAAACATGGTGTACTGCAACAAAGAGAGAGAGCGCGAGTTAGCTTCGTCTTGCTGACTGCAGCCCTTCTGCACATAAGCACCAGTGTGAGGGAGTGTGCGATCTGAAAGACCTCATTTCCTTGTGTGATATGCATGTTAAGTTGTGCCTGTAACAGGAAGCAGCACTTGATGACAGAGGTCTTCCCTTCAGTGAGCAAGCACGCTTCCAGCACGTAGAGTTTGTCACGGTTTTCCCTAGATGGAGTTCTGCATCACCACATTACACCACTGTTTCAACGCTATCCAATAGCTCCAGCTTACCTTCGCAAAACACTCAGGCCTCTTCTTATTCAAAGCAAAAAAGCAGAAGAAAGAAAGAAAAAGAGGATAAACAGTCACACGAATCTCCTTCGCTAACCACTGGGGTTAAATCCCATCTGTTTGAAACTGGACACCAAAATTCCACTGCATTGGAGAAGTGGAACACGTTCACCCTCAGAAGCGCTGGCTAACAGCCTACCCTTACAGCACCTCTTGGAGGGTGTTATCTTCCAAGATCGTCCTGCTGCCCAGCAGAAAGAGCTGTTTTGACTACATAAGAGAGGTGAGAGCTGGTGCTCAGTGATACCCGCGCCGCCCATTTGGAAGGGCAGCGGTGGGTTATCTGCTCCAAATGCCCTGAGAATCCTTTCCTCGTCTTTCCCAGATAAATAAAAGGCAGAACAGAGCTATTCTCCCAATGTATGAGCTTCCCCGAGATCAGTGCTGCACTGGTCAAAGCTCTCAGGCTGATGTGGTTTTATCAAGAACACCAATGCCCATCCGAGCTAACCCAGAGACTCCCAGCTGCATGGTGGAGCTCAGCTCTGCTGCCTACTGCACCTCACAGCACCAAACGATCCTTCTCTCCCTCTTTACATTTCCTCTACAGCTGAAATGCAGAAAACGCAGATTAGGAAGACTGTCACATAACAAACAAGGGTGCCATTCAGACGCAGACAACAGCATTTGGGAACAAACCTTAGAGAATTTACCATTTTTAAACCAGAACCACGGGGTGAGTTTTGTTGTTTAATGACTCAAAAATTGAAGAAAATGAATTTCAGAACCGTCCATAAAAAACTTCAACTTACTTTCTTCCCTCCCCCCCCCCCCATTTGAGGTCTCCTAAAGTGGCAGAGCACTGGTTCTCACTCCAAGTGATGCCCCAGCATGAAGCCAGCCTATAGAGGGTCAGTAAGTGCTGTGTTTTACTATGTATGCATGGCTTTGGAAAGTTTTTTTGTTGTTGTTCATTGCTGTTTTTGTTAATTTTTATTTTGATTATTTTACAGCCAGGGAAGGTATAAAATGCTATGAGTACAAAAAAAACTTTGCAAAACCATGTCATAGTAAAAGATGACACTTACCTGACCCTCTATAGATTGATTCCGTTTCCTAGAGCTCCATGATGGATGGAACATCAGTGAGCACAAGATGAGTGGGGACATCTCTTGGAGAGGGAGCCAGCAGCCCCACGACTCCGGAGGGCCTGCAAGAGGAAAGAAAGCAATGCTCATTCCCAGCTTGGCAATGAACAGCACCGTCTCACCGCTGCTGCCTGAAGCCTTTAGACTCAGCACCGTGTAGGATGAGGTACTGAGAATGCACAAATATTGTGGTTCTCCCAACACTGCTTTTACTTGTTCGGAGAGATGATCGCGGATGGTAATGAATGGGGTGATGCAAAATCAATGCACAGAGAAATGGGGGATTTGAAGGCTTTCAGGTCTCGTCAGGGTAAGGAAACATTCCCACCATTCGTTTGCTGGTGGTCACGAGGGCATCAAAAACCTTGAGAAGTCACACAGCTTGAAAACAGCTCGCTTTGCTTAAATAAAGAGAGGTAAAATACTGCAGAATGATTTCAAACATGAGATGTCACAGATCTGCAAGCTCAGTCCTCTGCAACTGCGAATGCCACAGAACGTATGTGTGCATCAAGGCAGCCGCTCCACACGATCCCATGGAACAGACAACAAACAGCATCTGCGATGTGTGATGGGAAGGAGGGTCCGGTCAGTGCCTGTACCAGGGCACTGCAACCCACGGCCCTGTGGGTGAGTTCCATGAAGGCTCACCCTGTGCTACCTCAGAGAAACTAAGTTTCATCTCAGTTTCTGATCCATTTTATTCACAAAGTTTATAAGCGTTGATTTTATACTATTCTGTTCTTCCCCCTCCTCAGTATTTATCTCCTCGACCCCCCATTTATGACTGGTTTCATCAATGCAAACACCCAATCCCTGTGACTCCATCTCTGGTTGGGCCAAACAATCCACCCTCTTTCAGCTCCTTCTGGGAAGGCATTCCTGCATTCCTTGAACCCTTCCTGCAGCCCCTCACAGCGATCCTTTATGCACCCCAAGAGCTCCCTCAGTTTCACCACCTACCTGCACAGATAACAGAGCCCCACGCTAAGTCTGGCCTTACTGTCAGGTTCATTAACACACAGGCAAACGTTTTAGGCTCACAAACAGCTCAGACTACAAACTCCAAACCAAAAAGCAGAATAAGACACACCACCAGCATTAGGATAAGCACAAACGCTGCAGAAGTGTTTGCAGTACTGAGAAAAAAGGTATGCAGGCATACAGGTGTTTTTAAATACTCCTATCTTCTTCTGTATAAGAGCTTTCAAGCAATGGACTGCATGTACATGGTAACACGTGCATTTCATCACACACAGAAGCCCCGTCCCTCCAACAGATCCGTATGAAACAGATGCGAAGCAAGGGGGAGGTGAAGGAGGAAGGCAAGCAAGCCAACGAGCATCGCTACATCCAAACTGTCAGGTTACGAGATGGAGTTCTGCAACTTACATGTATGTTTGTTTCAAAATCAGAGGTGAAGTGTGAAAAAACTGCAAGAGCTGGGAGAGACACCAGGATGGCACCGAGGAAATGCCGCGGCAGCCAGCCGGAGATCAGCTCCAGGAGACGCTTCGTGCAAGCCATCACCTCCTCCAGGAAGAACACCATCCTGGAACAGACAGAACCAAGAGCTTAGGTTAATTTCAGCGTATCGCTTCACAGGGCTGATTCACCTGTAGGAACAGAGCTGTGGATCCTTCCCGAGGGCAGCTCCACAGAGAGGCTTCTGGCACCGGACTGTTTGGTATCATTAGAACAGGCAAACAAAGGTAGATGGCTGCACAACACGCCAAGGCATTACATTTAAAACTGTTATTTATCTGCGTTAACAAATCATCATGGAAATATGCTTCTTTTAGCCCAGAAATACCCGCCACCACCCTCCAAAAACTGCAACTGCTGTTCCAGGTTTTAATTCTTTTTATGGAGACATAAAGGTGCGATGCAGCGCAGCAAGCTGCATTCGGGGTGCTGCATCACGGACATGAGTAATTTTCCTGGAATCACAGAGCATCTCCAGTTGGAGGGGACCCACAAGGACCTCGGAGCCCAATGCTGGGCTGCACCGAGGGCCACCCAAGCCCTGTGGCCGAGAACAGTGCCTCAGTGCCTCGTGAGCTCCAGCAGTGCGGGGCCGTGAGACCTCCAGCATCATCCTGGAGCTCAAAGTGCTCTTCTCCCATCTGATACGTTGAAATCTGGGAAACAGACCGAAACACGCAGAAAAAAAGGTGGTCGTGGGAAGGAGGATGCTGCAGGACGGCAGCACCCCACCAGGGGGTGCTCAAACATCTCTTAGCTTTACTGAACGGAGTTTCCCACGAAGCCAAAACCCGCAGCTCTACAACATCACGAGAGAGAATTTCCAAAATGCTCTGAAACAGAGAACCTTACCGGCAGCAAAATAAACCCAAAGCCCCGCAAGGCATTCCTGCATTTTCTCGAGTGCCACACGCTGCCCTGCAGCCTCTCGAGGCTGAGCTCGCTGTGCCTCCAGGCCAGGCTGGCACCGAGCGCTGCTGGAAATGCCATCCAAGTTCGTACCCCACAAACACAGCGGTCCTGCAGCGGCCCATGGCTCAGAGGGAGCTGGGTGCAAGGCCCTGCACCACGACAAATCCCTGCCCACACCAAACCTGAGCCGTTAATCCCGGCATGAGGACACTGCTTTATTTAGGCACGGCGCGCTTGGAGAAGCCAGCACGAGCTGCAGGACAACTCCACAGCCCCCAGTGGTACCATTTACCTTCTGCACTGATTTTTGTTCTTCTTTTGTTTTGGTCCAGGATCAATTGCAGCCTCCACACTTTGGACCTACAAGCCTTCATGGGGCAGATAAGCCCAGGCCTACAGCACAGCTGTCCCCTCACAGGAGGGCTGCAGACACGGGGTGGCCATGGGGCTCATGGTGGGACGGTGTGGGCAGCTCACTGTGCTGAGATGCTGCAGTGCTGGGCACAGCTACACAAACTGCAGTCCAAATCAGTAACTTGGACATGAACGATTAATGGCTAACAGAGAACATTACTGGCATTTCTGTGCTTACTGGCAGCTGAGAATCAATTCCCGTATTTCAAATCCAGAGCCTTTGGGACAGCAGCAATTTGGTGGGATGTTAAATACAGAAGTCACAGCTGGTAGAAATAAAGGTGAACAGAACGCATCTCCTGCCCGTGCAGCAATACTCCGTGCACATCGTATTGCTAACAGAACCCTTCCACTGAGCTCCAGTTGCACAAAGCGTTTTTGCTCCTGGTCATGAGGAATTTAGAGGGAGCCAGTGGGCCACAGGGCTCCAGCAGCTCTGGGTGTTACTGCAAAGGAATGGGCAAAGGGCAGCCTGACTTCATCAGGCAACAGCAGGTTTCCATCCTCCTCTTTGGACCGTGCTTGCTTCTTTTTCCACCTGGAAGATTTGGTTTGCCCTCTGTGAAGGCAGGTCAGAAGGGATGAATGAGGTCACCAGGTGCCCCACCTCCCACTCCTCTGAACAAGGCTGAAAGAACCCTTCTGGCACCCAGAGATCCTCGCTGAAGGCTGCTATCAAAAGCAATGCACGTTTTATCAATATATAACAAGTTTCGCTTGAGAACAAGGACTGGATGCTGCTAAAGAGGTCCAGGTAACAAAAATCTTGTCTTCGAACCCAAAACAGCGGGCAGATCTCTTTTACCTCTATTCCTGCGACACACTCCTAAGAAAACCCAAGTGAGATCTCACATACTGTCATACGTTCAACGACATTTCCCAAGATATTTACATAAGATACCCAAACTTGAAGACCCCCTGCACTCCAGTTGAGCTCACACAAGCCCAAGCAGTCATATTCCAAGCGGGCAGAAGGACATCCTTTGCACTACGTCAGCAGAACCGGAGGTGACACACTCCACACGCTTCCAAATTAAGCACCACTTTTTGCACGCGGCGTTGAACAATTAATTCCAGAGCAGCGCTCGTGCTAACAGTGGGATCCTCATCTGTAGGTACTCCAATAATTTATTAGCAGGCACTTCAGAGAAATCCAAACATCCTCCTCTTGCAAGCCTTGCTCCACGAGGCCTTCTGCTCTCACCCTGCTGGCTCTTCCCCATCTCTCATCGCACAGTCAGACTCGAGCCCTCAACCACCAGAGCCGTGGTGCGTGCTCCCCGGGCCAAGCACTGGATGCAATTAAAGCCAGGCTGATTTAAAGGCAGGGGTATTGTCCATCATGATAATGAAAACACAATGAGAAACTCGGGCAAGAATTTTTTGGGCCCAAAATAATCCCTTTTCCTGAAATTCTGGGATCGCGCCCAGCATTGTAGGCCGATCCCCTGCCTTAAGATAGCTCTGTGGCATTCTGCAACTGCCATTTGGGATGACATTTCTGCACAGGAAGCTCTGCACCGTTTCTGTGTATAACAGGCAGTCACAGCGAGCAGCCCTCGCTTTGAAGAAGGAAAAAAGATGATATTCCTCTTTCTGCTTAAAGGAAGTGATGTGGAACAAGGGCAACGGTGTGTCCGTCCTGATGCCAGCAGGCCCCACGCTTCAGCAGCACAAACAGAGCTGCCCGTGAACCCCCTGCTGTGGATACGCAACGCAGTGCACAATTTAATGCGTTCTGAATTGAATGCAGCCAGCATTTAAGGCACGGGCACGTTTTGAAAGCAAAGACAGGGAAGTGGAACCGACACCTGTGCAGGAGCGGGCAGCAAACTGCTGGGAAATGTAGCTGCGGAGTAAAAGGAGTCTTCTTCAAGCTTGTGTGAACTAAGAAAACGTAAATGCAAAGATAATAACATGAAGCATTGGAAAAATAATTAGTTGAAAAAAACGCCCAACTGGAGTGTTTTAATATGGTACCTGCAAAACAAACACCAGTTCCCTCCAAACACAGCTGAGAGCAGAAGCAAGCTCTCCTGCAAAGCACTGGTTGAGCTGTTCAGAGCTGAACAAACTGCAGGGTTCCATCCCACGGCCCTGAGGGCTGCTCACTGCTGCCCTTCTGCTCCTCGTCCTGAGCTAATGGAAGAGCTGCCTGGGCACAACACCCTGCCCTAAACTTGCACCATCGCAGCTGCTCCACAAACTATGCAACTACAATGCAGTTCAAGTTACAGCAGCAAAACACACCTGCTGGGAAACACTAACTCTCCAAAATACTGCCACAGTTGGTAAGTGACATCCCTTTACTCCAAAATACCAGCTTTGCTTGCACACCTCTGTAGGTATACTCCAATTACAAGCTTGATTCAGTGACTGAAGTACAAATGACTTTTAGCTTGACCCTGAAGTCAGAGTGGAAGCTGCAGTGTATTGCTGCTTCTGAAACAACAGCAGAACTGCTTCTAGCTTGTAATTACGAAAGGATTTAAACTTACACACGCTTGCTGGATTTGCAGAACTGCAAGTAAAGAGACGCATTTCCACACACCGCCCATATAACACCCTCACACGTGCCTTACCTGACCGAGATGATGAGGGACAGCACCTCCAGCAGGATGGCGATGACGAACACCACGACGGCAGCGGGTGGAGGAGGGGATGCCACCATGCCATGCTTCAGGAAACACGTGACGGAGAGGATGAGGAAGACTGTGGTGGAGAGGAACACGTCCAGGAGGGAGCTGAAGGTAGCGCTGGCAAACGTCTTCACGGGTGCGTTCCTCATCACCTGGTGGAGGGATGATAACGAGTACAGGCTCTGTTACTGAACTCAGCTGTACCACAAACAGCAGCTCACAAAAGCAGAGCAACACAGAGTGCTCTGCCGCTTCATTAAGCCACTGTAAGTATTGTGTTCAAAGCAGAAAAAAGGAACAGAAGGGGTGGTTTGACAGCAACGAGGTCCCTGAGAAGAAGCCTGGTTGGTGGCACAGCCCCTGGTTGCTGTGCAATTACTTTCATAAAGACCACATTAAAAAAAATCATCAATTCTACACAAAGAAACATAACCCAGTATTACCAGCAGAGAAAGCTGGAAGATTTCTTCAAGTATTTTCCTTTAAAGTAATAATAGATCATGCAATAATAAGAAGAAATATAATCCTTTGAGTGCCAATGGGCCTTTAAGCAAATCCTCTAAAGAGCCCTCAGCAGAACCAGCTCCTCACTGAGCTCCCGTCCCCCTCCCAGACAGGATTCAAAGCAGCAATCAGGACGCTGTGTAATCTGCATTGATTCGAGGACAGGACAGCACGTTCTGCTCTTCTCCCCAGCCCCTGGCCACGCAGCCAGCCCACCCCATGCTGGCCCCAGCACCCGTACAGCTGTGATGTGTGCTGGTGTGGCCAGCCCAGCTGAAATCCAAGCCGTGAGCTCCCCATCCCAGCTCACTCCAACCTCACAGTGCCTGAACAGCCCTTTAATCCGAATCGCAGCACAACTCCTTTCACCCACAGTGTCACACAAACCGAACTCAAGGAGTGAGCACCGCCTCCGGCACTGACAGCACTAAGGGTGCCCTAACTGCATTATGGAGCACCCAACTTCCCTACCAAGAGGCTGAGCAAGCCCTCCCCTCTTGGAAGCGATGACTGAGCAACCACGCAGCTGGCAGCATGGAATGAGAGCTGCACTCACTGCAGTTGGAGCTGCTCTCAGCAGTGCTGCTCTGCAAAGAGCCACACCAGCAGCTGTGCTGACAGCCATCCCGCTCCCCAGGAGAGAACCCTTTTGTTTCGTGCTGGACCACTGTTGTGCCTTAAGAACAATCTGTTTGCCCCAGTGATGCAGAGATGCTTCACAAAGCGAAGATGCCCATTTTCAGATAGGTTTGCATAATCATCCTCCAATTAACAGCTTATCACCAACAAAACGCACAGACCTCATTCCTGCTCCATCCTCTATGAATTTCCTGCACACCCACATTCATAGGCCAATCTGCACTGACAAGCACTGCTTCTCTTTCCAGCCCTCCCAGTTGGAAAGATTTGGGTTGATTGTTTTCTGTTCAGACTGTACAAACTGGGCTGACAAACGGAGGTATAAGCACTGTATGAATGCTGATTTATGAAAAGAGCAAAAAACACTCCTTAACCAGCCTTGCTTTGCTCTTGTTGCACTCAGTTCATAACAGAAAGGGAAAAAAGCTCCCAGGAGCAAAACAAAACAGATCAATACTTTATGCAGGTCAGTAAAACGAGCCGGCTCACAGCACCAGAGCCATTAGGAGGCACGGGGAGCAGGAGGGCCAGGAAGGGAGAGCAATTGTAACTTTTCAGCTGCTTGTGGAAACACAGCCTGAGTTAGTGCTGATGTCCAGAGTTGCTACATGCGAACGTGCAGCATCCTGCTAGCCCCTCCCAACAGGGCAGCAGTACTCGCTGCCATGGAATGCCTGCAGAAATAGTAGCTCCCAAAGGGGTAAAGGACATTTTTTCATTCACGAGTTCCTTCCCATTTATGCAATGCTCCTTCCAATTACTGTGCTTTGAACTGCCTCCTTCTGAACGCTGCACACTTACTGAACTTATGATATTGAGTTCAGACGTGGTTTGGGTACCACGGAGATAACCAGGAGGCTGTGGCATGACCAAGGATCAAATTTAAAGCTACCATTCTCTGAGCTGGGATACTTAATGAGAAGACAAGCAGTCCTCTGCTTTCCTCTTCCACGGTCCTCTGGCCTGCCTAAAGCATTAACACATTAACTTGAAAATGGAGAAATGGCAAATGAGGGGCTGAGTGTATCCTGATGGGCTGTGAGATCGTATATCCACTTCAAACACTGGACTTGACTCAGGGTATGGCACAGGACAGGTAAACCGAGACTGTTCTCAGAGGCAACAGTCTCGAGCAGTGCATCACATCTGACTTTTCATGACAACCGTCATCAGCTGCAGTGAAATGTGTCAAAAACAATTACAGATATTGCTCGGATGGATCACGGGAGGAACGCACCTCTTCCTGATAGCTCGTCCTGTAGGCCATCTCCAGATCCTGATCCAAGAAGTTCAGGCTCAGCTTACTGATAGGTGGTTTAAAGAAGTAGTCCTTCATGAGACTAGAGAGAAAACAGACAGCGTCAGCACCACTGCGTTCAGCTGCAGAGCCACCGTTCCGTGGTTCTGCTTGCAGGGACACAGGCACAGCCTTGCAGCTCCCGCAGCTCTCCTTTGCTCTCAGCCACGGCACCCCTTACCCACACCGCTCCTCAGACAGAGGACACAGAAACATGGCAGAGCTGAGTTCCGTATTTTCAGGAAGCCGCTAGTGAGTTCTTCTAGAAACTTAACAGCCTGACTGCAGATAGCTGTAATATAAGCTAGAGGATGGTAAAGGTTAATTGCTGCCGCAGACGTGCAACCCTAGGAGACGCGTGGCTGCGGGTTATTTATGTCGTAGGTGCAATTCTATCGGCCAGAGCAAGCCAAGGATGATAAAGGTGACAGAGCGTTAGAAAAAAACACGGCCCATTTTAGAAAACAGCGTTGTCTTGTTATTCCACAGGCACCACAATAAGGCAGCAACTCAGCTGGGAGCGTTCACCGAACCATCCAGGCTGCAGAATAATGCAACCCGAGGTGATGGATGGCTTAAATTTACTTCTGCCACAGAAATGTGAAACTGCCTATTGGTACTGAGAATGACTGCAATGAGCAGAGGAGAAGCAGGAGGCAGCACCACCAGGGCTGGGCACTCCTGCCCCTCGTCTTCCAGCGCCACGTGCAACAAGAACATAAAAGAGCCCTCAAACGTTGAAAACATGAAAAAGTTGTTTCTGTTGCCCACCTTCGGGAGCAAAACCAGAGCGTTGGGGAGTTCTGCATGAGTTGTAAGAGGTCTATGGCAGAAGATCCCCAGTGACACCAAAGGCACTTGGCTGGGAACTGTGGCAAGTTTTTGCTTTGTGCCCGTGCTTTCACAGGAAGGCGATGCTTGCTGATGCCATTTACCTCTGGGATAGCCTGTCATCCTCTCTTCTGTTCCATCCTCATTTGAGATTTCAGACTGCACTCTCCTTAGGAACCTCCTCTTGTTTTCAAGCAACTGATTGTTTTGGAGTTGGGTGGTTTAAGTTTAAGCATTTTGTGCTCTTCCCACCTCCCGTACCGCAGTCATCTTTTACAATGCACAGTAGCATGCAGATTGCAATGACTAAACGAGGGTTATTCTTATAGCTGTTGTAATAAAGCCAAAGTCAAAGCTCAAACTCCGCACTGCTAGCCAGATATATTCAATCAACTTCCAAGAAAAGGCAAACTGGTAACTTCTACGAGAAGGATTCCGTTGTAATGCAGTAAATGCAAAGATGCAGCTTTATCACTATTCCTATTTAGTACTTCTATTACTACTATTAAAGGTCACTGGAACTGTGCTGAGATATCAGCTGCAAGGCAAAACGTGGGCATGGCAGGAGAGCAGCAGCCCCACGCACTGCTGGAGCACGATGAATGCCAGCAGCACCCAGCTCCTGTCTGCACTGAGGAGCACACAGGCTCCCAGCTCAGCCCCAGGACGTGTTTACCTCTTCCCAGCTGTGCAGGAAGCCTGCATGATTAATTTATACAACTCATCACCATATCTGGGTTAGACATCTTCTGTGAATGCCATGCACAATTTCCATTGCAGATCAGCACATCTGCGCTGTGCAACAGGGCATGGAGCGCTCCCAGTGCGAGCAGAAGCTCCCGTGCGCTGCTGGGGGCTCTGCAGTGATGTAACAGCAAAGCAGCAAATCCCTCTACTGATGGCTGTGAATGACATCCATCTTCATGAAAGGTGACCAAGTTTGGCTGTCGCTGCCTTCCCTGACAAAACTCCCGTTTCCCATTCAAGCATCCTCACTGGGACTGGATCTGAGACCAACCATGTTACATTTCACAGCAGGGGACCAAGAGTGTTTCTTAAACGACTCATTACAAGTAACTTAACATCAAGAAATGTTACAAAGGGCTGATTTAAAACGGTAGACTTAAACCATTTGGAATAGGCCTAATTAATCTGGAGATTATTTTTGGAAAGTTGTGTTTACATGAACTGAACTCAGCAGAGAAGTTTCCCTGGCAACAAGAAATGGCCCACTTAATATGGTAACGATGATATATAATTGAGGGGAAAAAAAAACAACAAAAAAAGGCTTTGATGCCAAATCACGGTCCTACTGCTTCCTTTTGCCAAATGGGAAGGAAGTACCCATTTTGTTCGTGGAGGAGGAAAGCAACAGGAACACAAGGGCTGGAGGTGGGTATCTTTCGCAGTCCAATGGCATTAACCTGCCTCTGGACCTTAAAACTGGCCGCATGCTAGTTACTTTTTAAACAAAAATCCAATTTGCTCTTCCTGATTTCTGCAAACATTCCGACTTTCACAATCAGCCTGCCTTCCAAACCGTCAGCTAAGCACCTACTCCTGACCAGTAAGGACAGAGCACACACGTGAAAAGAAACCTGAATTCTTACTGAAGCTGCCCCTAGGAGAAAGGGAATGTGGAAAAACAAACTAGAAGAGAAGCGACTGGGGAGGGACTGGAGTCCCCATCTCTCGTTCCTCTCCACTTTGGTCATGTTTTCAATTAAGACACCGCTGTCGCCGCTCCAAACAGCCGGGAGTATATGTGAGCACGCAGCTTCAAGGATATTTAGATAAAACGCCCCTAATTGAGTGGAAGCAGCGAAGCAAAAATAAGAACGGTCATAAATAATAACAAACCTCCGTTATCGGTTCAGCTGATCCCGTCAAATCGCTGCCGCAATAAGGGAGGTACAGCTGTGTGTTTACAAAAGCACACACCGCTGACTTCTGGAGAAGCTATTTTCCTCTGCCCAAAAGAAATCTTTCAGTTTGAAGAGCGGAGAGAGGCTAACTGCATAAAATGCTGTAGGTCTGGGAGATTCACTCCTAGTAACCCTACCTCCAAGTGTGACTTCCAGGCATCAGTTAGCCACACGGCATTATCAGATGTTGTTCCCTGCTATTCAAAAACGCAAGTTCTGTGCTTCACATTGTATGTCTCACTTTCAAGCACAGATGAAGGTACATTGTGTACGTATTGGGAAGAACTCAAAATAAAGAGTTCAACTTCAAGACAAGTCATTGAAAGACAACTTTGCGCTTTGCGCTCAAAGGAAGAACGTCTATGCATCGTGGCAGAAGAATGAAGAAATATGTTACACGTTATGTTAACTATTGACATGAGACAAAAAGCACACAAGCACTGGTTATGTACCTGGGACCCCTTGTTAATACCTCCTCTCCTTCAGACGCTTCTACAACAGGCAGTATTTTCCTTACCTGTCCTCTTTAATCACATCCACAAAGTGGGCATCTGTCTTTTCTCTGATGTTTTTGAACCTCAAAGGGAGGAGTGCCGACTGATCCAGACTCACTCCCCCCCACCTTCCTTTCTCTTGCAACATCTCATAAAGCGAGGTTTGACTGTTGCTCAGCTTTTCTTCCTGTGGAGGACTCAAAAGTCCATTCTGAGTCTTTGGACTGTGTCCTCCTGGAGCCTGCACGACAGAAAGCAAAACAGACATAGGGAACATGAGCAGTCGAGAAAACAGACAGGATAAACCGAATGGAGCTAACGTCAAAAGCAGCTTTCCCCTCAGCACATAGAATGCTTACCTGGTTATGCCAAAGACCTCCCCCCACCTGGCCTTGGAGTCACCCATGTCTGCCAGAAGGGCATTTAGGTCTATTTAGTCTATTTAGGTCTTGTCCTTTTGCTTTCTATGTCCCTCTTCCCAAGGCACCAGAAAACAAAGCACACATTCACATACACAGTGGAGACCAACCACAAGCCCAAACTTCATTCACTCATCTTCTGGTCAAGACTCTCCTCCAAGTCTCCTTAAATACCCACGTGAACAGTGCTATCTTGCCCCAGGCCGTGAGTCAACCCCTCTGCTGCCCACCACAGCCCTGCTGCTCTCCCAGGAGCAGGACCAGCCCTACGTGATCGGCCTCCTTGTTATCCTGCAAAAAATCACCCTGCCAAAGCCACACCTTCACTGACATACAGTTCTTTTACCGTTGCATTGATAATATATTTTTGAGTTTTGACACCAGCAAGACTGCTTAAACGCGCAGCATTATCAAGCCTGCTTTCATTGCTTTCAGAATAGAAGCAAGTTTCAGCCAAAAAATGTTCTTTTTTTTTTTTTTTTTTCATGGAACTTGCAGTTCCTTCCTTTACATTTTGTAATGCACTGAAGCAGATCCAGGAAATCAGACAGCTAAACATGGCTGGAGTGAAAGGGAGCTGCTGTTAGTCAGGATCATTTTATAACTTCCAAAAGCAATCACGTACCAAACTTAGCATATCTCAGTGTTCACCTCCCCTCTCCACGTCTCATCATTTCCCACGTATCATCCATCCCCATCCCCGTGCCCACTCCTGACAGAAGTTTCTTCGCTGCTGCCCGCACTGTAGGCAGCGCAGCTCCTCCAGAAGACTATTCTTGGATGTCCCTTGGTGACCATAAATATCACATCACCCCATCACGCACTGAAATATGTTCGAGAGTTGAGAAATATCTGGTTTGTGGCCATGCAAAATTAATTGGAGCTCCTTGTGTCTCTATGGTGTAAATCACACAAGGAACACGAACACGGGCAGGTACAGCTGAATGCGCGCTGGCAACTCTTAATACTCGATTTCCTATTTTTGACAGTTAGATGTTACAACAGAAAAACATTCTTTTAACATAAGCATTTCTGGTATCCTACTTTTCTAGTTGAACACACACAACAAAAGCACATTTTGTGCATGTTAAAAACCTTCATGCCTCATTTCTCTCATAAGTAACAACCAGTGAAGATACCAGACAGCAGCAGCAGAACATCTCCATGGGCAGAGAAGAGTGAGAAGCGCTGCTTTGCTTGAAAAGCAGGAAGAGAGGGAATACCATTTTCTGTCTGAGCAGCTCAAAGAAAAGCTACGTGTGCTGTTTGCTTCCCTGCCTGTTCTTTGAGCTCATTTGAAGGATGCAGCAAAAGCGTCTGCTCTTTCACAGAAGGTCAGCATGGACTTCTCTTGGCCTTTTCTCTTCAGTTCTTTGGCAAAGGCTCAAATCCCTAAGAAAATTCTTCCTTCGGTCAGCTCAAGGTTTTCCTGCGCTGTCTCCACTCTGTTAATCTTAACAGGAGGGGATTAGAGTTTGAAACTGCTTGTGTGTAAGAAGAAAATCCCTACTTAATAAGTGCTGCTTGCTCCAGCATTGCTGTGGTTCCTGATGGCAACAGGCTGTCAGCTGTGCTGAGCACAGAGATGCGCTGCACCACGGGATCACCTCCTCTTCTGAAGAGATGTGGGGGCTTCGAAGGACACTGGGACCCAGGCCTGGAGGTGCTTGAAGCCAGGTTGGATGTGGTTCTGGGCAACCTGATTGAGTGTCTCATTCAGTCACTGGCAAAGCTGTCTGAGGCAGGGGGGCTGGGATTAGATGGTCTTTGAGGTACCTTTCAACCCAAGCCATTCTGTGACCCTATGAAGGCCTGAGAAGTAGTTAACATCATTTTTGGAGATGAGAGAATCAGAAGGGATGTGAATGCTGCGGGGCCAGGCACAGTGATGTAGAGAGGGGGGGAGCACAGAGATGAGCAGAGCGAGCTGATGGCTCTTCTTCCTAACAGAGCTGAGACTGCAGAGATCAGTAAATCCAGTGCTGCAGCAACACTGTGCACGGGGCTGCTCCTTAGGCTTTTGTTTGAATGGGCATCCCAGACTTACTGGATAACCACAGAGCCGCTCCAGGTTTGGACTAGCACTACACAACCTGCAAATACAGGAGGGACACATCATCGGTCTCCACTAGCTTGTTTCTTCCAGTGAAACCATCAGCATTTATTCAGTGCTGCACAGACTCTTCCAAGCAAGGTTTGATGACTCAGTCATTAACATACTTGAGGCTAATGTAGCTGCAGTAGAAAGAAACTTCAGAGAATAATTCTGGTGAAGACAACGTATGACACATCAGGCGGTTGGTAGCAGAGGACAATCTGTTAGCAGTCAGCTCCCGCCGACCCCGGGCACGAGGGCATCAGCATCTCATGCTCACCACCTCAGCAGCCTTGGAAGGTCTCCTGCAGCATTTTTGCCTTGAAGATGTCGTGCTGTCCAGAGCCCTGTACCTTCTGGTCACTCTGCTCCATCTCCCTCAGAGCTGCAGGGATTATTTTTTCCCTTAAGCTGTTTCTTAGGAACCCCAGCAGAGAACACGGCCTACTGTGCTACATACCATTTACATAAACGCTGGCAAGTTTTCCATTAGCACTATACACAAGTTTTACAGACAGACGGGAAGAAAAACAACCAGATAACAATCTCTGAGCGTGTTTATAAAGCGAATCTCCCCAGCGAGGGAAAGCATTAAACTTATCTCAAAGCCTAACAGAGAGCCGATGAGCATTTGCCATCAGTCTGCATTCAGGCAGCAGCTCCGTTTGTTAGCAGGAGAGAGCAGGGAGACTACGAAGGCCAGGAACAAGACGACAAACAGGCAGTGTCTGGTACTGTAGAGGGAGTGGGTGGTTTCAGTAAGAATATCTAAGCAACAAGCACAGCAAACAATCTTAGCAGCAGCATGGTGAATATGTAAGATGCTGTATTTGTCAGAAAAAGAGGATACGAACGGAGTTAAGTACTGTGAATTTCGGCTGTGTGCATGAACAGGAATGACTCTTTTAGAGCTATGATACAGGGAACACCGGCAAGACACTGGTGGGGACACGTGGCTAGGTGACAGAGATGACCAGTGTAAGCAACAGGCAGTGGTTGTGTTCTTTGTGCCTCTTTCCCTGGCTACCCTCGGCATAGTCTAGAGTCCCAACTTGAGATCCTTCTCAGCATCAGAATGGGCTCAGAAAACCACTAATTCTTTTGAAAATTTGAGGGGGGGGGGGGGGAGGGAGAAGCCCAACTAAAGTTTAGAAAACAGCTGCTCAAAATTGGTTCTGCTGCCAAAGGGCTTGACTAAAGGAACAGCGATGCAAAAAGGAGGCAGCTAACTGAGGCAGAGAACTGAGGGAAAAGAAGGGTAGCGATAAATACTTAAATTACCTTTGCACTGTTTTTATGCTCATCCTGACAACCATTTTGGATAGCTCCTTCGTCTATGCTGACATCGCAGTGGGGAACAAGGGTGGTACTACATGAAGGGCAAGGCTGCAAGGAGACAAAAAGAATTTAGCTGGGAACATCCTGGTGTCCTCGTCATGTTATGCAATTTATAATGAGGCCCACTTGTATGTTTGCTGCATGGTTAAAAGACAAACAAAGCGAAAGAAAGGGAAGAGGGGAACAGAATTTTAAAGGACCAGAATAAACCACTTCAAAAACAAATCACAGATCTTTTGTTTAGTAAAGCCAAACCTGATCCAGGAAAGCTTTACTGGAAGCACTGCTTAACGGTGAAGGACCACCCCAACAAGAACAAAATACCCTTCAGTGACCAAAGTGCAATTATCTCATCTAAAAAGTATCTGCAGAAGGATCTGAATGGCATTATGACCAGCCGAGGGAAGACTTAGCACAAAATGCAGCACATTCAAGCAAAGAACACCACGGTACACTAGAAATGGCAAAGAGAAATGGAAAGCAACACATCTGAACTTAATAAAGGACGACACTTTCTCATATAGCTCTGCAACGTGGGGGAGTGGAGCTCTGGCTGTGGAATGCCGTTGAAGCCAAACACTGCCCAAACATACAGGAAACAAGGAAAGCAAAATCATCAGGACTTGTAACTTGCAGGTTATGCATTTTGGAAGCAATCTAAAATGTCACGGTTTGGCTTTTAAAACAACCCATCCCACTGGATTAAAACCTGATGACCTTTAGAGGAATTAAGCCCACACCTTATCTTGCAAAGTCCTTCAAACTCGAATCCCATGCTTGCCACACGCAGGCAGGGTACAGCACGAGAGGGACACTCCATCTGATCCCTGGCAACAATTCCTATGTGCTTGAGAAACTTTCTTGTCACCAGGCCTCCCTCAGGTCTACTAATGGATGCAGATACAGCAGCCCTTAGAGCAGCATGCCAATTCTGGCACACTGTACTGTATGGTGGGTTACCTACAGAAACTACCTGATAAAACTTCCAACTTGAGTGTTTTCCATCATCTTCCCTCTCAGCAGGGACTGCTTCAAGCCTCTGCAGTACACCTTGCTCCTGCCCCAAAGCCTCCACATCTCCTCCCTTTGGATTTGCTCCCCTTTGCACAGCACAGCTCGTTTGTCTTATCAGAGTTTAATGTTCACCCAGAGCCCCTTTTCCTGCCTCGTTTCACACCAGAATTTCCAAAAAGATTCACAAATCTTAACTTTCAAGGTTGTCACGGCACAGCATTTCTGACACCCCACACTTCTGCTGCTCCACCTCATCACTCAGCGATGCCTCTCATGGGCTCACGGGAGGAGCCGGAGCCCCCGAGCAGCCAGCCCCACACACTGCTCCCCAGGGGCACAGCCCAGCACTCTGCAGTTACCCACCAGCTTCCTCACCTGGCAGTGGATGAGCAGCCTTCACTCAGTGCTGAGCTGGTACAACCTGAACAAGTAACGGCGCACATACAGAGAGGAGGAAGTTGGTTCCTAAATGGTTCCATTTAAAAACCATCGAATATTGTGAATTCCTTGAGCATTCTGTGGAAAGTGATCCCCATCTGGTGCTGGCATAAAGCAGCAGGACCAATTTGTGTGCTTAACTCCTGGGGTTACACCAGAAGACAACAATCTCAGAAAAGAAGCTTGATCTTTCCAAAAGAGGCTACCTGAGTAATGCCACGTGTCCAAGTCAACATCATTAGCTTCATTCTCTGCTGCAGACGCTGACACAAGCCTGCTGTGGATGTGGCCCAGTCACAATGAATAATTCAGCAATGCACTTTCAGCAAACAGCAAGACAAGCAAATGCACCTTCTGTTTGCACACCGACAGCCTACAATCCCAATCAAGTATGGGATTTCATGATATACAATAGGGAAAATAAACTGATACCAAAGTGGTAAAAAAATACCATACTTGATTAAGCAAGTTACGGTGTTCTCATGCAAAACTCAGCTGCTAATAACACTTCCATTTCCAGCATCTTTCCTCACCGTTTTAATTATGTACCCACTGCACGTCTCAGAACTCGCCTTTCATTGCTATCCATACTGCCATGAGATTTGCCATCAAGTTAAATGCAGACACAGTGGAGGAGAGGAAGAAATACAATTCCTGTCATGGATCAATTACTGTTGCATTCTCCTTCCTGACCTTCCTCAACAGATCTCGCCCAACACAACACCCGTTCCAGCCCATAATGTGAAAGTCATCCTTCTCATCCAATATGGCCACTTACTCCCTTTGAAACAGAAATATTCCGGCTTGCCTGTAATTTTGCCCCTCCTTCTTAGTCTCTTTCGCAGAGTTGGAGTCATCTCCTCCCACACTGACACTGTTTACAGCTTTGTATTTAAAACAGTTGGCGTGTAAGTCATGATTCTTTTGCAAATTATCATGATTCTTCTGCAAATCCTCCCTCCAGACCCCACCAGAAAGCTGCAGGCTTCAAAGGAAAAACACTGTAAGAAAGAAACCCACTCCTTTCCAAAAGCCGTGTGTGAACTGTAATTAAATGGCACAGTTGTTCTTTGTGGATCTTACACGGTTCTCATATATAAATACATTTATTGTACATATCATATATAATGAGTAATAACAATTTATTATTATTACCACCACTCAGGTGATTGCTTCTACGTTACACTACCACATTCTGATGCATTTTGTGGCATGTGCTATAGGGATGCTCATCAAACCGTAAGGAAGGCAAATTTCAGCCCATTCAGAATTCACGCCAGCCGTGTCCTCCGGGGAAGCAGGCCCACTGCTTTCGAGGCTGTCTGGCCACCTGTGAAATCCCTATAACAGCCCCAGAGCTCGTGGCAATGAACAAAACGGCATGCCTACAAGCATAGATTTGCTGCAATAAAAGCACAATGGTGCACAGGCTATCCGAGAAGGCTGAAACTGAGCTGGCACTTGTCCTAGATGCTCTTCTGAAGCTATTTTCCCTCTTGAACAGCCAATTTGAGCCTCTCCTTCACTTATCTGGATCGCCATGTTTGCACTTTTGCAGTGCAGAAGACCAGCATCAGCACTCAAACAGCAATTAACACCTAGGCAGGGCGTCCCAGACCAGAACAAGGCAGAGAGGTGACAAGCAGCAAACAAAGCATGAGCCAGCAGCACGTCCCAGCACGGCACGCTGCTGGAACAGCAATATCTCTGTTACCTGTCCTTCTGCAGACTAAGTCCTCCCTGTTTTAGAAAGCAGAAACCACAGGGCAAGCTGATTCTTAACACCAGATTACATCTTGGACTTGGGTCATCTGAACAAGGACCACAAGTTAATACATAACAAACCCCAGCAGTCCCAGCTGCAGGCAGCTCAGCACTGAGCCTTGCAGTTTCACTGCCCTCTGATCGAAGCTTGCTTTTAGCTGGTGCTAACAAGGCACACTTGTTTTCTCACCAACAGCACTTCCAGTCTTACTGCTGCATTTAATCTCACCTCTTTCTCTCATGCTTCATGGATGGGCATCTCAGCAACATGCACTTGGGGCTGTCCAATTCCTTCCATTTCAGAAGCAGATCAGCTCCTACCCGTTACTGCCGCATGGGACCTCTGCACAGCTATGCACCTCACAGCACAGAGACTTACCTGTATGGACAACCACTGAATGCTCCACAATGCATTTTCCTGCTTTTTTCACTTGTAGCTTTCAAGAGACAGCTGGCAAGCTGTTGCCTGAAGGATGCAAATGTGCCACCCCCTTTCTTACATGGGAGTAGAAGTAGAAAGGTAGTACCAACAACCTGGGACCAGTCAAACCACATACAGCCCATACTTTGGTGAGACACAAAGATGGCCACAGTTGCCTTCTGTATCTACATAGTCTTGGTCTGCTCTGTCGGGAGCTCGCTTAGCTTTGGACCGTACCTTCGGACCAGCCTTCCAGCCTGTCACACTCATGATCAAGTGTTTTTACTCCAGAATTAGACTCAAGCACAGTCCATGCTTTCCTGACCCAGATGGAGTTGCAAGAAAGTCACCTGCCACCAGCTCTGTCAGCTGAACAGCAAACCTGTGTTGGTGAGGTCTTCCCAGGACTGTCCATACACTAACGCCCAGGGGCAGCGACCTGCAGACAGCCTGGCGTTAGTGCCCTGTTCAGCAACCCAACACCAGGGACTCAGCACAGAGAACAGGCATCTGTTGTTTGGGAAGATTGAGAGTAGCAGCAAAGCTTCAGAGCAATACACATTGTTTCACTGATTCCCTTGTCAAGAGTTCTCATGAGAGGTGAGAATATAAAACATCATCAATTCCTTAAGCTGCGTCCATACAATCACTGCCCTCCATCCTTTACACAGCCTTCTAGAGCAAGCAGATACAACAGCCTACCAGAACATGCTCTTCTGTAACACAAACAATCCTTATGAGCTTTCAGTGGCTATGTCAGCTGCAGGATCGTACAGAAAGGTTCCCAAGTTCACAGCACACCTTATTAAGGAAAGGCAGAAGCAGAGTACAGCAAACAGAAAATCATAGCTATAGTTTCTTTTCCCCATAATACCAAGACCACTGAAGAAGAAGCCTGACCTCTCAGTCCTGAAATACAAACATTCAGGAAATCATTTTATTAACATGAAAACACCTTTAAGAAACATCCACCTTACTTCTAAGACTGTCAATTGCCTAAACATGTTGGTGTTTTTTTTTCCTGAAGCTAATTTTCGTATGTATACACACACATACATACATACTATGTACATAAATAGAGCAAGCAACTCATAAGCGAAGTGGTGAGGTTTCCCCATCCACACATCCCTCAGGGCGCAGTCTGAGCTCTCCGAAGCAAGCACTCACCTTTGGCTTTTCCACGTGTTTGAGAGCCTTGGTGGAGTCAGCGGCGTTCTCAGCTGAGGGAGCTGCCTGCATCCTGGCTCCATCCCCAGCCTCCAAGCTGGGAAGCAAGGCTTGCGAACAGCTGCAGTGGGGTTCCTTCACCTTCTGACCAGAGATCAGATAGGTCTTCAGTCCTAGAGAAAAGATATAAACAGTGAGAACTGCGGGGAGACAAAAATAACACTACTCTGGTCTTGTCAGATAAGAAATACAGTAGCTAGCAAAGCACGATGGAGGCTCGGGAACAGCACAGAAGGAGTATCAGGGAACAGGCAGCAGGAACACAGACGCATTCTGTGCAAAGCAGTGGCAACCAGGATTGCCCAACATCTGCTGCCCCAGATCGCAGACAGGGACCCGCGGCAGCAGCCATGCCTGACATGCGCTTGCTTTACTCCATTTGCACTCAGACTCTGGAAAAAAAGAGCCGAGGCTTTAGGCATTGGTTTCCAAGTTGTAATTTGAGCTGAGACGTTAACTCTTTACTTTTGGAAAGGGTTTGAAGCCTTTTTGTTTCAGCGAGGTCTGGACCGACATTGCACTTTCGGAAAGCAGTGCGTGTTCCCCCCCTCACGCTCTCCATTTCTTGCAGAGATGTGGCAAAGCTCCCTTCATGCTTGGAAAAGGAAATGGCGTTTCAGTGCTAGAAATTCTGACGGGTTTTCATAGTCAGAGCAGACATTTCTCAAGAACAAACTCAATCTCTCACGCCCACACGCACGCCCTGCAACTGTTGCATGAGCTGAAGCATAATTGGAAGCCAGATCCCTTATTAAAGGCCAGACCGGTAAATACTGTGCTGTACCAGGCTGGTCTGCACCAAAAGCCTGCTCAAAAAACAAGCATCTGAGTCTTGTTCAGAATATTTCTTATTTTCTTTCCCTTGTCCAGGCACAAAACCTAAAGGGCTGCTAATCACATCTCTTCCTGCACTGAAATGGGTCAGTTTTGTTGCCACCGTATGGGAAATCTCTCACCTAGTATGGATGGACACTGCCGTGCTCTGCTGATGTGGAAGGCATCAGCTCAGAGCTGAGCAGTGCCCCTGGGCTGGGGTACAGGCCGGTGCATGGCACCGCCCCTGGGTGGTGTCCCACGCCATCCCAAAGCTGAACGCTCATTGCCCGTCACTGGAAGCTCCGCTGACACCATGGTTGCTGGCTCTGCACTGGGCTCAGCAAACCATCCCCACACACTGCCCATCATGGGATGTCTGCCCCTGCTCCCATTCACACACAAGGCTCTCCAGGCGACTAACCACATTCAGCATCCTCCTTCCACGGGATGAAACCTGGAAGCAAACACAGCGTGCTCCAGCCCTTGGAAGGCAGCAGCTTTCTGTTCCAATAGCAGCTGACGTTACGATAAAGGTCATTCTCTTAAAACTTTCTTTAGAGAGATTCTATAAACATTCTTTCACCCGTGACACGTAACACAGACAGCACTTTGTCTGTAAGCTTTCCAATAAAAATAAGTCAGGCATGCTGATAGCAGTTTTTCAGCTCCTCTATGCAATTCCCAGCACCTCCAGCCTAGCCCATACAAGAACTGACACCCACGTGGCCACATGCCAGCGCTCAGGGCCCTGTGTATCCCCTATAGGGCTATGGGGTCCCAGGGGCAGCTGGTCCCAATGCTGGCTGCCCCAAGCCTCACACACACCCTAGGGTACAAGACAGAGCATTAAGCTTCCTACTTCTATTTATAAAAGCTACCTTAAAGCAAGATCGTTATTTTACCACTTCTATTACTCCTGTTTTTTGTGTTGCCCTTTTCTTTTTTAAGCAGGTGTATTTTCTGTGTTATTTTTTCATGTTTTTCTTCTGTCTTAATGCACTGTGCAGAATTATTTTGTCAACGCGTGGTATAAAGGCAGAATTACCTCCTGCTTGAGCTCTGTGCTGAGGAAAAAGCAAAAAGGTCCTTGTGCTGATCGGAGCGGCACGAGCTGCCTCCTCCAACTGCCTTCTGAAGATGCAGAGACACAAACTCATCCCAATACTAAAAATCCATGCCCCACACCAACAACTGACACCGTGTGTACGCACCTCCCCCAATCGCATGATTTTCTGCATGCACATAAATCAACACAATTATAAATAAGGCTGTACATAAACATCCCCACGGGTGAGCCAGTTCTGGCACTATGAGAGCAGCTCTTTTAGGGAGCATTGGGTGATACCAGGAAGGAAAACGACTCTCAATGGCCAACTGTGGCCTCTCCCCCTCCTCTCTCTACCCTGCTGAACTTCAAATGCTTCTGAAGCCCTTCCTGTGCAGAACAGCCCCCAGCAGAGCTCCGCTCTGTAAGGCTGGGACATCCCCTCCAGCAGTGCAATAAGCCCTGCACCACAACAGCCATGCCCCCCTTTGCCAAAAAGCTTTATATTAACGATTCTCTTTCATCATTCATCTTCCCATTAGTTTCCCTTAAGAATCCATGCACTCTAATCACTTAGCCACATTTCTTTGCAAATAATTACTAAGCATAAGTTCATCAAGCAGTTAATTGAGCTCTGTCTTCACAGCCCCCTGCTTTTGCATTATCCACAGACGGAATCTGCAGAGCTGCCCCAGCCTGCAGCGACCACAGGCCTGCTATCTCAGCCATTTAACAGCCATTTGGTACCACTCTGATACAAGCATCTAGCAGCGTACAGGCAGCTCATGCAGAAAGCTGAGCATTTGGGGGGCAGCTTTTGCTCCTTTCTTCCCAACCTGGTTGGTGCTCACTCACTTTTGGGTTACACTTCTTTGCCATCAATCATTTCTTGCTTTCGCTTTCTGATAAAACACACTGCAAAGTCTTCCCTTCAAAGAGATGGTCTCCTTACTCATTCCCAAATATGGGAATGAAAAAGCTGCCATCCAGCACCTGCCACTGCAGAGAAAGGGACCCACAACCTACGCTGGGGTTTCCTTGTATCATAAAATATGCTGCCATTCAATGTAATGCTCCATAAGATCAAATATTGACTGCGATTATTACCACAGGCACCCAAAGGAGCTGCTGATCAGATCCTGCTCAGCATGAGGAACCAATGGAGGAAGCTTTCACCTCATGTAGAGCACCCAAGCTCCCTTGCAATGAGTCAAATGGGCATCTTCAGAGCAGGACCCGGGGCAGTGCCAAGGAACACACAACTTCAATTGGAATTCAGGGGTGCTACTGCTGCAGCAACAAGTGCTTTTTTCCCTGTTGTACACTCTTCATTTGCCAACAGAGGGTTATGTTGAAGAACGAACTTCTGAGAGTTTTCCTGAAGATTGCAGTGATTTCATGATTCAAGGATTTGCATGCACTGAAATGAAGCGAGAAGCAAAAGCTCCGAGGGCCATCCTTAGCTGGGCAGCAGCATCTGGCAAATACAAACTGTGTGATCACAGGGCTTGGGATATCCCTGCAGAACATCCGTGTGCCCGTGATATTTCTGCAGCTCAACCTGCTGGAGCCGCTTAGGATTGGGGTTTCAGGAATCCAGGCGTGTAAAGACCTATAGGTACAGTCTGACTTCAGGGAAGCTGTAAGGCTGCAGCAGGTCCCCCAACAAACCTATGGGACACACGTCCTGCTGCAACACACGCAGCCCTGACGTCTGCACTCTAACAAACCAGCCTACCTGGAACAGCACACGTTGAATGTATGGAGCAACATTTCCTGTGGCTAAAGTTAGAATGGAATTTATGAGCCCACTTGTTATCTTAGGCCTCTGGAAAGTAGAAACTGTGATAATAAGAAACAGAACTTTTCAGGCTGGAAATACAAAATAAGCTCCCCAAAAACAAAGCACCAAACCTATCTTCATAATCCCAGAAGAATTACAAAGAAGCAGAGAAATCAGAGGCATCTCCTGTGTTATGGAAAACCACTGCTTTCCTTACGCCTTTGTTTAGCAGAACGCTTCTGATCAGCTAACAGGCAGCAACAGGCTTGGAAAATGCTGATCAACAACACGTGTGCAGTCCTGGTACTTGACATCTGCAAGCTGTAAGTGGGAGCCCCATACCTGAACCCAGAGCACGCGTTTGGAGCTGTGCTGCTGGCAGGAGGCTGCTGCCCACCAACCAGCTCACTAATGTACTTAGAAATGCTTTTATAAACTGGACTGCAAAAATAGGAGTTGGGATGGCGATCAGGACTGATCAGCAATGAGGGCTGTAAGGCCGCTCTGGTTTGCTTGCTGCTCCACTGGTCTGTGGACAGAGTGCCAGCAACCATGGTGGGCAGTGAGAGCTCATCCACCTCACTTCCAGCTGGTCTACTCACCCAGCACGCTGCCTGCCTGCTGCACTTAGGGGAAGGAAGTATAGGTTTCCATCAGGAGGCAGGATGGGGATTTGGTAGTCTGGGAAATGGGTGCTCTGCACAAGAATCCAGGGGCCCAGCCCGCTTATGAGTGCGTTGCAGGTAATGCATGCTCTCTGTCCTAAGGATTCCTCACAAACCTTCAGAGATACACGGCATTCCTACGTGCCATGTATTGGGGATGAGCTGCTCCATATGCTCTCTGCCTTGTGCCCACACCACTCAGTCCTCCTGTAAACCCTGCTGCAGCCTTGGACTCTGGGATAGCTTTAGAAAGACAAATTCCATTATTTGATTACACCTGTTAATAAGCATCTCCTATTACCTACTGGTCTTACTTTTCACACTTATTGACCACTCCACCCTGTGGGAAGGAATGAGCACGGTGAGCAACGATGCCATTTTGGTGCCCAACAGCTGCCAAAGCAAGAGCCAACCATGCACACAGGAGCCCGGCTCCTTCCGAGCACCAGAGGCACAGCCTGGGGCGGCAGAGAGGGACTCTAGCAAAAGTTCGGGCAGCTCCAGGGTGGTTGGGGATGGGAATTGATCTCTTTTAGACCAAAACAGCGTGGCCTGACAGAAAGCAATTAGGAGATCATCAGCAGTTCCACACTGGAAAATTTCACCTATCCTTGCGATGGGCATTTCAGAAAGGAAACAAAGTAAGTGTGTACAATGCACGGAAGGACTCCGGGACGAAACAATAGTGTGATGCAACCGGGCCCGTCCAGGCACTTGGTAACGGGGCGAGCTGTTGTGGCTCCTGGTCCTAACAGAGTTTTAATAGAATCCAGACAAGAGCATGCAGCAAACAGGATTTGAGAAGCCTCTGTTGTCTCACGGCTGCAGTCTGGGTGCTGACAGGGCTGCAGGCAGGCAGTCCCTGCAGCACAGCACGTGGGTAGGCTGGCTGCCATGCACCCACCAAAACCAAATCAGAAGGGCAGGCAAACCTGCCAGGGGCGGGTGGGCTCTGCACGTGCCACTTCTTTTTGGTTGGAAATTGGTAACAAATGGCAGCCTGACATTTAGAAGGGGAAAAAAAAACCCCAACAACAAACAGATGCAATACTCGCAGCAGCTATTTTCTAATCATTGTTTTTTTCCAAGCAACGGATCGAACGGTATTGAAAGCACACAGCATGCTCCAATGTTTTTGCTTAGGTCATGAAAATAGATCATCCCAGGGATCTTGTGACCGCAAATAGGAGAGCTCTAACTTTACAGTTCCCAAATATCCATCACTTAAGGGTAAGAAGGAGCCCCCTCGTATCAGTACTGGATACCCACAGGTACACCGTGCCAGATCTTTCTGCTGCAGAAAGCAGCAATAACTGCAGCAGGGAAGGCACTGCAGAGCTCTCAGCAATGTGAGCACTGCCTCCCTCCCACCTGCTCCTGCTCAGTGTCTCGAGGAAGATCCCCTCAAGCATTTACCTGAGAGAACAAGACAGAAATATCCTTTGGACAACGAGAACATGGTGTGAGCTTTGACCAAAGTGCATTCACCAAAGTGACACTGAGAAAAGGTCTGTTAACTTGATTATCCGAAGCCAGCCTCAGGAAGATAGAAAAAGCATCCTTAGGGGGTTCAATCCAAAGAAGTAAGTTTGCATATCACAGATAAGTCCATCTTTTTCCCCACAAGACAGTCTTAACTGGGTGCTGCAGGCAGAGGAGTCGGCCCCCTGCAGGGCTGCCTGCTGCAGGAACCCTGCTGCCCTCAGGACCCCCTCATGCAGGTGGGCTGCAACAGGGCAGAGCCGTGGAAGTGATGGTGCACTGCTGGGTGCAGGCATGGCACAGCGCCACCCCTGCACCGTGCCTTGTGCAATACAGGCAGGCTTTTGTGATTCAAGGGGAGCTGCTATGAATAGCTCGTGCACCGCTTGTTTACACACAGTCCAGGGTGTTAAACGGTTACTAATTCAGTACTGGAAAATAAAATGCAAATAGCAGTGCTGCAGGAGGTACTTTGTGCAGCTCCCATACATTGTTATGGCAAACACAGGTAAGGTGGGGAAGAAAGGAGCGCTGCCACCATATAAGCACACATCACCACACAGCTCTGTTTTCAGTCTGACTGCACACTCCGAGCATGGAGCATTCAAAGCCTTCCCAGCACAAAGGACAGAATCGTTTGAGAGCCGCTGCTGAGGAGCTACTGCTGCCAGATAGTGAGTGTTGTGTCTCCCAGCACAGGGCATCAGCCTTTCCAGCAGCTCACCACCACTCCTTAACCAACAGATCCAAACACCCGAGCCCTCCCCAGAATAAAGCTTCAGTCCCCAGCTCTGAGCAAGAGGCACCTCAGATCTGCAGAAACACCACACAAATAATGCTGGTTGCACTGCATGCTAGGAACTGACCACCCTGAGCACTCCGATGCAAACCAGCACACAAGACAAGTTTTGGGACATGCTGAATGCTTTGCAAAGACAGAAACACGTATTTAGGGATTCATTACAGTAAAAACAAGCATTACCAGACCTCTTCTGCTCCACAGTGAGATTCAGGAGTCATTTACGAGCAGGTACTTCGATGCTACCCTCACCCTCCCAACACTCAAGCACGTTCCTATCCTTATTTTACAAGGCTAGCTTGTTCCAGGATTCAAATGACTGCATTTACTGCGTTTAGATATTTTGATGCAATTTTGTTAAGTGCTGGGAATGAGTTTTGGCAGCTGGGGCCGACGCCGTGCTGAACCTGCAGCTGAAATCCCTCCTTGCTGAAATGGGGTTTTTAAAGAACCTCGACATAAGGCGCAGGGGACACAGGGAAAAGATCTCATTTTGGGTCTCCAGAGCAAGTTTCATACAAAACTGCATATTTAACTGCCCATACCTGAGACAGAAGCTAAAAACCACCTAAACTAAAAACTCAGGTGAACACAACACAGGAACGAACACAACATCCCCTCCCCAGCAGGGCCTACACAGGAAAGCAATGCTGACAGAAGCCCAAGGAAGGCTGAGCATCTCCCCAGCACGGCTACGACCCAGGCATTCAAAAACAAAATTCCTCAATGGAGACCAAGGCATTCTGTGGGATTGCTCCCTCCCTGAGGGCAGGGATCGGGGTTTCAGAGAAACGTGATGAATCACGGTGGTTTTTAGCTTACTCATCACAAAAAGCACACACACATTTATATATACATATATACACTTTTTTGTTGTTGTTAAACTGATAACTTTGAGGAGAAAACAAAAAAGAATTGCTTGTTATCTAATCTAAGAAGCACTGTGAGCCTGCTTGAATGAGGAGAATGCTTTTTCTTGCCTTCACATTTGATGCAGAACTGAACGCTGGCACTTTCCAGCGCCTCCCCAAGCTAAGCAGCCCCATCTCTTGTTTTAAAAGCAGCTGCATATCTGAAATATTACAGCCACAAAACTCACAGAGATGCATGGGAAGTTTCAAAACAGGAAAACCAACGGCGTTAAAATCTCTTTTCAGTTTGCACGCCTTCCTTCCAGGAATCTGGAATTAAAAAACTGACAGAGCAACAATAAAGGCACCGAGCTCATCAAACGACTTTAAGGAGAGCACACGGCTTCCAGGTTAGCGTGCAGGTTATCCAGGACATACATCCCCCATCCCCAAATCCTCAATCACACAAGCCTGTGTCTCAGCCTCCCCCTCGTTTCTGCCTGGGGGGAGATCTCCCCACTGACTGGCATTTCCCCTCCTGCTGGGGAGGCTTCTGGCTGCACTTTTTCCCCCATCTACTGCGCTCACACATCCTTCATTGTTAGCCAGAAACATGAAGAGCCAGCAACATGCAAGAACTCCGTCATAATAAAGAGTCTCTTCGCAAACAACTGAATCTAACAAGCTTTGTCATGCTTGTTTAGTCATTAGAAAGCTAAAATTAGACAAATACCCTGAGAAAAGAGATTTATAATACGTCATTGCCATGGGCAGCACGGAGGGGAGAGAGACTTCTTAGAAACACCAGGAAAATCAAAACTCTAAATCAGAGCACACAGACACGAGCTGCTAATACAGCAGTCTTCCACTGGAGCTGATATCGACCACCTTCTTGGTAGCAGAACCCAAAGTCATGGCAAACTGGGTGAGGAAAACCCACCTGCACCGTGCAGATGGAAACTTTGGAAGCTGGTTGGGTCCCACTGGGCAGGCAGAGCCCTGCAGGCTGGTGTGTGGTCAGTGGGCTTCCCTCCCTGGGCTCCGAGACCTCCATTCACACCTCTGAGAACATGAGACTTTGGAAGGAGGGGCTTTATCCTCCTCCTGCAGATCACATAACCCAACCTCAAGCAAACTTCTTGCACTAACCCGTAATTCAGTGTCTTCTTTCCAATCAGCTGCTGGGTCCAAAAAAGGACATTTTTATTCCTCACCGATCCAGGCCACTGGGATTTCATACCAGAGTTCACTTGGGAAACTGGAACAAGAGCACATAAGCTTATACTGAGAAAGGAAATACTTTCCCAATAGTTACTGGAGGGCTCCACTGAGTCACAGCCAGCTACCGAAGGCATTACACAACTGGATGTCCTGTTTGGAGAATCCGAAGGATATACAGCGTATGGACATCACACGGTGTTACAGAATTTCTCATACGAAGCACATGCAGTCTTCTTTAAAACCTATGAAGCTGTCAGAATCTTAAGGAGCAAGCTCTGGTTTTGAACAGAGGTGTGCTTTTCATCTTCTATGTCGAAAGCATAAGAAGTGGTTTGCTTTAGAGGGAAATGGATTATTTCAAACCTGCTCTCCCATCAGCACCCCGGCACAGGCACAGCAGGCACAGCATTTGTCTTTCACGTGGGGCTGCACAACGCACAGCCCCACAGGAGCTGCGCATTCCCCGGGAGGCAAAAAAAACCAGCAAGCACAGAAGCCTAGAGAAAAAAAAAATGTAGCAGAAGAACAAAGAATCTTTCGGTGGGAAGGCTGCGCTGCTTCCAAACTGCCACTTTATCTCCTGGAGGGTACAGCAAGTTCAGGCAAACGTGTGCCAACTCAAACAGGGGAGGGTGCAAGCAGCAGCATGACAGCGGGGCTGGGCTGCAGGCAGTGGGTGCTGCAGGGGCTCAGAGGGGCAGAGCAGCACCAGGAACCAAATACGATCTGATGGAAAAAAAGCCTGGTCTCAGGACAACACAGAATAGCTGCTGCTCTCAAGGCAAACAAATAAAGACACTGGGTTCTACTCAAGTACATCTAGGTCTATTTTTGCCCAACGCACTAAAAAAAGGGGCACCAGGGAGGCTGTGGGATCTCCATTCTCAGAGATATTCCCAAGGCAGCCAGGCAGGGCAACAGCAGCTCCAAGCAGACCCCTGGGAGCAGGGCTTGGGGCCAGGAGCTCCAGAGGCTGCTGTAGCCTGCACCATTCCATGAAGCCAACCAGCTGCCACGTGGGGAATTACTGGAGATGTTCTTGTCTCGAAGATGCGCTGTGTGCTGGCTTGGGTCAGATTTCACAGATCCTGCAGAAGAAGCCATAGAGAGGAGGGAATTTTCCAAGTTTTCATCGTACGCTATTTAAACAGCCCTCTTGGTGCCCTGATCACACAAAGACAGGTCACGGCAGGTCAGCTCAACAGAGGAACTTCTTCAGTTTGTGTAAACCGCGAGCTGACCAAAACCACAGCCTAGCCCCACTCCGCAACCACGGCTGCAATTCAGCACAGCAGCCTTATAGACATCCCATCTTCCACGGGACTGAGTGCTGCAATACGCACCACGTGCCTGCATGCCATAAAACATCTTCAGTTCCAGTTTCCACCTGTTTCCTTCGAGGAGCTACTGCTGGCTTCAGAAACAGCACTGCTCATTGTCACCACACTCTGCTTTCTGGCTTGTACTTCTATGCAAAATGCAGGCTATCTACATTGAAATTATAAGTATGTACTGAAGGATTCGTGAAACACCTTCAGCGAGTGGCCTACATGGAGCAAGTCCTTCCAACCACTCCCAATAAGCAGTGATGAGCCGGATTTTGGCTCCTGCCGCTGAAAGAACATAGACTTGAGATGACCTGGTTCACCTGGTACTTAAAAGGTGCACAAAGCACCTTTAGCACAAAGGTTACACCCGAAGAGCTGCAATTTTACATGCTCAAGCAGCGATTTTCATCGCTCCCTCCATGGTAACTTAAAGCAGGGCAGCACAGCTAACATTGCTTCATGCTGGTGCTGCTGCAATGCCACACAAAGCAGCAGGTTTTTGGGAGCAGGGCGCACGGGCAGCCGGTGAGCAGCTGAGTCCTGGTCACCTCTGTGCAAAGCAGCCTCAGCCACCCCTTGGCTGCACACTCCCCAAGTTACCCCCAGCACCTTCCTCCTGCCAAACGCACGCCTTTTTCTCTCGCCGTCTCAGAAGTCCCCAGCAACCATTCCAACACCAGTTAACACGATGAATTAAACCTAAAAAACCTGGGAACAGCTCTCACAGCCCCGGAGCTGCCATGCAGATTTTACTGCCCTTTTTTTTTTGCAGATAGGCAGGGTGTACTTGAAGCAGCTGCCTGCTTTCCAGTTCAAAAGAACACGAAGCTCTTATCTCCACAACCACGCACACTTCCAGGTCGAAGGAGTGTCCAGTCAATGAAACAGCATTTGGATTGCCACGCTCCATGCACATCTCCAGAAGCTTCCCTCTGAGGGTGTATCACAGCGATACTCCTTTGGTTGAATGGTTGGCCCCCATATTTCACAGGTTTTCCTTTAGAAACTTGTAACACGCATGGATTTTTGCAAACAAAGGTTGAAAACCATCAGGGACTGAGAAAACTGCAAACAATGAAATCACGTAAAGCCTTCATGGCAAAGTCTTTCTGAATTCGGGTTTAATTGGAATACAGCAGCCTAGGAAATTATGGTTCTAACCCACAAACAAGCGAGGGAATCTTCAGTAACCCCAGGCAAAAATCCCCTGGCCTCTCAGCAGCACAGTTCAGGCCGAAGCTTTACATCTATTTATAGACCTCGGGCACATATCACTACAATAGCTGATTGTGCTTTGCAGCTGTTTTGTATATCTAGAAGGGCAGGAAAGAACAGACTGCACTTTGATCATTCCCTTTTTTGGAGTATTAAAACAACAACAAAAAATGCCATTGGAAAGGACTCGGTATTTTTGAATCACAAGGGTACCTGTTCCAAGAGCCACAGCTCACGCTCAGCAGGGAGCGCTGGGCCACACGGCCCTTTGTTTACCATCACTGTAAATACGGGCTGCAGAAAATATTTGTTCTGAGAGCATGCAAACTATTTCACCTATCGCGGGAGCAAGCGCCAGACCTACTCCCAGGGATCTACTCCACAAAGCATCTGCTGTTAAGTGACACACGCACAAAAATCGAGATTCAAACCGAAGCAGGCAGCACTGCTGGGGAATGCAAGAACGAAGCTTTTGCTCAAGATATTGTTGTAGGATAAGAATTAACTACATGCAACCTGTAAAACCTGTTGGTATGAAAGCTTTCCAAACACACGTCCCGAGCTAACACTGCTGCACACAGAGGTGTAAATTACTCACAAAGATGAAGCTGTGCCTCCTGTGCTGGGAGCTCCGTGCTCAGGGCAGCATCCATTCCCTGCTCGCACCAGAACAGCAGCACGTACTGCTTTGTTACCCACCATCCTGCCTCCTCAGCTCTTGCTCTAACAACACACTAGCCTGGTATTTTAAAAAGAAAATACAGTCGTGATAAACTCACCCTGACACAAGATGTTAAGCCATACTCAGAGGAAACGGATAGAGTCACAGCCATGGAGCCATCAGCACGAGCAAGTCGTGTTTGTGCTACGTGCAGCACTCCCCAGTCACACATCTGGAGGATGCTCATCACTACGGTCAAACAAACCTCATTCAAAGCAAGGATGGAAACGAGCGCCACGCAAGTACCCGCAAATACCTCATCGTACCAAACCAACCTGCCAGAGAAACATCTCTGATCAACTTCTGATTATTGCAGTAAGACCTAAAACGGGATAACCCATGCACTACAGCCACCTACGTGAGTTTGAAAGTTCATTCCCGCGCAGCCACACGCACCGAGGTACACAAGTAGCTCAAATCACTGCAAACAAACGGCCTGTAAAAGTGATTAAATCAAAGGAAAAAGAGTACCACAACTGAAGGGGCTGATATGTACCTCTGCTGCATCTGCCTTGTTCATTTAAGGCACAGTTCACAGGGATAGAGGGCTTTTTTTCTTAATGTTTGAAGAGCATTTCAGAGAATGTTCTTGACTTTCATTAAGGCTTTCAGGCACTAGTATTATTATATAATATACAATTATAGTGGATAGTACACTTTCTATGTGTCGTATATTGTATTATACGTATATAATGCAATACTACATATTAATGTTAACTACATTTACACATCAACATACATCTACACATGAGCTAGAAACCAACATATAAACTAAGAATCTGCTAAACACGTTATTTATATCAGGATAATACCAAAAAACACCACAGCACCACCGAGACTGCAGTGGCACTGGCAGAGCAAGCCCTTATTGCTGAACGTACAGCAGGGTTTCCCTGAATGCCTTTGAGCAACGATGAAGACGATCCCGGGGCACTTTTCCCTTCCACAAAACTTTCAGCCAACCATTTTTTTTTTTACCTATAAAATGAACTTTCTGGAGCAGACTTCACTACGGCCATCACTGAAATACGACGAGCATTACCTGTGACCAAGATAACTGTTCAACAGAGGGACACTTCTCCATAACATCACTCCTAAAGCAGAGCACGCTGAGCATGAAGTTCAAATGTCAGGTTGGCTCCACGTGGGCCAGACTTCAGCTGGAAGCAGCGCAGCTGCTGCGCGGCCTCAGCACAGCCAGGGGCCCAGGTGGAGGCACAGCCCACGTCCATCCCCCAGCTCATGTCCCCCCTGCACCTCATGTCCCCTCCTGCTGGCACACCAGCCATCATACCATGGCCACCACTGGCTCACAAAATGGCAGAGCAAAGAAAGTTCCACGCTAGGTCTGCAGTGGATGGCAAACTGGTCCAGGTGCAAAATCCTAACCCTGCAGAGCACAAGCACCAAAGATCAGCCTCCAAAGAGCCAGCAGAGCCAAGCCCTGGCCCAGTGGGATGCTCAAAAGCCCAGCAATACAAGCTCCCAGCACAGGGCAGGCAGCCCAGCCCCCAAAGGGCAACAGACCCCACAGTCCCGCTCAGGCCCTTCACTGCCTCAACACTGAGGAACGATTTTCCTCCATGGGATCAGCCAGCCAGCCCCAAGCCCAACGCATGGCAGTGACGTGCTCCTAGGGCTGACCAGCTCCTTGCCCACTCCCTGGGCCTCGGGGCCATGTGCCCAGCGCTGGCACAGCAGATGGCAGCCATCCCAGGCTTCCCAAAATATCAGTGCAGCTGCTCATAACGCTGCCCTTGGTCAGGCCGCGGTGCCTACCAGTAGGGCTCGAGAAATATTTTTACAATTAAGACATTACACACAGTGACCACTATTTATACTTCGATATGTCAGCCTTAAATATTTACTTTTCCACTCACTCAGTTTGCATTATATGCCAACAGATCGCTTTCTTGCATCATTTAAAGAGCTTATATGTACTTAACATTCTCTCAGCAATAAGGCAACAGAGTTACTGTAAAACAACTCAAAGTAAACGATGAGGAAAAAAAAATCTTTGCTACTTTTTATCTAAAATAGATTTCTACTGCAAAGATGAACCATTTTTTTAAGTAATAGATTTGTTTGCCCTCTTCCCCATGATAAAGCAAGAGAGCATTTAAAGAAACCAGAACTAATTTGAACTTTCAACCTCTGCCTGGGCCTTGCAGCGCTGCACGGTGCCCACCCGTGGGCTGGCTGCGTCCCACCCCGCTGTCCTACGGCCCTGGAAAGGATGACCCTGGTTAGGGCAAGGAAATGTTTGCACTTTTAACCATACCACATCCCAGGGCTGTACTGGCAGTTGCTGGACATTCTTCCCAGAAAGCAGCCTGCTTGGCAGCCGTATTTCAACATGAAATTGTTTCCTTTTGCAGACCCAGAGCCGAGCACTGCTGTGGGTATGGGCACAGCCTCGAGGCCCTGGTAGATGATGGAGATGCCCATCACCATTCCTGTTCTTCCTTTCCCATTCCTCACTTGCTGCGAAGTGCAGAAGAGATGCTCCAGGCTGGGTATCACACTACTTCCTTTCTGTTTTGCTTACTGCAGACCCCCTGAGCCTAGAGGTAAAAACAAATCTGCTAGGCTGAGCAAAATGGAACCAGCTCCTCCCCAAAAAGGAACAGTTATCCTCACACCTTCTTTTGCCATTGAGAATCACATCTTTAAATTTTCCTGCTATTAAAACCAGCTGAAGTAGATGCTCGAGAATGAAGAGCCCTGATACTCACTGCCAACCCATCAGAACACAGATTGTGTAACGCTCCAGATCATCTCCCCCATAAAACCAAAAGGATGACCACGACCCTTTCCGATCAAACTTCCAGTGCCTTCCTCAGGTCTCCCATCCTGAAGCACGGAGTGGCTGCAGCACTGCGAGGAGGGAACGGCCACCCGCAGGCTCCGCAGCACGGCTTCCATTCCCCTTCCAGCTGCCTGCTCCCATTACCTCACTTGCTCCTCCAGCCATCCCAGGCACTGCACCGGCCCTTTTTGTGCCTTCCATCTCCATCCTCAGAGCGGAAACCTGGAAGGAAAGGCTGGAAGGAAGGGAAGAGGCACAGGGAAAGTGAAGATGCTGGAGGCATGCAAGGAAATAGTTTCTAAGACTTTAATAAAGCTAAAACACTTTTTCCAACTGGCAGTTGGAAAGCAGAAGTAATCTCACAATCCTAATCCACATGAAGGGGGGAGGCCAAAATCCAGGCAGCCACTGAGCACCACCTGCATCACATCAGCAGCACAAAGCTCACACACCTGCACCTCCTCGCTCACAACGCCCACCATCCCTGGAACAAACAGCACAAGCTGAAGTTTTGCAAGAAGGTGAGCTCCAAGCAGCACCTCTGCTCACGCAGCTTTTGTTAGAAGAACCAGCCTCTTGCATGCATGCGTTTTCCCTTTTGTTCCCTTAAATTAATATGAAGGGAAGTTATATTAATGAGAGGAGATGGGGGGAAAGGACCAAAAAACAACCAACAAGTGCAAGCAAGCAACGGAGCAGCAGCAACTGCCAGACAGTGCCCAAGGAGTCAGGGCTGCAACACAGCCAGCACAGCTTGCTTTCTAGCAAAACAGCACCAATGAGGTGAGCAAAATGTAATTAGAGTTTACTTTTTCCTCCCAAGTGAGTTAGAAACTTGGGTGTTCACAACCTGCAGGTAGATGATCCAAGTGTGGTAGGGCAGAGCTCTCAGGGGCTCCCAACTGAAATGTCAGGGACAGCCTATGTAAGTTCAGGACTTGTGAGAGTTCAGTGCAACGCAAAATGTTTAAAGTGCAACAAGGTTTGCAATAGAAACTTCAATAATTAGACGTGGCACTGCTACATCACAGGTGGAACACAACCAAAGAAAAGACCCAAGCTCCAAACTCCAAAATGAATATATTGAGGAAACTGGATGCAAACGCAGACTGCAGGCTAGAAGCATGAAATGTGCCCTTGCGTAGCTTGATGAGAAAATTGAAGAGAACCAAAAACTCATCAAGTGGTTTAAGCTATTTTTATTTCATTTCCCTGCAATGAAAGAACGGCCAACGTAAAGGTAACTCAGGTAGCCGATGTTCAGCCCCACAGCTCAGAGGCATTACATCCAACTGCAGCAAAATCAGCAAAATCCTTAGGCTCATCAACCCTGGAAACCGCTCTCCTATGCACACACACAGCTTCCACCACTTGCCAACCTTGTCTCTATCAAGTTTATTCTGTTAATCTTTGCTGTGAGCACTTCACATACTTATCCGCTTATCAATGAGCAAGCCTATACAATCACAGCACCAGATAAGGATAAAATAAAAATGAGAAGAGAAAATATTTGAGAACGTTTCGCGACACCAACATTGGCATAAGGTCACAGAGGATCGGCTTTTCCTCCTCCTGGGTTTTTGTCTTTGCACCCAAAGCAGCTCCACCAATGACACTGAGGACCACACAAAAACCCCCTGAAGCAGTCCTGGTCGGCTGACTGCAGATCTCAGCATCCCTCCGACTCACCCTTCCCCACCTCCCCCCATCACCTACGGCACAGAGCTCCTCGCTCCTCTGCATCCCCAAAGATAAAATCTAATGGGTAATTACAGATACAAAAGAAAACTTAGGAATAACTATTTCCCCTTCACAGCTTCCGTCCCGTTAGCATATTTTGCTGCTATAATGCCTACGGGGCTTATCTTCGGTTGCAGGAGAACAAAGAAAACAAACAGGGAGCATTTATCTAAACAAGCCGCAATATTTTCAGAGAAGCTGCCTCGGTGCTACGGGGCCTTGGGAAGTATGTGAGAAATGGGTCGAAAGTAACATTGCTCTTATTTCTATAGCAAGAAGCCATTGTAATAGTTTACATTTAATATCTGAAAATCCTGCCTTCTCCATGTCACAACATATCTTCCATCAGCAAATGGCACTGAGACGCTGTTAGGACTCACATCACTGAGTCCCTTCCCCCTGCCCGGCGGTTTACCCTTTTGAATTAGTAGCAAACAAATAGTAAAGAACAAGAAAGAACATAAAAAAGGAGAAATAAACTGCAGCAGTCCCATCAGATCGGCTGCAATAAGATGTAAATAGAAGTACGCAGTCATCTGCAATAGGGGGGAACTGCCGGGTTTGTTTACAAAGGAGCCTGGTGCTCCTCCAAGGTCCACGTTCCAGCCTGAAAATAACTCCTTCCAACAGCTGTCAGGTGGGGGGAGGCAACAGACATGAGTAGGGTCCTTCCCCAGAGCACACAGCGAGCAGCAGCTCCTTGGGAAAGGCAGGGAGTGACCGGACACCCAGGAGGTCCCAGGAGGACTCCCAGCACCCAGACACAGAAGGCAGGAGCAGGGACCACCCCACGCTGAGCAGAACCTGTGTCCAAAACAGCCCAATAGAAGCAGGGTAAAAGGACTGACCCAATCCGTCCCTCCACGCATGGGTCAAGTGGAGGCTCTGCTGAGTTTTAAAGGTCTCGGAATGCACCTTGGGGGAGAGGCTGCTGAAAGAGCAGCGGAAAGCATCTCAGCTGCATCGCTGCAGTTTGCTCTTTCTGTCCCCAGCATCCAAAACGCTCAGTTCTGTTCCAGGAAATGTCGTGAATCGCCCCAAACGCAGCAGAAAATGTTAGGCCATTAAAGAATCACTTCCTTCCTCCCAAATAAATGTCACTTAAAAGCCCTCTCCTTTCCAGAACTGCTGTAACGCTGCAGTAGGAGGGATAAATCATTATCTGTTTTGTATTAAAGGAAAGAAAAAAAACCCACTCTGGAAAACAGCACTGACAGCAACTTCTCCCTTCCAGAGGTGGAACACTGGGTTCCCACCACGAGCACAGAGCTGAGTGCCAAGCAGAGTGCTGCAGAAAGAGCCGGGCATTGCTGCTACCATAGCAAGGGGCAGGCAGAACAGAGCACAGCGTGCAGCTCCCTGCCTGCACAGCTCCCAGCCAGGCCCCGAGCTCCCACCTGGCACGTGGTCTCCTCCACCCCAAACGCATTTGGGATGTGGGCACCTGTAGGGCCACTGGGATTTGAACCTACTGTGAGAGCTGCAGCGCACAGAGCGCACGGTAGGAACTGCAGTTCGGGCACATGGCATTTCACTGTGACACTTTTGGGCTGCGCCTGGTCAGCCTCCCACCAACAAGCGACAAAGCACCAGGGCCACTGAAGCGAAGTGCTGCAGCAGCTTTGCTGGAGCGGGAAAGAGCGGCACAGAGCACAACCAACCAAGCCCTGGCTGCAGCTGTAGCCAGGGTTCGATGAGAGCTGGCATTCCTCCATGGGCAGATTATTGAGCAGGCACATCAGAAACTAACTCACTGCAATGAAGGGCTGGCAGCTGTTTCCCAGGGCTGGGCTGCACAGCTGCAGATGGGGAAGGAAGTATGCAGAGCCTCCCGACAGCTCCCAAAGCAAGCCCATGCCCCAGTCCCACCAGGGCATCCCCTCCTACCCCCAGCAGTATTCAGTGCACAGCAGTATTCCCAGGTCATGCACTCTGCTTCTGCAGCTGATTTGTATCCCTGGACAAGAGAAAGGGGAAATACTACAGTAACATTTCATCTTCTGTTTGTTATGGTTCGGCTATAAAAGTATCCACATTATATACACATTGAGTCATTTTCTTTCAAGAAAGCCTGAAATAGGGGGTCTGGAAGGGTTTCTCTTCAATATACACAACATGGTAAAAATCACTGCCTCCTCCACCAGTCAGGGCAGCAGTGCAGAGAGAGAATTACCAGCTCCCTCTCTGCAAAGGGGTGAGAATCAACGTGCCATCAGCACAGCCCAGCACCGCACAGCCTCTGCGGCAGCCCCAGCTCACTCAAACTCACAGCTGTATCTTCTTCATAGCTGCGTACAGCTGATGTTCATAGAATTGTCACAGGGCAGTTTGAGCTGGAAGGGACCCTCACGGCCACCTGGTCCCACCCCCTGCATGAACAGGGACACCCACAGCTCCACCAGAGCTCAGAGCCCACCCAGCCTGACCTTGGGGGTCTGCAGGGACAGGGCACCACAGCCTCTCTGGGCAGCCTGTGCCTCACTGCCTGTATTGTAACACACTTCTTTACACTCAATCCAATATTAGGCTCATACAAGTCAAATTGCAGTCCCCAAATACATAGGCAATACAGCTTACTGAAGTGCTTATAAATACAGTACTGTAGGGAAGGACATCAAGCGCGGAAACCTAACAAGCAAATACATCCAAACCTGAAATACCTTACTTCTACATTCTAAAACTATTTCCAAACTCTGTCAACCTCTTGAAACCTCAGATACGGAGACATCTCCCATGACACTGACACTCTGAGCACAGGAGACCTCTACAAAGTCCCAGCCAGGTCAGAAACTTCAAGGCTTCACCTCCATGGACCTACATTGGTCTACACTCCACTAAATGTACAACTCAGTGGGGTGGAGGAGGTCCAGCCATGAAGTTCAAAGGCCATTTGCTTAATCCAGGTTTTCCTAAAGGAAATCTCAACAACAAAAAGCTTCTCTTCCAAAAAATACCCATTTATCACAAAAAGGATAACGTTTGCTTTGACTTTCCTATGCCTCTGTTAAAAAAACCAAACAAACAAATGGACAAACAACCAAAGCAAACCAACCTCACTACCACACAAAACAGGGCATACAATCAAAACCTCCAAACAAAACATGGCTGCAGTATTTTCTTCAGGAGACAGACAGACCCCCAGGCAGCACACTGAAAATCTGACTGTTGAGGAGGACGACGGGGACGATGCTCATAGGCCCAGTGACAGGCAGCAACATAAAGCCTTAAGATAGGAGAGGAAAAGCGATGGGGTGCCAAGTTATCACAGAAACTGAAACCAAAACTGGAGAAATTCCCGGCAAGCCAGCATACATACACTAACACGTCCATGTGTTTATGTGAGGACCGAAGCTGGATGTTGTGTCTCAGTTGTTCTTCGCTCTTTCATGAAAAACAGTAAAAAAGGCAGACACGTTTTGCATCATCGTTTCAAGAGGCGGGATTTCTAGATGACATATTCCTGTTTGCTTTGGTTTGGAGGTCGCATGCAGCCTGTGGAATGAGACTTCAAGGTTTTCAGACAGTAAGCTGCAGAAGGGAAGCCTCCCCTGCGCAACAAAACAGCTCTCCAGACAAGGATTCCCACCGTGACTTCTGGAAAGCGCTGTGGCCGTGGGCACCCAAACCTCCTTACCGCCCTTGGAAGGATCCAGCTGCGAGGTTCAGCTCACAGAGCATTTTCAGAAACACCAGGCTCTCAGGCAAGAAACACCCTAAGGATGCACATACTGAAACACCATCCACACACACACCAGCCGTAACTCACAGCCATTTCACACAATCAAGATTTTTGAGCTCCTTTGGGAAAAGCTACCACGAAATACCGAAGCGTGAGCAAAGCTCCCTGCAGAGGTGGGTGCACATGACTTCAGCAGCAACTCCAGGCCTTCTGTTTACAGCTCCGTGCCCACGGCAGATTCCAGCGCTGTGATGTTTCATAACCAAAGACGTACACGTTCGCTTCACATCCTCAGCAGAAAAATTCAATTAGCCATCGCTACGGATTCCAGAAAGCGGGGTGAGGCGTGGTGTGTGCTCCTCTTAAATGCTTTATTGGGATTATGAAATGACTATTAATACATTTTCTCATCCTCGTGCGGTATTTTTAAGAAAGCTCTCTGCTTCCAGTTGGTGCCAAGCAGCAAGTCAAACATCAAACATTACTCATATTGTCTCATTAGGATCTTACATGTACATACGTGATAAAATCTGTTTCATAACGTATCACAGGAGTGACGTTAGTCCCAAGGAGAAGACAGTCAGACTGAAAGCAAAACAAGTAAAAGCCTTTTACATAACGTTATTAAGTAAGAACCAAGTTCTAAAACCTAGGGATAGATGGGAAAAGGCACCAAAGCCCCAGGCCAAGGCCTGAGAGCTGTTAGCAGAATGACTCTCAGCAAGGTTCCCCCTCCTGGAAGCTGTGGCTGCTCCTTCTGCTGGTGCAGCCCAAGCACTGACTTCCTCGAAGCACTCCCCTCCTGCCCAGCTCCTGTTGTCCAAACAGCGGAAATTCAGAGCTAACAGCACACTTGGTCTCCCTGCAGTCATGCCCTTGCAGCAGCATTTCCTCATGACATCCTGTCCGTAACACTGGCCGTGGCACACAGCTTCCAGACCTACCTGTTTCACTCTCGTCCAAGTCGGTCAGAGGATAAAGACGCCTCATGCCTCATGGGACAGACCTCACGTGGCCATTAAACAGGAGCTCAAATAAATAACCACAACAGTCGGATTCAGGACAAGCTATGTAAAAGCTATCAGGGAGCTCTGTTAGAAGCATTCCTACTATAACATACAGAGAACAGCTAATTCTATTTCATGTATTAGGCACGTATTATGTAGAGGGGTAGCAAAGTCCTCGGCCACAGCAAGTAAGGATAAGACCAAGCGCAGCAGCTCTGGGCACAGACACAGAGGAAAAAGTCTGCTTACCCTTGAAAAACCTCAGGTAGGCAGGGATCTCCAGCAAAATACCCTCACCTCCACTGCCAACCCTTAAATGAGGGCTGGGAAGGGGTGGATCCTGGCTCCAGCCCTTCCAGTCATTCAACTGCATTGCATGCACCTGAGCCCCTTTGGGCTGGCCCTGCCTTCCCACCAGGTGCTCCATCACTGCTTCAGGCCATGACTTAGCATTTCCACTCCAGATGGTATTGATTATTAACTGGTTTTCCTTGCCCTCTCTCCTCCTTTTTTTTGTTCTGCAAGCATAAGACTTCATTACCACACTAGCAGACTTGATTACCCTGCCAGTTCCTCTTCCCTGCCTCAGTTTTGAGGATTTTTCTCATCAGCAGTGTTATTTCATGACCATAACATGATCTCCAAACGTATCGAGCAAGCTGAAGTCAACAGCTAGAGCAGTGGTTGAAGACAACAGCTTCAGCAGTGCAACACAAGGAATAGGAAGCGCTGTCAGTGGAATAAAGACTTGTAGCAGTATTTATGGCTGTTTGTATCGTTTGCAAAGAATTATCACCTAAGTTACTGGAGCAAACACAAACCTAGAAGTTTGTAAGGGGCACTTTGAACTCAAGGGATGCTTGCCTAAGGAAAACAGCTGGGACACCTTGGAACCAAGAAACCTGTCTATCCCTACAGCCTCATACTGGGAGACCAAGTACTCTAAGGCTAAAACATTTTTGGAAAGAAGGAAAGAGAAAATGCATTCAGTGCTGCCAGCCTGGGTGGAAGGCAGCACAGCTCTTGGCTCAGCAGTCCCACGGCAAGCAGCTGCATTTACACACCCTGCACAGCCTTAAGGCAAGTTCCAACTGACTCCTGCAGGGCCGTCCCATGGCGGTAACACATAGGTAGGTAAGAGTCCACGACAAGGCGTTAATGCGGCAGCGGTGAGGAGCTCCTGATGGATGTTAAACATTTGAAGGCTGGGATTATTATTATTTCCCTTCTTTTTGAAGGACAGAAGTGAGATCAAAAATGGTCTAAAAATAGCGGGGAATTTTCAAGTGTCAGCTGCAACGGAAGCAGGAGTCGCTGTCTCTCCTTACAGAGCCAGCAGGGATGGAGGCACAGACAGCCACACACTGCAGAGCGGGGAGAACAGTTTTAGTTCACCACACTGACACTACAGCAACTTGCAGGGCCATGAAATCCCAACGAAATTGGTGCTTTAAAGCGGTGGAAGGAAGTTCTTACATCCTCCACCTGCCAGAGGGAAAAATGAAGCTCATACTGTGAAATAACTGGGGGGAAAAAAAGGAAAGAGGAGTTTAAAACAATCTATTCAAATCATGCATCCGTCGTGACAGGAGATGAACATAAATTATGTGTCTTTCGCTGTGTTTTGTCTCTTCCATCAATCTTTCCCCCTGATAACCCACAATATGAAGGGTTTCACTTAAAGAATGGAAAGTTCTCTCCCATTCGAATAGTCCCTCGCACACCTCTGATGACTGAATGGAGTAAATAGAGAGAAGGAAGTTCAGCCTTGTCAGCTGCAGCACACCAGCCTGCATTTCAACAACGAATTTCAGGCAGCCAAAGAAACAGAGAGGAAAGAAAGCCACTGCAGACATGATTACAGAGCCAGGCTGCGTCCCGTGCAAGGACAGGACTTCCAGAAGGCTTTTCACTGCCTGCAGTTGGAAATCAGTGATCAGAACTGAGAGCCTCAACAGCCAACAGATGATTTTCCCCTAAATAACAAACCAGCTGAGGGGTGAGTCCTCTCAGACAGAGATATTTTTCCACCTGGTCTGGGTTAAAGAGCCACCCAGCAAACCTCCCTCAGCATTTGGAAAGTTCACCTTTCTACACCTCTCCGCCTGGCATTAAAGCTGATGAGCACTACTGCACAAACAAAAACCACCACGTTTACGTTCAGAAGAAGCTCCTTCGTTATATCAGGCAACGTTCTGGGCAAATTCAACCACCCAGCCCCCTACAGCAGGGGCCTTGGAGCTACATGATCTTAAAGGTCCCTTCCAACCCAAACCATTCCATGATTCCACGATGACTCCATGAACTCCTGCCTCAGTAACAGCAGCAAATAGCTCAGGTGGTTTAAAAATGACAAGCTGGCTGCTCAGCTTGAGGCAGCCTGGGCTAGGAGCTGCATAGCAGCCAACAGCCACGAGTGCGGGGGGGATCTTTGACGACAGTGACTTGCACCAGGCTAACAGCACACAAACACACCTCCCAAATGAAACCATGGCTCTGTCACACGATGCTCCATAAACAGAGCCAGCATTCTTCCCCGAGATGCTCACGCATTTTGAGTGCTCAAAATCAGGCACTGGTGAGCCTGGTATTTCTGGGAATGTGGCTGGCTGGCAAACAGCGAGCGTGACCTCCTGAGCAGCAAGAGGGAGAAATGCAAACAGACGAGAAGACATGAGAACAACAAAGAGCACAACAACAACATTTCCAGAAGCAGGACTTTTTATACCCTGAAAGGAGATCTCTGACTCCACAGAGGAGCCCAGAAGGGACACATTAATGTCATCGTCTCGTGTATTATGTGACTCTTGCTATCTCTCATAGCCCTCAACAAATCTATTTGCCGGGAAGCTTAGCTAGAAAACAGAAAATGCAAATTATCTGAAATGCCACTGCAAAAGACACAAAATGGACTTGGGTTTATCTAGAGAAAACATCACAGCAATGCTGCTCCCCTGTGCCCCAATCATCTCCATGGGAAGGAGGTGCAGTGCGGACAGAAGGGCTGAGCAATCTCACAGCGAGAGCAGACACAAATGGGAAAGCGCCGCGAGGCCCTCAGTGGCTCTCTATCCATGCAGGTTTGGTGGGGCAAGAAGCTCTGCTGCTTGAAATAAGGAAGCATGGAATCATCCTATCATTTATCAGCCAAATGAGGAAGAAAACATTCTTCCATCCTAAAAACCTCCAATGACCCCCGAAGCAACACCAGGAAAGAGAAACCGAGTTCTGTCCCGCATCCTCCCAAACACATGCAGAGCAGCAGGAGGATGACTCAGGGCACCTCTGTCACTGCTGTCCCATGTCCCAAAACCCAGGGCAGAGCTCACATCAGCATGAGCCCTGAGCCCTCAGCACCCCATCCTGCTGAGGAAGAGCCAGCTTGGCAACACTGGCTCAGCTTCAGCCAGCAGCAACGGCAGCACAGGCAATTAAGAGATAATTCGCCAGGCACACGACATGAAAAATAGGATATCATTAAGATACCAAAGGTTGAAAGGAAGCTGAGAAATGAAGTGTTGGTAGGGAAATAAAGCTTATGCCTGTTATCTCCGCAGCACTTTGATACTTGAAAAGAATAAGACACATGACATAATTAACAACCACAACAAACTTCCTCTGCTCTGCTGCTGCTATCAACTAACGCTCAGGGAAAACAGTAAGGCAACGGAGCTGCCCAACCCGCATCAGCACGCTGCGGGGACAGCAGCATCCTTGCAGGAAACCCAACCAAGAACAGAAGTCTGAGAAAGATGAAGAAGCAGCACAGCTGGCACGGGGTACCGCTGCTCCATGCAGCGCTCCTGTGGTCTCCTAGAAAACATGGACAAATGCACACAAGTATTTCAGAGCAGTACCGTCAGTCTCCACAAGTCCATTCACGTCACTGTGATGAATGACACTGAGCACGGTTATAAATTTAGCAGAAACACTTAATTCCACTTGCTGCCACAGCCCAGCCCTTCACTGCATCTAGCCATAAAGTCAGAGGGAAGAAGGAAAAGAAGTGTTTAAACACCACTGGGTTGTTTCTCTGCAATCGGTACAGAAATCTGTTGTTGATGCTATTTATTTTCACCAGAAAAGCAAAATTCAGCTTGGGCTGACAGAGGGATCACAGCTGAGCCTTTCTTCTCCAAAGCACGCTTCCACACGCGTACATCGGCGTCGAGCCATTTCAAAGAACTTCACCGCATTCGTATTTGTAGAAGTCAAACAGAAAGCTCAACCCCAGCACACACATCTGCTGCAGCTCCACGGCTCCCAGCCGCCAGCGTCGGTGTGGATGTTTGTCCTCCCCAGGAGCCTCATTTCAGCCCCGGTGCTGCATGCAGACAGCTCGTTCCCCAAAAATAAGTCTTTGTGTCACACCCCAAGCAGCACCTGCCAGGCGAGCGCGCTGCCGTCGCTCCCGGCGCTCTGCCTGTCCTCATTTGCTGACCTTTCTGCAGCCACTTTGGCCTCGTCCCGTATTTACGGCCCCAAACCTCTCCTTCCCCCAGCCACAACACTCTCCTGCAACTCCTTTGGTTCCTTCCACGCCATTTTCCATCCTTTCCCTTTAGAAGCGTGTGCATTAATAAACAGAACAAACTCACGCCCTGTTTAAGGGCTTGCCACACGAGATTCTAATGAGATTCCGAGCTCGTTTTCACTCTTCTATGAGTGGGGACAAACAGCCCCGTGACACGGCAGCACGGCCCTGGGGGCAGGCAGCTCCACAGAGGGAGCCAGGCCAGCGCGTGCAGCTCCGTGCCACCAGCTCTGCTGGGAGCTGCATAGGAAAGCCAACGCTCTGCAGAGAAGTGACCACCGGCCCCTCACTCCAGCCGTACGGGGAGCCGACTGATCCCCAGCGTCTTGTCCAAATCGCAAATCTGCAGTTTCATTCGGAGCTGCAGACAGCACAGCATCTGCCAGCGCGCTGAGCCACCCCAGTAACTTTTTCCAGCGTCACTCCGAACCGTAACAGCTCGCTATCAAACTGCCAAACTCGCAGCGCTCACTCCGTTCTGAGAATCCAGCTGTCAGCTTTCCCAAGTGCCTCCGCAGTCCCAACTCTTTCGGTGCCAACAAACTTTTCACAGATGCACATAATTTCACCAAACACATATGCTCCATGTATGGCACACGAAGTCAATTAACAAGTTTATTTACTGCATTCGAGGATGACACAACAGCACAACAAAAACCTCTCGCAGACAGCAAGCGCCTTCACCTTCTCCTCCCTGCAATGCTACATGCTCACAAGTAGCTTTAAGGAGTTTCGAAGTCAGAGAGCACTTTGAGTACCCCCCCAAAAAAAGGCATGAGCTCCTTCATGCACATCATCACCACATCTTTCTCTCCAAAACTCCCTCGGCGCCGCCGAGCCCCAGGCACGCCGAGATACGCGTACAGCACGTTCAATCTGCAAGTCAACAAGCGCAAAGCACGCACTGGGGAAAAGATATTCCCTTGTAAAAGGAAAAATAAGAGCCGAGTACAAAACAACGGCACGTACCTTTTAACTGGTCAGCCACCACGCTCTGACCGACCCGCTCCGTCACTTTGCCATCCTCCATTTCGTAACGATCGTCCAAATATTTCGCAGTAGCTTCTGAAATATGGACCTTCCCAGCCACCCCCAGCTGCTCCATCAGATTGGCCAAGTTGACGTCGTTGGACCACACGTCGAATTTGAACCTCCTCATTCCCAGGATGCCGCACAGCACCGTCCCGGTGTGGACGCCGACTCTCATGTTGACCATCTCTTTTTTCTCCTGGCAAAACTGCTCAATGGCTTTGATCATGCCCAAGCCCATCTCGATGCAGCAGTAAGCGTGGTCTGCCCGTGGCTCCGGGCAGCCGGCCACGCAGTAGTAGCAGTCCCCCAGCGTGCTGATCTTCTCACATTTAGTGTCCTCGCACAAGCGGTCGAAGCGCCCAAAGAGGTCGTTGAGGAGCCCCACCAGCGCGTGGGCAGATTTATTGGCGCTCATCTTCGTGAAGCCGACGATGTCCGCAAACAGAATGCTCACCTGCTCTATCTGCTGCATTTTAAAAGGCCGGAATATTATGGGGGTTTTCTGGATGGAGGGCTTCTTCTTCCTGTTCTTGGGGCTCGAGGTGGAATGACGCTTGATGGAGTTCTCGCTCTCATCATCGCCCTGTTTCATTAAGTCATCAGCTATTATTCTGGGCATAACAGAGTGAATCATCCTCTCTTTCAGGGCTTTTTCCACTTCTAAGTCTTTCCCATGCATGATGGATTGCCCCACCTTCAGGAACGTGCTTCTGGACCTGACTTCGGACATGATAAATAAATGAACGCCGATGGCGTGGATGCAGATGTGAAGGAAGGCTTTGCTCAACAGCTCCCAGTAAACCGCGCCGCCTCCGAGCGGCGTGAAGCAGTTCTCATCGCGGAAGTGATAACCAAAGGTCTCAAAGAGGACCGAGTAGGACAGACCCAGAAACAAGCTTAAATACAGGGGTAAGTGCATCACCGTGTAGAGCAACAGGAGCACTTCGACGCACATGGAGAAGCTGCCCACTTGTGACAGGCAGGTGTCGGGGGGAGCGGCAGGGCCCGTCCGGTTGGACCCATCACCGCTCCCCGAGAGGGGATCCAGGGCCTGGAACTGCGGGGCCAGCGTCAGGGCGAACACCAGGAGCGTGAGCGTCAGCGAAGTCCACACGTAACGGCGGGCGTAGGCCGTGGTGAACGTGAAGGCAAAGAAGGCCACGCACACCAAGAGGAAGCACAGGGCCGGCACCATGAACACCATCTGCTTCTCCCTCATGTGCACGCCGAAGTAGATGCCCCAGAGCAGGCAGGCCACGCCGATGTAGAAGAGGGCGTAGCGGAAGCGGCGCTGGGTCTGCGGGAAGCAGCGCTCCATGCACGCCTCCTCCAGGTTGGTGGAGTCGAACTTGGGGTCCCACCAGCGGGACGAGGCCCTCTCGAAGAGCTGCGGCAGTTTCTTCTGCCGGCGCAGGCCGGGCCCGCCGCCTCCGCCCGCCCGCCGGGTGCCCCCCGACTCCCCGGAGCTGCAGCTGGACGAGATGCTGTACTTGCAGCGCTTGGCCGAGGAGCAGCCCTGCTGCTGCCGGGGGTTGATCCTCACCGTCACGCTGTTGCTGTCCCCGCTGGAGTCGCAGCTCACCTCGGTGCTGTGGTGATGCAGCAGCTGCTGGTGCGGCGGGGAAGCCATGTTGTCGGTCCCTCCCGAAGAGCTCCTCCGCGTCGGATCCTTCGGGGCCGGGAGCGCGGACGGCCGCCGAGGCCGCCGCTCAGTTTCCCGCCCCGGGCAGCGCCGCGGGGCTCCGCCGCCGGCCGGTCACGGCACGCAGCGCTGGGGGCCGCGAGCAGCCCCGCATAGTCCCGCCGCCTCGCACGCCTCCGGGCGCCCCGCGGGGCCGCCGCCCGCCGCCCGCTGCCGGGGCGGGGCGGGACGGACGGCCGCTCAGCGCCGCGGAGGGGCCGCCGGGCCCCCGCCGGGAGGGGCGCGCTCCTCCATGTCGGCCGCCGCCGGTTCCTCCCCGCGCCAACGGCCGCCGTGCGGGCAGCGCCCCCCTCGCGGCCGGGCCGGCCCCCCCCTCCTTCCCTCCCCCCTACTCCGCCGCGCCGCCTCCGCCCGCCGGGACGGCCCCGCCGGCCGCCCCCCGCCGCCGCCGCCGGGCCTCGGGCCCCGCAGCCGCGCGTTCCTGGCGCCGCGAGCGGCGAGCGAGCGCCTCTGGGCGGACCCTCCGCCGCCGCGGGGCCGCCGCCGCGCTCCCCTCCCGCGGGGTGGTGCCGCCGCCGGGAGCCGCGGAGCGGAGCGGGGCGGGAGGAGGAGGAGGCGGCGGGCGGGGGCGCTCGCTCAGGCGCGGCGGAGCGCGGCGCGGGCGGACACCACCTTCCGCCGGCGGCTGTCACGGGCTGCGGGCGGCGCGCGGGGCTCCGCGGGGCCGCGCTGAGCTAACGGGGCGGGGAAGGCGCGCGGCGCAGCCCTACGGCCCGCCCGCCGTCCTGCCTGCCGCTATCGGGGCCGCGCCCCGCGCCGCGCTATCTCTTCCTCCCAGGCGCTGCCCTCCGCCCCGTCCCGCACGGCCCCGCGCTGCTCCCGGCACGGCCGTGCCCCGCTCCCTCGGGAGCGCGCGGCGCTGGGACTGCAGCCTGCGCTCGTCCTCAGTAAGGATCCGAGCGATGGTGCGGAACGTGCCGTGTTCCTTCGGATCGTGTTCCCGTCTCCTGACGCACTCGGATGCCGAGGCGATCCATAACCAAGGAGCCCCGTCGATAGCGGTCGTTGTTTCGTTTCGGCTGTGACGCCGCCGTCCCGTCCCGGCTGAGCCGAGCGGGGCGGTGTCACTGCGGCCTTCCCCGGGGCTCCCCTGGGAGCGGCCGTCGATTCGCCCAAACGTGTTTCCACGTCCAGTGGCTTTGTGAAGGAGTCCTGAAGTGTGCGGGCAGAAAGAGGGGAACTAGGAAATGGTTGTTAGAGCCCTTCTTGTTGCTGAGTGCCTCAGGGTGTCATTGAGAAGAACACGGGGTTGGTTTTCTTCCAGGTACAGACGTGAGTTTTCCCACTGGCACCAGCCAAGTCGTGACTTCGCTCTGTTCCTTTGTTAAGCAAAGCATTGGTTGTGCAAATGCTTTGCTTAGGAATGTAGGAAAAGCTGAAGCCCCCCACACTGGTATCTTAGTACTGAAGCACGGGCTCTAATTCAACATCCAAAGTGTAGAATTGTAGAGTCTTTCAGGTTGGAGACCTCTCAGATCTCCAGGTCCAACCCCAGCCCACCCCTCTGTGCCCACTGCCCACGTCCCTCAGTGCCACATCCCCACAGTTCTGAACACCCCATCACTCCCCGCGTGGCAGTGCCAGCACATCACTGCTCTGAGAAGGAACATTTCCTAACGCCCAACCTGGACCTCCCCTGGCACAGCTTGCAACCTCCCGTCCTGTCGCTGTTACCCAGGAGCAGAGGCTGACCCCCGCCTCACCACAACCTCCCCTCGGGAGGTGCAGAAGGTGATAAGGTCTCCCCTGAGCCTCAACCAGGCTGTGCAATCCCATTCCCTGAGCTGCTCCCCATAGTGCCGGTGCCTCTCACCCCTCACAGCTCCGTTACCCTCCTCTGGAAGGTTCCTGCTTGCACCGTGCGCTGCACACAAAGGCAGGGGCAGCTCGAGCGTGTTTACCCTGTACGCATGAAGAGGAGACTCAGAAGCAACAGAAATGTGTCTTGTTCCCCCTGTGCTCCATTAAAGTAGGACTTTGTGTGCGCTGAGGACAAACAGAATCACATCAAAGATGCTGCGTACATCACAAGTTTTACCCGGAGTGACCCACATGATCCCAGGTTTTGGTCACTCGCTGCTCAGAGACCGCTTTTGATCTCCACTAATGAAGTTCTCTCCTCTTTCCCAGCTTTCACATACTGGCTTGGAGGACAGTGAGATGGGATCAAGTGGGACCGAGGAGACACCGGGCTGGTCCAACCCCTCTAGGAAGCTTCAGGGTTGCTCGGTGTCCTCTGCCCCGAGGAAGCTCAGCTGTCTGAGTAAATTTCTTTTAAGCCCATGCCACTAAATCCATGTATTTAGTCTATACAATTTGATTTACTTCCCTTCTCAGAGGCACAGCTTTGTCAGCTCTCCTGATGAGCTTTTGTTTGACATTCATAATATTGTACTTTGCTGCTTATCTGGTGGAGCCGTGCGGAACTGTTCGGGGGGGCCCTGCAACGTGGCAGCCCACATGGTGCTTTTTTAGGCTTCACAAGCTGCCTCCACAGGGCACAGAACACGGATGGGAACCGCCGCCAGAACAACACCGGTATGGATGCCTGCCGTGGTGTAGCTGTTGAGGAGGAGTGCTCTTTAGGAGTTTGTGGTTTTATTGTATGCTGGCGCGGGGAAACTTACAGCCTGGAAGAAAGGCGGCATGGGCACCACGGATGGAGACTATTCATCCCATCTGGTTCAGGAAACAGCACAAATACTGAAGGAAAATATGGCAGAACCCGTTCAGCCCATGCAGAGACAGTAACGCTCAAGGGAGAGGAAGAGATGCCCCCTCCCCGCTGTCCCACCCTAACGGAGAGCAGCGTTCACCTTCTAACAGACTCCTGCTCAGCATCAGTGCTGAGCTTCTTCTGGACCCCGACAACCTCTGGGTTATGGGGAAAAAAACAGACATCTCTGACTTCTGCTTACAGATGAGCAGCTGAACAGTAGGCAGTGTTACGGACGATTGTCACTCCTCTTAAGTTCAGGTTCACCGTGATGCTCATCGCACTTTTCCTTGCAAGCAGAGCGCAGGGCTCACCTTTGGCATCTTTCCCATGCGGAGCAGAGGAGGCTGAGTAAGTGGTGCATTCTTCTCACTTCCTCGCGGTGGCCAGGTTCTTTGTGACTGCTCTGCATTCTCATCCCTCTTCAGAAGGGGCTCAGATTACCCGCGTTACCGACACGGCTTCATCTCCCAGACGAGATGCTTTTCTGCGCTGTGCTGAACTCAGTGCAGACCCGCTCACTTGGCGATGTCTGCCGCCGGGACGTGGCTTCCCCTGAAGCTGCTTTTCTGTAAGGCGAAGGCAAACTTCAAGTTTATGGCTCGTTCCATTCATAACGAGAAGTTCCCCTGACTTGCCAAGCTGCTGAATAAGCTCGGGCACCTCACCCTTGAGTCAGCAAAGCCCGAAATAGAAACTCGCTCTGTTTCCGAGCACAGGAAGCACCACTGTTGTCTGCAAACACAGCCACATCCAACATGGTTTTTTATAACTCCAGCTCCTCGCTGGAGGAACTTGAACGACATCCTTAAAAACAAAACAGAGCAAAACTGTTTTCTTACTTGCAGTGGGGAAGCTCAGGTCGGTATGAATGGAGCTGCACGGGATGGAAGCACTGAGGAGCAAGCAGTGGGAGGTCGAGTGGCAGGTGGGGAGGCCAGCCAGCACCGACCCCCAGCATGGCTGCAGCTGCTTCGGATGGCCAGAGCTGGGGACAAGGGATGGCCAGGCCGGAGCAGAGCCCCAGGCCATTGAGGAGCAGTGGCAGGAGGACAGGGTGGGTGCTGAGAAGCCGATCAGAGCCCAGCTGTGGAGACGTCCATCTGAGACGCCCTGAGCAGAGTGCAGTCCTACCTGGCCACGACCATAAAATAGCTAAAAACAGTGAACATGACCAACACTTGCATTCAAGGGGTGTGGACTTACTTAGCTGTAAAGTCATCAGCGGGACTTCCGTGAGTAGGTGGCAGGCAGTGAGAAGCCACGTACAACCAGTCTGTATGTGCTGCACTGGGGAGGAGTTTCTATGACTCCAAGTCAGGCCACTGAGAAATATAATCCCAGTGTTAATTCACGTGTTTTCCCTTCTCAAGAGGCTGAGCTCACATTTTACCTTGCAGATGCACCATCAGTCATTTCCAGCACACCACAAGAGCCCCATGGCTCCCACAGAGCCCCGCTCACCCCAGGTTTTGCCTGCCTGCATCCTGCAGCACAGCCTCTCTGGGTCTTCCTGCCCACGTGCATCTGCATGGCTGCTGAGCTGGCTTTGCCTTCTGCACAGAGCAGGCGGCTCCATCTGGCACATGGCAACCCCATCCAAGCCCTGAGCAAGTGAGATATCCCATCATCACATGCTAAGGCAGCAAAGCCTTTTGTCTCAGGTGCATTCCCCTTTCCCTGCAAATTTCACTGCAGCCTCCTCCAAGGAAGGGCTGAGTGCCTGCATGCTGTGCCCCATGCTGCTCTGCTACCTGCTTCCCTCCAGCCACAGACATCCTGTGCATAGCTCAGGTGATACTGAAAAACAGGCTGTGAGCCAGCACTATGGAGAGATGGCAAACAACACCTTTCTGTTATCACAGCTCACAAATTTGGATAACCTGTCATCAGAATCAACACAGAATCGTCACAGAATGGCCTGGGTTGAAAAGGAGCACAATGCTCACCTCGTTTCAACCCCCTGCTATGTGCAGGGGCACCAACCAGCAGACCAGGCTGCCCAGAGCCACATCCAGCCTGGCCTTGAAAGCCTCCAGGGATGGGGCATCCACAGCCTCGTCTTCATCACATAGTTTCTGTGGGAGATCCATATGGATAAAGGGAGCTCTGCTGCATGGGAGGGACCCCAGAGGACATGTCTAAGCCATTCAGATACCCCACAGGCAGGTTTCCTCTGAGCGTGGCACTTGGGGCAGGATTTCCCTGCATTACCATGGAAGAAGTGATAGAGATTTGAGAAAAAAAATGTTGTCATTTCTGCAGTGCGATGTATAACTCAATTCTGTCGTTTTCTGACTTCTGCAACAGCACGGTTGCAACTTGCAGCACGTCTTGTGTTTGACGCTTTGGATTGTTCAGCTGAAAAGAGGTGGGGAAGAGAACGTGCAAGCCCAATTGTGGCCTTATGCAATCCTCTTGTGCACACTGCACGGGTTTTGAAGAAAGACCTGCTGCAAATCCACCAAAAATCCCAGCTCCGGGCCTGAGTGCTGCAGGGAATTACACGGCTTAAACCTCAGTGCAGTGTTTGCTGGGTGTGCACTGAGCCCTTTTCTGAGCGCAGGTTGCTGAGGCTGAGGGAATCACGGCGTGCTGCTGTCCCTGAGCTGTGCTGGAATGGCAGCAACGCGGCGTTCCCATCTCCTCATACAGCAGCTTCATCCTTCCAGTCTCTGAATGTTGCAGTGTATTTTAACTGCAAATCTGTTCTCCTGTGGGCGTGGGTGCCAGAATCACTGGGGGGGGGGGGGGGGATGGGGAGGGGGATGGGGGCAGGGAAGAGAGAGAGAGAGGGAGATCTGTGGCTATTCTTTATATTTATTTTGCCAAGAAAGGATAGGAGTGAGGCACCTGCACAGCTCTGTGCAGGATTTCATGGGCTGGCTGTGGTTTTCCGGGCACACAGGTGGCACATGATGTCCTCTGCTCCCCTGGGGCAGACAGGTCTATGTGGCAGTGCTGCATGCTCTGCCTTCCCACAGCACTGAGGAATGCTTATTTCTGTGGCAATTTCTATCTGCAGACATTCCAAAAGCTTGGAAAGAGCACACTTCCACTGTCCTGAAACAGTTTGTGTTTGCTCAGAACTTCACTTCATTGCATCTGAAAGCGGAGCACGGAAGGATGTCTCTGTGTCCATAGAGCAAGGTGGGAAGAAAATGATGTTGCAAACACGAATGCACAGAGCTTTGGTGGAGGTGGAGACCCTTGAGTGGGTGAGCTGGGGAGCAATAGGTACTGAACTTGTATTGAAAAGTGAAAGATGGCGGAGTGAGAAGTTACACAGTCCAGCAATGACCAACTCGATGCGGCTGGAATCTCAGAATGAGGCCCTAATCCTTTTATAAACAGGGGGATGGTTAATGGGGGTACTGACAGCCGCACGTGGTGAGCAATCATCAAATAACCCCTGATCCCCGTGCTCAATGGCACAAACCGAGCTCTGAGCAGCACAGTCAGAAAACCCATCACCTCCACAGGCTTTGGGGGCACTGAGGGGTCCCTCTGGCCTGCAGCTCTGGGGGCTCCATGGAGGATTTGCCCCCACAAGCAAGGCTTGGGCTGAATTGGGTGGGTTAGGACAGCTGTGCTGATGGCCGAGGGCTCGTGCACCCTCCAGGCCCTGTGCTCCAGCCCAGGCTGCCCAGCCCCTGCCGCGCTCAGGTTGGCTGTGCTAAGTGGCTTTTTCCTGCCTGCTGATTTCTCCCCTTTCACCCCCCTTCTTTCAGTTCCACCCTCAGTTTTGGCTCTGTGGAAGAGCAGTGAAAATATCCTGTTTGTCTTTGCCGGCTGTTCAAGTAACATGAATTTATTAAATCTCATTTCACGATGCTCCAAAGGCACAAAGAGTAATGAGTTCTGTGTTTTGATTTCAGATAGCCCTCGTTAGCAGAGGAGGAGCTTCCCGTGATCTTCCCAATCACTGACAGGACTCCAAGGAGAAGCGGGCAGGTGATGGTCACACCTGGACCACACAAGCAAGAAATGCACCTCACGTCAGCCCCCGAGCCATGGAAGCACTTAATGAAGGATTTCCCTTAGTCGGGATTCTCGCTTTTCCCTCCTTGAAGCGCCCACCTCAAACCCCAGGACCGGGCTCATCGCGGTGGAGGTGTGCTGGCTTCTCACCAGATGTTCCATCCTGCCCTGTCTCCTCCATGCAGAGCTTCTGCAGGGCAAGGGAAGCTCCAGGAGCCTTCTGAATAAGTGGGAGAGTTCATCTATTTGTTAGTGAAAGCTGCCGGATCAGCTGGACGGAGGTGTCTGAGGGTCGGAATGTGCAGCAAGGCAGGACTGCCTTTAAGCAGCTTTGGTCGCACAACGGAGTCTGAGCTATCTGAGTTAGAAGGGCAGAATGTCCTCACTGAGAAATGCAATTTAGAAGCCCGACAGCTTGAAAACAGCTGGAAGGGTTTGGGACTTCCTGGGGAGAAAAAAATCACCTTTGGCTCAATGAGATGTGGAGGATTTCAAGCCCACAGTGGAAGTTTTTGGAGAAAGTTAGGACTAATGAAAATGGAGGATTACAGTTTCAACTGTTTTGCAATCGTTGGCCTCGGTCCTTCAGACACTTTCACACATGCTTAACTTTATATGTGTGGTTTGCTTTGCTGACCTGAATGGGATTATTTACACGTGTAGATCTGAGGACGTGCGTAAATGTTGACAGAGTGGCATATTCCGACCGTAGCATTTGTCTCCAGAAATGACACCATGTCAAGGTCTCACCGGGGGCTCACGGAGATCCTTCATGCTGGAAAAAAAACCCCACAGCCAAAAGCTGGGAAATGCAGGAGTTCAGATTCCTGAGTCCATCTTAAATCTGCTCTCATGTGAATGGGATCTTTTGTTGTGCCACATCAGGGCGCCGTGCCACCAAATTGATTGGGCAGCTGTTAAAACGTGCACCTTTATGCATTCTGACTCCATAGGGAGATGCCGCATGCCCGCATCTGAAGGGTGTCAGGGCTGGGGGCTGGGAAAGGACACCTGGCCAGCAGTGGGGTGCGAGGGGTTCCCTCCCTGATGGAAGCGGAGCATCAGAAGTGTTTCCTGGAGCACAGGAGCACGTTCTACCTGCTGTGATGTGATCTGCTGAGAGCCTCCGAAACGCCCATAAATCACCTCTGCAAACTGCGCCTCTAACGTTTATCGGCTTGTTTCTGTCTGCGAGCCAAAGTGCCATTAGGCTGACTCATATTTTGGCATTTTGTGTTTGTATACAACAAGACGATGTTTGCAAGCAATGGAGAAAAAAAAGAAAACACAAGGAAACCCTTCTTGAGCAGCACTGCGGTCCCTGCGGGCCCGGCCCTGCTCTGCAACGCCCCCAAGGAGCAGAGCTCAGCACCTGCCCCTCTTTTCTTTCTCTTTCCCTTTCCTTTCCCCTCCCTTTTCTTTTCCGTTTCTCTTTCCCTTTCTTTTCTCTTCCTTTTCCTTTCTTTTCCCTTTCCCTTTCCCTTTCCCTTTCCTTTCCTTTCCTTTCCTTTCCTTTCCTTTCCTTTCCTTTCCTTTCCTTTCCTTTCCTTTCCTTTCCTTTCCTTTCCTTTTCCCTCTCCCTGTCTTTTCTCTTTCCTTTTCCCTTTCCCTTTCCCACCCCCTTTCCTTTCCTCACCACTCTGCGGGGCTCAGCCCCACGCCAGGCACTGTGTGCTGGAGCTGGGTGAAGAGCAGCGTGTGGGGCGTGGGAAGGGGAATGCAGCGGCCACCAAAGCGGAAACTCTCGGATGCAGATGTGCGTGGAAAGCTGAAGAGCTCACAGTTTACTCTTCCTTCCTCCCACAGCAACAGAACTGCAATGATGTTTTTAATGGCAGGTAGGGCAGGAGGTGGGCTTCTGGCTGGAAATCCTCCGTCCTGCTGAGAAACACCAGATTTAGGAGCAGCAACCATTAACCGCGGCATTGAGAAGCATCGGGCAGCACCCACACTCTCTGGGTCACCTGCAGCCTTGGCCTGGCTGCTGGCACCACGGGAGGTCCCCCAGTGGCTGCAGGAGCAGATCTGGTGGCTGCTGCCGTGCTGCTGTGTTTTCTCTGTTCCTCCCACTGCTACTCCTGCTAATATTAGCAGCACTAATTGCTCGTCGCATACCATGCGCGTGCATATTAGTGTTTCAGAACGGCTAATCGTTGTGTTCTGTAATTAAACAGCCACTAATGAACATGCTGCAAAAGGAGCAGCCTGTTGGGTTGCACCCTGGCTCCCTGCAGAGCGCCCTTGGTCTTGCTCTGATGGAAGGCACCGTGCCGCCGGCTCCCCGTGCATGGTTGGCTGAGGAAAGGCAGGCAGCTTTCCATGGGAAGTCACACCTGGAGAGCCTTGGGGCTCCCTTCACTGCAGGGAGAAGTGTTGGCCTCGTGCTCACCGTGAGAAAAATCAGTTGAGTTACAGGCACTGCTCCTTGCCTCTGCAGCATAGAAATAGAAACCACATCAACTTCAATGCAAAAAGCCACTGGGTTGGGTTGGAAGTGGATGGTCTTCAAGGTCCCTTCCAGCGTAAGTCATTCTATGATCCTGTGACACTTTCATCCCTGAAATGCAGCAGTGCTGCTGGGGGTGATAAGGTTACAGGCGGTACCTTTTAATGGGCAAAATACAAACATCTGGGGGGAGCTTATTCAGGGTTCTGAGCCTTATGCAGGGAGCAGCCCATCACCTCCACACACACCAGGGCAGGTGATGGAGACCTCGGGGCATTACACGGGGCCAACAAGGCAGTGGGACTGTCACCTTTTGCTGAGTGCCAGCAGTGCCACTGCTGGGGGTGGGCAGCTCCTGAGCCCTGGGCTGCAGCACGGCGAGGCTGGGAGCAGTGCTTGTGTTTTCCATCCAAGGGATGCGCCAGAGCTGCTGCCAGCACCGCATCTCAGGGGAATCGGTTTTCATTCTGCCAAGAGCATTAATTTCTCATGATTCACATCTCTAAAGCAGCTTTGGAAAGAAAATGTGCTTTCGCTAGTCAGACCTTCACGCACGTCAAGATGCCACAGTTTTTTCCAGACTTTCCAAAGGAAGCCACGGCTGAGCGAGACATTCCTCCTCCTCCTCCAGCTTTCCTGCAACAACCCTTTCAGATCAGTGAGCTAGACGGATTGTTGGAAGGACGCACAGACAGAGCTGGGCAGCAGGGTCCCAGGCAGGTCAGGCACCGACGCAGTGCTCCAGGGGCAGAAGCCACAGCCACGAAAGATGTTGGCTGCTCACACGTGTCCCTGGGCTTTGTGATGGGGCAGCAGGGGGACCCTGTGCTTGGGGGATCCTCTGTGGGTCAGAACACACTCCTCCTAGCCCCTGGGAAGGAGGCACAACAGCCCCTGCCGTCTGCTTTCCCTACCTACCCCTTCCTCACACCACAACAGTGAGAAAAACTAAGCAGGCACCCATGGGGAGTGAGTTTGGAAAAGATCAGGATTTATTAGACAGGCTGATGTTCAAACTGACAGTTTCATCCAAATGCACATGATCATGGGCAGCTATGTGGGCCTGTGCCCCAGCTGTGCCACTCCCAACAGCATCCGTCCAGCACCCCCTCAGGACAGATGCCTGCAGCCCTGGTGCGGAGGACGCAGGGGCTTTGGGTTTCTAAGCAAAACACCAAGGTCCCCATGTTCCCCTTCCCACAGCTCCCAGAGCTCCCCTAATACAGCTGAGAAGGGCTGGGCTGACCAATCCCACAGCTGGGACTGGCTCAGTGTCACCCACCCCTCCAACATGAGGCCAAGGCTGTCTCTGGCACTGGGCCACTGCTGCCATCACTCTCACATGGGGTGCTGTGTGGGGCACTGCACGGGAGAGAGAACCCCAATGTTCCCTACTGAGGAGGGGCATCGGCCATCGTGGAGGAGCCCCATCTGGGACCCTCACACCAGGGGGGTGCACAGGGTGTGCGGATGGTGAAGAGGAGAGAGGGGTGTAAATGGGAGAGAAGGCAATGAGCGCTGAAGAAAAGCTGGAGCAAAAGGAAAGGGTCTGGGAGAAGGGTGGGAGCATCCTGAGAGCAGAGTAATGCTGCCTTTGGGCCCGAGGCCATAGGGAGAGGTTGGGCTCCTTGTGGGGCCTGGGGCACGCCAGACTGAACCCACCAGCTCTGGAGGGACAAAGACCGCAGAGAAAGAGATGGCACAATGCAGCACTTGCAAATAGAAAGTTTGCTTCTATGTGCGTTGCTTACCGTGACAACGACACACAGCGTGACGGCAGGAACAGCGACAACGTGAGCACATTTCTGTCAGTGTTTCTACTCCATTAGCTCCTAAGAAAACCATGCAAATCCGCCTGGCCGAGGACAGCGAGAGGCGAGAAAGAGTGGGTGAGACAGAGAGGGACGACGATGAGCAATGGGATCATGTAAAAGAAGGAAAAGGGAACAGAGCGAAGGGAGGCAGCAGCTCTGGGCAGGTCTGAGATCTCGCAGCGCTGACTCATGAATGCATCACTTCTCTCCGGGCTATCCCGGCTGCATTCTCTGACACCTCTCCTTGCCTTCACTCATTACCTGCAGTCCCCTCCCATGAGACATGCCCCTTCCCACGCCTGGATGTGGAGATGTCTCGTCGTAACCGGTCCAGCTCCAGTCCCACCGCCACGCAGAGGCACAGAGCATGGGAAGTCCCTGGGTGGAGTCCCACAAGCCCACCTCGGCTCAAGGGACCTCTCGACAGCACCCAGCCGCAGTGCCCAGGGACGTGGAGCCCCACGGACCTTCTCTCTTCACCTACATCCCACGTGGCAAGGGGAGACAAGAGGTGCTGCCCTTCACACCCTTCTCATCACAACAGAGCCTTCCATGTCTTTCATTCTCTTTCCCTCATTCATAGCCTTTGCCTTTTTCTTGCCTCACCTGGCACCTTCACATCTTCTTGTTCCTAACAAAGGTAAGTCCTTCAGCACCAGAGCTTTCCTGGAGAGCATCATCAGTGGTGGTCCATCGGCAGATTGCTGGTGTGCTCAAAAGGCACCAATCTCCGTCCAGGCCTGCCTCTTGATGGCTTGCACTGGGCTCAGCACCAGCCGTAACCTCCCAGCCTTCACTGCTGGGTTTCAAGGTCAGCTCCCAGGGGAACATCACCTTCTTGAAGCAGTGCTCACTCTCCCGTGGCTGCTGGGGCTCAGTGTCGATGCACAGAGATGAGCCAAGAAAATCACAGCTAACGTGGGTGAAGCCTGGACAACAAACCACAGAAACCTGCCTGGATTGGCCTGGGGAGAACAGGTCAGCAGAGGGGGAAAAGAACACGGCTGGTGATCCTCCATTCCTGTTTCCCTTCACGGAGGGCAAAAACATGGGGGACTGACTCAGATAAAACGTTCAATGTGGACTGAAAGAGGCCTGCTGACACTCAGGCTTTGCTTGCCACCATGGATTTTTGAGGTTAATGGCAGGAGCAGGCACTAATGCCTTGTCTCTGTGCTGGCCTGGGGAAGGAAGAGCTTGGTCACACCCCTTGTAGGTTGCTGTGATTTGGGGTGCCATCCCTGTTCCCCCAGTACATCTGGGCTGGTTCCAGCAGTTCCTTTCCAGACCAATTCTTGCAAAACCATCTGGAGCCACAAATGCCCCTGCAAACACCCAGCAGGGGGACCGAATCCCTTCGTATGGCTCACATCCAGGTGAAAGCTGCAGAATCAAGTTAAGCTCAGCTGTTACATGAAAGGAGAACTCCACCAGGCAACCTAAAAGTCTCGGAAGGAAAACCAGGATCAATATTTGCAGGGATTTGCAGGATGTTTGTGCTGTGCCCCGGGGCTCCTGCTGATGCCCCAGGTTTCTGTGTCACCGCTGTCCCCTGTGCTCTCATGCCGTGCCCTCATTCTTGCTCCCTGCCAGCTTCACGTCTGCAGAGGTTGAAACTCCTGTTCACCCATCTCGGCGCCAGTGAAGAAGCATCTACGGTTCTATCTCACCACACATTTCTCATACTGACAGCCTAAACATTGCCTTCTACGCAAAAGAACAAAGATAAAATGTCAGGAATTCACAGTTTTTATTCTCTTTCTTATGCCCACCCATCTTTCCCTGCCACTGATGTCAATGACTCAAAGTCCTCATCGTACAGTAGCCTTTGCCAGTGTGGCACTCAAAGGGTTAACAAACCATGGCTTCTTGGACAGATAAGACATAAGCTCATTCACCGGTAGGAACACGAGGACGGTTATGGCACAGAACACCTTACGGTTTCTTGTAGCGATTCTTTGGGGTTTCGCCACAGCCGGTGATGTCGCAGGAGAGAACGTTGGGCTTCTTCCCCAAGCCAATGCTTCCCAGCAGATCGGGAAGCTCACGAGTGATGGCCTTCTCGATCTTCTCTAAGTAGCACCCTCCCATGTAGGAACACTGCTGAGACAGCAGCTTAAAACTGGTGATGGGGTTGATGCCAAAGAAGTCCTTGTAAGCCTCGCGGTTGGGGAGGTCAAATTTGCTGACATTGGTCTTTGCCAGAATGGACTTAAAAATAAAGAACTTGTCAGGATCTTCCACAATGTCTCTGAACACCAGTTCTCCATCGCTAAAGAAGGTCATTTTGTCCTTGTAGGTCTGCAGATAGCGATCGACCAACAGGGCGTGGATGCGCACCCGGATGGCGTGTTGGCGGATGAAGGCGATCTTATTTTCCATCCTGTTCTCAATCACCTGGTTGAGATCCTCCAGGAGCGATATCTCTTCTTTGAGGAACAGGTCTTTGTGGGTATCCGGGTGGTACTCATGGGGCCAGAAGGAGCTGACGTACACCCTGGGCGGCTCCGTGACATTGATCAGAGGAGCCAGGCTCCAGAACAAGGCCCCGTAGACCCTCATAAGCTCCTGGGTAGCCAGGCTGTCGGCTTTGTTCAAGATGATTCGGATCTGAGACTCGCGGCCCTTCAGCTGGCGAAACAGCATCTCCAGCTCCAGGCCCACGTCCAGCTTCGTAGGATCAAAGACAACAAAGATGAGATCAGCTCTGTCGATGAACCACTGGCACACATCGTTGAACGGGTAACCTTGGGGAGAGGAAAGAGAAATCCAGCAGAAATGGCCAGCAGGGGGGAGACCCTTCTGATCAGGGGATAGATAAACCTTGGGCTTGCTGTCTCACACCCTGTCTGGCTTAGACAAGGTGTGAGGCACAGAAGACTTCTCATGCAGCACAGAAACTGTTTCATAAGTGCTAAAACACTTCAGAGCTTCTTGGCTTGGAAGCTCATTCCTGTGTCTGAGCCTGCGTGCCTCCCTCAGCCTCACCTCTCCAAGCCCTCCCCTCCAGGGAGGCCTTGTACTGGGTTTCCAGTACCTAAAGGAAGCTTATAAATACAACCTAGACCAAATTTTTTATAGTCTGGTAATGACGGTACGGAGGGAATGGCTTTTAACTAAAGGAGGTGAAATTTAGGTCAGATGTTGGTGGAAATTCTTTACTCAGAGGGCAGTGAAGCTCTGGCACGGGCTGCCCAGAGAAGTGAGGGTGCCCCATCCCTGACGGTTCCCAAGGCTGTGGATGGAGCCATGAGCAGACTGACTTCTCCAGCCCCCACAGTGTAGGAACAGACCCCTGCTGTAGCCTAGGGCTCTTCCTCAGTGTGTGTCAGTCATCTTGGCTACCCTACGTATAACAGCATCCTTCCTGGAGCCCTTTAGGTGAAGGCAGAACACCCCTACCTCGTTCTTGCTGCTTGCGGTTTTCAATGATGCCTGGTGTGTCCACAAAGGTGACTCGCTCCAGGAGCTTGTGGGGCACCTCTATTCCAATCAGCTTCTCCAAGAAGTTCTGCCCAAACTTCTCCAGGGGCGAGAAGGAGCGTGCACTGTCAGCAGCCATCACGATGCCCTCAATGGTCTTCAGCTTGGGGCCGTGCATGATGACGGTGAATTCGGAGGTGGTGGGTTCTGCCCCTGTCCAGCACAAGAGGAGCAGCAGAGATGTGAAATCCATGCCAGGCACTGGACATTGCAGGGACTGGCCCAGGATGAGGTAGGGATCCTGGAAGCATCCCTTGCTTGGCAAGAGGCACTGGGGGAACATGAGAATCAGGGCCATGACATTCTTTCCAAAGCTCTGGGGAACTTAACAACAGGGCTGCTTTCTGAGGGAACCGGTCCTTCTGGAGGTGGTGTGGCTGAGAAAGGTGCCCCGGAGAAGCACCTTCCACTCAGCTCCCAGGGTACAAGGCGACACGGGTGGGAGCAGGGATGGTCAGGAAGGGCTCTTCTCTTGGGCTGAGTGCACTGGCTTCTGGGGGGGAAGGATGGGGAGAAGACAGCGAGGTGCCCTTGTTGTGACCGCACAGGGAGAAGCCCACCCTCAGAGTGGAGGGCTGTGGTGAGCAAGGTACCTGTGTAGAGCTGGTAGGGAGTGTCATCCAGCCCGAGGAGGTAGTTTATCATGGAGGATTTGCCAACACTCCACGGTCCCAGGAATAGCACCATCGGCTTGGAAGTGATCTCCCCATCTGCAGAGAGGGGAAATAACAAGAGGAAGTGAAGAAACAATGGCTGTGGCCGCCGTGCGCCGTGCATTCCCTGCCGTAATGAGCATCCCATCTGAGCAGCACGGCGATGAAGCGCTCGGGGAGCCATCTGCCCACTGGGCTGCTCTCACAGCACTGCTGCAGCTGTTTGGTCACACTGAGCCGCGGCACTGCCCAGCGAGCCCCATGCTGGCACAGCAGTGAGATCAAAGCCTGTCTGCCCTGCTCTGAGCTTTGGCCCTTAGACTATAGAACGGCTGGAAGGTCCTTTAGGTCTCGGCTCAGTTGGAGTTCAGTTGGAGTGAGCACAGGGCTGCGGGGGAAGTTTTGGAGAGCGGGTGCCACAAAGCACTGGACATGCAAGGGGTGTGGCCATGCTGTGGTCAGGTAGGCGCCTCGTGCAAAAGGAGCTGGGGTGTCTGAAGGGTGCAGGGCTCCAGCCCAGCACAGGGAAGGCAAGCTCAACCAACAGCCCTGTTCCGTGCTTGGGAAAGGTGGATGGAGAATTAACCACCACAGTACCTATTCCACCCTGCAGCTTGCTGAGAGGCTCAGAGAGTACAGACGAAGGCTGCCATGGGGCCCATGAGGACGTGTTCCCATGTGTGATATCTGCCTAGAACCAATCCCTGCTCCAGAGGGTGCTGGGACTCACTGGTACCATCAGCCCGTGCCCATGCTGCCCAGCCCCACCAAGTCCCCATGGTGCTGCGCATGGGGCTGCCAGCCCTCAGGCTGCATCCAGGGAGCATGCTGCAAGCCCAGATCAGGACAGAAATGGAAGACAAAAGAAGGGTGAGCTCCCATTTCTGGCAACCTTCCCCGTACCCACTTCACTCCCAGGGACCATGCTGCCACCCAGTCAGGAGCAAGGAACCTCACCAGCAGGCAGAGCACCCATCTCCACATCAAGGGAGCCCCAAAACCAACATGATGATGAGCTCTCTATTCCAAAGGTGGTAGAGAGGGCACTGTGTGGCAGCTTGGCACCCAACCCATCCAACAGCCCCCAGAGCACCACTGGAGAAAAGGAACAGGCTGAGGATGTCTCTCCATGGGGCACAGCCTGTGGCCACGCAGCTTATCCTCTGCGCAGGACAGGGCATCCACAGTAGGGCCAGCAGAACTGGCCCTGAGCCCTGCTTGTTCCATGAGCCGTGGGGCTGCACCAGCCAGAGCCCTGCAGTGGGAGCACAGCCCCAACCCGGGACAGTCAGACCCAGCCCCTCCTGCCTCCTCTGCCAGCAAACACACAGCCTGCCCACTTCTGCCTCCCTGGAACATTTGGGATCTGACTTTCTGTTCCCATGAGGGATAAAAACAAGTGTTGAAACCTTGGGCTTTTCTTATTAATTATTCCTCTGTGCCGCTGCATCACTGCTGCTCTGTTCACTTGCTGGCTTTAATTGGGTTTCGGATTATTATTGTGATTATCCCCTGTGATGTTGTGCCAAAGGTTTGAGGCGGGTCCCCACGTGTTCTTTCATAACAGGATCCCAGCCAGGTGTGGCCGCATGCAGGCTGGAGCCGGCAAGCTCCAGTTCCACTGCATGGACCGTGGGGCTCCTCCAGGTGTCATCCTTACATGCCAGGGAGTCAAGGGGCTGTGCTAAGGCAGGCAGCCCCTCTGCAGGTCCCCAGCACCATCTCTTGCTTTACTTTGGGAAGCTGCTGGGCCTGAAGGATGTCACCCCATGAATGGTCTCTCCTTGCTGCCACCCTGGGCATGGGAACAGGGAGCAAAGCGTGTCTCCCACCCTGCTGCTGCTTGGCCTGGCCTGTTGCATCCCCCACTGTGCCCCTCCTGTATGGGTTTACTATCACCTTGATGGGGCTGCCACGGGAAAAAAGGGCTCAGGCAACTGCCAGCTCCTGCAGACAATGACAGCAGCTCCGCCACATGGCTCTCTCCAGCCACCAAGTGGCTGCTCGCTCCCAGCCCAGCTCACACTGAACTGCACTCGTCTCAGCTCATTACAGCTCATCCTGGTGGCTTCTGCAGACCTCACACTGGTAGGTGATCAAGCCCTGAGTACAAGTGGGGGAACCCTTGTAGCCCTCTGCTTTTCATCCATGGTTCTGCTCAAATCACAGTAGCCCCTTATCTAAACCGATGGGTTTCCAGAGCACAGAGCACGCTGAGAATCATAAAGCACCCAGTGAACAGAGCCAGAAGGGCTCCTCTCCCTCTGAAGGGACTGTGCTTGCCTTTAGCCCGCACCCTGGAGAACTGTTGTCCCTGGGAGGGCTGCTGCCCTGAAGCGGAGGGCAGAGAACTGCTTCCCTCTGTCGTGGAGGGACCATTTACTACAGCAGCGGCTTCTTGGGAAGTTCCACGTTGCTTCCAAGGCCAGGATGCCCTCAGGAGGCAGCCCTGATGCTCGGGGGCTGGAATCCCCCCCTCCTCACCCTCTAGCCCAACAGAAGGATGGCTCAGCCTGTGGGGCAAGGATGACCCCTTCCCGAGGCAAAGCAGAAGACGAGGACAAAGCCTCCCTCCTCCCCTCGCTCAGACTGCCCCAGGTGCCCCGCCCTCAAACCGGGTGGGTTCAAACCCCTGGGCAGGCTTTCCCAGCATCACCCCCTGCTAACCCACCCCTGTGCTCGGACACAGCCAGCCCCGCTGCCAGGGCAAGGACAGCGCACACGAACCCATAGCAGCCACGGGTCTGTGCACGACACACATACCCATAGATGCAGGGAAAGCCACACGTGGATTCTCACCTCCGTGTCATGCATTCACCCCTGGGCGTGCACACCCACGCAGGCAGCAGTGCGTACACATGTGTGCCTGCGCAGCGAGAGGCGCAGATAACGCAGCTATCTGACATGCTAAATATACCTGCACTGCTCCCCACTGCCTGCACGCTGGCACGACAGCGAGCCAGCAGCCCTTGGGCTGCACAAGAGCTCTGCCGCGTCGGGTACGGAGGAGCCTGTTTGGGCAGGACCGCAGGGCAGCGGCTGTGGGGCAGGGCACGAGTTGGGATCTCCCCGTCGTTTTGCCGCAGTACGTTGCAACAGGGACGCAGGGGATGGGCACTGCCGCCTGGCCTCCCTCCCAGCCCCGCTCCTGCGGGCATTCCTGCCGGGGGCCGGGCAGCTCGGCCGGGCACGGCACGGGCCAGCAGCCAGCTCCAGCTCCCGGGAGGGCTGAGGCCGCCGCGCAGGGGCCGGGCGGTGTTACCGGGACAGCTGCTGCTGGGTCATCGGCTTAAACTGCAGCCGGGGGGATCAGCGGGAGGCATTCGGGGAAGTTTCTGCACGTAGTGGGGCGAAGGGTGGGAGGAGATCACCCCGCAGGGTGGGCTCTCTGCTCTGCCCCACGGGTGGGAGGGAGGTGGTCCCGCAGGTCCACCACGAAAGCCTTTGGGTGCATCAGGGAGCTCACGCCTTCCCGAGGCTTTCCCAAGAGGAAAAGGTTTAAAAGCCCAGGGGAGGCGAAGGGTGCTGCGGGCAGGCAGCGTGGTGCTGCTGAGCTCTGTGCGGGGTGCTGTGGGACAGAGAGCAGCTGAGCCATGGCTCTGCTGGGGTGAGAGAAGGGGAAGGGCCGCTGAGGAGCTCAGGCAGCGCTGGCAGCATGCAGGGGAAAGGCAGCGATACCAACCTGTGGCAGAGGAGCCCAGGGTGCGTCCGGGGTAAGCTGTTAGCAGGGGACACGGGGAGAGAGAAAAGGTACCGTGAGTCGAAGAAGGGATGCGGCTGCCTGGGTCTGGCCCGGGCCGGAGAGGGAGCTGAAGAGCGGCCCTGGCCTTCTCGTGGGTGGGACAAGCCAGCAGACGGCCACGTTTCCAGCAGGAAAGAAGGAGTTACAGTTTGTGAGCAACGAGACCCGCAGCTACCAGGATGAGATTCCAAACCCAGCCTGCCCTGTGCGCAGGCAGCACTGCCACACCGCGCCCAATCCTGCCCCACTCAGCTACTGCCTTCCCTGGCAGCACTCACCAAGCCAACAGAGCTGCACAAGCCACGACCAGGACAACCAGCAGCCCAGAGATGTGCCCCAACCACATGGCAGTGCAAGTGCACCCATCCCTGGCGATGGCAGCTGCAGGCCATTCCCCACACGGGCGTGCTGCTTGGCACACACACAGCAGTCAGGGTCTCCGGTGTGCACCACGGCCCTGCAGCAAGCTGCCCATCACCAGGCTGCAACCTCAGCCAGGAGCGGGCATGGCACAGCAGCCCAGCCGTCACCAAGCACACAAACAGAACCAGCACGTGAGTGCGATGGCGGAGCAGAGACAGCCTGCACTGGGCAAGGGATGGGATGTCCCTGCTGTGAGCGCAGGGCGGGCAGACGAATGCTCTGGGATGTGCTCAGACCCCAGCACGTCTCAGCCGGGCTCGTGGTGCCTGCTGTGGTTCCCTTGGGACAGGTGACATTTGCGCAGTGCCACAGCAGGGAGCCCCTCGCTGGGGCCAACAAGGAGCAAAGCTAGAAGGAAAGCAGATAAAATGGAGGGCTGCTGTGTAATGGAGGAGCAAAGGAGAGCATGGCAGCACCCCCCTATATTGGCTTACACTTCCAAAGGTCAGGCATATTCCATGACACTGCTGCCCTACTGCTCACCCAGCTGTCCTGCTTTTCCCAGCCAGCAGCTATTTGCCTCCTCTGTGCTACAGGGGATTCCCTGCAGGGTGGCTCAGGGCATCTGCTGGTTTACGGAGACCCCCCCACCCCAACAGCAGGAACCCCTTCCGATCATAGGCAAGGCTAGGGCTCACCTCACACAACAGGAAGGGCTCAGAAGGCTCATCTTCATTTTCACCCGCCTCACAAAGCCAAGGGGACTACCTAGGCCAACCCTCCAATTTATCTGCAGGCTGCTCTAATGACACTGCTAATGAGGGGTTGGAAAAAGCTGTATCAATGGTTATAAAAGGCAAACTGCTGGACTTAGTAGGGTTGTTTGGTGGCAGGACAAGCAGCTCTGATAGAGGGAGGGCTGTTATAGCTGCATCTGACTGAGCTGGGGGCTGCAGGCAGTGTGGTATCCCTGTGCCAGGAAGCCGTGACTCCAGATTACCAGCTCTGGGTCACAGCTGTATAGCAGTCATGGTGGGGTGGGCTGGGCACTTGTGCAGGGATCCACCCAGGGCGGCTGCCAGCCTTCAGGATGCACTGGGGGTTGTTCTTCGTGGGGAGGAGGAACAGACTATGGAGCAGTGGTGTGAGAGAAGGCTGTTGAGGAGCACCAGAAGCTGCCCTGATGAGACCTGCTCAGGAGCTGTGCACTGAGAGCCAGGGCTGGGGGCTGCATCCTCTGGAGGTGAGCAGCAAAGACAGGATAGGAGGCTGAGAACCCACGACCTCCAGTGATCTCCTAAATGCAGTGCCCCACGGTGAGCTGGCAGCAGGTGCTGGTTGCTGTGACCCCCCAAGCTGCCCTCCCACGTGGCAAGCAGTGCGAGGCAGGCCCAGGCAGCACAAAGGCAGCGACACAGAGCTGGCTGCAGGAGCAGCGGTGCATGCCTCACGTTGTGAGCCCTACACCCAACCACCCCACAAACCCCATGAGTGAATGGTAGCCAGTGCCAGGGTGTGGGAGTAGGGCTGCTGCTGAAGACTCTACAGCCATGTCCCCACCCCATCCTGCTGTCCCCCATGGGTCTCCTGCGCTTGCTGCTGCCTCTGTGTTGGGTTGGGAGATGTGCTGCTTTCCTACAAAAGGTCACAAGTCTGGCACTGACCTAGGAGTGGCATTTGGGCTATAATGGGGTCCCCTGTAAAACAAGGATTCTGCTCTCGGGGGATGTATCCCATGGGTTCACCCATACAGACATGGGACCAATAAAAGCTGTGGAAGGAAGGTCAGGGCCACGTGCAAGGTGCTGCTGTTGCACCAGGAAGGGTGGGCATTGCTCCAGGGCGAGAAGACAAAGCCCTGAGGGCACCCAGGGTGGGAAGCAGAACCCCAGGGCCAGAAGGGACCCTGGCAGGAGAGTGATGTGGGGTACGTGGCTCCAGCTCAGGACAGGGCTTCAGCAGAGGCTTAACCTCAGCGCACTGGGGCCTTGGGCTGGGCTGGGCTGGAGCCAGTTGTCTGGACAGTGTCCTCAGGATCACCAGAGCCAATGTCAGCCTGTGGTTATTCACATCAAATGGGTCAGAAGAGCCACCAGATCTGTGAGCATCCTGGGGCTGGAGCTGCACTTGCCTCTTCTGGAGGGACACGTGTACCACTGGGGCTCAGCCCAGGCCAATGTCTGTAGCCACAGGGACCTGCTCACCTGATCCAAAGTGTCTGTAGTTGCCAAGGGGTGGAAACTAACTCCCAGGATAAAAGAAGGCTTGAGCTTGAGGGACACCCTGCCCACGTGGCTGTGTCCCATATGGAGCAGGAAGGATGCCAGCTCCAGCCACCACCAGGAAGCTCAACCCCAGCCTTGAGAGGTCCTAAGCTTCCTTGCCAAGCCCGTCTCACTGGGCCACGATCTCTGCTTGGCATGGATACAGAGCATTGATGTTGAGCAGGTGGAGGACCCAAAGCAGGCAGAGTTCAATGTTCAGCCTACACAGATGGTCCTGACAGCAGATGAGCTAAGGCAGTTGCAGGAATGCCCGCCTCTGGGTGCTGGGTTCACTAGGGCATGTCCTCCAAGCCCAGTGTGCCCATGGCCTTCTTGGGAAGCTGTAGAGGAAGCCAAGCTACCCGAGCCTTTCCATGACCTGCTCTCTGTGCTGCTGTCTGAATGCATCCCAATGACCTGACGGTGCTGGAGAGCCCGGTGCCTGCAGCATTACCTGTGATCTCATGCTGCCTCAGCTCATTGTATCTGTAGGACTGCTCCAGGGGCTTGATGGAGGAGTGGTAGATCTTCCTCAGCCGCTGCAGTACTCCTGGAGGAGAAAAAGCATGCACGTTGGTGACAGGCAAACCCCATCCACCCCTTCACATCCCTTCTAGGTAAGATGCTGGACATTCCCTGCAGACCTTGTGGATGACTCAGCTGTAAATAAAGGGACGCATCTCGCACTTGAAATCCTGTGCAAAATGATCCAAGTCACGCACCTTGAAGCCCCTACCCTGCTGATATTTGTGCTGCTCTTGTACTTGCCAACAACTGATGCAGGAACCTCCCTTGTTAATGCTGTTTAGCACTCAACACCCATAATCCCCAAAGCCCTCCACCACGGTGCCCAGCGTCCTGGTGGCAGGCATTTCCCAGACACTTATCACTCCCTTTCTAGTCCTGACTGCCAAAGGGACCAGCAGAAGCAAGTCTGATAAGAATAAACCAGGATTGGAATAAAAATCAAAACCCTTTATTACAAGTTGCCCCAAGCTTCCCTGAGCAGCAAGGAGCAGCGCGGCTGGCTTGGGCCAATACACCAGTTACCAGCCCCCTCACTGTATGCCTTTGTATGCCCCTGTATGTCAACGTGGGTCCCCTCACCTGAGAAGTCATCAGCAGGTTTGTCTTCGTTCAGCTTGAGGGTGTTCTCCAAGTGGGACCGGTCGCGCTTGGTGGGCTCGCTGGCATCCTCAACCTCTTCTGGAGGGAAAGACAGGGAGAGCTGTTATGGTGGGGGCTGATGGCGGGGGACAAGGTGGGCGCTCACACAAGCATGGCTGGGGAGAGGCTGATGGGGAACACGCACATCCCGAGCCCACCCCACCCGGCACCCACAGCTTTGGCACACCGCTTGGTTTCTGTTTTGCAAACGCTCCTAAGGGACTTGGTCAGAGCTGCCAGGGGAAGTGCTGTGGGCAACTGCTCTGCTCCGAGGAGGGGCAGTAAGGGAGAGGCAAGGGCCGGCGCCCATGGAGAATGTGAAGGACGTGCCTGGAAGGGGCTCTCGGGTGCTGGAGAGTGCTGGGTGGGAACTGCGGCACCTGCTGCCTGTGGGGCCCCAGCCCAGCCCGCTGCTCCCCGACAGCTGCAGCTCCCCTCGGCTTTGGGCACTGAGCTCTGCCTCTCTCCCTGTCCACTCCTGAAAAATCACACGTCGAGCTGGAGATGGGAGGGTTTGCAAGGCTCTCTCCGGCTTCTCCACCTCTGCATCCTGCCGGGCTGCAGCCCTCCACGGGCGCGTGCTGTCCATGCCTCCTTGGCTCGGCAACGTGTGGCAGGAGGTGGCCCTGGGAACGCTCCCCAGCGTCCCCAAGAAGGGGGACAGAGGTGTCCCCAGTCCAAATGCGCTAGCAGAGCCGGTACACCAAAGGCCCCGAGGGCTGGGCTATGGGGCAGCACCGAGCCCCACGCTGAGCCTCAGGCTGGGGGGCTGAGGAGGACCTTTTGGCTTGCCAAGTAAAGCCACCGAGACCAAACTGGGTTTTCTTCTCGGCACAAACGTAAACTTTTTGAGCTTGAATGTTACAGAAGGAAGCGAAAAAAGAATCAGCTGGGTCCAAAGGTTGCTGCCTTACCTATGGGCCAAAGTCCGCAAGCATTTCTAGTAAAACGTGGCAGGGGGGATCACTTTTCCTGAGCTAGCTGCCTTTGGCTGATTGGACACACCCTGCCCACGGCCAGGGCGACGCTTCAGCAGTTCAGCGGTCTGAATTAGCTCTTTGCATCTTCCCTACAAGGCAAGGGCTGAGGGCCAGTGGCTGATGGACACGGGGCCCACCAGCCTGGGCAGCGTCCTGCCTGTGTGCCAGGAGAGTTGGGTGAACTCTGCGGGCTGATAAATGTCCTCTAACAGCTTTGCAGCTGCTGAAAGGGATTGGAGGGAAGAGAGATTCTTATATGTGTCTGCAGATGAGAAGAGAAGTCACGGGCTTAAAGTGCAGTGAGGGAAATGTCGGCCAACCTCGGTATCACCGCAACGAGCGCTGACGTCTGCAGGCTCCCACCTCGCCATCGCCGCCCACGGCACGGCCGCCCACCTGTGCAGCAGTTAAGGGCAGGCGCAGGAAGCACAAGCATTAGGAGAGGGCCATGCATTAGGCGCAGTTTAATGTGCCAAGCTCAGCTCCGCCAGGTTTGATAGTAGGTCACTCTCGATGCCCTCTGCTCGCTATGTTACAGCACACGGAGAGAAAAAGACTCCAACCTATCTGGCTGCGCCGGGGCTCAGCGGCAGCGAGGCGGGCACTGGGGCTGGCCGGGTTCTCCACTTCTGCTAATGGTGCCTTGTCTGCCGGGGGGTCTCCCACTGCTGCCGGTGGGTCTTCTGCTGTTGGAGGGTTCTCCAGTGCTGCTGGTGGGATTTTGACAGCTGTTGGTGGGTCTTCTGTTGCTGCTGCTCCCTCCACTGCCGTAGATGGGTCTCCTGCTGCTGCCGGGCTGCTGCTGCCAGAGCCGGGCTGCACGTCCCCGCAGGATGGGTGATGGCAGCTGGCAGGGCCATCTCTCTGCTCTCCCTCGCCGCCGGTTGCTGCCTTGCCATGGCTGTTTTCCCCTGAAGTCTCTTCCGTGTCAGCCCCTTCGGCTCCATCCTCCGGTCCCTCTGGGCTGGCACCATCCTCCTCAGACTCTCCCTCCTCTGCAGACTTCCCCTCCTCCTCTGACTCTGCTTTGCCTTCATCTTCCTCAGACTCCCCCTGCTCGTCATCTTCCTCTGAGCTTTGCTCATCCTCTTCCTCTCCTCCCTCGGGAGCAGACACTCTTGGCTCCTCCATTTCCTTTTCCTCTGGGGCCACTTCCTTGGTGTCGGCCTCCTGCTCCTCCTGGCCGCCATGTCGTGTGCCAGGCTCCGGGGCAGCCTCTCCCTCTGCTCCAGGGCCACCCAACATGGCGTCCTTCCCCGATGCCCCGTCAGGCCCCCCCTGGCCCTGCCCTGCAGCCTCGCTCAGGCCTCCCTTCAGCTCTTCCTCTCTCTCGCCGCCTCTCTCTGTGGTTCTGAGCACAGAGGTGTGGGCAGCTCCGCCATCCTCCTCCTCCTTGGGGCTGCCATTGGCAGCCATCTCCTCCACATGGGGCTGCGCGGCAGACGAGGGGCGTTGGGCGGCACGGCCGACATCTTCATCTAAACGATGAGAACAGCTCGGTCAGTCTCACCCACGCCCGCCCATGGCCATGGGGGACAAGAGAAGCCTTTGAGGCCATCACCAAGACTTTAACTCCTGCTAAAGCATCTCCGGCTCCGGCTCGCTCTCCCAGCCATAGCAAGAAGCTGGGCGCAAAGAGGCGTCTGCGGGCGGAAGCGCTGGTGCTGCCCGGACTGGGGACGTGTCCCCACAGCTGCACACCACGGCCACCCATAGCTGTGCAGCCTGAGGGGTGCTGCAGAAGCTCTGCGGGGCGGCGAAGCAGCCCTGAGAGAGGACCCAGCTGTGTGGGGAGCTCTGAAAGCTGGGAGCGAGAGGCCTGGGGTGCTTGGCAGACAGAAGGGTCCTCCCCAGCCCTGCACAGCACGGTGGGCTCTGCCTTCCCAGCGCAGGGCCTGACCCCGCGGCAGGCATGGAGCTATTTATTGTGTGCGTCTCTTCATTAGGAAAACATTTGCCACTCCGTGCAACTGGCTGGAACACAATGAATTTGTTCTGCGGGCCGGGAGCAGGCATCTGTATTTTCCATAGGCCTCCGACTGCAATTTAACATTGGTCAACGGATGCCAAAAATAAAATATCAACAGCTATACTGTCTCCGTTACAAACAGTTGCTGCTCGTCTAAATAATCCCCTGAAAACTCGAGTGCCTGCATACCAGGGAAGTGTTTCAGAGGAAAATAATGCCTTTGTACTCCAGCTGGCAAGCAGATGCCAACCGGGAGCAAGGCCACCGCTGCCCGGGCTGTGGTCAGGGCCAGCAGCTTGAGGATGGCACGCGGCATGGAGCCAGGCCTCTCCTGCAGCCTAGCACATGGCACCCCACGCCTTAGTGCTGTGCCAGGGACCCGCAGGACCCTGCTTGCCATGACACCCACTGCTTCGGCAGCACGACGGCATGAGTGTTAAACCACCCTCCAAGCCACCCAAAGAGGAGAGCTGGAACGAGGCGTGCTCTGCCCACCTGCACCCCGAGGGTCCCCATGGCAGACGAGGACAGGGATATTCTCAGCGTGGCCCAAAAATAGCCAGTGAGCCAAAGGGCTGAGAGGGAAGTGCCGCTTCCAGGGCAGGTGTCTGGGGAGGGTCAGGGCTGGTGAGGAAAGGCTGGGCAGGAGCAGGCGGAGGAGACCTCACTGGGAATCTCCTCGTGTCCCTTTTGAGTGGATGCAGAGGACAGAGGTGTCCCCTGGGCAGTGACATGCTGCATCCCCTGTGCCCGACTGTGAGCCACACACTGGGCACAGGGAGAGAGGAAATGTTCACCATGCGCTCACACTGGGATATTCCCTGCCATGGGCTTTATTTCCCGTGACCTTCATGGAATTACATAAAGCCCCTTTCCCTCTCCTTCTCCCTCCTGTTTCCCCTACATGGTCTCCAAATCCATCACAAGGAGAATTGTGCTGATCTGCAGATGGCCGGCTGGTGAGCACCGGGCGGCTAAATGGGCCGAAGGTTACGGGCTTAACACCCTCTTTCTGTCCTCTGTGGGCTAAAAATACACCCAGCAACTGTATAGTGGGGTCAGCAGCAGCTCAGCGGGGCATGGGCAGCACCAGACCCTCACTCACAGGCACCCACTCGCTCATCCCCAGCCCTATGACCAAGGGTGACATCCTCAGCCAGGAGTTGTCCTGCAGCCCTGTGCATCCCAGCATGAAGCGGCCCAGCAGTGATGTGCAAACCTGTTGTAAGGCAACATCAAGGCTCCCCTTGTTCACCCCTCGCATTATGCCAAGCAGCGTGGAAGACGAGACCTTGACCCGCTCACTTTCAGAACCCTTGTTCCCTGGGAATGCAACCACCCTGTCCACTGCTGTGACAGCAAGTTGTGGCACAACCACAAAGGAAATCCAGCAGTGCGATACGGGACACCGGTGCTGATGCCACAGCAGCCAATACAAGAAGCATGGGGACGGTTCTGCCATCCTACAGCTATGATGCACATGTCCCTTCCCCACTGCCGTGCCGCCCTCCCTTCTTGCGCGGGGCTGTGTGAAGCAGTAATGAGAGAATGAACAGAGAGAGCCTGCCTCTGTGAATGGCATCAGGGCTGGAGACAGCCAGGAGGGACAGATGGGCACAGGTGGCCCTGGGAAGGACATTCTCCCCCTCCAGCAGAAATAGGAGCCCCGAGCGTGGGGTCGGCAGTGCGTGGTGCCGCGGGGATGGCTTTTCACACGCCTTCTTCCCCTGCCCGATTCTCAGCCCCAGCAGCATGCAGGGAGTTATTTCTGACGGCGGCTGTTTGGGGGATCAGCAGTTCTGCAGTGATGGAGTGCCCTGGGAGGTGCTGAATGCCCCGGGGGGAACCAGATGCCCTGAGGGGTGCAGGGCCATGCACGAACCCTGGCTTTGCCTTTCCCCACTGCCCTGCTCTCAGCACTGGGACTCCCTTCCTTGCTCGTGTTTTACACCGTGGGGAAAAGTGAAAAGCCAACATCAACCAAACGGGTTTCTCTTCTGCTCCTCAAGGCATGGGAACCCAACCCAAGGGAAAGCTCTGAAATGGGTACCACCAACAGCCGGAGAAGGGACAGCCACCATCTCCCATGAGCGCGGCTCTCCCTCGCATTCCCAGTGGGGCTCTGGGGGATCCCACACCCCGGGGTGCCCATCCGATCTGGGAGCCGTGCCCATCCTGGTGGCAGTAGGAGTGACAGCAGTGACGGTGGCACTACCCAGGGGGACACGGGCATGAGGAGCTGCACAGGTTGAAAGGAAGCCAAGGCCAGGTCCCAACTGCCAAAGCAGTATTTCTTGCCATCACTATTTTAATGAGGCCTGGTCAAAGAGTTGGTCTGGTCAAATGCGCTCATTGACTTAGAGGAACATCTTGCTGCTATGAAAGAAAGACACGTGCATTTCCTTGTGGGGAATTTTGAGCAGACCCAAGGAAGCCCCTTGCCCATCTCTCCTCTCCTTATTGAGCACAAGTGAGGCTGCACTGAACCTAAAATCCGTGCCTGGTCCTGACAAAGTCCTGCAATGGGCCAGGAGTGAAGCTGGGCTCAGAGGAACCACCCAACACCTCCTGGGATGCCCCCTGGAGACACCAGCCACACCACAGACCCACTGTGTCACCTGATGTCCCTGCCCAGTCAGCCCATGCCTCAGTTTCCCACTCCTTGCACTCCCGGCAGCCCTGGGGCATTCTTCCAGTGGTTTTGCAAGAGAAATCACAGTGTGAAAGCTTCCTGCACGCAGGAGGAGATGTCTGATCTATGCAGATCACAGCGGGGACATAGGATACAGATTTGTCAGGCTAACTTGACCCGGTTTGTGGAGATTTCAAGTTTAGCTGGAAAAGAAAATTGGCTGTTGATTTCTATAAATAGTGGGGTAGGGCTGCACGATATTTTGATTAAGAAAGCAGGGTAAGGAAACCTCAATGATTAGAACCAGGCTCGGGGCTTGCTAAATATAGAGAGGAAAATGGGGAATGGTTTCTGTGGGGTGGTTTTCTGACTGCCTTCACACAGGGTGCTCACCCCAGGGTTCCTATCGGAGCCTTGGAGGAGAACCTGAGCCTGTGTGCGCTGGATTGCAGATGGCACAAAGATGGGGGAAGTGGTGAAGGAAGAAGTGAGATGGGAGACCGGAGTCTGCAAGCGAGCAGACAGCGAGGAACAGCTTGGGTTTTAGTGCCAGATGATGCTTTGCCCCACATGATCCCTAAACTTTTGGGGTTGTTCAGGTGGTACTGAGCCCCAGCAGTGGGACAAGGGGCCAAATTCAGCTGTGTCCCTAAATCAGGGCATTTCTATGGGTGCCAGCACCTAACCTGGCTCAGAGTGCCCACCCGGAGACTCCCCGGCCCCTCCACCAGCCCCTGCCGGCACACAAGCTCACCGGCTTCCTTGGGCTATCACTTACAGGGGAAATGTCCCTGCAGCTTAAAATAGACCAGCAGAGCCCTGCCAAGCTGCCAGCACTCAGTGCCATGTGAAGAATGGGGCGATTCTATGAGCAGTTTGTTCACCCTCAGACCTACTGCCTGGGTTGGGATTTTGGCCCCTGCAGCGCAGCAGGCAGCACGCAGGTCTGCGAGTGGGGACATGGTGGGGACACGAGGTTTCCTGTCCATCCACTGTGCCTGGATGGATGTCACCTGCATGGTGTGCCAAGAGTGCTCCCACCAATGTGGGGTCTGGTGGGACCAGGGGTCACATTCCAGCAGTGTGCCCAGTATCTGCCTCACTTTGCTCAGCCCATAAAGTGGGAGAAAGTCAGGGTACCCATAGAGATCGGGATCTCCATTGCACATGGAAATGTGACAGGGATGCAGGTGGCACAATGGACTGCGAGCTGTGGCATCCCATACCCTACATCTCTGCACCAAACAGCAGTGGTGCCCATGGTTGTGCTGATGCTTGGCTGGGGTACGGTGACCCCACAGCTCTGGGGAAGCTCAATGCCCCTGGGAAGCAGCTGGATGGGATGGGGGGGGGGGTGGGAGGAAGCCTGGGATGGCAGAGCTGGGGTCACCAATGGGGTGGTGACACATGGCAGGTGAAGGAGCTCACCTCAAGGTGTCACATCCTGAGGGCTGGGGCCTGCCCTGAAGTGAGAGCCCATGTCAAAGTGACATGTCCTGAGTGATGGGATCACCCCAAGATGCCATGAGGACGTGGTGATGGAGCTCACCCCAAGGTGACACATCCCAGGTGGAGGGAATGTGGCAGGGTGCCATGTCCTGGGAGATGGGGAGTGCCTCAAGGGTGGTGGAACTCACCACAGGATGACACTTTCCAGGTAGACATTTCCAGACAACACTCCTGAGGAGGGCTCCACCTCAAGGCTCCACCCTGGGTGATGGGGAATCACCTCAAGATGTCACAAGGACGTGATGACAGAGCCTGCCCCAAGGTGGCACATTCTGGGCTGAGGCAGGATGGGGAGTCCCAGGGCACGGGGGTGGTGGCCATGCTTGCTGTCACAGGCAGAGCTCTATGCCAGCCCTGTTACACCCTCGGCACTCGCTGCAGAAGGGCGCAAGTGTGCCAGGGTTTCCCTCAGCTCCTTGCCCAGCTGGAGATGGGCAAGGTCCACAGCAGGGAGCTCTGCCAGGCCCAGCCACGTGGGCCATGGGCCCTTCCCACCCTTGGGAGCGGTGACAGGGCCCCAGCAGCCCCAAACCAGCGTGAAGCGACAGCCCTCAAGACGGCAGCGGCAACTGGGGTTGTGGGCTTAGTTGGCAGCCAATGGGGGGCACATCCACGAGCCCGGCTCTGCCCAACCCATCTTCCAGACCACCGGTCCCGTGGAGCTGCCGTTGCTCCGCACAGCACCAGGGTGAGCCCAGCGCCAGCCAGGCCAGTTGCCGTGTCCTCCTGCCACCCTTCTCCAGCACCTCGTAGGGCCACCAGCCATGCCCAGAGAGGACCCCTCCATCACTCCTGTCCCCATCCACAGAGATCACCCAGCTGCCGGCGGTACACATCCCTCAGCCCAAACCCATTTTATTCACCGGAACGGTAAAAGATGCCCTTAAAAGGCTAAAACTGCACTGGGCTGGGGGTGCCGGGCTGCGAGAAGGCAGCAGCTGCGGGTGCTGCACGCAGGGCCGTGGTGGCGCGGGGGCCAGGCGGCCGCAGGAGCGCAGTGTCCCCTTACACGGCTGTTTCCATACTTAGCTGCCCCCCGGCAGCGCGGCCGCCTGAGCCCGGCCAGGCAGCAAACCGGCCCAAATTAACTCAAGGGCAAACAAGGGTAACGGCGGTGCCCCAGGGGACGCCGCGGGACCGGGTGAGCAGCAGGGTCTGGAGGTCACCCCAACGCTTGCCAGAGCCTCGGTGGGTGGGGGTCCCGTGCTCGGTGCCCTGGAGCCCAGCAGTCCCCATGCAGGGGCTGCAGCCCAGCAGCACCAAGCTGTGCCAGCACCCAGGGGTGACGCTGCCCCCAGCACCCCGGCTGCAGCGCAGCCCCTGTGCTCACATTGCGTGCAGAGCAGGGACCCCAACTCATGTCCCTGCCAGCCCCTCCTGACCGCGCACCGCCTCAGCTCTTTGTGTCCCTACAAGTTTTGGGGGTGCCAACAAGTCCCGCTGCGGGCACCACCCTGGGGTCAGGCTGGGCTCACCGGGCACCCACAGCCCTCTGGGCACCCATAGCACCGTGCACACCCCCAGCCCTGCTGGGCACCCAGAACTCCATGGGCACATGAAGCCCTAAAGGAACCTCCAGTCCTTTGTGCACCCACAGCCCCATAAAGTACCAACAGCCCCAACAAGAACCTACAACCCCACTGGGCACCCACAACTCCATAGGCACCCACAGCTCCTCGGGCACCTGCAACCCCAACCGGGCACCAACAGCCCCATAAGCACCCCCAGCCCCATAAGACACCCCCAGCCCCGCGGGTACCTGCCGTGCCGAGGAGCAGGAGCGAGGCCACGCAGCAGCACAGCAGGTTGAGGCGCTTCATGGTGGCTGCCAGGAGCTCTCCGCCGCTCGCCTCCCCTATTTATACGCCGGGCCGGGGGCCGGGCTGCCGGCTGTCGGCTCAGCCCTGCGCACACGCCGCTGCCGCCGCTCCCGGGGGCCCGCAGTCGGGGACGGAGCGGCAGCGCTGCGGTGCTGATGTCGGGGAGGGGTTGGCACGGTGGCACTGCCGACGGGGTCACCGTCCCACGCCAAGAGCCGTTCCTAAGGATGGGGCACAGCCACCGCGCAGCGCCCCGGGGACATCCAAGGAGGATCCCCCGCCCGCAAAAGCTGAAAGCGCAGAGGGTGGTGGAGATGGGGATAACGGTGCGAAGCCGGGGGCGCAGCGGGGATGCGGGATCGTTGCCGAGCTAACCCTGACCTTAACCCTAACCCAGGCGCCGTGAGTGGGAGATGGAGGGACCCACAGCCGCAGCGGTGCCCCCCAAAAGGCACGGGAGGAGACGGCTGTCCTCAAAGCCCAGGAGAGACACGGCGGTCCCAATCACCCACCTGCTGGGGGCACGCCGGGCGGGCACAGAAATCCTCACCCCTCCCGCCCCCAGCTGAGAGGTGCCATCAGAACCGGCCCCGCAGCCCCCCCAGCACGGTGCGGGTGAGCCAGGCGCCGGGACAGGCGCTGTCCTGGGCACAACGGACCCGGACCCACCCCCAGCCCCCCCAGAAATAACGCCGGACCGGAGCTTCTAAAAAACAAAGTACAAACTTTATTTTGTTTCTTTACAAAGGCACAAGCCTCCTTTTTTTTTTTTTCACTTTCTTAACAAAATATAATAGCTTCTCAATGAACACAAAGACCTGAAAATCGTAAAAAAAATACAAAACCAAAAAAAAAAAATAAAAAAAAAAATAAAAATAAAATGAAAGAAACCGAGAGAGAAACAGCTGCGGCTGGGGAGGAACCTACCAAATACCAACAAGGCTCTACACACGACTGGCCTAAACCCTACAGCCAAACGAGGGGGGCGCAGGTGGGGGGAGGGGGGGGGGACACGACACAGAAGTGGGGCCCCCCCTGCCCACAACAAAAAGTAGAAGCGACACAATCACGAAACAGAAAAGCTCTTCTGACCTGACGAACCCCGCAAACCGGATTAAGTGCTTAAAGGAAGGAGGGGAGCAGGAAGGGAAGCGCCGGGGGTGGGTGCTGCAAAATGGAGCCCGGGACCCCCACGGCACCAACGCTGCGGTCACCGGGGGTGTTCCCCCCTCCCCCCCCCCCTTCCCCCCAATTAAAAATGAAACTTTTAAACAGAACCAAAAAAAAAAGAAACAACCAAAAAGGAGAAAAGGAATCAAAAATCCCAACCGCCCCCCCCTGCAGCGTCCCAAGGGAAACCCGGCTGGCTTTGGTTCTGCAGGGTTTCCTGCAGGCGGGGGGAAGAGTTTGGTGGCACCAGAGGGGGCTCCGACCCCCCCCCCCCCCCCAGCCCTAAAAGCCCCTTCCCGAAGCCGCTCGGCTGCACCCCGCTTCCAGTTCTGCCCCCCCTGGCTGCCCCCCCCCGCCCCAGCCCCCCCTTCTCCCCGCTCGCTGGGAACTGAGCGCTGAACGGCGCCCGCTTCCAGCGTTACAGTATTGGAAAAAGGTCATAAAAGAGACCCAAATCGCGACGTATTTTTTAAAAATTTCAGCATATTCTCTGACGTTTCCCCCCCTCGCCCCCCTCCCCGCCCCGGCTGCCGGCCAGGGGGGTGTCAGGGCAGCTCCCCTTCCCCCAAAGGGTCTTCTTTGCTCTGGTCCATGGAGTCACTGTCGTTGCCCTCCGTGTCGGAGGCGGTGTCGGAGGCGGAGGGCTCTGGGCAGGCACGTGCGGGCGTCACGATGACAGCACGCCGCTGCTCCTCTTCCTGCAGCTGCTTCTCCTGCGTGCCCTCGATGTGCTGGATGGCCTGCCGGGGGCAAACGAAGCCGTCAGGTGATGAACCCCCCCCCGAGGGCTTCAGGACTCCCCACACACACAAATCGCCCGTGGCGCTCCCTACCTGAACGATGGTGTCCAGGTTTTGCCGGGACGTGGAGACTGTGTTGATGACCGAGGATGGGCCCATGGTGACCACGGTGACATGATGGGAGGGAGGTGGTGCTGGTACGATCACAGTGGGGTGGTGGGTGGGCGCTGGGGGACCGTGTGCTGGCAGGAGCTGGGGACAAAGCAAACCCTTCCATGAGCCCCCAGGACACCCAGCACGGGGCGATGGCTCCATCCCCAAATTCCTCACCCGGAGCCATGAGCTGCAGGGCAGCAGCCCCCCAAGGTCCCCACACCCCAATGAAACCCCACTGTCCCCACACTGTTGGGGATGCCGTGCCACTCTGTGCCCAACTCAAACACGAGATAACAGGCTTGGAGCAAGGAGAGAACCAGGAGAAAGGCAGCCCCAGGGCTGTGGAGCCCCTGCACCTGGGCAAGGAGGCGATGGGGAGAGCACCGAGACCACAGAGCTTCACCAGCAACTCAGCTGCTGCCCACCTGCCCTGCACGGACACACGCTTAGCTGTGGCCAGCGTTGCTTTGGCAGAGCAAGAAGCACGAGGCTGAGCTCAAAGAGCTGCCCGTACCCTGAAGCTTTGCACTTTCAAGAGGCTGAAGCCAAACCCCAGCAGCCGATGCACACTAACTCCGATCGGCCCGACCCGCTCAGCTGGGAACGCACCGCACCCCTCGGAGCTCCTCGTTAAAACAGCGGATGCGAAGAACCGCCCTAGCAGGAGGCTAAGGAAAGTTCACCTAAAAATAGGCTGCACTTCCCTGGGAGGGATCCTGTGGGGAACATCCCTGCAGAAGCCAGACTGCAGAGGAAGCCAGGCTTTGTCACTGCCTTTTAAGCTCCCCGCACTGGGGTCCTCCAGCTCAAGGAACAGCTCCAAACCGGGGAGGCAGCGCAGAGCAGAGGGAAGCGCAGGCAGCACGCCGGCACCACGCTTGTCTGCCTCCTGCCCCAGGCACAGGGAGCACAGCCTGGAGCTGAGTGCACAGGGCAGCACTGCACCAACCCCTTCCCTACTCCCTAAGGGAGTAAGTAGTTTTGCTGGGACGTCATTGTGCACGCAGCACAGCCTCCCATAGGTGCCAAGAGCATCACTGGCCTGGCCTAACCTCCATACATCATTGCCTTGCTCATCCCACAAAAAAGGGACAGGAGGGGCAGTGGGGTGCGCCCCGCACTCACCTGGGTTCGGATCTGCTGCTCCCGCTCCAGCTTCTCCTGGTGCAGCAACCTCACCTGCTCCTGCTGCTGCTGGAGCTGCACCTGCTGAGCAATCACCTTCAGCTTCTCAGGGTACATGTGGGCCTCCAGCGAGCGAACCTGGCACAGAGAGGGACCCGGTGTGCTATGGGGAGCGCAGCCCATGTCCTACACGCACCCCTTCCCAAGCTGGGCTGTCCCTGTCTGCAGGATCATGGTATGGGCAAAGTGGGGACAGAGAGCAGGGCTGAGCGTGGGGACATTCCTTACTCAAAAGGTGGTGAGGCACTGGCACTGCTGCCCAGAGCTGTGGGTGCCCAACTCCTGGAGGTGCCCAAGGCCATGGATGGGCCCTGGGCAGCCTGAGCTGGGGGGCAGCCAGCCCACGGCAGGGCTCGAAAGCAGATGGGCTGTGAGGTCCCTTCCAACCATCCTACGACTCTACGGTTCCATCATCCCCACGGCACAGCCCGCTAGAGGGCGAGCCCTCCCCACACACAGCCGCGGCAGTGCTGGCCCCACAGCCCCACCTGCTCCTCCAGCATCATGCGGACCGAGCGCTCCTTGTCCAGCTGCTGCCGGAGCTCAATCATTTCTCGCCGCAGGTCCTCGGCCTTCTCATCCTCCCAGATGTCCGGCGAGCCGATGCCCTCATCTTTGTCCTCCGCTCGTCGCCGCTTTGGGGAGGAACCGCTGAACTCCTGCCAAAGGGATGTGGTGTCAGAAGACCAGGGTTCCCCTCAATCTGGACCAGGGGTGGGCAGCGCCACTCTCATGGCCATCCCCAGTGTCACTCCCACAGCTGAGAGCTCCTGGGGAGGGTGAAACACCCATGGCCATCCCAACACGGGCGTCGCAAAGAAAAATGTCTCCCGGGCATAAGGAGCCAATGTCTCCATCCACTCCCCTGGCCTGCCAGCAGGGCATGAAACAACTCCACCCTGCAGTTATTAGGATGGGGATCTCACCCAGACCCCAAGGAGAAGCAATGATGCCCTGAGCCCACCCAAAGTTATGGCCATCCCTTCCCCAGCCACACGGCACCGTCCCTTCCCAGCACCCGAAGCACCACCTGGATGAACCGCTTGAGCTGGGTGTTCTGCTGTAGTAGCCGGGTCTTTTCCTGCTCCAGGGAGAAGATGTACTCAGCTGTCTGCTGGAGGATGGCCGCCTGCAGAGAACCGGGGGCACAGTGAGGCAGCACAGCTCGGCTCTGAGCCAGGACCCAGCCCCACTCCCACCCAGCATCTCTCCTGGAGTTCCCAGTGAGCGGCACACACAGCACAGCCTCCAATCCCTCGTCCCAACGCATCGTCCCAACGTTCCCCCAACGCGGCACACACAGCGCAGCTCACCCAACGCATCGCCCACTGCCGTGGCCCCGGCTCCCCGCTCACCTTGCTGAGCTTCTCCCCGTCCGTGTGCGGGATGAGGGTTTTCAGCGACTGGAAGCCAGCATTGATGCTCTGCATCCGCCTTCTCTCGTTGCTGTTGGCGATCTCCCTGCGTATCCGCCGCTCCTGGTCCCGCTGGGTCTCCGGAGTCAGTGGGATGTTGGCCAGGCTGCGAGAGGGGCTCAGCGTTAGGGCTGGGGGGACGCAGCCACGCGCGCACCGCGGGGACAACCTCGCACCGCAACAAAACCCATCCCTGAGCAGGATGGGGAGCGGCTGGATGGAAGCGAGCTGGGGATAACTTTATGCCCAGAAGGCAGCCCTGGCATGCTGGGAGAAAGGGGACCAGCAGACGCCCCACCAGCATCCCTGCGGTGCTGCACTGTGCCCACGTGCTGGCTGGGACCGCCGGTTGCGTCCCCGCGGGGCCACCGCCGTGTGTGGCCCTGAGAAGGCGGCTCTCTCCGCCCCGCTGATGGCTTCCAGCTGACAGCTCCCGGCGGAGAAGCCCCCGTCCCGCCCAAAGCCGCAGCTCCTGCCTGCTTCCTGCGCGCCCTCGCCCCGCAGCTGGGCCGGGAAACGCCCCAGGGATGGGGGTCCGGGTCTGTGCCCTGCTTGGCTCCTATGGGGGCTCTGAGTCAGTACAGCGAGCTGAAATCCCAGCACGACGGGCAACGGGTGTGCAGAACAAAGGGGATCTGCAGCGGGAGGGGAAGGGGCAGCACACGGCCCTGCATCTTGTCTGACCCCACGCAGAGGATGGCAATGTGATGGTACCAAGCTCTGGGTGCCAGGTGACAGCTGGGCACGCAGTGACGCACACTGCAGCCCATCCCCGTGGCACAGCCAGGGCCAAGCAACGCCGCAGACAAAACACCAGGGGCAGGCGGCCGGCACGGGGCAGATAAGAAGTGCAGGGCAGCGCTGGCCCCACACGGTGCATTAAGATACATCCAGGTGCCAAGTGGTGCCAGAGGCCAGCGGCACGGCACGGTGACCCTGCCAAAGGGTTCCAGGGACACCGACACCCCCCAAGGCCCAAGGATGGCCGTGGGGCCACCAAGGCCAGCGCCCAGCTGCAGCCCTGCACAGGGAAGCAGCCAGCCCGCCAGGGGCAGGCAGCATGGAAGAGGCTTCTGAAATGGAAAAGGAAGAGGAAGAGCCAGCTTCCTCGGTGGCGGACCTCTCGTAACCTTCCCCAGCTGCTCTTCCTGGGGAGAGACTTAAAAAGTGACTGCTAAATACGGAAAGGGGAAAAAGAAAGGCCTCGATTCAGAAGCTGCCAGTCTGGGAGTGGGTGCTCGCTCCACGTGGTGCCCGGCCACTGCCCACCCGTAACTGGCCGTGGTGCACAGCACCGCCACAGTGGGACACGCTGGCAGCTCTCCTGGGTGCTCACACCACAAAGCCAGGGCAGGTGAAGCCCTGGGGTGTCCGCAGCTCCATCCCTGCACCACAGCACACCTGGACACAAGGTGAGGGCTGGGCAAGTAGAACTGATCCCTCTTTCCCCAGCTGTGCAGAGGCACCCTGGTGCAACCCAGCTGGACCTCAAGGGAAACAAAACTGCAGAGGGTCAAAGCCAGCCGACCATCCTGCTCACAGGGATGCATGGGGCTGGGCGTGCTCATGGGCAGGGCGCTCGCAGCAGGGAGGGCATCCCTGAGCACCCTGAGCTCTCAGTGTGGTGTTCCCAAGCTCCCTGAGCTCTCAGGTATGGCATCCCTGGGGCTCCCCAAGCTTGCAGGCAATGCAGGGTGATGCCAAGCTCACAGGCAGGGTGCACCTGGGCTCCCCAGACTGCAGGAAGGGCAGCGTGTCCCTAAGCTCACAGCAGGCCATCCCCAAACCCCCTGAGCTGAAAGGGATCCCCAGGGCTCCCCAAGCTCGCAGGCAGGGCAAGGTGTCCCCGAGCTCACCGGCAGGGCGCACCCAGGTCCCCATGTTTACGGGCCGGGCGTTCCTGAGCTCGCAGGTATGGCATCCCCAGGGCTTCCCAAGACCACAGGCAAGGCAGGGTGACACCAAGCCAGCAGGCGAGCTGCTCCTGAGCTCCCCGTGCTGGCAGGCGGGGTGTGCCTGGGTTCCCCACGCCTGCAGCGAGGGCAGAGCGACACTGAGCTCAGCTGGGCGTCCCCGAGCACCCCAAGCTCACATGCATGCAGGGCGTCCCCGAGCTTCCTGAGCTCACAAGTAGGGCTTCCCTGGGACTCCCCGAGCCCCCAGGCAGCGCAGGGTGACGCTACGCTCCCAGGCAGGGCGTCCCCAGGCTGCCAGGTGGGACGCAGCCCGGGGCCCCAGGCCTGCAGGGCGCTCACAAGCCGGGCGTCCCCGAGCACGCGGCACCCTCGGCGCTCGCCACGCTCACAGACACGGCACGCCGTCCCCAGCCCCGGGCCGGGCGCTCCGGGCAGGGCAGACCCGGCTGCCCTCCCGGCTCGCGGCTCCTCTCGGCGCAGCACGCGGGGCCGGGGCCGGGGCCGGGCCCGGCGGCGCCGCTCCCTCGGCCCACGGGCGGGGCGGGGTCGCCCCACGCTACGAGCGGGCCGCGAGGATCCGGGCGCGCCCCGTAGGCCTCCGCGGAGCCGCGTGGGGACCCGGCGGCCCCACCCGAGGCCGAGGGCGGAGCGCCGTCGGGCATTCCCTGCCGGCCCGCGGCCCGCACCCCGCGCTCGCTTTGTGCCGCGGCGTGGCCCGGCGGGGCCTAGCGCCGCTCCCGCCGCACTACATGTCCCGGCAGCCCCGGGGCCGGCCCGCCTCCTCCGGGAGGGCTGCAGAGTCACGGCCAGGCCCGGCAGTAAACACACCCCCCCCCGCCGCACGCCCCCCGGCAGCGCCCCCCGTTCCCGGCGGGCCGCTCTCGCCCCCCACCCTCCCCCCCCCCCCCCACGCGTCCCCGCCGCCCGGCGCCGTGAGATTCCGCCCCCCCCCCCCCCCGCAGCGGGGCGGTGCGGGGCGGTGCGGGGCCGCAGGGCCGCATGGCCGCTGTCGGGGCCCGGCCCCACGGCCCCATGTGCGCGGCGGCGGCGGCCCCGGGAGCGGCACCCACGTGCGGGGAGAGAGGGGAAGCGGGGATCGGGGTGGGGGGAGCGGTGCGGAGGGGGGAGGGGGGAAGAAGAGAACAAGAAGGGGGGAGGATAAATAATGAAATAAAAAAAGAATGGAGGAAAAAAATATATTTTTTCAAGGTTTAAAAATAATAATAAATGCATTAAAAAAAAAAAGGAGGGGGGGGGGGGGGGAAGAAGAAAAAAAGAAAAAGGTGGAAATGAATAAAGCGCTGCGGAATAACGCTCGCCCCCACCTGCACAGCCCGCCGATGACCTCCTTCTCGGATTTCCTGAAGTGCTGCAGGGAGGGCATCTTCTGGGCGGGCACCACGAAGTACTCCATGCCGGGCGGGGGGCAGCGGGAGGGCTGCGGGGCGCCGCTGGGCGCGGGGCCGGGCGCGGAGCGACTGCGCCGGGGCTGGAGCGGGCGTGTGTGTGTGTGTGCGTGTGTCTCAAGGCGGGAAACAGCTGGTGCGAGCACAGCAGCGCTCCCTCCCCCGGCGGCGCCGCCTCCGCCAGCCACCGGCCCATGTAAACAAAGGACGGCGCGGGATTCGGCGGGGAGCGGGGCGGAGGGGGGGGGAGCGCGGGGCCGGAGGGGCGGCGGGGCGCTGCTCGTTGCGGGCGGGCCGTTCCCCGCAGCGCCCCGTCTCCCCGAGCCGCGGGGTGGTGGCCCGGCTGGTCCCGTCCCGTGCCGTCCCATCCGAGCCTGGCCCGTTCCGCCCTGTCCTATCCCTGTCCTACCCCTGTCCTACCCCTGTCCTATCCCTGTCCTATCCCTGTCCTATCCTATCTCGTCCCGCTCCGACCCGTTCTATCCCTGTCCCATCCCATCTGATCCTACTCTACCCCTTCCCGCCCCCGTACTGTCCCCGCGCTGTCCCCGTCCCGACCTGTGCCACCCTGTCTGACCCCATTCCGTCCCATTCCACCCCATTCCGTCCCGTTCCTCCCCATCCCGTCCCGTCCTGCCTCATCCCATCCCATTCTGTCCCATCCCAACCTGTCCCACCCCCATCCCACCCCATCTGATCCCGCACTGTCCCCACCCCAACCTGTGCCACCCCCTCTGTCCCTATTCCATCCCATCCTGTGCCATCCCTTCTGATCCTGCCCCATCCCTTCCCATCCCCATCCTGTTCCATCCCATCCTCATACCACCCCTCCATCCCTGTCCTCATCCCGTCCTGTCCCCATCCCATCCTGTGCCACCCCATCCAACCCTGTCCCATGCCATCCTATCCTACCCCTGCCCTATCCTATCTCATCCCATTCTGTTCTGTCTTCTCCCCATCCCATGTCATCCCATCTGATCCTATTCCATTCTATCCTGTCCTATATTGTCCTCCCCCATTCCCATCCCCACCTGATCTTGTTCCCATCTCAACCTGTGCCATCCCTTCCAACCCTAATCCATCCCACCTCACCCCTTCCCATTCCGCTTTGTTCTGTCCTGTTTTCTCTCACCCCATCCCATCCCATCCCATCCCATCCCATCCCATCCCATCCCATCTCTGTCCCACCCTGTCCTGTCACCATCCCACGCCATCTGTCCCTGCCCCATCCCACCCTGTGCCATCCCACCTGTTCCTGTCCCCACCCTGTTGTGTCCCATCCCTGTTCCTCCCCATGTGACCCTGTCCTCATCCTGTCCTATTCCCATCCCATTGTGCTATCCCATTTCATTTTTGCTCCATTCTATCCCCTTCTATTCTGTTTCATCCCATTCCGTTTTGTTCTAACTCTATTCTATCCCATCCTACCCGATCCCATCCTGCCCTCATCCCATCCTGTGCCATCTCCTTTGATCATACTCCAGCCTGTCCAGCCCTGCCCCTATCCTATCCTGTGCCACCCCATCTACCCCGTCCCATTCTATCCCATCCTATCCCTGTCCCATTTCATCCTGTCCCCATCCCATCCTGTGCCACCCCTTCTCAAGCTATTTCATCTCATTCTCATCTCATCCCATTCTGTTCTATCATTGCTTCATCCCATCCTGTACTGTCCCCATTGCATCCTGTGCTATCACATCTGATCCTATTCCATCCTTTCCCATTCCCACCCTGTCCTGTCCCATCCCTATTCCATTCCATTCCATTCCATCCTATCCTATCCTATCCTATCCTATCCTATCCTATCCTATCCTATCCTATCCTATCCTATCTCATCCCATCCTGTCCCATCCCACCCTGTGCCATCCCATCCCATCCCGTCCCATCCTGTCTCATCCCATTCCATTCTATCCCTGTCCCATCTCCATCCTGTCCCCATCCCAACCTGTGCCATCCCATCCAATTCTATCCCAATCTGTCCCATGCCATCCTATCCCACCCTGCCCTGTCCCCACCCCATTCCGTGCCACCCCCATCCAAATCTGCTCCATTCCATCTCATCCCATCCTGTCCTATACCCATCCTATGCCACTCTGTCTGACCGTATTCTATCCCTTCCTGTCCGCACTCTATCCTAACCCCATCTCATTCTGTGCCACCCCCTCTGACCCTATTCCCATCTCACCCCATCCCATTCCACTCCATTCTGTCCCGTCCTGCCTTATCCCATTCTATCCCTGCCCCCACCCCACCCCACCCATCTCACCCCATCCCCATCGGGGCCGCAGGGCTCACGGCCCCCACGGGGCTCACCTATAGGGCCTGGCTCTCGGCCTGGACCCCCCCAGCTGCTCCCCCGAGGCGGGTGACAGCAGCCCTCCCCCCGCGCACCCCGGGGTGGGGACCCGGAGCCCCACGGCGGGCGGACGGGGACAGACGGGTGGCAGCTGCCGGCGTGCCCGGCGGGGCGCAGCCCTTCGGCGGATGTCCCCGGGGGCCGACGGCTCCGCCGCGGGGCTGCGCCCGGAGCTCAGCATCGCCGCCCACTCGTGACCCCCCCCACGCCTGACACGGGGCGGCGCGCCCCACCCGCGGGCAGCCCACATCCTGCCCCCGGAAGGAGCCCCGGGGACACCCCCCGCCCTCCTCCCTTCCCCCGCGGGGGGTGACGTCATAGGGAGGCCCTGCCAGGCGTGACGTCACGGAGCGGCGCTGCCGTCACGCGGGACATTCGCCCCCCCTAAAAAATACATCGAAGTTAACGAAGAGCGGAGGTGGAGGTGGGGGGGAGAGGGTGTCCATCACCCCACGCGTGACACCCGGCGGTGACCCCAAGCAGCGTGCGGCAAAGATCCGTGTGCGCGCGTGTGGGGTGGGGGACCCGTCCCCCTTCCACCCGTGGGGTTTTTTTTCTTTTCCCCTCTCCATCCATCCCCCCCCCCCCCACGCGGGGCGGGCCCAGGCATGCGCTCAGCTCCCACCCGCGAATGGCTGCCGGGGCGGCGGCGCGGCGGGGCCGGTCCTAGCGGGGAGCGCGGCGGGGCGGCCATAAATCACGGCGGGCAGAGCCCCGCCCCGCCCCGGGGCTGCCGGGGGGGGCCCCGCCGCCGCCACCACCGCCGCCGCCGCCACCGCCGGTACCGGTCCCGGTCCCCGTCCCCGCGCAGATGTGGCGGAGCCACCCGGTGTCCCATCGGCGGGGGGGTCCGCTCCGCCGCACCCCGCGCTGAGCCGCCCGCAGGTAGGGATGGGGATGGGGACGGGTCCCCCGATGGGTGACAGCTCCGCCTCGGGGGGTGGGTGAGTAGGTGAGGGGGGGTGACGTCCCCCAGCCTTTCTCGCCTTTGTGTCACCCACCCGTGACCGCGTCCTTGCGCTGCTGGCACGGGGAAAGGCCCCCCCCTACACACACTCTGGGTGGGGGGTGATGCTTTTTATTATTTTATTAAGGGGGAATCAATGATGCCACCGGGTCGCCGGGACCCTCACGGGCCCCCCCGCTGCCGGTTCCGGCAGCGGGGGGGCCGTGGGGGTCCCGGCGACCCACGGGGGATGTTTAACGGGGGGGCCCCCGCCCCATCGCGGCTCCTCCGCATTCCTCAGCGTCTGCGCCGCGCTGGAGCCCGGCCAGGGTGGGGGGCCCCCGGGGCGGCGGCGGCAACAGTGCTGGGGGGGGGGGAAGCCGTGTGTATGTATGTGTATATAAAATCGACGGGGGGGTGGGGAAGGATGGGGGGGGTAGGGGGGGGGACCGGACCGTGCCACGTGTGCTGGGTGCGCTGTGCCCCCAGCCCGGCCCCACGGCCGCAGGAAAAGGGATGGGGGCACCGAGGGTGGGGTGGGGTGAGGAGGAGCCCGGGGGGGGCCCCCCCGCAGCAGCCCCTGCGCGGCCCCCGGCGGGGAAGGGGCCCCGGAGGGGGGGAGGAAGCCGGGGATGGGGCCAGCGCGCTCGGGTCACGGCGGGGCTGGAGCCGCCGCCGCCCTGGGAAAGGGCTCCAGAGGGCGGGCGGGCGAGCCGGCGGGGGGGGTGGGGGGGTACTGTCACACCCCCATAGCGCAGTCGTTCCCCCCCCCCCCCTCCGGGGGCCCGCAGCTCCCGCAATGCCCTTTGCCCGCAGCGGAGGTGGTGGTGATTGGGGCGGGGGGGGGGGGGAGGACAGCAGTTCCGTGCCAGCGCCCCGCGGCCTTGAGCCCACGCCAGCTCCGAGGGGGGGTGGGGGCTGGGGATGCGGGCATTGGGGGCTTTACGGCTGTGCCCCCCCCACAACTCTACCACCACGCACGCCTTTACAGCACCCCCCCGCCAGGCGCCATGCATTCGCTGGACGAGCCGCTGGACCTCAAGCTGAGCATCTCCAAAGTGCGGAGCGCCCGCGAGAAACGGGAACGCGGCCCCCCCGGACCACGGCCCCGTGCCGTCCCCCCCTCCGCCGCCGCCCCCCCGCCGGTCGGGGAGAGCCGGGGCTCCGCGCGGGGGGGGCGGCGGGCAGGGCCGGGCCCCGGGCTGTTGGCACACTCCAAAGCGCTGGAGAAGCGCTTCCCGGCCCTCCCCGTCATGGACCTCAGCCTCTCGCCCCCCCCCGGCGTGGAGTCCCCGGGGGGCGGCAGCGCTTCGCTGTCTCCCGAGCGGCACAGTGACCCCCCCGTGCCCGCCCTCCCCCACGTGAGTACGGCCGCGCGTCCCCTCCCCCTCAGTGCCACCCCCTCGTCCCGGAGAGGGGCGGCACATCGGCCCTCACCCCCCGCCCCGTCCCGCCGTAGGATTTCCAGTCCCTGCGCTACATCGACGGCATCCCCGGCTCCTTCCAGTTCTTCCTGCCGCTGGGCGCGGGGGGGGCCCTGCACCTGCCCTCCTTCCTGCCCCCCCCCAAGGACAAGCGCCTTTCCCCGGAGCTGCCCCTCCCCAAGCAGCTCGTCTGCCGCTGGTCCAAGGTCAGGCGGGGGCATGGGGCCGGGAGGGGGTGGGACGTGGGGCCGGGGGGAGGACTGGGGGGGTTATGGGAGCTGGGGCGTCTCCAGCCCTCCCTCACCCCCAGCGTCCCCCTCCCGCAGTGCAACCAATTCTTCGACCTCCTGCAAGACCTCGTGGACCACGTCAATGACTTCCACGTCAAACCCGAGAAGGACGCCGGGTATTGCTGCCACTGGGAGGGCTGCGCCCGCCATGGCCGCGGCTTCAACGCCAGGTGGGTGCGGGGGGGAGGGGGCAGCAACCCGTGCTGGGGGTGTGGGGGGCTGCGGGGATGGATGGCGGCGGGCGGTGGCGTTGGGTGTCCCCGTGGGGGCCGAGGGGAGGCTGTGGGTGCTGTTCCCGGCCCCCCCTGACGGTTCTGGCACAGGTACAAGATGCTGATCCACATCCGGACGCACACCAACGAGAAGCCGCACCGCTGCCCCACCTGCAACAAGAGCTTCTCCCGCCTGGAGAACCTGAAGATCCACAACCGCTCGCACACCGGTGAGCGCAAGGGGCGGGTGGGGGGTGGGGGGCACGGAGCTGTGCTCGGCGGGGGGTGGGGGGGGGCTCAGACACAGCGCTGTGCCGTCCCGCAGGCGAGAAGCCCTACATCTGCCCCTATGAAGGCTGCAACAAACGCTACTCCAACTCCAGCGACCGCTTCAAGCACACCCGCACGCACTACGTGGAGAAGCCCTACTACTGCAAGATGCCGGGCTGCCACAAGCGCTACACGGACCCCAGCTCGCTCCGCAAGCACATCAAGGCCCACGGGCACTTCGTGTCCCACGAGCACCACGAGATGCTGAAGGCCCACGCGCCCCCCAAGGGCTCTGTGGACGCGCCCTACGCCAACGGGGCGCAGCTCCTCCTGCCCAACCCCGCCGCCCTCTTTGCGCCCCACGCGCTGCCCGCTCTGCCCCTCCCGCTGGCTCCGGCCCCGCTCGACCTGAGCGCTCTGGGCTGTGGGGCGGGGGGTTCGCTGCCCGCCCTGCCTGGCCCCGCTCTGCCCCTCAATGGCGGCGGCCCACTGAACTTGGCCAAGGGGCCGCTGCTGCCATCGCCCTTCGCGGCCGGCGGCCTGGGGCTGCCCGTCATGTCGCTGCTGGCCGGCGGGGCGAAGGCTGAGGCCGAGGAGGCCGAGGGGCGGAAGGGCGGCAAAGAGGGCCGCAAGGTGAGCAGCCGACGGACGGAGCCGGGCCGCCTGCGGGCCCCCCCCGAGAGCCTGGCGCTGCTGCCGGGGGCCGTGCTCGACCTCTCGACGGGGGTGGGTGCGGCGGGCAGCCCCCCCGAGGCGCTGCCGCCCGGCTGGGTGGTCATCCCCCCAGGCTCCCTGCTGCTCAAACCGGCGGTGGTGAATTGAGGCCTGGTGTGGGGGGGAGGAGGGCAGGCCGAGACCCTGGCATCACCCCCAGTATCGCCCCAGGCCCGGGCTCGCGGCCACGTTAACCTTCACGAAAGAAGAACGGACTCTTCTGAGAATAGCAATAATCCCTCGGCGACCCCACGCCGCTGTCCCGGCCCCGGGGGGTGAGCCTGGGGGGCTCTGCCCCATGCTGGACAGCGGAGACGCCGCTATTTATTTATCGCCCAGACCCCTGCGCTGACGGGGCCCCGCTCGGGCTCTTCGCTCTCGCTGACTTGGCGTCTCCCTGCCCCAGGCCTCGGCCCCACCGCTGCCAGCGTGGGGACCCCCAGCTCCACGGCCAGGCCGCCCCGTGCCGCCTCCCCGGCCATCCCCGTGACAAGGCACACGGCCGTGTGTGCCGCTCGCCGTGCCGGCTCCGCACCGGGGCAGAGCCACCGTGTTTAGCTACGTTCATACCTAACCATGTACCGCAAGCGCACGCAGGCAGCGCGGGCAGGGCTGCAGGCAGGTGCACGTCGGCACCAGGTGGCTCAGTGCTGCTCAGCAAGAGGGAGAGTTTGGGCACAGCTGGGTATATGAGGCCCCCGCTCAGCTCCACCAGCAGCACCGAGGGGCAGGAGCCTCGGAGATGGGGGATGCCGCAGAGGTGCCCCATGGGCTCCATCCCTGCTCCCGCAGCCTGGACCCTCCCTTTCTGAGGGACCACCCCCAGCACATGGGGCACGGGCGTCCCTCGCCCCGGTGCATGCAGAAGGTCCCGCGTACCTCGCCCTGCCCACAGCTTTCTCTGAACCGAGGGTCTCCCTGACCCCGACCCAGCTGCACGGGCTCGGGAAAGGCCCCTGGCAGCACGCCCTGCGGGGAGCAGGTCTCCCCACGTCACTGTCCTTGGGCTGGGGTGCAGCGGCCGCCCGGCACTGCCACAGCATGGCATTTGGCCATCGACCAGGCCTCCCCGGCCGGTGTTCGTTTTCTTGCTCATTCGTTGGTTTGTTGTTGCACATTCCAGGTCATCAGTATTTTAACGGTCTCTAAGTGCCTTTCTATTGTAGTTTCTGGGTTGTTTTTATTTTCCTCCCGTTGGGCTCCATCGCTGTTAGCATAGACTTTAAGGACTACAGAAGCAAAGAGATAAGCTAACGATTATAACACTATATTCCTCCATGGGAGAGGAAGTTTATTAAGAAAACAATAAAGTGAAGTTGAAGTAAGTTCCTGTTTCAGTCCGCAACCGCGCTGCCCGCCTGCACCCAGGGCCCAAGGGCAGCAAGGAGCCAGAGGTGGGGACAAAGCACTGAGCTCCTGCCAGGGGACAGAGGGGAAGTGGGTGACACGGCTGCCATCTCCTCAGAGCAGAGGGCACAGCTGGCCCTGCCTGGCCTCCTGGGGGCGATGCAGTCGGGGACAGTCCTGGTGTGTCCCTCCTCAGCGCCATGCCTGACCCAGTGCCCATCCCTGCCGCCCATCTGCACGCAGCTCCCTGCTCTCACGTGGTACAGAGCCAGAGGCATGCGTGCAGTCAGGCTGCGAGCATCCAACCCCTGCTAAAATAGCTCCTGAGGCCCTCCTGGGCGTGATTTGAGCCCTGGCTGCCCTGAGGCCGAGCTGGGGACACCCTTCCTTCCCAGTGCCACCTCCATCATCTGCAGGGCGGAACTCAGCCCGTGCCGGCCTGCTGCAGCTGGGTCAGGTTTCTGCGCTGCACACCGACAGCCCGGGCACAGCAGCAGGGCTGGGGCCATCCCCTGTCCCTCCCAGGGAGCAGAGCAGCCAGGCCAGGTGGTGGAGGACAAGGCGTTTATTGGCCACCTATAACTTAAGGGAGAGGGGAGCGGGGATGCGAGTGACAGCAGTCACGTCTCAGCTTTCCAGCCTTTCTCCTTCTCGTCCTTGGCCTGGATGCGCAGCTCCTCGTCCAGCCGCTCCTTGGCTCTCACCACCTGCAGGACGAGGCGGTGGGGTGATGCAGAGGGCAGGGCTGCACCCACGCCTCCCTGCCTGCCAGCACCAGGTTCTGAGACCTTCCCGCCTCAGCAGGACTCTGGAAAGAGTTCATCCATGCTGACTGCTAGCGCTGCAGGTCCCTCAGCTCTGTGCTATCCCAGCGCTGGCAGGCCTCCAGCGTGATGAAGGGTGGGGATAAAACCTGCCCCCAACCCTTTTCTGGCACAGCTCTGCTTGGCTGGTGCCAACAGCCACCTTTCCCTCCCTAAGCAGCCAGGAAGAGGCAGCAAAGCTCTCCCTTTGTGGCCCACCGATAGGTTCAGCCCAAGTAGGAAGTGGTACTGCCCCAAAACACCTGTTTCTGGAAGGTTCCTGCCCAATTAAAGGTAGCTGGATGGGCTGAGGGCAGAGCTGGGAAACTCCACAGCTCTCCTTCCTTTGCTCACCTTGGACTGCAGGTAGAAGGAGCCTCCCACCGACTTGTCGTTCACCTTGAATAAATGGTCGTAGTTCTGCCAAAGGAAAGCTTCCATCAGGAGCTGCCCCCTGCACCCCCCTCCCCAAATCCCAGCGGCCTCTGGCTCCTGGAGGTGAGGCTGCTCCACGCAGTGGTGACAGGCATCTTTGGAATCCCTTGTCCCTGTCCAGCAGCTCTGCTGGGCAAACTGTGCTGCAGCTGGAGCAGGGAGACCCCTCCCAGGATGAGCCATGCCCAAGGACAGCACCTAAACACCTCCAGGGGCCCCCGCCACCCCGTGCCAGCTCTCCCCAGCCGCGCTGCTCTGAAGGAGCTTCTACCTTCTGGATCTCCTCTGGGTTGAGGTTGGAGACGTTGAGGATCTGCTGAGCTTCCTGGAGGCTGATGCCAATGATCCTGGAGGCGGCGGCAGACTGAGGCCTCTCTGAGCGGCCCCTTGCATCGGCTGCAGCTCGGCTCGCTGCCCAGGGACACTGTCAGTCCTCTGCCCACACCCCCCGGAGTCCCCACAGCCACGTGGCTTCCAGGCGCATCCGAGCCATAAAGCCCCATGCCAGCTGCCCACCCCCTCCACAGGGTCACCCAGTTCTGCTCCTTGCCCCAGTGCTGGGGAGGTGGCAGCAGCCCGTGGGTGTGCGAAGGCACTTTGGGGTGTCCCCTCCCTGCACACAGCCCGTGGGGACGGGGAGCAGGGGGTGCCCCGGGCCGGGCTCAGCTCCTACCTGCGAACTCCTGGCGCAGCGCTCTCATGAAGGCCCGTCCGACCACCTGGGCCCCCACCAGGATGATCTGCGCCAGGTACTTGGCCTGCGGGGACAGCCGCCTGTCACGGCCCCAGCCTCTGCTCTCACTGGAGCCCCACCGGCACCCCTGGGGCCTGCCAGGCCCCGTTTACCCCCCGGGCACGTCCCAGAACCGCCTCCACCTCCCCGGGCGCTGTCGCTCCGCACCCGACCCCGTCCCACAGTCCGCTATCCCCAGGCCTTGAACCCCGCGTGGCTCCAACGCCCAGCTCCCCGAGCCCTGACACACCCCCCCCGGCCCTGTCACCCCGTCCTCGCGCCGTGTGGGCCCGACCCGGACCCGTAATCCCCACCCCAGGGGAGCTTTGCGTCCCCATTGGGGCGGCAGAGCGAGCCCAGGCCCCGCCGCTCACCATCGTCCCCTCCGCCGCTTCCGCTCCCCGCAAGGGCGCGGGGTCAGAGAGCGGAGGGCACGGGGCGGAGCGTCGCCCTCCGCCGGGCAACGGCTCCCCCTGGCGGCAGCCCTGAGCGGGGAGGTCCGGACCGTGGGCGCTGCGCATGCGCGCTAAGGAGGCGGGAGAGCGGCCGCCATTTCCCCCCCCCGCCCCTCCGCCTCCGTTCCCTCACACAAGCACAGGAGCCACGGGCGGGGCTGCAGTGGCTTTAATGGCGGGGCTGTCCCGTGGCGCGGGTCCGGTTTAAGATGACTCCTCTCCAGCGCGGCCTGGGGTCCGCCTGCGGCCTAGTCCTGTGGAGGCCGGGGTTGGTGAGGCCCAGGCCGGGTCCTTGCGGCCCTCTCCCCTCGGCCCGGCCCGAGCCCACGCTTACCCACTCGGCCTCATCCACGCCTTCGAAGGAGTCCTGCGGCAGCGGGTCGTGGCGGTTCCCCAGCCGGGCCACCATGGCGCTGAGGAGCTGCGGGACAAGCAGGGCCGTGGGTCGGGGCGTCACGGGGCTGCGGTTCCGCCGTCCCTGCACTCACCTCCTCCTTCTTCTGCTCGTCCGTCTTCTCCCCCAGATACACGGCCGCAGGGACAAACTTCCGTGCCGGTGCTTCCTTCGGGGCCTGGCTCACTGTGAGGGCAGCGTGATGTGGGGCGGTCCCACAGCCACGAGGCCCCGCGCCCCCCCTGCGCACCCACCTGGCACCATGTCGGCGGGACGGAGCTCAGCGCGGCCCTGCTGCCCGTCTGCTCCCCCCAGCCAGGCGCTGGCGCTCAGGGCCGGCTCCCACCACACGCGGGTCGGAGGGAAGATGTCTTCTTGGAAATACTCTTTCTGCAGGACGTGGGACAGTGAGGAGAGCCCGCGGCGTTGTCCCCCACACAGCCAAGCCCGGTGACTACCTTGACACGAGGCACACGGAAAGCCACCGGCTCGAGGCTGCTCTGCCCCAGCCGCAGCGCCCGGGCGAACTCCACCTCCCGCACGTCGCACGCTGTCTTGCGCAGGAAGACAAAGCCCTGGTGGAGCAAATACGTGAGCAGGGCTAGGAGCAGGGCAGGCAGCACAGCCCCGGCAGGCACCCCCCTCACCTTGTGGGGGTCGCTGGAGGTGAAGCTGTTGCACTCGAGGAAATAGGGTGGCTCGGGGGTCACCTCGTAGAGGAAGACTCTGGTGTCACCCTGGAACAGTGGGATGGGGGCTGGTGTGAGGGCACAAGGACCCCGTACCATGGTGCCCTGTGTGGGGAGCCCTCTAGAAGCAGGCAAGCTCCATCTCACCTTGCCAGTGAGGAAGACAACGCTGGTGTCTTCATCGTAGAAGGGCAGGAGTGTGGATGGGGCCACATCGAGGCCGAGAATGGAGAGGGGCCCATCGGGCAGGGCCTGTGCACGGTACAGAAGGATCCTCCTCTCGCTGCGGCTGTGGGGGTGAGCAGGTGGCATGGCAGAGCCCAGTGTGTCTAGTGTCCCCACGGTGGGCACTGAAGAATGCCTCATCCCCTGGGCACCACGCCCAGCGATGGCACGTGCCCACCCTCACCTGTCGAAGCCGGACACGAGGAGGAAGTCACCTCCGCACACCCAGACCACGCGTGCCCCACGACCTCCCTCAGGGCCCGGACCCTCCTGTATGGGGAGAAGGAGGGTCACTGGCAGCACACCCTGCTCGGCAGCTCCCTGTGGTGGGATCTGTCCCCCCCAGTTATCCCATCCCGCTCCCACGACTGTGGTCCCACCTGCTGGGGCTGGAGGCTGCACCGAGGCTCATAGAGCCGCAACCGGCCATCTTTGCTCGCAGTCGCCAGCTTCCTCCCATCGGGGCTCCAGGCCAGGCTGAAGATCTGGGAGATGGAGGATGCCTCTGTCACAGATCTGTGCCCCAGTGCCTGGCTGGCCTAGGGGACTTGGTGGCCAGCTATGTTGCCCCTTTGGTAGCCTGAAGTCGCTCTCCCCCAGCGCCATCTCAGAACCGTAATTCAGGAGCCAGCTCCAAGCTGCCATCCAGCTGTGCTGCAGTGTGGCAGCCTGCTATGTCTGAGTGCTGCGGCCCCCCGGTAATCCCTTCCCCTACCTGGTCTGTGTGTCCCTGCAGGCACAGCACCTCCTGCCCAGCGCCCAGCTCCCAGATCCGCACTGTCATGTCATAGGAAGAGGAGACAAGGAGGTCGGCTGCCACGGGGTGGAAGCGGATGGAGTAGATCTTCTCCGTGTGCCCTGGTGAGAAGAGCAGAGTGCCAGCACTGGGACAGGGACACCGCCAGACCCACCTGTCCCCGCTGCCAGTGCTTGAGCTGCGTCCCTGCGCAGTGCTCACCTCTCAGCACAGCCTCAGGCTCCTGCAGTGTGTCCTGCAGCCCGCCCTCAGGCACCCGCCACAGCCGGATCTTGGCATCCTCCCCCGCTGCAGCACCGACACAGGCAGAGAGAGACAGACACGGGCAGGGGGTGAGCGGCAACATGGGTTACGGCGACCCACGGCAGGGCGCTGGTGCCAGTGCGTACCAACTGCAAGGCGCTGTGGGTCGAAGGGGTCCCAGGAGAGATCGGAGACTGCCGCACCATTCTGGATGGTGGGCACAGCCTTGTCGGGGAGACGGCCTGGTTTGGAGAGCTGATGGAAAGCAAAGCATCACCCGGGGCATGCATCAGGTGCCCGTGTGCTGCTTGCAGTGGTGGCACCGTGAGTTGCTCCTGACTGCAGTACCTCAAGGACAGCGATCTGGCCACCAGCAGAGAGCAGCGGGAGGGCAACACGCCGGTGGTTGGCACAGAAGCCGTCGCTCTCGCCCGGCGTGGTGAGGCTCAGCCCCCGCAGGTTGGTTATGTGGGTGTCGCGGTGCAGCACTGTGCCCTCCGCGTGCCGGAAGCGGGAGCTGGGCCCTGCATAGGTGGGTGCTGCTGAGTGCCACGGCTCCTCCAGCCATGTGGGCCAGTATGCAGAGCCCACCCCGGTGCCCGCTCACCCAAAATACTCTGCAGTGACTTCTGGCTGGGGCTGCTGACGAAGCCACTGGAGGGGCCGGTGCTGGTGGAGAGCGAGGCGCCGGCACTGCTCGGTGAGGTCAGCGAGCCGGAGGGCGAAGAGTAGCCACTGCCCTCCTACAGGAGACAGCGGTGGGCAGGAGGTGCTCCCCCAGCCCTGCCACGCCCAGCCCCCCTTAACCCTGTGCTCACACTGCAGTCAGCGTCCACAGGGCCGTCATCGGGCAGCTGGGTGCTGGGTGCGGCGGTGAGGAGCCGGGATCGGAAGGTCTGTGTGGGTCTCCGTGCTGGGTGCAGGCTCACCCTCCCCACCTGCCAGGCAGCAGCGCTGTGACAAGCAGGCATTGGCAGAGGAGAGCCTGCCACAGCATCCCGGCTGCTGGCTGTGTCAGGGAGCCAGCTGGTTCACCCCCACAAAACCTCCTTTTTCTCCCCCTGGTTTTGTAATCATCCCCACCGAAACGTGCTGCTTGTGGTGTCTGGCTTATGGGGGTGCTCCTGATTTGTAGGAGGCCCCTCTCTGGCTCACAGCTTTGGAATGGTTAAGTGGTTCCAATGCACGTTTATAGTGTCTCAGAATGTCTACATGGAGGGAAGTGCCTTTTCTTGATTAGAATTTTACTCTTCGCTGCACCTAGATGGAAATTAGAGCTCAGCTGACTGCAGAAGAGCATTTTTGAGCACTTTCTTCCTGGAAAACCATTTTAAACTGGGCGGGAGCAGATGAGATCTCCTGAAGCTGTGTTTGCATTCAAAGGCAGCTGCTGCAGCCAAGGTGCGGGGCTGTACGCCTCGTCCTCAAACGCTTTTCCCGCTCCGCAGTCCGGAGGGGGCACACAGCCCGTGTGCTCTGCCACCCCGAAAGCTCCTTGGCTTTTGGCAAACGTGCTATTTGTGTAAATCTCCACCCCGCTTCCGTGCATGTCCTGGCCCCGTCCCAAGGCAGTGCAGCGGCTGTGCCAGCGCTGTGCCCGGCCCCAGGTGCTGCCACCCACAGGGAATCCTCCTGGCTGCCGCTCACCTGCTGGCTGTCCCCTGCCCACCAGGCCTGGGCATCCGTGGCCGGCAGCATCCCAGCGCAGTCAGGGAACAGATCCTCGTGGAACTCCTGGTTGGACTGCAGGAGAGGGAACGGCAAGACTGGTGTCCCGAACCACCGTGCTCGCCCACACGAGGTGGGACGTGACCTGGTGCTCCGCCTGCAGTCCCTTGCTGTCGCTGAGCACTGGCGGCCTCATGCAGGAGACCCCTGGGCACCCTGGTGGTGCGGAGCCTCAGCCCCAGCAGAGCTGTGTGCTGGAGCCTGTCGGTGTCAGATGCTGCCTGCCTTTGGGCTGTGCTGGGCACCCTGAAGGCATCCAGTTTCTGAAATGCAGCTCCTGGCATCGCAGCTTTGAGCACCCAGCCTCCGCTACCCAGCACCAGCATCCAGATTTCGGCCCCCAGCCCCAGGAATTCAGCACATAGTGCCCAGGTTTCATCTCCCACAGGTTTCCCTCATCTTAGCCTGGAATCCTGAGTCTCCCCTTACTCCCCACCACACCTGGCTGCTCTCCATTCCCCAGCAAGTGGATGTTGAGCTGGTACCCATGAGGTGGCACCAATGGGATGGCACCAGGCACCCTGCCATCGTGCCGCCCACAGGCTGGGGGCGGGGGATTGAGTTGGGGGCTCCCAGGGTGAGCGGTGGCTGTCCCCATTTCCCCAGGGGCTGAGCCCTGCCTGTGGCAGTGTCCCTGCGGGGGCAGAGCCCTGGTCCACCCCAGCCCGTGGCCGCCCTGCAGCAGTGCTTACGCTCTGTTTCCTTTTTTAAATGTGGGTTTTCCCACAAGAGTGTCTGTTTACAGAAAAGGGCATTTTCTTAAGCTGCCACCCTGGAGGGGTTTTTTTCTGTTGTTCTCAAAAATGCTTCAGGGGAATGATGCCAGTGGAAGGAAAAACCTGAGCGTACTGGGGGCAGTGGGAGAACCCGGCTGGGACACCTTTGTTCCGCGTGCTGCGGTTGGTCCCCAAATTGGTGACAGTGAGTGACAGGCAAAGCACCAGGGCACGAGGATATGGGGACACAGGGACCAAACTTGGGGCTGGGGCTCTGTCCGAGGGCCCCACACGCGCTCACCTTGCGGGGCACGATGTAGCTGACAGGCACAAGGAAGGTGTCGGTGAGCTGCAGGACGCGGAGCACCTCGCAGGCCATGACATCCAGGGCCAGGCGGGGGACGGCGGCCAGGCCCCGTGTGTGTCCCTCCATCAGGCACTGAGTGACTGCGGACAGGCAGGACAGCCTTGGGGTGGGGGCAGGAGTAGGGGCCGAAGCATCCCAGCATAGGACGTGTTCTGTTTACCTTGGGTGACTGCAGGCTGAGCTGGTGCCGCCTCCATGCAGTACAGGAGGTTTTCTCCCTGGCAGAGATACGGAGAAGCGCAGTGTAAGCAGGGTGCAGGATCACCCCGCCGTGTCCCACCGCCCCAGCTCCTCACCTTCCCCGCCAGCACCAGCAGCCCCGTGTCAGCGTCGTACAGCGGGATCACGGCCCTACAAGGAAAGGAAGGCGCTGAGCGCTGCGGGATGGGGCTCAGCGGTCTGCCCTGGCACACGGCAGCACCCCGATAAAGGCAGGGCTGGATCCTGCCCCCTTGAGCCGTTCCCCCATGGGCACCCCGAGCCCAGTCTCATTTTCCTGGCGGTGCCAGCAAAGTGCTGGGCAGGGTCCAGCCGTGCCCATGGCAGCGGGGAGTGCCGGGTGCCCTTGGTCTGGCACATGGGAACGGTCCTTGGTATCTCCCCCATTTACAGCTTCCCACGCTACAGCCCTGCCACGCTCAGGCCCACTGTGACAGCTTTATGGCAGCAAGACCTTGGCAGCCACCCACAGTTCCCGAAGTGTGCCGGTGCGTGGCAGGGCAGCAGGGCATGGGGCACACAGGTGCCACCACGGGGAACCCGGGGTCCACCTGGCCCCGCTGGCACAGCTCCGGGCTGCCCGGGCCAGCTTGGCCAGGCTGGGGTGGGCGCGGGGCCACGGGGTGCAGCCGGCACAGCACACACCTCACTGGCACACGCCGCCCCACCAGTCCTGCGGTCGGGGCTGGCAGCCGGGCTGGCTGCGGCGCGCCTCGTCCCCGTCCTTGTCCCCGTCCCACCCCGCGCCCGGGGGATGCTCGGTGGCTGGGGGGGACACGGAGCACCGAACCCCTTCTCTTCCTTCCCCGTGATGTGGGTGTGGAGGAGAAAACTCCAGAGGCAACTTTCAGGAGAACAAAGGGACAATATATTACTTTCGGGTTGACATTTTTGTGGTTGTGCCGGCTGGGGGAAGGGAGCACGTGCGGTGCCGGGATTTTACACGGATCGGCTTTGAGGAAACGTAGCCAAACAAAGGCTGCCCGGCCCCGCAGCCCTGCGGCACGGCGGGTCTCCGTGGCAGGGACAGCGCGGGGCAGCCGGCTGACATCGGGGGCAGCCCCAGCCAGTACGGCGCAAACCCAGCCCGTGTCTGTTGGCACGACGCGGACAAACAGCGCCGAGTGGCTGCGGCAGGCACGGCGATCACCGTCGTCAGCCCTGCGCTGCCACCACCAGCAAAGGCCGGTGGACGAGGGCAGCTCCACCGCGGGGACATCTCGGGGTGGCGAACGTTACCGTGCGGTGCTCGGTGCAGCACTGCTGTCACATCGGCTTCACGACAGCCTTTCGAGGACGCCCGCAGCCCCCGTCCCTACTGCACGGTGGCAGCGTGCCCCAAAGCAAACTGACCCCTGCCCGGGGCAGGTAACAGGGTAATGGGGCAGCGTGGCCCTAGGGGTGCCGGGGACACTGGGACACATGGGGCTGGGACTCCCAGCGGCCCCGGGGCAATTGGGACCCATACCTGGGATACGGGTCAGCGAGGGCACAGCAGTTGCTGGGATGCCCAGCCCCGGTGCTACAGGGCTGTCGGGGTCTGGAGGTGCTTGGGGCACACGGGTGCTGGGGACTGGGGGAGATGCCCGTACCCACAGCCGTACCCGTACCCGTACCCACAGCCGGGGCTGCCAGGGGGTCCCTGGGGTCCCCCCACACCGGGCCCCAGGTGCGCAGGGGGCGGAGCCTGCGTGGCAGCCCCGCCCCGCCCCTCGCCCCCTGGTCCTCAGAGCCAATAGGAAGGCGGCGGGAGAGCCGGCCCCGCCCCCCAGCGCCAGGCCACGCCCTTCGTCCTAAAAGCCGCCCCCCGGGCCCGGCGCCGCCAGAGAGGGGAGCGTCCGCCCGCCGCCATGGAGTGAGAGCCCGGCCCGGCCCCGCCCGGCCCCGGTGAGTGCCGCGACCCCGGGCCGGGAGGGAGCGGCAGTCCGTGCTCGGCTGTCCCTGCTGGGTCACGGGGTGACCCCGTCTTGGCTAGGGATGGAGCCTCGGCGGCGGCCCGGTGGCGTACGGGGACGAGGGCGCTGGTGGCCGGTCCGCAGCACGGTGGCCTCTCGAGTCCCGATCCACGGGCAGTCCCTGGCGCGTGTCCGGCCGGTGCCACTTGATCATGGGGAGGGGCGAGGTGTGGCTGGGGGCACTCGTGCTGTCCCCGGGAGGCACCGCTGCTGGCTGGGTGACGGTGACCCATCCTGCCAGCAGCCAGGCTCCAGGATGCGTGTGGGACCCGGCGCGGTCCATCCATGCGTGCCCGTCCCAATGCGGCAGCAGCGCTCACCGCTCGGGGGACGGCAGGCAGGGAGCTGCTGGCACCAGCGTCCGATGGGGAGGCGTGCCAGCAGGGCACTGACCAGCCTGGCCGCCGGCCACGGGGATGCCCCACCGGCCTCCTGCTGCGCCTGCCGGGGTGACGCCGGAGCGGCCACCCTGCCGGCTGTGACGGGGGATGAGCATCCCTCGCTCGCGCCCACCGAGCTGCCAGCAGCACCCGGGCATCCCAGCGGGCGATGCTGCGGTGACGGCGCCGAGCAGAGGCGCGTCCCCGTCCTCGAGCCGGGCACGTCCCATGCTGGCGGCGGCGGCCTGGCCTGACCGAGGGCCGGCTGCTGCCCACACGGCGCTGGGCCGTGCCGCCGTGACGAATGACACTAATTACTATTTTTCCTCGCACCACGCCAAGCCCGGGTGGCCCGGCCGGGTCGCCCTGACGCAACGCTGCCTGCCCGGCTGGCTCCGCCACCCGGCGGGACGCGGCGGGAGGAAGCGCTCGGGGACAGCGCGGCCACAGTCAGGCCGCAGGAATCCGCGCGTGGCAGCGGGGCGGCACCGCTGGCTCCGGGCGAAGCGGCTCTGCTGGTTTTTCCCCTTCCCGGCACCTGAGAGCGTGGCCGGGTCACCGGGGCAGGAGCGGGCCGAGGGGCTGGCGCGGGGGGAGGCGGCGAGCGGGGCCGCATTCCTCCCTGGCTGCTGCGGAAACTTTAATTAAATAGGGAGGGAGCGCGGGAGGAGGTGGGGAGCCGCGGCGGAGGGCGGCTGGAAGGGAAAAGGGGGATTAAGGGCTGATCGTGCAGCTCCGCCGGGCGCGGGGAGGGGGCACGCGCTGACACGGGTGTGCTGGGGGGCGTCAGGGAGGGCCCCGCGAGCGCTGGGCCTGGAGACGTCAGGGACGGCCCCGCATTCCTCTGCGCGGGGCCCAGAGCGGCGGTGGGGATGGAGCTGTGCGTGTGCCGGTGCCCACCGGGCTGGCTGCGTGCCGGCAACAACGGCGGCTTTGTTCTGCACGGGGAGCCAAGCGGACGCAGGGCCTCACTCACCGGGTGTGGGGACAGCAGGGGATGTCCTGGCTGTGCTGGGTACCCCCGGCTCAGGAATCCACGGTGACACGGGCTGGGATGAGAGCCTGTGGGGCTGCGCGGTCCCCTCCGGCCCTCAGGGCCCAGTGCTGGGGTTCAGAGCACGCTGGGCTCGCCAGCCTCTGAGCCGGGTGGGCGCAGACCCAGGTGAGCACCCAGCCCTGCCGGCACTGGTAGTAGCAGGGATGCTCACCCAGTGGCAGGGCCGCCATTACCTCCTTGTGGCTGTGTGGAGCTCCGCCTGCCCCCTCCTGCCCAGGTGTCACCCTGCAGCATGGGGCTGGGGTCACACCGCTGCCACCGCAGCAGCGGGCGCTGCCACCCACCCCGTGCTGTGCCCGGCTGGCATCGGGCTCTCCCTTGGGCACAGAAAGGGGTGCTGTGTCCCCGCGTGCACCAGGCGGACGCCCAGCTGCTCATCCCAGGGAACGGGAACAGCGCTCGCACACCCTCAGGCTGGCAGGGAGAGGCTGTGCAAGAGGGGGAGGCTGAGCCTGGATCCTCCCGCAGCCGGAAAATATGAATAATTCGGCAAGTATCTGCGGTGCAGGCCGGGGGAGCCCAGCCAAGGAGCAGCGGGCCGCTGCCAGGGCAAGATGGCCAAGCACCTCTGGGAGAACCGCTTCTCCCCGCTGCGGCCGTGCCGGCCCTGCCAAGCCGCCAGGCTCCAGGCTCCAAGCTGGGCTCACCTCTTGGCCCCACGTGCCCATCGAGGGGCTGGGCGGCGTGCTGGTGTGTGCCGGAGGAGCGATGGTGCCGGCAGAGCGGTGGCAGAGGTGTGGAGCCACAGGTGGAGCGTGTGGTGCCCGACCGGCAAGGCGGGATGCTCGGCCGCGGTCACGACCCAGCCCAACCTGCTCGGGGCCGGTGAGCGGAGCCTGGCAGCTGGGGAGGAAATGCCAGCATAATTAAAGGGCTGAGAGGCTCGCAGTCAGCAGCTGGTTGCAGCACGGACATGTCAGCGAAACCCGACCCTGGCATTGCAAAACCAGGTCCCAACCCAGGGCCTGTGCCCCGCCGGCACCACGCTGCCCACCCCAGCAGGCACAGCCCCACGCCGTGCTGCCCTCGAGGTCGGCCCGGTCTTTGGCCATCCCAGCGTGCCTGCTGTCCCTGCTCAGCTGCCCCATGTTCCAGCTGAGGGTTGGTGCTCTCACCTCCATCCGCCAGCTCAGTGCTTAATGCCAGCAGTGTCCCCCAACCGCTTCATGAGGCTGCATGATGCTCTTTTGGCACAGCCCGATCACCATGGCTATGGCACGCTGGGTACTCTGCCCCAGGGTCACCCACGCACGGGGTGTGGGCAGGGGGCTCGGTGACCACAACCGCACGGCCGCAGGGCGGCTCCTCCCAGTGCTGGTGTCCCTGGGCCAAGTGACTCAGGCGGCTGTGGTGACCCTGCCCAGCGGCGCGGGCGCACCCCACCCTTGGGCGCACCCCAGGACCACAGCCTCCTCCTTAACCCTGTCCTGTTGCAGGCGAACGCGGTGATCTGGGGGGACTCGGGGCGCGGCGTTGCCCCATGGCACAGCCTGGGCTTGGCACAGCCTGGGTGAGGCTCCCCATGGCAGAGGGGCAGCTGGGGCAGCCAGCAGCACGTGCTGCTGTGCTACCCAGTAGCCCCCCGCGCACAGCGGGGCCCCAGCAAGTTGCATGGTTTTATTTGCCTGCAGCTATTAATGACTTTCAGCAGCCCGGCAGGAGGGGAGGAGGTGACAGGCACGCTGGGAAGGGGCTGCCAGAGCCATGCACCCTGCCGAGCCCCCTCTGTCACCCCATGTGGCCCGCCATGGGGTGATAAAGGAGGCAGGGCCCTGCCCCTCCTGCAGCCCTGCATCTCGCCCCTTGCCTGCACTAATTAGGGTTGTCATTAAAAGGGCTGAAAGACAGGGCTGAGAGACAAGCCGTGTCCTGAGCAAGGACATCAGCTAGGATGTCTGTCCCTGGGACATGGGCACAGGGGGGCTGGAGCAGGGTTTGTTCCAGCCCTGCTCACACCGGGAGCATCCTCTCCTTGGTCTCCTCTGTGACCAGTCAGTCAGTGCCAGAGGGGTGGGGATTGCAGCCCAGGGGCTCTGTGACCCACTGAGGCCGGTGCTGTGCCAGAATCTTGGGATGCCAACAGAGGAAGCTTTTTGGGACGCAAAGTCGCCACGTGCAGCCAGGGATTTGGGAGACGAGCACTGGAGGTCTGCCAAGGGCTGAGCCCACTTCAGGGTCACAGCTTGGCCCAGGGCACTTGCAGTAGGTCGGGGCTGGGCAGGGGCTCCCTGTGGCCCATCAGCAGTGCTGCTGTCCCCAAGCTGTCAGACCCCACTGCTTCCCTGCAGCCGTGCCCCTGAGCCCCAAGCCACCCTGCTGGGGCGGGGCAGTGGCTCCTTTGTCCTCACACCAGCAGCATTTCATTGGCCCGGGTCACCTCACAGTGGTACCACCTCTGGGTGCCACTGCCCTTGAGTGCCACCGCCACCACCAGCTCCTGTGCTTCCTTGGTGTGGGGGAAACCTCCAGCTCTGGTGGCTGGAAACAGCATCACCATCTGAGGACCTCCAAGTACAGACAAAGTCCCCAAAACGCTGCGCTGGGTTTCAGCCCGGAGCTGGGGGCCACGCACCCACCCCACGCGGGCCACTTCACAGCTCTTATGGGGTGAAGCAATGGCAGGGGCAGTATCCTACGGTGTGGGGCCCCGGGGGGCTCAGGCGGGTGGCTGCTGCACGGACGGCACAAGGAAAGGGTTAAGTCCTGCTCGGCGTGCGGGAAGCAGGGCTGGCTCCCACCCCCTTCGCTGGCGGAGGCCGAGCCGGGTGCGTCTGCTGGGATGGAGGCGGCGCGTCCCACATGTTTGGTTTGCACCCTGCCGAGAGCAGCCGGGAAAGGAGGGGCCCTTTCCCTGCCACCCGCCGTGGGGGTTGCGTTACCCCACGAGCCAGGACACGGCGTGTGGAGGAGCTGGGGGTGCGTGGCCCTAAATCGGGGGTGTGTGGGGAGGGGGACAGCAGAGCGCTTAGCAGCCCGTGTGCTGCTTCGTGCTCTGCGCAGAGCAGCAGCAGAGGCCTTCCAGGCTCTGCCGTGGTCCCTCTGGGGCTGGGGTGTCCCACGCAGGGAAGAAGGGGAGGTGGGCAGCCGGTGGTGGCAGGGCTGAGCACAGCTGTCCCTGCCCCACCAGAAGCCAGGTCAGGGGCTCCCGCGCCAGCCTGGTCTGGGAGCAGTTTGGAGCCAGCCCCGTCCTGAGTGCTGCCCAAAATGCTGTGTGCTTTGTGTGTGAAGCCATGCGTGCCTGGGTGACGGTATCCTCATGCAAACCTCTCTCTCCCACAGAGCTGACACCATGAACCAGCTGGTCCTTTGCACGCTGCTGCTGCTGCTGCTCTCTGGGCAGCTGGCACGGGCCTGTCCCACGGGCTGCCAGTGCCAGGACCCCACGACCATCCTGTGCGCGGCCAGGCGGGGCCACACTGTGCCGCGAGGGCTGCCTCCCAGCACCCTCTCCCTGTATGTCTTTGAGAATGGTATCACGATGCTCAGCGAGGACAGCTTTGCAGGGCTGCCTGCCCTGCAGCTCTTGGACCTTTCGCAAAACAAGATCACTAGCATCCAGAAAAACATCTTCCAGCCCCTAACGGAGCTCGTCAACTTGGACCTGTCCTCCAACCAGCTGCAGGAGATCACCAACGAGACCTTCCACGGGCTGCGGCTGCTGGAGCGGCTCTACCTGCAGAAGAACAGGATCCAGCACATCCACGCCACCGCGTTTGACACGCTGGAGAATCTCCTGGAGCTGAAACTGCAGAACAACCAGCTCCGGGCCGTGCCCCCGCTTGACCTGCCCAACCTCCTCCTGCTGGACATCAGCTGGAACAAGATCCCCACCATCGCGCCTGGCGCCCTCCATGCCATCAACATCGAGTCCCTGAAGATCGCAGGGCTGGGCCTGACGAGCTTGGACGAGGAGCTCTTCCAGCCCCAGAACAACCTGCACGAGCTGGACGTCTCTGACAACCTGCTGGAGCGCGTGCCAGTGGTACTGCGGCGCCTGGGCAGCCTCACCAAGCTCAGCCTGGCCGGCAATGCGCACATCTCCCAGCTGCCACCCGAGGACTTCCGTGGCCTTCACAACCTGCAGGAGCTGGACATCAGCAACCTCAACATCAACACCATCCCTCGGGACTTCTCCAGGTTCTTCCCGAGGCTCCGTGCCATGACAGCCGCCGGTAACCCTTTCAACTGCATCTGCCAGATGAGCTGGCTCGTGCAGTGGGTGAACGCCAGCGGTGTGCTCCTCCGGCGGCCCGAGGAGACACGCTGCCACTTCCCCCCCAAAAACTCAGGGAAGCTCCTCCACCACCTGCAGTACGCCGACTTCGGCTGCCCCACCACCACCACCACCACCGCTGCCACCACCTCCCCTCCACGCACCACTGCGCCGCGACCGCCCGTGCCCATTCCCACCGGCAGCCGCCCACCGCCGGAGCCCAGCACCACCACCGCCACCCTGCAGCCCCGCGCCGTCCCCTTTAGCTCCACACCGGTGCCCTTCAGCCTCGCCCCAGCTGCCAGCAGCCCCCTACCGCAGCTGTGCCCCCCACGCACGTGTTTGAATGGTGGCTCCTGCCAGCTGGGTGCCCACGGTCACCTGTGGTGCCTGTGCCCACCAGGCTTCGCTGGGGCATTCTGTGAGGAGGAAGAGGAGGAGGAGGAAGAGGAGGAGGCAGCGGCGAGGGGCACAACGCTGTCCCCAGCCACACCAGCAGCACCTCCGAGCCGGAAGATCAGCATCACTCAGGTGAGCAGCACCTCCCTGCGGGTGGACCTGCAGAACTACGTCCAGTCCAAAGCCCAGCTGAAGGGCATCCGGCTGAGCTACCGCAACCTCTCCGGGCCGGAGAAGCGCCCCGTGATGCTCCGCTTGCCGGCTTCTCTCACCGAGTACACAGTGCGGGCGCTGAAACCCAACTGCACCTACCGCGTGTGCGTGGGGCCGCTGGGGGAAAAGGGCTCCAGGGAGGAGTTCTGCGTGGAGGCGCACACCTTGCCGGCGAGCCACCAGCAGCACTCACCCGTCACCCAGAGCAAGGACAACAACCTGGCCCTGATGATCGTCCCCGCGCTGGCCGCCGTGCTGCTGCTGGTGGTGGTGGTGACGGCAGTCACCTACTACCGCCGGCACCGCCGGGCCAAGGAGCACGCGGGGGGCGGGGTGCAGGCCGGCCCGCTGGAGCTGGAGGGTGTGAAGGCGTGCCTAGAGAACGGCGAGCGGGGCGGGCACGGCTGCCGGGGGCCTGAAAACGCAGTGCTGGCGGGCGGCCCCGAGTGCGAGGTGCCGCTGATGCAGGCACACTACCCCAGCAACAACAACAGCACGGCACTGAAGCCCTCCTACTTCTGAGCCGGGAGCGCTGCGTGGCACCTCCAGGCCGAGGAACGGCGGGCAGTTAACTGAGCTGGGGCAGAGCCCAAACCCGTAACGTGCAATTCTGAGGGGCTTACACACGCGGGGAGCAGTCACTGATTGCACCGCTCGGCCCAAGCGCCTTGATTCCCGTGACTCGACGCAGATCGTGGGCAGCGAAGGTTTTGGTTTTTGATTCGGGTTTGGGTCGGCCTTCCTGTTTTAGCAAGCGCTAGGAAGGAAGACAGGAGGACGGCGGTGACTCGGCTGAGGGGCAGCGATGTGCTGGCAACAGGGGCCCCTCAGTGGAGCGTGGCTGCGGTCCCCACTCCCTGGAGCTGATGTGAGCGGCGCGGCCTGGCTGAGGAGCTGTGCCCCTCGGCACCGCCGGGCTGAAGGACGCGCCGCACGGGGAACCAGAGCTTTACGAACTCGGAGAGAATATTTATACGTGGTTATTTCCCATTTCTTCTGGGAAAACTTTTTCTAGTACAGGTTTTGTAAGGCAGACCAGAAGGATGTCATTTTGTAAAAAAAAAAAAATAATAAAAGAATAACAACAACGAGAAATCCTGCCCGGAGTTGGCGAGGTGGGGGCTGCAGCAGCACGGCTTGCCCCGGGGCCATGCCCATGTCCCTGTGTCCCCGCGTCCCCTCCTTGCTGTCAGCAGACGACTCAGAGCACAGAGGGCAGTTTCCCCCATTCTGAGGAGGTTTCACCCCCACGAAGCCACCCCCCACCGCGAGTGCTAAGGAGGTGTCACCAAAACAGAGGCGGCGAGCTCTGAGCGCGCCCTGGCCCTGCACATCATCCCGCCTGACTTCATCGCGTGCGCTGCCAGATGGCGGCGGGGCGGCGGACACACAGCCCGGCCCAACCCGATAACCTCCTGACGTCAGCCTCCTCCTCCTCCTCCTCTCCGCAGGGCTGAGGGGCTGCGGGGGGCTCTGCTGGCACCAAGCCTCCAGCCCTGATGTGCCTGGGGCGAGTGTGGCGAAGTGCAGCCCGCACATTGGCCACGGCCCCCGGTCCAGGGGCTGCCACCACGGCCAGGGCTGGGGTAGCCACGTTGGGCCCCCGCTCCTGTGTGCGAGCCCCCAGCCATGCTCGTGCGCTGGCTGCGGCGGGGGCTCGGGGCCGGCACTAGGTTCCTGCTGCCAAGTGCTTTCTGTTCCAACCTCTGGTTTTAATCGTTTTCCAATCCTTTATCTTTCGGGCTGGAATTTTCCAGGTTGGGTCCCTGCCCGTGGAGGTATGTTTTATTTGGAGAAAGTGAGCAAAGCAGGCTGAAATGCCGCCACGGCCGGCTGCCGAGAGGGCTGCGGAGCTGGGAACCCCTCCTCAGGTGAGTGACCTGTAGCCCCTGCCTCGCTGGGCCCCCTGGGTGCACCCACAGGGCACGGCCCTGACCCGGCCTCGTGTGCTCTGGATGCAATTAGGGGCGCGGGGCAGCAGCAGGGCCGTCTGCACCCCCCCGGCTCCCAGGTGGGTTTCCGGCAGGGCTGGCTCCCATTAGGGCCGGCACAGTGGCGGCGGGGGCCCCTCTCCGGCGCGGGCGGGCAGGCGCGATGGCCACGCTCACCCGCTCAAAGGGCCCATTGTGGTTCTCTCCCCACAGATTTTTCAAATTAACATCCCAAATTCCTCTGAAAATTGCTGCTGTGTAAATATTTTCACTGCAAGCTTTGTATATTTTCCAGCCTTGCGAGGAGGAGAGCAGAAAACTCCCTGGCGGAGCTCGAGCCCCGTGCCGGCGAGTGGTGGGTGCTCCTTGTGGCACTGCTGTGGCCCCAGCCAGGACTGGCCATGGAGCCCCTTCCCTCTGTGCCCCTTTCTTTTCCCTTCCCATTATTCCTACAGGATCCAATGCCCTGCTGGGTTGGCATCTTCCAGCAGCTCATAAGCACTGCGCTGGCACAGCGGTGCCACTTGGTCCCCGTCCACCCAAGCCACGGAGTCAGCACAGTGGATACAAGGATACTGCTGGCACACGGCATGGCTTTCACCTTGCACTTTGGGTTTCATTCCACGGCCCTTCTGCTGCCACCTCCCTGCTTCCCCAGCACATAGCTGCTGTGCCAGGGTCCCCTGCACACCATGCTTGGCACTGTGGCTGAGCACAGCCCTGGCATGTGGGAACACAGCAGTGGCAGCGAAGTATGCTGCACTGTGGCACTCAGACCCCCTGATACTTGGCACGCACCCCTGAACCTGCATGGCTCTGCAGGAGCTCAGCTGCACCCAAAAAGTGCTGTTGCAGCCCCCGAATTGCCCTCATGGCCCCAAATGTGCAGCCTCAAAACCCCCACAGTTCTCTACACTGAGTGCAGAAGTTCTCCCCGCCTGCTGCCAGCTCCACTGCAGCCCAGAGCAGATGAGCACGGCACATTGTGCGGCGCTGCTAATTCCTCTGAGCTGAATCAGCGCAGGGAAGGGATTGCAAAACCCCCTGACATGAAACCAAAAAAACCCCTTTTGCTGTTCAAGCCCACAGGGTGGTCACCGAGTGCCCTGGGGACAGAGCACTAAGGCTGGGGCTCAGCAGACAGTGGGACACATCATGGTGTCCTCAACACCTGGCAGCCCATGCTGGGTAGCCATGGCTGCAGCAGAGCCCTGGCAGGACGCATGGCCTTGCAGGGCCACAGCGGGGGTACCAAGGCCCTGCCCTGGGGTGGGGGATGTCCACAGGGAGCTGGAGGAGGGTAGCATGTGTGTCAGCGTCCTGCAGCCCCCACGTCCTGCGGTGAAGCCTTGGCTGCCAGGAGGAGCTTGTGGAAAGGCAGAAATATTGCCGGCTTCCTGGAAAGCTGACGAGGCCAGGGCTGGGGAGCGGCGGTCGCCCGCAGAGGCGGCTGTGGGCCAGCACGAGGCTGGGATGGGGCTGTGGCCCATCTGGGAGTGATTTCGGCAGTGATGGAGCTCACCACACTCCCGCCAGAGCAAGGCACAGGGCTATTTTTACACAGCGTGATGAGCGGAGCGGGCTGCGGGGCCACACGGTGTTAACCCCTCCAAGCAGCAGTGGGGACACCTCCATCCCTCCTTGTGCCAGGCGTGGGCACCAGGAGCTGGCAGGAGCAGAGAGAAAAGCCTGGGGTTGGGGGTGGGGGTCAGCAGGTATGCTCCTGTTTTGGAGGTGGGTATGGGGACAGGGATCCATCCTGCTCAGGGCTCTGCCACTGAGGCACTGCTGATGGGGTGGGTGTTGTTGGAAAGCCCCAAAATGCCCAGCGCTACCCAGAATCATAGAAAATGGCTGCTAGGTGCTGGGAAAAGCCAGCACACGTGGCTTCATGGCCACGTCAGGACAGGGAGCTACCTGCATAGAGATCTGGAATGGAAATAACCCAACATGGGATGTGTGCACCCCTAGGATGAACCCCATCGCAGCGGGGAGCCTTGAGAGACTGAGGGTGTGGGGATTGCATCCAAATGTGCGTTAACAGTCCCATCACAGCCAATGAGTGGGGAAGTGACAGTGTGACACTGGAGCCGTGTGCCTTGGCACGCACGAGAGCTGCAGCCCTGCAGCTGGGTGCTGCCGAGTGAGCAAATCCTCAGTCTGACTTTGGCTCTGGAACACTGATGGGTGCAGTGGACTGGGCCTGTCCGGGTCAGCGTCCCCAGGGGGAACCACCCTTCACATCCTGAAGCCAAACAGAGCTCGAGCTCTCCAAAACCGCCTTCCTTCCCTTCACGCACCACCCAGCCCGGAGGACTTCACCCCACACAGGGCCCCTTTGCTTGGCCCTCCCAAAAACCATCCCTGACCCAGTGCTTTCATGGCACCTGTGCAGCACAACGGGAATGTAGTGGCACTGTGGAGTGTGAGGATAGGCACCGTACAGGGACACCAAGCAGATGGGGCTCCTGGCAGTCTTTAGAACCCAGCTTCCAGCATTTGGGGGCTTTGGGGACACTGTGCAGACCCAGTGCTGCGGCACGACAAGGCACCACTGTTCTCCATGGAGACGGCACCAGGCCGTGGGCTGCTGCATCGGGTCTGGCTGCTGACCCCGCGGCTGAGCCCGTAACCCAACCCCACCGGTGCTGGTTACAATTTAGGGCAACAATAACCTATTGAGGCTTATTCCTGCTGCTCCTTGATCTAATTAAAGACGGCCAGAGGGAAGACAAAACCCGATTCAAAGGGAGCAACAGGCGGCATGCTGGGGACGGCGACATGGAGTGGGGCTGGGGCCACCCATGCCTCCTGCCACAGGGTCTGGGCTGTGCCAGGAGTTGCTGCTCCATGCTTTCATAGCAAGGTTTGTGTACCTGCACAGCTCTCACCTGTGCAGGTGAGATGGGCACCCCCATAACACACTTGATAATGCAGAGGAGGAGAAACTGGGGTGCCCCTTCCCCACTGATGATGGGCAAGTACACAGCTACCCATAGGGCCCGGTGGGCACATGGCACTGTGTCGGGGCTGGGCATGCTGCAGCTGTCCACTCTCTGCTTTGGGGTGCTACTGGGTACCTGAGAGCACACAGGCGAGGGGCCCGAGGCATGCTGCATGCTCCCCTTCCTGCCGCCCGGCGTCAGTAATGAATGGTATGAGCTTCCTGCCCGCCCACTGATTGCTTCCTCAATGAGCTGCTGTGTGCCGCGCAGCCTGCACGGCCAGCACCAGGCAGCACTGCTCGATGGCCCTGTGTGACTGTGATGGAACCCATGGCCCAGTGTGCCCGTGTATAAACCTGATCATGGGCAGTGGGGTGTGGTAGGATGGAGATGTGGCAGTGAGGAAAAGATGGCAGCAACGAGCTTGGGGGCTGGCACCTCTGAGATGGTGCCTGAGAGTGGCTCCTCCGCACCCGGCACCAAGGTGGCCGCATCCCCACAGGGTCCCCAGATGCGGTGGGGACAGGCTGTGTGTGACACCTCCCTCTGCTCACTGCCCCCCAGAGCCAGGCCCCGTGTGCTCCCGGCCTCTCTTTGCCGCCGCCTTATCAGCACCGATTGCCCTGCAGCTGCAGCCTCACGAAGCCACGGGCTGACACACCACGCGCTGCCTGCCAGCCACATTCCTGGCGGCCGATAAAGCCGGCAGCCAAAATAACTGCAGCCTGTGCAAACGGGGCTGAGTGCGGCCCCATGTCTGGATCCAATTTAGATGGGCTGGCTCACCCCAGCTGAGTCCCTGTGTGCACAGGGGCCAAGCCGTGATAGGATCTGGGGTGATTCCTGCGGGCACTGCGCAGCTGTGGGGTTCTGCGTACAGGACCCCAAAGCATCACACCCTTTGGCCGCGTGCCGTGTGCGTGGCTCCCCTGGAGGAGGTTCACTCCGGGCACTAATGGCACACAAGGAGGCGGCTGCAGCCACAGCCCAGGAGCACCCCACCAGCACTGGGGAAGGAGTGTTTTCCCCTGCAGCAGTCTCAGTCTTTCAGAGGCACAGCCAGCTGAGGCTGCTTCTGCCTATTGTCGCAGCATAGTCAGCAAGCCCTGAGCCCTGGGAGCTTGCAGGAGATGAGCGATGCTTTGAAGCCTCCTGCTCTGGCCACCATGCTAGGCTGACCTTCCCAGCAGGGACATGCCAGCACTTCCACACCACAACAGCGACCATTCCTCTCCCCTCCTGCAGGTCCCAGCTGCTGCCACAAGGCTGACACCTCATGTGGGGACACCACAGGGCAGTCAAGTGCTGCTTCTGCTGTCACAACTCACTCTGCTCCTTGTCAGCAAAGCACCAAGCTGCTCCAATCACACTGCCTGCTCCATCACCCTGGCCTGTGATGGAGCCAGCTCTTTGCGCAGCGAGGGTCATGGTGTCCCTGACAGCTGCTTTGCCAGCAGCTCTGGGGAGAGCCGGAGGCTTCCAGCACAGTGCAGCAAGGGCCTTGCCCCAAGCCTCCATCACTCCGGTGGGATGAAGGCACTACCTTCTCCTCCTCCTGCCTCTTGGAGTGGCTCCCATCTCCCTGTGCGCACCATGGCCAGCTTGCAGGGGTACATGGGAGCAATGAGGCCACCCGAACTGGGGCATTTGTCACCTCGACAGCTCCGGTGGTTCCACAGACCAAAGACATCATCATCGCACCTTGAAAAGAAGTGCTGACCCCTCACAGCCCTGAGAGCCGTTGTACCGCTTCCCGAAGGGATGCCCTGCAAGCAGCCCTTGCCACTGGGCAGCCCCTGTGCTGCTGCACAAAGTGCCTTGCCCATCACAAGCAAAGGGCCGGGGCCAAGCTGTGCCAAAGGAGTTCACCTGCATGCAGTACTGTGTCAGAGGCCCGGCTGTTCTCAAGCAACATATGCCACCCACAGCACATGCAGTCACTGCCAGCACTGCTGTTGCCTGTCACAGTGCTGCTGAGGACACAGACATACTGTCCCTGGCACTGTCACCTCCCGCCCATCCCAAGTGATTGCTGCCAGGGACACGGCTGTGCCATCTCCAGCCTGGCCCCTGGCTTTCTGGTTGAGTGCTGCTGCTGCCAGCTCCTGTTGTGCTCACTGCAGGTCCCCAACCAGTGGAGCACATCCCCGCTCAGCACCACCGTGCTGCTCCGCGTCCCCCCTCTGCCACCCCATGGTAACTCCCCATCCCTACCCAGATGAGGTGTCCAGTGCCAAGGTGGAAGTCGCGCCACTGAATTTCCGCGTGTCCCAGAGCTTCACCTCCCGCTCACGCATCTGCAGGGACAAAGACATGGATTGCATCAGTGTCTGCTCGTCTTGCTCCATGTCCTCGCCTTCCTTTGTTTCTAAGTGCTACAGCACGTGGCCAGCCTGCTCCTGCTACCAGGGGTGACACAGCTGAATGCACTCAGCACCCTGGGCTGCCGGTGCAGTGCAGGGTGGGCAGCAGAGGGGCTGTGGGTACGAGGGCCAGTGGCTGCTGTGCTAGTACCTCCATGGCCAGGAGAGTCCAGCACGGCTGCTGTGACTCGACATGGCTGCAGCCAGGGTTTTGCAAGGTCAGGAGGTGGCTGGAGGCTCTGCTACCCATGGGGGCAGAGATGAGATCTCCTCCTTTCCCCAACCTGCCCTTATTGGGTCAGGCCCTCCTAAAAGCCCCTGGGGCTGCCCTTGCCTTGCAGCCATCATGCTGGATGGGAGCCCCAGGCTGGCGCTGTAGAGATGCACAGGGAGGCCGTGCTGTGGCCTTGGCACAGGGTGGGAAATCCCGGCTGGCGCAGAGCTGCCCTCCCCGCGAAGCCCGTACCTGGCTGAACCCCACGGAGATGAGGCAATCACTGGCTCCCATCCAGAGCAGCCGGGAGTCCTTGTTGTTCTCATGTCCTGGGACGCTCTGCAAGGCACACAGCAGACACAGCCGTCAGCACTGCCACTGCCCACATCGTGCAGGACCGCGCTCTGCGTGCGGCTACAGCGTGACCGTGAGCAACCGCGGAGCTCATCCCTGCCAAGAGGTGCCCAGAGTGCCAGTGGGGTGGGGATGGCCTCCATGCTGGGACTGTTCTTGTGGGGTCACCTTGGTGGTGCCGATATGGTCACTGGGATGAGTGGAGGGTGGAAGCAGGGAACGTGAGCGTGGCGGGATGGCTCCTGGATCCCAACACCACCCACGGCTCTCCCCGCACCAAAGGTGGAGCCTGGGGTCAGCGTGCCAAAAAGCTGCTCCATGCTGGCAACAAGACGCTTGAGCACGGCCACTGCCAGGGTGCAAGAGGGACTTACTTCCCCAGTTGTATCCTGGGCTCTTCATCCGTGCCAAATCCCAGCTCAGGAGGCAGGTGCCCGTGTGTCCAGAGGCTACTGAGACTCTGATGGCAAACTGAGCCCAGCAGCGCCCCTCACCCTGCCCTACCCGGCAGCCCCTCTCCCCTGGGGTTGCTGTGGGGCCAGGACCCCCCAGTGCACCCAGACTTTGCCTTGCCCTCTGTGGCACCATCCCCAGTCCCACTGCTGGGCCCTGGTGCAGCTCTGCTGAGGACAGGAGCGGAAGAGTTACAGTGCTGGCTCCCACGTGGTACCCAGACGGGCCCTGCAGTTCCGGTGTCCCAGCGGGACCCAGCAACAGTGCTCGCTGTGCGACACAGGAGGTGCTGGAACTCCCTCGCTCTCACTTAACCAGCGCCAAGAAAACAGCCCAACCACCAACACTACCAGAGCCGTCATGGAAAGGCAGAGCTGAGCCAAGTGCTGTGCTTCCAGCACCACCACACAGCCCAGCACTCCTGACTCTGCTCCCTGCAAAGGACAGAGGGGAGCCAGCATACCCAGGGTGGGAGGCACATGGGGGTGGTATGCACACGCTCTCCTGGCACCTGGAGGAGCTGTGTCCCCATGGAGGTGCTGTGCTTTTGGGAGAAGCCCTGCCAGGAGCCCCCTCGAGGCCCAGCGGGATGCCTGCCCAATAGAGGAGCCGCTGGGGCCCACAGCCAGGGTGGGAGAGGGCACATGGTGCCAAGTGCATCCCCTGCCAGGACAAACACAGCCACGCCAGCCAGCATGGCCTGTGAGGAACCCAGCCAAGCCTGGCACTCCCTGCAGCAGCAGCAAGATGCGGGGCAAGATCCAACGCATCTCCACTGGCACTAGAGACCCCTCTGGCGGAACAGACCCCCTGACGTCGTCCTCCTTTCCTGCTCGATCCTTCCCACTGCACCCTGCATGGCTCCAGGACCAGCATCCCTTCAGCCCTGTCCCACTCCAAGCAGTTAAGCAGGTGATATGCCCCCTGTGCAGTGTGAGGGCTGTACCACTGCAGCGAGGACAAGGAGGGCCCCAAAGTGGGGCAGTGAGGTAGATGGCTGGGGGGCTGCTAGCCCTCCCCACCAGCCCAGCGCCTTGCTGCCAGACAGAAAGACAGAGCCAGGATCAGTGCTGAGAGGGGAAGGAAACCCTGGGAGTCAGGGCCAGGAGACCTGGAAGCCCAACCCCAGCCAGGATTGTCGGCGAGGAGATCGCTTCTGCACCTGAGCCACTCGGCTGTGGCGGCCAAAACTTGACAGCTGGAGATTTGAAAGCCACATGTGCCGGCTCTGCTGGCTCCCAGTCCTGCGGAGCAAGCAGCAGCAGGGGAGCCTGGGGTGCCAGCCTTGGTGGCACAGCTGGCAAAGGGCAGGGAATGCTCAGTGGCAGTGCCTCTGCAGCACACGTAGCTCAGCGGGAGCTGTAACACTCCTGTGAGCAATGTGGTGGAGCCACGGAGGGCCCCCAGCTGGGTGGGATGGAGCCGAGCACGCCAGAACGCGCCTTCGGATCACTCTGGAGAAGAGATGGTGCTGGGACCCTCGCCCAGCCCAGCCCAGTGCCCTGGCGGGGCCTCGCTGCTCGCAGCCCACGTTGCGCACGCTGCGGCAGGGAAACATGTTTTCTGCATTAGTTCCATCCCGGGCTGAGCAGTACGTATGTCAGCAAATATGCGGGAGGCTGGGGCCGGGGCGCTCCGGTTTCGGAGGTGGCTCAGACACCAGGCAGTGCAGATGTTGCCAGAGGTGAGCATGCAGGGCCAGATGGCGCGTGTGCCGCTCCACCTAGTGGCGGCCGGTCCCGGGGGGCCCCCAGGAACCCCCACCCGTGCCCTGAGCAGGAGGCAGATGCCAAGGTCAGGAAGGGGTGGTGTGAGCCGGGATGCTGAGGTCGGATGAGAGCCACAGAGTGGACGTAGGTCCATGGGGCTGCCAGAGCTGGGCAAGAGACAAACTTGTTTGGAGACAAATGATGATGGCAGCCTCATTGTGCACGCACTGATCAGCTCATCCCCAACACCCTCCTGCTCCCCATCCTGCCCCGGCACTCACAACAAGTCCGTGGGGTCCCCAGCCCTGAAGACCCCCAGAGATGCTGTGGGACACGAGGTGGCTGAGCACTCCACACCATGGGGAGCATGGCTGGCGTGTCAGATGCAGCTGTTGGCAGCACAACCACAGTGGGTCAGCGTGAGCTGGCAACAGCTGCCGGCAGATTTCAGCTCCTCAGCTGCCTAGGAGAGCCTGACACAAAGCAAAAACTGCTCCTACATCAGGGCGATCCCAGCCTCTGCCTGGAATATTTACCTCTGGGCAGGGGCTGGGGAGCCCAGGGCAGTGCTAGGCAGCAGGGGGAAATCCCCCAGCTCTGGGATCCCTCAGTTCTGCCATGCCCATGGCTGGCAGACTGCAGGCATCCGAACCCTGTAGAGAGAAGGAAGGATGGGGAAAGCAATTGCTGCCACCAACAGGCATGAGCCCAGGGGGCAGAGGAAAGGCTTCCTGGGGAGCTGAGGGGGTTAACCATGGTGCATCCTCCCCGCAGAAGAATGCGATCTCCCCTCCCTGCCAAATCCCGCTCGCTCTAGAGGTGGCCAGGAGTGCAGAGCAGCCTCTGGCAGGCCAGCCCCACGTCTGCAGAGCGGCTCCTCCAACAGAGGAATACAGGGAGGGGATAGCGTGAGGCTGGAGGGGCTGCTTGCTCCCAAAAGGTGGCTTTGTGTTCAGAAGCTGCACTCCTCCTGAAGCAGAGAAAGGAGGAGCCAGCCTCTCTGACAGCCACATACAAAGTACTCTGCTCTGAGCCTCGCGTCCCCGCTGAACCACACCAAACTACAGCTGCCAGGCATCCAAACGGGATGGCAGACACAGAGCTTCCCTGCAGCAAAGCTCCAGCAGCCCTGTGCCAGTCCTGATAAGGGAAGAGTGGGTTTAGGGTGTGAGTGCCACAGTGGAGAGGGACCAGGGTGGCACCCCTCTGCCCCCTGGGCAGCAAGCTAGGGGGCTCCCCAAATCTCCCAGCCCACATCAGCAAGCAGCAGCACAGTAGGGCTGTGACCCACCGACCCCACATGGCTGTCCCCAGGATGCCTGCAGGACGGATAGGCACCCAGCGGAGGGCGAGCCCTTACGCCCATGTAGTGATGCTGGGGCTCAGCCTGAATCCTCCTTGACTTCCCCATATCTGCAATACCAGCGGCATTCCTGCGAAGGATAGCTGAGGGGGAAGCAGAGCAGAGGAAATATAAACAATCCCGTGCAGTTACGCTGGGGAACAGAAGCATGAGAGCGCGGAGCGCGCGATGCTATAAATAGGCAGCCCAGAGCTTGGCCAACTTTTTCAAAGCTTCCCACGGTCTCCTTGGGAATGTGGGATGCTGCAGACCTTCCCCCTGCCCAGAGGAAGCTGCTGCTGAGGCTGGGAGTCAGGTACCCCCAGGGTGACCCCGGCATGGGATACCACACTGCTGGGGTGGGGAAGCAGGCAGAGAGCCTCCCATGTCCTGGTGCTCCTTCCCCTGCTGAGCGGTGCCCAGATGGACCCAGCAGCCAGGGACAGGACCATTGCCAAGGCAGGATCCAGGGCAAAGGTGTCACGTCACGGTCTGCAGGGTCCAAGTGGTGGGCACGGCCGGGTGGCTCCAGGCTGGACATCCACCTTGCCCTGACACTGCCCTGCCTACATGGCCATGCTTGTGGGATGGAGAGGCAGGGCGACGGCTGGGGTGTGGGAGAGGGGCTGCAGGGGAGCCGTGGGCAGAGATGGGCACCCCCACGTCCCTACCTTCCCCCATGTCACGGCCTGCAAGGCAGGGAGATAACCCACTGTGGGGACAAACACACCCCGAACTGTCCCCAGCTGCCCTCAGCCCTGATCACACAAGTGTTGTGCTCCAAGGGAGCACTATAAAACGTGAGCACAGGCGTGCACTCGCCCGGCGCGCGCGGCCGTTCCCTCGCCCCCAGTTCTGCCAAAACAGCGTCGGGGGAAGTTTCTCGTGAGAACAAGCACAGTTCCTCTCCATCCCACACTGGCTGTGCTCAGCCGTGGCCCCGCAGCACGGCGTATCGGCGGCGCCTGCTCCAGCCCCATAATGTGAGCCAGGTGCCGGCCAGATGCATGCAGCCCTACACATGCCATGCAAGAGCGGGGGTGGATGCGGGACACTGCATGTGGGAGACAGGGCTCTGCTGCACCAAATCAGGATGCTGGGAAAGCAATCAAAGGAGATATCACCTCCAGCACTGCCAGTGCTATAAGCCAGATGCCACTTGGTGCCATCCTAGTGACTCACCTGCAGCGTTGGTGCTCTTCTGGCACCCTGACCCCAGCCTGGCACCATGATCCCAGCATTGTCCTCACTGCACGAAGGGCCACAACTACTGCACAAGCAAACCTCAGGGCTTGGTCCAAACAATGCAGGAGTGCCCAGAGGCAGAAGGAGGCTTCAAGTTTAGTTGCTGCGGGGCTGGCAAAGGTGGGAGGGGAGAAGCACCCAGTCCTGTCATGGCTGCAGCAGGGAGGGATGGGATGAAATCTGCCTCTAACACAAGGGTCAAGGCAAGGAGGGAGACGGTGTACAGCAGCAATGAGCCCCGAACCCGTGGGAGGTGAGGGGAAGGGAGTGGAGTGTGGCCTTGTGAGAAGTCAAGGCGGTGTATGGGACATACAGGACCTCACAAAAGGACAACACCCAGACGGAGCTGTGCGGGAGACACGATGGGACCAGCTGCAGCAAAGAGGTGACCATGGGCCCCAGGGTGGCCAAGCAGCCACTGCTTGGGGCTTCTGGCCACACCCAAGGGCAGCCTGAGGTCCCAGGCAGCCCGCATGCCCTCTTCACCATACTGCGGTCCCTGACATTGCATGTGCTGCACTCACGAGACCCAAGACAGCCCCACAGCAGCCACCCCTCCTCCCTGCTCCCGAGGCTCCACTTTTAGCTCCTTCTCTTCCTTTTCCTCTGCTCTAAAAAAGGAATGGTTTAATGAGGCAGGCTTGGCAAATTAAGAAAATGAGCCGGAGGAGCAGCTCTGTGCTGAGCTTTGCTTTGTTGGAAGCACGCTGCAGAGGGATGGAGCTGTGCTGGCGGCAGTGCTGAGCCTGCGGCCACGAATCCAAGTGGAGCCAGCTAGAAACCCGTTGCTCGTCTCCTTCACCGCAGTGAGAACCAGGCGGCCTCAAAGCTGGGAGCTGGTGAGGCATGGGCACCACTCGGTGGCCCTGACAGCACTTGGTTTCGTAACCACGTTGGCCCCAGGGAGCAGGAGCCCTTCCAAGCATCCCAGCCCTCCAGCAACAGGGGGAAAACACAAAACACAGGAGTGTTATCCCTCCAGCTAAGCCAGCTCTCTGCAAACTTCCAAAGGATTTATGGCATTTGAAAGTTTTCCCCTTCAGCACAGTACTTCTCCAAGACTAAACATCTTCATCAATTCTCAACCGGACGGGGTTATGGCTGCGGTGCTGCGCCTTACGGCAGCAAAGGTGCATATTTCTCTTGGCAAACTCCGAGTGCCGGCTCTGGCCTGGCTCAGGAGGCGGCGGAGGGAAGTGAGCTGCCTGCTTTGAACAGACACCATCATTCACACGTTATTTTTAATAGCTCAGCTAGACAGAGTCCACCCGCCCCAGGAGACTTGGCTGGAGCCCACGGAGCTCGCAGCATCACAGAAATGCCGTTATACAAAGAGACAGAACTGTCAGGGGAAGAACCAGGGGGCAGGGAGATGTGGAGTGAATCTGGGAGCAGAGGCTGGCTCCCCCCTGCAAGGTTGAGCAGCTCCCAGAGCCATTCAGAGGGCTGGGAGTGCTTCATCCTGGCTTGTTTGCATGTATAACTGCTGGATTTATACTTAAATAGAGTACTGCTGTATTTACAAAGGCTGCCTCAAGGCACCTCTCACACCTGCAGAGAGCACCCACAGACACTGGAGGCTGTTGGTCTCCAGAGCCAAGGGGCAGGCACACGCCAGTGCCAGGAGCACACTGCAGCCGTCCCATCCTGCTCTCCACTGCTTCCCTTCCCTCCCAAAAGCCTCCCACCCCTTCTGCACGGGGAAGCAGTGGCTGTTGGCAGCCAGAGCCCTGAAGCCACAGGAAGCCTCTAATAAGAGGCTGTTTAAACTTGATGTGGATGGCAAGGCCCAAGTCCTCCTCTTATTTCCTAATCACTGCTATTTTGCTGAGCTGCACAAATCCAGCTGCCCAACCTCACCCTTGGCAGGACTTTATTCCCAAAAGCCTTTTGCTCTGCTCCAGCATGGCAGCACAAAGCCCGGGAGCCATTCTGGAGCCCTCATGCCTGAAGGGTTTGGGAGCGCTGCCTGCAGGGCAGGTAGGCAGCAGTGCCAAAGCCCTTCTGTTGTCCCTCCTGCCCAGTGAACTGAGGCAGCTCACCAGGTGCGTGGATGGGAGGGCAGGAGTCCCATGTGTCCACACTGGGCTCCAGCAGGCAACCCTATTGCTAGCGGGGCCTCCTGTAACAACGTGAGCCCTTCTGGGGCTGGGTGGGTTGGTTCACTGCACACCCCAGGTGGACAGGGCTGCCTGCACCGTGCTGCACAGCACAGCTAGGTGGGACAGTACCTGGGATGCAGCTGGGCTGGCTCGAGGGTCAAAGATCCGCAGTTTCTTGTCCTGTTGAGATAAAAAGAAAACAGAGAAGGGTTAAGGACCCTGGGGCCAGCAGGAGGTAAGGCCATATTAGGCAGCCAGCTGGAGGGAGCCTCCTGCTCCTGCCCCTCCCCCAAAGCCCACTCCTGTGGCTCACAGCACTCTGCTGTGGGCATGGGCACACCCCATGGCCTCACTGAGACCAGGACACCTTCAAAATTGCTCCAAAACACTCCCAAAACTGCTCTGCCTTCAAATCAGAGCTAGGGCTGGAGCCAGCCCCATCCTTCCAAATGCTTCCTGGTACCCCAAGGGCAGCATGGAGAGCCTTTCCCTGCCCCAGCTCCACAGCCAAGTGCCTCAGGATGGGTTGGCTGGGACAGTAGGAATATGCCCTGGTGCTAGCCCTTTTCCATGGGCATTTTGCAAAGATAGAGGAGCACTGGGAGCCTGGTTTGCACGCTTGACCTGCATGCTTGGTCCCATCTCAGGACCACCTCCTTGCTTGGCATGCAAGCTCAGTCTGCACGCTCATCTGGGCTTGCACGGTCAGTCCTTGCTTGGCCACTATGCAGCCTGTGGCCTGCCTGCTAACTCAGCCTGCATGCAAGGCCTGCGCACGCCCCGCACACTGGCGCATCCAGCACTGTTCACAGGCAATGAGCAGCAGGCGCCATCTAGTGCTGCCATCCCACTCACCAGCCCCAGTTCTGCCCTTTCTCCCCAAAATGGGGTCATCGTTTGCACCCACGTTCCTCGGGTGTCAAGCAGATTTATGGTCACCAGAGACATCCCTTGTGGGTAGCAAGGAAGGTCAGCAAGTGCTTTGCCAACAGCCTGACCAGCATCTCGCTTAAGGCAGTCAGAGCCCAGCAGGTGGCAAAGGAGGAGGAAGAGGAGGAGGACCGCCTACTCAGAAACACAGCGCACAGCTATGTCACCATGCACACATGAGATTCCCAGCCCCATGTGTGCTCCACTCACCTTGCAGGAGGTGCCGAGCAGGCGGCCGTCATGCTTCCAGGATAGGCTCTGCAGCTGGTCCCCGTGGGCCTCCAGTGCTGGGAGGGGAGAGAACTGTCAGAGCCTACCATGGGCTGGGCACAGGCTCTGTCCTCTACCAGACAGAGCAGGCCCTTCCCTGCCACTCTGGGTCTGGCAAGGCTTTCCTTGCAGCAGGAGCTCGGCTTGGCACCATACTGCCAAACCATGCTCGTTTTCCACCTGAACAATTTGTTTTTGCCAAAGGAAATCCTTCTGCTTGAGAAGAACACCATAGTCAAAGCAGATTTCTCTTCCCCAGGTGGACCTCATGTGTGTCACACAGACCACAAGGCAACCGCTGTTTTTTTTAAACTCAGAGCCTTTCAGTTCAAAACACGAGCCAGGACTGTGCTGGCACACTGTGAGCCTGAGAGCCTCGCCTGCACGTCCACCACCTCACACTGTCCAGGGAACAGCACCCTTCATCCAGCCAGCCTCCTCTCACAAGCCTTCCCACTGAACCTTCAGGACCCAGGGATCTCAGGATGCAACCCTCCATTACCACAGAGCTTCTCAGATGCAATGATTTGGCCTTTCTGAAGGGCCCACAGCAGCCAGAGCAGACGGCAGGGCCTGCTGGGGGCACAGTGTGAGTATCCCCAAAGGGCAGGAAACACCAGGCCAGCTTGGCTCAGGCACGGTGTCTCTGCTCCCACACTCATGGGGCTGTGCCTACCTGTCAGCGGCTGCTGCTGTCTCATGTCCCACACAGTGACCCTCTTCCCCATGCCACTGGTCAGGATGCCATCCGCCGTTGGGTGGAACTGCAGCATGTCCACTGGGCCCCCACCAGGACCCAGCGTCAGCCCTGCACTGCTGGGCAGCTCCTGGCCTTCCTCAGGCAGGCACCAAACCTTCACCTGTGGCACCAGAAAACATGGTCAGACCCTGGAGGCCCACCCCCTTCATCTCCCCCCACCCTACAGCAAGGCCTAAGGACAGGCTGGGGACAGCCACATGGCCACACGGCCCTGCACCTAGCACTCACCGTTTCATCAGAGGAGCCCGTGGCCAGCAGGAGTGGGTCAAAGGGTGAGAAGTCAAAGTCTGTGACAGCATCTGGAAGGTGAGGAGCAGAGACTTATCCCCACATCACGCCCACAGACAACTTTGGGCCCTTCCCATGTGCATGCAGGCAGCAGGGGCAGAGGCATTTCAGGGCAGCATGCATTGCTACGACCCTCCATGCTGACCCTCAGGGCCTCACACTTTTCTGTCCCCACAGGCAGAGCACACCTAGCAACCCGCAGCTGCATTTCTCTATTTAAAACAGCTTTCATTTCACAGCAGACATCCCCATGCCAAGCCACTGGCAGTGCAGGGCGGTTGAAGTGCCAGTGGCATGATGCGTCTGCATTAGCCCCATGCACCCAGCAAACAAGGCTCCTTTGTCCCAGCCCTGTGCGGCGTCAGCAGAGCCCCATGGGAGCAGTGCTGGCACCTTACTCTGCAGCCCCTCCAACGCGTTCGGCACACGGGTGAAAGTAGGTCACTGTGTACTTTTCCGCTTCCACAAGGCTGCTGAGATGCAGGCCCAGAAGGCACAGAATGAAAGGGATGTACTCTGGCTCCTGACTTATCTGCTATGTTTGCCCCAGGAGGAGAAGAAAATCCCTTCTCTGCTTTGAATGCAGAAAGGAGGCGTTTCCCAGGCACCCTCAGCTTCAAAGGGCTTCTGCTGAAATCCCATTAAGGGCTGCGTGGCTCCACTGGCCCCTGGAGCACTCCTCTGGGAGCACGGTCAGCTTGGTGGCACAGGGACACCTGCCAGACAGGGAGGAGATGGAGCCGGGCAAACAGCTTTGGGAAGGCAATGAGCCTTCGTTGCCATCATGAGAGATGATGGGCTGAGTCCCGGGAGGGACGTGGTCCGAAGGATAGCCCAGGGAAGCTGAGAAGCTTCAGGCCTCCTTGTTTAAGTGGCAGTTTGGCTGCCCTGGCGGTTGTGACGGTGACATGGGTCACTGTGCCAGGGCACAGCCTGAAGCCTCCAGCTCTACCGCAGCAGGAGGCAGCACAGAGAGAGGGCCCCAGTGCCTGGCGAATATCCCTGCCTTGGCTCACCTCAGCTATAAAGGGAGACTTTCCATCTGTTTGCCAGCAGGATGCAGCTCCCATCTGCTGCACCCCGGCTGAGTGACTAGAGGGGATGCCATGCACAGAGGCTGAGGTGTGGTGGAAACAGCACAGCTCAGGCACGCTGTGTGCTCCCGCAGCCATGCCGAAGCACTGTTTGCACAAAGGCAGTGCTGGGACTGGCTCAGCATCCTGCTCCCATCTTGATCCCCTGTCGCAGTTTTGGAGAAATTGGTGGACACTGCGCTGCAGACACCAGGAGAAGGGTGCCCAGACTCCCCCTTCCCCAAGTGCCTTCTGCCTCTGTGGCACACTGTGCTGCCAGCAGCAATGCTGCCACCGGCCCATCCTTCTCCCCTCATCACCAGGTACACCCTGCTGCGATCACAGCTCAGTATGGGCAGCCACACTCTGCCTCAGGGCTGCTTGGCAGCTGCTCCTTCACGGGTCTGCTCCAGGTGCCTTTGTGCAGGGTGTTTGGTTTAAGTCAAGGGTTAGAATTATGCTCCCAGAGTGCTTTTCACACTAGTCTGCTCCACTGACATTTTGTGCAATGAGTAACGTGGTGAGGGTGTGCTAAGGGAAGCTCCCCAAGATCTCAAGATCATTCTGCAGTGAAGAGACTGGGATTGATTTTTCCTTTGCAGAAACCCAGCCTTGCCCAGCTTACCTGAGTGGCAGCAGAGCTGAGATACGGTCCTCTTGCCTCCATCCCTGCCCTCCAGCGGCACAATACCCAGCACACCTGCAGAGAACACACAGCAGCAGCTCACTGCTTGCCCAACAGCCTGGGCACCGCCTATCAGAGCTCCCAGGAAGTCCCCACAATTTGGGACACTTGCAATCCATGAGAAAAGAGGGGACTGTGGGGTGGGCAGCACCTTCAGGGAGAATCAGCTCCGGGCCACATGGGCCTCCCATGCCCCATGCAGATGGCCTGCCACCCAGCTCTGAGGGCAAAATCACACCACCCTCCAGGCACCTCACCTGCTGCCTCTGCACTGAAGGCGACCCAGCGGCAGCTGGCCTTCACATGGTTCCCATAGGATGCAACAGAGCTGGCTCGGAGACCCCCGATCCAGGCCTGGGATGGAGAGAAAAACCTGTGTTAAGAGATGGCTCTACTTCAGGGAGAGCAGCGTATGGAGGACTGGAGAGGAAAGCACTGAGTGGTGACACTGCATCACTGGAGAGCATCAGTACCAACAGAGCCCCTCCAGTGAGGAGCACAGCATGACCTGGAGGCTGCTGGAGGCACAGCCATGAGGTTCTGCCCTCCAGGAGGGATGGAGCAGTATGGCTGCTTGTGCCCCACGGGCACAGTCATGACCCCTCTATGGGCTGGGGTCTGGGGCCAGCTGGAGGTTAGGGACAGCTCTGCCACCACTCCACAGGGACAGGGATGGGAGCAAGCGCCCCTGCTCTGAGTGCTGCCCCTCCACGAACCCATCCCAGGCCTCAACTGTCCTGTGGTGGGAAGGGCTCAGGGGGTTTTGCATAAACCAGTGGTGGGGAGTTAGGGATGGTGAAAAGGTCTCTTGGGCTGTGCTGGATGAGGCACTGGCAATGGCAGATAAATCCCTCCGGCAGCACACATCCTACACGGACACACAGCCAAAGAACTTCCCCACAGCTCCTGAGCCAAAATCTCACTCTGCTACTCATTCCCCAGCATCGGCAGGGTGCCGAGGAGCCTTGTGACACCAGGTGACACCCGAAGTACAATCACAGCTCCATGCCCCAGGGCCAAGACCAACCCTGCACAAACCTGATGCTGGGGGCATCGTGCAGGTATCCCACGGCTGCAGCAGACAGCCACGTCCTGCAGCTGCGCAAAGCCATTTGCAGGACAGAAGCTGCATGGCCCCAGAGTGAGACCTGAGCTTCCTCTCCTCGCACAGCTTCCTCTTGGGGCCTGACAGAGCAGCAGTTCCTGCAGCACTTCCTCCAGTCCTTGTCACAGCACACAGCGCGGTGGTAGGCCTGTTAACCCTTTCTATGTCAAGGGGAGGCTCCTGTCCCCAGACTGGGAGGGTCAGTCGGCAGCCCCCAGCCACAAAATGCCTGGAAATGTCCCAAGAACACGCTGCCAGAGGGGAGAAGCAACCAGCTGTGATACTGATGTACACATCACACTCCCCCATCCAGTCAGGTCAAGTGTCCGTCTTTGCCTCAGTAAACAAGCAGCTCTGCTCTGCAGGGACGTGGTGACGCTACGACACCCGAGCCTTCTGCCCCACAGAGCGGGGTCACGGCTCCCAGCTCCCTGTGACCGGATGGGAAACACCATCCGGAAGGCCCCTTCATACACAGCCCACGAGCAGAGCAAATGACTCTCTGCACTCTGTCCTCGATGTCCTGCACAGCACCTCCAGCGCTGGAGTCGACAGCACAGTGACAGGGATGTGCCTGCCTGTGGGATGCTGTAAACTCCCAACGCCAGACCCCCAGGCCCTTTGCCATGGAGCTGTGACAGTCCTGATGCCTGCACGTGCTCCCTGATTTGGCACAGGGGTCACCGTGACCCTTCCTACAGGACATGCCAGCCTTGCGCAATGATGGTTTGGATGGGAAGTTAAAGGGAATGAGAGTGCTGAAGCCAAAGGGCCGTGAGATAAATGTGTTGGTGGTCAAAACCTTTTCCAAAGGCAGAAAAAACAAAAGACTTTCAGCAGCATCACCCTCCCATGCCAATGGTACCACATTCTGCACCCATCTGTTGCCACAGCACAACTCATAAGCAGAGCAGCCTGCACCATGCCACCAGCCTGCTGGCTCCAGGAGACCAGGACAAGCTGCACACCCCAGTAGTGCTCAGCGACACTCAGCACAGCCCATCCCTGAGTGAGCACCTCCTCCTCTCCCCTTCTGAGTGTGCCGGGGATGGGGGTGCAGGGACAACACTAACAAAGCTCAGGGCAGAGCAGGCCCTGCCCCTGCATCCAGGATGGGCCACACCACTCAACAGGGCTGGTTGTCCAATTTCATCATGAGGCAGAGGCCTTGCAGAACCCAGTGCTGGGCACCGTGTGGCTGCACACCGCACGCTGAGGGGATACACTGTCACAGAGTTTGAGGGTGCTGGGACTCGGCCCCAGTGTGCAGCGCTTCCTCTCTGCCTGCGGAAGCGGGGTGGCACGGGCAGGGCGCGGTGCTCAGTGCCCAGCAGCGCACACTTCCCCGCCTGGCACACACATTGCCCAGGCAGGTTGGGCACAGCCTTACTGCTGCCAGCTGGGAAGCACATGTATGGCAAGCAGCATGCACCAGGTGGGCGGCACGCATTGCTTCTGCCTGTCGTACCCAGTCAGGGTCGCGGGGTGGGGAAGAAGAACCAGGGAGCCTGCACTGGGCAGGGAAGTGCCCGTGGCCGGGAGCCTGGGTGGGCACCGGGTGGATGCCAAGGAGGGGTCGCTTGGGCGATGCCGCCTGCCCCGGGAGATGGCACACGGAGCACCCGGGCAGCCCCGGAGCCGCGGGTATCGAGCACGGCCGCGCCCCGCCGGGGTTGGTGCCGGTCCCGCCCCGTTAGGAGAGCCCCGGCTCTCCCCCACGCCCCCCCAGCACGGGCCGGCGGGGAGTGCCCGCGGCGCTCACCTCCCTGCGGGGCAGCCGGGCCTCGGTGTGCCGGAACTTGGACGCCTTGAAGCGGTTCATGGTGCGCCGGGACCGCCGCGCCGCGCCGCACCGCGCCGCCCTCAGCCCCGCCCCGCCAGGCTCCGCCCCTCGGGACGGCCAGGGCAGGGCAGGGCAGGGCAGGGCAGGGCGCGGCCGGGCCGCTCTGCGCACCCCCGGTTCGGGGCTCTGCGGGCCGGAGGCTGCCCGCCGTCGCTGAGCCTGCCGCCCCCGGCGTCTGGCAGCAGCTGCTCCACACACAACACAGCGGGATGTCAGGAGGCTGCCGCTCCGCCCCCAGCAGCGAGCATAACCGCCGCCTGCAGCTGTCAGGGAAGCGGGAGAAGAGCCCCGCACCCCGCCGTGTCACCCACGGGCCATCCCCGTCCCCATCCCCATCCACGCGCGGGCGGAGCAGCCGGGATCCCACACAGCGCCCGCAGCGCCGCTTCAGTCCTCCCACGCACCGCAGAGCTGAGGCCGCGCTGCGCACAGCGCTTAAAGGAGCCGCGCCTCCCGAGCGCAGCGTGCAGCTGTTAGCACCGAAACCGCCACGGCCCTCGGCCGGGCCTGGGGGGGCACAAAGACCAAAGCAACGAGTATGATGGGAACGGCGTTCTCCTTAAGAATCAAAGAACGCGCTGAGCTGGAAGGGACCCACGCAGCTCCGAGCGCAGCTGCAGGGCGGCCATCGCCCCGTCCTCCCTCAGCCGCACAGCCGGGCCCACCCGGGCTTCATCTCGCAGGGGCTAACCCGCAGTCAAAGCCCGTACCTCTGCGAGAACGCGGCCGCTAACACGGGCGGAGAGGCAGCCCGCTGCACGGCACACACCGCGCGCTAACCACGGAGCCGCGGCTGAGGAGGAGCGAGAAGAGCGGGACGCCACCCGCCCCCCAGCTTCGCGCTCCCGCCCAGGCGAACAGCACGCCGCGCATGCGCACCACGGCTCGCCCACTGCCCGTCGGGCCGCTGCGCGGGGCTACTGCGCACTCGCTCCCTTTTCACGCACGCGCAGCTCGGCCCGAAGTGGCGCAGGCGCAGCGCCGCGCGCGGGCCAAGATGGCGGCCAGGGGCGCCTCACGCTGGCTCGGGGCGGCCGCCGCCGCCGCCGCCGTCAGGAGCCGCGGGCCGAGGGACGGGCGGCTGCCGCTGGTCTGGATCGTCCGAGGGCTCGGCGCCGCGCCCGGCCCCGCCGCCCGCCGCCTCCTGCAGTTGGGCACCGGGCCCCAGCACGCGGGTGAGCGGGGAGGGGACGCCGGGCCGCGGGTGCCGGGGCTGCGGGCTGCCGGCCGCCTCACGGCTCCTCTGCTCTGCTTTCCCGCAGGGACGAAGCGCGTTGCCGCCGCCTCCTTCCACAGCAGCGCGGCCCGCGCCAAGGAGGATTACTACGAGGTGCTGGGGGTGCCGCGCTCCGCCAGCCAGAAGGAGATCAAGAAGGCGTACTACCAGGCACGGCACGGCGCGGCGCAGCGCTCGGACGGGATCCTTTCCAGCCCAAACGATTCCGTGATGCTGAATGCTGAGCTTTGCCCGATGCGCTGCTCCTGGCGTGCGGGGTGTGCTAAAGTAAATTAATTCTGTCTCTAATACTTTCTTTTTTTCCTTGTTCAGCTGGCAAAGAAATACCATCCTGACACAAACAAGGACGACCCTAAAGCTAAGGAGAAGTTTGCTCAGCTGGCAGAAGCCTACGAGGTAACACGCAGCATTTTGCCATCAAGAAAAGGAGTAAAGGTTGGAGCAGCGCTTGGATTAGATGGAGGGAAATATTTCCTCTTCTTGCTTGTGTTTGCATGCACGGTGTCAGTGCGTTCTACTTTAGGCTTGGGCAGCTCTGCCCCAGCAGTGACTCCAGCAAATTATCTAGCCCACGTTTCCAATGTAGCTGAACGTGGTTTCAGCTCTTTAAATTTTTGCTCGCTCTCAGCAGTGAGTGACAGGCATAGATGGGAAGGCTGGTTACTGCAGTGGAATTAGATGAGCAAACAAAACTGTCAGCAGGTGGTGGTTCTTTGAGGGAGGTGCATTGTACTGTACCCTGTTTCTGCTCTTCGCTTTGCTTTGTGCTGGCTGTGCCTCTCGTGGGCTTCCAGATTTACCCAAGCATTCTCACTGCTGCCTTTCAAGAAATACATGAATGATCCGATATGTAAATAAGTTACTTTTGCTTATCATGAACTGCTAAGAGCTTGCCATTTTACTGATGACAAGACAGATAGCATGGAAGAAGGGGCTTTCCATTAATTCATCTGATCACAAGAGTGGGATGCTCTTCATAGAATCATAGCATGGCCTGGGTAGAAAAGGACCCCAAAGATCATCTCATTTCAATCCCCTGCTATGCACAGGGTCACCAACAACCAGACCAGGCTGCCCAGAGCCACATCCAGCCTGGATCTTATTCAGTATCTTCCTAATGACACAAAGGTTTGAGCAACGTAGTGTCAGTAATGCGGACAGCTTAGAGTTCCCCTGGGGCTGCCTCTGTCCCATATAGGCTGTCCAGGGCTCTCTGGGTTGGGATCTGAGGGGTGTCCTGATGGCACTGTCCTTTTGCCTGCAGGTACTGAGTGACGAAGTGAAGCGGAAGCAGTACGATGCTTACGGGACAGCCAGTTTTGATCCCGGTGCGACGGGGGCTGGTGCTGGGCGCCAGTATTGGAGCAGTGGTCCATCGATTGACCCAGAGGAGCTCTTCAGGAAAATCTTCGGAGAGTTTTCAGGGTCCTCCTTTGGCGACTTTCAGAATGTCTTTGACCAGCCGCAGGAGGTATGGAATGGGTGTATTTCCTGACTGCAACATGAAAACCACAAAAGCTGGAGTGTGACACTAGGCTGTCACAGAGTGAGCTTCAGCAAAGGATTTGCTTCTGAGATTGTCAGCACGCGAGCGTCCTGTCGTACGGGTGGGGGTGGTTTTGGCAAGCCATGGGTTGCATTCTCCACACCTCTAGACTCACTGTGTTTTTGTGGACCTCATCTGGTGTTTACTCACTCCCAGCAGTGCTGCCAAACAGTTTCTATCATTGTAAGGCATCTTTCCTGCTCTGAATTGTTTTGCGTGTCTGCTTTGTAATGCAATGCTGAAAACCACAAAATGCCTTTTAACTATAAAACGAGCCTTCCAGCGTTGGATTTGACGTCTTAATTGGCTGAATTCTTCATCTTAATTGGCCTTACTCTCCTGTGGAGCTCATTTTAAAACCTATTTCTTGTTCTTTGTACTGCGGCTAAGTGCTGTTTAAGCACTGACAACCTGGATTCAGGTAATGCCTTCAGAAATGCTTGGTATTCAGTACTTCTGTCTTGACTAGAAATGACTTCTCTGTGATAAACAGAACTTCCTCTTTTGCGGAGTTGTCTTTGCTGATGACTGTCTTTGCTAAGCAAGGAGCTTATTGAGGAAGAGCAGATGCTTTCGTGGGGATTGAAAGCCTCTACCCGTCCCCATTGCTGTATTCCCTTTAAATAAAATGCCTGGACGTGTGAAAGGCCTTTTCTAAGAACAGAAAAACACAACTACTTTTACTTTCCTCTTCTCTACTTTTAAGTCATTCCTTTTACAAAACTGATATAATCATCATTGCTATAATGTTTGCCATCCTTTTGTATCCCTTCTTATTTATATGAAACAGATTCTCTTCCCAGAACAAGGCAGAACGCTTCTGAACATGTTGTGCACCCACCTGTTTCTTCCTCTCCCCTCCATTACCCAGATATAATTTAAGCGTTGTTTGATATTTGGCCAAAACCAATTCCAGCTTGCTTAAGATCCCATCACACGCTGGCTGTGGGCTGATGGCAGTGTTTCCTGTGCAGTACATCATGGATCTGACGTTCACACAAGCAGCAAAAGGCGTTAACAAGGAGATTGTGGTGAACATCAACGATGCCTGTGAGCGGTGCAACGGGAAAGGAAACGAACCTGGTACCAAAGTGCAGCGCTGCCACTACTGCAATGGCACTGGCATGGTAAGTCTTTCTTAAGAGACAGATTCTGCTGTGCTTTCCTTCTTGGCACAGGTCACTCCCTTCCACAGATTCTTAGTAATGTCATCACCTTATCTTGAGTGAAGCCAGGTTAACGTGGACTTGATGTCATCTTCACTAGGAATGTAGGATTGGCACGATAGAAAGGTGCTGTAAGGGAAGGGAAGAAGATTGCTTACCCATATCAGAAGATTCCAGGTTCACAGGGGAAAGCTCCACCGAGGAGGGATCTCTAGAAAGAGATCCTTCCTCAGTGGCAGTCAGCCCTTAAATGAGGTCTGAGAGAGGTGCAGCCAGGCTTCACCCCTTTCGGTCACACAGCTGAATTGCCTTCACCTGTGCTCCCAGGGCTGACCCGGTCCTTCACACAGGTGCTCAATCAGTGCTTCAGGCCGTGACTCAGTTACCATACAGTGGCAATAATTTATGGAAGTGAATTGTCCTTGGGCTCCTTGGAGTACGGATATTTGTACTGCCTTGTGAAACAGCACTGCAAGGAGCTTCATTCTTGCTTCTGCCTCAAATCCTAGAGATGAAGTGTTGTCTCGCTTCAGCTGGCCATGACTATGCTTGCTCATAGTTGTGATGGTTTTCAGTGGAAACCAGACTATGATTCTGATATGGCAACTGAATTTGATCCAGCTTCTCACGAGCAGCATCCTTGGATTTCGGAGCCAGTTATCTGCTCCATCCCTGTACTGCTATCATTGAACTGCCCTATCAGGTGTGTGCAATCAGGAGAGCCCAAACGTGCTTGGCCAATCACTGTCGGTGGCATGAAAGTCAGAAGTACCATCTCGGTAGCAAATGTTTGTGTGATCATTTGTACGACCTGTTTTCTTCACTAGGAAACAATAAACACAGGCCCTTTTGTAATGCGATCTACGTGCCGAAGATGTGGAGGTCGTGCTTCCATCATAACAACACCATGCGTGGTATGTCGAGGAACGGGGCAAACCAAACAGAAGAAGACAGTGATAGTTCCTGTGCCGGCTGGTTAGTGGTGTGTGTGTGTGTGTGTGTGCTGCTCTCTGTTACAGTGACCGTAGTTATTTCCACTAGGCTAACAGCAAGGCACTTAGCTGTAAAGCGTGGCTTTCTCTTGCCAGCTATGGGTGTCAAAGCAATGTAAAGATGTTTTGCTTTGGAGAAGTTATCTTAAGAACAAAGCAGACTGATAGCTTGGTCACTGAAAGCGTGCATGATGAGAAACTTTCTGACCATGCATTTATACATGGTAGATGAAAACGTTTGCCCCTTTTTGAGCTGAAGTTCTGGTTCTTGTACGGATCCTTCTAGACAACTTCTGAAGAGCGAGGCTTTCAAAAGATTTTGCCAACTTGCATTTCTCATTGCTTTTGATGAAATCAGTGGGGATGGGGACCTTGAAAGCCTGAGCTTAGCTCAGAGAAGTTTGCTGTTGGCTTTTGTCGGCAGAGGAAAACAGGGAAAAAAAAGGAGCAGTGGGACTGAAGATTGGATGCCTTGAGACTGCCCTGGGTGGCAGCAGGTGGTTTTCCAGTAGCTTATAGGGGCTGTCCAGGATGGCTCAGTCTGATGCATTTCCTGGGAGAAATCCGTAGGGATTGAGGTTACGAAGCCGTGTAGGGGTGCCCCTCTGCTTGGCAGCAGCAATCACCTCTGAGGCACAGCTGTGTGCTGCTGCACCTCCTGGAGTGGGGCTTGCTGTGCTTTCCACTGGCAGGTCTTGTGCCTCTGCTCCTCAGGTGCTGCTGAGGTGGGATGGCAAGGGATCTGAGCAGAAGAGCTATAGGAATTCCAGTAGCACGTGGGTTACAATACAAGATAACTTTCCTTTTTTCCCTCCCCCCCCCCCCCTTCCCGATGCAGGTGTTGAGGATGGGCAGACTGTTCGGATGCCTGTAGGCAAGAAGGAAATTTTCATTACCTTCCGGGTGCGTATTGTTACAGCACAAGCTCTTCCTGTTACTAAGGCTGGTATTTATTCCCTTCACAACTGTGTGGGAAGTCTGAATGGGGGATGGCAGGAGAAAGAGCAAGTGATCCTTTGAAACAGCTGAGGTAACATGATCCATATGAGCTTGTAGAAGGTCTGCATTGTAATGTTCAGTCTGCTCCTCAAGAGCTGTGCTGCTCGTTCCAGGATGAGGCCTTTATGGTCGTGGGCACCAAAATACAGAGCAGGTTCTCAATGCCTTGAGAGTTTGATGTGGAGATTTGAAGGAGCTTTCTGCTCGCAGTGCCCAGGAGGGCTGCAGGAATGCACACACGAGGCTGGCTGGTCAAGTGTCCTTTTGCAGATTTGCATTAAGTGCTGCTTTGCACATTCTTTGTAGCTTTGGCCCTCCTGCAGGTATCCTGTTATACGCACCTCTGTCAATGAGAACCTTTTTCCATTACCTTTGTGGTGCAGGAGAATTTAATTCTTCCAGCTTGTGAAGCTACTGCAGAAGTTCTTGCCTTCCTCCTCTGGCTTTCCCTTTTTCAGGGCCCTGGACAAGACAGCGTCGTCTTTGTCTGCAGAATTGTACTGACTGTAATGAACTAACAAACAGGATTAGTGGGGGGAGTTGCTGAGATAAGCAGACATACTCCTAAATCTCTGGCTAATTACAGTTACGTAATGATCTGTGTTCTTCTAAAAGACTGAACATTAAGCTAAACTTGTTAGTCATTGCCATGGATGGTAAAGAATGTGACTACTGCTTTCTGGTATGTTTTCTGCTGAGATCTTTCAAAGTAGCTTACCTTGTTGACTTTGTATTGTTCTGCTCACTGTTTTGTGGAACTACCTGCCTTTTAGGTTCAAAAAAGTTCAGTGTTCAGAAGAAATGGAGCAGATATCCATTCAGACCTCCTTATTTCAGTAGCACAGGCTGTTCTGGGAGGGACAGCCAGGTGTCAAGGCTTGTATGAGACAATCAATATCACGGTGAGTACCGTTACATGGAAGAGCACTTGCATAAATCAGTGTGGGACATCAGAGCCTTCTCCTTTTCTGTAAAGATGATGCACATCTCCCGAGTCCATCAGGATCAGGTTTCAGACTTGCTAAGGATTGAGTGTCAGGTAGTTTGTGACCTGCCTTGGTCACAGCTGCTTTACAGCTCACTGTGTGGGGACATGGGAAGGAGGGGCTGGATGGGTTGCTGGTCAAATCCCACCCGATATCTACTAAACTGTGCTACATTCTTTTACTCTGTCCTGAAAAAGCTTTTCCATCAGTATTGATTTCACCACTGGATGCGTCCAGCTGCACAAACATACCAGATCTGCCATTTTGAATCTTGCTAGAGAAATTAATTGTTATAACCACGTGATAACTATACACATGTATGCAATGGAATAATGAATGTAACATCTCCGTGTTCACAGATACCCCCTGGTATTCAGCCAGACCAGAGGATTCGAATTAGTGGGAAAGGCATTCCCAAGGTTAATAGTTATGGCTACGGAGACCACTACATTCACGTAAAGATAAAAGTTCCTCAGTAAGTAATACGGGTTTCTGTGAAAGCTGAAGCTTCTTGCAAAAGATCTTGCTCAGGAAGATATTATGAGGATTTCTCACTGCTTTATCAAGATCTGTTTTGAATCTTCCTTGGACAGTTACGTTAACTTCTCTGCTTTTTATTCTAATGTGAAGTAGATTTTCTTTTGTAAGTGTAATCTGGCAACCCAGCTGTAAGCAATCCTAAATCCAGAAATATTTGGGTAGCCCTACACCTGCATACGTGCCTGGATAACTGCTATTTTCTGTCTGCATTCCAGTTACATGGATTTGTGTTCTGGCTTCTAACACGTCTGTGCTCTTAAACCTGTAGCTTAGAAGTCCTCAGGCAGTTGTTGCCTGACACTGACCGCCCTCTGCTCGTGTAGCAAAGCAAACTTATGTTTATTCAGCTTATGTTGTGCTAGTCAGCCAAGGAATCCATTCCCTGAGGTCTGCCCTATGATGTTCCATTGCAGCTCCACACAGTTTCTCTCAGCACTTCAAAAGACTTTGGTTTTTTGGTGAAAAGCAGTGGGTCACATCTCCTGTCCCACTGGGCTTATTTATAGACTGCTCACATGAAGGGCACCATAGGGGATTCTCAGTGAATGCCACGACTATTAGTTCTCTACTTCCAGTAGCTGCCTCTTGTGCTTACTGCCAGAGGAGAGCAAGGAAACCTGCACATGCTTTTGTCTCCAAAGGCCACCATTACCAGTGCTTCTGTCTTTGACCTGCAGGAGGCTGACGGATCGCCAGAGAGCCTTAATGATGAGCTACGCTGAGGATGAGACGGACGTGGATGGCACAGTGAATGGAGTCACAAATACAGCATCAGGTGAGCTGTGGGAATGAGCATCCCTTCCCCATGGAGCTGTTGTGGGGGTGCTCAGTGCTTCCTGAGGGCTCGAGCACAGGAAGGTGAGCTGAGGTGGCATTCAGATGGCGTTGTCAGCACAGCCTGCCAAGCACGTTACTTTAGAAATCATTTTAGTGCGATGCTAGTAGGCTGCAGCGTAAAACAAAGAAGCAGCCTCTTCCCAGGAAGCATTACTCTGCTATTCACTGGGCAAAGTTTTTGATACTCCAGGATCCCAGCAAGATCTGGTGAGTTTAACTGGAGCAATGGATGCCTTCTGCTGCCTGCTCTCACCTCCACACCAGTAGTAACTTCTTCATTGTAGAGGTGGAGAAGGGAACGTGTTTCAGGCCAGCTCTCTGCATGAGAACCTGTTCTTGTCAGTGCTTGTTTCTGACTGCAGTAGGGATATTTCTCCTTGAAAGCTGAAGAGGAACATTGCTGTCAAGGTTGCTCTGAGCCACACTCTGTGCACATGGGAAAACCTTGGATAGAAATGTTCACTGGTGCTGAGTGTTGGCTGTAGTCAGCAGGCAGCACCAAGCATGGTGGAGATCATGAAGTCGGCTGGGAGTTTCGTAAAGCTGCTTTTTCAGCTCTAGATTAAAAACCTGGATCCAGCAGATGTATCTCATGTTTCACTGGAGACCCATCTGGCATCAGTAGCAGCTGCTCTGCTCACAAAGAAGCAAAGTCACTTCTGACAAGCTCTTAGCAGTATCAGGCTAAGTGTCTACAGGCAGGCTAATAATCATATGCAGAAAGAAGAGTTGAACTCACCCAGCTGATAAAGGAGCTCCCTGGTTACACAGCACTCCTCAGGAAGCAGCCAAGGTCCAAGGGATGCTCTCCCTTTGGTGGCTGGTCCTTATATGATCCTGGGCCCACCCCTTCTGGTCACATGGGGAGCACAGGTGCAAACAATTTCTGTGCTCCATGGGCCAGCTACAGCCCTTCACCAGGTGCTCAACCAGTTCAAGCCATCACCTTACAGTTCCCTTACAGCAGCTAAAGACAAAATATATGTCCAACAGTCAGGCAAGGCAAAGGTTTGGTCTTTTCTACTAGCAAACCCATGTTTTCTTTGCTCATACCGGAACAGTGAGCTTTTTAATGCCTGCTAGAGTGTGGTTTGTTCTTGTTTGAAACCAAAAAGGGCATTTATGACTGTACTGCTAGGCAAAGCAGTCTGTCAAAGCTACCGAATGTTCTTGGAAACTCAGGTCCTTTCTACATCACAAGCCAAAACCTGAGGACGTAGGCTGAAGTTGAGGTCATTGGAAGGTGCAGTGAACTATACTTACCAATCTTTTATAGTGCTTTGATAACACAAAACTTAATGGGATTGCTTTATCCACTGCAAGTAAACGTTAATCTTGAGAGGAAGGGCAGAAACCTTTTAAACACAATTAAGCAACAAGTTGGATTAAAAGCAATGCCAGTAGATTGCAGTTTAGAGACAGGCTGCTGCTGAATGCCTGTCCTTGTTCAGGGAGGCAGAAAGTACCCTGAGCGGATGGGGGCACGTTGTGCTGCAGGCCTGAGGATTTCACAGCATTGCATCAGTCTGAGCACGAGAGGCAGCTGGGTGAGGATGGGGAGGGCTGGGCTTTGTGCCCTCTGTGTGCAAAGAAAGCTTGAGGAAGATTTGGGGTTTTTGTTATTGACAAGCTGTAGATAAAGCAGAGTAGCAAATAATGGTGGGTTTTGGGTTTTTTTTTCTTGCTGTAGCCACTTTTCAGGGCAAAAAACTTCTCAGGACTTTCTAAATAGGAAGGACTTGCTGGCTGCTGCCACTAAGATTCCTTATCTAGACACTTGTTCTGAAATACCTGTAGCCTTCTTCATTTTAGCCTGAGTTCAGTTTCTCCTCGATGCATGAGAATGGCTTGTGCCAGGCTCCCACTGTGGTTTCACGCTGCTTTGCACAAGTGATGGCACAGACAATGAAGCATGGGGAGACAGACCGCTTCAGGGACCACTGGTGTAGGTCTTTCTTCCGTTAGGTGACATCCATCTGTAGCGGAGTCACCAACTGGCTTTCAGTGGCAGACTCACTTCTTCCATGTTTGTGTTCAAAGCCCGTCAGGCCCCTGACTTGAGTGTGCAGCACAGCAGTTCCCTTGCTGGTTGGAGGGCTGGGAAGAGGGAAGGGACCAGCGTCATTCTTCTCTGAGTTTTGGGCTCTGGGCTGTGCAGCACTTCCACTGCAAGCGCTCCCAGTCCTGCAGCTCGCTGCCAGGCGCAGTGCTGGTGGCCACTCGTGGTCAGAGGTGTCCGAGTGTGAGGATGCTGGCAAAACCAGCTGGCTTGATCATTCCCAGTCTGGAATAACTCTCTCCCTTTGGCAGGGGTGCTGGCTGCTGGTGGGAGGTGTAGCAGCCTGAGGAATGTATCTGACTGCAGCCCTTTGCTGTTTGTGTCCAGGTGGCAGGGCCACGGCTAGTGCTGACAGGCCTGAGGCTGAGGAGAACAAGGAGGGATTCCTTTCCAAACTAAAGAAAATGTTTAGTTCCTGATACCCCATCTGAGGTAGGAAGCCTCTTATGTTTTGTCGTTGTCTTTCCCCCACACTAAGCAGAATTTGCTGTTCTTAGGAGGTAGAAGAAGCAAAAGTACAGCATTGCTTCTTACTTAGCCTCAGGCCTTCCAGCCACTGATGTGAGAAGCCCTAGCTGTCCTGTGTCACCTGGAGGGAAAAGGCAGAAAGCAAACTGCATCGTTGCTGCACCAAAAGGGGAAATGCTGGATCCATCCGCAGGGAGGTGGTCGGCCTCTCCTGCAGCCCTGCTTGCTGGAAGCACCAGCCCACTCGGTGCAGTGCCTGATTCAAAGCACCGAGGGTGTTTCTGTGAGCTGGTGAACCAGGGCTGGGTGCTGCTGCTGCCATGCAGGAGCTTGCTGGGAGGCACAGATGGGCCTGCAGTGCTGGTCCTCAGGCTGGACTCACCCCTACCGTGGGCTGACAGCACCAGAACCTGCCAGGAAGGGTCAGCGGTCCTGGAAAGCCCAACCAAGCCCATGTCACACAGATGAGCGGTGTTGTAGCTCAAGGCCCAGCTGCCTTTTAGTTGGTGTTGGGGTGCTGTGAGGGAGCTCTGCAGGCTTGAAAACATCTCTTCAGCCATAGCAGACTGGTGTTCTGGATTCCAGGGTCTCAGCTCTGCTTCCTCTCGCTGTCAGCTCCGAGCTCATCTTCGCTGTAACTAATGAAGCGTGACTGCAGGTTGGGTGTGAGGTGCTCACTCCTGTGTTTGTAGGACAGTCTGGAGGGGCTGCACACTTTAGGCTGATGCATTCAGGAAAACCTTAACATTTTGCTTGCTTCACTTGCAGGGAAACGTTCTACTGGCAACTGAGAGCCAGCAGCAGCACATCATCTAAGCAGCTGGGGATGAATCCTGGCAGCAGGCACTGGAAAGTGAAGGATGTCAGTCAGTAGCACACTGAGAATCCCAGCTGTAGAGGCCACACCAACAACCGTCATGATACAGAAGCAACCCCCTGTCCTAGGAAATGGTAACGAAGGAAAACGCCAGCTTTGCAGTACTGGGGATATTTCTTGAGGCTGCTCCACTGTCCCTCCTGCCACTGGAAAAGTTTATTTGTTAGTAATAGTAAAAAATTGTTTAGAATCCAAAGCAGTGGAAATGTGAACTAAAAGTCGTCCATCTGGCACAGAGCAGTTTGCTGTGTGGAGCCTGAGATTGCTGCTGCTCGCTCAGGTGCCCTTATGAATGCGAGATGTGCTGTGTGAACTTGGCACCGTGTATTTTCTCCTAGGAGCTTTGGTGCGTCAGTGTCTTCATGACACAGCCTCCCTTTTGCTGGGCCTGAGGGAGCCCAGCAGCCCAGGCTTCCTCAGCAGCTCTGGGGGTTCTTGGTCCTGCTGATCTCCTGCAGCGATGGAATCTGCGCTTTGCCTCAGGTTTCCTCCCACACCCACCCCCAATTAACTGAAGTCACAACACAGACATTATTGCTGCTGAAGGGGTGGAAGTTAATCACCAACCTCTTTGCCAGTTTGTCCAAACTATTTTATTGCATTAGCACAACAGCCGTAGCGTAAAGGATTGGTCAAAAAGGCATCGTCCCCACGTGTGTGAGAACAGAGGTGAAGTGGATCTCTCCTTCCAGGCGGAGTTGAGCTCTCGCAGTATTTCCCTGGTTAGTGTAGCCTGCTGTTTGCTGTGCTGTGCGGGTGCCATCAGCCCACAAACTAATCCATCAGTTAAACGAGAACGTCGTAGTCTTGCCCTTAATTTGCTGAAATAAAGCACGCGTTGCCTCCTGATTAAACTGTCTGTAAAGTGATTCTGTATTCATGTAAATAAGATGGACTTGATAAAGATATTTAACACGTGCTGTGCCTTGCTGCCTTGTTTACTCTTCACACCTCCTTCCTCTGCAGGTTTGGCTGTTACCAGGGCTGAGGGCCAGGCTCGATAACAGAGCACCCGTCTCATGGCTGCAGCTGACTCTTAAGCACAACAACAGCCATGTCCCAGAGCTCTAATCCAAATGATACCTTTGGGGGATGGCGAGGAAAGCTTTTTAAAATGAATCTTAAATGTGAAAGTTGGACAATCTGGCAGAAGTTTTACTCAGCTGATGAGGGTGGTGTTTGAAATTGGCCCCAGGAGCCCAGAGGCCAGGCTGCAGCTGCCGAGAGCTGCCTAGCTTGAGGAATTAGGCTGTCAGCAGGAGCCTGGCAGCACAGTGATGCTAAGGGCACCTCTTTGCCAGGGTGATGCCAATGCAGGGCACCGTCTCTGCAAGTGTGCTGCTACATCTGCTGGCTTACCTGTGGTGCCCGAATGTGGTCCAAGGAGAAACCAGAACTGCTTTTGGGTACCTGGAATGTCTGAGAGAAGGCGGTGCCTTTCTGGGCACAGAGCTGCTGACAGCTGAGCGCACCACGTTGTGCTTAGAGCTGCCTAGGAAAAGTTATCCTGGGAAATTAAGCCACCACCCCATAGACAGGAAAACACCCCAAATCACTGAAGATAGCGTGCAAAGCAGTGCTGCTCCCACCTGTCTGGAGGCAGCCTCCAAGCAGGGTGGCTGCAGGCACAGCAAAGCTCTTTCCACCTCTCCCATCAGCACAGTGCTCCTGTAGGGCAGCCCGCAAGCACTAAGAGTCAGCTGCATGGCTCATGGCCAGGATCCTGCTATGGCTGCAGGGAGCTTGGGTGGAAGACTGGAGAACAAAAGGTCAGAAAGCAGCCCTGTTGTCTGCCAGCCACTGTTGGAAGGTGCGGGCCTTGGGGTTGAGTTTCATGGTCAGCTCCACATTGCGGTCTGGCTTCAGGTGATAGAAACGGAACATGTCAGCCAGTTCCTTCGCCCCAGGGAAGCCAAGTTTCTCGTACTCCTCTGGGGTGATCTGCAAAGAGAATTGAGGGAAAACAGTCTCCACAGGGCAGAGTCTGCTGGGGCATTTCCCTTACACCACACAGGGAAGCTGCAGAGGACTGCGTTAATTTACACCGGTGAGGAGGGATCTGCTGCTCAGCACATCTATTTAGTGTAAAATTTGTGTAAAGCAAACGGCAGCCCTTGAGGGCACAAGAGGGGTGTGTGGGGGGGAGATCATGCAGCACAGATGCTCAGGCGCTTTCCATGTGCCCCAAGCCAGCTGCCTCCCAAACCCACAGCCATTTGGCAGGGCAGTGTCACCGAGCCCAACCTGCTCAGTGCCAGCACAGCCAGTCAGGGCTGGGGGTCAGCACAGCCACCAGGAGCTCCTTCCTGCCCCAAGGCACAGCCATGGCTGAGCACCTCTACAAACACTGCTTGGGGCGTCTGGGAGAGCCCAAGCACCCCAGGCTGCCAACTGGTCCCACAGGACATGCTGTCCCTGTCTGAATCATTGTTTCTGCACTGTGCTGAAGCCTTCAGGTGACCTGAGACCACTGCATGGCCCTGGGAGAGGAGAGTCTACAAAGAGCATCAGAGGTGTTCTGTCCTCAGAGCAGAAAGCCGCCGCATAACCTGCCTGTTTTAACAGCTGCCCAAGCACAGCAGCACAGCCAAAGCACAAAGAAAAGAAAGCTCAGGGGGCACTGAGAGTCACTGTGACAGTGCAGAACAGAGAGGCTCTGGAGTAAGAGGTGCTGAAGGGAGGGGCAAGCAAATACCAACTTTCTAAGTGCCCAGCCCCAATAACAATCACCCTACCGTGGCAGTGCCTGGAGACCTCACACTTCTGTTATCCCTTAGTCAAGCAAGACCTGCCCAGGCACACCACAAATGAGTCATCACAGTGACAAGGCACTTTCGGCCCTAGCACACACTCCAGCAGCACATGGACAGCAGGACGCATCCCAGCCTGAGCGCTGGGCTGTAACAAACCCATACATCAGGCAGTCAGGGCCCTTCACCCCAGCAGCTCTTGATGCTGCCACCAGGTGAGGAGCTGCAGCTGTGCCACGGCAGGGGTAGCAATTTGCTGCAGCTGTCCATGCTCAGACCCTCAACCAGAGCCCGTACTATTCCACGCCAACAGGAGAGGCTGAGTGTGCTCCTACACTACCACGACGTCTGGAAAGGCAGGGGACCATCCACCCACTGGCCCAGCCCCTCCTTCAAGGCAGGCTGCAGGGCTCTGATCCAGCTCCCCTCCATCTCGAGAGCATCAAACACACCGAGGCACACTTCCTACCTTGGAGTCTTCCACGGTCTTGCCTGTCTGCTGGGAGAAAGCAGCAGCATACTCTGCCACAGTGAGCTTGCCAGTGCTGAGCCCGATCACTTGGCCTATGTACTGCTCTGGGGACTTCAGCAGGCTGAGCACAATGGGCCCCAAATCCTCCACCGCCATCCCATCCATAGGGGTGTCCCCCATGGGCAGCCCTGATGAGGAGAGATTGATCACGGCCAGAGCACTGCCAGGGAGCCCAGCTCCCAGGATACACAGCCTGAGATTTTGGCACCCTGCCTCTGAACACACGGTGAGGAAAAGCCAATGCATTGGCATTCCAAACCATGAAAGCACGCCGGGCTGAGCAAGGAGATCATTGCCCCTACAGAGCAGTATCATGATACGCCTGGAAGCGCAGCCCGCCCTCTGACCTCCACAGGTCACAGCACGGGGTGCTGGGGTATTCCACAACACCCTGGGACCTGCAGAGGAGCCCTCAGCGCACCTCACACAGTGCTGGGGTCTCGCTACCCTCTTGCAGATCTCCAAACAGGCCTGAAGGACCACAGGGCAGCCACAGCTTGCTGTTGTCAAACCAGGACATGCCCCTTTCCCCTCCCCATCAGTCTGCAGTGGTGCTGTGAGTACCTGGAGCAAAACACCAGCCAAGATGACACCGTGGCACAGGCTGGTGCATAGATTTGTAGCTCAGATTTTTAGCCTCCATTGCAGGGCTGGACCACTATCCTGGGTAAACCCCCGGCCAGCAGAAGCAGAAGCACACAGGGTTGTGGTCACGCCGCTCACTGCAGAGAAGCCCACGGAAGGGACAGTTTCTCCAGCCCAGGGAGCACGATGCGCAGTGGGAGCACCAGAGATCGTGAGTTGCAGAGCTGCAGGTCCCATCTTACCCAGTAAAAACTTGTCTCCCTGCGGGGCCTTCTGGGGCTTGAAGCTGGAGAGGAAATTCTCAAAGTAGAATGGCAGTCGGACGGTCGTGGTGGGCACATCGAGTGCACGGAAATACTCCTCCACCACTCCTTTGCCATCGAAGTGGAGCACCTCCAGGCGGCCCTTGGTCAGCTGCTTCACGTTCTCCAGGCCGCTGTACACCACGTGGTGCAAACCCAGGCGCTTCGACAGGTCAGCGAGCCGCTTCCCCTGCGTGGAGCCACACCAGCCGTAAGGGCACAGCTCCCTCGGTGCACATACAGGCTCTCGTCCCCACATGCCTCTTTGCGCTCCGCTGGGCAGGAGGGCAGCGCCCAGCACGCCAGTTGTGCAAGCTCCTCAGCACCTGCTATCCTGAGCTGGCAGCTGGACCCGGGCCTGAGCACAGCCAGCAGCCTGACCCGGCCAGGTGGAGCAGTGTCCTCTGCTTACATCACACAGTACCAAAAGGACCAGGAACTTCTGAGCTCCCCCACCAAGCACGCGAACACCAGCCCCGAAGACCTGCCATGGACCCAGCCTAGCGAACCTTATCTTCCAAAACCATAAGCCTGCCCTGGGGCGAATTCCTCCCATTGGGAAAGGCTCTGGGATTTCTGATTCCGCAGCACGTTTTGGCCCCAATGCTGCAAGCGCAGCGGAGCTCAGGCAGCTGCGGCTCAGCCCAGGGAGGCTCTGGAGGCAGTGTGCCCCCCCGCCCCCCAAGAACCACAACCGGGCACCCACACCCCGACGCCACGGGGCTGCACCGCTCCCCCAGGCCGTTCCACACGGGGTCCCGGTCGAAGCACGCCGGTACCTGCGCGATTTCCTTCTCCTCGCTGCAGTGCTCCCAGAAGTTGGTCACAACGAAGGCTCCGTAGGCGCCAGCCAGGGCCTCCTCCAGAGTCCGCTCGTCGTCCTGGTCCGCCCGCACCAGCTCGGCGCCCCGCCGCCGCAGCTCCGCCGCCTCCTTCCTGCCGGGGCTGCGGGTCACAGCGCGCACCACGAACGCGCCGTCCTCCAGCAGCGCCCGCGCCACGGAGCCGCCCTGCGCCCCTGCGGGGAGAGCCGCGCAGTGAGGAGCCGCGCGGCGAGGCGCAGCCCCGGAGCCCCGGCCCCGCACTCACCGGTGGCTCCGAACACCACGATCCGCTTCTTGGCGGCCATGGCGAGAAGCGGAGCCCGTGTGGGACGGAGCCCTCCTCGGCTGCGCTGCTCCGGGCACGGACGGCAGGGCTCGGCGGGACGCGCACCTCGAACACCGACCGGCTCCTCCCGGCTCACGCCCTGCTCCGCCCTGATGCTTTCGTTCGGCTCCGCCCGGATACGTTCGGCTCCGTTCGCCTCCTTTCGGCTCTGTTCGCCTCCTCCGGGCCGCCGGTTGGCCAAGTGTGCGCTTTTGGCTCAGGTCGCAGTACGTTTCCTTGAAGTTTAAGCATCTCTTGGCAGAAGTGATTTCGTCCCTTATTTATTTTAGCAAGTGCTGAAGTCTGGTCTAGAAAGTTGGCAAAGAATAATGGAAGGAGTCGCTTTTGGCGTGGCTGGATGCTGTGTGCACAGAGGAGCTGGCCCTGCTTGTGCCCTGACTTGCTGTCCTCAGCCCTATATGTGCAAGGTGTGCCTTCACCTTCAGTGCTCCCAGCTTTGGGTGTCAGCGGTTGGATCCCATGGTTCCTGTGGGTCCCTCCCAACCTGGGACGTTCTCTGGTTCTCTGATTCTGTCCCAAAATCTGGGGTCCAGCAGGAGGGCTGCAGCGAGCTGTCACTGGTGGGCACACACTGCGCTACCGGAGCTGCTGCTGGGACCGGGGCAGGCTATGGGATGCGTGGCTCCTTGGGGCTGGCATGGAAGCAGGGAGCAGTGACCCGGCCTGGACGTGTCCTGGCTGCTCAGAGCAGAGCGTATCCCACACAGCGTTTCAAATAGACACCACAACATAGAGCACGTAAACCTCACTACACCACACTACGGAATCACAGAACCGAAGGCACCTCCGCAGCTCCTCCCCAAAGCAGGTTCCCTACAGCTGGTTGCACGGGAAAATGTCCAGGTTGGGTTTTGAATATCTCTTTTCAATACTTCATTTTGAATATTCCCTTCCAGAGAAGGAAACTCCACGACCTCTCTGGGCAGCTTTTGCCAGGTTCTGGGACCCTCAAAGTAAGGAATTTCTTCCTCCTGTCCGTATGGAATTTCCTGTGCCCCTTGCCCGGCCACTGGGCAGCACTGAAATGAGCCCAGCCTGACCCTGCCTTTAGACATTGATCAGTGTTGATCAGACCCCCCCCTCAGCCTTCTCTTCCCCAGCTGAACAGCCCCAGGGCTCCCAGCCTGTCCCCATCAGGATGTGCTCCAGCCCCCTCCCCCCCCATCTCTGCTGGGCTTTCTCCAGCAGTTCCCTGTTTGCAACTGGGGAGCCCAGCACAGGGCTACAGATGTAGACTCCCCAGGGAGAGCAGAGGGGAGGAGCACCTCCCTCACCTGCTGGCCTCTCTGCAATGTACTCCAGGGTGCCATTGGCCTTCTTGGCCACTGCGGCACCCTGCTGGCTCATGGTCAACCACTGGACAACCATTGGTCAGCCAGGACATCGCTGACCCTCTTGGCCGTGAGGGCACACAGCACTGGGATGCCCCAGGACTGCAAGGGGCTGTGAACAGCAGCAGCTCCTGGGCTCTGCCAGCACCAGCTGACCTGCGGTGCTGCTTGGGGGGTTTGTTTTCATTTGGACACGGCTCCGCCAAGCTGTGGCAGCTGGGGCTGTGGGTCTCTTGCTAGGCCTGTACTTGATTTGCATACACAGCAGCCACAGGAAGGAAGATAGAGCAAGGCCCACGGCAGGAAGGGGTGAGGAGAGAGCTGAGAACAACGAGAGCAGCGGGGCTGGCACGGAGCTGCGCGGGGTGCCCACCTCCCCAGGCGCTGCTCCCGGAGGGGCAGGAGCACAGCTTCCTTTCTGTGCCTTCTGCTCCAACATCTGGACAACGAGAGCGCGAAGCTGTGGGGTCATGGAGGGGCCTGGGGGATGCTCCCACCTGCAGTAGGATGTCCTCCCGCCCGTCCTGCCTGCGTGGGAAGCTGGGGAAGGTGTCACAGTGCCGAGGTAAGGCCTTGCTGGGGCTGTCACCTGGGGTATATGGGGACAGAGGCATGTCACTAGGCTGCCCGGTGCGGGGTTAAGATGCTGCAGCCCTCTCTGCGGCAGCCATTTGCTGTGGTGCTGGTTTTGCTGCTCAGGATGTCCCAGCTCTCTTCTCCCAGCCAGCAGTGGGGAGGTTTGGGAGCAGTCCTACACAATGAGGCACCGATGGGGACCAGTCCCACATCGCCAGTCCCGTTCCCTTGTCTGCTGGGTGCGTGCATGGAGCCAATGCATCTCCCTGTGCAGCACCAGGGTCTGCCCCATGTTAGAGCTGTTTAGATGAATTCATTCCTCTTCAAAAACAGCCAAAGAAATGTAGCGTAAATAGAACGTGCTATTTACATAGCATAAACAGGATAAGATAAGGATCCTTCATTTCATCATGCTGCCTACGAACTCGGAGCATCAAGGAGCGAGATAGGCTCCTGCATCTGGCTTGAAGCCCGATCAGAGCTTGAAAGCTGAGCTGCTCCCATGTGACCCTCCTCAGGGGTCCCCACAGAGCTCAGCCAGAGACAGCGAGGCCGAAGGCTCAGCACCCAGTGCCTCCTCAGGCTCTTTTCACCCATGGGGATGCCCAAACCCAACGTGTGAACTGCAGGCACCAGGGGCAGGTCGAGGTGATGGGCTCAGCGGTGCGGCTGTGCTGTGGATCGGGTACCACCTGGCTGGTGTGTGAGGCTTAATCCTGCTCTTATGTAAGCACTTCAGACCATGAGCCCAGGAGGTGTGGGACAGCCAGAGCAGGGGCTGGCTGCTGTCACTGTCACCACCACTGTTGCAGCACCTGTGGTTCGATCACGGTGTGGAAGGGTTATCCAAGGGCAGACACACATCATTTGGGGCGGGCTGGGGAGATCACAGCACAGGGGATGTCCGATGTTGCAGAAAAGTTTCTTTCTGGAGAGCTTGCAATTGGTTTGGGGTCCTCAGCTTCGGGCAGGCACTTTGTGACCAAAGCCCATTGCTGTCCCCGGGGTGCAGCAGCTGGAGCTCTGCCTCCCCATCAGGGCCTGACCCTGGCCTTGCTGACCTTGCTACAGGTGCTCAGTGCTTGTGCCGATGTTCTGAGAACAGACGTCCCCTAGGCAAGAGAGGCAGGGGCTGCTCACAGGGAGAGGATCTGCTTTTCCATTAGCTGTGCATGTGTATGTGCTGAAGAGTGCCCTGGGTCATGCTCAGGTCCCTGCAGGACAGCACTCTGGTTGTTGAGAAAGTCCTCCCATAGCGCAGGGCTGGCAGGAAACTCACTCTGTAGATGTAATCATTTTGGATAACATGAAATCCAAAGAGTAAAATTAAAACAAGGCGGCACCTTAAAGCCAAGTGTAAACGTAGGTGGGTGAATCACCTGCAGGTTTTCTCGTTGGGTATGACGCAGAAGATGCTTCGTTACTTCAGTGGAATTCTTTTCCATTCTGCCAAAAGGTGGCAGCCCACCTCGTGCCTGAAGGTTTGCTCAAACCATCAGCAGGAGAGCGGCTGCAGGCATCAGCCCGGACATTTCTTGAAGAAGCTGCCCTCAATACTCAGTAACTAAGCAGCAGGAAAAACAAAAGCATCCAGTGCTGCTCAGTGATGCATTGGTGGGGAGACCTCCAGTCTCACAGCAAGATCACCTGGCACCTCCCATGTTACCTTAGCAGAAGCCCTTTCCTGCTTCTGGCTTTTGAGCTCACCTATGGCTGTGAGTCCCTGATATCATAGGGTATGTGACCCTCCCTCGGGACCACGGGAGCAGGATGGCACTGAGACATGCACCAGGAAACAGGGGGAGATGGGCTGCCTGCTCTGCTCCTGGGGGAGAGTGAGCAGGAGGGCGGCAGGGCTCGATGCAGGGCTCGATGCGCTCATCCTGCCTGCAGCTCACTGAGCACCCAGCAAGGCCCAGCACGGCAGTGATGAGATGGGAGGGCGCAGAGTCAGAGAATCATGGAATTGTTTGAGCTGGAAGGGACCTTTAAAGGTCATCTGCTCCAACTCCCCTGCAAGAGAAGCTTTGTAACGTACCTAAATACTGCTCCTCAGCCATTTTCCATTGTTTCCCACTCGTGGGCAGCCTGGTGCCCACAAAGGCTGTGCTGCACCAATCCCTCCCAGCAGCACAGGGCAGCTCCCCAGGCAGCACAGCTCTGCACCTCGCTCACCCAAACCGCACACAGAAGGGTTACCAGCTCTACCAGGCCTGCTGTGTGTGCAGGAGCCCAAACCCCTGGTGGTTGTGCTGAGAGCACAACCGCACACTGACGGCATGGCTGTTGCAGGAGGACTTGGGGCTGAGCAGTGCAGCCTGGAGCTGCAAGCTTTTCTGGCTTCGATGAGGCACGCAGCACCCTGCCTCTATCAGCACAGAGCAGAAAGTGGCAACCAGCACCCTCGTCCTGGGGTAGGATGGGTGCTGCATCCCCATCACAGTAGGAAGACCCCAGAGGCTGGGAGCAGCAGAGAGCAGCACGAGGCTGCTACCTCCAGCCACCGTCCTGCTGCCACCGAACCTCATCACTAACCTGTCTGAGAGTTTCTTTAGTTCCACACTGGCCTTTCAGGAAGAGGAGAGTACCTCTGCAGAGCCAAGGATGAGCAGAAGCAGTCACGTCTTGCCCACACGTTCTGGTGCCAGGCGCAGGACACAGGGCAGTGAGATGTGGCAGCAGTAGCGGCTGCTTGGCTGTGTCCCTCTGCTCCCAGGTGTGGTGCAGGAGGAATGGCCTCAGCTCTGCTAAGAGAACACACAGCTGTTGACCGGACATCCTCAGATGAGCGAATTTGCTGTTGCGAAACAAGCACTGGGGAAAGCAAACCACTCCACTCGCTCTGCTGTGCCCCTGGGGTTGCCAGCAGAAGCCTCCCCATACATTGCCTCCCCGCTCACCCCAATGGTCCCCATGTCCCCAGAGCCCCATGTCTGGTGGCACCCCTCCTGGGACAACCCCCAGCAAGGCAGGATCCCTCTGGAGGCAGCACAGCCCCAAGGCACAGCTGAGTCCCCACTGCCGCAGCTGTTTGCAGCTTCCTGGCCCGTGCAGATACGTATCACTGTCACCTTCCTGGGCCCCAGGAGTGAACCAGCCCTGGAGCTGCAGCCATGGGAAACTTTTGTGCAGAAAGTAGAAAAAAAAAAAAAAAATGCTGCCTCTGCATCATTTCTTCTGCTGCTTCCTTCTTGGTGTCGGATGCCTTTGGCTGGGCTGAGCCGTGGCTGCTGGTTTGTAGCAGCAGGATTCCATTTTGATGTAGCACCAGGAGGCGTGATTAAATAACCTCTGGCCTTAGAGCAAGTTCTCCCCCATCAAAGGGCTTTTCCCAGCCAGCCAACCATGTTTTGGAGGATGACAAGGAAACATGCCTGCAGGCAGCAGAAACCCCTTTCATTTTGGCCACATTGCTGGGTGCAGAGTGAAGATGAGAAACCCAGGGACTGCTGTGTGCAAAGATTTAATGGAAGCTTCCAGGCCGGTTAGAGACCAGAAGACATTAAAGAGTGATAATTTCACTAAGAATTCTCACTGAGCTTGTTTAATTTATGCCAATATCTTAATTGACCACTGGGCTGCCTGGTGGATGAAAAGAGAGGCAGCTGAGGAAGGGGGACCAGCGGGGAGCACAGAGCTCTGCAGCCAGGGGTCAGAGCTGGGCAGCTGAGGAAGAGCATAGAAATCATACATGGATCTCCTGGCAAGAGGATGAGCAGGAGAGACTGCAAAGAGGATGCCCAAAGCATCCTCGCTTTGTACTGTGGATGAGAAACTCCACCAGGTTCTCTTGCCCTGGAAGAGGTCAGATTTGTTAGAGCAAAGAAAATGAGAGCTGGCTGTCCCTGCTGGCAAGGCAGCATCGCTGTAGTTTGCTCAGGAGTGGGTTTGGGCAAACACAGCTCCATCTGTGTCCCTCCTGGCAGAGCCTGGCACACTTTGGGGTGAAATGGCATGGATCTGCACAGCCCTGGTGCTGTGCCAGGGCACGGGGATACGTGCCTGCACTGCTGCTGTGCACTTACAAACCAGCAAAAGGTGAGTGGTTTGGCACTCATCTGCAGCAGACAAGGGGGAGGGAGCAGGTAGGTGCTGCTCTGTGTGGTAATTCACCAGTGCTACCGAAATGGAGTGTCTGCAGAGCTCTGCAACAGGATGTGGTGTTTGCCACCGACCTGCACACTGCAACGCTGGCCCTGGACGTAGGTAGCTTCGAAACTGAAACGGGCCCTCTGTTGTTCTGCCCCACGACTTCCTTCACCAACACAAAGGAAATTCTCAAGCAGTTTGCAGTCCTGCAGGTGATGATGCTGGCACCCAGACGCTGGCCAGGTGCTCTGCAGACGGCAGGGAGCTGTCACTGTGTGGACAGCTTGCACAGTCACAGCATGCCTGAGAACGGCACCTGCAAAATGGTGCTGGGGAAGGCACCAAGCCTGCAGGACATGAGGTGTGGGCAGGCAGGCAGGGATGCTGCAGCATGATGGGCTCTGCCCTGGCTGAGCCCACAGCAATCTGTTCTCCTGCTTGACCTGAGCCAGAAGCCAAGATGAATGCTGCTGGATTTTAGCATCAGAGGACCACATAGGGCAAAGCTGAGTGCAGGCATGCTGGCAGTGGGGAGAGCAGTGTTGGCTCGAGGCAGCTCCCCATCACGCTGCTCCTCTTGTTCCTGCAGCAGGATGGATAAAGGCTGAGTGTGGCAGCAGGAGCCTGGGCTGACGTGCCGCCTGCCAGGGTTGCTGGGCAGTCCATGGGACGGTGGTGGGTGCAGGCTGAAGTCTGCACCGCTGTGAACGCTGCGCTCATCACCCTGGGACCGCCGATGCCACGGGACGCCTCTGATGGAAGGTGAGTGGTGCCCAGGGCAGCAGCACAGATGTGGAAAGCTGCCGAGCAGCATGCCCAGGGAATGCATGAGTCACAGCTCTCCTGCTCTCATCCCCTGCAGAAGCTTGGATCAGTCGCCACCGGAGGCAGCTGATGAGGTCCATCTCACCACAGTTCCTGGAGGAGATCATCGGCTACCTGCAGAAGCTGGACCTCCTCACGGTGGAGGAGGCTGGCCGGGTGCAGGAGGCGAGCTCCCTGCCCGAGCAGGTGAGGGCCGTGGTGGACATCCTGGCTGGCAAGGGCAGCCATGCCTCCCAGTCCCTGCAGAGCTTCATCGAGACCACCAATTCCCAGCTCTACCTCCACATCACTGTCTATGGTAGGCAGCCCACGACGGGCGGGATGTGGGGTGTCAACGTGCCTGCCCTGGCATTTGCTGGAGCACCTTGAGATGCACACAGAGATGAGAAGAGCCATGCCAGGCCTCAGGGACCTTCCTCCTGCCTGCTCTAGCACACCTCTCTGAGCGGCTTGAGAAGGGGGGAAAGCAAGCAGAACATCTCAGCAGTGCTGATCCGCTGCCTCCGGGCTCATACCCTGGCTCTGAGACGTCTCTGCTCCCTAATCATAGCTGGCAGCCCCAAACAACAGCTTCTGCTCCCCCAAAGTCCCTGTTTTACATCACACTTCAGCATAAATAACTTGCTGGGGTTCGGGTTCGGGTGGTGATGAGGCAGGGCTGAGGTCAAGCCACAGGTCAGGATCAAGGCTAGCAAGGACTGCCAGGGTCATGAAGAGGCCAGTGACCACCATGTGAGTGCAGAGTGATGAGGTGGGTCAGAGGACAAGCCAGAAAAACAGTTCACAGGCCAAGGTCCAGACCAGCAAGGTCCACAGCAGGCACAGATGTGATGGACCTGTAGACAGGCACTCCTACAATGTAGCTTCGGCAGGTGCTAGAGGTTCAGGCCCGACTTTAAATGGGTTTCTGGACCTATAGGGGTGAGCAGAGGCTGAAGGTGAGGTTGGTCAGATCCCTGGCACCTTCCTGCCCAGGTAAGGGTCTGTGAGGTTTCCCCTCTTCACAGGAGTGGCTGCATCTCTTATTTGTGGTTCTTCTCCTCCTTAACTCCTGTTTCACTTCTCTCTGTGCAGAACCGATGGTGCAGAAACATCTGGAGAGCCTCCAAAGCTTCTGTGGGAACAGCTTGGAGAAAGGTTCCCTCCAGCGCCTCACAAACCTGCTGCTGGTGGAGGGCTTGACTGACATCCAGCAGAAGGAGCATGACATCCTGCAGATGGAAATGACCAAAGGCCTACGAAACGTATCCAAGAGCATCCCTTTAGAGAAGCTCTTCTTGCCCCTGTCCAAGGTCAGCATCCCCCCGCGGATCTCTGTGACCATGGGGGTGGCCGGGATCGGCAAAAGCACGCTGGTGAAGCTGTTTGTTGGCCGCTGGACAAAGGGGTTGATCAACAGGGACATCGTGTTCGTGCTGCCCCTCACCTTCCGGGAGCTCAACACCTACGAGAAGCTCTCTGCTGAGAGGCTCATCCGCTCGTCGTTCCCCCACATCACCGAACCCAACTGCATCTCCACGGGAGCTGCCAGGACGCTGCTCATCCTCGACGGCTTGGATGAGTTTAAGACCCCTTTGGATTTTTCCAACACGGTTGCGTGCACCGATCCCAAAAAGGAGATTCAAGTGGACAACCTGATCACCAACATCATACGAGGCAACCTGCTACAGGAGGCTTCTGTCTGGGTCACCTCGCGGCCCACGGCGGCCAGCCAGATCCCCGGCGGGCTCATAGACCGCATGACGGAAATCCGCGGCTTCAGGGCTGCAGAGATGAAAGACTTTCTGGACCAGATGTTCCTTGACAACAAAGACTTATCCAGCCAGGTTCTGCATCACATCAAGGCTAACAGATCTTTGCACATCATGTGCACGGTTCCTGGATTTTGCAGGATTTACGGCTCCTCAATTGGTTATTACCTAAAAAACAGCACCGTTCAACCCCAAGAAATGACAGTTGTTCCTAAGACCTTGTCAGAAATCTATTCCTATTATTTTAAACTGGCTTTGAGCAGCGACTGGCCAGAAAGGCAGAGAGAAAGCCTCAGGATCGAGCAAGCTGTGAACAACAGCAAGAAAGTGATGGGCAGCTTGGGCAGGCTGGCCTTCTATGGGCTGCTCAAACGGAAGCACGTGTTCTACGAGCAGGACATGAAGACGTACGGCATAGACCTCTCCTTGCTGCACAGCAGTTTGTGCAGCAGACTCTTACTCAAAGAGGACATGCAGTCCACCACGGCCTATTATTTCTTGCACTTAACCATACAGGAGTTTTTAGCAGCTATTTATTATTACACCGCTGCCAAGCGGGCAATATTCGATCTCTTCACGGAGAGCGGGATGTCCTGGCCCAAGCTGGGCTTCCTCAACCACTTCAAGAGCGCCATTCAGAGGTCACTGCAGGCTGAGGACGGGCAGCTCGATATCTTCGTGCGCTTCCTCTCCGGGCTGCTCTCCCCACAGGTGAACCAGCTGCTCTCCGGCTGGCTCCTGGTGAAGGATGAGCACAACAGCTACAGGAGCCAAGCCATCAGCTTCCTGCAGGGCTGCCTCAACACGAACTACGTTATCTCCTCGCAGACGGTGAACACCGTGCACTGCCTGCATGAGATTCAGCACACGGAGATCGCTAAGGCTGTGGAGGAAGCGATGAAGACTGAGAGCCTGGCTGGGATGCTCACGCCAGTGAACTGCTCTGCCCTGGCGTACCTCCTGCAGGTCTCTGATGTGTGCATGGAGGAGACCAACCTCTCCAACTGCCTCACTTACAACATCTGCAAGAGCCTGCTCCCCCAGCTCCTCTTCTGCTACAGCCTCAGGTAAGTCGTGGTGGAACAGTGCTCGGAGAAGTAGGGACACCGGGCTGCTCCCACGTGCGGCTCAAACTCCCCAGTGCCTGCAGGAGATGCGGGCCCACCAATGCTGTCCAGCAGTGGAAAGCTGTCCTGGGGATGGCACTGTGACAGCTCCGCACTGCTGGGGTGTCAACCCTGCTCCTGCACCTCAGTTTTTCCACCTAAGGGCAGATGTCACGGGACAGCAGTCCTCAGGCAGTCACGGATAGCCCTTTCCTCACTTTTTGTTCTCTTTGCTTTTGCTCTTTCCTTCCATTTCCTCCAGGCTGGACAATAACCAGTTTAAGGACAACGTGATGGAGCTGTTGGGCAGTGTGCTGAGTGTGAAGGACTGCCAGATCCAGAGGCTCAGGTAGGACCTGGCCCAGGCAGAATGCACTCTTCCAGAGCAGAACCAGGGCGAGGGGCCATCCAGTCAGCTCCCCACCAGCTGCTGGGTGACAAGGACAGCCCTGCCCCTCAGCCTCCTGCACCTCACCCCTGCTGTCTGCTGGTCCCCCAGGACAGCAGCCATCGGCAGCCCTGTGCCCACCCCTTGTGCAGGCTGATTCATCCCAAGCCCTGACCGTGCCGCCCACCCCAGCTATTTTTAGCCACCCTCCTGCCTCCTTGCTGTTCTTAAACCTGTAATTTGGGTAGCAAGCTCAGATTGCTTGTCCTGATACACTGCCTCCCGGGGCTGTGGCTGCCTCCTGGGCACCCCGGGCTCAGGTTAGACCAGCTGATGTCTGGAGATGCGTGGCCCTTGGCAGATAAGCCCCCACTTTTCCATCTCCCCTCCCGTATCTGCGGCTGTGCATAAAGCCCCCTACGCTGTGATCTGGGCCGCTCCCTTGTTCACTACTTTAATCAACATGAAGTTCAGAAATCCTCCAACTTGTCCCTGCAATCCCACCCCAGCAGAGCACACCTGGAAGTGATTGCAAGCGTGGCTGTGCCACAAACCAACCTGATGCTGCCCTCTGCTTGCAGACACGTGGGGGCTGTGAGAGCCTCTTTCTCCTATGACAGACTCTTGCTTTCTTTTTCTGGACAGCCTAGCAGAAAATCAGATCTGCAATAAGGGTGCCAAAGCACTGGCCAGGTCGCTGATGGTGAACAGAAGCTTGACGGTGCTGGAGTAAGTGCTTCCCCTTCTGAACTACATAGCTCCTGCAGAGCCAAATCCCACCTGGCCAAGCTGGGACAGCCCCCTGGGAACGACACCCAGCTGTGTCCCAGGGCAGCAGAACCCACTGGCTGCTCACAGTCCCTTCACCTGGGCTTGTTAATAATATCAGATTGACACCTGGGCACTACCAGCCTGGGGGTGAGGGGAAGTCAGTCCTGTGGCTGAAAGAGCATCCTGCTGGGACATCCCAGTGCAGGCAGACAGCTGCTGCTCTTGCTTTTCTACCCCCATCCTAACCTCATCCTTTCTGCTCCTCTCTCCCCTGCCTTGCCTCAGCCTGCGTAGCAACTCCATCGGCCCGTCGGGAGCAAAAGCATTGGCTGATGCACTGAAAAAAAACCAAGTCCTGCTTTCCTTGAAGTAAGTCAGCAGCACTCGCAGAGCAGAGGCATGAGACAAGCTGCCCACAGCCCTCATCTTGGTGTTCCTGCCCTGTGGGACCCTGGGCACAACCTCAAGCCCTCAATCAGGGGGGCCCTAAGTCACTACTGGGATGCAGGGCAGCGCAACAGGGAAGCAGACCCTGCTGTGCACAGTGAAACCGGGAACCCCTCAGTGCAGCAGCAGTGGGATCCTGCTCACCCAGCACTGCTCCAGTCCTGGGCATGTGTGTGTGTCTGGGTGGGTGCTGTGGTTACAGAGGCCACCTGCCTGGCACTCGCAGTTTGCTCCTTTCCTTACAGCCTGCAGCACAACGTGATCAAGGAGGAGGGTGCCACGGCCCTGGCTGAGGCCCTGCTGACCAACCGCAGGCTGATAACCCTGCAGTGAGTGACCCCCTGCTTGGCCACATCTCCCTGTGCTTTCCCCCAGTTTACTGTCCCCATGCCACCCCTGATAGCAAAGAGATTATCATAGTCCCATGGACCAGTCCTTCAGGCACCTATTTCCCAAATGAAACGTCCTCAGGGTGCATGCAGGGGGGGAAGAGCGCTGCCAGAGCTGGGAGCAGTGCACAGGGGAGGGAGGGGACAATGTGCTGTGTCTGGGGCTGGCTGATGCTCCTGGCTGAATTCCTCTCCCTTGCAGCCTTCAGAAAAACTCCATTGGTGCCCATGGTGCCAGGAAGTTAGCAGAGGCGCTGGTGCAGAACTGCAGCCTCAAGGAACTGATGTAAGAGCTGTGGGGTAGTGCAGGGCCAAGGGATGGAGATGCCAGCACTGTGCTCAGCTGGGATCCATGGATGCAACCCTTGGCAGGGCTCTGGGCTGTGCTTTGGGGCGGCCATCATGGGTGGAAGTGGGAATGGCAGCGGAGCAGCTGTTGGATGGGCCTGGTGCAGAGATGCTTCGCATACCTGGGAGAGAGCAGGGAGCCAGGCAGGGAGCAGAGAGGCTGAGCCCTGCCCCACAAGGGTCCTGGGCTGGGCAGGCCTGCAGACCCCACGCTGCTGGCAGGAGCTCTGCTTGCAACATAGATGTCGGTAATGCTCACTCATCCTCACCTCTTAGGCTCTCCAGCAACTCTGTAGGAGACAACGGCTCGGTTGCCTTGGCTGAAGCCCTGAAGGTCAATCACAGTCTGCAAAGCCTTGAGTGAGTGCTCCCCACCTGGCAGCCCTGCTGCCCCACTGCCCCTTACCAGGTGCCCGCTGCTCCCTCCACGTTTGTTCCTTTAGCCTCGGCTCCCCTATGGGAGCTGCCAGTCCCCTGGTGAAACAGGACCTCTTATCCCAAACAGAACCCCACAGTGATGTCACAGCTGTCCCATCCTAACACCTCCCTCTGTCTGTGTCAGTCTGCAGAGCAATTCCATCAGTAACACCGGGGTCAGTGCGCTGACAGAGGCTCTCTGCTCCAACAAGGGACTCATTGACCTCAAGTAAGTGATGGCCCCACTGGCACCCTGTCCAATGGCAGCTCCCATGGTGCACAGCTCTCACAGCAGCTGGGACATGGGATGCCGGAGCTCCTCGGCACGCAGGGCTGGGCCTGGCTGCTTCCACAAGTGCTGTTGGATGCTGAAAGCAGCTTTGGTCCCTCTGATGGCTGAGAGCTCTTCTTTGTGCTATTGACTTGCTCCCCATGAGACTGTATCAGTGCAGCCACATCACAATGAATTGCAGTGGGGGAGGCTGGGAAAAAAGCCTGATAATCCTACAATGTTCACAATGCTGGATGTGCAGGGAAAATTAGCAGCTCCAGGGAGACGGGCACCCGTGGCAGCTTCAGCCACCCCAAAGGCATAGGGGAACACCAGGCAGCACTGCTGTGCTGTGCAGAGCCTGAGCCCTGGCACGGGTTGCCCAGATGCTGTGGGATCTCCTCCTTGGAGCTCTCCCAAAGCCGCCTGCCCGTGGGGCTGGGCCCTGCTCTGGGTGCCCTGCTGGGGCAGAGGGACGCTGAGATGCCTCCAACGTCAGCCATCATCCTCACGTCTCAGGCTCTCCTAATAGATTTGGCATCTGTTTTCAGCAGGGGTAGTTAGAGCTCTGGGACACCGCTTTTGTGCACAGCCCCACACCATGAGGCCAGCCCTCAGGCTTGTCTTTTAGGAAGGGATGAGGAAAGCCGTGGTTTCCGTTTCACTGCGGGCAGCAGTGCAGGGAACAGAGATGCAGACGGTGCTGGAGATGCTGTTGCAATGCATGGCTGCAGCCCTGGAGCAGGGCCAAGGGGCGGTGGGGAGCAGACGGTCCCTCCGAGCTCCTCTCCAGCCCCGGTGTTTCCCCAGCTTGCGGGAGAACTCCATCAGCAAGGAGGGTGGCCCCGCCATCGCCCGTGCCCTGTGCACCAACTGCACCCTCAGGAAGCTGGAGTAAGTCCCACGGGCCCAGGGGGGCACCCAGCCTGCTGTGCTGTGCCGTCCCAACCTGTGTGTGATGATGTCCTCTGTCCTCTGCCTCCAGCTTAGCAGCCAACCTCCTGCATGATGAAGGTGGCAAGGCCATCGCTTTGGCCATGAAGGAGAACCGGGCACTCACATCCCTCCAGTGAGTTTCCATCAGACCCGGCGTGTCCCTGATTTGCTCTCCCCCAGACTGTGCCATCCTGGACGCACCCACAGAGGTTCACTCTGAGTGCTGAGCCTGGCGGGATTGGGTCATCCCCAAAGCCTGCAGCCACGCACTTCACATCCTGTTCCTCTTGCAGCCTGCAGTGGAACTTCATTCAGACGCAAGCAGCCGCAGCCCTGGCACAAGCACTGCAATCCAATGGCAGCCTGACCAGCCTCGAGTAAGCATGGATACGGTGGGCAGGTCCCAGCACCTCTGGGCAGCATCCTCCCATGGGCACCAGCCAGGAGCTGGCTTTGCCCTTTGCCTCCTCCATGCACCCTGTCCCGTCCCCATCTCCGGTCCCTGGTTGGGGGTGCCTGGCCCCCCAAGCACTCTGGCACACAATGCTCTGTTCTCGATTTGCTTTGCTCCCATTTCTCTGCCCCCATGTGCTCAGGGCAGACGCAGTATTTGCTTGTCTCAGTTTGCAGGAGAATGCCATTGGGGATGAGGGAATGGCCGCCCTGGCTGCTGCGCTGAAGGTCAACAGCACGCTGGCAGATCTCCAGTGAGCATGCAGGCTGTGGCAGAGCCTTGCCACTGCAGCTAGTCTGATTAGCACGTCTAATTAGCCAACTGCAGCCACCTTGGGATGCACACTGAAGGACTCTGTTCTCTTGCAGCCTCCAGGTGGCTTCCATCAGTGCAGCCGGTGCCCAAGCCCTAGCGGAGGCCTTGATGGTCAACAACAGCTTGCAGGTCCTGGAGTAAGTGCTCAGTGGGACCAGCGAGCACCCATCACTTGTGGCACTGCTCCCTGGGGTGTCTGAGATCCCCATACTGGGCTTTGCACTGCTTGCTCCCCACATCGTGTCCCCCAATGGCCCAGGGCTGCCTCATGGAGGATGTGGAACCTCCTGACAGCCCGTCTTGCTTTGCAGCCTGAGGGGAAACTCCATCAGCGTGGCAGGGGCCAAGGCAATGGCCAACGCGTTGAAGGTGAACCGCAGCCTCCGCTGGCTCAGGTAAGCATCCCACTCACTGGGGTGAGAGGCGGGAGCCTTCCAGCCCTCCCTGACCCTGCTGTCCACCACAGCCTGCAGGAGAACTCCCTGGGCATGGATGGGGCCATCTGCATCGCCACCGCGCTGAGGGGCAACCATGGCCTCACCTATGTCAAGTAAGTGGTGGTGAGCACTCAGCTGGATGGTGAGGCTGGTGCAAGGCTGGAGAGCTTCTCTCATACCCACTGGGGATCCTGAGCTGCTCTTCCTCCCTGCTCCCAGCCTGCAGGGGAACCGTATCGGCCAGTCAGGAGCCAAGATGATCTCTGATGCCATCCGGACAAACTCACCCGACTGCGTGGTGGTGGTGTGAGGGCAAGCAGCCATGCGAGGAGGTGGCCTGGGGGGGCAGAGGACATCCCTTTGGCTCACTGCCCACCCGTCGAGGGAGAGCTGGGGCAGGGAGAGCCCAGCAGGTCTCAGCATGGCCCCGCAGGGGCTCACAGCTGCTGCTGGGTCCCAGGGCTCTGAATCAGCAGCACACGAGGGTTAGAAGCTGGGGAATGCACAGTGTGCCTGTTCACTCAGGCACTGGGGGAGCTTCAAGGCTGCATAAATGGATAAAAAGGAAATGGGAGGGAGGAGGGGACAGATCCTACACATCAGGTCCTTCTCACGCACACGGGTGACTCAACTCCATCATAGGCAAGCAGCCCTCCCCTGCTGCAGTGCTGTGCCCAGAGCCTGTCCCGCACCAGGCACATCCCGACTGCACAGGAGCTCTGCTCTCAACCCACTTGAAGATGCTGTGGGCAAATGCTGCAGCACCCCAGCCCAGCCCCAGCACACTGCTCCCAGTGCCAGCCCTTCTCTGTCTAGGTCTGCTAGGGATTCCAGGAACACTGCATGAAACAGCAGCCCCTTCTCAGGCAGCCGCACATAGTGCAGCCCCGTAGGATGCTGCTGAAATCCTACTGAGAAGGCTGCTGTTCCCTTGACCCTGCAGAGCAGGGGCTACTCCCTGTGCAGCTGTGTGGTTTGCCATGCCCACAGCAATAGGTTGGCTTTGGCTGCGCAAACAGTACCCAAGTGTTTGGTACTGCTGCCCTACATCGCATCCTCTTGGAGGAGACAGGGATCCCAAGGCATAGGAGTGCAGTCACTGAGAAAGGTCTTGGGAGGAAGGAAGGAGGAGCAGGAGGAACAGCACTGCATGAGGATGGGCCTCAGTTCTGTCCCTCAAGCTGAGGAGCACTGAGCTCCCTGCTGTTGCCATCGGGTCACCTTCTGGACAGGTGGCTGCTGAAAACAGAGGTGCCAGGTGATGCCTCTGTGTGTGTGGCAGATGTGACGGCTCTCGAGAAGGTGCTGTGTTTGCAGCTGGAGCAGAAGGCGGTCTGTGCAACCCCCACAGCCCCCACAACCAGCAGCCCCTCTCCCTTCACCTCCCAGAGCCACATTTGGACACGCTCCTGTGGAGTCAGGGCAGTGAGCAGCTGCTCTGAGCACCTCCGCGGGCTGATCCCAGGGGAATGCTGGGGTGAGCTGTGCCATATGTACATGCTTGGAAATAAATGAGATCCTAGCTGAAAAGACACCTTGCGCTGCCTTCCTCTGTTGGTTGTGGGTGATCACAAAGGACATTGGGGTGCACTGCCAGGCCTGTGCCCCTCCGCCTGGACTGGGGACCCCGTGCCCTGTTCCAGTGTGACTTTTACATCTCATGGACTGGCTCACCTTCTCCAACAGGAAATAATGACACTGAAATCCTCCCTCTGTCACCAATACTTAAAGGCAGACAGGCTGGGGGCCAGCTCTGCCCACAGCCAGTGCCTAAACCCAAGCTGAAATCTTCCCCAAAATGCCAATGGGAGACAGCAATCAGCAATCCCAAGCTGGCTCCTGTACCCTGGGACTCCAGGACATACAAGGGTTAACAACAACTTGAAACAGATTTATCAGTCTGAGCACATGTACACATACCTAGCTATACACAAACACTCCTGAGCTGAAAGGGGCAGTTGCTCAGAGGGTTCCTTTCCAGCAGTGCTGGGGGCAGGCTGCTCTTGCCCTGCTGCTCATACCTGACAGAAGAAGCTGCCGTTGGGCTGTGCTGAAGGCTAGGTGGCAGTGCTGCCTGAAGAGGCCCTGGCTCTGTGCACACAATGCAGTACTTCAGCTTTCTGTTTCAGCCTATGGTATAGGAAAACAGCATAGAAAACACGCTCTGAAACTGCACTCCGAACTCCAGCACTGTGCCCAGACTTGTGGGCAATCTGCCTCATGGGTCAAAAGCATCTTCAGCGTACAGGGAGGATCAGAACAGATTCCATAGGTAACATGGAAGAGTATTTTCAGATCAGGTACTAAAACCAGGACATTTCAGCCCCTGGGAGAAGGGAATGCAGTCAGCACGTGCACCTTGCTGGCTCTGGGAGGAGCACCCTAATGGCTCTGCAGTAGGTGTCCAGCACTGACAACTTCCTGCTTTCTTTGAGGTGAAGTACCAGATGCCAATTAACTTTACAATTAAGGGTGCAAAGACAGGGTCCTAACTGCCAGCTCAGCTTGAGCCCATACAGCTGTGCACGTTCCAGCACGCCATGGCACTCAAACACATACTGTTACTACACAGAACTTGTGACGATTTACCTGTAAAGTTTTGGCACATCCTGACAGGGCACTTCCAGTTCTGAGCTCAGCTGATGAGGAACTACTTTGGATGTTAGGGATGTGAGAGACAGAAGAGCTCCTGGTTTTTCAGGTAACTGCTGCACATTCCTTCCTTCAGCTCAATAAAAATGGGGTTGGACTACACTCTTCAGATGGAGGGAAAGCAAAGTACTTTGCTGGCGTGGAAAAAAGGAAGGACAGGAGAACAGCCTGGGCTCTTGTCTGCTCTGATGAACACACACTGGAACAAACTCATCTAATCAAGCACTGATTTCTGCTCCTGCAAGGACAAATAGTGATGCTAAAGCAGAGCTAAAAGACAAGAGGCGATACGGCAGACAAACTCCAGCTTTTGCTTTCACCTGAATGCTTTCACTGATGGCAAAAGTATAACCCACTGACCTCCTCAGTGAGCTCAGCACTTCTGCCAGCAGATCATCAGCAGCTGGGTGTCTGTGTGCCTGTGTTGACACCCCAGTGCCACCTCTGCCCCACACTAACATCAGCTCCCACCACGCTGCTTGTCATCTTCTGCCTCCTGCCCACATCTCTTATTCCTCAACGGGAAACTGAGAATCTCTCATAAATACTCTCCCAACAACCCCTTATTTTTTTTTTCCCCAAAATGTGCAGGAATTTAATATCTGGGATCTTAATCACTATTCACCGAAACAGGACAGGCAACCTAAAAACTCTTTAGTGAGGGGTAGACAAAGGGGCAATCTCATTCCTATTGAAAATCAGGCTAAAAAGGGTGAATAATTACTTACAGAAAATACACCTATTCCCAATACAAGGAGGAATGTTTTCTCCAACAGAGAACAGCATCACATATCAGTTAATTTCTATGGATTTTTTGATTCGGGTCCCCACAGAACATGAAGAAAGGTTGAAAAACAAAAGGAAGCAACAGCAACCCAACTTTGGGGGGCATTTGAGTGCCTAAAGCTCAGTCTGCTGCAAAAGGGTAATTAAAGGGCTAATTTCCTATGGATTTAATCACGGGGCATCTGATTTAATCTCACACAGTCGCTCTGAGGACATTCAAGCATGGCTTAAGCCTGAGAACAGCTCCTCAAAACACAGCTGAAACACTGAGAGGTGCTGCACTGAGGTTGCCTTTGAGGATCCTTTCAGTGGTTTCCCAGTTGTAGCTTTCCGCCTTAGGCCAACTGGTGCTGCCCTTTGCAGACACAAGCCCTTGATGAAGGAAAGGGTACGTTTAGGATAAATAGACCTAAGCCACTTTTAAAATCAATTTAAATGTGTTCCCAGAGCAGCTTTTATCCAGTTTTATTAAGGCAAAAAAATCTGTTTGGTCATAATAAAGTGCAGGGAAATCAAGCACACGATGCTCACTGAAGTGAGACTTCTGGCACTGCAGTGCATGAGGGCCAGTTCTAATGCAATTATGGAAATAACAGCACTCCACATTACTGTGATTCTCATTATGGATAAACTGCTCATACTTTGCAGTCACAAGACTGGCAATCCAAGTTTAATTTTCAAGTTTAATGAACATTATTTACCAACTCCTGAACTCGTGCTGACGAGCACTTTTCAGATGGCAGGGTGTTATTAGTTCCTGGCCCGCGTGCTCTCCGAAGTCTGCATTTCAAGGTGCCTCCTGGTCCTGCTGCTGAAGGGTCAGAAGTCATTATCACTTTCCTCCAGAGGCTCTGGCTTCTTTGCTCGGTGGCTGGATTTGCTCGGGGAGATTTCCATGCTGTCATCTTCCAAATCGTCCTCCTCATCTTCGTCATCATCCAGGCCAATCTCACTATCCCCCGACTCCTCCTGCAGGAAAGCACACAGCGCTCAGCACCACTTCAGCTCTCAGATGGGAGGCATTTTGGGCAGCTCAGAAGCAAAGGAGCAAAGCTCCTGGCCAGCACTCAGCTGCTCCCTCCCATGCGCTCAGTGCAACCACACACCTGAGGGCTATGGGAAAGCCACGCGTCTGCACAGGTGCAGTTCCAGCTTTGGACTTGTCCCAGGGAGCAGCAGCAGGCTCTTTCAAACCAATGGAAAGCCACAGCTCAGCAGCTCAGGGAGCAGAATGCCCCTATGGCTCACACCAGCAGCTCCCACTTCACTAGACATCAGCTGCTTCACTCAATTCACAGCAAACATCCTTTCCCACTTCATGGGGCTGCCAAAAATGAACTTCCTGACTTCCCCTGAATCTGTGACATCAAAAGCCTTGCAGAACTTCAAAGCGATACCTACTGTGAGCCCAAAGAATCAATGCCTAGTGAAAGAAAAAAATGGCAGGAGAGGAACCCACCTGTGCCTTGGTGATGATCCCGCACTTGCCTGGCTGGGCTGGGGCAGCTCCCCCCTTGGACAACCAGAGTGGGAAGAACAGGAGAGGCAGAGCAGCAGAAAAATGAAAAAAATACAAGAACATAAAAGAGTAAAAAAAAAAAAAAAAAAAGGAAGTAACCAGAATAGGAGCAGGAGGGAAAGAGGCAAAAGATTACAGTGAACATGGGGGAAACTGAGGCTGACCTGTCGAGCACAGGCAGGTGCCCAAAGAGCTGCTCACCATGCGGTAATCCTGTCTGAAACACACTCGATACGTGGGGCTGTGCTGATGGAGACACGGGAAGGGACTACGAGCAGTGTGTGGTAAAAAAGGGAAATGGAAAGGGTGGAGAAATTACAATGCTGGCAAGGACGTGGTCAAGGACAGTCAGGCAGTGCTGTGACTGAGGGTGCACTGTCTCCACCTGCAGCACTGACCCTACCCAGAAATGGATCCAAACGCCAAAGGCATAAAGCACTCCCCAGAAGGCAGCGCCCAGCCTTAGCTTGATCCATTCTGGCAGAAGCAAACAGCAGAGTGTGGTCTGTAAGCTCATTTCCTGAGAAAAGGTGAGGATGGACAGAATGAGAGGCAGTGCTGAGAGGGACCAATGTGGCAGTGCAGGGATGGCTGAACCCCAAGCACGCCCTCCTCATTGGCAGGCAGTGCCGGCTGGGGTGTCTGCTGGATGTCAGAAGGGCTCCGTACGAGTAAATTAACAGCACTGGCTCAAACATGAGCTCACAATCATCATGTCTTTAAAGTGTTTGTACCGCTTCCTAACACAGGTTGGTATTTTCCCAAACATCACCTGGGATTAGGACATCCCCACAGATCCTGGCTGTCAACTTAGATACAGGCACCTTTTTGGGATGGAGAGCTTGCTGCATGGCTACAAGCCATATCAGAGCAGCTGGCTTCGAGGCCAAAGGCTCTGTTTTATCTTCTAGTACAGGTGTAGCCACTTAAGAGCACCCAGAGGCATAAAAAGGTCACCCATCCACCAGAAGCTGAGCATGGCAGTGAGAACAGTGCCTGCTCTACAAACCCGGGCCTTCCTGACTGGTTGCCGTCTGCTCATCAGGTCAGCCTGATCCAGATGCAAAGCCAGAAGCTTTGACACAGCTATATCTGTGAGGCAGGGAGCCTGGGAGCTTCAGCTCACACTTCAGTTCTTATCCCTGTCCCATCAGCTGCAGCACTGGTGCTTGAGATGCTGTATGTTAGCACAGCTCAGTGAGAGGGCTCTGAGGGGTATGATTTCAGAGTAAATCAGGGGATTCACACCAACACATCCAACTCCTGCTACACTGCACTGATCCCCTCCTACTAATCTGCTCAGCAAAGCAGCATCGCTGCGGCCTGTGTGCCACTACTTACACACTGCAGGTTGAGGTTAAAGAACGGGGCAATGTGCAGAGACCTGAAGAGCAAAAGAACAGTGGAGAAGTGTGTGTGTGCTGAGAAGGAGAGAGCGGCCAGCTGGAGAGAAGGAGGGGAAAAGCGAGCAGGTAAGAATCTGTTTCTCCAGCTGAGGGGAGGGCAGGTGTTCTCAAGCACTGTGAGAGGAGCTCTGCGAGCACATGGGATTGGTTACTTACATCTTCCTCCGTGTCTCCACCCTGCATTGCTCCCACGATCCGGGCACCGGCTCTTCCTGCAGACCAAAGAGAATCGCTATGAACACCGCTGACTGAAAGATGAAGGTTGGGATTTCCTTTCAGAGGACCATCCAAAGGGCAGCGAGAGGATGAGGTCCCAATGCATGTGAGGTCACTGTGCCTGCTAACCCAGGAGAAGGTGGAGAGGGTAAGGCTGACTGTACTGTATCGCTAGGGCTACCTTCTGCAGCTGCAACAGTCCTGTAAGCCAAAGCGCATAGCAGGTTGAAGAGATTCATATCTTAAGATTCAATACATGAGGAATCCATAGCAATTTTTGACTGCTGTTTATACCTTTGGGCAAGGAGCCTCCTTGATCACATAGCTCCATCTATTTGGCTTACTGGAAGTTTGGCTGAGAGACTATATGATTATCATATTACGGATATTCCTCATCAGAAGAGCATCCTAGGGTGTGCAAGATGTCAGATTGCTAGCAGAAGGATGTAAGAGCTGGAGGTTAGAATGTGAAGTCAAATGAAACCCAATCAGAAATACGACAGCGATTTCTCACTTCAATCAATCAGATCACAACAGAACAGGGACACTTTCTTGTCTTCAAACCCAAACAACCTTACTCGACGCACTCCTGGGCAGGCTGCTTGAGCTCATGCTGTTTGAGTAGAGGAAGGTGAGACTAAAGGCTCTCGAGAGGTCCCTGCCAACCCAAATGATTCTGTGAAATGGCATAATCCTCTGCTTTAGTGTACAGAGAACAAAAGCCTGGCTTTTGCTCCTGCTAAGCCCTCCTATGCTCAGATCTTCTCCGATATTCCATCGGGACTGACATCTCACAGGAATCCTAGGCAGTGCCAAGGCAAACCTCATGGATTTCTTGCTGAGAATACAATGTGCAAGTCTGAAGAGGCACCTGGTAGCAGGGAGTCCTCTGAAATGGGCTAAAGCGCTCAAGCCTTCCTTAAGTACTTTGAGATATGTAAAGGCCACATGAAACAGGGAAGATGCCAGCATGGTTCTGCTTGCCAGGAAGGGAGGCTGGAAGGGGTACAGCAGAGCTGTAACAGGGGAATTCCACACGGGGCTGGCTCAGCCCTGCTTCCTGCAGCCATGGCAGTCACTCAGCGCTAACTGGATGCCTATGTAACAGCACTGCTGTCACCACTGCATTTCCTCATGTATTTATCACCCCCATCACCAGTTTTCTCTGTATCAGACAGATACAGATTTCTCACATCTAGGCTTTTTTTTTTTTTTAGCACGGGAACAAAACAACTTTAAAATAGATCCTGTCCAACCTCCTTTGTAGCTCCCAAAGGAGACAGGATGCTTTGCTCCCTTAGTAGGTTGATTTGGTTTAGTTGTAGCAAACTGCTGGCCACCTCACCCAAAAACACCCCTGCTGCATCAAGACAGATAACTTATAGGATCTCATGCCTTTAAATACGAAGTGGAGCCCTCTGTTGATCCAGCTGCTGACAACACAGGCCATGGAGATGGAATATATGATGATTCCTGGACAGAGGAGCTCTCTTCAAGCTTTAAAGACATTTGCTCTGACAAACACTAACCTATAAGTTCAGAGATAGTTATAGCAGACATCATTAGAGGACAATGGAATAGCTTTTTCACTCAGCATTCAAGCTGGTCCGAGAGTTTAACTGCGATGTTGCTGTAAGCACTTAACTGCTATGTAGAAGGCTCACAGCATGAAGTGCTGGACAGGGAATGCTTACCTCAAGGAGAAAGTAGCAGGGGGCTTGTGCAATGTGCTGATAAAACAAAGCAGAAAGAGAGGTCCTGAATATAAAGTGAACCAGGACATCAAAGTGAGGACAGCCACACACTGCTGCCTGAACAGGAGAGAGGGCAGATTTCCCACATCACCGGAAGAGCTGTGACAAAGGTGGGAGCCTTGTTTGAGCTTTCAGATACCAAACCCCACATCTGTGCGTGTGGGAGCATGAAGCAAAAGACGGCCACAGTGCATATCCCATATCGGGGGGAGGCAGGAACAGCAGCATGTCTGTCTGCACCAGGCAGAGCTGGCAGCCACAGGGCTGTTTGGCACTTGAAATGTACAGGGCTCTGTTGAGCTGGGCTCAGCTTGCTGCGGCATTAGTGCTGCACTGCTCTGGCCAGAGGCTCACGCAGCTTCCAGGCAGGTGAAAGCCTCTTATGTTTGCTTACAGATAATGTGAATTCAGCCGGGACAGGCTGTACAAAGTGATAATTAGGTAAAATGAACAGACTGTAATTCACTGCACCTTTGGATTCAAATCCAATCACAGTACAACAGCTACTGAGCTATCGAGGATCAGAAGTGAACGTGCATCCACAATTTTAAGCCTCCTGCCTCTCTTCCCCTGCATGTGATGCTTACCACTGCACTACCTGGGCAGCTGCCTACAATGGATCCACAGGACTGGAATGATTTACATCTTCTTACTCAGCGGTGGGTACATGTTAACCCTGTTCCTGACAAGGAACTTAACCAGAGAGGTTAGGAAACCCACCGTGAGGGGAATGCAGATTTATAGCCTTTTGCCTCCGCTTTGGAGATCTGTCTCCCACTCTTAATGCAGATTTCTACTGAGAGCTCCCCTCCCTTGAGGCTCCCAGCTTCACAAAGAAAATGAGGACAAGTCTTTCACTTGACCTTTCTGATCCATGCACCCTCTGGGAACTGCCCTCCTGTGCATGAATGTAGCCCTCAGCAGCAGGCCCTGATCTCAGCAGCATCTTCCAGGCGTTGCTAAAGTACAGTGATGAATGAAGCACACTACAACTGCTGCCCAGGATGACCGTACTTCTATTTTTTACACCCTCCATGAGAAGGAGATTAGCTTGGAAGTGAATCACCAGCCTCAACCCCACTATTTCAGCCCTACAGCTGTCCCTCCTTCTCCACTAGGTCCAGTGTTGCAGCGGCCGTAACAGTGCTGAAAGCATACAGAAACACCTCCTCCATCCCAGCGAGCACTTAGCCTTGATGACACAAAGCACACAATGCACACAGCCAAAGACATCTCCATCGGGAGATGATGATTGCATGGTGGGAGTGACTTCTACTTCAAGTTAAGACAATTGATTTCCATGAATTCTGAACTGAAGCCCCTTTACAGTGGTCTTCAAAACACTTGGCTGCTCCCCTTCCTTCAGCTGCACGAGCCTGTCCAGCAGCTGCCACATCAGCAAACATAAAGACTTTGCAGACCCTTACCTGGATGATAGGAACTACAGAGATCTGCACAGACATGCATTAAGATCAGAAAAGCTGCTGCGTTGGTGTTCTTCCTTCGCAGATGAGTTTCCTCAGAGCGTTGCAGTCAGATCCCCTGGCTCCTGGATCACTTACAGTGCTGACCGTTCTCCCTCCTATTTGACCTGATGAAGCCCCAGTAAGAGTCAAACCACGTTTTGTGATGTTCCCAAGGATGGAATTCATTGAGACCCTCATTGCTGCTTCTGAACACACTGGGGGGAATTATGGGAACAGTGAAAGAGGAAACCGCATCCTGCACCAAGCTGCATGCCAGCAAGAGGCAGCTCTCTCTGTATGGAAGGAGCTGATTGATCAGGGCTGGAGTCACAACGTCAGCAATGCCTGGACAACTGCAGTGGGCTACAGCACATTTTTCCAACAGGAATCCTTTCCACTGAAGCCAAGAACACAACACATGGAGAAAACCTGCAGAACTGTTGACCATCTCTTGTTTGTAAAGATAAATGCACTTGTATATGATTCTTGACCTTGGACTTAAAACTGTAATTTCCTTTAGGAACTGAGAGAAAGGAAGAAATACAACTAAGACTTAATATGTTTAAAAAAAAAAAAAAAAAGTGACATCTACAGGAACTGAATGTGAAAAGGCACCAAGGCAGGAGCAGGCAGCTCTTGCATATTTGCAATCGAAACCCTCAGTTCTCCTTCACACCAACAGCATGCCCCTAGCTTCTGTGCACTGGATGAGGTTGGAGGGAAGCAAAGAGCTCCAGAACTTCAGCAGCAGAAGCCTGAACATAGTTATGAGCGGGGAAGAGAATCGCCACACGAAGAGTCTGATCACTTCCACTGAGAACAGGTCAGGACTTTGTGAGCTGAGGAGGGATTTGGAGCAGGACTGTGCAGACTCTCCAGGGAGGATTTCTTGCTGCTCTATCAAAGTCCCCATTCTCTCTGAAAATGTGAGGGCTAATTCACCTTCTGTGGCCTTTGCCCAGCACACAGTCTATCTTTGGCTTCAGCCCTCTGTCTGCAGCCAGCTCCTACTTAATCATCACCAAGAGAAGCTTAAGAAGTTAAGTAGGACAGGGAAGCTAAATACCATCATCATCTCAAAACACTGACTGTCTGCCACAGAAGCTTCAGATGTGCTGCTCTGCACACACTGCCCCTCTGAGATCCATCTCTCCAGGCCTGGGAAGCCCCACAGACACAGAGCAGCTGGCGATGGCAAGCAAGCCCACGTCCACGGGGCCACGGTACCTTGTCCACCCCCAGACTCATCTCTGTTTTGATTGCTGTATATTTGCTTCCACTCCCTCCAGTGGGGTGCACCTGGCTTTCTTGAAAAAATCCTCTCTTCTCATCTGCTGTCTCCTGACACATTTGTTCTCACTGCATTAAACAGCACAGGTTTTCACAGGCTTTTGTCCATTCACTCGCAAGCAGTCTCACTAATAATCTGCCCGCAGCTCTTCATTACCACATCGATCCTCTGGTCACTTCTGGGAAGGTAAGAAGCTCTCCCTGCTTGTGGGCAGATTGTTTGCAGAGTAACATACAGCACTTGATAAAGCCGTTTTCTTCCAAGAAAGACCAAAGAGAGCTGAAGCTCTCAGAAACAGAACAGTCTCCATAGCCCTAACATGACAATACTACTCCTCAGTACTGACACCATGAAAGGAAACAGGAGCTACAACATTTGGATGACCGATTTGTGGGAGCTGAAAGACCCTGGCAGCATGGAAGATGATTTACTATAGATGGGCACAGCACTAACCCCTTCTCTTCCATTCAATAACATTTCCAGTGCCTACCTTGTCCCCAGCACAGTGTGTGTGCCAGTGCTGTCTCTGGCTTGTGATTCCACAATGTGCTTCAGAACTCTGGATGAATGAGACTGAAAAGATAGACCTGCATACATAATTGCAACATCACTGTAAAATCCACTTTAATTCAAAGTAAGACTGGATAGGTTCTTAAGAAAACCCAGCACAGGAGTTTCTACATCCCCAGGACAAGGCTTTGTATTTGTCTCCCACACACCTGTACCATCAGCATGTGAACAACCATCCTGCTCCAAAGCACTGGCCTGCTTCAGGGAAGAAGCTTGTCTGCATTGCAGATGGTTAAGATTTTGCAGTATTGCAAGAAGTCCTTTTTCCCTGGCTTTCTGACAAAACAGAGTCTTATTCCAAACACCAACACTAACTCACAGTTTGACCTCAGAAGTGCAAGCATCTGCAATTTTGTTTCTGTTACAGCCTCACTTATTCACAGCCAGAGAGAATAAAAGTGGATGTGAATTTTTATTTACATTTACAATACTCCAACTAAAAGATGCAGATGATAAATCAGTGTGGGCACAGTGGGGTGGGTTGATGGCTGGATGTGACGATCTTGGTGGTCTTTTCCAACCTTAACAATTCTGATTGTATGAAAGCAGGCTGTCCAGCACCTACCACTTTGGTGACTCTCTTCCCAGCCATTTGCTGTCACCCTCATGCTTGTTATCTCCTTGTACAGAAGCCTTCCTGGCTTCCTAAAGCTGGATTTGCTGTACTGGTGAATCAGAGTGTACAAACCTTGAATTCAGTGGAGACAGAGGCTCCGTAGCCCGTTTCAACTCCCTTCCTAACCAGCCTATTCCTCTCTGTACATGGGAAATAAAGGTTCGATTTTCTCTGTGTACCACAAGAGCTGGCAGCCTGTCATGTCTCCTCCAGCTCATGCTTTTCTCTGCTCCATGGGCGACTAAATCCTATACCTTCAAGTCTTTTAATTGGCAAAAGAATAAAACCAGGAGCGATGCAGTCAAAGCTGCATTTAGCTCGAATTTGACTGCATTTAGATAGTCCTGCTGAAAGGACTCGAGAGAGAAACTGTGTTGATTTTTCCTCAATTATACCAAGTGGCCTAATAAGAGTGATTATCTCTCCCTATGAATCTTGCTCCTCTAATGGTGAAACACACTGGAGTATTTGCCCTCTTATTACAGAGGGAGGAAATCTTCTCTTAGAGTACTAATAACCTGTTAATTAGAGATGTAAAACTGAATCACATCACAGGAACTGACCACAGCAGTCTCCTTCTCCCCAGCAAGAGAACAAACACGGCTCAGAAGCATCACTTTGTAAGAAGACAATCCTTCAAAAGAAAGCGATTGGAATCCCTCGAGTTTAAGCAAAGGGAAAAAGTGGTAATTAATAAAAACAGTGTTTTTATTACACTGCCTTAAATACATTTTAAATGCAAACTACCTGTGCTGAAGTACATGTACAGACTCCGTGTGTGTTTAATGACAAATGGCCAGCAAATGTTCAGGCTCAATTTGCCAGAGAAGCTGAAGCACCCTGACATTAATCTCAGGTTATGACACTGTCTCCAGCACTTCAGTTTGTGAGGGTCACACAGCCAAACACAGCACCTCACTGCTGAGGAAGGACCAGAAGAGCCCATTTACACAGAAAGAGGCAGATGGGAGCCTGCACCCAAGGCTGGAGCTGCTTGTCTGGATCAGACTGGTGCTCTGGAAGGAAAGCTTTGACTCACCGAGGCAGAAAAGCAAGCTGATAATGCTTCCCCTAAGTCTAACTATGTTTAACATCCACCTCTGCCAGTACAGACTGTGCTGGAGCACAGGAGGACTGAAGTGCAGTGATTTAGAATGAGAGAACGCAGTCTGGCTCCTCCTGGGTGAACTGTGCAAAAGGCATCTCAGAAGCCATCAGAACACACCTGGAGTTGGTTCAGCAGTTCTGTTTATAGCAGGTGAGAGGCAAAAAGAGGACCAAGCCTAGGGAAACTTTCAAATTACACAGAGATACAGTGAGCAAAGATCAGCATGGGCACCAGGTAGTTAGCAAGCCACAAACCGAGAACATGCAAAAGCCAGAGGATAACCATGAGGCAGAAGCAGTTTATAGAAGATCAGGAAGAGACCCACAGAAGCTGCAGCCAGTATCTGGTTCCTCCATTGGGATACCCGCTATGATGGGGCATCACAGACATCTGCAGCCAGCCCTAAAAACAGCGTGCAGACTTCTCTATGAGAAACTGTGAAAGCTGTTTGCCCATATGAGGGCTTCTGGCACTTCTCAAGAATTTTCAATTGTTATGAAAAGCAGAAATGTGGATAAAAGTGCTTGAATTGTATCGATTTGAGAACTTGAGCTTCCTGCTCTGGTCTCAATAAGAAAGAGGAGAGCAAAAAGCACATCTGCAGTCTATCCAAGTAGCAGATTCCAGCAGAAGTAGAGGCACATGACATTACCCACACTGGCACTTCATCCAGAGCCCAGAGAGGCTTTTGCTGACGCTCAGAATCACTCACAGCCGACAAGAATACCACTGAGAAATAACTTGATTTTCTGGTTTCGCTTTTTCCCATAGAAGTGTAAGACAGACCCTCAGCCTGTTATTTTTCTGAGTTGCTCCTGACCTGGGCTTTATGGGAATCAGCAGCCAAAGGCTGAAGTTCCACTCTGCATAACAGCAACAAAAGTCAGATGTCCTTCCCTGGCAGGAGTAAATCAGGAGTGCTGTGCCTACAGCTGTCAGTGCAGGAGGCTTTACAGACTCACTAAAGGTCTCAATTTGAAGATGACCCTACCGTAGATAACGTCTGCACCTAAAGGGAAATGAATGCTTTGCCACGAGAAATCATAATACCTTGCTAAGGCTTTGCACAAAGCTACTTCTGAATCTGGTAGGCAATACCAAGGAAGGATTTTTCTCCCTTTTTTTTTTTTTTTTATTTCCTTCAGTAAAGCCTCCTTAATTCGTTCCCTGAAAGCACCGTATTTTCTCCACACGACACTGACCTCTTACAGCTCACAAAAACAGAGCAGCGCCAATGCCCTTGAATGATAACAGTCTTTTATATTTAAGGTTACTCAGATACTTTGAGCAAGTTTTTTTGAATAAAGGCAGGGAAGGAGGGGAGGAGGTACCTGGCATTAGCGTCTCCAAGGCTGCGTGCTGCTTCCCCAGCTGCCTGTCCTCCAATTCACTGTCAGAGCTTTCATCCTCCTGAATCTCCATGTCAGAATCATCATTATCTGGTTAAAACAAAAGCAGGAGATACACATCATTCAAGCCAACCCATAACAGCCCAGAATTGCAGTTGCATACAAGAGATGCTAGCACTCTCTTTGTTCAGCTCACGATTAACTCAGAACACAGCTCTGCCGACACATGCAGGGGAACAGCCAGCTTCCACATCCTCACTAAGGGAAGATATCTTCATGTAGAAGTGCCAAAAAAGTTGAGATGAACAGAGTGTGCAATAGTAACAACTGTCTCGAGACCATCCTCAGATCGTGCCATAGAAGGAACGTTCTAAATACACTCCCTGGGTATGAACCACGCGTACAGCCAGGAGGAGCTACTTCAGAAACTGAGTTCAATTTGAAAGTCTTCCAAATACTTTTGGGAAGCGTGAACTTACTAATACACCTGCTAGTGCTTCACCCTGCTATTAGCGATACCAAAAAGGTCTCCTTAGACCCCTTGCCTTTCACTTAACCATAGGTTAGAAACACGCAGGGGCGATGCTCCAGCAAGAAGTGCTCTGCAGTGCCTCAGGGGATCGGCGGTGCTGTGACAAAGCCAGCAGGACAGGGTGTGAAGTCAGCAAGGAGTGCAGCAAGGAGCTGCTCATTGTTTACAGAAAGCAATTCTTTCCTAAGTACATTTAATTACACACGTCTGAGCTGAAAATGGAAATAACTAATTATGATTAGCGATGGGCTGGCACATCCTTGCAACACTTAATTATCAGGCAATATACAAATATCATACGTTTTTCCTTTTTTTTTTTTTTTTTTTCATTGCAATATTAAGTTTATGACAAAATATAGCAGCAAGGGATGTATTTGATACCCTGGTAAGATTACGAGGCTCCAACAGCATTAGCTACAATTTCTGTTTGCATTGCACTTTCTTCTTTGGCAGGTGACTGAAACCTGAATGCTGCTTCCGTTTGCTGGTATTCAGGAAAGCCAGGTTCTGTTCAGGCAAACCCCTTGGGAAGACCCACGCATGGCCTAAATAAAGGATTCAGGGCCATGTCCTGTGCAGGCCTTCATCACCGCTATGACTGACATGCCCTCCCTTCTTTTGGACTCCTTTTAACCCCTTTTTCCAGATTTTATCACATGTGCTCCTCCTGTTTCTCAGCACTACAGCCCAGAGCTGAGGATGCTGCCTGGGGCCCTATGACTGCTGTGCCCATTGCAGAGCACACCATGCACGCCCCATTAGCACTTCCTCCTTCTCACCCAGCTCTCCCCAGCTGAGCCTGGGCTAATGGAGCTGCTGCTGTCTGGCAGCAACCAAAGTGACAACGCAGTGAGCACCCTCTGGGGACAGGACTCGGAGCCCTCGCCCTGCAGAGGCACCGCGATGCGATTCTGCACTGGGTGAGGCACAGTTTTACCATCCCAGGGCTTTGATTTTACATTGTGCTTTTCAGGAAGCCGATCTTTTAACCATTCATGGCAACAGGCTCCCAGAGAAAACACACAAAACATACTTCCTTTCCGACAAGGGTAAGATGACAAGGACAGGAATGGATCTACCATCATCCCCTTGCTGTATGCAGAAGAGTTCTCTCCCACTCCCCTGGGCCATTTCTCACCCAGCTCAACGTGCAGAAAGGAAGCTCTGCTCATTATGTAATTCCTCGCAGTGCCTTTCTATTGGAAATCCCACAGTGAGCAGAGCTTTGAGACAGAAGTGGTACCTACTGCAAAGAGCGAATCGATGGCCAGAGGGCCTCAAGCTGCTGCTTTACGAAGGGAAAAGGCTTCAGCACAGCTTTTTTTCCCCCCACATCCAATCTTTTCTTCTTTCACTCAGTTTCTCTGCCTGTCTGAAGCCCCCTTCTTAGCCTATTGCTTTTATCCCCACTGCCTTGGATGTTTTAACTCTCCCCAGCCAGCGATCCAGCTGCAGCTCTCTGCGTTCAGCCCATGTTTGGGAAGCAGAGGAAGCTGGCAGCCCCCAGAAGCATGCTGGTGCCCCAGCTCCAGCACTCAGCTCTCCCAGGCTGCCTACTAGGTCACCTCAGCACCTGCTTTCACCTACAACCTTTGCAAATCCTTCATTACTCTGCAGTAAAAATGAAGAGAAGGGTCATCAGGTGAATTATCAGCATGTAAATGCAGCACACCATTATTGCAGCTGAGCTGGGACTTGGAAACAAACCTTGTTATGGAGCTGCAGGAAGAGTTGAGGCTCTCTGAGCAGTCTGGAACTATGCTGCACAGAGCCTAATGTGGAGCTTTATCATGCTGCTACAGTGAACGTGAACTGCAGGAATGGAGAAGCCAAAGCTGCAAAGGCAAATCCAGCAACAGCCTGCAACCCTGAACCTCCTACCCACACTTGGAAAGACAGTGAGAACCTCTCACTTGCAGTAAAATCAATGCACTGCTCTAACCTGCAGCTTTGTGACAGTTGGCCCTGGGTCTCACCACCCAGCCCAGCTCTGCCAGGGGTACAGCAGGGCACAGCAGCACCAGGCCAAACCACCAGGGACACAGAAGCTGAGAACATAACTAAAAAACGTATTTAAATACACAGGATGAAAGCAAGGTGAGTCCAGGCTTCCCAGTGGGCTGAAACAGCAGGTTGGCCCAATGCTCTGGGCGACGCATCCTACATACAGCAGTATGGATTCCCCCACCCCACAGTCATCATTGGATTTGCCCAGTATGTCCCGTTTGCGCCAAAATATTCTTGAGAGCCAAGAAAAAATAAAAAGAAAAAAGAAAAAAGTGACCATTTAGAACATTTCACTTCATTACGTACAGGAAGAAACAACCTCTTGCCTGAGGAGAGGTGACAACCCCTGTGCAACACTGAGCAATAGAAAGGAAGACAAGGAATGTTCCTTATGGAGAAAATGTAGATTTTTCAGCAGCAGTATAAAGACTGAGGATGATACAGCACGCTGCTTGCAGCTGCCACATACTAGTACATGATGTACAGAACATGTTCTAAGGTAGCTGGATTACGAGATTTGCATGGCTGTACGTGAAGGTTATTTGACTTTTAGCAATAAACCGGAACTCAGCAATCCACGTGCCCGAATTCAGGCCAATGCTGGCAGCCTACCAGAGCTTAAGGCTGATGTTTTAACAAGCTCCTGTATTTTTGCTACGAAAAGGTAATCCAAACAAACGCCCCACTAACTGCGTTTGACCCATTTCCCTGCTGCATAGAGAACAGTGGCAAAATACCTGACTACCTAAGAGAGAACACGCGGCGATTTTAAACTCCTCTTGCCTTACATTTCAGCACTTCCACCTCTCTGTTATTCTAAAATGGCTTATTGCTACTGAGCCCAGTCTCACCTTTTAAACAGCACAGACAGCTACACTACTGCCAAAGGGAGCTACGGGTCTCTGTCACCTGAAATCATTGAAAACAATTCCCATTCAACCTGGAATTTGGAGCCCTGGCACAGGAACAAGGAGCTAAGATCATTTTTGACCAGCTTTACAGAGGGGTCAAATTCAGTCAGCTAACAGTTTCTAATAATCTCAAAGGCCAAGAAGCCATCAGAGCACCATTAAATTAGAACGTGAATTTGCAATTATTTTATAAGGAAGAGGCAAGACAGCTGTAGACAACTGCAGTCTTCTCATAGGAGATGCACACTTTTAACACTCGGCAACTCACTGCTCTGCTGCAGGGTGCCAAGCACTCCACATTCAGCAGCCATCAGATTTTAAAGCATCAGTTCTGGAGTGGAAAGACTACAAGGGATTCAGTGCATCACCACACTGCAACAGTGCCACGTGATCTGCTACCCAAAGCCTGGCATCTATTTGCTCCGTTCCACTGAGTAAGATGATAGGATCCAGGCACACGATGCTTGCTTGTCAAAAAAGAGAGTTTGCTTGGCAAGTAGAACTGAGCAAGAAAGCACACTGGAACAGGCAAAGGGGCTGTGGATGCCCCATCCCTGCAGGCATTCAAGGCCAGGCTGGATGTGGCTCTGGGCAGCCTGGGCTGCTGGTTGGCAACCCTGCACATAGCAGGGGGGTTGGAACGAGTTGATCACTGTGGTCCTTTTCAACCCAGGCCATTCTGTGATTCTACGATATGATTCCATATTAATCTGAAAAAAATGTATTTCAGCCTAGAACGAGGTTCACTTGTTACTTTTTGCTCAGCAAACATCGGGTTTTTTTCAGCCTTGGGTGAACATGAAAGAAATATCCTGACTGTGTGCTGCAGCCTGTGACCTTCCTGGCCCCTCTCCTCTCACACCACACCATTAGCACAGCAACACTTCACATCTCTACACCTGACAGCAGCTCTACCAACAGTTTTTGCAGTGTCTCATCTATTCCCAGAGTCCCTGCTCCTCCAGCCGTGGTGACACCAGGCCCCAAGGCTCAGGCACTGGCAAAGCACACTGCTGTACTGCTGCAGCTACTTCGTTGCACAGATTTCCATCAGCAAGTGCTGCTCAGAGACCTATCTGTATCTGGAGTTCAGCATCTTTGCAAAAGTTTTTTTCCATGTAGCTTCATGCTTTTCTCTGTTTTTTTCAGTTCAGTGGTTTTACAAAGATGCCCTGTGACAAATGAAAGGCAATTTACCACGTGTGCTAAAAAAGCAGAAAAAAAGGAGACTGTTTCTGAGTGGTACTAAACCCTGCTGCAAATCTTATTCAAGCACCACGACACGTCCATAGCCCTTCTATATCTCTAACGCAACTCCGCCTACCTTGCACAGCTCTTCTTTACAATAAATACAATGCAGGTTTCTCTGGTGTTAGCTGAGGCTGAATGTAAGCTGAGGGCTGCCCAGAATTCCTGCAACTTGTTCCGCAGAGAAAGAGAAAGGCACTGTTAATTTGCAGCCCTTCTTGCCAAATTAGCAGCAGATAAGGTCAAAGGATTCAGACAATAGAAGGACTGTATTGATTACAGAGGTATGCAAAGGTGAGGGCGCTTACAAGGGGCAGAATGAACGCTGACTTTTATCAGTTAATGGTAACAAATTTATCACCAGGCTCCAGCCTATGCTGTTCGAAGGGCCTCATTAAGCACTTTGCAGCTCTCAAGGGCAAAGTGTAATGAGATTTGGAGAACCTTCCCTGTCCCTCTGTGCAGGAGAAGAAGGCACATGCCCAGAGAGCCTCAGCACGTAGGTGCACTAAGGTATACATACTTCCGTTGTGCTTTACGCCATTCTCCACACTGCATCTGCTGCTCACAGCGCTCAGTGATAAAATCGCTGACTGCCAGAGGAAGGCTGCAGGGCTCCTGGGAACCTACAGCTGCAGCAACTCCAGCCCATGCATTGCTCTCTATTTCAAGTGCAAATATCCCAAGCAGCCTCTGAGGCACCAGCGATGCCGCACTCATTCTGCTGCTGTTTCTCTGTTTCCCCTTGTGTAAAATACATTGGTTTTCTTGTGATGAGGAGCTCAGGGTTCACTTCACTGAGATGGGACTATGCCATTTAGGGTACTTACCTTTGCATGGTTTTCTCCAAGCAGATCTCTTGGTTTTAAATTCTATACAGGACATCACTTTAACAGTGAGAGAAGGAGAGTGGGGTTGGCCTCAGAGGAAGGCACGATTTGGTACCTGATCATTTTATGGTAGCTAATGGTGATCTCAGCCAGTTTTACAGCATTCAATAAATTAACCTTACAACATCCAGAAATGAAGGTTCACAACTGGGAAAACAGTCAAATGCAGGGTCCCACTTACACCCCTGCAGCTCCACAGGTAAAGGCAGGCTGCAGCTTGGGAAGATGACGACCTGCCAAGGTGATGGGACAGCAAATGAGTGAGCCCGCACTAAAAACCAGGATCCTGTTGCTCCTATCCTGGAATAAACACTGGTTTTGTCCATTCAGTACTTGCATGAAGATGCATTATGGCAATAGTGGTTTAGATCATTAAAAGTTACAAGCGTGTTCTCAGGTACCAGTCAGATAACTTGCCGAAAGATAAGGTTTGTATTATTTCAGAAATGCAAAATGACTGAAAGTGTTTTCCAAGTGAAAATCCACTGACAAGGAAAAAGATCAGGCAAAGTTCATGTTCACAGTGTTCACATTGCTAACTCCTGACGTTAAATGTTCTTCCCTCTTAACTTAGAAACTGCCCCATAGCAGGACCTGGCTTTTTTCATTCAGGTAGATCCTTGAAACAACTCCACATTCTTGTAGTTTATATTATGAATCCTCTGTTTCAGACAAAACGTCTCTTTTCACTGCGCTGACATAAAGAGATGAGATGAAAGATGGTTGGAGATGAACAAATTTCCTCTTCCATGAGCGTGCTCAGAAAACATCTGCCCACAAACAAACTACAAAGCATAACTCCAATGTCCTCACCCAGTTGCAGCTTTCCTGAGCTCTCCCTCTGATTCTGAGAATCAACCCCCTCTGATTTCTTTCACTACAACATAAAAATGCACATGCTGCAATTTTCAATTCACAGGGGTAATTAATGGTGAAGTTCTGCTGATGCTTGACTCGGAAGAAGCAAAATCTGGTTTGTTAGCTCTCTGCAAAATCTCTGGAGGTTATTATTCCCTTCCGTTCTTCAGCAAGAATTCTAATTAATTAAAAGTAAATTTAGAGAAAAAGGAAAACCTCCGATTTTAATTGCATTCACAATTTGCAGGTACACTAAAACCAAAGAAACGCGAGCAGGCAGATGTGGCTCACAGTTGGATGATTTGTAATGGCAAAGAGAATTTCAAGTAATTTTTTCACCTGTGAACATTATGTTCTGATAGATACATCACAAAGAATTACTCCAAACACAGCCAGCTCCACATCTAAGGTGGCAGAGGGTGGAACTTAACACTCTGGTTTTGCAGAGCACGCCAGCATGTGTGCACCACGGGGCAGCCAAGCAGTCCCACAAAGCAATGAGACTGCCTGCCAACACGAGCATCTTGATGGGCAGAATCCTCTAGCCAAGGCTGTTAACAAACCAATGCTTCTTCATTAGTTCTACTGCGCTGATCTTCATCCACAGCCTGTAGGGGCTTGGAGGATAGTAAGTAATAAAATGGAGCCTCTGCCTGCCTGCTGCAACTGCACAGCATGTGAAGAGAGGGACTGCTCTCACCTCTCAGCACTGCAGGCAGCACTTGCAAGGTGCAGCATCCACAGCACTGCACAGAGGTCAGGTTCCCTATTTCATGGATGTCCTTTCATAGCTACTATCACTCCACTTTTTCTAATATACCCGTTGACTGCCATCTATCCCATGTCCCCGTGCTTCAGGCTTGTAAGGGCATACATATACATTAAGTGCTCAGCACATAATTTTTCTGCCAATAAATCTAGGGAAGAAATCCCACTTACTTCCACTCTTAAGCAGGCGTTGTTCCTCCTCCTTCAGCCTGTTCTGCATCAGACGCAGCATGTTTGCTGCTTCCTGTAACAGGTGAGAAGAACTGAATTAGAAAAGCTGCCCCATCGTCCAGACAAGTAGCTAATTGGATGGCTCTACAGCAGCACTTAAGGGCTCTCACAGGCAAAGTGAAACAAGAACATTTCAGCACTGAAAATATTTTATGGAAAAAGGATCTTAGGTGAAGTTTGGGAACTCCTGCTTTGCCCATGAGGTCAGGATATAAAGCACATACCCACACAAACAGCGCACTGAAAATCAACCGTACATTCCAACCAGGTGAAACTTCACTTATCATATTGAAAATGAGTTCACTCATCTTCATCCCACAGAACATCACAACCATTACAGAACAAAGGGGACCCTCTTTGCAAAGTGGCCTTTGGTAAGATTTTTTCAGCCAATATGCCAATAAGCACCAGAAGTGGTTTGTGAAATGACTGCAGCTTCCTCATACATAATCCAGCGTGGAATCAATTCACCCATTCCCACGCATACAAACAAAATGGGAAGAAACAGCCCAACCAATGAGCTGAAGAAGTACAGCCTGACACTGTTTTACACTAGTAGGGAGCACTGTGCTATTGTACAGAGTTTGGGTGCAGAAGAGAGCCATGGCAGTAAGACTGCATAAGGTGGTTTGCTGACTTTTAAATGTAGCAGGCTGTTAGGTAAAACATATACTGAGGAACACTGTTGTAATGACAGTGTGCTGAAGTTGTGACATAAAGGCTGTTAAGAGCAAATGGAAAAGGGTAAATGGAACAGGGGTTGCTGTGCTAAGGAGGAGAAGCAAATCACCATTTACGACCCTTCAAATGAATGCCAATGGTAAAAAGAAGTGTTACAAAAAGGCCTACAAGGACTTAAAAGTCCTCAGTCCTGCAACTGAGTAAGAACTGTGATGGCTCAGAAAGGTAGGAGTAGGCTGACAGGAGCAGGGTAGAATCACAGAATGTAAACCAGACACTTTCATTCTAGCATCATGGATTGGTAAGAAAGCATGCCTGCCTCCGTAGGCAGTAACAGATGGCAGTGAGTTCCATCTCCTGGGATGAGCATCACAAGGTGGACTAAAGGTGAGAATGGGATGTGGGCAGCCAGGATCTGCAGCATGGGCCCTTCCCAAGAGCTCTCTCTACAGCACAATGCCCCAACATTTTCCAGCCAAGCCACCAGCTGGTTTTCTTTCTCCACCTTTTCTTCCCTATCTGGTTTCTCCCAGTCAGCCTTAAGATTTAAAGATAAGCAATGAAAGCACGGAAATGGATTAAAGAAGTCTTGCCCCCTGTCCAACAAACATTTCCAGCACAACCCCCATGGCACTGCGCCTTTGGGATGAAAGGTGCAGGCAAAGGAGCATCCTGAGTCTGACTGTGTGCTGCAGCCTACACAGCACACATGGCAAAGAAAACCAAAGGGAGGTAACAAAAGTCAGGGCACATCACAAATTCCATGGGGACAAATGCATAAACTTAGAAAACATCTTTAAAATACACCTGGTTACAGACTAGGGAAATGATAAGAGCCTATGCTCAACAGGATTGCCTAATCCTGTTATTCCATGCATACATTAAGCTACCTGCTCCTTTGCAAGCATTTGTGCAGCTACACAACAGAAATCCAGGTGAAAACTAATCCACCCAACTGGAATTAAGCCAGGCCAACTCTCTAGCGCAGCTGGGTGTGCTGCTGCTCAAAGCCCTGACACAACACACAGCAGTGTGCTGCTGTGGTGGGCAGGGAGGGGGGTAGTGCTTCTTTCAGCTCCGGTGCTGATTTGTGTACTTAAAATGCGAGAGAAGTGGAGTCTCAGGAAATCTTTTAGCATGCAGCTGAGGCCCCTCCCCCCTCCTGCAGGTACCAGTAACACAGCTGACCTCACAGTGAGCAGCTCGGAGCTCACTGGCAGAAAACATGTTGATTTTCTTCAGATCCCCTCGTTGCTTGATGCATGGTCAGATAAACACCACGGGGAGCTGCTGAGGCCGTATGCCACCATCCTTTCCTGAGCTGCTCTTCCAGCATACGAAGCAATGCCACATGGGGGATCCCAGCAGAGCAGCACCCTGCCCATCCAGCGGCACAGTATGGGGTGGCACGGTGACAGCGTGGGGTCTTGGGGGAACCCTGGCAGCAGCTGGGCGTGTGGGAAGCAGGCGAGCAGCAGCCAGCACTGAAGCTCTGCTCAGTCTCTCTGGTAAACAAACACGGCTGAAATGCTGCAGGCAAGTGCTGCGCATATCCTACCCCACAAGCTAACTGTGCCCGAATTTAGAGGCAGCATATGCTACGGAATCATGGTGTCAAGTAAACACAATTAGCGTGGTGCCAATGAATGCAGAATCAGAGCCAGTCTGCCCCATCAGAACGTGGCCCTGGGCCTTCCAGGACACCTGGGACTGAAAGTCCTGTCCTAAAGGCAGACAGATCTCTGCTGAGATGCAGCTTTTCTCTTCGTCAGTCACCCTGCAGGCTTAGAGCAGGCAGCCCAGCACAACGCATGGCTATGCAGGACGCTGCCCCAGCAACCCAGGCTCCAGGGGATGTGAGGAAGCACCCATCCCAACCCCTGCTCCCAGCAGGAACAGCAATGGGATGGCAGCACTGTGTGTGCCCCAGCTCTTTGGGTGCTAACAGACTCACAGGAATGAGCCTGCTCGGCCTCCTGGGCAGCCTGCTCCATGCTGCCTGGCCAAAGGGAGAAGTAACAACCTCCAGATCTAGTCAGAACCATTTTGTGCTGCTAATGACCTGTCCGTGCCTTTGGCATACAAGGGTTCTGCTCAACTCCACCATAACTGCACCACTAGCCATCCTCAGCAGCCCCGTGAGACAGACAGACCCAGCCAGCAGCAACAAGCAATAGAGAATCCTTCTGTTGACACAGGGGGCTTCCTAAGCAAATGAGCTCTGCCTGCACTTACAATGATCTGTGCTATTTTCATGCTCATCTCAAGACTGACCAATTGAGCAAGAACATTACTCATCCTCTCCAGCACGACGGATGCGCTATTCCAAGACAGATGTGTGTTCTGGATAGAAAGGGGCATGAATGAGCACAATGCAGATACTCCTGATCCTAATGTACTTTAACCAGCAAAGCAGACGGCTTTTCCTCTCGCATCTGGCTATGAAATTCTTTGGAAAGCAGCAATGAGACACAACACGTCTGCTTGGCAGCTCTTTTCTATAATCTAATCCACTGCTCTACAGATGAGAGAAACTTCAGCTGCAAATTCCTGCAGCAGAGCAAACGGCTTTGAGAACCCTTCTACAGAAACCTGCACAAAGCAGAGCCTGAGAAAGAATTTCTCCTTTATTGGCTTCTCGTTTAATACAGATTTCAATTTCTTGAAGAGACAGACCATTAAACAGCACGCAATCACAACCACTGGCAAAGTCCACACAGCTGTGTGCAGGATCTGCGCACAGGGAGGAGGGGTTTTGCTTTTGTTTTGCTGCTGTTTGCTTTCAGACATCCAGACCCATATGTCACCACATTAGAGAACGCCCTCCAGCAGCTGACCCACACATCACAGCAGCTCTGCCACCCACTCACTGTCTGACCTAGGGAAGTGACCCACGACTTGAATAAGCCACGGCTTCCTGACAGGCAGTCCTCTCTGACAGCCCTAATGCTGCTGAGCGTTGTTCTTAAACAATAAAATCAAGTTGCTGAAATCATTCAATTGAAGACAACTCTTAACCCTTCAGACTGAAGAAGCAGCAAATCTAAACAGGCTGGGGAGAAGAAAACCAAAACTGAGGCGCTGTTTGATCATTGAGGGCATCTCAGTATTTTCTTCTTAAGTTAACATCAAAATTGTATTGGGGAAGTCGTGGAGAAAATGCCAGCAGGATTTTGAATGCAAAGGACACATTTCATGGAGCCAGCTGAGAGACAGCGTGGTTACCACTAAACGAAGACAAAGAGAAGAAATGAAGAAAACACCACAGGGATAAGAGTGAAGGAATGCCAGGACAACAACTGGCGATGGCTGATTTGCTTTTTGCTCAGATGTTAACATCTCAATATTTGCCTGGGTTATTTCTTCTGTTCTCAGCCATGCTCCAAACCCCAGAAACCCCTCTCAGCATCTCAGTAATGTTTCCTTCTGGTTTTTTTTTTTTTTTTTTTCCTTTTTCTTCTCTTTTCCCCCCAGTGATTTGCTAGAGCATATTGGTAATCCTCCTGCTCTGTAGTACACTCCAAGGGAACCAATTTGAGGATGGATTCAACGCCTCATCTTCACCTTGCCTATTAATCTCAGCAGCCGCTTCTTGCTTTGTTATAGAACAAAGCAGCTGAGATTAGCTCTTGCTGCATGCACACAATGGGATTTGTTTTTCATAATAGAGTGTTGCCACTCATTCAGCAGGGGTGAGATACAAGGACTTGGAAAAATTGCTGCCTGAAGAGAGAATGTGACAGTACTCCTAAGGAGAGGAAGGCTGCTAGGTGTAGCAGTGAGTGGGGAACATGGTACCATGGTCCAACTGCACAAGGTGCAGCCTGCCTGAGCTGCTCCTGAAGACTTGCAGACGGTGCTTCCTATCCTACTTCAAATCACCTCACCCCAAACGAATGCCTGGCTTTGTGATTTCATTTGACCACAACGCTTTGAAGTTTTTCCCCTTTCACTGGAACAGGCTGCCCAGAGATGTGGGTGCCCCAGCCCTGGAGGTGCCCCATGGATGGAGCCCCGGGCAGCCTGAGCTGGTATGGAGCAGCCAGCCCATGGCAGAGTTGGAACTTGATGATCTTTAAGGTCCCTTCCAACCCAACCATTCTCTGATTCTATAATTTCTATTTTGCTGAGGAATGAAGACCCTGGGAGACAGAAAAAACACACCTGAAAAAGCGAAGCTGCAAAATCCTTGCCTAGAGGCTTGCTGACCGACCAGGATGCACAAAGGAGGATTGTCAGGAATGATGCTGGCAGCCTGAAGACGTGGGGGCACTGGGGAGGGGGCTCTGCTCTGTTCTTGGCAAAGGCAGTGCCTGCAAGAGCCCAGCTCTGGTCCTGTACACATGCACATGTCAGAGGGAATGAAACAGGAGGAATTAGAAGGTGCACCTCTGGTGCGCAGCTTTGAACCCAGCAGGATTACAGACCTATGGAGAGAAAGTCTGCAGGCTCACTGTGCTGCAGCAAATGGAAACAGGCACTCCAGGAAGCCGGGAGGGGAGGTGGGGAGCAGCAGCTGCGCTCCTTGCAAAGGAGTGATTTTTGGATGCACTGAGCTGCCCTGCAATAAGTGCCACGTGTGGTTTGTCCTCCAGCCCTTAGCTGGACTGAATACAAAAGCCATAACCCCACTGTGTGCTGGTATTAAATCAAGGACAGCGCTTTGGAGAATCTGGTCTCAAAGAAGCGAGCTGCTGCCCTATGAGAAAAGAAAAACTTCTCCTAGCAGATTCCCTGGAATCTCTTATCAAGTTTCACACTAACAAATATTCAGCATTTATTCACCTTTACCATTTTGGCCCAAGGTGTATTTGTAAATCACCACCACCAGCCACTCCTTTTTATGTTTTTTTAGAGAAGTCATCCTTCTGGAGGATGGACAGACTCTGCATCAACTGGAAACCATCAGCCTCCATTACAGGACGATCTGTCTCCTCCCTAGTCTCATTATTGCCATCTCCCTTAATTTGATGCTCTGAACAGCCATCGCCTCTCACCATTAAGAGCCCTTTTACAGCAATCATTTCTATTGAAACACATTAAAGCATACTTGAGAGTATTTAATACACATAACTGACACTCACCAGAAATTCACCAACTGTTAACATAGCACTGTCCCCACCAGTGCTGGTGGAAGGAGAGGAAGGCAGAGGGGTTCATTTCTGCTGTGGTGTCATTATTTCACATAGTGAAGGTGATTGCCCTTCTTCAGAGTAAGTTCTTATCTTGGAACTCTTCTTCGGTCGCATCTAGCCATTGCAAATACTTATGATGTATCTACCTAGAATTGAATTTTCTTGAAAAACAGCAAATCTTAATGCTATTTTACAACACAGTTTAGTCTTCTGCTGTTCATTTCCTGCCTTCAATCTTGTTAGCTGCTCTCTGTGGTAGAAGTGGTCACTGAGAGTACTGTAATAGACACAGCAGAAGTCCTTCAATAAATGTGGAATAAAAGCATTGGTCATTTAAGCTGACAGAACAGCTCTCAGCTGAGTGAAGCACCGACACAGAGCTGAAAAAGGCTCAGCATTATGACAAAGACCAAACCAACATCTATGTTCATCTGTTCATAGCACAGTTACGTTTTTCACTCAGAAGCTCACCGCGCAGCCTGCCCCAAGAGGCTGTGTGGTCTCTGTCCTCGGAGGCTTTCAAGACCTGATCAGATTAAATCTCGTGTAACGTGCTCCAATGCCATAGGTGACTTTGGGCTGGAGACCTCCTGAGGTCCTCTCCAACTAGAATTAATCTGTGAACTGGTGATCAAGGAAGCAGGTTTAAAAGTTATTTACCTCTTTTGACTGTTTTTCTACCAAAAAAAAAATAAATCTATCTCAAATAGCCTCCCCTGATGCTGCACTGTACTTGTTTATGGCTATGTATCATGATGGAAGGCAATTCAAAGAATTTGACACAAGCTACACGAAGGCTCCTGCGAAGGATGGCAGCTCAGCCCCCTGCAGCCTTACTCCTTCATTACAAGCCCTGCCAGTTCTGAACTCAGCACTCTCCCTGATGAGCCTGATGTTTCAAATCCTCCTTTCTTCCATGACCTTCCCAGCCCTCTCTTCCTGAAGCTCCAGCCATCAGGGTCCCTTCCTGCAAGCACACATGCACCCTATTTTCATCTCTTCTTGAGCCAGCCAGTTTTCCCACACACCCACATGTGCATCTTATACAGTATGGGTCATGTCTTCTCAGAGTCATGTAACTATTCTCTTACCTACTTGTATTTGGTTAACAATAAAGGGAAAGAGGCATCATAAACGTGAAGAAGCCTTCTTAAAAAACAGATGACGTTTACACCAAATGCTCCTCCTGAACTGGCTTTCCAACAGCACTCCTGGAGCACACTTTGCTGTGCCACCAGCCAGAGCCAGCCCATTGCTCACATGAATTGGGCAATGTCACAACATCAAGATTCGCCAGAATAAGTACAAGCATAAATGCCTTTTTAGGTTGGTTGAAACAGTGTACGTGTGCTGCCTACAGGCACGTTTACGCTAGGTTTAGTTTCTCATCTCACATTAAGATCCAAATTCAACAAGGCTGACTGAAGGCCTGCAATTAAATGCCCCAAGAGGATGTAAGAAATCCTCCTGAACCATCCAGGAACCACCAATCAGAATTGAGGGAGCAGAACATTGTAGGCAATACAGCACTGAAAACGCCGCTGAGGATGACCCCGCACCTAGGACAGAGCACAGCTCAACGGGATCATGAACAGACAGAAGGGCTGGAAGGGAACCGGCGAGACAGCAACACAAAGCCAGGAGAGATCACAGGGCTCTAAATCATCTCCAGCACTGAGTGATAGAAGCAAGCAGAACTGAGAAAGAAAAAAAAAATAACAAAAAGGACCCAGACCAGCATTTTCTGCCCAGAATTTTCCAGCTGAGGTGCTTTCATAGAAGCTTCGAGTCAGCACTAAGGCTCAGGAATTCATTACTGTCTGAAATTGTGTCACATAGGATGGACTTTATCCTGAGATTCAAATGTAGTCATCATTAGATATAACACAAGCTTACTATTATGGCAATTCCTCTCTATTTTTCCAGTTCCCTCTTGTGGAAGACGTGAATTACAATGACTCAATAACAGCTCATTGAGCATTCCCTCCAGCTATCATGTTTTATTGTACTAACTTACTAGCAATATTGGTTGGACGTGCGATTTGTTTGAATTAATGTACAACTCTGCAATGTAAACCTGAGGTCAGTTTGCACCGTGTGAAGAAATTAAAATCCCAATTGGTACTGATTGGAAGTTAGTAGTCACAGCTGTGTCTCGTTCACCACCACGAAGCAGGCACTGACTGCTAGAATTTACTGTCAGGATTACCTGCTCCATGCCACAGGTAGCACAAATCCCCCGTGTGCCAAGGGGCACCACAATTATTCGCTCTTTTCAAGGACAGCATTTATTTCATTAAAGAGCAGTAGTTCTTGGTGAACCTCACGGTTCCAGGAATTGACCATGGCATTGCTGCCTTTCGTCTTGAGATCAATTAGTTCCAATACAATCCACGTTTCCTAGAGCAAATAATCTCTTCTACAGGTGGCTGATGTGGTTTATTTCTTATTTTCTACCCAGAAAGCTCCCAGTTAGGAGGGGTGCCAGCAAGCCTCTGTCTTAGCAGTGTTGCTGTTGGAGCCCTAGCACCGAAACTAGAGACCAGGAGACAACACAGGAGATCCCAGCTGGGCAGGACAAGGCTCTAGCTACAGTGTTAGAAGACAGGAATAAAGGAATAAAGACAACACTACTGATGCAAACTGATCTCCCTTGAAATGGATGGCACAGTTCCCAGGCAGAAAGATGTGCTGTTGGCCCCAGGATTTCTTACCTGTCCTTAATCCCGATGCTCAACCCTTCTGCAATGCTTCTGCTCACAATTTAGCCCACTGGCATCTACCTCAACATCAGAATTAACTCCAGTGAACCCCATGAGTGTTCTGGTGTATTTGGAGAAGGAAGTAAGGGAAGGACTCTGAAAGTTGCCGTAACTCCTCGTGCCAGCTCAGGCATGATGTGGGCATCAGACACAAGGGCTCTGTCCTACAAGTCCACCATTCATAACTGCACAGCGTTTCATCTTCATGCATTTCACAGAATCACACTGGAGATTGCTCCTACACAGCTGGAAATCTGAGAATTACCTTCCCATTTAACATCACATAAAAACCAACCTTTCTGTTTTTCACTTTGAGATTATGCACATTTGTGTGAATCAAAATGCCACTATTTCCTTGCTGCTTTTCTCTGCTGCTAAGTACTTCATGCAGCAGCAGAGTATAAACCTCCTACATTTCACATACATAATTTTAACATTACCTACTTATGTCACTTGCTGCAAATCAGTCGTAAAATGTCAGTCCCAAGATAAGTGTTATTTGACCTCTTTCAACCAACTCCTTGGTTTGTAACCATGTATTAAGAGGCTGCCAACCAACTCCTTGGTTTGTAACCATGTATTAAGAGGCTGCCGGTAACTATTTTGTGTGTGTGTGTGTGTGTGTGTGTGTGTGTGTGTGTGTGTTGATCTCTAAGGAAAAAAACCCAAACTTGATCCATTTGATCAGTGTTGCTTCAAGTGAGCTGTGATTGTCTCCTATTTCAAGCAGAATTCGAGCTAGATTTCTGTTACACGATTCACATGCCTGAAATACTTTTGAATATTCAAAAGCATAATGCAGGAAGACAGAGGAGAAACAATCTTCTTCTCCTATCTTCTTACCAAACAAGACTGGGTAAAGAGAATACTTAATAACTAAAATGCAGAAATGCACAAAATAGACCCCATTATCCTATAACGTTTCTTCAGCAGGGAGGTTACTGCAGAAGAAATTCAGCAAGACAAGCTAAGAGCTGAAAGTCAAGCAGCTCCATAGCGTCTGATCTCTAACAGCTCTGACCAATTTCCAAGCTTTGCTATCACTGAAAGCTGTTACATCTCATGTCTCACAGAAACAAGCTCTGGCATGACGAGGAAGCTGCCCATCAATTACTACATCAATTACCCACCTGCAGAGCAGTTCATACACAACAGGACCAGCTTGGTTTTGTAGTAGCAGCAGCAGGACAGGACTGGAGCTGCCTGTGCAAGGTGTTTGTGTCCCAGCACAGCACCCAGTCTGGACACACAGGATCCTTTTCACTCTTACTGCTGAGGAGCAGCTGAAGGCAAAATTTAAGTGTTGCTGTTGGTCAGAAAACCTTCCAAGTGATGAGCCTGTAACAAGCAGCTCCTTCCGAAAAAAATCACAGCAATAACAAGTGCAAGAAGATCGAGCAGCTGCCCTGGGAAGTCATCCTCAGTCCTACCAATCCCCTCCACTCTCTTAATGAATCCCACTTCTCATATCTGTGGCTGAATTTGATGTGAGAATGCTGCATCACCTTCCTGTCACCAAGCCCCTGCCACAGCACTCCTAGCTTTTTCTCCTTTATCCCCAAATGGGTATTGGCCTATTCAAAAATCTCTCTGCTTTCCCACATATCTTTACTCATGGAAGTAAATCTCACCTTGGGCTCCTGTTTAAATTTAGTTAAATCAGTGAAAACAGTGCTGTCAACACAGAGTTGCAATTCTGTACTCGTACCTCCTGAGCTACCAGGAAATAGTTAAGACTTCAGGAATATCAGTTTTATTCTCCACAAGCCAACCTAGGGGGTATCAAGCATTAGAATACAGTGTGGCTTACGTGGCATTTTTAGGGTTTTAATCAATTCCTGTTTGATCTCTAGGCCTGGGAAAATAATAAGTTCTAGAATCTGTCAAGTATGAAGACCATTAGGGAGACAAAGGCAAGCTTTGTTTACCCATCTGGCACATCAGATATCAAGGGAATCCTAACAAATGCATGGATCTTTGAGCACTGAGAAATGTTCACCTCGGTTGTTTCCATTTGCCACAAAGTTTGTGCTAGGGTTTTTAATGCAAGGCAGTATCAGTGAAGCACCAGGAGTAGGCATGCACACAACCACTGCAGGGCATTCAGAGGGACCCCTGAGATCTAATTCCAGTTGCCGTGATATTGGTAGGGAACTGCAGACCTTCGCTTCAGTGGAAAGAATACATGGGGCAGCAGCTCCTTGTGCAGCTCCATCCTGTCTATGATGCTCTTCGCACGCTGTCCCACTTTTCTCTGTCTCCACAATCTTCTCCTTTTGTGTGACCTTAATTTCTCAGGCCAGCAATTTCCTGTGCTCCTTCCTCCTATGCTCAACTGCCCTCACTCTCTCCCTGTGCATTCCCTTCCTTCTCCTCTCCCTTTTCCACATTCTTCTCCCCTTTGGGATTTGCACGTCTCAGCCCAGCAGTGCTGCCACACTTGTACTGCGGACTAAAGGCCAAAACAGAAGCAACAAAAATTAAGATGCCTGTGCTTACTTTTACCTCTAATATTCAATGTCATTTAGCAGCTCTGGACCAGGATTGCTCTCCTGGTACCTATAAAAATGCTACCAGTCATAATTCAAGTGTACATTAGAAGATTTAAGACTGTAACCAACTGCTTTTCATATTAAATTCCTGCCTGGCTATTTCAGAAAGTAGTCATTGCAATGGGAATGTTAGTATTTCAAATGGGATAGTACAATGCAAAAGATACAAAAAGCAGCAGAACCAAAGCTTATCTCAGAGTGCAGCAGAACTTGGATATCCCATTGTGTACATATTCAGAACAAAACAGCTGCTTCAGGCACGGAGCTCTGATAGGAAAGCATTAGGTCACTGCAGAAGGGGTTTTATTTGGGCACGGTGGGTTGCAAAGAGAAATTCACAATACACTGTATTTGTGTGTTTTTCTTTTCCCTCGCTTAAACTTTCATCACGATGGACTGCTTATTCAGCAGAACGATGAAAAGAAAATGGGTTTAAGCAATCTCAAGCCAGAGAGAAGGACTGAGTGGCTTAGAACATTTTTTTCCTCATGTCTACCATTCCATTGTATTTCTTAGTTAAGATTTCACAGTGCCATCATAGAAGCAGTCTTAAAATACCCTACGAGGAAGCAGCTGAAGGAGAAGAAAGTACTTCAGCAATGTCCTCTGAAAACAACAAGAAAGAATAAATTCCACCTAGAAAAAAAAAGGCCAGCAAAAGCTAAGGGATATTGCCAAGTTATTCTGGCATTACACAAACTAGTTCCAAAAAAGCCTTTTTTAACTGGATCAGCCTGTGTTGTCCTTTAAAGGACAGGCATCCATTACAGTCTGTAGAAAAACTCAGCCCACAAATCAGAAAACCCCATAAACTTGGAATTTTATAGCAGCCAAAGTTCCAATAACTTTAATGTTTAAGCATCAGAACCAATTTCATCATAAAAATGGGGTAAAAGCTACCGAACAGCACCGACTCTTTTTACATAGTAGAAAAATAAGAACAAATCTTCAAGAAGACGTGGCACATAAATCCATGCTTCTGCAGGAAGATGGATTAATGGTGCGAGCAGCACAAGAGAACAGAACAAAAGAGGTGATTGAAAATGAAAAAAAGAGGCAAAGGAAACCACAAAGACAAAATGCTCTTATTTAAATTCCTTGGATCCAATAATAAATAGTGCATGACAGTTTGTCAATACGTATGAGAAATTCACCCAAGGGAGGAGTCATGTTAGGACTTCCGACGTGCCCACGAGCAAGAGTGGAGGGCGGACAAATAATTCCAGATTTCTCATATGTTTCAAAGTGTTTCCACATCAAACAGGCAGGTACTCTGCAGGTGGTAATTTCACCATCAATTAACTGTTCAGTTCTGCCAATTCATTTGGCTGAGATTCAATGGCAAGCCTTCAAGATTCTCCTAATGCTGAGGGATGTTTCTCAGTGCAGTGCTTGGCAGGAGATGTCTGCCAGCTCTCCTCCAGGCAGTGCTCCGCGTTACTGCAGACACTGGATGGGAAAAGGGATGGGAATGTCCCGGCTGTGAGCAACCTGGCCCAGAGGGAGATGTCCCGGCCAACAGCAGGGTGTTGGAATGGGATGATCTTAAGGGTCCCTTCCAACCCAAACCATTCTATGATTATATGAAGCTCAACACCACAACAGCATGGATTGCAGAGTGCAGCTCTCCATGTAGCCATACATTCACCACTTGAAAGAACAAACCAAAGAAACCCACACAGAGAGCCAGCACTGTGGTTTGGAAAGGCCACGCTGCTTCAGCTGCTCAATGTCACTTAATTAAAACTGTGTGCTTGGGTACAATCTTTAAATCACTTTTCTAATTAGGAAATGCACTCTGGCCTATGTCATTAGCTGTGCAACGTCAGCAGGGTACCAAAACAGCTTTGAGGCTAAGGGCACTAAAGATTAGTCTCATTATTCAGCAATGGCCTCTCAATCAGAACAGAAGTTCCTCTCAAAAACATTCAGTGAGTCAAAGAAAGAGGTCCGGGAATCAGTTCTCAGTACTGAAGAGCACCTAGAGTGCTGGATTAATCTAATTACATTGCCCTTGCTTTTTCCTAGCAAGCTATTTAACAAAATGCATGGCAATGATAAAGGAGTTGACTCTCACTTCCACTACAGAAGATAATTAAGATTTGTTTGGTGGAACAAAAGACAAATACAACTGAAAAAAAAATAAATCAACACAACTTCCACTGTGTTTAACAGCTCAAGAGGCTGCACATTGTAACAGATTAAATGCAATTATCCTTGTTATTTTTCCTCTATTGATTCTGAAAATGATACAGAGATGATAATCTCAAAGACAGCAGGCAGCATCCGTTTGGAGCAAATTGCTTATGTTCAAGCTTGTAATAAGGTACGCACTGCTCTGCTTCATGACCTTGTAGCCAAAAGTAAGGAAACACTGCCTGAAAAGCAGACCAAGACTGAGAGAGATGCCACGGTGGTTCCAGGTTGGCAAGAGACTAATCACTGGATTGCCCTTGTCCACAAGGAGACATTTGGAGCCACATCCTTTAAATATTCTATGTATTTTAGATACTCCAGCCTTCTGTTCTTGCTCTTCATGCTACTTTCCTCTTTCTTTTTTTCTTCTTTTTTTTTTTTTTTTTTATATTCCCAGGCACTCCTTAGGGAAAAGATTTAAGGGACTCTAGCATATGGCTGAATAAATTGAGATAATCTCAGGGTCCTTTCAGAATTAGGATCAGGCTATAGGTCCAGACTTGAGATGAAAACTCGATGCTGATTGCAGCCAACACGATGCATTTTAAAGATGCTTTAAGCACAGCTAACTTCATCGCTTGAGATCATAGTAAGAAACAATCCAGTGCAGGCTGCCAGTCAGGGCAAGAACATTTCAAATGCAGAAGATTAAATGGTATTTTAACATCAAGCACACGTTAATTAAAGATGCTGCCAGTTCTGATGCTTGCTAATACATACCACGTGTAACAAGTGACAGAAGGAGGCACAAAATCCACATCTTTTTGTCACAGCCTTTTACACACTTTAATTCTAGACAACGTTGAAGTATTGCCAACTGCTGATCCTAATGGATGAAAAGCCAAAGAATACAGGCAGATTCTCTAGGTGTCTCACAGAAGGAATGAGCAAAGGTAAAAGAAAAGTGCTCTTCCGATTCTAATCGCAGGAACATTCCTGAATGACAAAGGCTTTTCCCTCATCTTATTATCTCTTAATAAAAACTCTCTCAAGAGCTGTAAGCCAAGGCATTACTAACTCCTGTGCATGAATTCATGAGCAGTTCCAGGTACTCATATTCAAAACATTTCTACTTTTGGTATTAAGTCTCAGTGGCATTTGAACAGAAGGGAAAAAAATAATCAGATTTTAGGTTTCATTTCTGGATAAGGATTTAATAGAGGCCTTTCTTTTTTTTTTTTGGCCAAAGATATGGGGAAGAACTAAGAGCATTATTAAACAAGATGTGAAAACATTAAGCTAATTACAGGTTAGAAATGTGAAAGAGAATCTACAGAGATGGCTTATGAAAGGGGAGATTAATGGGAAATTGGTTGGCAGCAATAAACTTTATTTTAAAGTATTTTAAAATAAAGGTTTACTTTCTCCTCAGGCAAAAATGCAGCAAAATATCCGATCCTTCTGACCCTTTCCTGTGTCCAAGAGGCAATGGAAATTACTACATTTTACCCATCCTGCCAAAAGGTCTGAAGCCTGGGGGTGAAGCGGTCTGTACTTCATGCTGGGCAGAGACAGATCAAAGCAGAAGAGGGAGTATAAAGTTAGCATACCTTATTTCCAGCCTAAGTACAGGTCAGAGCATTTTACAATAATTCAATGCAAGTATGAATACTTGAGGGGCAATTATTTAAGGTTTGTTGGCTGCTTGGTTTCTTTTCAAGTCAATGGGCACACAGAGACATGGCCAAAGCAAGAAGTGCAGCCACAGGCAGACACAAGGAACATGCACATCTCCTCCATATTTCTGCTAGGAACAAGCGTGAGTTGTGTTGACAACATAAGAATGATCTGCATTAGGAAAAGCCAAGAAGTGGAAGCACTGGTTCACCTGAACATAGCACAGCGCACCCATCAATACTAAGGCCCAAGGGGAGATCATTCCCCGAAATCTCTCCTATGAAAACAGAAAACGTACTGAGTAAAGGCAGCTAGAAGAAAACCCAACAACATCAGTAAAACACGAACCTGCAGAAGCTGAATGAAAGACCTGCTGAAAGTGCAGCAGTCCAATATACACCCAAAGGAAAGGAAAGCATCAAGCAAGATGAGATAGAGATGCGTATTTTCTACTGAGAATTGCACTGAGCTGGTACAATTCAGCAAATCAACACAAAAAGAGAAGTTCTATGAACAAGAAGTCTCTGTGAGAGAGGATTCCAACTCATCTTTTCAGTGATAATTCTGCTATGTATTCATTGAAGACAACAGCTATGAAAATATTGAAGAGCCTTGTGGTAACAAACCCTTACACATCAGTCATTGGCAGACAATAAAAATAGGTGTTCAAGAACTCTTAGCACATATGGTGAACAAAGCAAATGGAAGATGAGGAATACTGAAAATACTCTTCACAATCAATCTTTCACCCAGAGGGTGGTGACGCACTGGAACAGGTTGCCCGAGGAGGCTGTGGATGCCCCATCCCTGGAGGCATTCGAGGCCAGGCTGGATGTGGCTCTGGGCAGCCCGGTCTGCTGGTGACCCTGCACATAGCAGGGGGTTGGAACTGGATGAGCACTGTGGCCCTTTTCAACCCAGGCCATTCTATGATTCTATGATCAAAAAATGTCATTTGAAAGAATCAAGGAAAGTGAGACTGGAAAGAGGCATCATTACACTGGTTTAACTTCACCAACTGAAAAAGCAAAGGTATATCATGTTTGTCTAAGAACTGTTGCTTTACTGTATATCAGTGAACTGCCAGTCATTCAGAGCTGGTTCTACAGCAAGTAACAGGTACTACAACATTTTCTGCTTTATGGCCAAGGACTAGAGAACACAGAGTCTTGCTGAGCATTTCTAAGCTGTTTTACCTCAAACATCTCCTGCTCAGTCCGATGTTGATCATCCAGGAGCTGCTCCAGGTAGGTTAGGTTATGGAATTTTTCTAGGTAGGTAGTGTATTGCTTCTGCAGCTGCTCTTCAACCTTCTCATATTCATCCATAAAAGCAGGACTGGAGACAACAAGAACAAACTACTCAGAGAAATACAGACCTGTATCTGAAGAATTCTGAAACAGCATTCTCATTTTCACAGCTGTTTTTCCATGTCTACAAAACCAATCTAAAAGGACCTTCTCTTTTTAAGGTTACACACTACTTCAAGACTAAAAGCATAGAAGGAAGGAATAATAATTTTCCTGTGAAAATTTTACATAGCAAATGAAAGGTCAGTGTGTATCCACTACCACTTATTTCCAAACACATCATCCTCCTGTTCCATAACTCCAACAAGTGTGCTTGTTGTGTGGCTGGGAAGCCAACTTCTTTACTGGAGATGTATCTGCAACAGCTATGCTGTGTCATTAGAAGCACAACTAGTGCTGGTACTGATGATATCCTTTATCACAGCACCTACAGCTGTGCCCCACAGAATGCTTCTGCTGTCTGCTGCTTCACATCTACCCAACATGCTTCCACTGAAGTGTTACAGTTCAAAACATGAGCATGAATCCATTGTTATTCTTTCCATCACTCATTTTTCTCTTATCTATATACATATTTTTTTCCTCTCAGAAACGGAGAACAATCTTTTACATTGTATAAACCTGCAACTTAACCAAAGGGGCGTGAAATCAACCCAAATAGTGAATCTGAACATTTTTATAGCAGCCTGTGTCATTGCCCAGAGAAACGTATCCCGACAAGAAATGCCAAGTTACCTTGATGGCTGGGAATGTTAGAAGCCTCTGGGAACAAAGAATACATCATTTTCAGCAGAACCACCTGGCACCATTTATGCTTAAAGACAACATAAAAACAAAATGCTACTTGGCCACTGTGTGCAGTTCAAGCAGCAAGTAAGCTGCCCACCAAATAATACCCTGGAGTTTTTTTTAACAGCCCTGATAATGTGATTTCAAATACAAAGAAACTGTAAAAAAATAAATTATAATCTAGGTTAAGCACCACAAACGACAAAAATCTTTTCCACGTGCCATCATCTGAGTCTCATTACAGACTCCACTCCTTGCTGCTTTAAGCATTGAGAATGCACAGTACCATCACTCAAGCTAGTGCCCATTCATGCAGTAGATAATCAGTTTACAATCTTTACCGAACGCTCTGTAGGGTCTGCAGCCTCTTCTGGCTTCTTTCCAGCTCCAACTTCCTTTTTTCAATCTTGGCTTCCAAATTGGCTTCGTCCAAAGCCACATTACTCAACATGTCCTTAGTCTTTTGGACCTCTTCCTAAAAGAGAAGGACTGTGAACCAAGGCCTGCAGCGGAATAAGTAGAATTATCTTTCAGATGCTGATCATGCTTCTGCATTATCTTTTATTGCATGCTTTCAAATAACTTTATAACAATGAGCTAGAAGATAAACCAGCAAAGCAATGATGAATTTTCTTTCTGTGGCCAGGATAATGAACTGTGTGGACATTTACCAATTAGAATACCTGCTTTTTTCTCCAAACATTCTTAAAGAAAGAAAAAAAACCAACACCCACAAACACAGCTATCCTGGGCTTTAACTTCTTCCTTTTCATCCAAAAGGAAGGAATGATGCCCTCCTCACAAAATCTGACAGGACACGAAGTCATCTCTCAACAAGGAAGCATCTGAATAAACACGGAAGAGAAATACATTTATTTCTTGGTACCATTTTAGGGAGTTCTTAGGATTCTGCCAATGTTTTTTTTCCTCTTCCTGATAAAAGTCACTTTAAAAACAAAAAGTCAGTCTATCCCATTGCCTTCACCCTTTCTGAGTCCTGCTGTATCTATCTTTTCAAAATCCAGGAAGCATCCCAAACATCGTAACACATTACAGGAATAAGGAGGGGAAAGTGGGAATATTTCAGACTGTTTAAACAAATGAGTACATTCAGTGTTCTCATGCTCTAGAAACTGTGATGAGTAAGGGGGACAGAGGACTTCACACCTGCTGAAGCTCTAGCAGTAACTGCTATGTGCTGTTGAGCTACAATAGGTCATTTCAGTGACTGGTCCAGAACTAAACCAGCTGAGGTATGTGCTAAATTGATGCTCTCAAGAAGCCAATTGCTCTAATATTTTCCTGTTAGTTTATTAGCACTACGGCCTAGAATATCAATGCACATTAACAACATTTAGAGTTCATATGGACTGCAAGAAAGAAAAGAAATATAAGGAAAGATTGCCTGAAGCATCTATTGATTATGCACTGGCTTTTTAAACCTGGAACTCTGTGCCTTGTAATTACAGAACTGGATTGGATACAGTTTGCAGCTAAATAACTTGTATTATTCACTAGGATTTAATTAACTACTATACTTGCACAGTGCCTATCAGGGCAGCTAGTGGTTCAGAGATACAGAGCCCAAGCACTGGAGCAAGAACAGCATTCCAGAGACGAGGACAGACCAAGGCACCTCTGAAACTAGAAGCACAATGATGCCCGGGCATGCCCCAATCTGCACAGTGCCTGCTCTTCTCATCCCCTTCCCAGTTCAGCTATCCTGCTTCCAGAGCCCAGCTCCACAGCTCCAGGGGTACCAACACATTCTGGGTTCAAGTACATCCCTTGTAGCTATGATTCTAATATGTACGTGGTTTAAACAACGATGTCAATTCCTGTGCTGATGAAGTCAATCATTCCTCTAGAGCTTCTGAAGCTATTGCTGAGACCTTAACAGAGGCAGGGAACATGACTAAAACGCAGAAGGGGTTTTCCTTTTCTCCCAAAAGAGAAGGGAAGCTGTCCTTCAGTGCAGCTGTGGTGACTGCAGCACCAAGGGTTTGTCAGCAAAGTCATTTCAACTGGAGGAATGTATCTGCGTGTGAAACCAGCACAGCCATACAGCGCAACAAGCTAGCAGCAGGGCTGCTCTTAGCACATTCCCCTAGGTGCTGCTAACAGTGCATCTGTCCTGCTGTAGGCTGTGATTTCTGACTGCCAGCTCATGATCCTCACCACGCAGACATCTTTGCACTCTGCTAAGGAAAGCTATCAGTTACATTTAACAGGTTTGCTCACTTTGAACACAACTTATTTACCAAGAAACCATCGAGATCATCAGTGACTCTTCATTACCACGACACAAAGCATCATCACACACCAATCTTTGCCTTGAGGAATTTGTGTTTACACGTCTAACGTCACCTAAAGACCAATACCCACATTAGCCATGAACTGAAGTTCCACATTGCCTGTTAACTACCCAGGTGGAACATTACTTGGCCCAGCAGAAGTGAGGAAGGATGATTCTGCAATAAAATAAATACCAATTTGCTTACCAGAACACAGTCAATGGCAACTTTCATCATCTTCTCAGCTTCGTTTATCTCCAAAGGTCTGGCAATAGATTCTGTTCTTGCTTCCTATGAAATAAAAACACATACATAGATTTAAACACGACACCAAGAAATTAACATTCGCAGAGCAGAGGATCGCCAAACAACAACAACTCAATCATCTGCTAAATAAATTAATAAATCATTCATGCACCAAGGCTCAAACAATCAAAAGAATGAGAGACTGCAAAAAGGTCAGTTAAGCGAGGCTGGGGTCGACATGGAGCAATTAAGGTAACTTTTCAAAACCAGCTAAGTTATCATTTCAACTGCAACTACTATTGAATGCAGATTTTGTTGAAACCGCGCTGGTTATCAGGTGTTAAACAAAACATGCTACAAAACAAGATCTCCTCATCTTTACAAAGCAGCTAGCATAGGCAGCTGAGCGCAATGCCTCACATTTGCGGAGACAGCAGCAGAATGAACCCACTGAACCAAGCCATGCAGTCAGCCTCTAGGTGCTTCCTACACCCACATATAAATGAGGTGATGCAGATGTATGGGTTTCTCCAATTCTGGTCCCAAGTGATTCAACCTCCTCATCAAAGCAGCACTTCTTGTTTATAGCCCAAAGGAGGAAAAAAACAACCACCCCAAAACAAATGCCCACAGCAGTTCTGGGACAGGTGGGCTTAGTACTCAGCATGCTCTCATCTGTACCATGTCTTATATCAACCCAGCTGAAATGAAAACGTTTGATTGGTTGCTGATTTAGGAGAAAAGGTGACAGGTTTTCCCAGCTAGAAGTCCTTAAAATCATCTGATGTTGACAAACCATTTGATAACAGGTGGATCAAGATGGAAATAGCACCTCTCTAGAAAACATCTGATTAAGAAGCTGGAATTGTCCATATAAGATTGATGGGTCTTCTTCTCCCTTCCCTCCACCTCCCACAGAAATTTCATGCACAGACCACAGCCTTCTTGGAGAAATCCACACCAGTTTCCAGCTGGAGGCTCAGCCCTGCAGTCACACCTGCCTGCATTGCCAGGCCAATGAAGGGTGGTGCTAAGGCAGAAATTCTTCCTTCCAGACCTGACTGCTGAACCAGGATTAACCAAACATGGGCGGTCAGCAGCACTGAGCGGACCACTGCAGCTTCCCACATGTACAGCTCCATCCATTAAGGATGTTTGTAACAGCTTTCCTGTGTATCTGTCACTGGGACATGACCTGTGGCCCTATGAGAACTCTTGCAGGGAAAGCTTTGACCTGTAGCATCTCTTTTGAGGAAGGACCCAGCAAATGGACACACTGAAGAAGACTGAAAAGAAGGCAGCTCACACCAGCGTGCTTGGAGAAAAACAAAACACTCCACAAAGACTGCAAAGATGTTAAAAAAGCTCTTCCTCTAAAACACCGAAGCTGGCTAATTACAGCATCACTAAAGCCATTAGCAAATTGAAGAAAATGACTTCCAGGTAACAAACCTGCTCTGACACTCCATGACTCCTCACAGGAGCAAACCAGGTGCGCTTTCCTGCCAGCCCACCTTGTCACCACCGCTACTTCTTACCTATATGCAATGCACACTGACATGACAAATGGCACTTTTAAAGCTTGTGTTTGTGCTCGTGGGTACAGGCTGTACGCTCAAAAGCAACCCAACACTCTGATTTTGCCCAAACACGAGGGAGGCACTGCGTTGCTACCAGCTGCACTCACAATTCCATCCACTCAAAAAGAAACATGCAAATGAAACCAAGCCGAAAAGCAGGGATTTGTTCATTTAAAGTAATGTACTCTTCACTATTAGGTGTACTAATCAGAACGCATACTACAATACGCAAGAGGTTTCCTTTAAATTAACCATTAAAAATAGAGATCTCAGGAGAGGTGAAAAATATAGAAAAAATTATTGATGCCAGAGGAGTTACGAAGCAGAACAATTTAGGACTAAGCCTGGTAATTATAACTTAGGAAAACAAACATATACAAAAGCAGAGAGATATTTGTGGACAAACTGGTTGTTCACCACTTACCCATGCTTCCTGTTCAAAGTGTTCAGAGAGCTCCCTGGCTACAGTTTTACACGATAAATACTAATTAAAAATCACAGAAGCCAAGTGTAAAATTATTTCTGATGAACCAAAGCTGACAATTAGTAAAGAAAATGCACAAAAGCACATAAGAGACGACATCGGCTGGCACTTCTACCCACTCAGGATCAGCTACTCGGCATAGCGTGGAGCAGCTGAGATTTTATTCTTCAAGTTTTGCATCTTGCTTTGGACGAAGCCAAAGCCTGGCTGCCTGACACTCCAAAACTTGGTTTTCTTTGGAAATGAGAATGTCATTAGGAAGTGAGGAAGCTGTCAGATCTCAGCCAGCTGCCTGTCCACCAGGCAGAGCCCAGAGCCTGGCCTGACAGGGCACTGCCCAAGGGACGCAGAGCTGACCCTGAACATGCTCTACCCAGGTTGTACCAGCCTGGGCATCACGAGTGAAGACAAATTCCCTTAAAGCAAAACTGTACTGCAGTTGTTTCAGGAAACACCACTGAACCTGGAGCCTTCAAAACACCATCAGTGTAAATAATTTACTCAAGTGTACATGCCTGCTGAGCACTGGTGCCCTGGCTCCCACACCGGCTAACTCACTTCTACTGCACCACGTCCCTGTTGGCACATCTGGGAGCACCAAAGCCATCCCAAACTCATGGGCTGCCTGGCCACCAAGTAATGCCACCATGCAGAAAAGCCAAATGCACTGACAAGGCACAGAGAGCCGGGCCAGGACGATGCTGCCATTCCTGCTAATGCATCCCACCACTGCCTTCAGAGGTATTTTCCTCACTTCTAGGAGCTGTATATATGGTTAAAAATGAAGAGCTGCTACTACAAAAACAAGCGTAGCAATTATCCAGTGAAGCATTTCCAACCAGCTACGGTTTTCCATCACAGTGCCTCAGAAGCAAACAAACCAGGTCCTGGCATGCCTGATGAATGGGGAACGGGATGTACGTCTTCTGAAGCACAGTAAGGACTGATGGTGAGTAATTAAGCACGACTAACACACAAGTCATTCGTGATAAATGTTGTGTAATACACGTATACCTTGTGCAGGTCTAGCAGAGGTTTCTAAACATCTTTTTTTGTCATAGGGAGCAGACACGAAAGCTTTCTTCCAATGTACAAGTCTCAGCATGAAATGTTTTTTGACCCCAAGTTAAATCCTGCCTGGCAAGCTGCAGGACTGCTGCATACATAAATACCTCCTTACCACCACTTTCTGCTGCCTTCAGGAAGCATTATAACCCACACTCCCTCCAAATACAGGTTCTGTAACTGCTGCTGTCTGTGCAGGTCATAAAACTCTACTTTTAGACTATTCACTATTCAGGGAGTTCATTAACACACACTGTGAGCCCATTTGGCCCAAACAGAATGCATCATTAGGTGGAGCTCTGTATGAACAGGAAGGTAAGGGAGGGACGTTATAAGGTTCCTTCAGAAGGCCTTGATTATTTCTACTATCTAGCAGCCTATTTTCTTCCTCAGGAAATTAAAGCCCAAGCTAATTGAGGTTGCTGCTGTTTCCAGGCTCCCATGAAGCTGCATCCCTGTATGCTCATCTCAGCAGCCCGCAAACAGACCCACAGAGGCATCCCCTGCCTCCCCCTGGAGCAGGGGCCCCAAAGCAGGAGGCGGCTTGTGATGCCTCTTCCAGCAAGAGGCTGATGAACATGCCTCCTTCAGCACAGCCAAAGCTGTGTCTGTGTTTCCTATTCCAGGTAGACATGGCCTTAGGCAGCACGGGCAGCTGGGAGCGTGCTTTGTGGTTTGCATAAGGGGATGAAGAGCAGAGTGCCCAAAAAGGCAGGCAGGCAGGCAGGCAGGCAAGAGTCTGTGCAGTGTCTCCTTTCAAAATATTTCTTTCCCTTATGAGTTACAATAAAAGGAAGACTTCGGGAAGGGTTATGATCTCAGAAAGAAAAAGAAGCAGCAACAACAGAGTGTGTTCTTCAGCATCTTTCAGACCTTGACAACACACAAAGGTCCCAAGCAAAGCTGCAGTGAGGCAGGAACAGGCAGTGGGTGTGCAGCACAGCCACCCAGAGACAGTTCAAACTCATAACTCACATCAAGGCTGTGACTTCCCTAAGCACTGCCCCACAGCGTGGACTGCCCGTCTCAGCAAAGCTTGGCCATGGGGTGGCTGCTGTGCTCAGGGACAGGAATACGGAGTGGCTCTCTGACACAGAAACAAAGGCAATTTAAGTCAGTGCATTTTTCCCTATACCTTGTGTATACCTTATATACACAGCTATACCTTGTGCCTAACAAAGGAAGGTTGGGAATAATGAGGAACTCAAACCTCACCAGGCATTCAGAACACAGCGTTTGTGATCTAGCCCAACCATCAAGTGGAACTTCTTGCAGTCACACAGGCTTGACAAATGCTTTGACATACAAAGGATGGTTTGGATACAATTTTCTTCCCAGCCATGCTAGAATGGTTTGTCAAAACCATCAGGTGCTGAGCTACAGGCACTCAGATATCCCAGCTAGTTGATAAAACCTTCCCTGCACTGAAATAACTGGTTCACAGGATGCAAAGGTGCCTCCTCTCTGTTTGCTAAAGTCAGTTTGCCAAGTCAGATACTAATGGGAAGTTCATTAGAAAATCCTTTGTTACATAAACCACGTAACCAAAAACCCTATATCCACATAATATATACTCATGGTTATGGTTAAAGCAGCCTGAAGTGTAGGGCAGCCTCCACTCAACTTCTCTGTGTAACTGCAAGGTCTCATTTTGGCTTCTCCCTTTGCATTCATCCCCTTTGCTCAGAAAGAGTTAAGCTGGGATTAGGTCTGAAGCAGCAGTTGAAAAAACCCACCTGCAGTAAGCCAGGTCATTCTCCAGAGCTCCGGACATTTCAAGTCACCAATTTCCACTAGAAATCACTTTATCTCCAAGATGAGTGTGGCAACTTCGCAGCCAAAGCACAGGAAATGAGAGAAATTAGTTTACCCACTTCCCCCAGGCAGCACCAGGTGCCCAGAAGGAACATTTGGCAGATGGAAAATGCTTTCAGTGCTAAAACAAAACTATTTCTTGTAGTTAACTTTCATAGAGGACCGAAGGGAGCAGCCGCCATTCAGTGACAGCCACCTCTCTCCTTACAAACAGAGGCAGGCACTGAGTGGGGAGAGTGCTTTGGCGGCACCTCTTTTCATTTAACTAATGCCATCTCAGTTGCACAGCTGGATCTAAATGCCTGTAGCTCTCCTATGAGGTTAATTCAAGCACGTCACAAGCTGAAGTTGGAAAAGAGATTCTCAATGGCTTCATCAATTTTGGAACAAACTTACACTGTGTGCATACATAACAGTAACACATTCCAATAGCCTGGGCTTAGAAATGTACCCTCTGTAGACTGGGAAACATTTTATCTGGCTGTTAAGAGCTTTAGTCTACACAATTACAGAAATTATTTACACAAGAGGATAGCATGGACTAAACGGTTTGTTCAAGGTCACTGACGGAGTAAGAGCCAAGAGGAAAACGAGCACACAGACCAAAGGTGCTGCCCACCCTCAGCACAAGCAGAGTGCATCAAAAGAAAGCCTATTTTCACCTTTCTTCAGTTTTACATGGCTTAGAGCTAACTGAGATTAAGTTAGTAAACCCCCTCTGTGAGAGACTGAAATTACGTCGGTTTCTGTGTGTTTTGGTCATCCTGAGCACTGAAAACGGTGCACAGAGAGACAGGGAGGAAGAAACCTGAACAACAGCTTTCCATTCCTACTCCATACCAAAAAACCCCAGCACTGCCCACCTGAGAGGAGAATAAAAGCTAGGAATCCAAAAGTCCAAGTGCCTTGTTCTTCTTCCAATGCTAGAAACAAAATACTGTGAAAAATCAGGGCCACACAGTCATGCAATACAGAAGAAGTCCCAGTAAGAGAGTAAAATAGAGATAAATACATCTCTGTGCACAGAATTTGTACCGTGCATATTCAAAAGCAGACTCTTTGAATTCCAACTTTCCAATTTCTATGCTTGGACTGGTAAGAGTGGAGGCAGCAAACTGTCTTGTCAACATTTGGGCCAAATGCACTTTAAAGCCAAAAGGCTTTCTGTAGGGTTGTTCACTGGGAAATCCTCCTTCCTCTCAAACATAAAATCTAGATTCTTAGTGAAGCCAAAAGGGACTTCTGGGACTTTCATCTGATGAGATAAGCACAGCTTTACGTACTCCTTGTTTCCTCTTAACCAACTGCATTGTGGTTTGAACAAAGCAAAGGAGCACCTGTAGGTTTTGATCCCTCCAGTGTTCCTAAATGAAACGTCCGGTGATCTTTGTTGGTTGTTTTTAACATTATAGATCAATTTTGAAAGCAGTTCACATATATACCAGAAGTGCAGTCAGGAAATGATGGATTTATAAAGGCCTCAGGAAGGCACACCGCCACATCTCCAGGAAAACAAACAAACTTCCCAACAAATACAGACACATTTACAACAGTATGTATCTGCAATAGATCTGATAGAGACCTTCCCTTAATAAACTCTTCTCTCCTTCAGCTGAAATTTGTTTTCATTCACAAAGTAATTTATTAAAGTGACCTATGGCTCGGAACAACCATTTACCTCATGCATAACAATTTTCCACGCAGCTCCTGTACCAACTATGTGCAAAAAGAGCTCCTACAAAGAAAGGAAAGGTTGTGACACAAATTAGAGTCAATATTTCTATAGGAAATAAAAATGAGTTTTACTTCACTTTTCCCAGTGATCTTTCCCCAGGAGGTGCAGAGACAAGGAAAACTGATGTATTCAACCCATTAGTGCCAAATGCCAGCATTTCCTTTACACCCACAGGAAAACAAAGCAGTCTTCACTCAAGAATAGAAACAAAACCTCAGCTTAACTAAGCCTCAGTATTGAGATCCTCCATTTCAGCATTTGGAAATGGATGAATTGGAGGGGAGGAATAAAAAAAAAGAAAAGAAAAAGCTTCAGGGAACAAAAACCCACCATGTTCTCAAATTCATTAGCACAGTATCACAGCCGTCAACACATTTTAATATACGCAACAGGTTCAGCACATAAAATGTAATGAAGAAATAAACCAAACTGCTCTCCTCTTGCTCTCTAATAGCACAATCTCTCCACCAACACAATTTAGTGCATGCATTACTTAGCCATGCAATGTCAAAAGAAAACAAGAAATGGAAATCAATAATCTTCACATTAAAAAATACTAAAAGTAACCTTCAATGAATGGCAACTGATTTGATATCCGCACACAAGGTTCTAATTCCCCACATGAGTTCACAACTCACAGCACTTCTGCCCACCTGAAATAGAGTGGGAAGGGCAGGCATAGGATCCCATCCCAGCAGGCTGTGAAGAAAAGAATCTAGGAGGATGGTGTGAAATTACAGGCAATTCTTTCCTGCCCTCAGCACTGGCTATTTAGAAATAACTGCAACTCCACTGGCTTCCACGGGCATTATCAGACTTAATGGTGATGGCAGAAAACAACTGCATTTGGCTTTCAGCCTCTCACTTGATGAGCTCATTTCATACTCAAGCGAGCTCTATATAGCTCAATTACTTTAAAATATTTGAAAGGCAAAATGAGGATGATGAAATCTAATCTATCAGTTTACAAGCAATGAATCACCTGTCCCAAGGTTACTGTAAAACCCCTATTTCCCTAGTGACATCCTCCTGCCACCAACTGTGGGTAAGAAATCCCCTTTAGAATCCTGAGGATGCTGCACCGTAGTCAGGATGGAGCTGCTGCTGCCAGGGGGCTGCTTTGGGCTGTCACACTGAGCTCCCTTTGCCCTTCTGCTGCTCAAACACGCACATGGGAATGGCAGGGCTGGCAGCTCATGTGCTCAGCCCCCACAAGATGTCCAGCTTACCTCCAACAACAAAGAAGTTTCTTTACAGAGGTTCATTGTGGAAACAGGAAAGTGGTAGAGAAGTTCTACAGGATTAAAACACAAAGCCTATGGAGCTTCAACGGTTTTCAAAGGCTTCCACAGCACAGCTGCCCCCCAGGCAGCCCAGCCAAGCAGCAAGCTGCATGGCAGAGTGCTGAGCCAGTGACCCCACTGCACATCTAGCTCAGCCTTACTGCTCTACAGAGCTGAGTTCACCTCCCTCCTGTAAGTTTGTTCTGTGTTTCCCTCCCTATTTGCTTCCTGAAGCACAGAGCCATGTTCCAAGACAAGTAGGTGGCTCGGCAGCTCTGGGACATTAACGCTCCTGAACTGAATCATGGCTATAATGAATCACAGCCATAGTGTAGATACTATCAGAAAACCATAAAACAACATTTCCCCTTATTACTATTTAAGCTCCAGATAGGAAGAGAAAGCTATTACATCTGTTTTACAAGCACAGAAGCTATAGTGGCCCCAGTATCTATTTGAGGGTGTGGATTTTGCTCTGTGGCTCCTGAAAAGATGGAAACAAGAGCTGGGGGAAATCTCTTCTATTAAGTCTCACTTCTATTTTCCAACCTCTCCCAAAGGCACTGGTGTGCCTGCATCCACCACCTCCCCATGCAACAAGGGGCACAGCTGCCAAAAGCAGTCAATCCGCCCAGCGCTTGGGTCATGGCAATTCCCTGGTACAAGCAGTCTGTAAACAACTCAGAATAACAGCTTGAAGTTCAGCTCATTTTCAGGAGATTGCTTTCTCCAGCACATGGGCTGCAGATAATTTTTATAGCATCTAAGCTGCCATTTTGTAAAAAAAATAATAGCAACAGGTGTATTTTTGTGAAGAGCCTTCCAGTTCCTAGCAGAACACAAATTCTTCATCCCTTCCTATCAATTCATATGTTCATTACACAATTCAATACGTTTGCCATATAAAAATAAAAAGAAGAGATCCCAGTTAAAAACACCCTGTGTGAAAGTGCTTTTATTGCTCCCATTTTACAACATTCTCTCAACAGAATGGTGCACAGACACAGTCCCCAGGGAAGACCATACCCACTGCACACACAGGCACGGTTCTAGATGTACCCCAGGACTGGCTCCACTCCAAAGAGGCCAGGGCTACAACTGACTTTTGTCCCTTTCTCTTTCAAACACACTGCAAGTGCAGAGTCCTCATTTACAATAAAGAGACTGACAGCAACAAGAACCAAAAGATAAGTAATCACCATCACTAGTAACCTTTAGAAGAAAGCATAAAGCCACGTGGTTAAAGGGAAGTCTGCTTAGTGCAACCTTATGGCTTTGTAACCCCCAAACAAATGGGATTTTCAGCTCTAACAAATCACTCAGAAGGCCGAAGCCAGGAACAAACCATAGGAACACAGCCTCACAGCTTGTGCGCTGCACTCCACAGGCTCTCCTGTCACAGTGCCATGTTGTGCTTTTAAGATACAAACTCAGAGCTAATGACACAGAAGCAGAGGTCATCTTTCCTAAGACAGGATTTGCAGAAGATAACAAATCCAGTCTGTCAAATCTTTTTGCAAGACGTAAACTGAGCTCCTCTGTAAAATCCATCAGCTCCAGCTCATGCCCTCAGTCATTACACGGCGAGAAAGACACTCTCCAGTGTAAATAATCAATCGTCCTTTTACAAACTGCACCTTAAATAGGATAATGCAGATCTCTTAATGGGCACAAGGAGAAACGGCTGCAACAAAGCACTCATCCAGCTCTTGATTCTTCATTCCATGCTCTCAGTGCTCTGCACTCGTGTAGGTCCCTTCTAGAAGGCCCAGTACTGCAGTCACTTGGGCTCCGAAAAGCCTCAATTTCAAGTGATTAAACAATGCCCAATTTCAAAGCAATGCTTAAGTACTTCTTGAACAGGTTGACCTACGCTGGCCTGTACCTGACTTTTTAGCTGAGTTCTAAGAGGTGCTGCCTACAACGGCAGCACAGCTTAATGTTCTAAAGCAAACATTAACACGTTAGGTGGTCTTCGTGTGAAAATTATTTCAAAGCCAGGAAATTAAGCTAAGAATACCAGATGAGAAGTAACTGATTAACTGTCCTGTAAGACTGGTGCATGCTGAATTCAGGTTGATTATCGCTCCTCTCTCCCTTCTAAAATCATTCGTGTCTTTCACGTGTCTGCACACCATGCTGTCATACCTTGCAGGAAAGGCAATGCTTCGCACAATCTGCACACCATCTATTCCTTCAAACACTTGCGCTCCACCAAGCAAGGATCTAAGAGTATTAGCTGTCAAGGCACACAGCCTGCTGCTCTTACAGGATGTGCTTCCCACAGCTCAGATATTACAAACATGAAGATTACAAAAAAAATGATACCAGAACTTCCAGGGCTTCCCTTGTTTACTGATAATAGACATTTAAACAAATAACCTCTGGCATTACAGATAAGCGCATTAGAGAAAGAAATTGAGAGACTTATTGGCAAAGTGTTTGATGACACGTCCGTGACTTCATGCAGCAGCTGGTGATTTTACAATTAAACTGAAGAATTTGTACCCTGCAGGCTTCCATGCCTTTCAATTACTGTAACAGAAATAATGAGCCTTGCACTTGGATAACTCAGAGCATTAATAATTTATCTTTCGGAATATATCTCTCAGCACTGCTAAAATATAAACATAAAGTCAATATTTCCAAACAGTTCTACAGAGACCACTTCAGTTTTCTTCTCAAGGAGAAACGCCAAACTGTTCTCTCAGTTTTACTGCAATCCAGGTATTAATGTGAATGGGAAGAAAACACAAACTTTGACCAATTCCTGCAATCAACAGAACGTTCATTTCAGATGCAGCTGTTACAAGCAGCTGCTCACACTGTCTGCACCTTTCTCCTCTGCAGCACCTAGCAAACAAATGTTCTTATCCACTCTCCAGAATGTACTTACCCTTAGCTCTACCTCTTTGCCAAGTAAGTCATACAGATTTGCTCCTTTGGAGGTGATTTCAGAAGCAAGCTGTCTAGCTGCCTTCAAGTCAGCAATCTGGAAACAGAGCAACAGCACAGAACAGTAAAAGAGAATGCACAATATCACGAAGAAAATCAACAACAGATTTTTCTTATTTTTGTGTTAAAAAGAAGGCCATCACAGAGACTGAAACTCTGCCACAGCGTTGAAGCTGTCCACTGGAATCGGAACGAGTCCACCTCCGGACTTAAACATGGCCTTGGTTAGGCACCATTTACACACAGGCTGCCTGGTAAGACCCCAGACACCTCAGGTCAACAATGAAACCTCCTCAAAGCTGACTCAGCCACTTGTTGGTTCATGTGCCACCCATGGCAAACAGAAACATCTTCTCTTTCATATGCAAAAGTACATACACCAAAAGGCATGCGGCCAGGGCACTGTGTAAGAACTGAGCATGGATCACCTAGAAGTGGTTTTTCCTCATGATTTCTCTGAGGTGCTTTCCTCGTAAAGAGGAATAATTGTGGTTCTGCCATCTCTTCAAGAACAGCAGTATTACTACCTAACAGGCAGACACCAGAGGGCATTGCTACAAAATAATCAAATTTTATATCAGGATATAGAAGAGGTGCTAAAAGTAACAAAAAGCAGCAACAAGAACTCTTATTTAACACAGCCTGGCTTTCTTTTGTATCTCAGGAAGGCATTTAAGGGCTTGGATGGCTTTGATGTCTGTTAGGGTAACATGAAGACTCCCTTTTAGCTCAGTGCAAACTGGCCCAAAATCCAATGTTCTGTCAGTATTTAGGAAGCTCGCGTGTTGCAGTGATGTTAGTAGATAGAAAATCACCTTTATCCTTGTGTACTCCAACATCCCTACAACTTCAACAGCATTTCAAAACAATTATAATCAATTTGGTGCCACTATTTCCTGGTACTATGCTTCTGGATAAGAAGACACAGAGATTAAAACAAGTCATAGAGCACAACTTCAACCAAGATAGAGCCGTACCAACTTCCTTGTGAGAACGTTCTCTGCTTAAGTATCAGAAAATGCATTTGTTTTTCACAGGTTCACACAACACTCTTGCCCACACCAAGAGTAAAAGTTTTCCTTACTTTTGAGCCAAGATCAAACTTAAATTTGCTGCTGTCTTCCTCAGTGATGTCTGTGCGCTCCATTCCCTCCGTATTCATTGCACTGTAAAGCACAGAGGTGACTTTCAGCAGTTCTCTCACTGCATAGCCATCTGCCTGGTAAAGCTTCTTGGTGTTGAGCTTTATGTGGGCCTTGGTAGCCTTTGGAAAGAAAGAAACCATCATGCCACACAGAACAACAAAAACTCCATTTGCCTCTTCTTACTTCACTCAGAAGCTCTCACTGGTGGCACTGCTGTCTGCTTTAAACAGATAAATCATCTTTCTGTTTGGAAAGAGATTTGCTTAACCACATCGCTGTCATTTCTAAAGAAACCTTTCTGAAATGTGTGTACTTTCTGTATGTCAGAACATTTGCAGATAATTGCCAGAATGAAAAAACTCAAACTATTCATTAATTCTTCCCCACGTGAAGATCAGCAAAACCCCTGAGCACCACTTAAACTCAAATTAAGTTTAAGTGGAATGTAAGTGCTGCCCAGGTCCTGTGATGATGCTGCAGAGAGGTAAATTTCACCCTTAATGAGTTACAAGAATAAGATCAATTATCCTAATTTATCTGCCTTCTCCTCCAGCAGTAGCTTCAGCGTATTTTATTGTTTCTCAAATTATTCCCTGTTACAATATTACTGAGTTCATCCTCTTGCCTTTCCATCTCTGCAAAGAAAAAACATATTAAAAATTACAATATCCTCTTTTTATACTTCAAAATAGCAAAGGAGAAAAGAGAGCATCATAGAAACCACGCATCTGTCACAGAATGGACACGAGTGTAGTTCTTGCATCCCCTGCCAAGCGGCTGCACCTACTTCATGCACACTGCCCAGCTAAAAGGAGGCCCTGGAGCCTCCAGAACAGGTTATGGGATGTTGTACGCTCTGAACAGGGCCACTATGAGACTTGCAGTACAAAAACCCCTCATCGCTTTTGAAAATGTTGTCTGCCATGACCTCAGCTGAACCAACATTCAATGTGCAAAGCCAAACACGTTCTCTTTCCCTCTCTTTCAGAAGAAGGGATCTGAAAAAAAAACTGAATCGTGGAAACAGTGGGGATTAAATTTTAAGAGAAGTATGTCATTAAATGGACAGAATCTGTTAAACATCCACTACACAAAGAAAACCAACACAACACACCACGAAGGATGTGGTTAAAGAGAGGAATTCCAATTTCAGCTCCATTCAGCCTCAAGAGAGAAAAATCAATGTCAAGCAAAAAAAATGCATTTCACTCAAAGACAATTTAGGAGAAAAGAGGCAAAAACCACATACAACTACATGTGTTTCCCAGATTGCCATAATGGCACTGCTTATTCAGGCAGGTAACCTCATGTCTGGAAAGCCTGAGGTGCAGCCACCTATTTTACAGCAACTCTAAGTGGTGGTAAAAGATTTGCTCTGAGAAAAGTATGCCTCAGCCTAAGAAGTGAGAAGGCACACACAACAGAACGCTGAAGTATGATTCAATATCACAATGAAAACGTCCATCAGAGTTTATAACCACTGAAGCATACAGCTGAACCCGGCATCCAAAGTTGTCCGTAAACAAGCAAGAATCTATTTCAAATAGATTCACTGTATCTTTCACTCTCATCTTTTTCTTCCACCCCAAGTATAAAGCGATAAAGATTAATACTGTTTTAGCATTAGATGTGTAGTTCCCGATTTTGTAAAGCCAGACGCAACAACACAAGATCTCAGTAAGAACACAGCCTGCTCTGTGCAAGCTTAGGGCCACTACTACAGCAGGACCCCACAGGGCCTTGTTCTGGAGCCCTGCAAATACAAACCTAAGAGAGCACCAAGCTCCAAACAGCCTATGAATCAAGTAGGAATATTCCTACTCAACCTACTCCTACGACTTAAATGAAACTACACACACGATTAGGGATGGAGTTATATCACTGCTATCACTGCAATAGCTGAAGCTTTACTATTACTAAGTCCTAAAATAAAGTTCCCTCTCCCTTCCTTTTCATCTTCTTACTTTTTTTTTTCCTTTATTTTTAATCCTGAGCAGAATACTCCGGTCAATTTTACAACCTGAATGTGATTACTTTGGAGAGAAAACAATGCTGCTTGCAATTTGACATGCATCACAAGAATACAGAACAACTCAGCCACCCCTCACAAGGAAATTGTAAGGGATTAAGAGGGAAATCATTCAAGCTAACATGGAATAAACATTTCAGCGTGAAATAAGCAGACGTACCATGAACTGAGCTACAGCCTTAATGAAGAAAACCCGGTCCTGTTCTGTCTCAACATCAGGGGGAATGTCAGACTGAGGTTCATACCTGTGGAAGCACGCATGGATTTGGATGAGAAATACATGTGCAGGGTTAAGGAGACTGCTTCACTTGAGAGGCAAAGTCAGAAAGAAATGAAAAAAACCAACACACATGAGACTGGAAAACAGCTCTTCAGCTTCTACCGTAGCTAGGGCTGTCAAGGCCCCACAATGCCACACTGGGACTGTGCCCAAAATGCAAAAGCTGTAAAGCCTGAGATGTTTCTCCAGAAGGAATCGGTCCTTTGGGGCACTACATACATTTTCAATCAGGGTTTTGCAAAGGATCAAAATAGAGTTGGCAAAATCAAGTCCACAAAACACTTAGAAAATAACTTCCTACTTTAATCACAAGGAGCTTACATAACCCAAACTAAACTCGACCACACGTGGCTTCACAATTCAAAAACACCAGGCTAATATTTCCAGCTTTCAGATGCTGAATGAAAACGCCGCATGCCAGCTTGCTATTGCTGGCAGTAACAAAACCAGCCGTGTTATCATGCGCGTTTCCAGCCTCTCAAAGTACTCAAGAATGAAGTCCCCGCCCTCAGACATCCTTCCAAAAATATTACCTTCAAACCCAAATGAAACATGAAGAAAACAGATTGAAAATTTGTGAACTGCTTTTAAAAGAACATCACTGAAACGCAGAAACTTCCAGAAGTCACCACCCTACTTCTTCCAGGGAAGAAAAAAGGGAAATTCCTGCGATCTTTGAGATTTCCAACATTCAGACAGACAAAAAAAAAACCAATCTTCTCTTTCAAATCATGTTTGCAATTAAGAGCAAGGCACGTGCAAAGTATTCTCCATGCTTTAAAGTGGAATCAAAGGGCTTCTCCAGCAGAAAAGCTGCCTGTCACTGCATGAGCCTAACTCTGAACAAAGAAGGATGCTGGCATTCAGTTGTGGTTTGGTCTGAAACCAAATCACCTCCCTCCTGGGCTCAGGGCTGCCAGTAATGTTACAACACACAGGTTTGAGCTTCTTAAGCACGTGGGTACATCAGAAAAATGCTGTTTTAAAAAGCAGTAGCTTTAATTTCTTTCAATTGTCGTGTGGTGGTGCTGCTACATACCACGAGGGAACTCTGATTCATGTTTTTAAACACAAGGTGAAGGCAACAAGTAATGCAGACACTGTGTGTAACAGCCCTGTTCTAAAGAATGTGTTAGTAACTCAGTTCCAGCACTTGTGAATCATTTGTATGTGTTCCCCAATTTTATTGGTAATACATTGTGACAACATTCAGGAAACACATCTGTTACACTTAGATTCCCAGCTGTTATATTAATTACAAATTCAGGCCAAAGAAACAGCAATTAGGCAAGCAGTTTTCTGTCATGGTTTCCACTGTAATATACCACGTTAGGAGGAGCAGCTTTGGTTATCTTTTCACTCATGTGGGGGAAAGAAGATAATTTGATTAGGAGGCCAAGTTCCACAAACATTTAAACAAAGTCTGTCCATGGATTAGGTGGCTGTAAAAGTACAGCAGGACAGCAGTAGGTGAACACCTCTTTTTGAAACAGCACAGATGCTATACAAGGCCAAGGTGAAGCAACGGCAATTGTAATAATATACAGGTGCTGCCACTGTGCACTCCCCTGGTTGGGGTGCAGGGTACTTTCAGTATCTAAAGGGGCTGCAAGGAGGAGGACAGCCCTTAGCAGGGGCTGCTGTGGCAGGGCAAGGGGAAATGGCTTTAAATGAAAAGAGGGACGATTTAAACTGGATATAAGGAAGAATTCTGTTACGATACAGGCAATGAGGCACCAGCATAGGTTGCCCAGAGAGGTGATGGGTGTCCCACCCCTGCAGCCCCCCAGGGTGACTGGATGGGCCCTGAGCACTGATGCAGCTCTGGGTATCCCTGTTCGCTGCAGGAGGGACCAGGTGGCTCTGAGGGTCCCTCAGCATCCAGTGGTTGCATACAGGTAGGACAGCAGTTAGGTGTACGCGGTATATGGAAGGCAGACGCACGGCCCTGCCGCACACCCAGCACTCGGCGCAGCACCGCGCAGTCCGTACCCACCTCCTCACCAGCCATAGCAGCAGCTCGGCCACCAGCGCGAAGTTCGGCGCGTGGAAGTTCTCCATGGAGACGAGGCGGGGGTAGCCCAGGGCCCTCAGCATCTCGGTCAGATCTGAAAGAGAACGCGCAGCGGGACTCAGGCCCACCGACACCAGGCGGCCCATAAGGACGGACCACGGCAACCGACGCCGCCATTTCACTACAAAACACTCCGCAAAGGGACACGGAGACTTGAAAGAGCTTCTTTGTAAAACACAGCTACCCCCGGGCCCTCCCCGAGCCCGCCCGCCCCGCAGAACTCACTCCGCACATCGCGGTACGACATCGCGCGGCGCCCACACGCCAGGCCGCGCCGTACGTCGCTATGGCAACGCGCTACGGCGCGGCGGAGGGGCCAAACTTAGCCCGAAAGCGAAGGGGTCCGTGCGCCAGGGGATTCATCCTGGTTTCATCAGGCTGCTCTGCGGTTTGAGAAGCGGCGCTGCGCTTCCCAGCTCCAAGTACTCGAGATGTGAGATCCAAAGCCATAAAGGAAATGAAATCGGTGATAAATGTGCTGCTCGGCTCAGCACTTCCCTTCGTATTCAAACGAATACCGGGCAGCATAAACGTGCCGCTGAAGTGGGTGCAGCTTTGGAGCAAACGGGGTGCACGGAGCAGCAAACCACAGCTGCAAAGCTGTTCCCAAACCACAGCATGTACACCCAACTCCATGGCCACGACTCCCTGTCTCACAGCCCAGCTCTCACACCTTAAGGCTTTTTCTCCTTCACCACTACAAAACGTGTAGATTTTGTGGGAAAGGAAGCTCCTGATGTAGTGCCAGCATTTGCAGCGCAAACCGTGCCCTGCGAGAGCCTTCGTTTGTGCAGCAGGGAGGGAGATGTCTGCAGCCAACGAGGGGATGGGTTGGGAAGGTGATGCGGTCCCACTGCAGGGACAAGCCGACCTTGCAGCACGCACCTGCTTGCTTGTTCCCAGAGTCCGAAGAGAGAAGGAGCAGTTTGGTCACATCTGCCCACGTGGGATCCCCCTGCAGCCAAGAGAGCTTTCTACTGCTTTGCCCCATCAGCGTCATCTTAGAACCAGAGGGATCTCACTGGTCTCACACTGCTCCTCCATCAGCCTTTTTGGGTTTTTGTTTTCCTTTTTAGAGTTCTACTGTTCTTTGCAGAGGCTGCTTTTTGGCAACGCTTGACACTCGAGTTGCTGTCACATCCCTCTAGCCAAATTCTCACATCCTCACATCACAGCACCTGGCACATTGTCCTAAAGCATTTCTTTTCCACAATGCTTTGTGGAGAGCTGCTGCTTCACACTATTCCTATCGCAAGCAGCCCGAAGGAGCAGCTGTGATTCCTGTGCCAGATCATTGCAGCAGGGATTTCTGACGCTCGAAGATCCCAAACAAACTGTGCTCAGCAGCAGGCAAACCGTGTGGGGCAGCTTGGGGACAATTTGGGGACGCTTTGGGTGCACCCTGGGGACACTTTGGGGTGTAGGAGCACAGGAACAGGAGCAGCGGCCACAGAGTCCTCCTGGGCAGGCTGAGCCGTGGCAGCAGAACTGTGCCCATAGGGTGTGCAGGAGGCTCTTCTGTGCCCCAGCTTCACCCAAAACATCACCCTGCCTCGAAACTTCCACGTCTAAAGCTGAAAAAGTTCTCTCTGTACGTTTATATACATTATTAATGAGAGGAAGAAAAGTCTTGGGTTGGCACCTCATGTCTCCAGAAGAGAGGATGGGACTTCTAAGGAGCGATTCTGAGCATGGGAGGATGGGGGACAGCTGGGAAGGACACCACAGTGCAGCTCGTGCTGAGGGACCCCAGGGATGCGGAGCTCTGCCTCCAGGGAAGGGAAGCATCCAGGAACGTCACACTCCCAGTAATTACTTTGCACAGCAGCTCCTGCCTGTGCTGGCATTAAAGGGAGCCGGGAGAGCAGAGCGCAGTGCCGGGCCGAGCAGCAGCCCATGTATCAAGCAGAAGGGGTAATAAATCAACCGCCTGTTTGATCACTCAGCAGATAAGCGAGAGAGGCTACTTAGGGTGAAAAACATCCCCAAGCAAGTAGACTTCCAGATCTACCTCAGGCTTTGTCTGACAGATCGGGAGAGGAGGCACTGGGCTCCCAGCAGTGAGAAATGCAGCCATGTTCCCACCCTCCAGCAGCTCCCTTCAAAGCTGAGTGACAACGGCCCAGCCTGGAGCCAGCTGTAAGAGTTCATCTCCCCCACGTCCATCTCATTTTGGGGTGCCCAATTTAAGGTGGCTTGGCACAGCTGCATTTATTGACAGCGTGGGGCTGAATGCCCGGGTCATCGTCACCGCCAGGGTGACGATCACATTCTTCTCATTGAAAGCTGTGGTCTTTTCAGCAAAGCCAACATCTTGGCTGCTGACCTCCATGGAAGGATGGTGGTGGAAAGCCCTGCCCAGCAGCAATCCTTGCATTAGGAACTGGAGGAGATGCAGCACAGCTGAAGCTGGGTTGGTAGGGTTCTTGCAAACCTTTTATTTTTGCAAAGCCCTTCCAAGTTTTACTGGAGGGTCCAGGCTGCAGCGCTCCCACCTCCACTCCCACATCAGTGCTGGAGATGCCCCCACTGCCCTGCAGCAGGGCTGAGTCCCGTAGGGCAGCAGCAAGAGTGCATTTGGGCAAGGAGCAATGGGATCCTGCAGGCTGCCCAGCTCCCAGATTTTGGGGAGCGACATCTGGCAGGTGTGCATGTTTGCATTTCTCCCATCCTGCTGGGCCGGCCAGGAGGACAGCAGCGGATGGGATGAGATCTGCTTAAATAGGTGGGAATGGAAAAGTCCCACCCAGCTTCCGAACAGGCAGGAGCAAAATGAGACCTGCAGCCTCTTGTCCCCAAATTAGGGATGCTGGGGCTACAGCGGCCGCACCGCGGAGTATGGATGCAGCACTGCCTGCTGAGCCCTTACATATGGAGGAGGGCAGGCTGTGCCCTTCTGCAGAGGACGGGTACAAAGAGTCCAGCCCCAGGGCAGGATGTGAATATAGATGATTTTCACAGAAGTTCCTGATTTTATCGCTCAGCCTTCCTGCCTGAACGAGGCGAGCTCGGCGGAAGCGAGGGGGATTTGGGCAGCTCTGAATGCAGAGCTGTGACCCACGTCCTGCAAATCCAATAGCAGCCCTCTGAGCCCAGCACAGGTCTGTCAGAGCAGGCGGTGGGGCAGGGAGCGTGGCAGTGCCCTTTCCTGCACAGTCCCAGTGTCCCCAAGGGCACGGCTCCATCCCACATATGTGTGTCCCCTGGGATGCAGGGACTCAGCTGGCATGTGCTCAGGAAAGCATCTCTCCTTGACCCCAATGCCCTCTGTCCACCTCACAAAACTACTTTTAGTGGGAGGAAACACCTGTTCTCTGCAAAACCCACAGATCCACGTACAATCCATAATGATGGATGCAGAGGTGCTCAGCTGATACCATCTTATTGTAAGAAAGACTCTCCAGCATCTAAGGGCATGAAAGGTTGATTTTCTGCTGCCCTTCACAGGAACATCCCCAGGGCAGCACCCACAGGGCGGTGAGCAGGGCTTCCCAGGGGGCAGTGAGGGCTGTGTGCCACCCCACGCACCGTGCTGAGGAAGGGGAAGCACTTTGTGGTTCGGGGTGAGTTGTTGGGGCAGAAGCATTAATTCTGATGGCGGTGCAGCAGGAGCACTGCTGGGGGATGTGGCAGCACCGGGTGGGCACTGTGCTGCTCCGGGCTCTGGCAATGCTGGAGATTTGTTTTCAGCATCCATCCCTGCCTGAGCCAGGGAGATGTGAGCAGGATCCAGATCGTGCTGTATGCGTGCAGCACCGTCTGACGGGAGCGAAGCCCGGGGTGAGCAGCTCTGAGCTTCCACAGATCTGCTTCCACGGTGCTGCACTGCACTCTCGCATCTGCCTTCGATAGCACCATCTGCTGATATTGAAATACTTCGCTTTTTAAGCAACCAAAGCCCATCCAAAGCTCAGGGCAGGCCCGCGGAGCGGAAGCCCCATAGCCACGCGCAGCCCCATGCTGCTGGATCTCTGTACTCAGCGAGGCTCCAGCACCCTTTTCTGAGAAGCTCACTGAATAATTGCAAATCAGGACGTGTTGATTTGCATCCCTGTTCTGCGAATACCGCTGTGTGAGGACCAGCACGGCTGCTGCACTCGGGCTGTGCCCCCGCTCGGCGCTCAGCTCCCCCAGGCACCGTGGGCTGCCCACAGTGGGATGTGGGGCACAGATGTAGAGTGCCCACACATCCCCGAGTGGGGACAGGGACACTGCTGTCCTGGAACAGTGTGGGGAGGTGGAGCTGGCACACATCCAGCCACGCTCAGCAGTGCCCCATGGTCAGGATCCAGCCCCGCAGAACAGCAGTCGCTATGGAGACCCTGCCTGAGGGCATCAATATGGAGAGGCACGGCGTGTTCCTGGTGTCCCTGCTCCACCAGCCCCGAAAGCCGAGCCGCATCCGGCCCTGTGGCTGGGGGACATGGGGAGCTCAGCCAGCAGCCCTCACGGCCAAAGGGAGTCAGCATCCAGCAGCCCCCCTGCTCCCGGGGGACCCTGCAGGGTCATTCCAGACTGCCAAGCATTCGTGAGTGCTGTCATCAACCACTCCAGTGTGGGACGGCGGCCACATGATGCAGGGGCATGGGGAGCCCAACCCCAACCCCAAGTGCCTGCCCCGGCGTTCTGCTGTGCCCCAGACTCCCAGCACAGCCGCATCCCAGCAGCTGACTGCACCCAGGGGGAGAACAGCAGAGCCCCGGGGAAGCAGCACAGCAGCGGTGCCCCGTGGCCGTGTGCCTTCTGCTGTCCGTGCTGCCATCCCCTCTTCCAGCAAGGCTGCTCTGGGGGGAAGAGCACTTCTAGCCCAGCAAACGCTGCCCGCAGACCCCCACAAACGCCTTTGCATCACCCTGTAGGATCTGCAGCATCCCACAGTGGTGTGGTGGGCAGCGATGCTTGTGGAGAGAAACCCCACGGGATCCACCTTCCATCTCCCCCCCACGCAGGACACACCAGACCCAGAGTCACCCAATTCAGGAGCAGAGTTCCTGGCGGGGCAGGGCACTCCGAGGGCAAACCTCCCCCCAGGCAGCTCTCCTCGAGGCAGGTTCTGTTTCACTCCAAGCAGCCAACCCTCAGCCCTCATTGGTTTCATGTGAGTAACAGATGCGGTTGCTAATTGCTCTGAGCTGCTTCCCCTGTGCAGAGCCCACCGGATTGGTTTCAAGGTAAACATCACATCCTCTGCACAATAAATGTGCTTTCGGCCGTGTTCGCCCACCGATGCGTTTAAGGACACCCCGTCCCACCTGTCTGCCTCACCCTTTGTCCCCGCACTGCCTGCCAATGGCCACTCACTGTGGGCTGTGCTCCCCGGTGCCCCCAGCTGTCCCACTGCTGCCCGCTCCCCGTGGGTGGGGTGACCCCAGCAGCACCCCACTAAGGAACAGCCACCACGGCGGGCACAGCACCCCGTGTTCCCCCCCTGTGCTGTACCAAAGGGGGTCCGCACCCCTCACCCCTCTGTCACCACCGCTCCAAGGGCTCAGGGGACCCCTTCTTATCCCCATGTGTTCCCCCCCTCCTCCCGGGGCCGCGCTCTCGGTGGGGCGGCCCTGATTGAGCCCCGGGAGGAGGTGCCGCCCCCGCCCCCCCCCCCCCCCGTCGGGGCTCGGCGTTGGTGAGAGGCGGCGGGGCCGCATTCGCCGCCCGTTCGCTGTCGCGTTCACGTCGCTGAGCCCCGGGCTGCGGAGCCGCCGCTCACGGTAAGGGAACGGGGGGCGGCGGGGGGAGCCGTGCTGAGAGGAGGGGTGCGGAGCGATGGGAAGCCCTCGGGTGTACTGGGAGCCGGGTGAGGCTGCTGCGGGGGGGCTCAGCCAGGGGGATGCGGGGCGAGGGAGAGGTCTGATGGGAAGAAGAGCTCGGGGGGGTGAAGGCTCCGGACCCCTTTGGCACCCGGCCGTGCCCCGGCCCCGCCGCCGACCCCCTGGGGCAGCCGGGCTGCGGGGTGCGATGAGGTGCGGTGGTGGCTCCCCGAGGTGTCGGGGTCCGGCAGGGACACGGTCCGGAGCTGCGTCGAGATCGACAGCGGGGAGCAGGGCGCCGGACCCGGCACAGCCATGAGGGACGCCCCGAGCCCCGGGTACCTCGTGCACCTCGCGTGGATGTGCTTCTTCTCCTCCGTGCCGGTAAGGGGCGGCCGTGGGGCCCGGAGTGTGTGTGGGGGGGTGCCCTCGGGGTGCCCCTCTGAGCCGCTCTGCGCTGCAGCACGGCGGGGCCAAGGTGCTGGAGAGGACCTTCGAAGAGTGGATGCGGTATCGGGATGAGTGCCTGCGGAGGATGGCGAGCGAGCCCTACCCCGCGGGTACGGCTGGCAGCGGGGCTGCTCCGGGTCACAGCGTCACACCTCGAGGGCTGCGGGTCTGCACGCTTCGTGTGGGGCACCCGGGGGGCGGGGGGGTCTGAGCTGCCGGCATCCAACTGTCGGCTTCTTCCCATCGACCCAAGGGCTCTTCTGCAACCGCACTTTTGACATGTACGCCTGCTGGCCCGATGGCAGCCCCGGCACCGCCGTCAACGTCTCCTGCCCCTTCTACCTGCCCTGGTTTGAGAAAGGTGACGTTGAGCCGCGGCCGTCCCATAGCTGGGGGCTGTGGGGCCTGGGGCTGAGCGGGGTGGGTCGGGGTGAGAGGGGCGGGGGGCACTCGCGGCACAGGGAGGGCAGTGAGAACACAGTGCCACTGTGTGCCCGCCTCCATGGTGGGGGCTGCCGGCTGGGCCCAATGTTGGCACCCCAAGGAACGCCCCGCGCTCTGTGCCCACAGTGAAGCACGGGTTGGTGAGCCGGCGCTGCGGTGCTGACGGGCAGTGGGTGACGGTGAACGGCAGTCAGCCATGGAGGGACTACTCACAGTGTGAGGAGGAGCTGGAGGATGGCGCTGAGGAGGTGGGAGCCCGGGCAGGGTGGGGGGCACCCCAGGGTGCTTGGCAGGCACTGGGTGCTGATAGCGCAGGGCTCGCCGGCAGGAGGGCGCCCGCAGGCTGATGGTGAGCTTCAAAGTGCTGTACACTGTGGGCTACGTGCTGTCACTCCTCACCCTCATCTCCGCTCTGCTTGTCCTCACTGTCTTCAGGTAGGAGCAGGGCTGTGGGCGCACCGTGCCCTGTGTGCAGCAATGGCTGAGGGGTGCCCCCGCCGCCCCCTGACCCCGCGGCTCTCCCCAGGAAGCTGCACTGCACCAGGAACTACATCCATGCCAACCTGTTCGCCTCCTTCGGGCTGCGGGCCACCTCGGTGATGGTGAAGGACGCGCTGCTGGAGAGGCGCTGGGGCGCGGAGGTGCTGCAGGTGGCCGACTGGCAGGCACTGCTCAGCCACGAGGTGAGGGCATGGGGGGGGGGGGGGTGGGACCTGCGCGTCCAGTGGGTGAGCTCTTGGGCTGTGCACCCGGCCCACGGGCTGTTGATGTGCCCACGCACCCTGTGAACAACCTCCTGAGATGCTCACGGATCCCATAGGCAAATTTTGGTGCACTGTTTCCCCGCTATGGCTGAGCTATTTGTGCACTCATTCACTCTGAGGGAGCTCTTAGGGCACACGCTTACCTCATATGGGAGCCCTTGGTGCACCCATGCGCACCCTGGCTGAGCTCTTGGGGCATCCTTGCATGTGGTGGATGAACTCTCGGGGCACCCTATGGACAAGTCCCCAGCCCCATGCCATCTCTCTGTGACAGGCAGCACTGGGCTGTCGTGCAGCGCAGGTGCTGATGCAGTACTGCATCCTGGCCAACCACTACTGGTTCCTGGTGGAGGCCGTCTACCTCTACAAGCTGCTGATTGGTGCAGTCTTCTCTGAGAAGAACTACTACCGGCTGTACCTGTACCTGGGCTGGGGTAGGAGCCACCCGGGGGGTGCATGGTGGCATGGGACCTTTCCTGTGCCCCACAGTGTCCCCAGCCTGAGGCGGGTTTCTCAGCTCAGGCGGGTGCTTGGTTTTACAGGGTGTGCTGTGTGACTTGCAGGGACCCCCGTGGTGTTTGTGGTGCCCTGGATGGCAGCCAAGTACCTGAAGGAGAATGCAGAGTGAGTGGCCATGCACAGGGCCTCATCCTGCTCCCCAGCACCATGCAACCACACTGCTGTTTGTGTCTCGTGGGCAGGTGCTGGGCACTGAACGAGAATATGGCATACTGGTGGATCATCCGCATCCCCATCCTGCTCGCCTCCATGGTAGGAGGCCCCACTGATGGTGCTGGAGGCTGGGGCAGCCCTCAGCTGGGGCTGGGACAAAGGGAGGGATGGCCCTGCTCCATGAATGCCCCGCATTTTCCACCCCAGATCAACCTGCTGATCTTCATGCGGATCCTCAAGGTGATCCTGGCCAAGCTGCGTGCCAACCAGAAGGGCTATGCCGACTACAAGCTGCGGTGAGAGGGCAGCCCGTGCTGGTTCCTCCATCCTGTGCCTCATTACATGAGTAACCTGAGCTCCAATAGGAGCTGCTCCCTGCTGGCTGCCATGCCCATGGGGAAACCTTGCCCTCTTTCAGGCTGGCTAAAGCCACACTGACACTCATCCCCCTCTTTGGGATCCATGAAGTTGTCTTCATCTTCGCCACTGATGAGCAAACCACGGGTATCCTGCGCTACATCAAGGTCTTCTTCACCCTCTTCCTCAACTCCTTCCAGGTGAGGTGGGGCCACAACCCATCCCTCTCCTGGGCCATAAGAATGGGGGGCCCTCTCTCCCTTCCCTCTGCCCCTATGGTGACCCAGCTTAGGGACAAGGACAGCCCCCTCTACACAACCCCCGTGGGCAGTTGGTGTGCCTGCACTGGGGACGCTCTCAGGGATGGCCCCAAAGGCAGCAGTGACACAAAGCCCCCAGACCGAGGGATTCACAGCCATTTTGTCTCCATAGGGGTTCCTGGTGGCCGTGCTGTACTGCTTTGCCAACAAGGAGGTACGCGGCCCTGGTTTTGGGCCAGGGCTGTAGAATGGAGTAGCTTTAACTTTGGCTCGTGGGGGTGGGTGCTCTGCTCATGCTGGAAGGGCACTGCCAGGGAAAAGCTGTCGGTATCTCACCCCAGGTGAAGTCAGAGATGAAGAAGAAGTGGCAGCTGTGGAAGCTCGACCACCCCGCGCTCTGCTGCACGCAGTGATAGCGGCACTGCAGGGCTCTGCTCTGGCTGCTGGAGGGTCTGACCCCAACGCCCGCAGTGGGGGAGCAGCCACCACCAGCCCCACGTGCGTGTGTGCAAAGCTGCAAGGAGCAGAGCCTGCTGGCTGCTGCCACCAGACCCAGCCGTGCACTGGCACCCTACCTGTGCTGGCACCCGTGCAGCAGGATGGGAGCACGGCCGTCACATCTCGAGCTGTGCCGCACCATGCTGGGCGTTGCACTCCTGCTCTCCTCACCAAGGCCACCTTGTCACCATCACGAGACCTCTGCAAGGCATTCTGCAGCGCTCCTCTCCGTATCAAAGTGCTGCAGCAGCTGCTCACCACTGCCTTCACTCCAGCACACTGCATGGGGCAACCCCCCTCCCAACCCTCTTTGCGTCCCTCTGGCTGCCAGCTCTCCTCCCCAGTGCAGCTCCTGCAGCAGCCCAAGCCCTGACACTGCTCAGCATCCCAGCTGCATTGGCTGCAGCAGGAGCTCTCTTCCAAGCTCTGGTGCCCCCATAGAAGCTGATTGCAGCAGCAGAAACCACCACCACCCCCCGCTCTTACCTTCAGTAGCGGAACAGGCGTGCTGCCGAGGTTGCAGCTGCCACCACACAGTGCTTTGCCTCGTGGAAAAGGCTGCAGCTCTTCCTCCCTGCTCCATGCAGGTGAATACAGGTGGTTCTCCATTGCTGTGAGTGTGGCCCACCCAGCCCCTGCTGCCTTACTTTCTGAGCCTCTGGGAAATGCAGAGGTTGGAGGAGGCTGCACCAGGCTCTGTGGCTGAGTTGGAGTCTAAGCAGAAGGTTTGCTGGACAGATGGAACCCCTGTGAGCCCATTTTGCACACTGACTCTTTTCAGATGTAAATAAACGTTTATTTTTCAGCAAGCAGAGCACACCACTTGTATGCCCTGCGGGAGGGAAATGGCTCTTGGGCACTGGGCTAAGGGCAAGTGTACACATGCAGCTGCATTTATACATACACACTGCTGGCTCCAGGGCAATAAACAGGTATGAAGAGCACAGGGGCTCTCAGTATCCGTGCTCAAGATAGCACCGTGTTCCTCTCCCTAGGGTTACATTACAGGTTACACAAGGAGGGAAGCAGCAAAATAAATCAGCATAGTGATAAATAACCCAAAGAGCCACTTACAGCATGCAGCAGCCCTGCTTGGCACAGAGCAAGGGAGCTTCCCCTGGACAGGAGCTGCGTTGCTGTCTGGCTCCTTCTCTGCCCTTTGCCACTCCTACAGCAGCATGAACCTGGATTCTGCTATGGGAGCCGATGCCAAGCTGCCTTGGGAAGAGAAAAAGGCTGTTTCAGGCCGCAGGGACTGCAAGACCACAGGACTCTGAGAGCATGCCAATATTGCTCCACTGCCTCCAGTCCAGAGCCCCAGAAAGCTCCATGTTAAAACACAAAGCTTTAGATCCAATCAGAGGTCTGATTTACATTGCTCTCATTAAAACTTCCTGTAACAAACTACTGCCTCGTATCCTCCCAGCCCCGGTTGTAGCACAAGATCAGAGCTTGGCTGAGGTTTTAGGAGCAGTCACACCAATACAGCTCACTAGGAGTCCCAGGCTGGAGCCAGGCACAGGACAGTACCTCATCTTGAGCAGAAAATCCCAGCACATGGCTCAGCAACACCTAAATACATTCCTGAGCTACTGCAGAGGCAACTCTCCTTGTCACACAGCTGGGACACCGGGGGTGTCAGAATGGCAGCCCCAGCTAAGACAGAAAAGCTCACACTTTGCTACCTGCCCATGGTTGCTCTCAGCCCATCTTCCCTGCTGGTGCCATGAGGGCATCATCTCCAAGATGAACCAGGCAGGGACTGGGAAACCACGGATAAAGCTGCCCCAGAACCCTGCAGCATGCAGCCCCCTGGGGGAGAAAGCTGGAAGCACTGCATGCCCATGAACTAAATTAACAGGTTACTCATAGTCCCACAGCTCCAGCTCTCTCTGGGGAAGCCCACACAGGAAGCACCAGAAACAGGTTTTCAGCTTTTATTGTTTTAGTTGAGTAACAAATGTTACGCTTAACAGGGACAGCTTGACTTCAGGTGGCACCAGACACCCTGCTGCTTGCACAGCTGCCCTTTCAGCACTGAATACTGAATTACTTTCCTGAATGGAATAGTACTCTATCAAACCCCACTCCTGGTGATCCCATTGGGGCCTCCGGGCTCCTGCAGAACCCCGTGGGACCCCCTTCTTCTTTCACACTTACTGAAACTCTGGCCTACTCATACTCTATAACAGGGAACGAAGGACGAGAGTTAAATGTGAGTAAGAAGCAACACAGCCCAGCTGAGCACGCTGCCAAGCACATACAAGCTGCAGCACTGCAGGTGCACAGCACAGGCCGTACCCACCTCTGTGCTCCCAGGATGCCCCCAGGCAGCACAGTCAAACCAGGTGTCATCCCCGCCAATGGCAGACTGGGCTCCAGCTCATCTGAATGGCAGTGGGCAGCTGGTCAGGAGTGACAAGTTCAAAGGACGGAGCCGAGATGGATTTTTGTACTTTTTCTGGCCCTTAATCAGAGGTGCTGAAGGAGCACGCCGTTTCTTCCCAGTGAATAGATGGAAACCGTTCCAAATTCATCCAGGCCATCAGTCAGACAGAAGGTAATTCTCCCCCAGGACCGAGCAGTACACAGGAACGGAGTCACTGCAGTTCTGGAAGCCATTTCACATCCGTGTGGCAGTCACCAGCGCCCACGTGGACTCAATGATCTCTGGAGGTCCTTTCCAACCCCCACAGTTCCATCACTCTGTGATCCTTTGCCCAGCTCCAAGAGATCAGACAGACCCCCTTGGGAGGCAGCCCCCTCCCCACACCTTTTGTTTGCCCTATGAAACTGCACCACGCTGCCAACAGCAGAATGCCTTGGCAGGCCTCCATCCCAACACTGAAGCCTGAAAACTAAGAGCAGGCAGCAGCTGAGGACTGAAGCATGGCGGTACGGCCACATTTGGGAAGGGATTTCTTTTATCCATCTCAACAGATCTACCCCTCAGTCCTCGTTCTGCCTGCCTTGGCACTCCGCTGCTTGCCAGAGGCAAAGCAGACCAAACAGTCTTGAGCTTTTCCTTCTCTCTCATGCCCTTCCAGGGACACATCTGCTTTGCAAGCACTGTCAGCCCCAGGATCCTGGCACCAGCAGATCTGACCACTGGAGTCTGCTGCTTGTAAATGCTTGCCACAAAGCATTTACCACAAAAAAAGTTCTTCGGGAGTAGAAAACACGACCCAAATGACCCCTGAAGGGGGCAAGAATCTGAATTGAACCAAGGCAGGCGGGCTGAAGGGAGCAGTTTCAAAGTACAGATCTGAGACAACAGCAGGGAAAATGTCCCAGCTAGACTTGGGCTGCGTGTGTTTCTCAGACACCACCAACTCTGCTCACTTGACTCCTCTCACAACACGCCTGCTCTCCTTATTGCCTCAGACACATTTTCTGTGTCGGCTCCTGAGCAAACAACCACCAATGTGCTGGAGGCCTCGGGGAGGATAGAATGTGGAAAAGGCTAATTAGTTGATGGCTGTGGGCAGCTGTCAGCTTTCTAACACAACGTAGCCCTGAACAACAAAGGCTGCAGGAAGTTTAAGGCAGATAAATCCTTTGGGCTCAGTGCTTCTTCTCTTAACTTGAACTTCTGGTACAAACAGCACAGACCTGGGAAACCTAGAGAGGAACCAGGCCCAGAGAGCTGCTGTGTCCTTGTCCTCTGCCATCCGTCGCTCTCCCAGGCACGTTCTGATGGCCGACACCTCTGTCCACACATCTGCCAGCTGTCACAACACTCTCCACAGAGCTGCAGCACTGCCAGCACAGTCCTTGTGCTCATTCTCCCAGGCACGCTCAGATTCCGGGTGGAACAGTCACCCGACGTCAGTATTCCTGCAGGCACCAGGAAAAACAGCACGGTCACCCTTTCAGTGGAACACAGAGACAGTGGATTCCTTGAATGAAAATCCCAGTCCAAGGTTACGACAAGCACTGGGCACAAGCAGCAGACAGCTGTTACTCGCTGCAAGGAACAATGCCCCCTCCAGCCCACAGCCCTCTGTGGCTGTCCTCAGTCCCCACTCACCGTCCTGCTTTGTTACGGCTCTAACCAGCTCTGTGCACCCTGCCCTGGGGCCTGGAGCCTTTGGAGGTTTTGAGTTACCATCTGCAGAGCTTTTCCTGAGGGCAAACCAAAAGGAAAAAAAAATCACTGTAAGCTTCATATAAGTCATTACAAGCCTGCAAGTGGTCAAGAACAGTCTGCAGACTGCTATTCTGCCTTCACTCTTGGAGCTTTCAGGGCTCTGAAATAAGAATGTGCCTGCTCCTGGGACAAGCTCCTGTCTTCAGCACACAGGGTTGCAGAACCCCTGCACCAGCAGCTCTGATTGCTGATTAGTAGGAGAGAAATGGGTTATGGACTCCCTTCTCTCAGACCAGGCCTGTCAGCAGCGGATGATGCAGAGCCCATTTAATCACAACAAAATGCCAGTGACAGCTTTATAGCTGGGAGACTTCCCTGGATGAGAGAGGGTTACCAGGGCCCCCCAACCCACACCTCTATGAAATAATCAAAACCCTGCCCTGCCATCCTCCCTCCTCCAGCAGTCACTCCATGGGAGCAGAGTTCCACCCCCGGCCCTTACCCATTTCTCCCACACATCTCTCGAGGACAGCTGACAGCTCAGGCAAGCTCAGAGACTTCAAGGACAGCGGCCATCCTTCCCGTGCTGTAAGAAAGAAACCACACGTTCATCAGTATGCATGCTCTCTGCAACAGACAAGGGTCTGGTGCTGCTGGGAAGCATGTACACCAAAGCTGCTTCAGTTATGGGTTGAGTCACAGGTGAAGAGAGATGGAATTGCTTGTGACAGAGATTGAGTATTTGTTTTCAAGCAACTCTACCACTTATGATCATTCCCCGCCCCCCCCAGCCCCCCAAAGTACTGGTTAGATAACAAAGAAAGATCTCAAAGATTAACTGCAGTGGACTGCAGTCATCATCTCTGTATATCTCACTTCTACCATCCGGTCAGCAAAGGACGCTGCACCCAGGGCAGCATGGCTGTTTGCTAGAGCTGCTGGGCCAACCCTGCCCAGCCACATGTAGCAGATTGCCTCAGTCCATGAGCAGCGCAATCCCCCAGACCCAGTCTGAGAACCAACAACCATCCTTCGCTTTTGATTCAGACCCTGCTCTACTGCACGGTGCTGTAACACACCTGAGAGGCCCACATTACAGAGTAGGAAGGGGAAGCTACAGGCACATGAAGCAGGACTCCACTGAGTGCCTGTGCTACAGCTTTGCATTTTTAGCCAGAAACACCTGCCAGACCCCAGAGCTTCCCACTTGCAAAGGATCAGAGCCTCCAGCAAATTCTGCTGCAGTGAAAGTCCTCGATGCTTCAGATGCTTTCCCCAGGCAAGACTTCTGTGCTTAAGTGTAGGTGTTTAACTGCTCATCTGTTTCCATACTACATTCCAGGGTCACACTCAGCAATAAAATACAAGCATACAGCCTGCATTGGGCTCTCCCACTGTATGCTCACCCCCTGCACCTGCCTACCCACCCTGCACCCATTTTAGTTTAGAAGCTCTTCCATTGCCAGACGCAGCACTCGACTCTCACCAGTTCCCAGCTGCCCCTTTGTGTCCAGCACTCTGCCAGCTGCCTGCTCTTGTGTTAGCCGGGAGGACAGCTCTGCCTGACAGGATCTGCCAAACAAGACAAATAAAGTCCGTTAGAAGTGCACAGGGTGCTTTCTGGAACAGCATGCTGGTCTGTGCCCTCCTACATCCTGCAAGTACCTACTTGGGATGCCGAGGGACCACATCTAACGCCCTGGGTTACAAACTGCTCCTTGTTCCTTCCCAGGAAGAGGAAGACGTGCCCCAGACAAAGCTCAGGGCGCTCTCCACTGTGCCCCATCTCCACAGCAATCTCTGCCCCTGTCCACAGAGGAGCTGCGGGGGGAGAAGAGAAGGAGGGGGCGGAGTGAGCAGGAGAAAGCCTAAGCCAGGGGCACCTGGTTTATATGAGAATCAAGCCCAATCCACTGTTCCTAGCAGGCAAATGAAGCTACCTCAGGACAGGCATCAGGGGCACATGTAACGTTTTGATTGATGTCACACCATCAGTTCAAACAGCGCAGCCTCAGCCCCTCAGTGGGAAGAGTGCTCTGGGAATACCACTCTGCTGTCCTTTGGAAGCCAAACCCAATCCCTGGCTGACCCCACTGCCCTGTTCAGTTAGAAACTACAGCAGCAGGGCCAATGTCACCTTCAGTGACCTCAGTCCCACCAGCCAACACACCATAACAGACCAGGAGCTCAGCCCGGGTCAGGAAAAAAAAAAAAGCACCAAAAAGGCAGCAAAAAACATATTACGAGGGAGGGGAAGATGAAACTCAAGGACAGTGGGCAAGAATAGGGCAGGCTTTTCTGTTAGGCATGAGAGGTAGGACACTGAAAGCCCTCTGATACTATTTGGGAGTTAGAAACTCTTTCTTGCATTCACGCAACCACCAAGCTACACCCTGCTAACTCAGTTTCATGTAAGTGCAAATAAACTACTTCAGCCTTCGGTTTCAAAGGAGCTGAACACCTTCACCTTTGAGCGGGCACAGGAGCACTCAGCAACTCTGAAAGGCCAGAACATTCATAATTCACGCATCTAAGGCTTGAATTCTATTCACACGGCTGTGATTTTCCACTAGAGAAAGCGGAAGAGGATCCAGAAATGGTTCAGATGCCTAGCAGGCTCTCCTGCCTCACACTAGCAGTTACCTCTAAGAGTGCCAGTGTCTGATCTCCGCACTGCCCAAATCCCCATCTTCTCCATTAGCTCTTCAGTACCATTTTCTGGGAGCAACTCACTTGATCTGGTCCAGCAAGACCCCAGCATCCTTGGTGATGGTCTGAGCCTCTCGGAGCTGGCACTGGACAGCATTCCAGGTCTCATCTCTCTCCATCAGACAACTTTCTGCCACTGCACGCAGCTTCTGCTCCTGGCATACCTGGCCCTTCATCACCTCCACCTCTTCACACCTCTACAACAAGGCAGAAAGGAACAGATGATTAAGCTGCAAGTACCGTACATCACTATCGAACACACCTGCTGACACCTCTCTATTTTTGTTGGATAGGGTCCCTATAAAAAAAGGCACCAAAACCAATAGAAAGGAAGCTGTCCACTGTTCACATGCTACAGATTCTATCCATGCAAAGACCAACTCAAAGTTAAAATTCCCTCTTGCTCTATATTTCCAAAGACATTCAGTTGATCCAATTTTCTATATTGATAGAAGCCCATCTGCTAACGGCTGCCCAACTTCACATAAAGCAATGCTATCAAAAAAATAAAAGCAGGTATTCAATTGCACTCACCTTCCCACCCCTCCTTCCCTCTGCTTTTAGTTTTCATGCAGAAGAGAAACAGACGAAAAGACTTCACAAGCATGAAACCACAAGCATGAAACAGAGACAAAAGGAGCAAATAATTTGCTTTTATGGGGGGGTTACGTTCAGTGGACACAATAGATATTGAGTAGATCAGTTATTTGTTCCTTCACCCCAGTCCATTAGAGGCAAAACATTGAAATATATCACTGAACACTCACTAGAGCATAACAAAGCCACCGAACACCTCACAGCAGACATACCTTGTGCAGCTGAATGGCCAGCTCCTGCATCTCAGCTTCCAGCCGATCTGCATAGGCCAGCTCCAGGGCATCACTGGGTGGTCGAGCATTGCTGTGCCACCGGGCAATAGCTGAAGTCATCTTCCTCTTGGGTCCAAACAGGCTGGGGGGAGAATGGCAAATTCAGGGGGCAAACACTGTACCACCTGTGCCCAGGTGGGCAGAAGGACCTCTGCAACCTCCTGCTTCCTTCCAAACACCCCCAACAAGTGCTGCAGCCAAGAATTAAGGGATATCACAGTTGTGTGGGAGGCTGCCTAATTAGAGAAACACTCACCAGATAAGCTTTTTTGACCAGGTTGCATGTGTGGCTTTAGGCAGAAGGAACTACTTTACAGACACTCACGTGATGCCAATTTCCTTCAGATCACTTTCTGTGAGGGTCAGGAAGATGCGGAGGTCAACATCTTGCTCTTCAAACACTTGCAGGTACTTCAGGCACCCAATTTGCTCAAGGAACGTTGCAAGGTCCTGCAGCACATACAAAAGAAACCACTTATACCACCACAAGCAAAACCATAACCGCTCCCTTTATCAGCAACATCATCTTCCTCACATTGCTGCTATGTCTCCCTAAGTTCTAGCTACTATCTTGACTTTCCCTCTTTAACTGCCCTTCTTTATAATCACAGAACATGGGACTGGCCTGCACATCACAGTCATCACATCTTATTACAAGTGCAGAGAAGACAGATCAATCAACACTTGCCCAAGACCCCATAATAGCCTCAAATGGATCTGGAATACTTCTCCAAGGAACAATAACATCTAAATTGGCAGTTTTTCCACACCAGAAACCATTCTTTCACAAGCATTTATACTTGGGCAGTGGTTTGGCATCAAAAACATTTTGGTGTCAGCTTTCCTTTTATCAGAAAAGGCCAGGAAAGCAGCTTGGACAACCTCAAAGAGACCCCCCAAGCTTGACACAGTGATGTCACTTGCATTACTTCAGAGATAGCTTTCTGTCCTTAATTACCTGGGGTCCTGTATAGGCAGGGGGCTCAGGAAAGATGAGGTGCTGACTAGAGGCTCCAGCCTTCCCTGGACAGTGGGTCCACTGACCATCGCTGTTGCTGTAGCGGTTCTTGACCTTAAAGCTTTTGGCTTGTTTCCTGCTAGGAGGACTGCCTGCATGGTCTGAATCCTGAAGAAAAAACAAGAAACATAAGGTGAAGGATGGTCATGCAGACATGCCAGTATCACTGTCTGACAAGTGCAGGCTCCAAGTCCAAAGCTCTAAATCCAGGCAAGCAGTCTAAAAACCCCAGCAATAAAAGCTAAAGAAAGACACTATCAGAAAGGGTTGAGGCAAATCACCATCAAGATGGCAGCTTGTTACAGTATGACCAGCTGTAATGGTGACAGGCTCCTACAATCCCAGTCTATGAAGTAGCATGCTGCAGCAAAGAGCAGCAGTGAATCCTCCCTGAACCACTACAATGCTCTGAGCTTCCACTGGTGAGAAGCACCACAAGAGACAGAGGATTTGTGACTCTTCTCTACACCAGTCCAGAGCTGGCTTTGAAGAATGAGCTGAGACTTGAACCATAGAATAACTGCCACCTCTTCTTCCCCTTGGATATTTCAGAATCAACAACATAACGCTGTTGGGTTTCTCTAGATCTTACAGAGCTGTCTGATACCTCACCAAGCAAAAGGCCTGACACACCTTTAGCAAGAGACAGGCACCCTTTACAGACTGGCAGCCAGATGGCATTCAAGAAAGTGTTCAGAAGCAAGAGAGAGATTAGAAAAATACTGACCCACCATCAACAACCTACACCCTCCAACAGCTGGCCGCTAGCCAGAGATCAAACAAGCCAACCCACAATCTTTAAATATAGCAGCTTGTTTTCCTGTCCCAGTATACTGGCTATCCTCACTCAGCCTGGTACTACAGCCTCCGGTGGAGGTAGCAGGTTGTGGAAGGGTGACAGCACAGGCCAAGCCAAAAGGTAGACAAAGGAAAGCATACAACCTTACCTCATTGCTTTCCAAGGAGCCTTCACTGCTGACCCCCAGGGCTTTGGTCAGACATTCACTACTGCTGCTGCTACTCCTGATGGCTGCTAAGTTGTTGGTGAAGAAAATGTTATCTTCTGGAAAGGAATGGGGGAAAAAACAAAACCAAACCTTGAGGATGCACTTCATTACATCCAGGGCTGTTTTTGCCACACAATCATCAGTGAGATCTGCTGGGATTGCTCTGGGTTTCCCCTTCACATGCAGTACTCATGATACAAAATGATTGAGACAGAACTGTCACAAGTCTGATCCCAAGCACTAGACCTTCCTTAAGTCAGTTTAAGCACCACAGAGAGCAGGAAGGCCGGGTGTGGATGTTTCTGAGTCTCTTGATGACTGAGTGGAAAGGTGTTTCATTACCATTAAGACCACACTCCCATTACTGAAATCCAGGAAAGGTCCTTCTTTGAGCACAGAGCCAACAGCACCACATTATCCTCTGTCAATGAAGGAACTGTCCATAATACCTTCAATACTTCATTGTACTGTTTTATGGGAACAGAGGATGGTTGAGTTTGGAAGGGACCTCCTGAGGCCGCACTGTCCAAAAACCACACTGAAGCTGATTAAAACCATATAGAGGAGCATATTCAAGGACAGAGACTCCATAACTCCTTTAGGAACTCTGCTCCAACCTCAGACACTCACACAGTAAGAAAACATTTTCTTAAATTCAGAGGGAAACTCCTCTGTTTCAGCTCGTGCTTAACAGTCCTCATCCCATCACTGGATGGGAATGAGAAGTATCTGGCTCCATCTTTACATCCTCCATTCAGATATTTGTACATACTGATATTCCCACAGAGCCTTCCCTTCTTTACACTAAACCATCTTGACTCAATTGAGCATTTCCTTGTGAGGGAGATACTTCAGCCTTCAACATCTTAGTGGTCTCTTGCTGGACTGATTCTTTTTCACTAAGGGAAAGTCTTCCTTGCTCCAGACCTCTCCCTGCTCCAGACTCAAGGTTCTGGGCATTTCTGAGGGCTTACTACTAAACATAAAGGCAAAGCCAGCATTGAAAACCTCACTTTATTTCTCCCCTGTCCTCACACTGTGTTATCTCACTCTCTGCTTGGAGAGCCAAACACAACCTCTTTCTGGCCACTGATACAGTGGTGACACTACAGACTTAGGTCAGAGGTGAAGATCCAGTAACCACTGCTGCCTAACAGTCTAAGGAGATTGGGAAGTGAAGACAGAAGCCAAGGGACTGGTCTCACCATCCAGTTGTGTACTGCAAGTCACGTTCTTTTTCTAAGATAGTGACTTACCCCTGCTGCTGCTGCTGCTCTCCACATCTTGCTCATTAATCGGAGAGGTAACATCCCGGTTCCGGATATCATCAGCTTCGCAGCTGCCATCATCATTGAAGGTAACATAACCTTGAGGCAAGACTTGCTCTGCATGCAAGAGGACGGGAGAACAGAGTAATTAGGGTGCAAGTTATCAGGGAGGTCCCAGCAGAAAGAGCAGCAGGTTGGGTATTTGAAGATAACTGAAGACTTGTTTCAACTAGCAGAAGCTGTTTTTAAAAAGCACACAAAAATTGGAAAATGCATACTGTTCTGCTCACAAAGAAGCAGAATCATTCCTGACAGGTTCTCAGCAACACCCAACTATCTGCAGGTAAGCCAGTAATCACATACAGAAAGAGTTGAACTCACCTAGCTGGTAAAGGGGCTCACTGACTACACAGCACTCCTCAGGAAGCAGCCAAGGTCCAAGAGACACTCTTCCCTCCGTGGCTGGCCCTTATATGAGCCCAGGAGGCTCCACCCTAACCTGGGCCCACCCTTTCTGGTGCCATGGGAAGTACAGGTGCAACCAATTTGCCTGTGCTCCCTAGGCCAGCTACACCCCTTCACCGGGTGCTCAACCACCAGTTCCTCGTGACCCAACGCTTCCCCCAATACACACCTACAGTCTTCCCCACATCAAATCAGCTGTATTTTATTTACATGGCAGCACCGATGAAAAGTCAGAGGAAACAGCCTAAATGCACAGACACACCTTATAGAGCAGCTTTCAGGATTCCTCCTCACACCAAAGTGGAAAAACAACTTGCTTAAGAAAGCAAGATGCCAACTACGCCTTGCCTCTAGCTAAGCACACCCTGCAAAGCTAACCTCTCTGCACCTGTGATAGCACACCAGTAGCATCCCACTCATTTCAAATGCAATTGCTTTGATACCTACTGCACCATGGACAGCAATTGTATCTGTGTTAAGAGAATAAACTAAGCTGTAAACATGCTCTTAAATTCCCTTTTTTTTTAAAATATATAAATAATATTTCAAGCATGGAGGAAGACAAAACAGAAGTCTGGAAACAGCAAGTTCACTCTCATTATCAATGATTTCCCAGCTCATGTGACCGCTTTGTCTGATCATCAGCCTGAGGAGGGCTCTTGAGCCTTTGAGCCAACCACAGAAGAGAAGCTGGACATTTCAAAAGTCAGGGGGAACAGCAATTAAGGTAAAAGCAGTATTTGTTCTGCATATAGCATCCCACTCATCAATACCCAGGTCAGACAAATGCATTCAGTGAGTTTCGTTTTGTTGTTGCATAACCTTGTACGAGGGAGTTAACTTTTTGTTTCTGTATAAGCCATGCATGAAAAACTCTAATGAAAAGATACCGTTGGCACAGAAATAGCTGTAAAGCACTTGAGAAATCACAAATGACTCTCAACTAGGCTTCTAACTATTCCTACCATAGCAAGACTGCTTCTTTCCCCCAATTCCAACTGCTGTTATCTTAGCCAAAGCCTGGGGTCCATCATGGATGCTGGGACCCTTGGTCCTACGAACAGGTCTCTGTCTCTGGGGAGCAGAACATGATTCATCTGAGGAGCTCAGCTCTTCGTACTTCCCTGTGGTCCAAAGAGAGATTGTTAGCACCATGGTAATTCACGTACTACTTAGTACTGATCCTACAAGAGCAACAGAAAATGTTATAAGACAGGAGAGAGTTTAACTAGGTCAGAAAGGGACCAGCAAACCACAATAACAAAGGGTTGGATCTCTGCCTCTTACATCCTCACAAACATTGGAAATTCCAGGACAGAGCAGCTAGTTCTACCCCATATATGTACTGCCACACTTATTAAGCACCTATCTTCAGATTCTATCTTAAAACAAGCAAACTAAAACCCATTACCTGGACCCCTGCAGAAGACCTTGGGTACTGGGGCTGCGTGCAAGTCTATCAACCCCACAATCTTCGTATGTCCATACTTCATAGCCAGTGCCCGCGCTGTGGCTCCAGTGTTATCTCTGGCATCTGCTTTCACCCCCTATAGGAAAACAAGCATTTGAAAAGCTCATAGCAGGCGTGTACTATGAAATAAGATATTCAAGACAGACAAATCGTCTTAGTTCCTCAAGCCCATCAGAAATATAAGCTCACTTTTGACAGTTCAAGCTCCACTAATAAATACCTTTGTTGCCTTTCTCATCATTTGGTCTCAACAACCCCCAAATGCTAAGTAGCCTACTTATACAGCTCTTGTGCATTGCCAGGGGGAGCTAGCTGGTTTTTATCTGAATGCTTTGCATTGCTGCCTCCTCCTGGAAGTAAGCTGGACCATTAAATGAGATATTAAAAACTAGTTGTTTGACACTAAGACACTCGAATGCCAATAAGCTTCAGGGCCAAAACAAGATGTCCACTGGCCCAAGCATATAAGCCTGTGAACACAGCACAGAGTTAACTGAATTAGCTGCTTCCTGATTCAGTCAGGATTCAGGAACATCAGACACACCTTACTCCTGCTTGTGAAAGGCAAGCATTGTACAACTAGAGTACTAGCCCTCAGAAACAGATATGTTCAGAAATCTGGAACTACAGATCAGAGATGACTGTCAAAGATCAAACATAACACTGAGAAGATGGATATTGGTCTTGTGCTTCTTTCTCTGAGGGTCAGAAAGACAGACTTTCATTTATAGAGACCTGTCCGGACACTCACATGATTGAGAAGGTACTGAACAATTATCTCATGGCCAGAAGCAGCTGCTTCCATCAGAGGAGTATATCCATACACAGGCTCCCTAGAGAGGGAAAACACACATAAGAGCTAAAATAATCAAAGATAAAACATGTTACATTTGTCAATACACTGTAATTGGCCTGACATACTCTCAGCCTTCGCCTTTATCTGGTCACAAACTATGTGATACGTTGGCCATTCTACTGCATTCTGGTCTCTTTCAATAAATACAGCAAACATTACTCTGTACAAAAAAAGGCTGCTCCTCCAGCTGCACTCCTACCCCTCAGTGACAGAACCCCAGGACCTAGTGAAGCAAGAACCTCTTGCTGTTCTTAAGCAGTTTAATGTGTATAAACATACAAGCAGATCTCAAGTCACAGGAATTCACTGCACACTTCAAAAATGGAGTTCAGAAGGTGTTGTAGTAGTCTGCTTTCTTTCAGTTTATCTCATAATCAAGCCAGCAATAAATCTAATCTTTCTTCACAGAAATTAAGCAGTAGATTCCTCCTTACTTGCAGTTGGCGTTCGCCCCGTTGTCGAGTAAGAACTTGACCATCTGCTGATGTCCAGCACTGGTACAGTGAAATAAGGCAGTCCAACCATGAATATCTTTCATCTCCAGCTCTGCGCCTTGCTTCAAGAGAACAGAGAATGTTCTTAACTGCATCCCCTCTGCTGGGTCTCTTAGCCACTGCCCCTCTGTGCTGTGATACCAAGAGAGTTTAAATCCCTGTCAGGAAACTGGACTCAACAGAACAAACAACACACTGGTTGCAGCTGATGAAGAATCCTACTCTGTGCATTTAGATTGTGTAGAACGGCTTTACTTATTTCTTAAGGCATACACACCTGGAGAAGGAAGTAAGCAACGCTCTCATTTCCACAGCTGGAGGCCAACATGAGCGGTGTCTGCCCTTCTGGTGTTGGGATGTTCACATTCACTCCTGCCTCCAGCAGCAGATGCACAACGGTGTCATGGCCAATGTAGGAAGCATACATCAGTGGAGTCCAGCCACCGCAATTCTTCTTATTTAAATCCACATCTCCACTAAATAACAAAAACAATTCAGCTGAATCACTGGCCTGGAGCTCGCAGTAGGTGCCTGTAGTCTCTGCTACAACCACGGTACTGAAAGAAAGCTTAAAAGAAATAAATAATCCAGCACTGAAGCCTGTGTAGGAATTCCTGCCAGCTCCGAAAGCTTCCATCAAATCACTGAGAGTTTTTACATCAGCAGCTTTGGCCCTCCACAACTTCACACCTAAGAACACATGCAGAATTCCACAGGGTTGCCCCTGTTGCAATGTTAGACAGACCTGCACAGCAGAGAAAAACCTTAAGTCACTGAGAACAGCTGAGCTGTGCCCTCTCCAACCCCTCCTTACCGTTGAATACACTCCTGCACCACTTCATACTGGCCGATGGAAGAGGCTGTGTGCAAATCCAGGGGAACATCCAGCTCTTCCCGACACAGCATCTGACCAACCCCATGCCACATGGAAAGACTGCGGCTCAGCAGCTCGGACTCGCTGGCTTCATCACTCAGCTCTGACATTCTGCCCTGAGCAAACAAAGCAAAGCAGAACTTCTAGATGGCTGATCTCTGTTTTCCACAGAATCCTGCATCACCTCTCAGCTCCCTGGTACACCAAGGCTTGGAACACGAGGTCAGTTCAGAGGCAGAGTTTCAAATTCCTACCTTTACTTCGATCCCCTCCTTATCCTGATGTGGTTTGAAGAATTAAGGCTTGCCAAGGAGTTTTGGTGGCAGTTCTTTCTTACAGAAGTAGACTCTGGGATTTGAATACACTGGAAAACAAAAGCCGATAATGCTAAAAACATCTTTTAAATCACATTTTAAGATGTCAGAAAGCCTGGCTTTATCTCCTCCATTTATAATCAGAACATGCCTAAGGCAGCTTTGGACAGTTACATGAAGAGAAGACATTAAACTCCTACTTACGTGCCGATGGCACACTTAGTGCTGCACAAAAGAACGTAATTCTTTGCCTGCATGTTTCATAACTCACAGACAGAATTAAGAATCTGCGTCAGGAGAAGCACTAAAAACACCTGACCTGAAGTACAGCCTAAACTCAAATTCAGTCATTAATAACAACTGTCCACTGCTCTCAAAATCAGTTAACACCACCTGAACAGGGTGCACACTTCATTATGTTATCAGATTATAAGCACATTGCTTCTGCTGTCTGTCATTTCTGCAGCAGCCCAGTTCTGTCTCCATGAATCCTGGACATTGCTGAAGTGCTTTGAGCAGCAGTGCACCTGCCCCATTGTTGTGTGAGCACATCCACATTCTGCAGACAGTAACTTAATTACAAAGCTAACAACATTTCAGGACTGTCTGAAAGGTCTATCTTCCATTCACAGCCTCGGGAAACAATCACTTATTAATCATTTTAACTACTCACAGGAGAGTTTTCCTGTTTGGTACTTCATAAAAAGCTCTTTGACACAGACACATCCATCATCTGAGGTCTTCAAGATCTGGTTTCAGGCTACGTCTGTGTCAATCCAATGAGAAGTGCTCTCTCAGCCCTGCAGTCTCATTGCCTCCCATTGTGCCTTCTGGGGTTTGATGGATCCCACCACATATTACACAGGGCAGCTAAGCTAACACAGACATTTTTCCTACCTGATAACTTCTTACCAGTTTAACTCCTCAGACCGATTCATACAAGGGCCATACAAATGCTACATTTGGCACCAATTAATAACAAAGAAAAGACAGCACAATAAGCTTTTCAGTAGCGGCTGCTCTTTCGATCATCTCAGCTGTAACATTAGAAAGCAAACATGCTTTTGAGAAGAATCAAGAGACTCTCCTGCAAGCACCAGCCGCTTTTTTTTGACACCATAACAAAGTCCTTTTAACTCCTACCTCTTCACTTCCCATCTGATTTTTTCCTCCCACATCTTGCTTCCTTTCCCCCCCCTTAACCCCTTCGTTAATTTGTTAGGGCCACAGAAGAACCACCCTTTCTTCCTAAACAGTATGTGTTAGTAATAAATAACTCCTTCCTCAAGGTATCTGCACGAGCACCTGTTCCACCTAATAACAGCAAACCCAATGTATCACGCTAGCGGGACACGAGCCTTGTGCAGGAACACACAGGGCTAAAAAAACATAGGAAATCCTGCATAATTAAAAACAGAATGTAACAATCAAGGAACAACACAGTGGAAGGGTGATACGGGAACATTTACAGACTGTTCTTGCATTATGGCAAAGCAATTAACCTGACATTCAATAGAAGCCTTCCTCAACCCCATGAGCCAGACTTCTTATTTTAGCATATCATCACCCATCTACTCATCAAGTCCAGCACTCCACTGAGCAGAGACTCAGAGCAGGCAACCCACACCACACCGTCCTACCTTCACGGTACAGAGAAGAAAACCAGAAGGCAGGAAAAAAGAAAAAAAAAATATAAGAACTAGTAAGAAAACTGCAGTAAACAGAACCTTAGCATCCGTTTCGATAGGATAACTCCAAGAAGAAGCAAGTCATGTTAGAGAAAAGGAAGTAGAAGAGCAACATTAAAGCCTCAGAGGCCCTCAGGCCCCGAGAAGGCAGGCCGGGCCTACAGCCGCCGCAGGTCGGCACGGCAGGGTGAAACACTCTGACCGCACCGCTGCAGGGCCCACCGAAGCTCCAGGCGACACAGGGGTGGTTGTGCAGGCTGCTGCAGATAGGCGAGCCCTTTGCAGCGATACAACGCGCCGCGCACCGCACTCCTCACCTGCACGCCCGGTACGCTCCACCCCCGGAAGTGCACGCAAAGAATGCCGGGAAGTTCCGCCCCCGTCGCTCATCGGTACTATAAGTTCCAAGAGCCTCCTCGGCGGAAGAGATAAGCCCCGCCCACAGCAACAGCGGACCAATAAATGATGCCACTCGCAAAGGGGCAGGCCGTCGAGCGGCCAATGGGATTCGAGCGCCGCGGCAGGGCGGGTGCTTCCAGTAGGCGTTACGGTGCCCGGCAGTGGCTGAGGTAGGGGCAAAGCAGCCCCGGGAGGGCGTGGGGCTGTGCTGCCGCTGTGTGGTCTCCTCCATTTATCAGCTACTTCTTTTCATCTCGCCCTGATGTTGGGGTCGGGACACGCGTGGGGCCGCTCGGAGGCGCCCAAGGACCGCTGTGAGGGCAGCGGGGCCGGGCCGGGCCGTGCTGCGCTGGCCGTGTTGTCATGGAAGCAGGCGTGAAATGCGCGTGCGTAGCGCTCGCCGCCATCTTGGCAGTTGTCGTTACTGGGTGGTGCACCGTCCTAAACATGCCAACCTTTTCTAGCAGCGGTACTGATGTGCACCCACTTTTGATGGCCCAGGAACCACACAACCGTGGCAACGAACTTTTAAAAGTGAAGCTTTTATGTGCGGGTTAAACTTCTAACTTGTTGGCTTAATAGTAGTTCCCCGTTGAGCTGTCCTGGTTTTTTCTTATACATGGAAGGGAAATGCAAGGAGAGAGCTTAAAAATATTTTAAGATGTCAAAGTCCAAGAGCTTGTCTGGTCTCAACTGTTTTGATATAAATGCAGTGAGACAAAGCCAGCATAAACCACTTTACCTGTCATTTGATTTGTGAGGAGAGGAAACAGGGAAGTTAGGAGCAACGGAGGGCAGGCAGCCCTCCCTGCCAGCACAGGCAGTGAGAATGGCCTTTCTTAAGGAATCACATTCCCACCCTGGGAGCACTGAAGGTTATGCTGACCCCGAATGCACACGTTTTGTTCTTGCTCTGTACTGATGTTATGCTTTTCTCTCCTGAGGTGTACTTTCATTTGGTGGAAGGTTGGATGTTTAAATGGCCTCAGAAGAGCAAAGTGAGGATGCTGAGCATCTGTCTGAGCCTCCTACAGTTCCTATTGGGAGTAACAGCACATTTCGATGGGGAGATATACTTGCTGCAGTGAAAGACCATCTCCCATCTCTGGACTCCGACTCTTCTACAGTAAGCACTGCAACCTGCCTGTCCTTCTCATCGGCTTTTAGGAAAAAATCCCTGTTCATTGCAGGGGAGTTGGGCTGGATGGCCTTCAGAAGTCCCTTCCAACTCTAAGGAGTCTGTGACTATGATTCTATTTACTTGTTTACTCTTGACTATTGTTACTGTGTATATTAATCCACAACCTTTTGTTTTACCTCTATTAGTCAGAGTGTAACGACCGTCTTTTCTCACTGTATTCTTTGGAATTGAAGGTGGGACTGATTTTTCCAGGTGCTAAATAATGCCAGATTTGGAAGAGATGGGTTGTGGGCATCTTGCAGAATGACCACACATTTTTTTCTTAGCTTGCTCTGTCAAAAATATAGCATGAAAAAGAATCATACTGCTGATTTAAAACCAAATGCTAAGATTTTATCGTGGATAATATTGTGCTATTCAGTTTAGTAATGTGCTGGCCAGACAATAGGCCTGTTAGCATGGTTTCCTACAGTTGAGGGTCTCAGGAAAGTCATATTCTTGAAGTCTTTGTGGTCCATTGGAAAAGCATTTGGCAGATATTTGATTCCCGGATTCTACTTCTTTCTCTGCCTGTAGTTCTCACAAAACCACGTTGATTTCTGTTCTTCAATTCCATCTGCAAAGAAATACAATGCTGTTAACCCTTCAATATAAAGCATGAGGTTTATAGACACTGTGAGGTATTTTTCACCCTGATGTGTTTTTTTACTTGCTGGGTCCTAATGGCTGGGACAGGCTGCCTATTGGCAGCTAAAGATCTCTGCTCACAGGACATCAGCAATCTGGTGGAAATTCTAGTTTAGTTACTTAGAGCAACCATTGCTTTTTAATATGTGTTTATGCAGTATGGATTTAGGGCCAACACTCGGGGATGATTTCGGGTTGTTGTTGTTCTAAAAGCATACAAAAAAGTTCTGACAAAGTGATGGTTTTGTATCTTTGTGCCAAGTAAGAATTTATAACTCTAAGTCATGTTGAATCCTTTTTGTTTTTCTTTTACTCTTAAATTACATTCAAATTCTTTGTTTCTGTCACATGTGGAACAAATTTCCTGCCGAAGGAGCTGCAGCAGTCTGCTTGGCGCTTACATGCTACCCTTAATTTGCATTCAAAAGATCTGCTTGTATGATCCCTCTCCTGCTTACTGTACAGCAGTAGCTTGCTGAGCCTGTGGTTTCAGAGCTGCGCCTTTGTCCCAGAGGTTTCCCATTGTGTGAAGATACATTTATGCATCTGAGATCTGTACCTCAGTGGGCTGTGCTCCTACATTGAGAGGGGGTGCTGACAAACTGCATGTTATGCTCTGAAGTACTTCCATTGTCCTGCAGTGCGTTTTATTAAGAGAAAAGAAGTTGCACTGCAGTTTCCTCTAAGTTAGGAAAACATAATTATGCTAGAGAGAGTTCTCCAAAGGGTAAGCTATTGAAAAGACATACTTAGAAAACAGACAAGCAGGGAACCTGGGTCCTGGCTTCTGAGAAGCTGCTTATTCTCCTTTTTTCATAACAATTAATCTCAAACAGATATCTTATGTTCAGATAAGAGTTTTTTTCCAAAGCTGTTAAAATTCTGCCCAACCAAGTGTGGCAATTTAACATCTTATGTGGTTTCTGTTTGTTTGTTTTTTTATTATTTGGTGGGTATTTTTACTGCTGTAGTTTGCTCAAATGTTAGGTCAGTGTAAAACAGCCTGAGTGTTGGGCTATCAGGTTGCCTAATGAAGGTGTATCTGTAAACTGTGGTTTCTGAACTTCAGTCAAGTGGTGACAACATGGAGTTTGTCACCTGAAAACGGTGGAAGTCACATTTTCAGTCTTTCATTTAACTTCTCTTTTTCATTGTTGTTGATAGTCTGACTGTGAGAGTGATGGGGAGCTTTTCATCTTCCAGCGAGAGCAACCCAACTTGATTCCTGACCTGTCAGATGAGCTACTGGAATTTTCCCTGGAAGACTCAGACGTGCAGGTTGTGACTGTTGTGTGCAGGCTGTATTACTGTAAACCTTCTCTTCCAACCACCATTTTCTAGTTAGAAAGATCATACAAATACGTATAGGCTGACAATCACATCAAGTTCTGAAGGAAGATGCTGCTCACTGACCTTATGGACCTCTCTGTAATAAGCTCAGTACTGGAAAGTTACCTGCAGCTCAGCTGCTGAGGGGTTCTACCCTCCATCTGTGCATTAACGTAGCACTGCCATGGCTTCTGAGTTTTTGAGGGTTTGAAATAGTTTCAGCCATTACTTTACATATGTAGAGAAAGAGTTACTATGGCAGCATATTATTGAGGATCCATACGAAGCTTATCTCTTGTACTGCTATTCTGAGATACCATGTTTACAATACATCTGCAGTGATGAAGACTAGCCATCATAAGAAGCTATAAGAGAAGCCAACTGAACCCATTTCATCATGGGAAGGCTAACCTGCTATGCTGCTTTTCCTCATTCATTAATCTCGGTGTAAGAAATGTTGTATGGTGAGCAGATAGAAGGCAAATAAATTTCAAGAATGTTTAGCACATCCTGAAGCTGTAGTGTTTGCAAAGTGAGGTCTTACTGTTTTCTGTGATGGACATGGTGTGTGCTGTTACCAGATGGTGTCTGAGCTAGAGCTGCTATTTGCCAATCATTTGTTTTGGTTTAGCATTGGTTCCTATAGCTCACGGGATGTGACTTTTTGTATGTATGTATTTTTTTTACTGATAGAAAACAGAAGAAAAGAAATGGAATGGAGATCTGAAGAGTCTTGGCCATCAGGAAAAAACAGATGGTGCCCAAGTCATTGCAAAAGAGTGTGTTCAAGTGATTAAAGATGAGGCTTCCAGTCTTTCCAGCCATACTAAAGAAATTCCAAGCCAAAAGGAAGCTGTTCTTGCAGATTCCACAGATGGACTTGAAGAGGAAGAACCAGGAAGGCAACAGACCAGGGAAAAAGGGAACTCTCACATTAATACATCACTGTTATTGGGGGAACTGTGCAGTAAAAAAGAGAGAAGAAAGCTGATAGAGACAAAGATACTCTCAAAAATGTTTCTAGAGCCTTCACCAGGCCACCCTGAGCTAAATAATAAGCCTCCTTCAAGTGGCATTAGCAAAAGTCTAGAAAGAAGTGCTAAAGAAGAAAGTTCTGCAGCTGGCCATCTTCAAGAACTAACCTGTCTGTCACTGCAGGTGGGTGGCCCAAGCAGTTTGATAGAGCACTGCTCATTCAGGAGAGAAGCTAGTGATTTGCTTCTGGAGTCCTACCAAAATAAGAAACCAAAATGCCAAATTCTGTACGTGACAGCGTTTTACTTTGTTGCTTTTGCTGATGTCCTGAATTTGGGTTTTCTTGGGTCGTGTGCTGTGCAACCTACCAAAAAGCTGTCTTTATGTCTCATGGAGATGCCCCTGCCTGCCCACAATGGTAGCAAAAGCTGTTGGTCAGTAGCATGGTTAGTGATCGTATTCACAAACACCAACCATGGCATCTGTCCCTAGGAAAGCAGGGATCTCTTTTGTTTGTTAAAACAATGAGCTTTTTGGCCTGCCAGCATCTTGTCTTTTCTGTAGAACTATGGTAATATAAGTTCACTTGAATTATTTATTTCTTCCTTAATGTTCATATTATATAATGAACTTACATGTCACTTGTAGTGGAAATGCTAAGTCATGGCCTGAAGCAGTGATGGAGCACTTGGTGGGAAGGCAGGGCCAACCCAGGGGAACTCAGGTGCATGCAATGCACTGAGTGACCGGAAGGGCTGGAGCCAGGATCCACCCCTTCCCAGCCCTCATTTAAGGGTTGGCAGTGGAGGTGAGGGTATTTTGCTGCAGATCCCTGCCTACCTGAGGCCTTCCAAAGGTATGCAGCTCTTTTCCTTCATTCCTGTATCCATGGCTGCTGTTTTGGGGCTCCTTCTCATTTGCTGTAGTCAGTGACTTTGCCACACTGCTAATATCATCCTATTATAGCGTTACACTTATGTGTTTATTGTATTTATGTATGGCAGGCTAACCAAACAGATTAACACAAAGAGTTTAAGTCAAAGGAACTTTTATTTTGTAGCAGCCTTTTGGTGGCGATTTTTTCCATCTCACTCTGGTTGTCTTTCAGAATACTGAGAACTGGGATCTAGACGAGACTTCTGCAGAGCTGAAGCAGCAGAAAAATACACATAACACTCATGCAGAAATTGCCTTCTCCTCCGCAGATTATGGTAACACTATTAAACTAATAGCAACTATACTGAAAACACGTAAAAACAAGTAAAACTCGGTTTCATGTGTTTGTCATTCCCTGCTACATCATCTGTTATGCTTAGGTCATAGTGGGTTTTTTCTTTTTTTTTTTTTGTAAGTTCTTTAAAACACAAAGCTTCCTCTGGGTCTTGCTTCTGTGGCTTGAAATCAGTGCTTTGTGGCCTGTAATGGCCTAGGGCAAGACAGATGGAAGTTTGAAGTGAGTTTAGTCAGAGCTGGATGACAGCGGCGTCCTTATCTTTCCCTTTCTCTCTGGTTGTAGAGAAAGGTACAATGGTGAAAAGGGTATGTTGGGCAGAAGACCGCAAATAACTATCTTTTCTTTGCTGCTCTTCTGTAGAGACCTTCAGAGGTAGATCTGAAAAGCAGCTCATGGAAAAGCTAGAAGAGCTGTGTGACAGGCAATCCAGGACACTGTCTTCACGCTGCAGGTGGCCATCAGCCAAAATCTCGGCTCAAGAAGAGCAAGAGAACAAGAAGTAGGTCCTTCCCTCCAGTTGTCATATACAGTAGGTGGTCACTATTGGCAGTAGAAGCTCATGGTGCTTTTCTCTGTAGAAAGCTTATGTTGTAGTTGGAATATGCTACAGTGGCATTAAAGGAGAAAACTAAGGCTTGGTCATTCATGTAAGTTTGATCATTAACTGTCAGCATCCTGCTACTTTAGCTTTCTCCACCAAATGTGAGTTTTCTCTAGATCTTAGCAGACACACTTGGGAAAATCAGGGAAACAAAGCTGAGCAAATGGTCATGGCCGTGTTTTGTGGTTTTTTTGTAGTTTTTAGTATTTCTAGGATTTGCAGTTTCTTTTACTGGTCCCAATTTAGCTGAAGTATGAGATGCCTTTTTCCTCTTCTACGGTATTCATTTCAGTGTCAGTGCATTTTGCAGGGTTCTTTGTGAAGGAAAGGGGTTTCCAGCCTGCTCAGAGGGAGCAAAATCACTGGTATGGTACAGAGGTGTATGGGAACTGTTGAGTCCCAGCCTGAATCACTGATTGAGCACCTGGGGAAAGGACCTGGTCAGCCCTGGGAGCACAGGTGAAGGCAATTCAGTTGTGCGATGGCTGCACCTCTCTTAGACCCCATTGAAAGGCTATCTGCTGCTGGGGAAGGATTTCTGGTTGGGGATCCCTCCCTTGTGGAGTTTTCCCCTGTGAGCCTAGATTTTCAGAGATGGGTGAGTACTTTTCCTTTCCCTTTGTTATTGCAGTAGTACGCTTCCTGTATCACTATTCCACCACGCTGATCTTTCTGATTGTTACAAGCGGAAGTAATAGTGGAACAAACTTAAGTGAAAGGTGAAAAGCATCCTTGTTGCCAAAAGAGAGAAAACCATGAAGGTGATTTGCATATTTTTTTTTGTGCCGTGAAGGATAAAATGGAATTGCCGAAGGAGGCAGAGAAGAAAAAGGGGCCTGTTTTTTTGCTGATTGACACTGGGCTCTTTTCAGACCTATAAGTCCTTTGTTACTGTAACTGCCTGCCTTTGTTCTACAGGGTAGTTTTACAGTGTCAGCTTTTAAGAACTAAATATCCCTCATCATGCTGCTGTGATCTGTGCTCCTAGGGGGAACCTGAATCTTTGAGTTCATTTCTGAAGGGTGATGGATGGTAGGCAGAAGCAGAATCTGAGTCTGCAGTAGCTGAGTGCTAAGCTCCTTTCACAATCCAATTTTTACTGTAATCTGTGCCCTGCAGGACATCTTGTCTTGATAAGATGCAGGAAATGCTGAAACAGTGTTTTCTGTACCTAGGCATGTTGCCTTCCTCTCATCTTCACCAAGTTCTCTGAGGATGGATGCAGTGAGATTACAGCGCCTGCCAGAGCCTCTAACTGTGTACATAGATTTAAGAGATGCTGAACCAGAGAAGTCAGTAACATTCCCTGATGAGAAACAGAGGTAAATTCTAGCTTTATTATTAGCGAGAAGTCAGTAGCAATCAGTGGAAAACTGAAACCTTCTCTCTCTATCTCATTCTTGTGAAATGTAACGTTAACTTCCACACCTCTGTGACCTTAGTAGGAAAGCGTAGCCCACAGCAGAGCATGCAAGTACTCTGAAGGGAGAATAACTTTACTCGAAACAAGTAAAGGTGCAGGAAAGGAGACAACACAGAAAAGACATGCAAATTGTCCAGGGAATAACAATTTTCTGTTCTCTGAAGGAGAGAGCGGTGACTGCAAGGCAATGATTGCAGCTGTTGGTAGGAATTGAGCTAACATTCTGACAGCACTGTGTATGAAATGGCTTTCCCTGACTATGTTCATGACAAGCAACTGTTGGTGCTGATTTCTCAGTCTCCTATGTGACAAGAAGGCCCCATGTAGTCGGTTCTTGGAAACCAGATTCACCTCAGTGTGCAACAGACTCTAGCAAACATCTTTCTTAAAGGTAAAGGTATCTGAGATAGCTCTATGTTCCCTTCTCAGGATGCATGTTTATGAGAAACCTTTTTAGTAACAAGCAAAGTGTGGTTAACACGTTGTGATCTAGAGTTGCTTGAATGCTTTTTTATTTCTAGAATAATACAGTTAGGCACTATCAGTAAGACCTAGAGATCTGCTCCAGGAGTCTCTCTGCTTCTTCTTGATGGCCCTAAACTTGATTCTTGGAAGTGACTAAAAGTCAACGCTCAGTTTGAACACTGTCCAATTTATTTCACAGTGCAGGCGACAGCTCCACTGATGAAGATGAGACTGTGACTGTTATGGATGAAGAAGAAAGGAAAATGTAAGAGTCTTTACCTTGACCATAATTCAAGTGATGTGATAGTTAACTTTTTTTCTGAAATCAAATAGTGATTAGAGTGGGAGCTCACATAAGAAAGTATCTCTGTTTCTCATATTTACATCAGAAGTGTCCAGCCTAATAATGTTTCAAGTCTGGACCTGGAGTTCTCTTGCATGGTAAAGATACTGAAGTTAGAAACCAACTGTCAATGTGTGAGACAGTATAGCACCTTGCATCTTTACAGCTGCATGGCAACGAGTTAAAGAAAGTAGCAACCATGAGTGGCTGGGAAACCTGGCTCTTTCTACAGACAGGTTAGAGTGCCGTGAGAACTGTTTTAAATTGTAAAAGACTCAAAACCTAACTTTCAAAATGTTGTAGGGAATTGACTCAGTCACGCCTTTATTTTTAGAAATAATAAAGTAAGCTGGAATGTTGATTTAAGTGTGTGGAATACACTGTGTGGGAAGGGATGCTCACAGCTCCCCATAATTGTTCTTCTGTATGTTCTTATATACAGTTATGGAATCCTAAACTGTAGATTCTTCAATAGGCACGGATGCCAGCCCTTTCCTGTTACTAAATTCAGGCCTTGATTCATACTTATAGGTAGTTATTCATCCATTTAATGTGAAGTAGGTATGACATTTTAAACATCTCACTGCATTTATACTGTGTTATATTTAGGAGCCTGATGCATGGGAGTTCACATTTCAGCAGTACAGTGGACAAAGCAGAACATTTTGTATTGTTTTGCCAGCCAATTACTCTTACTTTTTTGTTTTTTAAATAGTCTGAAAGAACAAATGATTCGACAAGGAACAAAGCCAACTACTCAGCATAATTTGTAACATCTAATCCCAAACCAGCATAAAGCAGGGGTGAGATATTGATTGGGGAGCTCTCACTGGCACTGATGCAAATGCAGGTGTCACATCAGTGTAAATCTGGAGTGATGGAGAGCTTAGCTGAGTGTATTTTTGTGTTTTACTGTTGCTAAAGTAAATACACATATGAAACACGTGGCAAACATTCAATTCAGAAATACACTGTTAATTTATCCACTGAGTGGTCAGATAATCAGTGCCATCTCTAGCACTATGCTGTAAGGCTGTTGTCCAATACATGCTTCTGTCCTAAAATTCCTGCTTTATTTTCTGACTCTACTGAAGTAGGCAGGAGAGCACAAGACAAATTTGGTTGTCTTACTAGAAACAAACAAAGGTCAATAACTCTCTGGAACTTAGAAATGTATCAATAGAACCCTTCTTTCTTTCTCACCTGCTCTGTTCTAGTTTGACTTACTCTGTGGTAGAGAGAGAGGACAAAAATCTGCAGATGCTGATTTCCATGCTGATGTGCCATTTGTTCAGGGCTCTTATAGTAATTCTCTTCTGACTGTAATCCAAGAAAGGGAAACAAATTCCCAATAAGATCAAATGGTGTTCTGTCACTGACTTGTTTGTTGCTTATGTGCTGGTACTGCTATCAAAGGCTATTATCTGTGTTGATGCCCCATCCTTGTTTCGAGATGCCCCTCGTGAGAAGCTCTTTGGTGTGTAGGTTGTTTGGTTTTTTTGGTAATGCTCTATCTTGATTAAATCTTTATTTTATCAGCAGGAAGAATTGCTCAGGGAAGTGCCTGCTACTGCAGCAACTCCGTAGAGTCCGTAAAGAGGCCTCAGAGCTTCTTCACAAAGCATCTGCCCCAGCTGAAGGACTCAAGGGCATAAAACAGGATCCAGAAAGTCTGGAAGAGGTGGATGCCTTTAAAGTCAGTCAAAATGAAAATCTTAAAGCGAGAGAAGGGATGAATGAAGTCGTTTCCAAGAAACTGGTGAGGTTGGAGCCAGAGAAAAGAAATACCTCCTTGTCAAGCCAGAGAGACAATGGAGCTGATATAGAAACAAAAAATATGATGAAAGCTGAGAAGGTTCAACATTCAGGAAACACTTCAGAATCTCCCCTACCTACAAAAGAATTTCCAAGGTATCACACGAGAAAAGTCACCAGTGATTTTCATTATGGCTTATCCGATTGTGTAAGATTAAAGAACGCTACTTGTGCAGTATGTAAGTTGAAGCAAAAGGATGTGTCTGGTTTTCTTACCTAGGAAGTCAGCTAAGCCTGGCAGCTGTTGTCTAACATTTTTAGATGCAGACAGACTTAGTAGGTCAAAGAATTGGCCTGATATTAGACATAGTAAGTTTGGTCACTTTCTCTAGGCTTTGAACATGGATAAGAGGAGGATAACAGTATCGATCTGCATTATTAAGGATAAAACTGAGATTTACTACACAAGTATCATAGAAAATAGGTCTGGAATGGCCCATTTCTCTGCATCAGTATAAGTTGAACTACAATCTATTCCTTTCCTCCCAATCTTTATGCAACCTAGTCTTGAAATCTTCAATGGTGAGGATTCCCTGACTCCCCAGGTAGTACATTTCACTGCTTGATTATCCTGACAATTTAAATTATCCTAGCTCCAATTGAAGTTTATTTCTTCTTGTGTTCCTCATGACATGGAAAATGGTTTATTCCCTTTCTTAGCATTAAAAAAAACACCCTTACAAACTGGAAGCTGCGTAGCACGTCTCCTTGTATCATCTTCATTTCCCCTGAACGAAAAGCAATTCAATTCTAAGTCTGTCATCAAGAAAAGAAGGGCGAGAGCTCAGAGAGCAAAGTGTAAGCGCGAGGAGCTGGTTATACCACAGAAACACTCCAGAAAGCTAGAAATGAGAAACAGCAATGGTAACAATTGAGGAAATCAGGGAGTTTGCTCCACTTATTCCTTAGGCTCAGTAGAGTGCGTTCTGCCTTAGGTCTAATTTCAAACTGAGATCAGGTAGCCAACTTGTGCACCTGCCCATCTATTTGGGAGATCTCCTTTATGCTGACTTTTCAGTAGTTATATTCTGCCCACCATCTTTAACGTGGCATTTAATGTTTTGGCATGACATAGAAGCCCTTGAAAAAAAATTAGAATCTGCCTGCTCCAGAGACTGTGACTTTTTCAGTGTTAAGCAGTTGTCTACCCTACCACTAAAGCACTCAAGCTAACATGTGCTTGGTTTAAATGGCACGTGGTTCATTGTAGGTGGTTTTGTCAAGTGATTCCTGATATTAAAGCTCAGTGCTTCCATCAGTTCTATAAAACACCATTTTGTCTGCCTGTAAGCCTGCCGTATAAATGGCAGACTGTGGCTTGGCAAGCCGTTGCTGAGTAAAGCATCACAGTGATTTTAACAAATTTCAGTTTTCTTTCTTACTGTTCTAATCATTGGATACCTGAGGCTTGCGGGCTTGTGAAGAAATTGAACTTATTGTTTACTGTGGAAATGGCCAATTAAACCTTGTCACAGACATTGAAATACAGAAAGGCAGGTCTTGCTTCAGGGAAGACTTGTCACTGATGAGCGCACAGAAAAGGAAACAGAGAAGACTGACTGTTTTGGTGGGGGGGAAAGGGATTGAAATCTTGAACAAGCCTCTGCTAAATGGCATGTTTTGGTCTCCAGCCAGTAGTCACCACTTATCAGAGGTTTGAGGTCTGCTCCTTTCCTTTGCTGTTTTTACATAGTCAGTTTAAGCCAATGACAAGTTCTTGTGGTCCCCTACCTCCAACACCATATGTGCTTTCTAAGACTATTTTAGCCTTTCAAATCATGATTCACCCTCAAGCGTACGGTATAAATATGAGGGGGGAAAAAAAAATGTAAACAGAAGAACAAGGGTGTTTTCCTCCCAAGTAAAAAGTCAAAGCAAAGAAGAATCTGTATATTTTTCAGGACAGAAGAAAGTGACAGACAGCTATCCCAAAAGGAAGAACAGATGAAAGAGAAACATATGAGACATGGATCCCAGGAGTGGCTGGAGAGATCACAGCCTCAGCAGTCAGTTACTGGAAAGCAGCTCATGGCAGAGAAAGCACCTGTTTTGTTCCACATGGTTAGTAGCTCAGCATAGGACTGTCCCTTTCAGAGTGACTTCCTGGCCAAATGTAGATGTGGTCCTAGAAGCAAGAAGTCATTTTTGTTGCGCTGTTTAAAATCTGTGGGGTGTTTTTGTTTGTTCTGTTCTTTGTGGGGCAGCATTACCTGGATAGGCAAGCAGTCCTACGGCTCTTCTCCCACGTTAATGACTTTTTTTCCCACCTCTGCTGTATGTAGCGTGCTCCTTGTATAGCTGCCCACCTGGCTTGGTGTATGAGGGCATGGCAGGAATCCTGGCTTGCTGAAGTCACCAGGCTCAGAGTCATTTAATTCACTGGAGCCAGACTTTCACATGTGATCTTTCATAACTTTTTGGGAAAACTGTTTTCACTGTTGTACTTCTAAAACAACGTCTATGCTGAGTACCGTGTAGCAGTTTTGTATTTCGCTTCTGTGGGCATTTGTGAATAAACAGTTGTTGAGGATTGTGATTTTAATAATAAATCTGGCTTTTGGCTGGAGCCCCGATTAAGGGAATGCGAAATTATCCTATTGTTTCCTAAAACATGGCTCAGAGAACAGAGCAGTGTTTCCTTCTGAGAAGATTTGTATATGTGATCCTAATTCATCCTTGCACTGATTTCAGTGAGCAAAGAATGTAAGAGGAGATAAACTATACAGTTTGTCCACAGGTTCACCATAACGACTTATCTGGACTAAAAGCAATGACAAAGTGTGACCTAACCTCAGGGCTGGGCTATTCACATGTGCTTGGTTTTTAATGAATTGAATGCTGTATTTCTGCAGATTAAGAGCTCGTGTTTTATGTTGGATTAGTCACTGTCAAGAAGTAGAGGACTAACAAACTACCAGGTGAATTTCTCCTTTATCAAGCTGCTGTGGAATGGACAGGGCACTGCGCAGGGCTCTGTTCCCGTAACACCTTTGGTCCCTGTTCTAAAGGCTGTGAACTCAGCCCTCAGACTTGCTTCTTGCTCAGTCTGCCGGGAGGTGCTTCCAGATTCCAGTTAGCCCTTATTAAGATGCAGGCACTTTCTCATCAGAAATATACTTGAGCTTTGCTAACTCATTCCTTGCAATGCACCGAATGATTACTGGATTGTGCTGCATCTTGATCATTTCCCATATTTGCTGCACTGACGCCAACGAAATGAAGATAAAGACCCGGTACTGCAGTTTCAAGTACAGCTCAGGGTGTACCTACCTTGTAGTCTTGCTGTAAATGAATCACAGGGTAAATGTACCCCTCGTAGCTTTAACTGTATGACTGCCAGTCGGTCAAGGCAGTGTGGACGTTGGCATAAGCTAACCAGTGCGGCCCAACTGCTCACTGGTCCCTACAGTAATGGACAGAGTGCATGGACAGAGCGTGCCCAAACAAATGAGACACCGTTGATAGAAACAAAATCAGCACAACCCAGAATTTTTATTACAGCTTTTTCCTACTGCAACTTTACTCTTCATTCTGCTTCAGCAATATTCATTATTAAAACTAAGAATGAAAAATGGATCAGCATCATCCATCAAATGCAAGTCGTTTATAAGATTACTTGAAATTCATCTTGACAGCAGCCTTTTTTGTCTTTGAGTTAGAACAGGCTTTTCTCTTTTTTTTTCCTCATCTGCACACAGGAAGGCAAAAAAAAAAACCCAACCTTGAATGTTTTGACACTTAAAACTAAAGAAGCTGTAATTTGGCAGCTGTTTCTCTCAGTGAAAATATCTAATATCTATATATAAACATGTATAGCCAAAGAACAAGCAGAAATGCTTGACAAAGTAGCACACTTTGAAAGTTGTTTTCAAAGCCCTTTGTTTTGGCAATGATAGATGTTCAGATCTGGAACACTTGTCGTAGTTTCCAGAATTCCTCTGACTGTTTTTAATGTCAATAAATAATTGAATTGCATAATAATCAGAGAGGAAGTTTAGAAAGTCTGTAATTACTGTAGCTGAGGTGCTCGGAAAGAAACGTAAAAGAAAATGCAAAATAAAAGCTGCGTGATAGTTACATTACAGTTGTTGTCTAAAATTCAAACGCAGTGAAATTGAGATTGAACGTTGCTGGGTTTTAAGCGAGTTCAGTCAAACTCTGCAGCACTCTGTAGGATGCACTGCTATGAGCAAGGATCGGCTTTGCAAAGAGCACTTTCAAAACTGCGCGGGTAACGTGAGATACCAAGAGCTAACCTTCAGGGTATTTCAGCATCTGAAGAAGGGGCTGATATGCAGTGGCATTTTCAAGGCAAGCAAGTACCCAGTTCCCATGGAAATCAGCAGTTTCATTCTCTGAATTCTACCTGTCATTCAGATACTAAGAAATGCAGGCTGTTCGTGCATTCTGACCCAAGTCTTGCTTTCAAAAATGCACGGAAGAGTCTAATGTAATTATTTGCTTATTCTGCCCCCACCCCAACTTTCGCTTAAACTTAAGACTGACGTAAGTAGCTTTCTTCTGAAAACAGACCCTTAGCCACGTTTTAACCTTTGGGTCTAGTTCAGAGCTGGTTTAAGCACCTGCAGTTTTGCTGAAAGCCAGTGCTGACGTAATCCGTGTTGTAAGGTCAGGTTGAATTAATAGCTTAAAGTAACACGTAGGTTTTGGTCAAGTGTTTGAGCGGAGTGTTCTTTACAAGGGAGATAGGGAAGGAATGCTGTGCAACGCATGAAGCGGTTACCTGGAAGATGTAAAAAGAAAATAGGTGTAGTGGAAATGCTAAGTCAGGACTTAAAGCAGTGATGGAGCACCTGGTGGGAAGGCAGGGCCAACCCTGGGGAGCTCAGGTGCATCTGATGCACTGAGTGACCGGAAGGGCTGGAGCCAGGATCCACCCCTTCCCAGCCCTCATTTAAGGGCTGGCAGTGGAGGTGAGGGTATTTTGCTGCAGATCCCTGTCCGCCTGAGGCCTTCCAAGGGTAAGCAGACTTTTTCCTCTGTGTCTGTGCCCAGAGCTGCTGCGCTTGGGCTTATTCTCACTTGCTGCAGCTTATGACTTTGCTACCCTGCTATTATTGCTGTTCTTTCCATCGTGTTACAGCGTTACAATGGATTTGACCTGTCATTTAATGGATCTTGCCTATTATAATGGGGTAGCTTAGTACTAATTTTGATTTCCGTGTTACGTTGACACATGGGTAGGATGCAAGTAATAATAGTTGCTTTTGCCTGGCTCAAATCTGATTTATTTATTTGTTTTACTGTTAGGGAGCAACACAAGCAGGTTACTCTGTAAGAGGAAACTCATTGGGAACTAAAGGTATCGGCAAGGCGGGTAGGGATGGAGACCTCACAATCAAGGAACACAGTGCCCAGAGGAGAGCAGATGAGGTCCAGTGAGGGTAACCAGTTGCTCACTCTGCAGCGATGAGGTGGGTCCAAGAGCAAGGAGACAAAGGCAGATCAGTGAATTAGGGGCAGGGTTAGATGGGTGAAGTATATGGCCAGGCACAGGTGTACCTGCAGCGTAGCTGAGTCAGGGACAAGTAAGTGTCTCAGCTTAAATGCAGCTCAAAAGCAAAGAGAGAGTGGCCTGGCAGAGCCTTCATGCGGGGTTTGTATCTTGCAGCAGCAGCACCTGAAGTTACCCAGCTGTGCTGTGTCAGAACTGGCCTTGAGCACAGGCAGCTGAACTGCTGCAGAGGGTGGTGCTCGTGGCTGTGATGCTTTACATCCATCTTTAGATTTAATTTATCACCCAGCAAATGTCGGTCCGTTTTTCTTAAATTCTTTTATTACTGAGACAAAAGGCTGTTCTTAGGGCTGCAGTTTGATTCTCTGTTCACCTTTATTGCTTTCATGTGATATGGCAGAACAAGATCATGTAGTTTCAAAGCTATTAGGAACCACCTTGTTACCGGTACCTTCTAAACACTGTTTTATCTACCTTGTACAGCCAACCTATTTAGAAAATGAATGCATTGACTCATACCGAGACATCTAATTTTTCTTGGCTACACAATCACTTTGGCTAACCTTGTGTTAGTAATTACATTACTATAATCATCATCTTACTGCAGCTTAGCCTTACAGCTGGCTTACTAAACAAAAACATTCGGGCATGCAGCAATCATTCTAGCTTAACAAATACATTATGCAGACGCTGTCTTTTCCAAATTGCAAACGTAGGCTCTGTAACCTTTGTCAGAATTGGCCGGGTTGTGTCTTTTTTATATCAATGTATCCTTGATTCAGCTCAGGTAAAATTCCTAGGCCTAAACTTAAATCTCGTTTCAGTTACGGTGATCTGGACGCGGTAACTGAGTTTTTTCCATATCTATTCCTCGAATCCCGATCTTGTAATTTTAAGTCACCTTGTGACCAACTGCTATTGTCCTTTGCACCGAACTGAAGCAATCCCTACGCTTATACCTGTGTGCAGGTAACTGAACTGACCATTCAGCCCTTCCTATTTTACTGTGATTAAAGAAAAACCTGTAAAAATTACAGAGTATTTCCCACACTAAATCTTTTTCTGGCATCGGAGCTGAGTTTGCCTTGTTCTTCACTCCATGTCTCCTCCGTCTTGGTCTGGCTCTGGGGTTGTGGCCAGCAGTGATGTGCCAGGCAGCCAGCAGATGGCCCCTGAATTCCTCCCTTTTCACACAGTGAGGTATTTAATGAGCTGCTGGAGCAAGACTAAAATCTCTTCTACTTAATGAACCTGCTGTCTCAACTCAAGAAAGGCTTAAAAATAAACTAAAGCAATTAGAGATGGTGTAGTTAAATTTAGCTTGCAGAAGAAAGAGGCCAAAATTCCTGTTTGTGCCACCAGTCCAGCACACAGGATTTGGAATCGTGTGGAAGTTCCTAAGAAAATACTTTTCTAGCAGAGGCAGCTGCTGCCTGGCACTGAGCCTGTGTTTCTGGCCTCCTCTTCATCTTCCCACATAGTACCAGAGTAAGACAAGGGAGGATTCGCTGGCATGGTGCTTTCTGCTAAGGTTAAGCTCAGCTGGTTTATGCTCTCCGTGGTTGTAGTTAGCAAGCTACAGGAGCTGAGGCTGCTGCTGCCTCTGCCATGGCCCACGGTGACACAGATGCATCCCAAACATTCGCCTTAACAGGCAAAGCAGAGAATTCTGGCCTTAGAAGCCTTTGTTGTGAACAGCTTCCTTTAGATGGGCAGCATGCTTGCTTGCTCTTTGGTTTCTCAGAGTAATTGATGTTTGCAAGTGTGTGCTTTGTCACTGTCAGAGTATACTTAAAGGCAAGTTAGGAACTTTACATCCTGCTGACACCACTTCTGTGCATGCGACCAGAGCAGTTAAAAATGGCATATACTAACCCTGCTTTAATAACCTCATGTCTGCTTCAGCAGGTTTCTTGAGCTGCATAGCTGCATCTAGGCTTGGAAGCAGGAAACTCTTCCTCCTGTACTGAACACAGCAGGAGCGCCAAAATGCCATGTTTTCCATTTGAATTTCCACACAGACCCAGCCTGCTTGTTTTGCACAAGTCCCCACCTTTGGCTGTTGCATTTTCCAGTTTTGGAATGGATGGGCAGTCAAGTCTTGCCCAAGAAGAGGCTTTTTGTAGTGCTGTTTCTCTCTTGCGAGTTTGAAGTGGCCTCAGGGAAGTGTGAAATATTCAGTCCTTTATATTCCCTGGCACATCTTGGAGATGATTACAATGAGTTTAGGCTTATTATCAAATATACTTATGGGTGATCTTGAAGATTCATCGTTGTTGCTTAAGGCAGAGGTTAATCTGAGTAAAAAGAGTAGTCTCCAGAATTACGTGCATGAACCTGCTGCCAGTAGAGGTCCTAAACACTCCTCTATTTACACCAGCTGAATGCTTCAGGTTAAACTTAAAGAGAAGGCAATGAAATAAAGCGTCCATGGGCAAACACCTATTTTTCATTTAGGAGAGGGCGGGAGGAGAAAGATGCTGCTGTACCTTGTGTCTTTTTCAGGTCTTGTTCTTTGATGGGTCCTGTGTGTGTTGGCAGGAGGGGTAGCTACCATGAGGTCACGAGGCATATTTATGTCACATATCATAGTCACGTTTATGTATTTAGGGCAGTGCTTTCTGCCATGCGTGTCTTGGAACTCAGAACTCCCAGTCTAATCTCACAGATGTGATCTGTGATAATATTTGTAGCTGAAAGGGGCTGAATCCAGCCCTCTGCTTCTCTAAGTGGCTGCACAGGCAAGGCTGATATTGCTTTAATGCTGTTGTTAAATAAGCCTTGTGGTTTAAATGTATTCCTAGTTTTTCTCATGCATTCTTGTTTAGTGTTACCATTTGGATTGGACTACAGGCCTACACTGAGGGATAAGCTCAGTCATGGCTTGTAAACACATTATTACAGAAATAATTACAGGAACGTTAATCTTAGTGGCAGGGATGTTGAAAGGAATTCAAGGCTTTATCTGAAATTACCAAGAGGAAGAGTCCTGCAGTTATTTTTACTGCAAAACAGAAAGCTCTGCCCAGCTACATGCACAGCGCCTGGACTTCCTACCAGATTCAGCAGAGGTTGTAAGCACTTAGCAGCTCCCAAAATCACAGATAGCCCATGTTAATTCTGCAGGGCAGTAAACAGGCCCAAAGAGTCACACGTATATTGCGTTCTGCAGCTGGATGCAGGATCACAGAGCCTATGTGACGAGCTGGGCACACTCCAAATAGGAAGCTGACCTGCTGAAGCTGACTGTGGGAGCTGAAGAAGGACTTGAGACAGCATAGTTAGCTCCTCTTTTTTATTTTTCCTGTGGGATTTCCATAGAATACCAAGTCAATGTATGTAAAAAGGTAAATACATTTATCACAGCTGAGTGTGTGGTGAATCTCCTGGAGTGTCAAACTAGAGCCCTGCCAGCAGCATTTAAAGGCAGCCAGGAGCGTGTGCCAAGCAGCAGCCGCACTTCCAGGTGGCTGAGGACCATTCTATGCCCTGTTCAGTATTGCAAAGTGGCCGTGTACAGTTTCCTTCCTTGCTGCGTGTACGGCATGTTTTGTTTGTGGGGCAGCTGGAAATCAGCTGAAGAACAAAGAAGGGAGGAACAGAATTAAGTTTTGAAAGTTCCTTGATAATTTTATGCCATTTCTTTTCAAAGTGCGTTACAGGCTTTTGATGATTAATGTAGCTAGAGAGCAACCAGGGTAAGGGAACGTTACACTCTGCGGTTTCATAGAGAGGTAATCCATCCCAGAGCCAGCACTAAAGCACAGGTTCCTAATTCCCAGTCCTGCCCTCACATGAGATCTGTAATTGAGCTTCTTATTTATTTCAGCTGCTGTTTGTCAACCAGGAGCAGGAACTCGGTGGAGCAGGAGCTTTTTGTTCCACGCGCTTGGAACAGCGGCACAGCGAGGCTCTGAGTCCCTTTATGGTAACCCTTAATGTAACCACCCGTTGTGGAAAAGGCACTGCTCATTTTTAATGGCTGTGTCTCAGAAAGCAAACAACATCAATGGGATTCAGTGCTACTTTGATTTAGATTTTAGAGCGGTTCTCAGAGTGTTTGTTTACCTGAGGAGCTGAGCCTTGGTCAGATGCTTTTCCCACGTCCAGCAAGTAGAGCAGTTGTGTGTACAACAGCAGCATCTTACCGCTCACTTGTGCCAGCTGTGTGAACGTTTTTAGCTGCGCTCAGATTTGTTGCCATTCAATGTGTTTTTTTCCTTTTTTTTTTTGTGAACAGATTTAGGTGTAAAAATACCCATTTCTAACATTTTGTGTTAGCATGCTTCGTAGCCACACCAATGTTCCGTGTTCCCATGCACGGTAGGGTTATGCTGGAACTGTCTTCAGTCATCTGAAAACTGGGCTGGTATTTGGCTTGTGCTCCGAGCAGGCGTTAAGCACTCGTTAGCACACAGAATGTTCCAATTAAGTATTTCAAGGAGCAATTCTGTCAAGGAAGTCACAGTCACTCCGTGCTCCCCCATCGCTGCTGGCTGATGGGTGTTCTTTTTTCATTCGCTGTAATATGATCTGGGGATCTCAGACTAACTAGGAACCTGTTGTCCAGGAAAGAGCATTAACTGGCTGTGTAAGACTGATAGTAACAATGTTCCGGATCCAGGACAGAGCAAGAAATCACAGTGAGTAGCTCTGGCACATAGGAGAGAGCAGGCATGACAAGGGCAGTGCTGCGAACTTGCATTAGGAGTACTGGCAGCACGGCCCGAAGTGAGCGGGTTAGGACAGAGAGCGTGGTCTAAAGTAAAAGATTCTTCTTCTCTGGGAGCAAATGCTTGTTTTGATAGCAGAATAAACATATAACGAATTTTGGTCCAAAAAGCCTTTCCTGCCTGTGATCCTGAATGGCCACACGTTCATGCTCATGCCCACACTCTTTGCTATTGTGCTCTTAGTGCCGTGTCCTTGGCTCTTATGCCAGAAGGTTTATGCGTTTTCTGCTAGCACGGATGAGCTATTAATTCTAGTGAAGTGGAAGAGAATTTCCTTATAGGGAATTGAGGATAGAATAATATGAATAGGATGAGATTGTTGTAGAACGCTGACATGTTTTTAGCCAGAAATATAACCGATCCTCCCCATCAATAACAGTCTGCCAGTGCTGGGGTGGATGTAACGCTACTTTGGGTGGCACTTAGAGCTGGCAATGCTCAGATGGCAGCGACGTGACAAGGTGTGCACAGTGAATTTTGCTGTCTGTGGTTTTTGTGCCAAGCTGAGCTTAGTGTCGCATCCGTGCGTCACCTCTGAGCTGTGCCCCACCTCTGAGCTGTGCCCCTGCATGCAGTAGTTTCTGCTGACGTTTCTCTCTGATGCTTTGCCCTGTTTGTGCTTCGGCAGAAGCGATGGCTGGCGTTGGCTCCCCTGTGATGCTGGGGTGGAGAAGTGATTCCTTTTGGATCAGGAGAGATTGCATGCTTTAAGACCAAGGTTAAGATTAACTGTGCAGAATAGGAAGATAATTTGCAGTAAAGAAATATTCTTCATTATTTTTTTAACTTAACCTCGTATGATACGTAATCCCTAACTGCAGACCTACGGAGATCGCAGCAAATCATGCTTCCATTACTCAGCTTTTGAATTCCGATGCTCTTACTCTGGCAAAGTGGCCCATTTTGGAGGGTCATTCCTCCTCCATTTTGGCAATCCGAAGCTCAGTTCAAGCCAGAAGACTTCAATAATATTTTGCCACCATCGGATTTTTCAGGTCCATAACCTCAGCACGTTTGATATTCAGATGTCATTCGTGCTATATAGAGTGAATCTAGTACAGAATTGCATTAACGGAAAGGCCATTCAGACCGTTAACATCAATCACACTCTCCTTTTTATTATCAAACTTTGCCTTCATAATTACAGTCTGTTCTGCCAGTTGCATACAGGAAATGCAAATCCTTTCCTCATTCTTATCCACTGCTTCCACTTTGCAATGCTGATAAAGCAGCTCTTTGAAGGGTTCCGGGGTTTATTCCACAACTTACTGTGGAATTTCAGATAATCTAGCAGATGGCATTGCCATCATTTTTTCCTTCCCCACAGAATGACATGAACAAACACATGATATTTCCAATACGTCTTCATTGAATGCAGGGTTTTTTAGACACCCTGAAGTGGTGTTATCTGCTTTGGTTTAGGGAGGGGGGGAGAGGGGGAAGATGTGAAGCGCATCCTAACTATCCTAACTATCTACTGTCCTACGTTAACTCTATGGAAAATAGATGGGTAACCACCTAATCAGCATGCTTGTGCTTTGTATTGTGAGCTCTGCCCACCGCAAAGCAGGAACATGCGATGCTAGAGCAATTTCAGCCTAAGAGCACAGAACTTTCATTAGAGCAATTAGCTGGAGCTGCTGAAGTGCCTAGAAATCAGTTCACATTTACAAACGCACAGCAGATGTATCCTTTGGCAGAAGATTTCTGCAGTCAGTAATTTGCCATTCATCAGGGATTGCCTCTGAAATCTGTGATCCAAGCTAGGGTGCGGATGACATAGAAGGATAAATTTAGACAAGGCTGAAAACAATTATTTTCATTAAGCCTCCAGCCAATGAGAGTAAGATTCCTCTTATTCCTCCCCTTCCCCCTCATTCACCTCCTCCAGTGAAGAGGGAGGAGACTTTGTGAGCATAACTTAATGGTTTACATGCAGGGGATGCTTTGATTCAGCTCTTGCTGCTGTAGGGTCTTCTCGGCATAGTAGGGTGTGCCTTTTGAATGTGATATCTTCCTTCAGCATTAGCATCAGCTTAGTTTCTATTGGAAAAGGTGCTAGAAGGGAAAACACTGAAGTTTCCTTTAGCTCCAAAAGCAAAACTGACTCTGTAAAAAGTTTGCTTCTCCCTGCCTATCTCCCTACCTTCCCACCGGGAGATAACCCTCGGGCTGGGTGAGCTGGCTCTAATGAGAAACACTGATTGCTTCCTTAGATCTCTCTGAAATATCCGAGTGAACTTTCCAGCTGTGTGCTGTAGTGTGGTTTTCAGCAGCAGTTGGATGGCGATTGCTGGTTGCTCTCAGCCCAATCCGGTACGCAGGCATAGAAAAAGCAATGCCAACCGGTCTTTTCAAAACCCATCAACAAAAGCATCGTTTAACCAATTAGAGCTGTTTTATTAGAAACAAAATGACATTAATCTTGGCTGACGAACTTGCCTCTACTAAGCTTCAGCTTGCTGTGGTCACAAACAGCTCCAATTTAAAAAAGAATAGAGGTAAAACAGCGCTTCTCAGATGACTGACTGTGCAGATCCCTTCGGATTCCCTCTTTTGAGGGTTAGTTTTAATGATCTAGTTTATGCTGGGGCTGTGCCTACATGCTTATATCTCCAGCACTACTGTAGCTGCATGCTGCAAGGTATGGGTATCCCTGAGGTGTCTTGCCAACTCATTTCACGCTTCTTTTTGACGTGGCTTTTTTGGGGGGGAGGGGATTATTTAAATGTTTATATAAAGTTATAACACATATAAAGCATGCTGGTTTTTGGCTGCACGGTGCGGCTGGTGTTGCTTCTTGCACTGTTCTCGTTTTAAGGTGGGGGAGGATGGCCAGAACGGAGCGGGGAGGGGCGTTTGGGAAATCAAGCTGGAGAGTTGTAAGCAGCAAAGGTGTGAAATGCAATCGCAAAAGTAAAATAGCGAGCGCTTTGGAAATAGGAAATGTCATCTTATTTACTCCGTGGTAATTGCTGGTACTTGAGTACCATCAGCTGCAAGGCTGCGTGTGATTGACAGCACGATTCTAGCCAGAGCAGCCAAAAATAGCCCCAGGATTTGAGTTGTTTTTATCTTTTTCTAATCTAATACTGTCACAAAAGCTGGCGTAGTATGTAGAGAAGTTGGACTCTCTTCATAGATAGACTAGGGTATAATGGGTCTAATTGGCCAGTGCTGAGGGAAGGCACACTAAGAAAGCGTTAATGTCACTGACTTCAGCAGTTCCTGCCTGCAGTTAGGTAGAATGAGCTCCTTTTCAGGTTTTTGTTCATTAATATTTCTGCAATTAACTTGTATGCCTCGGTCCCTGCTGGAGTAAGGAGGCTGACAGAGAAAGGGGAAGGAGCAGCATCCAAACCTTCACTCGCTCTCAGGAAAGGAACCTTACTAAGCAGAGAACTGCAATTCTTAGTAAACTTCCTGACCAAAATCAGCTGAGTCCCGTGCTGCTGGGCCAAGCAGAGTCGGAATAGTTTGAAATTGCTGCTAAAGCATCGGTCGGCGCTGGTTTGATCTTTAGCTCTGGAGTTGCTTCCTGTCGCTTATGGTGCTCCCGACGTGCTTGTTGAGACAGGAAAGAGAAAACATTTCTCCAACACAGAATGCAGGAGAAAGCCATGCTTCCCTGAAAATCTCTTTCATTTCAGGCCTGTTCCTCGGAGAGTTCTGATGGTGGATTCCAAAGCCCTGTTAGCTCCTTATTAGTAACTCAGATCTGCGGCATCGCAATATTTGTGTGACTGTTCAGCACTAATTGCGGTTTTGGTTTGGTGCTTTCAGGTAGCGCCGTGTCCGCGGCAGACACATTAGCAGCAAAATAACTGGGCAACGCAGTAGGTCTGCTTGTGAACATTGGAATTCAGAATTAAAAATGGCTTTAATTGGATTTAGCTTATTTTGCTCTCAGAGTGAATTCAGGTAAATCAAATCAAGGTTAATTCGGTGTAAGGGTGTGGGCAGGCAGCCTCATTAAGGGCTCCTTTGGGGCATCTGAGAACGCAACTGCCCAGCTGCTCCTCAGCACCCTTCTGCCCTCCCTGTGTTCTTGCTGTGCTCGCAGAACGAGGTGCTTGCTGGTCTCATGCTGTGGTAGGTCATTTCAGATGAATTTTGCTCACCTCAATTAGCAGTTTAGGCTGCTGGCTGGTTGTATCGACGCGCAGGGGAGACGTGGTCACGCTGCACTTTGCTGACCCCGCAGTGGGGAGCGCAGCCTTGGTGTGATGCTGTAACAAGTAGCTAGGAAACAGTTACACCATGAATAGCTCCAGCTCTTTGTAAATGAATACCTGCCATACCCGGAGGATGAATGCTCACAGGGTGCCTTGGGGAGGCCCTTAGGGTCCTTATTAAAGGATCTTAACTGTTGAGGAGCAATGCTCTTATGTATGCTGGGTATTATTTCTGATTTTTGAGACTAGCTTCCTAATTTACAGGAGGAATGCCAGGGCAGCAGAATAGAGATAGAAATAGCAAACCAGCTAACCGTTACAGCAGCAGCTGCTGCGTCTTTGGCTGAAAAATGGAGATTCCATAAACTATAATCTCACAACTCTGGCTTGGGGTTGTTTGCTAAAGAGAAGGTCCCAAAGGAGAAGGATTTGATTCCTGAATAAGCAAGCATCAATGCTAAAGTAGAGGAAAGAAATGAGTTCAGCTAAATGTAACATCGTCTGTGAATGAGGCATGCTAGATGAAGCGGAAAACTACGGGAAATTTTGACACTTCTATCATGATTGTTTTGAAAGTGTTTCACTGATTTAAAATAAATTAACACTGAATCTTAAAGAATGTAGAATAAATTTGATCAAGCTATATCCAGCTGTAAGCACCTGGTCTTCCATTTAACAAGCACTATGAGACTGAAAGAAGACCCAGGTAACAAGAAAAATCTGGGCTGTTCCAGAAGGTGTCCCTGATATAATGACCCACCTTCTGTGGCTCCTGCTTCCTCTCTGATAAATGCTCACTAGATATTCATTGCCCCTCCTGTGTTGGCGGTGAGTCTGATTTGTCTGGGATAATGAATACAGTTCCAGTAATCCAAACTATATTCATTTTCCTGTTGTTGTTGTTGTTTTACAGGAAACCTCTTATTTGCCAGTTGTTGACAGGTTGCCTGGGCCGGACAGTGTGAGAGATGAGGAGCTGCTGATGCCAGTTTGGCTGCTGAGTTGTGGCCGGGTACCCACAGATGAGAGCAGTGGGCAGATGCGTGGCGTTGCACTGAGAGCAGCTGACACCTACCGTGCCCTTGTGACATGGCTTCTATCTCTGGTGAGTACACGCGGTGACAGGGCACAAAAGAAGCTTCTGTGTGACAGAGGACGTGCTTTTCCCTCCAGTGAATAGATTCTTGAAATTACCTTTTTCCAACAGCTGCAAAACAGCTAAGCAAAGGGGAAATTATGTCCTAACTTGTCTTCAAATAAGTAAACCAAGGTCCAGCTGGATCATGCCTGTATTTTACAAAGGAAATGGCACTGAAAGTAAAATTAAAAAGAAATAAGTTGAGCAGAACTCAAAATAATCCGAAGTACCCAGTGAAAGCAGGGGACTGAATCTTGTCCTCATCAAAACGATCATTTCTTTCCTTTTGCTTTTCTCACAACTTGGAATTAAGAACAGATCCTTCCTGAAAGTCAAGGGAGCTATAAATGAGCGATGGTCTATTTCATCTGAATTGGCCTTTGGTTCACACCTTTTTCCCTTCCGAAGAAAACCCCTGTTCTTCCCTTCTCCCATTAATCTGTTGTTACTCTTTTCTTCTAAGGGAAGGAAAAAATCAAACCTTTTTTCTTTTCCTTCCCCCACCCCCCTTGGCTGTTGGCCTCGTTCTTTTCCCTGGTTAAAGACATTGGCATATCAGTTTGTGCACTCAAGGTAAATTTCACCCTGAGTGGACAGCATGCACAAGGCTTTTAAGTCGCTTAAACTCCACTTCTATACTATTAATTGTTAATGATGTTCACGCTTCCATTAAAACTTTGCTAACATTCTGTAATGTTAGTTCAATACTAATGAAAATTGCCACTTGAGCAGCCCCATAGTCTGAATCTTCCATTCAGAAAGTAGCTCACCATCAGCTGAAGTGTGAGCTTTCTTCCCTTTACTCCTACATAAAAATCCTGGGCTCTGACTTGCAGCAGCTCTCTCCAGCATAAAAGGGTATCTCAGCCTCCGGGGCTCAGTGTTGCTCTGCTGGGGCTGTAGGGTCAAGTGTTGTAATGGACTTTGTGCCTCGTACAAACTGGGATAAAAGCCACTAATTGATTTCATAGAATCGTAGCATATCCTGAGGTTCCCAAACAGCTGTTGGATAGCAATGAGAAAGAAGCTGCAATTTCTTTAATGAAAGAGAAGTTCAAGCCTTTTAGACCCAATTCTCATCTGCGTCTGTGCAGTTCCTCTGTCTTTTCTTGAAGATATGCTGAATTGTAACAGTGGAGAACATGGCCTTCCAAACATAAGTGTTCCCCAGTAGCAGAATTGCTATGGAAATTCCTATGCAAAACCAGTGTTCAAAGCAGTCAAGGACTTGGTCGTGCTATTATGAGTGATGCCACTGACCTACGCAGCAGTTTGGAAATGCACTCCTGCCCTGTGTTAAGAGCATGTTTTTAAAGGCACTCATCTCACTGTAAATAGCTTTGTTTTATGTATGCAGTAAATACAAAGCTGTTAACTCATCTAGAGATCACGGTGATGGTATAAACCAAGGCTTAAGTGCTTTCTGTATTCACCAGAACCCTGGCAAAGAATTGCAGTCCAAACTCCATCTAGTACATGATCTGGGTGAGGGGTCTTTGTCTCACATGGCTGCTTCTCTTGCTAGGCTGCTTTGATTGCCTGTGTGTGATGTTCACACAGTTCTTTGCACTCTTTTCCCTGCTACCCAGGTTTTGGGATGCTTTGCAGCACCATGATGCCTCCCCAGGCAGTCTCATTCATCTTTTCTGTCTCTTTTCAGCCCAGTTTCTTATGTATTCCACTCTACTTTGGGCAGCATTATGAGCCAATGAGTTCTTTATCCTCCTGAAGTCTTGTCTCTGGCACTGAGCTGGTATCTTTAGAAGATGCCATCTTGGGATTGGCAGAAGTCCCTTTTGGATCCAAAACAAGGGGGATACGTATGTAGACTGGGAGATGGGATACCTCTCACAAAGGAGTATGCATGAGAACAATCCATCAAAGAGGAGTTGCCTCAAGTCTGACTATGACGTGGATTCACTGGGTACGAACTGATAAGGCTTTGACTATTAGTAATCACTTATATGAGTGATGAAGGCTTATTCTAAAGCCTGCACTACGTCAGAATGATGTAATCAGTTAGCACTGATTTTTTTTTTTTTATTATTTTTTATTAAATTAAGGTTGTATTATCTCATTACAGTGAATAAAGGCAGCACGCAACACCACTGTGACACCAATGGGCAGTGCTGACAGGAACTCTGTTCTCAGTTCTTGCTCCACCTGGGAGGAAATGTGGTTTTTCCTTTCCCATAGTGAAACTGGGGGAAGTTAGAGTGTGCAAGTTATGAGAGTCCTCAATGATGAAATAAATCCTTTGACTTACCAAAGCCTACATGTTATTCCTATTTAATTTGTTGTTATTGATTTTTCCTATTGGCTAAACTTCAGCTAATCCACTAATCAAGTGAGAGTGCTCCCTGGATTATTATACCTTGTGTGGCTCTGCTCAAAAGCAACAGAGCATGAGAAGGGGGTTATCTTCAGCCTCTCAATGCAGCCATCTGAAAAAAAAGAAAAATGAAACTCTGTTCAAATGGATTTACAGGTGCCTCCTGTGAAAATGAAAGTTGGACCCAAAGCTCCATTTCGGGCAGTAGGTCTACAGCAGACCTGGCAAGAGGATGGATTGGCCCTGTCTGCTTGTCTAATGCCAACAGATGAATCTCCAACCCAGGACTTGATGCTGATTAAAGAAAGGTTAAAGAAGATTAAGGTAAGCAGCATTTAAATGTGCTGGTCATACAGAACTGCATAGGCTGTTACCGCTACTTTTCACTAAGAACCAGGCTTGGGTATGCCAATTTAAGCTCAAATCTGAGTGAGCCAGGATAGAAAGGGGTAAGTGCTGCTCTAAATTAGAATGAAGCCCAGTACTGTGGGAACTGAAGGACTGCTTGCAGCTAATTGCCAGCTCAAGCTGTCCTCGGTTATGTTGATTTTGTGTAGATGAGAAACCAGCTCTATATACAAAGTCTTTTGTTTCTGCTGCTCGTTAACTGTTAATGTGTTTTTGGTGGCTGTAACCTCATGGTGCAGAGATTTGCCTGGATCCAGAGGAGACCTATTTTTGACATGTATGATGTTTTGTGCTGTTATTTTTTTAACCACGTGAAGAGTGTGACTGATGAGAGGGAATACTGTCTTGCTATTCAACTCCCAGCAGTCAGAGCCCAGAGAGAGGACCTGAGATCCTGTTCCTTCTGTCCTGCTAGACTACAGCATCTGTGTTGCACAGCAAAACACCAAGCTGAAAGGTCTAGCACAGAAGCTGAAATGTAGCATGTGTAGGTGGCACCTTGTAACATAAGGCATGATATGGGCTTATGTCCTGAAAGCAGGGGAGCTTTGAGGTAGCAACTCTGGGCCCTAATTTGTTGGTTCTGTTTATCAATGGAGCAGATTTGAACTAGACTGATTCTCCGAGCATCTTGATGCATCTGTTTTGTTCTCCTCTTTGAATACTGCTTGTTAGGTACTGCCCTGAGACCTACTGTGGCCTTGCTGATCCTGCCTGGTGCAGACACCTACACCTATGTTGTATCAATGGAAGGTATCCCAGGTGTATTTGATGAACAGTGATCCTTGCATACCTGTCATCTCCCACAAGTCATTCGCTTGAATAACGTTCCTGTTACTGAATAAACTTAGCTGAGATGCTGGCCATGTGCTTTGTTGGGTATGCAGGTATCTCCCAACTCACTCAAAGCAACCCTTGTAGCTTTGGCAAACTGGGGCTGGGTTTTCTATTCCTACCATCTCATAATTCTTAAATGGAAGAAGTATAAACATGTTTTAAAAACATGCTTAAGCTTCCCTTGCTCAGCTGCTGCAAGCATTCTTTGCTTGCAACTGTTTGCCTATGAGCAGTGAAGATTGAATTTCCCATGATGTATCATAAAGCCTGGAGTATGACAGCTGTGGCTCCAGTGCTCACACAAGTAAATGATTGATGCTGGCAACAAATGTCATGATTAAAATACTACTGGGAAAAAAACAACCTCAAAACAAGAAGCAACTTTTCTGTCAATGTTCATCCATCTGTTGGCAAAAGCTGCAGGGCTAATGAGAGAGAGCACCCCGCTGGACTGGACAAGGGCTTGGTGTTGGCTGCTATCTAAGGTGACTGAATTCAAGAAGTGTTCTGTGAAACAAAGAAAATGGGGGGACAGAGGCTGACCTGCCTTCTGTCTGTTTGCCTTGTTGCTCTCTGATTTCAGATGGGGAGTTGGCCAAAGCGTCACAATTGTTCAGTACTGGGTGTGTTCAAAATACATCTCCATGTCGCTGAATGAACTTCTGAAGCTGCAAGCTCAGGTTGCTCTGATCATTTGGTTGGCAGAATGAGCCATGTGGAATTTCCAGTCCACGTATAAACTGTAAATGTTGTTTTACTGCCCTATTTACGGTCATGGGCAGTGCCGTTGAGTTCAGCTGGTATGGGGAGAGGTGAACATGCCACTCATTCGAATGGTGTTGCTCAAAGCAAGGCTATGTGCAAACGAGGTTTTCTCTCATTAGAAGCTCTGCTGGATGGCATTGTGATCACAATGGCTTTTGACAGTTTTGCTTTCTCGAGGCATTTGTAAAGCTGCTGCTCTTTCCCCAACAGAGATTTAAGTTGATAGGAACAACAAAAGTCTTTCAGAAACGTCAGCTACAGCAAAGACAAACAGAAAACAACAGCAACTCGTTCTGTCTCCCCATGAGCTGTTGTTGGAGGGAAACAAGGCAGATTTTACTTTCCTTACTCAGGCCTTCAGTCCTGTGCTGTAGGGTTAATGTAGAATATTTTAATGGTTGAATTGGCTAACAAAATTCTCCTGTTGTGACTCTTACCGGTTCTTGTTGTAGTTGTTTCCTGTGGGCACAGCAAGAACCAGTTACTGAGTTTGCCTTCCGAATACGAATGGCCAGGAAAAATAACCATACCCAAGCATTCTTGATACGTCTACTGACTGAAAGAATGCAGGGAGGTTTTAGTTATGTTCTTTAGATTACGTAGGAAGACATGTCAAGTAGTGTCAATTTTAACTGACAGCATTATGACAAGTTGATGTCCTAATGTTTCCAACACGCAGAGTCCATTTTCAACGCTGCAGATGGACACGCACGGACTACCCAACATATGAGATGCAGACATTTCCCCCGCTTGATGCTAGGAAAGGGATGTCCATCTTTGTGTCTCTGTATCTCATAGATTGCAGCAAAGTGACAGCTGTCCACAGATTGTCTTCAGGATGCAACATGGATATGATTTTTACAGCAGACATTGGGTTGCTACTCTAAAGCCTGAGGACCTGTTTGTATTGAGAGGGCAAGTTTTCACTTTTTGCAGCTCTCCTCGCTGATGATGCCCAAGCCTGACGTGGCTGAGCATCCTGAGCGCATCTTTCATACGATCACGAATTTCCTAATGGTTTCTCAGAGAAAAAGCTGTCTTTAGAAGATCAGCTTTTGGTTTATTCAATTACAACGGCGTCCATCCCTGTATCAAGGGTTTCTGCAAGGTTTTTATTCAGCGTATGTCATTCTGGGTGGTGTTTGTTTGTTTTCCTTGTCTTTATTCCTGCGTGGTTTTGGTTTCTTGAGTTGTTAGAACAAATGCTTATGCACTTGCCTCTTGTGATTTCTGCATGCACATCGAGTTGTGTTTACGGGCATCCGTGTTGGGAATTAGATTTGTACAGAGAATGCTTTCTAAGAATCTGCCCAGCATTCCCAGTTATGCATGCTAGCAGCACGCACAGCAGCATGCTGCTTCTCTGCACGCTTCGATCCCTTGATGGCTCTGGTGCTTTGGAGGAGCTCATGGTCTCCATCACTGGATTTTCGGGGCTTTTTTGCAGACCTTTACTGCTTGAGCTCTCCTTTCTAGCTGCTGTAATAGATGAGGTAGAAAAGATGCTTTCATAATTGCTGATTCCGTTCATTTCTGATTGGGCCTCATCGAGGTCACAGATTTTGTTCTAATTAAGAACCAGCTTGAAAGAACAAAGGGCGTAAGGGGAGGTAAAAAGATGGAGAAATGTAACAGAGCTGTGCAGTTTTTAGTATTAATGCTATTATCAATCTTTAAAAATCCTGAGATTAAAAAATATTTTCATTTTTATCCTTATGAAACCCTTTGCAAATCAATGTTTTGTTGTGTTTGACTGCTTTATAGCCCTGTTTATGACGTTTTCTCCCTCTTCAATATGGTATATAAAGTGATTCAGAATAATATTTGTGGGCTGACAGATGTCATGAGCCTGTTATTTTGTACCGGTGTCTTGCTACCAACTGAAGATTTCTATTAATTCTCCCATCATCATCTACAATGGACTTTTATAGCTGAGCAGTCTGAGTGCATCAAGGACTCTGAGTAGCAGTGCTGCTAATCATCCTGTCCCTTTCACCAGAGGGATCTTAGAGGCATGTCTGTATGGGAGCAGGTCCCCAGCTCGTGGGGTGAGCCTTTCTGTGCAGGCATGACTGACTGGCGTGGTCAGCATCTGCTCTCAAGGTCCATCACCCATGTTAGAAACCCAAGGAGTGTCAGGGCCTTCAGTTCTGTCATTGGACTTGGAAGTGGGGACTTTGTAGGTTGGCAGCTGAACTGTGGGAGGACTGCATTTTCTGTGGGGAAGAGGCCAAGCTTAGAAGCTCCGGGTGCAGGGATGGAGGTTGTGATGGCCTGGGAGGCTATGAGTTAAATGAGGGTTTGGAATTGGAGGCACTGAAATGCAATTGTATGATAAATGCACGAGGTTGGGATTGTTGCAGACAGAAAGAGCTGCTGCAAGTACATGGTGCAGAGCAGGAAGCCCCTGCTGCCATCACTGATGCATTTTAATTGTTGATTCTTTGCAGACTAAACATCATCTCCAAGAAACATCTGTTTTTCACCAGAGGATTTCTGGTTCTCTATCCTGTCCGTGGCTTCCAGATGTTATCTGGTGGAGAGCAGAACCGTGCAGTTGCTTCCAAAACCACCCATATCCACTTCTTCCTGAAATTCCCTCTGCCCTGCTCAGTTACGTCGCTACTGCCAGTCCTGATCCTCAGGTACCGTACACAAATGCTTTCCCCTGATATTTTTTCCTCCTGTGTCCAGTGGAAGTTATCCTCCTGATACTTTGGTTTGGTTTAGCTGAGGGTTTAAACGCTCTGTGAAAGTAAATGCCTGTAAGCAGTGTTGATTTCCCGCTGATGTGTGTGAGATTACAAGGAGACAGCGCTGCCTAAAATCAAGCGATTGAAATTGCTTGCCTAGAAACGCCTGGAAGAACATTCACCTCATGCTATTTGGGAGTAGAATAATCAACTTTTCACTTCTGTCAGCTTAGCAAGTGCTCCATAAGAGGTATTCAAAGGAATGAACCCGTGTACTTTGGGCTAATTGGGGGAGCTAATTCCTCGTTAGATACCAACCATTGCTTTTAGGGCTCTATCCTACGTAGCTCAGATATTTGCACTGGGTTTCCAAAGGATCTGTGAATACTCCCTGATTTCTCTGCCTTTTGAAGGACTGTTCTACTTTCCCATGACATCATCAGCCTTGAGTTGATAATTTTTTCCCCAGTGTTCCTAAATCCTGATAAAATCAGGAGATACAATTCCAGGTAACGGTGAAGACTGCAGTTCTGGTTCACACCAAAGTTTAGTTCTGAAAATAACGTAGCATGAGAACTTTCCAGTAATCCCCAAACCTGATTGAGATTGCTATTACAATGTGAGAATCAATGCCAGAAAAGCTTAGGAGCTTAGCAGCGCACTTAGCAATTTGCCTAAAGGTTTATCCCGCTTCTGTGAAGGAAGAGGAGGCTTAATATGGTTGATTTGCAGTCGCTGTGGCTTTCAAGTACAGGCAAGTGCAATAAAGCAAGCTGACGTACTTGTAAAAGATAAATCTGCTGTATACTTGTAAAGCATCATTTAAAACTGGGCTTTTATGCAAATCCCCTATTAGGGGAATTATAAATCATTAGGAGTTGAACAGCAAGATAGATGGCGCTTTCTGGAGGTGGATCTTGGCCTTGATGCCATTGGAAAGTGGAAATCAATTTAAAGGCCACATTCTCTCTTTCTGTGCTCAAATGTTCTGTGCCACCCAGGTTTCCAGAGCTGCGTTACGCTGTGACCACAACGTATCACAGCTGCTTCATAGATGTCTCGCCGTTAAATGGGAAGGCTGCCTTCCCTGAGCAAGGCGCAGTGAGCCAGATTGTCAGCAGGCAGCAGCTAACCCCAGTGCCTGCCCTGAAGCTTTACAAAGTGCTACCAGCTGAGAATGTTCCCCAGCATCATTAAAATACAACCGGTGTGAGTTCTGTCCTGAAAATTCCATATCGTATTTTTAACCTCATTGGTTTGAAGGCTTTGTTCAAGGCCTGTGAATTATAGGTTTTATTTTTATTTCTGTATTTTGGGATGATGTATGCAAGCCTAAATTGATCCAAGCACTCAGTACCAGGTGCTGGAAAAGCAAGCAGTGAATGCCCAGATTGCTTAACGTGAAGCACAAGTCTTGAGGAGCAGAGGAAACAAATGGGGAAGAGAGAAGGGAAGAGTCAGGTAGAACTGCTGTCTGCTCGTGTACTGACTGTGTGTGGCTTTACAAGCAATTGATAGTAGTAATTGTAATTACATATAAGCACTTTGTTAGAGTGTAAGCCAAGGTCTTGTTCTTAGCCAATTGTTCTGGTGTTTTTCTTCAGTCTGTTCTGAACCTGGAACAGATTGCTTCTTTTCTTGCTGTCCTTCTTTGAGGCTTTTTTATTAATACAAGATATACAGCCTACCAACCTGCAGTAACTGACTTTAGATATGAAGAGTAAACTCACAGAGCATTAAAACCCCAGGTTAGGAATGACATCATCCCCATAGAAGACATTAACTGTGACATTCCTTGTCAGCAAAAAGAGAACCGTGCCAAAATGACACAAATACTTTTCTTGCTAAGCCTTAAAATGCAAACCTTAACCTTGGGGACACAGGAGATGCGTAGCCAGCACTGGTGCTCATGTGCCTCTTCTCATTTGTTTCAATACTGTGTGCTAGATTCTGTTGTACTCTTTACAGTGGTCTGGACCCATAGGTTCTTGTCCATACCATTCCATGCTATGGAGAAGTGGGTGTGGGTTCATCACTTGTTGCTTTGTGCACTTAAGGCACCTAATGTGGATGTGGGTTTGTTAGTCTTTGGAGACAGAGTGAAGGGCATTTCAAAATGGTATTCCAGATCCACTTATGGTGACAGTGTGCATAGGGTGACCCTTCTAATTGAGGCACTCAGGTTAAAGCCTGGTCTGGGATGATCCAGCTCTCTAAATTGCATGGAAAGAAGAAAGCTGCTTGATGTGAAACTTCAGAGACAGTAACAAATCTCCCAGGAGATGCAGCGGAAACAAAGCTTGTGCACCATTCAAAGCAGGAGTGGAAAACAGTCTGACAAACTGAGATGCCTCAGCAGAAGCAGCCAGGTCATGCAAAGAAACTTTTTGGGTTCTTTGCCTAGAAATGAGGAAGCTCTTTCCAAACTAAACCTTTCCAATGGGACCAGAACCTTCTAGAGGAGAAGCTGGAGGAAAAAAAAAGACATGGAAGCATGACAGGTGAACGTAACCCTTTTCCTTCTGCTCCTCTGCATACAACGCATCTTGTAGGAAATGTGCAGCTGTTATTTGTATTGGGACTTGCAACATGGCACATGTTTGCCCCTAAGACCTACAGCTTGTCCAGGTTGAAGTGGTCAAACAGAAGATCTGTTCACCTTGTCCTTTGCTTTCCAAACTTTGCTTGTGTCTCATCTTGACCTGAGTTGGCATGAGGGTCCGGCTTTTGTCTCATGCACCTTGAATCTGTTGTGCAACCTGATAAAGTCATCTCGATAGCCTTGGTGAGAGCACTTACGTACATCTCGCACGTCATTTGGCTGATGAGTCCATGTGGAGATGAGTCACCTGTGGGTGAGACATCCTGGGGCCTCTTCTATATGCATTTATATAATTGAATCCTGAGCTACACAGCTGTATCTCAAAGGCTTCGTAAGGCAGAAGTGGGGAAGTTGACATCCTGGTGCTAGCTGAGCCCAGATAGTTTGTCATTGGTATTTGTAACTACAGAGCCTTCACCTTTTGGATGGAGAAAGGGCTACAGTGACGTCTCTCTGAGTTGATACAGCGTGGAAGGCATAGCTTGGGGAAGAGTAAACCGTTATATTTGTTCACTTTTCCTGAAATTTGGAAGCTCATGTTTAAATTGTGGCCATTACCAATTATTGCAGAAGACAGCAGTTGAAAATAACCATCAACCTAATGTGCTTAGCCATTAGTACTGCGTGTGATGGGCAGAAGAGCTGGAAATGACTCTCTCATCCTTTTCTATGTTTAAGACATCTCTTTGTTTATTCAAAAGGGAGGCAAGAGGAAGTGAGATGCATCTTCACACTGCCTGCAACGCAGTCACCAGAAGTGCACATTTTCAGTGACAAACTCCTTAATTAGTCCTCTCTGTCCTCGGGCTTTCCATTGCCTGGCATCTTCCTGCTGTGCTTGTCTGTCTCCTGCACTGGATCTGGAGCACTCTGAAGTGAGCGTGCAGAATAGGAAAGGTGTGGAGAAAACAAACTTGGTGTTAACCTGGGTTGCATAAGGAATATTGCACTGATGAGTTTGGATTCAAGACAGTGGAGAGAGCAGAAAGTTGGAGGATCATAGAAACATAGAATGGCTTGGGTTGGAAGGGACCTCAAGGACCATGAAGCTCCCAGCCTCCTGCTGCAGGCGGGGCCACCAACCTCCACATTTAACGCCAGCCCAGGCTGCCCAGGGCCCCATCCAAGCTGGCCTTGAATGCCTCTGGGGATGGGGCATCCACAGCCTCTCTGGGCAGCTGTTCCAGCACCTCACCACTCTCTTGGCATGGTAGGATAATGCAGTCTAACTTGAGTATGATTTTAGAGTGTCACATCAGAAGTGAGCCTTGCCTGTGTGTTAGTGTTGAGGCCTTTGCTAGAATGAGACTGCTAGAGCTTTGTCTGCTGCTGCAGTAAGTGGAGCTGAAAGGGAGATGTTATATATGTACAGCATTCACAGTCTGACTTTGGAGGTAGCGGAGGATGCAGCATCGTTCTGAGAGGGATTTAGGTGCTGCCTCAGTGAGGCTGCCTGAGCAAGTCTTTGTATTGGAAAGCACTTTGTGTGCAATGAGATGGTGGAGGACATAAATTCTTCCTACAGTTCCTGTTTTCCTGCTGCGGCTGGGAAGCAGTCTAGAAAACTCGCTGCAACTTGAAAGACTCTCTTAGATCATCTGACAGCAAAAGCTATTTCTTTGTTCTCAGAAATGAGAACAGAATACACTGTAAGCAAGAAGAAGAGGTATTGGATTTGGTCATACTTCTGTATGACAATTAAAGATTCATGCTTTTGCTGTGCACAGCTCCGGTCTTCTCTGAAATGTGCTTATTCTTGTTTCTACTCAGGATTTTGCTGTGAATTTCCTTCCCATAACTGTCTGGCTTCATCTTGGTAATGCTGTCTGAAAGAAAGCAGTGGCTCTGGGTTTCTTCTTAATGTTCTTCTAAGAACGATTTGTGTTCAATCCTAGCTGAGATGCTAATTGATTTATTTTTTTCCCTACTGTTTTAAGGGAGGAGAAGTGAGGAATTGTCCCTCCTCCCGTCAGAGAAGGGTAATTTTTGACAAAAATGAAGAATACCCATAATGGGAAGTTGCAGACCCTTCGATTCTTGCTCTTTCTGATAGCAGCAATACGTGTGGAGAGAGTATCAGTGCTGTAAGAAACTTCATTTATTACATTTGGAGGTGGTTGTGGAAGTGGTGATGGTGAAGTGGGGATTTGAAGTGGGGCTTTGAAGCATGTCAAAACTTAAGTCAGAGTATCCCGGGGGCTCCTGTGGCTATTGTTGGCTGAGTGTTAAGGTACCTTTTCTCCCTGGTGTAAAGCCTGTACTGTCAGACATAAGATTATCTCAGTGTTTTGCAGAGTCTTACGGAAAAGGCATTTCTGGGTGAGTGCTGATGCTGGGCTGCCTCTTTGCTGTTCTGCAGTGTGCATGGGGGGGGAGTCTCCTCCCCGCCAAGAGACGGGTCAGCACTCGGATGATGCATCAGCTAGACTGGGGGGGACTTTCTGAACTGCTGTGTCTGCACAGAAGCTCTACAGCTCCTCTAATATTGTTGGAGGCATAAAAGAGATAAACCGGCCCTGAGGTGAAACTGATGCAGTTCTCCTGCCTGCCCCGTCTCTCTTTGTGGAACATTGAAAGTAGCACCCGAGATGAAAGCAGCTTAGAGCTAAATAGTGTCAAAATGACCAAAATTATTCTGGGAGGAGTAGGGTCATTCAGCTACCTGGGGAGGATGAGCTGTGTGTTATGCATCAAACAGGGCTCATCTCGATATCGTGAGAACTGACTCAATGCAATTCTCTGCTAAATGCATGGGAAAGCTGCTTTCCTCCTATGCACTGCATGGGAGGGTGATCTCAGGAATTATCCTCCACTCACATTTTGGTGAGACCAGACAAAACGGGCTGTCATACCGCGGTTACCTGTGCGTATTTTCCTACCCATGGGGGAAAAAAAAAAGGATTTTCTGGGAGATCTAAGGCTTTTCAAGCCTCATTTTCTGCTGCTTTGTGAAATCTCATTCAGGTTGGCTGCTAGAAAACAGAGTCTGACAGATCACAGAAACAATTTCCTGTGGGTTTGGTTCCCTGACAGGTGTGGCCATGTCCCTGCTCTGACGGGGCGGTAGGCCAGCCGTTCAGCAGCGTGCTTACCTTGCATCACAGCTGATCCACAGCTTGAGCCGTGAAACTCTTTAAAGGTCAGCTTTACTTTGGGGTTCCCAGCTTGTGTCCTCTCAGTCTGGGTGATTACAATGAAGATCTCCATGGAAATGTTGGCTGGAGTTGCTTTGACTGCATTTATCCCTTATCTTTCTCTCTCTTGGAAGCTTATAGACTTAAGGCATGCTTAAGGAGCAGCTCGAATAAGTAAAGACTGGAGTCTTGCTACGTATGTGTTTTGAAAGGCTTTTTTCATCCCTCTGTGCTGACTGCACAATGCCAGCATTGCCCGCAGGAGCTGGCATCAAGTATTGCAACAACAGAGGGTCTTCCACTTCCTTAAACCAGTGCTTTTCCTCTGTTATTTTCCACAGAGACCAAGTGTAAGATCAAGGCTGATGGGCAATGAATTGCAGGACAAACTAGAACTTGACAAACTTGTCTTCCAGAAGCTGTGCTCCTTTCTGGGCTGTGGCCTTGCTTACGAGGCGTTACAGTCACAGCAAATTCTCTTGAGTGACATATCCTTAAACATCCTTAAATTTGCACTTGTACAGGTTGCTTGCTTGGCTGCCCAGAAAATGGATGAGAAACAAAATTAAGGTGCTGAGATTGGGAAATGCCACATTTCTTTGATGCTGCGACCTAAATGCCAGAGCCTTTTGCCTATTCAGGAGTAAATGACATGATAAGACTTACACGTATGTGCTACTAGTGCTGACATGAACACAGGAAGAGATGTCCTGTTTTGGTTACAGTCATATAGAAAATAATGCAATTCTTCCCCTGTCCTTCGGTTTGGTTTGTTTACTAGAGCATTTGCTTTACAAAACTCTTCTCTGCTGGATGCCCAGCATGATCATGGAGAATCAAGGCCTCAACCTGCTGAGCCTGATCCTGCAGAGCTCCTGTTCACGTTAGTGGGCAACATCCACACTGCAGGGCTGCAGTTTTGGACCCTAGGAAGGCTCAGGCTCTCAAGAAGCAGCTGCAAATTCATGTTCATGGGATATAATTGTAGCTGGTGATACTGATACAAGAAAACAAATTATAGGGTAACAAGACTTGGCTAATAACTCTGATCCATTATTGCACGTTCTCATATGTTCTCTAGCCATAAAACTAGCCGTGTTGATTTTTTTTCCTGGCTCTTGATTTGAGGGGTCACAGTGACGTACAGGTAAGAGCTACCTTTCACGTGTTTCAGGCAGTGGAGAAGGTGTTTGCAGCGCCAAGTGGGTTTTACTGGCGGACTGTTGAAACCAATGAAAAATACTTCCCTAATGGCAGTGACATTGAGGCTTGCAGAGACACTGACACCAAGGTAAAGTGAATGAATAAGCTGATCACGTTTAAGTGACCTGGAATATTTCAGTCTTTAGGTTGGGTACAAATACTCAGGGTATTTTTCACTCGAATGGGAATGTATCAGCTGAGCCTTTTCTGTCATCGGTGTTGATGTACTGATTGCTCTGAGCCACGAAAGATCCAACTATGAAATACACAGGTTGAAGAAAGGTGCAGATAAGGAGCAAGAGAGAGATTCTGATAAGCCAAAGCCACATGACTGTAAGTCAATGTGCAACACAGCCTTCACATAACTTATGCTCCGTGTACTATCTACTTTAACTACAGTAACAGTCTGTGTTGGAAATGAATCTATATAGATTGACCCAGGGGAAGAGAAGGTTAAGGTAACTTGAACTAGCTCATCTTTCCCTCTGTTTAGGAATGCGTACCAAAATGTACAGGACTTGTACCCATGTTTGATGGATAACTTTGGTAACTCATCTTCTCTAGCTCTTGTACAGCACCACGGGGCACGTTTGATCTGACAGTCTGGTTTCAGTTAGAGCTGATTCAGGGAGATGGAGATATCTTACGTTCTTTCTGAACAACCAGCAAGTTTGACTGGTGACTGAGGGTAGTTAGCACATGCCAGGCTTGCTCCTGGAAGATACCTGAAGACCAGAGTTATTTGTTGAAGAGGCCGGGCACTTGGCACAGTCAGGAAATGCTTCATGTCTTCCTTACAGTTCCTCAGTGTGCCTCAGAAGTGGGTCCATACAGAACATGGCACAGCAAGGGCAGGATGCTCAATAAGGAAATGGCAAGGCAGGGTGCAGTCAGGTGTTTCCCAAGTAAGAAGGGCAGAGAGGGTCCAGCAGCAGTAACCAGGGTCAGCCAAGAGTCCGTAGGGACCAGGCCAAGCCAGAAAGTCAAGTCAGCAGGTTAGGGTAACAGCCAGAATCGGTGATGTATGAGGCTGGGCACAGGAATGACTGCAACAACGCTCAGAGGCCAAAGCCAAGTGCCTGGCTCCCAAGCTCGGGGAACCAGGCAGTTGCTGAGGCTTTTCAGTGTCGGACAGCTGCAGTATCAAAACTGGCCTGGAGCCCAGGCAGCTGAACCCTGGGGACTATCAGAGCTGCTACAAAAACGTGCTTCCTTACTGGCTGCTGCAAGCATTTGGTTAATATCAGGAGAGCCTGAGCTAGATGAACATAAAGAAAAAGAGCTTTTATTCCTAATTGGACCACTTTCTTATGATTTAAGTAAATTTATAACTTCATTTATCTTGATATTATAAGCCCTGTTATGTGTTTATGGGGGAGTAGCATTTCATTTAAAGCGACCAGGAGTGATGAATTCATTTGGCATTCAGTGCAGACATCAAGCTTGCTGCTGGCAATAGCACTGTGTGTCTTTACACCCAGGAGAACCACGCACAAATCTGAGGCCAATACGATCGTGCTTGTCTGATCTGCGCCTAGGCAGTTTATTACCCACGGTCTGTGAAGCACCACACAACTTTCTGGTGTAAAGCACATGCTTTTTGAAGCAATATGTTTCTTTTAATAGGGAAGTCCAGAGCTGAAAGCTGTTTGTTGTCCTTTAGGTTACAGACATTCAGTACGTACAACCATAAGTCTTTCTGTTTGCCAGGATGAGCTGAATTGGATTCATCTGATGGCAAAGCTGAGTTGGATTCCTCATGGCAAAGAGAAGTTCAAAATGTAAATCTGGGGCAGTGCCTGTCTTTCTGAGTCTCTTTTTATGTCATTTTTTGGGCGTTTTTGTAGGTATAAAGAAATAACTCATTGGTCTCTTACACTTTAGCCATCTTCCTGTAGTGTGCAGAGTTAAACAGCAGGAGTGATGCACTTTATTCCCTGCCCCAGAGAGCGTGCAGTTTTTTACTAGCAGGTTTATGTGACATAAAGCACAATTGTATCAGTAGTAATACATAATCGTTATTCAATCACAGCTATCATACTTATTATTCAATCTGAAGGTAAAAGCCTCCTGTGCTCAACTGCATGTAAACTGCCTCTTTATAGCTCTGACAGTGTAGGCAAGGCACGGGAATTAAAGGTGAGCAGAAGGAACACAGCTGTGTGGTCATTGTGGACTTGGAAACATTTTGGCTTATTCCTCCCCTGTGCTCTTGCCGTTCAGGTTGCCATGGTATTGCTGTTGGAAACTCTCTCCCGAAGATCCCCAGCTACCCATCGCATGCTGCAGCTGGTGCTCAGCTCTGGGCTGGGTACCTGTGGACTCCACCTGCTGTACTCTCAGCGTGATGTGCTGCTCCCTAGCTCAGGTGAGGTCTGGTTTTCCTTCAGAGATTCCATCGTGCGATGGTGCTGAGGGGAAGATCTGTAACTGTACGAAAGTCAAGGATCACCTGGTGCTGTAGGCATGGGGAAGAGGGCAACAGATTTCCAAGAGCATCACATCAGTGCTTGTATCCTTCCCCAAAGAAATGACAGAAAGAAACAGCATGAGGTCTCTTATCTATTCCCGGTGCTGAATATCCCCCAGTTGAATTTTTAGCTCTCAATACATTTTTGGGTCTCGAGCCACTTTTGTTTTTTTATTTGCTGAGTCTTTCCCGGATTCCAGTGCTCTGAGCTCCAGGTTTAGGCTCATGCAAATCAGATGCACTAAGCTTCCATGGATTTTTCTGGAGGTTTTAGCTGTAGATACTCCAACCTCTCTTCCTCAATTGCCCCCGTCCCATCTCTTCTGGGACTTCAGTGTTAACGTGTTCTTTAGGAGCACACCCCAAAGGAAACTACTGATCTGGCCATTCTGTAACTGACATTTCGGTGATGGCTCATCAGACAACGCGTGTCACAGTTTGTGCTTAGAAGGCAGACTGAGATAAGACAGCAAAAAGATGAGGCAAACAAAAACTATATTGGGTCCCTGATGTTGAATCCTGAAGCCTTTAACATCAGACAGCAGCGTTTTCAAATATTTGCCTGTGCCAAGTCTTCATTTTTTTTTTTCCATTTGTGAAGTAGAGATCACAAAACCTGTCTCAAAGCGTGTACAGCAGGTTTTTAGTTGCTAATGCAATACAACCCTAGAACAACAAGCAATTATACTAGCAGCAAAACGTAGAGATGGCTTCTGATATGCGGTGGCCAGTGCTTTCTTTTAAGGCAAGAAGTTCTGCTGAAAGGATTGTGTATGACACCATAGTGAATACAGCAGTCTCTACTGGGGAAGTTCTAGGCAGACTGAGAGAGAACCAGGCTTCCTTCTGCTTGGACAGAAGATGAATGCAGACCTGTTTAATTAGAGAGAAATTCTGCAGTCTTCCTACCCTTGTTTTACATCTGAAAACCACAGAAGCAGACTGCCTTAAAAGCGGGGTTGCAGTTGTCTCAGCATTGTGCATGCAGTACCTTCATGATAACTGGAGAAATGAAGGAGGACTACAGAAATGAGTAAGAAAATCATAAAATCACCAGTCATTAAGAGCTGACGGGCAGCAGATCTGCTTCAGTGCTCCCAACCCTTCCCATTATTAACATTTTGTGTGAAGGACGATTAATTTCAACTGAGAACTGCTCTGTGAGTTTGAAGATTGGATTTTTACTCTTAGCTTGAAAACATTAAAATGATTATTTAAAACATCTTCAGACCATTTCTCCATTCCCTACCTGTTCTGGAGGCTTATGTTCTGCCTTCTGATTCTCATGCAATTGGTGATGTAAATGAATACATTTAAACTTCATGGAAGAGAAGGACAAGGCTTTCTGCTTTTGTACAGTAAGAACTGGAGAGGAGCCGAACTTGCTCTTTTGAGGGGTTACTTATTGAACCCCAACAGTACTGACAGTGAACACAGAGAAGGGTTTGTCAGAGGTGTAAGGAAGAATCCTTGCAGGAAATAAGGAAAGCCACAAATCCTGGAGGGGAAATAAAGCTGGCTCAGCAAATATTGGGATATGTCTTCATACAACGTAGGACAAAATCTGTATTTATACAGAGGGAAATAAGCTGGGAAAGAAGTGCGTGGATTTTCAGGTTGTGATCCTCTCCCTGGTTTTCCCATCTCTGATGAATATTACAGAAAGTATTCTTCTCCCCAGGGCTGTATTCTTGCCCTGTCTCCCCTTCAGATCCACCAGCCTTCCTTGTACGAGACAATGTGCAGCACCAGAAGTTAAAGTGCTGCCTTCTGTCGTGTCAGCCACTGCTTAGTAACTAGCCCTATGCACACCCTTATCCAGAGCAAACATGAAGCAACCCACTCCTTTTTTTTCCTCTATCAGGTAAGCTACCTTGAGCAATCTCAGATTTACAGTTGGGTGAAAATGTACAGCTGGTTGTCAGCGTAACACCCGCAGGACAGCTAACCTGTAGGTTATTTTGTCCATGTCCAGCTATGATGGATCTGAAAAAAGCACTGGAGTGGAAGGAATGACCTTGGGGTGGGCTGTCCCATGTTTTATTTGCATGCATTTGTCTTTCACAGAAAAATCGCCTCCTTCCTATGCTTCAGAGACTGACAAGGTGCTGGCATTGCGTGTGAGAGGGCCTAAAGGAATTAGCACCTTGCAGAATACCATTGGGCCATCTGACCTGCAGCTGGCTGGCATGACAGACCGCAGTTCCATCAGTGCCATCTACTGCACGAGCCACGCAGAGCCTCTTGTCTACCTGCCCCAGCAGGACAGCCGTGTGCGCAGGGAGCTGTGCCTCTGGTTTGGAGGGAGGGCTGCTGATGCAGCACTGCATGGTGGTATCCTGGATCCAACTTCCAGATGCAACAGAACAAGGTGAGGGTGCTGGCCTGCATGTTTTTTGAGTGGTGGTAGTTCTCCCAGGCAAAGCGACGTGGAGGACAGACGAGCACTCAGTTGGCTTGCTTTGTCTTTATTGGTCTTCTGCTAAAGGTCTCAGAGAACAAGAGTGAAGGATGGAATCTGTATGCTTTTTCAATTTTCACGTGTGTGACTACAGACTGTAAAAGCACATCTCTCCCAGCGCTGTCTCCCCTAGATATGTCAGGTGTGGGATTCCTGCAGTTGCCTCCCATCAGTTCTTCCCTGGAAGACCTTTAATTCCTACACTTGCAGCACCTGGACCCCTTCTGTGCCAGGAATGGCTGATCAACCTGGTTTGAAAACTCTTCCAGCTCTGCCTGGTGTTGGAAAAAGGCTGCAAGATTGCGTGCCACTGAGCAGCCTGTTCTCCAGGAGCAGCTTTGCCCTTCGTCCCTTTCATACTAACAGATTGGAGATAAGGAGCTTCAGATGGAAAAGGCTCTTTGGAGGATTATGACAGAAGTGTGTGTGAGAATGAAGGGTGGCTTATAAACTCTTAATCAAATTAGTATGAAGAAAAGCAACTTAGGAACTGGTGGCATAGCAATGGGGTGCCGAGAAGTTTAAGGAACTGGAAAGATTCAGGAGTCTGGAATCTTGCTCTCGGATGGAGCTGGGTGTAGCTGCAGAAGGAACTGGGTTATTAAGTAGCTGTTAATCCATCATGAACCCTTCAGCAATGTGTTCTACTGTGCATAACTACAAGGAGGCAGACTGTGGCTCCCAAAGGCTTGCGTATTTGTTCAAGATAGCCAAACCTCTCTAATGTTTTTTATTCTTAAAGTTGCTTGGTTTGTGACATTGATGGTGGTCTGCCATAAAGTCTGCTCTTGGCCTTCCTCAGCGGAGCAGAGGTGCGTGCATCAGAGAGGAGTGATTGGGAAAGGAGAAAAGCTTCTGTTCAGCTCTGAAGTCAGCGCTGAGCAGCCCTTGCACACTGTCCACAGCTGCAGGAAAGCAGAGGGAAGCTGGGTCGGTAGTCTGGGGATACTCTTGGCAGTACTCCTTCCCAGCACTTCCTATGGTGTGAAATGATCATTTACTTCCTGACAACTTTGCTACTTCCCCGGTGGAGGCTCTAACCTAAAACCCAGGAATCTCACTCAGTCCTATGAATCCTCTTCCTAAGTGAAGAGCCCTGCTGTGCTCAGAGGTCCCTTTCCTCAGACTGCTGCAGAGACACATCAGAGTAGGCTGTCCTACACAGGTCAAAGGAAAGAGGCGCTTGCATTTCTTTTTGGCTTCTGAAAGACACCCCTTGGGTCCTTCCAGGTGTAAGTGGATCTGGGCCTCAAAGCATTTGGCCTACAGTGCTTTATCAAAAGATTTGGCTTAGGGCTTCAAGGAATTTCCAACAACTGGGGTAATACGAAACTGAGACATCCTTTCCTGGCTGCTCTACAGGGCTGTGTAATAATCCTGTGGAGTGCCAGTCTCTGCACTGAGATTTTTAGGCCTTAGGCATCTCCTTTTAATATCGCTGAATTAAAGATGTGTTGGTGTGGTGGAACTCCCCTGCAGAAAGCTCAGGCAGTGCCCTGAACCTGCAAGGTCTGGGCAGGTTTTAAAGTTCCTGGCTGCTCAGTGCTGTGCGGTGCACTGTGTTGGTGGCATAGAATGAGGGGTGAGGTGCCCTGCAGTCCTCGTGGTGCTTTCTGCTGAGGGGCAGAGCGCACTCGTGTAGAGTCAATCTTATGCCCACAGAGGGGGTTACGTGTCGGAGTTCAGCTTTGTTTCCCCGTGAACGATGACTCTCATCATTTTTAGTTTTATGGTCTGAAAAAATTGGGCCAACTTTCATTCTTTTCATGTATTTACCTCAAGGATGCTTTTCCTCCTGCAGAGGTGATGAATTCTGCTCCTCTGGTATAACTTAGCCGGTCCAGAGCGATGCTACGTTCTAGAAACGTGCCCATCTCCTAATGCTGGCAATTTGGCCCGTCTTACATTTATATCAGAATACGAACTGCACCTCAGAATTCAGTTTGTCAGATTTTACTTGCAAATACTGGTTGCTTCTCTCCGTCTCCTGGGAGCAAACAAGCAGGATGAATCCCAGCCAGCTCAGTAGCAGGGGAGCGAAGCAGCCAGGTTTGCCTGAACAGCCTGCGCTTCACAGACCTCGCCAAACTGCTGTGCAGGTTGCAGTTTGTGTTCTCAGTCCCTGGCTTCCAGAACCACACCTTATGTTCGCCGTGCCGTAATTTGGCCTTTCTGGGTAGGCAGGAATGTTGGGAGGCTTCACTGCGACGAGCATCTGTGGCAGACTTGATGGTGCTTGTTACCCAACACGAAGCAGCAGAGGAGTGCTGTGATTGATTTAAAACTACCTAAGTTCTGGCTGAAGAACCGAAAGTAAATAGCAGCTGTGATGTATCTGTGGAGTAGGAAGAACACTGGTAATGTAGCCTGAAGTATTGTGTTTATTCCCAAACTGGCCACTTTGTATTAGGTTATTTTATTGAACAAAGAGACCCTCAGAGGGAGTAATAGAAGAGACAGTCAATCAGAGAGACCTTGGTGCAGCTCCTGCCATTGACGGGGGGTTGGAATGGCTTTTCCATTACGGCTTTCTTGTCCCTGGGTCTGTTGCAGAAAGTGGGTTGGACTCAGAACCTGGCATACCAGCTTTTAATATCTACTGTTTTTCTTTAGATCTCAGAGTCCTTCATCAGCTAGAGCAGGAGCAGATGAAGAGAAGGTTCATCTCCTGGGCATGGTGCAGTCTCAACCTCTAGCGATGCTCATCTCACCCACCAATGGTTTGTAATAGGGAAGTAATCTTGAGGCTGTATGGTTCTGCTTTGCTGACAGTTACCTCACTCCAGTGCTCCTGTTTCAGGACATTCTGCCTTCCTCAGTGCTGTGACCTGGCCAGGTCCAGAGCCAGCAGTGAATTTCTAGTGAAGCACTGTTGCCTACAACGAAGTGACAGAGAAGTGTTGTCACATCATCCTCCTTGTGGGAGCAGCTGCTTGAGTCCTGTAGGCTGCTTAGGTTTCACTTAGAAAACACACACACGAAAACTCCCACAACAAATTTGTGCTTGTAGGGAGGCTGTTTATCAAGGAACTATCATGATTACCTAACAGCGACCTTAAACTGCTTGCTTAACTGATCAGAAATCAACTCTAGACCAGTACAGGCAGCTGAATGTAATAAGATATGAAATAGTTAAGACTTTATTCAAGCCAGGACTGACTATCAGAAAAGAAAGCATTTAATGGGACTAATATTAACTAGCTACCACCTGACTCCTCTATCCAAGTGCCCCTTTTCCCTTTGTAGGAGTAGTCTTCTAGCTTCTAAATTCCTACCTAGCTAGCGGCAGCTTGACTGTGCTCAAAGGAGCCTGCCAAGGCATTTGGTGTTAGGACTGGCCATGAAGGATCTGAGAGGTGTCTGCTGTAGATGGGCCAGTGTGCTCGTAATCTTCTGTAGTTGGGCCTGGTGTAGCAGATCTGTGGGGCAGGTGATTCTGAGACAATGCTATCAGAGCATTGCTGTTGTGTTTCTACTCCCACACTTGAAGAGATTTCCACAGGAAGAAAGGGAAGGGGGAAAAATACCAAAAAGCACAGAGGGGTGTGGAAACTCAGCAGCTGTCAGGGAAAAGATGACTGGAGGAAAATGGGGTCGTATTGATGTAGAGAGAAGGTAAAGAAAATTGTATTGCTAAAGGAAAGAAGTTATGAGAAAGGAATGGAAACGTAAGATGAAAAGAGGGGAAAGTGACAGGGAAAAAAAGGAAAGAAAGGGAAGTCTTACCTTTGAGATGCAGTCTTTTGTTTAACTGGGCATGTTAATTCAAGTAGCTTGGCATACAGCCATTGGCTCCATGTTATTTGGGATTGGTATTGATGGCAGCTGGTTGCTGCTGATGGAATGACTCACATTTTCTGCCTCCCCTTCCTTTTATGGCTATTAATGATTCACATTTGATGTGGGCTGTTGAGTTATACTACACCACGTTCCATCTGTATTTGGGCTCAGGAAATCACTTTCAGGCTTTTCTCCTTGGATAACTATCATGACTCTCAAAGAGAAGCTGAAAAACTGATCTGGGAGCAGACACCCTGTGGTGTGTTAAGGAAAGGAAACATTTACTTATTCCTTCCATTTGGTCTCCAGCAGCTTCTCCTTGAGATGGGAAGATATACCCATGCAGAGCATGCGGAACAAATATGCTGCTGCACCCACAAGGTTTATATACTTCATCCCAGTAAGAAAAGTTCCATTGACCCTAGCAGATTTCCCTATTAGTTTGGGATGAGTACATGTGAAAAAAAAAACACACCACATTTGTTTTCTTTAAGTGTTATCTACTAGAGATGAACCCAAAGCTTACCACCTGCAACCCTGAGTTTTGTTTACTCAGAGCTCTCTCTTGGCAAGTTACACAGATCTGCCACCCTGTTGGCAGTGAGCTTGGAGTTAAATGTAAAAAACAGAAGTTAAATAATCTGAGATTCTAACCCAACATAAACTCCAGTTGCTTCTATGGACTTGTCTGGGGTGAGGAATACAAGCACAGCACAAGTAACCAAACCTAACAGCTGAGGCTTAGGTAGGAGGGAAACTCAGGTAGAAGAGAGTAGGTTGGTGCCATTAGGATCACCAAAGACAGAAGTCTGTGAAGCCACAGGTGGTACCAAGCCAGAGAAGAGTAACATCACGATCAGAGGCTGGTCGGAAGGTTCTGTAGCCTATGCCATGTGGCAGTCTCTGGGATGAAGAGTAAAGACAGGGCTGAAGATGTTCGTGCTGGTCAAGGTTGTGTAAATTGTAGGTCCTGCAGATTATCAGTGGTAGCAGAGAGGAATAGCTGAGATCGCCTCATGCATCTTGTAGCAGAAGGTCAACAGCCAGTCTTGGCCTCATTAAATCTGGCCAAAGTGATGAGTAACTAATTCTGAGTCTTCTGGGGATCTAAGTGTTCTCAGCTTGCCAGCAGCAAGGGCTGCAGCTCAAGCACAGCCTGTTAGGGGTGGACACACAGCCATCATGGGGACTGAGAGCTCAGTTAGCTCAAAGATAGATGAGTAGCTTGTAGATGGCTGGATAGACTTTATGAGACAGAATGTCTAGAGTAGATGATTCACGAAGAGATTACTGATAATGCCGTAAGCTTTACTACTGTATTTTGGCTTCTGATAGCAGCCATTATAAGGTGGATAGAAGAAATAAATTATGAAATACAGCATCTCCATTTGGGATGTGCTTCAAGTAGGATCTGGCTGCTGTGAGTTTCTTTGCAGTAATACCACAGCTTCTGTGGCAATAATACGCTGCTTTTCTTACCTTCTCTTTGATCTAGGGGACATCGTTTTGACAGTGTCACCTCTGGTATCTCCTCATGCGTATGGTAATGTGATTTCGATCTGTGCTCATCGAGGGTTTGCTCTGCAAGGAGTCAGACAGCTGCAGCTTTCACACAAGCAAGCCATTGTGTTGAGCATGACAACAAGTCAGGTACTGGACACAACGCACCACTCGGTTGTATAAGTTGGGCTCACATTTCTGTAACTTACAATATAGTAAGTTTATGGATGTGTGAGCTGACACTCCTTTAACGCTCATCATCTCTTTACTAGCTAGCCAGCGCTCGTGTTCTCTGTATTCCTCGGGGTGGTCTGGTTACTTTCAGTGCTGATGGTTTGGTTTTTTTCATTAGTAAGAAAATCCCACTAGGCCTAAGCCTCTCGTTGAAGCTAAGCATAAACAGGCTTGCTTCTACTAAAGCAAACATTAATTTTGCCATTGATCTCAAAATAAGAAAGAACAGGCAGTAACCTCACAGATGAAAGTAACAATTTCTGGTCTACAAACCTGCATTCAGGAGAGCAGTCTTTGTCTAACAGACTGATGTATGATTATGTGCTTCACAGTCGCTCTGGGTCTGCTTATGGCCTTTCAGCATGAAGTAGTCCCCTAATTTAATGCATTCAGATGGCTTGCAAGAAGAGCTTTCCTTCTGTTGAAAATAACCTTTTTCTTTCTCTCAAGCTCTGTGTAGCACGATAGATTTACTTGAGTTGAGTTATAGTGAAGCTGGCATTTTGACATGTCAACCTAAGGAAATGAATGATCATAAATGCAAAAATAGAGTCGAATTTGTGTGCACAAGAAGTCCAGTTCTGCACTTCTTACAGTAAATCACCCAGGAATCCCATGGCGCTTTGTCTTACGAAGGGCTGTGTTCTTCACTTCAAATGTTCATGCTCGGAGTTATTTCCTATGTTAATAAGGAAATGGATCACTCGGTAAACTAAACTGTGCACAAAGCCCTTCTTTTCTGCTTGTTCTCTAATCAAGCATGAGGAAGAACAATTTCCCTGCCCATAATATCTTGCAGAATAAAAGCAACGCCTATCTGTGGAATACAACAGCAAAAATGGGCAGATATCTGGGGCATGCTCTTAAATGGCCGTTTCAGAAGATAGCAGCAGCAGAAATTACTGCTTTAATGCCTTCTCTGGTGTGAAGCGTTTCAGGACTTGGGGCTCAAGATCATTTTTGAATGAGTAATTTAGGATACTACCACATATTCTGTGTTTAACTGTTGTGGGTTTTGTCCAGCCCTGTTGTGGAGCAAAACAGTTTAAATCTCATGAAAATATTTGATATAAGTCCAATTCCCCTGCCTCATGGAGAGATGACAAATGATCACCTAGTTAATGGAAGTTGATGTGGTTCGACTGGTGTTCTGTATCTTCGTGTGCCATCATAACTTCACTCTTTGCTTGAGCCCTGTAGTGATTAAATCTGGGTTCAGTAGTCTAATCTGGTTCTCGTTATTTCAGATTGCTGTATTTTGCCCTGGCAAGGTTTCTGGTTTACCTGAGAATGGTTCCACAAGAGGAGAGCTTTCTGCTGAACCACGCATGCGCTCTCTTGTCTTGTTGCTGAGAAAGGAGGATGCTGGTCGTCATGTTCTCGCGTTGCTAAAAGGTAATGCTTTCACTTCTCAAAAACCTCAGTAAAGAAGGTTTGCATTTCAGAGCGTTTGAGCTAAAGGTTAAAAGCCTTGCCAAATATGTTACGCTGCGGGAAGGTTTATTGAGAATGTTGGGGCCTGACAGTTCTGCTGTCTGAATCTCCAGGCCCGTTTTTGTAGATGAGCCACTTCTACATATCCTACGCAGCGGACTGACCTTTGTCAATTATTCGATCTTTAGCACTGAAATCCTTTTGAGTTTAGAATAATTTACGTTGGAGGGGGTGACAGCAAGTCAGTCACCCAATGTCCTGTTCAACACAGCCTCAGCAATGAATTCAGACCAGGATGCTCAAGGCTTTGTGCAGTCAAGGCTTGAGAATCTGTAAGGGCAGAGGTTCCACCACCAATCTTGGTTCTCTCTTCCAATGCTTTACTATCCACATACAGAACTATTTTTTTCCCTTTATGTCAAAGTGGAACCTCCTCTGTTTGAATGCATGACCCTTGCTTGGCTTCCAACTACGCTACCTTCATAATGGGCTTGGCTTCATGTTTTATCTGTAACCTTCTCCGAGGTATTATTACTTCCTAGAGAAGTAGGCTACCAAAAATACACGTCACTGAGCCTGAGGATGTCATACAATCCTACCAACCTCAGCCCAGAATTCTGTGTGCTTGTGACTTCCAAGCATCTGAACTGCAACTTATTCTATATGTAGAGACTGCCAAAAGAACAGACAAGTAGCTGCCCCAAATCCTCTTAGTTGATTCAAACTCTGTTCTGATTCCCTCTGATTCAGGAAGAGAGTTATTTAGTTTTCTTAAGGATAAACTGACATTGGCCTTAGCTAGGGAAAATCACGAACAGCAGCAGTGATCAGCACAGAACAGAGAACCCTGACCTGCTTACTTCTTCCTGCCTTGGCAGAGGGCAAATTGCCTGCAGCAGGACAGTCCATTCCAGCGTCTGTTTTTCCACAACCTGCCCTTTGGACTGCTGAGAGAAGTGGGTCACTGCAGCCTGAACAGTTCCAGAAGAGCCGCTGACCCCTCCGTTAGACCACAGCAGCTTGCTCCCACAGGAGGCAGTCATCCATTGCCTTTTGCCTCTTCTAATCCATCCACAATAGAAAAGAACATTTAAAGTTTTTGGAGGGGGGAAAAAAGTTTCCCAAAGTCCTCTTCTTTTCCTCTAAAGACTATCACAGTATGTTCTGCAAACGTGTTTAGACACCCTGGATTAATTGTGGCAGACTAATTACAGCGCCATGTCTCCTATTGCCTGCAGACCCAAGGAAAGTTGCTCACTAAAGAAAAACAGCTTCTGCTTTGTCCCTCAAAGGGTGCTGCAGATGACGTTCAAAGTGTTTGTTTTGCACAGCGAAACTTGCACTAGAAATACCTGCGTGGACACTGGGACAAAGAATATTCAGGAAGGGTAAAACGTTTGCTCTCACTGTAGAGAGCTGTCATTTTTTTCCTTTGTATAGAGAGATTTTGCAAATGCTTCTTTTGTTCCCTCTTTGATCGCTTCAGAAGCGACCCAGAGAATGAGCTTATTCCATATTCAAGATCCTTGAAGAGGAAAGTTGTTGTTGCCACATAAGCTTTGGCTTAGCTTCTGGGGAGTGTAGAACGGCACTAGGAGCTGAGTAGGGTCAAAGCCATACTAAGCAGTTTTGTATTTTTAATCAATAACCCCCTGATAAGCAGTCACTTCTTTGATGTTCACCGCTGTTCAATCTTCAAAGCAAAGAAAACTTCAACAGTCATTCTTGAAATGGAGCAGAGAGACAGGTGCCTACAGGTAACATTTCTGTATTGAGAGTCAACGCCATCAGTTTTTGACCAAGCTTTCCTTTGCTAAGTTTGCACAGGCAGCAGATAATACTCTAGGATAAGTTATGGCAAGTTACTGACTCACAGCATGGTTTTGCTGGAAGGGATCTTAAAGACCATTTAATTCCAACTCCCTGCCATGGGCAGGGACACCTCTCCCTAGCTCAGGCTGCCCAGGGCCTCATCCATGGCCTTGGGACACCCCCAGTTCTCTGGGAATCAGTGCCCGGGCCTCAGTACCCCCTGGGTAAAGAATTTCATCCTAATATCTAACCTAAATCTCCCTTCTTCTATTTTGAAGCTAGTGGGATGCAGAATATTGGCCTTGCTGCTGATACTGAAGGTCTGGACTCAAACAGTGGGTTCAAAATTAGAGATATCCCTTCTTGTGGGCAACAACTTGCTGAGGACACCTACTGCAATTCAGGAGCTGTGTAGGATCTTCTGTGTGTGCATTCCCTGTCTCAGTCCACTGTCTGTATCTGAAACAAATGGAGTCCTGGTCAGAAGGCAGAGGTGTCTGCAGAGAAAGCTGTGACCAGCCCTCAGTGTTCTTCACTGTCCTCTTCCTGACTGTGTGTGAATATGGGTTGGGGAAGAGGGAATGATAGAATTGCTTTTTATGAGGTAAGCTCAGTGTGACCCCACATAGATGGTCTTTGTACCAGGTCTGTGGTCAGATGAATCAAAATACTTGATAAGAAGCATGGTTTTCATGTCAGACTACATCACAGAGCTTTGTGTTCTTCACACACTCTCGTTTTGTGCACAGGACTGATGAATGAACTGGCAAATCAAGGCCTGCTTGGTAACAGACAGAGCAGCCTGCCTGCCACAGCTGGGCTGGACCCCTCCATGTGCTTCCACGTGGCTCCTTACACCGAGAACTTGCAGCAGATGCTGGGTAGGTAAAGGCTATGGGAATGCATTATTCTATCTCTTGTAAGGTCTGACAACTTTTATCAGAGGATTTCCCTCATTAAGAACATCAGGAGTATGCTCAATGTCTACAGTAACTCATTTAGTGTTCCAATGTCCTTCAATTGTAAAAACTCTCGTTGAATGCCTTCTGCTTCTGCAGAGTGAATGGAAGAATCCATAGAAAAGCAATATGGAAATAGCTTCAATGTGGATTAAATAATTTATTTTTACTTACATTTATATTAAGTATGACCTGACAACAACCACTGAAGCCTTAAAACTGCCAGAATTAAAAGAATCCTACCAGTGTGTATTTACTGACAAGGTTTCAAAGAGGAGTTAAAGTATTAGAAGGAGAGAAATCGCTCCTTTAGCATGTAGAACCAGTGCTGAAGTGGTGCACATGGGCAGCTGTAATTCCTTCTGCAGTTGCAGAGAAGGCGCTTTTTCTCTTTACTCTGAAGCCCCTAATTTCAATGTACACACTTGAATCCACGTCAGTAACTCATTCATTCAGAGCTGGGAAGTTGGTAAGGCTTGTGGAAATGCAAGTAAGCTTGTTACAAGCTTATGACTCAAATGTGTTGGAGAGTCTTAGAACTACTTGTTCTACATGCATGGATGTTACAGTAGTCAGAAGTTTATTTTACTAACTGTGGGTAATGCTGCTTACGTACAACCCTGCTGGAGAAGATTTTTTTCCCTTACATCCAACCTGAACCTCCCATGGCACAACTTGAGGCCGTTCCTTCTTGTCTTACCTCTCTCCAAAACCAAACTCGCATAAACTGCGAGGGGGAAAAGAATAAATCCAGTGCATGTCATTCACTATTTTCTTTCGTTATGAAATACTACCACGTGGGAATAACTAAGTACATGGGTGTTAATCTGTACAGTTGCTTAAGTATTCATGCATTTGAAACGGTGTGTAATCAAGCACAGCTTTCTGGTGGGACTGGGAATTCTGCAGGCTGCGTTGCTCCTGGTAGGGCAATGGCTATGTGCATAATACAGTGTCTCCTCCTTCTGTCCTCAGTTTCATGCCGTGTAATCTCCTAGAACACAAAATGAAGTATCAATTGAATGCGAAGTCAAACCTTAGTTATCAATCTGAAGCGTATGCCTTAAGTCATTTTGCTATGGATCTATCAACTCTGTTTAACAGTGTGAATAAGGACGTTTATTATTACAAAATTAGGGTTTGAGTATGTTTGCTTTACGTGCCAGAAGCGATTCCAGTTAAGGAGTGTGACTAATTAGTGAGGCTTTGCTGTGATTCTGCTCCTCACGCGTGTTTCCTTTTCCAGCTGTGCTGAGCTGCAGCATCACAGTGAGGCTCAGCCCAACAGAGAATTAGTCAGTTCCTTTTGCTAAACGAGATTGGGTGTTTGTCTGTGGGCTGTAACTGCATTTATTTGGATGGTATCTCTGGGCAGGAGGAAACTTCAGTGCAGTTCCAGACCCGTGTGACTTTCCTCTGGATTTTTTCTGCGACCGAATATTTGCTTCTGATCCTGAAATGGAGCAAGTGGTCCTGCTGACACTGGTTGGGACGGATGCTATCAGTGCTGCTGGAGAGCTCTTTTGCCAGATCCTTCTTCCTGGGAGCGTTAATCAGTCTCAGAATGCAGGTGATTGCAGGCAGCTCTTGGGGAGGGCTGTAGAAGTTGGTCAGGAAAGTTGAGCCCGTCTGGCTGCTTTTATCACAGCCAGAAAGCTACAAAAAAAAAAAAAAGGGATAAATGGGAACTCAAACAAATGATTTCTTTATTTACCTGCCTGAAGTGCTGAAGAATTTGTCATGGCTCGCTAGTGGGCAAGGCCTCTTTCTGTTTGACACAGGCAGACGTTTTCTTCAGAGAGGGAGGGTCAAAACAGTTCAAACGCATGCCAAGCCTTTTATGTTTTCCCTGCCTTCTAAGCAGTGAGAGATAATGCAACTGTGCAGGGAAGGCACAGCAACAGGAATTCGGAAGTCACAAATTCTGTTATTCCTGGTCCACTGACATCCTTTGTGATCAGAAGCAAGACAGCACACCTCGTAATGCTTCATTTCCTCATGCGCGGGAGGAATGATGACACTGTCCCATGCGTTAAATGCTTACAAATGATGAGTGCTGTCAGGTGCTAGCAAGATGAAGATCGTATGTAATTTCTTGATGCAGATTGTATTAGTGTGCAACAGTGCAGTCACTGCCCTAATGGAAGTCTGGCATACTGTCTGCTGTCTTATTCTATGCCCTACCCACTTGAAGTAAGACCGTTTAGTGAGGTCTATGTCACAGTAGGCAAAGAGGAGATTCCAGCTGGGATCATTAAAGGCTGTGTGGTCCAGCTCCCCTGCAGTGAACAGGGTCACCCACAGCTCTGTCAGGTGCTCAGAGCCCAGTCCAGCCTGGCCTTTAACGTCTCCTTGGACAGGCACTTGCTGCCTCTCTGGACAGACTGTTCCACTCTTTCACTCCCATTATGACACAAAAAAAACCTTCTTACATCCAATCTAAGCCTCCCTTGTTCTAAATGTCCTGTTACATTGGAAATGAGACCACTTTACCAACAATGTTAAGTTGCTCTAGAGACAAATCAGCATTGAATTGTGGTTTATTGTTATTTTTCCAGTTTATTTCTGTATCTGCATTACGGTCTATTTTGGGTCCAGCAGGGAGTGAAGTCAAAGCAACTTCGAGACTTCCAGTCTAACAAATTAGAACACTTGTCTCCAAAAATGCTATGACTTTTATGAAACATATGCTGTCAACTGATACTAAAAATATTTCCTTTGGCTTGCAGAGGGACCTGATTCAGGGTTTGAGCTTCTAGGTCTCAAGTGGTTGCCCCATCTCACTCGACGTCAGGCAAAAGAAGTAACCCCTTTTGAGGTTGGAGATGCTTCCTGGCAAAGAAGCCTTGATACACTGATGTCTAATCCAGTCCTTGTGTGTGCGTTACGGCGGATCAATGCCTTCCAAGTCCTTGAAGATGTGTTAAAGAGATTAACACGGTGCAGGGAGGAGCTAAGCGAAAGTGATGGTGCTCTGCAGAGAGTAATGGCCTTGACCCCAGAGGTAACATTCAGACAAGCCATCCTTTTCTTCACAGAGAAGGATCTTATAGCTGGTAAGCCGTGCCTTCATTGTTTGCAATGTTCTTAGGTACAGGGTGTATGGGAGTTTATTGAACTTGGATGGATAAACCCTTTTCTATTTTTTTCCTAAGGCACAGAAAAACTTAATATTTGGGTTTAAATTATTCACTTGACTATATGATCAGGGATACTAAATCTACAGGAGCCAGTTGAGGTTGTCTGCAGGTTGGCCTATTAATATAATGCATGGCCTGGTTCCCTTTCTGAAGATTTCAAGGTACTCAAATGCTTAACAGACATTGCAGCAGTTACCAGGACCAGTAAATAATATTCTGTATACTTTCTCTCTGTATGTAAGAGGGAAACAGGGGCCGTGATCTATCACACCTATATGTGGGCATGTCATTGTGATGCTTGACTTCTTCAGTCTAGAAGCCCTGAGCTTGCCCTGTGCTCAGGGAGATGAAGGTACTTCCAATCTGCAAGAGCTGAAGAAAGCAGATTTTCTTGTATTTCTTTTTATGCTTGAACAGAGTGAACAGTTCATGAGGAATGGAGACCTCAGTTGTCAAAACTTCTCAGACTTCAATGATATATGCTGGCATTGATCTTTCAGCACCGAAAACCTGCTGGTTTCCTCCTGTACCAAGAAATGTGTAGCCCACACCTCTTTAAATCATTGTGCAGACTGAGATGTTATTCATACTGGGTACTTCTGACCAGCAGTGTATGAGCTCCCACTGTTTTCTTCCAATGTGGAATACATTGAACTGTCACCTAAGCTCTTGGGGAAGCTTCGCTCCTTCCGCCTGAAGATAAATAGTTCTGAACCTGATGATTTCTGATTGTTCAGACACATAAATAAATGAAGATTGTGATAACACCACATATCAACCGAGAAGGAATGGTGGAGTTCCATAAGTGCATTCATGCTTTGTAATTTATAGTTCTTCTCCTATATTTTTCTGAGGAAGAAAGGTCCTTTGTTGTCAAGACGAAGTTAGATGCTTGTGTCAAACACGCTGAACTTGTGGAGTGCAGAATAACAAACGGGCTTTGCTGAATAGAAGGAAGAAAATGTGGTGGTGTCAGGAAAAAAAAAATACTCATTCTGGTATCACAAAAGTCAGATCTGACAGTGAACCGTGTGGGTGTTTTGTGTGAGTTTGGAGAGCAGGAAGAGGAAGCCTTCAAACAGAATGCAACAGATATCCCAAACTGCTGCATGAAACTGTAAGACTGCGTGTATTGCTTATCCTTCACTGAGGTTATCTTGACACCAGAAGGCAGGATAAGGAATTCAGAACTGTGAGATCAGTTTATTGAGGGGCAGTAACAATCACAGCATCACCTTTCCTACCGTGGCACAGCCATGTCTTCTAACTGTGACTTCAGCACTCTGCGCTATTGCTTCTATGAGGTCGCTAGGTTTTTCTTCCTGTTTATGTTGTGGGAGGAACGGAAGGGTCTTTGTGCTGGAGAAACAGCTCTTCAGCTTTTTGTGTAGCTACTGAAAGGTCTGCCATTTCCCACGTTAAACAAAACCACTTTCTTTAGTCCCCACCTCCCAAACAGCAAAGGTTCTTCATCTGTGAATCCACAAAATCACACCTTCCTTTTACAGATCCAGAGCACCGCCCGGCTGCCAAATACCTGCCGCCGCCTGGCAAGGCATCCAGGGCCCGAGGTAAGGTCAGAAGGATGCACCAGTTCCCTCTTGAATAACAAAAGAACTATTTTATACTCTTACAATGTTTCCTCCATTTATTTTAACTGTGTCCTCTGTCAGAGTCATCAAATGGAATGGTAAGCCTTTGGTTAGACATTGTTATCCTGGTCAATTAGGAAGTAAAGGTTGGATGACCCCACTTGGTGCTGGGGGGTGGGGGTGCTGTTGCCAGAATCGCCTTTATTCTGCAGTTCTTTGCGTGCCTCGACCACCTACCTGTGGCTGGTGTGGAACATAGAAGAATGAATCTCAGCTCTTCAGTAGCACTTGTCAGTTATTGATCTCAACAGGCATTTCACTGCTTTACAGAAAGGGTGGTGGGAGCCTGGAGAGGTGGTGGGCTTCGTTCCCCAATGACTGAGTGTCAGCACCAGGCTGAAGGAAACATTTTCATAAGGGCTTTAGTTACGGCTCGCTTATATCTGTCTCCTTTTACGCTGCTTTGCTCTCATGAAGAACCTCTGAAGTCGACCGTTCCTGTCTATGGGATATCGCTGAGGTTTCGTCAGCACTCCTGGGGTGAGAACTGAATCGTGGGTCTGTGCTACCAAAGTGCGTACCAGGACACGCAGCCCTTCTTTGCTTCCGAGGGCACAGCTGGGGAGGGAAAACAAAGCAGTCCTGGGTTTCATGGCAGCTTCCAGCTTAGTTGTGAAATACTGGGAGCATGAAGGTGGCTTATAACCGTTTTAGGCACTCCCTGAAATGGTGACTGAGAAAGAAGACGAAGTGTAACTGAGAGTCAGCGTAATTCGGTGCTTGCAGTCCTTTTTCAGTACAGGCAGTTGGGTTCTCTGGAGAGGGGGGTAAGCACTGCACCTCCCAGGACGTCCCAATACAACCAGATTCCCACCGTGCCTGAAATCAAGCCTTGCATTTCCAGGTATAGCATTTTAAAATGAGTGTGTCATAGCAATGTTAGCTGCGCTGTGTAGAGATAGCGGCACTGTTCTCCGTTTACTATCCCCGACTGTGCATATATATATATCTATACTTACCCACCTCTATCTGCTTTTCTTGCTCAGTGGAAGAGACCCAGAGGTGCCACGCAGAATCACTGTTTGCCTACTTGCATGCAGGTGAGAGAAGAGCAAGTTGAGAAATGAGGTTGGATTTTGTGAACCGAAGTCATGTAGATGTACCAGCCGAAAATAAGCGGAGGGTTTATACCAACGTTTTCCTTGGGCTGGAACACTGGCAGTGATGATTTGCATTCTCTTCTCTAAACATGACAGGAGATCTGGTATTTGCTTCTCTTCGGTTGACGCTATTTTAAGCCATGCTCACATATAAAGTGTTTTACATAAATAGTATATAAAATAAATACAGTACTGTGACTCAGTTACATCATCAAATCAAAACTCATGTAAATAACCGTGGGGAGAGCTGTGGAGTCATTGGCCGTAGGAAAGGATCTAAAAATATTGCATGTATGTAACAAACAGCAGGAAGATGGGGCAAGTCCAGGAGGGCTGCAGAACAGCCAGAACCGGAGGTGGATGTGTCTGATGGCTGCCAAGCAGGCCTTCCTGGTAGCGCATGGTGAGCAGGGGCTGCTCCTTGGTAGGTAGCGGTGTGTTGGTGAATGCTGGCACTTGCGGTCCCTGGGAGAGAAAAACACCTCTGGGTAGCAAAGTGTCCCACCTTGGTTTGGGCGCTTGTCTTTGAGCAGACCAAGGTAGCGCAGGGGGATGAGGAGATTCCCCTCCTGAGGTGTCTCAAATAACACAAATATGCAGTGATTCACACGGCACAAGAATGAGGAAGCTTGCCCAGAAACACGGCAGATGGTGGGGAAAGCAACACGAGGGCGATGCACGTTGCTGTGAGTGCCTGCAGTTGATATCGTACGCGAGCAGCTGAGTGGATCTGAGCGCCTCACTTCTGCACTCGCAGGCCGTTGCTATGGCATTTACATCTTTCCGTTCAAGAAACACATGGAAATAAAACCATCAGGTCTTCAATAGGGCGGCTTTGTGTAGGATAAGGGTTGAGTTTTCATGCCAAATGGGGTCAGCATCCTGGCTTTTTATTCTTGATCCCATATTTCTCTGTCACTGAATCACCAGCACGCCTCTTGCTAATTGAAAATATCCGTATGCACCGAATTTTATGCAGCGCTGTTGATGCTTCATTGCATCAACATCTGTATAATTAGTAATGGGGTGTACAGGAAACATAAAATGGCACTTTGTGTGCACAAACAGATCATCGTGCATCAGTTTGAGTAGCTTGCAGTACTGTCACCTCGTGCTTCATCTAATTGACACGGGTAGGAAGTGGCGCTTAGTGGGTCCTGGCTGACTGCTCCCAATGCTGTGGTTGCCAGTAAATCCTTGGGGGGTTTTGTCAAGGCAAAACCTTAACTACAGTCCCAATATCGTAGGGGCTTAGGTTTCATACAGCACTTCAGATTAGCAAAGCTAACAATTTGAAAATGCTATCGTTTAAAGGTGAGATTGGGTGCTTTCTGCCTTTGGAGAGGTTTGGTACCGCTAGGCAGTAAAACTATCACAGGCCCTTTTGTTTTGCTTCTCGAGCACGTGGCCGGCAGCTCTGCTGGGGGCATTTTGACAAAAGCCAAAACTTTTTGCTGAAAGCTCAGTTTTAGTGAACGTGATCCCACTTACAGTAAGGGTCAGAGCATCAGCTGGGATCTGCCGCACTGGTTAATGCCTCTCTGAAACGTGGCTCTAACGGAGAGGTGCGGAACTCTGCGAAATAAAGCCATGAGGAATAAGAATGAAATAGCTGCCCCAAGGATTCCGTCATGGAATCATAGGACTGCTCAGGTTGGAAAAGACCTTTGAGATCCATCGAGTCCAACTGCAACCCGACCATCCTACCTTAACTAACAACCCTCTGCTACATCACGGCCCTGAGCACCACATCCAAATGGTTTTTAAACACATCCAGGGATGGTGGTTCTCAAGTGGAGGAGCTTTTATCCTGCTTAAAATGTTCACACACGGGATAAAGGATGGAGCCTCGTGCTGCAGACCTGCCAGGTGAAACTCCTGGACTTGTAGAGCAGGCTTCCTGGAAAAAGGTCTACAAGCCCTGACTGTTGTAGATCATTTATACGTGTATATGTATATATATGCATCACTTTTTTACAGGCTTGTTTAGTTCAATTTCCTATGAACTTCACGCCAGTTTTCAGACAGCCCTCTTCTATAGGCGCCTGTCCTGGCTCGTGCACAGAGCTGTATGTTTCATCTGTGTTTTTAAGAGCAGCTTTGGGTTTCACCAGCGTGCTTTGTTACAGGAGCCCAGATCCTCTGCACGGTGCTGCTGATCAAACCTGGTGCCTGGAGCCATCGGCTTGTGAGGATCCTCCGAGAGCTCGACCTAGAAAAATTCACAGTGGTTGGGATGAAACACGTACACCTGGAGCCAGGCATCGCCTTAGGACTCCTTTCTTCTGAAGCAAACCAGGTTTGTTGAGAACCTGGCCGTTCTGTGGCTATGGTTAGGTTTAGAATGGGAAAATATGTTAGATGGGAAAATATGCTAGAGAGTAATCCATTCCTGAAAGAGCAAAAACTCCCATCCGGGATTTTGTGGTTATTGTTAGAAGTGAGCTATACAGAACAATCAGATCTGTACAATACCAGGCACAAAGCAAGCTGACGTGCTGACAGTTTCTTTTATCGTTTGCCATAAAGAAACAGACCTGGTTTCTCTAAAACAAAAGTTCAGAGGATCCGGGAGCTGCAGACCTCCCAGGAACATTAAATTGCTAATTTAGAGTGCTCGCTCTTAAGTGCAGAACAGGAGTCCCCTGTTTCTTCCCTGCAGTCAATCCAGGTAGGGCATCGCTCAGTGTGCTCAGCTCAGCCCGTGTGCCTCATTTTCCTTCCATGTGTTTAAACGTGGGAGCTGGGAAACCTTCTCTGTGCTGCCAGGGCATATGTACCTCTACAGCCAGGTTACGTTTTGGTACCACGTCACACATACAGCAGAGGCTCTGCTCCAGAAGTGTGTGTTCAAGAAGGGCCTGTAAGAATGACCTGCAAATAGAGAAAATGAGGTTGCTGTCATTTCTGCTGTCTGAAAGGCAGTGAGGAGGGTTTCAAACCTTGGGGCGTTGGGGGGGGCTGTCAGCTAAGAATAGATTTGTCTGCTCTTTTGTAGCATTAGGAATTCATTTTTTGCCCAACCCGAAATGCGCTCATCTATGATCATCTCAGCATATTGTGGAAGTCAGGCAATGGGAAGCTGAGCATTGCAGAGGAGTTAGATTTCTCTTCTCGACAAAATAGCATACAATGCTTGCTAGTTGATTGCTTTCCTGAAGACACTCAACCAATTAACTTCTGTAGAAAGCAAGCCTTTATAATGCACGTTGCTCTCGAGTTACGTTGGGAGGGTTTAAAGCACGTAGTGTAAAATCGTTAATAGAGCCTTCCTGAAGAAGACTGGGAACACCCTCAGACAGTGCTCCAACATAACCATCCATCAGCAAAGGTCATTACTTCTGCATGATAGCAAAGGAACGGGGCAGAAGCTTTTAATTACACACAGATCTCTGCTGAGGGTGGGACAGCGGCCATTGGAGTTGCCGTGGAGGTCCTTCCCAACGAGGTCTTTAGTTGCATGAATAACACAAAAATACTTCCTTAGTCCATCACCTGAAACGAAAGGCATTGCACAGCATCTAAATGCCTGCAGACATGCACAGGATGCGTTTGGAGAGAGGTTATTTCATGGAAAACATCTCTTGTTTTTGGAGTTCCTGAGCTCACTGGAGCTGCTGTTGCACGTTGATTCCGTTTCCTTGAAGAGCTGGTGAATTGTTGAAGAATTACAGAGTGTTGGGTTTTTGTTCGTGGAAAAAGGCAGGGCTTGAAAGTGAGAAAGTGCTGATGATAGACTGCTGTCAGCGGTGGGAATGGACAGCAGGAAATGCTTTCTGCTGCATGGGGGCTCCTCATTTGTAGAACACGCTCAAAGTCACGCAGGCTGGAAGGGGCTGAGCTCCCAAGGTAAGCAGGGAGATGGCATCGGGTTAGGGGCTTATTCACCGGGAGCAATGCCTTGCATCTCCTTCCTCTTTCAAATGTACGACCCCCCTGCACGCTGACCCCTATCCTCAGCAACGTGCTGTCAGACATCATTGCTTTTTCAGCTGCAATACTAGCGTTTAGCTTCTAAGCAGCTTCTGGCCTTTGGCCTACAATAAATAATGGGCTGATGCTCTGCTTGCTGAGGTTACCCAATCACAGGAGATTCAGCAATGCTTTTTATCTGAAAGCTAATGATGATGATAATAAAAAAACAAAGGTCAGCTAAATAGAGCAGACATTGCCTTCTCAGCTTTTACTGTGACCCAATAGTGTTAAGATTATGAGAGGCAGTTCTGCCTATGGAGGTTTTCCGTTCTGCACTCATTCAGCAGATCCCAAACTGCAGAGACTCACACCTGTGGCTGCTAGCTAGGAAGTCTGATTCTACAGCAGGACTGATCTGCTGCCCTTGGATTACCTGCTGTGATTGCCCATAGCAAGTCCCCAGCCTCGGTAACGTGACGGATTCCCTCCAGCCCTGCTTTGCGAGTCCGACACTGGAGGCAGAAGAACAGTTCTGCTGCTTTTTAATCCTGTTAGTCCTCCGGAGCCAGCACTCAGCTGGAACTTCCTATCTGTACGCATCAACAAAATTGCTCACTGATTTCCAGGCAGCTGCACATGTGCCATCTCACTGCAGCTGCTCGGGTGCTGGCAAGGACACGGCTCGAGGCCGGCGCAGAGGCGGGGTGTAGGCAGAGGCATGGTTTGGCTGGCAGAGCCCTGCCCGGACCCGGGGGTGTAGCACAGGGAAAGAAGTCACCTTGACTCACTGACGCCATTCCAGCCATCAGAAGCGCCATCGTTAACCCAAAGCCTGCTCATTTCCCAGGGAAAAGCTGAAAGACGGGATATAGAGACAACAGAGTTTGTTACATAAACTCAAAGCCCTCTGCGGAGGGTCTGGAACAAAACAATTGCGTTGGTTGCATTCTGTTTGACAGAAACCACCCCTGAATGTTTTCTTTCGCGGGTTTGTGACGTGGAGTCAGATGGGTGTTGAAATGTTGTGTGTAGAGCTTTGGGAAGCTTGCATGGAGACGGCATCAGTGCTCTGCATCTCCCAACGAGGAAGTCCTGATGACGGCTCAGAAAAGTGGATTATGTGCATATATTTTAAACTATCAACATTTTCCAAGCCTGAAGGGCTTTACTGAGCGTTGTACAGGACCGGATGAATGTGGCGCGCTCGCGGTGTGCTGTGACACGTCGCTGTCTGAGCTCTAACGGCCGCACAGCTCTGAAACTTCCCTCCGTGTTCCTGCAGTGCAGCCATCCCTGCTCTCCTTTGCCTTGTGTTCCCACGGGCTGGGGGCACTCACAGATATCACAGATTGCATCAGACCCCTTATCTCAGTAGCCGGCTTAAGCGCGGGGAGGGGGCATCTCAGGTCATTTTGCATTTCCAGATACAGAGGAGAAGATTGAGCCAATGATTTTTCCTTTATAGCCTGCTTATAAAAAAGGCAATTTAGGGGGAATGTGAGTGAGAGAAGATTTGGGTCAAAGTCAGTGAATGGCTTCACAGGATAGAAAAACAAAAGATGCCTCCAAGTGTTTTATTTTCATATTTTTGAATGAAAGGATGGGATTTTCTTTTGGAAATGTTTTGTCTTGAGAATTGCTGTTCTCTGGTGCTTTGAAAAGATTAGAAAAGAGAGGGCTGAAAACCTTTGGGGGACTGAATGATGTGATTCAGCTGAATCAAGCAAGAGTTTTTCCTCCAGCTTTTAATTTCTTCCAAAAAAAATGGATATAAAATTAAATAGCCATAACTTGGTTTAGCCAGCAAGCTGCAGGTGCCGTTGTGTGCATGCACGGTGCTGGCATGGAGCTGCTCTGCATGCTGGCATTGCTGCACTTGGTCACTCGGAGGGCAGGGAGGCAGAGCTGGGTGCTCCTGCCACTTCTTGAGGATGAAGGGCTCAGCAAGAGCCCGCAGCTGCTGTGGAGCTCACTCTTAATGGAAAAGCCTGCAAAGAACCCGGCTCTGCAAGGCTCTGCTTAATGAGAACAGCAGGGCCTTGGACTGCTTTGCTCCTCTGCCACCTTCTGCCCTGGGCTCTTGCTGTCTTTCTCAAGACTTCTCTCTCATTACGTCCATCTCTGGCCAACAGATCGCTCTCTTGTCACTAGCGCAGTGAGTGCTGGTGGTTATTAACACTCATCCTGAATTAAAGACCTCAGGATCCTGCAACCTGCACAGCTATGTGAGGAATCTCTTCGCTCAGGGTGAACTGGCAATGTTTGTAAAAGAAAAAGCAGTAGAGGAATTTGTCATGGAGCACATATTATACCAGTGGGAAGGCCAGGAGCTGAGCTGCTTTCTTCCAGCTCCGGTCCAGTGTCCTGTCCTGAGCATCCTTGTTTGAAGCTCACTATTTCAGTAGCACTGATCCCTTCTAGTGTATGAAATTCTGCCACGCAGACTCACAGCACGGCGTGTATTGGGGCAGTGGGGGGCGTTCCTTTCCTGAAACTGAAAAGGAGAAGTTCTGCTATTCGTCTTCTTCCGTAAGCAGAAGAACTAAATGTGGTTCCTTATCCTAGAACATACACGACCACGATGACGTTCCTGGTGTCCATCACTTTCCTATCCGTGTGTCACACTGAAGGTGCTGTGCAAAGGGCATCCCACAGATCAGTGGTTCAGCAGCGGGCACTGAACTTCAGAGTGACAATTTGTTTGTAGTGGGTAAGGACAAACAGCAGCTCCACCTCTGGGATTTGTGTTCCAGATGGGCAGAACAAGTCACAGCACGAGGCTTCTCTTCCTCTTAGAAACAGGATTTGGTTTCCTTTCTTACTGAAGGATTTTAGGAAATTACTGTGGAAGGTGCGGAAGCTGCTATGGCTACAGGATGAGCTCAGGGTGGGAACTGGGCCTCCCATCACCTGGTGAATGGCACAGCAGGTACACGAGCTGGGTGCTCTGCAAGCTGTGCGTGCAGCGGCCGCTAGCATGAATATTGCAAAGGGAAGAGAAAGCAAGGAATAATGTCAGGTCTGTTTGCTTCAGAGGAGGTTGGAGCCAAAGGAGGGTTGGGATCCAGCACTCATCTACAGCATTTATTGTAATCTGTTCCCTCTCCGCTATTTCTTTTCAGGATCCTGCTGTTCTAGAAGCTCACTGTGCATACCTTACCTCAGGCACTTCTCTCGTGCTGTGTCTTCAGGGACCAAATGCTGTGAAGAAGTTGATCGACATGCTGGGGCCAGAGGACCCTAGAGTAGCCCAAGCACTGAATCCGTGCCTCTGGAGGGCTCAGTATGGCATCAGCACTGTCCAAAATGGATTTTATGGTAGGTTTTTGTAAAAGAAAACTCTGAAGGCTCAGATATGCTAATGGTAAAAACGTGATGTGCTGTTCCCTTCCTGCACTGCCAGCACAGATCCAGCCTTGCAGCCAGTACTGACCATTATTCCCTAGAAAGTTTTGGCTGGTTTTTGGGTGGCTGACCTGGGTACGTCTCCTGCTATGAAATATTCTCCCAGTCATCTTCTCAGAACAGCCCCAGATCTGCCTTCCTTCAGAACAGATTTCTTTTAATCTCTTCCCTGCTTGGTCACTTTGTGATTTTAGCTTGGTTATTTTGTACTTATCCCCAATAACCCATCTGTCTCTGTGCTTCTGATTCTCTTCCTGATAACTGTACAACCCGCTAGCCAACTTTCACAGAGGGATAAAAGACTCCAGGATACCAAGCTCCTGTAATGGCTCAGAACTTTAATGGCTGGATAGACAGAGGTGATAAAAAAAATTACTCCCACTGAGGAAAGCAGGTAAACTCAGCTGTTTTCCATTCTGAGAGGCTCTTGTCAGCTGGTCAGCACCCTCAATGCTGAACCAGCCTCAGCTCATCCACCAGCAGCAGGTGGAGGGAACTGGGATGTTGCAGTGATTGGGATGGGAGACAGCTGAGAGTACAGGTGAAGGCGGGAGAATGAGAAGGACTGCCGAAGAGAGTGGACTGTGGAGAACCGAGGGTGTCACAAGAGGGGATCTGGGCTGTTTTGGTAAGGAGGAGGGAAGGATGTCATTCAAAAATTCATAAGGAATTAAACATCATTAATTGACAGCCCATTGGTAGCTTGTTTTTCTTAGTATTGCGCTGTATGTAGTTAAAGGGGTGTAAAAATAACGCAATCAATAATCTCCATGAAAACAGTTGAGCTAGCAGGGTCTGTATGCTTTCTGTTTCCAAAATAACTTTCCTGTCAAGACCCATTGGATTTATTGGTGCTTTCTATTGCGTTCTGTACTGCACTCCCTCTTTTTGTCCATATTGTGTGGTCTTCTGAGGAGGGCTCATAGTGAAGTGTCCACCACGCGTAATTTTGGGAAGAGAATCAACTCCTTGATGTAGAATTGCTTTTTGTCTGATACAATCATAATCCTTAGGACCAAGACTAAGCCGAGAGAGATCTCCCACCACAATTACTCATAGGTTCTCATTTGTGGGAGTGACAGAAGGGCAGGGTCTACCTACACAAGAGATGCTCAAGGCTTCTCAGCCAGTACTTTTCCACTGTTCCCCTGCTTCTTTTGCTCTTAAGATTAATGGATTGTCTTCCTGGGTTGCCTTGAGAATGAGAACTCATCAGTTATGGCTAATACATACCCCAACTTAATATACCCACACAACACCTGGAGCTTCCCTAGCATAATTCGTTTAAAGATTAGCTTATATCACTAAGGGAGGCTGAATCTCTGCCTGTCTTTCACTCAGAGGTTACAGAGAGCTGTGTCTTAAGGAAGACCTCGGATGTTTTCTTAGGGATTCCCTTCAGATCTCTGCTTCCTTCCAAGGCTGGGCCAGGCACAGAGCTGAGCTGGTTGGCTACGGCTGCCTGCTGAGACCAGATTGTGCATTAGCATCCCAGCCTCAGGGATGGCTCACAAAGCCTTAATTGCACACATTCAAGGAAAACGGGTGCAGCTGTAGCTTATGTACACAGTAACTCAAACTCAAGAATCTGATCCAGCCGCCATGCCAAGGAGTCTGTCCTTAAGGACCCTGAATGCCTTGCATCTCCGAGAGCTTGTCCTCCAAAAAGGGAGAAATGTTTGTGTCCAAGTTAAGCAGGAAATGCGGTCAGTGCACAAGTGGTCATCTGGGGGACAGCGGGAGAGCTGCTTTCCTAGCAGGCAGTGCCCTGCTGCTTTGGTTTTGCTCCAGCTGAGGGAGGTCTCCAGCCAGTGCCGTTGTGCTGAGTGCAGTGCAGCAAACTCTAGCTGTGTTTGCTCTGGAGGTGACCAGAGGAGTTCTGGCCAGGTTTGGTGATAACGGTCAAAGCAAGTAAAGCAGTTCTGATATTCTGAGGCTCAGCTGCAGGGTTAACCCTGCATTCCTTCCATCCTTCAGGTGCATTATGATATCACCGTGCAGTGCTTTTTCTCGAGCCCAAAGAGCATCTTACACAGTGTTGCACCTTGAGAAGAGTAAGAGTAAAGCGTCGCAAAGAATAGCATTGGGAACATTTGTGTCCCCTTTGTAATAGCACCAATGATTTAAACAAGGAAGATTTGACACAGAGGTATGTAAAGAACACAGCATGACTTACACACCAGTGACATTTACAATCTCAGGGCTGTAAACTGCTGTGTTAAGCACTCTGGCTGTGTGATACTTAGAATGATGGGTGCCCACACAGGGCTGAGCGCTCCGGGAGCAGTGAGGCACAGTTATTCTTTAAACGTGTGGTCTGCAGAAGTGATGATATTTCAGAATATATGTTTGCCTTTTGTGTACCTGTATCCCAGGAGCGTGGATCCGTGCCAGCACACTGACAGCCTGTCTGAACTCCAGTTATTTAGAAACAGCTTTTCCTTCTCAAATGTTTTCCACTCGCGCATCTCAAAACCTTCCGAGTAGTGGTTTCTAACACCGTTGCTTTATGGGGAAATACTCAGCTGCTCAGCTGGAGGGACCTCTAAGTCACCGAGTTTAATCCATTTCCTCTCCTAAGCATCTACCCGAATTTGGGTAGCTGTTAAAGAACTTCCCAGCTGGAAGTTTTCATACATTTTCAGTTTTAAATGCAGTCATGCACAGTTTGTATCCGTTGGCTCTTGTGCCAGCGAGTGCGCTTTAAGCAGTTCTTCCTTCCCTTCACCTTGATGCATTCTTTCTTTGTGTTACACTGGGTTAAACAAGCTGAGGTGTTTAGTTTTGACTCTCCAGATCATTCCCCACTCCTTCTCTGACCTTCGCATTCATTCTTCGTACCTCTTCCAGTCTCAAGCTGCTTTCCAGGACCACAGGTGAAGGGTGCAACGTGCTGCTGTCAGTAACATCTCATACTAATCCTGCTTCTTTTGCTCTGTTGTGCAGGACTCACCAACATGTTCAGGGCTCACGTTGTTATGAAGTACGGCTGGTTTTAGTAACCAGTAGCTCCACTGCACAGGACTTAGCCTGACATGATCCAAATGCATGGGAAGAAAGGGGGGTTGGAGCTGGTATTTACAGGCTCCTTGATGTGATTCCCTTGACTACACTGTTAGGAAATAGAGGGAGTCTTGTTTACATGGAGGACAAGCTGAGTGATAATGGAGCAGAATCAAAATACCAAAAAGGCAATGGAACTATTCTAAATATGATGGTTTTAAATGTTTGCTATTACTACACAGAACAGCCGGCCTTTAAAGCAGTTACTTCAGTAAGTTGCACATCTTCAGTCTCTCGGGAAGATGAGTGTGAGTCCAGAGAATGTTTAATTCATGGCCTGAAAGGATCTTCTCATTGTTTTCATCTCTCAGGCTCCAAATCCTACCAAATATCTGTCCGGGATATGAAGCTGTTTTTCCCAGAAGGTCTGTGCTGTGCCGAGTGCCCCACGCTGGAGCAAGAAGAGGTAGGATTCTGCCCTTTCCTGAAGGGTCTCCTGCTGTGTCAGAGCAATGGCTTTGCTCCTGCTAGCCCTTGATTTCCTTCCTCTTACACTTCAGATAATGCTTTCTTGATGTGTTTCACCAGCTGCTGAGATTTCCTTCTCCTCTGGATGTCCCTGCCACAATGTGCTAACTTGGTATTGACCCAGACAGCCTCAGAGGAAAAGTGCTTTTTCAGATGCGTTTGTTCAGTGACCTGTGCTATAAATTCAGGAAGGCTCAGGGCTGTTGCTTTAGAAGCCAAGTTCCTACACTGAGCCAACACCGCTTTGGAAGGAGGTCATGGGGAGCAACACCAACATCACCCACGATTGCTTAGACGTGGCTGACCCAGAGGCTGATTGTTACCAGCTTTTCACATGTAGTGTTCAGCAATTGAGATGAAGTGAAACAGCTAATAAAATACCTCACTGGCAGCTGAATGTATCCCGGTGACTGCATGTGGTCCTGGCACGGAGCACTGCCCCATGGTGTGAGGAGGGTGCTGGCCCACGTACCCTGCCAACAGAGGTACCAGTTCACAGCACTGTAAAGACAGAGCTGTCTCAAATAGGGCTCTCCTTGCTATAAGTCACAGGCACGGCTTGCTGCTGGGTGCCCACACCTTCCCCTGCTTACAGCTGAAGGCATAAAGCCTCAGATTCTTGCCTCCCGTATTGCTGGTAGTGCCGAGAAGCCTACCAGCACTTGTACAGCCAGCTCTGCTCATCTGGCCCTTCACACTGAATAGGTGCTGGTCTCTGATTTGAAGTACCCAAATTTGCCAATGGCTAAAATGAAACGACAAGCCTTTCCTTTCCGGCTGATCCTTGGTTGACCACTCTGATGGGCTTCTTCTCAGATCCAAAGAGTTTGAGGTGCTGAGTTATGCCCAACAGAGGGATGGGATCAAGCAGCAGACCCCACCTTTGAAGTGCTCCACAATGTGGATGTCCTTCCTCTGTGACTCAGTCCAGAATATCAGGACTGCGCTGTGATGGGATGCCTGGGTGTGATCATCTGTTCCATGACAGAAGGGAGCCGCTACCCGCTCCTTAGGCACTGGGTAAAGATGCTGTACACTTGGGGTCCTCCAGTCTCTGGCCTTAAAGAGCTGGGAATGGAGACCTTAGAAAGATGTCTGGCTGCAGGAGCCTTAAAGGATAGCAAGACACCATACCTAGTTAAGCCCCCAATAAGAAAGAATGCATGCAAAATGCTCTTTTATCTCCAGACAACCAGGTGTTTTCTAGGCTGGTAATTACAGGAGTACACAGCACCATCCAAACCTTCACAGCTTGCCTGAATCAATCCTTGAGAAGTGCTATCCTTCCTGATTAGGGAACGGCGCTCACATGACTTGGCCTCCCCTCTCCTTCCCCCTCCCTTCCTTCCTGCAGATCTATAACCTGAAACGTGACCCCGCAGTCGGCGTGGAAATCAGCAAGCAGCGTAAAATCATAAAACGTGAGGCAGGAGAGCAGCTCCATTTACTGGGCCCTGGGCAACCCCGCCATCCTGGTAAGGAAATGCGTAACTCTTGTTATAGATTGAGGCTGTTATCGATTAATTGGACGGCAAGACAAACCAGCTGGTGGCAGCAAGATTTGCTATGGATGTCCTTTCAGAAGGGAGCCACGACTCCGAGCTACAAAGAACAGCTCTGGTGGAGTCCAGCCAGTTAACTCTTTGCCTGCTGGGCCTTTCTGTCACCACTTCTTTCGTGGGTTTAAACATAGGGCTGATGAGAGGCGCTGACCTCGTCAGCAGCAGAAGCAGCACCGTCAGCACAGGTAACATAAGCAATGGTGAACGTTGCTGAACTTTTACAGTGTGTTTCAGCACCTGCTTGGCCACCGTGGTTTGCACGTCCATTCAAAGCCAGCCTCAGGAGAGACCAAGGCACCACAGTGGTGGGCAACGGAGAGGCCTTTTGTTCTGGGTGTAGATAAGCAGCAGTTTGTGCAGGGAGTGCTTCTGGCACTGCGGACATCCATCTCTTGGGAACTGGGCTGAGATCTCATTCGGTTCCCACTGGCTGCTGAATGTCTGCCAGCTAGAAATGACTTCCAGTCGCTGCTGCTCTGAGTTTGTTTTCAAGTCAGAACTTAAGCTGCGGGCCTGTCGGTTCCCTCAGATGTTTGTAGTTTCTCTTTTCTGCTGACTGTACTTGATGGGGGTGAATACGATGCAGGCTGTGATGCTCTGCCTTTTATGCCAGGAGATGTAAGTCTTTATGTAGATGGCGGGGTCCTGTGGGCTCATCCCAAGCCTTTATACCCAAGTAAAGTATCCCTGTGATATTTACTGGGAGCAAAACTGCTTGGCATCGGGTCCTGTGCAGGAGGAATTTCCCCAAGGCCGTTAGCAGTGGGTTCTTTCCATTGTCTTCCATCAGCTTTGGGCTGCGCCCTGCAGCCCTGCACGTGCTTCATGATCCTGACAGAAGTCACATGGGTAAGGCCGTGCCTCCTCAGGCAAGCTCCTTTTCTTATGCTGCACGCTAATAGAGGTTGGCCACGTGAAGGTTTATCATTGAAGTGCTGGCTGTGCCGAGGTCTGTGGCTGTGCCGAGGTCTGTGGCTGTGCCGAGGTCTCTCTCTTAACACTGCTGCCGCTCCCCAGCCACTGTGTGAGCCCCGGAACATGAGCAGTGATAACGCTGGGGAGCTCGGCGTGCAAATAGCACGAGGATTCTGCAGGTTCTGCACGGCTCAGCCTGGGAAGCAAATCTCAAAGCACGTGCCCTCAATTTCCTGCTCCGTGAGAATCTCTTTGCTTTGAAGATTCCTGAGCGGAATGAAAAGGAAAGCAGCGTGCAGCCCCGATGCGTTTGCGTCTCAGGGAATGTTTTTCAAAGGGCTGCTGTCCTGGAAAAGCAAGCACACGCGATCGCTGGGCTGTCAGGCACAATACAGCGGGCGCTGCCAGCGGGCCAGACGCATCATTCACTTCGTGGCCCCTTCTTGGACGCTAGAGGTAGCTCTTGCACGCAAGGAAACGTCTCCTTGTGGCAAATAGGGATCGCAAAGCCTGACGGACGGGCGGGGATCGATCGTGGGGAAAATATGAACTGTATTAAATGTTGTGTATGTTGCCGAGAATTACATTTCGGATTATGAAAGCAGCTGGATTAACAGATTTCTTTGCTTGGGAGAAAGTAAGCGGAATGGTATCTCCCGTAGCAAACCAGCCGCTGTCCTTGCCTGACTCCTGGAATGGGGTCGCTGCTGCTGCCTTGTGATCTCCGGATGCACACGCAGGCACGCGGCAGTTTGGGATGAGCAGTCGCACCTGCGAAGGTCCCAAATGACGCCGTAATGCCGGAGTGCCTCGGATCTTCTGGTCCCGTGTTTGCGGCAGGGAGGAGTTATTCGGAGGGTTGGCGGTCGGAGGGGGTTGATGGAAAGCAGCTGTTGTGTTTTGATCTTTTCCCGGCAGGTCGGGCGGTGCTCAGCAACCCCTGCCAAACCACTTGCCTCATCCTGCCGGCGATAATCCTCTGGGGTTCCGACCCACCTTACGTTGAACTGCTCGATGAGCTCATCGGCAAAGGTTTCACGGTGACTGGAGTTCGCCTCACTGTGCTGGATGCACCACAGGCTCATTGCATCTCCGAGATACTGAGCGGGGCCCGGTGTGGTGTGGCAGCGAAGGTACGATAGTCCTGATTTGCACTTTTCTTTCCCCATGGAAGAAGAGCCGTTGGATGCGATGCGGTGCTGTGCTGGCTCTGAGCAGAGCAGCTTTGGTAGCAGCGCTCGCACCGCGCTGCAAGCTGATCTCTAAAGCACTAGTAAGTGATGCGGGCAGTGTGCCTCGCCAGCTTCTCCCTCCTTTGTGCTCCTGTGTCTCCATTAACTCACAGACACCTAAACTTGACATCACGATGTGCAAACATAACCTTACTGTGAACGGTGCGTCCCCTTTAGACGCGTTCTTCCATTCGCCTCACGGTGCACAGCGGCTGCTGTTATGTATGTTCTGCTGTTGTATCTTGTCTTGTTCTTCCAGATAAATACAGTTTCTATTTCCTTTTCTGTAATCACACTCCATTAATCCTCCTCTACAATGCTAAATAACCCGTCGGCTTCTTGGACGGTGCCCTGGAGTTCTGGGCAGAGATTGAATTTCATCTCTCATCCCACTGGTGGTGACAACTCGCACTGCAGTCCAGCATGGGGTTTAAGCAAAGTGCTCACGGGGTGTAAGCACAAGGTCTGCTTCTGGGGCCAGCCAGTACTTTGCTTTACAGCAATGCAGCATCGCACCGGAGCTGTTTCTCTCTTTGTACTTGGCATAGGATAAACCCACCATCCCAGGAACCTTGCTAGAGCAAGGCGGTAAGGGGGAATGTGCAGCAAACACTGTCAGGAGGAGAGAGTAATCAGCGGGGGGGAGCTACTCGTACTGGCAGCAGCAATCAACAAAGGGCTGTCAGAGACATGCAGAGATTCCCGAGGAAAGAATAAAAACATTTCTGTTTGCAGCCCATCAGTACTTATGAGTGTCTTAGGTGCAACCGATCATAAAGCAGGTAAGATCTTTTCAGGTTGGGATTTTTACAACTGACAGCATCCCTTTGAAGTGTATCTGTACAGGATAGCAATTACAGCCAGCGTCCAATTAGTCTGAACGCTGCCCGGCCGTTCCCCCCAGGATGCCATCCAGAATGTGCGCATCTCTCTAGGAAGGACAAAGCCAATGGGTGTGTGGGAAGGAGAGGGCAGCGTGGCCCTGCTCCTCTGGCCGTGCAAGCAGGTCCTCCTGTCAGAGATGAGTGACTGTGGGCAGAGCTGGCGCGCATCCACAAGGGTCTGGCACCGCTGAGCCGAAGGCAAACGTTAACAGCATTTGCTTTCCTTTGCCAGAAGGGCAATGGGCTCCTTCAAGTGATGTGTTTCTGCTGTGGTGTCTCAGGCATTAGCAGTTCTGTCCGTGTTCCTGCTGCCAGCAGAATCGGTGGCTGAATAACGCACCCAAGACCCGGCTTATTTTCACTCTGAGGGGAGAGAGCAGGAATAATAGCGTGCCATAGGAACGGGTGAACCAACAGCTCAGATGTGAGAGTCTGCTGCTCTCCTTCCTCCCCTCACACAGCAGTTATCTCAGCTGTCAGCAGCTCATCGGTGAGGCTTACAGCCTTACCTGAGCAGGTAGCAAACCAAGGCTGTTCTCTTCCCTCTCTCAGTGCTCCCTCCTGATGGACGGTCTGTGCCTGGTGGTAGCAGCAGAGCGAGACAGCGCGGTCATTGGCTTCGACTCCCTGCTGGGCAGGTAAGTGAGGAACAAGAACGCTTTAACAGCACTTTTTTTCCACTACTGCCTCATTTCTCTACCAGACGGTGTGAGACCAAAACCAGGACAGCTGACCGCTCCGTGGTTCGCTTGTGGTTTGGACTCCTACAGTGTTTGGTGCCACTCAAAGGCAACGTGTTCCTTTGAAGGAAGGCACGTCACGGGCACGAGGGGTGGTTGGGTTGGGTGGTCTTAGTTAACTTTCCAGCCTTCGTGATTCAACAACTCTTTTAGGCCACGCTGCTTTCAACATACTGACATCTCAGTGCGTTCCTCAGGCTGAAGTCCACGTGCCCCATGCTCAGGATGCTGAGCAGTGAGTTGTGTGCTTTGTTAAGGGCTCAGAGCGTCTCTAAGGCTTGGCAACCTGGTTCCAAAATACAGGGAATTCTCTCAGATAAGGGCTCACGCTGGGAATAGACCTGCAGAATCAATGCAATTTCTAGGAGAAACGTCTCAGCTGCTTCTGTGTTTGCTATGAAGAAAAAGAAAAAATAAATGAAATTGCTTAAAATAAACGCCAGAGAGCAAAATCAGAAATCAACCTCTTAAATAAATCACCAGGAACGCTGGATTTATCAGCCTGAGAAAACAAACAGAACCCCTCTACAGGGACTGATTAGTGAAACAGGCTGATTATCAGGCCAATTAACCCACTGCCTCCCAGAGGGAAAGTCTCCATGCACAGGGGGTGGGATTTAGGGAAGAAGAGAGCTGTCAGGAGCCCCAGAGATCACTGCTGAGGGGTTCTGGGAGAGGGCTGTCAGCGGGGCTGGGAGCCAGCACAGCATCCCCCACCTCTTTATCTTGCTGTCAGAGCAACCTGTAGCACAGCACTTCTGCCTCCTGTGGGTTTCCCTCCTCGTGTGCCTGCATCTTGGAGGCGCTCCCACAAGGCAGGAGCTGCTCTGCCTTCAGCCCCGCTGCCGGAACTCGTGCAACCATTTGAAACCAGTTCTACAAAAGCAGCCTTTATCTTTGTTCTGGATCGTGCTGGTGGAAGGGAGGGGCCGAGGGGTGTTACACAGGGCTGGGAGGTGGAGAAGCACAGATCCTTGGCTAGATCAGCTCCAGCCAGCAGCAGTGCCCGTGCTCTGCCGTCAGCCATCGTACTGCTTAACGTCGACGTTGCAAATGTCTCTGCGAGCCAGCCTGACTGAACCAGTGTCCCATAAGGACACTTCATGCTCAGGCATCTTCACTGCCTAGTTTATAAACATTTCAGAATAACATCTGAGGTTAATTGCACTTATGCCTCCATCAGCAGGAGCCACGTGACCCCCTCCTGCACTGAATAAATCACTGCGTATCTCAATCACTGCTGTGGTCCACGATCCCAATACCTGCCCGGGTTCTGCTGCGCTGCTGAAGCGCTGCTGCGTGGGAGATGATTTTCTGGCCTTGGGAACTGGTTCACAGCCGAGCCACATCACTTCGGCACTGTGGCACGGGGATGCGATGGCAGAGGTGGGCTGTGATAAGAAGGAATCGGGTGCTGAAGGAGCAACGCAGGCTTGGTGAGAGCAGCTGCTTGTTCTGAGCCTCCTTGAGCTTTGCTACGCCGGCTCTGTTGGTGGCACACGAAGGGGACGCTCAGGGATGCACTGTGCAGAGCTGTTCCCTTAAAGGCTGCTGCAGACCCTCGTAACTGTGTGCTGGTGTGCAGCAGCTGCACCCACGCTGTGCACTCTGCCCATTCCCTGGGTGTCTGTGAAGGGATTATTTCTGCGCCAAAGTGCAGGAGGAACACAGAAGGGGACAGAACTTATGCAGGTGGGGGCACAAAAGCGGTCTGCGAGCTTGGTTGACTGCAAAGAGCGGAGTCAGAGTGAGATGTAGGAGGATGCCAAGGGCAATTTATGGGGCAGCCAAGTCAGGTGTTTGGGAGAGGTGAGGGGAAGGGAACCGCAGCCTTGGACCAGCGGGACCAGGGCAGATCCTGGGGGAGGAAGTGGCACAATCCTACCCACAGACAAGGAAAAGAGACGCGAGAGTTGCCTTTCTAGTTCTGCCAGCGCTCAGTTGCCTGGGTCTCCGTTAGAAAGCATTTGAACTTCCCCTGTCATCACTTGTTTTTAAAGCCAGATTTCCTAGCTGCAGGGTGGCAGAGGGAAGAATTTACAAGCAGGCTCAAAGCAGCGACTCAGAGAAAGGCGCGCTCTGCTCGGTGTGCTTGGCAAACCGCCTGGAGTCGCCTTAATAAGAGATGCTGCGTTACAGTGACCACAACAGAAATTACTCCTCTGTGGTTATCTGAGCTCTCATAAAGCACTTCCAGGTGCTGGTGAGATTGCTGGGACCCACCTGTGTTGTGTCGGGTCCCCAGGAATTCAGCTGGTTCACGTTGTGCTGAGCTCCTTCGGCGATGCTGGGCTGAAGCAGACCCAGATCGCGGCTGCAGGGGGAGAAAATGAGAGTGCAGGCAATCAGGGCGAGCTCCAAGTGCTGAGGAACTTAGCTGGATGTTGTGCTGTCTGATGAAACGTTCTTACCAAGCGTTAATTGCTGTTAGCAGGGAGCGATGTTATCCCTATAGGAGGCTCATCTCTGGGAGGCTTTGGAGGGAAAGGAGGTTTAGAAATCAAAGGAGGAACGTGAGGGATGTGAAATCCCGGAGCTGGTGGAAACCACTGGAGGGAAAAGTGCTGCCAGGCGCAATGGCTGGGTGTGGGGGCAGGGAGCTGGGAGTGCTTCCAGGGCCTGAAGGCTCTGCCCGTGCACGGGGTTGGCTAAGAAGGCAATTTTGAGCTTTGCGTCTTGCCTTGAGACGTCTCAAATGCGTCTTGTGGTCGGTTCGTGTGATTCGAGAGGGACCAAAGCACAGTGTGGGCAGTGCAGCCCGCCCTGCCGTGAGGGGCAGCACGGGAAGCCCTCGGTGCCCGGTGGTCTTTGGTGAGAAAAAGGCCCTTGCCCAGACCTGGCAGATGTGGCTGTGTGCGTATCCCCACTGCCCCACAGACCCCATTATGCAACGGGTCGTTACCGTTTGTTTGGAGGCTTATATTTTAAGAATCCAAATCCATTTATACAAAGCTTTGTAAAACCCAGGATTTAGCTGCGTAAAGAAGTTCAGTAACAGATGCACACGGCCAGAGCTGCTGGCACCGAGCGTAGCCCTAAAGCTGGGTCATCAGCAGTTTCAACAGCTTAGATGGCAAAATGACTCTGCTTTCCCTTTGTCTTTACCCCCAGCGTGCGTTGGCAGAAGCGGCCGGTGCTGGACATGGCGCAGCATCTCCTCTATCCCCAAAATGAGAAGCAGGCAAGTAGAGACGGTTATGGAATAGATGGACCTTTTGTGTCCCCGTGGCGAATGAAGCTCGTCCAGATGGGTTGGGTTTTAAAAGAAAACTTCAGTTGGGTTTTGTGCCTCTGGAGGAGCAGCCCGGCTGGCAGCGGGGCAGAGCTCAGACACTGAGCCGTGTCGTGGGGCAGCGCAGGCTGCAGTGCTTCTCCCTGGGGCTGCAGGAGGCACAGCAGTGAGCCGTGGTTCTCTTCAAAGGGCCCTTTTGCTCCCAGGTCCACGGTGGGTTTGGAAGTCACAGAGCCAGATCTGTGCGCCGGGGAATGGCCGTACCTCTAAAGGCGTCCCCCTGTTTGATCCTCTGATCTCTTGCTAATGAGTTTATGAAATGTCAGCCAGGCTTTCCAGGTTACAGCTGATGAGCAACGCCGTGATATCGGGCGAAGTTCAGAGGGTTAAGTGTGAACACGGGTTTGAGTGGTGTTCACTGGTGGGGCCGCGCCGTGGGAGAGAAAAGGAGCTGCGTACTGACTGCCCACGTGGTCAGGGAATAGGAAATAGGGTGAGAATTCAGATTTCCAGATGGAAGCTGTTCCGGTGCTGACAGCTGCTGTACCTGGGCAGAGCTTCTCCCCTCGTGCAGCTCAGGATGGGGCTGTAGGGTGGGACTGTTAGAAGGGCAGAAGAGAGGAGGTAACACCCCAAGGAGGAGTCCCAGAGCCATAGAACAGCTTGGGTGGGAAGGGACCTGCAGGGGAGTTTCTTTGCAAGGCACAAAATTCACAGCTGTCCTCTTCCTTCTTTTCCTTCTTGTCTCCCCAGGCTGAAGAGCTGCTCTGTTGTCTTTTTGACTCCCTGACATCTGACAGCGCCCTCCGCATTGAGTCCCAGAGCTGCTAGCTGCTGCTCACAGCCCCCAGGTAGCCCTTGGGCCGGTGCCATTGCAGGGGGTGTCTGTGCAGGTGGGCACAAAGCCGCTCCCAGCCTCCAGGAGCACCGGCACTCGTTCGTCATGATAATAAATTCTGAAGCATCCTGTTGGATGAGTGAGCGTGGTGAGGGATCAGTGCCCAGGAGCAAAATCCCTCTGAACTATAGCATGATTTCTGATGGAGCGCGTTCGTGATCTGCTTGTGTTCGTGGAGGATTCGTCGGATCGGGTTAAAAGTCAGGAGGTAAACACAGGGGCTGAAGGTTCTCTGCTATCTCACTCTCGAGCATATGGGGACTCCGTGTTCTGATGCTCCCGTGGCCTTTGAACTGAAAACAGAACCCCAGTAAATAGTGTGGAGATAGAAGGAGGGAGGTTGGATCCCTTGGGAGCTGTGTGTACCGGGCAGGGCCATTGAGGGAGGCTGGAAGCTGGACAGCCCGGCATTCACGTGGCCCTGCTCCCTGGCCCTGCTGCCGGCCGTGTGCCCACCCAGCTGCCCGGGCTGCCTGCTGGGGCCGTGCATCCCCTGCAGGGAAGCTCCAGGGACCGTGTGCCAGCTGTCCCCGTCCCTCGGGGTCCCGGGAGCCGGCGTGACCCAAGGCCCGTGCTGCTCCTGCAGCTCAGTAAGTAGGTCATCTTGCTGCACTCCAGCGCGCTTCTGTCGTGCCTGCGAGCTGCACATGGCTTTGAAACAAATTGGGATTAAAAGGATGCTGAGGTGAACCCCCATCTGCAAACACAGCGGGAGCTGTGCCTCAGTTTCCCAGTCGTGAAACTGCCTCGGGCACCAGCACAGAAACGGGGCGGCACCAGGTGCTTCGGGAGCATCCCCGATCCTCATTTGATTGCCCGGCTGATCAGTCTTGGCATGATGAACCGGCCCTCCATGCACAGAGCAGGGAAAACATCATCCTCCGGTACTTCCAAGATGCCGCCATCCCATAATGAGCTCAGCAGCCGTTCCGGAGCACCCCACTGCTCTCTGGAGAGCTGCAGGGCCCAACCCTGCTGCCCAGTGCCACAAACAGCCGCAGCTCAGCCGTCCTTCCTGCAAACTGCCCCAGGGCCGCCAGGATCTCCTCAGAGCTGAGGAGTGAATTAAGGATGGCTGGAATGGGGAGAAAGGCAGATCCGATCGGAGATTGCCAGCTTTGCAGCTGGCTCCTACTTGCAAACAATCCATTTAGCTTATGAAAGCAAGGAATTGAGTACAAAACCCCCTAGATTGTTTGCTTCCTAGAGAAAGAAAAGAAAAGAAATGGAATTTAGATTAAAAATTATGCAGAATAGCATTAATTCCCCACCCTCCCGTGCCTCCCCTCTAGCTGGAAAACCAGAGCTCATCAGAATTTGGCATTGTTCTGCTGCCAGCATGGAGCTGCCTCAATGGAGGAGATAACATACGGGAGGTGGCACTCGGTGTTAACTCCTTCGGGCCCTGCAGGGCTGTGTCCCTTCCCCCACCCTGCGCTGGGTGTGGGGAAGCAGAGCTCACACGGTGTCTCCTTCCATCCTATATATTCATCCCACAAAGCCGATATCCCCGTGCACCGGGCACGCTTTGTGGCTTTAGACGATGTCTGGAGCCATCATGTGTGACTGTGACTCTTCCGGCCCCCGAAGGAGGACAGGGAAGACCTCAAAATTAACGACTAACCGGAGCACGGTGCTCAGATGTTCCACTCTCACGTCCCCTCTCAGCCCCAGCTCAGCTGAATGGAGCAGCTCTGAAAGCAGGTGACACCTGGCACTGAAAGCAGGGGACACGTGGCACTGAAACTCGGAACCCGTGGGTTTGATTTGGGCTGGAATGACGTTTGGGTCTTTTTATTAATATTCACATTATTCGCCCCCAGAAAACAGTTCCTGCCCCAGCCCTGGTCACGTGAACCCCATGCAGCACCAGGGCTGTGTCCCACCCCCTCCCAGAGCTCCGAGGGTCCCCGTGCTCGCACGGAGCTCCCTGCCCAGCTCTGACCCTGCAGCACAGCTGTGCCGTTGCTCTGCTGCTTGCAGCAGCATCTGCACTATTTTAGGTCATCCTTGCTGCCGATTTCACATTGCACTGCCAGCAGAGGTGGCCTGGAGGCGCAAGCCGGCCGCGGCATTGCCTTCACCTGCTGGCTGCATCCATCCCTCCAGGGGCACTGCAGGATGCCACAGGGACACGGCACGGCACAGACCTGCTGCTCCCTGCAGCATCCCCGCGGCTGCCTCCTCCCCCACCGACCCGGGCTGAGGCCGTGGGGCGGGCAGCGGCCCCTCTTCGTCTCATCTCCCCACGGCATCGCCGCGGCAGGAGCTGCCGGTTAATTGGCACTTGGCAATTCCCCACGGACGGGGACTGGAGGAGCACAAAGGGCGATTTGTCTGCAGGGCTGCGAGCTTTGATAAAGCAGGGCTGGGGATGACTCAGATGTGGGTAATTAAAGCAGTTGAGGCTCTGGTAGAGATATCGGCTCTGAGCTCCTTCAGCTGCCGGAACTGGGTCACGCTGAGCCCGGTGCTGGCATGGCCGTGAGTCGATGGCACCGCTGCTCCCTGACCCTGGGAGCAGACGAGCGCTCTGCTGGGCGCATGGATGGGGCCGGGGTCTGCATCCTGTGCTGCTCCACGTGCTGCTGCTTCGGGCTGAGCTGCTGTACCTGGGAGACTTCACTGGGTTGGCAGCAGGAAGCACAGAACCTCCATCTTTCCTCCATCCTCACCATGCAGCGGTGCTCATCCTACAGTGCCCATCGACCAACACCTCACAGTGTCGAAACCTGTTTGGATGTGAGGCACAGCCTGGAGCTGCTCGGGCTGCTCAGCCCACGGACCCAACCCGGCCTCATCTCTCCCATCCCTGCCCTGTACCCAGCATGGCACCGCTGTGCCCCGTGCTGTGCTCCCGTGGGCCCTGGGAAAGCCTCCTCAGGAGCTCCTCGGGCAGTGGCACAGCCTGGCCAGTCCCACAGAGCAGTGGGAGCTGCACGTCTGCAGCCTGGAGGAACTGGAGGGAGGGAATGCAGGAACACAGCTTGCTGTTACCCAGCGCTGGGAGCGGGGTGGCTGGGCAGGTGCAAGGCTGGAGGATGAGGTGATGGATGCTTCAGTGAGAGGAGTGCTGACAGGCACAGGGAGAAGCTCTGCATGAGGAGGTGCAGCCCCAGGAGAGAGACCTGAGACGTGTGCGTATGTGAGCACCCATCCCTGGAGGTGTTCAGGGCTGCAGTGCCTGCTCTGCCCCAGGCAGCATCCATCCCTGCTCCATGACTGGAACTCCACTTATCCATCTGTCTGCCTGTCCATCTGTCCATCCACCTGTCTGCCCGTCCATCCCACCCTCCAGCAGGAGCTGCACAGGCTCTGCTGTCCCCCCGCAGTGCTCAGCCCTCCCTCACAGCCTTGGGATCCAGTGGGCACAGAGGAGGCCCCGTCAGCAATGGGACGCAGTGCTGGCCGTGCCTTGGGCTTTGGCAGTGGGGGGCAGGGCAAGAGGGTGACCCAAATGTGCTGGGCTAGGGGTGGCACTTGGAATCTGAGCAGAGGGGCTGTGCAGCCCTCCCACCTCACCTGTGAGCTTCTGTGCCAAAGTTTCTTTCCAGCTGCAAACAATTAACATCCACCTGAAGCGTGCTGTAGGTGTGTTCTGGATGTCCGTAAGCCCCCGAGGTGTTACAGATGGCGTACGAGCCGGGCCCACCAGCACCTCATTCACTGTTTATTAAAGTCCCAATTAATCTTTCAGACGAGACCTTTAGGAAGGAGCGGCAGCTCAGTGAGGAGCTCAGCTTCCGCCCATGCTGCAGCACCAGACAGCTGGGGAGCACTGCAGGCAACCGGCATCTCCCATCCCATCCCCACAGCACCTCCGTCCTGACCCCACAGCATCTCGCAGTGTGTCCCCGTGGCATCTCCCATCCCATCTCCATAGCACCTCCCCTATCTCCCATCCCATCCCCGTAACGCCTCCCATCCCTTCCCATTACATCTCCCATCCCATCCCATCCTGCAGCATCTCCCGTCCGTGCCGACGTCTCCCAGCTTCGCCAAGGCTGGGATCCAGCAGTTGCCATGGCAACAAGGGAGGCCAATGGAGCTGGAGCCCACAGTTGAGATGTCTGGGCTGCGGGGAGGGGGAGGAGGGGGCTGTGCTGGGGGCGTTCCTTCATCCCCTCATGCCTGCCCTGGGCCTCATTGCACCCCAAAACTGGTGAACCCCCCAAAAAAGCCCACTGACAAAGCTCTGATTTGTTTCAGCCGAAGGACGCAAGTGGGAAAAAATCTCCATTTTCTACTTCTTAGAGGAAAATTTTCTAAACTCGTATAATTGCGGCCTGGTTGGGGCTGCCAGCAGCCTCCTGTGTGCCTCCGCCCTGCACCAAAATCCTCCTGAGCCCAAAGGGAGCACCAGCAGAGCCTGGCGCAGCCTGGGGATGCTCACAGGGCTGCTTCCACTGGGCATGGAGATGGGGTGGGATGGATGGGATGGGATGGGATGGGATAGGATGGGGTGGGATGGATGGGATGGGATGGGATGGGATGGGATGGGAAACTCAGCCTGCCACAAGCTGGAACATCCTATGTGGGGCCTGGATTTGTCCCCACCTTGGGATGGGTTTCCATGCCCATTGCAGGCAGCTTCTCCCCACGGGGCCCTGACACCTTCCAGCGCAGCACCCGGCAGTGCAGAGAGCAGCAGAGCCCTGAGGAAGGGCAGTCAGGGGACAGCTCTGAGAAGCACGGCAGGGGCACCGGGCTTTGGCAGCACCCCGGGGTGGGGGGCTCAGACCTCCAGCACTGTGAGTCACATTTCCTCCCAGCACCGCTATTTCTGGAAGCTCCGGCAACTGCACGAAGCGCAGTGAGGGATCACCTCCCCGTGCTGCCGTGCATCCCCCAGCACCTCCGCACCACTTCAGTGCCACCACGGTGGGGACGCATCCCGCACAGTATTTGGTGCTCTCACTGTGTTGCCTCATAAAGGGCTGTTTGGGGTCCAGAGTGCGGCACCAATACGGCACTGGTTGGCTGCGCTCCAAACGAGCGGCTCGGCCACGGCTGGGAGATGGTTGGTGGATGCTGCGCTTTGGGGACACCACGCTTGGGAGACACTGTGCTTTGGGGGATGCAGTGCACACAGCACAGCCCCAGGGAGGTCTGGGTCCCAGGGGGGACTGGGGGTGATGGGGTGGCTCATGGTCCCCTCTGAGTGCCCGCGGGGTGATGGAGGTGCTGAGAAAATGAGATTGGAGGGGAGCAGAGCAGCACGCGGTGGAAGGGCTGAAATCAGCACAGAGGGGGAGGCTCGGGGAGGGGAATGGGCTGGGATAAACTGGCCGCTTCGCTCCGAGTTGCCAGCACTGCAGCCGAGCGGGTGGGCCGAGATGTCAAAGTGCAGCTCGCCTCTCATCTGCACGGGGACGGGAGGTTCCTTCCAGCCATGGCCTGCTGACAGTGACATTGATTTCCCAGAGCTTCGGTGCGGCCAAATCTGTATTTTTAGCTGGATAAAAAGATAAATAAATCACGTGGCCAGGAACCGCCTTCCCTGCCCCGGCGTGAGGGGGTTGGAAGCAGCAGACGGTGGTGGACGCGCAGGGCTCGTGCCCGCTCCCGTTGCGGGGGCAGCGGCATCAGCGTGTCCGTGTGCCCCAACCGCCCCCAACAGCCCCTGCAGACGTTCACCTCCTGGCTGGGTGCTGCCTTCATCCCTCCTTCCCCTCTTCACCTCCTCCTCTCCCTCACCCTGCTCTCATTTCCCCTAGAAGACTTTAATGAAACCTGCCCTTAATTAAATCCCCATTCATTTGCATAATGAGCAGGAAATTGAAATTAGCCAGCCGACGTGGCTGGAATCCGCGCCGCGCTGAGGCGGTGCCATGGGGGCATCATGGCCGCGCCCCCCACAGCACTGCCCGGCCCTTCCCTTCCCCCCACAAAAAAAGTCTCCGCCGCCACTCAGCGTTTTTTGGGCTTTCAGAACGATATATTGGTGTCTTTTGGTTCCTTTTTTTAATGTATTTAGTTGCTTTTTTTTTTTGTCTTTTTTGTCTTTTTTTTTTTTTTGTCTTTTTGACGGTGACAAACTGAGGTAACGTCTGTGACACTACAGCCTCTCCTACAGGAAGAAGGTCCGGCGCCCGGCGGCCGGGGGAACCCGAAATAAAAACCCGAAACCGAGCGGCACCGCGGCCATCGGCACCGGGGTTCCTTATCTACATTATTGCACGAAAGATTGGGGACGTGGGGGGACCTAAGGCAAAAAGGAGGACGAACCGCACCTAACATCTCTACATCTGTGCAGTGCTACTTCTACCACCAGACCTGGGCCCTGCGGGCGGGGGGACACGGGGACGTGGGGACGTGGGGGCACGGGGACGTGGGGACATGGGGGCACGGGGGCACGGGGACAAGGGGACAGGGCAGCGGCGCCGGTGGTGGGGGCACGGGGGCGGCGGGACCCCACCTGCCTGGCGGCTGCTGTGTAAACTGCTGCTGCTTCAGGAGCGTGATAGCCCTTTGTGCGGTAGTTGGGGACTGGAGGGGACGACGGCCTGGGGCTCCTCAGGGTGACCCCGTGGCTCCCGGCTTGCTGTCCCCCCCTGTTGGAGAGCATCGCTGCGGCCATCGCTCCGGGCAGGGAGGATGGGGTGACACACAGTGACACTTGCTACATCGTGGCAGGGAGCAGCCAAGGGGGGTCCCTCCATCTCGGCCCCCTCGTCCCCTCCTGGTGCCCAGCGTGGGTCAGAGGCCACCCCGAAGGCCTCCTCCAAGTGTGGGGTCATCGGCCTTCCCAGGGCCCCCGCACAGCCCCGTCACATTGTCACGGAGGACCTCTCCCCACAGCACCACGGGGGGGTCATGGAGGGACAGCGAGGCCACCAGGATGGGGACAGCGGCACCGGTGCCCCCCGGCTCCTGCCCCCTGGGCTGATGGTGGCACCGGCATCCTCGGTGCTACTGAGCGCAACCAGTTCTGTCCTCTTCTTGTTTCTGCGTACAAAGGCGCAGCCCCCGGCCCTGCAGCCACCCGCAGCCCCTGTGCCAAGGGACGGGACGGTGCCGCCGGGAGCGGGGCCACGCGCCACCCCGCGCCCTCAGACACAGATCTCTATCGCTGTGGCCAGCACCATCTGCCCCTTGCCCTTGTCCTGCCGGCCGTCTGTCCTGCCGGCCGGGCCGGACGAGGCCGCGCTGGGCTCGGGGCCGTTGAGCCGCGTGCCGGGGCCGTCGGTCAGGATGGTCCTCTTGAGCGGGGCGGGCGTGCAGGAGGCGGTGGGCTCGTGGCGGTGCGGCCCGGCGGGCAGCTTGTCCCCAGCGTGCTTGCGGGAGCGGTAGGAGGGCCGGCGGCGCACCTCGGCCATCAGGTCGTACTTGATGAAGTAGAAGACCTCCTTGACGGGGCAGCGCTTCTCGGGGTCGAGGGCCAGCAGGCGCTGGAACATGCGCAGCGCGCTGTCCGTGAAGCGCCGCCACTGCGAGGGCAGCCCCGCCAGGCGGCCCTTCTGCCACCGCACGAACTCCTCGAAGAAGGTGTCGGAGGCGGCCGCCGCCTCCCAGGGGAAGTTTCCGGTGAGGACGCAGAAGATGAGCACCCCGAAGGCCCAGACGTCGATGCTGGTGTCCACGGCGAAGCCCTCGGCGCGGCCGGCCTGGCACACCTCGGGTGCCGTGTAGGGGATGGTGCCGCTGATGCGCTTCACCCGGCAGCCCACCTTGCGGGTCATGCCGAAGTCGGCCAGTTTGACGCGGCGGCAGTCGCGGTCGAAGAGCAGCACGTTCTCTGGTTTGATGTCCCGGTGCACCAGGCTCTTGCTGTGCATGTAGTCCAGCGCCAGGCCCAGCTGCTGCACGCAGCGCTTCACCATGTCCTCGGGGAGCCCCACCTGCAGCCATGGGACACCGTTACTCCATGCCGCCCCCGGACAGCCCACCCGTGTCCCCCCCATCCCTCTTTTCACCTTCCCCACTCACTGCCCTGCCTTCTCCTTCCTGTCCCTCCTACTTAAGGGGAAGAGAAGATACACTGCAGCAGGACTAAGCCACCAGGGCCAGCTGATGGGTCCCATGCCTTCTCAAGGACACATGATGTGAACCAGACCACCACTTACAGGACCCAGATCACTCAGAGGACATGTGACACATCTCAGACCACCCACGGGAAGGGTTATGGGTCCCAGGCTACAAGCTATGTGTCTTGGACCACACTGTGGTTGCTTGATGGGTCCCAGAACACCCAGAAGACAGGTTGCATGCCATCCAGGGGATGGCCAAGCCATCACTTATGGGTCTCGGAATACCCAAGGGACAAGTGACGGGTCTCATGCCACCAGTGGGAAAGGTTATGGGTCCCAGGCCACCTAGGGGATGAGCAATGGGTCCCAAGCCTGCTTTTAGGTGCTGCACTATCTAGGTGTCGGCATTCTGCCCTCATACAGATGTGTGATCCCTTCAGGTGGGGCTGTGCAAACACCAGGGCCCCTTCTTGTGCCACCAGCAATGTGCAAGCCTGGGCACAGTGGCTTTGTCTGGGGACACCAAGCCCTCGTGTCCCCCCAGCACCCAGAACAGCTCTCACCTGTGGGGGGATGATGTCGAAGAGGTCCCCTCCTGGGGCGTACTCCTGAGCAAAGACGTAGCAGTCCTCTGTCTCGAAGACCACGTCGAAGACCTTGATGATGAAGGGGCTGGAGGAGAGCGTGTTGGTGATGCTGAACTCCCGCAGGAAGTTTTTCAGCTTCGTCTTGCTCTTGTTGACAAACTTCAGGGCCATCTTGGTGCCTGCAGTGGGCAGAGGGCCGGCTGAGCCCACGGCACGGCCGACGGTGATGCATACCCAGGTGCCACGCCTGCCCCCCTCTCCCCTCACCTGTGCTTTTGTGGGACACCAGGTCCACCTTGCCGTAGGTGCCCTTGCCGAGCTCGCGGATGAGGTCGTAGTGTTTGTTGATGTCGGTGCCCGAGAGGGTGCGGATGGCCAAGGACTGCATGTCTTCGGTGATGAGCGGCACCCCGCAGCACGCCAGCTTGCGCGACGGCTCCTGCTCGATCGATCCGGCACTCATGGCTGTGCTGCAAGGCAGAGGTGTGTCACAGCTTCCACCCGCAGGGACTGTCCCTGCCCCTGTCCCACAGCCCATTCTGCCCGCACAGAGCATCCCTGGAGAGCCCGGCACTCATGGGACCTGCAATGCCACAGCGCCACAGCTCATTGCTCCCAAACATCTGCCGGCATCAACTTTTGCCTTCCCATCCATCAGCACCGACTTTTGGCCACCTAAGGCTCCCCCATGCAGAGCCCCAGAGCACCCAGCGCTCCCAGCTCTCGGCATTGCCACCCTTTTCTCTCCATCACCCCTGTGCTCCAACCCGCTGCTCCAGGACCCCACCAAGCTCAGCTGAACTCCCACTCCACACTGCTCTGCAGCCAAACCACTCTCTGAACCCCAAAAGCACAAATCCAGAGCCGCATCCAGAGCCACAACGCCATGGGAAAGCAGCCAAACCACCCCGCTGCCAACTCACCCCGCGCCCGCCAGCATCGGGCACCGCAGGGGTGGCTGCAGGAAGGGGACAGAACGGCTGCATTTTGTTTGGTAGCAGATTGACAAAAATCACGGGACAGTAGCCGGGCGGGTGCTGGTGCATATTTAGATTTTTAATGTGGAAAAATAAACCACAACAAACAATTCAAAATATATCCCAGCGTCCCCGGGCCAAGCGTTGTGCCCAGGTCCCAGGAGCGGGGCTGAACACCACACACAGCCCCACAGGGCTGCACGGAGAGAACGGAGCCTACAAAGAGGAGGTGGTTAAAGGGCATCGAGGGGCAATCCCAGAGGAGAGCGGAGCAGAGACGCTCCTGCACTGGCGCTGCCCCAGCCCCGATGCGCAGTGACCGGCTCACCCATCCAAGCTGAGCCCCATCCCCACCCTTGTTTCTTTCCACTCTGGCCCTGCTGCCTCTCATCCCAGTTCTTTATTTTTTTTTTCACTTTCTTGGGAAGTTGGGCAAAAAATAGAAAAGGAACTTAAACATCATGATGTTCCAAAAATGTAACGGCTTGACTCATACGATCTCCAAAGCGGCTCATCTCCATAGAGCTTTGTTGGCCTCGTGGAAGAGGAGCACCATTTCGGTGTCTGGTTCCTGGAGGTGGAGGTGGGTTAATGCAGGAGCAAAATGGATGCAGGACTAAAAACAGCTCGCAACATCCTGCAAGAAGAACTATGTCTGCACTTGAATTTACAATCCTGCTTGTTGATGTCTGTTAATTAACCTGTGTTGAAAGACAATCATTCAAGCCAGAAAAGTTCTTTAAGAAAGAAAAAAAAAGCAACAAAAAGAGGACAAAATGCCTGTGGGATGGGAGATGGGAGAGTGTGTGCTGCACAGTGGCACACCATGCCACGGACTGCTGCCTCGAGCCCAGTCTTGGGGCCTGGATGCCTCAGGTTTCGTGCTGCAGAAACAGCTGCAGCAGAAAGGGGCACTGGAAATGGGTGTCTGGGTATCCCCAAGGATGGGTGACCCCAAGGATGAAGTGACCACAAGGATGGGGTGTCCCCAAGAACAGGGGTGACCCCAGGGACGGGATGTGGGTGCTGCCCACATCACTCCCAGTTTGGCCACAGTCCTCCCCAAAAGGTAGTCGGGATGGGAACGTGGAGCCAACACCATTCCTGGGAACACCCAACAGTGACGTCGGCCGGAACACCAACACGCCCAGGCAAAAGGAATAAAAAGGGAAAGGCAGAAGTGTTCATTAGGAATGGAAATGCTTTGAAAACATGTTGGTTTCTATGCAAACAACCAGGGCAGCGGCGGGGACAGGGATGAGGATGCGCTTCCATCTGGCTCTGCACAGAGATAGGGAGGTGGGACTGAGTCCTGGCCACGTTCTGGGTGCGGGTGGGGAAGCAGCACAGCACTGAGGCGAGCACTGTTGTGACACGAAGCCACAGCAGTGCCACAGGGACAGCAAAGCCACTGCCGGTGCCACCGGTCCCCACCACGCTGTGGGTGGCTCACGCCGTCATCTGCGTGTCCTGAACCGTTTCTCCTACTATTCAGACTAAAATTGCTCTGTGTTTAAGCTCGAGAACCATTTATCTCATTGAGCGAGGAGGATAATCCACCCACCGCTTCCTCGCTCCGTGGCATGTATTTATAGGCAGGCGCTCATCTCCCGGCAGCAGCTGTCTCTGTGCTCCCCAGAGCTCTCCGGTCCCCACCATCCCCAGTGCTCAGCCGCTGGGCACATCAGCTCTGCCAACAACCAGAAGCTCAAGAGGAGCTCATTGAGGAGAACAGGGCTGGGAGAGGCGGCTGCAGGGGAGCGGTGGCTGCTTGGGAATTGAGATGGGAAGGAGAAAATAACCCCCCTGCTACACTGGGATAGGAAAACCTTTAAGAGGAGGAGCAGAGTGCGGTGGTGGGGCTTCAGGAAGAGAAGGGAAGGAGCACACCTGGCAGGGCTGGGGGCTCTGCAGGACACAGAGCGAGGAATGAAAAACACACAGCAGCAAGCAGGAGTCCCCACGCCCCGACGGAGGAAACTGAGGCACAAAGCAAGGAAGCGACTTCCTGCGGCCACACAATGTGCGGGGCCGGGACCAGCCCCGGGCATCCCGGTTCTGCCTCTGCACTGAACACCAAACAGAGCCCTCCCAGCACTGAGCGTCAGCATCAGCTCTCACTGCCCAGCCAGGTGCGGTGACACAGGGAGCACCCAGCAGCTGGGGTAGGATGGGGTCCCCTCCTGCCACCCTGCATCCCACAAGGAGCCTGCGGTCGGTGCAGCACATCCCAGAGCCCGGCCTGCGGGGAAGGATGCTGTGGAAGAGCTGGCAGCCAGCCCAGCGCTCCACACCGTGACTTTGCCGGAGATGTCACTCCACAGGACACATGTGGGGGGGACAATTCCCACCGCACAGCTGGATCCTCGCCCCACAGCCCCGCAGCAGCATCAAGGGCGAGCTGAGAAAACCGCAGATCTGTGCTCATGCAGAAGGGAGGGGACAGCAGATCTCACCTGTGCCCGGCGCAGCCCCCCTGCAACCGTCCCACCTGGCGACGTCCCCACGTCCTGCGCTGCCCCAGCAATGCTCACACTGCGGCTGGCGGCAGCCGAGGCCGGGCCGCAGGCTCTCCATGCACCGCTCCATTGGCAGCTCCGCCGCCTCCCGGCTCCGCTCTCGTGTGACCCCATTATGGGAACATCTCAGCGCCTCGCGGCTCCTCGGTGCCGTGGGGAGCAGTGCAGCAGAGCTGCATTATTAGCTGCCTTCCCTGGGGCACCAGGGCATTGCTGGAGTCCAGGGACGTCACAAGGGCACCTTCGACTAATGAGGCCAGGGGGAGGCATGGGGATGCTCGGGGTGCCTGTGCTGGGGTCAGTGGTGTTGCAGGGTGAGAGCCACTGGGCAAAGCCAGAAGGTGACCAGAGCAGGGATAAAAAACAGGGCCGAGCTGACGTCCTCGCTTCAGTCCCTCCTTTTCCCAGCGCTGTCATGCACACAGCCATGCCCTTCACCTGGACCAGGTGCCGGCCAAGGGCAGCAGCTGAGGACAGCCAAGTGACATGGGAACACTAGCACAAGCAATGCTACAGCAGCAATTACGTGGGGAGATGGCACCTTGGGAGCTGCCCCATGTTCTGCAAGCTAGAAGGAACAACCCACAGCTACTCCAAGGATGATGGGCAGGCCATGGTGCCTCATCCCCTTGTTCTCCACAGCAGGGTTCCTGACCCTGCACAGCAGTGGCCTGCAGCATTTTGGAAAGCACTGGGAAGTGCTGGCGTGCCACTGGCTTTCAGCCTCACACTGCATTGCCCAGATCTCCACAAAGCCACGGTGACTTCCTGCTGTGTGACACTTCCCTGAGCAATGTCACCGTGTTCCCAGGGATCCAGAGTTTCCCATTCCAGCTCCATGCCCAGCAGCAGCCCTGAAGCCAGGATGAGCTCTGGCCAAGCTGATGGAGCAGGAGTGTGCGGGATCCCGGCCCATGGGAGAGGCCTTTGTCCCAGCACAGCCATCCCAGCAGCAGCATCCCTTGCAGCAGGAGCCATCTCCTGCCCTGTCCCATCCCACGATGCATTCCTCCCGCCCCGGTGACTCCCCGCTGCTCCTCTGAGTCTGTCAGGCTGTGTTCCCTGCCCTTGTCTCTGAGCTCTCAGCCCTGTGAGCTTTTTTCCCAATAAAGGGGATGGTTTCTGTAGGACCTGTGCTCCTCCAACCTCTGGCTCCTCCCGCCTTCTCCCAGCCCCGCTACTGGCACCGGGGCTTTGTGATTCCTTCACCATTTGATTGGTTTCATCAGCCTGTCGGCATCGCCCTCCCAAAACTCTTCCACTGGTGCCAGCGGTGCCTCACATTGGGGATCTGCAAAGAAAATGCCGCCCGCAGCACCCCCATGGCCCCACCGTGTCCCCATTCCTCTGCACCCCAGGAGGGCAGCGGGGCCGTCATCTTGCTGCAAAAGCAGCTCTGGGGCTCGTGGTGCCCCTCGTCAGCCCCACCGGGTGGGTGCACCACACAGAGCCCAGAGAAGGGACCTCACCTGGGCTGCAGGGCTGGGATGAGTGCAGGGCAGCGGCGTGCTGCCGGCTCCTGGCATCAAGGCTGTGCCTCCCCACACATGGTGCCCAAGGGCCCCCAGAGCCCCCAGCCCATCACAGCGGCACGACGCCCACTGGGCACCGGCCGAGCACGGGGACAGCTGTGGGACAGATGAGGACACTGGGCTTTCGGTGGCTCCCAGTGCCCCCCATCCGCATCCTCTCCCCATATGCAATCGCCCTGCACCACCGCAACGCTCCGTATTCCCAATAACCCCGTTCTCCCTCGTGTCCTCGGCGCGTCCCCGCGTGCCACCGGGCGGAACCCATCGCCCCCCGCCCCACCGCCCTTCCCCAGCGCCGGCTCCGGCCTCGCTCCTCCACGAACTCCGTTACCCACGCTTCTCCCGAGCCCGGCCCCGAGTTCGGCCCCGCAGCCGCAGGGCAGCGCCGGGAGGGGATGCGGTGCAGGTGGCGGCGGCACCGGGCGGGGTCCGCCCTGCGGGGCGCGGGCTGCGGGACCCCGAGCGCGGTGGCAGCAAAGGGGGTGGCTCTGCGGGGCTGTGTCCCCAAATCGCCCACCCCACCCCTTCCCCTCGCTGCCAGGGGTCGCGCGTGGCCCTTCACCCCCCGCGCTCGGGTGATTTGATGGCGACGGTGATGATTTTTATCAGGATTCTTTCGAAATGGCGCTTTCCCCACCGCCACCCGCTCCCCACCGCCTCGCCGTGCAGACAAAAGGGCCGCTCCGCCGCCCGCACAAAGGCGAGCACCGCTCCTCCCTTCTCCCCCCCCACCCCGCCTTACCGGGGGCAGCACGGAGCCGGGCTCGGTGGCGGATGGCGGCCGTCAGCCCCCAGCGCGGGGCCGCTCCGCCGGGTTCATCCCGCCGCTCCCGGGAGGAACGGAACCGGAGAGAGGAGCGGCGGCGGCGGTGGCGGCGGTTCCCCCCCCCCGTAGCCCCCCGGTAGGGCAGAGACGCTCCGCCCATAGCACCGCCTTCGCCATCCACGCGGGGAGCGGGACGCGCGTGGTGGAAATGAGTCCCGGCCGCGCCCCCCCGCGTGTCCCTCTCCCCTCCAGCGATGTCCCATCCCCATCACTGGTCCCACCCGTGGGGATAAGGGCCGGGGGGTGACCCGAGGATGAAAGGCACCGTGACCTTCCTCACGCCGCGCCCATCGCTGGGGATGGAGTGGGTCCAGCATCGCCCCCCCCCCCCTTCGCACCCATCCGCAGTGGAGCTGTCCCCTCTGTCCCCTCCCTGTGCCACCACCCCCCAGCTGCAGTGTTTGAAGCTGCGCCTCTGATCTCTCCAGCTGTCCCTATTTATAGCTGCGGGCTGTTTCTAGGTCAGGTGTAAGGAGCGGCGCTGGAGGGAACCTGGATGGGGCTGGTGGCCGGGTCCCCAGGACACATCACCTGCCCTGGGAGCAGCGGGGGACAAAGGGGTGCCAGCAACGGAGGACAGGGAGAGCTGAGGGCGAAGCCGTTTGCAGCCCTTTCACATTTGGCTGAGCACATGGCACATCCTGCAGTGTTCTGCTGGAAAGGTGTCAGCTCCCTGAGGCTCTGTGGGGCCCTTTGGGGCTCTGTAGGGCTCTGTGGGGCTCCATCCTTCCCACCAGACGCCGCTTTGCAGCTGCAGACCTCGCTCCAGCACGTGGCAGCCATGTGGGTCACGCACAGATTGAATGAGAACAACAATAACACCCGCCACTATTTGCATCAAGCTCATGGTCCTCAAAGCACTTAAAGAATATTAATAACTAATGATCAGCAAAATGAAAGGAGATGCTTCAAATGTGTTTGTCACCCAACGCCATCCCAGACCGTGTGAAAAGCCTGAGTGCCCCCAGGATTTCTGCTGGCTGCTCGGGGGGGACATCCTGCCCTGTGCCAGGATGCACTCAGTCAGTGGGGAAATGACCCAGAGAAGCAAATCACGGCTCTCCAGGAACGGCTTCCCACATTGCCATGAGCAGCACAAGGGGCTCAGAGAGACGAGGACGAGCTGGGGACATGCAGGGCCTCATGAGCCACCGTTTGGGTCAGAGCTGTGTGTGCACCATGAACTGGGGACCAGCTCAGGTCACACATCCCCAAGTTGTGGGTAGAGGCGCTGTGAATGCCTCCCCTATTCCTTGAGAGGTTTGCTTCCGAGCATCTCTCGCTGGCAAACCAGAAGCAGGAAGCCCAAAACGTTTCTAACAGCCTCTCTGAATTCGGGGCTTGCTCGTCCCCTCCCAGTGCTGGGAGCTGGGAGTGGCTCAGCCCAAAGCGAAGGTGCCACCACCGCTTCCGCAAGCTGTCACGCCTCGGTGCCATGAGCCGAAACCTGCCCGGAGCCGGCGCGGGGATGCTGGGAAGGAGCGGAGGGAGGGAGGGAGAGGGAGAGAGAGGGAGGCAGCGCGCAGGAGCGGAGCACGCCGGGAGCCGTAGCGGGAGTAGAGGGAGCAGCTGGGGATGCGCTGTGCCCCCGGGAGATGCCAGCGGTGCCTCCCTGCTGCCCTGCGAGATCTGCCCCATCTCTGCCCCATCAAGCCCCTAACCCTGCTCTGCCTTACTGGGATCTGCCAGACCTCTGCTGCTCATCGTGTGGCCCGGATCCTCGTCACAACACAAAGGGGTCAGTGCCTTCTCAACCCCAGATGGCACCTGGCCAGGGGGACTTCCAGGAGGAGCAGGGCTGGGGGGAGCTGGTGATTCCCCACCCCAGGGCTGCTGCTCCCAAGGTCCAGGAGGGGATGCAGCACAAGCTGCCATGGGCTGTGAGCTGCAGTTCTGCTTCATGGCGAGGGCACGCTGAGCTGCTGACAGCGGCCATCGGGGTGCTGCCCCCCCTCCCGCAGCCCCCAGGCCCTATCCGTGCTACTGGGGGATACAGAAGCACCAGGGGGATGGACCTCAAACAGCTGAGCAAGGGCACAGCCTTCTGCTCGCTGCCCCCCTCGCTGGGGCGAAGAAGGGCTGTCTTCCCAGGGCAGGTGGGATCTGGGCTGTAGCGGGGTCACGGCATCGCATTGCTCTCCCTGATCTAGGAGTGAGGCTGCAGACAGCAGCCGAGTCGCTGCCCTGGAGCGCGGCACGGCACGGCACGGCACGGCACCGCCCCTCCGCTCGCAGCCCGTTCTTCTGGCACCATCTAGCGAGGATGAGGGGACCGGCACTCGTCGCCAGCACCGCGGTTTGGGGCCGGCGGCTCGGGGTTGGAGCGGGAGCCCACCCGGCCACTGCAGCGCGGCACACCGCACTGCCCCGTCGCCCAGCCCGGGCGGGGATGTCACCTCCCTGTGCCGGCTACCTGCGGCCGCTCAGCCCTAGCGCTGGTCAGGCTGTGAGATGGTAGCTGGGGGGGGTCCGAGGGCTGCTCTGTGCCCTTCTTCATCCAGCAGCCCCGTGCCCACATCACCACTCCGCAGAACCTGGTGACCCACATCACTGTACCGTCCCAGCACACGGGCTCATGACATCAGGTCAAGAACAGGATCAAAACACCAAAATAAATCCTATGCCTTCCAGCGTGCTGGTGGGTGGGACAGGCCCCTCACAGAGTTCCCAGGATGGCAGGTGCCCACTGCGGACAAGCCACAGCCCTGCTGGTAGCCCTGCTCCTGGCACGTGGGATGGTGGCACAGGATAGCAGCCGGCGGTGGCCTGGTGCCGGGAGGAGCAGCTGGGCACGGCATGTGCCACTGTTCACACCTCGCATCCCTGCCGGCTGCCCGGCTAATTCAGGCACTGTGTGCTGCCTTGGCTGCCACTCAGCAACACGGGTGGGAGAGGACGTTGTGGAGCCAGAAAGCAGCAGGGAGGGAAAAAGCAGAGTGCTGGCACTCGCTGCTCTGCTTGGGGACTGTCCTGTAGTGCTGGGAGCAGGGCCGCATTCGGGTGAGCCGGTGCAAGAGGGACAGCACAAGGGTGCTGTGTCTGTCCCAAGGCTGGAGTTGACACACTGGGCGCTTTCCTGTGCACAGGGATGGGTCCAGGGGACATGGCAGCGCCAAGCCCAAATCCCACTGTCCTCAGAGCTCCGTAGGCTGCCAGGCACCCCTGTGTCCTGCTCCTCCTGAGCAGCTGGAACCTGTTGGCATGTGGCAGAGGTGCCTCCCAACAGGCAGCCTCACTCCCACTCAGCATGGCAAGGCATGGCACAGCACATGGCACAGCACAGCATGTGGCATGGCACGGCACGGCACAACACATCATGGCACAGCACATGGCACGGCACGCACAGTCCCCTCCGTCCAGGAGACGATGCATCTGCTCCAATGCAAACTTTGGGCTCAGCGGGAGGCTCTCCATCAGCCACCATCCCCAACCCAGCCCCATGCCACATCCCCGCAGCACTGACCTGTGGAGGTGCAGGGGCTGCAGCTCCTCTTTCTGGAAGCAGACGAAGCAGAAGGAATCCATTGCTCAGCTCTGGTGGCCGCTGCACCTTGGCGAGGGGGACAGCGGGCCGGGCAGCACCAGAGCTGCCTTGGCATCTTCCTCACCCTCAGCAGTGCCGCTGGTGGGGCTCACCCAGCCAGTGCCATGGTGCTAGGGAGACTCACACCACCAGGCTGAGCTCTGGGGCTGTTCGCTCACCACAAGAGGAGGCAGCTCTGGGCCAGGCTATGACCTGCATCCCTCTTGCACTGGTGCCTGATGCCGTCCTGGCACCCATCTTGCAGTTGGCACCAGTGTTCAGCAGGCACAGGCAGGGACCTGGGGTGGCATTTCTGAGGGCTCCAGTGGGGCGGGATGAGGTCCCGTCTCAGCCCCACTATGCTTCCAAAGCCAAAGGATGCAGCTGCCCCTCTCCGGTGCCCACGTGGCAGCCAGGTGCTGGGCACGGCCCCAGTGGCCCCAGCTTTGTCACCACGGCAGTCGCAGTGCAGGGGCTCGTGGTGAGCAGGTGCTCGGTGTGCCCATGGAGGAAAGTTGTGGCACGAGGAGCCGTAGCTGCACAGGACCGGTCTCACAGCAGAGCCGCCGCTCGCTCTGGCAGATCAGCAGCGTGTGGGTATTAATAGCTCCAGAGCCATGCGGTGAGGCTGGGAATTAACTCCTCAGCTGCCGGCCCAGCCCGGTGCCATGGGGCCCACCAGCGCTGCAGCTGAGTCCTGGCAAACTCAGCATAGCAGTGCCAGGAGCCAGCCCCTCACCCCAGCTGATGCCCTACCCCTGGGGCAGCTCCCTGCGGAAGGCAGTGGGAGGATATGGAGAGTTTCTCCAGCCTGGCCATCAGATTTGTCATCACTCCCTGGGAGTTATTCAGCGCTTTGGTCTGGTTGCGGCACATCTATCCCAGCCACTCCCACCCTAATGGCAAACATCGATGGATTTTTAACTTCTCGTGGCCGGAAAGCACCCAGCCATGCTGTGCTGAGGGGAGGCTGCTCCCACTGAACATGGCTCTGAGCCCCGTCCTTGGTGCAGAGTTCCCCAGGACCGAACCCAGAGGGCAGATGTCCCTAACCCACCTCCATCACCTCCATCAGCGCCCCCAGGGCTGTGGGCACGGTGCCCAATAGCAGCATCCCACAGGTGATACCAGGAGCCCCTCTGCATCCCCAGGGCCCTGGCACCCACCCAGGCACTCACTCACTCACAGCAGCACAAAGAAAATGTTAAAATTTAATGCCTCGGCTAATGGGCCGAGCAGAGAGGAGAAGGAACATGGAGAGAAGAGCTGCTCTCCCAAGGAAGGGAAGAGGCAATGGTGCCCAGCCGCAGGAGCCCCTAATGGCTGCCGGAGGGTATTTGCACTCAGAGCCTTTACCTGCTGTGTTTTTTAATAGCTTGCTCAATGAACAAATTGCTCATTGCCAAGCACTTACGACACACAGGGCGTGGTTGGGCCGCACAAAACTTCCCCTGGCATTTCAATGTTGCTTTTATCGTACATATAATAAGATGGTTTAACCCTTTCCATGAAGTTATGCCAGGTGGAAGCGCTCGTTTGTACGTGGCACTCAGAATGAGTTACAGCTCAATTTGTGGCAGAAGCAATAAAAGGAGATAAAAACAGATACCCGGCTGGGTCTGAGGTGAGGAACAGACAGCTGCTGGATCAGCCCAGAGGCAAAACCCGAGCTCTGCAAAACTGGAATAAAGCAATTAAACACAATGAATATTTGAGCGTGTGATTGAGCGGGCTGGAACCAAGGCTGGAGCTGCGCAGGGTGTTTTGACAAAGGGCTTCAAACTGAGTGCCAGTATGTTCCTGTGCCTATCAGAACAAAGATAACCAAGGGATAAACCATGCAGCAAGGAACAATTTTCACTAATTCTTGGCCTCCCGGTGTAGATATTCTTTCTTCCTTCCTTTCTTTTTTTTTTTTTTTTCCCTCACCAAAGAATGCTTCGTGGCTTTTCCCAACTTGGGTCGATGAGAGCAAAATTTCATTAGGAAACAGGAGCCCCACATTGAAACACAGAGGCTGCAGTGGTTTCTCCAGCCATGCAGTGTGGGACCTTCCATCCCAGCACAGTGAGGGCACAAAGATGCTCTCGTGGCTTTGGGGAGGTGTTTCCAAAGCAAGGACGAAGACTGTCAACCCCAAAGCCTGTCCCAAAAGCTGCTGCAGCCCCGTGGATTGCGCAGGGAAAATGGGAATACAAAAGTTGGGGATACAGCATTGGAAAGCCCAGGATGAGGGTTCTGCAGGGTCAGCGTGCTGCCGAAACAGCCGCGATTGGACATGTGGAAGAAAATGGGCAGTGGGAAAAGCGTGCACTGCTCAGCCCTGCCCTCCTCGCCAATCCCTGCAGTTAGTTACATTCCCTGAGGGTTTATTTCTCTCCCTCTCCTGCTTTGTTTAATCCTCTAATGTAACTGCAAGCATGTGCAATATCCTCGTCCTTTCCTAAAGCCTATTAAGCTGCTGGTTTCAGCGATCTCTTGTAATGGGAAATGCCACAGAAGACGTTGGGAATCATTAAGAAATGTGGTTGGAAAAAGGTAGGCCTTGGGCCGGCCAGCCGGGTCACCGGTGCGGGGAGCGGGGCTCAGAGAGGGGCCTGGGCATCGGGCGAGGCTCGGGGCCCGGACACACGCCTAGGCCGCGCCTGCCCCACCGCGTTGCCAAGCAACGCCCACCCCGCTCCCGCCCTGCTTGCCAGTACGCCCGGCCCTCGGGAGGGGGCGCGGCCAAGCGAGCCCCGCCCCTCCTCTTCCCGCTTCCTGCAGGGCGGGAAGAACCGGGCGCGCACGCGCAGCAGCTCAGGGGCGGGGCGAGGCGCACCTCCGGGCGCGCACCTTCCCCCCGTCCTGCGAGACACCGCGCCCTTCTTCAAGATGGTGGACAGAGGCTTGCTGAGGCGGAGTGCGCACGCGCTTGGCCCCACAGCCTCGACTGCGATTGGTCGGCGGGGCCGGGCGGCCGCTTCCGGCGGGTGGGGCGGGGGCGGGGCGGGCAGAGCCGCAGGATGCGCCTGGAGGAGCTGCGGCCGCGCTGCCTGTAGCAGAGCTGCTCCCGGCCCCTCCCGCGGCCCGCACCGGCCTGCCCTCCGGCGGCCCTTCCCAGCGCCCCGGGGCTCCCCGTGCTCGGCGGCCGGGGGCGGGCCCCGGGGCCTGGGGGGAGGCGGCGGCTCTGCGAACGGGGGGTGCCTCGGGGCTGCGCGGCCATGAGGTGAGCGGAGCGCGGCGCCCAGTCCAGAGCTTCCCCGCGGGACGGACAGCCCGCAGCCATGGTGAGTGCGGGGGGAGCGCGGCCTGCCGGCGGGGGGGGGGCCTGTGAGGAGGGCCTCGGGTGGCCGTGAGGACCGCGGCGCCGCTGGGAGCGGCCGTACGGTGCCCTGAGCTGAGGGGGGGGCCGGGCCGGGGCCTCGCCCGACTGTTCCCCGCGGGCCTGGGGCGGCAGGCTGCATCTCCGCGTTACGGAGCGCTGTGTGGGGCTGCCCCTCGATCGAGCTGCGTATGGCTTTGATTTGCACAATCCTTCCTTTATTTTCTCTCTCGGTAAATGGAAGAAGAGGCGTGTTAGGCACCCTGCTCGTGCTCAGCCAGCCTGCAGTCTGTCTCCAGAGGACCACAGCACCGTTCCGGGCACTCACAAGGCCGTGTTAAGCAATGACAGTCGCTGTTATTATTTTTCCACTCATTCCATCTGAAGGGAGGCCCGGCATTGCCAAGTGTACTCTGCTGGCAGAGGGGAGCTGTGTGCACAGACGGTGTGGTGATCAGGGAGTGGGGAGCTGCCCTCTGCCTGCCCCACCGTGGCCTTGCCGGGTGATCACTGTTGGTGCTGGTCTGGTTTCCAGCCCCTCTTTGTTCTAAGCTCCCTTGGACGCTGCAGGCCCAGGCTTTGCAGCCCTTTCCTTCTGGGAGTTGGGATCTTGCTTTGCAGCTGTGAATTTCTCATCTGACATACTAGGGAACAAGCTCCTGCCCAACACCGCAGCTCCTCATGGTGGCTTTGACCAAAGCTGGAGCCAAGGGTGGTGTTCTCGAGGCCATTCTTCTCAGTGAATACCCCCCTTCAAGAAGGTGAATAAACGCTGTGGTGTGGGGTTTTGGCGATTTGTTGGACCCGTGGTGTTTAGCAAGTTGCTGCTGTGCATGTGAAAAGAGGTTAGCAAGTTCTGTGCTTCAGGGGAACAGCAGTAACCTCAGTCCATTACCTTCATACAGACATATTCTTTCAGTCTGCTGAGTTACATGTTGTTTTCTTTTACCTTGAGCGTTCAGTTTTTGGTTCGGTTACAAGCGAAGTAGTGGGTATGGCAGGTGAGAAGCAGTCGTCAAGCTACACTGCAAAATTTACTGTTGTAACGCTTCATGTGACTCCTGTGCAAGATTTTCCTTCTGTTCCACTCTCCTTGGAGCCCACAGATGGGCCTCTTCTGCTGCCAGTGCACCCTCCTTCCCGGAAACAGTTGGACAAGTGTGAAGATGAGCTTCTGTAAGGCGCACTGGGAATGAATGCAGCATAATTAAACTGCGTTGTAAAAATCCAGGCTTGGGAAAGCAGATTTTATAACCTGAACTAGGTTAAAACTGCAGGCTGTAAGCAGGAGGAGCAGTGATGAGTTGGAGCTTGATTAACTGAGGAGGAGTGATGAGAGCGGCACAGTCAGTGAGAGAAACATCAAAGGCAGGAGGGGAAGCTGCAGTGACACACACTGTGCTCAAAAACTGCGTGTGTGTCGTCAGCACGTGCCACCTCCGGGTGCTGCGTTCCCCAAATCTTACACTACTGATAAGGAACTTCTAGAGCAGACCAAAAAGAATTATTATGTTTCCTGCTCAAGCATTAGGTTCCTCCTGGCTGATTTAAAAAGGGGGGAAAAAAAAGCTTAAAAATAAATGTTGTCTGTAGAACCATTCCTCAGATGCAGTGTTTTGCATCCAAAGAAGCTACGCCTTTGTTTCATTGCTGATTCTTCACCTCTTTTTCTGCTACCAAGGATGGGTCATCTCTGAAGCTGTCAGAGGTCAGTTGCGATCATTAGGGCATAGCAGTCACCAGATCGTGCGTTCTGAGCCCTCATGGGATGCTGCAAGTTGGGCAGTTACCTCCTAGGTAACGTCTTTGTTTGTCTGAGACCTGTATCGTGCCACCCACCAGAATAACACCTCAGGGAAGGCTCTTCTTCCCAGCTGTATCGTTTTGCTTGCTCTCCGGCTCTAAAGATGCTGTGTGAAGTCAGCTGTTCTGTCAGAGAACTGCAGAGAGACTTCTCAAACCCTGTGTTAGCTGTGCAGCAGGCACTCACCTTTCCTGGTGTCGCTAAGCCTCAGAAACGTGCAGCAAAGTGGGAAGCACACAACAGGAGTAGCAGCGGTGGTTCCGAAAAAGCCCATGTCCCTGTTGTGTGTAGCTTAGCGTGCAGAAATGGAAGGAGGCAGTGGGCGTGTATAGCTTGAATCTTTCTAGGTTTTTCACAGCAGCATTCTAACTTTTATTTTACAGCCCTGCTATCGTTTTCTTAGCACTAAGTACTGTCATTTTCTTATGCTTAAAGCCTCCTTTGAAGAACTGAGAGTGGTTTAAGCCTTCCATCTGCTAAGGAATCAAGTATGTCCGGATCACAGTGTACCTAGCCAGGTTGCTGGTGAGCTGTAAGTTATTCTGTCACCCTTGGTTACCAAGGAGCTTGCTGCTGTGAGTGATGGAAGCAGCCCACGTCTATTATGGATGTTGGTGCAGCTCACTTGGTGGCCCTGTGGCTAGAGCAGGTCTGTGGGCTCAGTGAGGCAATCCCATGTTAGTGGGGCTGCTCCTGATGCCACTGAGTGTGGCCTGGGGACAGCCTGTTGCTTTTGCAGCCATCTTGCTGCTGGAGGTGCTTAAACTGGGCTGCTTGGGCTGCTGCTTCTGCCTGGAGAGCTGTGGGATGCCCTGTCGTGAGAGGTGGAGGAAAGCAGGGTAAGGGTGTGCAATGCTGGTGCCACCAGGACAGGAAGCACTGAGGTCACCTCTGCTCCTTGGGGATGGTGGAGGTGATGCTGGGAGCTGGAACAGTGACAGTGGGACCCAATGGTCCTTATGGGCCCTTTCCAACTCGGGATGTTCTATGACAGCATCAAGCTGTGCAGCGTCACAGCCTGCATTCTGACAGCTTTTGGGGGACACGCAGAAAGCACAGAGTTTAAAAAGAAAAGTAAATCATTTTAGAGCTGTTCTGACTCACTACTGAAAGAGAAACGAAAGAATAGGAACTTGTAAGTCCCAGCCCCAGCTCTGACATCTGGCTTCCTTTTTCAGCCTTCGAGTCACGCAATTTTTTTCTGCCCCTCTGTGGCATTGTTATTATATTTATTAAATGATATAGGGAGAGCTGCGGCTTAACACCTGCGAGCTGTTCACCTATTTCCTTGTGCTGCCGAAGGCAGTATGGGGTGTTGCTGAGCCAGGTGGCACAAGTTATGCCATGACATTCAGCACAGTGGTCTGCATTTCCCACCTACCTATAAGCACACCACTCGTCACGTTTCAAAGGCTGGGTAGCTAAATGTTGGTTCTACTGTCTCCAGTCAGGCTAAAAGGGACGAAGGTGAAAGTATCAAGCCTTAAGATCCCTTGTACTATCTGGAGAAGCCTCCTGTTGCTGACTGGTGTTTGTGGCTGAGAGGTGAGTTGTGGCTGCTGGGATTGTTTCAGGGGAAAGCATTAAAACCTGGTGTGTGCAGTGAAGCTCATGCAGCGGGGTTCGTTGCTGCAAAGAGGTGCGTCAGTGTGCAGGTGCCTTACAGCTGCTGGGAATTCGTGTTCTGCTCAGTTAGTTCAATGTATGTTGTTAGGTGTTGTCTTTTAGATCAGGAAGAGGGTCTGCTTATATGCATTATAGAGGGGGGGGGGAAAATAAGCTGTTGCTTTTACATCTGTAACTGGCACCTGGCTGGTAGTGTTATATGTCATGAAATCCTTCCAAGTCATTGTCCTCTATCAGTCAGCAGGAATTCCCTGGCAGTAGCTGTGTCTTCATTTGTGTCACTGCTGCCTTGGCCTTCTCTGCGTCCCAGGTATTGACATGGCACCTTCCTTTTTGTTTTAAGAGGAGTGAGGTCTTCACTAGCTTTGTCTTCTCAAAATGAAATGCTTAGAATGCCATGTTTGGAGGTGAAGGATGCAGCAGATGCCTGATCTGTTGGAAAGGTCTCTTTGTTCCAACACAAGTGTAAATATTAACAGTTTGGTAGAGGAAAAGCAGTGAGCTTCTTTCTGCACGGGTTATCTCGGTTGAGCAGTGAGCTGTGCTCCAGACAGCCCCGGGGCTCTGCCTGCAGTCAGAAGGACAGAGGGAGGAGTTCTGTGCTCCAGGAGGAGGCTGGGAATGGTTGGGGCGTCCACCCTGAGTTTGGCACAAGAGCACTTCAGGATGGTAGAGATGGTCTGCAGGGAAGCAAAGGCTTTCCAGCACATCTTCCTGCTTCTTTCTCCATATTTCTGATTCCCACTTACCTTTGAACATTTCAGATGGTGTTCATTCAGCAACATGACAAATTCCTTAATTTTTCCCCCTGCGTTCCCTAATTCCTCTCCCATGGGGCTCACGCTGACAACATTTCTTCTACAGTTTCCCAACACTCTGCGTTTGTGCTCCAAATCTTCTGTTTGTTTCGGCATCTCCAAGTTTGTAGCTGGGTCTGCAACTCTCCGTGTATTTTTAGCAGTTTGATTTGATGTTTTCTTACAGCTTTAATTGCAGCGTGGAGACGGGTTGTCACATTTCCTTTGTCCCCTTTTTTGTGAAAGCAGCATGCTTGTCTCATGTACATTCTGCCTTGTCGGGGTGCCAAGCCAGCGCTGAAGGCGAGGGGATGGGGTGTTGCCTTCTGGAGAGAGGATTTTCTTTTCCTGATGGGGAATGATTTTGTCTGCAAATTGTGTTGTGCTTGATTGATGCTGTGTTGCTGCGGTGGGTGAGGTGATTTCTTGTATCTTACAACGCTGCCAGTTCTTTTCTGCTGGACTGAGGGCAACGTCCGGCTTCTTTCACTGAGATTTGTCTGAGTGTAGGAACCTGAAACCACTCCAGGAGCTGAGGCTGGTGTCCGAGAGCAGAGCAGGACTCTGCAGGGGCAGCTGCAGGGAGCAGCTCTGCCGTGGTCAGGCTTGAAGGAAAGAGGAAGCCAATGCAGTCAGCAGCCTACGATCTGTACCGTGCGAGCTGAGGTAGGTGCTTAGCAGAAGGGGTTTGCTGCTCACAGCCCTGTGTGGGGCTCAGCCTGCAAGGCAGCCGCTACTCAGGAGAAAGAGTTTGCTTTGCAGTGGGCCCCAGCTCTGCAGGAGGTGCAGGGAGAGAAGCAGGCTGCTGCTGGGAAACAGCCCAAGGAGCTGGGGCACTGCGGGTGTCAACATCTTGTTTTGCTTTGCTTTAAGAAGGCTAGATGCTTTTCCTGAACGTACTGTTCTTTGGAAGCATTAATTGAAAAAGAAACTAAGTCTTGCTGACTTATTTCCATGGTGTTATCCACATTAGTTTCATGTATGCTCTTAAACCCAACACAAGTTTTAATGGTCTTTGCCAGGACTTCAGTTTGCAATACTGTGAGGTTTCTCTTCTTTGACAGTGTCCTAGAAAACACTGCATCTCTGCATACTGTAATCACCATGCTGATCTTGGATTCTGCTACTGCAGGGTGTTGGGCAAGGTGCAGCTCTTGTCCCAGGCTTCCTGTAGCACCAGCCTTGTTTTGTTGGCCCCTGGCCCGGTGTCAAGAGTTTTTCACAAAGTAAGGGGGATTTCTTTCTCCCTGTAGAGCAGCTTGAGCTGCATCCGAATACAAGTGCCATTTTCAGAAGTTGCTGAATAATTGTTTCCTTGCATTTACTTTCTTCTTTACTTACTGTAGTACTTTCAATTTCCAGCCACGCACATGTGCGTACCCTCGGACTCCTAAAGTTGGGCCTGCAAACAGCTGCACTTCAGTTTGTCCACACGTTATTGAGTTGTCTGCAGGCTCAGATACAGACAGATCCAAACATGAGTTTGGATTTGCAGTTATGGAGGCAGTAAAGTACTTGGGAAGTGTTCTGGAAAAGCTGTTAACGCTTCATGGACATCTTGGTGCTGATACACACCAGGTGACTCCTATCACATCTTCACGCTTTTCCAGTCTCCTCCTCTCTGGTCAGAGGAGCTGCTGCATTTGTGTGAGTCAGGAAGAGGAATCTTTATAACACAAACAGGCAAATATCCATCTGCAAAAGCAGGAGCAGTGCTTTGTAGGAAGACACAGCTAAAACTTGAAGGTGTTTGTTGTAAATGGACGCCATGCTTAGATGCATCTCTTCTGAGTTTTGGTTTTGGTTTTTTTTTTTTTTTTTAACTCTTCACATTTGGATTTCTTGGCATAACTAACCCCCCCCTTCCCCCCCCCCCCAAAGTGCTTCTGTCCAAAATACTGTGGGTTTGGGTTCTTCCCCCCAGTGCCTTTTAAAACATGGGTTATTTCAGATGAAGCACCAGGGGATCTTGAGGTTGGTATGTTGTGTGCATTTGCCTGTGGGGCCAGAGCTGTGATCCTGTCTGTGCATGCCTGCATTCCCCTCTGCAGAGGAAAGGGGAAGTGGTCTGTGCCCTGCGGCTGCTGTCTCACACCTGTGACCATCACGAGGAAGGACAGGGCTGTCCTGTGCAGTGTGGGACATGGCAGAGCCCCCAGGGGTGTGAAGTGGGTGGACAGACCACGGTGCTGTAGCATCACAGCCCTATGCCCTTTAGATGTGACTTTCTAGGCTTTGCTGTAAGATTGCAAGTTCCTTATGAACCCTGGGAGAGAAGCAGATCACCTTCGGCACCTGCAGCGCCCAGCCAAAAAGCACACTGTCACTTGCTTTTCTGATAACGCCCCAAACAAAAGTGTTCCATCAGTGATAGCTTAAGAGATAGTGGGCAGCAGTTGAGAGCTGTCTGTGAGCAGCTCGTGGCTGCAGCAGGATTGATGGATTAAACTGTCCTAACAGCAGTTATATCACCTGTGTGTGCCCATCTGATACCCTTGTGCTATGGCAGTTTGCAGTTATAATGGAGAATACCAACTGTAGTAGTCTGTGTGAGATGCTTCTATACTTCTCAGCTGTACATTATGATTCCAGGAGCTATTTGTTTGGGGAAATAATGTGTTGCCAAGTCTTTTCCAGCATTAGTTGCAGTGCTTCGTGATTGCTGAGTTGCCGTGTGTTGAGCATCCTTTATGAGCAGCAGAGCGACTGCTGAGGTGACCCCACGGTTGGTTCCTGATCACGAACCATCAGTTTGGAAAGGATCTGCCTCAGACACCTGAGCCTTAATTAAATCTTTGTTAATCAAAGTTCAGCCTTAAGACCTGAACCCGGGTAACTGAACCTGCCTGTACAAGACGATGTAAGAAATACGATCCTATAGGTATTCTAAAAGGTGCCTGATTACCTGTGTACCTGGCGGTGTTTACAGGTAAGGTGATCTCTTTATCCTGCTCCGGAAATCAGCTTATCACTGCTGCCTTTCCATAGCCTGCTCTGTGCAGCACTGTTCAGCCTGTGGTTGTTTTTAGGCTGATGTTGAAATGAAACACATTGATTCCTGAGGTGCAGTCTGACATTTCTGAATTGATGAGCAGTAGAGGCAGGATTCCCCAGCTCTCATGCTGGACATCCTCTTTGTCACAGAGGATCTGAGTGCAGCTTAGCACATTTGCTGCCACCTTCACTCATCATTGCCCTTAGAGCAGTCATTCATGACTTTTATGGTAGATTTTTGGCTTAAATTGCAGTACAAGAGGAATGAGTTTGCAAAATCAGCATCTCATCAGTGAACTGCAGGAGTGGTGGCTCTTGGAGCAAATGAAGCAGAGGACTGCTTGCGTGCTGCAGCCAGGAGGACTTCTGAAATGGCACCATGAGCCTGCACCGCTCTCACGGCGCACTGAGGCTCAGCCTGGTTTCGGTTCATGAAACCACAAAAACATGTCTGAAATGCAACGAGGAAATTGAGAGCAAAGATGGAGCGTGCTTGATATCATCAGCAGTGTGCTCTGCCGTGAGCCTGTGCACTGCTTCCTATCTGAAGGGCTATGTGCAAGCCTTGCAGTTCTGCCTGAGACCCGTGGAACGTGTGTGAAAACCCAGTCTTCCCTTAATAGTTAGCTGAGAGCAGCAGCACAGCACTGCTTTGAGCTGTACAGCTCTGCCTCGGTGTAGCGTGCGTTCGTCCTTTCTGGAGCATGTGCTGGGTGCCGTACAACTGTGTTTTGGTTTTTTAAGCACTCCATAGTACTGATTTTGTTGCTGTTGTGCTTCAGTTCTTCCCTGAACTTCTCTGCACAGGGCGGCCCACAGCTGCTCTGAGGTTCACTGAAGCAGTGCCAATGCTGGTGCTTTGCTGGTGGCAGCAGAAGGAAGGCTGTGGTGAACCATGCAGGCTTGAAATGACCCGGCACCTTCTGAGGCCATCACTGCTGATGTAGGAGTTCCTGTTACATTGGGGCTGGGATAGGGAGGGACTCTGAAAGACACCCTGGTAATTGGTAAAGCTGATGAGTAAGTCATTGTGTTAGGGCACGTGCATACGCGTTATGTGTATAATTCAGTTATCCTTTACTGCGTGCTTAAAAATGATATGCAATATTGTAAATAGTGTATCATAGGATCACAGCATGGCCTGGGTTGAGAAGGACCACAGTGATCATCTCATTTCAACTCCCCTGCTACGAGCAGGGTCACCAACCACCAGACCAGGCTGCCCAGAGCCACATCCAGCCTGGCAATACATGGAAGAAAACACAGCAGCGAAGTATAGTGGTGTGTATCATTGTGTATGACTGTGCCAGCAAGTGACTGCACAAAAGTGGATGCAGAAGGTTCCCAAGTGAAAGGGGATGGGACAGTATCATTTAGAGGCAGCAAAGATGGGGAATTAATGAATTTTGTTCTGCCAGCAGTCGCCGATGTGGCTCTGCCCATGGGCACAATGGGAGTTCCTGCAGGAGCACTTCTGGCTGGGACAGGAGTGCCTTGTCCCTGCTGACACAGCGCTGCCCAAAGGACAGCAGGAGGCACCTTTGTTAATTGCAGCTGCAGCCCCACATCTTAGCAAACAAAGAGGGGGGGGGGGGAAAGAAGCTTTGTACTGGAGGTTGCCATAATTTTGTCTTAGTGATATCCATTTCCAAGCGCATTTAAAAAAGCCCACAAAACCTCTTGCTGTTGTCATCAGCTGCAGGGCCGTATTTAGAGCATCATTTGTATGATCGATTCTGTGCTGAGCTGTTAATAGCAGCCATCAGAAGGTTAACAGCGTGGGGTTTTATGGCCAAGCATTAGGGGGAAGCTTTCCTCTAGCAGAAATGATCACTGTCTTTTCTAAGAGCATTTATTTATGAAAGTGCAGTGACAATCTGGTGTGGCCACGGCCAATGAAGCTGGTGGTTGGGGCTGGCTGAGGCACACAGCTTCCCTGCTTCGTAGCTCTATAGAGAATAGAAAACAAAACCGGGGGGGAGGGATAAAAAAGGCAAATGTGCTCTAAATGGAAGCTCTTCTGGAGAAAACTTAAATAGCTTTATATGCTGTTATAGCTTTTATAAGCACTTTCATGTTTCCCAGAATACTCGGATGCTTTTGTAAGAGGGAGAATGTCTTTGGTTTGATGTGAACTAAAATTAGCGGTGCGTTTTCTGCTCAAATAAACGTGCAGAGTCTAAATTGCAATCCCAAGCCAATTCCTGCGTCTGGCAGCAGCTCTCATCAGTGTGGCACCGAATGTTTTATCACTGTTATTGCTGTCCTGTGTATTTTCTCCCTCTCACTGCAGCTCTCATCACTGTGGTGATGCAGTGGCGCTGCTGCCCAGGGAGCGGTGGGGTCACCATCCATGGAGATGTTCAGAACTGTGGGGATGTGGCACTGAGGGATGTGGGCAGTGGCACGGTGGGGTGGGCTGGGGTTGGACCTGGGGATCTGAGAGGTCTCTATTTTATTTTATTTTTTTTTATTCTGTGATTTTTGGAGGATTTCCTGGATGAACAATGTCTGAATGTGCAATCACTGGGTATTCAAGGAATTGCTGTTGAGAGAGGAAGCTGCGGGCTCACTTGTGAGTCTCGCTTGTCTGGTTGTATGGGACTGGTATTAAAGGTTGGAGCTCAGAGATAAATGCTGTGAGTAAGCAACTACACACCTCTGTCTTGATAAGTTATTGAATCAGCCCTAACAAAATTATCAGGACAGAACTGGGGGCGGTCAGGGCGCAGCTCCGCAGTGTCCTGGGTATTGGAGCTCCCACCCTGGTTGCTGGCAGCCTCACTGGGTCAGATGGGCAATTCCAAGAGCGACATGCTTGGCAGGTCTGACGCCAGCATCCTGGCACGACTGTTTTGTGTGTCACCCAACCACGGTGTGGCCGATGGCACTGCTTCAAGCTGTGGGATTTGCTGGACTTAAGGAATCCCAAGCGGTGGGGCAGCGTGGATGGTGACACATGGAGTCTGACCTTGGCTGCTCCTAATGAATTGGGAAGTGTGAGCGCTGCTGGCTCCGATTGCCGTGTGGGCTGACCTCACCCTTCCCACCCATCTCCGTGAGGCTGGGGCAGCCCCTGGTGTGTCTGTGTGCTGCCTGGGGCAGAGGCAGCAGCTCTTCTCCCAGACCCTGCGATGCCTTCTTGTCCCTTTACTCTAACGCAGAAGTGTCCTGGAGTGGAGGCCGCCTGCATGTTAATACAAGTGATAATACTGGAGATATCACAGCGGTGTTTAATGCAGGTCTTGCAAACAGTTCTGTGCTTATTATGGCCTTGCTGGATAATTCCTTTGGGCTGTCAGGTACAGTAAGTTCCCTCTGCAGTTCTCCAGCAGCACATGTCCTTGCATCCTCTTTACCACGACCCAGTTATCTCAGAGCTGCTTGCAAGTTGGATGATTGCTGCGTGCCCCATGAGAGGTTAACCTGAGGATACCCAAAGGCACTGCCAAATGCAGGAGGCTGCTCTGTGCCTTTCTGTCATGCCCATCTCTGGAGTGGGAAGCACTTGGTGTGCAGCAGACAACGTTTGTAGGAATCTGGCTGGCTTTGGTCTGTGCAGAGCCCATTGCAGGTCCAGTCTGATCACTGCTGTTCCACCTGTGATGTACTGGAACAAGTTGCCCAAGGAGGCTGTGGATGCCCCATCCCTGGAGGCATTCAAGGCCAGGCTGGATGTGGCCCTGGGCAGCCTGGTCTGGTGGTTGCCAACTCTGCACGTAGCAGGGGGTTAAAACTAGATGAGCATTGTGGTTCTTTTCAACCCAGGCCATTCTGTGATTCATCTGCCCTTGGCCACACCTCAGGAACAACAGGGAGAGGTCAGCTGGGGGCATGAAACAGTCACAATGCAGGTGGCACAGCTGGGAAGAAGCATTAATCCGTCCAAGGGTGGGAAGGCCCTGCAGAGGGATCTGCATCAATGGGCTGAGGCCAATGAGATGAGCTTCAACAGGTCCAGGTGCCAGTGCTGTGCTGGTCACCACTTTTGCTCCTTTCCTGCAGTGCCAGCCTTGTGTGCTCAGCTTCCCTCCTCCTGGCACTTGGAATATTGCAGTGGTGCTGCTTAGTGTCAGAGGCTGTGTTCCTAGGAGCTGGGTCAGTCATCTTCCACATCTCTGGACTGAGGTAGCTGGGGGTCGGTGTGTCAGATGGTCATGAAAATGAAATGAAAATTGTGCAACTTCCAAAAGCAGCAAATAAATCTTCATAGAATCTCCGGGGTTGGAAAAGGCCTCCAAGATCATCCAGTCCAACTGTTCACCTGCCACCAGTATTTCCCCACTAAACCATGCCCTTAGTACAACATCTACATGTTTCTTGAGCACCTCCAGGGACTCCAGCAGCTCCCTGATATCTTGAAAGCAACTCCAACGGGGTTCTTCACATGAAGCTCTCGCCATAGCATCGCTTCTCTTTGGGGCTGTTGGATGGGGAGGGCACTTCAGGGGACAGCTGCCCACAGGGGCCACGTGCCCATGGATGGAGGCAGTGACAGTGGGTGCTTGCTTTCGCTTAAGTTGACAAAGTGGCTTTGATTTGATTGTTAGCTATTTTAAGCCAATTGCTCGCTAGCAGAATGGTACTATTTTTTGCTTATGTGGTCCTTGTTTTCTAGAGCACACACTTTACGGGGGGGGGGGGGGGGATGGAAAGGGGGTAGAAGGAGAAAAGAGGCTGAAATTCCATCTTCCTTTACTGAGCCATTGAAGATGCTGTGAGAGCTGGGAGTGGGCAGCAGTGGTGCTTCTGTGGGCTGTCCGGCTCTGCTCCCTGCAGAAGGCTGCCAGTCACGGGTTGGGTTTTATTTTTGGAGGCAGAATTTTCAAGTTTTTTTCCCTGGTTTGCATTGTTTCTATGCAGAGGGAAGTTGGGCCCTGAATCTTGCAGCATTTGTTTTTGATAGCGTGAGTTGAAAACGCGAGAGGGAGGGGAATAACACAGCCATGGCATGGATCTGCAGTTTCCAGGCCATCCATTATTGGGTTCAGTTGGAAGGGAGCAGCAGTGCAGGTAGAGGCCATCTTCAGTGCTGGGATATTACTGGAATAAAATCTCAGCTCCAGAGAGGCACCAAACTGCCATAACCTTGCACCTGCTGTGTACCAGTCCTGTTTTTGTCAGATTCACCCATACTGAGCTGTAACTATTTCCAATAGTAAAAGCTAAATTTGGGCATAGGGGGCATTGTTCTTTAATGAAACCTCTAAATGCCTGTGTGTCCCTTCTGAAAGGGCTGGAAATGCTTTCATCTCTGGGGCTGCTTCTGCCACAGCCCCTTTGGTGCTGCAGATGCACGCCCTTCCAGGCATCAGCTGGAAGCATCTTGGCTGGAATTTGCTGTTTATGTGAGAATCGTGTGACACGGCTGAGCTGACTTGTGGCTACTGACCACCCCCAGGGGCAAGGAGGGCCCTTCTCCCACTGGTGTCACTGCTTAATGCAACTGAGCAAGTGATCCCTTAGTGGTGGTCCAGACTTTCCCTTTGACAAACCTTGTTGCTGCTGGGTGCAGTGAGCAGTTTGAATTCTGCATTGCTTTGCCCTCTACCTGGATTTCATTCTTCTGCTTTTGTGGGACAAAGGATGTTGACCTCCAAGTGCTGTCTTTTAAGGAATCATCTATACCGAGTGCAATTCAGAGTGGAAATCTGCATTAACTCCTTCCTCTCGATGTTGTTTGCAGGCATCTGAAGAGGCCTCGCTCCGGGCTTTGGAGAGTTTGATGACGGAGTTCTTCCACAATTGCACAACAAATGAGAGGAAGCGGGAGATAGGTGAGTGCCTGCCCCTTCCAAGGGACTGTCCCACTGCATTGTGCTGCCTGCAGACCTCAGCAGAGGTCACTTTGTGCTTCTGTTAAAATACAGCGGGGAAGAGTGTCCTGTCTGATGCAGAACTGGCATCGCTGTCTCTTCTGCTTGTGTGAATTGAAGTAAGGGCTCACATAGCTTGGGTTTGGGAAATCCCATGACGGGTAACTGACATCAGTAACTGACATCAGTAACTGCTCCTGCGAGCATGGAGCTGCAGATTCTTTTTACTGAGTGGGAACTTGGATGGAGGAGGGCTGTTGGGTTTTTTTCTGCCTGCATGGTGTTAAACTGCTTGGCTTGGAAAATGCCCACCTTCTGCCTAGAGGTGGAGCATGGACTTAAGGAGTTGTCCTGCCCTAGGGAGGGAAACCAGAAGAATGCCCTAATTAATGTGAAACGACAAGGAGTAATAAACAGGGAGGTTTCATTTTGGGTGGTGTTATTAAACGTGTCCTTCTGAAAGCCAGCAGAGATCACGCTGGTCCTCCAGAACAGCTCCTTGCTGCTGTGCCTAATGGGCACCAATAGGTCGTTCTGCTTTTCTTCTCAAAATTCTGCCTCTTCTACAACTGCAGTGCAAAGGTACGATCAGTGTGAAACATTTCATCCAAAAATCTGGATGAATAAGTAAGCACCTTATTATTATTCTTCTGTTGAGATCACCTGCAGAGCTAGAATGGATCTCCATCATACCTTTTCGTTTAGTCCAAATGGAGGTATCTCAAATACCATTGCTGTGTTCCTTTCGGTATCTCCCTGTTCTCCTGGCCTAGCTTCAGGAAGGAAACCCACTGTGAGGGCTGAAACGTGGCCAGCCTGTAGCACAGCCCTTGCAGCTTCTCCTTCCTGCCCCATTTGATGTGCAGCTGCCTGACCTGAGATGCCCACCAAACCATTGGAGGTGCTAAGGCTTTTGGTGCTGATTTACAGCAAGCCAATGTCTCCTGAAGCAATTGCATTTAAACAAGAGCAATTTTTTTTATATATATATTTTTTTTCTTTACAACTTGTCTCAGTGTTCAGCACTTAGCCCGGTGTAGTACTTCTGTCATTTTAGAACACTGTTCGACATACCTATTTTCTTTTTATTAAAGCCTGCTGTTAGATTATTTTCAAGGCTTTTGAGTGTGATGCCCCCTGCCCTGGTTGTTTGAGTCACTCTGAACATGGGTTTGTTTTTTTCCTGTGCTCAGTGTGCTATATATACATTGTCGTGACTCTGTTTACAGCTTGAGCGTTTCACTGCATTTTCTAATACTTTGGGGTTGGTTTTTTTTTCAGAGGAGCTTTTAAATAATTTCGCCCAGCAGATAGGAGCCTGGAGGTTCTGCCTCTATTTCCTGTCGAGCACAAGGAACGACTACGTGATGATGTACAGTCTGACTGTGTTTGAGGTAAGATGTGTTGTTGTCTGCGTGCTGCGTTTTCCTTGCCTGATGCAGTTCTATATGACAATCGATTTGATTTGAAAATGTTTCTCTAAAAAGGCAGCCTTAATGAGGGCAGTGATACAGCTTCTTTTATTGCTCTCTCCTAAAGAAGTTATTTAATGGCAGGCTTACAGCAGGAGAATCTTTGTACATAAATTGAAGAATTAACTTCCTGGCGTCTCTAAGTACAAATTACTTGCAGTTTCAGAGGCTGCTCGAGTTTTCTGTGCCATGCTTTTAAAAATTACTGCTTTTATGCTCTCTTTATGGTCAAAAGTACGTATGGTTACCTCCTACTAGCTGCTGCAAACTGCGATGCGAAGGGCTGAGACCAAATTGCTTTTATCTTTGAAATCTCTTTTTCTGACATGCTCTTTTTGGAATTACATCCTGCAAGCTTGTGTGAGTTCTAGAGGGAAGGTCACTCTTAGAAGAGCGTGTCCCACTTTTCACCTATTTATAAAAGATAAAAAAAGTTATGGTTAAAAGCCCGAGTATTGGTTTGTATAGCTACTGGAAGGAACAAAATATTCTGGGCAAGCTTTGTCTTATCAGCTCGTTTCTCAGTGAGCAGCACATTGTCTTTCCCTGGTGATATTCTGGGGTTTGTTTGTGGTCAACTGGGTCTCTTTTGCTTTCCTTTGTGTCCCTGCACTGTGTTCTGGGCTGGATTGCAGTCTGAGCCTTGCTCCAAACTCAGGGGATGTTAATACCCTCTGCAGTGGCCTGCTTTATACACAGAGCAAACAACTCTGTTCTCAAAAGTTGCTTTGGCAAATTGTGTGTCCGTGTCGTTATTGGCATCTTGAAGTAAAAGTCTCCATTTATCCGGGGCTGTGAAGGGAGGAGGATGAGGTAAATCTACAAATGGAATCTGTGTGGCCCTTAACCATCAGGAGACCCTCCTTAGAAAAGAATGGCAGAAGTTACATGGAACGAATGTTACACAGCAACAATAATTAAACTGATTTTCATGAAGAGGAAAACGTTTGGTTACTGAGCCTCCGGCTCTCTGGGCAGAGGGAGAAAGTAGTACTGAAAAAAAGAATTGTGCCCAGAACTAAACAGAACAAAGAAATCACTGTGCAAGTGTAAAGTGAGGGAAGCGATCCGCAGCTCAGCTGAGAGATTAGGATCTCTGGCATTCCTGACCTTAACCACTGTAGCACTGTGCCTTTGGTCATCCCTCTGCAGGTCTGCAGCTGTACCATGGTCCTCAGCTCTGTGTTGAATGTTGATCCAACCACGTGTAGGGACACAAGGCTCATCCCTGAAACTTCCTGTGAATGCTGTGTCTTCTAGAATATCCAGAAAGCTCACAGCTGGTCTGGTGTCAAAGTCCCCCTCCTGGCCCCTTCCCACATGAACTGCTCTCTCCTTTTGCACTGGGAAAAGAGAATGCCTTCCTGAGAATGTTTCCCAGGTGGAGAAAGCTGCCACTTTCACATGGATGGGATGAACTGTGAACATGATATTAACGCTGAAGTATCTGCCAGTTTTATGGGTGCTTCAGAAGTTGTTCTGGTCTTGCAATGGGGAGCTATCATTTGATCGGGCCGTTGTTGGTTTCTAAGCAGTGCTTCTGGATCCTCTCTAGGAGAAAGGAAAAAAAAAAAAACAATAAAAAGCCTTTTAACTGTTTTGAGACACTTTGTGTGTCTGTGAGCCATCTGTGTGTGTGTACATCCATCTCTGCACACTGAACTGGTACCTTGGTACTGTACCTCTGATCTCCTCTGACCGTAAGCACAGTTTTCCATGTCATGGGGAAGCACCGCACAGCATTCCCTGCTGTTGCATTTTCCAGCTATATGCCTGCAAACGGCTACAGATAGTGCCCCTGCAGCAGGCCTCCTGCGTAAGTTATCCCTCGAGGCAGAGCAGCTAATGCTCCAGAGTCCCTAAATGGGATTGTAGCGTGACAGGGAAGCAGTTTGTGACTCTTCTTATGGATTTGGTCTGCTTTTTTTAAGTGGACTAAAAGCTTTCTGTTTAAGTGATGCCCTGTCACTGCAGAATCACTGCCCGAGAAGCAACCTTCCAGCTGAGCTCCAGGAGACCTCTGGGGCCTCAGAGCCATCGAGATCCAAACTTACTTCCCTTCTGTGTTGTTATTCTGCCTCATGCAGGGCTATTTTTTTCCCTTTTAAAAGGGGAAGTGTGGATGTCCAGGGTTAAAAGCTGGAGGCAAGCAGCCAGCTCTGCTTGACCCAAGACTGGTTAGTGTGGTGATGTGCCATGTCCCATCAGACAGGATAAGTCGTCGTTAGTGAAAATCTGATGTTGCAAGGGTTCTGTGAGTCTGATACTGTTGTATTGGGTGTGGAACTTCATTTTTTTTTTTGTTGGAACTTGTTCCTGTACACTGCATGGCTTGTAAGAGGTGCGCTTTGTGAGTTCTGATCAGCTGCCTGAGCACTGCTGTCTTCCGTTGCTCAAGGACCCCGTTATGTAGCAGAGCTTATTCAGAGGTGCTGCAGCACGGTCTGTGGCCTCTGAAGCTGCTCTTGTTCTGCCTGGCTTAGCTCTCACACGCATCCTTGTGCTGATAAAGATAGCAGGGTTAGGGCTGCTGAGTAATTGTGGCATCTGAAATGGTAACTTTGCCTAGAAAGCCTGAGTCAGAGCCTCCAGCAAGGGAAGTGTCTTCTCTTTTAACCTGCTGATGTCTCCTTGTTTTCATATCCGCAGGTCTGCCCATGGCAGCCAAGAAGCTTGAACTACATCACTTGTAGATGCTTATTTTTTTTTTAACTTGCTATGCATGGTCAGTGGAAGGCATGGACAGATCTGAAAGCTATGGCCTTTCCCCCTGCCCCGTGCATTGTGGCAGGCAGCAACAAGCCTGAGGCATGAGATGCAGCAGCGCTGAGCAGTGCTCTGTCCCTGCACTGTGTGCCTGAGGTCTCTCCATGAGTATAGCTCTTGCTGACCTGCACAGTAAGCCTTGTAGCTACACCTGAGGCTGTAGGGGATCAGCTTTTTCCCAGGTTGTTTTTTTTTTGAGAAAGCAGTAAGTTATGTCTGAAAAGCTGCTGATAATATATATATTAAGATGCTTTTCCTTCAGGCACTATACCTGGCATCATTAAGGTTATTGTATTCATACACTAAAGTGTTTATTTTCGGTGAAGCATGTTATATCAGCTTGTTTAAGATGGGCTCATTGGGGAGCTCTGTTTCTTTTCCAGAACCTAATCAATAAGATGTGGCTTGGGGTCCCATCTCAAGACAAAATGGAGATCCGCAGCTGCCTGCCCAAGCTCCTCCTAGCTCAGCACAAAACTCTGCCTTACTTCATCAGGAACAAACTCTGCAAAGTCATTGTGGATATTGGCCGACAGGACTGGCCAATGTTCTACCACGACTTTTTCACTAACATCTTGCAGGTAAGAAGTTTCTAAAGATGCTTTTTTTGCCACCTAATTCTAGTAGCTCAGGTTACCCTGAAAAGGCTTGGCACCTCATCGCATGAAATCACCAGCTGAATGCTGTTGGGATGTTTAAGGTCTCATCCAGAAAACTAGAAGGTGTATTTGAAGGCCCTGGCTGAGATGCTGCTATTAGTTTGGATGTTACTTGTTTGAGATGCATCTTCAGGTGAAGCCTGCCCTTGACCAGCAGTTCACTGTTGCGAACGTCGTCTTTTGGTTGAGTACTTTGTTTCCAATTCTCCCAAAAGCGTTCATAATTGACTTGGAGCATGGCTGTAAGCTGAAGTGCTGCTCAGCCTTTTTCTGCTGACATAATTACATCGTCTGAATGCAGCTATGCCCATAGACAAGCCCCAAGGCAATTACTGAAATAAATCAACATCCTTAAGTGTCAAGAGTTTTTGTTAAGACAAATGGATCTAGTATTAATTGCAAAAGAAAAAAAGCCCACCTGGCATCCCAGGCTTGTTTTGTTGCTCACTGGAGTAATCTCCTTTGAAATAGCTCTCTGTAAGCATGTAGTGCGTGTAGGGCAAATGAGGGCAATGACAGAGCCTTTATTTGAGAAGTAGGTGCTATAGGAAAAGATATCAGAAGGAATTAACTCACCCTTCCCGGTAACAGAACCGGCGCAGACTCAGATTGCATGGAAGTAGGGTGGCTCCAGGCACTCACGTACTCTCCCAGCTCACCCACTGGTTCAGGCTGTGTCCCTGGAATTCCACTACAGTGCAGCATGCTGCAGTTTTTTCCTGAAAATAAGTACTTTAAGACAACTGTCTATATTTAAGTTTTGGCTTCGATTACATCTGAATTACACCTCCTGGTGAGAGCAGTGCATAAATCATTTTGGATGTTTCAGGTTGAGAGACTGGGGTGTCTTTCAGCTTTTTCCCCACCTGAATGTGTCTTTAATATCCCAATGGCTAATGAAGGCAAAAATCCTTGCTTTCCCTGCTCCTATTCCTGTGCATTCTGTGCATGGTGGAAGTCATTCTTCTAGGGTAAATGTGCGAAGCACAGTGCAGCCACAGGCAGAGGAGCACTCCGTACCTGTGTTCTGTTGCCACCCATTGCTGGCTGAAGCTGTCTGTATGCTGTTGGAAGGAATGTTTTTGTTTTATTGTGGGAAGCTGCCTGGCTGATGGCACAGGCTCTGAGCAGCAGCCCCATTACCTGGTGAAACCGTGGGTTCTGAAAGGTGATGAGGTCAGCAGAAGGCAGTAAATGGGAGGAACAGCTATTGGTAAACATGCTGAAACAGAGAATGTGTGCAATGACATGATGAAAGCTCTCGTGAAACCCCAAAGATTCCCATAGTGCTTGAACTGTTGCAACATCGTGAGTTAATGTCTCAGGAAATGGAATCCTTGCAGTGCTGCAAACTGGGAGCTGTTACTCCTCAGTCCTGGAACAGCTGTGAACTGCAGGCAGGATTGCTCATCTCTTTGTGATCTGAAACCTTTCTCAGTATGTTATCACATTGCATTCATGCCTTTTCCTCTCAGTTGATTCAGTCTCCTGTGACCACTCCTCTGGGACTGATCATGTTGAAAACAACCTCGGAAGAACTGGCGTGTCCACGTGAGGATCTGAGTGTAGCCCGCAAGGAAGAGCTACGTAAGCTGCTGCTGGACCAGGTGCAAACAGTGCTTGGACTCCTCACAGGTATGAGCTGGTGTGCTTGCAGCTCTGAAACAACCATATTCCTTTCTCACCCCTGTGGTGCTGGCAAGTTTGCACATTCTCGGAGCAGTGAAGCAAGGTGTGGTTGATGTAGTGACTGCTCGTGCTGCTCAAGCACTTTACCTTTAGGTGCCCAGTTCAGATCACTACAAGGCAAGCTAGTGTAGCAAAGCAGTTAGTACAGCTATGTGTGTCTTTCTCTTTATGAAGAGTGATTGTGATTGTGTTCTCTTAGTGACCCTGAAACACGTACTGAATGCTTGTACATGCAGTGTTCCTCGTTAAAGCCCTTGAGATGTGTTTGAGAGGAGCTATCTGCCTCTGATATGTTAGTTGAATCAGTGTTTTTTTTTAGCAATCTGTTCTAAAAAATGTCTCTTTGGCCAGGTATTTTGGAGAGCATCTGGGACAAACACAGTGTTACTGCTGCCACTCCGCCACCATCCCCAACTTCAGGAGAAAGTGGTAAGGACAGCTAAAGCTGAGTCTTTATCTTCAAGCTTCCATGTGTTTTAACTTGCAATACCAGGTATAGATTCCTTCATTTACTGTCTGTTTCCTAAAGCTGTTCTTAGGCCAACAAATTTTGGGTAAGAACAGCTAGCTTCAGCTGAAGAAGCCATTTCCACTGCAAGGGGATGTCCCACTTGAGAATGCCATCTCATTTGGCAGTACTGTTGTCCTCAGATGGCAAAAAGCTTTCTGAAGTGTCAGCTCAGAATGCTGTAACATTAGTAAGTTGGCACTGTTACGTGTGAATTTCAGCTCTAAGCACATGAAAAGGCAGAGTGGAGCAAAACCGAAGCCTAATTCAGAAGCAGAGTGACAGGACTTTGTGCATCTTTATTGACACAGTCTGTTTCCTCCCCACTCCTGTTAGTCTTTTGCGGGGCTGTCTTGTCTATACTCATTTACATACATATTAATTATCTCTGAAAAGGAGTGTATGTTTCTGTGTCCTTGGAGCACGCTTCATTTATCCTGCTAAGAGGAAAGCTGTAGATGCAGAGGGTCTCCCCAGGTATAAGGACAGTGTTGATGAGAACCATTTTCTGTGGTGCTCAATGTGATGTTGTCCTGTTACGTTCATCTCACTGAGGAAGTGTCCATCTCAGAATACAGTGCAGATCATGCACTGAAATCAGTATTTTGTTTCAACACTTGCATCTCAGATCTGTCTGCTTTTAACAAGGAAAAAGAAGGGTTTAGGCTCTGGGAACCTCTAATGTGGGGTTGTGCGCAGTGTGGTGATGACACACTTGGGGATCCATTGCTTCTTTCTCTGCATTAATGCCAAGTTGTGTTTTGCATGTTAAGAGTTGTAACAGATCCCTTGTGTCTTCAGATTTGTCTGTAGGACCTTAAGCAGTTAACTGCAGTCTGTGGATGGCTTGCCTGTGCTGGGTTGCACTGGTCAACACCTGACTGTGCTGGTGAATGTTGGTGTTTGGTTTGTTCATGCTTTGATTCAATTATTACGTTTATATCAGAGTTGGGCCAGAATTTCAAGCGCTTATTTTCCTTAGAGCTTTAAGACTTGGATATTTATCTATAAAACACAAAAGCTTAAATGGAAAGCACTATTATCTGGATGAATATATTTAGGGGGGAATTTCTTCTGTTGGTATAGTGACACTTCTGCATGGAATTCTGTGCTGAACGAGTGCTGTGTTTCTTTTATATTAAGATGTGTGCAGTCTGTAAGCCGACCAAACCTTTTCAACATGCATGTTGGTTACATGTGGATCTCATTTATACAGCAAAGTATTCCTGCTTACTGATGACAGCCATTTTTTTGTTGCATTTTCCTGGCTCAGACGAGGCCTCCTTCTTGTATCCCGGTGAGGTTATAGGTGTTCCAAAAAGCAGAATAAGTTTCAGAAGGCCCTATAAACATTTGATGTCTTCTCTTAGAGCTGAAATCTCTGTAGGAACTTGGAATATCCATTCATTCTTTTTTGCTTGTGAAGCAGAGCGCAATGTTTGCCACAAGTCCTGCGTAGTTTTAAAATAGCCCTTAAAACCTACACTGAACTCATTTCTCATACCATTCAAGCAAAGGAACTCCAAAGTGGGCTGTGTTGGGTAACATTTGAGGTAAGGGATTGTATAGAAAGATCGGTATAGAATTCACTCAGCAGTGACCTGTCAGCCTCCCAGTGTTGTCTTGGAATGATTTGTATCTCTGTATTTGATTAATTCCCTCCTGAGATGTATTTGGTCATGTATGGTAAGCAAATGCACGAGCATCTGTTGCTGCTTCTGCAGAATTAGCGTGATCCCAGCTCCCTAGGCAGTTTTCTCCTTGTGCATGAATGCTGTTCTTCCTGTAAATACATCACCTGTTTGCAAAGATACTAAATGTACCTTAGCATCCTTTGTACTCTGGGCTTCAGCAGTTTAACTGGATGAAAAACATTGGGACCAACTGTTTTGAGTTACAGAGCCCTGATTCACACACTGTGGCGATGTGCTGAGAGCTGAGAATCTTCAGTTCTTGCAGTTTGCTGGAAAGGCCCTTAGGAAGAAGCATGATGGCTTCTGCGAGCAGAATGCAACGCATTGCAGCATAACTATGGCTGTGAACACTGTGCTGGGGCTGTTCTGATGTTAAGACCAGGTGCGGGGCTATCTAATGCAGCTGAAGTGGTGTGATGCCTTACAGCTCTGGAGTGGGGAGAGAAAGTGGTGTGAGGCATAGCAGGGAGTTACCAACTTCGTGATGCAGAGCATCCATCTTGATGAAGGATGGAGACTTGGGAGTCTGTTCATCATGCATGCTTTTGAGTACTTGGAAAATAGCTCGGTAAATCATACCCACAGCATTCATGCTGCTCATGTGTTGGGTCTTTTTGCTTTCAGAAAAAGTTACTTTGATTTTCTGGGGAGGGATAACTTTAAATTCCATAATGTAGCAAATGCTTGTGGATTTGTAAAGGTGAAGAGATGATTTGCACTTGAGGAAGAGAAATTTCAGATCAGCAGCAGTCACAGAGAGCGCTGCTGGGGTGCTGGGTGGATTTGGGCTTCACTCACATCTTCCCTGCCAGGTGCAGTTCTGGTATTCTGTATCAAGGGGCATAGAATCAAGGCAAAAACTTTGTGGAACAGTGATAAAGGTATTGAGTGGCTTCCACATAATTGAGAAGAAAGGTACAATCCCAAATCCAGAATGAGGAGCTGCAGCAGAAGACTGTTACTTGAGTGAAAAGGAGGAGGTGAATGGGAATTTTTTCCCCTCTTTGGGTAGAAGGAGTAGGAAACGCAGCTTGCAGTTGATATGCCCCAAAGAAAGGCTGTCTTTGCCCTGTGTATAGTTAAGCTGTGAAACTCCGTTGCAAAAGGGATGTTGAGTGTATTAAGTGTACACAGCCTCAGCTGCAGACCTTGTAAATCCATGGAAGAAAAATCCTCAGACTGCATGGAGTTCTTTGGACTGCACTGGGCTCAGGAAACCTTTGCACAGCAGTGGTCAGAGGCTGAGCAGTGTCACGTGTGCTTGCCATGGGCTGTTGGTCACTGAGAAGAAGTGCTGGGCAGGGTTTGGGTCTCAGCACCTCTGCTCTTACATAACCCACAAGCTGTCATGTGCAAGCAGAAGCAACTCTGCCAACTTTTGATAAATTCTGCAGCACAGCCGTATTATATGCAAGCTCACATCAAGGATGCTCAAGTTCTTGAAGGGAGTAAATTTTGTAACAGATCCCTAAAATACACATCATGCTGCTGTGGTTTTCCTTTGCACAATGCTGTGTGTGCCCTTCTCAGTAAAGCTGATGCGGCAGTATGGAGCTGCCCCTTGAACTTGTTTGTTGGAAGTAGCAACCCCCAGCAACCCCTCTGATCTGACGTGTGGGATACGTACAAAACTTGAATGTTTTTAATGTTCCACAATAAAAAGGAAGTGCTCATCTCAGACAGATCTGCATGCTAACCTATGCCAGAGGCTCTGGTGGCTGTTGGATTACGGCTGGGGCTTGCAGTTGCAGCTCTTGAAAGTAACTGCCTTGATCTGCAATGTGCTTTTCCCCCAGGTGACCTGTTGAGCAGCCTGTTGCAGAGTCCCAGCGCAGCCAAATTACTGAACCAGCCAATCCCCATCCTTGACACAGACAGTGAATACATCTGCTCCCTGGCGCTGGAGTGCCTGGCCCATCTCTTCAGCTGGATCCCTCTGTCCACCAGCATCACCCCCTCGCTCCTCACCACCATCTTCCACTTTGCCCGCTTTGGCTGTGACACACGTGTCAGGAAGATGTCCTCGGTCAATGGCAGCAGCCAGAACGTGGGGCTGGGAGCAGAGCGGGGCCGGCTGGGCGTCTTGGCCATGTCCTGCATCAATGAACTGATGTCCAAGAACTGTGTGCCTATGGAGTTTGAGGAGTATTTGTTACGGATGTTCCAGCAGACTTTCTACCTCCTGCAGAAGATTACTAAGGAGAATAACGCCCATACGGTGAAGAGCCGGCTGGAGGAACTGGATGAAAGGTAAGAGAAACCGAGCAGCCGAGTAGCTGTGCTAGGGCCTCTTGCTTTCTAAAGGACAGTCTTTATTGATTTGCGGTCATGCATGGTGTGTCTAATCGCCTTTTTTTCAGAGTTCTGTGCTGGTGCTGACAGGCAGAAAGGTAGGTGCCCACAGGTAAGGTTCTGCTCAGGGGCTCAGTTTGCCAAGTGGCCGTGGTGGCACAGGTTTGTGTTCTTTCCTGTCCTCTTCCTCCCCTTTCCCCGTTCGTTGCTGTTTGACTGCAGGTCTGAGGTGGCAGAAGAGCTGACCCTGCCCTTCATTCAGTTGTAACAGAACAGCAGAAGAGGCACAGTGAGGTAAAGGCATTGCAGCATTCCCTTCGCTGGTCGGTATCTGCCTTCTCTGTCATAAACCCAAGCGCACAAAGAGTGTGTAGTTGTTCTGCGAGTCCCGACTTGAAAGGAAAGAGAAACAGTCTCGTGCTCTTTACTGAGATGTGACAGCTTATGATTACTCTTACTGTTTTGGTATTGTGTTTTGGGTTTTTTTTTTCTTTTTTTTCCTTTTCTTTTTGCTTTTAAACACCACTGAAAGGCAGCTCAGGGAGCTCTGCTCCCAGCAGTGAGTGCCTGGAGGCAGTGGGGGAAGCAGCCGCACAGCAGCTGTGTGTTCTTGTTGCTTTCCAGAAAGTCACTGCCATGCTGGTTGCCTACAACGGTCTGACTCTTTCGTATCAGATATTGCTGCTTGTAGAAGTGAGATTTGTCTTGCTGTTGTGTTGAGTGGCTGAACCTACATGCTGACAGCGTGCTGCAGGGGGTGGCTCGGTGCTGCTTTTCAGTGCCTGCAGTGGGGAGATGGGCAGAGCTGGTGCCGATGCTGGCACGTGTGTTATCACTGTGTCAGTGTGCTCAGTACCTGGCTGTGGATGCGTGATGGTGGAAATGCAGCAGGAAGGGTTTTGAGCTTATTGATTTTTCTGCTTGATACCTACTCAGAGGTAAAAGTGAATTTGGAAACCAACTGTGGGCTTTTTGAAGAGCTGATTTACACGTTTCTTCCACAAAGCTCCCTTTTTCCATGTCTTTAGATTCACTTGCAGCTCTGTGATGCTGGATCTAGATGAGTTGTGGCTTCTGTTTAACAGTGAATTCTGCTTGCTCGTTTTGAGACTAACTCCCCTTGACCTTAGTATTGTTCCTTCCCTAAAAGTAAGGCATGTCCCAGTACAGTGGAAACATGCCACCTCTGCATATGGGATATGTGCACAGGGAGCCAGGGTTGTGCGCTTAGCACCTGAGTGCATCTTCTTGACTTGGACTAACGATCCTAAGCAGACTTGGTACTGATGAAGTTGTCATACCTCAGTAAATCACATCCCTGGAGCGTGCCTGCCCCAGGTCTCTTTCAGCAGCCTCTGGTGGTGGTGATTCCTTTTGTTCTGTTATAAAGTCAGTGTTGCTTTGGAAGCACTGTACTGCTGAAATAGTCAAGAAAAAGATTTAGCTTAAACTGCTTTACTGGTGTTGGCTTTGGCTGGAAGATGTGAAAATACGGGAAGTGAGGATGCAAAATGGTGGTGTGGATGTTGCAGGATGGGCTCTGGGTCTTGCAGAGCTGGGCACAAAGTAAGAATTTCTTCGGTCTCAGATCAGAACCTCTTAAAAAATAAAATTGGATGGAAGGAAGGAGGTGTTTGGATCTGGATACTTACTTTTTGCTTTATTTTTGAGGCGTTTGGTCAGTGGCCAGTTGTGTTTAGTGCTGATTCTTGGCAAGTAGGCAGTGCCAAAGAAAAGGTTTGTGTCAACTTTACACGTGATCAGGAATATTGGATTATTTTATAGGCTCACAATAACAAGCAGCGCTGTAGCTCTGCTGGCTGGTAATGCTTCCAGTCTTGAATGCCTTGTGGTTAGAAGCAGCATTTTTCCTCACATCACTTTGCAGAAGGGGGAGCGATGCAGCACAACAGAAGAGAACCGTTCACCTCTCTGAAGCTGTGCTAAACCAAACTTGCTGCTGCTTTTTGAGAAGAGGCTTGAGGTACTCTTACACTTCAGAGCTCCTTGTAGCTGGGAAGGATGGGTTTCTGCACCCACAGCCTTTGGAGCTCTGCTGCTTGTGCGTGGTGTTGCAGTGTGTCAGTCTGTGTACTGATGGAGTACTTCGCTCTTCTGTGCATCATCAGTGTGAAGAGGATTTCTAGCCTTGGTGAAGCTTACATTATGCAGGACGTGTCCTTATTCCACGATAACAGCTTATCCCACTGTGCTCTTTGTAATTTTCCCCAAGCAGTGTGCTCAGGAACCCTCTGTACTTGCACTGAGGTCATGCTCTTGCTGAACTCCTGATGTTTTGGTAGCAGGCTTTTTTTGGATGTTCCTTTCAGTATGGTCCCAAGCACTGAAAAGTTCCCTGCTTTGGAGGAGGATTTGTCTTTATTGCCCAACTCAGTCGCTAAAGGCTGGGCTCTGATCAGAAGCTTTGGGATGACAGTCAGCCTTCTGCCCTGCATAAGGAGCAACTGTTTCTGGCTCTCCCACTGCCTCCTGTACATTTGTAACGCCTGGATTGCTAACTTCTGCCTTAACTTCTTGCTTTCAGCTGAATTCCTCGGTGATACAATGTATGTGACTAATCCTCTATACAGCAGTAATACGAGTCTTGCAGTTACACACTTATTTCTCTAGGGTGGGGGATCATGTTTATTTGCAGGCCTGATTAAACTTGATTATATTTATCTGAATATTAAAGTTGCTTTTGACTAGACTGTCTTTTCTGCTGTTTCAGGTATTAATGGAATGAAGGGTTGCCCATCCTGTAGGTAATTGTTGCAGGGCTTTACGTTTTAATTGTTCTACTGCCTATTAATTATCACGTTCTTTTTTTAATGAGAGGATTTAAAGTGAACTTATCACTGTTTCAGTGGCATTGCTTTTCCCTGTGACGTCTTTTGCTTTTTCTTAATTCTGTTCTCTTCTTTCCATTGTAGCTACATTGAGAAGTTTACGGACTTCCTTCGTCTCTTTGTGAGCGTCCATCTACGAAGAATTGAATCCTACTCCCAGTTCCCCGTGGTTGAGTTTCTGGCACTGTTGTTCAAATACACTTTTCATCAGGTACTGCCCTGCAATGCTGTTTTTGCATGGTCTGTTCCTTGTGTTCAGTTGTCTTGTCCAGCAGGGTTAGCTTGGTTTGCCCCATGGGACTGATCTGTAAAGCTAGCCCAGGTGAAGCAATTGGCTCGTCTCCCTGGCCCTCCTCCAGCATTACTGGGGACGTGCCTTAATGTGTTCCTGGATTTAGGTGGAGATGGCAGGCACATGTAGTTACCTTGAGAGAACAGTTTGTCCAGTGTCTTAACTTTACTTCTGGTTTGTTTTGGGCTTTGTTGGTTTTGTTGGTTTTTTGCTACTCCTTGGAATGAAAGGCATCTGGGAAACTCTATCCAGCTTGCCTGTTCTGTGCTGCTTTTCTTCTGAATCTGCTGCTTTTACTGTATCTGAAGCTTTCCTTGTGTTTTTCACTGTTGCTCTTTAAAAGGAACTGGATTTTGATGCAGGTTGCTGTGCTGTAGAAGCTGTCACAATGCAATTTGGCCCTATTTACATCCATATGTAAATAATGGTGAGGGTGTAGATCCATAAAACTTTGGAAGCTGGTGCAGCAAGCCATGAGACGGGTTCATGCTGAGCCCCTCTCAGTCATTCCTGGGTCCCACCTTGTGTTGAAGCTCTTGTTCATCTTTTGACATCTTGAGGCAGCAGATCTCCCCAGTGACCTCTTAGAAGCCTTTCAACACAACAGGAAGTTATTCTGTGGATTGAAGTACATGCTAACTAATATTTTCAATGTGTGAAATTGCTGTTACCATCATTCGTGAAATTTATTATGATTTTTGATGTGTTTCAGCCTACCCACGAAGGTTACTTTTCTTGCTTAGACATCTGGACGCTCTTCTTGGACTACCTGACCAGCAAAATTAAGAGCCGTCTGGCTGACAAAGAAGCAGTGCTCAACAGGTGAGCAGGCAGACTGTGGCAGCTGCACTCTTTCACGGTCACCACGGAAGGACTGTGAGAAGCAAGCTGCTCCTTACAGCTGTGTGTGATTTGAGTCCTTTCTTTTTCTGCAAGTCACTGACTCTCATTGTGAATTTCAGCGTTTTGTCATGCATTGAACAGAAATCAAACAGAAAAATTAAAGGCAAGAAGGAAAGGTCACTTAAAAATGTTGTATGTGAACCCAGCAGCCGGAGGAAGACAACTTTGGAGGCCAGAATAGAACTGGAGCATATTTTTAGCATGTTTTAGAGTACATTTTAGCTCATACTGGAGGAGGAGGCCACAGAGTAAGTTGCATAGTAAGGGTTCTCACACAGCTTGTACAACTACCTGATGAATTGGGAGTTATTTTTAATTAGGGTTGTGAATACCTGTTAAAATTGAAGGGTGTTTTTGAGAAATACTGATAGTGCTGTGTTTGAGAATGAAGCGCTGCTTGCCGACCTCTATAGCTAATTGCATGTATGAATTGCAGCAGTGCTTGGCAGCTCTTTTGTGTCCTGAAATAGGTGGCTCTCTGCCGTTCAAGCAAGAAGAATAAGGTGAGTGTACTGGATCTTGCTGAGATTTGGTAGGCTTGGCAGTGCCATGGCTCACGCCATATGCATCTCACTAATTGCACAAGGAAGCTTTTTTCCCTTTGAGCATATTAAATATAAGTGTGGTTAGTTACCGAAAGGCAGCCTGGCGTCACGACCGCAAAGAACAAATGGGAACTGGCTTACAGCAGACAGCTCTCTTCCTTTCAGCGTGGGAACTGTGTACTCTTAATTTCTCAAGCAGCAGCAGGTATTTGCACTTAAACTTAGTGATAATTTGTTCCTAATTTGCTGCTGTCTGCCTAATGCTGCTGAACTCTGCCTTGGCATCCTGCTCCCCTTCATCTGGTGAATGAATGATATACGTTATCTTTACATCAGGTATTTTGTCACAGAGAGAACTGAAACAGGCTATAGCCCTGTCTGTCTTGGAGATACTGTAAAAGAAAGAGGAGTGGCATAAAAGTGGTTAAAACGTGTGCTGCTGCTTTGTCAGAACTACCTGTCCTTAATGATAGCTTCTATAGCCACGGCTTCCTTAGTGCTTTAGACATGTAAACAGCTCAGTTTGACAGCATGGGTGTGGTTACACCATGGGAGCACAGATGAAATTTCCTGTTCTGTGGTTATAAATTCTGCATTCTGTACACGTGGCAGTTGTACTTCTGGGTAAATTGCCCAATCTGGAGTTCTGTCATCTGATTACCGAAAAGATGGGAATTCAGCACCTTGCACAGAAAGCTGTCAGCAGCTGAGCTGGTGGCACAGCTGAGTACCTGCCGTGTAGATCAAATCGTTCCTTGAACCTTTGTTAGCAGGCCTTAATGCCTGCTTTTCTCACCTGATCTCACCTAGAAGAGGACGTGGCTGGTCCTTAGGGAGGACAAGCTGTGTTTTGAGGAAGGTGGTTGAAAAGAGAGAAAACAAACATAGCAAAACTCCAAATCCCCCAGTATCAGTGGTGGCAGCAGAGATGCTGATGACTGCTTACTATGCAGCTTGTCATTATTTTACGTTATCAGTGGGAAGGAGCATCTTCTGCTCTCTCTATCTGTTGCATGGTACCTGAGGTGAAAGGGTATCCTTCAGAGACATGTGTTTGGAGTTATTATACTGGGATTGCAAAAAGTAATGGCTTTTTTTTTTAATAGGGCAGGGGTCTGAATTCATTGACTGTCAGCATAGTGGAAGAGGACAGCACAACAACTTGCCTCAGGGATGTCCCCTTTTCAGGCAGTTCTGCCCTGCTTCATCTATTCCACATGCCCTGCCTGCAAAGCAGAGCACCAGGCAGGCTGCTGAGGAGCAGATGGAGCAGGAAAAGGTGGCTGTGCCTCCTGTTCACATACATCTGCCATTGCTCATGACAAAGCACACCTCCTGCCTTTTCTGTTTTGGTCTCCTGGGCTGCTGCTTTAGCTAACAGTTATCAGGTTTCCTCTGAGAGAGCAATATTGTCAAAGACTTTCCTTGCAGATAGCGTGTGACCTAAAGCAACACATTACTCTTAATCCCAAAATCTATTTGATGTTGGCTGTACAAGCTGGTACGGCTGTGGTCTTCACCTGTTTTACATCTCTCCTTTGCTGTAAGGGCTGCAAGCACAGCAGTCCCTGCAGAATTGCCTTCTCACTCTCCTGCTGTTTTCTCTGTGGCCATAGGTACAAAGACGCCCTGGTTCTGTTGCTGACAGAGGTGTTGAATCGAATCCAGTTCAGGTATAACCAGGCACAGCTGGAGGAGCTGGATGACGAGACACTGGATGATGATGTAAGGAGCAGAGCTGAGCAGGGACAGCTGCAAGTTCAGATGTAAAACTGCTGCACTTGTTACACCCAGAATGTCTTTCCCAAAGCCTGTGTTTCGTACAGGCCAGGCAGCTGCTGCTTCGCTTAATGTTGGGTTTTGAGGGTTAAAGAAGCACGAGGTACTTCTGTCCCCCCTTAGAGGACATGACCTTTGTTTTGAACTTGGTTCTTACAGGGAGAAATAGATATGTAGCTTCTGATTACCAGAGGCGTTTGGTGTCCCTGATTGCTTTGGAATGTAAATGCAGAAGTTTCTTCCAGACAAAAGCTTTAAGCTGTACATATCATTAGTGCTTTCCTTTAAGCATATTTGTCAAAGTCAAGATCAGTAAACTTGATCTCAATCCATACTGATTACGTGAAGGGTAAAGTGAAGTAGGTGGCCAATATGTGAGACCAGAGCACTAGACAACCACGTGATACTGAACAAAAGATGCCAGACACCAGTGCACTAAGTGTGCTTCTGGAGTGAGCACGTGTAGCTTTATCACTCTGGGGAAACCTAGGCATGTGGCCCCAGCTATAAATGGGTAACATCATTTGCAATCAGGTGGGTCACAGAAGAGCTCTGTTTCCTCAGTATCTGGGTACCTGCAAAGGCTTGTCCCAAGCGTTGATTCCCAGCCTACAGAATGCTGTCTGTTTCCTTCTGGAAATGCTGTGCTCACCTTCTTGTTTCTTCCCGTAGCAGCAGACCGAGTGGCAGCGGTACTTGCGCCAAAGTTTGGAAGTGGTTGCAAAAGTCATGGAGCTCTTGCCAACTCACGCCTTCTCCACGCTAGTAAGTAGTCACACAGACCAGAAGTACAACGTAAAATAAGGACCAACCACTGGAATTTGTTGCAAGCTGGTTCACAGAGGCCACAGTTCCAAGCTTCTGCTTTTAGAAGCAAAAGTTTGGTGAAGGGGGAGCCAAACATTGAAAGAAAATGATCTTTTTTTCTTCCTTTTTTTTTTTTTTTGGCTTTGTTAGATTTCCTGGTGTGTTTTGAAGAGGGTGCTTTGTCATGGGCACCTGAGTTTAATTGCTGCATGCCAAGATCTATAGAAATTTTCCTTTCCAAGCGTAAATACCTTCCTGTTGTTTCTTTTGACCTTTATATTAGAAGCAGCACTGTTAATTGCACTGATGAGCATCGCTAGGATTTTCAGGAGGGTGAGGTCTTTGCTTAGATGAAAAGCTAGGTACAAATGCTGGGGAGAGCGCCTCAGACAATTGGGGATTACAGATGAACGCATAAGTGCTTCTCTCCAGCTAGTGTCACTGTTATTGCTGGGATGAGCACTGTAAAAGCTGTCTCATTTTGAAGCATTATAATGGTTTCTAAAGGAGAGATCTCGAGGATCTGAGCACTTAGAGCCCAACGTTAGAGGTGCTGGTGCCTGTTCTCTGGATGAGAAGAAATGCAGGTGTATGCAGTGAGATCTCAAGGCAAGCTCTTGCTGGAAACGTTGCATGCTGAGACCTCTGAGCTGTGTTCTCAAGAAGCAGAACGCAGTGAGCTGCTACGGAGGCTGGAAGGTGTCTGAGCAGAAAAAAGCAGCAGAAGGACAGTGCTAGGAACTCTGAAGTCGTGAGCAGACAGACCTCGTGTGAATGGAGGCTCCTCTGCAGCATGGTGACGTGGCATGAATTAGCGAGAGGCAAACAAACAGAACAGCTGTTTCAGGGAGCATATGGGTTATATGAAGAGCATGTGGCTTCCTTCAAGTAACACGTTAACATGAGGATGGCTGTTGTCGTGTTTTTCTTTTCAAATAGTTCTCCTCCTGCAGTCGTATGACAGGCACTTGTATGCTAGAAATGTGATAATGAATGCTTGAGCCCTGTGGGAGATGTGGAAAGCAGGCAAGACTTCTTGAACAGTAGTCTCTGCAGTGATACAGTAGTGGCTGCTCCATTAGGAGCAAGTAACTGACACTGTGCAGCAGCTGCTGCTCTGCTGTCCCATGCTAGGGAGTGAAAGGCTGCAGTTCCTTCTCCTGATGGGTGAATGAACTTCCATAAATCCAGCCTCCTTGAGTATGGTTACTATGTGAGTAGAAAATAAGCAGAATTATGCCAAAGCATTGGAAAATATTTTTTCAGGTGGAATACCTACAAGGAGAAGGTAACGGTTCGATTCAGCACAGGGCAAATAATCCCTTACTACATACCACTGAAGTACAGCAGCTGCTGAATGCTGATTAGAAAGCTTCTAGGTCTGTGTGCAGCATGTTCCAAGTGTTAGCATAACCTGTTGCTCAGCTGAAGTATTGATAGAAGCAGGCATATTTGCTGTCAGTCCTGAAAGATGGAGTTGGGTTACTGCTCTGTGTTCCCAGGCCAGGATGCGTGACGACTGTTGTTTGTTCCCCTAGCTGTTTTCCCTATGGGACTTCAGCTGTTCTTGCTGCAGTGCGCAGCTTGGCAACAAGTGACCGTGGTGTTTCCCTTCTGTATTCTGTTAGAGGCACTGAGCTCAGCTTCTTAAGTGGAATATTATTTTGGTAGCTGTATTTCTGAGAAGCTGATGCTTCTGTGTTTGGCAGATGCAGTGCAGGCTTCCTGTGCCCCGGGCTCTGCCTTTCCTTGGCTGTGTACCCCTGCTCTGGGCTGGGTTATATCCATCTGCATGTTCCTCCTGTGCCACCCCTTCCACTTGTCAGGCTTCTGTGTTTTTACACTGTTTGTCAGTCTCTGTGGGAAAAGGAGAGCTGCCACAGCCCATCAGTGTGATGATCTTCATTGTTTTGATGGCGGCTATCAAGACATAAGCTGCAGAATCAGCCCAGAACCTAGAAACTTGCCTTTCTTCTGTCCAACTATTTTTTTGAAGGCATTGGGAAGAAGTAGGGAAACTGTTCTCTAACAGAATGGTATTTGAATTAACTGCCTGCCAAGCCCCCCAGTCACGCTGCTTTCTTGTCCTTTCTAGTTTCCAGTTCTGCAGGATAACCTGGAAGTGTATCTGGGACTCCAGCAGTTCGTGGTCACATCAGGGACAGGTAACCACCGCTGTACAGTTCCTCACTCTTTGCATAGCTGACTGCAAAACACTGTAAGCCTGCTTTGGTTATTGCTTCCTCTATGTTCTGTTGCAGATCTGAAACTGTTATCCCAAAGTACTTCCAATCTTAAGATCATTTACTATATCCTCAGTTAAGTAGTAGTGTATGGAGTTTGTGTTGGAAGCTGCCAGGAGAAGTAGCTCAGAGGGCAGTACAGATCTGGGTGATGCTTTGCTGATGGTACATGAGAGGTTCAAGCTTGTTGCTGAAATGAACAAGATGAGAAGGATAGAAGAACAGTTGCTATTGCAGAACATGGTGACATTTTAGTGAAATTTTTGGTGTTCATGACTGAGCAGCAGGAAAATCACATGAGGCAGTAAGACTTGGAAGTCTGCTTATCTGTATTTTTCTTGATATCTGAGAAACAGGAAAGTACACAACCACGTTTCAAACTAGAAGCAAATGCGCTCTTGCTCAAAGTATGCCTACACTGCCAGAACATCTGTTGCAGCCTAGCCAGCAGAGGGAGTCTGCTGATAGCCTCTGTGAAGCTGGCTTTGCTTGTCTGATGTCAGCAGTGAACCAAAAAGTTCTTGTTTATATAGATGCTAATACCAAATAAAAGAAAATAAATGTACAAAAGGCTGGAATTGCTTGTAACATCACTTTCAGCCTTTAAAGAGAAATGTGAACAGTGGCTGTCAGGGCAGCAGAACTCGTCTTACCCAATTAGAGTGGTTCAGTCGCTTGGACAGAGCTCAGTTTTGAACTGTGACCCACTGCCGAGCTAATTTCAGAAGAATGCTTGTAATGTAATTAGAATAAACTGAGCATTTCCTGTAGCTTTGTAATTAGGTTTCCCGCTCCAAAGAGCTGTATTTATTAGTCACAAGGTTAAATGCTTTTTGGAGTATGAGTTTTCGGGCCTCTTACTCAGCGCCTGTTAGCACAAGCGAGTGCGTACACGTGTGTCTTTTGGATTCACTTCTAACAAACCAAAACGTCATTTCAGGTCACAGACTGAACATCACTGCAGAGAATGACTGCCGTCGTTTGCACTGCTCCCTGAGGGACCTGAGCTCCTTGCTGCAGGCTGTCGGCCGTTTAGCAGAGTACTTCATTGGAGATATGTTTGCTGCCAGGTTTAATGATGCTCTCACAGTGGTAGAGAGGTAAGAATGGAAGGGAGAGTTTGCTGTCCCTTCGTCATCCGTGGGACAATTATTACGACTGCAGTGAATGTGAAAGCCAAGGTTTCCTTCTGCCTCCCCTTGTTATGATTAAATTGAGACATGAAGAATTCAGTGGTCAGTACCTGGAGCGTTACATTCATTGGTGCTGAGTTTCCCAGTTGTCTTTTTTTAACCTTTACCCAGAGAAATAACTGGTAGGAGGGATTACATCAGTCAGTAGAAAGGTACTCGTTTTCCAGAATCTGCACTTGTGATGCAATGAAGTGGGATGTGGAGCCTGGTGGCGCAGAGGGAGATGGCTTAGTGATAAAACTCAGTAGGTCAGGTGATGGTTGGACTTGAAGATATTCTGGATCTTTTTCCAACCTAAACGATTCTGTGATTGCTTCAGTTATGTCTCTGCTAGCTAAGTCACCAAAGTCTCTTTCCATAAAAGATCTGTGGAAACTGGAAAGCAGATGTTTGATTCTTCCCCTCCACAAAACTTAGTATGTAGTTTCAAATTCAGGACTGCATGCAGCTGCCTTTATTGTTTCACCTCCATGCAGGAACATCATACTTGTTCCATCTTATTACAGGCAAGGAAATAGTCTACATCTAATCTACATACTAGCTAAATATTGACACAGGCTTGTCAAGAGCTGCGTTCAGATAAGATGGGCAGGTTGGTTTGCACATGCGTGTGTCCATCTTGCAGACCTGTCGCACTACCACGTATTCATGTATTTACAGGTTGGTCAAAGTAACGCTGTATGGATCCCAGATTAAACTGTACAACATCGAAACTGCAGTACCATCTGTATTGAAACCTGACCTTATTGATGTGTGAGTATGAGATACACAATTCAAATTACTGTGTACGGATTTGGTGCCTGTGTGGGGTGGAGGCAGCTTTGGGTCTCCTACATCTACTCTGATCACTTGTTTGGAAAGTGTTCTGCAAACTGTGATTGTGAGCTAACCAAGGGCATCGACTGCTCAAGGCCAAGGCTGCTGCCAGTGGTTTGAACCATCGTTTCCTCAAATTGATATTTGAAGAAAAATGTATTTGTGATCAGCAGTAAAAATGCCCATTGTATAAGCTTTAAAAGCTGATGTGTACTGATGACTGTAAAAGCTTGGCTCATCTGCAGCGTGATTAGATGGTAAAGTAAGTGTACAGTTGTGATATTTTAAGAAATGGTTGGTATGTCGTTTGAGACTTATGGATTTTGTGCTGCCAGAGTCAAATTTATGGCTCAAGTCAAAACGTTTCTCTCAGTAGAAAGTTTCGAGTCCTTGGCTTCCAAAACAAACGTATGCCTTCCAGCAATGCAGGCCGTTTCTGAAACAAATGAGTGCCTTCAGTCCAGAAGCTGACATTAAGTGTGAAATCTCGATGCCACTGGTAATAGAACACCGCTCTAACAGCCATTTAAAGACCTGCCGTTGTAAATGGCTGTATTGTACAAACCTGGTACTGCCAGCTGGCATTCTGCAAGCAGAATTTAAGGTTGTGCTTGTTCAGTTTGTATGAATAGCAGCTCGCTTAAAACCCACGCTAGGCTGGATTTTCCTAATCCCAAGTTACTGGCAATTAGCTTTATGCAGATGATATTTCTTCAAAGGTGTCTCTTCCCTTTCTGATTTAAAATAGCTCTGGAAGCTCTTTCTGTTTGTTAGAGGGACTCATCCTTTGCTCTTGGGTCCAATGTCCTTGAGAAAATTGTGTTCTGTTTTCTAGTGCCAGGCTAAAAATGGTACATTGCCAGATATTTGGAGGACACCTGTCTGATCCCCAAAGAGTCATCCTGACTCTAAAACGTGAGATAACTCTCCCAAAGTATAATAATTATAGGCAACCCACCAGTTGGTTGTTTGACGTTACTGGTTTGTCCTGTTGGTTTAATGCTACTGCTTGGTGGCTGAATCCAGTGACAGCACACTTCTGAATGTCCAGGTCCAGGATGAAGAAGAATTTTAGGCCATGTAACGTAATCACAGGGAATGTTTCAGTTTTCAGTTAGTGGAAGAATGAGAAAGAGACCATAAATATAGGAAGGATGCGAGAGAAACAAGATATAAAGGAAAGTAGCTAATTCAGGAAAGCCCCCTTCATCTATCCTTGCATAGGATAGCTGCAGTTGGACGCTGTTTTATATAGGCTGACAGCTGTGTGGCTATTTGCCCTAAGTCTTTTGTAAGGCAGTTGCATTTTCCCCCTCTTTCCACAAATGAAGTGGGCATGTGAAATGAATGTCATGCTGTGGGATTAGGGAATATGGGAATTGATTACAGGAGCACTGAGGCTGGGATGTCACGGCACTTGTCATCCTGTGCTGTTTGCTTTATATCAGTTCATGGTTGCTTTCTTCCTGCAGCCATGCGCAGTCCCTGGCTGCACTGCAGGCCTACTCACACTGGCTGGCACAGTTCTACAGTGAAGTGCATCGGCAGAACCCGGAGCAGTTCATCTCTCTTGTCTCCACAGCTCTGGAGGCCATCACACCTCTCATCAGTTCAAAGGTATCCACATCAGTACTGGGCTGGGGCTGCATGTCCACAGAGAGCACAAGGCTCTTGTGGTGGTGTAGTTGGGCTTAGGTGCTGAACAATGTGCTCTGGACTGCAGTGTGTTCTAGGTGTGAGTCAGAGAGCTGGATATGTCTTCCAGAGCCATAGCATGTATGTCCTGTGAGGCTGAGTCTAAGACAATTACACTTTTTTTATTTTGCTGATGCCAAAATAAGTGTTGTGGTTTAACCTGGCAGGCAGTTCAGCATCACCGGGCTGCTCACTGCCCAGGTGGGGTGGGAGAAAGAATTGGAAGTGCAAGAACTTGTGGATTCAGATAAAGGCAGTTTTCTAGGTAAAGCCCACGCAAGCAAAAAGAAAGGAGGAATTCATTCATTCCCTGCTTCCCGTCGGTCCATTCCCCCCTTCTCTACCCCAGCTTTTAGTGCTGAGCATAGCACTGTGGTGGTGTGGGACACCCCTTTGGGTCAGCTGTCCTGGCTGTGTCCCCTTCATGTGCACCCCAAGCTCCTCACTGGCACGGCAGTGTGAGAAGCACAGCAGTCCTTGGCTCTGCAAGCAGTGCTCTGCAACAACTGATAGCACCAGTGTGCTACACCAGTGCTTTCATCAAGAATCCAAAACACAGCCTCGTGTGAGCCTCTGTGAAGGCAATTAACTCTATCCCAGCCAGAACTGTGACAGTAAGCAGCTTACAGGCATGTCATGGCTTGAAAACAGGGGCATCTCTTTTCCACAGTATTTTTTATGGTTCTAGTTGGAAGGGACCTACAAAAGTATCAAGGCCAACTGCCTGGCCCCTTAAGCAGACATTAAGGACATTATCCAAATGCCTCTTGAACAGTGACAGGCATGGGGCATCGGCTACCCCTAAGAAGCCTGTTCCAGTGTGATAAAATTCCCTTATGATAAAAATACTTACACTGTTTTGCTTGCAGAAGTAATGGCAGCTCTCTGTGCTGCCTGTCATCAGTGTCACACCTTGTGGTCTTGGGCAGCCTGACCGTGTGCCCCCTCTGTTCCAGGTGCAGGAGAAGTTGCTGCTGTCTGCGTGCCACCTGCTGGTCTCCTTAGCCACTACGGTGCGACCGGTGTTCCTGATCAGCATCCCTGCAGTGCAGAAGGTGTTCAACAGAATCACAGACACTTCTGCCCAGCGGCTTCCTGATAAGGTGCTTCAGCTCTGCGTACATTGAGGAATCATAGTGGCAGTTTGTCAATAGTTATCTATGTCAAGCTGCAGCATAGGGAAAAAACACAGTTGCAGCTCTTAAATCTTACTCACTTCTCACTTGCTGACACAGACCCTGACTGTATTGCCTTTGCAGTACTGGCATATTGATTCTGACATACGAAAAGAGTTGATGAAACTTCTGTTGGCATTCTATATATCTCACTCCAAATGAATGCACTATAGAATTACTGAAAAGCCACAGCAAAGATGGAGATTCTATTGCATTGGGCACTAGCACAGAGGTACAAAGTGCTGTGCAAACATGCATGCTTTGTGTCCAAACCAGACAGAGCAACAGAATCAATATTGTCTTTGATTTGGAGATACAAGGAACGTTGAGTTCTTATTGCACAGAAGGGCAGACAGAGATGAGAGCTGGCTCCAGCTCTGAAGTCATGGAGCTTTGCTTCTCTCTCACCTTGCAGAGCTGCTGGTTGTCACTTGGGAGCAACTGCTACTGAACTCTTACCTCGAATAGTTAGCACTGCTGCTTTGGGCAGCCATAAAATGTCAGTCTAAGGGTGTGTATGAGTTATGAGTGAATAGCAAACTCTGAAAACTTCCATGTTTCATTGTTTCCAGGCCCAGGTGCTGGTGTGCAGAGCACTATCAAATGTATTGTTGCTACCTTGGCCAAATCTTCCGGAGAGTGAGCAGCAGTGGGCGGTTCGCTCCACCAACCACACCAGCCTCATCTCTGCCCTCACGAGGGACTATCGCCAATTGAAACCCAATGCTATATTGCCACAGAGGAAAGTGCAGCTGGAAGACAGTAAGTACCCGGTTCCTTAGTGTGTGCTGGCCTCCTGCAGTTGCAGTGCTAACTGTTGGAGGGAGTCATTGAGCTGTCCTTCCCGTAATTATTATGGCTGAGAGCTGCTTAGCACATGGGAGGGATAGGAAAGGAGCAAATAGTTTGTTTTTTTGTAAGAAACACTTCCTCTATGGTTTGTAAGGGATGCTTTCACCCCAGGCTGCTGCAAAGTGCTCCGTCAAAGTACTGTCTTCCTCAGTTGCTCAGGGAAAGTGGGATCAAGTTTGTAGTAGAAATTTGAATGGCACTGATTGCACTGGGGATGCTGAGCAAGCTAATGCTGGGACTACCACCCTGTAGTACTAGAAACATTGACTGGAGGCAGGGTTAATGAAGATTATGGTTTAAGAAGCTTAAAGGGGAAAATAAGAATTTCTTCTAGACTTAGGAAGTCCTGCTGAAGGTACGGATGTGTAGGATGAGAGCCCTGAAATGGTGGAGTTTAGGGGCTTTTTGAAGCCACTGTGTGTGTTTTGGGACTGCTTTTGGGTGTCTTGTCTTTTTGTTGTGTTTTCTTGTTTTTTCTGAATGCCTTGCTTATACGTGCACAGCGTCACAGCTTCTGACAAAGCTGACTTGCTGGTTGCTCTGTGGGGTGAGGGAGCATGGAGAGGGTTGGTTGAGCCTCACGAGAGGGTCAGCCTGCTCACATGGGTCACTTCTGACTTCTGGGTTAGTTTATTCCGTGACTGGGTATTGCTCCAATTGTTATTTCCACAAATAGAGATTTGCAGGATATTTTGCTGTTAGAATAAGCTTCTATTTCCTTGACTGTTTTTTCTTTATCTATATTGTGTTGGAAGAAGTGCTGCCCTATGGCTTCCTTCAGACTGCGCACCTTAGTTCTCAGGCAGTAAGTGCCTCTGTAGGGCAGTAAACCTGTATAATTTAAGAGTGCAAGCTGCCACTGTTACTTGGCTGAACCTATTTAAATATTTAAAACATGAACATACTTTAGAAACACTTCTGATTCCAATCTGGGCTTGGTGTATGTGCTGCCTTGTGTGTTGCTCTAGGTACTGCTCACATGAACTCCTCTTCGTTTTTAGCCTGTGGGTAGTTTTGACGCATGCAGGAAGTATCTCACCTCTCTTTCTTTTTGCAGCCAAAGTGATCATCCATCAGACGCTCAGCGTTTTAGAAGATATTGTAGAAAGTATCTCTGGAGAATCCACCAAGTCTCGGCAGATCTGTTATCAGTCGCTGCAAGAATCCGTGCAGGTCTCACTAGCCCTCTTCCCAGCTTTCATTCATCAGTCAGGTATAACCATAGGACAGGTTTAATGCTGTGAGTAGCTTGATCACCTCCTGATAACACCCAGAGCCCATCAGCATAGGGTCGTGGTGTTCATGTGAGGTGTGCGGGCTTGCTGTGCAATGCAGGTCTGTCCTGGTGGGTGGGCTGATTCAGAAGAGGAAAGGGAGATCTGGTGTCATCTACAATACGGTCATGAAGACTTGTCACACTTCCAGCGGGTGGAGATGCTCTGTGTTGTGTTCAGGCAGTGAAAAGGAATGGAGCTTTTCATGAGCACAAAAAGACCTTTAAAATACTCCGCCTGTGTTTGTCACTTATTCTCTCTAGAAGCTTGAAAACAAAACGCAGTTGTGGTCATGATTGTATTTTTTAATATCCTTGTAGAGGACGGGCTCCTAAGATGTCCAGGTTGGATGGGGCCTGGGCAAAACCTGATGGCATGGCAGTCCTGCCCATGGCAGGAGGGGGTTGGAGCTATATGATCTTGAAGGTCTCTTCCAACCCAAGTCATTCTGTCAGTCAATGTAACTAGGACTGCTGCTTGGCAGTCTTGTGGCCAGCTCTTACATTTTGTATCTCGTCGCTTGCCTGGGGCTGCAGCAGCTTTTTGAAGAGTCAGACATTCCTGAACAAACTTCTGGAGCCAGGTGGGATCTCCTCAGTGAAACGCCAAAGTAAAGACACAGAAAGGATCCAAGGCAGCAAGCTGATGCTGTGACTCCAGTGAATTGCTGCCTTCGGTTGCATGAGGCTGCTCGCCTGTTCTGTGCTGGCTATAAAAGGCTGTATGAAGCAGGACCTGAGTGGTTGCAGCTTACCGTGGCTGTTCAATAACGCATGCTGGGACTGATGTTGGATTAGCTGTGGTGCAGTGCAACTCCGTGCTGAGAATCGCTGCTGAAGTCAGAAGGATCTTGTCGGAGCCTCCCCCAGAAAAAGACAAAAAGCTGGATTCTATCTCTTGGCCACTTCAAACTGTACGGAGCTGTTGTGGATTTCCTTCTATTTCCTGTTAACCCTGTGTGTGCAGTGAGCTGCTGAAGCCCAGGCCATTGGAAGAGCTTTCTCCAAGCAGTCTGCATAGGCAGACAGATCCAGGGTCCTCGTACTGCTGTATTTGTTCTGAGTTGTTGATGCTGACCGTACTCATCCCCGGAAATGTCTGAGTGATCTTCAAGTCCTGTAGGACCAACTATTGGTTTCAATTTCTAATGGCGAAGCTGATGCTAAGTTTTCAGGAATAAATGGGATTCCCTATACAGGAGGAGCAGATAACACATAAAAGACTTCTTCATGTGTTTGAACATTGCCTTAACACGTTCTTTTTGTTCTGCCTTAGATGTGACGGATGAGATGCTGAGCTTCTTCCTCACTTTGTTTCAAGGACTGAGAGTGCAGATGGGAGTGCCTTTCACTGAGCAGATCATACAGACTTTCCTAAATATGTTCACCAGGTATTGTCTTGTGCTGGTCGCTTTTTTCTTATCCCTGGCGATGATTTATCTTGGCCAGCTAACTGAACACATCCCTGTCCCTAAAGAAAAGAGCATTCCGCTTCTTGCTCTGCATCTGGGGTTTAGTTTAAGGAAAATGCTTCTAAGCCTGAAGTGCCCCAGTCTGTGCACGATGGCCTCCGTACCTGATGTGCAATTTCAGCTTTCATGGAGACTTTGACAGTCTTGGAAGTGTGTGATACTGAACACTGGACTGTGGCATTACCTTTATCAGCCAGTGTCTTTATGCACCCTCCCTCCCCCCCCCTTGTCTCTAAGGCTTCTGTTAGGGAAAAGTGTCTATCAATCCTTAGTCAATAGCTACCTCCTTTCTGTGGCTTAATGTGCTTGGGCTGTATTAGTTGAGGAAGCTTAGGGACACCGTCTGCTTCCCTTTCGATTTGGTAGGTAAGCATGCAGATCTCAGGGAAAGATTCCATCCAATAACTTCGTTTTTTGTTGCAGAGAGCAGCTGGCAGAGAGCATCCTCCATGAGGGGAGCACTGGCTGTCGGGTGGTGGAGAAGTTTCTGAAAATTCTGCAAGTGGTGGTGCAGGAACCAGGCCAAGTATTCAAGCCTTTTCTACCCAGCGTCATCTCACTGTGCATGGAGCAGGTGTACCCCATCGTTGCGGAGGTAGGGCTGCTCTCACACCAGGTGAACACAGAGGGGGAAGTGAAGGCCTTGCTGGGGCTGTGGGGGGCAAGTGAGGGCTTTGCTTTCCAGGAGCTGTTAAACATCAGTCCCAGTGCGGGGAGAGCTGGGGGGTTTGAAAGCAGTGTGGGTGGAGGATTTTGTCAGAGACTGTCAGAGACACTGGAAGTACAGACATGCTCAAAGCAGGAGGTAAAACGAAACTGGATTCTGTGTTCTTAGCATGATGGTGTGATCCAGCAGTTGCTGAGCTCAATGCCTTCTGTAGAGGGAAATCCTTCATTCTGGTACCTCAGCTGCAGAGTGCTCCTGGATGGCCACCACAGAGCAGGGTGCTGCCAGCAAAGGGACCCAGGGGATAAATGGGATTCCAGCACAGGAGCCTCTTCTTGAGGTGTTGTTCTTTCCTCCTAGCGCTCATCTCCTGATGTGAAAGCAGAGCTGTTTGAGCTGCTTTTCCGAGTCCTCCATCACAACTGGCGGTACTTCTTCAAATCCAGTGTTCTGGCCAGTGTCCAGAGGGGGGTGGCAGAAGAGCAGATGGAGAACGAAGCACAGTTCAGTGCCATCATGCAGGTAACTCCGCTACAGTTGTCTAAGAGCCCTTTCTCTAACAGAACATGCGCTGTTTTTGGCAGGGCATTAAATGTGGCTGCTGGGGGTTAAACAATGTCCAGAGTGAGGGTCTCGTGTGTAGGAACTGCTAAAAATGAGAATATTTGTAGAGACATCTTGCTGATGTGCTTACACATTGACCGTGCCTCACTTAGCATTCCTTCCTCACTCCTGCTAATTCCTTTCCATGCCTACATCCTTTCTGTGGGCCTGAAGTATTACTGGTGCAGTTCTGTTTACTTCCGCTTTGATTCCATTAGGACAAACTGCTGGTGCAGGAAAGGTTTCCCGAAACCAGGGTGTCCTCTGGTTTTATACAGAAACACACTAAAAAAACAGCCTCCTTGTGAGCAGCCTGTTGCAGCCTGCCTGGTGTGGGGCCCTTTTGCAGTGCAAACAGCAGCATGCTCACACTGTGCTCTGGAAGCTAAGAGCAGGTGGCAATCAGAGGGCAGTGAACCCTAGAGCAGAGGGCCACGTGTCAGGCTGCAGGAGGGAGGGTTCTGCAGAGCTGCCCTGTCCAGAAGTACTTATGGAGGCTGGGTACCTTCTGGTAGACACGTGAAGAGGGAACTCTTGTGCTGATTCTCCTCTCTGGGCTTTCTGTATTTTAGCATTATTGTGAATGGAGACCAGAGCTGTCCCTGTCCAGGGCTACCCAAGCTTCTTCTCCTGTAGCAGCTTAACATTTCCTCGTTTGCCTCAGCATCTTGTTCTGGGGGAGGCATTGGTGGAGTTGTCTCAGTAACAGCTGCAGGTTGCTTGGTGCTGCTGGGCCAGTTTTACTGCTTGGGCACTGCTGCTTTGGTGCAAAAGCTGAGCGTTCTGCGAGTGTTCTCCATTGCAAGAGCAGCCAGTGTTCTGCGTTTAGTGTTAGTAGTTCACATGCTGGTTTCCACAGATCAGGGCCATCTCTGTCCATCTAACAATAAATGGCTATTGCAAAGAAGTTATCTTCTCTTCATGATATCTTGGAGCAGCAAATGCTGAAGTTCTGCTGCCTGCTTCTGCTCATCTGTGCAGTGTTTCAAAGGTGCTTTAGCCCAGAGTCTGTGCAGGTGTGCCAGACTGCTTCAGTGGGGTCCAGCAGATCTTGCTGAGGGATCTGTCCTGTTCCTGATATGCCTGGGTCTGCCTCCCAGTCCTCACCCATAACTTATAACTTAGTGCAGTGACATGTTAACCCCATCTGCCAGTCACCTTGATGCAGATGTAGAACAAGAGCAGTGAGTGTATTCTGACTTTATTCATGCTCACCATGGCACTCTGGGTGCCTCTGAGAAACAGACATATCCTTCACAAGTAAGCTATGTGTAAGGGAACCATGCTCAGCATCTCTTGTTCCTTTTCGGTGCATGGTGACACCTGGTCCCCACAAACCCAGCTTAGAAACTGTTCTGCAGGGATTTGAGCATATGGCCACTAAAGCTTCTTCATTCCCTGCAGTCTGGCAACACCCAGGTTGACTTCAGCAGACTCACAAAAGAGTTTCACTGAGAAGCAGCAGAAGCTGCCAGGGGTTTGTTCTCCTGGCACATGGCACCAGAAGGTCCCGTTCCTCCCACCTGAACACAGTTGGCAGAAAGCCGAGTCGTTGGCATGCATGTCAAACAACATCATGGCATGGAGATCTGTAAACAGACTCTGTGTGGTGTTGGGGGTGAAAACATGGTTCTGCCTGTCAGGTTTGGTATCCTTTATGGTATCAATCCCCTCCCTTCGATTCTACTTTGCAGGCATTTGGCCAGTCCTTCCTGCAGCCCGACATTCACCTGTTCAAGCAGAATCTCTTCTACCTGGAGACACTGAACACCAAGCAGAAGCTGTACCACAAGGTGGGTCTGAGCTTACCAGTGGGCAGGTGCAGTTCTGAAACTGGGAGCAGTGCCAGGCAAAGGGCAGTTAAAGGCGAGAGCGTTCCAGTCCAAGGGGGCTAGAAATGGCTTTGTGACAGTGGAAGGTTGCCTGTCAGGCTTCTAGATGTCTCACAAACTGAAGGTCAGGATTTGGGGCTTGTTTACTGCATCCTTTGTTTGCTGTGGTTGTGGTGAAGATGCCTCCGGGCACAGGAGGAGTCCGAGCTCTTTCCAGTCTTGGTCTGTGTCCTCCTGTGACAGTGAGGGAAAGCAAAGAACACGCACAGTGACAGTGTGACTTGTCTTAGAAAGCAGAAATTGGTGGATTGAGTAGCTCATAAGTGAGACAGCGGTCTCCATCCAACAGCAGGCTGCTTGCCATTTAGTTGGGTCACTGTGAGGTGGTTGCCCGTTGCTGTCATGTAGGACCCATCCTCCAAACCCTCTAATTTAGATTTGTTAGCTGCTGCCACGAAGGATGAGAGTTGCGGTCCGGGGTCTCTCCCTTCTGGTTAGCAAGGTGTTAAGTGACCCAGTGCAGCCGTTCCTGTGCACCCATCTGACCTCCGTGAGCTCTCACATCTAAAGCACTGTGCTGTGCTCCCTCCTGTGTGAGGGGGTTGCTGGCGTGAAGGTGCCTGACTGTGTCCCCCTCTCACCGTGCAGAAGATCTTTCGGACAACCATGCTGTTCCAGTTTGTGAACGTGCTGCTCCAGGTGCTCGTCCACAAATCCCACGACCTGCTGCAGGAGGAGATTGGCATTGCCACCTACAACATGGCCTCGGTGGACTTTGATGGCTTCTACTCAGCCTTCCTCCCTGAGTTCCTGGCCAGCTGTGACGGTGTGGACTCAAACCAGAAAAACGTGCTGGGAAGGAATTTCAAAATGGACAGGGTAAGAAGGGAGAGTGCAGGAGGGTGCAAGGATTCCTGGGCTGGGCAGTGCTTCTCTCAGAGTGGTGGCCGATAGCCGTGGGCTCCTTAGTGGTACCGTTGGTACGAACACTTGCATAATCAGTGATGCCCTAGCACTGGATATTTTGCTGTGGGTAGCAAAGTTGCCATCTCATCGCTTGGACTTGCTTATTCTGTGGGAGTGAGAGCTCTGATACGTTCCCTGGGGGGAGCTTTCCTAAGGGTAGACTGACATTTGCTAGCGGGACGCAGATCTTTGCCAAAGGCTCGCTCCAGCTGCTAGCCAGATGTTGGAGGGTTATGACTGCAGCCGGGGGAGCTGCCACCTCCCTCTGGAGCATCGTGGCAGTGCATCATGGCAGTGCATCGTGGCAGTGCATCATGGCAGTACAGCTGGCTTTCAGTCTGCTGAGGTTTCACTGTCTGTTGATGGTTCCTCTCCCATGGGAGATGGTGGGGATTTGAGACCCCAGGTTGATGGGTCGAGAAGGAGCTTTGAGAGAATCACTGGGCTTTTAGTAGGTGATTCCTCTTCGGGGAAACCAGCCCTTGTGAGGGGCTCTATGGGAACAGGAGCCTTGGCAGGAGCACTCTGAGCAGTTGCTGCTGCAGATGGCCGCGCTGTGGCCATTTGTGTTGCGCCTGAGTGCACAGCGAGGAGCCAGTGCTGCGAGCAGGGCCTGGTTCTGTGCAGTCAGCTCCTGCTTGGGGCAGCTCAGGAGCAGCCTCTGTTCCCTGCACGCGGGCTGCAGAAACTCGGGTTTCCTGGGCTCAGATGCTGGAGGAGATGCTCGTGTATGGAAATACGTGGGGGCAGCGGGCGCTCCCTTTCTGTTCCCTGCTGCCCTACGGCCTGTGGGTGTTCGTGTGTTTGCGGTACAACTTGTTGTTGGATCTCTTCCAGGACCTGCCATCGTTTACCCAGAATGTGCACAGACTGGTGAATGACCTGCGTTACTACAGACTTTGCAATGACAGTTTGCCCCCCGGAACTGTGAAACTATAGTTACTGCACTGGACTCGTGTTCTGATCACTGTAGGGGAACAGATCCATGTCTCGTTTTGCCACCACCTTCTCTCCTGGCTGCTTTGTCAGCGCTGTGGGTGGGCACGTCTGTTTGGATTCATGCACCACGCTTCCTTCTCTCCCATCCCAAAGGCAGCAGCTGGCTCAGTGCTGGCTGCAGGATGCGTCTTAGCTCCTAACCGCGGGGCACAGCAGCTCACCGGGCTTTGTTCCACCGACGGAGCGCTCTGTTGCGCCCGGTGATGTCAACGGAGTCGTCTTGAGAGACCTCGTGTGTACCGATCGTACCAATCGTGAGGCAGAAGCGCCAAAGACTGCTTCAGCCAATCGTACCTTCGTGTCATTCCGCCTTCCTGCCCCCGCCCGGCTCTGGGAGGAGGAGGAGGAGGGGTCTGTGATGTTGGGACTGTTTTGGCACTTCTGTCACTCCCTTTGTTTTTTAAATTGCCTTGAAAACCTCCCTGCTGTCAGCGGGGGGATCAGAGACTTCTTCGGGTTGTTTTGTTTTTGTTTTTTAAAACGTTTTCTCATCATTCCATTGTGATACTAAACCAACATGCTTCATGGAAATAAAGTGCTTACTTTGTTGTTTTAAATAACTTCCCTCTGTTTTAGTTTCCGTGCAGGCCGTCACCAAGCTGTGCCCAGCGGCTTCGCCTACTGCCTCTGTTCCCTGTTTCCTGGTGGGATCTCTGGTCCTTTGGCGTTCTGCTGTCTGAATACACCAAGAGCAGCCCGCGGGAGGAACGCCTCCAAACACACTTGGGGTTGCGTCACAGGGCGACCTGGGCTGGAGGCCACTGGAGTTGTGAGGTTAAAGCCTCGGTCCCCGTTCAGACATGGCGAGATGCTGGAGTTCCCTGCCCTTGTCTGGGGTGTGAGTTCACCTTGAAACCTTCGCAGATGTGGGTGTAAGGGGAGATGGCTGCCTGCAGGCAGCTGGAAGGGCTGAGAGTAAGGGCTGGTCCCAGCACCTGCAGCTCCTATGTGGAACTGCTGGACGGGGCTTCGCCTGCCCCTCTGCCACCCCAGGGCTCTGTGCTGATGCTTTTGCTGCTTGCAAAATGTTTGGTTGCTCTTCTCTGTTTGCTGACCGAGGGTGAAAGTGCGTGTTTTTCCCTGGCTGAGCGAGGGATCAAGGGCAGCAGCTGGCAGAGGGCCAGAGACCGGCTTGGGACCTGCGAGCCCTTCATGCTGCTGGAAACCAGTTCTCCTTCCCTGGTGTCTGAAGTGCTTGTTCACATCCGTGTGTTTCCCCGGGGTGTTCAGAACTGCTGCTTGTGTCTTTGCCCAGGGAGCAGCTGGGCTGTGGTACCCGCTCATCCCTCTCCCCGCAGTCCTCGTTGGGACACGGGATGGCTGTTTCCAGGGCCGGGGCTCCCCTCGGCCGCGGCTGCTTTAAGGGGAGGGCCGAGCCGGTCCCGCCGGGCCCTTAAAGCCTGCCCGCGGGGCGGCCGGGCCCCGCTCCGAGCCTCCCGCCCCGGCCATGGGCTCCCTGGGGCGCTGCCTGGCGCGGGGGCTGCTGCGGGGTCAGCCCGGCATCTGCCTCCCCTTCGGGCCGCCGCGCTGCTACAGCTCCGGTGAGACCCGGCCCCGCCCGACCCTGCGGGCTGTCCCCATCCCTGTCCCGTCACGTCCCCTTCTGCCCCTAAGGACCCGGTCCCAATCCTTCCCCCTGTCCCCTCCCTGCCTTGTCCTTGGGGACCCCACTCCCCATCTCCTTCCACAGCCCCGTCCCATTCTGGCATCCCTGCTCCTTGGGGTTTGGTGCTGGGATCCCCGGGAGCCGACACGGAGCATCCCCCAGGGAACGTGGTGCGAGCTCTCGCTCAGAGCCATCCCCTTTCCTGTCCCCTGCTCCTCCCGCACAGCTCTGACAGTGATGGGGACGCTGGTCCCTGCCGCCAGCGGGAGCCCCACTGTGCCTGTCCCATTGGACGTGTCCTCAATGCTTGTCGCAGATTTAGGGCACGTACCCCCCCGACCCCATCCTTGGAGCACCAGGGACATCACAGGGACAGCGGGGATGGGGTCAGGGTTGGGGGATAAGGATAGGGATGGGGATGTAGATGGGGCTCCGCAGCAGCAGTGACCCCGTTGCCCCCAGCCCCCCCGGAGCTGCGGGAGCAGACGCTGGTGTTGGTGAAACCGGACGCGGTGCAGCGGCGGTTGGTGGGCGATGTCATCGGGCGCTTCGAGCGGCGAGGCTTCAAGCTGGTGGCCATGAAGCTGCTGCAGGTACCGGCGCTGTGGGGGGCGTGGGGGCGTGCATGGACTCCTCTGGGTGTCCCCGCATCACCCCGTGGTGCTGCCAGGCGGATCGGGGCCTCCTGGACCGGCACTACCAGCACCTACAGCAGAAGCCCTTCTACCCCGCGCTCCTGGCCTACATGACCTCGGGGCCGCTGGTGGCCATGGTGAGCAGCTGCCGTCACCTTGTGGCATCTCGCCCCATTGCGAGGGGCTGTGGGGCTCAGCTGTCCCCATCCCCCAGGTGTGGGAGGGCTACAACGTGGTGCGCTCCACACGCGCCATGGTGGGGGACACGGATTCAGCGCAGGCAGCGGCGGGGACCATCCGGGGGGACCTCAGCATGCACGTCAGCAGGTAAGGACACACGGGGAGGGGGTGGCAGCTCAGGTCCGAGACCTGAGCTCACATCCCCAACCCTGAACAGGAATGTGGTGCACGCCAGCGACTCGGTGGAGACGGCGTTGCGGGAGATTGGCTTCTGGTTCCAACAGAACGAGCTGGTGGCCTGGGAGAGCGGAGACAGCCAGTACACCTATGGGCCATGAGGGCACGGAGACCCCTGTGCTATTAAACACTGCACCTCCCCTGCTGCCCTGCTCCTGTCCCTCGCCGGCACTGCGGGCACTGGGATGTGAACTGGGGGGACTGGGAGGCAGCAGGAGGTGCTGGGGGACACTGGGATGTCACTGGGGGGCAATGGATGGTGGCGCTGGGATGTCAACGCAGAGAAACTGGGGTGGTACTGAGAGGCACTGGGATGTCCCTGGGAAGTACTGGAGGCGCTGGGATGTTAGTGGGGTGGCACTGGGAAGCACTGGGATGTCACCAAGTGCTGGATGTTAGTGGCGGGTACTGGAATGGTGTGGAACTGAATGGCACTGAATGGCTCTGAATTGTGTCTGTGGAGGCACTGAGTGTCACTGGGATGTGCTGGCAATGCTGGGAAGCACAGAAATGGCACTGGAGGCACTGGGAGTTTACTGGCAAGCTCCAAGAAGCACCAAGAAATGCTGGAGGCGCTGGGATGCCGCTGAGAAGGGCTGGATGTCACTGGGGGAGCAGTGGGCAGCACTGAGATGGCAGTGGGTTATCGCATGGCATCACTGGGATGTCACTGGGGGGCGGTGGGATGTCACTGGAGGGCAATGGACAGCACTGGGCTGTCACTGGGGGGCAATCGGATGTCTCTGAGTGGCCCTGAGCTGTCACGTGGGCTCACTGGGATGGTACTGGGAGGAGCTGGGACGTCCCTACGGGGACAGCGTGGGGGCACCGGGAGACCCCGGAGTGACCTAGGATTGTGGTGGGGAAACTGGGAGGCACGGGGATGTCCCGGAGGGCAGGGTGAGGCTCTGCGGGAGCTCCGGGGTGCGCTGGGCACACGTGGGTGACAGCGGGCGGCGCTGCGGGTCCCGCCACAGCTCAGCACCGTTGCCACGCGACGGCTGCTGACGCCCGCGCATGCGCAAAGAGCAACTGCAAGAGCGGAAACTACAGATCCCGGCATGCTCCGCGCCCGACTTCCGCTCCCGGCGGGCCTTGCGGCGGGGGGCGGGGTGTCCCGGCGTGCAGTGCGCGGGCGCGGGTCGCTCACTGAGGCCGCCATGGCGGGGAACCTCAGCGCCTCTCAGCCACCGCCAGACGTGGATACCGACGACTGCCTCGGGGAGTACCGGCACCTCTTCAGCCCCGACATCCTGGCGTGAGTGCCCTGTGGGGGCGGGGCGGGCGTCCGGTCCGGCTCGGTCCTTACATCCCCTCTTTCCCCCCTGCAGGGGCCGCGTGGCGTTCATCACCGGCGGCGGCTCCGGGATCGGTTTCCGTATCGCTGAGATCTTTATGAGGTACGGGGCTGTCCGGGCTGGGCCCTGCGAGGGTTCCGTGGGCCGCTCTCACCGCCCCTCCGTTGCAGGCACGGCTGTCGGACCGCCATCGCCGGCCGGAACCAACAGCGCGTGACCGAGGTGAGCGCAGGGCTGTGGGGTGAGGTGGGAACGGCACCCGAGGGGGGCTGGGTGGGCTCTGAGCGCTGATGGAGCTGTGGATGTCCCTGTCCATGCAGGGGGTGGGACCGGATGGCCTTTAAAGTGTCCTTCCAACTCCAACCGTTCGGTGATTCTATGAGTTCCCTTTTCCCGGAGGTTATACGGGTGGTATGGGTGCTCTGAGCCCCGTAATCCCTGTTAGGCCGTGCTTTGTGCTTTAGGTAGAGGCTGCAGAGACTGGACGAGCCATGCTGGGCTCGTGTGCTGCCCTGTGCTGGAAGCAGCCGCAAGAGAGCTTTGCGGGGGTCACAGAGAGTTCACTGAAATATAATAAAGAGCAAACGGAGCGCTTGGGGCTGGGCTGGCACGACCCAGCCGTCTCCTGGAGGCACTTAGCGCTGTTGTTGCGCATTCCTTCGTGCTCGTGTGTCAGAAAACAAGCAGCAAAACTCAGCAGCTTTTTAGTCCTGAGGGATTGGAGCCTTCTGAGTGCTCAGGGACTGCTTTCCAAGGCCTTGACCTGTGCGTGCCTCACGGTCGGCTCAAAGCTTCTCAGAGAACAGCCTGAGGAGCCCATGCAGGCATGCAGAACATCACCAGCTGTTATGTGGGGCCGTGGCTCAGTTTGTATGCAGTGCTCGGGCTGCTGTGGAGGGGCCTTGGAGATGGCTTCACGCTGAGCTGCCTTGCAGGCAGAGTCCTGATAACTGCTGGTTAGCGATTGCCCTTTGACCCACCAACGTTTTGGATCTAAAGGTTACTTATTCCTAAGGCCTTGCTGAGGTCCAACCTTTGTACTTGTCCTGCAGAGCTGTTGCTTGGGGCGTGCTGTGCCTGTGAAGTCTATGGAGGCAGTTGGACTTAGTAGTCTGTCCCCTACGTGGGACACGATATGCAGGAGCTGTCTCTGGCTCCCCCAGGTGCCCTGGCTGTGTTTGGGCAGTTCTCTCCCCTGCCTATGGGCTGTATTGGCTTTTGTTTGTTTGTTTAGAAACATAATGGCTGTGCTGGCTGATGAAATGCAGCTGTTTTAGGACAAGACGTGACTTGTGTTCATGTGGGTAATGCCCGTGCTTGCTGTGTGCTGACAGGGATGCAGCTTCTGCCTGGCTTGCTTGCCTGCGTGAGATCTGGGTCTGGTCCTTGCTGAAGAATAGAATCCCAGAAAGAATCTCGCTTTTCTCTTTTTCCAGGCCTCAAAAAAGCTGGTGGCAGCCACAGGGCAGCAGTGCCTGCCTCTGTCCATTGATGTCAGGCAGCCACAAACCATCGTGGCAGCCGTGGATGAGACGCTGAAACAGTTCGAGCGGATTGACATCCTGGTTAATGGTGAGCCACTGGAGTGGGCAGTGGGAGGGCTGGCACAGGCTGTCTGTTAGGCAGGGTGTTCTCCAGCACAGGGGCTGTGTTTGCTCTGTCTGGCTTATGCTGCTTTGCTCTGGGAGCATCTGAGCAACTGATGGTGTGAGCCCCTTGAGAGCAGTGCAGAGGGAATGGGCTCAGAGGAACCAGAGACTGACCTGCATTGGTCTCACTGTGGATCATCCCTACGTAACTAGACCTACAGGCTGTTATTGGAACTGTTTCCATTACACCACCAGCTTTACCCAAGCAGTATTGCTCGCCGTCCCCCTCACAGAAGCCTCCTGAACGTCCTTAATGTGACCCCAACTGCTTGTCTTCAGGTGCTGCAGGAAACTTCCTGTGCCCAGCCAGCGCTCTGTCCTTCAACGCCTTCAAGACGGTGATGGATATTGACACTCTTGGCACCTTCAACACCTCCAAAGTCCTCTTTGAGAAATATTTCCGTGTAAGTGTCTCCTGGTAAGGAGGAGGGTAGTGTTGTGCAAAGCACGCTTTGGTGAATCTTAGAGGGTGGAAGGGGGCAGTTCTGTCAGCCTGTGCCACCTGCCCTGCTCAATGAATCCAGTCCATCCCCTTCTGGGGACTGCAGCCCCCTCACCAGAAGTGGGAGCTGTGCTTTGTTTCCTGCCTGTCCCTAGCCACGGGGCATTGATTTGTGTAACACCTGTCTGTGCTCTGCCACCTGTCTGGGAAGAAGCTGCAAACTGCTGCTCCTCTGTTCAGTTTGGTCTTTACTCATCCCTTGTACCTCCCACTTTGGTCGGGCCCTGCTCAATGAGGCCACCCGGATGTGTTGGCAATACAGGGATGTCTGTGCCCAAGGGTGACCTCCCCTCCAAGCCCACCATGCTCCTATGTGGTCCTTATGCCACCCCTTCCTAATTCTGCATCTCCTTTCTCTCCCCAGGACCATGGTGGGGTCATCGTTAACATCACAGCAACTCTGAGCTACCGAGGGCAGGCCCTGCAGGTGCATGCCGGTTCTGCTAAGGCTGCTATAGGTACCTAAGTGCTCCTTGCTGAGTTTCTGCAAGCTGCATGGGGCCAGCAAGGAGGCTCCTGGGTATTGGGATGGGAAGATGTCCATGATGGGAGAGGTGAATATGAATCAGTGTGGTTACTGTGCAGTGCTGCACATGCCTGTGTTTGATGTGGGGCTCGTCTCCTTTCCAGGGCCCTTTGCTCTTGGCCAAAACCTCCCTTGGCTTTTTTCTCCCTCCCACAACAGTTGCTGGAATGGCTTTGCTCTCTTTTTTTCATTCCTCCTGTAATTTGTTCCCCTTCCCAGATGCCATGACCCGTCACCTTGCTGTGGAGTGGGGTCCCAACAACATCCGAGTGAACAGCTTGGCACCAGGCCCCATCACAGGCACCGAGGGGTTCCGGCGGCTGGGTAAGGCCCGGGGGCTCCTGGCTGTGCCTCGGCAATGCTTTGCTGGCATCTCTCTGGGAGGGGACGGTCATGGACCACCTGTGCCACACAGCTCACACGGCGTGCTGCAGGTAGCTGCTGTGCCTGGGGGCTGAGCTCTTGAAGTCCATCCGTGAGCGTGTTCAGCCCTGGAGGCTGGGAATGCTCAGAGAGCTCATGCCTTGAGCTCATTGTTACAGCATCCAGTTACAAGTTTCACAGCTGCGCTTCAGATCCCTTTACTGAACTCTCTTTGTCCCTGGGCCACCCCTAGGGCTGTGCCAGCATCTCATTGAACTTCCCTGGGGCTCTCAGCAACTGACACCACACGAGCAGCGCTGCTGGATGGCAGTGTCTGGCAGGCAGTGGTGATGGGCAGGAGGACCCGTGGTCATGGCTGGTTCTTTCTCTTGTCGTTTAGGTGGAAAATTTGCCAAGGACTCAAACCAGTTTGACACGATTCCCCTCCAGCGCGCGGGGAACAAGACGGAGATCGCCCACAGTGCGCTGTACCTGGCGAGCCCCCTCTCCTCCTACGTGACTGGCACCACACTGGTCGTGGATGGTGGGAGCTGGCTGACCTCTGCCAACAGCTTCTCCGCCTTGCTGGGTATTGCTTCATCCTCTGCTAAACTTTAGGTGACGTGCCTTTCCCCCTCTGCGGGATTAGAGCAGGGCTTGTGTCAGAAACCCCGTTGCCCCGTGGTGTAGAGGCATGGCTGCAGTACCAGTGGGGGTATTGCATTGCCTTCTTGCAGTGCCTTGGTCATGTTGTGCCGGGCTCTGCCTCTCCTGAGGCTCAGGCCATCGTGCCGTGCGTGCCACAGCAAGCTTGGGGGGGGTGCTGGGCTGTCCTGAGTGGGTTTCAGCACTCCCCTGCACCCAGTTCCTGCTTGAGCAAGTGAGGGACGGTGCATGGGATGGGTTGTGGGGTGGGCAGATCTCCTGTTCCTGCTGGAGGATATTGTCTGGGCACCTCTAAATGTCCCCTGGGGCAAGGCAATGCCCGCTTCTGTGCCTCATCAGCAGGCTTGGATACAGAGTCCTGACAGCCTCCACCTCCCTTTTCTTCCTCGCGTGAATTCATAGAATCATAGCATGGCCTGGGTTTTAAAGGACCGCAATGATCAGCTCGTTTCAACCCCCTGCTGAGTGCAGGGACACCAACCACCAGACCAGGCTGCCCAGAAATTACTGCAGCATGTCCTGCGTTGGGGTTGCATTGCGGTCAGGACTTATTTTGCCTGCATGTGCCCACAGAGCTCATTGCCAGGTTTGGTGCTTTGTGGGAGAGGAGTCTCCTTTCACCCCACTCCTCCTGCGTGGTCCTCGGGCAGGGCCGTGTGTGCTGACCTCCCTGCTGTCTTGCAGATGTCTGGGCTTCAGGAGCAAACAAAAATCAATGATGGACAGCCTGGGATTGACTGACAGACGGAAATTTGACTGAATGCCGCTTCCCTGGGACATCCCGGGGTGGAGTCACCCAGAGGGGGAGCTGGGAGCTGCTGAGAGCAGCAATGTGGTGACGCTGCTGATCCCACTCCTGCCTGGGGGAGGGAGCACTGAGGATGCTGCGGGGAAGCAAGTGTACCCCAACCCTGCACTGTTACAGTCTTGTGAGCTGTTGTGGCTGAGATGGTGAGGATAGCAGGGGGGAATGGGCTGTGGTGCTCGCTGTCTAGTCTGGTTTTTCTTTTCTGGAGTCCCGGTTCTGGATATCTGTCCACTTCCTGCTCTCTCCTCTCTCTTTGCCTGGGAGCAGCATAGGATCCCCGCAGCAGCTCCTTTTTGGGATGGGGGATAGCTCAGCCCATTCTGGGTTGGGAAAAGCCGTACGTTTCCCCACTGTCATTACCTGCTGCCAGAGCTGCAGCTTGTCCTGCTGGGAGAATGAGATCAGCTGCAGTGCTCAGGGCATCCTTTGCTTGGGAGCTCTCAGAGACAAACTAGGACCGAGGTGGCTCTGGCAAGGGGGGATGGGCAGCTTCGCTTCCTCTGGGGGCTCCCGGCTGGAGCAGCAGCACCCTGAGGTTGGTGTGGAGGCACCTGGGGTGTCCTTTCCATGGGAGCAGAGGTGGTGGGAGGTGAGAGCTGACCAGGGATGGCCCCCACCAGCTGAGCCTGAGCTGTCTGTCTGTCTGCCATCCCCCCGCTGTCTGTCAGCCCAAACGGCTCCGGCACCGATCTCATGCTGTTCCCTTTCTTTATCCAGACACCACAGCGGAGGGTGGATCAGAGGCTAGCAGAAATTCAGCCCTTTCTGAGCAGCGCTGAGCTTGGGGAGCTGCAGGGGCTGCGCTGGGTGTGTGCTGGGATTGGAAGGTGTGTGCTGGGATTGGAAGGTGTGTGCTGGGATTGGAAGGTGTGTGCTGGGATTGGAAGGTGTGTGCTGGGATTGGAAGGTGTGTGCTGGGATTGGAAGGTGTGTGCTGGGATTGGAAGGTGTGTGCTGGGATTGGAAGGTGTGTGCTCCAGGGGCTCTGCAGTGCCCTCCTACTGCTGACAGCAGGTTTTTAGCTTATCCTGATGTATTATTATTATTTTTTTTAATCATCTGGTTTTAAAGATTGCTGGAGATTGGTTTCTTTTCCTACGTGATTGTAGACTTGACAGGTTTTGCTCCTTCCTCCAGGCCACGAATAAAGAACTTCCAGCCTGAGCTGTGCCACTTCTCTGTTCGCCTGCCCGGGGGTTGATCCCGCGTGCGTTCCGACCGATCCAGCTCCCGGCAGCCGAAGCTTTGCGTGCGCTCCTCGTCCTCGGTCACAGCGATCAGAGGAAGAGCTGCTTTCCAGCGCCAGCTGGGGGTGCCCACCGGGTCCCTGGGCAGGGGAGGGGAGCGGGGAGGGTCGGGAACGTGGCTCGTGTCCTTTGTCCCGTCTTCCCGGACCGCGGCTACGTGCAGGGAAGGTCCTGGCAGGTGAGAGGTGGCTCGGGCGGGCGCCGAGGAAGGCTTTGTCGCTACGAGCGCCGCGCTGGGGGCTGCGCCCCACGTGCTCGATCGGCGCGCGGCCCCTTTAAGGCCAGCCCCGGGGGGGGCGGGGCTTCCGCTCGGCTCCGCGTCGCGGTGGGTTGAGCGGGGCACGGCGGTGGGCGAGTGACGTCACCGCGCGGCTACTGCGGCGGCCGCGGGGGTAAATCGGGGCTTCGCCGGCGGCTGCTCCGCGAGCGGCGGGAGGGCTCGGGCCGGGCCGGGCCGGGTCGGAGCCGCCGCCCCTCCGGTCGCGCGGGGCCGCCCCGCAGCATCGGGCGGAGCGGATCCTCGGGGCCGTCCCCCGGTGCCGCCGAGGCGGGCGGGGCCGGCGCCGCCTCGCACAAAGCCGGGCGCGGGCGGAGCCGCGGGGACCGCACCGACGGCGGCCCCGGCCGCGATGTGAGAGGGGCGATGGCCGCGGGGCATGGCCGCGCCGCGGGGACCCGCCGGGCAGCGAGCCGGGCAGCGGCGGGGCGGGCGGCTGAGCGCTGCCCGTGAGCATGGAGCCGCCGGCACAGCCCCTGCCGGCGCCGCCGCTCGATCCCGGGCCGCGGTGGGACGAACCGGGGCCGGAGGCGGGCCCGGAGCCGGAGCTAGAATCGGAGCTGGAAGCGGAGTTAGAAGCGGAGCCGGCCCTGTGGGCAGCTGAGCCGGCAGCGGGGACGCCGCCATGGGCCCCCCCGGGGCGCGGGGGCTGCCCGGAGGACGAGCCTCGCCTGCGCCCCGTCTTCGACGCCCTCGACCGCGACGGCGACGGCTTCGTGCGGGTGGAGGAGTTCGTCCAGTTCGCCACAGCCTACGGGGCCGAGCAGGTGAGGACGGAGCCCATCCCGGCGCGGCGGGGCCGTTCCGAGGGCCGTGTGCCGCCTCGCCGCGCCCGGCACTCCCTGCCCTCGCACCTCCAGCTGCCGCACGACGCCCGGCGCCGGCACGGGGCTGCGGAGCGGTCAGGGCAGCGGTGCTGTGCCCGGAGGCGGTGGCGGCCGTCCCTCAGTGGGGCTGCGGGTGCGAGCTTGGGCTTCGTGCCGCCCCGGGGCCGGCCCTGTGCCGCCCTGCCGGCCTCGCTGCGGGCTCGCTTGTCTCCCAGCCTCCGCGCTCCCCCAGCGCCGTGTTTTCTTCCTCCTCCTCGGTGCCCCGCAGCAGACGAGATGCGGTGTAATTTGAAGCTGCCCGGGGTGACCCAAAATGGAAGAGGGCTGCAGTTCGTGCCGGGGATGGGGTTGGGTGCTGGGAGCTGCGTGGGAAGGGCTGATTTGAGGCGTGCAGCATTGCTGGGAGCACAGCTCTGTGCCCGGCCCGTGTGTGCGCTCGGAGGAGCTCTGCTCGCATTCCGGGCTGTACCGCTGCGCCGTATTCCAGCGGCATGACAAAGCAAATTACCATGTGTGAAGGAGTGCTGGGAGGAGGAGGGCTTTTTGTCCACGTCCTCGCGGGGAAAACGCCTCTTAAGAAGGAAGCAGAGGTGTTTCTTCGAGACAGCACCTCTGTGAGGCGGGGATGCCCGACGAGCGGGGGGGGGCAGCCGGCCTTGCTGTGCCGTGGGGTGATGTCACGGCGATGGGGGAAGCCATGAGCAGCAGCACCGCGCTGCCGGCCGGGAGCTGCTGTGCCCACTGGAGCTGCCCTGGGCATGGCCCTGCCGCTGCTGTCTGTGCTCTTGGGCCCCCCGTGGCTCACTGCAGGAGGGTCCGGCTCGGGGCGCAGAGCTCTGCTTGGCTCCCCGGGATGCAGGAATTGTGTCAGTGCCTCCAAGGTGCAGAAATGCAGCTGCCTCGAGGAGCGTGCGGGCTGCTGGGGTCTGTCTGCAACCAGGTGGGGTGTGCGGGAGGTTCTGGGCTGCTGGGAGCCTCCTGATCAGCTGGGCTGTATTAAAGGGTTGTCTGCAGGCTGCTGGCTCGTGCCTCCTTACAGCCGGCTGTTCCTTCCCGCTCCGTGCTGAAATACACCGTGCTTGTTCTGTGCAGTCAGTGAGAAGGCTTCTCTTGATGTACCAGCAGCAGGGACAGCCTGCCTGGTGTCATTGGGAACGCAGGGGGCACACAGGGGCTGCTGAGCTCAGTGCTGCCTGCTTGGTTTGGCTGCAGCAGTTCCTAGCTGAGCATCGAAGGGAAGAACCCAGCTGCCATTTATGCCATAAAAGCTGACATACTTGTCAATTTCGGGGTATTTTTTTCCTCTGTATGGTGAAGACTGGGAGGTTTGGTGGTTGTTGAAGGCCTGTTGTTCCCCGTAGCTGTGGGCTGGCAGCCTCAGGTGGGGGCACGCCTGCCAAGGAGGTTTTGTTGCCTCATGGTGTTGTGCAATAACCCAACCCGGCCCAGCTCCGCTCACCCCAACTGAGGCCGGGCTCTGCCTGTCCCATTGCAGCAGCTCCGTGTTTCCTTACCAGCTTTGCTCCAGGCTGGGAATGCTGTGCTGTGTAGGGGAAGAGGAGGAGTGGCTGTGGAGCACCAGCAGAAGCCCTCCTGCTGGCATCCCTATCTTTACTCTTTGGTTTTGATGTAGAAGATGACTGGAGGTGGACCAACCTGCTGCACCGCAGGATCCCTCTGCTCAGCCGAGTCAGCAGCTCGGCTCACCTATTTTAGCTCTCTCCAAGCTCTGTGGCCCCTCTGCTTTCTGTGCTCTGGCAGATCTTTGGCCTTTCTTCCCAGCTCCATTCCCATGGGCCGCTTATTTCCTTCAGTACTTACCGCCTTCCTTGACAAGCAGCCTTCCTCTCTCTCCCGCCCCTGAGCCAGGATCTCCCTCTGTAGCTCCCCCCCCACCCCACTGCTGATACCTCTGGGCTTGAGCATCCCCTCTGCTCCCTCCATCATCTCCCACTCACCCATCAGATCTCATCTTTTGCAGCTCTGACACGAGGGAACCTCCATCGCCCCCCCACCCCCCCTTGATCTTTTGCCTGTAATGGGATTCCTGTGAGCATCCTTAGTGGATCTGCAGGCTGCAGAAGTGCGAGTGAAGCTTAAATCGCTTCCAGCTGTGCGGCTGCACCTTTAATTGCTCTAATTGCTGTTTGGCTTTGCAGTCTGCTGCTGGGAGCAGAGCTGCAGCGTGATGCTGTGAGCTCGGATGGATGGACTCTGTCTGTGTGCTGTGGAAAAGAAGTGAACCTGAAGCTGTTCCCTTGTCCTAGGAGAAGCTTCCGAGCCCCAATGTTTCTTGCTTGGGCAGAAGCAATCTCATTTGTAAGCCTCCCGAGGACTCCAATGAAGGGATTATTTCTGCGGTGTGGGGAGGGCGGGTGCCTTTTTGCTTCTCCTGTTAACTTTTGGCTCCGAGCTCTTTGAAAGTGCCCTGTTTTTTTTTTTTTTTGTGGCTGGGAATGGCTTAGGAGCGTATCACACTGCGGGCAGATCTCTGTGATAACATCAGTGGCTGTAATCGGAGCCACGGATCACCCATCAGCCTTTGGGGATGACCGTACCCCATGCACCAGCTCCTTTGAGAAACCTTTTTTTATCCACCCTTCCTTCTGGCCCAGAGGTATTCTGGAAGCTCAGATGCAGCCCAAAGCCTGGGCAGGAGGGCAGGGAGCAGGGCCAGGTCCTGGCAGGGGGCTGAGGGCAGCAGGGGGGGTCCTTTTGTCTGCTACCTGCTGGGGGTTTTGGACCCACAGCACAGGCTGGGTGGGCAGGGAGGAGCCCCTGTGCAGGGCTGTGCTCTGAGCAGAGGCTGAATCCCAGAAGCGTTGCTCCCTGTGGGCAGCAGGATGGGCCGTTCCCAGGGCTGTAAGCAGCAGAATGGATCTGGGACCGCTGCCCCCCTGCGATGGGGCTGCAGCAGCGCGCAGCAGTGCTGCACTTGGAGCCATCCCGACACTGCTTCAGCTATAAACGCTTCCAGAGCATTTCGGAGCTCTGCTATCATTACGTAACCCAATACAGCCGGTAATTGAGAGCCATTACACCAATTGCCTGTGTAATTTCTCTCGATTTTACCCCTGTTTTGACTTCCCCTTGCTGCTTGTGCTCGGACGGGATTGGCTTTGAACCTGGCACTGGGACGGGCAGTGACGCTGTGCACCCCATGTACCGCACCCACCTGGGCTCCCTCGTTGAGAGGCACCGGCTCGGTTCCTCCACGTGAGCGTGAGCAATTCTGAGCTGGGTGAAGCCGTCTCACGTTCCAGTGCGTGGCACTTCCCTGTGCTTTTGCTCCCTGCAGCACAGCTGGGGGCCGGCAGCACCCTGCCAACGTTACAGCAGCTCGGGGCCGCGAGTGGGATGGGGCTGTGCTTTGCTATCTCACTGCTGTGCTCGGCTTGTTCGCCTCTCCCGCTGACACAGATAGCACGTTTGTCCTTGGGGAACGCTGTATTCTGTGCTTCCGGCAACTCCTGCATGCCAAAAGCATTTCCCTCTCCCACCATAGCGGTGTTCTCAGTGCAGCTCTCCTTGCTGTGCTCCTGCCTGGTGCAGCAGCACCTCCTCCTGCTCAGCCCCATCCCCACAGAGCCCCACAGAGCCCCTTTCCACCTCCATTCAGGAAGGAGCAAAACCCAATGCCAGGAGCTGGGTGACCTGGCAGGGGAAATCCGCTCTCTGGAGTCCAGCAGGAAGCTCAGGCTGAGCAGGAGGAGCTCAAAGCACGACTTGCAGGACAGAAGCTTTCAAGGGCAGGAAGCAGGCGGTGTGCATTCCCTGGCAGCTCTGCTGTGCTGTGGGATTGGGGGCTGCTGGGAGTCCTGCTGGCTGAGGGGCAGTGAACTGGAGGTGGATTAGCATCATCCAGCTTCTCGTAGGGGCGTTGTAGGGTTGCTGCTTGCAACCTGCAGCCCTCAGTCCCCTGTATGTGACCCTCCCCCCCCCCCAGCACACGTGGGGCTTGTTGCTGTCTGTGCAGGCTGCTGTCGTGCTGCAGGAGTGGGAGCCTTGCACAACACCTCCTGTTCCCCTGGATGCAGCCATGCATTTGGAGGGGCGAGACCAGGTTTCCCCCATCATTAGGAGGACAAAAGCTGGCAAACAAAACCTTCCCCATCCTGGAGGGCGGAGGAAGAAGAACTTTCTCAAGTTTGGTTAAACGAATGAATGTGTTTATTGCGGAGCTTGGCAGAGACGGGAAATGTGGAACACTTGGGGCGAAAGCAATTAAGTTTGGGTACAAGCATTTCGGTGTAACTTCTGGTTCCCGTTGGTGTTTTTCAAGCTGCCCTCGAAGCTGTTCCTTTAAATGTTGCTGCTGAAGCGTAAAAGCGATCGGAGCACGGCTTAGTCATACCTGGGCGCTGAGAATGAGTTTATAAGCACGACAGAGCTCGGTTGGAGGAGGTGCAGGGAACCCATGGAGCTGCACAGCCCAAAAGCCCCCCCTAACCCCAACTGTTCTGGAGGGGAGGATACTGTCGGGTTGGATATTGGGGAAGAGTTGTTCTCTGTGATGCAGCGGCGCAGCTGCGCAGGGAGTGATGGGGTCACCGTCCATGGAGGTGTTCCCGAACTGTGGGGATGTGGGCAGTGGGCACAGTGGGGTGGGTTGGGGTTGGACCTGGGGATCTGAGAGGTCTTCACCAAGCTGAGTGATTCTGTAGACCCGGGGGGGGTTCTACCAGCATCAGATAAGCTGGACGTGGGAAACGTGGGCACCGCACTGAGCTCTGCCTGGGTGTGCTGCTTTGTTCTGCCCCATAAGGATGGCGGGAGGGGTCTGGGACCTCAGCATCCTCGCTGGTGTTAGTTAGGCCTGGGAGCAGGGCCTGGCCAGGCACAACCCGCTGCCTTCCTCGCAGGGCTCCATGGAGGGCAGTGCCCACAGCAGCCCTGGCCCAGCGCCACAGCTCACAGAATAAATAATGCAGCTCTTGTGCTGCTTCTTCACAATTGACCATCGCTTCTCCCTGTAATGAGATCTGCCCCCTTGGGGGTAGTTTAGAGGTTAGTTAATTAGGTGTAATTGCAGCAGAAGAGAAACCTGTTCTGGGGTTCTGCCTGCTTGCTGTAGTGCCGGATCCTTTAACAAATGCTGGAGTGAGTTCCTATGAACATTGCGACCCCGAGCTGCCAGCATGGCAGCGTGCATGGCTGGTGCCAGTGGAACTACAGAGGTGCAGTGCTGGGAAGGGCATTTCTGCTCTGGGTTCTGTGCAGCCCCATTCAGATCACAGCAGCATCCTGGGGCAAAGACTTGGATGGAGAGACAGCGAGTTCCGCTCGCCGTGTTTGCAGCCCCAGCACACAGGGATGGTTGTGGACTTAGCACAGACAAATGCAGCATTAAGAGGGATCCGTTCATTTCAGCTGATCACGCTGCAGCTCACTGTCAGTGCGTTGGGGCAGCGCAGCCTGCAGCTCGTGCAGTGCCTGGGGGTGTGACTGTGGGAGCGCAGCGCTGCCGACACATTGCACGTTTCCAAAGGTAAAGAAGGCAACTTCTAACATAGTTAGCATTTAAACACACGCACACACACACACACACGTATATATTTTCTTGGGTTTAGCCTCCAGAGGCAAAGTGGTAATTCACAAATGAAGACACCTATGTGTGCCCTCCAGTAGCAGGGCAGAGCTGCTGCATCGCAAGCAGAGCTCCTTGCTGCAGGCACTGTTGAACCCCGTGCAGCACCTCGGGCTGAAGAGCTGGGTGGACGTAAGGAGCAGAGCGTCCAGCCTGAGCCCTGCGCTGCTCCCAGGAGCATCGATAACAAAACATCCCCATCTTTGGCATAACTGTCAGCGTGGCACTCGGCTTCCTCTCTGCTGAAGTTCTGTGGGCTGCCTGATGTCTGCTGTGATGCCACGATCCTGCAGGCCGTGTTCTGTCCCATGCTGCAAAGCAGGCGGACGCGGTAGGGCAGCCTACAATGCGAAGGCTGTGGGTAAGCAGAGGGGCGGGCTGGGTGAGGCTGAGCACCAGGCTCAGGCTGGCTTTGGGAGTGTTAAATGGAGCGTGGAGCCTTGCACCAAGCCTGCAGAACTGGAGGCAGCGATAGGGGAAGGTGGAAGCAGAGGCTGCTGGCAGCTCAGCAGCTGGAGTAGAGCAAAGTTTTGCCCTGTGTTGTCCGAGCTGAGTGTGCAGATGTGTGAGGAGTGATGGCTGCACGTGCAGCGACTCGCAAAGCTGCTCAAACAGCTATAAGGAAAAAAAAAAACAACTATAGGAAACCTTTCTGGGCTGTCCACAGCCACGTTCTCCTCTGTTTGGGGTAAAGCAATCCGCTCTGGGGTCAGGTCTGGCTGGGGGCTGCAGTGAGGAGCGGGTGGGTAACCGGAGCTGCTGGGCTGGGTGTTTTCTCTGCCCACCGCAGCCCCGGCAGGAATGCAGTCGTGGGGCTCCGTCCTGTTAGAAGTGAAGTAGTGATGTGTTCTGAGCTGCTCCCAGGTTCCCAGCAGTCCCCGGTCAGCACTGGCTGCTGCCCCTGGGTCAGAGCGTGGGGCTGAGTTGTAGGACTGAATATCCTGGGCTGGACCGGGCCCACAAGGACCATCGAGGGCAGCTCCTGGCTCCACAGCCCCAAATGTGAACCCTATATCTGAGATTCCTGGGGGAACGTCTTCCTCTGGTGGTTGTATTTAGGCTGAAGTCGAGTCCCAGCCAGCAGTGTGTTGTGTTGGGATCCAGCCTGCTCGCTCCACTGGGGTCACGTCCCCCACTGAGCTGCTCTATCGCTGTTGGTTGCTCAAGCAGTGGTTGTGTGGTCCTGCTGCATCCATCCATCCACCAGCAAGGCCCACTGCTTCCTTTTCCTGCTCCTTGGGCTGCTGAGCTGGCGGGGAATCCCTTCCCTCCCTGGAAAACCCCTGGTCACGCAGCTGCCAAACCTCTGTGTCAGTGTGAATTTGGAATTATCACCGCTGGCTCAGCTGAGGAGCAAAGCCTGTCGCTTTTTGGAAGGCAGAATGCCCTTCCTATGGGCAGAGCTCTGGGGTACAGGGCAGGAGGTGGCAGTGTGGCTGGTGGAGCAGGAGATTCTGGCCCTGCTGTTGAGGTGCCCGCTGGCCTCCATCCTCCTGGCCCTCTGTTGCCATCCCCACTGCAGGTTTGTGTCTGGGGCCAGCTGGGTCAGCTCCCCAAAGCAGCAGCTGGGTGATACTTAACCACGGTTTGCATCTCTCATTTTCACCCAGGGTTCGGATGGGCTATTTAAGCCATGCTGTCCTCTCTGACCCTTCAGTGCTCTGTTTCGAGCTGCTCTCTGCAGACAGGACCTTGAGGAACCGTTTGGGTTTTGCTCTCTGAGCGCTCCCTTTCCTATCCCCAGCATTGGGATTGCCCTCACGGTGCCCTGGGACATCCCAGCCCCATGGTGCTGCCCAGTACATGTCCCCTTGTCCCCTCCTCTCTCCCTGCCCTGTCGTATCCCCCGCCTCCAGTCATCATCTCATTGTGCAAACGTTTCAGCTATGTGGCCTAAATTTGTAACGTGAAACAATCCATCATCACCAAGCCTTCCTAATTGGGCCCTCCTACTGGGCAGCCTGATAATGAGTTTTCCCAGTTATAACAGGACCCCTCCTAAAACACAGAAATAAAGGCAGCGCTCACCCATTCCAAATCAGAGCAGTGGTTCCAATGCCAGCTGAGCAGTGACGACCCCCTCCGAGGTAACGCTGCTGTTGTGCTTGCAGGTGAAGGAGCTGACCAAGTACCTCGATCCCAGCGGACTCGGAGTCATCAGCTTTGAAGATTTCCACCGTGGGATCAGAGCTATCAGAAATGGAGGTGAGCTGGGCGCTGTGCTGCCGATGGGTCGTGCTATGCTCTGCGTGCTGGGTGCTGTTGGGTCCGACCGCAGTTGGGAGGCTCAATGCGCACCAAAGACTGCTCCAATGCTGCCCTTGGTGTGCTTGGCACAAGAGCTCCCAGAGTGACGCTTTAATACTGTGTTACCTGGCTGGATGGCTGAAGGGGAGAGGAAAAAAAAACCCCAAACAAACAATAAAATAATCCCCCAAAACACAGAGACATCTTTCAATATGTGATTCGTCTCAAAGACCAACACTGCAAGGTCGTTTGGGGGCACGGCTGTTGGTAAGGGTGTGGGAAACACTGGGAGGCTCCCACGGAGCAGATGCAACTTTACACGTGCAAATAGGAAGTGCCACATTTGCACGTTAATCCATTCTGCTTACAGCAGGGCTTGCCTTAAATTTCGGCTCTGCTTTGGAGCAGCAGTGTGTGTGTGCTGCACGTGGAGCCTGCTCCTGAGCACCTGCACCATCTGCAGCCGTCGCTGCCCATGCAAACCGACTTGCTCTGGGAGTGGAAACCCACTGACAAGGTTTTCTTGGTCACCCATCCCTCCTTCCTACCCCACAGCCTGTCTGTGTGCAGCCCTGCCCGCAGCAACGGGCATTGCAGCTCCCCGTTTCCCTGCTGCAGGGAGGAAAAACAGCAACGCTATTAATTTGGAATAAATTGCCACTGGAGTCGGGCGTGTTTGTGAAAGCTCTGGCTTGTGTTTCTCTTCAATAATTCATCGCTCTAGTATGGCGCTGTATTAATTGAATGGAAAAAAAGCGGATCCGGGTGAAGCTTTTTAAGATCCTATTTATTAACCTAGTAAGAGATTGCTGTGTGTTTGTCACGGTGGTTAAGCATGGCAGACCTCTCTTACGTTGCAGGCACTGAACAGCGGTGAGAAAAGCAGAGGTAAGTCTCACCAGCAGGGCTGTTCATGTTGCAATGAACGTGAGGGTTCGTTGCTGCTGTTGAGATGCCCAGTGTTGATCATCCCTTTGCAAAGACAGAAGCCTGCTGCTGGGAGTACCTTTTAATGAGGCTTTGTAAATAAAGCTGGGCCTTTTTCTAGCTCGAGAGGGTCCTGTTGTATTTCCTGGCAGCCTGCAGCTCTTCGGTCCTTTGCTGCAAGTGAGACCTGATGCAAGATTTGTGGTTCCTGGGGGTTTCCCATTGCTCTCAGCTGCCCTGGGTGGTGGCGATTGCTCAGAGCCGTGGCTCAAGGAAGGCATGGGGGGGTGGCAGTGTCCCAGAGCCACACGTGTCTCGTGTGGTCCCTTCATGTCCCACCCCAGCATCGCAGGCGGCCTCACTAATGAGCTGGGTGCTGATTTGGGAGCAAGGAGATGGTGCTTTGCTCCCTGCACGTGGAGGGAGAACGGAAGGAGGAACCCTTCTTGGAAAGCGTGGACCTCACAGTGCCTGCCGTAGTGTTGGTAAGGGTTTATTTCAGGGGATGTTCTGCTTTCCTTTCCCTTTCCTCACCTCCCGGAGGCTCCCCCAGCAGGGAGTAGCTGTGATTTCCCTCAGCTCCTATAGACTAACCTGGCAAACTGAAGGCAAGCTTACAAAACTAGCAAAACCTGTATTGTCAGCTGCTTTCCTTACACCTGCCTCCATGTCCAGCTGGCCTTTATGCACACGGAGGATGCTGAACCTTCACTCCTGTTCCTGTGCCAGCTGCCTGAGCTGCAGAACACAGCGCTGTGCCATCTGCCTGCTGTGGTGGAGCAGTGCTGTGGGTCTGAGCCTTGCTGCTGTCAGCTGCTGTCCAGCAGGTGATGCCAACCGTGGGGAAAAGGAGCAGAACAGCTCGGGTGCTGTAGAAGCAGGATTGGAGATTGGACTGAGAAGATCTTAGCCTGTTGTGGCTGCGTTACCTTCCACCCTTCCCAAAGAGAAGACTTAATGGGAGAACGTGGTGCTCAGCTGTACTGACAGAGAGCAAACAACCACCTCTTTTAAATTAACGTTTACCCTTCTTTTTTTCTCCTGCTATGTGATACGTTTAAAGCCTCTTTCCTCCCCTGTGTGGATCCCATCTTTGCTTGGATTCACTCACAGTCTCCAAGCAGGTGTGCTGCAGGCATTCAAGGCCAGGCTGGATGTGGCTCTGGGCAGCCTGGTCTGCTGGTTGGCGACCCTGCACATAGCAGGGGGTTGGAACTGGATGAGCGTTGTGGGCCTTTGCAACCCAGGCCATTCTGTGATCCTATGCTCTATGAGAAACAGGTCTGAGGAATTGCATCCAAGCTGCTTGGAAAACTCAGCGCAGGACTGAGGTGTGGATGGCATGGGGCTGAGCTCACGACGGGGGCTGAAAAGCCAACCGACCCGCAGGGTTTTGCACTGCTCTGGGCAGTGCCCTGCTGCAGGCAGTGCTGGCTGCCGTGCTCAGTTCAGGTTACTGCTGTTTGAAGCAGGGCAGGGTGTGTTCCTGGAGCCCACGGCATCATCCGACCGCTCCGCACCCCAAACAAAAGGAGCTCTGTGCAGCCAGGGCGGCCCTGAGCCATCAGGGAGGGCCGGAGGATGGAAATAGTCAAATCTTGTTTCTTTCTTTAAAAAAGAAAAAAAATAAATAATAATAATTAAAAAAAATAAAAGAAAAACCAACAAAAAAATATTGAGCTAAAAGCTCTTTGGATTTGGGAAGATGGAAAATCCAGCTGCAGAGCCAACACCCAAACCTGGAAGCTGTAACGGAGTTCCTGCCTGCGGGAAGCGCTGGCTGCAGTGAGTGGGGCACTGGCTGGGGGATGCCTGGGAGCTGGGAGAGCTGTGGGGCTGGGAGGGCTGTGGGGCTGGGAGAGCTGTGGGGCTGGGAGAGCTGTGGGGCTGGGAGCTGCCCTGCTGACATGGCTCTGCCCCGGCTCTGCAGCACGCCGGTTAAGGTGTCTGCCCCATCTGGCAAGGCGTCTGCCCTATCCTGGTTCGTGTGTAGCACCTTTCTTTGTAGGATCTGCATTGCGGATGGCTTCTGCTCTCTGCTTTCCTTGCATAGGGATAATTCCAGAAGCTGAAGCGTGCATTCTCTTATATGCTCCCAATCCAGCAGTTATTTTCTGAGGCTGCGTTTATGCAGCAATAAATATGGCAGTGTTTGCAATGGGATGCTGCTAACGTCAGAGCCTGCTGCTGTCAGCAGGGCTGCCTGCGCCCCGTTTGCCATGCGAGGTGTTTGCTTTTTAGTAGCTGAGACCTCACCGAAGCCCAGCAGATGGAAGGAGAGCTCCTGTGTGCGATTGAATGACTTGGAGAGCATCTGGCACTGCTGGGAACGCTTCGCACTTGGGCGATCTGCTGATCTCTTCATCCCTGCATTGCTGCAGTCAGTGCATTCCCACTGATCCCACCCGTTCCTCCCATCAGGGAGACGACTCGTGGCGGCTGAAGGGAGAGCAGATGCCTCTTTGTGTTCGGCCGTCACTCACAGCACCGGGGCTGCCGTGAATGGGAAATCAAGGTTGATTCATGAGGAAGAATGAGATTGGAATTGCTCTGATTGCATCTTGCTCTGCTCTGGCTTATGCTGCTCGTTGGGATGAGGAGTTTCTGACGGTAGCTGTTAATTCTGCCGCCGAAAGGAGTGAAGACTTAAATGCTGTATTGAAATGCACATTTAAGAGGGGGTAAGGGAAACCTTCCTGCTGCTCTTTGCAGTGCTGCTGGTTGCAGATCAGACTTCGCATCCCCGCGGTGCAGAGGGATGCTCTGAGCAGTTGCTGTGCTTGTTAAGGGTGGAGCCCATGTGCTTGCAGTCTGTGACCCCTTCTGCTGGGGGTGAGAAGCTGAGCCTTTCTTGGAAGAGCTGGGCTTGGTTTTCTCAACGATTGGCTTGGAAACCCCTGAGCCTGTCCCTTTGAGCCAGCTCCTGCTCCCGGGAGCCCCAAGTGCTGTCCGACACGTGCAGCTGCTGGGCCAGCTTCAAAGGGGCTGCTTCCTCAGATGCCTGTCGCCAAACCCTCTATCACCCCTCTAGAAACAAGGAGAAAGCCGCACCTGCTTGGGCTGCGCTTGGAAATGGTAGCTCTGTGCGGCTCCTGCCTTGCAGGGCCGGGGTTCTGCAAGCTCCAAGCGCAGACCTCCCCGCAATGGCGTGAGCAGCCATGTGCTTTGCAAGGGCTGACATGCTGCAGGGAGCCCTGCTGGCTTGCATTTCCCTTCACTGACGTAAACAGTCGGGGTTGTTCGTGTCTGTACCTTGGCAGCTCAGAGGAGGGTTGCATCAGAGCTGAAGCTGGCCTGCCCCGTGCCTTAGCAGGGAGCGTGTCTTCCCCAGACCAGCCCAACGAGCAGCACAGTGCAGTGACCTACTTTGGGGGAGAAGCACGGGAGCGTTGCAGCGTCCGGAGGCCTCGCAGCTCTGCCATGGGAATGGCAGGGAGTTACTGAGATGTGCTGCTGTAGAGCTGCTGCTAAGGCTGAGCAGCCCTTGGGCTCAGCAGAACGTGAGATTTGCCCAGGAATCTCCTGCCATTTTCAGGATTCTTTCTTTATGAATGTTTTCACTGTGCGTGCCAGAGGAATCTTGCTGCAGCAGAGTGTGACAGGCAGCACGCAAAACCCGAGGGATACCTGCTTCACAGCAATGTGGAGCTGCCCCTCGTTTAACACTGCAAGGGGGTGCTCCATGATCACATCATCTCCTCAGCCCTGGAGATCAGCTGGGGCTGCAGCCTCAGCCTAGGTTAAAAAAAACAAACCACCCATTGCTTCTCCACTTCTGGACGTAGTTTTGTTCGTGCAGTCAATAGAGGTCAGCAGGAATGATGCGACAGCACCCAGCAGGAACGCTTCTGGTTGAGCCAGGGGGATCCGGAGAGCATCGCTGATCTGGAGAGCATTGCTGCTGCCACCTCTCAGCCCCTTGGATCCACTCGGAGGTGTAACTGCTGGGTTTAAGATGCTTGGAACGCGGCGCCAAGGATGCCAATGGATTTTGGAGGCCGGGGGCCGCACGCTGCCCTGCCATGGCCAGCAGCAGGGTATGTGCTGCAGTGGACAGGGTGTCTGTTGGCAGCACAACCATGCTGGCCTCGGAGGTGTGAGATGGGATGAGCGCTCCCTTCAGGCACAGCTCAACGTCTCTCCTCATCTGATGCATTTTCTTCCCTCGCTTCACCACAAATGCAGGTTGAGTTCTGGTCAGGACGCTGCATTCTTCTGTCCTCTGAGCTCAAACCTGCCTTGTTTTATAGATCACTATATTTAGTTTTTACTGCTGATTTTGTAACTTACCTAGATTCGGAGGCGCTGTGCTTATACTTAGCTTGGAGCGCAGTATTCCAGGTGTTCGTGGGCATGGTGCTGGAGGATGAGCTGGGGAACGTGGGGTTGGTTTGAGCTGGGTTGTTTGATTGCTCCAGGTGGGAGCTCTGAGCTGGAGCTGGGTGGGAGGTCAGCGGTGGGACGGTGCTGTGCCCTGGCACAGGGCTGGCAGTGAGGAGGCAGACAACAGCTTGCTTTCTGCCTGTGAGAAGGCACATTTGGGCTCCTGGGGTGGTGTTTTTATTACTTTTATTTTGCACATAGCACCATCTTATCTAGAAGGTTCCTCCGGTTGTCTGCAGCCTGAATCGGGCACTTTTGGGTTGGAAGAGACCCTTAAGACCAAGCCATTCCAACCCCCTGCTGTAGGCAGGGACACCTCCCTCTAGCCCAGGTTGCTCACAGCTCCATCCAGCCTGGCCTTGGATGCTTCCAAGCAGAGGACGTGGTGCTTTCCCCACTGGCACTGCCACTATGGATGCAAGATCCCCTGAGCACTGTCATGTTGCACACTTGCCTTGTTTCCAAGCAGCGTGCCCGTGGAGGCAGCTCAGCCTGCAGTGGTTGCCTTCTCTGTAGCCAGCCGTGGCTTCATGCTGCCTTCCTGCTGTCTGTGCTGGCCAGCTTTATTACCGTGCTGAATAATTCAGGTCTGTTAGCTGCACGTAATCCATACTGTTGGGATCGCTCTGAGTTTGTGGCTTGCAGCAGGATGTGTTGGCAGATGACTTAAATACTTCTGAAAGGCTCTGTTTTTCTAGGTCATTCCTACGTGGAGCCGATAAAACTGGCTCTGTTTCTGACCCGTGTGGCACTACAGCTCTTCACTCAAGGTGCCTTTTCACCAAAACTCTGTCTTTTGAAAGCAGTTTTTGCAATCTATTTCAGGAGCCCTCTGCGCCCCGTGCCTTCTTTTCCTGCAGCTCTACGCTGTGCTGCGTTTCCTGAAAAGCCCATCACAGCTCCCAGCCCTTCTGAGGAGCACTGAGACGATGGAGAGAGCATTTCTGGCTGCTTTGTGAGCTCAGCACAAATGCAGAGCCTGGGACAGCACTCAGCAAAGCAGAGAATCGGATGCGTGGGGGAAAAGGGAGCACTGTGGCTGGACCTGCAGAAGGGCCAGGGGCTCCCATCTCCAGGCTGTGCTCAGTGCTATCCGCCTGGGATGTGATCTTTGGTGGGGCTTGAACGGTCCCATGCTGGGCAGTGGGGAACTCCAAGGGTAGGAATAGGTGTCAGAGTGATGCTGCAGAGGCCTCATCATTGATTAAATTGCTTTTTTTCCCCCCCCAGTTTCACCTTAGCTTCACTGGGTGGTATAACGGTGCTCGGTCTTCCCGCTTTCAGCAGCACCTTCTGTATGTTCTGCATCAGCAGTGCTGTCTTGGTGAAGCTGTCTTGCCACAGTCCTTTAAGTAAAGCTTTATCTGGGTGCCTGGTGCCCTGCTCATGTATTCCAATCTAATAAATCAGTGCAATGAATTTGGGAGGAAGGCATACCGTGTAGCATATTGCCTCTTTGCGGGGAGGCTGTTGGGCTGAAAGCTCCCTGCAGGGTTTGCTGGAGCCTGGTTTGCAGCTTTGGGATTTGGGGATGTGATGGGACAGGCACCTGGAGCACTGAAGTACAGGGGCAGCCTTTGGGATGGGCAGCAGTCCCTGGGGCAGGGACATTACCTCCTTGTGTTGGAAGGAGGCAGCTCCAAATGTGCTGCACGCATTGGCTCTTGGAGAGAAGGAGGATGCTGAAGGAAATCAGGGCTGAACATAGGAGGTGCACAGCTGCTCGTGGTGGGGAAGGGATGTGGCATGGGCTTGGAGGAGAGCAGAGTGCTGCTGGGGTTTGTGCTCCCACCCATCCCTCGCTGTGTGCCGCTGGAGCGGGGCTGCGTGGTGTGGGACTGCTGCTGCCATCCTGCACCCCTCACCTGGCAGAGCAGTGAGGGGCTCTTGAGTTTGGGGCTCCTTTGGATGGGAATTTGGAGGCTTAATGCAGCCTATTGAGCTGGGAGACTCGCAGGCGAGCTCTCCATGGCAACTCTACCCTATACACAAAGCACCATATGGCTTTTTAGGAGGGGGAGGGAAGGGGTTGGGCAGAATATTCAACCTTTGTTGTTTGTTGTTTTGTTCCTTTTGGCTCTCCCGGTGGAGTAGGGGGAGACGGGAGCGTCCCGCGCTGTCCCCGGGGTGTGCCACCAGCAAGGGACATCTCCAAGGGTCCCCTTGCTCTCAGCAATGGAGCTGGCCGTGCAAATGAGCCCTGCTGGTGCACGGAGCAGCCAGATGGAGCAGCCAGCCTTGGGCTCACCCTGTGCCAAAGGGCTCCTCAGTGCTGGTTTGGGCAGAGCTGTGCTGGAGGCAGCTGATGGCAGTGAGCTGTGTGCCCACGCTTTCTACCTCTGCTTCCAAAGGGAGCTGGCAAGCTTTCTCCTGATTGCAAATCCTCCCTTTACAAGCCCCTCAGGAAGGAATGAGCTGAATAAATACCTTTATCTGCGTCTGTAGGAAATCAGGAGGTTTTCGTGCCTCTCGTTAGAGGGAGAGGAAAAAAGGCAATGGAGGGATGAGCAGAAAGGAGCAGCCTGTGTCTGGCTCTGCCTGCTCCGGGGTACCCCTGGCTCCTGGGGGGGCTGCTGGCCTCAGTCATCGGGAGAGGTGGCTGTTTGTCCCTGCCGTGTGCTGGCAGTGTGACACGTTGTGGGCTCTCCTGGCAGTGGGCAGAAGGCCTCTTGGTGAGCCCCAGGTGTTCCCCTGGCTACACAGGCAGCAGGTGTCTGTCCCCATCCCCAGTGTGAGCTGCCACCGAGGTGGCTTTCATGTCTGCATAGAGAGCAGATGATTAATAAGAGGACTCAAGTGTAGGCTGCAGAGTGCTCTGCCCAGGGAAAGGTAGGTAAACGTGTAAGAGAGAGCCCTGAGCAGCATGCTCAGAGGCCCCAGCAGCAGGGATCAGCCCTTGCCCAGCACAAGGACTGAAGTCAGAAACTGCAAACAAGAGCATCTTTCATCTGCTAGAGCCACAGCCCTGCAGCATGCTCGTTTAGAGCAGTCACCGTGTGCCCATTTCTGGAAAAGCAGTCTGCCTTCTTCCTGGCTTCGATTTGCAGCCACATCCGTGGGCTCAGGGCTCGTGTCAGTCCCTGCACTGCCTTCTCATGGCCCCAGGTGATGGCACCAGGGAGAGTGCTTGGGGGCAGCAGGTGAGTGGAGGGCTCTGCTGCCCTGTGCCCACAGCACTTGGCTCAGCTCTGGCTGCATTCCCTCCCTCCTAAACCCCTGGGGTCACAGAGCTTCCCTGGGAGCTCAGCATAACACTGCCCGGCCAAGCTTATGGACACGGAGCGAGCCCGGCGCTGCAGCGCTCACAGCTCCGAGCTGTGTGGGTTCCAGCCTGCTATTTATTTTGGGACTGCAGCAGCTGATCTTGATTTGGTATTTCCAGTCTGTGATGTAGGTCGTGTGCTGGATCGGGCATTAGCTGTTGCTTGAAGGAGCATGGGGAATTTGTGCTCTCTTGCTCTGTCGTCGGAGGGCTCGGAGCAATGCTGACCCGCATGGCTGCAGCTGCATTTGGGGGTGGGAGGAGGAGGGCTGGTTTTAAAGACACCTCCTTGAAAGCTCCCATTTCGCTGTCCTCCTGCGAGGGTGGCTCCTGCTGTGCCTGGGCACGGGAGGAGCAGGCATGACAAGAGCTTGGGTGCAGCCTGCCTTCCCTCCCTGCTGTTCCCATGGTAGTTGGCTGTCACACACAGAACGAACGTGTTCCCTGCCCACAGCGGGATTGGAGCCTTCTGGGAGAAGATTAAGAGGATGCAGGAAGCAGAGATAGGGAAGAAAGCAGGAGAAGCAGCAGAAAGCATGGTGGGGTAGGGCCAGGTCCGTTCGTTGGCCCCATAGGAGCAGCAAGGGGCCACGTGGGAGCAGCACCCCAGTTGCTTTCCGACCTTCTGGAGGTGGGATGCCTGGAAGCAGAGGTCCTTCCCAAAAGCTGAGGGCACCAGCGTGTGCAAAAGGAAGTTCTCATCCTTCTGCTGTCATGCTTCCCTGATCATGCCTTCCTTTGAGGGAGTGGGTTTCCTTTTGGTGAATCTCTCGCTTTTTTTTCCTTTCCTCTGCAGATCCTGACAGCCAGCTGTATGATATGGGATATAACCCTGAGGAGGAAGCCCCGGCCTGTCCTGATGAATTTGATGACTTCGTCACGTTTGAGGCAAGTGTGAGCAGCATGGCTGTCTGTCTGTGTGTGCAGAACGAGTTGGGCTGCGGGGGTTGGGCTGAGGGGCAGAGATTTGCTGCAGTGGGCTCAGGGCTGGATAGCAATGAGTTCTGTCATCTATGGGCCAGAGAGTCTGCACGAATTTGATGCATTTAAAGCTGGTGTTTGGGCAAGAATCAGCTTGGTGTGATGCTGTCTGAGCTTGTGGGGTACCAAAACACAGTGCTATGGGGTGGAGGATGGGGATGCTCTTTGGGATGGGATGGGATGGGCACCCGCTGCTGCTGGGTTTGGCTCCATGTTGGGGTTTCTGTTGTTGGACAGTGTGAGCCCAGGTTTGAGCTGAAGCAATTCCAGCCTGCTGCAGAGCACAAACGTTGGTGCTCAGTGCTGTCCAGCCAGCAGAAGGTAGAACCAAAGACAAAACGTAGATTTCCTCTTCATTCTTGGGGTCGATCGAGGATGCTCAACTGATGCTTCCTTCTTTTTGCTGAAGGTGTGGTCTCCATCCCTCCTCTCCCTTCTGTATTTCTGAGCACCGGAGCAAGTTGCAGTAGTGTCCCCAGCTAGAAAGGAGCTGCTGTTAGGGAACCCATTTGCTGTGGATGGGGTTTGCAGCTTTGCTTTCTTGGCTTTCCCAGTTCTTGCTCTCTGCCCTCCAGCCCAAAGCAGGCGGTGCTGCAGGTGCTGCTGTCCCACGTGGGCACTAAATAGCTGCCTTCTGCTTTTCCTTCTTCAAGCTTTTGTCTTCGGGATTTTGACTTCTGGTGCTCTTGGTTGTATGGTTTTACCATACAAATAGTGATTTCCAAAGGGCCTCCCAACCTGTGTTGCATTTGCATGTAAATATGCCCATCCTTGCTGTACGGTCTGTTATGTGCCAGACAACTGAATGGCTGAAGCTGTTCTTTCAAGTTTCCTGGTGATACACCGGGTGTTGGGCAGCTCGTTTCCCCTTGCTGGTGAGAAGCACAGGCCTGTCGCTTAGGATGGCCTCAAGCTGTCACTGGGTCACCTTGTTCCCAACAGCCAACAGGTCCCCCAGCGTGCACCCAGCCTGGCACAGGGTGCTGCCGAGCCCCACGTGCCCCCCCCCAACCCTTAGATGACCAGAAGGAAAAGGTGATGAATCCTGAAACATCCCTCCCAGAAAGATGGGAAAGGATTCTTTTACTGAATTCAGGCTGATCTTCAAAAGATAAGAGCTCTGTTGGTGCCTTTGTTTAATGTGCTGGGGAAGAGTTACCCTTGTTGTCTTGGAGACGTGGTTTGGAACACTGCAAGAATTTCGTAGGGATTCAGCAAATGGGAACATGATGGAGAAATACGTAAAAATAAATGGGCATCTTGGGGTGTGCGTGCTTCCTTCTTATCTCACTGAGCTCTCACTGTGTGCTGTGCTGTGCCCCGGGGTGCTGAGCTGAGTTGGGCACCCATCTACACAGCCACGGAGCCGAGAGCTGCTGCTGTATGGCATTATTGTATTGGGGGTGTTGGATCTGCTCCCCCTTAACTGTGCAGATTGACAGGGAGTGCCCAGCTCTTGCAATTGCTTGACAAGAGGCCTTGACAGAGAGCATTTCTGCTAAATGTTTGTTCAAACAAGTGTAAACAAGTGCTTTAAGCAGCCTAAATGAAAATGCCTTCTCTTTGTTAATGAGGTTGCTCTTGGTGAGTCATCCGTCCCCTCTTCTGGCGGCTGCCATCAGAGGGCTGAACAGCAAGGAAAGCCCTCAGCATCCATCCTGCACTGCTGTCTTACGGCTCTGCAGAACCTTAGAGTCATTCAGGTTGGAGACGACCTCTCAGATCCCCGGGTCCAACCCCAGCCCACCCCACCGTGCCCACCGCCCGCGTCCCTCAGTGCCACATCCCCGCAGTTCTGAACACCCCCATGGATGGTGACCCCACCACTCCCTGCGCAGCTGTGCCAGCACATCACCATTCTTTCTGAGAAGGAACGTTTCCTAACACCCAGCCTGAACCTCCTCGGTGCAATTTGAGGCCATTGCCTCTCATCCTAGGAGAGCCAATGCTTGCATTCCTTGTAAGGGCATAAAAGCCTCTTGACGGGGGCAGGGTCTGAGCTTTGTTCTTCACACAGGGACCCCAATTCAGCTATCCATATGATCATCTCAACTTCTTGTTCTGCAGCCCTGGGTGATGCTTTGCTCCCTGCCTGTGGTGGAGATGTGATGGCTGCAGGACAGCTCTGCTTTTCTGCTGGGAACTGCCACCTAATGATAACCACAGTGATTTGGCTGCACTGCCTGCATCATTTGTCCCAATGCAGCCTGGAGGGAGCTTGAAGTCTGTCCATCCAGGCACCTGAATCCTTGCCTGTGTTGTTCCCCCAGGCTGTGCTGGTGCAGCATTGCTGCTGAATAAGCATAGGTGGGAGTTGTGTGAGCTTGAACAGTACCAAGTCGTGTGGGCCGTTCATTTTGGAGGTGCAGGGTCTCCTTTGTAATGCCCAGCAGGAGGAAAGGCGCATCTGGGGCTAGATGCCTGCTGTGCTTTGCCAGAGAGCGGGAGCTCTCTCCTGGGGTAGCTGAGCCCACTGGAGCAGAGCGGAGCAGATCAGGCAGGCTGACACTCCTCCAGCCCTGCATTGATAGAAGGACTCACCCAAAATGAAAGCAAACCACAAAAATGGGGCGTGCAGCCACAGTTCCTCCGGGATTGGGCATGGAGATGTGTAGACTTCGGTGGGCTGGAGGAGAGGCAGCGTTGGTGCATAGCTGTGCTCCAGAAAGGCTGCCCACGAGCATGGCAAATAGCAGCAACGCCAATTTCAGCCATGGGAATGTAGGGAGGACCTTTTTGAGTTGTGCAGAACGGGGCAGCTGAATTGCAGGAGGTGAAGGGAGGTGCTCAGTGTGCACAGGGCTGTGCAGGGTGTGCACGGTGCATGCAGGGCTGTTGCCATCTGCTGGGCAGTCGCTGGGGCAGCCTCGGTAGCAGCGAGGAAGGATGCATCAGATGCAGGAGCAACTCATATGGCACTGTGGGAGCGGATCTGGGCAGGAGAGCAGCCCTTGGTGAGGTCCCAGGGGTGGTTTTGGGGAGGGGTACCCCAGCTGTCCCCAGTCTGCCCGGCCGGAGGCACAGCACAGCCTGTCGTCACTGAAAACTGTTGTACCTGTTGAAGGTGTAATTTCTTTTCATGTGGAGTCACTGAGTTCAGTGCTTCTCGAAGGGCAGAAATCACAGTGAGGCAGTTTAAACCCACATTGCTGAGTTTCTCCAGCAGGACCACTGCTCCTCCTGGCACACGTGGGGTGGCTGTACCACCTGCTGCAGACCCACCATCCCCTCCTGGACGTGGGGTGCACGTGGAGCCCTGAAAAGAGCAAGGAAATGTCTGTGTTGCACAGACCCCCAGTCCTGCTTAGAGAAAGGGAAATGGGTAAATCTGACACCAATGGCTCCGAGGCAGGATGCTGGAATTGAGGCGTACAGTGAGAAATGGCCGTGGTCAGCAATGAGATCCTGGTGGGAGTGTTTGCTTTGTGGATGATAAGGTGGAAGGAGTTTGGGAAGCGAGGACCTTGCAGCTTTATCTCCCTCTGTGAGCACAGCTGTGGGACTGAGTGGGAGGAGCTGGGCTGCAGCAAAGAGGACGAGCAGCGTGGGGTCACAAAGCCTTGGTAAGAGCTCAGAAAGTGAAGGTGGTGGTGGTTCCTCATTGTGGTGCTGTGGGTGTATCTGAGCCAGGGCACTGCTGGAAGCTCCCCGGGGTCCTGCAGCACAAACAGGAGCCAGGGGAGCAGCAGGGCCAGGAGGAGAGCGTGGGTTAAACCATCCCTATGCTGCTGTGCTCCTTATCCAAGACATCCTTGCTGCTTGCGTGCAGAGCGCAGAAGGTCAGTGGTTATCAAGCAAGGAGCTTCCCCTTGGCACTGTGCACCAGGAAGGATGTGTCCCAGGGAGAGCACCAGCAACCCAGAGAAAATGGGGAGACGTGGGTTGTGAAGGGAATGGAAGGGAACCTGAGTGCTCGTCAGGCATGGCTGAGGGAGAGGGCAAAGGTTCTGCTTCTGTAGAGAGGGCAGGAGGAAACCTTCTGTGCCTTGTGCGCTGTGCTGGGGGGGGGGTGGGAGGTGGGAGGGCCCTCCTGATGCGAGCAGTTTGGGTCAGTTCCTTGGAGCTGGGGGCAGAACAGGACCTCTGTGTGCGGTGTTGGGGACTCGGTCCCCGTGCCATGGGGACAGGGGGTCCCACACTGTGCGTCCTGCTGGGCACAGCCCGTGCTGGAGGGTGATGTCAACGCCCATCCTGGAGTCACCACTTCTGGTCCCTGCCTGGTGAGCAAGACAAGCTTTGTTTGCTTCCCTGTTCGTCACTATAAGGAAAGAGATTGTATTTAACATGTAACTATTCACCAGGAACACCCAGAGAGAGACATACATGCTGGGAGCCTCTGTAGCAAGGCCGATCCTCCTGGGAAATAACCTTCCTAATCAGCAGTAGGTTTACACAGCGAGCAGCGTGTGCACCTGGAGCGGGGCTGGCTGGAGCGCAGCTTGCTTTTATTTTGGTGGTCACACAGCAGGGAGCGAGCTGAGCTCACCCACTGTTATCAGGGCTGGAGGTCAGCAACAAAAGGCGCTCTGTTCCCGACCTGCTTCCCTCCTCCCTGCCAGAAGGAGCTGGGTCCGGCCGGGCGGGATGTGTCCGCAGGTGAGTGCTGGGCTCTGGCATGAAGGAGGGAGCTGGGGCTGCAGGGCAGGCACGCTATGGCTCGGTCTGTCCCTGGCTCCAACATGGCCAGGAGCTGGGCTGAGCAGGACGGCAGGTATGGGTGCTCTGGGGGGTGGGTTCTGCCCCATGGTGTGGGTTGGCTGGTTTTGCTGATGGATGTTCTTGTTTCGGTGTGGGTCAGCCCTGCTTAACTCTAGTGCTTGTGTCAGGCTGGCGTTGTGGCCAGGTGGGGGCTTGGCTTTGCCCTGAGCCAGGTGAGGACTCTCCGGCTTCTCTGCAAAGTGGGTATTGCCTGGATGAGCAGCAAGAGGCAAACCCCGTGGGCAAGCCCTGCTGGTGCAGACCCTCTGTGGGGCTGTTCGGTGGGGAGGGGATCCTGCCAGCTGCTGCGGGGCGTTTTGGGGTGGGACTGTAAGCACAGCTTGCTTCCCTCTCCCCTTTGCATGGGTAGAAGCCAACTTAAACATGCTTTGTGTTGAGCGGGGAGCTGCCTGTCCCCAGCGCCGGGCCAGGATTGCAGCTGGCCCTGCAGCTCAGGGTCGGTTTGGTGTTCTCCTTCCCCACTGCGCTCAGCTCTATGGCTCCGCATGGAGCAGCCATCCCAGCCCGGCTCCTCCAGCCATGGGATGGATGGGGCAGTGCTGGGTGTCCTTGGTCCCTTCCCACCCCCCCATCCAGAGCACAGTCGGAGCCACCATTAATCACAGATAAACAGGTTGGGAAAGCAGTGTTGTTCTTCCCTTTCCTCCCCCCATCATTTCCCTGTCGCTGCGGCCAAGGTCAGCAGTGCTGGACCAGCCCACCAATGGCACTGCTGGGACACAGCAGTGTCCCACATTCGGGCTCTGGTTGAAGTGAAGACTTCTGCCCAATGCTGATCAAAGCAGAAAAGCAAACGCTCTCTGGAGCCCCTTGTGCCTTTTCCCAATCACTTGGAAGCACAGAAGCACGCCCAAGCATGCGCTGCTCCCGGATTAAAGCTCCTCTTTAAGTGTGCTTTTGTCGTACACCCCAGACAGCAAGCAAAGGAATCGAGGACTTTAGGAGAAGCTCTTGTGTAAGGGCATCGTGACGTCTGCAGCTCTCCTGTGCTGCCCAGCCCAGGTGTGTCGGGGTGGTGATGTGGTTTATGGTGCATGGCCCGTCCCTGCTCACTCCATGCAGGTGGCTCCCAGCACCCCGGGCTCCTCTCCCCTTATAGAGGGGCTTTTTGAATCGGTGTTTTTACAACACTTCTGTACCTAAAAGTGCCATTAAATGCCTGGAATAGGTGCAATATCTGCAGCATTGCCATTCTGGTTTGTTTTTTTTTTTGTCTGCTCAGAGCAAAGCGAGCTTGGCTGGAGGAGAGAGGTGCCAGTGGGATTTATAGGGTCAGCGCACAGATCAGCTGTTCTGGGGCCATAAAAGAGCTTTCTGAGATCTGCAGCTGCACCTTTGCCCAGGGCACAGCGGTTTGGCTTGGCTTGGCTTTGCTTTATGGTGCATTCTGCCAGACCTTGCCTCGGCCTCCCTGCTCGCCTATCTCCTGCTGGCATCTCTGCTGGAGGTTTGGTTCTTTAATCTGTGATGCATTGTAAAGCAAAGTTCTCCACGCCGGTGCTCAGGAGGAGAACTTTGTTTCAGGTTTCACCTGCCCCGTAACTCATTGACTACACGGGTTTGATTTTAATAAGGCTAAACAGAAAAAGGGATTAGAAGGGAGGAACGACTGTTAGGTGCGGGGCGCCGTGGCAATGGGAGCAGCCGGGAGCTGGGACTGGGTGCATCTTTTGTTCTTTCCGTTGTTTTTTCCAAACAACAGCCTTGACTTCAGAGGCCACAAGCAAAGTTATTCCCAGTTCAGCACATCTTTCCCCCTGCAGGCAGAAAGCAGCAGGGCTTGGGGCAGCGGGTGAGCACGCAGGTGCTGAGCTGCCAGATCCCATTGCATCCCGCATGGAGCATCACAGAGATTGGCCCAGCAGCAGAGGCTGGAGATGGCTTTACTTCCCCAGATCAGGATCACAACATACCCACGTCCCCTATGCCAAATCCTGGCTGCTTCTGCAGACTGCTGTTGGTTTTCTGTATCCCTGCTGGGGATGCTGCTGTGCTGGGGCTTGCAGGGACGGCCCTGTCTTCTGCTGGCGGTGACTTTGGACTCAGTTTTTGCACAGGTTGACGTCATGTTTACCTTTGGGGCGGTGTCTGGGGGCTGCCTGTAGTCTGTCTGTGCTGGCACCTCCTGCTGACGCTGCAGGGCTGGGCAGGGCTTGTCCCGGTGCGGAGCATGCAGCTGTTGTGTGGGGTTTGTTCCCTTAACACAGCGCCCGTGTGCTCCTTCCAGCTGCCAGCTCTCTGTAATGCAAGGCTTTGAGATACACCATTTTCTTTGCAAGTGCTTGCAAACAGCCCCAGAAGCTTCTGCGTGTGCTACGTGGCAGAGGAAGAGGAGCTTGTTCTAGCATCTGGAATGCTGCTGCGTTGCCCCATGGCCTTGCAGGAGGGGCAGCCAGCAGCTCCCATCTGCCTGCATAGACCTCAGGTGGCCCAGTGGCTTTCAGCCCGTGTTCCTCCCTTTGCCACCCATCCTGCAGCTGTAGGACACCGGGTGGCAGTGCACGGCTGCAGCTCTGCACCAGCATTGCCAGATCCCTTGTGCCCCAAACCCCAGAGACATAAGGAGTTGATTGGTCCTGAAACCACCTGGGGAAATTCCTGAAAAGCCAGGAAATGGGCTCCCTATGGAGAGCTTCTGCTGCAGAGTGTGTTCCCTCCTGAACATCTGGGTGCTCCCAAGCATGTGGATGCAGCCCCTCCTGCGTTTGGGAACTGACCTGTCTCCAAAAACAGCCAAAGTGTGTCCTGAAGAGACAGGGCAGCAGTGCTGCCTTTGCAGTCTAGAGGCTGACATAGAGGTTTAAAAGGAATTCTTGTTTCTGTGGAAGGATGGAAAGTGCCCTCATATGGCTGCAGTGGGGAAAAAAAAAGTGCTCTCAGGGCTGCCTCATGGCTTGGCATGGTGGGTCCTGGTAGGGAATTCAGGTGGTGTCCTCTTAAAAATGGAGTGGGTGAAAGAAACAGTGATGGCAGCTGCTGGGTATGGGTAGGAGGCTGCCCTGAGTATGGGTGATGGGCTGCCCTGAAGAATGGGCTGCCCTGGGTGTGGGTAATTGTCAGCTCCGGATATGAGTGATGGGCAGCCCTGGGTGTGCGTGATGGGCTGCCCTGGATATGGGTAGTGGGCTGCCCTTGGCACACTTTGTCCCGCTGCACAATGAAATGGCGTGGCTCTAGCATCTTACAAGATATCTTTTTTTCCTCTTGTGTCCTGCCACAGGCAAATGAGGTGACCGACAGCGCGTACATGGGCTCAGAGAGCACCTACAGCGAGTGTGAAACCTTCACAGATGAGGACACCAGCACGCTGGTGCACCACGAGATGCACGACGAGGTGGAGACCGACAGCGCCATCGACTCCACTGTGCACTCAGAGTTCACAGATGCCATCGAGGAGCAGGAGCACGGGTCAGTGGGCCGCAATGGGGCAAAGGGGGGCAGGTGAGGACCGGGGGAGATGCAGCTGAGGACCGAAGCGAGTGGGCTGGCTCTGTCTTGCTGGAACTGGTTGGTGTGCTGTGAGCGTTTGTAGCTTCACGCAGGACTGAAATAGCTCTTCTTTAGGAATAATAATGAGGCTGCACCGTGTGTAGGCTGTTTTGGAGCTCGGCCTGGCAATCTCTTTGAGCTAATTGTAGCTTGCCTTGGGAGAACTTCTGTACCCTCATTAGCATCTCTAACTTCTAAAATAAGTTCTCTACACACCTGAAATACCCGCAGTTTTTAATCTATCACTTAAGCCAGCAACGCAACGTGTAATTTTGAAGCCAGGAGGGGAACTCGCCGTATTCTTGTTTCTCCCAAACACGTGTGTGCCCTTTGATGTGCAGCCGCCTCCTGTAACAACGTGCTTCCAACCTGCGCCCGGAGCGCAGCGCTGTGAGCTGATGGCTCCTGCCCTGCTATCTGATGCTGTGCCTGGGTGCTCCTAGCTGTGTGGGGAGAGCGGGTTTGGGGGTGCGACTGGGCTGCTATGGGGGGGTCATGGAATCGTAGAATGGCTTGGGTTGGAAGGGACATCAAGGATCATCAAGATCCAACCCCCCTGCTGCAGGCAGGGCCACCGACCTCCACATTCAATACCAGACCACGCTGCCCAGGGCCCCATCCAACCTGGCTCTGAACACCTCCCTGCTAACAGAGAGCTCACCTCACCCTGCTAACAGCACCGAAACCCCCAGAGCTGTCAGCACAGGCTTGGTGCTTCAGGAGGTACTTTGAGCTTTTCAGAAGCAAAGGGCTCTTTGTGGCTTCCCTCCCACCCCAAAAGCCCGGCGTGGGGACACGCAAGCTGCTGGGTGCTGGGGCTGAAAGGGTGCAGGCTTGGTGGAGGTGTGCGGATCAGGGCGATGGGATTAGCTGGCTGCACACTGCTCAGCTCGGCTCAGCAGCAGTTAAGTCGGGTTCTGAACTCCCTGGCCCCGAGCACAGCACCCACCCAGGGGCCATGGCAGCCTGCGTGCGCCTTCCCTGCCTCCAGTTCACCTGCCTGTAAGTATAACCTGCTGCGTTTGGGGTTAGGTTTTGTTGCTGAGTTTTTCTTGCTCCTCCCAGCATGGCCTTGGGAAGGCTGGGTGACCCCTAGGTGCTCTGAGCGGTGTCTCCAGATACCCACAAGTTCAAGGCAAAAGCGCATTTGAATGTGTTGCAGCTTCTGGGTTAGAGATTGGAAGGCTTGAGGTTGTTGCCGTGATGCTGGTGCATCCCGGTGGTGTGGGTGAACTCCCCTCACCGTGCTATTGCCCAGAGCAGCCCTGACTGTTGAGATCTGCCCCTGGAAGGTGCTTGGCAAACCACAGCCCTGTGCTGTGGAGCTGGGCTTGGCTCTCACTTCTTAGTTTAAAATAAATATAAAAATTCCACCCCTGCCTTCTATTCCTGGAGCAGTTTCCGATGCTTGCTGGGCCTGCTGGGTGCCTCCTTCTGCTCCCCGATGGGGCAGTGGTGTAGGGTGAAAAAATCAGCTTTGGAAGTAATCCGTTCTTTCCTCCTTCTTTAGCAATGAATTTTAGGGAGGAGGGTGGTCCTACCCCCCTCCCAGCACATAGCTGTGCTCGTAGACATGTGGCTTGCTTTCCAGCTTCCTTCTTGCTAATCCCCTCTGCATTTTGCCCCAGAGATTTTCAAACCTCTGCAGCCCTGGGCAGGAAAGCCCTCTGGGAGCAGTTACACGCGGTCACCTCGTGACACCCACCTCTCTGTCCCCACAGATCTCATCCACACGACCTGCCCCTGGGCTCGGACCTCAGCCACTCCATCGTTACGGTCATTAGCGGAGAGGAGCACTTCGAGGATTATGGAGAAGGGAATGAAGCAGATTTGTTCTCGGACAGCTTGTGTAATGGGGAAAGCAGCTTTAGCAGCTCCTCGTTCCTCTCCCCCAGGTAACGCTCAGCGCGGTGCTGGCCGCGTTGTCGCGGGTTTTGCTTGCGTAGCGTCTCCACCTGGGCTCTGTGTTTGGGTTTGCACACAACTCGGTCTGCAAGAGCAGAGCCTGGATACAAGGGGATAACCAGCATCGAGCCAGGAGCTGCCTCCTTCCATCCTTGCCCTGCACAGTTCCCATCCTTCCACCAAAAGCACCGATTTCCAGCAGCATTGGAGGAGCACTTTGGAGCCCAGGACAGTCCCACATTCCCTCTGCTGTTGGTGATGTGGCTCCTCTCAGAACTTTCTGGTAGAAAAAAGCAGGCAGCCTCACGGCTTCAGCCCTGCTCCTGTTGGATGACAGCTTTTTGTTTGTGTTTATTTTGTTTTAATCTGCCACACCTCCGTTTTTGGCTTTGATACAGAGGTTGGATTTGCACCAACTGCTGCAGCCTGAGATCCGTGGGGCAGGAAGGAGGCTGCAGTGTTTCCTTGCTCTCCTTGCCCTAAGGTCTGAAACCAAGCAAGCGCTTCATAGAATCATAGAATCATGCAGGGTGTGCTGAGGAGCTGGTAGGACAGTACAAACCAATCCATCTCTCTCTTTCAAGGGAAAAAGTAAAAGCTGCAATGCTGACCCACAGCTGCAGCCCAGAGTGTCTCACCACACACTGGAGTCCAAGAGGATGCTTTTTCCCTTTGGGATGATGTCTGTGTGACTCTGCACAGCAGTGTAAATCTGTCACAGCTTTTTATTTTCTCCTCTTTGCCTTCATTCTGTCAGATTCCTAAAGGCCGTTGTAGGGCTGGGGCAGTTCTGGCTGCAGGGGGCTGAAGGGGAAGGGCTGCTGTCCACACTTTGCTGCAGGCCAGGGCTAACTTTCCTTTTTCAGCAGTGGTTTTGAAGATGTGAACTAAACCTGCAATAGAGGTTTTGCTGTAAAGCTCTACCCATTGCTTTGGGAAACTCCAGCCTTTGGTGAGTGTGCCCTGCTGGGGAAGGGGCACTTTGCTCACCCCACGTCCTGTGTTGGCTCCGTGCAGAGCCACCTGGGTGCAGCTGTCCATGCTGGTGCCACACATGGGAAGTGCTCTCAGCTAAAAGCCAGCCTTGGTGTTCCTCCTGAGTTCCTCCCTGAGTGTGGGCCTCCAACCTGCTCCAAAAGCCTCCTGGCAACAAAATACTCCAGTCGTTTTGCAATCAGCTCAGCTTTTTCTTTAATACCAGTCCTGAGCTCCAGGTTACCCACACACACAGCGCTCAGCTCCTGCTCTGTCAGTGCCCGGCTTTCCTCACGCTGCTCCCTTTGGATCTCACCCTTGGAGCATCTCTGCTGTCTGGGGGGGTCTGGGAGCACACAGCCCCACGGCTCTCACTGCTTTTAGCTGGGGAGTGCTGGGAAGGCAGACTGCAGACAAAGCCCTGCGGAACCTCAGGGGTAAAGAATGCTGTTCTGTTTGAAAGGGAGAATTTCTGCATGCCTTTCAGGTCTGGCTCTTACCTGGGATTATCATTGCATGCAGGAAGGTCCTTAGCTGGTGTGTCTTTAAGAACGAGCTCTTTTTCTGAACAAAGCCCTGCCTACCACACACGTTTACACACAACACAACCTTGCAAAGAGCTGCAGGATGCTGCTGGCTCCGACTGAACCCTTTTTGTTGCTGAGGTTTGAATGTGAGGTTCATCATCACTTGTAAACGGCCACGTTGCCACGCGTCACCTCCACGTTACAGGAGCATCAGATGGGAATAATGCTGACAAATTTTCCTGCACACAGAATCAAAGCAGGGGTTGGAAGGGACCTCAAGACCATGGAGTCCAACCCCCCTGCTAAAGCAGGATCCCTACAATCATTCACTCAGGTAGGCGTCCAGGTCAGTCTTGAATGTCTCCGTAAGAAGATCTTCACAGGAAGGCTAACACGAGAACCAAGAGCCTGCAGAGAGCACTGCAGGGTACTGAATTTTCTCCCTGGGATGGAGGAAGGAGGCAGCAGGGCTGAGGGGTGGCAGCGTGCCACCAGCGCTGGGTGGGGATGCCCTGAGGTGCGCTGCGGTTGAGCTCTCACCCACTCACTTGGCAGGGAACCAGCGCAGCCAGGGGCCAGGTATATCTTCACGCAGTGAATACCTCTGGATTCTCCTAAGGCTTCTTGTCTAATGGCTTTCCCCGCCTTGATTAATGCTCGTTAAGAAGTGGGCGAAGCGAGGACGCGCTGAGCAGAGCTCATGTGTGGCTGAGCAATGGGGCGCATCCCAGAGCAGGGCACGTTGCTCCTCCTGGGTACCACAAAGCTGCTGCCAGCTTCAACCCCGTGCAAAGCCTGAGCAGCTGAAAGGACTGCTGGTGGATGGAGTTTTTTCCCTGAGATCAAGCCTGCCCTAGAGCCTAGGGGGATGTTTTTCCATGTTTCTGCAGGAGTGGGGAGAGAGGAACGAGGCAGCATGTCCTGCGTCTGGTTGCCTGCTCTAGGAGACACCAGGAGCACTGTAGGGGTGGCACAAGCTCTGAGGCCTGGCCCAGGGGTGGCTGGGCGCTGCGCCATGCTGCTGCCTGGCAAGATCCCGAATGAGTTCTGCAGGGAGACCCTCCTGGGGTTCCTCAGCATCTCCTGGGTCAGGGCTTTCTGGCGTGGATCTGTGTCACGGTGCCCTTTCCAGACATCTGTTGTTTTTAAGCTTGCTCGTGTTTGCTCACACCTTTACCTGTCTTTCTTATTGAACTGCTTTGTTTTTTCACTATTAACCTTTCTTTGATTCGAGTCTGTGGCTTCCAGAAGCACGTTTTCCTGCAGAAATATGGCATGCACGTGGCCCCAAAGCGACACCAACCCCGTGCTGCTCAGAATCCCTTGGGCAAAATCCCTCTTGCCCAAGCTGTGCCAGGTGGGAGAACGGCTCCCTGCTTTGCCAGGGGTCGGTGGACATCTCAGCAGCTTGTTGTCCGTGTGAGCAGCTGAAAACACAAAAGCTGATCAGGCCCATCAGCTCCAAAGGCAATTAGTTTGTACACCTTTACATCTCTCTGCCAAATGATGAGGCAAAGCTGCTGCCCGTGCACTAAGCTCTGTAGGAGGCGGCGGTTGATTCACCACCACTGTTTTATGAGCATATCTTCAAAGGGAGAAGTTCTTAGACGTGAAAATTTGAGCCCGCTCTGCACTGCTAACAGCGGAGCAGCACAGCTGCTTTATTTCTAGATTGTCCTACTGGAAAACAGGGCAACCAACCAAAGGATTTGGCTCTTGGACTCGGTGCCGTGCATGAGCTCAGTTTGCAAATCCCAAAGCAAACCAATATGGTCGCACACAGGGAAGTAACCCGGCCTGCTCCCAAACTCAAACAGCAAATCCCACATCTTGTGCCAAAACCTCCCCTGCCCAGAGATGCCCCCTTCCAATTAACTCAGCTTGTGGAAGCCACAGACAAAATCCGATTGCTCCGTTCTGTCCTGTTAAAATGATGCTTGTGATTTCTCTAGCACCAATCCGCTCGCTGCGAAACTGCACAGCATTATCGCAGATGAAGCATTTGAGTTTTACTGTAGCCAGTGCCACAAACAAATCAACCGCCTTGAGGATCTTTCCGCTCGCCTGAATGATCTTGAAATGAATAGGTAATTGGTCCCGTGCGTGGCAATTTCAGTGTTGGGGATGATGCTCTCGAAGGGAAGACTCTCCTTGTCTTGCAAAGCTTTCCTCTGCTGCCGTTGGGCTCGGTTCCTATTTGCAAAAAGGGATGGATTTCGATGAGGGTGGTGGAGCTTGCAAAGAAAAAAAAAAGGCCTGCAAAAGCATCACGGCAGATGGGCAGGAGCTGCCTTTAATCTGAGCCCTGGGAGCCAACAGGCAATGGGAATCTTCCGCTCTGCTCTGCTCGGCCTCGTGCATGTCCCGTACAGCATCCAGTGATGCCACACTCCACCATGCTCTGAGCGGTGCTGTCCTTACATGGGAACCTGCAGCCCCTGGCTGTGGTGTTTCTGACACCACGGGAGTGATGGTCACAGCCCGTCCTCCCATGGCAGCAGCCCCCCCAGAACAGCTCTCTGACCTGGGGATCTCCTGGAGACACTCGCCCTGCAGAAACTGCTTGCACCCACTTGTTTCACCTGCACCCAGCACTGCCAGTGAATAGGGAGGATAAATGTCAGGGCCTTTGTGAGGAGCTGTGTTTGTGAATGCAGCTTTTAGGGTCAGCCAGCTGATTTGGCGAGTGGGGGAGATAGCTGCTTTGATTTCCTTGTTCAGATGTGGTTGCAGCCCACTGGGGGGAAGGAGGGATGATGGTGCTGATGGAGATAATGGCTCTGCTCACACCCTGCGTGCTCTTTCAAGCCCAGATTTTGGCCATGCTTGTGGTCTGTCTGTCCCGCAGGGACAGCTCTCCTGGGCCGTAGCTTGGGGATGAGCTGGAAAACAAATGGGAGCTTGGCCTTTCTTAGCAGTAAGAGTGCTTCTGTCCCCGCTCTTTCCCAGGCACGTGGCTGCCTTTGCTGTTGGGAGCCTCCGTGTGGCAGCCCTGGGGGTGGTGATGGGGCTGAGGCTGTGCAGCCAGTAAGGAGAGTGCTGGGTTTCTCTGGATGCACCAGCAGCCCCGCTCCGTTCTGGGTGTCATCCCTGCACCTCTGTGATGGGGTCCTGTGGTGTCTGAAGGAATTGCACAGGTTTTGCTTCAGCTCGTACCCTCTGGGCTTTTGTGGCACAAATGTCTGGCTCCCTTGGCTGGGGGACGGGGGGATGGGTTGCCCCTCCTGGATCTGCTGCTGTTTCTGGAGTGCAGCATTGGGTATGGGGGGAGATGGGGGAGGTGGCTGGGTGTAAGTGGATGTGAAGTCATGCAAATGTGCCCTGCAAGAAGAGCTGGAAGTCACAGAGGGAGTTGGTGCTGTGATATGAGTGCCCTAAAGCCACGCCAGGCATGGCTCAGCAGGGCCGGCAGAGCTGTGGATGGGGCAGTTTGGAGAGCTGTGCTTTGTTTTAGTGCCCTTGAAGCGGAGTTTGCACATCTCATCCTCTCCCAGGAGAGCCGCAGGTGCCGGCTCTGCTTTCCATGCAGAGGAAAATATTCCTCCTCCCCACAGCGTGGGCTGTACGTGACACCCTGCAGCTGTTGGCACACACGGCATGACCTCTCCCCAGCCAGCTCCTCCTGCTCCTTGGCCGGTGGGGCTCAGAGGATGCACCTCTGACACAGACACGGGTAGCCCTGACGGCAGCCTGCCATCGGTCCTTGTTTCCCAAGAGCTGTATTTTTTATGTATCTTTGACAGAAAATCACCCTGCATTATTTTTAATTCCTCCTTCGAAGAACTCATGTCATTGCTGCAGCTCTGGGTGGGACTGAGCTCCCAGCTGACTTTTATTGTTGTTCTTTGAGCTGAGCTGAGCTGAGCACCAGGGAATGCAGCCTGAGCGGAGCTGTTGGCCATCACCGTGCAGTGCTGAGTTGCCACCAGCATTGCGTGCTGGTGGCATCAGTTGGACAGCAGCACGGGTTTGGGTGCACGTGTGAGCCCTGCTCCTTTTGCCAGCGTGCAGCTTGCAGCCGAGGGAGCATCTGGCCAGGAGTTGGTGCTGGAAGAGGCAGCAGGGATGTGGCTGCTTGTGCTATCGTGGTGCTCTGTGCACCATGGATGGGGGGGTTGTGCACAGCACCGTGCGGCTGCAACCCATCGGTGATCAGAGCAAGGAGAGCTCGTCCCCATCCTTGGTGTCATTGGGTCCGTGCTTAAAATCCGTGATCAACAGCTCCTGCAGTCCTGGCAGGAGTTCTTTGGTGATCCAGAGCCAAATACAGCTCAGCAGGAGGAGTAGCGAGCAGCACAAAGTGCACACATGGATGGAGATGTGGGGGTGCGTGGCACAGCCAGGCGGGGACCCGGGGGGACACGGGGTGCTGGAGCTCTGCAGTGCTGGCAGAGCCCCACTGAGCTCACTGCTATTCTTAGCCCCTTCCTCGGGGATCAGCTTTCAGGGCTGGGACCGGCCGTCTTTGATCGGGTTCGTTATCCCAGCAGTGCTAATTGTGAGGGTCGCGGGGCTGCGTGGCCGTGCGTGTGGCAGGGGCGAAGGACGTGCCCTGAGTGCGTGCAGTTTCCTGTTTCCCTCGCTGTCCACCGTCAGCTTTCCTAACTCTTTCCTGTTATTTGTTGGTTTTGCAGTCCGAATAAAAGACTCTCCAGCAAGAAGGTGGCAAGGTAAGCTTGTGCTTGGGTTACTGCTGCCGTGGGAAGGGTGCCCGTGCTGGCTGTCAGCATGAATTTGCAACGTCTTCTGGACGCACTGGGGAAAAACGGGTCTCATTCCGATTTGTTTTCTATTAGCCCTTCTGAACTGGAAGTTGCTCTCTTGTGCCAGCAGCTGGAGGCGGCTGCCAGCCTGTTTTCTCCCAGGACAGAAGCAGGGGGGGCCTTTTCCCTCCTGCTCAGAGCAGCCCCTGGTGCTTGGCTTCATGGGTGCAGCTGGGATGGGTCAGATCAGGGGGAGTTCTGGGGGCAGCCGCAGGTAACCCTCCTGTTATTCTGATTTTCTGCCCTGTGGGACTGTCCTAAAGCTTGCTCGTGTGCCAGCTGCCCTTGCCTGGTGGGTGTTTTTATCCCAGATTGCCCAGGAAACGCAGCACTTTGCTCTGAGGTCCGTCCTGTCTCCATGCACCCCTCTCTCCCCTGCTGGCTGCACCATCCTGCCATGTCCTGCTTTTATTCACAAGCTGTCCCTTCTCTGCCCTGCCCTGCTTGGGAGGAACGCTGCCCTCCAAAGTCTCTGCCTTTCCCTTCGCCCCCTTGCCAAGCAGGGGGTGGGCACTGCAGAGGGAGGGGCAGCTTGTTGGGATGGGGCCAGAAGTCACCACGCTCCCTCTGGACGCGCAGACCTCAGCAGCCCCGTTCTCCAGTCCGTGGTGTGCAGCAATCCGAGCATTCAGGAGCTGCCCTAAACCTCATCATCTCGCCCTGCCCTTCCCAATTTTTCCTGTGGTCAGCAAATCTGTCCTCCTGGAAAGGAAGCGAGGCTTTGATATTAAATTTCCTCCTTCCACTCATCTCACTTTGGAGACCTTTGTTAAAAACACAGGCAGGAAAGAAGGCAGAAGGGAGCAGGCTGTCCCATGCTTCCTGTATCAGGATCACCTTCTGTCCCCTGCCTGGCAGAGCAGAGGGCAGGATTCAAGTTAACCCCATGGGGGCAGAGGTGCCCCCTCCCCAGAGGACAGCCCTGCATGGTGACCACAGAGAAGAGCCAGCTCCTTAAGATCAGCCAAAAGAGCACTCTGTTGCAGGTCCTGTAATTATAGCGTAATGTTTGCTTTTGGGAAGTGGGTTTTATTTTGGTCAGGGCTCTTTCCCTGACTTTTGTTACCCGCGTTCTGCTTGTGCCAAGAAATCTCTGCTGCTCGGGCCCTGTTGTGCTTGGCATGATTTAAATGACAAATGTGCCCAAGACTTCAGAATCTAAATATGCACTCAGGGCGAGGAGGCAAAACAAGCCTGGTACTCAGCTGTGGTCTCTTCAGTAAATGCCAGCCACGCTTCATGAATATTTGCATGAGCATTTTGTGCAGCAGGGTGAGTTTCAGAGCCCAGATGACATAATCATTGGATAATTTAGGTTTGAAGAGACCTCTTGCTCTCTTCCTCCTGCTTGAAGCAGTGCTGGTTTCAAAGCCTGGTCAGCCTGCCTGCTGCATAGTGGGGCTGCTTGCGTCACAGAGGGACAGCAGAGATCCACGGGATGGGGGTGATAAGGCAGGGAAACACCCACTGCCCTTTATGGGGAGGGAAGGGGACTGCCCAAACCGTGGGCACGTGTCACTTAACCTGAGCTGACCCCACTGCTGGCAGACGCCCTGTGTGCTGCTGTGTGCGGGAGGAGCCAGCCACGGGGGGAGCCCTGCGGGTACCACGCTGCGGGCTCTGAGCCCACATTGCACAGGGAACGGCGGTGCTTTGCTCCAGGCAGCATCCTGGGTCCACGGAGCTGCACTACAACAACCAGCTCTGCTCATGGCACACAGCGATGGAGCTATTTGCAGCGGTGGCACCATTAGCACCGATCAGAGCTGGGCAGTGGCCTTAGATGGATGCAGAGCTGTGACCACCGATGTCGCAAGGCCTGGCTAATGATTAGCTTGCTCTCATCTGTGGCACAGCCAAGATGGGTGTTTCCCAACAAGCTCAGGGTTCTGTTCCTCTTCCCATCCATCGCCCCCAGCAGTTAACCTTATCGGTGGCAAGGGCAGAGTACTCTGTCCTTTGGGGGATGACACATGTTCTTAAAGAGAGAAAGTGAGAAGCGGGGGCTCTTATCTCTTGTTCCAAAGAACGAGAGCAGATGATCGCAGTGTGAAGTCCCTGCAGCATGTGTCCACGTCTGCACGCTGCTGCCGGGGCTCTGGTAAGAGACTGCCTGATGAGGAGCAGTGCTCTGCCAGCACCAGGGAAGGAGGTGGCAGAAGGGGAGAAGGGAGAGGGACTGCATCGTGTGGGTGTTGTCAGCTGAAGTCACCCTGTCTGGCTGCGATGGCCCTGATGGTCGCCCTGCTGTGGGTTGGGGTGGCTTTGCTGTGTTACAGACAGCTGCACCAGACCAGCACTCTGTCTGGAGGAGCAATGGAGGAGTCCTACCGGGACACGTTGGAATGCACAGAAGAGGACATCACGGACAAGGTAGGAGCAGGGCTGTGTGTGCCCAAATGGCATCGGCGGCATGCGGGGCTTTGGGATGGCTGGGCCAGAGCCGGGCTGAAGCTCCTCTTGCTGCTTTGAATGAAGAGGGCATAACCTGAGAGACCTGTGTCCCTATGCAAAGAGCCCCGTCTCTGGGGGACAGCGTGCCACCTGCTTGCAGGTGACAGCAGCTTCCTCCGGTGGCTTCGTGCCGGTCCTCGTGGGATGGTAGGGCAAGGAGGACCAGCAGGCTGTTGTTGGAGCACCACTGGTTGAGAATAGCGAGGGGAGAGATGGAAAGTGAAAGATGAGTGAGCTCTGCCTTGAGTGAATGTTTCCTGCAGCGATGAAACTCTTTCAAAATGGCTGTTTTAAGTTCTGCAGTCAGGAATGGAAAGCTGTGTGGGGCACGTGGGGAAGGGAAGCGTGCACGTGGCTGTTTGCAGTGTCAATTGCCTGCTTCCCCAGCACAGCAGCACGGAGGCTCAGGCTCTGTTGATGTGCTGCTGGCTGCTTTGTTTGTGCATGGGTGTGGATGAGACCCAGCCGGGGTCCTTTTGCTCTGGGCATTGCTGTAGCATCTTGTTATGAAGAAAGGAAGCAGGGAGGCGTTTGGCCCCATGTTTCTACTTGGGACACGTGGGAAACCAGGGTGCTGTAAAGCGTTGGACCTGAGCAAAGGCCAGGCTGCGGTGGCAGCCGTCCCCTTTTGGGTAGCTTCTGCTTTGAGGGGGGGTTGGGAGCCATGCACTGCCTGCTGCAGGGGGGTCTGTGCTGAGCTGTGCCTCTTCCCAACCCAGGTGGTCTTTCTGGAGAAGCGAGTGACAGAGCTGGAGAAGGACACGGCTGCCAATGGCGAGCAGCACAGCCGCCTCAAGCAGGAGAACCTGCAGCTCGTGCACAGGTAAAGGAGCTGGCCGGGCTCTCCTATGCCTATCTCCTATCCCTATGGGATCATAGGGTTCCGTGGGTGCTTTTCAGGGTTGTGGGCAAATGCCCAGGACTCTCTCTGTGCAAATGTTCTGCTCAGTTGCGTGCAAATACAGAGCTCCGTGGGTCTTTCCTTATGTGCCCACCTCTCTGTGCAGCCCCAGGGGTCAGCTCGGGGGGCTGCAGGTTGGTGTCCCCTGGAAAGCTGTTCAGGGAGAGGGGGCTCTGCTCAGTGTGCAGCACGGTCTGTGCCTGCTCTGCCCCATCACAGCCCCGGCCCCGATGCTTTCAGTAATCCCACAGTAACTGATGGCTGCCCTCCCCGAGCTGGCAGGCTCCTCTTTTCCAGCAGCATATTTACACCCGCAGATAAACCCTCCAGGAGTTATCTATAGGGCTGTAAGGCTGTTAAGTAACAGCTGTGTCACGGAGCCGAGCGATTCAAACAAAGGTTTCTCTAAGCCCTGATAAACTCTGCAGCGGAGGGGAATGTTTTCACTTTAGCAGCTTGGCCCAGAAGTGTCAGCCAGCTTTTAATCAAGCCTTGTACTCGCTGCTGGTTTGAAGAATGGCTTTATCTGGCAAAAGCCTGTCTGTGCAAAGCGGCTGCATGAGGGACAGCCCACAGCCTCCCAGCAAAGCACACCCTGAGCAGCTTCCCCAGAGCAGGGCTGGGCTGCCCCTGGGTTTAGGTGGCACAGTCCAGGCAGTGCCGGCACTGAGACCCACAGGTGTGCCATAAAGTGATTGCTGTGCTTTCACCCTCTTCCTCTCTCACCGGTCTCCTCCTTAAAAGGGGTTTGGATGCACCGTGGAGAGGGAGAAAAATGGGCAGAGATACCACACAGCTTATTTTATTTGGGGATTTGGTGCGCCGTCTTGCTTTCTTGCCGCATCTGATGGAAGAAGTGAAGCTCTCATACACCTCTCTCTTCTTCACAGAGCGAATGCTCTCGAGGAACAGCTGAAGGAGCAGGAGCTGAGGGCTGACCAAACACTCCTGGAGGAGATCAAGAAGCAGAGGGAGATGCTGAGCAAAATGGAGAGGGAGAAGAGCATCGAGATTGAAAACCTGCAGGCCAGGTGGGGCCGGGCAGGTCGCGTGGTGGCAGGGCTCCTGGGCATGTGGGCAGGATTACCTCACATCAGTACGGGCCCTGAGGTTTGGCTGCTTCTCCTTCCATCCCTTCATCCCGAAATCAGGCCCCTCCACCAGCATGGCCTCAGACCGTTTGGATTTCCCCGATACGGTTTCAGTTTAGCTCCTGTTCCCCATCCACAGCTCTGCCCTGCAGCGAGTGAGTGCAGGTGGTGGTTGTTAGCACTCGCTCGCATGAAAGATCCATGGAAGTCCGTTTGATGCTCAGATGTGACTCAGCTCTTAGAAGCAGGCAGGCGTCTGATCCTGCTCCCAAAAGCTGCCATGGTTGTTGAGCAGATGCAGGCTGGGAGGGAAGACGAGGGCTCAGCCCACGATGAAGGAGGGTTGGCAGGAGTGTGCCGTGGCTGCAGGCTGCTCAGAGGCACAGAGGGAGTACTGAGGCAGAGTTAGACCCCATCCCAAGAAGGAAGAGCTGTCAGACTGACCTGACCAGGGAGCTCTGTGCAGCCTTTTGGCTTCCCAAGGAAAGAATAGCATGGGAGGTGGCCTCATGGACTGCATAGGTTTGTTCTTTGGGGTGACATTTTTACCCCTCCAGAATGCGTGTTGCTCTTGTTCGGGCCTTGAAGTAAATGAAGACCAAATGCACTTCATTTGTTTGGTCGGTTGATTTTTCAGCTGTGTGTGTGGTGAGATGGTTAGCAGAGCAGACAGTTGTTGTCAAAAAAATAACATCTGACCTTGTTGTGGAGGGCATGGCCCTGGAGAAAGGACCTGCCTTAAGTTGTGCAGGTTTCCCTTTTTTCCCTTGGGAATGGGAATAGTACAAGTCTTGGGGTTTGGCATGGAAAGATAAATCACTGCTGGCTTGGCTCCAGCAGGTCCTGGTTTGATTATTGCTGGTGATGCTTCAGCCCAGTCTGCTGCACTTTCTGACAAGTCTTAATTGTTGCAGGCTGCAGCAGCTGGATGATGAGAACAGCGAGCTGAGGTCTTGTGTCCCTTGTTTAAGAGCCAACATCGAGAGGCTTGAGGAGGTGAGAACGTGTTTATGTGTGTCCCAAAGCCTCTGCCCTCCCCACAGCTCAGGGTGAGCCCAGCAGCACTGACACCACAGCCCAGCCTCGGGGCAGTGCTTTGCAGGCAGGTTCACAGTGCCTGGCTGCAAACCTGGTGTTACAAAACGTGGTGAGCCTGAGCTGGCAGCAAGCAGCTGGAGCAGCGGGTGGCCTGGCTGCAGGAAGGGACTCGTGCCCTCTGCTGGAGGCAAGTCTGCAGCCCTGCGGCTGCAGCAGGAAGGGTTTAAGTCTGCTTGGTGCCCAGGCACACAGCTGTCACTGAGATCCACGTGTTGAGTCTTCAGAATGCTGTGTTATCTCACAGTCCCTCTCCCCATGCCCGGGCCAGGAAGCTGCAGCCTGGCAGGGCCGGGTGGGAGCATTACTCATGGAGAGGATGAGCTTGCAGGTCTCACTTCTGGCACAGAGGTTGCATTGTGGCTCTGTTGGAGCTTGTGGCGGATGTGAGATTAAAACTGATATGAAACCAAACCTCTGCCCAGCTGGAGGCCCTGCAGCACTGCACCCACTCGCAGCCTCTGAGCCCGCAGAGCACCGCCTGCCGTGGCCAAGGCAGCACTGCCTTCATGCCCTGAGGCCTTGTAAGCACTGGATGGAGAGAACTGCTGTGTCCTGGTGGCATTTGGGGCTTTTGGAAAGCCAAAGGCTTCCTCGCAGGCAGAACCAGGCCGGGAGCCTGGGGATGGGGTTGGTTGGTCAGGAAAACAGGGAAATGCCCAGCTTGGGGCTGTTGGCACCAGCAGGTGACAAGCTTCACCCAGCACCTCCAGGCTGGGTGGCAGCGAGCCCTGCAGCCACTGCACTGTGTGTGCCTGCAGGAGAAGCAGAAGCTGCTGGACGAGATTGAGGACCTCACTGTGCAGCTCACAGAGGAGCAGGAGAACAAGAGGAAGATGGGGGACAAGCTGAGCCACGAGAGGCACCAGTTTCAGAAGGAGAAGGAGTCGACCCAGGAGGTAAGGAGTTTGGCTGCCCATTGCAGCCCTGCCTTGCCAAAACAAGGCAGTTTTGCATCTCTAGCTCCAACAACATCTCCAAAGCCAATTTTTAGAGCCTTTGGTCACGCCTGGGTGGAGAATGGTAATACAGCAGCTTAGCTGTATAACATCTGTCACTTTTGCCTGTGTTAAAATTCAACCAAGCACACCTGCCTGCATCTGGAAACCCATTTGGACTGTGCCACCCTTGCCAGTTGCTCTCTTGCATCAAAGGAGCTGTGGCAGCAGCACGTGGAACCAGCAGGCGCTAGCAAAGGGGAAGAGAGAGCAGGTTGGGTGAGAGTTCCCAGCTGTATGCGTGTCTGGGGGCAAAAGCGTGCCCCCCTCCCCACCTCTTTCCAGGTAGTTCCAGCTGGAGGCTCAAGCAGTGCTCGCCATCATGGCAAGGAATGGAGTTTGTGGTCTCAGAGTGGAAATTGCTGTTGTTTTGCCATGATGTGGGGATTCACAGCACGTCCCACTGCAGCAGGAGGGAGCCGATCCCAGCCAGGAGACCACCCATGTGTCCCACCAGCTGCAACCAGTGCCAGCACTCAGCTGCCCTCTTCCTTTTGCTGCAGCTCATTGAGGACCTCAGGAAGCAGCTCGAGCACTTGCAGCTCTTCAAACTGGAATGTGAGCAGCGGCGAGGCCGGAGCAGCAGCATGGGGCTGCAAGAGTACAACAGCAGGACACGAGAGACGGAGCTGGAGCAGGAGATCAAGCAGCTTAAGCAGGTAGGTGAGGCTGGGAAGGGGAAGGAAACGTTCTGCAATAAGGGATGCTGTTTCCGCTTTTGCCTGCCTTCTTGGTTGGTGGGGTTCTCCTTCCCAGGACCTGACCATGGATGCAGCATCCTGCTGCTTTTTGCTCCCCTGTGCAGGGACAGGGGAGCTCGGATTCTTCCTCTGAAGGGCATCATCATGTGTATGCAGGACTCCAGTATGCTGTGTCCCCTAGACCTGCCCCATGTTTCCAGAGGCTCTCCAGTCAGTCAGGAGAATGCGTGCTGTTCCCAGTGCCTTGCCAAGCCTCTGCCTTCCCTAGCTGTGCAGTGGGGCTGGACGGGTCTGCCTGGGGGCACCACGCAGCACCTGACGTGTGGTTGTTGTGAACAGGATAACAGGAGCCTGAAGGAGCAGAACGATGAGCTGAACGGGCAGATCATCAACCTGAGCATCCAGGGAGCCAAGAACCTCTTCTCAGCCTCCTTCTCTGAATCCCTGGCAGCCGAGATCAGCTCAGTCTCCAGAGATGAGGTGCGTGCACAGGGAGCTGCTTCTCTCCGATCGCATCTCCCTGGGGTGCCCGGGGCTTCCCCTTCCCACCCAGCAAACAGGAGCCCATGTGGCCGTGGCTGCAGTACAACTCGCTGCCAAACCCCACCTGAAAGCTGTCATGAGACAGAATGCAACGATTTAAAGAGCATTTGGGACTCGCCCTAATTCATGGGAACAGGGGAAGCTGCTGCCTTCCAATTTGTAGCGTTGCTTTGCCTTCTCTTCCTGGGATGGACCAGCAGTCACAAGTGTGTGTGGGTGTGTGTCTGTCTGTCTGCAGCTGCATGAAAAGCCCAGCAGCTGGGACAGCTGTCCTGGAGACCTCAGGTCCAGGGGTAGGGGTGAGCAGGGCTGGTGGCTGAGGGCATCTCCTCCCCATGGAGTCACGGAACGGTGCCCTTCTCCCATCCCCGGACAGCAGTGACCACTTCTCCCTTCTCTCCTTCACAGCTCATGGAAGCGATTCAAAAGCAAGAGGAGATCAACTTCCGCCTGCAGGACTACATCGACAGGATCATCGTGGCCATCATGGAGACCAACCCCTCCATCCTGGAAGTGAAGTAAGGGCGGCCGAGAGCCGCGCGCTGCGCACTCTGCCATGGCTGTGGATTTGGTGCTCTGAGAGGAGGAAGAGGGACTCACAACGTCTTTGCTCTTGATGAAGGCACAAGGAAACGTGGCGTCGGATCGGTGCTGAATCAGCCGGCGCAGCAGCGGGGCAGAGAGCCAGCAGTGAGGCTCTGTTGTCTGACTCCGTTATTTTGCAACCCTTTTGGCTTCAAGGGGAGAAAGGGAACCTGGAGGAGAAATGGAGGCAACAGGCAACTGCGGGAAGGATTTGGGTCGGCCCCGCACGGGTGTAAGGAGGGCTTCCTCTGAACTGCAGGGACCGGGATGGAGCAGGAACGTTTCCCCCCCCCCGCTGCCCTGCCCAGCTTTGCCAAAGTGTCCATGACACACTCACTCACTGGGGCAGATCTGGGAAAGAGGGAAACACTTCCTGGACTTGTAGAATTATGATGATGATTAATTTTTTTTTTTTTTTAATTAACTTAATGCAAATGTCTTCATCCAGCTGGCGCAGTTAATCCTTGCCCTGCTGCTTTTGCTTGGGAACGGGTGGCGTGCACAGCTTCTCAGCTGCTGGTGGCACGAAGAGGGGAGCGGCCATCCTCGGGACAGGGTGTGAGTGCAGTGTCACCCACCTCCTTATTTATTTCGCTGTCTGTGGCTCGTTGTCCTCTGTGCCCGTGGCTCCAGGGAGGGACGCTGCTGCGGGGTCTGCACGGCCCCATGGCAGAGCCGTCCCCTCCATCCTGCCTGCAGGGATTGGGGTGGAGGTTGCGGTGTGAGGGCTGAGCTCTGTGTGCTGCTCTGGCTGTCCCAGCACGGAGCGGGGCTCTGCCGGTGACGGCTGTGGTCCCAGAGGGAGAACCTGCTCTTCACCCTGTGCTGGGGGTAGGGATGGGGTGGCTGTTCTGAGCTCTGAGCACACGGCATCACCAATCCCTGTGCTGCCAGGGGCAGGAGGCCTCTGCGAACACAGCGCCAGCTGGCTGGGAAACAGACCGCGCTCACAGCGGGCAGCTCGTGGTGACCGCAGCGAGGTGCACCCATGGGAGCAGCAGCTCAGCCCACTGCCCCAGGATCTGGCTCCCTCGCTGCACCGGGCCCACGGAGCAGCTATTTCTCCTGCTAGCCAAGCTTCAGAAACAGCACGGCAGCCCAAAAAACAGGGGAGCAGCAGCGACCCCCAAAATGCTTCCGAGCGCATCGCTGCGTCGTGGGTCAGCCAGGGGCCGTCCCTGCAGCTGAGCCCGGAGCCACCGCCGTGTCCCCACAGCGTGGCCATCTGACACAGCCCTGCACCCAGCCCGGGGACGGAGCCACGTCGTGTACATTTGCGGAGAAGCTTTGGGTGTAAATCAGTGTATACATGGAGAGGGAAATTTTTCTATCTTGTAGAGTAGGTATTTTTATAGAACGAAGGTTGATCATTTTTTTAAACACTTTAAAGAAGAGAGAAATGTATCTGTGTATAACACAAAAGCATATATATATATATATATATGTATAAATATATAAATATTGGAGATCTGCCTTTCTCGACTCGGGGTCGCCGATCCCCGGTTCCTACAATGGTCTTTTTCTTTGTTCCTGTCGCTCACAAAGAGGTACTGTAACTGTAAATAAGCACCGGGAAAAGGTTTTAAGCAAACAAAGCACTGACTTGCACATTCACCATGCTTTAAAGCCCCTACAATAAAACAAAACGAAAACGAAACCACACCGACCCGTCCTTCCCAAAAACCTTCCTGTCTCCCCGCCGGTATGTGAAGGAAGTCCCACAAGGGTGAAAGCAGTATTGTCTTAAATGATGTATCGATTCTTGTCCCATTAAATGCTGTTACCATTCCTGTCCTCGGCCCTTCCTTGCTGGGGCGTTGGGGGGGGGGGGGGCTGGGGGGTGGGCTGGGGGGAGCGGAGGGCACGGCAGCGCTGGGGATGGGCGTAGGGACTAACAGAGCCAGCGCTGTCCTTGTCCCCGTGTCCTGCTGCCCTATGGGGATGCTGGTGAGGACGTGGAGCTCCCTTTACCTGCAGCCTGCTGGGTGCTGTGGGAGCTCCTCCACCCACTCCGCTGCCATAGAAATCCCACGCTTGGGCAAGGAAATGCCCTAAAACCCGATGGGCAAGGAAATGCCTAAACCTGAGCTGTGCACATCTCTGTGCCTCCTCTGAGCCCCCGTAAGCTGCCCCAAAGGGCTCCAAAATCCCCTCCGCGTTGCTGCAAACCGCTCCATCCCGCTCCTGGCTGCTGCTCCAAAACCTCCCCGAGCATCCCTGAAGGGCCCGAACAGCTCTGAAGGGTGCCAGGATTATTTCCTCCTCTAAAAAAAAAAAAAAGTCCTTTAAAATCATCTCGATACTTTGGGGAGCCCCAAAAGGCCCCGAGTAGTTCCAACCCTGCAGATCCAGGGCAGCACTGAGCACCTGGGCCGCCCCAGGAGCCTCCCCTCGTGCGGCCCCAAAAGCGCTCCAAGCAGCTCTCAGGCTCCTCCAAACTCTTCTGAAACTCCTTGAAATAGCTGAAAAAGCACCGAAAGAAATCTCCTGCAGCAGCTCGAAAGCACTCCAAGCCTTCCTCTGAAGGGCCCTACGAGGTCTCAAGTGCTCCCAAGCCCTCTGCGAGGCCCCTGAAATGCCTCCAGACCCTTCTGGGATCCCTCCTGACAGAGATGCTGAATGCTATGGACCTTCTTCAGCGGTGCTGCAGGGATCTCTGTGTTCCAGTGCTCCCCAAATCCCCCTGGAGGTGGTTGTCGGGCTGTATCAGCAGCCCCCAGTGTTGGGTCCCGGCCCACCCCCTTGCCATTGGAGAACCCCATGTCGTTCCTAATAAATGAATGTGTTTACCCATCATAGGTTTATGGCTTTGCAGTGCAATTGTGGCTCCAAACGTCACTGAGGGCTGCAGGAATTGTCTTGGAGCGCTGCTCGCTGCTCCATGCTCAGTGTGGGAAAGTTGGACCAGTTGGCCCATCCCCATGGGTGCTCCTGGATGCAGGACAAGGATGCTCTGGGACAAGGACAAGGACAAGGATGCTCCGGGATGCAGAACCAGGGGAACAAAGCAAACCCCAGCCCTAAATGCACAGCCTGAAATTCGCACTTTTCTCCTCTTTTCCGAGCAGGAAATCGCTGCGAGCACAGAAAATCCTCACCTCCTCCCCCCCCACCGCCCCTGAGCCTCCCTCCCCAGCAGCCGACAGGGCCAGGCCGGGAGCTAGGAGCAGCCCTTAGGGAGGGGGAGGGCAAGTCGGAGACCCCTTTGCTGCCCTCCCTGGGGCCCGGGAGGCGATCCTCAGCTCTGCCCGTGGCTTTCAAGGGGGAAAGAGGAGCCCCCATCCGCCTCCAGCGATGGGGACAGTGGCGATGGGGCCGGAGAGGACGGGACCCCCCGGAACCGCCCGGCAATGCCACGCCCGTGGGATACGGGTGGGGGGGATCCGGCCGGGGCGGGGTGCGGGCAGTACCTCCCCCCGCCGCCCCCGCCCCCTGCCGCCCTCCCCTCCTCCTCCCGCTCTTTCACCTCCTCCTCCTCCCGCTCCTCTCCCGCACAGCCCGGGGCAGCCGCCGCCGTCCCGGCCCGGTCCGCTGCTCCGCTCCGGCTCCGCTCCGCTCTGCGGTTCCCATGCGGGGCGGCCCCGCGTCCGCCCCCCGCCCATGGCCCGGCTCTCGGTGAAAGATCACCTGGACGGCATCCTCAGCGACTTCGAAGGTGCGGTCAGGACCCCCCCGAGCCCCACCCGCGGCCGCGTTCCCCCGTGGGTGCGTGAAAGGTTCTCCCCGCGGGGTGGCCGCGCGTATCTCCGCGTGTATCTGTGTGTGTACGTACGTGTGTCTGCGTGTGAATGGTCTGTACGTGGCTGCATGGTCTGTATGGTCCATGTGTGTCTCTGCACCGCCCCACGCGTGCACCCCGCGACCCGCGTGGGCTATCCCACTCTTCGCAACCGAATGGGGCCGGGCACCGGGGGGGGGGGAGGTCCCGGCAACAGCGGGACTTGGCTTTTTTTTGGGGGGGGGGAGGGGGGTGTTTGTCTTTTTTCCCCCCTTTTTATCTTCCTTTCGGCCCCAACTCCCCGCCCCCCCCGCCAACCCCCCCCACCCCTTCGCCGCTCGCCGGGGTCGGGAAGGGGCAGCGCGGGGAGGAGCGGGCGGAGAAACCCGACCTGGGGCGGCTGCTGCCCTCGGCGGGAGGAATGCAGCACCTACCGGGGGGGGCACGGGGGGTTCGGGGTGCGGCGGGGAGAGAAACGCGAGGAAGGGAGGGGGCAGAACCCCGTGTCCCTCTCCACCGTCCCCCCCGGCAGCCCCGGGCTGGAACATACCTGCCGGCCCAGAGCTGTTATTAGCATCACCCCCGCCCCGACCCCTGACCCCTGTGCCCAGCCCCGGGCACGGGGCGGTGACCTGGGGAGGGGACGGGGCACCGAGCCCCAGCCCGGCCTCATCTCTCCGGGTCCCCTTTGTCCCCCGGGTCCCCATCACCCCCTGGGTCCTTATCGTCCCCTGTGCCCATCACTCCAGGTCCCCATTTCTCTCCTATCCCCATCGCCCCCGGCGCCCGTTCCCATCACCCGCTGCTGACGGGGCCTCGTGCCGCACACATGGCAACGCGGCGGGGGGGGGGGGGGGACGCTCCGTGGGAGCTTCGGCCCCCGGCGATCTCCGTGGGGAGCCGGCACCGAACGGAGCCGCTGGGGCGGATCTGGCAGGAGCGCAGCTCCCGGGGGGCCGCACTGCCGCTTCCTGCCTGGGGGAGGCAGGGGGTGGAGGGGGGGGGACACCTTTGTGGGGTCCCTCCATGCAGACCCACCGCGGCGCTGCAGCCAGAGGAGAGCAGCCCCCAGGGTAGCGGAGCGCCCATATGGCAGCAGCTTTGCTGCGGTGCCCAAAGGGCTACGAGTGGGCGGAGGGAGAGAGCACGAGGAGCGTTCAGCCCCAGGACGCAGCGCGGGCCCCAACCCCCCCGTATGCATCTGCCTGCTTGTGGTGGAGGGTCAGAGCCCTGCTGGCAGGGGCAGTACTGCTGTAGGATGGGAGTGCCATCTGATGGCTGTGCCATCAGTAGGCTTCAGGGTTAACGTGCCGGAATAGGGCAGGGATCCTGAGCTGAGCTGTGCTGAATGCGGGGGGGAGAGCAGCGACTCGGGCGGAGATCTGGTTACGCAGGGCCGGATCCCTTACAGGGGAATAAAGCGGGCACTGTGCGGTGTGGGGAGCCGGGAGCCACGGCACCAACCCACAGATAAGCAGTGGGGAACAAAGCCGAGGGGCCGGCGGCACTGATCTGGTTTCCCATCCGGGCTGGGCTCACAGACGGCCTTTTGGCACCCGGTGCACGGGGGGGGTGCACCCAACAGCTGCGGTGTCTCCCAGCCCCGGTGCCGCCCTCACACCTCTCTGTCTCTCCCCAGCCCTCAAGAAGTCGTTTGAGGCAGAGGATGCAGGTGATGCTCCAGGATCCCCCATTGCGTCCCCGCTGCCCACAGGTGCCACCGAAAGCCACCGAGCTCTGCAGCCTGGCCCTGCACCACACAGCCCATTGCTGCGGGGTCAGCACCGCGCTGGCCGGGCTCCTGGTGGCATCGCCTCCTTCCAGAGCCACACAGGGCCGGGCAGTGACGGTGAGAGCCTGCGCAGCTCCAGCTCCAGCCTGGAGAGCCCCGCGGCCCCCCAGCCTCCTGCAGCCTCCCTGGCCGCCGACCCCTGCTTGAAGAAAGTGCCATCACACGGCTGCGTCTTCCCAGTGGAAGCAGAAAGTTCCCTGCATGTGGCTGCTGGGCACAGCTCGCTGCCAGCACTGGACCTGCACATCGCCGAGGAGCCGGGCATCCCCCCGCCAGCCCCACGTCCCACACCACCATGGGGTGCCCACAGCCCCGCTGCCCTGCCCTACACCCGCCTGCCTTCCTCCTCCTCCTCCTCAAATGCTGAGGTGGCCCCAGGGCTGCCCCACACACAGCTCCGGGTCAGCCTCAGTGCCAGCCCCCGCCTGGCTCGCCCGACCCCACTGGCTGTCACTGCAGCCACCGGCCCCACTGAGGGGCTGCTCCCCCTGGCTGCCCCCTTCAAGCTGGTGTCGCAGCCGCAGACGGTGCAGGTGAGCTCCCAGCCTGCCTTCCTCGGGGGGATGGTGCTGGGACCGGGCGCCCCCGTGGCACTGAGGAACATCGGCAGCACCAGCCCCACCATGGGGACCTGCTTGGTGATGCCACGTGGGCTCAGCCAGGCTGCAGATGGACGCTGTGCTACAGTGACACCGGAGCACGGTAGGACTCATTCCTCCCCTCTGTCCCTTCTCTGGGTGTGACATTGCTGCCTCGTGCCACCACCACTGGTGCTGGGGAGTGGTGTTGGTGGGGATGTGGTCACAGTGGGCAAAGCCCCTCAGGATCCCTAAGCTGCTGCTCCCATCCCCACGTTGTTCCTGTGCTGGTGGCTGCATCTGTGCTAGTGGAGATGCGCGGTGGCCACGTGTCCCAGGTACCACTCAGATGTCACCTGTGTGGCTGCTGGTGGCAGTGAGTGCCACCGTGCCCTGCTCGAGCACCACCATGCAGCCCTCAGTGCCCCGTGTCCCCTCCATCCCCTTGTCATGGGGAGCCTGGTCACAGCACAGGGCCCCCAGGCACCGGGCTCGGCTGCGTCCCCATCCATCCCCAGGGCAGTGCCGTGCTCAGGGCCGGACGCCACGGTGGCCGCCTGTTTGTGTGCCTGGGGAGTGCTGTCTGTGTGCCTGGGGAGCACTGCTGTCTCGCTCAGGTGTCTCGCATGCCGCCGTCGCCGCGGCTCTAAGTACTGACGCGCGTAAAGGCATCCATCCCTCCATCCCTCCATCCATCCCTCCGCTCGGGGCTGCGTGAATCATGCGGCAGCAATGCCCGTGGCCGAGCCGGCCCGGCTGCACCCGCGCTGGGGGACACGGTGGGGTCAGTGGTTTGGGTGCTGGGGATGGGATGGGTCACAGAGTGGGCGTGAGCCGGAGGGCAGCGTTGCGAGCGCCGGGACGGGACGATGCGCTCCCGGGTGCGCTCGTCTTCTCAGGAAGCGCCGAGCTTCGCTCCACGGCCGCCCCGTTTCACTTCCACCCAGCGCCCACGCAGCGCCCCGGGGTGAGGAGGAGGAGCGGAGGAGGGGCTGTGGGCTGCAGCCTCCTCCTGCCTGCACCCCAGGAGTTATTCGGCCGGTGAGCGGTGACCGGCTCGTGGTGCAGCGAGGTAGGGGTGGCCGAGGGCGCGGGGTGAAGGGCAGGGTGGGTATGCAGGTCCCCTGGTGTGTGGCCGTGGGCTGCTCGCTGTTACCACGGGATTTCAGTCCCCATCGCCACAGCAGGGCCCTGCGCTCTCACTTCTGCTTCTGCTTGTGTCTCTGGGTCTGGCTATGGGTACGACTGTCACTGCTGTCCCCTCGGGTCGTGCTTGGCACCGCCACTGCGGCGTGGCCGCTGCAGGCTCTTCCATGGGCTGGGGACCCGCATCCCATTGCCCTCCATCTGTGCAGCAGAGCTTCTGGGTCACGGGGCCGCACTCCTGGCTATGCGTGCTCCTTTCCCATCCCCTCCTGCCCACCTCCACCCCCTGAGCTTATTACAGACTTCCCAGCCAACATGTCGATTAATGCCGCATCAGTAATTAAACCATGCCGGGAGACCACGAACCCGGGTTTACCCGTCCCAGCCTGGAAAATAAACCCTCCTCAATTAGCCCGGAACAGGTCTGTCTGCAGGGAGCCATTATGCGGGGCCACATGAAGGGATAATGTTTGTGTCTGCTTGGCTTTGCCATCGGCACAGCTCGGCACAGAGCAGCACGGGACGGGAGGTGACGGCCGTGCTGAGAGCCTGGTGTGGGTGCCACCCTGGGAGGACGTGGGCATCTCACAGCCCAGCGGTGAGGAGGTGTGAGGGGCAGGTAGGGGGTCTGCTGCTCAGAGTGAGTTTGGGGAGCAGAGGAGGAAAAGGGATGCGCAGGGCTGTGCTGTGAGCGGGTGGCGCTCTGTGGTGGCCGGGGGGGGGGGGGGACAGCGGGGTGACGCAGCAGTAGCTCTGTTACTCGGTTCCGGATCTGTCCCAGCGACCGTGACATTGTGGTGGCTGCACCGGGGGTTGGGTGCTGTGCTGAGCAGCGGGCAGGGCAGGATAGGGCCCTGTGGGCAGCGCCCTGCCACCACCAATCCCCCCCCCCCCCCCCCCCGGCCGGGTGGGTGTCACTGCTGTCACCAGGAAGTCCTGGTGTTTTGACATTTCCGAGGAAAGCCCCAGCTGGGTGGGAGGGTGCTGTGGGTGGCTGGAGCCCGGCTCCTGCTGGGCTGTGCCAGGTTTGGAGGGGAACATCTCCCCTCTGGGAGCACCCTGGGGTGGTGGCACCAGGGCGTCCCATCCTGGCTGCTGCTGCCCCCAGCCCTAGTCATGGTCTGGCACCTACCGGTGGGCATGGGGTGCCCGGACCCCCACTCTGAGATGCCATTTCTGCAGCAAGGAGCACCTCCACTCCATCCACCTCCCGGCACCTCCATGCCAGGTGCTGCGTGTCCCTCGTCCCCAGGCCACATGGCACACGGCTGTGCCTGCAAGCTGCCGCCCGAGCCTCGCTGGTGCCAAGAAATGGGCTGGCACATATGTGCCATGCAGGGAGGCTGCGGCGTGGGCCGGGGGACGCAGGCGCCGTGGGGCACTGCGGCATCGGGGTGGGCAGTGCTGGGCACGGGGGTCCCCGGTGCCTGAACCCCCAATGCCAGGTGGGTGACAGCGCGTGCTCCCCTTGCCCTTTGGAGGTGTGGAGCCGTGCAGCTGGGACACCCAAGCAATGGGTGCTGGGGTAGCGGGGGACGCTTGGAGGAAAGGGTTTCACTGCGCCGAGGTTCCCATTGCTGCTGGTGGGGCTTGGAGCTGAGTGTAGAACGGGTGAACTCAGTGCAGGGGTGGGAGAGGAGGGGCGGCGGGGAGGCTGGGTTATTGCCATGCTGGGCATGTGCGGGAGCAGCCAGGCTGCAGCCCATGTTTGAGCCCAGCGGGGTTGGGACCAGGCTGCAGTGCTGCAGTGACGGGGACCGAGGACAGCCAGGGTCCCCTCATCCCCAGGAGGCTGTGTGGGAGCGGGGACAGTGCACTGCGGAGGTAGGACCCAAACAATGGCTGTGCCAGGAGGGAAGGAGGAGGGGGAGGAGGAGGGGAACGACAGCTCTGGGGGCCCTCAGCCGCCACACAAAGGCTGGGGCGGGGGTCTCGGCTGCATGCCTCACAGCTCCCAGGCTGCTGGTCACCCGGTGGCCCCACAGTGGCACCACTACTGTCACCCACTGTCACCCCCTCGGGGCCAGCTGTGTGTCAGCACCAGCACTACGGTGCTGCCACTGTGCTGAGAGTGATATGGTGTGACACATCGTGTGCCATGCCCAGAACCCCCCTGTGTGCACCGGGGCTGCGCTGTGAGGTGGCCGCTGGCCTCGGCACGGGGAGGCAGTGCTGGTGGCCGTGCTGGTGACACCACCACTTGTGGAGCTGCAGGGGGCACGGTGGAGGGCGCAGGTGGCTGTGGGCACCAGGATGTGGGCAGAAGCCCCAGTGATGCCACTAAGGGACACCCTCATCCCCATGGTGCCAGGAGGTGGCATGCTCTGTTGCCGTGCTTCACCTCGCCGGCTGCCAGGAATGCGCCGGGGCTGCGTGCCCACCAGTGTGGCTGCTGCTGGGGCAACGGCAGCAGGGTGAGCAGCGCCAAAGGCATCCAGCACTCCTCCTGGGAAGGGAAGTGTGGTAGGGAGGGGTTCTGGGGTGTCCTGCTCACCCCGTGTTCACCCTGCACAGGGAACAGCCTGGAGCCTCAGGAGCGCAGCATGGAGGCGGCGGCCGTGCCCCAAGAGCTGCCCCCTGACCGTGGGGTGCACGAGCTGTTTGGGTATGTGGGGATCGAGGCCGTGCTCGAGCAGATGAAGGTGAAGACCATGAAGATGGGCTTTGAATTCAACATCATGGTTGTCGGTGAGTGCCCACAAGGTTTGGCTGCTGGTAATCTGATGCCACCGTGTGGGGAGAGAGTTGGGGAACTCAGGCTTTGGGGAGACTGAAGCAATAATAGACTGCAGAAGGATGGGTCTCGTAGCACGGTGGTATGGCTGTGCTCCCTGCACACCGGGAGTTGGGGGATGCGTCCCAGCCTTGTCCTGCAGGATTGGGGTGCTCCCAGGCAGAGCTATGGTGGGGGGTTAAAAATGTATGGGAGGGGACAATGTGGAGCTGTCCGTGTCCCCGCAGGGCAGAGTGGGCTGGGGAAGTCCACCATGGTGAACACCCTCTTCAAGTCCAAGGTGAGCCGCAAAGCCTCACAACCTGGCCAGGAGGAGCGCATCCCAAAGACTGTGCAGCTGCAGTCGGTCACCCATGGTAAGGTCACCGATGTGTCCACAAAGCCATGGGAGAGGCAGGGGACGGGGGGCGGGTGAGATGGGAGGGACCCCCACCTCGGTCCCCTGCTTCTCCTTAATGCACGGATCCCGCTGACCCCGCAGTCATCGAGGAGAAGGGTGTGAAGATGAAGCTGACGGTGACGGACACGCCGGGATTTGGGGACCAGATCAACAACGAGAACTGGTAGGACGCAGCCGCTGCGGTGGCATTTGGGAGAGGCTAAAAACCCCAACGGGGCTGCTCTGATCCATCCCCTGTCCCCAGCTGGGACCCCATCATCAAGTACATCAACGAGCAGTACGAGCGGTACCTGCGCGAGGAGATCCTCATCACCCGCAAAAGGAAGATCCCGGACAGCCGGGTGCACGGCTGCGTGTACTTCATCCCCCCCACGGGGCACTGGTGAGTGCCATGGCGGTGACCCTGCACCCATGGGTGCTCCCAGGCGGTTGCAGCATGACAGCTGTCCCCCTCCCCCCTCACCCAGGCTGCGTCCCCTTGACCTGGAGTTCATGCGGAGGCTGAGCAAGATCGTCAACGTGGTGCCGGTGATTGCCAAGGCTGACACGCTCACCCTGGAGGAGCGGGAGGAGTTCAAGCAGCGGGTGAGGGGAGGCACAGGGGGCTCCTGGCCATCCTGCCCCCCTGCTGTGGTCTGGCAGCACCTCACACCCTGTGTCCCCCAGATCCAGCAGGACCTGAAGGCCCATGCCATCAGCGTGTACCCGCAGGAGGATTTTGATGAGGACCCTGATGACCGGTTGCTCAATGATAGGATCCGGGTGAGTGTTGGGATGCTGGCGCTGGGGGGAGCGTGGGGGCACCCTGGGGTGACCGTGTTCCCTGGTTCCCAAAGGAGAAGATCCCATTCGCCGTGGTGGGGGCGGACCAGGAGCACCAGGTGAACGGCAAACGGGTGCTGGGCCGCAAGACCAAGTGGGGCATCATCGAAGGTAAGGGCAGCCCGTGGCACCCCCAAGGAACAGGACAGGGCTGCCACCTGGGCACCTCGCAGGGAGCAGCACCCAGGGGTGCACCCCCCTGCATGGTGGGTGCTGTCCCCACGGCACAGAGCCAAACCCACTGTGCTCTGCCTTGCCTTGCAGTGGAGAACCCGGCGCACTGCGAGTTCCCTATGCTGCAGGACCTGCTCATCCGGTGAGCCGGGGTTCGGGGTCACCCCATGGAGCACCCCGGTGGCTCTGGGCACCCCAAAACTGTAGGGGGTGCATGAGCATAACACGGTGCCTTCCTCCCCCGGCAGGTCCCACCTGCAGGACCTCAAGGACATCACCCACAACGTGCATTACGAGAGCTACCGCGTGCGGCGGCTGAACGAGAGCAACCGGCCGGCGCCGAGCACCAACAACGGGCTGCCGGGCAGGGATGAGGACGGGGACGAGAGCAACCTCTGAGCCCTGGGGCCCCGACCCCATGGCAGCACCCGGCCCCTGCCCCACAGTGACTGTACCACCTCAGCTCGCAGCCCCCCAGCCCACGAGGACGAACAAAGGGGGCTCCCTGGGTGTCCCCAAGTTCTGCTGGGACGCCCGGAGCCCGCTCAGCATTAAAGGTGAAAAGGGAACCTTCAGCATCCGCCGTCCCGCAGTGCCACCCTCTGTGCTGAATGCCCCACAGGTGGCAGCAGGGCTCCCTGCCACAGCCCCGCTGGCACCCGGACTTTGAGCCGCTTATCAGCTGCGACCGCACCAGGAGGTGGCACCCGGAGGTGCGGGGCTACACCCAACCGCTTCCTGATGGGCACCTCCTGATGCGTGGGGGGGAGGAGGGGGTGTCCCACGCTGGGGGGGGTCATTCCTGACCCCAAGCCCTCTCTCGCACCTGGCACAGTGTGGGGTCTGTCAGGAGCTGCTGGGGAGTGCAGGAGGCCACGTTGTGCCCCCGCCCCAGGGCAGGGCACGGGCTGTCTGCCAGCGCCCGGCCCCCCCCGGCTCGGTCTGCACGGCTCAGCCCCATGTTAATGATCCACCCACAGCCGGCCGTGCGGTGCTGGTGGCAGCAGTGGGGCTGGGGGGCCCGGTGCCCCACCCCGCGTCCCGGCAGCCCTACAGGCGTGCTGCCCAGCGGCACACGCTGCGCGGCGCGGCCATGGCGGTGCTGTCGGTGAACTGGAGGGCCGTCACCTCCTGGGTGGGCATCGCGCGGCTCTTTGCCGTCCTGCTGTCCTGCCTCTCCTTCAGCCTGGTTGCCTCCACCGGCCACTTCAGTGGGCCCTATGGGACGTGGTGCATGTTCAGCTGGTGCTTCTGCTTCGCCGTCACGCTGCTGGTGCTGCTGCTGGAGCTGCTGGAGTTGCCCCGCAAGCTGCCCGTCTCCTGGGACGACCTGACGGCCGCCTTCGCCATGCTGGCAGCCCTGATGGTGTTCACCAGCTCCGTGGTGTTCCCGTCCGCCTTCATCTCCAGCCCCTGCGGGGGTCCCCGCTGTGCACGCCAGGCGGCCGCCACGGCCATGTCCTGCCTCTGCTTCCTGGCCTACGCCCTCGAGGTGGGGCTGACCCGTGCCCGCCCGGGAGACATCAGCAGTTTCCTCTCCACCGTGCCCGGCTTGCTGAAGGTGTTCGAGGCTTACGTCGCCTGCCTCATCTTCTCCCTGCTGGATTCCTACGGCACTTACCCCGGCTTGCAGTGGTGCGTGGCCGTCTACTCCATCTGCTTCATCGTCACGCTCCTCATCATCCTCTTAACCATCGGCCGCTGCCTCAGCTACATGCCCTGCCCGCTGGAGAAGGTGCTGGTGGCCTACAACGCGCTGGCCCTGCTGATGTACCTCACCGCCGTCGTCATATGGCCGCTGTACAGCTTCAACGGCCGCAGCCGGCCCAACCCCTGCGGCACGAACTGCTGGTGGAACAAGAGCCTCGGCATCACCTTCCTCACCATCTTCAACTTCCTCGCCTATCTCGTGGACCTGGTTTACTCCACCAGGATGGTCTTCATCAGGGCCCCTTCCTAAGGAGTTGGGGGGGCGAGGGGATGCGGTGCCGCGTGGGGCTGGGGGACGCGGAGCTGAGGAAGAGGCCGATGCCTCGGAAAGCTCCGTCCCATGGCTGGTATGGGGTGCTGGGTGCTCCGGGGGTCAGGGGGGGCTTTGGGATTAAATCGGGTCATTTTTCACTTTTTTTCTGCCTCTCCGCTTTCTTCCCCTCTGGCTGTGGGTGGGGGTGGTGGGGTGCTGCCCCACAGCAGACCTGAGTGGCCGGGCAGGGTCAGGGGGACACCGGGTTCCCCCTCACTGCAGGTCAGTGGGACAGGACCAGGAAAAACCCAAGCTGGCTGCCTGTACTTGGCACCTGCACTGGGACCCTGCGGAACGGGTTTGGGAGGAATGCGGCTGCTGGGGGGGGGCCGGGTCCCTAAGAGCTGGGACAGCTCTGTGCTGTCACTGGGTTGGAAGCCCCATTGCTCAGGGCACGCTGGCTGCAGTGGCCACGCATGTGTTACTCTGTGGTGGTGGCACCAGGGCATTCCCTGCTTGGGGACACACACAGTGCCACCCACACCCCCGTGGTCCCACTGGGAGTGGCACAGCGCAGTGGCAGTCTGGGAAGGAGGATGCAAAGCAGAGCAGGGAGGTGCCTGGGGAGGGCACCCACCACCACGCTCCCAGACGTGGGCTGGGCACCCACAGGTGTACGGTGTCCCCACGCTGTCCCCAACCCATGCTGTGCCCCCACATTCTGCATCCCCAGTCTCTGCTCTGCCATCAGCCGTGCGCCCATTCCCAGGCTGCGCTCCGTCTGCTCCTTCCCCAGTGCCACCACCATCGCTCCAGCGCCCTGTCCCCATCACCTCCCATCCCACAGCCATGTCACCGTGGTGGCTGTCCTCTTGTGGGGACGGCACAGCTTGACCTTCCCCCCCACCCCCAACAGGGCCATGCTGGGCCGCTGGAGCCACTCACAGCATCCCGAGGCAGCAATTTTTTGAGCAAATAAAGGAAAAGCCGCACAGCCCAGCACAGCCCAGCGCTGAGCAGAGCTATTTTTAGGGCTCGAGTTGATTGAAATTCATGGAGGAAAGGCACGGCAGCACGTGGCGGCTGTCGCTGGTGAGGAGCTGCAGTGCTTTGTGGTGGTGGCACATCAGCTGGTGCACGTGGGGACAGTGAGGCCGGAGTGCAGGTAGGGGCTGGGTAGGTGGGTGGGCACGGGGGGGGCACTGGGGACGTGTCATAGCACGGGGCATACCTGGAGCTGCTGAGCCCTCATGGACGCACAGAGCACTGGCAGCAGGATGGTGTTGGGTTGGGACTTACCAGTGCTCTGCTGTGCTATGGGGAGCCCCAGTACTAGGGGAGGACTGGTGTCATGCTATGGGATGAACTGGTGCCATACTATGGGGATCCCCAATGCCACTCTGTGGGGAGTCCCAGTGCTATGGGGAGCACTGATGCCGTGCATGTAATGGGGAGTACCAATGCCGTGCCATGAGGAGCCCCGGTGCCATGCTATGGGGAGGACTGGTGTCGTGCTTTGGGATGAACTGGTACTATGGTGAGAACTGGTTTCTTTCTGTGCCATGCTGTTCCATGCTATGAGATGAACTGGTGTCATGCTATGGGATGAACTGGTGCCATAGCACGGGGAGCCCCAGCGCTGCGCCATAAGGCACACCGGTGCCGCGCTGTGCCGTGCTCTGGGGCTTCCCGGTGCCGGTGCAGTGGCGGAGCGGTGCCGGTGCGCGGCAGATTCCTCCCCCTAGGGGTCGGTGTGCGCCGGAACGGCGGTGCGGGAGGCGGCAGCTCCTGCGCACGGCCCGGGGCGGCCGGGACACGGTGGGGAGCGGGCAGCGGGGAGCGGGACCGACGCGGACCCGGGTGAGTGCGGCGGGGTCGGGACGAGGACCCCCACTCACGGCCCGGAGGCGGCGGGCGCTGCCCGGGAGATGCGCGGGGCGGGTGGCGGGGAAGGGGCGATGGAGCCCCCGGAGCCCCCGACCCGATGAGCGGCGGGGGGCAGCGCGGTGGTCCCCGGACTGTCCCGCTGTCACCCGGCTGTGCCACACGCCACGGCCACTTCTGTCGCTGCTGCTCTGTGAGCCCGCGCGGGTGAGGGGCGGCTTCTTCCCCATCAGCTGGAAGCCCCCGGGATGTCCCTGTGTTCCCCGGTGACCCTGGCCGGACCAGTCGCGCCCGGGCAGCCCCATCCGCCTTCCCCGGAGGGGCAGGTCTGAGCCTCCTCAGGGTCACTGCGTGGGGCTGTGTCCTCGCCGTGTCCCCGCCGCGTTCCCTGCGGATGGAGTACCGCCTGGGGCTGGGGGAAGCGGGACAGCCCGGCAGTGCCCCACCCGGGACCAGTGTCACACCGGAAAGGGATCCACACGGAACCCCTACCTCGTGGGGACACGGCTGTGGGTGGGGCAGGAGTGGGGTGTTCGGGGTCTGTCCCCACGGGCACCCACAAGTCCGATGCCACCCATCGGTGGATGGGAACGCAGCACCCCGATGGGTGGTGTGCTCCAGGACAGCTGCACCAGCATCTGCGTGGCAAGGAAGGGGTTAAAGCACGCTGCGGGGTATCGGGGTGTCCCCAACCAGGGGTACACCCGGGCAGCTCCTCGCACCGGTGACCTCACGGCACTGCCATAGCAACGCCGCATGAAATCACCGGCACCGGAGCGATGCCAACGTGAGCGTCCAGCCCGGCACCCCGCTGTCACCGCGCACCGTGTCCCCCCCAGGATGAGCTGTGCCCACGTGTGACCCTGCCACCATGCTGGTCAAGGAGTACCGCATCTGCATGCCGCTCACCACCGAGGAGGTGAGCAGTGGGATGGCAGGTGGGGGTCCCGTGCCACCCTCTCGGGGCAAGCACCGAGCTTTTGGGTACAGAATTCTCACTTTGGGGTGCGAGCCTGGGACCCCTCGGCACACCTCATCCCCGTGCCCGGTGCCTCTGGGGCTCAGCGTCCCCTCTCATCCGCCGCAGTACCGCGTGGGGCAGCTGTACACCATCAGCAAGCACAGCCACCAGGAGAGTGAGAAGGGTGAGGGCGTGGAGGTGGTGCGGAATGAACCCCACGAGGACCCCGTGCACGGCCCTGGGCAGTTCACCGAGAAGCGCGTCCACCTCTCCAGGTGAGGCATACAGCGTGGGGAGGGATGGGGGTCCCCTCCTATCCCGATGCTGGGGGACATTGCTGTGCTGTGACCTCGTCCTGTGTGCCCCCAATCCCTGCTCCCCAGCCCTGCAGGGGATAACGTCTCCCAGGCTGCAGCCACCTCTGGATGGACGCACCCAACTTCGGGGGGCTGCAGGGATGCGCTCATCTCCTGGAGGCTGCACCCATCTTTGGGGTGTGCACCCATCTCCTAAGGACAGCACCGTCTCCCAGTGCAGGGCTCAGCGGGGATGCCCCAGCGGTTGCTCTGCCCATCCCAGGGGTGTCCCCATGTCCCTGCACTCAGCCCCGGGTGCCATGGGGTGGCTGCTGGCACACGGTGCTGCTGCTGTCCCCGTGTCCCCGCCGCCAGCTGCGGCGTGTGGCCGAGAGCGCTCGGGCTGCTCCCCCAGCAGGGAGCCACTGGTGTTAGACAGGATATTTTTAGCCACGGCACTCACGATTCTCCTCTCGGGGATGTTATTTATAACACCAGAAAATTAATCAAAAAACACCACCCGGCTCCCCGCTGCTGGGAGGGAGGCAGCCCACACCGTGAGCGTCCAGGGTGGGGACTGGAGCATCGTGGGCACCAGGCTGTGGGGAGATGGGGTGAGCCTGGGGCAGGGATGGGGGTCCTGGGGTGATGGGACTCCTGGAGGAGGGATGAGGGCTTGGAGTGATGCTCGGCAGCAGGGCTGGGTGGCATCGGGCTGTGCCACGCTCCTGGGCTGCACCCTGCCCCGCTGGCAGCAGCCACCCCATGCTGCCTTCCCCCACAGCAAGCTGCCCAGCTGGGCACGGGCGGTGACTCCCCGCATCTTCTACATCACGGAGAAGGCCTGGAACTACTACCCCTACACCATCACCGGTGAGTCCCAGTTGTGAGGATGGGGCACTTGACACAGCCTGGTACCACAGGGACCTGGCACGGCCTCACTTCTCTCTTTCTCCCCCGCAATGCTGTTCTGTGCTGCCTGTGTCCCTGCAGAGTACACGGTAAGGGGGTGGCATGTGGGGTCCTGGTCCCTTTCCCCCGGGGTGGGTGCCCTCAGGGTTCAGGGACCAGCTCCTGGCTGCTCTGCCCACAGTGCTCCTTCCTGCCCAAGTTCTCCATCTACATTGAGACCAAGTACGAGGACAACTGCGGGGACAGTGAGAACGTGAGTGGCACCGCCCACGTCCCTCACGTGTCCTTCCCTGAGACCTGGCAAACTCATTGCAGGGAACACGTACGGTTGGTGCCATCCCCTCTCACCCCCCCCCCCCCCAACTCCCCATCCCAGATCTTCCACAGTGATAAAATCCTGGGTGACCACGAGGTCTCCTTCCTGGACATCGCCTTTGATGAGATCCCGGAGCGCTACTACCGCAGCCTGGAGGTAACGGAGCTCTGGGGGTGCCCTGCTTGGGGTCCCCCCCCTGCCCAGCTCACAGCCCCGCTCTGTGCCTTAGGACCCCCGGTTCTTCAGCTCGGCCAAGACGGGCCGGGGGCCTCTGCGGGAGGGCTGGCGCCAGCACACCAAACCCATCATGTGTTCCTACAAGCTGGTGACCGTCAAGTTCGAGGTGTGGGGGCTGCAGACACGGGTGGAGCAGTTTGTGCACAAGGTGAGGGGGCCGAGGGCACAGCGGGGGCCGTGCAGGCATGGGGTGCTGAGGGCCACTGTCACAGGTGATCCGGGACATCCTGCTGATCGGCCACCGGCAAGCCTTCACCTGGGTGGACGAGTGGTGCGGTGAGTCCCTGTGATTCCCCCGCCCCCTGCACATGGGACTCCCAAAGCCACCAACCCCGCTGGTGCCCTATAACCCCATGCCCCTACCCCAGCTCACTGCCTGCTTCACTGCACACCTGGGACTGTGCTGGGAAAGGCTTGGCCAAAGCAGCACTGTGGCCAGACAATCCAAAACAGCCATCGTTGGCGTCACCACTGGAGCCAGTACAGCTCTCTGCCTTCCAGATGGGTCCCTGGGAAGGTTTGTGCCTTTGGTACACACCTGCAAGTGGCCACAACCCAAAGCTAGGGAGCCAACACCCCTAGTTCCTCTGCCTGTACATCCCCACGGGTTGTCACTTTGGTGCACACTAGTGGTCCCCATGCACATGGAGTCCCCCTGTACCCCCTATATGGCTCAGCATCCCCAGCCTGCACTGTCTGTCTGTTTTTCCCCTCCCCATGGAGTCCTGCTGCCACCCTCCTGTTCCTGCCTGCCCCTCTGCCCCAGCCCTTGTTGCCTTCCCTGTGTGCAGTTTGGCAGGGACGCTGTGCCCAGGGCTGGCACCTTAAGGGGCTGGGGGACACTGGGAGGTGCCAGAGGTGGCTGTGAGCCCATGTGTGCTCAGCAGGCATGACGATGGAGGAGGTGCGGCGGTACGAGCGGGAAACCCAGGAGGCCACCAACGAGATCATCGGCCTGGTGGCCCCCACCATTTCGGTCAGCGAGGTGGGGCAGCCCACAGCCACGCACTCGGCCCCTGCCAGTGCCCCCTCCACCCCTCTCAGCGACGATGCCCCGGACTTCCTCGCCCCCCCCAAAGCTCGGCCCCGCAAGAAGTCAGCGCCGGAGACCCTGACACTGCCTGCACTGCGGGAACGTGCCAGCGCCGAGTGATGCCGCGCCGTGCCGCCGTGCCTTGCCACCTCTCTGGCCAGACTGTCCTCTCCTCCGTGCCAGCCCTGCCACCCACGTCATCCCCTCCGACAGATGCTGACTCCAAGGGGGGGACCTGCCATCAGGTTACGTGGGAGCCTTGTGGGGTTGCCAGTACCCCTGAGCCACTGCGGGCGCCCAGTTGGGACATCGTCACCATTGCCGTGCTGGACCTGCTGGCTCACCGGGAGGGGACACTCACAGCATCAGGCCGTGGTGGCATCCTGGCACCTGATGCAGCCCCTTGAGTCTGAGCACCACGGCACTTGGGGAGCGATGCTCGAGTAGCACCCTGCAAGGTAGGCACCGGGCGCAAGAGGGTGGGCATGGGAGTGACAGTGACAGCCCGGTGCCGCCTCTTGGGGTTCCCTGTGGGATGCCAGGAGCCACCCCAGGCCCTGCAGCTGAGAGCTGTGTCAGTGCGAGGGGTGCCAGGGCAAGCTCAGACCTGTGTTTTCTTTGGGAAAACATTGGCCTTTTCGGAAATAAAGCTGGAGACGTGGTGGCTGGCTCCTGGTGGTGGTTTATTGGGTTCTGCAGCGCAGAGCTGTGCCTGCACTGTCCCCACACATGGCACACACTGGACACTTCAGCTGGGCTGGGAAAGGCAGCAGTGGGATTGGGGTTTGTGGGGCAGGACAGGGAGGATTGAGCTGGGTGAGCTCACCGATGCCTCCAGCTGCACAGATGGAAACAGCTCCCTTTCCTGCTAGTCGTCATCGCCGTTACCCTCCAGCTCCCTGAGAGAGGTGGCTGGCCCCAGCAGGGTGATATAGTGAGAGCTGCAGTACACAGGCGCCTTGTTGGGGCTGGAATAGACCTGCTCGGGCCGCAGTGAGGCGAAGGGGTTGGCAGCGTAACCCGTGACGCACGTCTCCAGCTCCACCAGGATCTGCAATGAAGACTTCAGCTCCTGCTCGCTGCCAGGAGAGGAAAGAAGGACTCTGACTGCTCAGCAGGGGTGTTCCCCATAAGGACATCCCCGCAGCCAGCTGGGGGGCAGGCTGAGAGACTCACCTGTAGACGGTGAAGAGAGTGGGCAGGCAGTAGTCCCGCAGAAGTAGCAGTGTGGGCAGCCAGCCTGCCATGAGGTCGTGGCAGGCATGGAAACCTGCAGGGATGCAACAGTGAGTTGGGCACACAGTCCATACTCACCCCACAGAGCCCGGCTGTCACAGTGTGAAGCATGGCCTCACTCTGTGTCACAGACCCCATCTTGCTGCAGTGCTGCTGGTGGGAAGGACTGAGCACCCTTAGCAAGGGAAAGTTCGGTTCCCTGCCAGGCTCCAGGTCCTGGGCTGAGCCACAAAACTGAGATCCAGAGCCCAAACATAGGGACCCCTTTGCGTGCTGCTGGTGCCTGAACCTCAGGGTGTCACCCACCGTGAGTGGTGGCCCATTGTGTCTCGGTGCACAGCCACGGCAAGCCCTGGGCACCTCCTGAAGTCCTCAGCAGCCCCAGGCACTGCACCCTGGGCACTCACCTGGGTGGAAGCCCACCACCAGGTCAGGGCGGGCGGCCAGCTTGGTCTCCACTTGTTCTTCCCAGAAGTCATGATACAGGCCCTTGTAGCTGCTGAGATAGATCCTTCCTGGGGGTCCCGACGTGGCCAAGGGGGGCCTCATGATGGGCCCATCTACCACATCAACCCCCACCATCACCACCTCCATGCCCTGCTGGCCTGGGAACATCCGTGCCAGTTCATCATAGTCTGTCACTCGGGTGTTGAGGGTCTCGACGTGGGATGCTCCCACCACGTGAATGGTGAGAGGCTTGGCAAGGGGATCGATGCCAAATAGACGCAGCCCCAGGCCGATGGTGAGTGGCCGTGAGTGGAAGTCAGTGACGAGGCGCCGGACAGACTCACGCAGCTCTCCCTCCTCTGGCCGTGGCTTGCCTGCGTTGGCCCAGAGGAGGCTCATGTAGCGCCCAGCCAGGACAGCGTCCAGCTTCTCCTCCAGCTGCTCCTGCATGGAGAACCAGTCCTCCCAGCCTGCCACATCTCCAGCGGGTTTTGTCCAGGTCTCCGTGGGGAAGGGAATGTCACCTGAGGGCAGAAAAGTGGCAACTCATTGGTGGCCCTGCAGGACAAGGCTGTCCATCCCCACCATGGCTGCTGGATATAGTGGCACTGCCAGCTTGGGGTGACTAAAGCCAGGAGGAGGGACCTCACGCACCCAGAGGGTAGGCTGTGGGGAATGCATGGGGTGGGAGCAGCATCCCCTGACCCACCTGTGAAGATGAGCCACTCCACCAGCCGGTCCAGGGCCACCAGTTTCAGCTTCTTGCAGAACTTTTTGTGCACAGGCCAGTTGGCACGCTGGCATGCCACGCTGCAGTAGTACACGTTTTGGCATCTGGGAGGAGAGAGGCAGCATGCCCAGCTGTGGGGGGGGGGGCCAGGATCACACCCACAGCCACCCTGTCACGGCTGCATTGCTATTTGGGGCAGGCGAGCCTGCAATGGGTCTGGCACCCCTCAGCCTCACCCTCCATACCTCTTGCATCGCCGGAGACTTTTGGGATCGGGGAGGGCATCAGGGAGCTTCTTGCACTCAGCACAGAACTTGAAGGTGTCCTCCATCTTCTGGAACATGTCGAAGTAAGTCCGGATGCCAAAGTCACTGCCCTTCTTCCTCCCATCCATGGCAGACCTGAAGGGAGCCCAGATACATCAGGAGGTGAGCAGGATCTGTCCCATCTCAGCCAGGCGGGAGTCCTCCCTCTAAGCCTGCAGGATTTCAGGCTGGCTGGGGACAAGGAGCCCTGCGTGTCACCTTGCTCTGAGAGGAGCTGGGGCTGGGGGGGAAACGGGGTGTGAGGCCTGCACAGCCCACCCTGGCTGTTCCCACTCACTTGTAGTCCTCGTAGCTCTTCATGTTGAGCTTCTGCAGGATGACGTGGGACAGCCCCGGCACGTTGCTGTCCATGGCCTGGAAGCCCAGAGAGTCCATGTCAGGAGCCCTCGCCGCTGCTGGCTCCTTTGCAGGCTTCTTGGAGGCCTTGCGAGCCGCACCTCGGCCCCGCTGGGCCATGCTGCTGCAGCACACAGGGCTCTGGGGGTGCTCAGCTCCCCAAGGAGACCCTGTGGGTGTCCCAGCGCCCGTTGCTGGGAGCAGGGTGGTGACCGGGGTGGCTGCACACCCGCCCCACTCCTGCCAAGGGAGGGCTGAGCTCAAATGTCAGCCCCAAGAAGGCCAGGCTTCCCTGCGGGTATCTGATAGTGAAGCTATTCTGGTCAGCGCCTCCCAGGGAAGGGGGCCAACCTCCATGGGAGCAGTGGCGGGGAGGGATGTGGGAAAGCAGCAGGGTGATGGCAGACTGCCCTTCTCCTGCCGTCCTGGCCCTTTGCTCCCGGATGCCCATGGTTGTAGCAGGGCGCTGCCTCACCCCAAGGGGCACAGAGTGGGGGGCTGGGGGTCTTCATTGGCCAACCACAGGTGAAGGTGAGTGACTGGCAGGCACCATGGCTACTGCCAGGGCAGGGAACAGGATGCAGATTAGTCGGGGTGCTGGGACACACTGACACTTGGTCTGGGGGGACGGGACGGCTCTGTCGTACCCCCCATCCGCACACCGGCCTGGCAAAGGCTGCCCACATCCAACATGGCGCCGAGAATGGCGCACGCTCCCCTGCGCTAAGATCTCGCGAATGCTCACTATCTCGCGAGATAAACTGGGTTGCCGTGGTTACGGGAAGCCAGGAGCGGCGCTGCCCGCCCCTGCGGCAGGTGAGGACCCCGGTTCGCGTCCCGCCGCCGCCGATCTCGGCACCCGGGGTTCACGTTGGTTCTTTGGCTGCTCCGCACCTCCAGGCGTCCTCCCGGCTCCTCGGGCTCCGCGGTAAGGGTGCTGGGGCGGCGGGAGCTGCAGGAAGTCCGCACTGAGGCCTTGGGACGGGCTCTGCTGCTTTTGGCCCTGCCACAGCCCTCCTGTGGGCTGCAGGCCTGGAGGCCGACCGGAGTGATTTCTGGGTCACTTCCACGTGGTGTTCCTCCTTCTCCTCCTGCTGCTCCTCGTGTGACACTCGGCCCTCTTGAAGCCACGTGCTTGCACTGTTGACAGCTGCAGATAATGCTACAAACTGTGTTTGTGATCCCCTGCAGAAGGTCCCTTCGGACGTGTGGGTAGACCTTCCTGTCACAGCTGCATGGAAGGAGAAAGCATTTCTATGTTTTTCTCATTCTTTTTCCCGCAGAGCCATGGAGGTCCCAGCGGGGCCATCTGCCACCAAGGAGTCCTGCCCTCCTGATACATCCGCTCCCAGCGAATCACAGCCCTTACTGAGAAATGTGGTGCAGATCACCGTGGTGAAGGCCCAGGACCTGGTAAAGCTCTTCTGGAAGTGTTTCAGCTGGTTTAATCAGCAAGAGCTGAGAAGGACCTGGGGGTCCTGGTGGATGAAAAACTTAACATGAGCAAGCAGTGTGCTCTTGCAGCTTGGAAAGCAAATGGTATCCTGGGCTCCATCAGAAAAGGGGTGACCAGCAGGGACAGGGAGGTGATTGTCCCTCTCTGCTCTTGTGAGGCCCCATCTGGAGTACTGCAAGCAGGTCTGGGGCCCTCAGTACAAGAGAGACAGGGAGCTGTTAGAGAGGGTCCAGAGGAAGGCCACAAAGGTATCAGAGGGCTGGAGCACCTCCCCTACAAAGACAGGCTGAAGGAGCTGGGCTTGTTCAGCCTGGGGAAGAGACGGCTGCGAGGTGACCTCATTGCAGCCTTCCAGGACCTAAAGGGAGCCTACAAACAGGAGGGGAGTCAACTCTTTGAAAGGGTAGATAACAGCAGGACAACGGGAAAAGGTTTTAAGTCGAAGGAGGGAAGATTTAGGTTGGATATCAGGGGGAAGTTCTTTACTCTGAGAGTGGTGAGGTGCTGTAGCAGCTGCCCAGAGAGACTGAGGATGCCCCGTTCATTCCTGGATGTGTTCAAGACCAGGTTGGATGGGGCCCTGGGCAGCCTGGTCTAGTATTAGATATGGAGGTTGGCAGCCACGCCTGTGGCAGGGGGGTTGGATCTTGATGATCCTTGAGGTCCCTTCCAACCCAAACCATTCTTTGATTCACTGTATGACTTTCTGTGCTGTGAGCCCACTCTAGAGCAGATGTGAGGTGGTGGGGCTGAAGGAGGGCTGTTGGCCCCTGTCTTCTGCCCCACAGCAAGGGCTCACTCATGCAGACTGAAGGATGAGAAGTAGTGGCCTTAAGTTGCACCAGGAGAGGTTCAGATTGGATATTAGGAAAAAAATATTCTCAGAAAGAGCAGCGATGCACTGGCACTGCTGCCCAGAGAGGTGGTGGTGGTGGAGGGATTCAGAAAAGGTAGGGATGTGGCACTGAGGGATTTGGTCAGTAGGCACAGTGGGGTGGGTTGGGGTTGGACCTGGGGATCTGAGAGGTCTTCTCCAACCTGAATGATTCTATGATTCTAAGGCTTGTGCTTCTCTTAGATTCAGGAACACACCTCTTCAGCAGCAGTCCAGAGATGCTCTGGTGCTTTGTTGGTTTGAAACGTCTCTCTCTGCATTCCCTGCCTCGCTGTCTGTAAATGGCTGCTTTTTTTAAGGAAATCACAGTGAAAACTATTTGGTGAGACAAAAAAGCCTAAAAAGACCTGTCCCAGGGTATAAAGCCAGATTTTCAGCCCAGCTACCGCAGTTTAAATTGTGTTGAAATTAATAGAGTGGCTCTAGATTGCAAAAGATGGTGACTCCAGTGCAGTTACAGTGCAAGACTGGCCTAATTCAGTCTAATACACAACTACTGTGATTTCCATGTGCTGTGTGATAGGCCCAGCTTGTTCTTAAAGTCTTCTAGAGGAACTGGCTTTTAGGAGGAAACGCTCGCTGCTCTGCTACAGCTGCAAGCAGAGAAATGGAAATCCCTACCTCAGCTCTTGCAGCAGATAGAAAAAGCAAATCAAAAGCATCTGTATATATATATATATATGTTGCAGTATTTGAGTCCCTCTCACACTGTTAAGTGTACAAACAGCACTTTAGGTGAGAATTAGAAGGTAAAGAGGAGGGAAAACCATGCTGAAAATAGTAATAGACTGATTGTGTCTGGAATATTGCTTTGTCTTAGTAGAGCCTATGGCTGAAGGGGAGAGGCTTACAAATGTACAGTAATAACAATAATATGGAAAAGGTCCAACTGTGTGAAACATGGAATCTGTTTAATTAGAGTTGTAGAGAAGAATGAGAGGAGAATAAGATAATTAATGGGAAAGGTTAATTGGATTCTTCTGTTTAGCCTTTCACATAATGTATGCTCAAGGAGACAGTAAGCACGACGGAAAATTAAAACCAAGTGAATGAAGTCTCTTTTTGTGCAACAGCCAATATGGAACTAATTAACCCAGTGACATGGAGAGCAGGAGCTCAGGGCCTGGCCCCTCCAGGTTAGGCATCCTTGCTGCTGAGGATGAAAGAAACACTCAGTTTGGGTACAGTGGTCCCTGCGTGCCGGGGTGGGGGGGTGGCCACTCTTCTCTGAATGGAAGAGGGAACTGTGTTTATCCTGCGGGGAGCTCCTCCTGTAGCTGCTGTCTCATCACTTCCTCGCCCTGCAGTGGAAGTGCCCGACGGTCAGAGCTGCCTGGGTGTGTGGCTGCGAGGCGCTGTGCTGTCACCATGCCTGTTTACCGATGCTTGTGGCCTTTTGTGGAGACGTGTTAAAACTTTGACCTCGTCATCTCTGTGTAAAGCTGGCCTAGCAGCATGTTCCAGAGCTCCCCAAAGAGCTTGCTGGCGCCCTGACTTGATTTCAGGGCTTGCTGCAGCCATGTGATACACACAAGTGTCCTGTGAGCTCAGCCATGCAGCTCAGAAACAACCTTCTTAGGACACAACAAAAATCCCAGTTTTCTTAGAAGTGCTGTATCAATGGGATGTTTTTGGATATGCTTTAGATATGACTTTCATTCCCTTCTTCGTCCCTGAGGCATCACAGCGTGGTGGAGCAGGAAATGTCCTTCCTAAAGGCAGGTCTCAACACAGCTGTGCTCTGTGCCTCTTCCCCATTCTTACAGTGGAACAGAACAAGAGTTTCACCAGTGTGCTCTGTCCAGGTTGGAGAATTGAATCTCCCTCCTGGAAGTGACTTTGTTCTGTTGCAAACCAGCTTCTTAATCTGTTATCTGTCTGTGTTTTATAGAAAAGTATCAAAAGTGACACGTCGATTACGTTGGTTCGTGTGGAGTACAATGGAGTGATCCTGGGAGACTCCTCCAAGACTGATGTCTCGCCAAACGGGATGGCAAACTACAACTTCACGGCCAGCTTTGAATACAGCCCTGATGGGCCCAACTCTTGGGTCGACATTGCACAAAAACCTGCACTTTGTAAGTACCTGATGCAGAGTCTCACTCCTTGGAGGGGTGGAGGTGGTGCTGTCAGCTGCTGCGCTCTGCCTTCTTGCTGCAGGAGTCACATGTTCAAGAATAGCACTTAAGCAGCAGCAGTGGGGGAATCTCAGCCCTTCTGTTCTCCTCTGTGCCAGCTGGAAGAATCCCCTTTCATGTTGGCTTGGCCCTTTGGCTTCACTGTTCTTGTCAGCCATGTGAGGTGATACAGGAGCATGTGCTGGAGCTGACGCAGACCCTCTGCAGCCCCTGCCAGAGCCTGCTGCTCTGAACTTCTCTGAAGCTGTCTGAGAAACACTGCCAGCTCCTGTCTGATTTTTCTCTATAGTGACAGTGATAGAAGTGTTGCAAAAGGAGAAGAAACAGAAGGAGGAGAAGACCATGCCACTTGGCCAAGCTGTGTTGGACCTTCTGCCTCTGCTGCAAGGTACAACATGGACTTCCACAGCCACTGTAAATCCTTCCTGCTCCCTGGCACTACTGATCTTTGCTCATGGACTCCTCATCATAAATAACCTCCTCCTGACAAAAATGGACTTCCTAGTCTTTAGAAAGCTGGGGCCAAAGGGGAGAGGGGATGGCAGCAGCAGTTCAGCTTTAGGAGTTGCAGCAGCACAACTTAAAGGCTGTAGTTTTCTGCAGAGGGTCTCACTGTAAGCTTTCCTCTTTGCTGGTTCTTCTCAGGACAGTGTTCATTTACAGTCTTGGCTCCTTTGTATGCAGTGTCTACATCTCCATCAGAAAGCCTTCACCCGGAGGCCAAGGTATGTGGAATTTGGAGCTGTTCCTTCGCTCATTCGGCTCTCTGCTGCTTTTTAATGGGGCAGACGAGCATTACTCAGCCACCTAGCTCGTCACAGATATATTACAGCCCTATATATTAAAAGCTTGGAGGCTTTTCGTACTCCCATTGACGTCTGTCCCAAGGTGCTTATGATAGGTGAGGTCGTGCTAGGAAATGCTAATGAGTGCAGCTACCAAATTGCCTTGGAAAAAAATATTCAAGATAGAAATCATAGTGAAAAATCAGAAAAAGGCAAAGGCAGGATTACCTGCCCAACTTCATTAGTCTTCCTTTCTATGAATAAAATGTCTCACAGTCTATTATTGCACAACCTCCGACTGCCTTTCCTGCAAGGCCCTCATTCATTCAGCAGATTGAAAAGTACCCAGTGAATAAAAAACAGGGAATGAAGTAAGAGACTGGAAAAATGTCTAACTTTGCTCCTGAGTCTCCATCTACTTAGCACCGTGAGTGAAGAAGCTGGATTGGTATTGCATTCGCACTCCTGTATTTAAATGATATAATAAGCAAGTCATGGGGCCACCCATGAGGGAGGAAAGACGATAAATGCTGAACAGCTGGCTGTTCATTGTGCAGCACCCATCCAGGGTTGGGCAGGTAGCTAATGACTGTATACAGTGCATGGAGACAGGGCAGAGCTGAAGTATGGCCGCAGCTTTCACATGCTCTGAATCACGAGCGTTGTTTTCTATCCCTGGTGTTCTTTTTCTGTCAGAGATCCTGGCTGTATGTGTGCCCTGCCTCCTGTAGGCTCTGATGTGAACACACAAATATCACAATTTGGACATAGGAAAGATTGACCATGAAATTCCATTCTTGTGCCTGTCTGTTTTCTTTAACATCTGAAGTGAGGAATAAGATAACATTATACATTCTAGCCTTGGGTTTCTTCTTGCTTCTCCCATAAGAGCAGAGAATTATAACTGTCTAGTTATTAGCTGTTTTGTAAATCATTTTTCCCTGCAGTGTGCTCTTGAAGTGTCTGTGTGCACCAAAAAGCCCCTCCTTTCTGCAAGTCAGCTTTCAGATGGGAACTTCATGAGTGTTACGCTGGAGGCAGCTTATTCTGTCCCTGAAGCATTTGTTCCCAATGGACCATCGCAAAACTACATGGCTTGCTTGCAAGTACCAGCAGTTGGGAAGGTGAGGGTGGGTGTTGGGTGCTGCAGAGCAGGTGGCTGCCCCTCACCATGGAACAAGTGAGCAGGCCCGTGGGGGTGCAGCCCCGGTGTTTCTTTAACACAGGTAAAGGACTGCATGGCAAAATTCGGGTTGAAACTGGCAGTTTTTTTCCATGCCATGATTTTTTTTCTCCCTTCTTTGTATGCATGTGGTGGACTGTGTTCTTCAAGCCAGGCCCCTGCACTGCTTCCTTGCTTTGTTAAGCACAGCTCGGAGCAGCTGGCACTTGCTCTTTCTCATGTTGGAAGCAGAAGTCCTTTTATTCTCATGTCTCTTTAGAAAGAAGTCCCCTTGCTCTTCATGAATGGCATCCTGAAGCTTGGTGGTGACAAAGAACCATTACCCCGACCTAAAAAGTGGTCTCTTGCTAATATCACGGCCCCTGGTGCTCTGAACATACCCAACTCCTTCATTCTTGGTGGTCCCTATGAGGATGAGGATGGAGAGCTCAACAAGACAAAGGTGAGGAAGGGCTGACAGTGTTCTGGCTGGAAGAGAGCCATCAGGCCTCTGTGAAGGCACTGATGAAGACTTTGAGAGACTCGTTATGGGAGGAGGGGGGGAAGGTGGGTGGTCAGCTCTGCGTGCTGGGCATGGAGATGGTTCTGCAAGCCAGCGGGCATGCTGGCTTACCACAGGCATGCTAACACGCTACAGGAGAGATCCCAGGGGTGCTTGTGGCAAGTCTGATCCTCACTCCTGAGCTTCTGGGCTGAGGTTTTGTATTGCCTCTTTGTGAGCCAAGCTCCTAGTACTGTGGCTGCTCACTTACTCTGCTAGGGTATCCCATGTTGGGTGAGTGGGACACCTCTCTGAGTCATGTTCTATCCCAGAGAACATTTTAGGGAGGTGATTTGGAGATGGTGCAGGCTGTGGAATTTGCTCTCCTGGTAATATACTCCTCCTGACCATATACTACATCTTCCAGGACAGGGAGTTTAGGATCCAGGCAGAAAGCACGAAGAGAATCGTATGGGACACGGAAAGACGCTGTTACCTGGATCCTGCTGCAGTACTCATGTAAGGGGCACGAGAACCTCCCAGCACTGAGTGATGAGAGAAACTGCTTGAGAATGCACTTGGTTGACCTGTCTTGGGCAGTGAGAAGCAATGTGCAAACGTTCTTAGACCTCTTATGTGGCCATACATCTCCTGTGCTGTCTGCTGGCTGAAGGTGCTCGTGTTAGCAAGAGAGCACTTTAACTGCCGTTAATTGCTGGCAGCAACTTAGCTCTGCCACGGTGGGAGAAGATGAATTGGCTGTAGTTGCTGTCTTCAGGCTGTAAATGCTCTCTTTTGCTGCCAGCAGTTGGAGCTGGTTACTGTTCCTTCTGCAGCGCAAACACTTAATGACGGCTGCGTTCCCTCCCATGACCTCTTCACCACTGTCACCTGAAGGCTTGAAGGAAGGGGGGGCAGTCATGGTGAACCCACATGGCTTTCCTCTTAGCTGCTAATTGAGTTTTGTTGAATTCCCAATATATCAAAATCCTTTCACTCTACATGGGCACTCTTCACTTGCTTTTTTTATTGGATAAACAGAACTTTTAATAGCTCCAGATATGTTCAAGATCATGATAGGCATCCCACTTCTCTTTGACTCCTGGAACGTTCTTGGCCTCAGCTTCAGCATGGCTGCGTGCTTCACAGCCAAGGAATTTCTCGTGTGGAAATATTCCTTTCTGCCTGTTGGGGTTTTGTTCCCCTTCCCACCACATACATGCATACTTCTCAGCCTGGGATCCGCTTTGGATTTATACCAGCATTAATCATATTTCTTCTTTTTGTTGCTTCAATTCTGATGTAACCAGGAGAGAGAAACTGTGTGTGTTGCTCTTTACAATCCTTTTATAGCTGGTAGTGCCATAAATGCATATAGCAGTGGATGGAAAGGAACATGTCCCAGGTCTTCCCAAAAGCACATGTTTCAATGGTGCAAGGCTGGTTGCTGTGCCGTGGGAGTGGGGCGGTGTAAAGTCAGGTGGGGGGCTCTGAGGCTGCTGGGACAGAAGGGAGGGCAGCGTGGCTAACTGGGCAGAGCTTGAGTTCTGCAAATTCTCAGTGCCTTCCTCTGTATTCAGCCTGAAGAAGCGCATTGCGGAGTGCCAGTACTGGCCTTTGGAGGTCTGCAGGATGCCAGTGACCTCGTCCAGCAAAGGGAAAACCAGCAAAGCTGACAAGGTAGGAGCGGGGAGGAACATGTTGCTATGGCTTGTGTCGTTGAGCGCTTTTTTCCACGCCTTTGTTACACCAAAACCAGCCTTGAACCGGCCAAAGCAAGTCAGAGGGCTGGAGGCTTTGTGAAGGGTTTAATCAGCCTTATAGAGCTGCTAAATAAACAAAGGAGGGTGAGATTTTTTTCCTAAAAGCTTGCAGGCGTGTAGCTTGGTGGAGAAGGGTCAGGGAGGGGGCATTTCTTGAGAAGTGAAGTAATTCATTAAGCTTATCTTCAACCAATGTTGTTTTGGTTTTGTTTTCTTGCACATCTTGAAGAAATTCATGCCTGCTTTCTGTGGGTGTAAATAAGCTACGCTTTCGCACCTAAACTGAAGTGACATAACAAAGAAAAAGCTCCTTTGCTAATGGTTCTGCTCCTGACAGCCTGTTCTGTGAGAGTCCCCAATATGTTCCAGGGCAAAGTTGTGTAAGTTGGTATAAATCTCATCTGTCGCCCACTGGTGCCAGCATTTTGCAGCTGTGACAGAGATACTTCACTTTACCCTGACTGGTCTTCTGCTGGCCTAGGCACTCAGGCCTCTTGTAGCTACCTGACTTGTGTCGAACCTGAGATGCTCACAGCTCTCGTAGGATCATTTGGATTCTTAACCAGGTGGCTGGTAATTTGGCAGCTGCATCAGGACAAGACTGTGCTGAGGAGTGGCATAGTGTGGGCATTGGAGAGAACAGCTGCCCTACCGGGGTTGGAATAAAATTGATATTCTACGTATCGAATGACTCCAGTGTTTTTGTCTGGATTGTCTTGGCTGTGTGCCAGTGACAGAGCCCCTGGCTTGTCAGGTGCTTTGCTTTGCTGCATGGCCTTTTCTTAATGGGATCGGTGACCTTGTTTCCTTAAGAGAATAACAGTCTGTTCAGTATCTCAATGCCTTGATCTGTGTTTCCAGGGAGATGAGGACAGGCAGATTTTCTTCCATGGTGTGGCATATGTCAACATGATGCCTTTGCTGTGTCCTGGCGTGAAGCGGATCCGAGGCGCTTTTCGTGTCTTTGCCTACCAGGACAGCGAGGTGCTCGAGAAGGTGAGAGCTGGTGAAACAACCAGGCTCTGTGCCACCTCTGCAGCTGCTTGTGCAGGGTGGGTGCAGGCAGTGGGAGCAGGAAGAATGGGCAGAGCAGTGCTTCAAGGCCAGCTCTGAGAGCTCACTGCTCTTCTGGTGCTAGAGAGCAATGATATGAGCTGCTAGGTGCAGCCTTCTCAAAGGCAGGTGATGGTTGGGTGTGGGTGAGCAGGTTTAGGGGCTGGGGGAGGCTCTGGATCACAGTGCACTCCCTTCTCTGTCAGCAGCTGAGTAAGTAGAGCTGTGAGATTGCTTCTCACTCCCCACTCAGGAACACAGACAAATGAACTGCTTTGCTGGGAAGAGCAAACAGTGGCTCTAAAAGGATAGCGTTACCCCAGGCAACAACCAGAAAAGCTGTCACTGGAGCTCTTTCAGCTGTAACTCGTGGAGGTTTATTTGTCTTTCGCTTCCCCCCCCCCCCCCCCGCCTTGTTACTAAAAGTGACAGTTACGTCTCCGTTTTCCCACAGTACTCCTGAAACAGACCTGAGCTTGTTTCAGGAGGGCAGATGCACAGCTTGTTTTCACTGCCCACATTCCCTTAGTGCTGCAGCCCGTGCCTGGGAGCTGGGGGAACTGCAGCCCATCTCCATGCCTCCCTGCTGCTGCTGCTGGGTGCCGCCTGCTAGGGGAAAAAGCGGGACCTGCCACAAGGCTCAGTTCTTGCTGGCCCAACTCCTGCAGCGCTGACAGCTGGGAGGGAGCCCTGCCTTGGTGCTCATGCAGTGTGTAAACAGGCAGAGTGAAAAACCTGGTCCCAGCAAGTCGCAGGTGTGTCAGGGAAACTGCTCTGCTTGGGAAAGCGGGCTGGGAGCTGAGTCACCCCAGGGCAGGCAGCAGTACCCGAAACACAATGCAGGGCACACCTGGGGAGGGTAGCCACTGCTTCTAGCAGTTCACATCACCAGGCAAGTCCATGCCTGCGAGGCAGATCAAGGATTGAGTTCATGCAAGAACCCAGGGACAGTGCCCTGGTGAAACTGCAGCCTTTGAGCAAGGAGATTCCAGTGAGGCTTTCTCAAGTGGCTCTTTTCTTAGTTAGACCTGAGATTGTACAGCTGTGTGGTATCAGAGCTGGCCTTGAGCACAGGCAACTAACTGTCTGTGGGGAGAGGATGAGGCTGCAGAGCTTCTTAATGTATTTAGACTCTGTCTGTGTTCTGTGATGTGAAAGGTTAAGGCAAAGGAATGCCTTGTCCTTTAATTTCCTCACTTCTGTCTTTTCTTTCCACCCTCTATCCCCTTCAGACTAAAAGACAGCAGAGTGTTCTGCGGGATCTCCGTCCACAGATCAGTCTGATTAAAGAAGGATCAGGGACCCCAGGAACCAGTTCATCCATTTCCAGAGCTGTTCCCATTAAGGCCCAGAGGGAAGATAAGGAAAAGATGACCAGAGAACAGGAATTCAACAGAAGGGTGAGGTCTAGAGACGCATATTGCAACACGCTTGGTCCTTTTCTACATCAGGGGTAGTCAGAATCAGGGATGGATGCTGCATTGCCTTAGCCAACATGATCACATCCTAAATTTATGAGGGCATGAGTTTGGGATCTGAAATTGAGATGTCTTTTCCTGCTTTTCAATAGACATCCAACGCCCCAAAAATCCAGTTGTCAGATGTTGCTGAAGAAGCTGCAAGTGCCGCATCCCTCAGCCTTGATGGAAAGGTAATTTTGTATCTCCAAAGAGAAGAAAAGAGTGCTAGACCATCCCTGCATCAGTGTCTCACACCTTTCACCTAATTAAATTATTTAAGAGTGAGCTGGAGACAAGGGATGTTTTACGCAGATGCCGTCCTGGAGTTCTTCCAGTGACGTCCAGCTGGAGGGAAGTCTAGCATTGGGCCAGAAGGTCTCTATAAATAATTAGGCATTATTTAGAAGGGTTTCTTCCTTTTCGTGACTTCTTTCTCAAAAGATATAGAATGCATATTCATTCTCCAAGCAAACTGATTGGCTGGGTGTCCTCATTTATTTTTTTTCCTAGACTGACTTCTCAAGGTGAATTTTTCTACTGTAAATCATTTTGAGTGCAAGTTCTAAAGCAGGCAGGATCTCTGCAGTTTAAAGAGGATTTGCTGAAGATCTGCAGCTAAATGCTCAGTTTTTCATCTTGTCAGTAATGTCTTGAGATAGCACAACACTGAGAGAGCAATGTTTATCTTCACAGCAATATGTTGAAGCAGGAACATTCCTGGTGATGGAGATAAAGCTGGACAAGGCTTTGGTACCCAAACGACTGCAAGAAGAGCTCACCAAAAGGTGTGTAAAGACATGCTATAACTCTGGAGCTGACAGCTCAATGCTGCAGGGCACAAACCAGGCTGTACTGGGAGCCTACCCATTGAAGTACTGTGCAAGCAGCAGCTGAAGGCTTCATCCAACATCCACTGAAATCAAGGAGGACAGGGCCACCAGGCTGCTTCAGCAGTGGCATTGCCTGGGTTTGGAAAACAGTTGCATTCATCTGAGCTGGCATCTCTGCACAGCAGTATCTGTGTTCCTGTCCAGGCTTTGTTTCCCATTAATCCCGCTGCGCTTGCCTCTTGCACGTGATGTTCAGCTGCTTGGTCAGGGCTGGCCAGCAGTGGACTGCTCTAGGTAGCACTGCTCTAACTTCAGAGTAGCATTCCGTTGTACTTCTGAAGTTTTCTTACAACTTTCTGCCTGTTCCTGGGCTCTGCTTTTCATGCAGCTCTGCTGTAGAGCTGTGCTCTCATCTCTGAGGTTTCGAGGCTTTCACTCTGTGTTTAATTTAAGGCAGTTGCTTCCTGTCCATGGAGCAGTAGTCCTGCTGTGGTGCTACCTAGGGAAGACCTAGCATGTGTAATTTATTGGATAAAAAAAGAGAAAATACAGCAAATGAATAAACCAAATCGTGCACGGGCAGTGTATCTCTTTCAGACAGAAACATGAGGAGAAACCACACAGCAGCAGCCATTCTTTCAAAAGGAAGTATGTGTATTGTCTTTTGTTCTGCCTGCTGTCTTCCAGGAAAACAGGTTTGGGGAAAGTGAGCCTCCCTTGCAGTACACTTTCCCCTGAGCTTTTTTATTTGCTTCCTACTCTACTGCAGCTTGCAGAAATTCAGTGTAATTCCTCTTTGCTCGCCTGCCTTGTGCAGCTGTGGATGGGAAGCCTGGAAAATCAGATCTGAGTGGCAGAGAAGGTCCTTTCTTGGGGGCCTTCAGCTGATGACACATACACGTGTCCTGGCACACGTGCTCAGCAATTCTGCTTTTTTTGTTGTTGTTTTATTTTTTGCCTTATTTCCTGGAAAGGTGGCTTGAATGCAGAGCTCGTTAGCAAACCACAACTCCCTTTCTTGGATTGCATCCAACGTTTCCTGTCAGCCTCCGCTTCTGCTCGCTTGCTTCGCTCGAGTTGCTGTTGTGCTCGGTTTTCTTTTTCTCGTCTCGAAGCGAAGCAGTTTGGTTCTCATTTGTGCCACTAGCAGAGGTAACACGGCAGTGATGGGAGCTCTTCTGAAGCGGGGCTGTGAGCGTGGGCGCCGCACTGTTCAGGCTCAGTGACTTCCCAAGGAGTGGTGCCAGATCTCTGCAGGGAGGCACTGCAGAACAAGAGGACCAGACAGCACGGCAGGGTGTGCAAAAGAAGGAAAAGGACATGTTGCTGCTTACGGTCACAGCGCTTACCACAGACCTGGCATCTTCCCTGGTGCCTGCAGCCGCCTCATGCGGAGTTAGATGACTGTATTCGTGTCCTGTGGGGATACGTCCTGTGTGGGATGAGGGAGCAGCAGCTTTCTGAAGGGTATTTTGGCTGTGCTGTGCATGGCCTCCTGTTGAGGCTCATGGGCGAAAGCAGCTGATGAGGGTGACAGGGGGACAGAAACAGAGGCTGTGGCATCACTGTTCATGTGGGTGAGGTGAGAGCTGTATCTCTCACTCATCACTGAAACCTTTTGGATCTCTGAGTATACAGAGAAGTGGTCAGAGGCCTGAACCTGGAGAAGTCAGCTGCCCGGGGGCTGTTTGAGCTGGCAGAACAGTTACAGGATTTAGCTTTGGTGTGGGGGAAGCAGTTTGCTTTGCTGATTTGTGTAGGAGCCAACACAAGGATGTGACACCTTTTTTGGTGGGCAGGATTGTGTTCTAAGGACTGAAGGTGCTCCAGTGCCAGCAAACAGGAAATTTTGATAAAATCCCAGTGAATTTAGACCGTTTTGACTCTAAGGGTTTCAGTACAGTCTTAATATTACTGTAGTCCTAAGGACCTTTGGGGGGTGGTTGTAACCCTTGTGGTGGTACAAACAGGAGTGATACGGTGTCAGTGCATGGCCAAGGGATAAGGTGCCACAGCTGTGTGGTGCATGCCAGGACCTGATGGGTGGGATGGCCCAGGGTTTACCATGATAACATTCTTCAGAGCTTTCCTACCTTCAGAGCTTTCCTACCTTTCCTACAGCTGTTCTGGCAGACCCAGAAGGTAATGAGTTAAAGGAATAAATGACCTGATGAGAAGATCTTCTGTAGGAGAGTGGTTTTGATTGCCAGCAATAAGGAATATTAACCCTACCCACTGGGCTGAAGTTTTACAGTAGTTTTGGTGTGCCAGGTCCAGCAAGCCTGATGAAAATAACTAAATAAATCCCATCTAATCCCCGTGGAGCGTAATCATAAGCAGGGAGTGAAGTAGTAGCTGGCTCCCTCAAGGCAGTATGATGAGCTGCAAGCACTGAATATGGGTGCTCTGGTCTCTCTACACTTCATTCTTGTCTGACCTTCAGTTTCTTGCACCTTGGTCCCCATAAGGTGTCTCTGGGACATGATGACATCCTGCAGCCCTTGCACTGCAGGTTGGTTGTGCTTGAGATTACCAAGCATTGCTGACAGGGTGTCAGGCTGATCCCTTCTGTCTTCACATTGACAGGGTCAAGGAGATGATTCCCCCTCGCCCTCCGCTGCCTCCCCGGCCTGGAGGAGCCAAGAAGGTATGTGCAGGAGCCCATGGCCTCATCAACACCCTGCTGCCTGATTCTATCCTCATCCCTCTCACTTTAGAGATTTTCATCATCAGTCTGAGCCCTGCAGCAACACACAGATGAGATTTGCAGTGGAAGCATGCAGAAAACTTCGGGATGCGTTATCTTTGTAGTATTATGCCTTGGGAAATCATTTCTGGGTTGTTACTTGTATTTGCAGCCCTTAAAAAGGGAGAGATCTAGAAAAGGCAGAGAAGAAAGCAGCGGTGTGGGGGTGTTTGGAAGTGAATGGATGCTGAGGAGAGAGGTACCAGAGCTGTTTGTCTCTGGGCAGTCCCAACAGTTTCTTGTCTCAGACTATTCCGTGTACTTCTTCAGGCTCAACCAAATGTGAATAGAATCAGCACCAACCACGCTCAGGTCACCCAGAATTTTCTTTTAGGACTTTTGCATGTTCGACTTCCTGACCCCAGAAAATGATCAGAGAACGCTGGCTGGTTTTCTGTAGGTACGGAACAGCCACTGAAGGAGTGTGTCCTCAGATGGCCCCTGGCTGATGGGAAATTCAAAGCAACAGTGGGGGACGAAGCAATACTTCAGCAGCTGACCCCAGTACTGCTGCAGAATTGATTTGTGCTGGACTGTCTGGAGGGCGCAAAGTGATGCATTTTGATTATTGCCCTACATGGAAGCTTCTACCGCTGAGATGATGGATACTACAGGCCCTTCTGAGGGGGTACCGGCCTGTGGCTTATAAAGGGCTCTCAGCAAATGAGATACAGTTTATTTGCAGCCAGTTATACTGCTACGGAAGAGACAACCAGTGGATTCTAAGTGAAAAAATGTAGCAGGAACAATATCTAATTATGAAGGAGCACTTCTGTATTTACATGCAGATATTTTTGCAGGCTTGAGGCACAGACAGGAAAGGCCGTGTGACAGACTAATTGCAGCTTGAGTCAGGTGGAGTTAATGGGAGGTTTGGGCTCTGGCAAATAAAACACATTTCAAGGTTGATGGCATAAGTGACTTTTGAAATCTGATCACTTATTTACTTCTTGATGTTTCCTATTTATTTCCTAGGCCGTGGAAGATTATCACAACCACGTCGCGAGCATTGCTGTTGCCATCCTAAGTGAATACCACGAGCTGTTTGGAAAGCAGCCACCAGACCAAGGAGCAACAGACCATCAAACCCTGCAGGAACAGAGGCGTCAGCTCAACTTTGAGCTCAATAGCTCTGGGAAATATTTTGCTTTTAAGGAACAGCTAAAGGCAGGGATCCATTGTGCTGTTTCACTTCCCTGCTCGTTTTGTCCTGGCAGTTTCTCAGTGAGGAACTGCTGCTCCACAGTGATAACTTAGCATGATGTGTAGCTACAGAATCCCTTCCTGTCACCCAAGGCTGTTGCAGAGATGTGGGGAAGGGCAGTTTTTTCCTGGCAGAGCAGGGTGCTTTGGTCATGCACCAGGAGAACTTTTCCTGTCATCAGGGGAAGGCTGCAAAGCTGATCACATCCATTTGCCCCCACGTTGTATCCTGATGAAGGCAAAATTGACTGCTTTGCACACTCCCAGCCTTCCCAAGGCAGAAGGGGCCTCTCCACGTGTCCCTCAAAGGGGCACCTGTGTGTCAGAGAAAGCAAGGGCAGAGAGGTGGGAAAGGAATTCATCCCTGCTTGTTTCGTTTTGCTTTTTACCTTTATTAAGTGCTGGGCTGGATTTTTTCCTTAGAGCTAGGATGGAGCTTCAGACAGTTGGAGTTAGACTCCATGGTCATTGTGGGTCCCTTCCAATGCATGTTATGGCTCTGTATTGTTATGATTATGGAGCTTTCAGGGGACCTGCCGTGTTCAAGCGTTACATGTCTCCACAGTATGCTGTAGTGAAGATTGTGAGGGAAAAATACCTGAAGACCACAGCATTTGAGACCCAGGAGCAGTTCCAAGCATTTCTCAGTGAGCTCTATGTGTACCTCGTGGATCAGATGCACGTTGCCCTGAACCAGGTAGGGAGAAACACTGGCTGGGATGGGTAATTTGGGATACATCTTCACTGTGAATCCAGTGCCAGACACCACTTCTAGTGAAGGTACTTTTGCCTTCAAGACACCTGCAGGCTTGTGCTTCCATTTGCTGCAGTTATCACATACGGGCCCTGAGCCACATGCGGAGGCAGGATCTGGTGCATCCATGGGTTCATTGCTGTGAAATCCAGACAGTTAAACTTGTGAAATACAGCTGGTAACAGCTGCTGGAGCGGGCTCATGGTGAGGGTGGCTGGGTCTCTGCCATCTGCCACCCCCCACACTCAAGGCAGAGCATGGATCTTCCAGTCTGTGTTGAGGTCACTAGTGACACCTCAAAGGAAGCAGAAAGTGGTCCTGATCTGAGGGATACTTTTATTTGCCACAACTGCAGATGATGGGTATTACCCCTCCCATTTGTGGTAGAAGTGCCTGGGGATGGTATGGCTTCACAGGACTGCAAGGCTGTGCTCCCAACAACAGGAGGCTGGAACAGCTTTCCAACCCATCCAGCCCTAGCTGTGCAAAGGTGTGCTCCATGCAGTGTTGGGCTGGGGACTGCCGCTGTCACGGGAAGTGTTCGTACCCTCCTTCTTACCCTGGCTAAGGCTAACCCTGTCTCACTTCTTACCAGCTACTGTATGAAGAAGCTGCTTCCCCTGCCCCTCGAATCCACATGACTGACGAGCAGCTCTGGCTCTTTGCTCGTGAAGCTGAAGTCAACAAGGACTACAAGCTGGCATCGCTCTACCACCAGCAGGTAAAGGAGCCCCTGTCCCTCCCTGTCCCCATCCTGTGTGTCTGGGCTGGCAGCCAACACGCCATCGTGGCGGAGGTGAACATGAGCAGGATACTCACTCTGAACGTGTGAGGGATTTCCTAGGGAGATGCTGCTCTCTGGAGGATGTGAGGCAGCAGCTGGCCGTCTGTCTGGAGTCTTCAGTTTCAAGGCCAATGGAAATGGGACGAGCCAGTCCAAAAGGCTCACTGGGTCTGCACTGGGGGCGCTGGGTTCTCAATCAGGTGGCTAAGAGGAGGCCAGCTTAAGCTATAGGATACTGATAGGTTAAGGAGGCTTAGAGGAAGCCCGGTGTGATCCCAATTAAGGGAAACCTTAGAATGTGGTAGGCAAGAGTTTAATAGTTGCTAAACTCAGCCAGAGGAAAGCTATGGTTATAGCAGAGCTGTCTTCTCAGTGTATTGTGTGTGCTGAGCTTGATGGCGAGAGCCCTCCAGTGTTGATCTCTTGTGTCCAGAGGATAGCTAAGGACCAGCACAACATCCAGTACTGGCTGGACTACGGGGCATTCTGCCTCCTGCTCGAGGACACCCTCAAAGCCCAGGAGTGCTTCCGGGAGGCTCTTTCTCTGGACCCACATCATGTGAGAAGGTGCTGTGTGCTCCCAGTGGGTGGGAAGGTGATGGGTGTCCTGCATGCTGCTGACAGGGAGCTGCTCCTGTCCCCAGCTTGCTGCTCTGTGGGATTGTGGCAGTCATGCTGCAGCACTATGAAGAAGCAGAGATTTTCTTTGAGGATGCTTGTTGCTTGGAGCCATCCAGTGTCGTAGCCTGGACGCTTTCAGGTACAAAAGCAAGCCAGCCTGTGTGCTGAAGGCATTCCTGTAGGGCCAAGCCTTGTTTCTTCTCCTGCTGCTCCTCCCCACTGCTGTAATCTGAGGACTAAGGGGAAGATTTTACTAAGGGCTAGATTTCTGCTCATGCTGCTATTTCTCTATTTCATAGGTTTGTTCTATGAGCTGCAGAATAATAATATTCAGGCAGAAATGGCCTTCCGTGAAGCCAAGAAGAAACTCCAAGCGCAGCAGGCCAGGGAGAGGAGCATCTCTGGTGAAGGGAAAAAGCAAATGAGTGCTTCGTCTGTGAGGTCTTCCAGTTTAGGCCCAGAACAGCTCTTGCCAGGTAATTCCTAGCAAAACCAGGAGGTGCCTTTATACCACAGTGAGGGGGCTCGGAGCAGAACAGTGAGACCAAAGAGGAGAAGTACGATGGGTAAAGGACACAGCAGTGGGCTGTGAGCTTGAGCACACTATGAATTATGCCAGAGACAGCAGTGGCAAGTGCACTGCTTTAAATGCTGAGGCTGAAATACAGGTACACAGCTGATCTTATCCAGAGCCTAAGGGAAGGACAGGTCTTTGCATTTATTTTTCTGGCCCAGGCCGGTGCTGCTGATATATAGATGTGTGGGCAGTGACCAGAGTGACTGGAGAGAGCAAATGTACCTTTTGAGGCTTGGAAGGGTAGGGCTGCCACTGTGACAGGTGTAATTTAGGGTTGTCCAGGTTTAGCTTACATGAAAGCTGGTGCTGTGACTTCCCAATGCAGCTTGGAAAGCGCTGTCTGACCAATTCAAAAGGAACAGAACAGCTGCTCAGAGGCAATTCTGACCTGAAGGCTTCGTTTGAGGCCTCTGTGAATCCAGCTTCGCCTCGAGCCAGGGCTTTCTGTCCCAAGTCCTGAATATTTGGCAAGGCTGTGGAAAAGATTGACTGGCTTTATTTCCAACACTATCAGCACTCCAAGCAAAGCGCCACAGGCAGGCAGAGAGGCCTCCAGTGTCATACGCCAGAAGAAGGGATATTGCCTCATTTATATCTATTTCTAGCTTCATATGATAATCCTGTATTCAAGACTCCAGAGTCAGGCATTGCCTCTTGCAAGCTATTTTCATCCTATTTATGGAAATCTGATGGTTCTTGTGCATTTTCTCTTCTCCCATTTCTCTGGAGTTCTGCTCCAAATTGGCCAGTTTAGGGCAAACTCTTTTGCTTGCACCTAATGGCCGTCTCATTGCAGAGGGGGTTCCAGATGGTTCAGCCAACAGGCTGCCAGAGGCAGGGCAGGAGCCTGCCCTGGCTTGTGTGGCACCCGAGGAAGAGGCTTCAGCATCGGAGACAGACCCAGAAGGTCAGGGAGTGGTAAACTGGTTGTGGGATGAAGAGCCCAGGGCTGGGAGATGGCTTTATGCAAGCAACAGGGAGGGAAATAACTTGGGAGCAGTGGGCTGTGGCCGTCCTGATGCTAAGGTGAGATGTCAAGCCTTGTTCTTCCCCCTTAGCTGGGGAATCTGCAGCAAAGCTCTGCTCTATTGTGGATGGCAAGGAGATGGCAGTGCTGGGTCCTTATGGCTCCACTGGGCTGTTCTGTTCTTATATCCATAAAAACAGAGGCCCTTCAGGAGAAAATGCTGAATTAATAGCTGTTTGAGCCTCCCCTGTCATCTTCTGGGTTTTACACTGTGTTGCTGGGATTTCTCTGTCCCTGCTAGGGGCTCAGCCCTGCTCTTGTTTCAGTTTGGGACTGATGGAGATGCGTTTTCTTACAGAGCCATTCCCTGTTTCGGGACACAGCAAACCTCCGTGCACAATCTTCATGAAGGCAGTGGAATTCCTGATGAAAGTCAATGCCATCCAGGTCAGCTCAACACGGAGTGAAGGGAAGGAAGGGATTTGTGGTCTCCTTTCCTGGGTTACTACCAAATTGGCGAGCTCCAGCAACGGCCCCTCTTGGGCTTAGAGGACAGGCTGGGGCTACCCCAGCAGCAAAAGCACTGCCCAGAAATATAAACCCATGGCCAGGCAGAGTGCTCAGATCAAAGTGCTGCTTGGGGATGAGGACACCTCAGGCAGATAGGGCTCTGGGACTGCACGGGTGTGGAGGGAGCAGCCAAGCCAGGCAGTGTAGGAGTGCCCTCTGTACATCCAGAGATGAGAAGCATTACTGTGATGCTTCCAATACTGCAGTACTCCTTTCTTTTTTCAGACATTTGCTTATGTCAGAGCAATTTTTGTGTCACCTGTGGGTTCCACACAGCCATCTCTATGACGCTTCTCTGACTGCCATGCTAAGCTGTCTGCTTTCATTTTATGTGGCAGAAAGAGCCGCTTAAAGCAAAACAGACCTAAAAGTATCGGGAGGTAAATTTTCAAAGGGGAGGAAGTAAAAAAAAAAAAGAAAAAAGTCTCCTGTTTGTGAAAGTCAAACAAGTACAAGACAATCCTCATTGAAGAGCACTCAGGGCAGGAACAATGTCCTGCTGGGGATACCTGTGCTTTGCCTGCTCCCCCAGCCACGCTGGTGTGCCATTCCTTTGCAGTTTGTTCGCATGGCACTTGCCCACGAGCTGCTGAGCCAGCAGGGAGGCCCTTCCAGTGCTTACTACCTGGCGCTGGCCCGGACGTGCTTAGTGAAGGAAGAGTTCTCCAAATGTGAAGAATGTCTCTGCGAAGCCATTAGGATTGACTTCCTGGTAATCCTCTGTGTTTGCAGGTGCAGGATGCCTTCCCAAAGTAGCAGGACGGGCTGAACGCTGCGGCAGACTCCACCTGTGTTGTTTGTGTGTGTGTGTTTGTGAACCTGCAGTCCACGCTTCATTGCCACCTGAGCAATTCTGATATTAATCCGCAGCAGTTTCTCTGGGGGAGGACAATCACAGCTGATTAATCAGCCCAGGCTGTGGCTGCAGAGCTGCCCTCCTTGTTACCCAGTGTATTATTTGCTGTCTGTCATCTTCCACACACAGGCAGGCGGCATTTCTGAGCGAGGACTCCTCTCTCTGCATTGTCTGCCTTTCTTTTCCCTTTGAACGTGTATATCCTGATCCTTTTTCCCTACGTTGTGAGTCAGCCCCTGTTTCATGGGGAACAAGGTCGCTATTCAGCAGGAAGAGAAGGCAGCTTTTCAGAGTTGGGTTGAATTTAAGGTGCAGAGGCTTTAAAGCTGCCATCTCCAAATGCTGCTTGCATGCTCGTGGTAGCTGGAAGCCTTGCACGGGTCAGGACACCCTGCAGGGAAGGCTGGAGGGGGCTTCCATTGCTGCTGTTACGTAGACAGCCTGCTGACTTGATTTTTATTCCATACATAGAGCCTGTCCTGCTCTCATCAAATACCTGTCAGCTCCCCCCTTCTGCTGATTACAGGGCTCTTCCTCCAGGTCTCTCTCCTGCCTGTCTCCGAGCCACATCTCACTCTTGGCTTTGTGTGCACAGAATCCTGATGTCTGGGCTCAGAAGGGGCACCTGTGCTACCTGAGGAGAGACTTGCAGGAGGCAAAGGAGTGCTACGAGCGAACTGTCAGTTTTGTGGAGGATGCTGCAGACATGCATTTTGTCTACCTGCACCTGGGCTCCATTTATCTGGAAGACAAAGAGGTGAGGAGCCATGCAGGAGTGGAAGTAGGGCATTTTCCACAAAGCAAGTACCAATAGATGCCAGATCCCAGGTCCAGAACACCATTACCTGTAGCTATAGCTGAGATGCAGCAGTGCAGCAAAACCTTATGGAGCACTGAAGTCTTTGGAGCATGGAGCAGCCCTGCTCTTTTGTGCCAGACTCGAGTCTCAGGGTGCTGCTGAGACAGTGTCGTCATTGTATTAATGAGGGTGTCTTTTACACGACTGCATTAGTTCCTGGCAGCATAGAGCCACCAGCTTTGGGGGCAGTGGGAAAGCGCTGAGCCTCCCTGCAGTGTCTGAGCCACAGTAGGGATGGGGTGTTGGGCAAATTCCTGAGGTGAGAGGCTGTATGGAGGGGATGCAGAGAGCAATGTGATCATCTCTCTCTTGGCAGTATGGCAAGGCGAAGCAGATTTACCTGCAAGCCTGCAAGAGCTCTGCATCCTGTCTCACCTGGCTGGGAGTGGGAATCGCCTGCTATAGGGTAAGTGCCGTTAGGTGTGAGATCCCAAGTTCACGTCACCTGTGCTGTGTCTGGTTCTGTGTGCAGGGCTTGCTTTTATTCGGTGCTTAACTCTGTGAAACCGATGCTCTTGGAAGCTGTCATGTGCTGTACACTGTCACGGTCGCAGGGTGGCACCCTGGGCTGCTTGTATGGGAAGTGGAAAATAGAACCGGCAGCCTCAGTTCTGCACCAAGGGCAGCATCCCTCCCCTCCTTGTCCCACTGCCAGGGCCCCCGGCCCCAGGATGTCATGGCATGCACATCGTCTGGGTCTGGGCTCTGCCCTGAGTGCCTGCCTGCACGTGACCTGCATAGGGTTTGATTTTTTTGGGGTGGTCCTGTTGGACTGCCAATTGGACTTGATGATCTTTATGGGTCCCTTCCAACTTGGATATTGCATGATTAACTTAATGCACATCACCACAAAGGATTGAGCAGGTTGTCAGCAGGGAGGAATCTCGGTGCTTTCCCTGCCCAGAGCAATCCAGCACCTCTGAAGGGCTGCCAAGGACACCCAGACACAGCCACCAGCAGCGCAGTGTCTCCCAGGGGTACACCTTGCATGCTCCCTCCAAGGGGGTTTGGCTGAGAGAACCAAACAGAGGAACTCAAACTCCTCTGTTTCCCCTTTGGACAAATGTAAGCCTCCCACAAAGATACAGACCCCAAAAACAAGGGGGCTGAGTGGTGTCCTTGGAGCTGGCTGCAGCCCCTCCTGCCTCCAGGGAGCCTCTGTGGGAAGAGGCATCAGGACCAGAGTCATGTTTTCACAGTACATTCATGATACATGCATGCCAGCAGGTCCTGAGACCACCATGGGGCTGGACCGCTTGGTTCCCGCAGGCAAAGGTGTCTGTAGCCAATCTGTTGGTTTCCTCCTGCCCCTGCCTCCCTGTCAGAGCAGCTCAGTGCCAGCAGCCGTGCTGGATGCTTCGTCTGTAGTGGGTTTTTGGCTGTTGGAGCAGGTGCCTGCTCAGTTGTGAAGCCATTTCTGCCTGCTGTTTGCCTTTTCTCACACCTCTCTTCTTTTCCCCTCAAGCTGGAAGAGATGGTGGAAGCGGAGGACGCTCTCTCTGAAGCCAATGCCCTAAATAACAGCAATGCTGAAGTGTGGGCTTACCTGGCCCTTGTCTGCTTGCAGGTGAGTGCCCAGCCAGCTCCTTGGGAGAGCCTGAAGAGCACCGTGTGCATCCCAGGGGTGCAAATGGTTGGGGGAGCAATCACTGCAGCGCTCAGATGGTGCGAGCAGCGCCCTCCCTTGCCGCTCATCAGTGCCTGCTGTGACCTCCCTGAGCTCACTCCTTCCCCCTTCCCTTCCCCGCTGTGCTGTTTTGCAGGGAGGGCGGCAGCTGGAGGCAGAGCAGTGCTACAAATACGCCACAAAGGTGAGTGTGGGCACCGAGCCCTGGTCCTTCCACGCGTGATGTGAGCGTGGGCTATTTCTTTTGGTCCCCCCAGCCGTGGCTGCCCCCCTCCCGTCGCTCCAAGCTGGCTGCTGCTAAGGGCAGAGCGTGGAGGGGGGGGCCCGCGGGTGATCTCGGCACTCGTGGGATGCCTGACGCCCTGTCCCCGCAGCTCGGCTTGGAGGACTCGGCCTTGCTGCAGGAGCTCCACGCAGCCCAGCAGCGCCTCGGCTTCGGCGACCCGTCCTTCTGAGCGCGGGGCTGTCCCGCGTGGTGCCGGCGCGATGCCATTACAGCCATTACTGCTGAGCCGCGGCTCCCGCTCCTTGCCTTTACCGCGGGGTCACGGTCACGCGTGGGGCGCGCCGAAAGCTGCGGGAGTGCAGCGCCCCCTCTCGGCCCGGAGGCCGCGCGGGGCGGGCACCACGTGACGTCCTCCCGAGGGGGGCGTGGCCTCGCGGCGTCCGGGCGCGGATTGGTGGCGGGCGCGCGGGACGGTTGAGCCATGGCGGCGGGTAGCGGCGGCGGGACGGGGCTGGGGGAACCGGGGGGCACCGAGACACCTTGGGGAGAGGGATGGGGACACTGGGACAGGGCTGGGGCGGGGGGATGGGGACATCGGGACAGGGCTGGCTTAGGGTTTGGGGGGCGTGGGGACATAAATACACGGCGGGATAGGGATTGGGGGGGGAATGGGGACACAGGAACGCGGTGGGATAGGGCTGGGAGGGGGGGAATGGGGACACTGGAACACAGTGGGACAGGGTTAGGGTGAAACGGGAACACAGAGACACGCTGGGATAGGGCTGGGGGCGCTGGGACGCATCAAGACAAACCTGGAAGGGTCTGGGGACACCGGGGGCACTGGGATACACCGGGAGAAGGCTGGGGAGCATTGGGATAGGGCCGGGGAGCGCCGGGAGGATGCCGGGGCAGTGGAGGTGGTGACAGCGCTGGGGGAGGTCACGGTGATGCGGTGGTGTCCCGTGCGTTGCGTCCTCCACGCATCGCCTCCCCGCAGCGTGGCAGAGCCCCTACCTGAACGTCTTCAAGCACTTCCGCGTGGAGGAATGGAAGCGATCCCACAAGGAGGGGGACGTCGCCGCTGTGATGGTAACGGAGGTACCTGGGCTGGCCCCTGCCCGGGGTGGGCGGCACGACCCCATCACCCTGTGCTCCTGCAGGACAAGACGCTGAAGGGCACAGTGTACCGCATCCGGGGCTCCATCCCCGCCAGCAACTACCTGCAGCTGCCCCGCACCGCCTCCCAGTCGCTGGGGCTGTGCGGCCGCTATCTCTACCTGCTGTTCCGGCCCCTGCCCCGCAAGTACTTCGTGGTGCACCTGGACGTGGCCACCGAGGTGCGTGGGGATATGGGGTGGGCATTCTGGGGCCGACCGGGTCCTGGTGGGAACTGCAGAAGGGATTTAAGGAGGTGACGGAGCCCTGCGCTCCTTTTGGGGTCAGCGTGGAGGCTGCCGGGGCTGTGAGGTCCCTCCCAACCCAAACCTGCAGGGTGAGTGATGTGCTCTCATCTGTCCCCAGGAGAACCAGGTGGTGCGCGTCTCCTTCTCCAACCTGTTCAAGGAGTTCAAATCCACAGCCACGTGGCTTCAGTTCCCATTCATCTGTGGGGCAGCCAAGGGTTCGCTGCATGACAGGACGGCCAGGGCTTCCAGGAGAGGTGAGAGGTGGCCAAAGTGAATTATTAGAAAATCTATGGGGTCTGGAAGCGGAGCGGTGGGGGTGCAGGAGACTTGAGGGGGAACCCAGCATCCCTCCTGCAGCTCACAGCAGTGGGTGAGGCGAGTTTCCTTATCTCGTATTTGTGCCATTTGGGAGCAGGGAGGTTGAGCCTGGGGGAGATATTGAGCGGGCAAGAGCCTTCATTTGAGGTGCAGAGGGACCTTGGGGAGCTGGGAGGTTGGGGCTCCGAGGGAAGAAGGCTTTGTGCACCAAGCAGGTGGCATTTCTATTAGTGCAGCCCCAAACTGGCTGTGTGTGCTGCTGGGGGTGGAGGAACAGAGCGGTGAGGGGATGGATGGGGCACAGCCGTGCCATGTGTGTGACACCCACCTCGTGTCTCCTGCCTTGGCACAAAGTTTGCTGTACCTGTTAAGGTTCTTTGTCCGCAGACCTGGTGGGAGCAGCCCCTGCCAACGCACGCTGGACCTGCCTGGTGCTTGACCTGCACTTTGTGCTCTCCCTGTACCTGAGCCGGCGGTACAGCCACCTGAAGAGCATCAAGCTCTGCTCCAACCTGCTGGTAAAAAACGTCTGCACGAGCGACTTGCTGTTTGAACCAGGTGGGGAGCTGAGACCCTGTGAGATTTCAACCAAGCCTGGTTGTACCCCTGCGTTCTAAAAGCTGCTTTTAGAGCCCTACGTGCAGCGGGGCCACTGCCTCTGACTGAGCAGCTTGAATTCTTAGCCCGTGAGCTGGGAAACCTCCCAGCACGCTTTCTTTACCCACCTGTTTGCTGTGGCAGCTACTCAGTTAAAACCTTCATTTCTGATATGCTGGTTTGTGCTGCAAACCTGCCCGAACTCACTGGCCTGCTGGTAGGCCTTAGAGGTGCTGCGTGCAGTGAGAGGTTCCTGAGATTGGTTACGTAGTGAAGGCTGTTGTGAAATTACAGCTGCACCGAGGAAGGAAGAGAAGAAAATCAGCACAGCCCAAGCACAAAGCACACAAAAGTACAAAAAATAGTAGAGATGAAGTGAATCCAGGCCCTGGCGGGGGGGGTTTATAGCTTGATACCAGGGCTCTGTCCTCTTGGGTTGTCTTTGAAAGTTGGGAGTTTCAGGGTACAAAGGTTCATTCGCTGTTGGATATTACAGGGCTTCAGTTGTAGCCTTTGTGTTTTTGCTGCCCCTAAAGAGAGGAATTGTGTCCTGCCGGAGGCTGATTTCAGGCAGATCCTTGCAGAGCCTTCTGTCACCTTCTGTCTCCTGTGCCACCAGGCGTGACGCTCTCTGAAGTCCAGCGTGCCAGCCTGGCCGGCCGTGGGGCCACTCCGATGCCACGGGACATGGCTTTCCCAGTGCCCAAGGGGGGAAGATGGCACGACCACTACGACTACATCAGGTACTGACAGCACACAGAGCTTCAGAGCTCTGCTCCTGGGGACAGGTCGGCACCTGGTGTAGGCAGGCAGGATGGGTAAAGCTGGCTAAGGAACGACAGATTTGCTCGGGGCGGAGGCAGGGTAAAAAGAGAAGTCTTATAGGAGGCAATGAGCTCAACCTGCTCCTGAGAGGGGCTTCTGTGCCAGGCGTAGGGTGTTGTGAGATCCTGCATGCCTTTGCGGAGTGCTGGCTACACTACATGGTGCCTTCTGATTTTGCTCAGGTTCCCACCCGATGGCTCCAGTCTGCCGTACGACTCCATCCAGAGGGGCTGCTCCAGTCCTGTGGCAGGTGGGATGGCTGGGGACAGCGGGTGGGACAGCCGAGGGGACACACTGGCCCTGTGCATATACTTGAGTAGCACCTCTGGGGCTCTGTCAGAGCCCTTTGAGTGGTCCTGGCTGGGAGAGCTGCCAGAAGCTGAGACTGGCATGGATCAGCTGAAGTACCCACATTTGCTGTGTGGGAGCACTCGGATGGCCGGAGTAGAGATGTTTTGTGGCTGGGACATTAGATGAATTGAGGAGAAGCTGCATGGTGGGCTCTTTTATAGCCATTACTGAGAACTGAGAACTCCGTGAGTCTCCTGGGGTCAGAGCCCTTGCCTTTCTTCCTCCAAACCCAGGGGTAGCAAATCCGAAGCGTGCTGTGTCTGTTGTGTATCTGCTGTAGTAGTTTCAGTGTGTGGGGGACCCAGATGGATTTTGCACTGCTCTTCATCCCCACGCCTTTCTAGACTCCATCAGCAGCCGAGTGGTGTGGCTCTTTGATTCCAGAGGAGGTTCAGGCTGGATATTAGGAACAAGTTCTTCTCAGAAAGAGCGGTGATGTAGTGGCACTGCTGCACCAGGGAGGCGGTGAGGTCACCGTCCCTGGAGGTGCTCCAGAGCCATGGAGATGTGGCACTGAAGGACGTGGCTCAGCAGGCATAGTGGGGTGGGTTGGGGTTCAGCTTTGTGATCGAAGAGGTCTTTTCCAACCTTAATGAGTCTACGATCCCTTCTTACAGTAGGTAGCTAACAGGGCAGAGCCCAGCCCTTTCCTCTGTCACCCAGGTGGGCACAATTCAGAGGAGCCCCTTGGCCAGCTGCCCCAGCCGGTGATGCTCACCAAAGCAGTTCGAGACCGGCTGTCCCTCATCCAGCAGATCACCAGTCCCAAAGCTGTAAGTGTGCTGTGGATGGAGGGTGTGACTCTGTTCTACCTTACAGGGAGTTTTTCCCACATCTTCTCCTTTAGTTTCTGTATTTAGGATGTAGAAGCTGCTGCTTGTCATTTACAGCCTGATCTGGGCACGGTCTGTTGACTCAAAGCCCACAGTTAATAACTCAATGGTTCATTCTGGCGTAGCACAGAGCAGAGAGGAGAAAAATGCCAACGACTCTGTAATCTTTAGACATCCATCCCAATGTCAGCTGGGCAGCAGATACTTTTGTCTTCCAATTAAAGATAGGAAATGAAGGGGTGCAGAGCCGCTCAGGAGTGACACCGGTGTCCCCCTGTCTCTGCCCTTGCAGTGGGTGCTGTGTGCTGGGAGGGCTGAGCTGTGCTGGGGGCTTTGCTCTTTCCCAGATGCCACACCAGTGCCCTGCAGCTGCAGGAAGCATCCCTGAGGTTCACCTGGCAGCCCCAGAGGCCCTGCGTGTGGGAGACCAGGAGGCGGAGGATGGGACACTGCATGGCATAGGGGACTCCACACGGTCCCTGGCTGTCAGTGATGGTGGCATCCATGTGTACGCACACCAGAGGAGCGAGCGAGCTGCCCATGCCACCCATGCAGACTCAGAGGAGGTGAGTGAGCAGGCAGAGGACGCAGGAGCCCCATTTCCCATTGGAGTGGTTGTGGTTCCCCTTACCGTTCCCTCCCCCCCAACTTTTGGAGGCTTTGATGGTGGGACACTTTGGTCAAGAAGAGAGGAGCTCTGCTGCTTGGGACACGAGCTTTTGCTTCCTGCACGTGTCAGGGCTCCCTGTGAGCCACACATTCAGCCGGCCGCAACAGGTTTTGCCACACACCGGTCTCTCCCCTGCACCTTGCTCCATCTGCCCTGACTATGCTGAGCACACGGGGCCCTGGGCACCCTCCCCAGCCCTGCCCATGTGCCCTGACACTGCTGTGGGGCTGACATTGCTGGGGATGTCTCTGGGCTCCCTAGGGACACTTGTGGCTGTTGGCTTTGAACCCTGTAGGAACAGCGGAGGGCACACAAACTTCAGGCTGGAGTTTCAGTTCATGCTACAGAATGCTTTTTCTGGCATTGTTTTTTTTTCTGGCTGTCCGTTCTTTTTCAACTCCTACCTACTGTATCTTGAAAGGAGGACTTTGGAATACACTTGAATGTGTTTGAATGCACTGACGCTAAGGCTCTTGTGTTGTTACCCACAGGGCGTGCACAGGAAGGGCCCTGGAGCAGATGCACCAGCCAGTGGGAGAGCCTCTCGCTGCAGGGTAAGGCAGTGCCCTTCTGCCTTCCAAATCCCACTTCTCCTGGGGTGAATAAAAGTCATCCATCCCTTGGAGAGAAAGCAGAGCTGTCCCAGCGCCACGCAGAGCCAAGAAGTGGGGGCAGAGGGGTCGCGTGGCTGAGCTGCCATCATCCTCCTCTGTCTTTTTTTCCAGAGCTTCTTACCAGATCCGATCCTGAAGCTGAGGAAGGTGATCGGCTTCGGAGGCTGCGGCACCAAGTGGGTCAGTACCTCGGGTGGCTGTGTGAGCTTATCTGTAACCCTGTGCTGCTTTCTCAGAGGAGCGAAGGGCCGAGGAGCACCACGCTTCGGGAACATTTGTGCTGGGGAAAGTGACCGTGCGACAAATGGGCGTGAGGCTGTGTTGGTGCACGGCTATCCTGCCGTTACAGTGGCAGAAATCAGAAATGATGGGAGCCATTTTGATCTCCTGGCTTCTGCGTATTTAAGAGACCTCTGTGTCCAATGTGGGGTCACTGTGACATCTCACCCGTCCTCTCGTTTCGCTCCTGCAGGCGCTGTGGACTCAGAACAGCTCTGCAGTGGTGTACCCCTGCCATGCACTGATAGTAACCCTGCAGATTCAGACTGGCGAGCAGAGGTTCTTCACGGGGCACACAGATAAGGTAGACGTGGTTTCCTCCCAAAGGCACGCGGTCGCTCCTGGCTGCTCCCATCCCAGCTCTCTGATGTCCCACAGGTGTCAGCGCTGGCGTTCAATGGGAGCAGCACCCTGCTGGCCTCGGCGCAGGAGGGTCCCTTGGGTGTGCTGCGCCTATGGGACTTCCCCAAAGGCAGCTGCCTGGCCGTGTTCCAGACCCACGTGCGGGCCATGCTGTCTCTCAGGTACATGCCAGCCCTGGAAGGGATGCATCCTCAGCCCCGGTGCAGCCCAGAAAGCGGGCTTTCCTCTCTGTGTTTTCTTTCCCAAATTTGAGCCCTATCACCAGGCGGCCTTGGTATTTAGGACCTGTAATCGTGAATGGCAGGTGTTGCAGCACGGCAGCTTTTCCGTGCTATTGCTGTGTGATAAAGCAGGGGTGAATTACAGCTCCCCATCATCCGCCTGCATTTCTCAGCAGGCCCGCTGGCAGCTCTCCCAGCACAGCTGATCCACTGGCTGCTCACCCCATCGCACTCGCCGTCTCCCTGCATCCTACACTTGCCTGCTTTGATTCCCAGCTGAGATGCATTGGGGTGTGAGGTGCAGCCCCTCACCAGGTGTCCCCCCCTGTTCTTGCAGCTTTTCCTACAGTGGGGCCGTTCTCTGTGGCGTTGGGAAGGATGGACACGGCAAAACGGTGAGATGTAAAACGTGTTCTTTTGTGTTTCCCCTGCCCTGCTGAGCAAGTGGTGTAAGAGGGCTGTTCCTTCAGATCCTCCAGCTGCTGTGCAGGCAGAGCACTGCCATGGGCTCGCTAGCTCCCAGCTGACAGCCAGGCCTGGAGGATTCTCCTTCTGTCCTGCAGGGATCGCTGCAAACTAATGCACAGCATTGCCTGGCTGAGGGACACGTGCTTGTGCAGCACCTTGTGCTGGAAGGCCTGCAAGCACGTAGTGGAGGAGTGGGAATTGAAGTGGGAGATTGGGCACTGTCTGAAACCCAAAATACATCTTTTGTAGCGTGAAGGGCGAGCAGACAGATGCTGGGTTTAATCCTTCCATTCTGGGCGTTGCAGGCATTGTGTGCTGGAAGGGTGCTGGGTGCTGAAGCTGCCACCCACTGATGTAGCTAGAGGATGACGCAGATCCCACACGTAGTAGTCAAAAATAAAGCTGTTTTTTGGGGCTTTATCAGTGCAACTGTTTTCACCCAACAATCCCTTATTGGCAGCTCCCAGCAATTAGCTGTGCCACTGCTGACTGCCTGCAGGAAGAAAACAAACAGCCCCAGGATTGCTCCAGCTTTTTTTCCAGCATAAAGCAGTGCCCCACAGCCCGGCTGGGAGCTGGAGACCCACAGCTGGGGGGGTGTACATGAGCTGCCCTGGAGCACTGCTGGGGTGATGCTGTGAGCTGTGCTGGGTCCAGCCTGACTGTTCTCTGAGAGCAGAGAGTTTGGTCACCTGCCTGTGCTCACTGGTTGTCCCCCTTGGCGTTGGGTGACCTCCGTCCATCCCCATGCTCGGAGACCTGCAGGGGCCACTCCATGAGGTGGAGAGGCTCTGGGCATACCCTGAGACCACAGGCACTATCACTGCTTTGACTCAGGACTTGGCACCATAGGCAAGCAATGCTGGAGCTGAGCAGTGTGCTACGAGGAGGGCAGCAGACTTGCTACCTCCAGCTGTCAGGGAACATCTCAGCCGTGGTGAAGCTCTTTCAACTCAGAAAGCAGAGTTTGTGTATTTTCTTTCCTGAATTTGAGCCCCGGTGCCGTGTAGCCCCAGATTTAGGACCTGTAATTGCAGTTGCCAGGCAAACACACTGCAATGAAGCTTAGCTGAGCTGTTTGGACTGTCCCGAGCCCCCTGTGTGAGAAGATTTTTTCCCTCCTTCACTTTTGTTACCAGCTCCAGAGCAGTCCCCAGGCTGCGCGGCTGTTCTGCTCTGCTGAGAAACTCTTCCTCTGCCAAGGTTTCCATATTTCAGCATCTCTGCTGTGCTGTCTCCCTTCAGATGGTGGTGGTGTGGAACACTGCCCAGGTGACCCGTGGTGGAGAGGTGCTGATGCTGGCCAGAGCGCACACGGATGTGGACATCCAGACCTTGAAGATTGCTTTTTTTGATGACACCAGGTAGGGTGCAAAGAAAACTTGTGGGCAGCACCAGTTTGGGCTTGGCTGCAGAGCACTCAATGGCTGCAGTCATTTAAAGGGAGCTTGTAAACCAGGTGGAGAGTGACTTTTTACGTTGTCTCGTAGTGACAGGATAAGAGGGGAGGGTTTTAAACTGAAAGAGAGGAGAATTGGGTTGGATATTAGAAGGAAATTCTTTGCTCAGAAGGTAGTGAGGCGCTGGCACTGCTGCCCAGAGCTGTGGGTGCCCATCCCTGAAGATGCCCATGGTCGTGGATGGGCCCTGGGCAGCTGAGCTGAGGGGGGCACAGCCCACAGCGTGGAACCAGATGGGCTGTGAGATCCCTTCCAACCCAACCGTGCTGTTCTTCCACCATTTGGACTTGCAGGAGCAAGGTTTGGTCCCTTTCCATTCCTTACCCCATCTTTCGTGTGACAGGATGGTGTCGTGTGGCCGGGACAGCGTGAGGCTGTGGCGAGTGCGGAACGGAGCTCTGCGCTCCTGTCCTGTCAACCTGGGCGAGTACCACGCTCTGGAGTTCACTGACCTGGCCTTCGAGGAGGGGCACTCGGCTGCACGTGAGCCTGATGACCGCACGCTGTAAGACTGCAGCCTCCCCCTGTCCCCGTGGCGCCGTGCTTGGGTTCCCATGGAGCTGTGGGAGCTTCGCCCCTCCTCAGCGAGCTCTGCTTCCCCTGAGCTTCAGTGGAACGCAAGCAATGAGTCCTCACCCTTGCCACGTGGATGTGTTGCCATGTGCGGCGGCCTGAGGCTCGTGGTTTGCTTTCTGTTGGCGGTGGCAGTGGTGTGGTGCAAATCCTTTGAGATACAAACGGATCACTGTTTTGTTTTAATGCTTTTTTTTAATCACCGGAGCAGACCTTTGCTGCTACCACACGCAGCTTCCAAGCAGACCAAGCTGTGTCCCTGCCCCCCCCTTGAGGGCTGTGTCCCGGGCTGAGGGTTCTCACTGAAGTCTGTGCTGAGCTTTCGGCTTGTTTTCTGATGGGTATTTCAAAGGGGCGGGAGGTTATAAGATAGGAAGCTGTGACTGTCAGATTGGATATCGGGGTGGATATTAGGAACGGTTTCTCAGAAAGAATGGGGATGCAGTGGAACTGCTGCCCATGGAGGTGGGGGGGTCACCATCCCTGGGGGTGTTCCAGAACCATGGGGATGTGGGCAGTGGGGATGGGTTGGGGTAAAACCTGGTGATCTTAGAGGTGTTTTTCAACCTTAACGATTCCTCTCTTGCCGTCTTGGCTGTAGGTTTGTGGGATAGCTCATGGGAAGGCCCCCTAAATCACCCTAGCACTGAAATTGCTTTCCATCTTAGCAGGTGACCGTGTGCCTTCCCTCTAAACGTGCATTGTTACTGTAGGATTTCTGCACGGTGACGCTCCGTAAACCTGGATTTTTACTGTGGCACATCCACACGGTTCCTCTTAACCCTCAGGAACCGGAGCACGTGTCCTTCTCCTTTCCAGCTTTGTCTGCAGCAGGAGTGGCCATGTCCTGGAGGTGGACTACAAGAACATCTGCGTGCGGAGAGCACGGCGGCTGCTGCCTGCACAGCTGCAGGACGGGGCAGGTAGGTGGGAAGGGGCATCGTAGATCCGACCCCTGGTAGCATAAAGCAGCTGCCTGCCTGCTGCTAAAGCTTGTTCGGGGCTGGTTGGGTCATTGCTAGCAAGCTGTTTTCCCCTTAAGCACAGCAAATAGTGCAGCAAAGCGTCGTCCTTAGAAAGAGTTGGAGCGTTTTCAGTGCTGGTTGTGCTTTTCAGAGAAGCTTTTAGCCACATGAAACGGGGGTCTTAATTCGCTGATGAGAATCTTAATGTAGCGATGTGAAAAAGGAAAGGCTGAATTTGGGGGATTTTTTTTTCATTCCTCGGCCTGTGTGAAGCGTCTGGGGAAGTCTTTGATGCTGGATTCTGAGTGGTGCAGCTTTCAGCTCCGCCGTTAATTTTAACAGCAGGAAGAATTCACTTTCAAGTGTCGCTGCTCCGCTATCTTAAAACTTGGTGCGTGTTTTGCTTTGGCAAACGGAGCTAATTAACCTAGAGGGTGCCTCTTTGAGAAGCACAGAACTCCACTTCCTGCTTTGTGGGTGAGAAAACAACCCGGAGATGAAGCGATGTCCCCGGCTGTCTCAGTGGCAGCAGCGTTGGCTGCCTTTGGTGCTGGGACCATAGACTTCATACCGGCATCCAAACATCAGCTGCTTTCCCCACCTCTACCTGTCAGACACTGCAGAGAGGATCTGAGACACAGGGATGGAAGTTTTGTATCTCAGATGTTTAACCTTGCCACGAAATCTTTTGCAAGCCAAAAGTATGGCAGGGTTTTAAAAGTGGCTTTTCTGTGCCTGGCAAGAGCAAACAGAGCTGTGCTGATGGTAAGAAGGGCTGGAAGACGACGGGGGGTGACTGGGACCTGTCAGAGGTGCAGTCCTTCACGGTGGGATTTCTGATGCAGCTCTTGGCTGGGAGAAGCTTGAGTTTTCATGTTTCTATCAGTATACAGCTAAGTGTTGTTTATTGGTTTTCCAGGCCCTGGGATTGCTATAAACAGTATCAGCATCTCCTCAACCCTTTGTGCCACGGGCTCAGCTGACGGCTACCTGCGGCTTTGGCCGCTGGACTTCTCAGCTGTTGTCCTGGAAGCAGGTGAGCGGAGCAGTCCTTCCCACCTCCACAGTGCATCAGCCTGCTGCTGGGAAGCAAAGCCTCTGCTCTGATGTCTCCTAAAGTAACTCTTGTGACCGAGGGTGTTTTTTTCTGCCTGCTGTCACTGGGGGTGACTGTCTTGGAAGTATTTTACTGGAGTGACTGTTTATTCCTGCTCATTCTTGTAACTCCTAGGGATGAGGCAGGAGGGCCTGGGGGAGAACAGGCAGTGCATCTTGATTCCTGTGCCCTTGTACCCACAGCTCATCCATGCATGAAAAATTAGGGGGGAAGTCAAGCTGTTCTTCACTCTTTTTGAAACAGTCACCGTAACAGCAGAGCCCAGGGACTGCTGGAAAGGGCAGAGACTAATTTGTCACTGAGCTCAAACCTGCAAGCGCTCAGTCTTGAGATCACGTGGGAAGTTTATTCCTACGTGCATTGCTTCCCCAAGAATACATCTGGCTCCGCAGCTGCGCCCCAGGCGCCGTGCTCCGTTTGTGGGGCTGTGCTGACTGCTGTGTCCTCCCCCAGAGCACGAGGCGCCGGTGAGCTCTGTCTGCATCAGCCCTGACGGCCACAAAGTCCTGTGCACGACCACAGCCAGGAACCTGGGCTACCTGGACATCCAGTCCCGGGGCTACAGCACCCTGATGCGCTCCCACGAGGATTCCATCTTGGCCTTCTCGGTGGAGGGAGTTTGGAAGCAGATGGCGACGGTGTCCCGGGATAACAGCATCCGGGTGTGGGACCTCGTGTCCATGCAGCAGGTGGGGTAGATGAGAGTTGCTGGGGATCTCATGTTTATTAATCATCTGCCCAGGCTCTGCTTAGCTGAGTTATCAGAGCTTTGTGGTGTAAGAGCTCTTAAATTGTACCCCCTTGAAGCACGGGGTGTACCCTGGGCAAGAAATCCTTCTGGAACCTGGTGTTCTTGGGCTCTTAGCTTAATGCATAATTTGGTCTTAGCTTCCGAAGGTGTAATTAAACAAAATAACCTTATTTGTTTTCTTTTCCTTCACCTTGTGAATCCTGCTTTTAACACAGATCACAATTCCCAAGGGCTTTATCTAAATGCCCAAAGACTCGGGACGTTGTCGGACTTTGGTTGCAAGCAGGAGTGGTCAGAGTTCCGTTGTGGGACCATTGTGGTGGAGCTCTGAGGCCATTCTGCGTGGCTGCCAGGCGCAGCTCCTTCCAGCTTTGTGCCCATGCTGTGTTTTCCCTGCAGCTGTACGACTTCACAGCTGCTGATGAGATGCCATGTGCCGTGTCCTTCCACCCCACCCAGCGGATCCTCGCCTGTGGCTTCGACAGCGGCGTGGTGCGAACCTTCAGCTTGACTGCCTCTGACCTCCTGACAGAGCACAAGTAAGTGGTGAGAGCTGCACTGGTGCAGGAAGGGCTCTTATGTTATGTTGGGTGTTGTGGCAAGAGCTGCGCTGATAGCTGCGGAGGTGGGAAGGTTGCTTTTCTGGGCCTTGACAGTTCTCTCATGCCAGTTGATCAGACATAGCCTGGGGTGGTGCAAGTCCAACCTATTGCATCACTGAATGCTTTGTGAGCCCTCTGACAGTTGCTGGTGGTAGGAAAGGGGTTCTTGTAGAGGCTGGATGAACAGAGACCTCTTGTGAGCCTCAGCGTGGGAGGTGGGATGCTCCAAAGCTGGTCCCATCCAGCAGCAGCCCTGCGCTGCTGTAGGCATGGACGTGCTGGGGTTCTCTGCTTGTCCCCAGTTATTCTGCTCTCCTGGGTTCTTCACAGTGTTGCACTTGATGTTGCTGCACTTTTCTGTGGCTTTTTTAGTTCTCAGCTGTTTCACCTTTTCCTCCTTCTTCCAGGCAGCACCGCACACGGATTGCTGGGCTCACCTTTTCTCCAGATGGCAACTTCATGTTCAGCTCCTGTTTGCAGGGAACTCTGGCTCTTTACAGCTGTGCAGCACAGAAAAACCGGATCCTGAGAGTCCTGGGTAAGTCCTTGGGGATCTGGATTGCCTTTTTCATTTTACCCCTGCATTCCTTTTAGTAGCACAGGCATCAAACCAGGCTCAGCCCATTCAGAAAGCTGCATCATTTGTGTTCATTCCTTGAAATAAGCAGCATTGGAGCAGGGAAGGGGGGCTCCATTGTACAGCGCATCGTACAAAGAGCTCCTGCCCCTGTGGGTGGGAAGCTGAAGTATGTAGAGAAAGAACAGGGGCTGAAAGGTCAGGGAATTTGTCCAGACTCCCCAAAGTTTGGTTTCAGTGCTGCAATTGGATGTTCAAGTTTTGGCTTGGAACCCACGCTCACTGCCTGGCCACGCTCCAGGGACACAACAGAAGAATTCTGGTGGTGGAATAAATACAGGGAATTGATCTGATTTTTGTCATTTTTGGACCTTTGGACCATGGGGCTGAGGTCGGTGTGCTGGGGTTTGGCAGTGATTTGCTCTGCAAAGGCTTCAGACATCCAGGCTGCAGCTGAGGGCTCACCTCTGTAGCAAATTGTCACGGCTTCTTGTAAGGCTAAAGAAAGGCCAAAACAAAAAATCGATTCTGTTCCTTGTTCTGCGCTCTGAAAGCACCGCTTGTGCAGTCAGGCTGTGAGCCTCGTCTTTGAGGTGGTTTGCTGTGTGGCACGGATGTAGCAGATACAATTAGGAGCTTCTTCCTCAACAGAGGTTGCTCCGTTCTCAGGCCAGAGCGTTACCCCAGGGCCGACCCAGAAGCAGGAGTTGCAAGCAGCAGTTAGCAGCACCATCACGGCGTGCTGCAGGATGACATCTGCTCCTCTCCTCACCCTCTCTCTCTTGCTGTGGCCCTCAGGTAACGTGGTGGCCCGGGATGCTGGCAGTGGTCCTGATGCTTTGGTGCTCAGTGAGGACAGCCGCCTCCTGGCCTTCGTGGGGCCCTCCAAGTACGTTGTGACCGTGATGGAGGCCTGCTCTCTGGATGAGGTACCAGCAGGCTCCCTGCAGTGTTGGGGGAGAAAATCCCCGTAGATTGCAGCCAGTGAGATAGGTCCAGAGTTGGGCAGAGCATTGGAGAGGACCTCCCGAGCGCGGCAGGTGCTTGCTCAGATGCTTACAGCTTAGTTTTCCACTCAGTGAGCTGGAAACAGCCAAGTCAAGGCTGCTGCTCCTTCTCAACTTCACTCCCCTCTAGAAAGATGATTTGAAGAGCGGCAGTGGGGATGTTGCTTTTGCCCTGCAGCCCTTTGTGGGATGTCCAGGTGGAGCACGGGAAGGGGTGTGGGCAACTCTGTAGCCTTGTGTTAGGAGAGCCACCACAGCAGCCCCAGTGCCTGCCCAGCAGCTGTTCCCGAGTCTCCCCCAGTGCTGGCTCCAGGATATTTCTTCAGCAGCTTCTTGTTTCACAGCTGCTGAGGGTGGACATCAGCATCCTCAGTTTGAACAGTACGGCCTTGGACTCTGCAGTGAGAATCTGCTTTGCTCCTGTGTCGCAAGGAGAGCTCCTGGTGTCTACTTCTTCCAACAAAATCCTTGTGCTTGATGCAAAAACAGGACGGCTGGTGCGAGAGGTAGGGCACTATGGAATTCATGTCTGAGGGATCACCTCGTGTGGGGCTTGGGCGCTTCGGGAGGCTGCATGAGAGAAGAGCTCATCCTAAGGGCTTCCAAGGAAAGCGTGAGTGGTGAGCATGTGGCTGTCGCAGTGTGGTCTTGGTTAGAGCGGGACTGAGCTTGTCCTTATTTTCTGTACTGCCTCACTCCTGTCCTCTTGCTGAAGCATATTGATGTGAACCTGTGTTATGACACTGCAGTGGGCTGGTGGTAGGGAACTGGTCAACTTACACCCAAATGACCCACTTACATTTTGAAATCAGACTGCATCGTAGTGGATCTGTCCAGAACCACGGCGTGTTCAGTGATCTTCACACACCTGGAGAAACAGAAGGACTGGGAAGCAAATGCAGACCTTTCTCAGGGCATCTCTGTCTCCTCCTTTAAACTTCACCAGAGGCCAAAAGCATTCCCCTCATCTTTGCCCAACTGACCTGTCGTTTCTTGTTGCCGAAGAAGTGTGTAACTTGTTGATAGTGGGAGAGTTAATGCTGCTGGTGCTGTGCCCTGTCCTCAGGTGTCCCCTGTGCACAAGTTGTCCTGTTCTTCCTTGGCACTGAGTAAGGATGCCGGGTACCTGCTCACTGCTGGCGACAAGGTTATCAAAGTGTGGGACTACCGGATGCGCTTCAACATCAACTTCCAGGTACTGCTCTGGGGGAAGGAAGGAGGCTGCTGTTCCCCTGATCCATCAGATAAAGCATTTCTGAATCCCTGGAGAGGAAAGTAGCAGATGTGTGTGGCTTGGGCCAGCGTGTTTGAGCGGACCCCTGGGTTTGAGCACTGCATTCTGCTGCTCTCTGTGACGATCCTCTGCTGAGGAGCGCAGACAGAAGCGTCCTTCCCTGAGGATGGATGGATGGATGCTTGCAGGGAGCCACAGTGTGGCAGCCACAGTCCTCTTTGACAGAGTGATGATGGAATTCATGATGCTCTCTCTCCCAGGTGTACATCGGCCATTCAGAGCCTGTGTGCCAGGTGGCCTTCACCCCAGACCAGCGGCACGTCATCAGCGTTGGAGATGCCATCTTCCTCTGGGATTTCCTAGCTGTACCTGCAGAGAGGTCTCCTCCAGCCCTGTAAGTGCCACGTTAACTCTGTGCTTCCCCTTCCTCCAGCTCATCTCTCTCTGCATAACACTGCTCTTATTGCCTTCCTAGGACTCATTCCTCCGAGTCCCCTCTGCTGCCGGCAGCAGGTAAGTTTGTTTGCTGCCCTCAGTTTCTCTGGTCAGCAGCTCTCCCACAGCTGCTTTTCCTGGCAGTAGGTAGGGGCTGGGGAAATGGATTTTGGTTCTTTCCCTCAGTAGGGTAGTCAGGTAGTAGGCGGTTACTGGCTAATTAGTCCCATTGGCAGTCTCCAGTTAAATAGCACCTCTCAGTAAGAGTCTGCCAAGGCGGGGATGATCTGAGCACAGTGGCTCTGGGTTTCTTGATAGGTAGCTCAGCCTTTGCCTTCTGTCTTTCCCTGCCCTTGGCCTCCTGCCTGTGTCTTTGTCTTCTTGCTCCCTGGCCTCGCTGTCCCTGCTCTGTGTCCCTCCCTTGAATGATGGAGCAGGAGCTTGGAGCCATCACCATTGGTTGCCCTGGGAAGAGAAGAGGGTTTAAGGGACGGTGGGAGTTACACAAAGCGTTTTATTTTCACAGAAAAGAGCTCTGAGAAGCTAAAGGATGTGTCTGATGTACCTCGGCAGACAATTCCTCTTCCATTGTTGTCCTCACCACCATGTCTGGACATCAGCTCTGTCCACCCAGCGGGATGTCAAAGTAAGAGGAATTGCTTGCAGGAAAGGGGGTAGTTGGTCTCATTTTGGGAAAGGCTCCTTGCCTAGTCCTCCTGCATCCTCGGAGCTGTCTCTGCCCCTCATCCCCTCCCTGCAGACTGACAGAGCAGTCTGCGCTTTCCTTCTAACGTGGACAAAGCCAGCCAGCCGGAGGTGTGGGGGTTCAGTGCTGCTGTAACTCCAGACTCTGAGCTGCTGGCACAGCTCCTGCGAAGGCAGTGGTAAACACCTTGTTGGACATACTCAGCAGGAAATGTCTGCTTTGCCCTCCCCTCTAACAGATGGGTTGTGACACTGAGCAGAACACCACTACCAGAAATCAGTGGGTCGGTCAAGCGTGAAGCAGTCCCAGAGGACGCGGTCGGTTCTGTCCTGCTATTCTTTCTCTTCAGGTATTTTCTCAGAGTCAGACAGAGAGGAGGAGGCCTGTCTGCCTGGCAGAGTAGTGGAGAACAGAGGCAAAGACGCCTCAGTCTTCATGGCAGAGCCGGCCAGGAGCGAGGAGCTTATTGTTGTGAGACCCAAAGTGAGGCCGGAGAGCTGCAGGCCTCCCGCACCATCAGCAAATGGTAACTCGGGACCCTCTCCACCTATCCCAGATCTTGGCTCCTTGGGGCACAGAGTGTATCCTGCATGGCAGCTTGGTCTGTCCCTGAAAAGCAAAGAAAGATCGCTGTAAATGCAGCCCAGACAGTCCAAGAGCAGCACTCCTGTGCTGTGCTGTGCTGTGCTCCTTGGGTCCCTTCCTTGTCCCAGGTGTGATGGGGAAGTCATCATTAAGGGATTCTCGTGCTGGGCCCCAGGTCTGCTTGTTTGCCTGGCTCTTTCCCTGCTGCTGCTTCTAGGCGTGCCAAAAGCCCCTCTTTAGCTTGGAGCCCGTATCATCTCTAAGTGGCACGTTCTATTAAAGCCAGCTGAAATTAAAGCTCCCAATACCTCTATTAATAGAGGCACAGCCTCGAAGCTCCAGCAGTGTGTGGCGAGCTGCCAGAAGCACGCAGCTGCCAGCACTCAGCCCCAGGCAGGATTTGCTGGAAAGCTTCAACATAAAACTGTGCCTCTGCTGCTCTGGTTAGAGGCCTCTTTCTGGCTGCGTGACTTGTGCTTTGCAGTGATGTGTGCAACATGGATGCCTTTAGGCTGTTCGGTACGTGGCTGAGTGGGGTGATGGGAGGGATGGGTGTTCTTCCTTTGCTCCTGGAAAGCTGGTGCTTTTCCTACAGCCCCTCACGCTGTCATACAGAAGCATGTGCGGCTCTGCAGTTGAGTTTTTCCTCTCCCATGTGTTAGTGGGTATGCACGCACACAGCATCAGAACAGACAAGCCACAGCATAGCTGCTGATCCCAAAGCCATTCCCATGGGCAGCAGCATCACATAAGGCACTGTCTTCTTCTTTGTATGGCAGAACCCAGAAAGGAGACCAGAAGTCCCAAGTCCCAGTGCTGCGTCCGCCCAGATTCGTACCGGCATTTCACTCCTCGCTTTAAGGCCTCCGTGCTGCCCCAGGTGAGAGCTGTGCTGGTTGCTGGGCAGGGGGGGATGAGGTATTTGGGGGCTGGGCTGTGTGGCTTTGCAGAGTTGTTACTGATGGTGAAATGCACCCCCGGGTCTGATGTCCAAACAGAAACCCTTAATTAAGGTTAGTCCACCTCTGTCCTCGGCATGCAGCTCTTTTCCAGGCGAGCTGAAAGTGAGTTGTGCTCAATTCGTTTTCTGCTCAGCAAATGTGCATATATTTTGATTCAAAGGCAATGGAAATGACATGTGCTATTGAAAGTGAAAGACAAGCGAGCAATGGCGTGATTCATCACACACATATTTGCAAGCAGATGCATTGGCAAAGCAGGCTGGGGAAGGCAATCCATCGGGGGTAGTGAAGGTAGCGAAGGCACAGCTCTTGCTCTGTTAATAAACAGAGTGATAATAAAACAGAAACTTAACTCAACCTTTCCCTAAGCTGTGCTGTTCACAGTGGGTGGGAGAACAGCTACATTCATCCTGCATCCTTAGTTCCCTCCTCTGCCCCCCACCTGGTAGTGCTTTTTCCCTCACTGTGTTCCTATTCAAAGTACATCACCAACTCAGCAAAACCCACCAAACTCCTGCCCAGCAGGATTAGCAGCTGCTCGTCATATGGCAAACTGCTGCCAGCCTGTTGTGTGCCCTGGCTGAAAGCATCTGTTTCTGGCTGTGTTGGTGCAGTTCCTCTTTTATATGTGTGTGTGCATTTTCTTAGTGATCCGTTGATGTGCTGAATGTGAATTGTGTGAGCACTGGCACGAATCTGTGCGTTGTATGTGTGAGTTTGATGCGTGTGCTTGCACGCGTGCTTTTCTTATGTGTGTCCTGACTGTACCCGACCAGGCCATCCCCTCAGAGCTTACTTTAAGCCTGTGTCTATTTTTTCTTGCAGACTTTCTTATCTCCTCCAGCCGGCAATGAAGTCTTGAAGCTGAAAGCAGTGATCGGCTACAGTGGGAACGGCAGAGGGAACATGGTGTGGGACCCGGACACGGGTATGCTGGGGAGGGTCCAGAGGGCTGAGAGCAGTGTGAGCTCTTGTTGTGTGCACACACACACTGAGCTGAGGTCTGTTCTTCCAGCTGTTGGGTTGGGATCTTTACTTTAGCGTGGTGATTCTTCGTGCTGACAGAGCCCAGTAACACTTCTTTGCTGCTGGTGAATGTTAGTGGATAAGGACAGCACCAGGGTTCAGTTGTCAGATGGCTAGAGGAGGGTGGGAGCTGCCACAGAGTCCACCTCAACTCCTTTCTCCAAGCTGGAGCAATGCCCAGCATCTTTGCTTTACTTAGGAAATGGGAAGTGAGATTTGCCTTGCTCCATGCTCAGCCAGTAGGAAGGATGCTGGAGGGGCTATGTAGAAGAGGCAGGTTTTACAGATTACTTAGAAGAAGTAATTTCCCTGGTCTGTGATGTGAGCTGTGGGTGCTGCACGTGAAGCTTTTGCAGGAAAACATCCCATCTGCTCATTCTGTGCTAGGCTTCTTCGCCTACACCTGTGGCTGCATCATCGTGGTTGAAGACCTGCACTCAGGGTCACAGAATCACTGGCTTGGTCACGTAGAGGAGATCTCTACGCTTGCTGTCAGCCACGATGCCCAGGTAGGAGAGGCTTCTGCTTGCCCAGGGCTGTGCTTTGTCTGCATCACTTCAGGCTAAAGGAATATCACTGACTAAAATCCCGTTTGTCTCTTCCTCCTTCTGCCTTCTGCATGGAGACCTGGGGTTCTGGGAATAAAACCAATGGGTTCTGAGCCTAGCTATTCCTTGCGCTGGCTGGGTGAGGCTGCTCCCTCCCTCTGGGTGATGCCACCATTCCCTCCTCCTGTCAGATGATGGTTTTCTTGCAGCAATTTCCATTTGCCAGCTGCATGACTTTAACGTGGGTCTAACAGTTGCCAACACTAACTAATGAAATGTTCTCTAATTACTTACCAAAGTCTCTATGACAACATATCATTCTGTTAGGCTCTGGCTTCTGCCTCAGGAAAGAGAGATGGAGACTCCCATTGTCAGATCTGCATCTGGAACACCCGGGATGGGATTTGTACAGCAAGTCTCTTCCACCACAAGACCCAAGTCCAAGCCATGGCATACTCTCAGGATGACAGGTTCCTTGCTACCGTTGGTGAGCACCCCTGTAACTGCTGGGTGTGGGTGCAGGAGTACACATGGAAGGGACAGCTGAGGGGAAGAAGATGCTGTAAGTGGATGAGAGCTGTGAGGTACATACCAAGCTCGCGAGTCTGACCGGCAGCTGCTGCTTGGTGGCCTCGGCACGGGGACTTGGTTTCACAGTAAAATTATCAGGAAGCCTAATAAACAGCGCAGTGGGTCGTGCAGTGTGTAATCTCAGGTCCTCCTGGGAGCGACCATGAGCACAGGGTTGCTCTGAAGTGAGCAGCTGTCAGCGTTTCGTGGGGGAAAATGTGCCCTGTGCTTACCAGGCATGGGTGCTGGGCTTGCTCTCGTTGCCCTGTAGGCTCATTTTTCTTGAAGTTACAGCTTTTTTTTTTTCTGGCTGACCAGTCCTTGTTAAGGCCATGTAAATAATTTGCAGTTGCTATATATAGTATCCAAAGGGAAATGCCTTCTCCTGGCCTTCTTATTGTTGCTTAGCTGGAACCGCACAGAAGCATCCAGGCTTCACACTGTGAGCCTCCTGCCAGGTGGTGATGCCGGCACAAGATGGACACTCAAGCTGTCTGTTTTGTTTAGGCAGGGGACGTTTAAAGGACAGATACACAATCAGTAAGCTCTAGTTTTGCAAGGGAGAGGACCTGTGGAGCAGGCAACACGTCCACTTTGAGCTGCTGAGTCTGCCCTTGAAAAAAAGCAAGCCTTGCTCCAGAGAAAGAGAGCTTTGTGCTCTCTGCAGAGCAGCGTGGGAGAGGAGCTCTCCTTCTCCGGCTCTTTTCTGGGCTGTGGAGAAGGAAAAAGCTGAAAGTCTGCTCTGATTTGTGGAGGCTGGGGAAGGCCGATGAGGTACCTGCTGTGCAGCCTTGAGAGCTGGGGATGCTTGTGTTGGGCCAGCTTTACTCATCCTCAACTCAGATTCCAGCCTGTTACATCACGGAGCCTTTGCTGCCACCAAAGCACTTCTTGGCTTTTGCTGAGCATGCAAGCAAGGAGATGTGCCTCTGCCTGAGACAACTGGATGACATTAGAGTGTGATGTGTGTGTTGGCTGATGGCCATCGTAGGGAAACATTCAGGCTGCAGAATTAGAATCATTGAATCATTTGAGTTGGAAGGGACCTTTAAAGGTCATCTAGTCCAACTCCTCTGCTGTAGGGACACCTACAGGTTGGTTCCCTCCTTCTACTGTCTTTCGTGTTCTATCTAGGGGACTACAACGATCAAACCATTGCTCTGTGGAGTACCTACACTTATGAACTCCTGTCATCGACTCGTATCTCCGAGCCAGTCCATGACATGGCTTTTAGTCCTTTCTCTCACAGAGAAATGGCCTGCGTGGGGAAGGGAGCACTCACATTTTGGCTGCTGGAACAGCGTGGGGCTGACATCAACCTCAAGGTAAATCTGAGTTTGATCATCTATTGAAATTTATCTTCTGTGTTTCTGACGTCTTTTCCAAGCCCCGGTGAGAGAGATGGAGGCTCTGCCCCCACAGTTTTGCAAGAGCTGATGATCTCTCTTAGTGAGAGTGTGATGCTGGCCGTGAGTGGCTTTCAGTTGTATTTGATGCACAAGCTGAATGCATTGAAGGTGGGAGGAGGTGGTTTGCTTCCCTTTTTGCTAAGCAACGTGTTCTCTTTGACCTTTCTGTTTCACGTGCCCTGGCAGGTTCATAGGGCCCCTGCGCCCGAAGTGTTAGGGCTGGTGGAGCTGACATCCCTCTGCTATGGGGCTGAGACCTTCCTTTACAGTGGGACCAACTCAGGCCAGGTCTGCGTGTGGGACACGGAGACTAACAGCTGCTTCATGACGTGGGAGGCTGATGAGGGCGAGATCGGTGGGTGCAAATGTGGTGCTAAGGGACGTGGTGTAATGGGGAAGTGTTGGTGGTAGGTGGACGGTTGGACTGGGTGATCTTGGAGGTCTTTTCCAACCTTGGTGATTCTGTGATTCTAAATACTACCAGTGTTGGGCTGTAAAAAATCTGATGGAAGCTCACAATGGGCAGCGCTGAGCTTCCCTGCCTCTCATTTCAGCTGTGCTTGAAAAAATGGATTTTCTCTGTTGGGTGGCAGTTGGTCTGTGAGCCAGGTGTCCTTGTCAAAGCTGAGTGGGTTGGGGGGCTACTTCTGGGCTGTGAGAGCGGCAGGTGGCAGGCTGCTGCAGGCCCCTCCTGTTCTGCCCAGTGAGTTGGTGGCCTGGGCGCTGGCTGAGAGCAGTGGGGTTTATTCATGGGTGGGTGTCCACGGGTGCCTCCATTTGCCTCCCAGGTGTGCTGCTGTGCCGGAACAACAGGCTGGTGAGTGGCAGCAACACGAAGCGCATCCGCCTGTGGGCGGTGGGGGCCATGCAGGAGCTGAGGCTGAAGGGGCCCAAGGCCAGGTAGGTCAGCTCCAGCATCTACTCTGCTTGCACTCACTTCGTGCTGTGCTCCTGAGGTGCTCTTCCCCTCATCTGGCAGCTCCTGGGGCTGTCTGAAAGGTGGCTTCTCACAGATGTGTGAGCTCTGCCTGCAGCCACGCTGCTGCTCTTCATCCTTACCTTCTCCTCTCCATCCCTTCGCTGCTGGCTCTTCCTGCATGGACCTTTTTATTGGATTTTTACTAACAACAGCTCAACCTTCTTGGCATTGGAAATGGGTGGAGTTTAAGTCAGTGGCTTGTAGGAGCTCCTTTATAATGAAAATATGTTGCCTTTGTTTCTTCTTTTATGCTACTGCATCCCCTGTTTTCTTGCTCTCCTATCAACGATGGTCTCTGTGCAACACCAGTCACTGTTCAGCATTCAGGAGCCCCCCACCGAACTACTGATTTCTAAATACATCACTGCGCATACGAGAATATTGCATTTAATTGAGGCAGTGTCTGTTCTAGCAGCTGAGCCGTTCCCTCTTGGATCTTCCCTTCCTCCAGACCTGGCTCAGTCCTGCTGGAACATGAGATCACCCTGGATGGGACGATAGTCAGCATGGCCTTCGACGACTCTTTAGAAATGGGAATCGTGGGCACCACTGCAGGAACACTGTGGTACATCAACTGGAAGGAGAGCACAAGCATCCGGCTCATCAGTGGCCACAAAAGCAAGGTTTGAGGGACACAGGGACGGTGTACTTTGCCATGTGGAGTGGCGGGTGTTCCGCATGATGCTTGTGCCCAAGGGGCTGTGCTCCAGGCATTCGCATGCTCAGCTGCTTCAACCTTAAGGTGTTTATCAGCCTCAGCCTGTGTGTAGTTGTGGTTCTTTCTGCTGGAGTGGAAAATGCAGCTGGCAGATTCACTAAGGTTCAGTTATGGAGTGCTGCAATGTCTGGAAGCAGTCTGTTAGCTGGACATCCAAAAGGGAGTTTTTTCTTTTGCCTAGGACATGAAGGTCTAAACTAGAAGATTTCAAGTAGCAGATCTTTTACTTAGATTTACGTTGTGTAGTGCCTGCTTTAGCTTTGTGGTTAGGTTTAATGATTTCCATTGCAAGCCTAGCTGTCAGCCCCAAATTTCTTCTAAGCACAAAAATTAAGCAACAGTCTTTCCTTTACGCATGGGGCATCATGATTGGAAGAGTCCTGGGGAATGGGAGGGGCGGAGGAGCTGATGTGCTGCAGGCTGTGTTATTCGTAGGGCCCCTGTTCCCCATCTCCCTCCTTGCTGCAGGTGACCGAAGTGTCCTTCAGTCCTGACGAGACTCTCTGTGCCACGGGTGGGGAAGATGGCAGCGTGAGGGTTTGGTCCCTGGGCAGAATGGAGCTGGTGGTACAGTTTCAAGTGCTGAACCAGGTAATCCTTTGTGGCACTTCAGTCTTTTTCCTCTGTGTAGAGGGTGCAGTCTAACTGCTTTGGACTGCAAGGACTGCTGTGTCCTCACAGACCAACCTGAAGCTGAAGAAATACTCGTAGGTGGAGCCTGTGGTGCATTTGCTGTGCACAGTCCTGCTGTCTGCACTGCCATCATCTCCCTTCCCTGGTTCCTTTGCAGAGCTGCCAGTGCCTGGCCTGGAAGCCTCATCCCAGCATTGCATGGGAAGCTGAGAGCCAGCATGTAGTGGCAGGGTACAGTGATGGCACCATCCGTGTCTTCAGCATATCCAGGACAGAGATGGAGCTGAAAATGCACCCCCATGCCACTGCACTGACAGCTATTGCCTACTCCACAGACGGTGAGGTTGCTTGTTGTAACAGTGGGGATGTTGCCTGGGGGGCACAACTAGGTTTTGTCAGGGTTACCCAAGCACAGGTCTTGCCTCCAACAACTTGCACAAAAAGCTGGACCCAGGGAGAGCTCGCACCAATGGGCTTTGGCAGACCTGTCGGTAGAGCACATGCTAAATGGGTTTTGGCAGATATATTGGCAGTGATACAAGCAAGTAGTTTGAATGCAGCAAATATTCCTTTTTGTCTTCCTGTTTACAAGCTGCATTGGCTCTTGTTTGGATGTGATTTAGTGTGTGTCCCTGAGACATCTTATCCTACCCAGCTCTTAATTCAGATGTTCCCAACCTTTCAGGTTGTTCCAAGATGCTGCTGTCCCATGATGTCAGACTCTCCTATAAGAAGTATCCCATTCTTTTCTTTCCTCTGACCGCAGGAGAAATGATCTTATCAGGGGGCAAGGATGGAATGGTGGCTGTCAGCAGCCCTCGCACCGGGATGACCATCCGCATCCTTGCTGACCACAAAGGTTCTGCTATCACCGTCCTCCAGTGCATCAGGAAGCAGGTAGGACCTGTCTCTGTGTCCCAGCACTGTGTGAGTGAGTTCCCTGTGCTGTGGAAGGGAACGGCAGCCTGGCTGGGCTGGTTGTCCCACTCTGCTTTAGGCCCAGCACATCCAGTAAATTCTGTTGGGTTTTTTGTAGGGATAGCTTCAGTGAAGGAAAGCCACATGCATTGCAGGTTGCCTGGGAGGGTGGGCAACCTTTGGTGGCTGTTGCAGACGCTCTGTGCATGGATGGCCTGCACTATGGGCCCTACAAGAGCAGCATCCCTTGAGGGCAGCCTGAGTTGGCCCGTGCCCTCAGTAACAGCCTGGATGTGATTTCCCCACTTCACGCCTTAACAGCCTGGCCCTGTGTGTGTATCTGGCTCTTTGTAGGGTTTCTCTGTGAAGCCAGAAGGCTTGTTAGCCCAACACTGGGGTGTTTTTAGCATCTCTTTTCTATTTTTCTTCACGGAGGGTCTCTCTGTCCTCTTTGTGACTTCCTAAGATGACAGTAACTTTGCCTAAGCTCTCTGACTTCAAAATCTGCAAAAGGCTGCAAGGCTGTTTTTCCTGGTGATTGTAGGGTTAGGAGATCTTCCTCTGCTTTAGGTGAAGAACATGTGCTGTATCTGCAGTCTCCTAGGAGATGCTCACATGAGGTGTCCGAGGGAAGAGATCTGTATTGTTCTGGCCAGGCACTCCTCTTCTGCTGGGGCTTTCAGCCCAGAGCTTGCTTCTGGCTCTGCAATCACTGCTTCCTTGTCCTATTTTATTGTGATGAATGAGTTTAAGCACTGCTCAGATGAGAGAATCCAGGAGGTTAATCCTGGCATTAATCCCTTGTATTCCCATGAAGTCATGCCCTCTGCCAGTTCTTGCTAGCAGCTTTCTTTAAAGCTTCTGCACTGCAAGAGCCATAACATTCCTTCTGTCTTCCATAGTACCACGACTTTGGGGTGGAAGGAGGTGAGCTGTGGCTGGCTACCAGCTCAGACCGGCGGGTCAGTGTTTGGGCCTCTGACTGGCTGAAGGATAAATGTGAGCTCCTCGACTGGCTTAGCTTCCCTGCTCCTGCCGGCCCCGAGGTGAGCGTGCTGCTCCCCCACTCGTGTCCCTATCTTGGCACCATGCAGCCCCAGTCTCTTCAACACACTCTCCCTGTCTGTAAATGGGATGCCGAAGCATCCTAACCCCATCCAAACTCGCGTGAAACTATCTTGTCAGCTCAGTCCAATGTGTTTACGTGTGTTGTTTCAGTCACCCAGGAGGGGAGGGATGCCTCGAGGCTTTGAGAAAGATGGGTACAAACAGTGAGTCTGCTTAGGAAAGTGACCTTCGTGGGTTCTGCTGCTCGTGGGATATCTTACTCATGCACCTTTGAGGTGTTGACAGGCAGTGTGAGCAGCGCACGGTGCTGCTGAACCACTGGGAAGCACTGACTTTGTGAGCATGAAGAGAAAAAACTGCGTTCACAGAGCTGATGTTCCTGTGCTGTGTGAAAGTGAGCGCAGCCAGGAGTCGGCACAGGCAGCGTGCAGAAGAGAGACCTAACGATGAGCATCCTGCTGATTGACACTCCCAGTGAGCGGGAATATCCTGAACCAGGAGCCCAGTGACTGTTAATAGAGCCAAACACACCTGCTCCAGCCCTGAGTCTCTTGCTACTTTGCAGAACGCTTTGGCTGCAGACCAGCCAAAGTCAGGGATTTGAGCAGGACGATGTTGCTAGAAAAGGGAGGGGTTCTGTATGGGACAGGACATGGAGTTGGCCCCTTGTGCACATGACATTGGCATGCAAGAGGAAGGTGGGCTTTTCTGGGCCTCCCCTGCTGCCCCCTGGGCCCAGGTACCATCCAGGCTGTTGCAGGTCTCCCCATGGTGAATTTGGGACTGATTTTATATCCCATACTAACGATGTGTTTAGCGGGCTCTATTTGCTTGTGTTGAAACTAATCCATTAATCCAGCCCAACCTTCAAGCCCACGTAGGAATAATGCCCTGGTGGAAATTCTGCCTGTTGGACCCTTGTGTGTCCTGCACCCAGAACAGTAAAAAACGTGCTTCAGGTTTCCATGGCAGTGTGCGGTTGTTCCTTGTTTCTTTGCAGTGAGAACAGCTGAGATGGCAATGCGAGAGGGAGAAAACAGCCTCTATCATATGAATTTTCTGGTGCTTGTACACCTACAGCCCAATGGCTGGTATTGCTCTGTGCTCTCCTTTGCTCCCCACCGTGTTGTGTTGGGCTGGAAACTTTAGCCTCAGTTTGGTTCCTTTTGGTTTCCCCCGCCAGGGTCTTGGCAGCCTGCCGCCCAGCCTGGCTGCATTCTGCCCTTGGGAGCACGGTACCCTGGTCTACGTTGGCTTTGGGATGCAGAAGGAAGCCTTGTTTTACAGCCTGCGCAAGAAACAGGTACTTGTACCCTCCCTGTGCACCATGCCCAGGCAGCGCATGCTCCTCTGCTGTTGCGTGGCTGTAGTGAACGAGAAGGAGGGGAGGCAGTGCTCCCCATCTCCCTCGAAGGGCCTGTAAGATAAATCGGGCTTGCAGATGAGCCCCTCTTTCTGCAGGAGGAGAGCTGGACCCCCTCTTGACCCAAATGACAGCTCCCAGTGCAGCATCCCCTCCCGCTATAACGAGGGCTGCAAGTAATACAAGCCTTAGGGTGTGAAGTGGGTTCAGCAAGCTGCTGGGCAGCGTGGCAGCTTTTCACTCAGAAACTCCAGCTCTGGCCCCAGGCCCCTGGGCAGGCTGCCAGTCACTGACGCTGCTTCTGGAGGGGAAGGTGTTTGCTTTTGGGAGCGCTAACAGTCTCTAAATTGCCGTGTCACCTCTTGGAAGTGGATGCCTTTGGCAGGTTTTTGAGCCTGGAGAGAGGTTGTGCATCTGTCAGCCTCCCCATGGAGGAGCCCTTTACCCTCCTGAAGGTGTCGCTTAGGCAGCTGTTTTGCTGCCCGCTCGTTTCTGAGATGTTGGTGTGCTTCTCTTGCTGGAGCACAGGTCGTTGAGAAGATCTCCTTGCCATACTTTGCCACGTCGCTGAGCCTGTCTCCTGCAGCACGCTTCATGGCTGTCGGCTTCAACGGTGAGTATCAGCCAGTGCTGTGGGCTCTGCCTGTCCCCCGGGTGCGTTGTCCCAGGAACAACAGCCCTGGGAGTGAAGTATCCGCCCTGCTCCAGGGCGGGGTAGTGTCAGGCAGGGAAAAATCATAGAAGTGATAAGGTTGGAAAAGAACACAAAGATCATCTACTCCAACTGCTGCCATCCCCACTGCCCACGTCCCTCAGTGCCACATCGCCATGGTTCTGGAACACGTCCATGGACGGTGACCCCATCTCTCCCTGGGCAGCTGTGCCACTGCATCACTGCGCTTTCTGAGCACAGATGTTTCCTAATACCCAACCTGATACCCTACCCTATGTCAGAGGCACAGGAGCGTGGGGCTTTTGGGCTCCTTTCAGGAGCTGTGGAGGAGCAATAACGTCTCCCCTGCGCCTCCTCCTCTCTATATGAACCATCCCGTTCCCTCAGCCGCTGACCCCGGTGTTTCTACCCACAGAGCGGCTCCTCCGGCTGCAGCGCTGCCCTGCAGGCCTGGCCCAGGACTACGCCGGCCACGACGCCGCCGTTCACCTGTGCCGCTTCGCCCCCGCCGGCCGCCGCTTGCTGACGGCCTCGCACAGCGCCGTGCTCGTCTGGGAGCTGCTGAGCGCCTGAGGCGCGGGGCGGCCTCACTGCGGGCTGGGCTGCGGCTCCACGCCAGGCCCCGGCTCAGCCCCCCAGCTAGGCCGCAGCCCCTGCGGCGGGGCGTGGGACGCTCCGGGACTGCTGTGGTATTAATTTATGGGACGATTTGCTGCTCTCTTTGGGTTTTTTCCCTCTATTTTATTTTTTTTTCCTAATAAAAACAACACGCGAAACGCGAAGCAGCGGATGCGGAGTGCTGAGTAACACCTCCGACCGCCAGGGGGCGCCGTGTCCTGTGTGCCGCTCTGCGCCCGCCGCTCGCTGGTTGCGGCCGGAAGCGGCGCTGGTGGCGGCGGCCCCGGGAGCGGCGGCGGTGCCGCCATGAAGCGGGACGTGCGGATCCTGCTGCTGGGGGAGGGTAAGGGCGGCAAGCGGGGCCGGGGGGGAGGAGCGGCCGGGCTGGGCTGCCCGAGGCTTCGGCTCCTGATAGTGCAGTCCCCGCGGTGCTGTGGCCGGTGGAACCGGTTGCTCGCCGCGGTGCGGGTGCAAAGGGCTCGGTGCGCGGAGCGGGCCTCCGCTGGGCCCTGCGGCGTCGGGCCGGGGACAGCCGCTGAGCCCGGGTGTGTGCCGCTCCCCAGCGCGGCTCCGTGCAGTGCCAACGTTTCCCCTTTCTTTCCTAGCCCAGGTGGGGAAGACGTCCCTGATCATGGCTCTGGTGGGAGAGGAGTTCCCCGAGGAGGTGAGCGCGGAGCTGCGGGGCAGCGCTGGCACCGCTGTGTCCAGCTGCAGCCCCAGGCATTTGGAGGCGGGGCGGTGCTTTCTCCGTGCCCCGATCCGTGCAGTGTCTCCGTTTGCGTGTTGTTCCTTTGGGGCCTCGTTCCCTTGCTGCTCCCTCGGGGGCTTTGCAGCCTCGTTGCAGCACCACAGCAGAGCCCATGGAAGGGTCCGAGCTGCCCCTGCCTTCTTGTGTGGTTGGAGCGGGGCCTGGCACTCTGAGCAGGGCTGTCACTGTGGCCTCCGGCCTGCCTACACGTGCCCCTCTGGGCGTCTAGCTGTGTGGCTTGCTGTTCCATCCCAGCTTGGATGCAGAAGGGGCATTGCCCTGCTGCATTAGTGTCTGCCCACAGGTAAATAGTGCTCACTGGGAAGCATCAGCTTGCGGGTGAACAGCTGGTTTCGAGCACCTTTCTGTATTTCACAGCAAAGCCTGGGCAATCAGCTTAGCCTGCCTCCAGCTGCCAGGAGGTCAGGCTGGAGCTAGGGGAGCACTTGAGGGCTTAGTGTGGGGGTGGCAGCACTGACTTTTTTGAAATGCTGCTTTCATGAAGGGACGCAGGGCTGCATCTCCAGGGAGTGCTCAGGGCTGGGAAGCTGTCAGGTTTCATTGTGTGAGGAGCAGGCTATAGCACACATCAGCCTGCTGCGGCTCCCAGCAGGCAGGAAGCGATTTGCAGGCAGGAGTCACCCTGTCTGGGCAGCGGCCACATTGAGTTCTGAGTGCCCCATCTCCCATCCTCACCATTGCTTGGTCTGACTGCTTCGTCCATGCAGCAGAATGCAGTCTGCTCGCTTTGCAGGTGCCACCTCGAGCAGAAGAGATCACAATCCCAGCTGATGTCACACCTGAGAAGGTCCCCACGCACATTGTGGACTATTCAGGTGGGACTGTCCCCTTGTTCCTTGCTGGCCTCTCTTCTCCTTGCCTACGTGCAGCGAGTGGGAAGGGTGCCCCTGCAGCAGGCATTGACAGTGGGTGGTGACAGTTCTTCTCCCCTTCCAGAGTCAGAGCAGACTGAGGATGAGCTTCAAGAGGAGATCGCTAAGGTGAGCGGGGCTGGATGGGGCATTGCAGGGCAGAAGGCTGCACTGCCGTAGCCCTGCAGCATGTGTGTGACATGTGACTGCTCTCTCTTTCCATTAACCACCCAGAGATGTGCAGGCAGTTGGTTATCTGTGGATTAACACTAGCAGTTTGTTTAGCACTTTGTTTAATCCTTCTCTGTGTTGTAAGCTGTTGTAGGGCTTGTCCCAGCCTTCTGGGGAGCTACCAGAAGGAGAGCAGCGGGGGGCAGCTCTCTGCTGACCTGTAGGTGGAGGAGGCTGCTGAGCACGTGGTGTGCTCCCAGCCCTGGGATGTTCCCAGGAGGTAGAGGGGTGCAGCAGTTGTTGATGAGACCCTCTGCTCCCTGCGTGAGGTCCCTGTGGCTGTCTGATAAAGCAGTGACACAGAAGTGGTGGTTTGGGAGGTGGAACCCTGGAGCATACTGGTCAGAGAGGGGAAAAAATCCATCCAACCAGCCCTGCTGCTCTCCCTCACTTTGGGATTAACTTTGGTTTCTTCAAGCGGAGGGCCTCTTGATAGTACTTTGCAAAGCTCTCTCTCCCCTGTGCGTCTCACAGCATAACTATTCCATCGCTCCGCCTTGGCATCTAACAGCTGAGGAGGTGGGCCAGGGGCGTGGGGGCTCCTGCTCCCTCTACCCGGACAGGAGGAATGTCCTGAGATGCTTAAAACGGCTCCAGGAAATCCTGCCTAAACCCTTGTGCATCCCTGGGATTAGCACTAAACTCTCCCCTGAAAGGGCCAGTGATCCCTTCTGTCTGTTTCAAACAAAGTGTTAGTGTCAGTGCTGTCTGTGCGGGCCTGGGAAGGGGAGGTCAGTGGCTGCCAGGCCACCGTGTGTGTGAATGGGGGGAATTGAGGTATCAAGTGCAGGGAGGGGAAGAAGTGGTTCCCATGCACAGCCAAATGGAGAAGAGGACTCTGCCTGGCACAGGGATGGCACCCCAGGAGCATTGCTTGGGAGGGCACGGAATGGTGGTGGGTGTGCTGGTGGCGGTGGGATGGGGCCTGAGGCAGAGAAGTGAGGCTGTGCTCCTGGCATCCTGCTGCAGAGCTGGGGTTTGGCAGCAGTGAGGCATTGTGGTCAAAGGGCTTCTCTGCCTTTGCCCTGCCCGTAGGCTTGGGCTGAGCAGCTGTGTGTGCTGCCACCACCCTGCCTGTCTTGGTATGGCCTTGAGTCGCGTGGCTGGCATGGCCACATGTGTGCCCTTCCCTCTTCTATGGAGGCCTTACATACAGGGAGGAGCAGGGGTGGGAGCTGCCACGTGCTTTCTGCCCATCTGGGGAAGAAAAACATCCATGCTGTGCCAAGAGCTGAGAAGGGAGATTCTGTGTGCTGGCACGAGACAGCTGAGGTTATAGCTGCAGTTGTCCAGCTCCCAAGGAGCCTGCAGGCAGCATGTGTGTTGTGTTTTTGTGTGTACTGCTCACGCATTCTAAACCACAGCTGCTGGGTTTTAGTGCAGGCGCAGTGGCAGCATTTGGGGCTGGAGCTGCCTGAGCTTGGAAGGCTTCCCTGCTTTCCTGCTTCCTTCCTGGTGGGAGCACCAGGACTTTTGATCACGCCCTTTCTCCTACTCTCTTGCAGGCCAATGTGGTCTGCGTGGTGTATGATGTCACCAAGGAAGCCACGATTGAGAAGGTAACGTTTCCCCTGTGGGAGCCTTGATATGCCCCCAGCCCTCCAGAGGTTTTGGGGTTTGGGACTCCTGCAAGCAGAGACGGGCTGAGCACAGCCTGGGTGTGCTCCCACGCTGGCAGTTGTCTGCCTGTGCTGGAGGCAACAGGCCTGTCACATCCTTCTGCTGGCATACAGCATCCCTGGGTGTGCTCTGCCTGCTGGTGCGGGGGAATGCTGGGGAGCAGATGGCTGCAGGGCCCTGCTGACAGCCACGTAGCTTGTGTTGGGAGCTGCCTTTCCCTCCCTAGTCTGCTCTCACGGGTCTTTCTCTGTTCTTGCCTTGCAGATTCGCACAAAATGGATCCCCATGGTGAACGGGGGAGCTGAAAAGGGTGCCAGGTACTGTGGGAAGAATTGGGTGATTCTGGAGGTTGCAGGGCCCTCACTGCCTTTGTTGCCTGTGGAGGTTGCACAGATTGAGCCAGCTGTGCAACTGGTGGCTAGACCACTTGCAGCGGAAGAATGTGGGGGCTTTTCTCCCTTGTGGGCCTAGCTGAGTCAGAGGGTCACGGGAGAAGGTTTCTCCCCTCCCCTCCCACCTTAGTGTCTCACTGGCAAGACAAGAAAAGGAGGCTGCTAAGGGAGGATGGCAGCGCAGAAGTCATAGGCTGCATGTGGGTCGCTTAGGCAGAAGGCTGCTGTGTTGGATTAAAAGCTCCTGAACATATTGCTGCTGGGTGAAAGCGTAAGCAGGATCAGGCAGTCTGTTCCTCCAGATGGATGCTCCCAGCCGTAGGAAGCAGGAAAGCTGTTCTGGACCTTGCAGAGGAAGGCGGGGAGGCTCCCTGGGCGGCTGTGCAGCAACATGTGCAGCTGGAGCCCAGCTGAGGCTGGCAGAGGGGTGGTCCCACTCGTGCTTTCTGACTTGCCATCTTTCTCCCCCAGGATCCCTATTATTTTAGTTGGAAACAAGTCTGACCTGCAGATGGGGAGCTCCATGGAAGTCATCCTGCCCATCATGAACCAGTTCTCAGAGATTGAGACCTGTGTGGAGGTGAGGGACCTGAGTGTTTCTGAAAAGCTTCTGTGAGGAGTAGGAGCACATGACTGATAGGGGCCAGGGGAGCCTTCATGTTTGTGGGGATCTGCCCTGCTAGTGTTGCTCTGCGGAACAACCTCAGTCTGGGTTTTCTGCGCTTTGCTTTCCACGCAAAGAGTGGGTTTTGGTGTCTGCCCTGTCTAGGGGTAGATGGTATTGGAGCTGCATGCAGCCCAGGTTGGCTCTGGGGCTGTGGAGTGAGCACAGCAAAGCCAGAGCGTGAGCGGGAGGTTTCCCTTTTGTTTTTTGTTGTTGCTGTTATTGTTTTGGTTTTTTCCTGATGGTGGACAGAGATTGCTGTGTGCTTTGATGCATTACTTGGTGGCTTGGAGAGCTCCTGTCAACCTCCTTCTCCCCGCTGTCACAAGTCTGTTGCCCACTCATAGCATTGTGTCTTCCTTTGAACCCACAGTGCTCTGCCAAGAACCTCAAGAACATCTCTGAGCTCTTCTACTATGCCCAGAAAGCTGTGCTGCATCCCACCGCACCCCTCTATGACCCGGAGGAGAAGCAGGTAGGAGAGTTTGGGCCAACATAGCAAGAAGGGGAAAGCAGTACCCCTGGGGGCAGCCAACAGAGGAGGAAAGTGCATCCAGATGAGAGTATACTGGCCAGAGACATCTGTGGGTGCCCTCATGCTCCGGACTGCGTGGTGGGAAGAGTCCAAGGGAAACCCTCCCTGTGGGCTGTGGTGCTGGCCTACCTGAACCGTGCTCCCAGCCATTGCAGGAAGGGCTCTGTGCTTTTGGGGTTTGGAGGGCAGAAGAAAGAGCCACACCAAACACAGTGCCCTGGTTTTGTTACCATGGTTGGTCCCTTGCAGCTGAGACCTGCGTGTTCACGAGCGCTGACCCGGATTTTCAACCTCTCAGACCAAGATAATAACCAGATCCTCAGTGATGATGAACTCAACTACTTTCAGGTAGGGTTGGCTGTGGAGCTGCAGTATCTCCTGGTCTTTCTTGGATGCCAGTGAGACAGAGGGTTCTGCCGTCCATGTGCTGGCTCACGATGACCTTCTTTCTCTTGGGAGGTAGAAGTCGTGCTTTGGAAACCCGCTGGCTCCCCAGGCCTTGGAGGATGTGAAGATGGTTGTGTGGAAGAACACTACAGATGGAGTGCAGGACAACGGCCTGACATTAAATGGTAACAGCATGGGGACTCTCTGCTCCTTCGCTGCAAGGAATGGGTGGATCCACGTCCTTCAGCATATTGCAGAGGGGCTCTGTGCTTAGGCTGAGCCCCCTGGATCTTGGTCCAAGCCTAATTAGTCCCCTTTGTCAAAGCAGACTTGAGCCTGCTATGGCCGTGTAAAGCTCTTTGTCCAAGCACCGCTTTCCCAGTGGATGCATACTCCTGGGATGTGGATCCCTGAGGCTGAGTCCCAGTCTGGCCCCTATTGTCTGAGCTGCCCGATCTCTCCCCCACAGGCTTCCTCTTCCTCAACACGCTCTTCATCCAGAGGGGCCGGCATGAGACCACGTGGACTATCCTTCGCCGCTTTGGCTACGATGACGAGCTGGAGCTGACAGATGACTACCTGTACCCACAGTGCGTATCCTGGCATGGAGTGGGGCAGGCAGGGTGTGACAGCCCCATGGTGTACAACTCGGTACTCTAGCATCTGCTGCATTGCTCAGCTGAGGCTCAGTCTGCACCCTGAGCTTACGATCATGTTTATGCTCCTCACCTTTCCCTGTGGTCATGAGCTGAGAACGGGGGGGTTGGCAACAATGTGAATGCCTTGAAGCTGTTAACTGTGCTGTTGGCTGTGGTGTAGGTGGGCAAAGAACAGAGCGATAAAGGCTTGTCCCTGACTTGCGTTGACATCAACAAGGGACTTTTGAAGGCTGTTTTGTCTTTGCTTGAGCTGAGCTGTCAGGAGCCGTGAGCAGTCAGCATAGCCTTCCTGGCTGATTCTGCAGCTGTTGTCTCTTCTCTGCTCCCTGCCACCCTGGAAGTGGTGATCTGGCAGTAATGAAAGGCTTTGGCTGTGAGCTGCCTCATCTTCTCCCCAGAGAGTAAGCAATAGGGGAAGACAACAGGGCCTGTGCTGATGGAAAGCGCTGTGTCTAGAGCTGTGCCCTTCTGCAGCCCTGAGTGTGAGGCTAAACAAAGGCTTTGTCAACTCCTGATCTGCTGGGTGGTGCAGACGTACTGAGGGGAGCCTGCTCCGCACACTCAGCACCTTCTCCCTAAAGCTAGGGAACAGCCAGGCCTAGGGACAACCACTGGCCTTGGGCAGGGAGGGACTGGGGAGCCGTGTGGCTGAGGTGTGGCTTTGCAGAGGACCCACGGACGCACTGCCCTTCATTCAGGGAGCAAGGAGGTGTTGGAGCTGCTCACTTGGGTCTCTCCTGGCAGGTTCCGCCTGCCCCCTGGCTGCTCCACGGAGCTCAACCACCTGGGCTACCAGTTCCTGCAGCGGCTCTTCGAGAAGCATGACAAGGTGTGCAGTGCGCCGTGTAGCTTCTTGCTGAGGCTTTTGGTGGTCGCAGTGAGCTGCACGTACCTGACTGTAGCTGCACATCAGGGCCATGGGACTGGGATCACCACCCTTGTCCAAAGAGCACGTGGTAAAGTATGGGCCTTCGGGATCTGAGCTGGCATCAGCCCTGTGCTGTGACTGTATGTAGCACGCAGGGTGACAGGGAAAGTGATCAGAGCTGCTGGCCTGCAGCCACAGACCAAGCAGAAGTGTCCACACAGCTGGCAGCCCCGTGGAAGGGATGCTGGGCTGCAGAGGGGGAAAGAAAGCAATTAGTTGGTGCCATACTCTGGCTCTTTGGAGAGTGAGAGAAGGGGATGTCTTGGATCTGCATGCATCTGATCTAATTATTTACATGTTGGTGTGCATCTGGGGTATGGTGGCTCCATGAGAGCTGCAGCACTGAGACAAAACACGTCTCTGTGTGCCCACATGCCAGCAGATCCTCTGTGGTGTGGCCTTGTGGCGTGCTACCCTGAAGCTGCTATGTTGGCGTGTGGTTGTCTGGAGGGCTCAGCGACAGCTTGCAGGCCTCAGGCTGGTTTCCCTGCAGCACACTCCTGCAGCGTGGCAGGACCAGCAGCTCAGGGCTACAGGGTGCATGTGAACAGGTCCTTCCCCGTGGCACGGCTGGCGGTGGCTCCAGTCTTAGTCACAGAACAGAATCCCTTCTGGCAGCGTCTGTTGGTTGTACAGTGATGAGTGTCCCTGGGGTTCAGGCTCTTTGCACAGTCACGCAGCTCTGGCCTTGCTTGCAATTGATGTCTGCTATTGAAAGGATCCCTGTGTCATTCTGCAGCAGGAAACGAGTTGGCTTCAGTGTGCCAGGACCCCTAGAGAGGGGTCCCTGGCAGCGCTTGACGTGGCTGTAGAGAGTTGCCGTGTGCGTGTAGGCTGTGTCCTGCATCAGCTGCTGATTTCCACTCGTTTTGGCAGGACCAGGATGGTGCCCTCTCTCCTGCAGAGCTGCAGAACTTCTTCAGTGTCTTCCCCTGCATGCCCTGGGGCCCTGAGCTCTACAACACGGTATGCACCACTGATAAAGGCCTGCTTTCCCTGCATGGATTTCTCTGCCAGTGGACGTAAGCTCAGTCCCTCTCCCATGTTGTTAGTCCCATCACGTAGTGTTTGCTGACCTTGTCAGCATCCCCCTGACCAGCTTCCCAATGCTCTCTGTCTCTTCAGCCTCATAGCCTACCTGGACGTGCGGCGCTGCCTGGAGTGCCTCGGCTACCTGGGCTACCCCATCCTCTCGGAGCAGGACTCCCAGACTCAGGCCCTCACAGGTACAGCAGTGCCCTCACCTCCTGGCAGCTTGGTGTCCTCCTCGCGCTCACCCACCCTTTCTCCTGCCAGTCACCCGGGACAAGAGGATTGACCTGGAGAAAGGCCAGACCCAGAGAAACGTCTTCCTATGCAAGGTGCTGGGAGCCAGGGGCGCAGGCAAGTCTGCCTTCCTGCAGGCCTTCCTCGGCAGGAGCCTCGCGGTGAGTGGCTGCTCCCCTCTCTGGTGGAGCAGGAGGCAGAGCTGAGGCCGCTGAGCAATCTGCTGTGTGCCAGCACCTCCCTGCCCTGGCCAGACCCAGCGTCCCAGCACGGGGCTTTGTACCACCCCTCCACGCCATGGCTCTGACCCCTTTATTTGGCGTAAGGCTGTGGGTTCCCTCCCTCTGCTTGTCCCAAGGATTCTGAGAGGCTGTTCCTTTCCTCATCTGACCGAGGTGATGCTGTTTTTTCCCTGCTCGTTGCTAACGGCCCTTGTCTTGTGGCAGACTCTGGCTGGCTTTCAAGGGCAGTGGCTGTTAGACCACAGGGATCAGAGCAGCGTGAAGTGCTCTCCCTCCCCTAAGCACTCTCCCTGCTGTCTGAGACGGTGTTTTCATCCATGGCAGGCCCAGAGGGAGAGCCCAGGAGAGCCATCTCTCTACACGATCAATACTGTGCAGGTCAACGGCCAGGAAAAGTACCTTATAGTAAGTGTGTGTATGGGCGGGGGGGGGGGGGGCGGCATTGCTGCTACGTCTGCCTGGGCTCAGCAGCAGGGCTGGGCTGTGTCCACCCATATTGCAGCATCGCAGCACCCCTGTGCTGTTCTGGGCCTGTGGCTGTGTTGCGCTGCCATCGTCTGTGTGTTGGTGTGAGACCCGGCCCCATCTCCTGACGGCAGTGCTGTACCCCCCGTCCCTTCCTTTCCTGCTCCAGCTGCACGAGGTCAGTGCTGAGACGCAGTTCACAAAGCCGTCGGACGCAGCCTGCGATGTTGCCTGCTTGATCTATGACCTGAGTGACCCCAAATCCTTCAGCTACTCTGCCAGTATTTATAAGGTGAGTGTAGGCACCCCGGGGGGCATCGGCCTTTGAGTGGCAGCCCTGCATTTCCCAGGAAGGTGCAGGAGCAGCCTTCCCCTGCCCTGCAGCTAGAGCCCACGCTTCCAGGAGGAGCTGGTGCTAGCCGAGCCCTCCTTCCTTGGTCCCCTCTTGCCTGGGAAACCCTTGAGATTCCCTCCCTGGAGATCCATAGGGCAGTGGCGGGTTGTTCACCCCTCGCCTTCTTCCTCTTCCTGCAGCAACACTACATGGACAGCCAGATCCCCTGCGTTTTTGTGGCCTCCAAGACAGACCTGCCAGAAGCAAGCCAGCAGCCCGGGCTGTCCCCTGCTGAGTTCTGCTACAAGCACTGCCTCCCACCACCATTCCTCTTCTCCTGCCACAGCCAGGGCCCGCCCAGCACTGCTGTCTACACCAAGCTGGCCACAGCCGCCACGTTCCCGTTAGTATCCGTGCCGCGGAGGGGGCTGTTGGCTGGGAGCTGAGGGCAGGAGGCTGCAGTTTGCCCTCCTTGCATTCCCCGTGGTTTCTCCCAAGCTCTCGATATCATCTGCTTACGTGATCAATGGGAACAAAAGGGCCGCTTTTTTCCCCGATCTAAGAGGGCGAAGGGGACTCGACTGTCCTCTGCCTCGTGCAGCCCTCTGGCAGATTTATTGGATAAGCTCCGATGGCAGGATCTTTGTTTTTTGAAGGCTGAGATAAAAAAGTGCTGAAAGGTGAGTAGCCAGCCTAGTGTGCCAGCGCCTGCAGGGAGGAGGCGGTGGCTGTTTTCTCCTGATCAGGTGGATCAGGAGCAGCAAAGAGATCAGAGGAGCAGGACCTCCCATTGCTTTGGGAAGGAGCTGCTTCCGAAAGGGGTTGGGCAGCACAGTGGGGGCTCTGCCCTTTCCGGGAGAGCTTGCGGGTGCGTTGGAGGACAGGATGGGATTACCAGTGAGTAGTTTTCCCTTTAGCTTTTTCAATAAACAACTTTATTTTTAGAGCCAACACCTTTTTTTTTTCTTTCCCCCTCCCCCCACCCCCCCTCTCTGCAGTATTAAAATTTAAATATTCTTTATATATCTTAGGGTATTTGGTATAAATAAATAACAGCGTAATGGAGGGCCGGGGATTGGCTCTTCTCCTCCGGATTTAGTGGAGAATGAATAATGGATACGTCTTTTCTCCTCGTAGAGGAGCACAGTGATGCGGGACAGCACGTGTTTAGGAAGGGGATGTGTACGATCAGAGGGCACAGGGCCCTTCCCTCACTGTCCCCAGGTCAGTGCCGTGGCTGCTGCCGATTTGCTCACCCCTGTGCCAGTGTCACTGCGGCCACTTCTGGGGCTCTCTGCACTTGGAGCTGTAAAAGCAGCCTGACCTAGAAAGGAAGATGAGTACCTCCTCGCTCGTACTAATTATTTAGATGTTGGTGTGCTATTTCAGGGCTGTGGGAGGGTGAAGCCTGCCTCCCTTCCACCAGCCATCATTGGGTTTGATGGTGATGCCGCGTGGCGGGCGCTCGGCGTGCGGGGCCGGGAGCCTCACGGTGCTCAGTGCTGCACCAGCACCTTCAGATGGGGTTTATCCCCTGGAGCTGCACCACGCCATCCCAAGAGCTGTCAGGCTCGTTTGGATGCCTGTCTCCTTTCACATCACTCACCCATCTCTTCTCTCTTCCCTTGCAGCCACCTGAACGCCGTGGAGCTGGGAGCTGCATCCTTTTGGCTCCGGGTGGCCCTGGGGGCTGCAGTCACCGCCCTGGTGGGGTTCACGCTGTACCGTGTGCTGGCCAAGAACAAGTGAGAGCTGCTCTCCGCCCCGTCCTCCCTGTGCCACTGGCTCCCCGTCCTGAGTGATGCCCCATGAGGGCCCGCTGGTCCCTGGTGGGAAATCCTCTTTCCCCCAGCCTCAATTGCAGGACCAGAGAAGCCAGAGTTCCCAGCACCAGCAGGATCGATCCTTGGCACCAGCCAGCCTCACCCCGCTGGCCCCCGGGCACCTCGCCTGTGTGGCAGCTGGGGGCCTCCTCCCTGGAAGCCAAAGGGATCACTCCCTTCTTTTATTCTGTTAATGATTTTTTGAACGTTTGTTTTTATGTTCAGACGGAAGTGTTTATCTGCCCATGGGCTGGGCACGTCCCTTCTGCAGGGAGCCCTGCTGGGGCCCTCAGTTCTGCAGGGTGATGCTCCTGGAGCCCTCAGGGCTCGCAGCAGTGCCAGCACTGAGGCTGTCAGGATTTCTGCCTGCTGCAGCAATGCTGGACAGCTTTGGCCCTGTAAGACACGCTCCCATCCCAAGTCCCTGTTTCCCAATACCTTCCCATCTGGATTTTGGCCCATCTGCCCTCCTCCCCTACCTGCTTGTGTGTCCCTTCCCTCTCCCCCACAACCAGTGTTCCCAGTGCCAGAGAACACTACAATGGGCTGAGGATGCCCTTGCCTGGCAGTGCCATCATATGATCCTTGTCCTGCTGTTCTCCCTGTGGGTCCCTTGCCAGAGCAGGAGGCTCTGAGCGTTGCACCTCCTGATACAACTGGAAGCTGTTTCCCCCCCATGCCCAGCTCCAGCCAGTTGGCATTTCAGCCAGCATGAGTTCGGGGCTGTCCCTGTTCTCAGCATCCCAAAGAGTGATACCAGCCTGTGCTGGTCCCTCGGAGCTCCACACTCACCCCTACCCCAGGCTCCCAGCCCACTTCTGCTGTACCAGGGGGAGCTCCTGGTGAAATAAGCGGCGCTCGCTCTTAGGTTGCACTCAGGGTAGGCTTATTTACAGGCAGCTCGGGGCAGCACCGAGGGGCAGCCCGCTGCTTCTTTGTCCCTTTGTCTATTTAAACTTGTACTGTGGCTTGGAGCCAGCGAGGGGTTGGAAAAGCCATGATTTGTGGGAAGCATCCCGCCATGCTGTCCCCATCCCAGCAGTGGCTCTGTCCCCATCACTGGCTCTGTCCAGAGCTGCTTTTGCCAGCTTGGGGTTCTCCACTGGTACCCATGGGGCCGTATCCTTGGGCTTTCTATTCCCATTCCGTCCTGCTGCCTGCCAGGAGCGTGTCCGTGGGGCAGAGCCCTGGAGCACAGGGATGTCCCCGTGCCCTGCATTGCTCCAGGCCTGCCAGAGCCGTGCTGTTTTAGTTTTGTTCTCTACAATGAAATAAATTTTTACACACCTTCCATTCACAGCCCGTGTGCTGTCCTTGGCCTGGGGGGGTCCCCACAGCAGGGAGGAGTCCTGAGGGTGGGGGCTGCCCACCCGTCTGGGGGCAGTGATGGGGGTTTGGGGTGCAAATGGAAGCCTGGCTTCTGGATGAGACCCTGGCCCTGCTTTCCAGCACGGTGCAGCACTCAGCGCTGTGCCACCTCCTTCCCTCCCTGCTCCCGTTTCCCGGTGGCAGCTTTTCCCTCGGCTATTTCTGTCTCTGCAGGCTCCATCACAGGCGCTGGGCACCAGGAACACCAGGATTTCAGTGCAGGAAAGGGATTTTCCCAGCACCTCTCCAGGGCCTTACGGCGGCCCCAGGGACGGCTAAACCCCGCAGAGCATCTCTCCCATGGGATGGGGTCCTGGGAGCTGCTACCCACACTCGGGAGCTGGATGGGGTCGACATGAGGGATCCTTTCAGGGCAGAACAGGCTCCCCAGGGTTGGGGGGTACAGGGATGGATCGTCTGGCAGGCAGCTGGGCCAGATGTAGCACCTACCTGGTGCTGAGATGCTGGAACCCGTACTGGGTGGGGTGCAGATACTTGCACCAGGATGCAGTTTCCTGGACAGTGATGCAGATCCTGATGCTGGGATTCATATCCTTATACCAGGATGCTTGTTGTAGTGCTGGGATGCACATACCAGGACGCACATATCTGTACTGAGATGCAGGTTTCCATACCAGGATGCAGATTCCCATATCAGGATGCAGGTTCCCATAGAAAGATGTACAAACCCATACTGGGATGTTGGTAACATACTGGGATGGACACTCTCACACTGGGATGCACACACGTATACTGGGATGCATGTACCTGTACCAGCACCGGGATGCTGATACCCATATTGGAATGGGTACCCATACTGGGATGCTGGTACCCATACTAGGATGCTGGTACCCATATTGGGATGCTAGTACTCATGCCAGGATTCTGTTACCCATACTGGGACACTAGTACCCATATCATGATGCCAGTACCCATACTGGGATGCCAGTACCCATATTGGGATGCATGTGCCCATACCGGGATGCTGGTACCCATACCGGGACACTGGTACCCTTACCAAGACTCTGGTACCCGTACCGCGATGCACGAACCCATATCAGATCCCTCAGGTTCCCGGTGCCGCCTCGCCCCCGGGTCGGTGCTGCGGGGGGGGGCGGAGCGGCCGCTGTTCCCGGGGTGGCGGATGGGGGGGGGGGGGCGAGGAGGGGGGTGCGCGGCGAGGAGGGGGAGCGCTGCGCCGCGCGCTGCGGCGGGGGCGGCTCCGTTCGGCTTCGCTCCCGCCCCCGCCGCCGCCGCCGCCCCGCTGCCACCGGCGGCTCCCGGCGCACGCAGCTCGCTGCCGGGCCCGGCGCAACGCGGGGCTGGCGGGGAGAGCCGCCCCCCCCGCCGCCCCCGCCGGCCGCTCCGCTCCCCTGCCCGGCTCGCCGGCCCCGGGCGAGGGGGAGCGGCGGAGCCCGGTGCCCGCCGGGTGCATGGACAGGAGCTCCCTGCTGCAGCTCATCCAGGAGCAGGTGAGAGCCGGGGGGGCTGCGGGGCGGAGTGGGGGCTCCGGAAGGGGGGAGCGTCGTGCCCCGTGCCCCCAAACCGCGCGCGAGTGGTGCCGCTGAGGCCGCGCAGCTCAGCTCACTTGTGGCCTCCCCCGGGATCCCTGAAGGACGGCGGGGTGCTGAGCGCCGGGGGCCTTGGATGGACCCCCCCCCAGACCCGACAACCCCTCTGCGGGCTCTGAGCCCCGTGACCTGATTGCGGGAGCAGCGTTGCTGCGTAGCGCAGGGCAGGATCCGGCCCCGCCGCTCTGCCTCTCGGTGCGCCCCGGCCCCGCAGCCCGGCACCTCCCGGCGGCCCGGCGGTGCGTCCCGACCCACCCCGAGCAGAGCCGGCAGCGTCGCCGCGGGCTGGGAGGGAATTCATCGTGGGGTTCGCTGTGCCCCTCTCGCCCCCCGGCTGCCTCCGTGACCTTGGGCGAGTCCCCCGCTCCCCGCTGGGCACTGCGGTGCCGGGGTCACGCCGGTGCCCCGCAGCCCTTCGGCACGGGTGCCTCCCCCCCCCCCGGCGTTTTGTGCGGGGAGATGCCCCCAATCCATCAGTGGCTCCCAGTGCTCAGTGCATGAGAAGATGTGTGTTGGGTCCTGGTGTGGCACGGCACGTGGCACGCGTATGGTGGGGGGACAAGGGGTACCTGGTGCTCCCTATCTCTGTGTGTTGGTGGCTGTTGTGATGCTGTGCACATCCTGCATCCAAACTCCTGCTGGAGCACCCCAAGCCTACACCAACCCTGCACCCCAACTGTATACCCAACCCTTCACCTCAGCCCTACACCCAATCCTGTACCCAACCCCACACCCAGCCCTACACCCAAAACCTCCACCCAACCCTGCACCCAACACTGCACCCCAACTCTACACTCAATACTGCACCCAACCCTACACCCAAACTTGCACCCAAAACCTCCACCCAACCCTGCACTCAACTCTGCACCCCAACCCTGCACCCAATCTTACACCCCATCCTATACCCAACCCTACACCCAACCCTGTGCTCCCACTCTGCACTCAGTGGGGTTGGGGTGTGGTGCACCCAGTAGTGTGGGGTGCCCAATGCTGTGGGGTACCTATCGGTCATGGTTGCATGGAGTATCCATTGGACAAGGGGTGCCCATTCGGCTTGGGGTGCTCCAGCACAGGTGCTGCGGAGCTGGGAAATGCAGGTGCATGGGAGCTGTGTGGGAGGAGGAGGAGGAGGAGGAGGAGGAGGAGGAGGCTGTGCCAGCACCTCGCGTGTGTTTGGCTTCATGGCTTCCTGGCTGGCAGGCTGCTGGCGGCAGGGAAAAACTGAGTGGGAGAGTGGTGGCTGCGTGGCTCGCCGTGGGGATGGCACAGCTCCGTGAGTGACACAGCACAGAATGTGTGTGTGTGTGGGGGGGGGGACGGACAAGGGGCAGGGGGTGGCAGCGATCCGGGGCTCCCAGCTGCTTAGGGATACAGGTTCCTATGCTGGGATGCAGGTTCCTGTGCCAGGATGTAGCCTGGCCATGCCCGTGCTGTTCCCCCTGCAGCTTGACCCTGAGAACACCGGTTTCATCGGCGTGGAGACTTTTGCCAGCCTCGTGCACAGCCATGAGCTGCCCCTGGACCCCGCCAAGCTGGACATGCTGGTGGCCCTGGCACAGGGCAATGACGAAGGGCAGGTCTGCTATCAGGAGCTGGTAGACCTGGTCAGTGCCGGGGTGACACGGCGATGGGAGCGGGTGGGTGCCACCCTGTGTGGGGTGGGATGGGATGGGATGGGGTGGGGTGGGGTGGGGTGGGGTGAGCACCCTGCAGTGCAAGGGTGCCCCCAGCTGGTGGTGGCGGCGGTGGCCACAGGCTCTCTCCGCAGATCAGCAGCAAGCGCTCGAGCAGCTTCAAACGCGCCATAGCCAACGGGCAGCGAGCCCTGCCCCGGGATGGGCTCCTCGATGAGACCGGGCTGGGCTTCTACAAGCGTTTCGTTCGCTACGTGGCCTACGAGATCCTGCCCTGCGAGATGGACCGGCGCTGGTACTTCTACCAGCACCGCACGTGCCCCCCTCCGGTCTTCATGGCAGCTGTCACCCTCACCCAGGTGCCTGAACCCGGTCGCCGTGTGGTGCCCATGGGGCCTTACACCTAGAGTGGGTTGGGCGATCCCAAATGTGCTGCTGTGTTCCCCGTGGGGTCTCAGACCTGTGGTGGAAGGGAAGGCTGACCCCCATGTGCAATGTCCCCCTCCCCACGGGGGGGCTCATCCCCAGGGCAGATGGAATGGGTGACCCTGGCTGCCATGCGCCCATGCCCTCAGGACGCTCAAACAAGGGGTGAACGGGAGGGATGCCCCAATGGTGATGTCCCCCTGCAGGACGGGAGTGTCCCTGCAGTGCTGGGGAGCAACGGTCCTGTGCTTTCCCACAGATCATCGTGTTCCTGTGCTATGGGGCCCGGCTGAACAAGTGGGTGCTGCAGACCTACCACCCCGAGTACATGAAGAGCCCCCTGGTTTACCACCCCGGGCACCGTGCCCGCGCCTGGCGCTTCCTCACCTACATGTTCATGCACGTGGGGTGAGTCCCTCCTCTCAGCGGGGTTCCTCCAGCCCATCCCATCCCACACGTCACCTTACGGTGTCCCATGGTGTCCCCTGCAGGCTGGAGCAGCTAGGGTTCAATGCCCTCCTGCAGCTGATGATCGGGGTGCCCCTGGAGATGGTGCACGGCATCCTGCGCATCAGCTTCCTCTACCTGGCCGGTGTCCTTGCAGGTGGGCATATGCCTGTCCCCATCCCCATCCCTGCTGTCCCTCTGTCCCTGATTAATGGGGAATGTGTGGCAGGGTCACTCACCGTCTCCATCACGGACATGCGGGCACCTCTGGTTGGAGGCTCGGGGGGGGTGTATGCACTCTGCTCGGCTCATCTCGCCAACGTCGTCATGGTCAGCAGCTGGGGCACCTCGGGGGGTTGGGCATTAAGGGGTGAGGTTTGGGGGTGGGCGTCATGAGGAAGGCATCCCTGGGTGGGCACCAGGGGGTGGGTGTCAGGGGGTGAGGTTGTGGGGTGGGCGTTGTGAGTTGGGCATCCTGGGGTGTGAGATCGTGGGGGGGGGGGGGGGGGGGGGGGGCATAATGAGGTGGGTGTCACTGGGTGGGCACCATGGAGTGAGGGTGCAGGGTGGACAGCGTGGGGTGGGCAGCATGGAGTAGGCATCGTCGTGTGAGATTATGGGGTGGGTGTCGTGGGGTGAGACTGTGGGATGGCACCGTGGGGTTGACGTAATGTGGTTGGTTCCGTGGGGTGAAACTGTAGGGTGGGCATCGTGGACTGGGCATCGTGGTGTGAAATGGTGCAGTTACACCATAGGGTGGGCATCACGGTGAGAGACGGTGGGGTGGTCACCACGGGATGGGCATCATGGGGTTAAAACCATTGGGGTGAGAACACGGGTTGGGCATCAAGGGGTGGTGCCGCTGGAGGGTGGCACCTTGGGTTGGCATGGCTGGCAAGCAGGGCCCAGGGCACACCATGGGGAGAGGGCACAGCTCTGCGGGGTGCCCCATGCCCACCCACCCATCTGTCCGCCCCTCAGAACTGGGCCGGGATGCGCTGCCCCTACAAGCTGCTGCGCATGGTGCTGGCGCTGGTGTGCAGTGAGTACGGGGACAACGGGGGCGGGGTTGGGCTCAGCAGCTCGGGGAGGGACCCCGATGCCACCGCCGCTGTCCCGCAGTGAGCTCGGAGGTGGGGCGCGCCGTGTGGCTCCGCTTCTCGCCGCCGCTGCCCGCCTCGGGCCCGCAGCCCAGCTTCATGGCACACCTGGCGGGGGCCATCGTGGGGATCAGCATGGGGCTGACCATCCTGCGCAGCTACGAGGAGAGCCTGCGGGACCAGTGCGGCTGGTGGGTGGTGCTGCTCTCTTACGGCACCTTCCTGCTCTTCGCCGTCTTCTGGAACATCTTCGCCTACGACCTCCTGGGGGCACAGATCCCCCCCCCGCCCTAAGGACCCCCTCCTTGCCCGCCCTATAGATGCCCTTTTTCTAGCGATGGCCAAAGGCCCGGCGGAGGGGGGGTCCCCGCGCGGCACATGGGGACACGCTGCCCCCTCGGTGCTAGCGACCGCGCTGGGCCCCTCCGTGCCACCCCCCCCATCCCCCCGTGTGAAGGATGCTTCAGCCCTGTCAGCACAGAGTCCCACCCTGGGAATGGCCCCCGCAGCCCCTTCCCGGGCTCCCCGAAATCCTATGGTCCGCCCCCCCCCCTCCCCCCCCCGGGAATAGCGGGGCCCAACGCGGAGCCATTTATTTTTCTATGCCAAAAGAACCGTTCGCGGGGGGTGGGGGGGAGGGGGAAGCGGAGCCCGCAGTGTCCCCCTGGCCCCGCGCTGCTGTCGGTACCCCCTAAAAAGCTGTTTTGGGGTGGGGGTGGGGGCGCTGCCCGCCCACCCCTCCCTTTTTTTGGAGTAGAAATAAATATTTTGCACACGGCCCCTCCCTGGGGGGTGCTTTGGGGGTGAGGGTTATTAATTTGGGGCTAATTAAGGATTTGCCCGCTGAGTTAATTAGGGCAGCGCTCATGCGAGAAAGAGGGAACCCGGGCATTGGTTACTGGGGCGGAAAACGGGGGCGGGAGAGGGCAGCGCGCCGGCGGGAGCCCAGAGCGAGCCCCGCCCCTTTCTCCGCCCACAACACGCAAACCACGCCCACTAAGAGATCAACTTCCTGCACCGGGCCACGCCCACAAAACAATCCACGCCCCTCGCTCTAACCACGCCCACGCTCTCTTAAGGCCCCGCCCCGGTTGAGACCCCGCCCCGGAAGTGTAGGGGCGGGGCGGCGCTGTCGCAGTGCGCGGCCGGAGGCAGCGGAGCCGCCGGCCCCGAGCGGCCGGGTCGGGCCGGGCCATGAAGGGGAAGGAGGAACGGGAGCGGGAGGGCGGCGGCGGTGCGGCCGGGCCGGGGGCCGCGGGGCCGGGAGCGGGGGGAGGCAGCCCCGAGAAGAGCCACAGCGCGCAGGAGCACAAGGAGCAGGGCAACCGGCTCTTCGGCGGCCGCAAGTACCCCGAGGCCGCTGCCGCCTATGGCCGCGCCATCGTGAGTGTCTCCCGGGCCTGGACCTCCCCGCCTTCTCCCACCACCCAGTCCTTCCTTGTTCCGACCGCCCGGTGCCCCCCTATTCCGGGCCCTGTCCTCCCCAACGATGCCCACCTGTCCAGGGCCCTGTCCCCCCCACCCCTGCGCCTCCCTACTCAAGACCCTGTCGTCGTCCCCCTCCCCCCGGGTGTCCCTCTGCCCAGGGCCCTGTCCCCTCCCAAACGTTACCGTTCTAAGGGCCCTGTGTGTCCCCTTGCCCAGGGCCCCTCACCCCCAGTATCCCCCTGCTCAAGGCTCTGTCTGTCTGCCCCCCCCTCTCCCCTCCCCCTCTGCACTGTCCCCTCCCAGAGGTCCCTGTTCTCAGGGCCGTGTTGTTACCCCAGTCTCCTCCTACCCACGGCCCCCCATAACCCTGTCCCCTCTGGTGTCTCCAGGCCGGCCCCTGTTGGCTGTAAGGCTGTGGGGTCAGGTTGCACCCCACACCTCCCTATGGAGCTGCAGCTCCCAACTTGTCTCCTCTCAGCTCAGCAGGGAGGTGGCATTCCAAGGCCGGGTGACAGCACCCTGTTGTCCCATGCCCGTCACTTTGTCACCTGGCTGCTTCCCGTGGGCAGGGAGGTGACGTGTGGTTGCCCCGTAGAACCGGAACCCGTTGGTGGCCGTGTATTACACCAACCGGGCGCTGTGCTACCTGAAGATGCAGCAGCACGACAAGGCGCTGGCCGACTGCAAGCGGGCTCTGGAGCTGGATGGGCAGTCAGTCAAGGCTCACTTCTTCCTGGGGCAGTGCCAGATGGAGATGGAGAACTACGACGAGGCCATCGCCAACCTGCAGAGAGGTGAGTGGCGGCCAGGAGAAGGCCGTCCTCATGGCGTGGCAGGGCTCTGAGAGCTGCTTTGTTCCCCACCTCCCACTGCAGCCTATAACCTCGCCAAGGAGCAGCGGCTGAATTTTGGGGATGACATCCCCAGTGCGCTGCGCATCGCCAAGAAGAAGCGCTGGAACAGCATTGAGGAGAAGCGGATCAACCAAGAGAACGAGCTGCACTCTTACCTGACCAGGCTGATCATGGCCGAGAAGGAAAGGTAACGGCAGCCCTCGTCCCACTTGACCTCCCGAGCCCCGAGGTGGGGGTGATGGGGTGTGGGACAGGAGGTGGGAGAAGGAGTGAGCTGCTGGGAGGATCTCTCAGTGCCATGAGGCTGTTGCAGCTCTGAGTGCAGCACCCCACCCCTGCAGTGTGCAGAGCCCTGGGGCTGGGTCGGCAGCAGTGTGTTCTTGTTGCTGCTGCCCTGTGCCCTCACTGCTGCCTCTGTCACAGGGAGCTGGCTGAGTGCAAGAAGGCTCAGCAAGAAGAAAATGTGGATGAGAGCCGGGGCCGTGTTCAGCTGGCTGGCATTGAGGCCAAACACGTGAGTGGCTGTGTGGGCACAGCAGGCAGGAGGGAAGCAGGACTCCCCAAAGCCTCCCTGGTGCTTCTCCCTCCCCTCCTTGGCTCCACGCGAGCTGCTGTCACGGGATTTTCATCCCCTTTGTGCGTTCTCCTATTCCCTGTGCTGTCACCCTCCTGTCCCAGCCTGGCAGCGGTGCTGCTGCTCGTGCCCTGGTGCAGCTGCATGTCCATGATTCCTCGACAGCTGTGTGATGGGAGCAGCTTGTGGCTGCCTGTAGGTCTGTGTGGTGTCCTGGAGCAGGGGACTAATCCTGGGATAAAAATAGCCCCACAAAGGATGGTTATTTTTAAGCTGGATTGTTTTTGCCACGCAGTTCGGCCGGGAGGGGTGGGAACCAGGGGCTCTGAACCTGTGGTTGGATCCCTGACCACGCTGCAGGGTTGGTCCCTTCTGTGGGCAACAAGTGCCCAGAGCAGCCACAAAGTGTGGGCTTGCTTCCTGCTCATGGAGCTCTACCCCCACTCAATGAAGATTCCTCTTCCAGGATAAGTACCTGGCAGACATGGATGAACTCTTCTCTCAGGTGGATGAGAAGAGGAAGGTGAGTGCACCCCTGCGCATGCTCCCTGCTCTCCCCAACCAGGGCCGCTTGCTGTAACCCGCTTTAGTCCCTGCTGCCAGTGTGGACTTAAATCTTCTGTCTGAGCTGATGCACTGCATGGCTGCATCCTCACCACCACCTCTCAGCCCTTTATTACTTTTTCTGCTGTGTTTGCCCAGCGCCTCCTAACCCAGCTCTGCTTCTCTCGAGCCAGAAGCGCGACATCCCGGACTACCTGTGCGGGAAGATCAGTTTTGAGCTGATGAGAGAGCCCTGCATCACACCCAGCGGGATCACGTACGACAGGAAGGACATAGAGGAACACCTCCAGGTACTGCAGAGATGTGGGCTCTTCTGCGCTGCTGCCTCCTCCCCTGGCAGCAGCGGGGAGTTTTGGGCTCAGATGCTGCACCCCACCCTCCCTGTGCTGCTGGCCTGGGGCCAGGCACGCAGTGTAACCGGTTCCTGGCCACCACCCTTGCAGCGCGTGGGTCATTTTGATCCTGTGACGCGGAGTCCCCTGACCCAGGACCAGCTCATCCCCAACCTCGCCATGAAGGAGGTGATCGACGCCTTCATCTCAGAGAACGGCTGGGTGGAAGATTACTGACGGCCGAGGGGTGATGCTGCTCCCCCCCCCCCCCCGTGGGCTCTCCCCAGCCGCAGGCTGCTCGTGCTGGGCTGGCACCATGCCTTACTCCCTGTCTGTCTGTCCCCTTCTGCTCTGGGTGCCCAGAGACCTGTCGGCAGTGCTCAGTAAGGGTCCATCGCTTTCTCCCCTTGCTGCAGAACCACAGCAGCTGGGCAGGAGCCCTGGCTGCTGGGGTGGAGGGGGGGGCCAGGAAAGGCCCGACAGTGTTATCATCACTCCGAGGGAAGGGACAGGACCCCTCCATGCTGACAATCTCCAAAGGTCACTCCCCGTGGAGCTGCCTGGGGCGAGTGCTGGTGCTCCCTGCGCTGCTCTGGCCACATCCCCTCCCCATGTACATAGGTTTTCTTCCCATTCCATCTCCTGTGGGGACAGGCTCGCTGGTTCCTGTAAATAGCCATGTGCTGGGGAGGGAGATGTTTTGTCTGCCTGTCCTGCCTTGCTCTGGAGCTTCTGGGAAACCATTGGCCCTAGGTTGGAAGGGGTGGCTGCCTGCATAAACCTTCCCCCTGCCAGCCCTGGGGCTGGGGTTCCTGGGACCAGATTCATTTTCCTTCTAACGAAATCCCTTTTGAGAAGAAAAAAACCCAACAAAACAGGAAACCACCAACCCTGCATCGGACTGAGGCTGCAGTGTGTGGGGCGGCGGCGGCGGCGTCGCTGGGTGGTTGGCCCCGCAGCCTGCCTGGCTTCTGAGCGCTCTCTGGACAGTTTGCCAATGTCATTAAAACAAAATGAAACAAAAAAAACATTCAGCAATAAATGTGAAAAGAGCTCGAATGCTTCAGGAGCCTCTCTGCAGCGGGCTGGGGAGAGCAGGGTCCACAACCCTGTTGGAGGGGCAGCTGTCCCAGGTGTGTCCTGGGGGCTTGTGCTGATGCATTTGAGCTTTTTTTGTGCCTGGGTAAACCTGAGGCAGTCCTATGGGACACCAGAGATGGGACTGGAAGGATGCGTGACTGGGCTGCAGAGACACATAGCAGCCCACTGACTGTGGCTTGGATCTGAGGGCTGTTTGCTCCTGTCCCCCTTTTGCTGCCTTGAGGTCAGTGCTGGCACCAAGGCACGGGTTCAGCCACCCCTGCACCCAGCAAAGATTGCTCCACTGCACAGCAAAGGGCAGCAGCAGCTCCCAGGCCTGACCCACCTTACCAGGATGGGCTGAGGTTCATCCCAGCTGTGGGCAACAGGGACGGTGTGACACGTGCAGCACTACATCAGTGTGTCAAGTTTAATCCAAGAGGGTGCAAAAAACCCAGTTGAAAACCACAGTTCAGGTTCTTGGTCCCAAAACCAGGGTTTGAGGGGTGGCTGTTGGCACTGCCCTGGTCCCAAGGCCACGGGATGTTCTGGGGTGAGACAGGGATGCTGGCGGCAGTCCTCAAGCACAGTGGGATGTGGGTGCCCGGCGCTACCCCAGGAAGGTGGAGATGAAGACGCTGGTGTCCAGGTTGAGCGTGGCATGCCACCAGCGGTCAGGGAAATACAGCACCTGCAGGGAGAGCACAGCAAGAATGCCTGGGGGGCTGTTGCAGGGGGGGGCAGCCCTGTGCCCAGCTGTGCTTCACACAGCAGGGTGAGGAGGGCACGGAGCCACTGCAGGACTCACCTCCCCAGGCCGGATGGTGCACTCCAGCGGGCGCTCCTCCGGCGGCAGCAAGGGGTAGGTGTGCTGGAGCCAGGCCAGCGTGGTCTCATTGGGGTGGAAGTGGGGTGTTTTATCAGGTGGGTAAAGGAACCAGCGCTGGAAGGAAGGCAGCACTGGAAGGCTCAGCCTTCAGTGATCCCTCAAAGCACTCCTATTTTCCCTGTGGGCAGTGCTTACCTTCCTGCCAAAGATCACCTCGGAGTAACCGGGGCCGTGCCAGTGGAAAGGAACACCAGAGCCTGAGCCTAGAGGGGGAAATGCGTGCTGTGCCAGCCCTGAGCTGCCCGCACCCCACAGCCAGCCCAGCACCCACCTGCGATCCCAAAGCTGTAGGCTCCGCTGGTGCCTGGGATGCGGAAAGGCGGTGGCACGTAGTGCTGGAAGAGGGATCCCCACTCGGTGAAGTTGTTGTCCCCGAAGAAATAGAGGGTGTCTGGGGGTGGGGGGGTGGTGAGAGCACAGAGCCATGAGGAGCAGTGAGGGATGGGTGCTGGAGACGGATATGTGTAGGGGCTGTGCTACCCACCGCTGCCCAGTGCTGCTGGGTCCTGTGGCTTCAGGAGCCGCTCTATGTACTCCTGGAAGGGGACATCCACTGCGGGCAGAGGGACAGCTCAGGGAGCTGCGGGGACAGCAGGGTGGAGACAGACCAGCCCCCTCCGTGCCCTCACCTTTGCGATAGGAGTACGTGTTGGCCGTGCTGAGGCGCACCAGGCGCTCCCCGTAGGCAGCCAGCAGCTTCTGGCGAGTGCAGAGAGCCTGGAAAGCCTGCAGGCCAAATCACCACCAACCCCGCTGCCACTGCTGACCTCGCTGCCACCCAACCCAATGTCCCCGTCGGCTCCCAGCACTCACCGAGTTGTCGGTAACCCCGCGGAGGATGACGGGCCGGGAGAAGGCGAACCTGGCAGAGAGCAGCGCGACCGAGGGGGGTTCCCAGCGGGCACCGGGAGCTGAACCCCCCCCCGAGGACACCGGGGCTGCCCCTCTCACCCGGCTCTCTCTCCCCCACCCCCACGCCGGAGCCGCCCGTACCGCTGCAGGAAGAGCGCGGGGCTCACGGAGCCGTCGGTTCTCTCCACCGTGCACCGCTGCTCCTCCGGCACATCGCCCGCCTGCCTGCAACGGGAGCGAGCTCAGAGCCGGCCCCGGTAGCAGCAGCAGCAGCCGCAGCATGCTGCCTTACCGGCCGCCCTTACCAGCCGCCCGCACCGCCTGCGAGCTGGGCCCGGGCCCAGGCCAGGGGAAGGAGCACCGCCAACAGCCGCCGCGCTGCAGCCATGGCAGCATCCCCAGGACTACAGCTCCCAGCATGCACCGCGCCGCCCCCGCGCTACGGCGTCCGGTAAGGGTCATACCTTAAAAGGGCAACGCATTAAAAGGGCCACAGCTGCACCCGGGGGAGGTGGGCCCCACAGGGTGTAAAGCAACAAGAAGAGCCGCGCTCAGCTTTGGGTTTAATTCAGTACAAAATGGCTGCGCCCAGAAATAAATACAAAGAGAGGGGTGGAAGGGTTGAAGGCTGCATCGCCGCAGCAGAAGCCTCCCAGCACTGCCTCCTGTTCCCCAGCCCCACGGTCCTGCTGCCCCCGTGCTGCTGTTGGGCTCAGGTGTACTCGCAGAGGTGGCCGCAGCCCGCCGGGCAGTGCGAGCTGGTCTCCAGCCACTTCATGATGTGCTGCAGGTGGCCGCCGTGGCTGCAGCCCTGGCACCAGACAAAGAGCCCCTTCACCACGTGGTGGCACACGGCGCACATGCTGGCACACTGCCGACACCTGCGCCGGAGAGAAGGGGTGAGTAAGGAGCCCGACCCTGTGCCCTCCCATCCACCTGGTCCCCCTCGCTGCCGTGCCCTCACCTGTCACAGATCCAGCCCCTGTTGCTCATGGGCCGCTTGCAGTTGCTGCAGTTGATGTGGAGGGTGGTGGAGGCTTGGTTGAGGCAGTTGATGGCGCGGCAAGTGCTCAGCTTGATCACCTCATTGGAGATGTTCCAGAGCTGGAAGCGCTGCAGCAGGTCGATGTAGGAGGTGTACCAGTGCTCCTGGGGATGAGTGCACACAGCTCAGTGCCAGCTCCCCACCACCATCCCAACCCCAGCACCAAGAGGCAGAGTTTCAGCTTGGCCCCACATCAGCAAGCTGCTGCACCAGCGCTGCAAAGAGCCTTCCAGAAAGGGACTCAGATTAAAAGCAGTGAGGAAAAGGCAGAGGGCACCCACACCAGGGGCAGCAGAGGGGCTTCCTTTGGGTACCTGGGTCTGCTCATCGATCTCCTTGCGGATTCGGTCTCCCAGCACAATGAGGACAGACACGGCTGTCTGCACGTCCCCCTGCTCGGCGTAGAAGAGCAGTGTGTCACGCACGATGGGGTTGAAGAAGTCGGAGGGCAGGCGGTTCTCGTAGAGCGAGTGGGAGATGGAGATGAGGGAGAAGGACTCCACAGGTGTCAGGGACACCGTCTCGGCCTCATTGCCACTGACATGGGGGGAGTCAGCCTTGTCCTGCAGGTGGTCCAGAGCTGACGGGTTGTCTACGATTTCATGGCGCAGGGGAAAGGCTTCCTGGGGAAGGCTATACTCCTGCTCTTCTGCTGCAAGGAAAGCCATGGAGAATGAGTACAGAAGGACAAGTGAAGATCAAGCTGGATGGCCAAAGGACAGGAGCAGCTCTGGCTCACCGTGTGGGTTCTCGTGGTCCATCATATACAGGTCATCTTCATCCGCCTCCACGTCTCCCAGCAGGTAGTCTGCAGGGACATCGCTGCCCTCTGTCTCCTCATTGTCTGTGTGCCCAGGGAGAGAGAAATCAGCACATCCCCTTTGGCCACTGGAGGATGCACATCCCATGCACAAAGATCAGCAAACCCCCGTTACAGGATACACGGATATACACGGATACATTCATCCCTTTCTCCAATACCAGAGCCACCTATGGCCGGGACTGTGCCACCAGTGATCACCTGAGGAACAGCCTCAGGACATGGACAGTGCCCACCCCATAAACGTTACCCTCGTTGTTGATTAGGGTAGAGGAGGAATCCATGAGGATATTTTCCGTGCGGCTTTCTCCTTTGCTGCGATCCAGCCTCGACTCACTGCCCAGCCCGGAGGGGATGTCCTTCAGGTTAAAGCTGCAAGAGAGGCCACTTGCTTAATTTAAAAGTCACAGCATACAGACTGGCTGTATGTCTCCAGCTGGCATTTCAAAAAGACACGGTAATTTTGCTGAGGGCAAAGTCAGCTGTCCCCACATTATAACTTAAAAACCTCAGTCCACCACAGTCGTTAGCACAGCCTTTTCTCCCTGTCTGGCATCTCTGTGCACCCATCACAGAGGCGCCTACAGAGGTTTCCTTAAGCATCTTCAGAGCTGAGCAGACACTTGACTCCATTTCTTGATGTTTACGTTCAGCTTAGAAGTGGGTAAATAAGAGCTGCCTGTCTGCATGATGCTTTATTTGTTATGCATCACTGCTCACGGGCTCTACCAGGACAGAAAAGGAACTGAAAGGAGCTGACACAGAGCCACGCTTTCCAGTCTGGATCTGCAGTTTTGAGGTGATGGCAGTGACCTGTCTGGCTGCAGAACTTGGCTGGTAGCAGGGCAATGTTTGAAGTTATTGGAGTCTTTGCTGCTCATCCTGGGAGCCCAGCCTTTCAAGGTCTAAGAACTAATTAGGAGCCCTCACACCTCGCTTTCATATGTCATTTGGAAGAAGAAAAACAAGTTTTCCTGCTTCATCAGCACGCAATGAGGTTCCAAACCCCAGGAACTATCGACAGAGAGGAGCTGTCCTCTCCCTTCTGAAGAGGGAGACCTCTCTGATTGCAGCAAGACTCTGAGAAAGGGCGGGGGGGGGAAGGTTCTGCATCCCCAAACCCCATCACAGCCAGCTTCATACCCTGTTTCAGCCAGAGGAAACAACAGCAGAAGCCCACAAGGCTTGAGGCCAGGCTGGCCCTCTCTTCTCACACCTACACGGGCAACAGCTGCACTCGGATGACACCATCCTACTTAGCAGCATGGGACTGAGGCTGGGGCTCTGCTCTGCTGCTTGTGGAGCTGCTCTCTTACCTGTTCATGAGCGGGAGAGTGGTGCTGCCCTTCCCCATGCTGTGGTTGAGGTTGGTGGATGACACGGTGCCAAGGCTGGAGTAGATGATCCGGAGCATTGTCCACGTTTGAGCCACCTGTGTGTGAGAGCCGCAATCAGACTTCACCTCTTAAAAAGCAGCACCTGACACCCATCATCTGTCAATCTACCAAGCCAAAAAAGCCCATGGGGACATCAAGTTTCTGGGCACAGGAGGAAATCTGTGCTTGCTGTACGCAATGGCACTACAGATCCATGCTAGGGCTGAGTGAAACCTTCCGAGGACAGCTGCAGGGCAGAAAAGGGACAGAGGGACCAAACAGCAGAGCCAGGGCCTCCACCCATGCTCACCTGGTTGCGGTCCAAGCCCTTGGCCACCTTGGCATTGTGGTCGCAGAGCTCAGCCAGGGGCCTGCCGGCCAGTGCGTACTGCTTGGCAGTGTGCACAAACCAGTCCATGCTGCCACTCTCCACGTCCGTCTCGAAGACGCTGAGGGCACTGGAGGAGGAGATGTACTCAAACTGCTCTGTGGGGTCCAGCTTGCGCTTGAAAAAGATGGGGTGGCGGCGGTCCCCGATGTAGGGCTTGCGGTTGGAGTCAGAGGAGATGAGACTTTCCTTGGCTGCAAAGGCCAGGTCTCCATAAAGGCTGTAGCACAGCCCCTCGGGGTTGGCCCGGTCGATGGGCTGGCTGGCATCCTTGAAGATGTGCTGGTAGAGGGTGCTGTCTTTGGAGCCGGACAGGAGGAAGTAGGGGTCATGGAGGTGACGCCACACGATGCCCGTGGTGACGTCCTTGTGCTCCTCAAACATGGCAGAGGGGATGAAGGGGCGCCGCACGTCCCAGACGTAGATGTTGTGGTCCACCATCATGGAGCAGGTGGCAATGTGGTGCTTGCACTCCGGCCTCCACTTCACCCGGGCTACGGAGGCGATGGTCTGCACGCAGTAGATCTCCTTTGCCCGCGTGGTGTTCATGTCCCAAACCTTCACCATCTTATCCCGGCCACCTGTTGCCAGCCAGCCCCTGTGAGAAGGATGAAGGAAGATGATGACACACCGGACAGCGGGACGGCTGGTGCCCTCAACACAGATGTACCCATGTGCCGGGACATGGGCGAGCCTTGTCCACACCACGGGAGGCAGCCGGGCTGCAATCACATCCTCCCACACATTGACCTAACACCTCTGCTCTCAAACAACGAGGTCAGACAGCACCTCTCCCTCCTGTCTCAGAGTAAGGCATGAAACCATGCTCATCTGACAGGCTCCCAGCTTCCCCTAACCCCTTCTCCATCCTCAAGAAAACTCGTTTCCATCTTCCAACACCAACGCAAGAAAGAGGCTGGGGTCAGACAGCCTGCTCTGCTCTGGAAAGCCCCAACCTATTTCTAAGGCTCTCCGCTGCCAAGGTTGAGCAGCTGGCAGGGCCTGGCTCCATAACCCACCGGTCCTCGGGGTGCCAGTCGCAGCAGAAGACGGGGCCGTTGTGGGCTGTGAACATCCTCTCATAGCGGTCGGGCCGGCGGATGTCCCACAGCTGCACGTTGCCGTTCTCAAAGGTGGCAGCAAAGGTGAAGTAGTCGCGGATGCTGAACTGCACATCACGCACACTCTCCGACTGGCCTGAGCGGGGAGAGAAGTTGAGGTGCAGTGGGACACAGCTCCAGCAGTGCTAACAACTAAGAACTAAAAAACCTCAGCAGTATTGCTGCTGGGAGAGACACGGAGTCCCCCAGCCCTGAGAAGAGGAAAGGAGGGCCCAATGCAGTCCCAACTAAGCCCACACTGAGCAGCCAAAGCCTCTCAGCTCCCTTCCTGCCTGCTCCAAGCACAGGTCTTACGCTCGACCCTCCTCATGGTTCTGGGCAAGCACAGGGGCAAGCAAGAGATTGGGCTCATACCAGAGAAGGTGCTGACAGAGTCCTTCTTGCGCAGGTCAAAGCACTTCATGTAGCCATCCTGGGAGCCGCTGAGCAGCATGTACACCTCTGTGGGGTGGAAGCAGACCTTGTTGACAGTGCGCTTGTGCTCGGTGAACAGCTGGTCCTGCTTATTGCGGGACGGCTTGCCCAGGTTCCAGGTGACCACCACGCCGTTGGTGGCGGCGGTGGCCAGCAGGTTCTCATCCATCTGGTGCCACACCACATCGGCGCAGCTGAAGTTCAGCGAGGGCTTGCGGCCCACACGGAGGTTCAGCTTCTCCACAAACTGCTCCTCTTCGATGGAGTAGATCTTGAAGATGTTGCGGCCGGCCACCACCACCTGGGCTGCGTCGCGACACACGCTGATGGCGTTGGCAGGAGCGTCCAGGTGACAGAACATGGTGCGCCCTGTCAGGGTGTTGCCCCCCAGGGCCGTGCTCACCCTGGCCATCTTCTCCATGGCCGTCCTTGGCGCAGGGTCCCCTCTCCGGGAGCGGGCTCGGAGGCTGGCAGCCCCGCAGGCTGCATCCAAGCCCCAGCGGCCGCCCCGCGTCCCCTCAGCCAGCGCTGGTCAGGGGCGGGCACGGCTCCGGGATGTTCTGGGTTTGCATCAACTGCGTGGGAGGCAGAAAGGCCAAAACTCGCTTGGTACCTGTGAGGAGAGAGACAGAGCTCATGCCAGGCTCACTGACCGCCCCTTGGGGTGCTCCCCAGGGGCTCCCTGCTAGCCCTGTGTGTAGGAACAGCTCTCTATGGGGCCACAGACTGCTGTGGGACACAGAGACTGCCTGGAGAGCTCCCCCCAGCCCCACTCCCTTCAGCCGGGCCCCCTGAGCCCCTCAGAGCCTGCGTTTACCTCATCTCAGGTCTTGCTGTGGCCCACAGCCCCCCTCAGAGCCCCTCCATAGCCCCCACAGGGCCTGCTCCAGGCCTCAGAACCCTCTCTGAGTCCTTCAGGGCCTGCCAAGGCCTGTTGCCACCCCACAGCCTCCTCCGAACCCCCTCAGGGCCTACCCCTACCTACAGCTCCCTCAGCGCCCCCTCAGGACGCTCCCGGAGCCTGCTGTCACCCTCCACGCACCACAGGTTCCCCCCTCAGAGCTTCCCATCGCCCCCCGTACCGCAGCGCGCAGCCCCGCCGGCAGCACGGGCCCCGCCGGCCCAGCCGGCCTACGCCCCGCCTCCCTCCGCTAAGCCCCGCCCCTTCCGCCGCCACGGAAGGGAGCACCACCCCTTGCTAGGCCACGCCCCCCAACAAAGACCACGCCCCTTTAGGCAGGCCACGCCCACAAAAGCGTCGGAGCGCGGCGGGCGGGGCGTGTTGGGGAATGGGGGGCACGGTGGGGGAATGGGGGTGCGCTGGGGGATACAGGAGCTATGGTGGGATGTGAGGGCGTGCTGGGGGTTATGGGGAAGCATGGGTGCTATGGGGGGACTCTGGAGGTTTGGGGGGCTCTGGAGGTGCATGAGGGGATATGCGGGGCACTGGGATACACCGGGAGAGATGGGTGGCTCTGGGACGTACCTGGGGGTGCAGCGGGGTATGTGAGGGGGTACAGTGAGATATGGGGGTACGCTGGGGGATATGGAGCCTACAGGGGGCTGGATTCAAAGCTGGGGATGTGGGAAATGTGGAGAGAGCTGGGGGTGTGCTGGGAGATATGGGGAGACGCGGGCAGGGGAATGTGGGGGGGGTCACGAGGGTACACAGGGGATATGGGGTTATGGGAAAGTACGGTAGGTGGGCTGGGGGACATGGGGAGGCATTGGAGATATGGGGGCACACTGCAGCTTAGGCATACGTGGGGGATATAGTGGTGCACTGAGAGGTTTGGGGAGATGAAGGATGTTGGGCTGCACTGGAGATAGGGAGGAATTGGGGTATGAGGGTACACTGGGGGTTGTGGGGGTGCACTGTGCCACAGCGGTATGTGGGGGTGGATGAACAGGAGGTGGGTTTGCAGGAGGATGGGGCACACTGAGGGGGTGCACTGCAGGGGGTGCTGATGTGGGACCAGCTCTGCTGGCACCCCCAGCCCAGGGCACCCTCAGACCCCACTCCTACCTCACCTGTGGCTTTGCTCCCCACTTCCATCTTCCTCTGGGGGCTGCACCCGCTCAGCCCGGTCCCGTGAGGAGGAGTCCCTACACATATCCCCGCCTGTCCCCTTTGGGTGCCCGGCACCCACTTCCCATAGTGACGTGCTGGCAGTTTTAGGGGTGTCACCCTGACCTGGTGCACCCCAGCCCTCTTTCAGGGCCAGAACCTCGGGTTGTTTTGAGACCAGAAGTGGGAGTTTTGGACAAAGGAGCCAGCGGAGGCGGCGGGTGGTGCAGCAGTTCCTTCCCGGCCGTTACAAAGGCAAAACAACCCGAAAGCGTGTCCGTGTCCGTGCCCGTGTCCGTGCCTATACCCCGTGCCGGCTCAGCCCCCAGCTCCCATCACTTGGGGCACCCCGAGGTGCTGGCTGGGCCCTGCAGTGGGGCAGTTTGGTGGCATCCGGGCGATGGCTTTAGGTCTGGAAGAAGCGGCGTTGCATCCCGAGGTGACGTCCCCCCGCCTTTGCTCGGCGTCCCTGCTGTCCCCGTGCCACCTGCGAGCCGCAGCGGGGCACAGGGCCGGACCCCCAGCCCCATGGGGACAGTGGGACCCATCCCAGCCGGATGAATCACCTCTGGACATAGAGTGGCCACAGTGGCGATGGCCCCACATCCCTCCATGTTCCCCAGGCAGTAAGGAGGTGACAGCCCCTAGTAGCAAGGGGATATTGCCCCACTGACCCCAGTGGAAATGGGGCACAGTGATGTGTTGGGGAGGGGGAGGGAGGCCACAGCCCAACTGGGAGAGCTGTGCGGAGGGGCTGGGTGGCAGCAGGGTGGCGGGTGCCACTTGTCACTGTCCCCCCTGCTGTGCCACGAGACTGAAGCAAGCGAGCATGCGAGGGTGGAGGAAAGCATCCTATGGATGGGCAAGGGGGGACGCACAGCACGGGGGGGGTCAGCTTGTTTCTCCCATCCGGGGGTGCCCATGGCTCTGTGCAGGGGGTCCCGGGCTCCCGTCCGTGCAGCACCCATGGGTGCCAAAAAGCAGGGATCTCCTCTCGCCGTGCCTAGGCCCCTCTGTGGCTGTGAGGCAGGGGCAAGTGGGGGGGTGCTGGCATCCAGGACATCGAGGCAGGGGCTTTACATGTGGGTCAGTTGAATGGGCAGCGTCTTTTGCACCCCCCCTAATCCTGCTGACGGGAAGAAATAGGTTGGGTGCCGTCACAGCTGGTTTTAGGGGGGGCTGGTCCTCATCAGGTGGGCGTTACTCGATGACCATGCAGCAGGGCAGGTGCTGGGAGAAGTACTTGAAGAGCTCTGGGGTGGCTCCAGGGCAGTTGGTGAGCTCCAGCTCCTCCAGATCCTGCAGCTGTACCAGCCCCGAGAGGCCCGTGGTGGTCAACAAGGGGCAGCCTGCAGGTGGACAATGTCGCTATCACCATGGTGTTCCCATCCTTGTCCCCATCCCCATCCCCTTCCCTGTACCCCCGTGTGGGTGCCACAGGACTTGAGGTTCCCTGGGCTGCAGGAACGCTGCTGTGATGGGGGTCCTCATTTCTGTTCCCAAGAACTGGCCTTGTCCCCATTCCCAGACACCCCCAGCCCCACGTCACCTCATGCACAGGTCTCACCAGCAAGAGATAGGAGGCGTAGGCTGCCCATGCCCAGGAGGTGCTTCAGGCCAAAGTCCTGCACCTGTAAAAGAAACAGGAGTGGGACCAGGATGAAGACAGGCAAAGGTGCCAAAAATGGGTTACAGCACCCATGGATCCTGAGGCTGAGTGGGACAGGGTGGTGGGACTGATGGAGTAGGGTGGTGGTGGAGCAGTATGTTGGGTTAGAGTAACGGAGTAGAGGAATGCAATAGGGTGATGGGATGTGGAAGCAGAACATGGTGGTGGGACATGACAGTGGGGCAGGGTGATGGAATAGGGGATGGGACACTATGATGGAGCTGAGCCCTGCTGAGCCTACATGTGCCCCCATCTTTCCCCATATTCCCGGTCCCACATCACCCCTCTGCCCAGGGCTCTGCAGCAGACTCATGGCAGCACCCTGATTTCCCATCCCATCCCAGCCCGATACCACCAGCAGTGTGGGCACATCCATGGGCTACCAGTGTGGGCAGCCCAGCTCTAGTTCTCCCCTACCTGGCAGCACCAGCGCAGATAAAGGCTCCGCAGGGATGACATGGTGGACAGGTAGCTGAGACCAGTGTCAGTGATCCGCACACACCTGTGGAGACATAGGACAAGCAGATGACCCCAGCCCATGGCCACCTCGCTGCACCCACCACCCTTGGCATGATCCCGTACCTGTCGAGCACCAGCTCCTCCAGCTTGTGCAGGTCACAGGCGATGTACTCCAGGGCCATGTCGGTGATGCGAGGGCACCAGGACAGGTCAAGGCTGCGTAGCTTGCGCAGGTTCTCGGCTACCAGCTCCACGCCGTCATCTGTCACCTTGGAGCAGCCTGAGAGGCTGAGGACGCTCAGGTTGGGCAAGCTGTGCACCATGTTGACCACGCCATGGTTGGTGATCTCCCAGCAGGAATTGAGGCGCAGGGTGTGGGTGGTGTAACCCTGCTTGGCGGTGAAGTAGGCGAGAGCCGTGTCCGTCACGTGGTAGGCTTGCAGGTTGAGCTCGGCAAGGTTGGGCAGGAGCTGCGAGATGGCCGCGATGGCATCATCAGCCACGTTGATGCAGTCGCTGACGCTCAGCGCTGTGATGCGGGCATTGAGGCTCGACCACAGCCCGGCCTCCGTGAAGTCGTTGCAGCCCGACAGCTCCAGCCGCACCACACCCTGCATCTGCTCCAGCATCACCTGGCCAAGGGCAGCACAGAATCAGAGAACCATAGAATCCTAGAATCCTAGCACCACTGAATATCCTGAGTTGGAAGGAACTCACAAGGATCGCCGAGTCCAACTGCTGACTCCACACAGGGCCACCCAAACCTTATGTTTGAGAGCACTGTGCCAACACTTCTTGAACTCTGGCAGCTCGGTGCCATGACCACTGCCTTGGGGAGCACGTTCTATTCCCACCACCCTCTGATAAAGAACATTTCCCTAAGTCCCGAGATGACCCTCCCCTGATTCAGCTCCATGCCATTCCCTCATCGCTCATCAGGCATCATCCCATCACTCTGCCTCTTCCCACCGACCAGCCACAGCCTCACACAGCTGCTCCTTCCTGGAAGGGAAGGGTAAAAGCTGTAGGTGCTCCCATGGGTGATGGGGATAAACATCCTTCCCCAAAATCTTGGGAGAGCAGCCTTGCACCCTCCTGGATCCCAGCCCACGAACAGAGGGACGAGTAGGGTGATGATGCTGCGTGCCTGCTGATGACTGGGAGGTGGGCCATACCCTTTGTGGGGAAGGAGAAAGCTCTCGCTGATACGGAATGTAGCATGTTTGTTTTCAGGTGCTGTTGTGCTTGTGGATTGACACATCTGGACATGTTGTGCCAAAGCCTGGGAGCACTGCCACATGGTGGGGAATCAAGCATTGTCCCCCAAACCTGGCCTCCACCCTGGGTGCAAACAGACTATGGAGACAGCACTGGGGACATCCATGGGGACATCTCTTCAGGGCAATCCATGGTGCCACCTTTCTGACATCTAACCCATCCCCAGTCCCTGGCCACCTCACCGGTGCTGAGGCCACCTACCTCCAGCCCTGCATCCGTGATGGTTGACCTTTTAAGGCTCATAGACTTGACCCCCTTCTTGGACAAGGGGTAGTTGTCAATGAACTCACAAATGTCCAGGTCAGAGACGCCCACGAGGCAGAAACCGTCAAAACCCCGCACAGCAAAGCCCTGCAGGCTGACAAACTCCTTCTCGCCACCAGGCAGGACGTTGTAGAGCTCTTTGGTGTGCAGGACAGGTGTCAGACCCACCCAAAACTTGGGTTGGTAGAGCACTCGCCGCCATGCCTTGCACACCTGTGCCAACACACACTTCTCGCACGCCGAAAAGTACCAGAAGAGGCGGTTGAGGATCTTCTCATCCACCACCAGCTGCCTCTCTGAGGGTGAACCGGGCAGCCGTTCTGGAGAGGGATGCTCGGAGCCTGGAGTGGCCTCACTCGAGTTCAGTGCCACCAAGGAGGTGCCGGGAGGGGATGAGACGCCAGCCAGAGCGGCCAGAGAGAGCGGCGAGGCCAGGCTGGGGACGGGCAGGTCGCTGCGGGGGGTTAAGGCTGGGCTGAGGATGGCAGGCACGGAGGAAGGCTGGCACAGGCGGTTTTTCACGGCGGGGGTGCCTTTGGTGATGCTGGCAGAGCCAAGGCCGTTGGGCTGTGTGGGGATCTTTACCAGTCCATTGCGAGGCAAACATGGGGGCTTGGTGTCGCCGTTTCTCGGGTTCGACATCTTCCACGGGTCTCTCTGCAATACAGAAGGGTGGTAAGCAGATTTAGGCCAGCACTGGGCTCACTGGGATGCATGGCTTGGGTGACAGAGACCACACGATGCCATGCTGTTCAGTGAGCCCGTGCCAAGCGGGTGCCATGGCTTGTAGTGGCACTGCATCAAAAGAAGCCAATAAATATTTCAGTTGCAGCCAGACAGACTTTCAAATGGCTCTGCCACACCCCACCATGCATTATTAATCACATTTCCCTCTATAAATACAGAGGTGAATAATTGATGGGGGCTTGCCCTCCCCCCCTCCCCCCCCCCAGCCAGTGCCTGGCACAGTGCCCCAACAGTGTCAGAACCATCCTGCTAACACCCTGTGCCCCAGCATACAGCGTTCACCCAAACCAAGCCCTGCCAAAGGACTAGGTTCCCATCTCATTTAGGGCCCAGCTTGAGATGAAGCCAGAGGAGGCTGGGCTTCCAGAACATCCATGGGCATGGGAGGAGCTGGAGCCTGCAGAAATGGAGCCCAGGGGGATAAGAGAGACAGAGTTGTCACTCACAGGTCCTGAGGGACAGGGACTGCTCAGTGACAGCCATGCCTGAGTGGCACATTAGCTTGTGCTTGCTAATGGGACCTGAGGACACAGTCACCAGCTCCCCCTCAGAGCCACAATAAAAGCTGAGAGTAAAGTGAGAAAATACTTTGGATAGCTGAGCCCTGTAGGAGGGGGGGCTGGCAGAAAGGAGACAGGAGGTGGTAGTGGCCATGTCCCTTTCTGCCCCCAGGGAGGTGACTGAAGGCACCAAGAGAGCAGAGTGTTGGCTGGTGAGCCACACGTGTTGCTGGTGGCCCAGATATGCAGGCTTTGGGGCTGTCCCACCCTGGAGACAATGCTGGCCTAAGCCAGCCTCTACGCTGCACCCCAGCAGTCCCACAATCCCAGGACACAGCTGGAGATCTCCCTGCTGCCCCCAGCCCATTGCTCCAACTCTCCCATCATCTCTGTGCCCTGCTGCACCAGCCAGAAGGGGAGCAGCCCCCTGAATTGAGAGCTCAGGAACCCCCCACCAGCATGGTGAGGCTGAACACCAGCTTTCTCCCAGACTTTGCCCCACTCTTTTAGGGCTAGTTTTCTGCCCATTCACCCTGCAGATGGGAAGCAGTTGGAGGTGAAGCCTCTCGCCTCCCCACAGCAGCCCAGCACAGTGGCATTGGCACCGCCAGAGCCCATCCTCCGGGAATGGATCTGGCCCTGAGCAGACAGCCTGACGCCACTTCCCACTTGGATACGGCCTCTGCTGCCTTCACTTACACTGCCCTATAGAGGGTTTGGGCCTCGGATGCTTGACTAAATTTGCTTGAAAGCAGGAGAAGAGGAGGGGTAAAAGGAAGAAACTTAAAACCGGCAGCTCCGAGGTTGGCAGCAATTAGGGAAGCAAACAGAACGTGCACCAGGGTGTCTAACACAGCACTACAACACAAATCAAAACAGATAATTACCGCACAGCACAGAAGGGCTGTCGCTCCGGCACAGAGCCCACAGTGAGAGCAATTCACCGTGCAGGCTGCCTTTGGGGAGAGGTCAGGTGGTGGGAGAGGGGCAGCCTCTGGTCTCCAGACGTTGGAAGGCAAGCCAGGGCTGGGGGCTCCCACAGGGGACAGCCATGGGAGGAGACGAATGCTGACAATCATCAGACTGTAATTCAGCCAGAGGGAGGTGTTGGCAGCAGTTACAACCAGCTCAGAGTGAGGTTCACCCTCAAGGCAGGGCTTGGGTGGTGGACTTGGTGGCTTTCACAGTTCTGCCTTGGGAAGCTGAGCTAGCTCCCCCTGCTCCAGGCACTGAAGCTGCCTGTCTGGCTTACAGATATCCCAAACCATGAATGAGCTGGGAAGTCACTTCAACTAGAAACACAAACAGGGATGGAAGCCTTCTGGGCAAAGGTAGGTTTCAGGCAAGGATAACAGGAAGCTGGGCAGGCAGGGATATGGCTGTGTCCATCCAGGCTTACTGTACATGACTGCATCTCTCTGCGAAAACGGACAACCAGGGATTCTATCAGCCTGAAAGCACCAGGACTTTGCCTGGAGAAGAGAGCATCTTGGAGATGGTGGCAAGGATCACAGGCTGGGGAGGATTGTTGGCTTAATAATCACTTCTCCACTGCCTCTGGAGTTGCCCCCTCACTGCTACAGAAAAGCCCCCAGCAGCAGCCCTACAGGCTCCTCTGGCCTAGAGGGGAGGCCACATTGCTCCATTGTACAAAGTGCAAGTACTCCATCCTTCAGAGCTTCTGTGCACTGGGATACATGGAGCACACCATGCCCTGCCCCAGGCCCTTCCTCTAATGCACAGGCACAGCCTTGGGAAAGTCAGTACAGAATCCTGCCCTCTTAAGCCCCAGTTTTGGCACCTTTGTCTCTTCTGATGTTCCCGCAGTTCTGCAGATATCTCCACATATTTGTTTTTTGCTCTTACTCCAAAGCAGAGAAAGAGCAGAGGTTTGATCCTCCGTCCTCTCTCAGAAGGAGTGTTAAATGCTTGATATAACCATCCTTACTCTGGGACTTAACAAGAAGGACTCAGCTTCAGAGACCCTCGTGCAAGCCCCCTCTGCTCTCGCAGGCCTCACGAGGGAGGTGTCTGCCATCTGTACCAAATCTCAGTCCACAGCGGGAGGAAACCTGACAAAAGCAAAGGGCACATTCTTTTAGTCTCCCAAATTCATTCCAGGGTGCACATTTCACAGGAAATGTCACTGCAGAGAAATCGCTCCATTCATGAGGGCTTTCTCATCCACAATGAGTGATGATGCAGTGGTGGGGGGCGGAATTGACGCAGGAAGAGAGAAGAAAGAAGGGGGTCTAAGAGTGTGTCACTACAAACATTACGCGGACGATGAAGCTGGGAAGGATTAGACAAAAGTACCCAGGAAGAGAGCACTCGTCCAAACCATTGGAGGGTTTACTGTCTGCATGTGGTAACGATGAGGAATGAGAACCTATAGACACAGGTGGGGTGGACAGTCACCTGCTAGTTCCACCCCTGTGTATGTATGGGCTCACTCTGCCCAGGCTGTGGCAGAGATGCAATGGGTCAGTCTGAGGTCCATCTGCATTCAGATTGGAGGGCCACTGTGGGCTCTGGGCCATCGGGGCAGCTCAGGGGACACCGGAGACTCAGGGCTGGCAGGGCTCGGTGGTTCATGGAGAGCGACAGGGGCCGAGGCCGGGCAGCCCCGTTCAGCACTGCGGACAGAGATCCTGGCGGCGGTCAGCACAGCTCCCCTTCCCGTTCAGCACCGCGGACAGCGATGACAACAAACACGCTCCCTTCAGCACCATGGACAGCGACACCGGCCCCGCTCAGCGCGGCGTGGGCGGCCTGCCCTGCAGAGCACCCTGCAGAAACACCCCTCAGAACGGCCCGAGAGACCCCTACCGCCTTTGCTGTCCCTAGTAATGCCCCCCTTCTTCCTCACCACTCCCTGTGAAGCCCCCCCTGTAGCCCCACCAGGTCCCTGTGAAGGGCTCCTGCTGCCCTGCTAGCCTCCCGTGCAGCCTTGTTATTGCAGTGCCAAGAATCCAAGGCGGATGCAAAATTATTTCTGTAGAGCTACTGCTTCAGTGACAGAGAGCTGCTCGGCAGCAAGCAGCCATCGCTCACGGCTTCCTGCACGCACACACACACACACACAAACAGATATGCTTGGACACACGTACACGCACACACATCAGAGCCCTAGGGGCTGGTGGATGCACCTTGCATGAGCCTCGATATGGAGATGCACATATACATTCACATATACACACACAAACAGAGATAAGCGCATGCACACACACACTCACGCAGGGTTGCATCAGCTGAATTCATTAGCCCATCTATTTTTACTAATGCAGCAAATCAAGTTGCTCTACAGGCAGAGAAAACACACCCGAGACCCAACGCTGTGGCAGAGCACACAGCCAAAGCTTTTGTCCAGCAGTCTCAAGGGTAACAGCTGCCCAGAACCACCAACTGTGCACAACAACCCCAACCAGCAGCAATGCCATGCTGGCTCTTGCTTTGGGGGCTGAACCTGAAGACCAAAGCACATGGTAGAAATAAAGATATCCCTCTGTTAAGATTGCCTTCCCCAACAGTGCTCAGCAGTGTGCAAGCTGTCTCTTGCTCCGACTGCATCAGCTCAGCCCACTGTCTGTGCAGTGTGCAGTCAGGGGGTATATGCATGGCTGTCCTCTCAGCATGCTTGCATCACCTTGGCAATGCAGAGGAGGCACAGAATCCCCCAAAGAGCCCCTTACTCCCCTAGAGATGAAGGGGCAGCCGGTGTGTTTAGGTGCAGAGGCTGCCTGTACCTGTGCATGTGTATGTGTGCACATGTGGATCAGAGCTCTGCAGCTCAGGACTCACACAAATCAGCTGGGAGAGAGGCTCAAAGCACAGCTCCAAACTCAGCACTGTGTATTCCACTGCAGCACGAACCAGGTGGGGAAAAGACCATCTTCTGATCTCTGTCGCTTGGCCCAGAGACCTGCTTGTGTGATGGGAGCTGGGAAACTCCTTCCTAGGATTATCCTGAGAGCACCTTGAGAGACTAGAGACATGAGTGCAGCTCTCCTGCTCCTCTCCCAGCTCCTAATGATGTCAGTGAGCTCATTCCACTGTGCAGTAGACAAAGGGGCTCATGGGGTCCTGGGAAAACACCCAAAGGCCAAAGTTTCCCACAGCAGGCAGTAGAGTCCCCTCTGGCTGCTGCACACTCTTCCCATGTTCTTCCCAGAGTTTGTCACTTCGGTGTGATCCAAGCCCGGGTGGGAGGTGATGCTGGCCCCACTCTATGCCAGCCCATCCTCAGCCTTCAGGAGGGCAAGGAGCAGCACTGGTTGTGGCCATAGCCATTCCAGTATCTCCCAAATATGTTAAGCATTGACCTCCTCCCTATCCCAGGCAGCAACATATTCCACAAGCAGCCTCATCAGGAGGAGGAATCCACATCCAGTGGTGGTTGTCAGCAAACTTCTATGCACATATGCACAGACGTGGACAGAGTTGGGTGGCAACTGTGGCTGACCTGGGCTCGCCTCCTCCAGCCTCCTTCAGAAGTACCAGGCCTCATTGCTGAAGGGAGGATGCTCAGGCTTCCACGTGCCTCAGCTAAGCTTTTCCCTGCTCCCTGTTAACCAAGGGGTTGTGTTGGGAGAGCAGCTCCTGTTGTGTAACAGCCAGAGTGTGCCCATTTGATGGAGCTGGGCACACTGTAGCCCTATTCCTTGCCCCTTATTGTCCCAGGAACAGAGTGCCCAGACATAAAGGAAAGGCCCTGAGGGCCAATTAAGGGTCTCATCGAGGAGAGATGAGCCAACCTGTGGCTGTTCCTAGGACATCGACTTGCTTCCTTGGTACTGCTGGGACAAGCACCTCCTCCAGGGCCTTCAGACGTCTTCATTATTCCACACATGGCAATGGCCACACAAACAGTGAAGCCTTTTTGCCAGGCCAGTGTGACAGCCTGAAGCTCTCCGTACCACGGAGCAGATCTGAGGCCCTGAGCAGGTCCTGGCCACAGGTGCCCATGATGAAAGGTACATTCCAGCACCAATATCAGCCTCTTCCCAGGCAACCAGCCCAGCCTGAGCCCTGCCCCAGACACAGGACCTGAGAGAACACAGTGCACAGTTGGAACCTGTGCCATCCCATGGCACCTAGACCTGGGGTGAGACAGAACAGGGCTGAGGGAGGTGGTGGGACATCAGAGCAGGGAGGCAGTGCTGAGCCACAGGACTGCAGCTGCAGGGTGCTGGAGTTGCTCAGTGCTGACATAAGCTCAGAAGGTTGTTAGGTTCTGGCCTCTGACCAAGGTCATGGCCCTGTTGCAAGGAGGAAATGCAGCCCTGGTGCTCCATGTCCCCTCACCTGCCTCAATTTCCCCACCAACCATCAGTCCTGACGCTGTATGATGGGGGCTACTGGTGCTACACGGGCCAGCAGGAAGCCCAAACCCAGCTCATGGGGCAACCCCACAGCCAGCTGCTTGTCCAGGAGCTGGAGAGAGCTCCAGCAGAGAGAAACCCCGAGGAACACTTTTTGTTTCCTGCCCCTTCCCTGAATGCTCTCCCATCCCCAGAGCACCTGAAGAATGTGTGCAGTCCCATGATGGGTGGGCAGGGACTTGGTATGGGTAAGAAGCTGCCAAAGGATTTGCGCTTGCCTGCACATTCCATTCTGCTCCTGGCACAGCATGAGCACAGCTACTAGCCCCAAAAGCAATGAGTTCCCAAGAGCCCCGGCCTCCCTTCTGTCATGCCATGTTCCCATGGGGTGTGCAATATGGAGGTGGCCCCGCTGGAGAGAACAGAGGACCCTATCATTCCACTTGCCTTCCCACATGCCACCCCCAGCCCCAGCTTGAGCAAGGACCCCAGCACCCCCAGCAGTGGGATTTGGGGAGCAAGGAGGTTCCCAGTTACTGGAGATGCTCAGCCACCACATCCCCACTGCAACAGAGAGGAAAACAGGCCTGAAGGATGGAGCAGGGATCGATGTGGGGGAAGCCAGCTCGGGGAAAAATAGATATCTATCTCATTAAAAATGGATGCTGAAGCGAGTCCTCCCCACTCCAAAGCCACCTCCCTCCCTTTCCTGGTAGCTGGAGTGAAATCAGCACTGAGCTTCCAGAGGAGGGGAAATGCCAGCACTGTGCATCTCTCGCTCTGCACTCAGAGTACCCCAACCCCTGGCCCAGAACCCCTGTCAGAGCTCCCCTACCACAGAAGCACTCCAGTCTCTGCCACCAGAACACTATCATCTCCTACCAGTGCCACCAGATCAGGCACTGGGGCACAGTGGAACCAAACGAGACCCACTACTGATCTCAGACCCCCACATCACTGAGGCCATGGGGGCTCTGCCTAGGCCTGGTCACAGCTCACCAACCTTGTGCCTTAGTTCTCCCATCATCTGATCCAGCCTGCCCCAGCACAAGGAGCTTCACTCCCTCTGTGGAGCTTCTACAGCCACGGTGGGATGCCCCATACCAAGCTGGGACACTGCTGTAGGGATCACCCCTGTATGCCCCATTCCTGCCCAGGGTCTAGCCTGCCTCTCTGTGTCCCCTTGGTCTCCAGGAGTGATGGTGATGGGAGTGTGTTGTTCCCAGACTCCGTGGTTTGTGTCACCCCAGAATGGAGGAAAACCCCACTGTGTTGCTGGGTTGTTGTTGAGGTGTTGGAGTGCCAGGTTGCTGAGGTGTCAGAGCATTGGGGAGTCAAGGTGACAGAGTGATGAGGTGCTGGGGAGCAGCATGCCCAAGTGGGAGGTGACAAAGTGTTGGGGTTTTAGGGTGATGGGGTACCAGGATGCTGGCGTACCTTTATGTCAGGTTATTGGGATGCTGAGATGCCAAGATGTTGGGATGCCAAACTGCTTGGGATGACAGGATGACAGAGTGACAGTGTTGTGAGGTTTTAGGGTGCCAGGAGTCTCATGCTGTTGGTGTGTTTGGATGGTGGGGTGTCAGGATGAAGGGATGCTGCAGGATCAGGGTACTGGAGTCCCACGGTTTAATGATGCTCAGATGTAGGGGTGCCAGGATGATGAGGTGCAAGGCTGCTGGGATGCTGGGGTAATGGGGTGCTGGGATTTTAGGTTGTCAAGCTGCTGGGATCTCATAGCGTTGAAGTGCCAGGGTCCTGGGTTGTAGGGACGTCAGGGTGATGGGGTGCTGGAATGATGGGGTGCTGAGAATTTAAGGTGCCAGGGTAGCAGGATAGTGCAATCCCATGGTGCTAGAATGCTAGGGTGCAGGGTTCCAAGGGTAGTAGGTTTTAGGGTGCCAGGGAATGTAGCTCCAGAGGTGCCAGTCTCTTTTACCCCACAGAACCATGGAGGAAGGTGAGCAGCCTGAGGGGGTGCTTCAGAAACTTGGGGGGGGGGGGGGGGGGGAAGGCGGGGATCGGAAAGCAGGCAACAAGGCAACAACCCCCCACCCTACCTCTCTCTCCATGCTGGTAACCGCACTCATCCCAAAGCCTCCATACAGGGCAGCCGGTGCCAGCCCACTCCCTGCCTTCTGGGCCCCCGTTCGGGGGGGAGGGGGGGGGAGGCGGGGGAAGGGAGGCGAGTGGAACGGAGAGGGGCTCCTCCGTTACCTTCTCCCTCTCCTTCCCCCTCGGCCGGGAGAACGGGGCCCATTCCGCCGCCGTTATATAACGGTGCTGCGGGATGCTGCACCGGGGGCTGCGGCCCCAGCCCCCTCCCCGCCCGCCGGGGCCGTACCGTGATGTGAGGGCTTTGTGTCGCAATGGTTTCCCGAGAGCAAATCACCATCATCATCATCAACAACAATAAGAAGAAGAAGAAAGAGAAAAACAAAACAAACCCCCCAAACGATAAATAAGCGATCCCTTACCTCCAGCTCTCCCAGCTCATGCCATGCCGTGCGCGGACAGCCGCTCCTTTCCTGCGCGAGGAAACCTCGAGGAGGAGGAAGAGAGGAGGGGAGGAAGATGGGTGCTCGGTGCCGCTCGGCCTCAAGCCGACAAAAAAAAAAGAAAGAAGCGGTAGGGAGGGGAGAGGGCCGGATCCTGCTCGGTGCAGAGCAGCTGCGAGAGGCTCGCACACGCGCGCACACGCACACGCGCGCACACGCAGCCTCTCGCGTCCGTACCGCCGCCCGTTAAAGAGACACCGCCACCGGGAGCGACAACGCAGCGCCGAGGTCCCCGCGCTGGTCCCGGTCTCCGAGGCGCAGAACGGCAGCGACCAGGTGAGGGGGGAAGGAGCCGGGGAGCTGAGAGCCCCCGTACCGCGGGGAGGGACGGGAGGGTGGGAGGCACCGGAGGGAGGGGTGGGGGTGGGAAGAGGGAGGGAGGGATGCGGGGACGGATGGAGGGGTGGAGAAAGAGATGGATGGGTGGTTAGATGGAGGGATGTATGGGTACAGATTTAGGGATGGAGGGGTCGATGGATGGTGGAGGGATGGAGGGACGAATGGGTGGAGGAATGAAGGGAGAAAAGGGTGGGGGAATCGGTGGAGAGAGGGATAAATAGGTGGAGGAATAGACGGAGGGATGGGTGCAGGGACACGTGGATGGTTGGAGTAATAGATGGAGGGATGGAGGAAAAGATGAAGGGATGAAGGGGTAGATACAGGGATGGAGGGTTGGATGGAGGGACGGATGCAAGAACAGATAGATGGTCAGATGTAGGGAGGTGTGGATGCAGGGAGGATCATAGAATCATAGACCTGTGGAATGGCTGGGGTTGGAAGGGACCTCAAAGATCGTCTGGTTCCAGAAGGATGGAGGGATGGAAGGATGGAGAAATGGATGCAGGAACAGATGAATGGAGGGAGAGACGAATAGACAGGCGAGGGGATAGAAGGCTAGATGGACAAAAGAATGGATGGACTTATGGGTGTTTTCTCTGTCTCTCTCCCCACCAGGACACTGGCAAAAGACAATCCCTGTGCTGAACTTGGCTGGTAGTCTTGGTCCCACTGGCAGCCCCCAGCACAGAGATGTGCAGTGGGGATGATCCAGCACCCTGGCAAGCCGCAGGAGCCTGTGCTGAGGAGAGGGCAGATGCCTTCACTGCCTCACTTATTCCTGTCTTGCTCAGCTCTGCACCCACTCAGCAACTCCAGTATGGGGCTCCGCTCCCCAGACTGGAAGGAATGGGTTTAGGCATAATGCTTAACCCCTTCCCATTACACAGCACTGTAGTGGGATAAGCTAGGCTGGCTGCCACCCGGCCAGGCCCTGGGGACGCTGATGTAACTGCCAGGATCTGGCTGCCTCCATTATTTATAAGGCAGGTCGGGTTTCGTGCTGGCAATGGGAGAGTGTTTGGGGGGAGGATGTACACACACACATACACACTCATAATCCCACCCCACAGCTGGAAGCGCTGTGTCCCCGCAGTGTGCAACTGCCTCTGTCCCATGTGCAAAGGGAGGACAGCAGCCACCGGGGTGATGGTGTGGGGAGCTGGTGGGACTGGGGGCTGCTGGCATTCAGGTGTGTCCCTCCTGCAGGGACACAGCAGCCTCGGCCACCCCCGTCCTGCCCAGTGGGTGCCAACAGCAGGAAAAGGGGCCGGAGGGATCAGCGAGCAGGCACGTGTGGGTCTGTGGCCTTCTCCATGTCACACGCCTGTCCCTCAGTGACCCCGGTGAGAGCCCGGGGGTCCTTCCCCCCGCGATGCCGTGTCCCCACAGGGATGTCCTCATGGGGACAGTCACCCGGCAGCAGCCCCTGTGTGGGCAGAGGGTGGCAGTCCATCCAGCTCCCATTCCTGCTACCCACACGGGGCTCTTGGAGGCCGCTGGGGTCGGTTCTCATGCAATGGGCAGAGCATCCCTGGGCCAGCCGGACCGCGGGTACCAAAGCTGGACCGCAGTGCGCAGGGTGCCGTCGCCGCGGCAACCGCGGTCGCCTAGCGATGGCTGTCTCCCGGTAACCCGTCGCCTAGCGATGGGGGATTTTTCACAGCTCTGGATGAAGAGATGCGGGTTATTTTTAGCCCGCCTGCAAATCAATAGGCAGCTCCATTCGCCGCCGGAGAGGATGCACGTGCCAGGGCAGCCTTGCCGGGTTCTGCTTCGGGGGCTGACGATGATGGGGACAACTTGGGGACACCGCCTTCGGTGCAGCCCTACTGCCCCCAGTGCGGCTCAGCCCCCTGTGGTCCCCATCTGGGATGCGATATCCTCCAGGTCTCGAAGCCAGGTGAGGGCAGAACCCAGACGTGGGGACCCTCATCCTGCTGTGGGTACACTCAGCTGGCCACGAGGACCCTCGCCCAGCCAGAGGAACACTTGTCCTGCCATGGGGACCCTCCTCTGGCCACGGGGACCCTCATCCTGCTGCTGAGAGCCTCACCTGCTTCTGGGATCCTCATCCTGCTGTGGGAACCTTCTCTCACTTGCGGACACCCAACGCCAGAACGAGGTCCCTCACCTGGCCACGTGGACCCTCACCCAGCTAATGTGGAATCTTGTCCTTACATGAGGACCCTCACTTGGCCGTAGGATCCATCACTGTGCTGCAGAGACCTTCACTCAGGGACCCTGCCCCACAGTGGGGCCCTTTGGCATTGCAGTTCCCCTCCTGACATCCCTCAGGACACTGTGAGGGGACAAGGATACACACAGGGCCAGGGCCCAGGACCCTCAGTGTCTTGGGATGCAGTGAGGCTGGGAGCCAACGTGAGGCCTCCTGAGCTATTTTTTGGGGATGGTGTGGGTGCCCGACGCAGCCGCAGTTCCCACGGACTCTCTTGGCTCAGTGGGAGCAGCTCCCCACGCAGCCACAGCTTCAGGAGGGGATGGGGAGCCCCAGCCTCTGAGCAGCCCTTTGGGGTCAGGCTGCAGCCCCTTCCTCTCTGAGAAACCCCTGCAGCTTCCCACCCACCCAACAGCCCCTCTACCTCCCCAGGAGTGTTTCTGCCCACCCTACTCCATCGTGTCGTATGCTGCTGTATGGGCAGAGCCGAGGCAGGATCAGGCCAAGAGCTGCCGACCCCAAATCCCCTCTGGGGGGGTCGGGGGTGGGGGGATGCAGAGCCGTGTCCGCAGTCACAAGAGGGCACTGCGAGCCCGCAGCATCCCTGCCCCGGGGCTCAGAGAAGCTCGGAGACCCCCAGCGACCCGAGAGCAGGAGCCCGGGCAGCCAACCCCATGGGGGTGACAGTGGCAGGATGTCCCCAGCGTGGGGACATGTGGCCCCGCATGGCCATGGTGGAGGTGGCTGCGTGGTGGTCCCTGAAGCAGGTGGGTGGTTGGGGTGGGGGGACCGCAGCACCGCATCATGGGGACAGGGGGGACACTGGAAGTAACTTGAGGTGACGGCTCAGAGACACAGCCTGGGGACAAGGCCTGGAGACACGGCCATGGGCAGAGCTCCTGGGCCAAGATATTTCAGGTGGTGGCACTTCTGGCTGCCCCCAGGGATGCTTTGCCCCACCAGGGCTGACTGAGCAATGAGCAGCCTGGGGCTGTGTGTGCTTCACAGGGCTTTATTTCTTCCCAGTTCAGCCCAGTATGGACTCATTTCAACTCCTTTTGGTCCAGTTCAGGTCCAGTTCAACTCATTTCAGCCCGGTTCAGCCCACTTCAGGCCCAGCTCTGGGAGGTCGGTGGGCAGTGGCACTGACCCTGCTGCCTTTGTCCATCTCCCCCAGCATCCACCCTCTCCGGGCCTTAATTTTCCACGGATTCCATCAGATTGACTTCTTTCAGTGTCATTTCATGGCCGGAGGGCTCTGAATCCCTCTCCCCCCCCTCCTCGTGCCCGGCCCCCTCCTCTTCCCCTCCTTTCTCTTTCTTTCTGCCATCCAAATTTACAATCCCTCATTTCCATTCCGCTCCACCCTCTCTCCGGGGACTTTGTTCTCCGCCTGTATCATCGCATAGCAATTGTTCCGTGTTTATTTCAAACATTTTGGCGGGCTGTCACTCGATGGAAACTTAATTAATTGCAGGGTTTGTGAGCCTGGCACAATGGTGTCTGAAGGGAAAATCAAATAAAATGCCATAATTGGGAGCAGCTCGAGGAAGAAGGGGAGATGGAGGGAGATGCAGATGTGTGGCTGGCGGCCGGATGCTGACAGCGGCTGTCCAACTTGGGGGGATATCCTTCCAAAGGGAGATTTGGGGATGGGATTGGGGGTCCCGGGTTGTACCCTGTGAGCCAGGCCCAGGTCCACACGCTGCGGCCCCGTCTCGAGAAAATCCCCTCCGTGGGGAGGCAATGAGGGGGTCCCCGGGTTATGGGGGGATGCGGGGATGTGATAACCCCTGCCACCCCCCTATGCCCTGGGGTCCCCCGGAGGTGGCCAACCGATCCCCACTCCCCGCGTGGGATGCTCGGGGAGGAGGTTTGGGGGGGGAGGGTTGGGGGGACAGCCCCGCCCCTCCGCCCCTATTGGCTCAAAGTTTGGGGGCGCGGCGCTGATTGGCCCCCCCGGTTCCCACCCCCCCAAATTCCCCAGCGCGCTGCGTTCCGCGGCCACGGCCGGGGCCGCCGCCGCCTCCGCCGCCCCCGGGGCCGCCGCTGCCGGGAGCCCGGAGCCCCGGAGCGGCCATGCGGGCTCTGTGGGCGCTGTGCCTCGCCGGGCTGGCCGCTGCCCTCGGCAGTTTCTCGGCGGATCAGTGCAGCTGGAGGGGGAGGTAAGCTCCGGGATGCGTAGGGCAGGGCTCATCCCGATCCCAATCTCCGTTCCGATCCCGACCTCAGTCCCGATCCCAATCCCGGTCCCGGTGGCGAAGAGAGCCCCGAGCGTCTCCTAAAGCTGAGTCCTCGGATGTCCCCCTGCCTCAGTGTCCTCGCTCGAACTGACGCCCCAAAAAGCTACCCTCAGCCTTGGGGGGCTCCGAGCTGCCTTTCCACATCCCCCCCCCCGCTCACCCGTGCGTTCCTCCATCCTCCTCTCCACGCGGTGCCCCCGGCTCCCTTCAGCCCCGCGATGGGTTGGTCGCAATGGCTGCTGGAAGCCCTAAAACTTCCCCCGAGACCCCAAAAACTCTCCCCGGGGCCTTCTCCCACCCCGGAAAGGCGCCGAACTCGGGAACAAAGAGCGGGGGCCCGGCAGGAGGGGCTGCGGCGGGGCCACGGGGCCGCGCAGCCGCCAGCGCCTCGGCCCGGACAAAGCGGCCGCCCCCGCTCCCCCCGACCCTAAAGGCGGCCCCGCTTCCCTCGGCTCGCTGCGTAGCAGCCCCGGTGCCAGGAGCGGCAAAATGCTGCGCTGGGAACGTGAGAACCCGCATCCCACAAGAGCAGGGAGTGGGATGACCCCCCCCCTTCCCCCCAGATCCCAGCACCCAAAAGTCCACCCAGAAAGGGCAAAGGGGATGGGGTGCACCTGGGGGCGAGGAGGGCCAAAGCGTGCAGGAATCATCCCCAAATTGGGGTGGGGATAAATCACTAAACCTCACCCCAAAGCCGAGGGGTCAAGGCTCTCATTTCACTTTGGGGTTTCCACGCTCCCACGTGCGGACACCTCGGGTGGGTCAGGGATTGGGGTCTGCACTCGGGGTCCTGCTGACCCCACACCCGGTGCCTTGCAGCGGCTTGTCGCAGGAGGCGGGCAGCGTGGAGCAGCTCACCCTGCGCTGCGCCGAGGGCTCCCTGGAGTGGCTGTACCCCACGGGGGCCCTCCGCCTCCGCCTGGCCCCCCGCCTGCCCCCCGCCACCACCGCTGATGGCCGCGACCCCCGACACGTCACCGCCTGCCTTCAGCCTGCCGGCACCTTCCGGGGGGCTCAGCTCTACCTGGAGCGGGACGGGGAGCTGGAGTTGCTGCTGCCCGAGGCGGAGGCGGCCCCGCGGCCCCGTGTGAGGTGTTTCAGCTGGCCGCCCCACGAGCAGGTGGCCCTGTTCCTGCAGGCCACCCCGCAGCGAGACATCAGCCGCCGCATCGCCGCCTTCCGCTATGAGCTGCGGGGGGACTGGCTCGCCCGCCCTGCGCTGCCTGCCGAAGGTGAGAACGTCTTCGGGTGCTTCGAGTGGGGAAAACCTCTTGAAAAGGGGGATTTCTCTCCCCTCGTGGTGCGGGCATGCTGAGGTGACAATGGTGCTTGGCTATTGCAGGGGTGTGCCGGCCGTGCAATGACACCGAGCTCCTGATGGCCATTTGCACTAGTGACTTTGGTGAGCGCATCCTTGGGTTCGGGAGGAGGGAGGGAAATACAAAGTGGGATGCTGTAGGGATGGGGTGATGGGACAGCGCTGCTTTGAGAGCCCTGTGTTGTCCTCATCCAGCCTGTGGCACGGCCATGGTGCTCCACGCTGCTCTCATATGTCACGGCCCCGTTCCGCATCCATACGGGGTCATGTGTTCCCCTTCAGTCTGCTGCTCCATCAGCCTGCAATGGGTCCCTGAGGCTGCTGGGGGATGGGGATGAGGATGGGAATGGGAACAGGGGTGAGGATGAGAATAGGGAAAAGGAACAAGAATAGGGAACAGGAATGAGGGCAGGAATGAGGATAATGATGGAGATGGGGATGGGGACAGGATTGAGGACAGGAATGGGGAAGGGAATGAGGAAAAGGAATAGGAATGGGAACAGGAACAGGGATGGTGATGGGAACAGGAATGGGGAATAAGGAATGGGGGTGGAAGTGGGAATAAGGATCGGGATCAGAAGGGGAAGAGGATAGCGGTAGGGATGGGGAAGGGGATGGAGCTGGGGAAGGAAATAAGGATGAAGATGTGAGGATGGGGATAAAAAAGAGGAATGGCATGGAGACAGGGAAGGGGATGGGAATGGAGATGGAGATGGGGGCAGGTGCACACTCATCCCTCTCTCTGCCTTCCCCCGCAGTGGTCCGCGGTACCATCCACAGCGTCTCCAACGATGCAGAGCTGCAGGAATCTGTCATCGGGGTGAGCGCCGTCCGCATCCACCGCCAGAAATTCCCCCTCTTCCAAAGCGGGGGGCGGCCGGGGCGGGCGGCGGGCAGCATCCGCACCCCTCTGCGCTGCGGTGTGCGGCCGGGCCCCGGCACCTTCCTCTTCACGGGGTGGCTGCACTTTGGTGAGGCATGGCTCAGCTGCGCTCCCCGCTACAAGGACTTCCAGCGCATCTACGAGGGCGCCCGGCGCAGGAGGCAAAACCCCTGCGAGTTCCCCGTGGACTGAGCAGTTCGGGGTGGGAGGCCCCCAGCTTGGGAGCTGGGAGCAGCCCTGCTCGAGAGACGCTGGAAAATGTGTTTATCTCAGCCCCCTCCCGCTGCCCTGGGATGCTGAGGGCATCACCATGCGGAGGGGGCTGCATGCTGTCTGCGGGGACAGGCACGTAGGGATGTGGGAGCACGGTGGGTGGGAACAGCCCGGTGAAAATCCTGCGGGATAGGATGGGATTTTCCCAGTGCATGACCCTGGGGGGCTGCAGAAGGGGGCTCCGGGCTGGGGGTCCTGGGGGCCGAGGGGTCATTGCAGGTGTGGGGACACTGCAGGACATGAGAAGAGCGGTGGCACAGCGCAGTGGTGACAGCGGGGAGATGAGGTGGATCGGCAGCGTTGAGGGTGGAAGGGGGACTGCAGAGATGGAGAGCCGTGTCCCGGCCCTAAGGGTGACAGGGGACACGGGCGGAGGGGAGAGCGGGAGGAGCGAGGTTGAAGGAGCGAGGCTGAGGAGGGAGCAGAGGTGGCACGGAGGGTCCCCATCAGAACCAAAGTGCTGAGCGCAGGAGGGGGACAGGAGCAGGAGGGAGAGGTGGGGCTGTGCCACCGCCCACATGGGGACACCACGGGGACACCACGGGGCCGTGGCTCCACAGTGGCTTCCCGGTGCCGCCACACCAGGGCAGGGGGGGGGATTTCAGACCGTTGAGGGGGGGGGGGGGCATCGTATGTGCACTAAAGTTATAACGATACCAAATTTGTGATTTTTCTTTATATATATATATATATATATAAACTAAGCTGTATTTGTCACGTTTGTGGCCTTCTTTAACCGGGTGGTGACAGATGGGCACTGAGCACCGCGGTGCACGGCCGAGCATCCCGCACCCTGCAGGGCTGCAAACACCCATAGGAATACACAGATGCGTGTAGATACATTTTGCTGTTTCCAAATTGCTCTTCCCAGGGTTGCCCCCCCCTCCACCCCCCCCCCCCCCCCCCCCCCCCCCCCGGTGTTGCTGCTGTCAGCACCGATCTCATCAGAGCCCACAGCCCACAAGGCTCCATTGTGCCCAGCCCGGCCCTGGAGCTCCTCTTCCCCATCCACAACCCGCTCCCGATGAGCGTTGCTGGATTTGGGAGCTTCATTAAAATACGGGCGTGCAGATAAAATCCTGGGATCTGCCCTCAAGAGCGCAGCTGTGCGGATGGTGCAGGACACGTTATGGTTTTCCTCCATGATTTTCTGCTCTTGTTTGGGGCCGTGTCGGCGATGGGGGGTGGGACGGAGCCCCGAAATGGGGGGGGGCAGGTTGGAAAGGAGTGGGAAATCTGGAGGAGGGAGGTGGAAAAGCAATAAATGAGTGCAGACAAAGGGCCCCGCGCTGCCCACGCAATCCCGGCTCCTGTGACCCCAGCGCATTCCTCTGGCTGAAATTATTGCATGTAATGCTCCCAGCATCCGGCGGCTTTCTGTCCGGCGGCCGAATCCCTTGTTTTTTCTCCCTCTCTGTTTATTTGGCCAAATCAGATCGTTCCGCTGCAGCGGAAAAGGCTGCGGAGCTGCTTTCTCTCCAACGTGGATTTTCAGTGGTGTTTTTGGTGCCCTCTGCCCCGGGTTGGGGCCGCCCACCCCTGCTTCCCTGCGGTGCCGGGCCATGGCTTCCTACAGGAGGTGCCACGGTGTCACCACCACTGCGGGTTGGGGATGGTGATGGTGAGTTGGGTCTTGAGGATGGCACCATGGTCCCGGCATCCCCGTCCTCTCAGTGTCCCCCCCCCCGAAGCCCACCCTCAGCCAAATGGCCTCTTGGCACCAAGCAGCGGGCAGAGCTGCAGTCAGCAGCCTCCATCCCGTTCGTGTTTCCTATGCAGGGTGGAAAACAAAAACAAGGTGAGAGGCACCGTGATGGTGAGGATGGATGAGGGACGGTGGCGTGGCATGGGGTTTTGTGCCAACCGGACGCAGGATGGGGGTCTGGAGGTGATGGCTGTCCCCATTGTCACAGTGGTGGCGCCAGATGGGGGGCCTGGAGACAACCCATAAGCCGACCCCCCCCACACACAACTCAGTGTCCCAGCGCAGGGGACCTCATGGCCACCACAATCCGGGAGCCCTTTGGGCAAATGCTGTGGGATGGCACCCACGGCGTGTCCCCAAGGTCCCTGTCATCATCCCCACCGCACAAAGAGAGCGGCCGTTTCGCGCCACTTTCTCCCCCCAGCCCTTTTCTACCCTCCCCCTTACACCCCCCCCGGCCCCCCCCCGTTCCTTCCCCCTTCCCGACCGCCAGATAAAAGCCGGGACGCGCGAATCGCGGGGCACAAAGGAACGCACAAAGGCGGCCGGCTGTGCGCGGCCCGCCCCAGCAGGGGGATGGACATCTCGCGCCTGGCCCAGGGCTGTCCTGCTTTCCCCGTCCCTTCTGTCCCCGTGTCCCCACTGCACGCAGCACTCTGGGACCCGGAGATGTCGTGGAGCCAGGGGTTGTTCTGCGGGGTTGGATGATGTCCCCAGGGTTAGGGGGTGCCCTATAGGATTGGATAACATTCCTGGCACCAGGGATGCCCCATAGGGACAGGACGGTGACCTCAGGGTTAGGGGATGACCTGTAGGACTGGATAATGTTCATGGGGTCAGGGATATCCCATTGGATTAGGATGATGCCCTTGGGGTCAGGAATGCCCCATAAGGTCAAGATGAGCCCCCCCCCCCCCCCCAAGGCCGGAGGCTGCCCAGCATAAGGCAAGATGGGACATTTTGTGTACCTCCACGTGGCACCAGTGGAGGATGCCCATCCCAAACCCTGGGCTCTGCCCCACAGCCCCCCTCCAGCTTTCACCACAACAAATCCAACCCCTGGGACCCCTGGCAATGCCGACAGCTGGTGGGAAGGAGCTTTCCCAGCGCATGGTGACAAATTCCCAGCTCTTGGAGCCGCTTTGCAGCCGCCGCAGCCTCAGCGGGGGGAGCGACCAGGGCTGAGAGGCACTGGGGCTCCAACGCTCCCCACGCACGGCCACCTGCTCAGCCCTGCACCACAACACAACCCTCAGCACCCCGTGTGTGGGAATGGCTTCATTCATCAGCCTCCCTCTGGCATCCTGGGGGGCTCAAGCTGCACCCTGGGGTTCCCCTCCCCCCCCCCTCCTCCCCTCCCTGTGCTGCCCAAACCCCCGGCTCTCAGCTCCTGGATCTTATTTCCTTGATTTTCTGCTCACTCTCAGCCTAATTGGCTCCACCTGCCAGCGAGCCGCAGAAAATCAGAGTGATCCCCATGTCCCATTTGGCTGCAGCCATGCTGGGGCTGTCTCACAGCACTGGGGGGGAGAGGGAGGCAGCTCCCACCGCCCCGCTGCCATTGAGCCCCATGCCATACGGTGGTGCTGCACAGGGACCTGGCCATGGGTGATTTCTCCTTGTGTATAAACAGTGAGGAGGTTTCAAAGGATGTTTATCCACACGGCAAGAGGTGCTTCCCCTATGCAAATATAAATAGATATCAACATTAAAAACGGCCTTTTATCCCCGTGGTGTGCCCTGTTCCCATCGCTGCTCTGGGACGTGTGCTTCATGGGGGCTGAATGACACTGAGCAGTACCTGGGAGCTCAGCAGTGTCACCCCATCACAGGGACGTGGGGTTCCCCTTAGGATTCTGGGTCGGCCCCAGGTTCTCGGGGTCAGGGTGCTGGGATCCACCCCAAAATTGTTACCATGGGCATGGGGGATACAGGGAGGAAGGCAGAGGCTGCAGGACGTGCGGTGCGATGATGCGTCAGCAACCGCCAGCACAGGGCTGGGAAGCTGCCTGCCCTTTGTGCACTGCTCCCCTAATTGATGTGGTATTGTTCCCGGGTTTGGGTTTTAATTGAGGGTGGGCACGGGCCCCCCGCTGTGACCCGCAGGCTGGAATTTTCCCACAGCCTCACGGGGCCAGCGGCAGTGGGGAGATAACTGAGCTCCAAGTGTGGACACGCAACAGCGCACAACCCTGCGCAAGCACACGGTGGGTGCGCACAAGCGTGCAAAGCGTGCACAACCACGCCGGGAGCTGCCACCTTCAGCAGTCCCAGCCAAAGCCTTGGAGCTGGCAGCTGAGCAGTGGATGAAAAGCACCCAGCGGGCGCGTGGCCATGCAGGCAACGGAAGGCCCGGGAGTTCTGGGGGCCGCCCCTTCCGGCAGCAATGGACGCGGAGGCGCTGGACGAGCTGGCGGGGCAGCTGCAGGGGGAGGCCCTGGGGGGCCGCGGGCTGCTGCAGCTGGCAGCCACCACCGGGCTGGCTGCCTATGCTGTGTGGGCTGCTGTGCTCATGCCTGGGTTCCGCCGGGTGCCGCTGCACCTGCAGGTACCCCCGAAGGCCCCCCCCATCCCCCCCGCAGTGGGAACCCCTTTGCTCAGCAGCCCGGGCGTGGAGCAAACCCCCCCCCCCCAGCCCTGCTGTTTGCCCCCAGGTGCCGTATGTGCCATCCAGCGCCCAGCAAGTGGCCAACGTGATGGGACTGCTGCGAGGCCGCACGGGGAAGACGGCGGATCTGGGCTCTGGGGACGGCCGACTCGTAAGGGGGGGGGCCCGGTGAGGGAGGGAACCTCAAGGGCATCTCCCCAGTGCAGAGATCCCCAGGGCCACAGTGCTGCACCCAGCGAGCCCCCACTGGGACTGGTGCTGGAGGGCTGCCCCAGGGTGCCCCCCAGGTGCGCTCCTATATACACCAACACCCCACCAATACCCCCATATACCCTATATACACACCCCCTGTGCCTCCTATAGGCACCCACCCTGCCCTCCCCTCTATATACCAGCGATCCCTATATACACCCTGATATACCTCTGTGTCCCCATGGGAGCCCTGGTGCTCAGGGCAGGAGGCAGCAGGGAGCAGTGGGGAGCTCTCCTGGCCCCAAACCCGACAGCTTCATTTCAGCCCCAGTTCTCTCACCCCCCAGGTGATTGCAGCTTACAAGCAAGGACTCCGGCCAGCTGTCGGCTACGAGCTCAACCCCTGGCTGCTGTGGCTTGCCAGGTACCGGGCCCGCAGGGCTGGATACCAGGGGAAGGTATCCTTCCTGAAGCAGGATCTGTGGAAGGTAACAGCTGCAGGGGACAGAGGCTGTGCTGGGTGCCAGCCATGGGCAGGGCAGGAGCTTTGAATCGATGATCCTTACTGGTCCCTTCCAACTTGGGATATTCAAGGATTCCATGGCATCTTTGCTTGCCTTACAGCCCACAGCACTCAGCAGTGCCCTCATCCTTATCTCCTCCAAGAGCCTTTTTGCTTCTTTCATTCCCCTTTTCCTTCTCTTTAAAGGCGAATCTTTCTGATTGCTACAACGTGATTGTGTTCCTGGCTCCCAGCGTGGTAAGTCTGTGTGCTGAGCTACTGCTATCCTCAGCGAGCCTGGCAGGGAGATTGTCCTTAGAAAAGAGAGCAGATCTGGAATACGAGCCAAGTCTTTACAAAATAAGGCCAAAAATAGGAGACTGGAGGTGAAGAAAATCACCGAGCCAGCCTGTCCTGTGCTATGGAAGGGCCACCGGACACTGCTGCTTTTTGGGACCACTTGGGAACCATTTTGCTATGGGACAGCAAGTGGGTCACTGCAGCACGATGATGCTACTCCTAAGGCCACCCGGCCTCGGCTGTTTCTCTCTCCCCAGAAGCCCCCCCTGGCTGCCAAACTCCTGGCAGAACTCCCTGATGAGGCTCGCGTGGTGGCTGGGCGCTTTCCCTTCCCCTCCTGGACCCCAAGCAGCACCATGGGGCAGGGGCTGGAGCAAGCCTGGGCCTACGACATGAAGGAGGTGCGGCGCACAGCACGGAGCAGCACAGAGGGACATGCACTCTGACAGCAGCTCCTCCAGCCTGGTACAAAGGGTCAGCAATGTGGCATCATCAGAACCTCTCCCACCAGTGCATGAGCAGTGCTTAGCTGGGCTCTTTCCCCAGGATTTTGCCCTTGAGTGCCTTCCAGAGTGACCAGCAAGGGAGAAGGAAAATCAGATTGAGTTAGCAGTGTAAGGGCTACACCTCCAGTGCCTCTTTTCAGTTCGTAGTTTTTAAGAATAAATGTTTGTACAGCTCTTCCTCAGAGTCTTGTGCTTTGCCTTTGAGCTGCAGGGCCTGAGCAGCCCCTGCTTGCTGCCTCAGGGTTCTGCTCCAATGTCCTCTTGAGGAGGAGACAGGAAGGTGCTGGTCTGGCTCACCTGCTGTTGAAGGATTCAGTTGGGTCCCGCTAACATTACATAGCATTCCTTTTTCTATTCTCAACACAGAGAAAAAAGCTTTTGTCACCACGACAGAGCATCTCATCTCCTTTCTGTAACCCCTTAGAAGCAAAGTCCAGCTTGAACAACTCCTGCCCTTTTCTTTTACAAACTCAGGAAGGAGAAAAAGCAGGAGCAGAGCCAGCCCTTAAACTAAGAGCACCTCGCTCCAGGTCTGGCCTAGGAAAAGCATCGCAGCATCCTTGAGGGCAGGAGCAGGAACTTGTCCCTGCAGTCACACAGCAAACAGCTGTCCAGGGGGTGGCCCTGCATCCCAGTCACAGCGTGCTGAGGGAAGGAGAACTCCTCCAGCAGGGTGGTCAGGGGACAAACACAGCACCGCTGTCTTGTTCCATTTTAGTACCGTTAATTTGACACTGAGGACACCCGCATGGTTCCCTGCATTATGCATCCCAGCTCTTGGCCTGGGAATAATGCTTGCCTCGGCCAGCCTCAGGACAGAAAGTCCCTTTCTTTTAAACTCTGTTTTTTCCTACAACTGTGCTGCTTCCTGGAGTTGCAGGGCAGAGCTAGAGCTCACGGCTGATGGCCTTCCTGGATCTGGGCTGCGAGTGAGCATCAGCTGCCCCAGCACTGCGTGCGCGTGGTTCCTCACCACCAGCGAGCTTCCTCACCCACAGCACCTCTTGTCTGTACCTGCAAGAGGGAGACAACAAAGCGATTCCCAGCATGGTCATGGCCCAGCTGGCAGCTCACTCATGGAGGCAATCCATTTAAGTGCCTGCTTCACCCTGTGTTTGCCGTGTGCTAAGAACACGTGTAGTCAAGTATTGCATGCTGGGAGCACAGGTGCTAAGCCACATTGGTATCTCAGCCCCAACAGACAGAAAACTCTGTCCTTTTCCTTGGGAAGAGATGTTCATCTCCTCTGCCATGTACCAGAACCAGCAACCAGCCCATGAGCACGAGCCAAGCTCCCGACAAGCTGACTGCTGCCTTGTGCCAGGCACAGAGTTGGATGCTGCTCCAACAGATGTGCTCTGGTTGTTCTCACCTTTCCACGCCCCAGCAGATGTTCTGCCTGCTGCAGGGCATAATGAGCCTGTGAGGAAGGCTTTGGATTTTAGGTAACCCTCCCTTAGTCACCTCCAAAGAGGGGGCTAATGCCGAGGGAAGGGACACGTATGGCAGGGCAGCAGATGTGCTTTCTGACCGTACAGAACAGCGGATGGTGCCAGCTGTCCACACAGCTGGATGTGCTGTGTGACAATAGCTGCACTGGGCAGTGCTGAGGGGAAAGCAGCAGCGAGGTCAGGCACTGACAGAGCAGCGGGCACCGTGACATCTCAGGCAATCACAAACCTCTGGCAGAGAACACGCAAAGAGGGATCCTACTGTCTCACCTTGCTAGGTGCTTCTCTATATAATCCTGCAGCTCCAACACCTGTTCCTCTGCCACAATTGCCCGTGTCAGCAGCTGACTCCTCTCCTTCTCCAGATCCTCCTGGAGTGGCAAGGAAAGCATGGAGAAAGGAGGGAGCTCTGTGAGATGAGAGTGAAGGCGCTCGGCCCCTCCCTGCCAGGTGGGACCAAGCACTTTGGCTCTGGCACCACCTAGAACAAAGCTGCAGAGGCAGCCGGGAGACTTGGTCTTGTGCTCAGAGAAAGAAGTCTGGTGACAATGGCCCAGATTTCCTCCTGGCCATCAATCGTACAGACAAAGCGACTGGGACATCCCAGGACATGCAGTACCCTGGTCCACCAACGTACAGTTGACCCAACGAGCCTCCATTCTGCTTCCAAATCCCTTCCCCAGTTGCCCCACATGGCACTGTTTCTCCCCAGCAGCCCTATTGCTGCCATTACTGCTGGACAGCAAACCCCATTTCAGCTAAGCCCTCTCACATCCCCCAAGTTTCATGGTTACTGCAGGCAATGTTGTGGACAGAAAGAACTCCAAAGCACACCACTCCTGCCTGCGGTGCAAATGTCCTCAGACCCAGAGGGAACCAGACTGGCATAATCACATCCAAACTAGATTTCTATAGCTTGAGCCAAGGTTGAGAACAGATCCAGCTCGTTTCACAGCTACCTCAATATTTGAGCTGAAACAAGAGATGGAGAGACACCAGCCAGCAATGTGCAGCTGTAAAGGCTGGTCTACTCAGTAGCACACCCTGAGTACACCACTGGTCACTTGGTGTGCTGCTTTGGCCAGAGAAGGGCCCACCTGGAGCATCGTGTCCCCAGCATGTGAGTCAATGCTAGACTTGTGTCAGATAGGCTGTTCCAGACCTTTACCTGGGTGGTGTGTGTGAACTCCTGGAGCTGCTTCCTGACCTCTGCCCAGCCCTCTTCATCCCGCTTCCTAGGAGAGAGAAGATTGTGATCACGCACAGGCATTCAAACCAGCTCACGTATAAGTGACACCACTCTGTTTGGGGGCTGGATGCACTCGTGTCCATCAGAGCATAAAGCACAGAGCTTGGAACCTTTCCTATCCCGATGCCCCCAACCTCTTCAGGGCACACAGTGCTGTCCCCGTGCCCAGGCATGAGAGTCACAGCCCTTCTGCCAACCTGGGATTCCCACTGGGATGGCTGGATTTGTTCCAAGCTCACATCAACACTCATACATCAGAGGACTCCAAGCAGAAAGAGTCATTAACCTGACACTGCAAGACTGAACTTTATGGAAATAGAGAGCTGGGTATGATCAATGCCAAAGGCTGGTGCTTTTCATGTCTGTGAGCATAGAGCCGCTCGCTCGGAGCGCCGAGTGCGATAGGTGAGCTGTCTGTGCAGCCCAGCCGTGGGAAAGTTCTTCCTATTCTGTCCCAGTCTGAATAAGCAAAATACAGGTCACATCTGATGCTCGGGGAATTTTGGTTGTATGAACTGAGGAATGCATTGTGTTCGAGTGCTGCAGCCTGCAGAGCGGCTCCGCTGCGGCCGTGAGAGTTCCCTCTGGTGGCTGCAACTCAGCCCAGGCACATGAAAAGCATGGCTGAAGCTTCATGGGAGCAGAAGTTAAGAGAACAATAAACAGTGAACCCACACTGATAAGGATGAGAAACCCAGCAGTAGTTACAGCTGCAGTGCTGTGGTGACACCGAGCTTCGTGTCTCTGCTGAGAGCAGCAAGGTGACATCGAGGGTAAAAACTACCAGCACACAGGACACAAATGCTCTGAAGTGTGTAGAGCCTCTTCACAGCTATAAAACCTTAACAAGACGCATCACCATGCTCTAGTGCTTCTCTGCCTTGCTCCTGGCGTTCATCTGTCAAAATTAACGCATCTGTTTAAGGATTAGTATTATTTTTTCAGTGTGGAAGACACAGCAGAGTCTGGTAAGGCTCAAGCTCTTCTCCAAGGCACTCCTCTGGAGCCCAATGGCTCAGGCACTGGCCAGCTCCTCTGTGTTGGAATCCAGTTAATCAAATACCTGGCACGTTCTCCAGGCCACCACATTTTAAAAAGCACAAAAATCCCAACTCGGGTTTTTCTGATGCTTTGTTCTACCTTTGCATGGCTACAGCTGGTAGAATTTCAATCGAAGAATGAAGCAGGAGGAAGAGACTGATCAAAATGAGTCAAAAAATGGCCTATCAGCAAGCCAGGGTAGTGCCAGTACAGGGCACCTGAGTGTTCCTGCCCAGCTTCTGTGTTGGGAGGGAGGAGAAACAAGGCCATTCCAGGCTGGTGTTGTTTCACTGGCCTTTCTCAGGTTGTGGTCCACCAGCACACTCAGCCGTATGCTTAACTCCAGCTTCTAAAGAGATGAGTGGGACTGAAAACATGATTAAATCAAACATGTGCTTAAGAGCTTTCTTGGATCAAAGCCCAAATGACCAACTCATTTCACCACAGGAAATGCTGCGCTGAGACGACAGCTGGCTTTTCTTCTCAGATGAGTTCCTATCAGCTCTCTTTCTCCCTATTTATCATCGTCTCCAAGTAATGCAAAAAAGAAAAAAACCCAAAAAACAAAACAAAAAACTCCTCAATCCATACAGCAAGGAGAATTCAGAATTACAACTACAATTACCCCGGGAGAAAAAAAAAAAGAGGACTTACTGGTCAGGAGACAACTGAAAACCACAGGTTTCTTTCAGTCTTTTCTGAAGGCAAAGGAAAAAAAGAGTATTTCTGTAAGCATTAAACCACTGCGATCTCACCACAGTCCTCATCACTGCCTTCAAAGTGGTAAGAAGGTATCCTAGCACTCCAGCAACTCCCAGTGCTCTGCCAAGGAAGTGATGTGTAGGAGAGTCTTAAGGTCTGGATCTTCCATTCTGCTCATATTTAAATAAATGGATCTCACACAACTCAAGGAAGACCTCACTCTGCCCAGGCAGAATCAGTGGCAGGCTGCAGAGCTGACTGGTGTGCTTGTGTGTGTGTTGCTCCTGCTTGGACATCCCAAAGCGACAAAGTGAGCAAGCATTGCCCTTGCCCGTGCCACAGAGACACAAGAAACCCCTGGAGAGGTGAGATCTATTTTGTTGCTCTATCTATTGCTTGTGAGAGCTTCCCCACCCAGCAGCCCAGCAATACCTTCTGCAATTCATGTAATTGCATCTCCAGTTTGGCTTTGTTCTCCCGCAGCCGGTTTAGCTCCTGGGTTGTGTTTGTCAGCAGCTCTGGGTCTGTGATGGCAAAGTGGAGCTCAGCAGGACCAGAATCCATCTCACTGCTGCCCAGGGAGCGGATCTTCTCTCGCTGCACACTGTACCAACATGGCAGAGGTGTTAGTCCCTGGCAGCTTTGGTGAAGTAATGCACTGAGGGTTGCCGCTACAGCTGCTGGAGGTACCACTGAGTCCTGCTGGCTTAGCCAGACCACCTGCACAGGGTGAGTGGCAGATCCCAGCAGCATGTGCAGTATTCCTGGAAGCGCTTCTGAGGGGAGCTCATCCTATGGAGCTATTTGTGGCTTTTATACTTCCCACAGCCCAAGCTGCTGAGAGCCGTGGAGCAGAGCTGAGAGCAGTGCAGGAAGGGCTGGGAAGCAGGAGTTATTTGTGGTACCCTCTACATTTCCACACCATCTAACGAGGATTCAGTTCCTCACCCTATGTTTTGCACAGCAGGAACCTGCGTAACAAGCAGCTCTGGTGTGCCCAAGCACCGTGCACAGCTGCAGACACACTCCTCTTGGCTTGTCAAGAGCATGGAGACAAACATGTCCTCCACACCTCTGTGCACCCGGGAGCCCCGCTCGCCTTCCTTGCAGCAAGGGGCCTGGGTGCTGGTGCTATGGGGCACCTCTACTTTGTCCTCAGCAATGATTTGAAGAGACAGGGGGAGCCCAGATTTAGCCCTACCTGTATGCGATCAGCAGGTTCTCGTGCTTCTTGGCCAAGTTTTTCATGCGTTTCTTGTAGCTGCGTGCTGCCCCAGCCAGCTGCTCCTCCCGTGCCTTGTAGGAAGCTCTGATGTCCTTCAGCATGTTGTCCACAACGCGCTTCATGTCTGCATGCTCAGCCAGGGCCTTGGTAGGCCCGGTTCGGGTGCTGGGTTTGCTGTCCATGTACTCCTTTAAACATATAGAGGAGAAAATGGAGATGACAAGTCATTCCCTAAAGGCAAGTAACCCATCTCCCATGCGGAAGTTCCAGGAATATTTATGATAACAGCACTCAGCATAGCACATACCTTCTAATTTTAAAGAAAATACACTAATTTGCTTAAATGAACTTCCTCCCCACCCCTTCAAGGCAGAGGCGCACTGTACCAGTGTCCCTGTATTAGTGACTCATCTATGGAACACAATCAGCACCATCTCTGGTCTTGCATTCTTTCTGCCATGCCCCACTCCCCGTTAGCTATGAGATACCCTGCTACAAGTTAAGCTGCTCTTCACAGCAAACGCTGCTCTGCTCAGTCTCCTGATCTATCATCCCACCATGTTCTTTGGTGCTAACCTTCTGAGACAGCAATTACTGCTGTAATGTTATAATATGATGGAAAGTACAGCAATAATAGCAGAGTAGCACAATCCCAGGCTACAGCAAATTATAACAAGCTCAAATGCAGCAGCTGTGGACACAGAAACAAAGGAAGAAAAACTGCTTAGCTTTGGAAGGCATCAGGTAGGCAGGTACCCTCACCTCCACTGCCAACCCTTAATGAGGGCTGGGAAGGGGTGGATCCTGGCTCCAGTCCTTCCGGTCACTCAGATGCATTGCATGAACCTGAGCTCCTCTGGGCTGGCCCTGCCTTCCCACCAGATGCTCCATCACTGGCTCAGGCTGTGACTTAGCATTTCCACTACAATTGCCAACAGTTATGGAGGTAAAAAAAGATTTCTTCCCAGTCCCTGCTGAATGCAAGCTGGTGTCCGTGCCTGAACCTGCCTGAAACGCCTGCTCTGTGCTGGGTCTCACCGTGCTCTGTGGGCCTTACTCTGCCAAAAGCTCTTGTTCCCAGAGCAGGACCCAGGCACTTGCTTTACGTGGCTCTGTGCCGACCACAGGGCTGGCAGAGCTTCCGCTACGGACAGCAGCAGGGGCACCATGGAGGCAGCAAAGCGAGGCAGCAACAAAGCAGCAGTGGCATCGCCTGGCCTGCCGAGGGGAGTTGTCAGGGCAATGGGGACTGGAAGCCAACTGGAAGGCAGCCATAGTAAATAAGAGGATCTTTCAATCCAAGTAATCTGACCAAGAAAGAAAGTCCCAGCAGAAACTTGCTGATGGTTCAATGTAGCTGTACAGGAAATCTGCGCCAGGAGGGGGCTGGCACCTCCTCCCCAGGCCATGCCAACGACTCGGCCAAGCATCCCAGCGTGGGGCGAGGAGATCTTCCAGCCTCAAGCACAGCTCCCAGCGCCTCCCTGAGCCCAGTGAGGAGGGGAACAGCAGCAGCCCATAAGAAGGATGCAGCCTCCTTCAGGCCTGGGGGTACCCACCGCCACGTCCCTGATGTACTGCGTGAGCCGGCAACGGTACTCCTCGCTCAGCTCCTTTAGCCGCAGCTGCAGCCGGGAGTTCTCTGCCTCCACCTCCTGGAGTTGGCTTTGAGAGGCGAGCAGCACCTAGGCACAGCAAGCACACTGCCCTCACCCTCCAGCTGGGCAAGGGGAATTACAGAGCCGGAAAAGAAATGAGGGCTCAATTCTCAGATATTCTGTTTCCCCAGAGCTGAGATGTTGGGAAGGGCTTTTTGTATGGTATACTTCTCAAAATGTTTGTAGTCTATATTCCTCTGCTACCTTTCGTCATTTGCAATCCCCTGCAAGTGATTTCACCAACCCTTTCAAAAATAACAGTTCCTCCCACCCCAAGCAAGCAGCACATCCCACCACATGCACTGCACAGCTGAAGAAGGAAACCGTGCAGGGAGAAGCACCTCAGTGCCACAAACTCCCTGGACAGTTGGAGCACCTCGAAGCAAGCCACCCACCACACTGCCAGCCCTGGGTTCTGTGCATTGTACCCATATCTGAACCACAAGAGAGGATGGGAGGGAGCTCGCCTTACTGCTGACTGCTCTGCCAGTTTCTGCTGGGGGTCACGGACTGCTTTCTTCGCCTCCTGCAGCTCCTTCCCCATTGCGATCCTGGGCACAGAAGAGGAAGGCACCTTTGTTTGTAGCCCCCAAACATTGCTTTAGGCCCAGTACTGCCAGCTTTGGGAAGGAAATGGCAGGTAACGACAGAAACCTCTCAGCAGCTGTTGCTGACCACCACCAGCTGAGCACTGAGCAGAGGCTGCAGAGCTCTCACAACCAAAGATACATGTCCTGCTTGGCACGAGGCTCTGGTTCAGCCAGCTTCCTATTGGGACAGCCTCTGTGGGGACCCAGGCCCCACTGCAGCCTGCTGACTGCTGGGGGGTAAAGCTGAGGCTCCCCACACAGCCACACATTGCCACATAGATCACTGAAAGCGGATTTTCAAGGGCGCACAAATCAGTCAGGGATCTAAACAGACTCTTAAGGAAACATTCAACCCTCTTCAGATCCTTGCAAACATCAGCTTTTGCTTCCAGGCCTCACTTCTAAGAGAGAACACACCAAACGGAGGCTGTTTCTGCTCCTGTTTGTAGGGATCATATTCAGCTGCAATGAGCTCCATCAGTGCCCAACAAGGGAAGGACACACGTGCTCCCAAACACTCACACTTTCTCTTCCAGCTTCTGCTGCTGCAAATCGTAGGTTTGCTTCAGTTTTTCAATCTCCTCTTTTATGTGATCCGGGTTTCCAAGCAACTGAGGGACAAACGAATGGGAAGATGAGAAGGAGAGCTGACAGAAACAGAAGGATTCTTGAAGAGGGAAAAGTGAGGAGAGCCTCCAGCTAGCCCAAATCCTGCTGGTAGAGAAACACAGGGGAAAGGGCAGGTTTGGCTGGCAGTGAGCAGTGCTCTGCAGCACACCAGCAATGATGTTTCATCTGGAGATGCTCTCCCACATGAGATGCCCGCCCTGAGAATCAGGCTCCTGCCAGGAACTGCTGGTGGGGCTCAAGCTGGTGTCACCGGGCTGCGGATGGAAATGAGGCAGGAAATAGCTCTGGGCTCCCATTTTTGGGTGCTTTACCACCTCCATCTTTTCAAGTATCGACAGTAAGTGAGTATTTCCTGCACTTGTTGGCTGTTATCCTGCCTCTGTTCCCCAGTGGGCAGCTGCCCTCTCTCGGCTTTTGCCGCACAAGAGCTGGAGTTATTCTGGTCTCAGCTTCACAGCTTAAGGAAAATAAACTAAATCCAGGCATCAGCTCACCCACAGAACCCAAGTACCAGCTACTCAGAGTAAATCCCCCCTCTGCTTCCCAAGGACCCTGCAGCACACACTCACATTTCTTTCCGGGTTTTGCCACTCATGTTCAGGGGCAGCCACATCTTCTGGCTGTTTTTGGAAGAGACAGAAGGAGGTACGTGTCGGACCCCTGTTCTCCAAAAAGCTCAGGCTGGGAGAAAGGCAGAGAGGCCCTTACCTTCACCTTCTGAGCAGGGGGACGATGCACCGTTACTCTCACTCTGTCTGGCTCGGCAGCGGACTCGGTGGCAGAGGCATGGGAGTGGTGCTGGTTGCTCTCTGTGCTCCTGGCATTGCTCAGGCTGAGCAGCTCTAGGCTGAGCTCTTCATTCTTTAAGACCTGCCAGGCCAAACAAGAAGGACAGAGCTCCTGAAATGCTGCCTCTCCAGCTCTGCACGCTGTTTGTTCAGCACATACTCACTGCTCTTAGTGTGTACACAAAGCCGGCGCTCGCATCCCCTCCTGAAAGCAAGTTTTATTTTTAGTTCTCTTTCATACGTCCAAAGATATCAGTGGTTTTCCAATTCTCATGGAAATGCAGGGTATCGTTGTCAGGCAGCAGGCACAGCCTGCAGGATTACTCACGTGTAACCTTACTCCCCTGCCTATCTCACTCTTAGATTGGGATCACGGTGCAGCGCCCTGGGCTGTGCTCCTCCAACACCTCTCCATCCCGCCCTCCAGCCTCCCTCCTCACCCCAATTCTGCACTCCCCACACAGCTTCCCAACATTTAGGCATGTCTTTTCCCAAACAATGGTTCTGAACGGTGCCGGACTACATAATGTAAGGGAGAATGGCCAAATATCCATCCATCTCGGCTGATGCCACTCAGCTAATTCCAGTTTTGTTTGAATGCATACCTCCAGAAGCAGACAGCCCACGGCACCGTGTAGGCAGTGAGATTCAAAGCAGTGCTGGTGTGAAGTGACACATTTCCAAAAGATAAAGAGTATCTGAATGAGAAAAGCTCTGTTACAGGTGATCTGGAAGGAACACTGGGGGAATTCATGTCTCACGGGAGGGTTTCTATGTAGATAACAAAGCTTTGATGGGGTTTATGACTGGGGACAAGCTTGAGTAATTGTTACCATGGCAGTGAATCGAGAGGATGGGAGGCAGAGGTCATCTGAGTCATCCACGGAGAGAATAGCTTATCAAAAGATAGCACAGGGTGGGCTGAGGGAGAGAGGAGAGGAGAAAAGAGGCTGACAAAGAGGTGAGATATACAGCTGTGAAAACTGACAGCTACGCAGAGACAGGCGGCTTGTTCCCCAACCGAAAACCATCCATCTGCAGCTGTCAGCCCCGACAGTTCGATCAGAGGGGCTCACATCAGCACACAAGAATCCGCTTTTTTGACCAGGAATAAGAAAAAAAAGGGAGGCAGTCCCAGGTTCAGGACGGGCTTCTCTGCCTCCTATGTACCCTAAATCCTGGCCCTGCTCCAGGGAAAACCCCACATAGAACTGATGCACATTCGGGTTCCCTGCGCCGGCCTCGCTTTGTAGCACCGCTCCGGCCTGTGTAAGCCCCTGAACAAAAGAAGAGGAGGAAACAGGGAGTTGAGAAAAGGTCAGCGTCTTGAAAAGGAAGAATTTACAGCGCGTTAGAAAACAGGCACAAAGTGTCGGACTGGCATCTTCTGGAAGGCGCTTCCCCAGGGACAGGAAAGGGCAGCGCGGCCGCTCTCCTTCGCGGGGACAGACACGGGGCGATTTGTGAATCAAGGCGTACAATGGGGGTTGTAACAATTCAGAGACTCTAACTGTTCCCGTACAAGGGACCATGAATGAGCCTGCGGAGCTGCTTCTGCGCCAAGCAGCCATGACAACATATTGGCAAGGTCACAAGTAGCACTTGTAATTGGGAATGTGTAAAAGGTTCATTGTCTCTCGCGAAGGGCTCTGGGGAAGGGGAGGGGGCAGAACCGCAGGCTGCTTTTGCCATTTCCTTTGGGAAAGTCCACGCTGGGAAAATAATGAGCAAGAGGCCCATGCCACGACAAGCCTTGGCCTGCCAAGTTGGAGCTTCTTTCGCTTCAGGCAGGGACATTCGGCAGCCAGAGCCAAAACACCAGGGGAAAATCCTCACCCTACCGATTACAACCCAGGATTTCATCCTTGGCTTCTGCTCCTTGCTCCACTGCTCCTTCAGGATGCTATGCAGTCACGTAACTTAAGCCATGTGCTTTTCCCCCTCTGAAACGTTCCACGTGAAAACAGCGTATTATTACCGCTAACCTGTTAAAGGCGTCATTCTGTGATGTCAGCAACCTGCAAATCCAATTTTTGACTAACATACTGCACCCCCTCGGGGACAAGAAGCAACCGAGACGGCCGAACGCTGCACTCGTCTCAGCAGAGTGCTGACAGTCAGCTGCACACGCTCTGCCTCGTGATCCCCAGGACAAGGGATGCAGGGGGGGGTTCACACCCTGAGAGCAGTCAAGTTTGCCTCCTCGTGAGAAATTTTCATTCCTCAGCTTCTGGGAGACAAACGGCAGCACGTGTGTGTGTGCTCTGCACGCATCCCTGCTGCAAGGTGCAACGCGTTAGTTCAATTGGCTTTTCACTTACCAGCTGGGACAGGCTGGGAGCACATACCCCACTCACTGTCATGTCCATATTAACAGGGATAACTTCACAAGTCGCTAAGTGATTTATGTGGAACTGGATGGTCTTGTACACCTCCCTACACTTGAGCTTTGCAGAGAGATGCTCGTCGTGAAGAGAGAAGGGACAGACAAGGACTAAAGCTCCAGGTGGAGCTTTGTTGCTTACAGGATGATGTTTCGTTCCAACAGTGCTTAAAGCTGTGCGGAGCCAATGACCCTTGCAGGCTCCTTCCACATCAGAATATTCTAAGATTCTATGATTCTAAACTAGCGTGCCCCACATCTTCCCATCACAGGTCAGCACAAGGCCAGCACAGTTAACTAGGTCATTTGGCTGCACCAGCTGAAAGATCTGCTGGGGCGGGAGGCAGAAACATGTCAGTCATCCGATCCAATTCAAAGAGAAGAAGTGGGAGGGGGAGGGAGGAGAGGAAGGCCTATTAACGTAGCTATTCTTGCCAAAGAAATGCACAAATCCGAGATCCAAAATGCTTCAGTTAATCATCACTAACCGAACAGTCACCAGGAGATTCGCTGTGTTTTAAGGGAGAATCGGAAACGTGCTTATGTTTAATATTTTTATAAACTTGACTACTTCAAAAACTTCTAGGCCCCTTCCCGCCACCAAATGAAGTGAGAGAGACTACAAATGCGTTCCCATGCAGCCCGTGCAAGCCATGCAGAAAAAAAAGGGAAACAAAGCGTGCTGGCAGTCCAAGGGATCTGAAACGTGCACTCAGAGCAGACCTGCAATGACCTCCCCTTTTGCATTGCTAGGGGTGGGGAGGTGGGATAGCATAAAGTAATAGGGAGACTGATGGCAGAAGAGCACAGTCACACAGGTCGGTGTGGGTGCAGGACTGATCCCGGCTCGAATAAACATCCAAAAGACAGCCAAGTTGTCCATAGGTCAGATCATCGCGTTAAGGAGAAGAGAAAACCAAAGTAAATGCCATCTCACCTCCTGGTCGAGTTCTTTGCCTAGCGCCAGGTAATTACTTTTCAAAATGATGTACTCATCCGCCAGCTCCTTCCTGCTGGTCTCCAGAGTGTGCAGGCGGTCCCGTAAGGCATCCCGCTCCCCGCTGACTTTCTCGCTGCAGAGCTCCAGCTCCAGCACTCGGTTCTCCAGGGCCAGGATCTGCGGAGGGGGGGGCAAAAGAATTAGGCTGTGGCAGAGACCAGCAGTAATTACACGGTATTTATTCGGCCAGACTTGGTGTTCTAGCACCAAGGGAGATGAGTTTCACATGAATTTCATAGTATCTGGGGAAACAGAGGAAATTCACTGCTGTAGATAAAGAAAAGAGAATATGCCAAGCAAGCAAACATGGATATGCAACAAAATGTGCATCCTGGATAATGATATCTGGCAGAGCTGAAATCTTTCACATACCATGTTTTTCAGTTCAAATTTCTCTGTTTCATACTGCTCCTTCATTTTGTTTGTCTCAATTTGGAGATCAACAAGTTCTTTGGAAATCTAGGAGAGAGAAAGGACAGTATAAAAAGTCCACGGACCATTCCGAGGCCAGCAAAGTTCTTCAACTGGCTGCACCAGGAAATCAGAGCTCAGAGACAGAGGTCTTGGAAGGATCAGGTTGGGTGTTAGAAAAAATTTCTTCTGAGAAAGAAAAGAGCGCTGGGGATTGGCACAGGCTGCCCGGGGAGGTGGTGCAGTCACCATCCATGGAGGTGTTCAAGAACTGGGGGGATGTGGCACTGAGGGACGTGGTCAGTGGGCATGGTAGGGTGGGTTGGGGTTGGACTTAGTGACCATGGTGGTCTTTTCCAACCTGAATGACTCTATGATTCCACGATTCTATGACCAACAGCTGCACCTTTTACCTGAACAATAGTGGGAAGAGGAACTGCAATCAGCTCCCAGCTTTTTGGCCCTTCAGACACACCAAACAGAAAGGCAAAGACAGAACCCTCAAAGAGGAAAAGCTGAAGAGAATCAGCCTCAAGGTCTTGTCTATTCCAGAAGGAGGAGGTCATAGAATCACAGCACGGTTGGGTTGGAAGGGACCTCAAAGCCCATCTGGTTCCAACCCCGGCTGTGGGCCGGCTTTCCCTCACCAGCTCAGGCAGCCCAGGGCCCCATCCATGGGGCACCTCCAGGGATGGGGCTCCCACAGCTCTGCAGAGCAGTGCCAGTGCTGCATCTCCCTCTGAAGGTGTGTGAAGCTGGTGGGATCACAGTCAGTCCTGGCTTGTTCCAGCCTACACATTTACAAGGAGCAAACGGAAAAGCCTAGGTTTTGGGAACACATACACTTTTGGGGGGAGGTCCCAAAGAGATTTTTCACTGCTGATCTGGGCTCACAGGGCTCAGTTCTCTCTGACTCTCCAGGTATCTGTTTTACCTTCAGTTTTTCCTCTTCGCTGAAGATCACTCCAGGTGACAAATCTGCTTTGGAGCCAACCAGCCTCCCCATCCTCTCCTGCATGTTTCCAAACCCCGCATAGAGCCTCTCATTCCTATCCTGCAGCTGCACCTAGAGACACAAAACAGCTCTGACAGCCAGTGCCAGTGAGCAGAGCTCTCCTCTCCCATGGTTCGATGACCCAGGGAGGGGTTGCAAACCTTCATACTCACATTTTTGTTAGCAAGATGCTGTGATTGCTCCGTCGGAGCATTTACGTTCTCCTTATCTGCAACACTTCCAAAATCCATGTGTGAGGCTCGGTGCTCACTGGCTGGGATCTCTGCACGGTACTGGGGCAGCAGGGACTGAGAGTGAAGGCAGGACCTAAGGATCTCTGTGGCAGAGACTTTCCTCTCTAGGGAAAGCACAAGAAGTGTTGCTATCAACTTTGGTTGCTAGAGGGTGAGCCATCCACCTCGATTTTGAGGTGGAGCCAAGTACTGCAGCTACCTCAGGAGCCGCTGGAGGAAAAGAAATGACGCTGCACAGAGCAGAAACTTCAACAGGAAGCTTAGCACACATCTCTACAGTACTTGTCTCTCCTGTGTCATCTAGGAAGGGTAGCAATACAGATACGAAAAGCCAATGAGCCGTCCAAAGGGATCTTTCAGCTCCGACCAAGCTCCAGCCAGTAACAGGGAAGACCTTCCCGAACTTATTGCTCAGCATCAGAGATGCAATGTGGAAACATGTAAATTTTTAAAGCAACACACACTGAGAGACACTGCTACAAAAGCCAACTGCGTGTTGAGAATGAGACACCCCAGGGCACAGGAAGAAGTTCCCTACGCTGAGTGTTGCTAGCAGCTCTCCAAGCAGGAGCTGCTTCCCTTACAGCCACGGCTGAACTTTGACTTGCTGCAGACTCAGAGGAATTTGTCCCAGCTCGTTTGTCAATGTTCACTCACAGTTAGAGGCGCGCTGAACTCTGATGAGCCCAGACAGCTAAATCTGGACTGTGCTGGTCTATGCAGCGTCACTGAATCCAACTGGCGATCTTCCAGCACGACCGGGATGAGTCCCAGGCATGCACAGAGATACGAGTGCTTGAACAGAGCCCCTGACACACAAGTGAGGGTTACAGAGTGCTAAGGAACAGTGAATAACGCTGGAAAAACTCAGCGAATGTCAGTCATGGGGTAAAACAAGTGCTGGTTTTTATCTTATTTGAGGCTTATTATCTCTGCTGCTTCTGCAGAGCAGATGAGTTTAGGTAAGAATTTCCCTCTTAAGAAAAGCGTTGGTGATGCAGCGTTCGAAAGGACCATAGCTCTGAGGAGCTTCTTATAGCCTAGCTAAGACTGTAACTGAGGGGGAGGGCCTGTCCTGACACAAGCACCGTGCTGAGCACCATTCTCCAGCTGGTCCAAGCTGCTGCTGAAGGCCTGCAAGCACCTTGAGGTGGATTTCATATAAAACTACAGACGTGCAATCCAGCGGCAGAGCTCTTTTGGGGCTCGGGGGATGGAGATGCTAATGAAAGATGCAGTTACATCTTATTTTTTCTGCATAAGAACTTAATAGCCCCGAAGTCATCTTATTAAGGTAATGAAAGCGCTGAGGAGAATTCACAGCTTCTTCACACCCACAGCTGAGCAGAAAGCCAAATTCACACACGCCCACGGCGCTGGGGTGCTTGGAAGCCTGCAGCAGGTGCTCCAGCACGGTGGGGAGAGGAGCAGAGCCACGTGGCCCTGGTGCAGATAGGTGGCTACAGCCAATGCTGGCTCCCAAGGGACACCTGCTTCACCTGCTGGTCTTCACGTTGCTCGTCATGGCAGTATAAGACTGATTAACACATACGGTGTTATTTATGGAACTGCAGTGCCTCAAAGGCCTGGCTTGGAGCAAACCCTTCATGCAGGGTGCTGCACTGACAGCCGGCAGACACAGCAGCAGCTGCTGTTCCCCTGGTTTGGGTATACAGAGCAAACATCCCAGCTCACAGCACGAGCAACAACACGGGCAGGTAGGAAGGGCTTCTTAGTTTGTTCATTGCAACCCAAAGAGGAAGACAGAAAACCAAATTTATGTTTCGTGAACCCCAAAAAGGGCCAAAACGCCAGCTTTGCACCGAGCCTTCCTTTCCTCTTGCTTTTTCACAGCCAAGGCATGCAGACGACATGGTGGCTGTCACCAGCAATGTGCAAAGAGCTCAAGAGGAACCTGGGTGAAGTACTGGAACCTGCAGAACCGCCAGCAATGCTCACAGCTTGCAGCCCACACCAGCACTGCCCCATGTGGCTCCAGCTAGGCTTAGTGTAGCACTGGCTTTGCTATCAGGCTGTCAGGCTTCCTGCACGAGCAAAGGGGTTTTGGGGCTGGAGGCAAAGCCCTGCTCCTCACTGTTCTCTGGCAGAGCGTGTGAGGCATCAGGGCCATCCCCCTGCATGAACACCCGCTGCAGGGCTGAACTTGCAGCTGCAGGCCTAGGGAACAGAATGTAGGGCTGTGGGGTCCTCCAGCCCAGTATCCCCACTCTCTGCGGTGCACACCGGGAGAGCACGAGTCACCGGGCCTCCTGGTGCCAAACGGGGCCTCCACTCGTCGGGCCAGGCCTCGCCGCCTCACTCCGTCTCCATAGCAACGGATGCGGCAGCTTCCGGGTGGAGGAGGAGGCTGCGGTGCGCCCCCTGCCGGCGGGAGGACCCGGTCCGCTCCTGTGTCGCGGAGGCCGCCGGGGCTGGGACGGCCGGGCTTTGCCCCGGGCTGAGCTGCCCCAGCACGACCCGCTCCGGGCCACGCACACAACAAAGCGTGGGGAACGTCGGCCTCCGCGTCAGCTCCTCTCCTGAGAGCTGCTGGGGACAGAGCGGGGACACCTCACCCAGCAGGTGTCACACTCATTGTCGGGGTATGGAGCTGGGATGAGGCAGGCAGGAGTCACAGGATGGCACGAGGAAAGCGGCGGTCAGGCCATGCTTCCTGTGCGGCTGTCAGCATCAGCCTCAGCACCAAAGTGCCACCACTGCCCCCGGGAGGGATGCATACACACACACACATCCCAGCCTGGACCCCGAACTGGGCTGAGCAGGGGAAGCCATGTTGGGAAGCGTGGGCTCCGAACGGCTTTCTTTGATGGCTTTGCTCTCTCCCTTAATACCATTACAGCCTTTTCCATAGCAACGGTGTAGACTTTGTTCCTGGCCGGGCACGCTGAGGGCCACAAGGGCTGCGGTGACGCTGCACTGCCCCACTCCTGGGCTCCCAGACATCATGGAGTGCAATGGGAGACGGCAGCTTCACAGGGCCTGGGAGAAGGGCTGCTGCTTTCCCTTTGCTCGCTGTTTTCACAAGGGAGGCCTTTAGCACGCAGCTTTACCTGCCCGTGGCTCTCCCTCTGATCACACTGATTGGCAGCGGGGCCGTGCTGGTTCAGCTCTTTGTGGCTCCCCATTGATTACGCCTTGTGTCAATATGTGCTTAGCGCCTGCGGTGGGTGCGCTGCTCTCCGTCGCCCGTTTCTCCCTTCGGATCTATAATTTCCCAGAATAGAAGATTAAAATAGAGGGGGAGGAGAGTGCTGCTCCGAGCCAAAAAGAAACTGGGAAAACGTTTCTTATTCAGCTGAGCTGCAGCGTTCGATTGCGCGGAGCAAAGATCTGCTGGCATCCCCCCCTCGCCCTGACACTCGTTTCCATTTGCCCGTGCTTTCCATTGATTGAAACTACTGCCAGAATTCAAGAAGGAAGACCTGAGAAGTTCCCTGAGAGTCAAGGGAGGACAGGCTGTGATCCGCGGGGATGGAGAGGATGTGGGAACAGAGCCTCTCCACCAACATGGCCACGGAGCATCACCGCCCGCTCCTCATCCCCTGGGGACTGGTACGGGGTAAGGAAAATGCCCAGTGCTGTTGATGCCAGTTTCCAGGGTGGGCAATTGGAATCCCAACCACAAGCATTGCCAGTCCCATCCTGGTGCATCCCCCAGGAGGAACGGGCTTGTAGAGGAGTCAGGAAGGGCGCACAGAAGCTTTTCCAATGGTTCATCTGACCCTAGAGAGCCAACGGGGCAACTCCACCTTGGGCATCACCGACCTTTTTGCCTTTTGTTTTTCCTGGAAACTGATACAAAATTCTTCAGAAGCCACACTGGACGCAGGGGGGTGGGGAAATGACCCGGGATACAGGATGGGGTCAGAGCTTTCCTGTGGATTTGGGGAACTGCCAGGCAACTCTGGCCAGAGGCTGTGGCATCACCACCCGTGGGATCTGCTGGGCTCTGGGCAAATTGGCCCACACGGAGCTGTGGAGTTGGAGCAACGCGGGTGCAAACTGGGACTGCGAAGGGAAGAAAAGTTCACATTGGAGTGTCTTCCATTTCTGCGAGAAAGAGAGGTTGATGGGAAGCCCCCAGCGTGAAATCCCCTACATTTAGGTGAGAGTGAGACCTTCAGCCTGCCTCCACGCTCGTGGTATCACAACAGCAGTGCCTCGGCCGTTGGAACAGCCCATGCCGACCGCCCCTTTTTGTTCCCATCACCCTGGCACAGCCACTTTGAGCCACAAGGAAATGAGTCCGGTACCATACTCACTCCATAGGCATCCTCAGCAGAGCACCAGGGAAGGGCTGTTGTCACCACTCAGGGACAACGGGACACAACTGTGAGACACCCCACATCCATCTGTCTGTCCTCACTGCTCACCCAAGCCCCACTTCCAGCAGTAACATCACCCCCAGCACTTAAGTCCCAGCACATAACCTGCACTCCACGGCTCAGCACTCCTGCAGATATCCCCTCGCACCCCCCAGGCTGGGAGAAAGGCTGGCACGGACTGGGGGAAGAAGCCCCGAGCCTGCCCACTCTCACGCTGGCCGCAGCCGAGCCCAGCAGCGGCAGGGTTAAGGCCGGCGGCGGGTGCTGGACGGCCGTCAAGGTGGTTGCTCCATCCCTGCGCGGGGCCGGGAGCGCGCACGGAGCCGCCCGCCACCATGAGCGCAGACAGAGGTAAGGCAGAGAGAGCCGGGCAGGGCGAGGGGCACGGGGGGACAGGCCAGCGCCCCCCCGGGACTATGCAGTGCGGCTGCCGGTCAGTTTTCTCCTCTTTTTCTATGGCTAAAAGGGCAGCTGGGGAGCTTCTTGCCTTTTCGGGCACTGTAATGCAGAGCTCTCGCTTCTCCGCTAATTTGGGGAGGAATTAGGCAAGGGGACAAGGAGTGCTGCTGCTGGCCTTTCCTGGGAAAGGAAGAAGCTACTGCTGTGGTATAAGGACAAAGCTCCAAGAGGGCACGGGGGACATGGGGTGCAGCAGTGCGCACACAAGGGCTGGGACAAGCTGGCCCCTGGGCTGGGGGACACCAGTGACTGCCGTCTCCCATGGGACACCAGTGGCAATGAGCATCCTTGCCCTGCAGTGCTGGGAGGTGACATGCTTCACGCCATGGTGGCACAGCTGTGTGCCCCATGATAACCAAGATGGTCACCATGTGTTGTCCTCTGGGGACGCTGTTCCCGAGCTCACCTCCCCGTGCCCGCTTACGGTCTCTCTTTCCTCCATGCCCCGCAGTGGGCAGGGTCCCCCTCCTGCTTCCCCTGGTCCTGCTGTTGGCCACCGCATCCCAGCCCCAGGACGGGGACGTCCCCAAGGAGCCCCCAGCCACGGAGCCCCTGCGCTGCCCCAGCCCCTGCGCCTGCAGCTTGGATGACTACAGCGAGGAGCTCAACGTCTTCTGCAGCAGCCGCAACCTGACGCAGCTCCCCGAGGACGTCCCCACCAACGCCAAAGCCCTCTGGCTGGATGGCAACAACTTCACCCAGCTGCCAGCTGCAGCCTTCAGGAACCTCTCGGGGTTGGACTTCCTGGACCTGCAGAGCAGCCAGCTGGCCGCCGTGGAGCAGCACGCCTTCCATGGCCTGCGCAGTCTCTACCACCTCCACCTGGAGCGCAACCGCCTCAAGTACCTGGCACCCCACACTTTCCTGCACACCCAGAACCTCGTGTCCCTCAGCCTCAACAACAACTTCTTCAGCAAGGTGGAAGAAGGGCTGTTTGCAGGGCTCTCCAATCTGTGGTACCTGAACCTGGGCTGGAACTCGCTGGTGGTCCTGCCTGACAAGGTTTTCCATGACTTGCCCAACCTGAGGGAGCTGATCCTGGCTGGGAACAAGCTTCCCTACCTCCAGCACCAGCTCTTCTGTAGCCTTACGGAGCTGAAGGAGCTGGACCTCAGTGGGAACGCGCTCAAGGGCATCAAGATCAACATCTTCGTCAAGTTGCAGAAGCTGCAAAAGCTCTACTTGAACAACAACCAGATCAATGCCATCGCACCCCGCGCGTTCATGGGCATGAAGTCTCTCCGGTGGCTGGATCTCTCCCACAACCGCCTCACCTCACTGTACGAGGACACGTTTCTGGGTCTCCTGAGCCTGCACGTCCTACGCTTGTCCACCAACTCCATCACCAGCCTGAGGCCCAGGACTTTCAAAGACCTTCAGTTCCTGGAGGAGCTGCAGCTGGGACACAACAGGATCTGGAGCCTGGCAGAAAGGACCTTCGATGGGTTGGGCCAACTGGAGGTCCTCAGCCTCAACAACAACCAGCTGCAGGACATCAAGGCTGGGGCCTTCCTTGGGCTGTACAACGTGGCAGTGATGCACTTGTCTGCCAACTGCATCAAGACCCTGCCCGAATACGTGTTTGAGGGAGTCACCAAGCTGCACAGCCTCCACCTGGAGCACAGCTGCCTGAGCAGGATCAGGGCCAACACCTTCTCCAGCCTCACCAGCCTGCGGCGGCTCTTCCTGCAGCACAATGCCATCTCCATCATCGAAGACCAAAGCTTCAGAGAACTGCGTGAGCTGCTGGAGCTCGACCTGAAGCACAACAGGCTGAGCCACCTCTCACCCCAGCTCTTCATGGGTTTGAGCAACCTGGAGTACCTCTTCCTCTCCTTCAACCAAATCCTGGACATCTCCCAGGATGCCTTCAGCCCGCTCCGCAGACTCTTCTGGCTCGACCTCTCCCATAACCAACTGGCGACGCTGGACAACACCGTCATCACGCAGCTTGCCAACCTGCGCTACCTCAGCCTGAGGAACAACTCCCTGGAGACCTTCTCAGTGGGATTCTTGTGCCCTTCCTTCACGCTGGAGCAGCTCTGGCTTGGGGGGAACAACTGGCACTGCAACTGCTCGCTGAAGGGGCTGCGGGATTTCGCCCTGCAGCACCCCACCGTGGTCCCACGCTTTGTCCAGTCTGTCGCTGAGGGGGATGACTCCCACGTCCCCGTTTACACCTACAACAACCTCACTTGCTGCCAGCCCCCCAGCCTCGTGGGCCTGGACCTCCGCGACACCAGTGAGGACAACTTTGCTCACTGCTGACACATGACTGCCACCTCCCTGTCCCCATCACTGTCCATGGTCTGTCCAGCCTCGGCCACCTTTCCCCGTGTGGCACCATGAGGGACAGCCATATCCACTTGGATGGGGACCTGGGGAAGATGAGGGGGGACAGGAAGTATCGGCAGTATTTAAACACCAGCACGGGGACAGAATGAAGCATCTTCCTGCCACGAAGCGGGATGCTGGGTGGCTTCACCCTGTGCCCCCACCTGTGGGCAGCCCCCAGCCTCTCCCAGGGCCCCACACCTCACCCGGGGCTCCACCATCCCCATCCACCGGCAAGACCCCAAAAAAGCAGCGCCAGAGCCCAGTGCGTGGCACCTGGGGTCACCTCCACCCCAACAGGTTTAAAGGGGAAAAAAAAAAACACCCCAAAAACCCAAATTTACTGTTGAGCCCTGCTGTAGGTTTGGGGAAGGGGACAGATACTTGCTTGAACTGCTCCTTGCCACAGCCAACGCAGGTTACAGAAAGCCACCCATGTCACTTACCTGATAATTCACAGCAGACAAATAAACCTTTGGAGCTATCGCAACCCATCTTGTAAGTATGTTTTTTCGAAACCATGTGCCACACCCAGCAGGGCTTCTTATCAGGGCTCCTCGGGGTTTGTGCACGACCCCATCCCAACGTTTGGGTGCTACGGGGTCCCCGCATCCCCAGATACTAAAGGAGCTCGCAGCAAACTTTCTGCAAAGTGAACAGCAACGAAGGAAAGGTTGGGGCCAATTAGAGGGGTGCAGCGTCCCTCAGACCGTGCACACAGCCCCTGCTCAGCTGGTGCCCTGATCCTGCACTGATCCCTTCCACTCAGCGTTATCAGGCAGTGGGATTTGCGCTGCAGGCTCTTCCTGCACACAGACCCACCGGCCAGGAGAGCGTGTGGCTGCAGGGATGGCCCCACTCTCCAAATCCCAAATCAGTGAGCAAAGGTCAGATGAGATTTCCAGGAAAGCTGCAAGTGGGGAAGGCCTGGTCAGGTGTGAGCCCTAATGTGGGTGCAGTCCGAGCGGGGTCAGATGCTTTTCCAATCTCCTTCATAATGAAGGGCTTCCAACGAGGATGTAGCTTGGTCAGCAGCAATCTGAGGTTTCTCCTGACTCCCTAGAGAAGCGCTGCCAGGTGGAGGTCCGATCACAGAGGGCACAGAGGCAGAAGGGGCTCAGGCACTAGGAGAAAAGGAAATAAAGTGCAAAGACACAATCTTTAGCAGCTTCCCCAGCTTAAACCACTCTTGCAAGAAGAAAGCAGGACCCAAGGGAGCACCAGCACTGAAGAGAAATCCAAACTAACAGCAGCTGCCAGGGGAAGGAGCCCCAGGGAGACAGCACAGCCAGAGGCAGCGAGCCAGGAACCGCCAGGGAGCTGGAGGAGCCCCACGTGTGCCAGGGGCGTGGAGAAGGGCTGTGGCAAAGGATGCTTGAAGGACTGCAAGGGCCAGTTTTCAACTAGGCCAGGCAACGGCAGGATCTAGAAGCTGGAGAAAAGCCATAGCTGAGCCCCAGCAAGGAAACACGGGAGAAGCAGGAAACATTTAGATGTATCTGAAGTGCTTTTAATACCAAGACTCAGCTACGATGAGGCCCGAAGCCATGGAAAAAAAAACTTAACTCATAGACTTGCATTTTTAAGAAAAATGTTTACTGTCTGGAACTTTAAAAAATATTCCTGAGTCACAGCAACCCCTCAGCAGATCAAAAAAGGCATCGTTTCCAGTAGGGTAGGATGCAGGCTTCACATGGATACTAGACTTCCTGAAGACACACGAAGCATACGCAGTGCCTCAAAGGCACACATGTGCCAGCGATCGGAGATCTCAGAGCGAGCTGGCTTGGCTCAGGTCCACACCAGAGCATCCAGCTGCAGCTCGCCAGCTGCTGAACCAAGTAATGTATTGTGTCACGCAAGGAAAGCGGCAGAAGGCAGCAGCACGTGGAGCTACAATACAGATGATTCGTGCCATCTGAACTCGGCGAGGGAACATCCATCCCAACCGATGATGTTTGCCAGCGTAGCTGCATTCCGTCATCGTTAGCAGCACTGCAGAGCATGAGATGCTGTGGAAACAAGCTAGAGCTCCACGAGTATCTGTGCAATTAGCTGGTTGCAGAGGAAGGCACTGCATGAGGGGGCTAAAAACAACTGTACCATGTGGGCAGAGTGCTGCCACTTTTAGAAGGCAAGAACCAGGCTGTGCATCCTCCGCGTGAGCAGAAACGCCCATGCAGAGTCTCTTTGGATGCGGAGAGGTAGAGCAGCACTTCCCTTTTTGAGCTGCCAAAAGAGGCACCAGTGCTATGCTCCTTCCTCCCTCCATCATCCACCAGTGTAACAGCTCCATAGTTGAACAGCTTCTGCATCCTCTTCCCCACCAGCAAGGGCTGCCGGTGGTTCTGCCGGGCAAGTGTCCAGCCCAAATCACTCCTCAGGAGCTCTGCTGCAATGCACCATCCAGGATCTGCTGGGCGATACGAGTCAAGGCAGGGAAGGCAGAGCTCTTGGGAAACTCCTGGATGAAGTCTCTGCCTTCCTCCAAGCTCTGGCTGAGTTGGGGATCCAGAGGAACAGAGCCTGAGGGAGAGGAGGAAAGAGAAGTGTGATTGCTTGTTCATCACAAGGCAAAGGCTTTGACTGAGGATTGACGAAAAACTCCTGCCAGAGGCATCTCCAGGGTCAGCAATAGGAAAAGGCAACCACCACTCTCACCACACCTTCCAGCAGTCACTTCTCACCTCACTCTGGTTCTGAAACACCACCAGACCATGGTCCTTTGTGAGACTCTCCTGCTCTGCTCCCAGCCCCATCCATAGGGCAGGGTTCACCCCTCAGCCCCCATTTCTCAGAGCGCTTCAGGAGGGCTGGGTGGCTTCAGGCTTGGTTGCTTGTCACCACAATATTAGCAACCAGAGGAGGCCCTGCTCATCACTGCCTCTGCTCAGGCAGGACTGGATGCCCACTGTGTTCAGCATGGATGGTACAGAAGTAACTTCACCTTGCTTCTGACCTGACTAGCCTCAGGGGCTCAAAGGGACAAAGAGCACAGCCCACCTGCCCTGGTGACAGACTGTGCCCCTCAAGCACTCCCACAGCGCTGCACAAGAAGTCACCAAGGAGGGCTCTGCTCCCGAGTCCACTCACCTAGAAAGGGGACCCCAGCATGTTTGGCCAGCTCTTCACCTCCCCCTTTGGAAAAGATGTTTGTGCACTCCTGAAGGAGGAAGAAAATAGCAGTGAGTCATGAACCTCAGCAGAGAGATCTGAGCAACAGCGCAGGCATTTGTCTGCATACAGAAGTACCAGCTCCCATCCACCTTCCTGCCACGACTTTGCCCCTGCCTTCTCCCAGCTCAATTTTGGAAAGAACCAACGGCTTCTTCCAGAGCTCACGCAGCAGCTGGCAGCTTCTCATCTCCCAGATTCATGGCATCCTTGTGGTATTTCACTGATTTTCCACCTGAGGCACTGCAGCGTGCGATACCCAGACACGAACAAGAACCCAAAACAGACCAACCAATAAGCTCACCGAGCAGTGTGGGCAAACAAAACCACTCATGTTCTCAACGATGCCAAGAACTCGCAAGCCTGTCTTCTTGCAGAACGTCAGCTCTCGCCTCACGTCTCCCACAGACACTGCCTGCAGGGAGAACAGGTAAGGTCACAGGTGTCTGTCTGTCTAGATGTCTGTCTGGAGCAGGAACGTACACATACACAAAACACGCAGGAAAATTAGGAGATGCTCTCTTGCTATTGCTGGCCATAGCTTGGACCAAGTCCTCCGCTTAGAGGAACTGCACACAGAGGCTGTCCTAGAGGATGGGTGATAGCATTATCTGGGGTGCAAAATCCCCCCACTAACTGTGCTCAGAAAGCATGCTCCAGCTCAGCACCAGCAGGCCGTCCTACCTGAGGTGTCGTGACTAGGATTGCTCCCAGAGGCTTGTAGGGCCGCAGGGCCTCCACCGTGGAGATGTGTTCATCAGAGGTGCCTGGAGGGGTGTCCACGATGAGGAAATCCAGTTCTCCCCAGGCCACATCAGCAACAAATTGTTTTATCAAAGCTGCAAAAATAAAAGGTGTGCCATCTGAATGATCTGAACCCAGCTCAGGGAAGGCAGACCCACAGAACAAGGGTCATGCCCCAGAGAACGACTCGCCCATGGCAGGAGCCAGAATCACCTCCAAGAGAGTTTGGAAGGACGTTATTAACACTGAAATACAACTGTACCATTTTTCTTGGGTCCTCTCCACACCACAGCATCATCTGGCTTCTCCAGCAGGAAGCCAATGGACATCAGTGAGATGCTCTTCTCCTGGTCCACAAAGACCGGCACCCAGCCGGCGTCACACTGGTGCACGTCATTGTCCTGCACCTTGAACATGCGGGGTATGCTGGGGCCGCACAGGTCCACATCCAGGATTCCCACCTGCAGTGACAAAGCAAAGCCATTCAGATGGGCCTGAGCACAGTCACAGCCCCCAGCTCTGTTTCCTCCCCAGACAAGAGGAGGCAGCATTCTCTGCTAGGCCAGGAACCAAAGCAGCAGGTTTGAAGCACAACTTCAAAGAGCTGCTTCAAGTTTTGACTGCCATCCCAACCTTCTTCCCTCCAAGGAAGCATCTCCTAGGTATCTACAAGCACTCTGGGGAAACTTTTATTCCAGGGACCCATCAGAACCTCAGAAGGATTGGTTCCACAGAGCCTTTACGAAGTCCTCCTAGAAACCAGCCTGCCTCATGCCCACAGGTGCCCTTTGTGCCTGAACCACCACTGACCTTCAGCTTGCCCACCTCACTGCACAAAGGAGCATGTGTCACCACACAAACCAACACGTCATTTCTCAGCATCCTGGTCTCAAAACCAACAACGAAAGAAGTTTTAGATAGCATCGGTCTCTCAGATAAAGGGGAAAGGAACCGCACTGTTAGCTGTGTTGGACTCTTCTAGATCAAGGAAGCACAGACCATTGACAAGGGATCCTTATGTACACGGGCAGCATGGAGGACAAGGAGGATCATGCCAAAGTGATGTGGGGAAGGACCAGCCAGAGATCAGCATCCCAGCTGATCCCTTCACTCACCTTCTTGCCCGAGTGCCGCAGCGACAGAGCCAGCTCAGTGCTGATGGTGCTCTTCCCCACACCGCCCTTCCCGGAGAGCACCAGCAGGATGTGCTGCACACCGCCCAGGTTGCTTCTCTCTGGGAGAAGGGAGAGCAGGGACAGACTTCAGAGCCCCTTCTGAGAAGCGTAATGGAGAGGGGTGCAAAGGTACAGAGCGCTTTGGCTGCCCGAGGAGTAGAGGAAGAGCTCTGCGATGACCTCAGCTCTCGGGCAGCACAGCGATGGGTGCCCGCGAGGCTCCGTCATGACCGGTGCTGAGGGGGGATGGGCCGGGAGGCGGCGGTGGGCTCAGCCCGTGGCGCTTCCCCTTTACGTGCGGCGCTGCTCTCGGCCCCGAGCCCCGCTTCTCACCGTGCCCGACCGCCTGGGGCCGATTTCCCCAAGGGCCTGGAGCAGCTCAGACCAGGGAACTGCAAACACCACCACCGGCCGGGCCCGCGTTCCCGAGCGCCCCGTCACCGGCAGCAGTTGAGTCACCGGCCCGCCCCGTGCCGGGCTTCGCCACAGAACCGGCATCACACCGGCACCGCAGCGGCGCCGCGGTCATGGAGCCCGCTCCCAGCACGGCGGACCTCATCCGCGCCTCCGCCGAGGGTAAGGGCACGAGGAAACCGGGAACGGGGCGGGATGGAGGGGAGGCTGGGAGCGGGAAGGATACGGCAATGGTGGCACGGAACCCCGTAGGGCGGCGGCACCGAGAGCCCCGCGCCAGGCCCAGGCCCACAGCGCTGCCCAGACACAGCCGGCGGCTAGGCCCGGGCACACAACGGCTGCACACCGGGAACCAGGCCCAGCCGCCTCAGAGCCCGACCAGGCCCCAGCACTCCACTGGATCCGGAGTCGAGAGACCGGAACTGCGGGCACAAACAGCCCGGAGAGGCAATAAGCGCCGTACCGACCGCAACCCCGCACCGCTCACCCGCCACCACCTCCTCCATGCTGCTGCGCGGCGCAACACTCTTCCGCCTTTCGCCGGTTAAGCCCCGCCCCCCTCAGACTGGCAGGCTCCGCCTCCAATGGCCGGCCGCGCCCTTCCCAGAGGCCCGCCCTCACTGGCTTCGCCGCCAGTCACAGCCGCTCCCCTCCCACTCGCACCAGCCAATAGGCTCTGTGCTTTCTCGTCCGCGTTGGCCACCCAATAGCGCTGCTCCTCTGAGATAGACAAGCAGTATGGCCAATGGCGTCTAGCTCTCCGCAGGCTCACCCCACTTCTTGTCCCTCAGTCTTGAACGGCCGGGCTCTCAGCCAATTGCAAGGCAGATTCTAGCAGAAGTAGCCAATAGGCGGCTTAGGGGGCGGTGCTCGAAGCGGATTGTTTATGTCCCGGGAGGGGAAAGTAGGTCGGAACGCGGCGGCGGGGCCAGGCTGGGCCAGGCCGGGCCGAGGTGGGCCCGGAGCAGGGCTGGTAAGCGAGACTGGGGCTGGGAGAGAGGAGTGGAGGCCGAGCAGGGCCTGAGCCCATAGTGTTGCGGGGCTCTGAGCGTTGCGGCCTGATCGCACCTCAGCCGAGGGAGCGGAGGTCGTGAGGCAGCGCGGCCTGTGGTGAGGCCCTCATGGGCCCAGAGCCCCTCTGGGACCCGCGCCCGTCTGTGAGCTGTAGGCCCCAAGGAGAGCGGAGAGTCTCCCGAGCCCTCAGCTCTGCTCCCCGGGAGCACCCTGGCTCTGTGCGGCAGGCTGGGCTTGGGCCTGGCTGCTACTCCGGGGCTGAGACGCTGCGGGAGGGGCACGGGAACCCCACGGCGAACCTCAGCCCCACGTCCGCACGGTGGGGAGGTGCCGTGCGGGTTGTGGCGTGCAGCTCTGATGGAGGCTGAGTGAGGGGAGTGGGTCCGAGAGGCAGGAGGAGGCCCAGCTCTGCGGGTGTTGGCCGTGGGGAGTTGATTTCTGCAAAGGGAAACTTCAGGAAGAATGAAAAGGAGCGTGGTCCCTTCCAACAAAGAGCTGTCACGGGGTGGCTGGGAGCTGGTTTGGCCTGTCAGGTTGGGAAGGAGCCTGTGGAAATGTGGTCTGCATAATATCCCTGTCTGGATTGGGACATGCAGTTGCTGCCTGCTGTCCTTGAGGCAGATCAAGACAGACCCGCTTTCCTGCCAGCAAACAGAAAGTTGTCTGTTCCTCACCCCAAATGCTGTTAGCAAAGCGTTCTCCAAGTAGGCAGCTGCTCAGAGGTGGGCGAGCGATGTTCCCAGCAGCAGGCACACGCAGCTCAGCCAACAGAGCAGTGCAGAGATGCTGTCCTTGGTATTCATACCTGGGGACCAAGAGGAATGTTTGTAGAGGCTCATAGTGCGGGAGGAACTTATCCTGCTGTCCTGCCCATCAAATGTGCTTTGTGCTGGTATGTTCTCAGGGAGCACGGTGCCCTGCCCAAGGCTGCTTCCCACAGAGGGCAGAGCCTGAGCAGCATGGGGGGGGAAGAGAGCCATACTGGCACGTGTAACCTCCTCTCCTCACTCCCACAGCCTACCTCTCCCGGAACGCCATGGCGCGACGCACGCGGAGCAGCCGGGCCTGGCACTTCGTCCTGAGCGGGGTGCGCCGCGAGGCTGACAGCCGGGCACTCGCTTTGGCCACAGGGGCACGAGGCTGGGGCTACGACTCCGATGGGCAGGTAGGCACATGGCTGGCCATACCAAAAAGAGACTGATAAGAGGCTGTCTGATGAGATGGGGCAGCTGCTGCTTTCCCCCAGGCTGTAATGTGGGGCTCCTGGCATATCTCCCCAAGGCAGGGCTTGTAAAGCTGCCCACGGTTCATTACCACGGTTCTGCACCTTCATAGAATCACAGAATCACTCAGGTAGGTTGGAAAAGACCTTAAAGATCATCGTGTCCAACCAAGACCCGGCCATACTGCCCTAACTCTTAACAACCCTCTGCTAAATCATGTCCCTGAGCACTACATCCAGATGGTTTTTAAACACATCCAGGGATGGTGACTCAACCACCTCCCTGGGCAGCCCATTCCGGTGCTTAACAACCCTTTCTGTAAAGGAGGTTTTCCTGATATCCAACCTAAACTTACCCTGGTGCAACTTGAGGCCATTTCCCCTCGTCCCGTCACCAGTGAGAAGAGACCAGCCCCGCTCTGCTGCAATCACCTTTCAGGTATTGGCAGAGAGCAATCAGGTCTCCCCTCAGCCTCCTCTTCCCCAGCCTAAACAGCCCCAGTTCCTTCAGTCTCTCCTCATAGGTAATATTCTCCAAGCCCTTCACAAGCCTTGCTGCCTGCAGCCGGAGAACTGCTCTGTACTCAACTACGTTCATTTAAAGAGCATATATATAGTGTGTGTGTAGTACATACAGACAATATCTTAAATATTCTTTTCAATGCATGTTTTAGATTGATACTTAAACTGGATCAGTTCTCTGGTCTGGCTTTGCTGTCTTTTGATTGTCGTGCAGCTGTTGGCTGGTGTTGGAGAGACTGTGGGCTGCTCCAGTCTGCAAAACTACAGTCTAAAAGGGAATTAGAATCTTCTTGGCCATCCTTCACCCTAGTTTTAGTGCATGAGTTCTGTTTCCCACGCAGTGTGTGCAGCAGTGAGGACAGAAGGAACTGCTCCTGAAGCTTCAAAGCCATGCTGAAGTACTACAGGGCCACTGCCCGAGCATGGTGCCCAAATCCAGGCATTGCTCTCCCAGAAAATGTCAGCAGAGCTTTGTATTTCCACAGCCAAATTCATAGATAGTGGTAATTAGGAAGGGCCAATGAAAGACACAAATCAGGCTTTCTAATCTGCAGTGGGAGGTGGAGGTGGTGAGTGGCAGACGAGTAAACCTGAGTCATTTTAAGTCTTGCTGTCTTATTACGCAGCCACAGCACTGTGAGTTTAAAGGATTTTTATCTTTAAATACTGATGACAAAATCTGCCATGGGCATTGCCACTTGCTATGGGGGTGAATAGTGAGCAGGTACATCTGATCAGTGTGTAACCTCAGAGTAACTTGCTGAGATCTATGATCACGCAGCTCCGTTGCGTGAGAATGAACCTCCTGTAACACTTGGGGTCAAACAGGGCTCTTCCTCTTACAGCATCCAGTGCAGGGACACTTTGGTCTCTTGGTGTGGAGGAACAGAAAATCCAAGTTCTCGTGTTCGCATATGGAAGTAAACAAAAGCCTTTAAATCCCTCACTGGGTTCCCTGCAGGCTCATATGTGGTGCTGGCAAGAGGAACTGCAGTCTTACTGCTTAACCGCTTCTCCTTTGTTCTGTCCTCTCCCCCTCCTGGCCTCCTTCCCCTTTTCCTCCTCCTCATCTCTTTGGAGCAGTAGTTTTCAGCAGTGTGGTTTTTCCTTGGGGAAGGCACAGGGCCCTGTGGAAATTTTCAGGTTCTGTGTGCAGCCATTTGCACGCATCTGCTCTTTTTTTTTTTTTGTGGTGCCTTGACTGGCATCCCCAGCTGCCTGTAACCTGCATGCTGAAAGCCATCACTTTAGCACAGAGTTTTCTTAAAAATGGGTGTTGAAGAGCTGCGTGGGTTGTCCTGGTACTTGCACCCCTACCCACCTCTTTGATGCTTAGAAGCTGTGAAGGCACAAAGGATGTACTGGGTCCCCACACAGGGCAGTCAGAGTGGCTCAGCCCTTCGCCCTCCTGCATGGCAGGCCAGGCTGGGGCACGACGCAGCTGTGCTGCCACTGGCTCTGGCATGAGCCTGGGGATGTTCCCATGCAGCTCTGCAGTGCAACCTGACTGCTGGGAGAGCCCAGCTCTGCAATCTGGGGACACTTGGCAGTAATGTTCCTCTGCTCTCTGTTGCAGCACAGCGACTCGGATTCGGAGCCGGAGTTTTCCACCCTCTCGCCCTCCATCCCAAGCGCCATCCCTGTGACAGGAGAGTCCTACTGCAACTGTGAGAACCAGAGTGAAGCTCCCTACTGCTCCAGCCTGCATGCCCTCCACCGTGTCAAGGACTGCCAGTGTGGCGAGGAGGATGAGTGTAAGGAAAGGGCTCCCAGAGCAGCTTTCAGAGTCCTTTGGGGTGCGAGGTGGGAGCAGTCCTGGCCTGGAGGCACGAGCTGCACCTCTGCATGGATCACTGCTGTTCCACGGGGCCCTTATCTCTGTCCCAGTGCCTGATGCTCCTTTGTTTACATCTCAAGGCCACGTAGCCTTTAGGAAGATTAGAAGCACGTGTCTTCTGTTGTGTTCTCAGGGCTGAGTGCTGAACTTGTTAATGTGTCAGGGTTCACCTCTGGAGATTTGAGTTCAAATCCAGCCGAGGCCACCAGGAAAGTCAGCTGCCGTGGCCACAACCCTATTAAAGCTGATCCTCAGCGCAGCTGGCAGGGCACTTGGGTGTGCAGCAGGGTTTCCTCAGAGTAGACAGGAAAGGCAGGCGAAGAGCGGGTCTGGGCTGGCTGAGGAAGCCCCAGAGCACGGCAGAATTGTTGTAGCACTTGTGTTTGGGCTTCAGTCCCTTGAATGGACAAGAAGCGAGTGTGATTCCCTCAGGAAAAAAAAGAGGTCTGAGGAGCCTTGTTAGTCAGAACTGACAGCAATAGGAAGGAGTGAGCGCTGAACCATCCCCACTGGAAAGATGCAGAATAGTTCAAGCCCCAGATAGGTACACAGCTTAGGATTTAAGCTGATTTAAAAAAAATAATAAAGCCTTGATGGGCCCTCAGAACAATTGTCCATCTGTGTTTGGCTTGGGAATAACTCCCTGAGGGCCTCTGTCCATCCTTGTCCCTCGTGTCCTTCCTGACCAGATTTTGACTGGGTATGGGATGACCTGAATAAGTCGACGGCCACCCTGCTGACCTGTGACAACCGCAAGGTGAACTTCCACATGGAGTACAGCTGTGGCACTGCGGCTATCCGGGGCAACAAGGAGCTGGCAGACGGGCAGCATTTTTGGGAAATCAAGATGACCTCTCCAGTGTATGGCACAGATATGGTACGTAGAACCAAGTTGCTTATGGGCACTTAGAAATGTCCCGTATTCTCTGAACGGGACAGCAGGCTTCCTTCAGTGTTTCACCTTGACACCCTCACTTAGCAGTAAGAAAACTGAAGCTGGAAGGATAAGCAGTTTTAGGCCAACGCCAAAGTAATTGTGACTAGAGCCTGATTTTCCTGCTTCCCTGTAGATCATCAGCAATAAACTTAACAAGGACTCTGGTTAGGCTGTGCTGGTGCTCGTCCTCAGCCTGGGGAAGCATCCAGGGAGGCTGTGGTTGGCAGTTCTGCTGGGTGTGCTGGGGTGTGTGCTGCTCGGCTCGGTCACTTCCTGCCCCTGGAGCTTCACCCCTGTGGGGCTGGTGTGTGTACAGCTGTGGTGCCGCTCTGTGGCCACGGCCCAGCCTCATTCTCTACCATTAATGCAGGCCACAGCCCTGTTAGCTCCCTTGGCTCTGCTAAGGCTGCACCTCGTGTTCTGGCTCCTGGACACTGTAATGCAGTGCTGGCCAAACCTTTCAACGGAGAACTTCAGCTCAGCTTCAGTGGAACCTTTAACTTGTTGGGCTGTGCTGAGTGAAGGAGGGGAGACCTAGAGGTAGAGTCTCAGTTGTGTTTTGTTGCTTTAGAAGCATTCAGTGCTCCTGCAGATGCTAAGCTCGTGTTCTTCCTCTTGACTTTGCTTGCCAGATGGTGGGAATTGGGACATCAGATGTGAATCTGGATAAATATCGCCACACCTTCTGCAGCCTGCTGGGCAAGGATGAGGACAGCTGGGGACTCTCCTACACAGGTAATGCAGTGTTAGGGGGAGGACAGCTGAAATGTTAGCAACAGGTGCTCGGGTTTAAGAATTAAATGGTCTTAGTGGGATCATGGCCAAAAAGGCCACAAGGCCTGTGATTCCCTTAGTTAACTACAATGGGAGCCGCTGCCTGTTCAGTTCACCAGTGCTACTGCACCCCTGCAGGGCTTGCCTAAGCATCATGCTGCGCAGGACAGGCTGCTTCTTGCTTTCAGCTCTTGGAGCCTTACCTGCATTTTGCAGAACCTCTACAACCAGCACGTGAATTTTCAGGGCCTCTGGACTGCAGGTTGCATGCCAGTGATTCAGGATCTCAGTGCTGCTGCCTGGGCTCTGGTATTCCAAAACCTCAGCTTCCCTCCTTTCATCGTATGCTCTGGGGTGGCGGGGGGGGGGGCATTGAGGGAGCAATGAGGAGATGGGGTGGGGGGGAGGTTTTGTAGGTGCTGACCAAGACTGTACCAGTGGGATCTTGCAGGGAAGTGTCTGAGGGTTGGGGTGAATTTGTGGAGCGCAGACTTCCCGCTGAATGCGAGGTGTATTGTTTTAAGGACTGCTGCATCACAAGGGTGACAAGACAAACTTCTCCTCGAGGTTTGGCCAGGGCTCCATCATCGGGGTGCATTTGGACACGTGGCACGGAACGCTCACGTTCTTCAAAAACCGCAAGTGCATCGGTAAGCAAGGGCAGCTACAGAGGCAGGATGGGGGAGCACTGCAGCTTTAGCTGAGCTCTAAGTTTGGTGACAGCTGGGCTGCAGGAGGAAAATAGTGGCAAATGGAAGATCAAGACGGGAAGTGAGTGGGGCAAAGGTTACGTTTGTTAATGGATTTGGATTGCAAAAGGCCGTTTTCCAAGTGTTTTCTGACAGCTTTGTGGAGCTCGGGGTGGATGGGAGGAGTGAGATCACCTCGGCAAAACTAATGTGAATCCTCGATGCTGTCCCTTGCAGGGGTTGCAGCTACAAAGCTGCAGAACAAGAAGTTCTACCCCATGGTGTGCTCGACAGCAGCCAAGAGCAGCATGAAGGTGATCCGCTCCTGTGCCAGCTGCACGTCTCTGCAGTACCTGTGCTGCTACCGCCTGCGCCAGCTCCTGCCTGACTATGTGGACACGCTGGAGGTGCTGCCGTTGCCACCAGGACTCAAGCAAGTGCTACACAACAAACTGGGGTGGGTCTTGAGCATGAACTGTAGCACATTGAAGCCTTCGTCCTCGTCATCAGGAAGCGACTCAGATAGCTCCTGTGGCTCAGACGCAGAAGCCTGCCAAAGGAAGAGGTGCAGGAGGACATGATGTATCTCTTCAGACAAACTGCTTTGAGGGAGTGGGGTGGAGTTTTGTTGTGCTGTCTGTGAGGGCAGCCCAGGCCTGACGCACCCGTTTCTTTACGGGGACATCTGTTTCTACCTGTTTATGAAGATTTCTCTTGTGCTGGTTGGAATCTTTAGCCTGAGCGTTCATCACTTGCATTGAAAATACCCGCTGACCCAAAGAGGTGTCAGCTCTGTGAAATACCTAAACTGCAGCCAAACACCTGAAGTAAATCTGATGATATGAAAGCCCTCACCTCTTTCTGAAGAATCTCCTTTTTCTGTTGACTGTCAGTAGAGGTGAGATTTAAGGTGGCTTCTCTATCTCAAAGCATACTTCTTGCAGACTTAAATTGATTCACCGAAGGACAAAAGGAAAGACCAGCCTCCCCCTCCCTCCTAACTGTTGTGCATTGGTTTGGTATCTGCAATGAATTCATCGCACCGTGGGGCATGATTGAACTGCAGCACTTAGGGAAATGGGCTCTGAGAGATGCACCTGTGCCACTTGTGAAAGAGCAGTTACTTAAGAGAGTTGAACTGTTAGTGATCTTTCTTGAACACCCCCTCCATGACCTTAATTGCTTTGCATGTTGGCTACTGCTGCTTCTCCTGTATCAAAGACTGTATTAAACTGTAATAATAAAAGTATAAACTGCCTTTCATTCCTCTTAAGACCTTTAAAGGCAAGAATCTGAATGTGTTTATCGAAAATAGCCATGCAAGTACAGCTAGCAGCCTGGAGAGGATGTTTTAAATGCAGCATTTGTTTGTCAGATCTAGATGGGGTAAAGGAAGTTACCTTGCCTCTGCCACATGGAGGGTTCTTGTGCTGCTCACTGGAACATCAGAGCCCGGCCTGGATGGAGCTCCAGCAGCGCCATGCTGGCGCTTGTGGCTGTAAACAGGAAGGGAAGGCTGCAGTGTTTTATTAATGTGTGTGTTCTGACAACTTACATTCAAACAGCCTCAAATACCCACCCTGGAGACAGAAAGTCAGAGCAGTTTGTGTGTGCAGGCCAGCCGCTAACTGAGACTTGTGAGCTGCCTGCAGCTGGCCCCTTCTTGTACGTGCTGAGAAGCAGTGCTGGACTGGAGCCTGGAACACTGAATAATCCAGCAGTGGCCTGGCACCACTGCCAGCAAATGGCACGCAGGAGAGCCTGCCTACTTCCTCACATTTGAGCTGCCCTAAGATTTCAGACAGGAAAAGAGGAAGGAAAAGCACCTTAGCCGCTCCTTGTGGATTAGGCCACAAGCACTGGCTGGGCACAAACTGTGTGCTGAGGGATCAGGTCTGTGAGTGGTGCTTCTTGCCAGCTTCTATCGCCTTGCCAGAACAGGCTGGCTCAGGGGACCCAGCCCAGAACCAATGCAGCTGGAGGCCCTTTAAATGGCCACATCTGGCAGCTCAGCTTCCCCTCTTTCTGCCCCTCAGTGCTGAAGAAGCTGCTGTGAGATCAAGTGGGGGCAGTCACAGTCAGGGCAGGGAGGAGCACAGCGCTGTGGCAGCATGCTGTTGCAATCCCCTGCAGTCTTTCCTCCTGCAGTACTGTACGCCAGCATAATTGTGAGGCCTTAGATGAGCACATCACTGCTTTTCAGGATGTTCTTCTGTGGCCTTTGAACTCTCTTCCGGTGAGTGGTGCATTTACAGATGATTTAAGCTGGTGCCATCAGCCAAGTGCAAAGGTTATTGCAAACTGGGAGAGCACTGACATAGGTGTGATGGGAAATGCCTTTCAGCTTGTGCCCTTCCCAGCACTGCAACTGGGAACACAAGTAGCCACCTGCTGCCTTTTCTCCTGGTCATTATGGACCTGCAAAGGCTTCAGGCAAAGCTTTTTGCTCCACATGCAGTTTGCTCCCCATGACTGTTCCCTTCCTTCTCACATCGTGAATCTTTAAGCAAAGATGGCTCTTTCTGCTCTCTTTAAAGGCTTTGAATGAGAACCTTAATTAAATAGGACAGGCTCTCTGTCAACCCATCTGCAGCAGCACTCCCGCCAGGAAAACCAGCCCTGCTGGATTTCTCCTCCCAGGAACTAATTCAAGCATTAGCAGATAGAAGCAGAAGAATCACTGGCAAGGAGGAGCTTTATTCTGAGGGTGCCCTCCCACCTTCACAGCACCGGTTGGTGTCACTTAGAGCAAGCAAGCTGTATTCAATGAGAAGAAGCTCAAGGGGTTTCTGTGTCACTGTGAAGTACCACAATCAGCATAACCAAATCCTCAAGAGTTTTGGGGTTCCCAATCCCTACTGTCCCTATTGCAGCTATTTCCAAAGAAGAAGCTCAATATTTGCTTTAGCAAGAGAGAATCCCATCCCCTACCCCATTGTTTCACATGGAGTTTTCTGGAGCTTCTCTGGCATTTCCTTGTGTTGGGAGCTTAGCCAAGAAGCTTTGACAGCTGATGAATGTTTTTCTAAGCAAGTCCAGCAGGACCCACCTGCCTGAAGAAACCACAAGCAGGACCTGCAGTAGCAGGACCAAAGAATTGGCAGGCAGCAGGATATTTAATGTCAGGACGTTGCACAAAGTATTCAGCTCATTCAGCAGCACACCTGACAGACAGCACAGACTTGCCACACAGTTAATCTCAGCAGAGGAACCAACACACTAAGACTTGGAGCTCCTGCTCCAAACATGCTTAACTCTTTAAGGAGACAGCCAGAGGGATATAAAACTGGGACAGCTAAAAGAGGAAAGGAGAGCCAAGAGGCTGAAGAAAGCATCTATAACAAGACGTTTATTGATGTGCAAGTCTATTCTGAAACAGAACCAGCTGCTTCCACAGGCTGGGCTCCCAGCAGCACTGCAATGCCAGAAGCAGCTCAGCAACTGCTGAGTTTAGCAGAAGAAAATACTGAGGCTGACCGACGTGGCTCCTGGTCCCCCCTATACAGTCAGGTCCAGGATAAGGTCAGGGTTGGTGGAAACCATGAAGAGATAGATGCGGCGCGATAAGTCTGGCCCAACACGTTGGTCTTTCCCACTGATGTCTGATTTCACAGGGATGTTACTCAGCAGCAGTAGTCTCTCATCTTCTGTGCTGCACTCTTTGTAGGCCTTCAAGCACACAGAAGAATGAAGCAGTCAACATGGACGCTCTAAGAGAAGACCCTACTCTCCACTGAGAGGCTCAATCCCATCATTGCAGTGAGGATCCCTGACTGAGCATTCACCCACACATGCAGGCATCAGAGGGTAAAACTCAGAAGAATCAAGATCTGCAACTTGCAAGCAGGCCTCACACACATTTCTGATTTGCATGTTGGCCCTCCAGTATACAAGGAGGTAGCTTTTGTTCTGAAGAGGGCATGCTAGGGGCAGAGATCAAAGCTCCAGGAGAAGAAAAGTAGAAGAGAATATTTGACCATGTAAGACTTACACAGAAAAAAAAGAAGAAAAAAGTCTGTCAGTTTCTGATCTAATGGAAACAGCTTAAGTGATTCGTGCTCACCCCAAATGGAAACAAGCACTTGTTGACAAAAAAAAACCTGTCTTCATAAAACGGCTGAGCTGCTGTCAGAAGGGTCAGACAGCATCCTTTTCTAACCCTGATCCTCCAGGAGTAGGGAAAGGGAGAATTTAGTGAGCCAGGTCAGCTCCCTGTATGGTCATACGAAGAGCTAGGAAAGTTTTGGACTGCTCGCTGTCACCAGCAGCATAAAGACAGCTCGGATGTCCTGTGCTACCCCCTCACAGCCCACAGGGCCAGCACGTGTGTTCTGCTAGGGAGCGATTCCGAATTGTCCAACTGTAATGGCAGCTACCTGTGACATCACCCATCTCAAACAAAAACAAGCAGAGCTGATGGACAGACCACGTTGAACAAGGGCAGTGGGATGCATACAACAAACCCTCAGCTGCACTGGCTGGGATGGAGAAGCAAAAATGCAAATACACTTTGAGCTGATCCTGCTTGGTGAGATGAAGGCAAAGAGGCCTGGAAAGGCCACGAGTAAGCAGCTGGTACTGAAACAAAATGATGGTTTAAGTCAAACACCCACCCTTACCTTTCTAGAGAGCTGATTTCACACTCAGGATTTGTTTGCTCCACCAACAAAGACCTCTAAGCGAGGAAACATGCGGCACCCCTCCCTGCCATCATCTTCCATGCAGCAAGATTTTAACAGGATACTGAGGGATTTGAGGACTTACCTGTACCAGGAGGCCAGGGGAAGGATATGCTTCTGCTATTGCTTCTGCTGTTGCAGGGCTGACTCTGTTAAACTGCTGGATTTGTCTCTTCCACACCTGCCATAGCCCCGTGCCGTCCTTCTCCACTCGCAACCCCTTGCCCGAGACCCCAGCAGTGCAGAAAGACAACTCCTGCAACTCCAGCTGACTCCTACAGAAAGACAGACTGCTGAGAGCAAGACCGGGGAACAGTGTGTGCACAGAGAACAGGCCTGTGGATTCCAGACGCTGCAGCCTCCCCCTAGCATTAGGCAGTGAGCTTCCTTCTAAAACCCCTCTCTTCAGAACTAGTATTTTTGACTCAACATTTTCTATCCTTCCCTGGAAAGCTACAGAACATCTTGGTGAAAAGGTTTCGCTAAGGTTCTCGTTTTCTTTCCATTCTTCATGCTGAATCACAACTGCGTTCACTGTGAGAGTAGTTGATTTCCAGCAGCATAGAGGACTGAAAATGATCTAGTCCAAGTCCTAACATCGACCAAAACAGACTGGCAGACACTGATAAGCATTCCTGTAGCTTCTAGTGAGGTTTTCCAAAGCTCTGGGCTTTGAACTTGTCCAATCCAGCAATACAACTCACTTGTACGGGCGCCTTGCTATTGCTTTAGTCAGCGCAGAGACGTGCTCGCCAAATTCCTGCCACGTGTCTAGGAGCTGTACATCAATGTTACCCCACAGCTGGAGCACCACCTGTGCCTGGAAGAGAAATGACAGTGGTTAAACATGTCAGACACCAATCAGTGGGACAGAAACAGGGTCAGGAGGGCCAGGACAACCCGGGGCCCTCATCCTCCTTCATAAGCGTGCTCCAACTTCAGCCAGCAGTGCTGCTGTCAGCCCTGACCACCAAAAGCACTCAGAGATAGGAGCAAGGAGAACACAGGTACACCTTATCCTTCAGCAGGATAAAGATGGCTGGGAGGGGAGGGAGGCCAGGCTGACTGCATGAGCTCTGTTTACACAGAAAAGTACTAAAGCCTGCTCATCCTTCTTAGCTCCCAGTAAGCCAGTGGGTCATCAGCCCCCCTTTGGGGCATACCCAGGCAGGGCAGGAATTTAGTTTGAGGGATATAAAGTAAGGGTTTATATCCTGTTTGACCTAGTTTGTGATGGCTGTAGTATCATAAGGAATGCTTCTGCTCTGCTGTGAGACACAGGCTTTGCAAGGCAGAGAACTGAGTGAGAACCAACAGCAGCTCTCACGCCTAACTGGGCAGCTTTTGTTGGGGCTGGGAGGGGAGGCAGGATCAGATCCAAACAAAAGGCTCAAACCCATGTCAGGGTGAGGGAGCATGCATGTGGATGCAACTTGATCCAAGCAAGCCATCACCTTCCTTGTCAAGCATTCATTATGCAGAAGGGCACACCGATGAGAGCCTTTTCCATACAGTTCAACCACAAGTAACATAAAACTTCAAGAGGCATGAGAAATTCTACCTCCAGTATTTCCTGCTGAGTCATGAACAGCTCTGGGCCAGGCTGGGATCTGGGGCTCTGCTCTCCAGGGCTCAGTGCCTGCCACCCATTCTGCTCCTGGTTACACCTATAAGCAAGACACGCAGCTCACACAGATGCACTGCTACTGCTGGCACACTGCTGCAGTTCTGCATGCCACACACAGCCCCTCTGTGTCAAGGATTGCAGATCTAGATGTGAGCTGGAGGGAAGTGGCTGCAGGAGAGGAGACGACCCAAAACTAAGGAAAATGCTGCTTGGCTCCCTTGGTGGCAGAACTCAACAGGCCATGGCTGATTATTTTAAAACATAACACTCTTGGTAAAATTTATCCTCACAGGCTTAAGTGAGAAAGAGCCCAGGAGGTGGTGAAACGAGAGCTCTCCCTTGGGAAACACTCTAGACAGGACAGGACAGACCTAGCTACTGCAGCTGAGTTATGTGGGGGAATCTGCACGATCACACTATCACCATGAAGAGGAAATTCCTCTGCTGTGCATGTACATGGACAGGAAGCACTCAGGCACTGGGAGCAGCACATGAATGACACATTTCAGGAACAAGAAAAGGGCTCCAGGCACCGAACATCTCTCCCTGCTTCATCAGCTGCACACCTTACTGAGAACAGAAAGGCACTGCAGCCCTGCTTGGTGCACAGGGCAGTGCAGCAAGAGCTGTATCACTGCATCCCTCTGACTGGTCCTGAGCGTAGTCTTACCCACAAACACCTTCTAACTACAAAATCCTCAGTCTGCTCTAAATCCATCTGCAAAATATATCCACAAGACGGCAAAACCGAAGTCCTCTTGAGCACAAACCTTGTGATTTACAGCCCATGCTGGCACCAAGCTCAGCAGCTCAGCCCCAGACACCTCCCTCCTGCACAGATGCTTCTTTCGACCCATGGCAAACTTCCCAGCCCTGCTGCTCCCCACACATCCCCAGCACGTCGCACCTGTAGGCATCCAGCCCAACGACAGCCAGGCTGTAGGTTTTGGTGGAGGAGCCCTCCAGGCTGGCCAAAGGTAACACTTGGTTCAGGTCAGGCTGACTCCCTGACGAGGCATCGACAAAAGTCTGAAGCAAGACAAATCACACCCAAGTCTGTAGCAGTTTTCCTCTCTGAAACAAACCCTCCCTATCTCTGGCTGGACAGTGGGGGACTTTCAGGACAACTTTCATCAGCGGAAGCTGGCAGTAGCCAGTCTTAGACTGCAGCTGAGAGTGCTGCCTTTGGGCAGGCACAGCATGCCTTTTCTGCCAGTTCTTTTTTTTTCTGGCTCACCTTTCTCCCTGTAGCATTAGCACTGACCTTCTCACAGGCACTGGCTATTCTAGCCTCTCCTTCTCTATGCTCAGACTGCACTGGATGGCCTCTGAACTTCTCCGGGCAGGAGCACAGGCTGCCTAGATAGGTATAAATAAATCACTGCATGATTGCACGCATATGAACTGACCATTAAATTCTCTGCTTCCAAATGCAAGCATTTCTAAGGACTGCTTGCTTTGCTTGTTTCTTTCAAGCACATATTTTATAAGCACAATGAAAAGGGAAAAGCTAAACACGAGGAAAGGCAAGTTTGGCCTGCCCAATCCTCCTCTGGAGGAAAGCAGCATCCTGTAGTGGGTATAAGGGCAAACGCCTGCACATTATCCCTAGAGACTATTGCTGCACTCTCACACAGGTTCTCTGCTGCACTCTCTAACACAGCTTTGTTTCAAGGTGGAGCAATGGTAGTTATGAATGAACCCTCCCTTGCCTCCCATGTTCACCTGGCACTCTGCATAGGTCTGGCTCAGAGATCTACATTACCTGGCTTAGGGAATAGAGGCGCTTTAGAAAATCTGCTGGTTCCAGCAACACCAACACCTCCTTCTCCTCTTCAGTTTTCACCATGCAGTCATCCTAAAGAAGAAGAAACAATTCCCAACACATGCAGCATCCAGCATGTCTCCACACACGCAGTGCCTATGCTTTCAGGGGCTCTAACACTCACAAGGTCATGTTAGATTCAGCTGGGACAGAGTTATTTTAATTCACGGTGTCTGATACGATGCTATGTTTTGGTTTTAGAAGAACAATGCTGATAACACACCAACATTTCTGTTGTTGATGAGTAATTTTGTACAGAGGATATAAGGACGTTTTAGTATTCTCAGCTTCTCCTATTGCCCTGCCAGTGAGGGGGGCAGGGGAGCAGGAGGAGACAGAATAAGGACAGCTGACTTGAACTGGCCAAAGGGATATTCCATACCACAAGACATCGTGTGGAAGGAAAGTCTGAAAAAGGGAGGAGTTCAGTGGGTGGCCTGCTGCTGCTTGGGGACTGGCTGGCAGGTGGCTGAGCAATTGTTTGTGAATGACCTGTTATGCACATATAATTATTATAACTGGTATTCTTTTTCTCCTCTTTCTTTTCTCTAACTCAACCCAGGAGCCCAACTTTTCTTTTTCCCCCGATTCTCTCCCCCAAGCCCACTAGCAAGAGAAGAAGTGAGCTTAGCCACCTGCTGGGTTAAACCACAACAGTACTATGCTGGTCAAAGCCCACTGCTGAGCTGAAAGGGAAAGAAATTTCCCACACAAGCAGATCACCAAAGATGCAATTAATGACCTGGTGAAGAAAGCAGTGACAACTGCAGAAATTGCCACCTAAGCCCAAAAGACATAAAATGGTTGTCTGCACTTCACAGTCATCAAATAACCACAATATAGCAAGACCCAAAATACAGTTCTGCCTCTGCCTGAAACTCTTATAGCAGGGCTGAGGACAAGAACGGCCTACCTTTGTAGCTACGAGAATACAGTTTTACAAAGCACCTACCAAAACCAAACTGAAACAGTTACAGTATTTGGTACCAGGAGGAACCTGGCCTCTTTAAGGTTCCCAGTGAGCAGGATTCAGGAAGCAGTCACTGGGTTTCCTAAGCTGGGGGCCCTGCAGCAAACTTGCCCTGCCTTTTCCAGCCATCCAGATGTAGGCCATACACAACATCTGCTCTGGAAAAGCTGCTGCCCACCTAACTAATATCTCTGTATGAATAACTTGTAGTCATCTCAGTATTGCTTACTACAGATTTCCCAGACTATCACTGGATGCACACATTCCTAAACCAATCACGTGTAGATGCATAAAAGACACTGGCTTTAGAATAATCTGAACAAGGAACAGCTCCAGCTCTACTCCTGAGCTACCTGTGGTCATTGGTAATCAGCACACCTGAGGCTGCTGCTAGCAGTGCCCAGTATGAGAAACCAAGTCAAAGTTTTCTCCCCACAGAACATCTGCTGTCAAATTACATTTACAGCAGGGAAGATGAGGACTCACTGGGGCAGATGGAATGCTTGGCATATTTCTCCTCCAGGTTATGCTGCATGGAATTGCCTGAGGCTCAAAGGAATGTTTACAGTCCAAGGAACTCAAAGCCTCAATCCAAATATCTGAGCCAGGATCTTTAAGGAAACCTGTGGAGAAATAAAGATCAGCCCTGACATGAGCAGCCGACTGAGAGGTGTTGGCCTGACCAAGAGTCGCTCAGCGGGCAGCTGGAGCAGTTGGCTGCCCTCGGCTTTCCCCGCCAGGCCCCACAGCCCACCTGGATCCACGCACACCTCCAGGAGCCGCAGACAGCGCTCCGGCCTCAGCAGCCGCCACGCAGCCGCCGCCTCCCGCTTCTCCAGCGCCTCCCGCTCCTTCCGCCGCTGCCGCTCCCGCCTCCGGGCCTCGGCCTCCCCAGCCGCCCTCCGCCGCTTCGGCCGTACGGCGGTTGCCGCCCGAGGAGAGCATTCCGGGGCAGCGCTGGGGCCGTGGGGTTCGGGCTCAGCCTCGGGTTCGGACTCGGACACCTCCCACGTCGCCCGGGCCCGGCGGCACCGTTCGCTGCCCGCCATGGCCGAACCCAGCGAACTCCGAGAGGCTCCGGGCACCGCTAGGCCGCGCCCGTTGCCATGGCAGCAGGGGAGCGCCACTCCCCTCTAAAGTCCCCGGCGCCGCCCCTCGGCCGCAGCACAAACGTTCCGGGGTGGGTGTGGAGGGGGGACTCTGTTCGGCGGACACATGAGCGAAGGGAGCGGTTCCTTTAAGAGTGCCGCCGCCGCCGCCGCCATGATCTGCTTGGTGCTGGCGGTCTTCGCCAGTGTCTTCCACAGCGGTAAGGCCGGTGTCCTTCCCGTCCCCTTTCCTTTACCCCTTTCCCCCCCGCCTGACGCCCGTATCCTCTCGCAGCCCGCTCCGGTGTCGCCGAGCGCACCTTCATCGCCATCAAACCGGACGGCGTCCAGCGGCACCTGGTGGGGGAGATCGTGCGGCGCTTCGAGAGGAAGGGCTTCAAGCTGGTGGGGCTGAAGCTGCTGCAGGTGTGGGGACCGGGCGGGGCCCTCGATGTGACCCGGGACGCGGGAGGGGCTCCCTGGCCTTGTCAGGAGGCTGCAGGGCTGTGTGTTGTGTGCAGGCCTCGGAGGAGCTGCTGAAAGAGCACTACATTGCCCTACGGGACCGGCCCTTCTATGGACGCCTGGTGAAGTACATGAGCTCGGGACCCGTGGTGGCCATGGTGAGTGCTGGTGGGGAACAGGCATAGAAAGAAGGGCTCCATCTGAGGGCCTCTGGGAGTGCTGGGTGCAGGGCTGTGTTGAATCCCCACACAATTCTGGTGTTCTTCAGAAATCACCCCCCGAAGGCTGTTTGCAGAAAGGCCCTTTGCTGGCTGTCCTCTGGGTGGGTCGGGTGGCAGATATAGAGGATGCGGTTTGATCTCGGGGTGAGCTGTGGGAGATGATTCTGTTTGCTGCCTTGTAGGTGTGGCAGGGCCTGGATGTGGTCAGGATGGCACGCACAATGATCGGAGAGACCAACCCAGCTGAGTCCAGGCCTGGCACCATCCGAGGAGACTTTTGCATTGAAGTTGGCAAGTGAGTCTGGCTTCTTGTGCCCTGAGTGTTGCTGTGCATTCCTGTCCTCATATTCCTGCCCAAGCCATACAAGTCTGCATCAGCAGAGCAAAGTTCATATCACTCACATATTGACACTGCACACAGTGACCTGGGTTAGTTTTGCCAGAAGGGAGCAGCATAGGTTTTGGTCTCTCATGCTTCCTGTGGTCTCTTCTCCCTACAGCTGAGGGGTTTGCTTGACAGGGAATCAGGACTGTCAGGCTGTGAAGAGGAATGGAGGAGCCCTCTGATCCCTCTCCTGGAAGGTACTCAGCTCTGCCAGGCATCCAAGTCTGAAACAAAAGCCAAGCTGCAGTTCTGCAAGCATGAGAGCTTCTTGGCACTGCGTATTGTCCAGTGGTGACCTCTGGTGGTGGCTGTAGCTGAGCCTGGCTTGTGGTAGTTGCTCTTAACATTCCTGACTTAGGTTTTCATTTCTTCGTGTCTGATACCAAACCTGCTTCATAGGACCTACTTTCACTGAAAGAAGTGGGAAATCTGGAGGCAAATCAATCGCAAACCTTTAAAACAAACAAAAGACTCCTCAGATAAACAGCCACTTGCAGCTCCTTTGTAGCACTTAAATAATTTCTCATTACAGGAGGGAGGACTGCTGGAACCTGGCAGCTCCTACACATCCTAAGCCATGTTCATTAATATCTCCTGAGCAAGAAGGTGGAGAGCTGTGTGATGGGAAAGAATATTGTACAATGTGACTGGCGCGGCAGGCTTAATTAAATCAGTCGGAGTGAAACTTTTCCAGCAGCAGCTTCCCTCCCCAGCCTTTCTCTGCTTACTGCAAGCTGATCCCTTTCTTCTTTCTCTACAGGAATGTGATTCATGGCAGTGACTCGGTTGAGAGTGCCCAGAAGGAGATCTCCCTCTGGTTCCGCCCAGAGGAGCTGACGTGCTGGGAGGATGCAGCTGAACGATGGATCTATGAGTGATGGGACAGCCTGAGGGAAGTACATCTTCCTAATTTGGGCATGGGGTGTTTTCATTAGTTCCATTTTGGCCCCTCAGGCTGGCTGTGGATTCTGCTGTGGTATCACGTGTGGGGAGTTTCTCTTTTGTGTGTCTGTAGAGGGGTCCTGGGAGCTGGTCTTTGTGTTTGTAACTCAGCAGTTCAGCTCCCTGCAATAGTAGCTTTTTTTTCTTTTTTTTCCTCCTCCATCTCCTGTAGCAAGTAGTTAGCGTTGCTGCTCAGTTTGCTGCAGCATCCCAAAGTCCTTAAGTGGCTCAAGGTGATTTATGAAGGAAAGTGAAAGCTGGGCTCTGTGCCTGTCACTGTGCTGGCTGGCTTACCAGGCACAGAGGGACGCATGCTCCTTGCCCTGGGGAGGTGCGCTGCTCACTGCAGGGTAGTCACTGTCATCCACTTGCATTTTGGTGCAGTCCCTCACCAGAGGCTTTTAAAGAAGTGAGCTGCTGTGGTATAGAGTGGAAAGCGCAGAGGCTAGCAACCGAGGATGACCCAGCCTGGTGACACGCATCGCTTTAATGCATCCCTTGTGTGCAGGGCAGAAGCAGCCTTTGGAGGAGGTGGCTCAGAGGACCTTAGTTGAGCTCCTGCTTTGAGCTGTTCACTTCTGTAGGCTTCCTGACTTTCTGTGACAGCAAGGCCTGTCACTGGAGAGACTCAGAGCCACTTGTTTGAATGTGTTCCTGTCTCCTTTACTCCCGGGTTCCGTTTTTGCCTGCTGTCCCTTTGTTTACACACCACCATCCATTTCATCAAGCTGTTTCTGAACCCTCTGCAAAGCCTACCAAAATACGAAGGCAGTGACTGTGGCACTACATTCTGCTGTGGAGCAGAGGTCTGGTGAAACCTGAGGGTTTTGTCGCGTGTAGGCTGAGATACTTTGCTCATGTTCTGCGAGCTCATCTCTCTCTTGAGCTGGAAAAATCTGCATCTGCTGGGGAATGAGTGCAGTTCCCCAGCTCCCACTTCTACCTGCAGGCTGGCCTGGGGTGGTGGGACTGAGCAGATAAATACCAGAAACAATGGGGAGAAGGGACTCAGGAACTTCTGTGAGTAACTGTGACTTTCCTCTGCTGTCCAAAGGCAACACACAGCATTTCTGATTCTGATAGCCAGAGCACCTCATGCCTTCAGGGCCTTCTCCAAATGGTTACAGCTCTGATCATCTCAAGAGATCGTTTGTTCCCATAAGTCATCCATGTGTTTTTATTTATAATAAACTCTGGAGAGTCCCATCTTCTCTTCTGGTTGTTGCTGGGGGAGTGGGAGGGTGGCTTTAGGTGAGCACTCACAGGAATGGGAGCTAGTGCCAGTTTTTTTGATGGAACTGTGCTGCTAGTGGCACCTTTTCTTTATTGCCCCACAGATGCACAGGCAGGGCAACTAATGGGGAAGGAACCACAGTTTGTCAAGACATTAAAATAATTTAGGAAAGTGATTATAAGGAAACTTGTATAATGGTATTCAGATTAATGACCAACAACTGGTAACTAGCAAAGGCAGTCTGCAGTCTTATTCCTAACTTTCACTACTTTCCTATCCTGTTGCCCCATCTATTGTCACATGCATTTCTTAAGTTATTTGACAAACCTGTTTGTTTGAACACCTGGGACCTGGATGAACAGTTGTTCTCATCCCTGTTCTGGTGCAGACCCTGTGATGATGGCTGTGGTTGGGCAGTGGCTGAAGGAGTCCCTCTTTCTGCATTTTATTTCTGATCCTGGAGGAAACAATGGATGATATCGTCCCTAGGGGCATGTGGTCATGGGACCAAACTATCCTGGTTGGACTTATCAAGAAAGACCTGAAGGAATGGCATACAGCTGTGCTGGGGAGGGCCAGGGGAGGGTTAGGAAAAGGTTCTGCACCAGTGGGCGCAGCCCTGAGCTGCTGGAGCTCACAGAGTATTTGGACACCAGTTTCACATGTAGGGTTTGAGTGATCCTACGCAGAGCCAGAAGTTGGACTCAGTGGTCCTTGTAGGTCCCTTCCATTCAGGTTATTCTACGGCTTTGTGTGCCAATAAGTTACTAGAAGGTTGAGACTCAAGCTAACTGCCTTTCCAACAGCCCCAATGTCACACAGACAGAATCTCCAGAGTACTTACAGCAACAGAAGGCACCAGCAGCTGATGTTATCACATTTATTACCTATGGACCCGGTATGGCTCAGTGATGGAGTACAGAAAGCGCTCACACGGCAGCGGACTCATTCAGAACACTGTCTTAAGACTACACACCGAACTCCACAGACCTCCGGAGCGCTTACAAACCTTCTGGAGCACGCAATATCGTTTCCGTGGATCGCAGCAGGGAGGCGGGCTGCAGCCTGGTATCCCGGCAGCTGCTGCCCTTTAAGCTCGTACATCTCTCGGAGAAAAGCTCGGTGGTAAAGGCCACAGACGGGCAGGTAGAACATCGGCCCACAGGCACCCCCCCCGCTGGGGACTCAACTAGAAAAGAGAGACGATTATCTGCGCCCGGCTCGGCCCTAAGCCCAGCTCTGAGGTCCTGCGGTCTGACGGCATTGCCCAGCACCTAGCAAAACCCCCACGCCGCCGCCGCCATCTTACCTCCCCTCAGCGCAGGGGCTGCCGGGACGGGGCTGGGCTATTGGTCAGCCTTCATCACGTGATGCTGCCGCTCACTTCCTACCCGTCGCTCCTCCTGGGCGTGACGACAGGAGTTACGCTGATTGGCCGCGGCGGCGCGCGGCTTTGTGACGCCACTCGGCTACAGCGTGAGGGCAGCGCCCCTGCTGTGTGACGTCAGAGCAGGGCTCGGGTACGGCCGGGAGCCCGGCGGCGGTGCAGGCCTGCGGCTGCGGTGAGTGCGGGCGGGCGGCGACCCCGGCCCCGGCCCCCTCAGTACCGCGAGGCGACCTCGGGGCCTCCCCTCGGCTTCCCCTCAGCGCCGGGGCCCGCTCGGTGCCGGGTCCCTCTCAGCGCCGCTGTCTCCAGTGGGGAGCAGGGGCTGCCCGTTAGCCGCGGGTTGCGCCCGCGTAACGGCCGTTCGGGTGCGCGGGGACGGTGGGGCCTCCTGGCTCCGGGCTGAGGGGCCGCGGTGTTTGGCTGCTGCTGTGCCGTTGGCCGCTGACGGCAGGGCCAGAGGTGTCACGGCTGAGGGGTGTCACGGGGGGGGCTGCCGCGTTCAGGAGGAGCTCTGCTCTGAGGGTTCACTTCCCCGTTTTGTTTTCCCGTTAATTCTTTCTCAGGCGTTTGCAGTGTGTGCTGATAGCACAAGCTCGTGTCGTTTGCTGCAAAAACTTCAGGATCAGGAGGACCCGTTCCGCTTCCAGCATCCTCCCGTGCCCTCAGCTGGCCGCTGGGACACTCATGTGCGTGTGCAGCTGGGGCAGAGCCACGCTGATGCCATGGGAGCTATGCCATGAGCGCTGGTGAGCTGTGGCCGTCGCCATGACAGAGCCCCACCGGGTTCTGTTCACCACCCTGCACGGCCCATTGAGCAGCAGCTTCCTGAAGAAGCCTCGCAAGGACGATGTCGAGCAGCCCCTGGATGCTGAGCAGCCTGGAGAGACCGTGCGGCTGTCACTCGCTCTCTTTGAGCCAGATCACAAGCGCTGTCCGGAGTTCTACTACCCAGATCTTCTAAAGAACAGCCAAGCGAAAAGAAAAGGTTCTTCGGGAGACAAAGTAAGCATCCTCACGGCCGCTGTATCTGAAGGCTTCCAAAAGTTTTGCACTGTTGCTCTCTTAATGCTGAAGTGAGAGTGGGGAGCGTGTTACCTGCAAGGTGCTGAGAGGGGGGAGGTGATGGGTCAGAGGTCAGACACCATGCAGGCTCAGAGCTGGGAGCTGTGTGTTCCCGTTCTTGGGCCACTCTCTGTTGCTCCTTCATCTTTGTTGCTATTGCACATCAAAAAGGTGATGTGTTTGGTACCTTGTGCTGTTCTGCTTTCTATGAAGTATTTCGTAGTGCCCAGTTTGCTAGTAACTAAGTATCTTGCAGAAGGTATCTAAAAAAGTGATCCTCTGTAACAGAGTGCTATATCTTTTTGGGGGGACTTTGCTTCATTGTATATGACTCTGCACTGTAGCGCTCAGCATAGATCCCTGTTTGATGGCCCTGGTGCTTTCAGGTGTTACCTGACTACTCTGCTTTCTTCTCGAAGGCCATTTCTTGGGGTACAGCTAACTTTTGTGGCATCTGAATTTTGTGTTATGGACATCTTTCTATCAAAAAGTAGTTACTGAAAGGAGCACTTTTTCATACTGTGATGTGAAGGAGTTCTGGTCTCCTGAGTCTTGCAGCACCATTCCTGCTGATTCTGACATCAGTGCTGGTGATGCATGATAAAGTTGATTAGATTCTGTTTGCTTTTGCTGTTGCTTTTCAGTTCTATTTGGCATTCAGTTGAGGGTTCGTGCTGTTTTCCTGGGAATCAGGAGAAACAGAAACAGGTACAGAACTACCTGAGTGTGCACACAAAACCCAGAGACTGCAGCAAGGCAATAAATGCTTGTCCTTCAGTAAAGATCAGTGTAAGGACAAGTTCTTCTTATTAAGTTGCCTGCTGAAGCTCGTTCATGTGAACTCAAGGGTGACTGGGGAAGAGAAGGGAGATGCCCCTGGATCTGATTGTTGAACAGGAATAATATAAAAGAATAGGGATTTACATAGAATCTGGAGATCTGTGGTAGGGTACCACCCCTTGTTACTTTTGGTACCACCCTCTTGTTACTTTTCTGGGAGAGAGTTGAGAGAAGAAACCATTCATTAGACTTCCTTGATTTATCACTGTCACAAAGAAATGTTATTTTTCTTATCTAGTAGAGTTCTGGTTACATTTCCAATCTGTCTGCATGCTTGTTTCTAGGTGACTTATTACAAGAATAATAAGCACTCTGAGAATACTGCATTAAAGGTTGATTTGTCTGAGCTTCTGCCTGGATGTTCCAGTCATGATAGGTTTAATGCACATGTAATGGGCTTTGGTGGCAGGGTGACAAGATTGGTTCTGATGGTTTTTGTCTCTCTTTTCTGCAGAGGAAAGAACCTGCTGATCCCTTCGATGATGAAAAGGAGAGGCATAAAGCAGAGGCTCTTGCTAGGAAGTTTGAAGAAAAATATGTATGTTTTTCTTCTTTATATCATGTTATCCCTTAGAATGGGTAATGCTGCTCAGCTCTCAACCAAAGCTGTTTTAACAGAAGTTAGCAGTTGTTAGCTCATATGTCCCTATCTTCATGCAGTCTGTTACCTTGGTCCAAGGATACTGTTGTCTGTATTCTTTTTCTGTTTCAAGGCTGTGATTTACTAAAACAGTCCTGATATGTTCATGAAACCCACGACAGCCTGATTCTAGTGAATAATATTTTCACTTGTGGCAAATTTCCATTGTTAATTTATAAAATGTATCCTATTTTTAAGCAAAACAAACTATTTTCTAAGCCTTGCAGTCATGATATGGTGTAGCCTCTCATGTCTCTACGAACGGTGCTCTGAGTTTGCTATCGTTAGGACGGCGCTGATAAGTTCAGTGGAAGGGAAGCTGATCCGCCTTGCCCATTTCCTTGTTGTTCTTCCTCTCACTTTGCTTTTGCAGATGACAATAAAGCAATGTTATGTTTTACAGCCAGTACTTTTGGATATGCGAGTTGCTTTATTGTCTTGTGATGTGAATTGGACCTATTGGTTGTCTTAATGCACTGTGTGCATGGTTGGTGCCTGTAGCCTGGGGTTTGTGCTGGCTCTGTGGCAGCTATGGAAGAACAACCACTCTGCACTGGCAGAAATGTTTAAGGGATGCAGACTCAGTTCAAAATCAAGCCTACTGGCACAAAGGTGGCCTGTCTGTTGGGACAGCATTTTATTGCATTTGAATGTGCTGTTCTTGATTCTGTATGACAAAGCATTAAACTGGATTTATTGTACCCTTTGGTTTAGCATATGATGTGGGTCAGTGATGGTTCCATCCTCCTGCTGCTCCTAGGAGGCAGAAAGCTCTTTTCTATACTGGACAGAATGTTAGAGTCCTATGTCAGGGCTATCCCTGTGGTCATTAGAAAAGAAAGATGAGCATACCATCAATCTTTTATTGTTTAGGGTGGCAAGAGACGTAGAAAGGACCGTTTTCAGGACTTGATTGATATGGGGTATGGATACGACGAATCTGACTCCTTCATTGATAATTCTGAAGCAGTGAGTACTTGGGCAGGTTTGAGGGTGGTTAAATTCAGCTGCCTGGGGGGGGCTGAGCTGGCACCTGGGGAGAACGTGAATGTAGTGCCAGCAGGGAGCGTGCCAGGGCTGGGTAATGAGAACTCCTGCAGCAGCTGCCTGACAGGAGAGCGCTAGTTAGCACAAGGTCCACTGCCCTGCCTGTTCCCTGGGGGAGCACGAGTCCCACTCCATTCTCCAAGCAGCTCAAGTGCAGAATAAAATAAATTCTGTGATGATTCTTTGAATATAAATTTACGATGCTAATAGATTGCTCTCTTTTGTTTCTAGTACGATGAGCTCGTTCCGGCTTCTCTTACTACAAAATACGGAGGGTTTTACATCAACACAGGAACGCTGCAGTTTCGGCAGGCATCTGATTCTGAAGATGAATATGTTAAAGAGAAAAAGAAGAAATCTCCCAAGGTCAGCAAGCCAGCTTTCTAGGAGTATTCCCTCTGGTAGAGCTCGGTGGGTTTGCCTCATGAAACGAGTGTTGAAATTGGAAATAGAGACTTGTGAATTGATGTGGACAGAACAGGGAGGGAGATTTACTGTCCCATAGTCGAGCGCTTCGTAATCCCATTCTGTCCCCATATTTAATGGTAAAATGAGGATTGTTCAGCATTTGTGAGACTACTGGTGGAGTTGCCTGGTAGAAATGCCGGTGACCCATTGTCGCTCTAAAGAGTTGCTTATTGCTGTGGGGATGACACGTCACATTAGAGGATTCTTCTCTTTCTCATCTGAGATGTTAGAGGCTCCACTGGGAAACCAGTGACTTTGTTCTGTGGCAACGTCTTCTGGAGATGGCTGCATTTTCACAACACTGAGGTGACATGGCTAAAAGAGGAGATGGTAGGGGCAGTTGGCATTCCTTCCCCTTTGTGGACAGAATCTTTTCTAGCGTAAACACTGGGTGCACTGTAAAATGTTGAAGATGGTTCATGCCAGAACTGTGGTGATACCCCTGTGTTGTTTGTGTTAATATGTCTGGTGGGGAAGGAGCTGTTCTCACACTATTGGCAAAGGGTCCGAAGTGGCTCTGTGGCGGCAGCTCCAATTCCATGTACAAGTAACGCTTTTGATTCTGACTCAGTTTTACTCCTTTCCAGAAGCGGAAGCTGAAAGATGGAGGTGAAAAAATGAAGAAGAGGAAGAAAGATGATTCTTACGACAAGGAGAAAAAATCCAAAAAGTCCAAGTTCCCAAAAGCTGGGTAAGGAGGAATAGGGGATGCTTACTGCCTGATGTCTCTGTGGCATTTGTTATCCTGCATTAGTACATGTTATGCTGAGGGGTGGCTTGGAGGCATGCTGCATGGACAGCAATGGGTCAACTGCCAGCGTTTCAGGAGTGGGGAAAGGGAAGCTCCTGGCTGGGAAGCATAGCTCCACAGCAAGAGTAGCAGGGCAAAGAGGGGCACAGCTACCTGGAAATGCTGAAATTACTGAAATTTGCGTGTGATGAAATTGGATAAGTGAGCAGCTGATAGCTAAATTAGTGAAAAAGAGTAACAATACCAAATGAATGAACATACTGTGTCACACAGTGCATGCGAGTGTTCAGCCCTTCTGTCATACCTTAACTTAAGTATGGCCTTAGTAGGAAATAGCTTAGTTTTTCTGATGTAATTGTGTAAGGGGCTAAGATTTAACAAAGCACTGGTGGCTGAAGTGAACTTAGATGAAGGTATAATTGTCTCTTTCTCTTGCTCTTATTTTATTTCTCTCTCGATTCCCTCTCTTCTTCCCTTCTTTGTTTGCAGCTTTACGGCATTAAATGCAAGTAAAGAGAAGAAGAAGAAGAAATACTCTGGAGCTCTCAGTGTCAAGGAGATGCTGAGGAAGTTTCAGAAAGAGAAGGAAGCCCAGAAGAAAAAAGATGAAGAGCAGAAAGTGGTGACTCCATCACCAGCAGAGCCTCAAGCCCCAAGGGAGGCAGAGACGATGCCTGACCCATTGTTATCACTCTTTGGTCACGCCAGTGATAGCGACCTGCTTCAGGCAGCTACGGCTATGGACACGTTAACTGACCTAGACTTGGAGAGACTCTTCAGTGAATCCCCAGAAGGGAGTCCCCTTCACGATGTGGAGGATGGGAGCAATCCTGCTGGGGCAGGCTTAGAACAAGACTTCAAGCAGCTGCCATCCCTCCCGGAGGGGCTGCCGGCCCCTTTGGAGAAGCGCATCAAAGAGCTGGCTCAGGTGGGTGGATCATTGCAGGCAGCAGGGCTGTGTGCTTGCTGGGGGCAGCTCTGCTGGGTGCTTCACTCAGGTGGGGAAATGTCACAGTGCCAAGCAGGAGCACGGCTTTCTAGCACTTGATTTACTTCTGTGCCAAGGCACTTCCTTGAACACCTGTGTGTCAGACAGTGGCAAAGCACTGGTCCTCAGCCTTGTTATCTGCTGAATTTCAGGATCTCAGCTGTCAGCATGGGGTTTTTACCTCTCTTGGCGAAGTATGCATCTGATGCAATAGGTAATTTTAAGACCGCTTACGTTAAATTGGCTTTGGAAATGTGAACTAATGGGGCTGAAGGATAAATTCCACCGTAATAGTTTTAATGTGCTATGATGATGAGGACAGCGTTTACGAAGAGGCACATGGAGTTGTGTGTGTAAAATAGATGGGTGCAGCTGCAAAGCATCACCATTACTGTTCTGCAGCATGAAAAGAGCCCTGTAGATGGGGCTTGAAGATCTGTTAGAGCTGTTTCCTCTGTCATATGCAAATAGGTGCCTTTGCTGAGGCACATGCACAATTTGGCAGCTCGCATACTGGAGTCACATTGCTGGCAGTTTGATTTTTATTCACTATCTTTAATATCTCAGTGTTTTGGTGCTGCTTAGGAAGTGGAATATATTAATTTCCAGGTGGTTGATCTCAAGTCTTTTTAACCTGTAGCTCCTCTTGCAGCTGGACTTCTGTGTCCATCTCCAGAGCACTGTGACTCGCCTTAGGATGTGCTCTTCTGCAGGGGAAGAGTTGGGTGCTGGCCAGGGATCCCTCTGCTGGCACGTCAGAGAAGTACGATTTCAGCCCGTAGGCTCCTGTGATGTGTGAGGGCTGTCACCATCAGCCTGTCAGCAGATGCTGAGATGTTTGGTTCCTACTATTAGGCTTGTCTTTAAGTACTGATTTTAAGTCATAGGCAGTACTGAGACCACTGTAGTGCTGCAATTCTGCCTTCTGGAGATTTAGAGTGCCCATTACTTAAGCATCTCTTGCTTAATAACTCCTGTTACTGAAGATTAGCTTCTGTTAAAGATAACATTTCTCAGTAGAACACAGTGAAGTGTGCACGTGGTGGTGAGCAAACAGGAGTAGGAACTGAAGAAAGTAGCAGCTGATGAAAAGAGTGGGCTTTTTCGTGGCTGTTGCTATTTGTGCTGTTAACAGAAAACACTGAAGCGCCTGCTTCTGAATTATATTTGACCTAAAGAACAATATTGCAGAATCTCCTGTAATACTAAGTTAATCATTGTGCTGCTGTAAGATAGTTTAATAGCAGGCTACCCCAGATTTTCCTGCTGCAGTGTCTCATGTTGATGGACTCTGTACGTTAAGATAAGAAGTTAAGCACGAAATACAAGATTTAATGAGTCGAAGCCTGTGGGTCAGTTAGGACTTTGAGGCATGAGCTCTGTTGTGGGTTGGAATGGAGAGCTGCCTCTCTCTGCCATGAGAACCAGGTTCCTTCTGTCCCAGCAGGTGGGAGCGGCTCGTGGGTTAAATGGACTCTCCAGGCATTTCATCTTCTGCTTGCACTGATTTCATTTTAACCCTCTCCTTCCTGAAAGACTTCTCATGTTGAGGGTTCCCTTCAGCACTGAGCCTTCTCCTTTGACATTGCCAGCATTCTGTGACCTGCTGATGGAGATTGCTTCAGGAATGTACACACCTTCTGGGCATAATCTTATTGCTTACCAGCCCGAATCTCAGTATGTTAAGTCAGGAGATGTCAAAATCCTTTACTTCTCCTTTGGTCCCCTTCCCCTTGCAAGGAATCACTAACCTGACATGATGCTGTGCTGTGGCGAATCCCACTTCTGTCTACATCAGTTCTGCTGCACTCAACAGGTTGTGAACTCTCTGTGGCACTTTTCTGCTGTGTTGCCCATCTCTTGGAATTATTTTTCCGTTGGACATATTTTTCATGGATGTGATTTTTTTTTTTTTGGGGGGGGGGGCAATGCTTTGCAAGCTGCTGTCATAGCTCAGGAAGCTTCCTGGACGGGATATTTTAATTTCCATGGTGTTGACAGGAAATAACAGATCCCCTGCGGCTATTATTCTTTCTGTTTGTTTCTTGACTCAGTGTCCAGATTGGCCTAGAAAACATGCTGATAAGTATCCCTGCCCCTCATTAAGTATGACTTGGCTGATCTTTCCTGTTCCAGGACAAGCTCTATGTTTCTATTGCTCAATCTAACACTTCTACTGGGAAGTTAAGGCCGTGTCCTAAATCTGTCCCTTCTTTCCATGAGAATAATGCCAGGGAAGCCAGTTGCCTCTAAGCCATCTCCTTTCCCACATTAAACAGAGGAATCTTGACTGTGATGTTACAGCTCCACTGTACACAACAGCAGCACACCCAGAATCCAGAATGGGAAGGTGTGTGGACGTGACATGGCCGTACCAGCCCAGGTGGTAGAGTTGGACTCAAAGTGAGGATACCTAAGAGGTGTCTCTTAATTTTTGGCAGCTTTTAGTCCACTTACAAGCAGGTAGTTGGTGGAGAACTCAGTGAAATAACTCTGCTTTGTTTTGCACTATTTTTAAATTGGTTTTAAAAATAAGCTCTTGATTCCTTGTGCCCGTCTATATTGGTATTTGAAATGATGTTGATTTCTATTTTCCAGGCTGCTAGAGCTGCAGAGGGAGAAGGCAAACAGAAATTCTTCACTCAGGACATCAACAATATCATACTGGAGTAAGTGCTGTGTGGGTTGAGGACTGGGGCTAACATAGGGAAAGGAGAATGCTGGGGAGAGCGTTGCTTTTTGGTAAATTCAGGAGCAGGTTTGGCAGGCGGTGTGGGCCTTCCACACAGAACACATCTAGGAGATCATGAATGTCTCCTAGAAACAGCTTTCTGTTGTAATATGTGTACTTGAGGTAGGAGAAAACTGGAGGAGTTGTATCTAAGCCTCCTGTTTTTAAGCTAATGCTTCATATTCATGTATTTACTCTTTTCAGCTTGCCACAAGAACAGTAAATCTCTTCCTGTCAGAGATGCCAGGCATGTTCTTTACTGTTTATGTGCTATATGGAATATTCTTTTAACTGGAATAACTCTACTGCATTCAACTGGCATTCTGTAAAGACGGGAGGAACTCCATTACTGCTCTGTATCTTCGAGTCCACCAATTGTAAAATGCCAGTGCAGTTTCAAGGAGCTGCTCACAATAGCTTCATTCTTCTTCAAGTGCCTGCAGAAGGCTGATGAATGCATGCAGCTTTGTGAACATCTCAGTGTAATACTTCAGCCTTAAGGAAATTAATGCCTCTGTTTATCAAGGCGCTTGAAGGGAGCTGCTGACAGGAAGTTTGGGAGTATGTTTACCTCTCCTTTCAAGTGGTGATTGCTACCTTTTAGCATCCCAGTGCTGACTGCACAAGCACTTCTAATAGGTTTTAAAAGTTATCATCTGAAAAAGGTTAAAATTAATTTGTATGGCTTGGCAGTAGAATCAGCTACGATGCTTAGAAGTGTGATTAAAAGCTAATCCCTGAGGTTATACATACCTGTGTAGATCAGTTTGTGCACTGACCTCTCTAGCCAGGTCACTGGGGAGTAAGTTCAAGCCCCAGTGATAAAGAAAGCCAAGGCACAGATGGAACTGAACTCAGCAAGGGATGTGAAAAATAACTATAAGGGATTATACAGGTACATTGGTCAGAAGAGAAAGGCTAAGGAAAGTGTTGTACTTCCTTCTGGAGTACTGCGTCCAAACCTGGGGCCCCCAAAGCAAGAAGGATGTAGAACTGTTGGAGTGGGTTTGGATGATGTCCACAAAGATGCTCAGGGAGCTGGAGCACCTCTGCCGTGAAAGATTGAGGGGAGCTCATTCAAGTCTGGAGAAGGCTCCTGAGAGACCACATTGCAGCCTTCCAGTACTTAAAGGGAGCTTATAAAAAGTGGGTCTCCTTCCTGTTTACACAGGCAGATAGTGATAGGACAAAGGGTGGTCATTTTAGACTGAAGAGGGGAGATTTAAATTGGTATGAGAAGGAAATTCTTTACTCAGAAGTGTGAGGCACTGGCACTGCTGCCCAGAGCTGGAGGTGCCCGAGGCCATGGAGGGGTCCCTGGGCAGCCTAAGCTGGGGGAGGGGTGGGGAGAGGGCAAGTCTGTAACATAAAATGGCTTGGGTTGGAAGAGATGATTCTGTGATGATTCTATGAATTGGCCTTGTACTTTCTCCCTCTGCCTTCAGCTCCCCACGTTGCGTCAAAGTTGCCTTTCTGTTGCTTAGGGATCCCATGCCGGGTCTCTGCTCAGTGTTAGTGTTTGTCTTGTTTTTCAGCATAGAACTGCAGACCAGGGAGCTGAACAGCCAGATTCGGTCAGGGGTGTACACCCACCTGGCTGCATTCTTACCTTGCAGTAAGGACACTCTAGTCAAGCGTGCCCGTAAGCTTTATCTCTATGAGCAGGTGAGTGATGTTGGCAGCACAGCCTTGTCTCCCGTGCATGCTACCCTGATCTCCAGAGCACAGTTGTTGTCTGCATGATGTGCTGTTGTCCTCCACTTTGCATACTTTGGTCCGCCCCGTCTGGTGGTGTGGGATCAGAATTGGCAAAATCTCATCCTGCTGAATTTGGGTGTCTTAGCTGGAGCACAGTGTGGAGCCTCAGTCTGTTCTGTGATGTGCTCTAGGGTGGACGACTGAAGGAGCCTCTGCAGAAGCTGAAGGAAGCCATTGGTAGAGCCATGCCAGAGCAGATGGCAAAGTACCAGGAGGAATGCCAAGCCCATACTCAGGCCAAATTTGTCAAGTAAGCTCATCGTTTGCTTGTTATGCATCTGTAGCTCTTCTCAGCAAGTTCCCTGTAAACTGCTCTCCTGAAGTTTATCGCCTACTTTTCTTCCTGTGCTCCAGAATTGCTGACAGCTGTTAATCGCCCTAATTAAGCAGTGTGTGTTCTTTGTACTATCTGTACTGATGCCACCTACAGCAGCATTGATAGGAGCAGAATTTGGCTGAAGTGTTTCACTTCTGCCCAGGCATGTTTTTAGCAACGTGTCAGTCTGAAAGCAGACGGGCTGGATCTCTGTGGTCTCTATTACGTAGTACTGGGAAATTCGTTAACACTGAGTGCTTAGCTCGGCTTCCACCATCAGCAAGAGGTTTAGGCCCTGTTTTGAGAGTTTATTATCACTGATCTGTGAGACTTCTGAACAGTATTGTTCGGAGATGTATCCCGGTTTTGGATTAGCCAGGACGATGACTTCCGCACTGTCTTCATCTCTATTTTAGAATGCTGGAAGAGGAAAAGGACAAAGAGCAGCGAGATCGAGTTTGCTCTGATGATGATGAGGATGATGAAAAGGGAGGGAAACGCGTCACGGGACCACGAAAGAAATTTCAATGGAATGATGAAATAAGGTTCGCATAATTTAGATATTAAGTGAACCTGTGACTTGCTTCACTTCCAACTGCATAGAATAAGACACTTTAATATTTGTATCTTGGTTTCAGAGCAGGACTAATCACTTGCAGTAACAGTCAGATTGGAAGCTTGCAGAAGCTGCTATTGCAGTTAGTAAATCTCAACTCTAAATACATTGCAAAACTAACCCAATTTCAAGTACAAGCCAACTCTGAGAGAAGTGCTAAGAAGCCTCTATGTAGAGGCCAAAAGAGAGGGGACAGTTTAGGAGAAGAAGGAACGTGACGAAATGCTGAAATCCCACCAGCTAGACTCTTAACAAGATCAGATTGCCGGTTGTGAAAACAGCTTTCAACTCTTGGGAGTTGCTGCCCTTGCACCCAAGGGTCTGACAGAGTGCTGGGTGAAAGGGAGAACGACACAGGGGTAAAATGAGAATCAGTCATGCTTTTTCATCTTATTCTAACAAATTGGGATGCTGCTCCATAGATGGCCGATACATTTAGAACAAAGAGGGCTTCACTTCCTGCCTTCCCATTGCTCTCAGCACAAACTCCTGCAGAGGAGTTCAGGTCTGCAGTTGTTCGTGACGCCTGTAATTCTGGCACTGGTTTACCCCCTCTGCTGTTTCAGGATATTACATTGGGACGGAGTATAAGGCCTTTCTCCTCTGGCTCATTCGTGTGCATGTATATGCATACAGAGCAATGTGCCTTTCCCTGCCTCTTTCTTACAGAGGCAGTGCAGGGTTGACTTTTTTGTTAGAAAGGTGTTTGGAATGCCTCGACTTGAATCCTGCGCTTGGCTGGCTACAGTCTGATCCAGAGTACTTATGCACAGCCAGGCATGTCTTGGCATATTCATCCAGCCCTGGATAAGTGGAATGGCCTCCATCTGGGGAAAATGAATCCAAGTAACTGTATTTGAAATCTTCCTGTTCTTCAGGGAGCTGCTTTGCCACTTGGTGAAGATTAAATTGGATGGTTATGAGTATGACAAGAATAAGGCTCAGTCTCTGGAGGATTATGTGAAGACCTTCCTAGATGGAGAGGTGAAGCCCCTATGGCCAAAAGGCTGGATGCAGGCCAGGTGAGCAAGAATAATGTTGTACTCTAGGGATTCTTTATCATAAGGGACTTCTGAAGGTCATTAGTCCTACCCCTGTTCAAAGAACAGCTAGTTTCAAAGTTAGGTCAGATTGGTCAGGGCTGTGTCCTTCTGAGTTTTGCAAGTCTCTGTGGAGGGAGATTATGACAGCATCTCTGGGCCACTGTTCTGATATGTAGTCACTTTTCACAAGTGTTTTCTCTTTATTTTCAATCAGAATTGCCCTTGCTGCACTGAAATGGCAAAAATGAAATAGGTACCTCTCTCTTCTTTGTGGCTCCCTGTACCCAGAACTCTTTGGCTAGTGGAAGACTGCTGTTGGATCCCTCCTTAGTCTTAAGGTTTTCCAGGCTGAGCAAACTCAGGTCCTTCAGCATCTCCTATGTCATTTGTCCCTGTCCTCAGCCATCTCAGGAGCTCTGGACTGTCTCCAGTTTGTCAGCATCTCTCTTGTATGGTGTGGGCCCTGAAACTGGACACTGTACAGATGTGACTTTACAAGTACTAAACAGAGGAGAGTAAGCACTCGTGCTGTTATCTGTGCACTTACTACCAGAATTTAGTTATCTTCAAGCAATATGCCCTTTAGGCAGTGAGTTCAGATTGTCCTCAAGGACCCCGAGGTTCTTTTTTGCTGGGCTGCTTCATTGCCAGTTGGCCCTGAGCCTGTGTGTCTGCATGGGGTTATTCCATGCCAGCTGCAGGACTTGTGTCTGTCTTCCTTGAACTTCTCAAGGTTTTATTGTCCCTTTTCTCCTGTCAAGGTCCCTGTGAGTGGCAACCCTGCCCTCTGACACTTCCCACCCTGTCTCCATGTCACCCTCAAGCTTACTGAGAGTCTAGTATGTATCTGTCATCCAGGTTGTTAGTGACAATACTGAGTGGTCTTGGCCTTGGCATTGACCTCTGATGGATGCTGCTGGGTGTGACAAGTTCTGAATCAGAACTGGCACTGAGCTGAGGCCTGTGGTTTCCTGAATCTGTATCACCAAAGACCTTCTCACACACTTGGGGAAATCTTTCCTAGTCCCTAGAGTATTCCCAAGAGAAAGCAAAGTGGAAGGCTTTAGCGACTCTGGGACTTGCACAGGCACATCAGAGGCAGCAGAGTAAGTAGGAACTGGGAAGGGGTAAAGAAAATCACATTCGTGTCTTGATTGCTGTTTCCTGCTTTTACGTGCCATCTATCGTCCTTGCCAATGAGCTGATTGCAGAGAGCCACACAAGTTGCAGAGCATCATTCTATTGAGAATGTCATCAGTTGCTGACCTGCCTTGATTTGCTCACTAGATTTAAAGCAATGACAAGTGTGCAGTCCTGCTGCTGGAACTTCAGTCTCTTTGCACTTCTAGAGCTGGGTAGCACTGTGATCTTTTCTCTGCTGAACTTGGTGGGTTTTTTTGCTTAATGGGTGCCAGCTCTTAAGAGCGGTAAGTGTGAGAAGCAAATTACAAATCCATCTGGAAGACTACGGTGGCAGTTTATCTGAAGTTGCACGTGTACATGAAGGACAGTACTGTGCATGGTTGTAGTGTGCTGCTCAGCGTGGGAGCTAAACGATGGCATTAGGAAAAGCGGGTGCAGACTGCTCCTTAATAAAGACGTTACCAGTTTAGGGGTGGTCTCAGCTCAACCTCTTTGAATAAAAGAAAATGAAAATCTTGTCACTGAATTTGTAGGTAAAACCGTTCTTAAGCATTTAGGCATTCCTCCAAGACTTGTTGTAGGAGAATCTTCCAATGAAGCTGACTGCAGAAATGACTGAAGAAAAGCGGTTTCCCTCATTGCTTCTCAGTGGCTAAAGGACAATGTTTTTTCTTTTGGGAGTTTTTGTTTTAAGGACAGAGGGTAGCCTGCCAGCCAGGCAGAAGCGGAGGGGAGGTTTTGGCAACGCTAGGAGAGCTGTAAACACTGTTGTGGACAAATCAGCTTGATTCGCTGTCAGTGTGAGCACAGAAGTTCATCTTTAAAAGGAGCTCAAGGTGAATGAGCATCAGCTTTGTGTTGGAGTTCAGAGAGGCTCTGCCATGATTCTGTTTTCTTAGTTAGCACTAAAAGGCAATTAACATAAGACTAAAAGGTTGAAGTATGTGAGCTTTTTAAAAGAAAATGGATGACAAAAGTCTTTGCCTTAAAAACTGAGTATGTTAATAGCAGAAGGAAGGCATGTTCCGTATGCCAGCATTGATGGTACGTTTATAAGCTTCTCATCTTGATCTAAGAAACCAGCTGAGTGGCAGCTGTTGTAGGTGAAACACTGCTTGCATAAGATTCTGCTTTACTTAGCCTTAGCAGTAATGGCTTTTGGATGAAGTTCTGTTTATTAGTTGTGTCTAGACAATTGAAGAAATGGTTGTGCTGATTTGCAAAGGCACTTCTGTCTTTTGGGATGCAAAGGCAGCAGCAATGCAGTGTGTGAAGGCTTCTCATCCATATTGCTGTATATAAAGCGGGGAAAGGAAACCTCTTTCCCTTAAACATGATGAAGAGCTCCTGGATGATCTGCCAGCTCTTGATGATCTCTGGCAGCAGCAACACTCAGCCTGAATGACCGTGCTGTCTCTTCAATTGACTGTCAGCTGTTTAGTCTGGCAGAGCTCATTCCTTAGCTACTGTCCAACCACACTGCCTTAATGGCCCTTCCAGCGCCTACAAGCATAGCTCCCCAGAGAGGGAATGGAGTGAGGGAGTTCAAGAGGATTTTCCTTGAAAATGGATGAATATTTGTTTGCTCGCCGTGGTTTTAATTTCACTGAGTCCCCTGCTGTTCTGTGCAGCTCTGTCTCCAGTGATCCCAGCTGCTCTACTGGGTCTTGCTGGATATCACTTCTCATTGCTCTCTTCCCTTCTTAGGACACTGTTTAAGGAGAGCAGGCGTGTACACGGACACCTCACATCAGTCCTGTGAGTATCGTGCAGCATTCCTTTAGAGTGATAACTGGTGATCTGCGTTCCCTGGGGCCTGGGTGGATCGTGCAGGAACACCTGAGCTTGTTTGGCTCCTGTCAGACAGTTTGGCGCTGCTTCATTTGGGAAGGTCTAGGGAGAGAAGTGGTGTGTGACATCTCCCAGCAACAGCCTTTCTGAGGTGCCTGGGCCTTACAGCAGGCTCAGAGAATGACCTTTGATGCCAGGTTGCCTCCTGGCCTTGTTCAACAGGCTGAAGTCAGGCTTCTGTGCTAGGCCCTGGGAGATAGTTAAGTAAAATGGACTGTGGTGCCAGCGCTGTGTTTATTGCCACCTATTCAGTTAATCCTTACAGGATTCTGGATTCCCTCTTCCTTGTTGCCAGGTTAAAGCAGAGGTATGATGAGCTCAAGGCAGTGAGAATGGGAGAAACAGACCTGTGGGTGACAAACCAAGGGATCCATCGGAATCCAGCTGGGCAGGTGCCTTAATGCCTAAGGGTCTCATGGATCTTGCTGGCAGCGTATAACAGACGATGATATAGATTTAGGCCGATATCTGTTTGACAGATGGTCCTGTTCTTGGCATTGGATGAATGAGGGGAAGCGGAGAAAGGGTATGAAATAGAATGTAGTGTCATCCTTCCCTCAGCCATACCACTCCAGCAGCTCAGGGATGTCTTGTACCGGAGATTGCATCTGACCAGACCAAGTGATCTATTTTCCATGAATTTGGCAGATGCTTTTGCATCCTTGACTTCTTCTGGGAATCTAAAAGAAGTGTGTAGTTTGTTTTTTTCCTCCAAAATAGCCTCTGTATCCGTTTCTCTCTGGGTATTGCTATAATTAGGTCAGCAGTGGGCTCCTGTAGCTCGTACCCCTGCAGCTGGTGCAGGATGTGTCTGTTGAGTGCTTTCACTGCTCTGCTACCGTTTCACATACTCTGCTCTGCTCCCTAAATCCTTCCCCTGTGTGGGAGCTGGGACTTCCTAGGGCAGCAACAAATGTCATACGATTTTGAATCCTAGCAACCTGAGATGCTGCCTCTGTTCTTTGCAAAAGACTCAGTGGATCATCATTAACAGGGCCCCTGATTGGATGCTTCCCTAAAGGCACTCAGTGAACCCATGTTTTCTTTGTCTCCCTTGAAACAGGGCGAAGAAGAAGGTTGTCGCTCCTACTAAAGTGAAGGGGAAGGTGAGTTCTGTGTTTTTTGGTACAGACATTTGATATATCCCAGTAGTCGAGAGACTGCCATCTTAGGCCCTGTACTAGAGCTTTGTATCTATGCATAGATGTAAGGAAGTTGTATTCTTAAACAGCAGCAGTCTGCACTGTGCTTGAGGAAAAAATAGAACAGCAGCTAGAATTGATGGCAGCAGGAGTACCAGTCTGGAAGGAGGGTACCTGTCATCGGACAGGTATCACACCTTTCGTCCCAAAAACAGGAACCTTTCCTTCCCTTCTCAGCATTACATTCTGCCTCTGTTTTGACTTTGCTTTCTGTTGTAATTTTGTTCCAGGAACTCTCCTCTAAACCTGATAAAAAGGTGGCTGTTTCTGTTCCATCGGTACATTCAAGCAACACCGTAGCTCTGTCATCGGAGTCCCAGGCAGGAGGTCTTAACATCAGTGCCCAGACCAGAGAACTCCTGTCCCTTGGGACAGCACAAGCAGCCAACAGCACTGCTACTCCTGCTGCCTTCATGGACAACTCTTTGGACGAAGATTTAATTCATAATCCTACTTCCTCCCTCGAAGCAGTCTCCAAGGAACTGGCTGTGTTGAACAGCAGAGCGGGAGGGAGCCCCGACTTTCCTCTTCCTGGAGCTCCAAAAGCTCCACCTGAGAAGATTCCAACTCTTGCATCCTCAGAAGAGAAGAGAACATTTCCAAAGGCCCACCCTGCCCCCGCAACATCCTCTGCTGGTTCCCTCCAGTCTCCTCTAAATTTCCTGGCTGAACAGGCCCTCGCGTTGGGCCAATCTTCCCAAGACAAAAAGGCAGAGAACTCTAATTATAAAGAGCTTTCCTGCCAAGCCTCCCCCAGCAAAATCCTTCCTGATATACACCAGGCTAAACAGAAGCACCACAGCCTGGTCCGACCAAGCCATGGGCCTCAGACCTCCACCTCAGTGCCGGGTACTCAGGTGAAGGTTTTCCACTCGAGCAACCAGCCGCAGAAGACTTTCACCTCTCCGGCTCCATTTGTCAAACTGCAGAACCCCAAGTCCTCCTCCCCGTTGCCCCAGCGCTCCCTCCTCCAGCAGGTCAAGTCATCAACCAAAGCTCAGAGCTTCCATTCCTCTGCCACTTCAGGCAGCACCCAAAACTCCAGCAGTTCTCACAAAAGCCCAGGCTCATCTTCATCATCTCTAAACTATACAGGAAAGCACTCAAGCGGCTCTAGCACTTCAGGACAATCCTATAAATCACCCTTTGCTTCTGGATCCCTCTCCAAGCACGGGGCTTCTTCCAGCAGCTCCTCATCGGGAGCGTCTGCAAACCAGGGCTGTTCCCCTGGGAACTTACTGCCCAGCATGCAGACCCCATCCTCCAGCCAGGCATCCAGCCGGCCGGCCCCGAGCTCTGCAGTGAAGAAGACTCCAGTCTCTCAGAAGCTGACTCTGGTGGCACCTCCTGGAGGTTCAAATGGAGATTCTAGTGGGGGCACTCAAGGGGTGGCCAAATTGCTGACCTCCTCCCTAAAGCCAGCTGTTGCCAGCAGCGCCGCATCTTCTACCTCTGTGCCGGTAAGCAGGAGCGTGTTGACCTAGCCTGATGCCAGGATGACATGCTCACATGGCATTGTGTCAGGCAGCCTCCTGACTTGTAGAGACCTGCCGTAAAGTGGTGACTTTGAAAGAAGTTCCTGAAATTATTGAATGACTCTCTGGACTTTGGCTCCTTAGGTTAGGATGACTTGGCCTTTGCCATGGGTTTTCACTCCAGAGTTGAAGCTTTCGTTTTCAGCTTAAAGTAACAATCAAAATACTTTGGTACCTTCCAGACAGCAATTTTTGGGTAGGCTGTGTAGTGTTCTTGACCTGACGTTGTGAGTTATGGGGACAGTAATGCTGCCACTTAGGGCAGGAGGAAGTGTGGTAAGGCAGATAGCCGTGGGAACTGAAGTCATTGCAAACTAAGATTGTCACTGTCAATTTGTTTGAAATTAGGTCTGCGTCTTGACCTTATTATATTATAAGTAATTTTAGTATTACTGACACTTTGTTTCACTACTGCTTTGCAGAGTAAACAATCTGTGATACTGGGCCTTAAACTCAGAATGCCAGCCCAGCTATTTCTGTCCTTGTTCTGTTGCTCCCCAGCTGCTCCCATAGGCAGCGAAGTGATATTTGGAACTCAGCTTGTTGGCAAGCTGTGAAACTCGAGGTCTGACAGATCAGTGAGATATGATGCCCTGTGTGGGACTCCTGGGATACCTATACAAATCTGTATTGTTCAGCCATTGTATTTAATGATTTTCATCCGTAGACATTTCTAATGCAGTCGTATTAGTTTGTCAGCTGCTCGAATTGGCACCCTTTTGTGGCACACAGAAAGAGCAGGGCAAGAAAAATGTTTAAACGGGCCTGAAAACCACATACTGTTCAGCCTATGCACCCTGTCTGTTACCAAGATAAAGAGCTGAAGAGCATTTCCCAGTGGAGCAGAATTCTGTGGGAGTGATCTCCAATAGCATTCTTGGGTAAAGAGGTATATCAGGCCTTGGTGCTCTGATTTGACAGCAGTTATATGGTGTTGAAAGATAATAAGAAGCTTCCTTCCTTGAACTCTTAGGCAGTAGTTCAGCTTTTCCTCTGCTTACTGGAGTCATAGTTCCAGAGTATGAGAATAACAGGCTCGGATCCAGTATGGTCACATTAGAAGACCACAGCATCCAGCAGCTGGGTTGTTAGTGTTCTGGGCACCTCTAGGTGGCCTCAAGAGTTGGCAGTTCTTGGGCACAGCTGGGAGGGTGCTTCTTGCAAGGAAGAATTCTAGAGTATGCTTTGGTTTGGAGTTCTTGAAGTATAAATGTTGACGTGCCTTGCTTTTCCCGCTCCTGACTGACCTTTTCTCTTGCTTTTCAGAAAGGAACTAGTGGAGCTGTGCTGCTAACCAGTTCTTCCTCCTTAAGTGTACTGTCTCCATCCTACAAGTCCAACAATCCAAAGTTGCCAGCTGCCCTGAGCTCCACCCCTTTAGGTATTATCTCTCCTATTCATACCTTCCCTCTTCATGTCATCTCCTTCACTTCAGACTCCACCCCGAAAGCAGGAGTATCAAAGGATGCAATAGTTACAGGACCTGCACCAGGAACTTTCCACCATGGCCTTGGCCACAGTGAGTGCACTCCTGCTCATGCATGTGTCTTTGTGCCTGTACTGTTAAATAGCAGATCATTGGCGTTCTTGTTGTGTTAAGCCATTGCAGGCAAGCCCATCTCTCTGTTGCTTTGTGCTGTAGTTCATGCATTTATACCTCTAGCAGTTGCATTTGGAGAACCTTGGGAACGTTCCTGTAGCTAGCCCAGAAGTCCCAACAGATGGAAACCAAGCTATAGGCTTTAACGGCTGCAGCTCCTCTATCATTTCTGTCTTCAATGTGTATTTGTTCTTTTTTTCCTCTCTCCTTTCTTTGTTTTTCTCTCTAGGTCTTCTGGCTGGCTTGCACTCCAGCCCCCACCATGCTGCGCCACTCCCACATTCTGCCCTGTCCACTCATTTACCGCAAAGTCTGCCAGGTAACTTGTCAGACAGTCTTGTTTGTCTTCTGCGTCGTGAGTCACCCTGTATCTCAGCAGGGTGACTTTTAGGGGTGAAAGCAAAATTCCTGTCCTTGCTGTCTGACCGGTGTGGTCGTTGCTGAAACCTCCGGCCAACCCAAGGTTCAAAGCTAGGCGTAGCCTTCTGTGTCCTTTGCTGTTTTGTTAGCCAGCACAAACGTGTGCTTCTGAAATGAGGAGCACTCGGTGCTTATAGTGAGTGTGGGTTCCTGGAGGCACTTAACGTTGCTGCTTGCGTCGTGGTAAAGGCTTATTCTGTTAGGATGAAAGCTGTGCCTCTTTATGCATAGTCTGCCAGGACTGCCCCAAATTGAATATGCTGCCTGTGTGGAGTTTTGTCACTGGTGACCTATATAATGTGTGTCAGACCAGAATGTCTTGCGTCTGTGCACTGAGCTAATTGCCCACATCTCCTTCACAGCGAGGGATGCAGGCTGTTTTCCTTGGTGCTGACGATGTGATGATTTTGCAGTTAAGCCTGCTCCTCCCCGATTGATGCCTGCAGGACTAATGCATAAAACAAGAGATGTCCAAAGAACATCTCTGCTGATAATTGGAGCTCTGCCTACTGTGGCATGGTGGGTTGCAAGTGCTTGTAAAAACTGCCGAGGAAGGAAAGGAGAGAGGAATCCATTCAGCATTCAGGAAATGGAAATGAAGGAACACCAGATTGGGCATGTCTGCTTTGGTAATTGTGCCATGAATGCCAGTGGTAATTGCTGCAGCTATTTCTGCTTTCCTGATCAAGAATCCCCTGGCTCTTCAGCGCGGTTCACCATGACTGTCTTTAGATTCTTATGGGGCAGTGTGAGTCTGATCTGGGAGTGACTGTGCTGGCTTCATACTGTGGCACTGAAGCCATTAGTAGATGTGTGGGCACACTGCTGGAGGTAACGTGGCCTCCTGGAGCAGTCCATGTGAAATGCCTTTGGCTGCTGAGGACAGTGCTGGAGAAAGAAGAGACGGCTGAGCACTGGTGAAAATTGGAAGAATTCCTCTCCTTTTGCTTCTTTTACTGGAGTTTGTGTGGGGTGAGTTGTTAGGTCCCTCCAGCACGGCAGAACAGAAGAAGCCCCTTGCAGCGGTTGCTGTGTGACCTTTCCTTCCTGTTCCTAAACTTCCACTTGCTGGAGAGTGAGGAGATTGATTTCGGTTTGAACGTTAGTTGTGAAATGTCGCTGTGGAGGAGTTCTCTTCCTCATTATTTGAAGGAATTTAGAGCCCTCGCTCGATGTTTTCACACAAACATTGAAGACTGAGGGTAGTGCAGTCTCCTCTGACAATGTTATCAATTGCGGTGCTTTGTTGAAGTACAAAATGGCTTTTTCATTGGCCGCCGTGGTCTTTCCTGTTTCTTTGGTGGAATAAACTGCAGCTGGCTGTATGAGCAGATAGCCACGGCTGCATTGCTCTGCCTGAAAGCTGCGAGCTGGTGTTTGGGAGGTTACTACAAATGCAAGGAACTGTTGATGCCTTCTGTGAAAGCGCTCATAGCAGCCAGCATTCATCAAAAAGCATTTGAGCAAGGAGCATCCAATGTGTGCTTGCGTGTCGTTGCTGCTGCATTTGCTGACGGGTGTTTCTGCGTGCTGGTGCTGTGGCCATGGTTGTTCCAATTGCAATCTTGCATGGAATGAACTGTCCTTGTCCTGGAGAAGGAACAGTTGCTGCCCTGCTTGGTGCCGCTGCTGCTTGACTGCACGTCTCAGTACATCCATTTGTTCACTGTGAGCCGGTGGTAGTTTTAATCGTTCCTGGAGAACTTCTGATATGTTAAACTACCTTCCTCTTTCTCTGTTCCCTGCATTTACTCTTTTTCCTTCACGTCTGCTCCTTTCTCTTACTCCAGTGGTTAGATTTCTGTGACTCCTGTTGCTATCAGTGTGCACGTAAGGACTTCATTACGACAGCAAAGGTTTGCTGAGTTATATTCAAATCAGCTGTAAGGTGCTAGGCAGCAAGCACCGTGTATTTCTAGTTTCCTAGGTGGGGAGACACCACAGCCTGGCTTTTAGAGGACAGATTGCCAGGCTAGCTAGTCAACCAGCCATCTGAATCCGTGCTGTGGTGCTTTTGTTGAGAGGCCACAGGAGACCCTCTGTGCTTCCTGTGACTGCAGCTCAGCTGCTGCGCACAGCTCCGTGGAGCTGATGCTCAAACCCTTTCCCGTTTGCTTTTGTTTTCTTTCAGATGCTTCTCAGCTTCACGGCAAAGGGTCCAACACACAGCAGCGGAAGTTGTGACGTCTGCCAGGAGGGGAGCTAGAGCACACATAGGACAAACGGAGGAGCAGTTAATTCATGGATACCGACGGTGTCTTCTACTCACGACAACTGGAGAGACTGAACTTCAACGAGGGGTTTGTTGGTGCGTCTGCTCAGAGGTTCTCAGAGTAAAGCCCCACAGCAAGGGCCGCCTCGAGCCACGTCCCGATGAGAGAAGTGTTTGTAGCACTCTTCTATTGCTGCTGCCCTTCACGCATTCCCTGGCACTGGCACGAGCTGGAACTTGCAGGGAGAGTGGAGTGGCCTGGCTTTCCAGCAGGAAGTCCAGGGCTGGTGGATTCCCACTCACCTGCGTCTACGTCTGCCAAGTACCTCCAAGCCCAGTTACCTCCTTGGTCTCCCTGTGGAGGGTATGAAAGGTGCTTCTTTCTTTTGCTTTGGATTTACTTGGACAATTCTAGCACTGCCAGTGCTTTCTGAAGACATTTCACTGATTCTTTTCAATTGTACTATTAAGCTGTGCTACACTTAATAGGACCTAACATTTCCTGTGCGGTGAATCTAACGAACCACCTGATGTTCCCCTCTGGAGGAGAAAGAAGGCTCTTTAGAGAGACACTTCTAGATGCACTCATGGATGTTGAGAATTCTACATCTTTTGGTTTTTGGATTATTATTTTTTTTTCCTCCAAAGGGATGCTTTTTTTCCTGCTCAGTTTTATCCTCATTACCGTTGAATGCATTGGATCGAATGGGACACTTCTCAGCATGTCATATATAGGAAGACATAATTCCAGTGCCTTTTATGGTGGAGCAAGAATGGACTAGTGACACACATTTCAGCCCTATTTTATGTGCTCCTCAACCCTTTTTTAATCATTCTGTATTTAAGATGTATTCTGTTTATTTAATAGAGCTTTTTATGGTTGCACATCAAAAAAGCTGCACTGTCTGGACTTAAATGGTGTCTTGGTGACTGCGAACACAGTACCAAATCCAGCAAGAGCACCAGTTCTTATCAGAGTTTGTGCAGGCGGGTTCCAGACCCTCCCCTAAAGCCATTCTTTCCTAGGGTTGTCAGTAACGATCTCTTTAGTGGGCAGAGGGAATGATCTAGGTTAACCAAGGTCACTTATATTCAAATGAATTCCAGAGAAGAGTATTGCTCTCCTTGATGATTTCTGCACTAGAATCATGCGCTTGTCCCAGCTGCAGGAATGGGGACCATCTGGAGTTGGGGTGTGTCGTTGTTTATTTTTTAAGACTATTTTTTTAACTCTTAGCCCTAAATACTTCTCCCCTGAGCACACCCTTTCGAACTGTGCATAGCTAAAGGCAGGCTGTGGTTCCAACTGAGCTTTGTGGGTTTTATTTTTCTGCTCTCCCCAGTCTCTTTTCTCAGGCTCCTGTAGCCCACATCTGAATCGTGCCGCGGTGGCACTGATCTGCATAGATTTCACCTGTAGTTCAAGGGAAAGTCTGCAGCCTTCCTCCTAGAGCGTTCAGGTAGGATGCTGGCGCTGAGTATACCAGCAAATATCTGCTTTTGTTTTCCCTATTTTTTGTAAGCTCCGAGACAGACTGTTCTCAATTTGAGCTGGTATGTAATTTTCCAAGATCATTGCGTTGTTTATATTTAAAAAAAAAAATAATAATAATAATAAAAAAAAAAAATTGCAGCTCAGAATTAAAAATCTGTTTACAGAAAATATCTAGGTTGTAGCAAAAGAGCCAAAGACAAGAACTTGTGTGACTGAAATGAAGCACAGCAGTTTATCGTTGGTCTCTGATCGGTGGATGTCGCATGGTTCCCGTTGGAGGCCTCATCCTGAGAGGTGCTTTGCACCTTCAACTTCCCATGGTTGCTGAAAGCACGCAAACACCTGGCGGGACAGGGACTCGCAGCGAGTGACCCAAGGTGCTGGTTCTACTCCCTCTCTTTGCTTTCACTTGAATGCTTCTGCTGGGAGGCACCTGTGTGCGTGGCCAGAGCAGAACGCCCTTGTTCTAGGAATATAGCGAAGCCTCTTGCCTCAGGGAAATGTTTATTTGGTGGAAATTCTGTGGGATATATATATATTTTTTTTCTTTACATGCTATAATGAATGAGTGAATGGTACGGAGCAGAGCTGCAGCAAGGCAGAACCACGCAGGGGCCTGACAGCTGATGGGGAGCCAGGGCTCTGGCCTCTGCCTCGACGAGGCGACGTGCAGCACTTCCGTGACAGCGTGGGGCAGTGAGGCTCCCATGGCACTTACTTTATAGGGCAGTTCCTTTTGGATGTAAGAGCTGCGGTTTACTATTATATTTTTTTTTGTGTGATGGGACTGTCTTGCTGAAGATGGTGGGGGTGGTAATGAAAACTGTTAATCTTGTACAGAATAACTGAATAAATTGTTTCAACGTTTCCAAAATGCTTTATTTTTTTTCCCCCCCCCCCCATCTCCTTCCCTCTTGTTTTCACCATTTTGCTTTCAAGAATTTGTTATAGCTTGGTGATCGTCTCCTGGCCGTCTCTTTCTCGAGTGACTAATTAATTACCGTCTAACTAACGTCTCTTACTTTGCAAGTGTACTGTGGCTCTGAAGCCATTGCGATGGTAGAATTGTTTATTCTTGTTCAGTGCTTTTGAATCGTAGAAGGGGTTGGATTGGAAGGACTGGATATTTGCTGGAGCAACGGCACGATCCTGCGTGATCCGTTCATTTACCAAGGTAGAATAATTGCACCGATCTCCAAAGCCAAGATGGGTGGTCAGTGAATGCTCACTGCTGCTTTTGTTGATGGCAGAGTTTGCCGAGGCTCGGGTACTGAGCTTACTGAAAGGAGAGGCATCGCATGAAGAATACGGGCTGATCGGGGCAGAGCTGGATGTGAGTATGGTTGAAAGGCAGCGCTGCTCTGCCGAAGCTTTTGCTGCATCAGTTGATGACATAATGTGAAAAAGATCCTGGGGTTTAAATGTTGATGGTCTGTGTGCCTAAGAATCTGGTAGGGAGAGATAGAGGGGGGAGGCTCCTTGCCCTGGTAAAGCAGAAATGGGGGTGAACGGTTCATTGCGCTCTAGAAGTCTCTGGGACCATCCCAGCATAAATCCCTCTCTTCCTGTAGCTGCAGTCTCATTTGATGGCGCAGTTCCCTCCCATCTAAAGCTGCTAATTAGTCCCAGCTAATGCTGGGTCTGGTCAAAGGAACAGTCCTATTTATTAATTCATTTTTAACGTTGACTCTGAACTGGCATCTTCCTGTAAAGCCAAGGATGAAGAGACCGCCATAAAAGGAAGACAAACATCTGGTTGGAACCACTGCATTTTTTTTTTATTTCATACTATAAATAGAATTCCCCTCTATTTCCCGTTCCCATACACGAGTAAGTGAGACGTGTAGCTGCATGTAACTCTACTCGATAAGATACCAGCACAAATGGCTCTCAACCACGAGGTAAGCTAACTGTGTTTTGAAGGCACTCTGCGTTTGGTTACAGTTGCATGCTTTACACCAGCATCTTGTGTTCGGCACTGCTGCCGGCTCTTCACGTACTTCTTGGTGAACTCTATGGTATAGGAATGCTCCTCCTGGATCTAGGGCTGACACCATCAGATTACTCTGCTTCATTTCACTCTTGCCCAGCAGCATCAGCACGCCGGTGAGCAGAAAGGTCGGGTGTTCGTGTGATGATACCAAGGTGAGGTGTACATCACGCCTTTTGCTTACAGAGCCGGTTTTCTCCGAGGATAATCCCATCATTTGGTTGCTCACAGTCAAACTGTGAGGCTTACCAACATGGAGCTGACGTACCCAGCTCTCGCTGGCCAGCCCAGAATCATTTTGACCTTCATTCTCTAACATCTGCTTTTATTTTGTATTTTTTTTTTCCTGCCCTTGTGGCTATATGTTGAAGAAACTGCAGGTTTGGCTGAGTCTTTTGGACTTCAGGTACTTTGCTTGTTTTCGGCTTGTCATCTTGTTTGTTGAGCGGTTGGGTAGGGCTGAAGAGGGAGAGAAGGTTTAGTTGTAGGCTTGACAAAGGTGTTTTCCACTACTGGCGGTGTTTTTCCGCAGCGTATGACAGCAAGCAGTGCGGCTTCATGGCGCGGCTGGACAGAGGCTCTAGCATTTCGGGAGACGCGAAGGAGGGCGAGGATTTGCAGTGATCTGGTAGTCTTAACAAGTGGTGCAGCTCTGACTTGCTGCCTTTAAGAGAAGGTTCTAAAGTGGAGAGATCACTGGGTAATTACTTCCAGACACCAAGACCGCCAGCTCCTGGATTGACATCTGCTTGTTGAGGTAACTGTTGTACTGGGCCGTGCTTAGTCTGCCGCTCTTCAGCGCATCTTCGATTGAGAACTCTCTGCCCGATTTCCTGTCGAGGATCACGGATGATTCCCCATTGGGCCCCTTGATTGAGATCTCTTCCCAGTCGCATTCCTGACTCTTCAGCTTGACGAACAGGCTCCATTCGATGAGGCCGAGCACGTGAGCTTCCTCTGGAGACATCTCCTTGCCCGTGTCCGGATCGATGACCACAATGGAGCGCCTCAGGTGGTTCTCTCTTTGCTCCCTCTTGATTGCCACTGTCTTGAGGCGGTTCTGGAGCTGCTCGATCTCTGCATCTTTTTCTTTAGATAACTGCTTCAGATCATCTAACTCTCTTTCCAGAGCTTGGAATCTGGAGTCTAGGTTTAGTCCACTGTCCATGTGGGTCATGTTTCTCAAATCCCGAGCTTCTGTTGCTGTGAGTTCGATCTCTGACTGCAACCTCCTTGTTTCCATCAGCAGGTTCTGTTTTTCAAGGTGTAATTTGTGGTTTTCCTCTCTCAGTAAGTCTAGTTCCTTCGATGACTTAGAGTTGTTGAATTCCACCTCGGACAGCCTGGTTTCAAGCCTATTGATATCCGCATCTAGCTCCCTCTTGCGCCTGCTCTCCTCTTCCAGGTTGCTCTTCAGCTTCTGAATCTCATACTCCGTGTCTCCTTTGTCCACTTGGACGCTCTCTGAAAAGACAACTTTCTCTTTGACCTCCATTTTCTCCAACGAAAGAAGCTTCTTTCTCAAGGCTTCCAGTTCAGTTTGCAAGACTTGTCTCCGGTGTTTTTCTTCTTCCAGTTCCAGCTTGAGGAGGGAGTGCTCCTTCTCTTGCTGGGGATCTTGCTGAAGGATCACTTTCTGTTTCACTGTTACTCGTTCTGTCGTTTCCCTCTCTTGTTCTTCTAACTCATTCAACCTAATCCTCAGCCTCTGCACTTCCAGTTCCGCCTCTCTGCGGGCCTGTCTCTCCTTCTCCAGTTCTTCCAGTTGTCGCTCCAGCTCAGACCGCCTCCTCTGCAGCCTGCGCAGTTCTTCACGGAGGGAATCGATCTGCTTCAGCTCACTCTCAATGCTCTGCGAGAAGGAGTTCACTTCAGCTTTCAAGGCAGGATCTTGCTCGTACTTCACTACTTCCTGCTGGACCACTTTCTCCTTCACCTGGGAAAGTTCCTCCTCCTTCTGTCTTACTTTCTCCTCTTGGAGGAGCCGCTCCCTCTCCAGGTCAACGTGCTTCATTTGTTCCTCCGCCAGCTGCACTCTCAGAGATTCCACCTCCTCTCTCGTCTTCGGGTCCTCCCGGAACTGCAGAATTTCTTGAACGACCTCCTTCGTGTGCACTTGAGGCTTGGTATCTTTCAGAGCTTGTATCTCTTGTTTCAGCTGGTAGATCTCGAGGTCAGCTCTTTCAATTGCTCCCGTCCTCTCTATGATTTCCTCGCGGAGCCGCTGTAGCTCCTTTTCAGTTTCTGGATCGTTCTTGTACTTAATGACCTCCTTAATGACTTCTTTGACTTCTACCAGCGGCTCTCTGTTCCGCAGAGCAGCCAGTTCATTCTGACAGCTCTTCAGCTGTTCGTCACCACCCCGGTATCTCCTCTCCTGCTCCACCAGCTCCAACCGGAGGTTGGCAACTTCATTTTCAGCCTTAGGATCCGGCCGCACGATCTCCCTCACCTTCTCCTGGACAACCACCTTGGCGTTCTCTTCCTCCAGCAGCTGGATCTTCCTGAGCAGCTCGGCCTTCTCCCGCTCGTTGGATCGCCCCTTGGATTTCTCATCCTCGTACTGGCGCCGGAGCTCATTCACCTCCCTCTCGATGGCCACGTCTTTCTCCACCTTCAGCACCTCCTTGACGGTAATCTTGCCCTCAGCAATGGCCCGCTCCTTCTCGAGACGTTTGAGCTTCTCCTGGAGGAAGCTGAGCTCTTCCTCGTGCTTCTGCCTCAGGGCACTCTCCCTCTGCTTGTTCTCTTGCAACATCCGGAATTCCATCTCCAGCTGGGGATCGTTCTGCAGCTTCAGCACCTCCTTCTCTGTTACCTTCTCCTGCTCTTTGTTCTTCTCGCTGGACAGCACAGCGATTTGTTGGCGTAAAAGATTGACCTCGTTTTCCCTGGTTCCTTCCTGCCTCCTGAGCTCTTCCAATTCTTCTTTGAGCCTCAAGATTTCTTCAGCTTGAGCCTTATCTTGCTCAATGCGCAGCACCTCTTTCACTATATACTCCTGCCCTCCTTCTTTCTTCTCATGCTCCAAAATACGCAGCCTGACTTTAAGGGCCTCCAGCTCATCCTGCAGCACCTGGTTCTTGCGCTGCTCTTCCGCCAGGCTTTGCTGCAGTTTGTGGAAGCTCTCCTCCAGCTGCGGGTCCGGCACTTTCTTCACCAGTTCCTTCTTTACTACGGTTTCTTGGGGCTTCTGGTTTTGCAGGTGGACAATGTTGTTCTGGATGGCTTGGATCTCGGCTTCTAGCTGTTGCCGACGCTGAGTCTCATCCTCAAGCTCTTTCTTCAACTTCCAGACTTCTTCTACAGGCCTTACGGATTTTTTGGTCTGGATGAAATCTTGTGTCACCTGAGCCTCTGGCTGCTGTTGTTGAAAAAGAGCGTGCAGTTAAGCACCAAGTAAGCTCATTCGGTTATTTTATTTTCCATTCACTCCTGTGACAGTACTGCAGGAGGATGCTGATCTGGGTAAATGGAGGCTGCCTATTACAGCTAAACAGGGCGGATTTGCAGATGGGTGTTTCTTGAACTGCTCTGTGGATTCCTGGCCTGGAAATTGCTCTCAGTGATACCTGTTGCTGTCCCAACAAAGCTTTAAGCTCTGACAGGTGCACATTCTGGTATGGGCTAGGCATAAAGGAAGTGTTAAAAATGACACAGAGCTTCCAAGGATGAGCAGGAACTGGAAAACATGGCGAGCCTGGGCCTGATCCCAGGCAGACCACTTCACTGAGGTGCCTGCTGACTGATGGCTTTAGGGGCATGAAATGCTAGCTAGATTCATTTCCAGCTCAGCCTGTAATAGCAAAGGCACATGCGTGTGTGTGATTCTCATAAATATTCTCTCAGAATCACACTGCCACAGCCTGTTGCAGTGATGTCAAGCTGCCTGCCTGCAGCATGCAGAGATCTAAGCCAAGATCTTGAGCTCGCAGTGAGCTGACCCTCAGGAGCCACGTGGCACAGCCAAGCCCTGAGCCTCTGTGTGTGGGAGATGGCTTACCTGCCGCAGGAGGCTCTGAGCAAATTCCAGGTTCTGCAGCCTCTGCCTGTTCACAGCATTCACTTCGGTGAACTTGGCTGCCAGAATGGCTTCCTAGGAGATAAAAGAGTGTTCAGCAAAGGTGGTGGGACCAGGGATCATGCCTGGTCTTGACCAGGGTCAAGACTTGCTAAACAGAAGCAATGCCCTTGAGAAGTAACCCTGTGTGCTTTTCTTAAACCTTCCTATAAGAGCAAGCAGACTGGCTTCAAGGCAGGGTTTGGGGCATGGGTAATCTCACCTCCTTAAACTGGATCCTTCCTACTCAAGACTTGCAAAAAGAGATGCAACTGAGGCAGAGCCGTGTGGGAGCTTTGCCTGCCTCGATATGCAGCATGAGTTCGAGGATGGAAGCAAACAGATCCTGTGCAAACAAGTGGCTGCTCCCTCCCTAAGCATTTCTATCAAGGATGCTGCCTGTAGCAGTGAAATGTCTCCATTTGAAAGTCTTGAGAGAATAAATGTTTTCAGGATTTCGGTTTGTATTTTCTTTCCCTTTCCCCCTTTGAGAAAGAAGTGAGAACTCCAGTGTTTTCCCTCCCTCTTTCTGGCCATCCGAGCTCCAAGAATGGGTGGCATCAGAATGATGGTCATCCTTCCTTATTCTTCTGTCCTCTCTTGCAGCCTGCTCTGGGGTTGAGGCTGCTGACCATGAAATGCTTGTTTGTGTAATTCCCATTTGTCCCACAGGCTGTGAGCTGCTTTAGCTCTCTGTAGGGTACTGCCTGCTTACCTCCTCTTTCACTTTTGCAGCTGGAGATTGCAGCCTGGGCTTCTTGCTCATGTACCCATTGCGTCCATTCTCGAGGTCAAGGATGGACCGTAGCTTCTCAGCTTCCAGCTCGTAGTCCTGTGGGAAGAAGTTCCCAGGAGGAAGGGGTGAGATTCCTGGGTCAACCTCCCTGGCTCCATCTCTCTTGACTTCTTCCCTTGGACACGTTTTGGGCAAGCTGCTGAGGCTGGTGAGACCTGTGGGTCACCCTGCAGGCTCTTGGGCAGGTTCTGCCTGTCCTACAGCCTGGTGACCACAGCATGATGCCCAGACTCGCCAGTCACCTCACCAATACTGGCCACGGAGTGGAAACCTCCTTTCCCAAGCAGGAAATCCTGGCTAATGGCCATGTGATGTCCATGTTGGAGCAGACATCACTTGGGTCCAGCTCCTCAGCTGTTTGAGCAAGTGCACTAGGCTTCCCAATCCTTCAATAGACAGCTCTCAGTAAGATGTGAAGAGTTCTCCTGCTGGCAGAACTGCAGCCCTTACCTTTACTGCCTGCTGGTACTGCTGAGCTGTGGCAGAGACCTTTTGCACCTCCTGTTCTTTACTTGCAATGTCATCAAGGAGCGCCTGGGACAAACAAAGATGCATTCAAAGGGAACGCAGAAGCCCAAAGACTTCATTCACCCATTAGGAAGGTTGCTACTGAAGTTACAACACTGAGAATAGCAACCTCCTAGCACTGCCCTGCTATTTACAAACACGTCACAAGTAAGAGTGTGGGACCTCACAGTTTAAAAGTAAAGTTGCTAATCCTGTATGTTTTCCCATTTTATGTGCAGGAGCTGTTTGACTCCACTAATGATCTCGTAGTGGTCCTTTTCCCCTCCCTCAAGCAGCCCAGGGCTCTCAGAAAGAATTACCGCTTGGTTCTTCAGCTTCACTTCCACTTGCTGGATGTTGTCCGTCTCCTGCGGCTCGTAGTTGGGTATGTTGCAAAGGAACTGGTTGATTTTGTCGTAGTTTGTGCGGTAGTTGGAATAGGCGCTCTTTGCTTTCTGCAGGGTCTGTGTTCTGTAGGGGAAATGGATTCAATGTCAGCGCATTCTCAGTTGTCTTCTGCAAACACCTCTTTGTCGGTCCCCGCTTCCCCTTCCCTGTTCCCCAAAGAACGTGGATTTGAGCTGGAGTTGTTCTCCATCCCCCTCCCAGCAGGTACTCTTCTGTAGGAATCGGTGCCACCTGGTTGGTATGAAAGCAAGTGGAAATAGCAGGAGAAATGAGTCACAGGGAAACGGCAGGGAGAATGTGGAGGATGCTGAACGCTGGGTGGAGCCTGTAAGCCTGTAGTGGGATAAGAAGGCACAAGACGTGCTGTGATCCAGGCAGAGGCAGATGTGGGCAGATGACAGCTCATATGCTCTTAACTCACCTACTGCTGGTGCAGTTACTCTTGCCAGAGTCCCCATCTCTGTAGCAAGAACACTTAATCCCAGAGGCTGCCCAGACCTACCCAGCCAGCACGTGCCAGGAACATCTATTGCCTCCTCCTTGGCACAGCCTGGAAGCTGTTCTGCAACTGCCCATTCCTAGACAGCACGATGCCTCTTCTGCTTTCAGAGCAGTTCCTGCCCTTCTGTAAATATCCCAGGCTGGTCCAGTTCCAGCTAGGTGCTGTCCTAGGGCCTCACCTGTGGTCAATTTGCTTGCTGAGGTTGTTGAAGCGCTGGTTGAGCTTGTAGAGCTCAGCTTCCTGCCGTTCAATGTCAGGGCAGTGCTCCTGGAACTTGCTGGCCAGGGTGTTGGAGCAGGTCTTTGTCCTCAGCAAGTTCTGCTCCGCCTCATTAAGCAAGAACCTTTTGGATTGGAGCTCAGAGCCCATGGCCTGTGGAAAAAGGAGAGAGAGATTCTTCAGGGCTGCACACGTGCCAGGCTTCTGTCACCGGTCCCCATCTACTGCGCTGGTGTTGCTAAGGACAGGCTGAGTTCTGGAGTCCTGAGTTCTGGCAAGTTGGAGCTGAACTGAAAGTAGGCACGGATAACGTGGGGTCCCAGCTGGGACAGTCATCCCTTTACCACCAATTCATGTTTGGGGCTTGGGCAGCGACTGTTACAGCTCTTGGGAAGCAGTTCTGTACGTGAGGCACATCAATAGGGTAGAAAACTGGCTGCAGCAAACACTCACCAGCAGCTCTTCTTTCTTACGGTCTATCACCCGCAAGTCCTCTGGCACGGTGTCATCTGTGACCAGTTTGTTCTCATATGAAGACAGCAGGTCTCGGCCTTGCTGGAGGCTCTTCTCGAGGTGTGTGGCCACCTCAACTCTGTATGGAAGGGTGTTGAATCACAGAACCATCAAGGTTAGAAAAGGTCTCTAAGATCATCGAGTCCAACCATCAACCCATCACCACCACGCCTGTCCACTGCAGGACCCGACCTTCTGCTGGGCTTGAGCCATGACTTACTTCTCCTGGGCAGCACTGAGCAGCTGAACCACGCGGTCGTACTTCTTGTTGGTGTTCTCCACCTTGTTCTTTACCAACGTAGCACTGCCGGTGTTGGGCACGGACTCAATGAAGGCCTCGCAGTCCTGGATCTTCCTCATTTTCTCTGGTTCGATGCGACGGACTTCATTGGTGATGTTCTGCGGTAGGAAAAAAACCTTTGTAGCAACCGAACCTTGGGGCTATGGGAAAAAACAGCTGACCTGTGGCTGTCTGGTGCAAGAGGGGAGGGCAGGGCCAAGGTGTGTGCTTGGTGGCAGATGCCTTTCAGCCCTAGAGGGAACAAGAGGATATTTTCTCCATCCAGGCTCGTATCCAGCTCTGTTGGAGCAGGCTAGATAGCCCTCAGCAAGGAAGCTCTGGCTGGGGAGGGACTGGTTCACAGCAGCTCTAGCTCTGTTGGAAACATGCTGAGCTCATCTGGACCACTGGGCTCTGCAGCCTGAAGGCTGACTTCTCGCCTGGACATCAAAGTGCTGGAGACAGCTGGAGCAATTTGCTCTCACTTGCGGTGGCACTTGGATTTTTACACAGCCCTTGGCGGGTAATGTAGCCAGGAGGTGGATTTGCCTCCTGGAACGAGGGAGGTTTGTGGCATGGAGCCTGAATTAATTAGGGGTCAGAAGGAGAAGAAGGGAGCAAACTGTTGCAGCACTGGAGCCTAGTGGAGCAGATGCTGAGTTGTGCACAGGGAGAAGTTGTGCCTTGGACTGCAAGCGTTGGTATTTTTGTTTGGTCACTACATGGTGGTGGCACTGCTCCGTGCCCTCATGCCCCTGGGCTCTAGGAGCACCGACAGCACCCAGTACATCAAGAACCACACTGAAGACCTCTTGGAAGGACCCCAGCCTTGGGAGCAGGGTCCCCGTGTGGCACAATGTGCCTGCTCCTATGGCCCCCCTACCTTCAGGTCCTTGGAGCGCTCAGTGCTGTCCTGCACAGCCCGACTCTGCTCCAGCGGCGGACGGAGGTTTGCTGTTATTGCTTTCTCCAACTTGTCCAGGTCACTGTGTACTTTCTCCAGCCCTGCCAGAAGCTGGCGGCCCTGAACTGATGCAGCATCTGGGGAAGGAGAATGGAGCACGTTAGAGCCAGCTCGGTCCCACCGCTGAGCATGAAACCCACATCCTCCTCTGCTCTCCGCCTGCTGTAACCACAACCCGCTTGCTCCAGCACTGCGCCCCAGGACTCTGAGGAGACAAGAAGCTGTCAGTAATGTCCTCTCACTGCAACAAAGCAGCAGCCCAACTCTTTGGCCACCAGCAAGAGTCAAAGGCAGTGTGTCTCAGGCACTGGCGTGTGCCCAGGGCAGTGGTGGTGTCCCCATCCATGCAGGTGTTTGAGATGTATGGATGTGGCACTAAGGGATGTGGTTTGGTGATGGGACTTCATAGGTCAGGCTGATGGTTGGACTTGGTGATCTCAAACACCTTAACCAACCTGGCCCATTCCATGATTTTGATTCCAAGTGGTGCTATGTTCCACCATTATCTCCTGGGTACGAGGACAGAAGTGGTTCAGGATTGCATGGTTGTTGGTGGAGGGGACAAAGCAGAGGCACCTCTGAGCTCAAGGCACTATTACAGTGTAGGGGAAAGGGCTGCCCTGGCAGAGCTGTACCTCCAATGCTGTCGGCCTTCAGCCCCTCATAGCGCTGCTGGAGGACATTCTTGCAGTTGGAGGTCTTCTCCTTCACGGCTACGTAGCTATCAGCAATCCTGCAGAAGGGAAAGCATGGAGACAAGGTAAGAGCTGCCCCTCCAGCACTCATCTGGCCCGTGAAAGCTGGGAGAAGCCCAGCTCGGGGGCTCTCTGCACCCTCATCCATGTTCATAAGTGGACAGAGCAGAGTCTTCCTCTATGGGGTGCAGCAGGAGAGGTGCTTCATCCTGTGAGTGCTTCCCAGCAGGGTGGGAGCGCTCCCCTCACTTAAAGACCCCCCAGAGAAGGGGAGCCTAGCTGGATGGGTGGCATTGGGAGGGTCCGGTGCTGTGCTACTGCACTTACTGGTCTGCCAGTGCTATTGCCTCTGCATCTGGAGGGGGGATCATGAAGCAGACTCCCGGGGCACTGATGGCACCTCCAGCACCGTCCATCACTTCCCAGATGTCTCCACTGTTCTTCTGCAGGGTGTAGTGGGCTCCTCGGCTTATCTGGCCCTGGAGATGGGAACCAGCAACAGCAGCAGGTCAGGCTGTGCTCCTTGCACTCATGGGCTCACTCCCCACTGCCCCCAGCCATCTCTCTGCTGGCACTCACTGCAGCAGGGGCAGGGAGGAGGTGGCATTTTCCGAACCTGCTGTGAGTCCCTTGATGGAAGCTCAGGCTGAGTCAGCCCACCTGAGTGGCACTTGGTGTGGCTGTCACCTGACCACCCCCCAGCTCAGCAGTGGCACTGCATCACAGAGGGTGTGCAACAAGTATTGTGGCTGCAGGGCCATTGGAGGCTGTGCTTTGCCCGTCACGCTGTACCCAGTGCTGGTGTCACCTCTGTCCCCTGCATTCACCCCTGGGCCATTACCTGCTCGCCCTCATACTCGCACAGAGCCTCCACAGGGATGGGCTGTGGCGGTGGCAGCCGGCGGTACCGCAGGGGCAGGACATGCTGGCTGCGCTCCTGCAGCGACTGCACCACGGCATGGTACTTCTCCAGGGCCTTCTCTTGGTCCTAGCATGGGGGAATGAGCAAAGAAACGTGGGAAGGAGGGAGAGGGGATGCGCTCCTGTGCCCCCATAGCTGGGAAGAGCTTATACTGACTGACAGAGCTCTCAGCTTCCTTTGCTTGTGCCACAGAGAACGGCTTTTGGGTCCTGCAACCAATGTGATCCTGCACTGAGTGCTCCCACGTCCTCCTGCCTGCTCCTACAGCCAGGCTGAGGCAGGGGTCAGTGTGCCTGGTGCATGGTCCATGGAGCATGGTGCTGGGATAGCCCTGTTCCCAGCAATTAGCTCTAATGAGCACCTTACAAAGCTCTGCATGGGTTGCTCTATTTGTGTCCGTGCAGTTGGGTGTCCTGCAATGGTCACTGGGGTGGTAGGAGAGGGGCACCCATTGTGCAGAGCTTTTGCTGCACCAAGCAGTGCTGCATCATGCTCAGGACGCAGCCAGGCCCCAGCACAGCTCGTTCCACCGCCTCCTCCGGCAGCAGGTCTAATTATGCTCCTACCCTTTATGAGCACCAGCTCAATGGGAGAACAAATAAAAACCAGCCCGGTGAGCAATTACGTTGCTGTGGGAGAGGCAATCCCTAGCTCAAGGCAGAGGAAGAGCCAGGTGAAGGGAGGCAGCAGCATGGCCAGTGAGCAGGGCTGGGTGCCCATCCCCGTGGGGACTGCACCGCGGTGCCATGGAGGTGCTCCGGATCCCCTGGTCCTCCATCTGCCAGTACTCACATCCAGCTCCCTGAGGAGCGACTCCAGCTGGTATCTGTCCTTGAACTCCGGGCTGTATTTTTGGTCCAGGTCTGTATCGACTTTCTTCAAGAGCTGCTGGGCATCCTTTGCGTCTTTCTGAAACTGCAGAAAGGCAGAATCTCTCACGAGGGGGATCCTTGCAGCAGGGACAGCCCCCGCGAGGCGCCATGGGTGAGACACACAGAGGAGGATGAGAAATTGCTATTTGCAAGAGCAGAGCCAGGGAAAGCCAGCTGGGGGAGAAAGAAGGAGGCAGCTCATCGCGTGCTTTTCTCCTGCGGGGTTGTTCAATCCACGTTTCCCAGCCCTCCCCACCTTTAATTGGGGTTTCACGTGGGCAGCATCACGCCACGCGCTCCTCCCTGCTGCCAACGAGGAGGAGCAGGCAGAGCTCAGCCCTTCCCCACACAAGCCGCCCCATGGGGCAGTTATTTGGGCAGGTACCACTGGAGGCACCGAGGGGCTGGGCACCCTGCTTCCCCCTTGGCAGGAGCCTCATCACGTCCTCAACACGCCCAGGCTGTGGGAGAGGAATCCGGCCCGACCTGCTCCCTGCTCAGCCTCCCAGGCTGCCAGATGCAATTTATCAGGCAGACATCTGTCTGCAGCGCTCAGCTGGGCTGTGCAGCTCCATGCAGGCTCCCTGCAGCCAGCACAGCGCTGCAGGTGCGTTTTTTTTTCCCACTCGCAGCTGTGCTGCTTTGGTGGGAAGCTTCCACTGTGTGATGTGAGGCTTCCCCGGGGGTTTCTCTGGGGGCTGAGGTGGTGAATAGGTGGCAAAGAGGTGGCAGGAGCCTCTGCGAGTCCCAGCAGAGCAGGGCCCTCCGCTGTGCGTGAGCGTGCTGACACCAAGCAGTGGTGCTGGTGCACGGAGCAGGTGATTTTTAGGGGCACAAAAGTGACCTGAGGGATGGAACCTCAGTCCTACGGGTCAGGCTATGAGCTGGGGCTGTGCAGGGTGAAGAGAAGGCTGCAGGGAGAGCTGAGAGCGGCCCTTTGGTATCTAAAGGGGGGCTCTAGGAAAGAGGGGGGACAGAGGTCTTTAGCAGGAACTGCTGTGACAGGACAAGGGGAAATGGTTTCAAACTAAAAGAGGGGAGTTCAGATTAGAAGTTTGTTACAATATGGGCAGTAAGGCACTGCACAGGCTGCCCAGAGAGACAGTGGTGCCCCATCCCTGCAGACCCCCAAGCTCAGGCTGGGTGGGCTCCGAGCACTGATGGAGCTGTGGGTGCCCCTGCTCATCGCAGGGGTGGGACCAGGTGGCTTTTAAGGATCCCAGCTTCAGTTCCTAAGGCCCAGCCCCAGCAGTCTGGTACCTTATGGAAGTCCTCCATGAACTTGAGGTGGCTCTCCTCGCAGATCAGGAAGTTGAGATACTCCTTCCAGTCGGCGTGGACCGCCTCGATGTGTGCCTGTAATGCAGTGCTGTGTCAACACCTGGGGGGGTGGCAGCCCCGTGGGGTGAGCCTGAGCTGGCCCCAACCTGCAGCACCCATCCTGAGCAGTGCCCAAAGCGGGCAGATGGGAGATGGGGAAGGGCTGTGGGTTCTACCCTGAGCAGAGGAGGCTGAGGGGCAGCCTCGTGGCAGCTGCAGCTCCCCATGGTGGGAGATGAGCATAGCACCAGTGCTCACCTCTATGGCATTCTTCCCAGGATGGTTCTGGGCCAGCAGCTGGTCTCCATCTGCATGCAGCTTGTTGATGGCCTCCTCCTTCTCCTCCAGCTTCCGGTGGATGAAGTTCTAGATGGAGAGAAGCAAGCTGCTGACCCCCATGCAAACAGAAGGGGACACCCAGAGTGCTGTGCTCCCCCACTGTGGCTTTTGTTTTCCCTTCCTTGCAGATGTTGCTGAAGATGGGACTCTTGCCAAGCTAATGCTGAGATAAGGGCGAGGAGAGCCAGCAACCTGCCAGCTTTCCTCTTGGCTTTATTTCTGGCAGGAAGTAAGGTTGTTCAGCCTGGAGAAGGCTCCAGGAGACCTTAGAGAAGCCTTCCAGTGCCCGAGGGAGCTGCAGAAAAGCTGGGGAGGGACTCTTTACCAGCAAGTGTAGTAACGTGGCAAGGGGGAAGAGTTTTAAACTAAAAGAGGCGATTTAATTAGTTAGAAAGAAATTCTTCACTCATAGGGTGGCACTGCTGACCAGAGAGCTGGGGGTGCCCCCTCCCTGGAGGTGCCCTGCTCTACGAGAGGTGCCCCTGCCCTCAGCAGGTCAGAACCATCACGCTGTACGTTCCCTTCCAACCCCAAACCATTCTGTGGTTGTGCGATTAATGTTTCCATTCTATCACCTGTCGACCTCCAAGTGCTTCATGATGGGAAACTGAGGCAGAAGGGACCGGTGTGAGGGTGCACCCACCTCGTACTGGCGGCGCCGGCTGGGGTAGTCCAGGTTGTGGTCGCTCCAGTCGTAGTGCGTGCGGTCCTTTGCCTGCTGATCCAGCCAGTACAGCTTGTTGGTGCAGCGCTGCATGTAGTCCTGCAGCGAGTTCAGGTCCTGCTGCCTCTGCTGCGAGCCGGCCTGGCAGGGAGAGAAGGAGAGCTCAGCCCCACGCTCCCGTCCCTGCCCCACCCCGGCCCTGCACCCCACAGGTCTCCTACCAGCAGCTTCTGGTACTTGGCTTGGAGGTCACTCGCGTATTCCTGGGAATGGGAGAAGAAAGGCTGTTGGGGGGGTGTTTGCAGAGAGGGGAAGTTTGAGTGGGGCTGAATAGGGCTTTTGTGGGGTTGGCTTCCTGATGAAGCTGGAGGTGATGTAGGACACTCAGCTCCAAGACTAGCAGTGGGTCTGGGCACCCACCCAGCCCAGGCCAGGCTTGGGAGCTGCCTGCATTCCCTCTGGACACGAAGTCCCTATTCCAGTGGGATATGGGGCAAGATAGCTGACCTTGTTGCCTTCCTTGGTGATGTGTGGGCCGATGGCCATGACCTCATTGTGGAAGATGTTGTGCTCTTCTACTTGGCTGTTGACCAGCGGCAGATCGGTCCCAAAGCCCTTGCCACACAACGCATCCTACAGCACATGAGATACGGGGTCAGCGGCAGGAGAATGGGATGCAGCAGCCAGGACCTGGGTGGCTCCTCTTGGCCACTAGAGCTGGATATGGAGCTGGGCTAGGGCAGGCTCTGGGGCTATTGCTGAGAGACATGGAGGCTCTCACGGGTTGTGCAGCATCACAGTAAGGGGGATTTGGGAATTTGAGATGTGAAGCTGATGCAGCAACGATCCCCTATGCACGCAGAGAATGGGGGTGATGACGCTGGGGGTGCCTGGCAGCAGCCATCCCATAACTGCAGGGTGGTTATTGAGAACCCAGCGGCACGTAGCAGGAGGATGAGGACCAAGGGGCACACGTTGGAGCAGAACTGGCAGCTGGGTGTCAGGGGAAGCTTTAGCACTGTTAGGGCAGCACACAGAGAGGGGAGAGAGCGTGGTCTCCATCCTTGGATGCAGAGTAGCAGAGGTTTGTCCAAGCTCACCCAGGAGCCTCTCCTCTCTCTCAGCCCAGGTGTCCCCAGTGGGGCACAGTCCCCAGGCAGCAGCACTGCTGTCCCCTCAGTACCTGTTTCTCCTCGATCACTGTGCACCAGTTGACCTGGGGCTCGATGTGCTGCAGGGGGAAGTTGTAGATCTGGTCATGTTTCACTCGTAGGTTTGCCACTCGCTCCTTCAGCTGCCGGATGCTGTGGGAAGGGAAGGATGAGGTGAGATGCAGGACGTGGGTACAGAGCAGCCCGGCCATTAGCAACAGCTGCAGTTGTCCCCTCCTTGCCCCCTTGTGATGCCCAGACTGCCCTCGGGGCCCTCAGCCATGCCACTGGGGCAGGTGGCTGCACTGAGCAATGAGCTGGGCAGCAGAGGGCAGAGGCTGCCACGAACCAAGACTGCTCTGCACATCCTCTAGCTCAGGGTGGGGGGCAGATATTGCCCCACAATGCTTTGCAAAGCTTGATATGGGGCTGTTGGCGGGTGAGATGCTCAATAGCTGCTTGTGGGTTGTGCATGGGGGGTTCTGAGCTGAACCCATGGAGAAGGCCATCCCCTCCCACGGTACTCACTCCTCAGTGATCATGTCCCCCTGGGGGTGCTTCATGTGCCTGGCAACGGCTGCATCCCCATCCAGCACATAGAGCAGCTTGTCCGACTCCGTCAGCTTCTGAGCCGTCAGCTCCTTGTACTGTGCTAGCTGGCATGCCTTGATCTTGTGCAAGTCCTGGGCGGGCAAACAGCAGGGAGAAACCATCACAAAGGGCAAAAAAACAGCAACCACAATGGCGTGCCTCAGAGCGGGAGCCAGATGAGGTCCTCCCTCTGCATTGCTCCCACGCAGCAGTGATGAGCAGGCTGGCTAGAGGACAGTGTGGTCCCCTTCCCACCCCCTGGAGCACAGGCATGCACGGGGCCACAGCTCATACTCACGTTCTGCATTCGGGAGTCAGTCTCCACGATGTTCTTCTCCACTTGGTCGGCATTTTTCTGCAGGCGCTCGATGAGCTCGGTCAGCTCTTTGCTGGAGATGCTGGGGAAGGAGAAGAGGGAGAGGAGCTCATCACGCTGCAGGTGCCCATGCAGAGAGGCCACATCCCAGGGGGCTCCTTTTGGCACGTCGTGGCCCCATCACATGGCTGGGGGCCAGCCGAGCCCGCCAGGCCTTGCAGCTGTGTGTGACTCACTGCTGCCTTTCTAACACTTTCCAAAACACGCGGCCGTGCTGCCAGCGTGGGGGTGGGTGATGGCCAGGGCTTCTCGATGGGAGCCCTGGGTGCAGGGCAGGAGTGCTGCTCACACCCTGACACACAGCACCCTGCCTCCCTCTGGAGATACCAGCTGTGCAGGGAGGTGTGCACCGTTTAGAGCAAACAAAAGGCAATGGGATGGCACACGATGCGTCCGTGCCTGTGTGCTCTGGCTCCTGCCAGGCCGGATTCCTCCTTCCCTTCTCTATGTGCTCAGGGTTCAAGCCTCTCTGCTGGCTGTGCGCAGGGTCGGCCGTCTGCTTTACTTCATATCAGCAAGGAATTGCATGGGGTCAGCCAAATGTTCCCAGCAGGGATGGCTGAGCTGCAGCCAACACTTCTATTAATGCCCAGAACACCCCGTGCCACAGCTTCTGCATTGCCATGGTTAGTTTAAACATTTCATCTCCTCTATCACTTAGGCTGCTGTGTGCTGATGGGATGTACGGCTCTGGCCAGCCCTGCTCCCCGTGGGCAGAGCTCAGGGCTGCATCCCCCTCAGCACCAACACCACCACACTCCCACTTCGTGCCCCCAAACACTTGCAGAGCCCAGAGCTGGTCCTGCCACGAGGGCTGAACCTTGGCTCACTCTAATCCCAATCATTTACCGAGTGGAGATAACGAGCCTTAATGATCTCATCACGTGGAAGCAGAATTAATTGTTATACGGCGCGTGGAAAGGCTGATCCCCGTTAGAGCTGCTGCTCGCTGTGCCCTGTGTCTCCTGCACAAGCTGTGGATCACGGTCCAGGCAGGAGCAGCACTACTTGGTGAGTTGCAGCATCCTGGCTGCAATAGGGAGATCACAGCCGTCCCCTACCGGGGATGCAGGTATCCTGGTGAGGGGATGCAGAGAATGGGAATGGCAGCTGGTCCCACTGGGAGCAATGCAGGGTCCTCGGAGTGGGGCTGCTCATGGCTCGTTGCCTTCCCAATGCAGTGCTGGGGAAGAGAAGCTCAGCCTGCTGGGTCTGGCCAAGCTCCTGGCACCGGTGCTGAGTTTTGGGACAGGTCCCCATCTGCCACACACATCATCTCTTTCAATAGGACAAAAAGCTCTGGGCTCGTCCCTCCCCACCTCAAGCCCAGCCCCATACACCTGCAGCAGATCCCACTTCCCCGAGAGGTTCCAGCACAGCAGGGCAGGCTTTGCACTGAGTTTTCTTTATACAGGTGTTGTGTCATCAGCTGGGCACGGAGCGGGGCGGTGGCCGAGTCCATCAGTGATCTGTGGGTTGAGCATCCTGCTGCCCTGCCTGCCTGCCCTGTGCTGGTTGTGGGGCTGCGTGCTGCCCAGCCACCTCCTGGGGATGAATCTTAGGGGATCTGCAGCACGGATGGAAATGGCAGCCCAAAAGACAGAAGTTTTTGGAGCTTTTTGAGTTTCGGTTTTGACTGATGTAGAAGCTTCCAGATTGCACAGGGGAAATAAAATTCAGCTTGGGATCCACAGCGATGCTGCATTTCAGACGAAGCTTTCCAAGCTGGTCTCTTTGCTTGCTCGAGGGAATCTGCACCAGCAAAGCCCATCTCTCTGTAGTATCAGGACCCAGAGAGCAGGTAGCGCTGCCAGCCCCTGCCAGGAGCATCCCTGCATGCAGAGTGGAACAGGAGCACTGGGATCTGCCCATTCTCCCGTGCCAAAGAGGTTTACCCAATCCTCCAGAAATTGCCACTTGAATACACAGGGGCAGCATTTGAACCAGACTGAGAGGGAGGAGGAAAGGCAGAGGGGCTCCAGAGCGCTTGCTGGCAGCAAGAAAACACACCGGTGGGATGCAGGAATCACTCTGCTGCTGGACAGTGTGGAGGGAGATGGCTGATGTTGGCACAGCCGGGGCTTTGGAGTGGGAAAGGCAGCCAAATCCTGCACAAGGACCCCAGTGCTCGGGGCACGGCCATAGCAAGGAGCCTGCAGAGGGAAGGGCGAGGCAAAGCCCAGATAGAGACGGCTTTGTTTGAAAATGGGGGGAAAAAAAGAAAAAAAAAAAAGAAAATCCCTGGAAAAGCAGGCTTTGCCATTGCTGAAGAACTCCAACATTTCCAAGGAGTTTTCTGATCACGAAGGAAAAAAATGATCATGTTTGTGACAAGCTGTGTTTGACAATGGCTCTGTTTCTGTTCTGGAGTGGAGGACCGGGGCCGATTCCAGCACGAGGGGAGGGTTTGCTCCAGGTTTCCCCAGCTGGGGAGCAGGGAGGAGGCAGCTGCTTCGTGCTTGACCGGCTGTTGCTCAAAGCTTTGGAGTCGCTCTCTGCTCTTCAGGGAGAGGAGATGCTTTTGCCCTGGCTCACCGCGTTTGGGAGAGCTCCAGCTTTGCTGAGAGCTGGCAGCAGCCGCTCGGGCGTTCCCCAGAAGAGCCCCAAGGTGCTGCAAGGCACGTGAGCATCCACAGCAGGAGGGTACCCCCTCTTCCCAGCTTCTCAGAACAACACGGTGATGCTAAAGAGACGGCGTCGAAGAGAACTGAGTTCCAAACCAACCTTCTGCCTGGACCTCCCCAGCCAGGCAGCACCTCCAGCCTGGCAGACCCCCACTCTGTGCCCTGAGCAAAGACTGTGCGCCCGCTCAGCTCTCTGACTCGTGCCAGAATTTGCACCTTGCAATGATGCGACCCCTCTGTTTATTTCTCTCTTCCTATCAGCCCGTGTCTTTGCTGATAACACTCCTTGCAGCAAACGCCCCAGAGGTGTGAGGGTGTGAGATGAGGGCAGGACTGCAGCGGTGCACGATCCCTGGGACCTCTCCAAATGTTCTCTTTTCCAAACGAGGAGGAGATTTCACCCACACCCCTAAAACAAGGGAGCGCTCACACAGAGCAGAGCACAACCCCTGTGGACAGGACCTGTAGACCAGGTGTCATTCTGCATCCCCGCACTCCTAGGAAGCTGCAACCACCCTATGCACAGCAGTGCCTCTGTGCCATACAGCAGCACTGCTGGTATGGGATGGGGGCAGAGCAGGGGGCTGGGCTGCAGCTAGCATACCTTCCATTTGGGGGAGGCCAAAATCTGGCTCCAAAGTCGCAGCACACATTGGGGTATAGCTGGCCAGCAGGCTGCCAGGCTCAGCCTGCCTTGTTTCAGTTGTGTTTATCTTCCCCTGTATTAATGGTGATATGTTATTGTAATGTGCATGGAAATTAAAGTGAAAATAGGGCAGGCGATGGCGAGGCTCGCTGAGCTATAAATACAGAGCAGGGCCCTGACTCACCGGTTGTCTATTCAGTCCTGCTGACTCCAGCCCTGCAAAACAGCCTCTGGAAATGGGTGCCAGCCCCACAGCCAGGTCCCCCACACCCCTGAACCTCAAGTTCCAGTCCCAGAGGCTGGGCCAGGCAGGGGGTGTGTGGTCCCTGGGGTGGGGACCCCCTTTGTGGACACCCCTGAGTCTCCAGGGCCATCCTCCCCATGGGTGATCTCCCATAGCCACTCCCCCAGGATCAGACTGAGCTGCTTTTTTCACTCCCTGAGCTCCTTTTGTCAAGCAGAGAAACCCACCTCCTGGTTTTGGGGTGTGGGAAAGGGAGCGGGGGAGGATCTGGGATGTTCCCCTATATGACATGGCTACTCTGCCTTCCTGGGATGTGGGACCTCTGGCAGCACTGCGTGGTTGGCACTGGGCTCTTCTTAAAAATAAATCTAATAAGATAAACACACACATGCTGCACCCCCAGCAATGCCTCTCCTGGCACACCCAGCCCTGGCAGCCCTACTGGAGCGTTCTCAAGGCTCCCACGGCCGGTGTGCCCTTTTCCCTGCTCTCTTTTTGGAGGAATGGAGAGGGGATAGGGACATTCCTACACAATGGGGCCCCATACATTTGTGCACCAGGAAGGCAAAGTCACGGAGCACTGCCTGCAAATGGAAGTGCCAGAGGATGGGTGCTCAGAGCTGGGTGGCAGGGATGTTCTCCAGGAGCAATGGGTGATGCTGAGGCTGGCACATCAAGGTCCTGCCGTGCCATGTGCACCCCCAATCCTCTTCAGGATTTAACATAGGGACAGGAGGAGAGGCTCCTGGCCGGGCTGTGACCCACTGCAGGACGTGACCTGCTGCCCCACAGGCAGCCTGGGCAGCGATCTCCTCCCTCCACAACACTCCTGGGCACAGCTCCAGCACAACCTTGCTCTCGCCAAACCATTGCTGGGTCGGTGCCATGCCACCGTGCTGCTGCCAAGCCTCGGTCACCGCGGCACCCTGGCACTGAGCACCCTCACCACGGCATCGCCGCCTCTCCAAAGCGCACCACAAAGGCTGGAGGAGCCCCCACCGTGTTGAGACCCCCCCATTCCTGCTTACAGCCTGGTGCTGGGCTGATGTTAGCAGTGCTGCTCGGTCCCTCCCGTGCTGGCTGGGAGCCTGGCACTGCCCGGAGCGCAGGACGGGGCGGCTGCCTGCTGTCTCCCACTGCCTTCTCCCGTGAGTGGTTCGACCGGTCGGGCGCCGGCGTCCCCATCCTGATGGCAGGGAAGTTTCCCCACAGTGGGGAGTGTTCCCTGTGTTTGCAGCTGTTTGTAAACTCCAACGCAGGAACGAACAAATTGGGGCTAATGGGCGCAGCCCCCTCTTGGCTGTGTCTAAAGCAGGAAGGGGTGTGTGTGTGAAGAGGGGGGTGAGAGGGAGCAGCACTGTGGCCCTGGCACAATCCAGCCTAAAAATGAGCCCGGCTTGCAGCCTCCCGAGTGCCGTGAGCCCATTACAGGGTGTTGGCACCTTCCTTTGGCAATGGGACCGCTGGGAATGGGGCCGGTGGGGGGGCTCAGGGCCACCTCATCTCCTCCTGCCAGCCCTCCTGAGGGCAACGGGTGCCTGACCCCAAACAAGGAGAGCCCAGCAGCACCTGAGCTCCCACCACACTCCCGGACTGAGGCAGCAGCATCCCCTCCTGGGGGCTCCTCCTAAACGCAGAGACCAACAAGGATGAACCCTTCTAAACCGCTCCCAGCGCTCAGCACGTTGGGGATACATCCCCTCCGCCCACGGCACGCAGTGAATCCCGCAGCCCCGAACGCAGCAGCGCCTCCTCGGAGGGGAATTCCCCATTGATTTCCATTTTAACTGCGTCTGTCTGATGGGCACCTTCGCCGCTGCTCTTGTTTTATGAGCAAGACAACTGAAGCACGCTTTCACACCAATAAAGTTGAGACAAAAAAAAAAACAACACACACACACACACCAAAAAGAGAGAGAATAGAGGGAATCATCAATCCTTACAGCCTAACAAAGGCTGAAGACTTTCTGAACAAAGTTCTGCTCTGGGATCTCACCCGGCACACACCGGGACGGCGAAGGCACCTGCCCACAGTGCTGCGGAAGGGGACGGTCACGTCTGGCCAAGGAATGCCATCCCATGCTCCCCAGGGGAGCCCAAACAGCAGAGCTGTGCTCACCTGGGGGTGCCTGCACTTTGGGAAGCCCAAACCTTACGCCGAGGGAATCCGGCAGTGTCTGCACACGGAGGTACCCCAACCTGGGGGTGCTTATGCCACGGGGTGCCCACATCCTGGGGTGCTCGGGGCGGCCCCAACAAGCTGCAGCACCGGCTGGGGCGGGACCCCCGGCAGAAGCCACGCGGGGCTGGGGGCTGAGCTCTCGGTACCGATGCGGGAGCACTCACCTCTTCTTCTGCGCCGAGGGGCTGTACTTCCCTTTGTTGCGCTTCCTGAAGAGCGAGTGCATCGCGTCCCCGGCCGCCGCTCGCTCTTCTCCTGCTCTTCCCCCGCTGCCGCCGGGAGCCCTCTGAGCCGGGAACGGCGGCGACGGCGGGGCCGGGCCCAGGGAGGGAGGCGGGGACGGGGCTGCGGCTGCCTCTGCCCTCCCGGGGAGCGGGGCCGGGGCTGGGAGGGGAAGGGAGGAGCCCGGAGGGGGTTCCCCGCTGCTCCTGTGCTGCTCGGGGGGGGGGGGGATCGCAGCCCACCCTGTGCAGTAGGCGGGGGAGCCTCCCGTAGACCTGGGGCACGAAGCCCCGTCCGTGGCCGCGGGCACTCCAGGGATGGGCACCCCCAGCTCTGCGCAGCAGTGCCAGCGCCTCACCGCCCTCTGGGTGAAGAATTTCCTCCTCACGTCCAACCTAAAGCTCCCGTCTTTTAGTTTTAAACCGTTCCCCCTTGTCCTATCACTGCGTCCCCTGACACGGAGTCTCTTCCCATTTTACTGTACCTTTAGGCACTGGGAGACTGCTGCAGGGCACCCCCCGGAGCCCTGCCTTCCCCAGGCTCAACGCCTGCGGCTCTCAGCTATTCCTATAGCAGAGACTGTCCCCCTCTGCTCTGCCCTAGGGAGGCCCCACCTGCAGTGCTGCATCCAGGCCTGGGGCCCACTGCAGGAAGGGTGGGACCACGGGCCAGAGAAGGGCACAGGGATGCTCAAAGGTTGGAGCATTTCTGCTATGGAGGCAGGCTGAGGGAGCTGGGGGTGTACAGCCTGGGGAAGAGAGGGCTCTGGGGGGACCTCACTGCAGCCATTCAGTTCTTAAATGAGGTTATGAACTGGAAGGGAGCAGCTTTTTGTGTGTTTTCATACTGTCAGGATAAGGAGAAATGGCTTTAAACTAAAAGAGGGGAAATTTAGGTCAGATGTTAGGGGGAAATTCTTCACCCAGAGGGCAGTGAGGTGCTGGCACTGCTGGCCAGAGCTGGGGGTGCCCATCCGTGGAGGTGCCCATGGCCATGAATGGAGTCCTGGGAAGCCTGAGCTGATGTCTGCTCTATGGGTCAGTAACCCTGCCCATTGCTGGGGGTTGGAACTGGGTGATCTCTGAGATTCCTTCCAACCAGTGCCACTGTGCAATTCTTTGACCCTTGTGGCCTCCTCCAACCCTGCTCCAACAGCTCCACGTCCCTGTGCTGCATGCGGTGCTGCAGATGGGGGCTCAGGGAGTGGAGCAGAGGGGATCATCCCCTCCCCGCCCTGATGGCCACACTCCTTTGGGTGGCCCAGGTCACCACACTGCCTGCTTATACCTCCAACCAAGTCCTTCTGCAGAGGGCTGCTCATCACCTAGTTTGTATCTGTGTTTTGGGTTGTCCAACCCATGTGTTCCCTTGCACTTGGCCATGTTGAACCTTATGAAGTTCTTACATGCTCAGCACTCCACCCCATCCAGGTCCTTCTGGAAACATCCCTTCCCTCCTGTGTGTGACTGTACCCTGCAGCCTGGCTCCATCTACAAACCCACTGATTGGGAAATCCCCCAAGAGCTGCAACCCAGGCAGACCAGAGGCAGCCAAAGTGCCCCTGCTTCCCTCTCCACTGCAGAGCACCACCACGAGCTGCAGTATTGAGGGATGCTGACCCCAGGGTGCCCACTGGCCTTGGGCATAGCATTCCCATATTGACACCAGGCTGTGCCCACACAGCAGGCAGGAAGGCAGCGGGACGTCTGCCCCCGGCCTGCCATCACCTAAGAGGTTTTGCTCACCCACCCGCCAGCGCACAGCAGTCAGCAATTAGGAGAGGCTCTGGCATTTTTATCCCGGGATTTTGTGCCCATATGGGATTAAAGGCCTGAATACGTGATTGTAGCCTCCCCACCAGCCCCAAATCCTCTGCTGATTTTCTTTCTGGGGGCACGTCAGTGCATGCTGTGACCTATTGATCCTGATCCCCCGCTTGCGTCGCACCGCTCTGTGGGGCCACTCGCTCCCCGCAGCGGGGACGGCTCAGAGCCTCCATTCGTCCTCCGGAGCACAACGGGACCCAGGTGGGACCTGCATCACCCAGCTGGGCAGCAGGTGCCAGCGGAGGCAGCACAAAGGCAAGTGTATGTGTGTGGGGATGGGGAACAATGGGGAGGGGGGCAGGCAGCTGATCCCCAAAACCATGGGACGTGGGCTTTGTTGGGCTGCCAGGGCCCTGTGATGAGTGTGTGGGATCCATGCGGGCAGGCACAGATGGGACACTACTGGCTGAGTGTGGGTCATGCATCCTTCCTCCTCCCCAGTACTCACCAGGTACTACCAATGCCCCACAGTTCATCCAAAGGCTCGGGCCATCTCTGTGCCTGCCCCCACATCCCCTATTCCCCTGCCCTGCTCCATTCCAAGCTGGTGTGGGAGGGGGGTGGGCAAGGGGGGGGGGGGGGAGAGGAGTGCAAGACCTAGTTGAGTTCCCTGTGTGTAACCACGTGAAGCTCTGCGTGCCTCTGTTTGCTCTAGGAGCTCTCGTGCTTTCATACTCCTGCTATCTTGCAGCAGCGCATTCCTGGGCACACAGGGAGTGGACTCTCCCAGCTCTGCCAGCCACAAACCCCTCTAAGCTCAGCACAGCGAAGGGCTTCTGAGCAGCTGCCTTCACCCACTGGAGGGTTTTTACATGGCAGCTCCTTGCAGCTCCTTGCAGCCTTAATCCCCCTAATCTCCCCGCATCTCTCCCGTGGCTCATTTTGGTGCACGGATGCCTTTGAAAGCCACAAAATTGCAGCTGCTCACTGAAATGTGGAGCGGTGAGACGCCCCGCTGCAGTGGGAAGCTGCGGTTTGTGCCGACTGCCCGGGTGCTCTGCCTGTTTGTTGGCTTGGGATCAGAGGCGCTGCACAAAGCACGGCTTTGGGTTACACTGTGCCATGGGGACAGGCTCCCAGCCCCGCTCTGTGCCCGCACTGCACATGACAGCTGTGGTCTGTGGGTGCCAGCAGCCCTAGCACTCAGTTTTTAGTCCCTCAGACCAAGTTCTGCCCATGGGGATGCACGGAGCATAATCCCTCAGGCCTGGAATGCCCCTGTGCCCACTGATTGCAGGATCCAGCTTGCCTCCAAGCTGTGCTGGATGCAGCACGGGATGCCCACAGCACAGCACATCCCACATTGAGGTTTCCTCCCTCCAAGCTGTGTTCACCCGTCAGAACAGGGCTTTTATTTTTCAAATGATCCCTTCTGCAGCTATGCCCACACAGCGGTTCCCACTGCCTGCCCAGCTCAGCAGCAGGTGGGACAAAATTGGAGCCGATGTCAAATCTGGGGAAAGGGGGATCTGTGCCAATGCTCAGGTACTGCTCTGCTCCTGTGGGTCAAAATCCCAGCATTGTGGAGCTCGTGCTGGGGTTGGGGCTCTGTCCCCTGTGGTGCTGGAGCACCCATGGGGCCCCTCCGTGGAGGCAGCACTCCGGTGGAGGCAGCGATGTGGCAATATTGACTTAACCGGGGTGAGCAGCTCTTGAGCCACCGCTGCGGGAGGGGAGCGGGAGCGGAGCACGTTTTATGCAACGCGATTGCATTTTCTTGGCAAGCCCTTCTCCGGAGCTGCTCCCACACCCAGCCGAGCCCTCACTGCTCCACCCTGCACCGTGCCCAGCACAGGCAGCCCGGGGTGTGGGGTGGGCGCTGGCCCCCCAAAATGGGGCTTTGGTGGTGACACGGACAGGGGGCTTCAGGGTGCTGCTGTCTGGTCCTCTGCTGGCACCTTGGTGCCACTGAGTCCCACTGCATCCCACTGTGTACCCAAGTGTCCCACCGCATCCCATCCCATCCATCCCATCTCATCCTACCCCACCCCATCCCACTCAATTTCAACACATCCCACCCCACCCCGCTTTCCCACGTAACCACATCCTGGGGTAATTCACGAAGGTTTTGGGTCTCAGTGGTTCACGTCAGTAGGGAAACGTCGCGGCAGTGCTTTTCCCCATGCGCCTTTTGGATCAGCACAGCTCCAGCACATCCCACAGTGCTTGGGCATTTCAGGGACCCACTCCCTCCATGGAGATGCTCAGCCCCAGGAACTGCCCAGCGGTGTTTCCCCATGCAGAGCATTCTTTGAGGCTGAAGGGTTTCTCTCTGAGTGGGAAGGTGTGGGCCAAAAAATCTGGAAGTATCTTCCAAAAGCTGAGACACGGAGTGGAACAAAACAAACAAATCAGTTCAGCCCAAAGCTCACTGATTTTCAGGGTGGAAATGTTGACAGCTGCGCTTGGAGCCACTCGTGTGGGTTTGGGGCTGCAGGGAGTTTCCGTGCAGGGTTGCAGGGCACGGGGACATCTCGGCAGTGCTGCTTCCTCCTGCAGCCCCCACCCGGGCAGGAATGCAGCCCAGCCCGTTCCCAGCTGGCCCCGAAACCTCAGCCCCATTGGAAGTGGCTTTTGCTCTGGAATCACCCCATGGCCCATCTGCCCCATCTGCAATGGGGCTCGAGGCTGTGGTGCCGGAGAAACGAGTGCAGGGATTTGTCCACCTGCAAGAAGCAAAGGAAACACAGCAAAGGAAACACAGTAAGTGCTCTGCAACAGAGCCAAGCCATGCTCCTGTTCCAGCAGTGTGGGGATTGGGGGGTGGGGGGTGGGAAGTGGCCTTTCTGCTGTCTGGTTTGAGTCAAAGTGTCACTATGAGTGTTAAATATTGAACAAACATGGATCAAAAGTGAGCGCTATCAGCCAAGAAATACAAAGCAGCGTGTGTGGCTGCAGCTCTGACTCATTTGGCTTGGAAATGAAGCAGGGAGTAAATTAAATTCAGCTCTTCCTCACCATCTCAGTATGGAGCAGGGGATACACGTTGTCACCTGGGGTGGTGGCAGTTACAACGACAGGCACCAAATGACCACCGAGGAGGGCTCAGGGACATCTGTGCTGGGTTTGGCATGGGGAGACCAGGGGATGGTGAGTCCTGGTCCCTGCAGGTGGATGGTGGTGTCCCCTCTGCATGGGGCCCCAGCCCTGGACCTGGGACTGAGCGCTCAGGAGACGCTGAAAGGTCACACAGCTCCCGACCTGTGATGTAAAGGCTGTGAATTTCCGGGGTGTCGTGTTTGCATCTGCATAAATATGTGCACGGGGTGCACCCAGAGCAGCTGCCTCCGATGGGCGAGGGAGATAATGTGCAGCTTCCGCCACCGAGGATGGGGCAGGGCAGGCAGCACCCTGCAGCTCCCCGGCACCTTTTGGGGGTCTGTGCATGGAATTCACCCCTGGGGCACCCCCTGGGCTCTCTGTGAGGAGGGAGGTGGAAGTGCTGCCAAAGGACACCGGCTGCCTTGTGATCCAGAGCAGAACCTCGCTGTCCTCGAAGTCCCCACTCGGTGTCACTCGTCCCAGGGTGGTGACACCACCCTTAGCAATCCCGATGGGTGAGTCAGGGAGAGCAGCCCAGCCCCGAGCGGCCACGGCACCCCGACACCATGAGTGCTTTCAGCAAACCCTGCTGCCATCGCCCCTCCCGGCTGTAGGAGCCCATCCTGGGGTGCACACCCAGCACTGCCTGGCCCTGAATTGCACCAGCCCTGGCGGTGGCTGCTGCACTGAGCTGGGGAGGTCGGGGACCTTGGGGTGCCCTGGTGGTGGCGTGGCTGTCCCATGGCTGGAGGGTGCCCAGTGCCCCCTGTGCTGCTCTGTCAGGTTGGTGCCCATCTGCCTGCCCTCTGCATGCCATGCTGTGCTAGGCTCAGATCAAAGCCCATCGTGGCTTTACGGCAGCACAGGGACTGTCCCTGCTGTGTCCCTGCCAGCCCAAGGGGACCATGCCCAGGATGTCCCTGCTGGCACAGCTGGAGATGCTTTGCAGAGAGATGGGTAGACCGGAAAATCCCAGAGCTGCCAGGTTGGCTTTGGCAGTGAGCAACCCAGAAGAGGACAAAATTTGCACTTCTTGGGGATTTTTGTTCACCAAAACCTCCTCCCTCTACATTCTGCCTGTCAGACCTGAGGAGCAGAGGGAGCGGGGCAGCACGGCCAGCACCAGGGCACACCATGTCACTTTGGGGATGCAGCACCGGGCGCATCCCAGTGCCAGGTGTGATGCCTCTCACCCAGAATCTTTGGAGACACTTTGTCCATGGGCGTAAAGCAGAGCACCCCACGGATATCCAGGCCATGGGGGTGCACAGGTGACAGAACCTCTGCGGTGACAGCTGTGCTGGCAGAGGTTGCGCCTCTCCAGGACACTGTCACCAAACCAGGAGCTGTCAGGCAGAAGGCTTTTGGCTCAGGCACATCCTGCACAGTCACTCCAAAGCAATGCTGAGCATGCCAAGCCTTTAATTCGCAATCTTCTTCCGGGGCTGCCTCGATAGTGCCCGAGAGCAGTGCCTGTGGGCTGTCCCTGGGGGTGTGGGTGCATCCACGAGACCGACAGATGCATTTCCCAACTACAGGACTCACCCTGATCCCCAGCCCTGGGCTGTGCCTTCCCTGCTGCAGGGAGAGGAATAGGATTCCTGCACACTTACCAGGCGGTGATGAGGCTCAGCTGGGGGGGAAAAAAAAATCACGCAACGGTTTTGCCCCAAATAATGTAGACGTGTTTACTTTTCTTTTTTGGCAGTGGCTGGGAAGGAGGCGATGGGTGCACGCGTCTGCAGCCCGGCCCTGATGCAGCTCGGCAACGCCTACAATCGGCTTTAAATAGTTTGATGTGCTGAGCACCGTGTGAAAGCCCGTGTGCTGGCAGTGTAATTATAATAATTGTGAGCAGCCAGGTGTGCAGCGAGGGGGGAACTGAGCTCCGGGATGTGGTGCTGGGGGCCCTGCCTCCCCACCCTGCACTGCAGCTGCGCTCAGAGTGATCGCTGGGATGCGTCACGCTGTGCCAAACAATGCCATGCCACACCAAGCCATGCCAAATCGTGACATGCTATGCCAAACCATGCCAAAGCATTCCATGTCATCCCAAACTATACCACGTCATCCCAAATTATGCCATGTCATGCCAAACCATGCCTTGTCATGCCAAATCATGACATGCCATGCCAAACCATGTCACACCACGCCATACTGTACTTTGCTATGCTGTGCTGTTGGTCTGTGCCATGCCATGCCATGCTGGTCCATGCTGTGCCATGCCTTTATGTACCACACCATGCTGTTCTCACGCCACACTGTGCCATGCTGTGCCGTGCCATGTTGGTCCATGCTGTGCCGTGCCATGCCATGCTGTGCCATGCCATGCTGTGTCATGCCACGTTTCTCCATGCTGTGCTGGTGCATGCAGCTCTCATGCCACACTGTGCCATGCCGTGCTACGCTAAGTGATTTCGTGCCATGCTGTACCACGCAGCTTCTTTCCGCCCTGCCCTGCTGTGCCGTGCATGCTATTCCATGCCATGCCGTGCGGTACCATCGAACAGCGAGTATTTAGCAAGGGGGAGCCGGCAGAGGGGCGATCACATGTTCGCCCGCATGGGATTAGATGTGGCCGGTGGCGGCTGGGAGCCGAGCCCAGCGCCTGGCCGCGGGCGCTGCCAGCCCATGGCCCCGGGCAGTTTGGCATAGCAGCCGTAGGGCCCCGGATGATGTCCTACCTGCAGCCCCCTGGCCGGGACCCGGAGCGCTTCGATGGGCTTTCCCTCATTTACTGGTAAGCGGGATGGGATGCTGCCGCGTCAGGAACAGGGCTGCGCTCGGAGACTCGCGTCGCGTCTGAGGGAGCGGCGTTAAACCCACGGAGGGATGTGATGCGCTCGTTGACCTCGCGGCTTTTGAGGGTTTAATTCCATCGATTTTGGCAGCGGGAGCCCTTCTCCAGAGGGCAGAGGGTGTCAGGGGAAAGCTGCAGCCACGGGGTAGGTCTGGAGCCCCAGCACGCAGGGGCACACACTGTGGGAGGGCAGTGCATGGGGAGGGCAAAGAGGGGATTGATTTATTTTGCAGACGGCAGCTGAAGGAGCATCCATACTGCTTGCTGAGACTGCAGGTGCTCCTGCTCCTGTTGCAGCCCCAGTCCTGGGATTTCCCATCCGGATGCTTCCTCTCCGCACAAGGCTTGAAAGGAGAGTGTCCATCCCGTGCAGATCTATGGGGCTCCGCTGGCACAGGCAGGGCTGCACCACCCGTGGCCATGGGGTGACCTGGGGGCATCTGCAGTGCCCCCATCCCAAAATACAGACCCAGGGTTCCATGCAGGCTGTGGCTGCAGGACGCTCCCGGCGCGGGGCTCGGTGCAGATGTCTATGTAGGGCAGCTGGGAGCCGGCAGGCTCGCGGCTGCAGCCAGACCAGGGTTCAGAGCATGCGGCTTTAGCCGATTAACTGGGGGTCAGTGGGCCGGATCTGCACCGGCGGGGACTCGTCAGGCTCTTGGGGCCACCCTGAACTCCAGTGCTGGCCAAACCCCAGCATCCCGACTGGGGACGAGGACCCTTGCAGGCGTCTGGGACCGTGGATGTTTGAGGGACACAGCTGGAGTAGTCACTGAGGTGAGGGGTACGGGGTGCTGAGGTGGGTGCATGGAGTGGCAGCACCCCATGGGGGGCATGGAGAGGGCAGAACCTTAGGGGGATAGCTGCATCTCACCAGAGGGCTGCGCTGGTCCTTCCCCTCTGCTTTTGGGAGCAGGAAAGACAGTGGTGTGGGACAGGCTCGTTGACCTTGTGGGTTGCATCCTGCTGCCAGCTCAGTGCCACCCATGGGTGCTGTGGTGGCTGAGGGTCAGGGAAATCAGGGTGGCACAGCACCCCAATCCCACAGCGTCCCCACATCCCCGAGCACCCCCAGCTCCATGGGTCTGCGTGCTCCCCAGCTCTGCTTCCCACGTTGTGGGGTGATATTGCTCTAAAGCTATTTTCTGTGTGAGAAATCTGTTCTTGTGTTGGGGTGTTGGGTCCAAACCTTCCCCAGCTTTATGCCCCATAGCCAAGGGGAGCCTCTTGCTGTGCCAGGGTCGGACCCTGTGTGCGATGGGCATCAAATGCATGGGGACAGCACGGGGCTGTCTGGTTCCGCTGCGAGCAGATGGTGTGGAGATAACACCTCCCCAGCACGCCGATAAATATGGCCTCTGATTAAAAGATTAATTTTACAGTTTGCCATAGGGATTTGATAAACGTGGTGTGGCAGTGGGACATCACCCTGCATGGTGGTGGCCCCGGTGCTCTGCGCTGCACACCCTGAGCTGACCCTGCGGGCTTTGCCACATGGATCTGGTCCTCCTGAGCTTTGCCAAAGGGTTTGGTGATGGATCCTTAGCACACGGGAATGCTCACAGTTCGAGGATGGGGCCAAGCTGCTACCAAGCTGCTTTTTGAGGTGTGGAGCTGCATATCCGCTGCGCTGTGCGCTGGGTGAGACATCCTGTGCCAGTGTGATCCTTCCCCAGAGCCTTCATTTCCCCATCTCTCTGCACCCTTCTTATTTCTCTCTTTCCCTGGGGACACACTGGGGGCCGCCTGGGCTGGTTTCCTGCCACCACCCTGGTGCCCCTCCCAATTAATTCCCTGCTCTGCAGCACTGCGGGGGCGGTGGCGATGCTCCCTCCCACTGCCCACTCAGCCACCAGCATCCTTCCTTGCTAATAAGTTTATAACCCATCCAATCCTATGACCGAGGGGATTTAGAGAGGCAGGGAGGCTCATAATCCCGTTAACCCTTCGTGGGTCCAATCCCGCTGCTGAGGAGTGGCTGCAGAGGTCCGTGCAGCTCCCGCTCACAGCCGGAGCTGTCGGTGTTTCCCCAGCAGTGACTTTGGCACTGTGCTGTTCCCTCTTCTGTTCAGGCTTGTCTGTAACACCCCTGATTTGAGTTCACTCGAAACAGCTCCAGGGGCAGGGTTTATGAACACGGTGTGGGTGATGCTGTGGACACACTGCCATTGCTTCTCAGCTTTACAGCAGCCGATTATCTCTTTTTGTTTGATTTATTATCTACGCTTCGTTGCCGATCTTCTAAGCGATGTTTTCTCATCAGACACAAACGCCTTTTCAGCCTACGCTGATGTTTTGTCATGAAACAAGTGTGGGATCTTCATTAAGCAGGAGTCCAACATCTCTTCTGGGGATCTCCCGAGCATCCCTCGTTCCCACGGTGGGGACGTGGGGGCACAGAATGGACCACAGTGCCACATCCCACCAAGGTCACCCCTCCCACCTCAGACCTTCTTACAGCCACCTTCCGCAGCCTCAGAGTCGCTGCTGTTGAAGGATGGCTTTCTTCCTCTCCTTTAATTCCCACCCACACAAACCCTCCCAGACCCCATTCCTCAGCTAAGCCTTGATGCGAGGCTCCTGGTGGGAGCGGTGATACTGCCAACTCCGTGACCTGTTCCCAGGTCTGGCACCTCTGTGCCCTCTCCTTGCCTGGCAGTAGGAGGAGGTGGCCCTGTTTGTGGATGCCACCACCCTATCCCGCTCCCTCCCGCCCCTCCTGTTACCTCTCACCTCCTCCCGAAGCTCATCCAACAAGGAGGGCAGGAAGGAGGAAGCAGGAAGAAATGTGGAAGAGGCCAAAGTGCACTGTGATGCTTTCCCGGAAGGTCCTCTCCAAAATACAGAGGTGGAGAAAGCCACAGCAGGGGATTACACCCACACGCGATTTTCCATTACATAGAAAGGAAATTCTCACCAGTGCTGTTGCATTGCCACCTGACCCATTCCATCTCATAGAATCATTCAGGTTGGAAAGGACCTCTGGTATCACCAGGTCCAACCCCAACGCACCCCACCATGCCCACTGACCACATTGCTCAGTGCCACATCCCCACAGTTCTTGAACACCTCCAGGGACAGTGACTGCACCACCTTCCTGGGCAGCCTGTGCCTCCACTGGCACAACCTGAGGCCATTGCCTCCCATCCTACCTCTGTTACCTGGGAGCAGAGGCCGACCCCCACCTCCCCACAGCGTCCTTTCAGGTACTTGTAGATGGTGATAATGTCTTTTCTGAGCCTTCTCTTCTCCAAACTGAACAACCCCAGCTCCCTCAGCTGCTCCCCATCAGACCTGTGCTCCAAACACGTCACAGCTCCATTGCCCCCCTCTGGACACGTTCCAGAGCCTTGATGTCTTTGTTCTGAATGTGGGCATCTTCTGTGCACAAACTCATTAAAAATGCATGTTCTTGTCAGTGGGTTCTTGGGATGTGGAACCTGGGCTGCTCTGGGTGGCTGAGCTGGGTTCCCACTGAGGGAAAAGCTTGAGTGTGGGGTATGTCCCCTTTGCCTTCAGCAGCAGTGATACAGGGCAGGGTCGGGACCCTTGGGCACACTGCACATGGTTTATAAATCCCTCCTGAACACGAGCCCAACTCTTACCAGAAACACTTCTGGAAATATTTTGATCTCCCTGGTTGGATTTCAGTTTATTTCACTGCTCAGCACCCACTGCAGCCAGTAGGAAGCCATCAGCATATAGGAAGAACAACGGGAGCTCTGGGTGGCCCCGGTGCTGGGCAGTCTGGTGACTGCTGCTGTAGATTTTGCCTTTGGAGATACTGAACGTCCAAGCCTCAAACACACCCGCTCAACACCGCAGGCATTGCCTCCAGCACTCGTGCCATCCCTTTCATAGAATCATAGAGTCATTCGGGTTGGAAAAGACATCTCACGTCCCCAGGTCCAAACCCAACCCATCCCACCGTGCCCACTGGCCACGTCTCTTGATGCCACCTCCCCATGGTTCTTGAGTACCTTCAGGGACAGTGACTCCCCCACCCCCTGTGCAGCAGTACCAATGTCCCACCGCTCTTTCTGAGAAGAAATGTTTCCTAACACTCAACTTGAACCTCCTCTGGCGCTGCACTGATTTATTTAAGAGAAATCTCTAGCTTGTGAGTCAAAAGGTTAATTCTGTGAATTAATCCATGAGAAGTCCCAGAGGACTTCCTAAAATTGTGCAGAACGATGTAGGTTGAATGCAGTGGTGGGTTGGAAGCGCTCTCTTGCTGTGACCATCATGTAACTTCATGAGGATAGCAGGTCAGGCACCAGATCAGCTGCCAAAAAGTCCTACCCAAGGCAGACACTGTGCTGGGGGGCTCCTGGTCCCCAAGAGACTGTGCTCTGCATGGAAGCCACAAAACTCCCTGTCTGTCCTTGACCAGTTCACTCAGGGTCAGAACTTGGTCCTGGGACCACCAAGGGGTGGGTGGGAAGGCGGCTCCCAAGCAGCAAGGTGGGAGGATACTCTTTGTGGAGCCTGCCTTTGGGTGCTCTGTATCCTGGAGCACATCTGGGAGATGGCTGAGGAGAGCATCGCTAACAGGGCTCCCAGCCCCAGCCATAGGGCACAGTGGGACATGGCACTGCACAGACCCTCATGCTCCAGCTGCTTTGCTCCTGGTGCCACTGACCAAATCTTCATGCAGTGTGTAGTGGAAATGCGAAGTCACAGCCTGAAACAGTGATTGAGCACCTGGTGGGAAGGTAGGGCCAGCCCAGGGAAGCTCAGGTGCATGCAATGCAGCTGAGTGACCAGAAGGTGTGAAGCCAGGATCCACCCCTTCCCAGAACTCATTTAAGGGTTGGCAGTGGAGGTGAGGGTGTTTTATCTGGAGATCCCTGCCTATCGGATAGACTTGCAGGCCTTCTGAAGGTGAGCAGCTCCTTTCCCCTGTTTCTGAGCTTACTGCTGTGGTATCTGAGTGGATCCTCGCTTGCTGCAGCCTGGTACTTTGCTGTTCTGCTGTCTTGACATGTTTCTTGTTGTGTCAGTCTGTGTAAGTTAGGTGCTGACTGAGTGCCTTGCAATGGTGTATCACTAGGTGCATCTACATTTGGTGTCTAGTTGGCATTCTTTCTCTTAGAGATCAGAAAGTGGATAAATGAGTTACGTATCGGGAGACTTTTGCCTACCCAAAGGCCTGCCATGGGATTTTGGTATTTCATCTGCAGTCCCCTGGACAAAATATATCTGAAAACATCCCACACTGAAAACATAAGGGGATCTTTTGTGTTCTTCATTGTTCTACAAGTAGCTCCGCATTGCCCATTAAGGTGGGGCATGGACAATGGGGCAGCTCTTCTATTTGCTGCTCACCCATGGGAGTAGCATCCAGTAACATTGGGGCCAAGCAAATATTTGATGGAGGGTTTACAGTGGAAGGGAGACCCCATTAAAGGAGCTTGACTATCCCAGGGTGCAGGACACACACTGTGCCACCAATCCTGGTGCTTGTTGTGCCTGCAGGATGTATTTCCATGTCCCACCATCCAGGGACACCTCATTGCGTGGCTGAGGATGCACAGCAGGATGGAGGCAGAAGAGGCTGTTGGAGGGCGGAATCCCCTTTTGACCTCCTGATGGACAGTGGGGCAGCTGAACTTACTTCACATTAAGTAGGAAATGCTGTGGGCTAGAAGAGATTCTAAAAGAAAATCAAACAAACAAAAAAAACCCTCTCCAAAACTAAACCCTTGAGTGCTACAATCTGTTACTGCTTCCAAAGCTTTGCTACAGACTTAAAGTCTTTAGGGATGCTGAGGATGCTTGTCCTGCACTGATCACTGCCCTCCATCCCTATAGGGGATGTGCCTAAGGGTGAACAATAGGGTACTCCAAATAACTGTCCCACTCTTTTAATTGGGGGGGGTTAGGAGGGGGTGCTGGAGCATCTCTGTGTCTGCCCGCTCAGGAAGGCGCTCGTGATGGGCAGCGTTGGCTCTGTTTGCCTTGCGTAAGCTTTAATCTAAAGTTGGAGATGTTTTTAGCTGATCTGTGTTAATGTTGGGTGGAATTAACATGCATACGGGGGCACCACGTGACCCCTGCCCTCCCCATTTTGCCTCGCTTTAACGGATTCCTGCCAAATCAGAGCGGCCGGGCTGGGTTGCCGCCACCAGCAAGATGCCCGCTGTCTCCGTGCTCTACAAGGGAGCCATCATCATCAGCAGGTGACGCCGTGGAGAGCTCGGGGAGGGGATGTTGGGGGGTCTTGGGGATCCCCTGAGGTGGGTCTTGGGCTCCTTGAGTTGGGGGCGATATCTGATGGGCATCAGCAGGCATCTGCTCTACTGACACCTCTACCGCTGCATTTCAGCTTGGCTTGAGCCATTTCTTTTTGTTCCTGATGGTGTTTTCTCAAATATTTAATCAAAATACTCTGGAAAACAGGGATGGTGGTCCTCGGCTGGGGTTGGGGCTGGGGTGGCCTCCCGGGCACCCTCCAAATGCCATCTTCTGGCAGTGTGCAGTGGGGCCAGCTGTTTGTCTGGGTTCTTGAATGCGTGGTGTGTTTCAAGAACGTCAAGGGGGGAGGTGGTTTGTAATGAGGAGATCTTTGAAAGGTGTTTTGGGGGGGGTTGATAGGAGAAGTCCTTGAGGCTCCTTCCCCTCTTGCTGGGCTCAGAGCTGTGTGTTGTGTTCCCTTGTCCCTCCTTAGCTGCATCCAGCAAGAATTCAGGACCTAATCTTGATTCAGAAGTTTGTTTTTTTGCCTTGCAAATGAAATTCTGGGAAAAGGAGCATTTTGGGAGAGCACTCCCACAGCTGATAACCCAATGCCTGGCTGTGGGCTGGTGGCACCAAAGTCCACCATTCCCATGGTGCAGCCTTGCAGAGCAGCAGCAGTGTTCTAAAGCCAGGCTTCATTAAACCAAATTTTAAAAGGAATAAAAAGGAGAGAAGGAAGTGTAGAGAGGGTAGGACGTGACTTGGCATGGGGAAAGTGAAGGTTTCAGTTGCTCTCTTCCCTGCTTTGGCTTGTGTTGAGAAACTCCCACCTTCAACCTGGCAAAGCAGATCCCTGCAGGAGGGGTGGAGGTGTGGGAAAACAGCCCCTGCCTCCCTGTGTTCTGCTGTGTGTGTGTTACAAAACCCCAGCAGTAGGTTTTGCCTGGTTTTCCTCATTATGGACTGTGTCTATTTGTGAAACTGGTATATTCTTGGGGCACTGGTCTGGCCCTGATCTCATTTCCCAGAGCTGGACAGCTGTCCGGCCCTGTTAATCTGGGGTAATGAATCACAGACAGGTCCATCAGCTTTGCTGGGTGGGGAGGATGATGTCCAGCACTGCACATATTCTCTCATTTAGCTGCATAAACCCCTGGGGGGTGGCAGGGGGGATGCTTTTTGCCAGCATAGGCTTAATATATCAGTGTGACTCTCAGCTGGTGCCCCTTGGTCATCCCGTAGGGATCCCCTGCTGCGGTGGCAGGGCTGTTCTGGGTTTGTTGGACACGTGGGTGGCAATTTATGGCAGCCCATGAAAGAAAGATGTCTCTTTTCTCTCTCCCAGGACGCTCATGGGACCATATGGGATGGATCGAACTGTGCATTGCTTTGAATTCTACGACTGTGCCAATGGACTGGGTGAGTCTTGAGACCCCAAGACTTGAATGTGGGGAAGCCCCAGCATCCCTCATGTCACAACATAAGTATTATGATCTGTTTCCTGTCTGAAAGGTTGGATGGGGCCCTGAGCAGCCTGATCTAGTGGATGGCAAATGTGCCCATGCAGGGAGGTTGAAGCTCAACGATTTCAAGGTCCTGTGCAATCTAAGCCGTCTATGACCCTATGAAATCTGATATTGCTTCTCATGCCCCCGTATGCGCTGAGCATTTGGTAGCACCTTTCACAGCTGAGGCATTAAAATAAGGTCAAAATTCTGATGAATTCTCTATTGGTGAGCAGCTGCAGTGTTGATGGCTGTGTGGGAACCCTGGGGTAGAGTCTGAATAGGATTGAGGGGGGAAGGTTTTTCACGCCTTTCTGCAGATCTTGCTGATTTCTCTACATCAAAACAAACAAACAAAAAATTCCAAGCACTTTCCATGCCCATGGCAGTGCCCCGACCCCAGGAAGTCCTGGAGATGGGGCTATCTGAAAGCAGGCTGGATCCCATTGGAAACTCCAGCCCAGAGGTATGAGTGTGAACACAGTGAGTCAGCCATCCTTTGTAGGGCACCAAACATCAAAGCGGGGGAAAAGGGAAAGGAGACGGCCATACCCATCCAAACATGAGAAATCGCCTTAGGCTCACAGAAGGCAGCTGCGAAGGATCCAGTATAGCACCTCCTTCCACCCCCATGCTCCCAGCAGCAATCAGAGCCTCTGAGGTCCCTAAGTGACCAGCTGGGGACCCGTCCCAAGAGTCAACCTCCTCAGGCTTCCTGAGACCACCCATTAATTAGAGGTTATTGCCAGCTTCTGGCTAATGAGGCTTTCCTGTCTCTTCTCCCTTGGCCTTCCACTCATGAGGCCCATGGGAACTCAGAACTTTCTTTGCTTGCTGGCTATTTTAATATCAGGTAGTATATTTGGTTGATGAGTTTGGTTGAGTTCACGGGATTTTAGCTGTTGGGTTAGCTTAGCTTATTAAGGGAGGAGATCCAGGAAAAGCAGTTCTGTGCTGTGCTGCTGGTAGGTGTAACCGTGTGGGTCTTCCAATGCCATCACCACCTTTCTCCATGCTTCTTCCCTGTGGATCCAGGTGTTTTTGCAGCCTGGCTTCTGACAGGGAGCAGCAGCCTGTTTGGTGATGGCCAAATGGGTCAGAATTTGGCTTGAGTCTGTGGAAACCCACCTGTGAACCTGGGCAGGAGCTCAAAGGGGTTACCTGGCGTCTCCAAGCCCAAGTTTGGTATTAAAGAATCGTCATCTCAAAGGGAAGTGATGCTTAAGCAGCATTTCTTAGAAATGCCAAGATCCCATTATCTTGACCTTCATCTTCTTAGGACAGAGAAGGGAGCAATTCACCTGCAATCTGTCCCTTCCTTCAGACAGAAGGAGCTGGCTGGGGCTGCAAGATCAACAGAGGGATTACGGGAAATGTAATTGAACATTGCTAGCTTAAGCACAAAGCGGACAGCCTCCCCCTGTGCTGACGGCCAGGGCTGCAGCACGGTGCTGCTGGGGCTGGCATCCCCCCAGAAAGTGAATTTCAATGGTGAGGTGGCAGAAGAGGGAAGAGGAGGGTTTGGGTTCCCATGCTTGGAGTGGACCCCATGCAGTTGGGATATCCAGGGATGAAGGCTGTTGGGCCAAACAGCCGGATTAGCCAGCACACCCCTGACCCGTGGTGCAGAGCTGCCTGGCAGCCAGGAGCAGGTGAGATTATAGGGCTGAGAAGTTGAGAACTGCAACACTGGCATTAGTGGGAGCAGGATTAGATGCAGCTGGGAAGCTCGAGGGTCTCAGAGAAATATATAGGATTGCTAGGAATCTGGAGAAAGCTTTGTTTTGGTTTGTGTAAACTGCATTCCCACCTGGAATTTCCCCATAAGTCTTTTTTCTACAGAAGAGAAATGAGTGGGGTCACCAGAATCAGCTCCAGGACCTTTGCCAGAATAGGAAGATTAAAGACAGAGATCTAAAATAGGCTAGATTATCTGGCCCTGAGTATGACTTAATAAGCATTATACCAGGACTTTGATGCTGTGATAATTAAAGAGCCGTTATTTACCTAAACTGGGTCTCAGATAGAAACTCAATTGAAATAGGTGTTTATAAAACACGAGGGCTCTCAGGGATGCTAGCCAAGCTGTAGAAATCCCAAACAAAGCCCCGAGGGGCAGCGGGTGGTGGGGCTGAGCATCATGCCTGCTCTGGGTTGGGACCCCCATATGGGACAGGTTGTGTTTGTCACTGCCAGCTTCACAATATCCCATCGCTCAGTGCCAACCCCAGGCCTGGGCATTGACTCCTTGGTGCAACACTCTCTTGTTTAGGGAGAGAAAAGGGCTTTTTGGGTGCTCCCCTCTCCCCCTTGTCAAAGTTTGAGAGTGGCTAGGAGCAATGCTGTGAGTAATCACTGATTTTAATAACAAGATCGGATTTTCCCCTGACATTGTTGGGGATAAAGGAGGATTTGTAGATACTTCGGCTATATTAAGCCATTATTACAATTGAGTTGCAGACACAAAAGAGAAATGAGTCATTATTCAGTTGATACCTGGGAGATGGTTGTGAATGGGCATCATGGTGCTGCTGGATGCTCTCCCAGCTGCACCGCCTCTGAGGTGTGCATCTGTACCTCATTTCCCCGATGCATGTTGCCATTTCCACTTGTCTCCTTGGCAATATGGGCTGCTATCCCTCCCCGTTCCCTACTTGAACTTCCACTGTCCCTGTGCTCCTGGCATGGCATACCCCATACTGGGACCTGAGCACACTAGGTGTGACCCTGCTCCCCAGGGCTCTTTGCTACCCACTGTCACACCTGTGGGTCAGCATTTCCACCAGTGGGCATGGTACAGCCAGCTGCTACAGGATGCACTTTGCATAACACCAGTCCAGCAGGGCTGGGGTTCATGGAATTGCTGAATCATTTGATTTGGAAGGGACCCTTAAAAGCCATCTGATCCCAACCCTCTGCCATGAACAGGGATGGCTACAGCTCCATCAGTGCTCAGAGCCCATCCAGCCTGAGCTTGGGTGCCTGCAGGGATGGGGCACCGTCTCTGTGCCAATGCCTCACCTCCTGTATCATTGCCTGGGAGAAGGAGCAGTGATTGCACGCGTATGTGGCTGAAATGAAAAATTATGATAATCTGTTTTTTTTATCACAATTTTAACGTGAGGAAACTACAGACATGAGGCCTTTCCCCAGGGATAGCTGAAAATTGCTGGGCCCCTAGGGCTTAGGATACAGTGGGTGTAGATCAGTGGGTAGACACCGTGCTGCTGTCCCCAGAGGTCCTGAGCTGGGGCCAGCACTAGGGCACGTCCCTGCTGCTGTGCCACTGTCCTCAGCCTGCCCTCCTGGCCACAGCAGCAAAATGCCCGACCGGCGGGTCCTGGGGCAGATTTGTTAATTAAAGCCAGGCTTTTTAATCCTTCTGTCTGCAGCCTGTATCCTCCAAGTGGGATTTAATGAGTGGGTAAATAAGACTCTTGTGCCTCTTCCAGCCAGCTTACGTGTGCCGGCGGGGACGTGGCCATGTAGTGTCGGCCTGTGGTGAAGGCACCTGTGGGGCGTGAGGAGCTGCACAGCCCCAGAGGCCATCTCTGTGCTTTACCATGGCAACACCCAGTGGGTCTCATCAGAGGCACACACAAGGGCAGAATCATGCCCTTTCCCAGCATTGACCACTTTAACTGCAAACATTGAGTTTTCAGTTGTTGGAAGGCAGTCACTCCTTGCTTGAGTGCCCCTCAAAGTGGAGGAGGTGCTCCTGGATGCTCTTGGCCTCTGTTCTACGTTACTGACCTCATCCTGCTGCTGGTGCAGCACAGGAGGTACACAGGACTTATCACAGATATGGCTTTCAACAAGTCATAGATCCAAGAGTGAGCCATGCATGCCTTTGTGCCATGGTGCTTCTCTTCCCCCAGGAATTAAGGTGATTGGTGGCATCAAGGAGCTCACTGGAGAAGAATATGGAGTTTATGTCAAGAGGATCCTGCCAGGGGGTGTTGCTTATGCTGATGGTGAGTAAAATATGGAAGAGGGTGGTATATTCTATACTCTGCTTTGTTGGACGTTTTGAGTGTTTCCTCCTGGATTCTCCAGCAGCAGAGTTGGGTTCAGCAATGATAATCACTGCAGTGAAGGAGGGCAGCCTTGCCTTTGGGCTCTGCATCTTTTATGGGGTTGCTTTTTGTCTTTAAGCCAAGCTCCATCCCCACTACATGAAGTTGACTCCACTTCTCTGCCTGCAGTGATCACTTGAGATTGTGTGAGGCAATGGGATGACTTCTTCAGATCAGTGGGTATTAGGCAAAGAGTCTACGGAGTTCACCTTTTGGAACTTAATCCAAGAAGATTTCTTTCCCTCCCTCCCCCCCCGCCATGTTGCACCATTTTTCCATCCAAAGCAGAAAAATGAAGAACAGGTGGAGGTGCCATTTGTGGGCTTTTTTTTCCCTGACCTTAAATTGAATTAAGTAAAAGTTTTCTCTTTTGCCTTTGTCTTTGTGCCTCCCTACAGCATGGGAGGCCTCTGATGTTGGCAGAGTTGTTCAGGGACGTGGTAGAAACTTCATCTAGGGATATCTTGAAAAGCAGGTTGGATGAGCATCTCAGAGTGACCCATGCATATTTCATTCTGTCTCTGAGCAAAGGCAGGAATAGCCCAACCTCTCCAAGTCCCTTCCAGCTGTATTTTCTGCAGTTTTTATCCATTAGTTTTCTCTTCTAGGGCGCCTGCAGCCAGGAGACCAGATCCTGGAGGTCAATGGAGATTCTCTAATTGGGGTTACCAGCGAGAGGTATCGTATCCAGACAGAAATCTTGCATTCGCCTTGGTTTTGTGTGACTCTGTGAAGTGGTTTAGGCTGCAGGTTGCGTGGAGGACACCAGGGCATTGCTTTGTCTGTGCTCTGTTGCAAACAAAGCGATTCTGCACCCTGCACTCTTCCCGAGGGCCAACTTGGGAATCATCAAATGAGAAGTTTGTGTGTGAAAACAGGCTGGTTTGATGTGAGCTTTGACATACGGCTGGGTGAGCATGGCGTGGCCCCACTGTGTCCTGGCACTGACGCATTGTGGCTCTTGTCCCACAGGGCTGTGGACATCCTGAGGACGGCATCAGCCACCAGCCACATGCGCCTTCTGATAGCCCGCGATGACGATGCCAGGTGAGGGGTGGCATCTTGCACTGGGGAGGGTGACAGTGGCATTTGTTGGCACCTGGAGAGCGTTTGCAGGACTGGGCTTCAAGCCCATGGTAAAGATAGAGGCGGCCAAGGGTCTTTGGCTGAGGGCAGCAGGTGGGCATGAGAAGGCTCCCCCAATACTGCTGTGTGGTGTTGAGTTGCCTACAGCTTATGGCATCCTGCACAGAGCTCTGGGTGAAGGTGTGCAAGGACAGCAGGAACTCCCCTTTTCAGTTAGTTGCACCGAGTCTTCCTTCACACTGCCTTCCGCAGTGGATTCCTCCCTCCCAAGGGAGGATGAGTTGTTTCTCCCCAGAACTTCTCCCTTTGAGGTTTTGCTTCCTTTAGAGGTAATTTGAGGCACTGAAAGGAGAAGCAAAGAGTTCCGTTTGGTCTTGGTTGGATGATAATGATGATGTCACAAGGGCAGGATTGTGGAAAGCCAGGTATGGGATGAGATGCTCACATCTGCAGGGGGATCTGGTGCAGTGTGCTAAAGCATCATTTCCATTTGGCACATCTGGGACATTGGGGTGCATCAGGAACCACAGACATGAGTTGGGGAAAGCCAGGTGCTGTCATGGGCTTTGTACTGCAGGATGCCATGTTGCTTGCTCAATGCACCCATGTTCCATTAGTATCAGGGACTGTGGTTTCGTTTCTTATCCATCAACAGCCGTGGAGCATCGCTCCCTTAGCTCAGCAGTGAGAGTGCTGTAATGACAGGGCTGAGATGCATTGTATTCTGGTGGAAGGAGTATTTGGTATTAATGACAGACTACTTTTTTTATTGTGCTTTATAAGTGGAAATTGCATCCCAAATTATGACACAAAGACCGAGTCCCTTGGTAGGTGCTGCAGAAGCTCTGGGTGAGGCCATCAGGTTGATAGATGTTGGGATACTCAATTCTTCATTGACTTCTGTCTGCTCTGAGCTGCTCAGCCCCCTCAACCTCACTTCCTAATATTGTAAACTACAGCAGATGGTTCTTAAAGCATCCCCACTCGTGGCTCTGGCTCCAGCTCTTGTGATGCAGTGCGGAGCCTGGCTGGGGGCAGGCAGACCTCCAGCACTGTGCTCAGCCTCCGTCTGCTCATCCGTTAAATCTGCAGAAGGTTACCCAGAGGGACAGGGGGGAAAGTAAGCAGTTTATTTATGGTGGGGTTGTAGGTTTTTTTTGGTGAAGATTTGCAGAGATTTCGCTTACATAATAATCTCACAGACGACATCTCCAGGATGAAGGGCTGTGGAACAAGGAGGAAGGATTTTCCTCCTTCCTGCCTACTCTTTTTTTTTCCCCCTTATATCTGCCTTCATTTTTACAATGCCATGTCAGCTTTCTGGGACATGGGCTGAGCACCACCCTGCAGCTTTTCTTTGCAAACCCGCAGTGTACGAGGCACGGCGGGGGAGGAAAGGCGATGGCTCTGGGTTTGGAAGAAGATTGGCCCTGCCTGCCAATTTTCCCCATGACTCAGCTGAGTAGCATTTTGCTGTGGTTGCCCTTGGGTGAATTTGACTTATAAATGCTATTATTTGTCCCTGAAGTTAATTATAAGCCCCAATTACCTGTGCTGGTAATGGATCTCAGTCCTGGCATGTATAAGATGCGTGCTTTCGGCCTGGAACATCAGGCGTGCTGCAGAGAGCTGCAGTAATGCTAGGGCTCAGAGCAGAGCATTCTGATTTAGAGCTGGACACTCTGGTGGAGGACAGTTGGATCTCATTTCGTCTGTGCTCCTCTTTGGCTAATGAGGATAATTTTATTGCATACATGTAATCATTGTTTGTCCTCAGCTCCAAAGTTACAATGGCTCCTTGTTTCCGTGGGCTGTGCTGATACCATCCCGGTCTTTCAGGTTTATCACTGTGAGAAAGCCTTCCTGTGCTGCACCTCCTAGCACAGTGTAGCTGGTGTTTGATCATGCATCTGAGTACGGTGCATGCGGTCATCTTGTCAAAAACGGGCTGATGTGTTAATTGTGCCTTTCCATACGCAGTGATTGCAACACACATAGAGCAAATGCAAGGTGATCCCCTTAGCCTGCAAGCTCCAGCTGTGGGTGAGGGCCAGCTCCGGTGGCTGCTCTCATAGAATGGTTTGAGTTGAAGGGACCTATAGATGCCATCTGGTCCCATTGCATGCGATCAACAGGGACGCTCCCAGCTCCATCAGGCGCTGGGAGCACATCCAGCCTGGAAGTCTTAACTCCAGCAAGCCTGACATCCCAGGCTCTTTAGCTGCTCTTAGGGGAGGAGCACATTCTTTCACCCCAAAGCCACGATGCACATGTGCCCATCACTGCTTTCCAGGCACCTGTGTGGCTGCATAGATACAGAGCATTGCCCACCTCAGAGCTGGAAGTGCCACAGCTGCTGTGTGATGGGTGTGAGAAAATAGCCTTGCTGGCTGCTTGCATCATGGTTGCAGTGTTTTGGGTTCAGGGTTCTGCTGCCCTGCAGGCTTTATTTATTGAGACGCTATTAACGTGTGCGGTGTCCCAGGCTCCTCTCTTCCCAACCTTGGTGCAGGGCTGAGGCTTCCAGACGCGGTGCTCTCACATCACCTTTGATGTTGGACTCGCCCTTTGTTCTCCCAAGAACAAAAGGGCAGGACAAAAAGGTATTATGAGATAAAACAGCAATATTCTGCGGGAAGATTGACCCCCTGCTGCTTAATCTGCTGCAAAGTCAGCCGCAGCTGGCTGCTGCTGCATCCCCGTCATCAACTCTACACCGCGGGGCTGAGCTCTGTGCAGGGCAGCTCCAGGTCCTGCACTGCCCCAGCTCAATGAAAAACATATATATATTTTTAAATATTTAAGATGACTTCTGAGGTCTTTTAGCATCTGAAAGGACAAAGTGAGATTCTATTTTTTTAAGCATTCCTCCATTGTGCTGGCTCAGTGACTGGACTTCATCCACCCAGCAGACCCTGCTGAAGAGTCTCTCATTTCTTACGGCCCTTTTAGACATTGAAGGGCCACTCTTGAGTCTCCCTGGAGCTCTCTCTTTTACAGATTCTCTCCTTCAAATACGACGCTGAGTAAAAGGCAGTGCATTGCTTGCTGCTGGGATAGCCTTCAAGTTAATCATATCTTTAGGCCTTCATGGAATTGCTGCTTGCAGTATTGACCAACAAAGCAGGAACCAGGAGGGCAGCGTGTGACGCGGGTCGTCGCCTGTCCCTCCAGCGAGCGGCTGGGCTGGACACCTCACCTTGTGGATGAACAAAACTCAAATAACATGAAAGAATGCCCCAGCCTTGCCTGCCCTTGCTCATAACAAAGGGTTTGACAGCACGGGCTGTTGATTGGGCTTGCATTGTTCAGCAGAGCTAAAGGAACACAGGAGCTGCTGGACCAGTTGCATTTGCATTGACTAAGAAATTTGTAGCTATTGTTTTAAGTTCATAACCTGTCCCTTGCTCTGCTGAATTATTATCTGGGGAAAATATAACAATGGATGATCACAGAAACACCCAGCCCAAAACAAAAAGCCAGCTGCTGATGGCCGGGTAATCACTGGAAATAGCATGTTAGCTTCTAGCAAGTTAGCCCTGCCATTACAGTAGGTCACAGAGGGATGACTCCATCCATCACCACATGAGTTACCAGTGAATGGGGATCCGAATGCTTTATGAAAATACAGGGTTTTTATTGGAAAACTGGGGAATTTCTGCTAAGGTAAGGTCCACTCATGGCTTATCCCAAGGAAAGCACGGGATGAGAAGTCAACATTCTGTTGCTATAGGATCTGTCCAAGATATCTTTCCACTTATTCAGTTCTTGGACACATTTCAGTGTTTAATACTAGAAAATACCAGCTGGAGTAGCTTCATGGAAGTGAGGTTTTGGGATGGTTTACTGTTAATGTACCCATTCCAGGGTGTCCCTTGGATATCCTTGTCAGGGCAGCGGTTTGCCTCTTCCTGGTAGGCCTGGACCCCAAGATCTGAAAAGCTGCCCCAACAAAATGGTCAACACTTTTGGGTTCTGGTTAACCACACAAGTGCTCATCTTCCTCCTCTCTGAAACATGGGGAGAAGTTGTGGTTTGCCATCAGAATGGTACTCATTGTCTCCCCAAACCCCAGTGAGTGCCTATAGGATCTACCTTAGCTGTCCTTCAACTTATTCAGTGCTCAGTGTTTGATTTCTATGGAACTCCCACTTGAAATAGCCTTATGGAAGGCAAGGTTTTGGAACAAATCAGTTGTCTTCTTTTAAGGTCATAGGTTTGGTTGATAGAGGCAACAGTGCCAACGCAAAATAGTTGGGTTCATTGAGACGTTCCACTAAGCGTTCTGTGATACTTGGATTTAAAATTAGCATTAAAAGGAATGATTAAGGCATACATTTGATGACAATACGAGATAAGGCAGGCACTGTGCTTTGAAGTTAGTTAAAGAGCCGGTTGTTAATGGGAAGACTTAAATTACTGAGAGCACTTCCAGCAGGATCCCAAGGAGCTGATGATTCACTCATCGTTTCATATTGTTGACTCTAACCTGGCCAATAACACGCAACATCTACCATGGCAGAGCATGCCGATGACACAACGTCTGTCGGTGTGCAAGAGCAGGCTGCTTGGTGAGGAAACTGCTGCTGCAGTGGCTTTCCTGCAGGTTGTGTCCTGGGCAGGACTGGCTGTCAGGTGTGAGAGCTGTCTGCTCATCGCTTGGCTTTTCATGTGGCTGCGCTGTCAGCCGGCCACCTTCCCATGGGGATTCCCTCCTGCCTTCAAAGCGGACACCTAACGCTGCCTTTGCCACAGAAGCACCAATTTCAGGGTCTCTCCCCTGACACTAATGACACCTGGAAGAAATGAATCAGCCTTGGGACTTCTCTCACTGAGTAAAGGTTGGCTTGGCGGGGAAGCGTTGGGTTATGAAGGGAAAGGATGTCACAGGAGCAGAGCAATGGCAGCTGCCTTGCCCAAAGAGCAGACGCAGCATTGATGGGTGTGTGAAGCTGGTGCTTGACCCCAGCATCCCCTTTCTGCGCCCCCTTGTCTGAACGGATGTGAGAGGCTCACAGCAGCTCAAAGAAGGATTACAGAAATGATGCAAGAGCTGGTAAACGTGGCTAATGGTGGGTCTTAATGGCTTAAGATCTCCACATGTTCTGCTTGCTGAAAGGAAGGTTGCGAAGCAACACCACTCGTACATAAGCAGTCATGGCTCAGCAAGGACCTTTGAGTATTGTCAAACTCAGCCTGGCAGCAAAGCATTAACAAAGGCAACCCCTTGAGATTGCAGGGTTTAGGTGTGAGAATGCTTTTCCTGCCCTTCTGTGCTGGAGGGAGCCAGTCCTATGGGCTTGGTAATAAGTCACTGAGTGAAAGTACTGCTGTCACACAGCGGGGTGGGAAATGGTTCTGAGCAGCAGCTACTGACCCATCCCATGTTTTCCTTTCCAGGAGAGAGTTCTCAGAGCTGCTGGAGAAGTTTGGCTCCCAGAGCAACACCGGCTCCACACGGAGCTCACCAGTCCTGCATGGTGGCAGTGAGTACCAGTGCTGGCAGCTCCATGGCTGCCCTTCATCCCTCTGCCAAGAGAGTTTTCTTTGTCTTAGGGTTATTTTGAATGTGTTTTGGTCTGATTTGGTTTGGGTGAGGGCTTGAAGCAGATGATGTCCCAGGGCAGACAGGACACAGCTGGTTTTGCCTGTCTCTCCGTGTTGGCATCCCACAAGAAGGCTGGCAGCCCTTTCTCTGTGGCAGACAGTGGGGTGACAGCCCCATGTTGGACTTGTGCTGAGGATGCTGAATGCTTCCTCTCCACAAGCAACGTGTCTTTCCTATGTGGTTTCCCGCAGGAGCTTGGAAGCCAGTATCAGCTGCTGGCAGTAGAGCAAAGCAGGAGGAGGGTGGTACTGGAGATTTTCTGTTCCCTGAACTGACTGTGACCTTGCTGTTCAGGTCGATACCTGGAAAGCACATCCTCAGGCTCCTCCTCGCGCTCCCAGAGCCCGCTGCTGCTGAGCCCAGCCAGCTCCCACGGCCCCTTCATCGGCAACCCGGCGCATGTGTCTCACACACAGTATGTACAGCCAGGCCCCGGTGGGCCATGGTGTAGTGACACCACTGTGATCTGCTCTCACAAGTCAGCAGGGCAAGATGCCTGTGGTGCTTTTCGTAGAATCATAGACTCGAATCATTTCGGTTGGAATAGACTTTTAAGGTCATTGAGTCCAAGCATTAGCCTCGCACCGCCAAGTTTTCAAAGGCTTGGATGCACTGGTTTTGGTGAGCAGCTGGTAGTGAATGGTTGGGGGGGGGCATTTCAGTGCTTGGCTTCTGCATTGTTGTTCTTTGTAAGGTGGGCGGGGGCCCCTCTCAAATGTATTGTCCTTAAGGAGATGTGTGTACAGTAAAAAGGGAGGAGCTCCAGACCACTTGCTGGTCAGAAGGATGCCACCATATGTCTAGTATAGTTTTGGGTGGAAAAACCACCCAAACATGACTATAGTGTTCAAAGGATGGCTTGTTCATTCTTATGTCTTCTGTACTATTGGATCACTGTGATGGCTTACTGCTATAGTATCCATTCCAGAGTGTCCCCTAGCTGTCCTTGTCACAGCAGCGGCTTTCTTCTTCCTGGTAAGTCTGTACCCCAAAAGCTGAAAAGCTTCCCCAGCAAAATGGTCAACGCATTTGGGTTCTGGTTAACCACGCGACCACTCATCTTCCTCCTCTCTGAAACACGGGGAGAAGTTGTGGCTTCCCACCAACCACGAGAATAGCGCGCCCATCACCTCCCCAAACCCCACTGAGCACCTCTGCGAGGCCACCACTGCCATCAGAAGGTGCCTGAAGAGCACATTCCCCATTGCCCTGCTCCTGGCACGCCAACATGGTGCAGCAAGAGCGTGAGCCGCGGCTGCCTGCAGACACCTCGTCCTTTGGCCTTGGGAGCATTTCCTGGATTGTGTGTTTTCATGTGGTCATCCGGCCCTTTCATATTTCACAGGGTCAGAGGTTTGGGCAGGCAGAGCTTGTTTTCAGCCAAGTCTCCTCTCCAGGGTGTGTGGGGTTGCCCTTCGAGAGACGCGCAATGCAAAGGGCGTCAGCGGTGCTGGAATTGGGACCGCTGGTCCCCAGGGCCCACAGCTCCCTTTCCTTTGACACTGTAAACAAGTCAAGTTGCTGCTGCTGCAGAGAATCAGGCCTCTCTGCAGAACCAGTAAATCCTCTTGCTAAATATCAGCCCTTTATTAGGGATTTGCAGAGCACAAATATTTGGCACCAGAGGTTTAAGCTGCTTGCGCAGAGTGAGAGACCCTTTCAGAGGAGAGGCCAGCTCATCTCCTTGGCAGCTGGTTTGGATAAAGCAGGCATCTTCCCTCCTCTGTTAACCCCCTCTGGGGGTTCTGCATTTCTTAGGGCAGTGATTTTTCATAAGGTTAAGGAGCATGGCACATTGAGACACAGCTTGCTGTCAGCCCAGAGCACAGCAGCACACTGCTCTTTCCCATGGGGTTCCCAAGCACTCTTACCGCGTGGCGGTTATTGCTGTGAAGGTGTTTGTGAGCTTGATTCTCAGGGAGCCTTGCAAGGCTTTGAGGCCAAACTTGGCTGAGATATCAAGTCAGCTGTGAGCTTCACTTTGACTCCTGCTATGGATGCTTAGTGGTTAGCCAGCTAATCTGTCCGGTGATTTAGTTTGGATTTTGAATGATAACCTCATTAATTCTTTGTGTGCTTTGGGCACAAGGGTGCCAATCTATACTGGCTAAACCTTTAGTTTCTTCTGTCTTTAAAAGCACATTTCTTTAAATGAAAACAGGTATTCCCTACGTTCAGGATTAGGCAAGGCAATTATCTTCCTAGCGATAAACAATGTCTGCTGCGAAACTGGAGTCCTCGCCTCCTCCCTCCCACGTGGGGTGGATGGATGCCCCGTCCCTGGAGGCATCCAAGGCTGGGCTGGATGTGGCTCAAGGCAGCCTGGTCTGGTGGTTGGCGACCCTGCCCTTGGGGGGCTGAAATTAATAATCATTATGATCCCTTTTCAACCCGGGCCATTCTATGATAAAGACATGCAGAGGCAGAAAAGACCAGAAGTTGGAAGGACCCTATGCATAAACAGAACTGAATTTGTTGGGCCAAATTTGTCTGGACACATGGGGAAGTAAAACCAAAGTCACCTTGAGTCACCTGCTAACCTCTCTCTCTTGCAGCTACTCCATTGAATCAGGAATCCAGAGCATTTCTATAGCAAAGTCCTCTGGCTTAGGGTTGATGGTTAGCGGTGGAGCCAACAGGCCTGATGGTCCCATGGTTTACGTCCAAGAACTTACGCCAGATGGTGACTGCTACAAGGTAAGTCGGTGTAGAAACCCTCAGTGCCTTTGAAGGGCTACTTCTAGAAGCTCTAGCTGTTCTGAAGCAGAGGGATGAATAATGCATTGCACGGACTAACAGGGATTTGTACTGCAGGAGAAGGCGTTGGGCAGAGGGACATTCTTTCCCAGTGCTCTTTCCTTTTTGTTTAGGACGGTCGGCTCCGACCCGGTGACCAACTCATTGCTATCAACAGAGATTCTTTGGTGGGCAGCACACTGGAAGAGGCCAGAAAAGTTATTGCAAAAGCCAAATTCAGGTAAGCATGGAGTACATCTCCTGTCATCATCACAGTGTAACAGTCTTGGGGAGAAACCCTTAACGTCCTGCCAACCTTTGGCTTCAGGAAGCAGAAGGATGTTTTTGTTTGAATGACACTTCAAAGTGGCCGTGATACAAAGAAATGTTGACAGCCCAGACCCCCACAGTGTGTAACACAGACCTTCCCAATTCTCTATCCTTGTGGATATCCCCTATCGCTGCCCAGCAGGGTTCCACTATGGAACTTAAGCCCAAACCAGCAACCCGGCTGGTGGAGATCCTGCTACACTGGTGTGGATTCCATTGGCTTAAGTGAGATTGCCCTGGAGAAAGAACCACGGGCACAAAAGTTTTACAAATTTCAGCTGTACTTCATTCATTCTTAAAATATTCTCTATTTGTTGTTCTTTCAGACATGAGGGAAACACAGAAGTGGCCTTTATTCCTGGAAGGGGACGGTTACATCCCGGACTGTCAGCTCATAACAACATCCCATCGCCACCGCCGAAGGCTGTGGGAAATGGGCTGAGCTCCTGCAGACTGAAGGTCCACGTGAGGTCCCCAGAGGTAGGCTGAAAATTCAGGTCTGAGACCACAGTCCCCTGATCTCCCTTTGATCAAAAAAGCCCCTTTTTTAGGGACCTTATAGTACTCTTTCTGGACTGGGAGCAGTCTGTAGCGTTGACGTATACGGCTCTGTTTTGCAATCGGGTATTTTAAAGATGAAATATTGTGTCTTCTGTCTTGGGTTTGGGGCAAATGACAGGAGCTTTGTCTCCGGAGCCTCCATCCAGACCTGTTTCAGGAGTCTCAGGTTTACAAAATAGCACTGCCTGGATAGCAACCTGCATCTCATTCCCCAGCCGCCATAGGGCTGGAAGGGATTACGAGAGTCAGTTTGATCTAGTTTCCTACCTAAGGCAGGAACAACTCTTTGTTCTTAAAGACCTCTGGTGAGGACGAACCTGTAGCATTCCTAAGCAGCCCATGTCTGCTCCTTGCCAGCCTAATGATAAGACAGGCTCACGCTTCCTTGCTCTACGCTGCGTTTGCAGAGGTGAGGGCTGGAGCTGTGCGCAGTGATATGGGATTTAACCATGCAACCCCCACGATAATTTAGGCCTGTGGCTGGGCTGTGTGCAGTTAGCATTCCTTTCCTGGATTGTTGTGATGCTTGGTGTGTCGCCCACCCTTTTCCACCTCAAATGCCATAAGAAAAGGCTGGATGGTGTTTCCTTTTGTATGAGCATCATTCCCAAAAGGTTCTCCTTTCCGGACCTTGTGGAGACACAGACTTGCAAGAAGGCCAAGCACACGTTGCCTTTGGCTGTGCCAGGCTGCAGACATGCTTCTGAAAGTCAGCCTTAGCCTATATATACGCAGCTGAGTGGTATGGGGAGATCCTTTATCATCCAGCTTGTGTAATTCTGTGTATGTGAAAACAAGCTGCTGGCTGGAATTAAATTCTCCTTTCCTCACTTTGTTGCTAAAAGATGGAACTCCTAACGGAGTCTCAGCTCAGCTGGGCTGTGGCTCCTTTCCCTTCATCCTCAGGCCTCAGCCCATGAGCTGGTACTCAAGAAAGGGTGGGCACACATCTCTGCTTCCTGTCACGCTCATTCTGAGTTATGTTTGGGGTGACCACGGTCAGAATGAGGACCTCACCGATGTTCTGAGTGCAGAGGCTTAAGGAGAAGCCCTATGGAGAAAACTCAGGAAGCCAAATTCATCCTCAGCTCTCAATTTCAGCTGGAGCAATGATGAACTCGCGTTTTCTGTGTGCAGACACTTTGGGATGGCTCAGGGACAGCTGGGTTGCTCTCTCCTGAGCTCCTCTGCTCTGTGTTTACACCACCAGATTGCGCTCAGTTGTTTTCTATGCCTTCTTTGTCTTCTTTTTTCTAGAGTAGACACGAAAACCATTTTCCTGTGCCTTCTTTGTCACCAGATATCTGCCCACCAGAGCTCACTGTCTCAGGTAATAGCCCTGCTCCTCATTGGGTTTGTGTTGGACACAAGCACAGCTGTGGCTCCTCGGTGCTGAGGACAATGAGATTCATTTCCACCAGCATTTATATTACTGTAGTGTAATTTGATGTTGTGATAACGACACTAACCCCAATAGGAGAGAGGGAAGGTGGTATACCCAGTAGGTAGTTGATATGCCCATGTTGATTTGTCCATAATAGCAAAAGTCTTTGCTAAGAGGCTTGGAGGAGTGCTGTCTCCTACTGGCAATAGGAGACAGTGCTTGTCCCATGGGTTTGTTTGCAGCAGAACCTTTGCCCAGGTGCACAGATCCTTGCAGGCAGCATTGCCTTCTGATGGGGATGAACAAAGTGTTGTCTCACGGAGACACAGCACAGCAAACAGGCGAGTTCCTAGCAGCTGTACTGTTTGTGGCAGTCCCAGGCATCGTGCAGGTATTAAGGTTGCTCTCAGGTGTTCAAATAGAAGTTGCTTCTAGATTGCCAGGTTTCTCACTACGTCCAAGCTTTATTTTTGCTTGCTTTTTTTTTGTTCTGTTTCTTCCCCACGCTCTGAGCCCACTGTGAGCTGGTAATCAGGTGGGACAGCCCCATGCTGTCCCCAGGGGACTGGCAGTGGAGGGCTGAGCTCAGATCCCCATGCAGCTTCACCTTTCCATAAAGGAATCACAGGAAACCTCAATTAAACCCGTGATCCTGGGCCTGGGGAGATTACTTTCAGCAAGATCCCATATACCTTTATGGTACAGAGGTTACTTCTGCCTGGAACGGTGGGCTTTGTTACCGTGGCAGTGAGTCCAGAGCAGGCACAGCCTTGGTTTCAGGGAGGCTTTTGTGTGCCCACAACCAGCAGGCATTGCTCCTGGTGATGGGGAGCAATTCCCCCCCAGGCCATGGAGGCAATCCAGCAAAATAGCGATGACCTAATGGCTTCCTGCCTTAGCTGGGGGATTTTACTGCACGTTTACTTCATGCTGAGTGCTGGGAAGTCTTTGTGTTGGTGTTGTCACCCATGAAAGCAGACAAGTGTCTTTGAAAGAGCAGTAAGCCATGCTCAGAGCCCAGGCCAGGGCTGCCTGGAGGTGGGAGCCCAGCAGACACCCTGGATATCCACATGTCCAGAGCTGACAGCGGAGCCTCACTGAGCTAATCCTGATTAGCCATGCTCAGAGGTAACAGCTCTGCCCTTGAACTTGGGGAGTGAAGTGCCAGTGGCCAATCCAGCAGCCCCATGTGTTACCTCTTCCTGCTTCCCAGCTGCTGCCATTAGCAGAGCAGATGAATCCTGGGATTAGGATGAGGCTTGTGCCTGTTGGGTGTCACTGAAGGGCTGGGCAAGAGATGGGAGCCCAAGGCTGCAAAGCAGATATCAGGCAGGAAAAAAGAATTGGTCCTTGGGAGAATCCCATGCTGCTGGCACGATGAGGGATTGCCATGCTGTAGGGTGAGCAGAGCCACCCTGAGCTTCTTCCAGGGGATGTCATGGTTCACTATGGACATGGGTTAATTGTGGGGTTTCCCGCAGGGATGAAGGAGCACAAGTGCCATGGCGGTGTTATCTATGCCCTGCACCACCACTGAGCCTTGGGGACAGCACCTGCAGGGAGCAGCCAGCTGTCAGCAGAGGGTTTTCCCCATCTTGAGATAGCGTCAACCTGCACATTGCTGCCCTTTCTCCTCTCACAGGAACATTTCAGCTGCAGTGCATGCAGCTTCCACCCCAACAGGAAAGGAGCCCAAGGCTTTTTGCAGTCCTTGGGAGAGAAGTTGTCTTGCATTGGTATTTTTCCACATTGCTTTATCCCATGGGAGCTGTGAAAAGCCAAGGTTTCCCATCATACAACTTTGTTCCTTGGCCTTTTGTTTTGCTTAATCAGTTAGAGTAGACAAGATCCAGGCAGATTTATTTCTTCTTTTAAACGTATCGCCACAATTACAGACCCCAGGAATCCAAAATCTTACAGCTGGCAAGTTCCTCAGTGGCATTTTGGCAGTCTGTGGTCCTCAGGTGGAACATCCCATTTTTAAACCACAAGGAAGCCCACATTCAGTACAGGTTTGTCACCCCCCCCTCCCCCCCCCAGCATCTGGGACCAGGTTTAACAAATCCTGCTCTTCAGTTGTGTTGTGTTCTACTGCATGCACATTCTACTTTATGTAACCTGAACGTTGCTTCACAGGCACTTCTTTCCTCTACCCAAGCCCTCTTCCATTAACATTTCCCCCTGGTGTTTCAGCACCCTGCTCAGCCCCCAGCCTGAGAGCAGCCACGGGCTCCAAACCCAAAGTAGCCCTGGATCCCCACGTTCGCCTCAAGGATGGCAAGCTGGAGCTGGTGAGTGCATGGTCCCGAAGTGGCATCTCCTCCCCATCCTCTTGGGGTGCTCTGTGTAGAAAATTGCCCGTGGATGTGCCACCAGTCCCTCCCTGTGCTGAATGCTAATTAAGGGTGGGTGGATGGATGGTCTGCACGCAGCCTGGGAATCTGGCCCTGGTGCTGAGCTGGGAACTGGTCAAGAACTTTCTGTTTTGCACTGATATTGCATTTGGGCATGGGAGGGTTGCACCAGGCGTTAGCATCGAGGTCTCTGTGTCACTTGCTTTCCAGAGGGATTAAAAATTGCAAAATGGAATAGGAATGGTAGGAGGGAATCAGCCTGGCTGTTTGCACAGAATAAAGCTACCGTGCCTGATCAGTGCTCTCATCAGCACTCACCATCCTGTACCAAGCAGGGGCTGCTGCTGCTTTGGTCCCCCCCCTGTTCTCACCTGTAGCCACCCAGGGGCAGTAACAGCTCAGGGGTGCAGAGCTCAGAGCGCTGATTTCCACGGTGGCGTCTCACTGCTCACGTGCTGCAATTAATTAATCCAATCCTTGCTGGAGATTCTGGAAAAGCCCTGCATCTCGACTCTTCAGCTGAGTTTGCTGGAGGTTGTGTCCAGCTTTAGGAGCTCCAAAGGGAGAGCAGGGTGTGGTGAGCATCCCAGCTGTGTGCTAAGAGGCACTGGAAGAAACTTGGTTCTTCCTGGCCACCTCCCAGTGCTGCAGGCAGCCCCAAAGCCCCCAGCAATGCCTTCCCTCGGCTGTACAGTGTCTGTCGTGGGGGTCGTGCTCCCCGTTCTGGTTTTAGGGCGCATGTCCCTCCTCCCCACTCCGGGCACGGCTGTTTTAGGGGCAGTGCGGGAGCGCTCAGCCCAGGCGCGGTGCGGGGCTCCGGCGGACGTCTGCTGCCACCGCCCGGCAGCGCGGGGCTCGGCTCCTGACCGCACACGGGCTGCTGCGTTCCCCTAAACCTGCAGTTCTCCTCCTCTCCCTTCTTCTCTTCTAGCCCCTGTCCTATCCTCTGCCCTCCATCCTCTGCCTTATCCTCTTTTCTCTTTCCCATCCCATCCTCTATCCAATCCCTTATCCTCTATCCTCTATTCTGTCCTATCTTATCCTCTATCTCACCCTCTATCCTACCCTCTACCCCCTATCCTCTCTCCTAACCCATCCCATTCTATCCCGTTCCATACTCCATCCTATCCTTTAACCTCAGTCCTCTCTTCTATCCTATTCTGTCCTCTACCCCTTTCTATTCTCTGTTCTTCCTTACCCTCTCCCCATCTCCTTTTCCTCTATCCCATCCTATCCTCTATCCTACCTCCTGTTCTCCAAGATAGGGATTTAGGATTGCCTCTGCCTTGGCTATAAACCAGCCTCTCTGCATCATGAGGAGTTTGGGCACTTGGCATTCCCTTCCAGAATCCATCACTGGGAGGGGTGGCTGCTGTAGCTCTGGTAGGGCTGCACACCGTACACACTAGGACATGGTGGGGACACCCATGTGGAATGTGGGACCCTTGAGCTGGACACACAGGTGCAGCTTTAACTTTAACCCCAGCTCATTCCCAGCTTCTCTGTTGAGCCGGAATTTGTCTTTTAAAGCCTTTTAGTCATCGCCTCTGGCACCAAAGTGGTGTTTGCACAGGTTTAGCCACCTCTGTGCAGTGCCCAGGGGTTGGGTTGATAAATATCTGCAGGAGCATCCTCATAATGAGAGCAATAGGTGCAGTGAAGAGGGAAAGTATTTGAATGTCTCCCGTTGCCTCAGGAAATACACTGTGAATAGTTTTTATCCTCTCAATCCCAAGCACGGTTCAGGCTGCAAGAGAAAGAGCTCCAAGCATTTAATAAAGCTCCTGCCCGTTTAATAGCTGCAAATCTGTTTGCCATCTGCATAACGTGTTCTTGGAGAGCTGTGAACGTATCTCTTGGAACAGGCATTGCTGTACAGCTGTAGGAATAGAGAGACTGGAAATCCAGGCCGACCCTGCTCCCGCAGCAGCTGATGCCTGGAGCCACTTCCAAGAGAAACCCAGCACTGTGTTCTCCCAGCACCTGCTTCAAAGCATTCCTTATATTTAGTATTTTTCCATTAATGCCTGTTGTTCCTGCGGCAGGTTCTGCAGTACCTCGGCCTGGAGGTGACTGAGGAGAAGAAGAGGCAGCTGAGGCAGAGCCTGACCACGGACTCGCAGGGGACAGTGGCCTATGGAGGTGAGCAGGCAGCTCCCCGTGGGCTTTTAACATCTGTGCAGCCTTGGTGATGGCTGAGAGAGGAGTGAGACGGCTGCTGGAAGGCAGCAGGCCAGGCAGAAACGCTCAGTTGAGCCCTGATGTAGCCTGAAAGCAGTTATAATAAGTAGCAGGTACCAAGAGTGCCTCCACCCCACTGCACCTGACTGCAGACCAAATCTCCATGTTCACCCCCATCAATTCAATGCTGCTCCAAAGTGCTGAAGCCATCGATTCAGATTGCCTTGCTTAGGTCAGAAGGAACACCAGCAGGCAGGCTGGGGCAGGGAAATGCTGCTTTGGTTCAAATGTTTAGAACTCCGAGAACCACAGTGTTCTAATACATGGCTCCAAATTAGAATTACATATATATTTAGAATATGTGTCTTTATAAGTCTATAAGTTTATAGACTCTATAAGTCTATAGACTCTATAAGTCTAAACCCACTCCTGGCAGCCAAGGGGTTTCCCCAAGCTCTTGCATTTCTCTCCTGTCTTTCTCCATCAGATCTCCTCCAAGCACTCAGGGATGTGATGCAGGACGAGCTGGATGAGGCTGGCCTGGACTCCAGCTCCGTGCTCTTCACACAGCATGAGGTGGCCAGCCTGCTGGACACGTCAGCGTTCCATTCCCCGGTCAGTGCATGTCCTTCAGCCCTGCTCCCGAGGAGCTAATGTTGTGAGGCTGTGCAGGGGTGGGTGTGGAAGATTTAGGTTGGGTTTTAGGAGGAAATTCTTGGCCTAGAGGGCGGTGAGGTGCTGGCACTGCTGCTCGGAGAGCCATGGATGGAGCCCTGAGCAGCCTGGTCTATAGGAGGTGACCCTGCCCATGGCAGGGGATGGGGCTGGATGAGCTGTGAGGTCCTTTCCAAGCCAAACCATAGTGTGGTTCTTTCTCTTGGAGAAGAGAAGGCTCTGGGGAGACTTCATTGTGGCCTTCCAGTACTTGAAGGGAGCGTATAAACAGGAGAGGGAATGGCTGTTTACAAGGGTGGGCAGTGATAGGACAAGGGGGAATGGTTTTAAACTGAGACTGGGAAGGTTTAGGTTGGATCTTAGGAGGAAGTTTTTCACCCAGAGGGTGGTGATGCACTGGAACAGGTTGCCCAAGGAGGCTGTGGATGCCCCATCCCTGGGGGCTTTCAAGGCCAGGCTGGATGTGGCTCTGGGCAGCCTGGGCTGCTGGTTGGCGACCCTGCACACAGCAGGGGGTTGGGACTGGGTGGTCATTGTGGGCCTTTGCAACCCAGGCCATTCTGTGATTGTGTGATCAGATTCTATGAAACTGCGTAACGGTCTCATCTCTTTTAATAAGGAAAAAACAGCTCCTATGGGGTGATGTGAAAGCAGCAGCCTATGTCACTCACAGTGATGCAGAAGGAAAACTAGCCTTAATTAATCAATTCCAACTAATTTCGCTTGGCTCAAAATGAAAATCCACTGTAGAACAGCTACTCCGTGTCTGTCAGGGATCAGCGACTCAAATCCCGGGGCAGAGGGGAAGCCTTCAGTTGAATTATTTAGTGTTCCTTTTGATCTTCTTCCTACAAATGCCATCTCCTTTTCCAAATGAGTTTGATTCACAGCTATTCTGGGGGTGGAAAGCAATACACCTGCAACACAACTGGCTGGTTTTGGTGGAGTGGTGCCTAAAGCTGCCTGTCCTCTGCCTTCTGCATGCAGACCCTTGACTCGCTCAGCTGCAATGGCAGCGAGGAGATGGAGCAGCTGCAGCTGGAGATGACCGACCTACGGCAAGAAGTCCGAAGGCTGAAGGTGGGAGATGTCCTACGTGGGTCTCCTCATGTGGACCCCAGAGCGGGTCCTCGTCCCCTCTCCCCCTCCCTCTCCAACAGACCAGGGTCCCTTTTAGGGGATGTCCTATCTCTTGCGGCTTCTAATCTGGTGAAAATGTTTCCCTTAGTCTCTCCTGAAAGAGGTGGAGAACAGTAAGAAGTCAATGGAAGATGAGCTCCAGAGGCTGAACCAGGTGAGTGAAGAGCCGGCTCATTGGATGTGGCACAAAACGTTGATGATGATGATTATTATTTTTTTTATTCTTCTTTCTTTTTTAACGAAAGCACCCCCAGGTTGTCCCTGACCCAGAAAGGGGATGCAGTGCATTCACATTTCTTCTCACTGCTTCCAGAAAGCCTTGGGCTTCCTCTCGGAGAACCGGACGCTGCACAGCAAGCTGCAGATGGCCGAGGTGGTGCAGAGACAGGCACACAGCGCAGAGCAGGACTACGAGGAAGTGATCCACTTGCTGGAAGCTGAAATTGCAGAACTGAAGATGCAGCTGGCAGGGAAAAAAGCAAAACACGTCGCTGAGATAGAGGTAACGCAACCCCCCGAGCCTGGGAGTGCAGGCGCACACAGACAGGACTGAACAACACTCCTGATCCTTCTCTGGAGGTTCCACCCCCTCCTTATAAAGGAGAAAATCACGGTAGCACGTTCCTTACTTGCTGTATTCCACAAGGTCAGCACTGCCTTTGCGTGTGCTCTATTATCTGCGCGGTTCCCCCTGTCCATTCCAAGAGGACTGAGGCTTTCTGTTTATAGCAAATGCCATAAGCTGGTATTTCTAAAAGCCGGGGCTGGAGTGTCCTCATCACCTTTTTCTCCTGGACAGGAGGACATCCTGGAGCTGAAAAGACAGCTGTCCCTGGCTGATGGCCAGTTACGGAAATCTGAAGTCTCACGGAAGCGCCTGGAGATCTGCAATAGGAAACTGCTCCTGTTTGTGCAGGTGATGTGCTGAGCTGTCACCAGCGCTGCTGGCATCGCTGTGGCCTCTTCCCTTACGAGGGATTTTGCAATTCCAGCTCATATCCTGGTCCATAAGCGAGAGTTTGTTTTATTCCTTCTGCTTCTAGCAGGGAGCTAGCTGCCTGTTGGTTAGGAGAAGCTGAGCAATGAGCTCAGAGATGCTCATGTACCCACAAGCTACGTAATGGCATGGTGCAGGTGATGGAGCCTGGAGGCCCTGCTGACCCAGCACATGAGTCTCCTCATGCTGGATGTGATAGTTGGAATCGTTTTGTAATTTGGCCTTCCCTTTGTAAAACACATTGGTTGCTTCTAAGGACAGCAAGCGTGAATTTGAGGAGTAGTTTTACTCTTCGAGAGCTTTCTTCTAATTGTGCCTTCTTCCACTTCATTGCCTGTGTTGGGAATACAGGCTTGTGTAGCTAGTAAACCAGTTGGCATGGGAAGCATTAGGACTCCAAATGCTACTACTAGCAATAACTTGTCTCAGGAGCTCTTGAAATCAGCAGGAAACAGTGGAGAGAATGGAAGTGAATGGTTTTAAACTGAGACAGGGGAGGTTTAGGTTGGATATCAGGAGGAAGTTTTTCCCCCAGAGGGTGGTGATGCACTGGAACAGGTTGCCCAAGGAGGCTGTGGATGCCCCATCCCTGGGGGCTTTCAAGGCCAGGCTGGATGTGGCTCTGGGCAGCCTGGGCTGCTGGTTGGTGACCCTGCACACAGCAGGGGGTTGGAACTGGGTGAGCACTTTTCAACCCAAGCCATTCTATGATTCTATGAATTTCAACACCTCTGGATGTGCAGCACCTGGCACTGGGCTGTGTGCAGTTTCAGGCTGGACTTTGCAAGTGGATTTGGCTTGGCCCCAGGGCCAAATATCACAGGATTTTGTCTATTGGGCCAAAATGTCTCCTTGTTATACCTCAGTAGTATTCGCTAACCACAGTGAGAAATCACACGTGTGGGTACCATTCAGAAAGCAGGGATGGTTTGGTAGCACAGATCATGGGCTTGCAGAAATGTAGCCTGCCAAACCACTCTTTGGAAGTGTATTCCTATGCTGTGTTCAGTATACTTTATTTGCTGGCATTAAAATGCATAGTTTAGAAGTGTCTGTGTATTTGCATGGGCTGTGAATGTTGCCTGCGCTGCAAAAGGCCTTGAGATATTTGCTTCAAGGGCAACGAATAAGCAGAAGCTGATTACTGTCATGTTAAATCTGATCAGCAGCAGAAGCCCATGGGGTTTGTTCTCAGGAATTATTCGTTCCTACAAGTCTGAAACCTTTGATTTTGTTTTGATTTTGTTTTATGGCAGAATGTTCACAAGGTCCTGAGCACGCCCGGTCACCTACCGGATGAGAAAAGGTAGGAGATGGCTTCTGGGAACTGCAGACCAGGAACATTTCATTTTCTGACCTTTCTCAGGGGAAGGTGATTCACACAGAACCTACCTATGCTGTCACTTTGGGAAGGAAACGGTCGGGAAATGATGCTTTGGGGGCAGTTGGCCTCTGTTTTTGGGGGAAACGAGTAGGTGAAGCACTCCTGTGGTTAAGCTGCTCCTGTTATCACAGTCCCTTAGAAGCTGTTTGAAGGAAGCAGAGTTGTGACTCACCTGCTTTTCCTCATACAAATCACTCTTTGGATATAGGGCCATGTACTCCTCTATCAGCAGCTATGGAAGCTGACAGAGTGAGTGGAAGCAAAGAGCAAACATGACTCTTAGCTTCAGGAATGGCTGCAGAAAGGAAGGTCAGGGCTCCTCTAACCCTGGGAGGAAATGTATCAGAATTCTTTTATGGGAACTCAGGTCGTGTTTTGCTTTCTTTTGTATTAAATCAGTTCACCTGTTGAAAGGTCAGGATCCTGTCGGTAATGGCAGCCCCTTAAAGAAAGCTGATTTGTAAGAGGGGTGTTAAGGGGAAACAATTCTTTAAAATGGTGAGGTTTTCAAGACGGTTACTTCTATGGTAATGAAGGAAAAAAAGGCTTTGAGGAATCCTAAAAGAAAAATGGAAAATCTAAAAAAGATGAGATATACTTGTATTGTTACGGGTAGAGATTTAAGATATCTGAACGAGACTCCTGTAATGCTGAGAGATGGAGGGGCAATGCCCTCTGAATGCAGTCACACAGAGCAGAGTATCCTCCAGAAGAAGCTGGCCAGGATTTTCAATGATTGCTCCATGATAGAAGTATTGATGGCACTTTCCGTATTTGTAAGAGTCAACAGTGAAACAGAAGAGGATAAAACAGACGCAGTCTCAGATACATCTCTTCCATCTTCAGATCTTGTTGACCTTTTGCTATCAGAAGCTAAAGAGCTGCTTGCACCAATGCTCTCCAACAAGGATGGTAAGCACTAAGCTGACTGGAGAAACCCGAATCCGAGCAAGTCTCAAGGATGCTAATTGTTAGTGTTAATTACACTTTCCACCACCCTCCATACTTGTTTGCTGTACCAGCTAAGTCTCCCACGAACGTTCCCAGTTATTTCATGCTAACTGAGATGTAATTGCCCTCTGTGTACCCATATGACTTGTAGCTGGATCAGACAATGGGACTCGTGGTCTAAAGAGTCAAAGAGTGTGGCTTGTGCCCAGGACCAGAGGAAAGGTGCTTGTCCTGCAAAGAAACTGGGAGTAAGGAGGATGGTTTCACTGAATCACAGTTATGCTATGAAAGGAATAGTGCTACTTGAGATCAGCAGTCAGATCTCATGTTCTAGGGAGGACCAACACACGAGACCAGATCTGCAGTGCTTGTAGCCAACTGCATCTTGAGCACCTCCAAAAACGGAGATCCACAGCCTCTCTGGATAATGTCTTCCCGAGCTGCATTGTGCTCCATGCAGAAAAAGATTTTCCTAACGTCTAGTCTGAACTCCCCAAGGTTCAATCTCTGGCTGTTGCCCCCAGTTGTGTTGTCTGCCACAGCCAGCAAGAGTTTGGCTTCAATGTCTTTGTAATTACCCTTGAAGTGGGTGCTGTGGGGTTGCCCTTCAGCCTCCTCTTTGCCAAGCTAAATACGTTCAGCTCCCTCCGCCCTCCTCGAGCTCCCCTTGCAGGTTCTGAGCCCCAGGGCTGCCTTTGCTGAATTTTATCCAACTTCTCAGCACCTTTGAACTGGGAACCAAAAATTTCATTCCCCATCCTGGAATGAGTGCAGCAATGCTGAGTAGAGGGGAAGAGAAATCTCCCTGTTTCCTTGGCATACAGGCCTGGCAGCCCAGGTTCCCTTTCACTCTCATGGCTGCAAAAGGGAAAAAAAAATCAGTCACCAAGCATCTGAATTAATTTTCCAGCCTGAGGTTCTCAGCTGTGACCCATAGATGCTTCTTAGCAGCAGTTAGTTGACCCTACTCGTCTCTTTCCATGCAAAAGAAGAGCTTATAATCCCTTTGTCGTGACCAGGTGAGCATACAGCCCCAAATGCGTGCCCACTCCTTGCTCTTTGATGCCATTTACCAACTGGACACACTGCCACAGCCTTTCCTGCACTTCATTCCAGCATTGCCTCAGAGCACAGGATGCAAGGAAAATAACAGTAGCCTTTGAGAAGCACTCCTAATAGATGAGCATGGTAGCATTTCCAGAGTGTTCATCATTTATGTGTGTGTTATTCTGATGTAGCAGTGGTGCTTGTATTGAGTATCCTTTCTAACCCTTTGCTTGCTCTTGGTTTTAAACGTGCAGCTTCGCCGTGTGACAGGGACCAGTGCCTGCCTGCTGAGGGGTTCCCAAACTCCAAGGAGTAGGTGTCAAAAATCTATCTTGCTCTGTACCTTTTACATCGTAACTCCTATTTTTTCAGATTTTTTCCTTGACCACTTAGAACCAGATCATCTGATAGAGACCTTCCTATGGTCATAAGAGAGAAGGAAGTCCTCTCCTAGACAGCGAGAGCCTTCCCACCCAGCACACTGATGTATGGATGTCTGTGACAACTGTATTAACTGATCACCTTAAGTGAACCTGAGAGTCTGCCAGCATGGAGGCAGTTGGGTACAAAGTAGGCATCTGCAATCCATGATTCTGCGGCTAGGAAAATCATTTTCAGACAGAGCAGATGGTCAGTAGCAAGTCATAGGATCGCAGAATCAGTGTAGGAAAAGACCTCTGAGATCACGAAGTCCAACCCATCCCACCATGCCCAATAATTGTGATCCTCAGTGCCACATCCCCACGGTTCTTGAACATCTCAAGGGATGGTGACCCCACTGCCTCCCTGCCAATGCCCGTGCCAATGCCTCACCACTCTTTCAGAGAGCAATTTTGTCCTAACATCCAACCTGAATCTCTCCTCACGCAGCGTAGGGCCACCACCTCTCATCCTAAACTCTTCATCATATCTTTTGTATCCTTTTCCCAAGTTACAAAAACCACTTCTTCGTTTCAGCCATCTCCATCAGAAGACCACGTGGCCGCCTCCTCCAAGCCAGAACAAGGGTGACCAGCCGCAGTCACCGAGCCCAACCGAGGAGCTGCCTGCAAAGCCAACATAAATCTCCCATAAGCATCTCACCTTCAGAACTGCGACCGCTCGTAAGGCAGCTGCTGTGCTGGGAGATGGCAAGGACACACAGCAGGAGCTTCAGCTTCCAGGCAGCCCAGAGAGAGAAATAAGCTTTCTAACGTGAGACTGATTCCTCCTGACTGCTACCCAAGACTTTTTCAGCAACCTCCCCTGCGCGTCTACCTCTGAGCTATCGTACAAGGCTATCTGCTCTTGGTTTTGCAGCTTTATAGGAAAACTATTCTCAAGAGGTTACACAAGCCTGGATTTCACTGGCAGCCTTTTAGAGCTTGGATCCTGGGTAGTAAGAGGAGCACGGACTTACTCAAGGGACTCAGATTCCTTTTGGTATTTCGTATGAAAAACCAAAGCACATTTAGTGGCTGTCATCAATGCAGCTTAATCCGTAGCGTGCTAGCTGTCTTGGGATAGGTACTTCTCTTTTTATTCTTTTTGTATAGCTTATCTCAGCTGCAATGCTTGAAACAGAAGCAGCATCCCAGCAAGCTGCTGGGGGTGTCTGCGTGCAACTGGTGCCCACGTGCTGCTGAGCACTGAGTGCTCCCTGCAGAGCCCAGACATTGCAAACACGCCTCAATAACAGCCTGCAGAATCACCTGGGAGCTACATCCGTGTGATGCAAGCTTGTACGTGGTTAGCAATGGACGTGGTAGAGGTCTGAGGTGAATACTGGCAAATAAAATGAAGCTCAGCAGGTGCTGGCTTTCTGAGCTGGGTTATGCTTGCAGTCACTGTGCCCAGTGTCTCTGGGGTGAATATCTCGCTCTGCTCCATTTTTAACTCCATTTTTTAACTCTTTTGGCTGCTCACAGCAAGATACAGGAGTGGCAAGAAAATGGGATGCATTCTAGCTGTGTTATGCCAAGTTACAATTACTTTAGCTTTTCGTTGTGTGGGTTCAGGGCATCCCTTATAGCTTACAGTACAGGCCTAGGAAAAATCATGGTGGTATCTCTGAGTACAGAAGGTGTTAGTTAACGCTGCACCACTAAAACAATGATCTGTGTGCTGGAGCTTCTCACATTAATAAGCAGTCTGAAATTGCAATTGAATTTACTTCCATCGCTTGCGACTTTTTTTTGAGTACAACTCTCAGAATGTAAATTAAAAGACTTCTTTTAAAAGGAAACGTTGTTCTTTGGGCCACACACAAGGATACTCCCAGGAAGAAGATGCTTTTAAACAGTATTTATCTTTCTGGGGTATGCTGTAGTTTGCAGCTTTCTCCCTTGTGCTCCTGTTTCAGGAGCAGTTACTGGTGCTACCTGTGGGTTCAGCCCTAGGGCTTGGTTCCCATCTCATGTTATATAGGCAGGGGAAAGCTGCAATAAGACAGTTAAGGTGTGCACAGAGCCAAACCCGGTCTCGCCAGTTTGGTCTGCCCTGTGTCTGGGAAAGCACCTCCTGTCCCCATGGGGTTTGTGTGGCAGATACCAGTCTGCTCATAGCAGCTTGTCTTCAAAGTGTTGGGCTGCGGGCTCCGTTTGAGGGCAATGTCTCCATCCGCTGCTCTCCACGCCTGCCAGAGCACAGAACCAACATGGCTTTGGGAAGGAGCAGGTCTGCAGCTGTGCTGTCATCATGTACAATCAACAGCATCCGAGACTTAATAGAAAAGGAGCACGTTATGGAATGTATAAAAGGCCACGCTGAAACAGAAGAGGAGAAAACAGATGCAGCATCGTGTACATCTCTTCCACCTTCGGATCTTGTTGACCTGATTATTTTGGCCTAAAGAGTCTTGTGGCAGTCAACGGGGGTTTTGCTGCCAGCACCAATAATGATTGTCTCAAAGTGTGAGTACAGAAGTGAGGGCTGGAGCAGAATAGAGCAGCAGGAACAGTCCCACCCCAGCAGGGGTTGTTTTTGTGCTCTGGAAGGGAGTGCGCTCGATGCTCCCTCCGTAGCCAAGTGATGTGGATTTTAATGTCCCAAAAAGAAGACACTGCATGTAAAATATATGCAGAGGGCAGAGGTAAGCCTGCCCAAGCCCAACCACAATGCAGCTGATGCTCACGTATGGCAAAGGTTGGGAACAGTGAGATTCTGGCCCAGGGCTGCTGTATTTTGTGTATCCTGAGCTGTATGACTGCAAAAGAGCAGGGAAGTCATTAACCTTTCACAAAGCCCACGCAATCCTGTGTCCCCAGCTTACTGGCAACCTCTTTGGAAAAGAAACCATGCAGGTTCCTATCAGGCAGGAGATCCTGGTGTCAAGCTTTGTGTGCTTTCCAAAGCAGCCACGTTCCTTGTTTTCCATTATTTCCTTTGAACTCGTCACGTTCCGTGTGCCGTTGCTTCAAGCACAGAAAACTTTCCATTCTCCTATTAGTAGCGTTGTTGCAAACTGCTGCCTTTCCAGAGGAATGCTGGGGGATGACATGGCTGGGGATGCACTCCTGGAGGTGATGCTGATTGCAGCCACCCAGAATAACAAAGCTGTGTCATCTTTACTCCTGGGTAAGCGGGGTCAGACGGAGCTCAGTGCATCACAGGGCGACATCTCCTTACGAGAGGCAAAAAGGGGAATGCGTGAAGGGACGAAGCACAGCAAGAGCAGTCACAGCCATTTGAACAGGATGCGTTTTATTTACGCAGGGCCTCTCTGGTACTCTTAGAGAGCTGGCTTCTGTCTTCATTTGTAATATCATAGCTTGCTTGTAAGGTGCTGTGGCAACACTCCATGTCTGTGTAAGAGAGCCCCACATACAGCAAGGAGAGGGAGAGTTCTTTGGCTAAAAATGGGTCCTGCAGGTCACACTGAGCTGTCAAAATGTAAAGCAGTGAGTGCTTCATGAGCCACAGCAGGAGATGAAAGCAGTCCCTGTAGATGGACATAACAGCATTTGACACACTGCTTGTACATAAACTCACAAAGATGTAATTGAGGAGTACCAGCAGGGTCAGCTGTTGGCCTAGCAGCTTTGGGGATCGAGTATCCCCAAAATGTGGGCTTTATTTTGTGTTTTTCCTACGCAAAGCAGAAGTTCAGTTCCTACCTGTGGGCTGGGATCCCTCGTTCCCTAATGAAACAAACCAAAACTAGGTATGACTGCCCAATTTAACAGCTGCAGGATGGGGAGGTTGGGCAGGCAGCCACCTCGGTGTTATCTTGAAAGGTGAGTGTAGCAGAGAGCCATTAGTACACTATTTATCTGCAGTCTGATGGGTAATGTAACTGAATCTGCTGTAAGATGTGCCGGACTGGAGCTCATTAGATCTCCTCTTTCATCTCTGTCAGTGATCTCTGCCACCTCACTGCACGACCTTGGCAGCGTGTCCCATCTCACTTTTGCATCAGAAAAACAGACTTGCAGCATCAGCTGATGTGAGCAGCACAGGGCAGGAAAAGCAGGAGGGACCCCCAGGATATGGGGTCTGCTGAGGAACACGCAGCTGATCTGTGTCCTCAGTGCAGAAAGCATCAGGATTTTAACCTCTGCTGACTCCAAAAGCAGCAGCCCTGACTTCTGCTTAGTTTTTGTCGAGCAGGGCTGGGTTAAGTGCTAGCTGTAAACTGTGGGAACACGTTTTTGCACCAGCCCTGAGCACCGCCGGGGAGGGCAGTGTGGTTGCAAAGCCTCCCTTACAGCTCCATGCAGCAGCATGGGCTGGACACGAGCCCACTTCTAGAAAGTGGAAGTGCTCTTCCACGCTGCTTTAAATATGGCTCTAAAAAGCGGGTGAACTTTGCTGCTGAATTTTTAAAAAGGCTCTTGAATGTTTAAACGGTGCTGATTTCCCAAGGGTTGTTAAACACGTGTGAAAGACAGCTGGGAAATGACTTGGTGTGACGGTGCAGGGAGAGCTGGGCTGTCGGTGTGATGCTGGTTTGCCACGATCTTCTTCCTGCAGTGTGAGGCAGCCCCTACAGGGCCGACCAGTGCCACAGGCCTTCTGCAGAGGTCAGCTGCTTTTGTAACGAAGTAAACAGGAATAACAGCACCTCGACCGATCCCTACCACTTCTTTTCCCCTCCTGATTCACCTCTCGCTTGAATCGCTGCTGGTTTTTTTTCCGACGTGCTCCCAAAGATGAAGCAGGCAAGTTGGACAAAGAGAGAAAAGCCGTCGGGAATGGGTGAAGTGGGAGCTGGATGGCGTCTATGGACCAGACGTCCTTCCTGGGGGTTGTTTTCATTTCTAACCACAGAGATCAGCAGCTCCGGGCTGCTGTGGGGTGAGAACTTCCTTCTGAACAGCTCCCATGAGAAACACTGCGGGCTGAATGCGCAGCAAGCACCCCATCCGTGTAGGTGATAGAACAGCAAACAGGAATGGATGAGCTTCAGGGCACTGGGAATGCCTGCAGAGCTCCCTCTGGGTTGGAGAAAAAGTATCCTACCACAGCTGCAGTGTTCCAAGGGGACCTGGTGACAGGAGACCAATGCATATTGCAGAAGGGGAACTTTAGTCAGGGCTGCATAGCAGAGGTAAGGATGGGAAGTTACTTTCCAAGATCCCGACCTGTTTTCTATGACTAAAACAAGGTAAGAGCACCGCTACTGAGCCACAAAGTAGGAACGGGTTGCTGTACCGCAGCAAGAGGGCAGAAATGGTACTTTTTCTTCCTGTTCCTCCTAAGGAAACGTAACATGAATAGAGGTGGGAGAGGAATACCAGCCCTTGGAAAACATCACATCCTGATTGTGAGAGCATAGGGTAAAGGCAGGTGTGAAGGCAGACGCAGGGCTTGGATGACTTGGTTCCATGCAGCCTGCAGGAGATGCTGGCTGCTCTGGCCATGCACGATGTGGCTTTCCCAGAGTTTTGCCATTTGAGGGCTCTGTGTGTTCTTTGCGGAGCAATGGCAGGCTGGCCTGCTTGGTTGGAGGCAGCAGAACACGTCAGGAAACATTACTGATCAGAAATAGGACCGCAGCTTCCTGAAATGCCTGCCCAGAAAAGGAGATGCTCCCCAGCTAGAAGTGATAAGGAGGCAGGAAAGGAAACACCATCTTGCAACGTGTCAGCTGGCCCCCTGGGAGATCTTGAAAGGAGGTTTTTGAAGCTGTACAACATTGCCAGGTTGGTCTCCCACATCCCCTCCTCACCTCTCCTTGGTGCCCCGTGCTCCTGCCCACAGGTGTCACCGGCGTGGGCAGCTCCTGCTTGGCTACAGCCATGTCCTCAAGGACAGAGCAGAGCTGGTGGCACCTGTCTGCTACGGCTGCCTTGTCCAGCAGGTGGCCCGGCAAGAGGGAACCACTCCCTGAATCACAGAATATCCCGACTTGGAAGGGACCCATAGGGACAACAGAGCACCACCCCCGGGCCTGCAATGACCATGTTTTAGCTCAGCGACAGCAACCTCAGCTCGGTGAGTGCAGCTCTTTGCTGTAGCGCATTCTCTGCTACAACACAGGGAAGTGGAGCACTGAGGAGAGGGGTGACACCGTGACCACAGGGTGAGGAGAGCCCTGGGCACGGCGGATCTGCCCACCCCAGCACCCAGGGGTCAGCTGTTGTCTGTACACCCCCTCCTTCAGGGTCCTACAGCCCTTTGACCCCATCTGCAGTACTGAATCAATGCCTGGGGCCCCCAGCACAGGAAGGACGTGGAGCTCTTGGAGAGGGTCCAGAGGAGGCCACTGAGATGGTCAGAGGGCTGGAGCACCTCTCCTATGAGGAAAGGTTGAGTGAACTGGGCTTGTGTAGCTTGGAAAGGCTCCGGGGAGACTTCATTGTGGCCTTCCAGTACTTGAAGGGAGCATATAAATGGAAGAGGGAATGGCTGTTTACAAGGGTGGACAGTGACAGGACAAGGGGGAATGGTTTTAAACTGAGACAGGGGAGGTTTAGGTTGGATCCTAGGAGGAAGATTTTCACCCAGAGGGTGGTGACGCACTGGAACAGGTTGCCCAAGCAGGCTGTGGATGCCCCATCCCTGCAGGCATTCAAGGCCAGGCTGGATGTGGCTCTGGGCAGCCTGGTCTGCTGGTTGGCGACCCTGCACATAGCAGGGGGTTGGAACTGTGGTCCTTTTCAACCCAACCCTGTGATTCAACCCGTCCAGTGTGCCCCACCTCGGCCCTCTGGCCAGGACCCCAGGAGCGATAAGCCGGGCTCCGAGCACTTCATTACGGTAAAACCGGACCGCACCCCCGGCGCAGCTCAGCCCGCCCCGCTCGGTTCGGTTCTGCCCGCCGAAGCCGGCCGGACCGGAGAGAGGCGGGGCGGGGATTGGGGCGGAGCGGCGGCCCGCAGCACAATGGACAGCGCTCTGCGGCGCCGCGTGCGCTGGGGCGGGGCGGGCGCGCGGCGGTTGAAGCGGAGCCGGGGGCGGCGCAGCGCCGAGCCGGGTTGGGGCCGCCGCCGCTGCTCGGCATGGGGCCGGCCGGGATCCGCTGTGGGCGCGGTGAGGACGCGTGGAGACGAGGAGGGCGCCTCGGTGAGGGTCGTGTGAGGGGTTCGGTTCGGTTCGGTTCGGTTCGGCGCTGAGGGCTGCGGGAGGTGCTGTGCGGCGGCAGCGGGGCTGTGCTGGGGGGGGGGGAATTCCGCCCTAATCCTGGGGACGCGGGGAGGAGCGCTCGTGGCGTGCCGGAATACAGGTGGTGTGGGAGTCCAGGGCTGAGCCGCTATCGAATGCGTTGCTGTATTTGGGTCAGTTCTATCTTAAAGCCCCCCTGGCTTTAAGGCTGGGTTAAACCACGCGTGTGTTGTGCTCTGGGCCGCGTGGTTCGGCTCCTCCGAGCGGCGCCATTGGTGTGTGGGCAGGGGAAGGGTCGCGTGGTGACACCGGCTGTGCCCTGTGCTCTGCACACCTGGGCCCGAGGAAAACACGGCTGTGAGCTGATTGTGCCCTTCCAGCTCGGGGTACGCTGTGAAGCTGAACCTGTTGTGCTGTGCTGTCAGGGCATCGCGGGTGGACTCGTCTCTATGTTAAGCTGGGGCACGTCTCTGTTCTTACGTCGGAGCTGTTGTGTGCATGCGGCGGCAGCAGAAAGGGCCCCGTGTAACCCCTGTGTGTGAGGAGTGAGGGCTGCCCCTCCGGGACACCTTTGCTGCTGCCAGCCGGCAAACTTCAGCTGCCAAAGAGCCGGAGTTTGGCTGTGTGTGAGAGAGAGGTCAGCAGTGGTTCTCTGGCAAGAGGATTCCCCACCAAGTGCGAGATAAAGGCGTATAAATATTAGGAGTGAAGCTGATTTTGATGCTTGCGTGGAGGAAATGGCTCACTCGACAAATATTTGGGAGCAGAATGCTTACGCTATTCCTTTTTCTCCTTCCCCTCTCAGCCAAAGGCTCTGCTCCCTATTGTGTTGTGCAGAACGTGGAAATGCTGTCGGGGGTGTTTACGTCGTCCGCCCTTGGTTGTAATCCACGACTGGGCTCACATCCGTGCAGGGTGACGGCGCGGGGGCCGGGATCCCAGCAGCTCTGCCCTGCAGCCCTCCGTGCCCCCCCCCGCATTGCTGTGTGTGCACCTCAGGGCTGAGCAGAGGATGGAGCCCTGTCTGAAAGAGGAGACATCGGCTTCTAAAAGACAGCAGAGGTGTCCGCTGGCACCGCTCCACTCCTTACATCGAGCTGCAAAAGACAAAAGCAAGTTTTTGAGCGCAGAAGCTCTAATAAGCATCCTGCAGCTTGGTACCGTCTTGTTATTAAATAGGTGAGGCGTCTGTGCCAGCACCTACCGCAGCGAAAGGCTCTCGAGGCAGAGATGTGCCGTGCACAGCTTTGTGCATTGATTTGAAGGGGGGGATTAAAGGCTGCAGCCCCCCAGGGTTATCCCCCCCCCCTTTTCTGGCTGTGAGTGTCGGCGTGGGGACGGCTGGCTTTCAGGTGGTAGAAGACAATTTGAGGAAGTCTGGAACTCTTTTCAGCAGGGCTTTGTGAAAGCAAACAAACAGAACCCTCAAAAACAGAAGCAAAGGCGAAACCCGCTCGGTGCTTCTCCTCCTGCTGACAGGAAGTCAGCCATGGGTGGGAGAAGTGAAGAAAGGCTGTGGCTGCTGAGTTCTGCCACCCAACAGGCAATGTTGGCTCTGGATGTGAAGCTGGGCTTGTGGGCTTCAATCTGGGGCTTTATGTATATTTAATTTGGGAACCCAATTTCTCATTTCCAACCATCTGGCTGCGGTCTGTCAAGTCAGCCTCTCCTACAAATAATGGAATAAAAGTTAAGCATATGGAAAATCCCTCAGGTGCCTGCTGGGTGATTCTAAATAAAGTGGAAGCGTGTAGGTAATGTCACTGCCTCTCCTCCCTCTGCTGTGTGCTGCGATGTGTGCTCCCTGCAGGAGCCCTCCCAGGCTCAGCTGATACTCAGTGATAGCTCTGCATGCTGCACGTGCACTTCTTGTCAGGAGCTCACCTTGTCCCTGAGATGCCACCAAAGTTGCCGTGAGGAACGGTGTGCAGTCAGGGGTTGTTTCCTTCTCTCTCCAGTGCGATGCTATGGGTGTATTCTTGAGCTCATCATTAACTTGCTGCCGTGCAGGGTTTGGCTCAGCTGCAAGGTGCTGTAGCAGAAGGGCCATGCAGGCTTTGGCAGGGAGCCCCAGCCTACCAAACCTGTATGCCAATGGCATTGCTGGCAGCATCACGGCGTGCTTTGTGCAACGTGGTAGCTGCTGCTGTCCGATGCGTCCAGGTATGCAATAGCTGAGGTGCTTCTAACATCTAATTGGGACGGTTACAGGGATTAGCTGGATGTGTTGCTTCAGTGCACCGGCTGCTCCGGTCTCTCTGAGTTTTTCAGACTGCTCTGGGCTTGGCCAGACCCCGGTGTTACCCATCGTGTGGCTGCAGGTCTGCCTCTGGGTGTGGATTAACCACTGCAAGCCATCAGGCTGCAGGTTACTGAATCGCCGCTCTTCAGCCCAGTTTCCTCATGTGTGCTTTTGGCTGGATGCACGTACAAAGCAGACCAGGCAGCTGGGTTACTGGAGGCTGGAGTGGTATGGTGGATGTTTATGGAGCCAGATGTGTTTCTGTACTCGTGGAGCTGCTTTCCGCTCTTCTTTTATCAAGAGGTTGAAAACATCTGTTTCTAACCTGTGTGAAATACTCGATGAGTGCTAAAACAGATCTTTCTCTCAGAACTAAAAGCTCTAGGAGGGTGCTTGCCTTTAGCAAACCTGGCTCAGCAGCCTGCTGGTAGCACCTGGAAATCCTACATCGTTATCACCGCCAATCGTCTGCCTGTGCCCCCATGCACAAAGTCACCACTCTCACTGCCTTTTTGTTTTCTTTCCTCCCCAGGGGTTCTAGCTGAAGTCCCTCTTGCTTTGAGAAGCAGAATGACTGCTCGGTCTTGAGGGGAGAGCACAGAAGGTCTGCCGGCGCACTCTTCCCAAGGTATGAAGGGTTTCTAGGGCAGGTGTGAGTTATCAGCTGTCTGTCTTTTGTGGGTACAGTTATTGCTGACCCCTTTGCTCTGAATTCCCTCGACTAGAGAAACCCGTGGCAGGCTGGTGTTGCAGCTGCAGGCTGGCATTGCGATGGAGCGGGCCAAGCAGTGCAGCAGAGGCTGTTCAGCTACAGCTCGTGCTGTCCTGTTGTTCTTCTGCTGCCTTCATTCCCGGGCTGTGGGTGGCTCTAGGCTGCTGCGTCCTGAGGCTTTCTCCTGCAGAGGTCTCTGACCCCTTCCTACAGCGGTGCCAGAGTTCCAGGTTTAGCAAGCAAGGCTAGAACTGGAAGCAAGATGACAGCTAAAGAGGTGTGACGAGGCTTCTCTTGCTATATTTGCACCGGCTCGGAAGGTTCCCGCACGCCATAGGTATTGCGCTTGCATAATCATATTACAGCGTTGCATTACAAGGTGCCCCATGCCTCTCTTGGCTCGGGTGTCTGATATGTGATAGCAGTCTGGGCTTCCTGGGTGTTTGCTTGCTCCCGCTCCGCTCGCTTCACTCCGAGGTGGATGCTGTGCTGATGCCTTCTCTCCACATTTACTCGCTCTGCAAGGACCGGCTTTTAGCATCGATAAAGCTCTCAGACAGCCAGCAGGTCCTGGTTGTTGCTCCCTGGGTAACGTGATCCTCTGCAGGGCAGCTGTCTGACTGTGAGAGCCTTCTACAAACATTCCCCGCTCTCAGGTACCCAAAGTTTTTAAAGCCTTTTTCCCCCCTCCCTTGCTGAACGCTTGCATTTGTGTGTGTGATGGCATTTTGCAGCAGTTCTACTAGAGGAGGATCTACTGCCGTCTGCCTTTTAAGTCATGTTTCACCTCCAGCTTTTTGGCTTTCAATGTCAGGGATAAGTTGTCTTGCGCTCGGACTGTTGAGTTCAGCTGTGCTACGCTGCGTGGTGCTGCCAAGGGCTGCGTCTGCTTACCAGTGGAATTTGAGCAGGGTGGGATCAGCGTGGTCTCAAACCAGCTGCCCAGTTTGGTGTTTCAGATGTTTTTGGATGGCGTTAACATAAAGGATTCCAAAGGGTAACGATGTAAAGGATTCCAAAAGAATCATAGGAAGCAGCCCGATAACCTTTTTAATGGCTTATCTGCTTCCTTGGGATGCTCGTTATTGATGGCGTATTTAAGGGTTAAAACCTCGGCAGAAGAGTGTGAGGGAGGAATCCTGATGAGAACAGTGAGAGGTGGCTTGGAGGAATGAAACACTGAGAGCTGAATTGTTTCCACTGCATGCAGTTATTCCCTCAGTTCAGCTGGAGGCAGCGGGCATTCAGGCAGTGGGATGCGATTGCTCGCTTAGCATCAGGCGTGTTCTCTAAGCACGCTGTTTCCTTTTCCTTTCTTTCAGTGGGTTAAAGCAGCTAAACGCTACTTGGAGCACTAAAGTATTTAAAACAATACACATGAAGCCGTGCAAACACTCAGTAGGGGGGATTTTGCATAATGGTATCAAACTTAATGCAGAAAATAGAAGTGGGGGGGGGGGGGGGTTGGGGGAAATGCCATTTAAGCTTTTGCAAGGTCCCTAGGAGAGGCTGCCTTCTCCAGGTTCTGGCTTTACGTCTCTGTTTTTGCTTTAATTATTGTGAGCTTTGTTTTGAGCTGTAAGTTGAAGTAGTGTTGGGAAGAGGCAGAGGACTCTGCTGTGTGCTGGGCTGGGGCTGCACGCACCTACCTGCCTTTCTTCCCTCAGTGACTTACAAAGTGAGGCCGGGCAGCAAACGGATCTAAAACCTCTGTCTGTGGGAGTGAGTGAAGGCTGCCGGGTCTGTCCGTGAGCACTGTTAGAACGTGTCAGTGTCAGTCATCGGGGATCTGAAATGGTCCAATTTGATTTGTATTACAGGTGTGTGCTGAAGATGGTGCAGAAATACCAGTCCCCAGTTCGAGTCTACAAATACCCTTTTGAGCTCGTCATGGCTGTGAGTAACGCTCGGCACTTTTACTTCTCCAGCTGTTGCAGGCTGCAGCCTCAGGCCAGTGGGAGGTGGGGACTGCAGTGTGGTTAGCTTATCTTTGTGGCAACCTTCTGTGGGCATGCTGCAATAACACAGGCTTAGCTCTCGCTGTCTTTTGTCCTTTCTTTGTTTTCCATGACAAGTAAGGGTCAACAACTCAGCGTTTTCATAGCGACAGCTTGTTAGTCACTGTAGGAAAGAAAACAAACCAACAACTTGTAAAAACTACTCATTTCGTCATTCCAAGTTAGGCACTGGAGGGAAAAGACTGTTCTGCTGTAGGCAGAGTCGGTTGGTTGCTCTACACCATCTTTGCATTGTCACCAAATGCCTTTCTGTTCAGAATCTCCAGAGCTGATCCCAGTTGGTATCAGGCTGCCCAGAGAGGCTGTGGATGCCCCGTCCATCCCTGGAGGTGTTCAAGGCCAGGTTGGATGGGGCCCTGGGCAGCCCAGGCTGGTATTAAAAGTGGAGGTTGGTGGCCCTGCCTGTGGCGGGGGGGTTGAAGCTCCATGATCCTTGAGGTCCCTTCCAACCCAGGCCATTCTATGATCATAGGATTTACGTATCTAAAAAGTCTTTTCTAACTCAGTGAGCTTCCCAATTTGGTTTAAAAACTAGAAATCTTTGGATAAGATCTTTCCAACTGTTCTTCCCTTTTCACCCCATGACTGAAATGCTGGGAGAGATCTCTCCAAGTGTCATCCAGAAGGAGCTTGAGAGCTGCAGTTGAAGTTCTTTTGCCGGCGGTGCAGAAAGCTCATTGTCACCTCAACAGCTTCCCGAGGTGAGGCTTGAAAACTACTTGTTGTATTTTGGACTTTTCCACTGCTCTTCAGGGTGTGAGTCAAGTCCTGCTCTGAGAGCTCCGCTCCTTGCGTTTCAAAGGGCAGCACCGAGCGTTTGGGTGCGCATCTGAGATGCTTCCATACAGATTCTTGCAAGGATTTGTTTGGTAACCTCTGAGCGGTTCAGTCTACCCTATTGAGCCGTGAGACTCTCAGTGTTTGATGCTTTCAGTCTGGTATTTTCTTCCCTGCTCAACAAGGATACCGGTTTTCTTTGGTCTTGTAGGAATCTCAGTAGGAAGGTGGGAAGCTGCAGAGTGGAAGTAGTCAAAGCCACTTCCACGAATGGAAGGGAGAGCCCCACACAGTGCAGTGCGTTCCCTCTGGCAGCGTTGCCTTTCCTAGATCCCAGGCAAATAAATGCCATGAAATTTGTTTTATCCAGAGCAGACTCCAGCCTTCTGATTCGGCAGTGAAAATGGAAGGGGAGATTCTTTGCTTCATCCTCAGTGTGATTAAAAGGCAGCAGCAGTTCCTCAGCTACGAGCAGGTGCTCGTTCCCTTGGATGCTCTCTCGTTATCAAGACCTATCAGCCTTTCTCTCTGATAGTTGGGCTCCCACCCCACAGTTTTCCCCTTTCTTTTTCTCCTTCCAATCTTGTCCAAGTTTGCTGTGTCTGTTAGCACCTAAGCCAGTAACGTGACGTAGATGTGCCTGCAACCAGCCCAGGGTTAATGTTTGTGGTAGTGAAACTTTTCTAGCGTTGTTTTTTTGTTCTCCCAGTGCATTCTGCGTTAGGATTAGATACCAGGGCTTGTTATGGAGGTACTTGGCTCTATGTACACCTGTCTGTGTTCTCGCTGTCTGTCTTAGTAGGATAACCCTCACTAGATGCCCATCAATAGATTGGCCGCTCGTACAGCAAGCTGCCTCTAGACAAATCCTTTGTAAGCTTGTTAGCAGAATGCCTAAAGGCTGGGGTTTGATGGGTTTATTTTTCAAGTGGTTTAGTTTTGTTTGCTTCCAGTTTTACGACGTGACAGAATTTAAGATTCCCTGGGATTTCAAGGTTGGGATTGTAAATGTCATCCTTTAGGAGCTCAGCAAGCTCAAATTGCTGTTACCTTAGCAAAGTTATTAGTCCTCTAATAAAGATTAAGTTACTTGGTCCAAGGTCACCCAGAGGACTGTGTGGTAGCCTAGGGAACTGAATATAGACCCTGCAGTCCCTCTCTAATCCCCTGTGAAAATCACGTGTCCACAGCAGGATCTGCCTTATTACAAAGACCGACATTCTGACAGGTTCTAAAGGCAGTGGTTCAGCCTGGTGGCAGTCTGCACAGGTTGGATGCAGGCTTGGTTATCGTATTGGGTGTGCTTGGATGGAGCCCTCCGTTTGTGTGGAGGCAGTGTGGATCTCACAGAGCTGTCAGGCTCTAGCTGTCAGTTGCTGGAAGTTTTGCAGGCAGTGTAGGCGTACAGTGAAGCTGTTTTGCTCCTCAGCACATGGCACTGCCGTTAATCTGCCTCAACATAAATCTGACAGCAGCTTCCTCAGTACTGGGAACCTTATATTCTGCTGCTTTCATCTCTCCTCCTCAAATGCTTTCTGCGAACCTTCGGAGCGCAGTGCGCTCATGCTGAGGTTGGTGTCAGGAAGGCAAGGATGGTGTGAGCAAATTCCCAAACATCTCCCTATTTTAAGGGTCCCCGTGCAGTGAAAGGGTTTGTAATGGGAAGAGTGAGACTCCTGGGGCTCTGCACAGGCTATGCTGTGAGGTAAGGAGGGTTTGTTAGGAGAAGTGTTCTCCCCCAGAATCTCTGATGCTTGGACCCTGCTATAGCAAGCGATGCGTGTGCTTCCTTCAGTTATGAGGACCTGAGAAGTAAGGTGGTTGTAGCCGAATGATTCGCTGCATCCTGGCCTTGTTAAAAGGCATTGCATTTCCCATGCCTTTTGTTGAACCCTGGCACCAGGAACATGATTCATCTTGCTGGGACTTGCACAGTGCACGCTGTGCAACTCGTGCTCGAGACAGCACAGGGCTGTGCGTGACAGAAGAGCCCGTGCTTTCACTGTTAATACCTTTATTATTGTGTACGTCTGGATAATTGTCTATGGATTTACACTCTACTGGTTACTAAGGCTTCTGCTGGCACAGTCTGGCACAGGCAGGCAGTAAATTTGACAGATCTACAGAGTCCTTCACACTGCATTCCCCTCTTGCTCTCTTTGCTAGTCCTGTGCATCTGAGAAATAAGGAGGAACATAAAGGCTCAGCAAGCACCTCCTGGTCATGCAGGAGTTTTAGTTGTTTTCCTCTTCCGAGAAGAGCGCTCCCTTCTTTTCAAACAAAGGATCATCTTCTCACGCTTGTCCACAGCCACAGAAGTGATTTTCACACGCTTCGTTCCTGTTCTGTGCTCGCATCAAAGGATCACAAAGTTGCTCTTCAAATTATAGCCAGTGACATCTTTGGCTTGAAGAGAATCTTGACCGTTTTTGTTATCTTGTCATATTCTCCCTTTTCCCTTTTGCCTTTCCCCCCCTTTTCCCTTTCCCTTCCTTTTCCCTTCCCCTTTTAAATGTAGCTGTTCAGTCCAGTGGACTGTCTACCAACATGTGGTGTTGAGTTTGGTTTGGGTGTGCGAGTCCATAACGTTAAATAGCACAGGAAACGAGGCTGGGAGAGAGACTGGATTTTTCACATTATTTATTGCCAGTGAATGATTAGGTCAGGTATGGCAGGGATTCTTCTCCTGTTAATTTTCGTGGTGCATTCAGCCCGTTACACTTGCAATTGACATCTACCATATTTGAATGCTCTGTAGTGTACCCTGATTTTGCTTTGTTTCCGATGCTGCAGACCTGAAGTAGCTGTGCACTCTTATGTGGTTTTCTACACTTCATGTGCAGTTTTAATTGCAGCCACAGTGGCGTAAAGGACGAACTTCAACACAGCACTTCTGTCAATTACTTGGTCCTCTTGCGCTTTGTGCTCGGCTTTTATTGCTGCTAATGGCAGGTAATGGTTTGTGCTAAGAGAAACGGTCTTTCAGCCTTAAGGATCTGCCAGGGACAGCTCATCATCTTCCCTCTGTGTTGGTCTGCAAATAGAAACTGGGCTGTGTGAGGTCCTGATCTGCTACCTGTACTTCCAAGCAGCTCTATCACTCTTTTCCAGTTGTGGATGCAATGCGGCGCTCTTTGCGTTTACTTGATCTGAAGTTCATTATTTTTCAGGTAAGATGAACTTAACGGAACCACGGTGCTGTGTGCTTCTGCATCCCTTCAGTGTGCTCTGAGTGCCGACGAGCTTGCTGGCAAGTTTAGTTCAGGCTGCAAATGTTGCAGTTTTTATCTCAGAAATGACTTCACCTTGAAATTAGTAGTGAAAAATAGTCCTCCTCCATCTTCCCTCTCACCCTGTAGCACAGAGCTGTAGCACACAGCTGTATCCCACCAAAAGCAATTAGTTGTGGTCCTTGTGTGGGGTGTCTTGCTCATTGGCCCAACCCTGCTGATATTCACTGGCTCTGCCAGGGGTCTTCACTCTTATCCCCCAGTAATCACCCAGCAGACCAGCCTTGCACCACTGGGTATGTCCAAGTTGTCCAAGCTGCTGTGCAGCCACTGAAGTTTTTCCTCATTTACACCAGTTGAGGATCCGGCCCGCAGTTGCATGCAAGACTCAAACACCCAGCACAACTAAAACCAAACTGCATCAGTTTTTTTACGTCGCTGTCTTTCTGGTGTTCTTTTGTGCCAGCAGTGACAGGAGGTTTGTATGCACTGCCTAATTGAAAGCAGCTCGTTTGCTATTTTAGCTGTCAGGATTAGCTGTAGGAGGAGAAACTGAACGCTGTTGAAGCCCTAATGGCTAGAATTTCTCTCCATGCAACTTTTCAAAGCTATTTTTGTTCGTATCTTTTCAGTGTATGCATCGTATTACAGATGTTAGGTCTTCAGGAAGCTTTACGTAACGACTGCTTCCCGTCACATTTGGCACGTTGGCTTTATAAAGAGGTTGATTAAACCCTGACGCATTGGGCATGCTCTGCTCCCTGACGCTGTGTTTCTTAAAGCATCCAGTATCTCACTGGCTGGTGCAGTGATTCTCTTGCAACGGAGCATGTAAGCCTTCCTGTGCCGGGTAGGTACTGCAGTTCAGCCCAAACGGCTTGCGGTACAATTTGGTAACAGAAAGAATGGTGTGTGACAGCAGTGCAGTGTACAAACAGAACGATGTCTAGCAAGGATGGTGTTAGCTCTGAGGGTGTGTTTGGTGTGACGAGTTCAGCATGCCTTCACAGCCCATCTGGGACTCGGAAAGGCTGCTGCTGTTGTGCTGTATCAGATGTGCAGATCGGCTGTCAACTACAGTGCAGTATCTTACAGTGCCTACAGCGCAGATGCACCACAGAACACTTTTTTGGGCCTTGCCATATACTTAATTATAATTACAGACTCCCCAGCTGGAGCTCCAAGCCGTCCTTAATCTGGGAACATCCCAGGCTGATTTTCAGACAAAGTGGAATCTTAACCAAGATATTTGATGCCGGTTTGCAGCTTCTGCTTTCAAGTGTGAGCCCTGGAGAAAGAAAAGCACTTGCAGCAGGGAGAGCAGAGCGGCTTCTGGCAGCTGGAATGCTTCACGAGCACAGAACAGCAGTGGTGCAGCTGCACAGAGTGGCTGAGAAGGCTGGAGGATTGCTCTAAGGGCAGCACCATTGGAGTGCCAGAGATCGCTTTGGATCAGCTGATGTAGATAACGTCACAGATATCACACAGTGTTGGAAATGGGATTTTTGGTTGGCAGTGCCCTGGAGATTGCGAAGGAATCAAGGTGCAAGGAGGAAAATGTTTTAGAACAGCTTCCCTTTGATGCTCAGTCCCTGTAATACGTGACATGAAATGTCCCAGGAGTCATCCACCCACTAGCTAAGAAATGGATGCTTCACTACAAAAGTGAATGTGCTCCCTGTGGCAGGATTGTTAGGTGTACAGGACGTGCCTACTGAGTGCAGGAGAACCCTCTTTGGATCCAGGTGGTTTGTCTCCAACCTTTGTCCACGCTGGTATTTTAAAGGAAGGCAGCTTTCCTTGCCTCTTTTCTTGCCATGCTTTGAAGGAAGGCTTGTTGTGACTGTCAGAAGGCACTGGGTTAACTTTCCGTGTGCTTACAGAGGATCTAGTGTTGACTCAAGACGTGATGCTTTGGTGTGACTTGATGGCTTGAAACCGTGCTGTCAAGATACACTATAAATATCCCATCATCTCACTGCTGAGAAGCACTTGGCACCAGAATTCTGAAAGTAATGACTCCTGTGTCAGCTGGGATAATTCTTCACAGCTGGATTCAGTTGTTCAGTCCCTGCGCCCTACCACCACCACCTCAAGTTATTAAGCAGGCTGAGAGTGAGCAATAGTCAGGCTGAGTGCAGAGCTGACATTTCTCTTGAGATTATGGTGTGGGATGCTTCCCCTTGGGCAAGCAGATGATGTTTGCCACAGCTGCTGGAAGTGGGTAGAAGTGCTTATTTGGATTTCTGGAGATGAGATGCTGGCAGTCTCCACTCACCCAGGTCTGCTTAGCATGCACAGTGGGCATCATGCAAGTCCCTTTGTTAGACTTGCTTTGCCGGTGCTAAGACTCCATTAGCTTGGCAAGAGTGGTTTGGGAATGGATGAATCCAGCACCGTGTGTGGATTTGGAGAGTAGTCGATCATTTGAGCAGTCTGTATGGGGTTGTCTGTGTTTTCTTTGATCTTCTGCTCCAGGAGCAACGTGGAATCTTATTGCCTTGGAGAAGGGTTCATTTCTCAAGCTTCGTTTGAGGAGTGCAGTCTGGGGCTGGGATGGATGAGCTCTGAATTCTGCAGCCTGGTGCAAGGAGACACAATATAGCTGGAAGTTCAGCTTGTATTCCGGTCATGCCTAGAAGACTTTTTTCTCTTCCACTGAATGTGGAAGAAGCATAGAAGTTAAATAATAAACTCTTCAGCAGGGAATAAAATAGGCGAGAGAACTTAGAACCACCATCAAAGGTTGAATGTCAAACAGGATGGATTTCCTTAAATTCCTAAGCACAGCAGCCTGCCCACATTTGACCCTGAGTTTACGTAAATCATCCACAGTTCTTACAGCTGCTTCTGGCAACAACAGATTGTCGTGCCAACCAAGCACTTCTTTGTGAGCCAGCCTTTTTGATTTGGGGCTGGTTCACTGAGCAGCCTGTGTGTGATGTAACACTTGCTGTGTTTTGCTCTTTAAGGTGTTAGTCACCCGAGATGTCTGCTTCCTTCCCTTCCTAGCTCAGTGCATCTTGCCTCTTTCTGCAACAGGCAATGGCAAACATGCCCAACCGTGTAGCAGTCCTTCCTGGAGAAGGCATTGCTTCTGTGGCTGCTGCAAAGGCCAATGCGTTGTGTTGTTTGTGACTTGGAGTGCTCCATCACCAAGCTTTCAACTCTTTACAAGGGTAGATTATAACAGAACAAGGGCAAATGGTTTTAAGTTGAAGGAAGGAAGATTTAGGTTGGATATCAGGGGGAAGTTCTTTACAGAGAGAGTGGTGAGGTGCTGGAGCAGCTGCCCAGAGAGGCTGCGGATCCGTGAAGGTGTTCAAGGCCAGGTTGGATGGGGCCCTGGGCAGCCTGGTCTGGTATTGATGGGGAGGTTGGTGGCCCTGCCTGCAGCAGGGGATTGGAGCTTCGTGATTCTTGAGGTCCCTTCCAACCCAAGCCATTCTGTGATTCTCTGATAATAGAGGTGAATGCTGTATCAGAGTAGCTTGAAGGGGATGGTGTTTCTTCTCAGACAGTGGTAATTTCCCAAGTTAGCTCTGTGCAGCTGCAGTGCACGTCCTGCTTTTAGGAAGTGTGCCCTGTCTCTCGGCTGTGCCTGTGTTGTAATGGGCAGCTGGTGCTCCCTGAATGGTTTCATTCACCCAAATCTGAAGGAATAACACAAATGATTGGCTGCAGTCCAGGGAGGCAGAACACTGGTCCGTGTTCCTAGCCTGGATAACTGTGGTCCAATGGACCTCTGGCAAATCAAAACTGGCTTCTCTCGGGTCCAAAAGATTGTTATGCTTCTCTGTAGGTTCTAGTGATGAAGAAGCAGATGGGTTGTTGTCTGGTGAATATGTGTGCAGAACCTTTGTTTTCCTATCTCCATTTAGGCGAAATAGTAGGAGGATTTCCTGGATGAAATTATTACTTTTTCCTGGAAAGCCATAGCCTGAAAATACTTGAATCTGGAGATAACCATGTCTCATTAGAGCTACTGAAACAGTAGGATAAACTCCTCCACTTCCTACTTAAAAGTGATGAGGGGTCCTATCTTGCTCTTGCATCCCTTTCCAAAAGGATGATGATCTTGACACGTTTAGACCAAAACTTGATATTATATCTCCTATTTCCCCATTCATCTGAACAGAGATGTGGTTTTTTTTCCCCACTTCATCCTTAGTTTGGGTTTGGAGGTGTTTTGTTTCAAGCAGTAATGGAGTGCTTGGACTTCCCCATTGCTTGTGATTCCTAAGGCCTCTGTTGTGTAACTGACTTCAAGGTTGCTTGCTAGAGAGGTTGTTGCAACCTGTGGAGGAGAAACAGGAGTAGCTGTTATAAAAGATCATAGAGTTGTTTGAGTTGGAAGGGACTCTTAAAGGCCATCAGGTCCAGTTCCCTTGTGTGAACAGGGACACCCACAGCTCCGTGAGTGCTCGGAGCCCATGCAGTCTGACTTTGGGTGTCTCCAGGAACGTGGCACCCATCACCTCTCTGGGCAGCCTGTGCTGGTGCCTCACCACCTGTATTGTAACAAACTTCTTCCTTATATCCAACCAAAGTCTCCCTCCCTTTAGTTTGAAACCATTTCCCCTTGTCCCGTCACAGCAGACCCTGCTAAACACTCTATCCCCTTCTTTCTCAAAGCCCCCTTTTAGATGCTGAAGGGCCATGATCAGCTCTCCCCAGAGCCTTCTCTTCTCCATGCTGCACATCCCCAGCTCTCAGCCTGTCCCATAGGAAAGGTGTTCCCCACGAGGAAATCACGATGTGTGATTTGTCTGATGGAGATGACTGCGAAGATTTGAACAACACCTGTGTGTTTGTCAGATGATGGCATTACAGTCCACCACCAAAGGACAGCACGGCACTGTTTTTGCAGCAATGGTTCCACAGGAAAACGGAGGCAAAACCTCTCGGTTTAGAGTAGGACGCTGATGGGCTTGAGCCACCATCCCTTGTGAAGTGGCTGTTTTGGGAGTGAAGAGGGGACGTAAATCTGAACTCTGAAGAAAAGAATTCCTGTAAACTGAGGTGTTGAGTTTGCTTGGTTGGCCACGCATGCACAGTGCTCAGGTTTGCCTGGACAGCCCCTGCAGCTGTGCTCAGGGATTTTCTTCCAGTGCAAGCTGGTGTGAAGTCAATAGCAGAGTCTGATGATGCTGGAAAAAAGAGCCCAAGCCAGGATTCAGGGTGATGCTCTGGCTTGGTTGGGTGGGAGGATTTGCAGGTGTGCAAAGTGCTGCCTGACAGTGCTAAACCCTGTAGGATTTAGGGTAGGGGAGGGAGCAGCTTCACTGAGCCTTTTTCTTTAATGCAGTGCTCGGTGCTCTGGTCATCACAGTGTTTGTCTTGAAGTATAATGAATGTGCACTTAGGGAACAATAGTGGCACGAGAGTGCTGTAATTCCTGCAGCAGAGAAGGGAGACGAGTTGTAGTTTCTGTGTGCTCGTCAGTGCAGAGTTGCTGCAGCACGGAGATGAGAGCGCATGCAGATGGATTAGCAGCTGAAGTATTAAAGCAAGCTAATAATAAATCCCCGTGCCTTTCATTTTACTGGGGTACTGCTGTTCACTTTGCACTCTGCAAAATCACAGAGGAGGAGAAAATAACGACCAGTTCTGCTGCTGGATGGTGAAAAAAAAGATGATGTTTGTGTCCTGATTGCCCTCAATTTCTCTGCTGGAGCAGAACTGTGCCGTTCTGTAGATGCTGGTCTCGATAAGAGGATGCTGGGCCCTCGTGATGGAAGGCTCTTGGTAGCTCCCTCTCTGCAGTGGTGAAAGCGTGTTGGTGGTGTAACTGCATTGTGGGTGAATCGTGGTGCTTCAGCTGTCCTTCATGTGATCTCGGGCATCTTTGGTCTGCTGTATTTTTAGAGTTGTTGCTGCGCAGAGAGGATCAGCAAAGGACTTAACATCAGTGCGTGGAGGGGATTCTTTGTCAAATATGGAAGTGTTCCACCTCTGCAGGTGATGGGTTTGGGCTGTTGTCTTGGTTGTATCACCACGGTTGTGCATAGATGTGTGCATCTGTTTCCAAAACTGTGCTGACTGCGCTGTTAATAGCTGACCTGATCTTGGTTTTGCAAGATTTAATGATGGTGTATTAGGAAGCCCATCTCCAGCTGGGTCAGGCACATACTCAGTAGAGGGAGGATCAGCTGTGTGTTGAGATCCTGGGACCTCATCTTCAAACAGAACCAAAGGTACCTGAGTTCAGTAGTAGAGTTATGCAGAGCTCCAGGTTTGCCACGGCGGTCTCTTAGTGGCAATGAAGCACTCACAGGTCTGTATTCCAGGTACAGCTGCTGAAGCAGGGCTTTTGGGCAATAGCCGTGCTTTGATTGTTCACCATCTAGTGGAAGATCAGCTCTTGTTTCTATGCAAGCTTCCTCGTGAGTGTTCATGGTACAGCTGCAGCCCTGAAGGAGCAGAGGAATAGAGGCTGCCATTGCTGTACTTCAGCTTTTCAGTCTGCCTGCTTTGTACTTCTTCAGTTTGTGGGAAATGAGGAAAAACTTCAGCCAGCCTTAACACTGGCCTATGGGCAGAGATATGGGGTCGGCTCAGCCATTTTCTTGCGGTTAATCCTTGTTCACTGCACGTCCTTTTAGGATAGGTCGTTCGGTTATGCTTCTAGCAAGTGTGTTAAGGGCGTGTGTAAGGAGTGACCCATTCAAAGAGCATCCTTCAGTAGGGCCCGACTTCATAGAGTGGCTTCTCGTTATAACAAGTTCAGCTTCTAAAAGCATTGGTTTTGCTTTCAGTACGTGGAGCCATGCGGGTTGGTGCTGCAAACAGTCACTTGCTATGGGAAGCTTTATGTTCATCTGAAACATTTTAATTTTTCCTTGAGATTAGAAGGGAAATGCTGAGGTGGAGGTCTCACAGGTACAGCAACAGCCCTCCAACAAATACAGCAAAGCAAGCAGAGCGTTGCTGAGTGTCTTGCAGAGGGAGTGTTAAAGGCTTTGCTTATGGCTGAAACTCCAGCTAATAATCTGCTTTCCCTTTCCTCACGATACGGCCATCTGAAATAACTTCTGTTCCGAGGTCTAGGATCAGGAGATAGGAAATGTGTCCTTAAGTGCCTGAGCTATTTTAAGAGCAGGTATTTTTCCCAGCACCAGGGTACACAAATGCACGCTGGGCCGTCCAACCTATCAAACTGCAGTGGGAGCAGAGAACGCAGCCAGCGCTGAGCGGGTTTGCTGTGCTGGGCTGGTCTCAATGATTATCACGTTAATAACTCTGAGAGAAGACTGGGAAGTAGCAGCTTCCCAGAAGGCAGGGCTCTCTGTGGAGTCACAGCAGAGATGTCTTGTGACCAAACTGGTGCAGCTGTCGGTGAGAGAGTGATGGAAAAGGGAGCGCAGGTTATCCTGCAGCCACAGCTGTAGCTGAATCCTGGGCTTCTTAGGCAGCGTCTGCTCATGTTGCTTCAGTTATGTTTGCAGTAGCAGCCCAGTGTGCAAGGTGTGTTCTCTGAAATGAAGGGAAGATGTTTTGTCCAGCAAAGATCTTGAGATGGAAGGAGAGATTGACAAGCAGGGGAAGCCGAGCAGCAGCATGCACAGAGTAACCGTGCACGGTGACTTCATTTGCTGCAAGTGCCATGCAGGCTGAATTTTTTTCTTTCTTTTTTTCTTTCTTTTTTTCCCAAGAGCTGATAAAGAACCTTTGGATAAAAGGCTGCTTGGAAGGATGGGAGTTAAGTAAAGCAAAGAAGGTTTCAGAACTAGAACAGAATTATTGTGGAAGTGGATGGGTCATGGTACACTGAGTAGCCAGCGATTGCTGGTCTTACCCTTGGTAATCTGCAGCATCCACAACAGTTTGGCACACCACATTTTTAGGACAAAGTTTCCTCATACAGGCAATATATCCGACTGGAATGTCGTCATCTCTGGGTCGAGCGAGCAGAAATCAGCATAGCTGACCTTGCATGATGGCTGTAGATTCTGTTCCTGACGTTCAAGCTTTGATTCTCTTCCCACTGCTCGTTAATAACATGGTTTTGTTTCGGCTTTGTGTGGGAAAGAAAAGAGATGTGAAGACGTGTTTGCTGCGTGACGGGCACGAGTGGATGCCAATGGCGTTACATGTATTTGGATTTAACTTCACCCCCTTCATTCCCTCCCCTTTTATCAGAGAAGAAAGGCATCCATGCATTGGGCTCTTACTGTAAGGGAAACGAGTAGAACCACAGAATGGCTTGAGTTGGGAGGGACCTTAAAGATCTTCTTGCTCAAAGCTCCCTGCCATAGACAGGGTTGCCAGCCATTAAATCAGGCACCAGATCAGGTGCTTGATAGGCAGCCCAGGGCCCCATCCAGTCTGGTCTTGAACACCTCCCAGGATGGGGCATCTACAACTTCTCTATAGGCAGCCTGTGCAATTCACAGCCAGTTAGTCCATCTGGCCAGAAGCAGAAATATATATGTATATATATATACATTTTACTTCAGCTCTATTTTTTACTTGCAGGCATACGAAAAGCGCTTTCCTACATGTCCAGAGATCCCGGTCTTCCTAGGAAGTGAAATCCTGCATGAATCCAAAAGCGACGATGGAGCAATCCATATCATTGAACGGAGCTGCAAGCTGAATGTGGATGCTCCTCGGCTGCTGAAGAAGGCGAGTGGAATCCATGGGGCACGGAGTGCTGGGTTTTGTTGGCTGGTTCGAATCAGTGAAGATTCCTAAAGCTGTTCTTTTTCTCTTTCTTTTTTTTTTTCCCTTTTGTTTTTTTCATCCTTCTCAGATTGCAGGGGTGGAGTACGTGTTCTTCATACAGAAAAACACAGTGAACTGGAAGGAGCGAACTCTCCGCATTGAAGCCCACAATGAGACTTTTGCCAACCGTGTCGTCGTCCTCGAGACCTGCAGCTACTCGGTGAGTGCCTCGATCCTGTTTGTCTGCAAAGAAATTGTTGGAAGTCGCATGCTAACGTGTAAGGCAACATTGCTTGGGTGAATTTGAGCACTGGACTGTGCTCTACAATTTGATAATGGGAGGCCGTTGGGTTTTGGGGAACTGGGCTTTTGTGGAGCCTGGGAAGCTTCCTTAGGTTGACTTGGAGTGTTAGGATCTGGAGCGAGAGCAGAAAACATAAAATGGTGCTCCAGAATTGACAGCGTTCCCTGAATTTCTTTCAAGTTGAAATTCGGGTTGTTAAAGCACCAGGAGCTCGGACACGTCTCTAGATTTGGGTATTTAGGAGGAAACCTGCATTGCCAGGGAAGTTTGGGAACTGACTTCTCTTTTTGCCTACAAGTGAAAGCATTAGCATCTATCTTATCACCACCTTCTTGCTCTAAACAGAGAATCATATCACAGAATGGCCTGGGTTGAAAAGGCCCACAGTGCTCACCCAGTTCCAACCCCCTGCTGTATGCAGGGTTGCCAACCAGCAGCCCAGGCTGCCCAGAGCCACATCCAGCCTGGCCTTGAATGCCTGCAGGGATGGGGGCATCCACAGCCTGCTTGGGCAACCTGTGCCAGTGCGTCACCACCCTCTGGGTGAAACATGTGGAGAAAGGTCTTATCTGTGGCCTGGGGTGCCTTGCTTTGTGCCTGTATCCTCAGCAGCAGTGTGCCATTTCACTGTAATTGTGCTATTAGGGATCAGTCACCATTAAACAGCTTCAGCTGTTTCTTGAAGTGATCAGATATTGCTTTTTGTTCCCTAAACAAAAGTAGATCCCGTTACTTACCTGCCCTTTTGGCAGCTGGACAGCAGCTCGGTTTCTTGGGAGCGAGCAAACTGTGCGTAGCTTCTGCTTCAAGCAAGACAAATAGCTGAAAAGCTGTTCACCATTTTGGATGGTGACGGGGAGGTTCCTGAGCCAAGGATCAGTTGGTGGCTAGGTGGCGTTTCCCAAAAATGACAGGAAATCAAACTTCCATAGCCGTGAGGGGTGTTGACAGTTGTGAAGCGCTGCCAGGTCAACTCTGGGATTGCTCACGCTGCTGCACTTGCTGATTTTGGCTGTGCTGCCTCCCCGGCTTGAGTCCTTCGGAAGGAAACGTCAGCAGCTGGGCTTTGAGGACAGTGCTCTTCCTGGAACAGAGTGGGAGCAAACCGTCTGCATCCTCAAGATGGTTCTCTGCTCTATTTTTACCAGCTCTCTTTTCCTTGCCAGGACGTACCGGAAGCAGGTTTATTCTCATCTTTCCTTTTCTGCAGCGTTCTCTGAAGCAACTTGCAGAAATATGATCCTTCTCTTGCGGCTGCTGTATTTTTCCCTGAGGGAATTTGTGTCCTTTGTAGAGCTCGCTGTGTGTTTGTGAGTGGGCTGGGTTTTCCTTTCACACCAGTTTGCAGACGGCAGCACCTGCAGAGAGGAGGCAGAGTCCCCCTAGAAGAGAATTAAGTTCAGAAGATGAAAAGAAATGCTTGTGTAGATTTTAACCAGGTGTAGGGTAACCAGGGGGATGCAGCTACATAGAGAAGATGCTTTTGAGGAGGAAGTTTTTCACGCAGAGGGTGGTGACGCACTGGAACAGGTTGCCCAAGGAAGCTGTGGATGCCCCATCTCTGCAGGCGTTCAAGGCCAGGCTGGATGTGGCTCTGGGCAGCCTGGGCTGCTGGTTGGCGACCCTGCACATAGCAGGGGGTTGGAACTGGGTGAGTGTTGTGGGCCTTTCGAACCAATCATGCTATGATTCTATGACATTGAACTGGCAGTGAGAAGACAGCTGGTTCAACCTCACATGCTGTGTTTGGTGGGGAAGGCTGATGCCCAGTGGCTGAGTTTCCTACCCAGAAGTAGAAAAGCACTTTTTCTTCCTTTGCTATAGATTGAAAGGTTGTCCCGAACCTTCTGTAAGGAGGTTTTGCCATGACAGTTTCAAGACAGCAGTCTTGCAACTATTTCAGTTCTGCTATTAATGCAGCTATTCAGGTGTGCTGGGTTTTAAGCTTATTTTCTTTGTGAGCGTGACGAATGCAGCTTCAACCACAAAGGTTCACATGTCCAATTCATGACATGCTTCTGTAACTCTAGGACATTCAGTCTGCTGGATGTCAGCACCCTGTAGGAAGCTTCTTTTGCCCCTCTGTGTAACTCTGGAATTCAATTCAGCCCAATTCAGTACCAGCAATGAGCGCCCCGTCAAACTGTGAGCTGCCTGCTGCCATCCAACCCTGTGTCTGTCTGTCTTTGGGCTTAGGTGCACCCCGAGAACGAAGAGTGGACGTGCTTTGAACAGTCTGCGTCTCTCGACATCAAGTCATTTTTTGGCTTTGAAAGCACGGTGGAAAAAATTGCCATGAAGCAATACACGTCAAACATCAAGCGGGTAAGACGGGCTTCCCTTTGTGCCATTGCAAAAGTGCCTGCTGTCAGTGCTTCTCTGTTTTCTTCTCCTTAAAATGGGCCCTCTGTAGCTTTCTGTCGCTGCTTACATCTCTGGAATTGCTCGGCAGGACAAACAAAGAAAAAAGCCACTGTGCAGGGAGCAGAACCAATCTGTTCAGTGAAATGCTTCTGTGCAGGGGAGGGAGCAGGCTGTGCCAGTGGGTGCTGTGGTGCCAGGCTCCTCGGACACTGAGGACGCTGTTCTCGTGCAGGAAGAGAAAGTTGTGGCTAAAAACCAGCATCCCCCAGTTGCCCGGGGGCAGAGATGCTTCCCCATGGCTGCAGAGGAGCAGCGGGGCTGACTGACAGGTAGTAGGATAAACGTGTTGTAAGAGGGTTACAGCCAAAGCATTGCGGTGTGCCTGGCCAGCGTTGTAGTCCGCCATCTGTACCTGCTGATGTTTCTCCTGGAGGTTCATGCAGATGGAAGGAGACAGCTGCTTTCATTCTGTTATCTCTAACAGCGATTGTCATCCATCCCGAGGAGGAATCTTTGGCATCTTGCAGGCTTTCAGTAGCTGGGATGTTTCTTCCTTACGTGAGTTTTCTTCTATCAGGGCAAGGAAGTAATTGAGCACTACCTGAAGGAGCTGATCTCCCAAGGAATCACCTTCATCCCTCGCTGGACACCTCCTGCAGCACACGGACAGAAGGCAGAGCGAGCCCCGGCCGTCAGCCACGACACCAGTGATGCACCACTCGAGTCTGGGGCCCATGGAGCTACCAAAGAGCAAACAGGCAGCCCCTGCCCCCCAGCAGAGCCTGTCAGCCCCGATGGTATGCAGTGTCCAGCTGCTGGCAGTTCAAATGCCCTGAGTAGCATTTCATAATAAGTTTACTTGTATTTTTTTGGCATGAGGGTTTTTTCTTCTTGGTCCCTGCTGGGGAAGGGGGGATGTTCTTTTCCCTCTTCAAGAACAATACGAGCAGTTGAGCTTTATTTCCCCCCAGCCTGAAAAGCTAAGACAAACTTCACAGGCTGCACGAGGGGTGTTTTCTGAGTTTAAAGAAGAACCCCAACCCTCGGCTTTGAGCTGATAGTTAAGGCATTGTATACTTGAAACTGGAGACACTTAGAAGTATCCTGACTAATTCATGAATTAAACCATGAATTACTGGTCAATGTTTTGCCCGTTTCAAAGTGAGTGTTCTCGTGGCTTTGTTTGGTTCTGTGGCTTTTTCCCTGTACCAATCACAGAACGGAACCTTATCTTTATGTGTGTCGGCCCGATGATACCCTCTAGACTGAAGGAGCTTCTCTGTCAGAAACGAAGGGAGCCTTTTAATTTAGATCACTGATATTGGAAAGGGCCGTGGCTCCTCAGGAGCAAAGAGCTGCTCTTTCAGCTGAATGTAACGCAGGAAAAAGCTTGAAATTCAGAAGTTTCCAGGGTTCTGGTCTGTGTGGGCCTTCTCTTGTAGCTTCTCTTTATTGGAATTTGCCTGCAAACGCGATCCAAATCCATGCAGGAGCTGGGAACAAGAAATCATTCTGTGCTTTGAGATTAACTTTAATCTAAAAGTGGCAGATTGTGTCTAGCAGAAGGGGAGAGCAGCTCTCTTTATGTTCATGTTCATGAAGTGATTAACTTCCTCGAGTCTGTTTCTCAGCCTGCTAGCTCTGTGCATTCTGTGTGGGTGTAGCACTTGCTGCGTATAATTTCTGTATCATCAGCCAGAAACGGAGCGTCCTGTGGGTGTCCAGTCCTTACCCTGCAGTTAATGGTATCTGCTGGGGAAAAAAATAGCCTGTTGTAGAGCTGTCACTGCAGTCCTCCTCCCAGCCCTTCTCATGTGCCTGCCTGTCTCCAGCTCAGCGCTGCCCTGTGCTGCTCCCTTTTGGTACCACGTTTTCCTTACTGGCATCTGCACACACAAGCCTCGCACAGCACATCTGAGTCTCCCTCTGAATGCTGGCAGGCTCAGAGCCCTTGTCCTTTGTCCCTCTCTGATCTGGAGGGACTTTGGGCTCCTGGTTGACACGGGGCATCCTCATGCCCAAAGCTTCCCTTGCTGTCTGAAATGGTCAAGCTATTCTCCCTTTCCCTCCGGTGTCTTCAAGCAGAATAATATTTCAAATAGCTGCTTTTTAGCCTCTTGTCATTGAAATTGTGAGTGAGTTTTTTAGGATACCGGGAGATTTAAGCGCCCATTCCTTGGAGTGGTTAATGAGTGCCAGAGCTTGTGATGATAGCTCTTTAACAACTTCTGTTGGAGTAGTCAGGGTTGAACGAAATATCAGTGTTCGGAGAGACAAGTGGGGTGATCTGGCTTTGCTGTCTTACACAGTCTGTGCCCTCGTGCCCCAATCACCACGGGGATTGCTCACCCACTTCACTCAGGCAGCTAAAATGAGGGCTTTTGTGCCCTTCCAGCATACATCATGAGTAACCTGATGTGTAGAAATGACCACGTATCTCTCTTCTGGCTATGTCACATCTCCTCCAAATTGCTCTTTTTCTTTCTCCAGCTGACAAATTGGATGCCGATTACATTGAGCGATATCTGGGCCAGCTGACTCCAATGCAAGAGAGCTGCTTGATCCGACTTCGGCAGTGGCTTCAAGAAACTCACAAAGGCAAGGTGGGCAGATAACACGGAGAGAACCCTTCTGCAAGGCTGAAAGCAGTTGTTCTCATAGCTCGGATGTCCCACAGTAAAAACTCAGTCGTGATAACTGTGTGTTGAGACTCAGCTGTCATGGCAAGGTGAGGTAAGGGTTAGGAATGGAGAACAGCCTGTGTGATCTCACAGCAGCACCCAGCAGCATCGTGGACTGCAGCTGCAGCCCTGTGTGTGTTGGAAAGCCTGCGCTGCGGTACCCAGGCATAGCGGTTTAGCTGTGCATTTACAGTGGGCACTGATCAGGGCCTGCCTGGCTGGGATGGATGGATGTTTCCCAAACCCTGCAGGATGGGGTGGGGTGGCAGTTGTGGTAAGCTGTGCTGATAGCACAGTCCTCCTCTCTTGGCAGCTGCAGCTCATCAAAGAGGCAGTTAGGAACGCCTAGCTCTCAGTTAGTGCGTGTCAGCAGCGTGCTGTGCATGTTGGATCAGGCAGGCTGTGTAAGCTGCTACAGCCAAGGGCTGGATTCCTTCGAGCGGAATTCGTTCTGATCTTGTTTTAATCTCCTATATCGAAATGTACTGTTTCAAAGCCACGCAATTCAGGAAGTAGAGGCCATCTCACCTCATGGGGTGAGCTAGCAACCTTAGCATGAGGTTGCTAAGCTGGAGTACAGCCAGACCTGGCCAGCTAGTATAGTAGAAACATGCTTTTACCCCGCAAAATCAACATGGGTACCATAGGCTAGATGCACCTCTGAGGTTGCTGTAATGTTTGTAAGCTACCTGAACTCCTCTTAGTTGAGGGGGAGTCTCTACCACATCTGTGGATGGAGAAAAAATTAAGCAGGAAACAGCAGGCTGAAGAGAATAGCAGTGTGTGTTGAGGTGGTGTGTGAAAGCTTTCGAGGAGCTGACTGTCTCCAGGCACCAGCAATGCTGCTGGGTTTGTTAGAGCTGATGAGTTTGGAACACCAAGCACCTGTCAGATCTGCCGAGGCCGTGGGTATGTGGCAGCATCAGCAGCAGGTTGTGTAAGTTGGACCATGCCCAAGAGAGTGGGGGCTGCTATACACAGGTAAGGGCTACGTAACATACATGTACATGTGTACACACACACACAATAGACCAAAGGACCCCTAGAGGGACTGTTGGAACACCTACCAGCAAGCTGTTAGCACACTGCTGTACTGCTCTGCCTCAGGGTGCACAGCTGGGCTTTGCTTCCCAGCCAACCAGGTAACTGAGTGCATGGGAGTGAACCATGTGAGCAGTTACCTGCTAATACCAGCAGCTTCACTAATATGCTCTACTGCATATTGGCTGCCATCCATGTCTGCCCTTGTTTCAGCCTGCTGTCAGATGGAGGGGAGTCGACAACAAGCAGGCACGAAGCAAAGGGCAGGGATTCCCAGGTGTAGTTACTCTCTGAAATAGAGGATGTGGGTTTTCAGGTCATCGGTGACGTGTCGAATGAAACAGTGTGGGCTTTCTGTGATGGGCAGGAGATGGCTCAGCTATTGGGTGTCCAGCTGAAAATGAGCCCTAGATGAGAGCAAGGCTGTGAGACTTTATCCATGTGCGTGTTCTGCTCGGGTCTCGGTTTCAGGTGGAGGAGGGACGTTCTAAAGGTTTGCTTGCTTTGTTCTGCAGGCTTTTTTCTTTTGTCCTCTTAGAGGCCAGGGAATGGTAGCTGGGAAAGGTAAAAGTGAAAGCAGATGAGCAAAGTGAAACAAACAGCCTCTTGGGGAGGCTCTGTGAGTGTGTGCAACTCCTCCTTCCTCTTCAGTCCTCCTGTTTTGCAGTTCCTGTCCCTTTCCAGACAGACACTGTAATCAGATTCATCATTCCTCGTGTGAAGACACAAACCTCAAATAGTTTAAGTTCACTTAAAGCTAGTAATGGGCACGAATGAGTTGTGCCGTGCAGTACACAGAATTTCACAGGTAAGCACCAGACTGGAATTGAATCTGTCTTCTTGCAGATGGAAGTTACTGCTTTGGTTGGGCAAAGATAACCAAGGGAGTCTGTCCCCTCGGAGATGCATTGCTTTGGTCCAAACATAAGCACTGAATTTGCCTCTTGCCTGTTGCTGCATACAGCCCAGATTTGAAAAGCGATGAAATAAGACAGCCGTGCAGCAGCCGTCCCCTCTCCCTCCTCTTGCAGGATATCCAGGACTGCTGTAGATGGTTTGTTTTTCCTGTTGTCCTGTGAGTTATGGCTTCCTCCGAGCAGCAGAAATGCAATTTAAATCATCTGATGGAATTTCTCTTTAATCTTATTATGATGCAGAAGAATCTGGGGATGTTCATCCAAATACATCTCAGGTCCTTCTTAGGAAAGCTGCAATTTTCCTTTCTATGATATACGAATGCAAAGTGTTTAAAGCATAACACTGTGCTGAACAGGACCGATATCCTATCTCACCTGCAGGTACTTGGCTTTAAACTCCTGAACTCTGCTCATTATTATATGGCCTCAGTTCTTAATATCACTTACAGCTGCACAGCTGAGGCTGCTCCCAACCTGACACTGCTGGCAGCTTTTCTACTTTGCTTTCTGTTTTCATGAGCCTGTCAGGGGACAAACAAAAGAGCTCTGATTCTGAAGGCACCCTTTTTGTGTCATAGCAGGGCTCAGATGGCTCAGATGCGTTGTGCTAAGCACAGGCACCCTGGAGCAGGCTATCCCAGCCCTACAGAGCTTACGTTTTTAATGGGAACTTGATGTAGCAACTGAGGTCACAAGCTTTTTGGGGAAGTTGGGGTGAAGGAACTGAGATGAGAAATCAATGAAGTGTGAAAACAGTTGGATTCTACTGCATACCACTGATGTGGTGGATGCCCCATCCCTGGAGGCGTTCATGGCCAGGCTGGATGTGGCTCTGGGCAGCCTGGCCTAGTGGTTGGTGGCCCTGCCCATGGTAAGGGGTTGCAACTAGATGATCTTTGAGGTCCTTTTCAACCCAGGCCATTCTATGATGCAATTCTATGAACTGAGTGAGGGGATGTTGTGATCTTTGGGTCATTTCTTTTGGTAAGAGTTAATGTAATGGGATGGGGATGCCTGTGGAAGTGCTGGGAAGCTTTGCTGTCTAAACAACACCAGCAGCAAAGCAGGGGAGATCTGCACAAGAGCTGGAATGTGGTGCTAATGGGTAATTGTTTGAAGGCTATATGGTGCTGATCCACCTCCAAAGAGGACGTGGGTAACTCGGGCGATGTGTTACAGGCAGAGGCTTCTCATCCTTTGCTGATTTTGCCCCACAGGGAGGTGAGCTTGCAGCTGTGTTACTGAGCAGAAGTGTTTGGGTTGTCCTTGTCGATAGGTAGCTGTGGGAAACTTCAGCCAGCCCAGAGCTCGTTGAGTTTTCTGGCTGTTGGCTCTTGTAATGAAGGGGCAACACTTGGATAGATTAACAGGCTCATATCTCTCCGAGGGATGTGGATTTGTCGCTTCTTTCATGCTCACAGCACCACCTGCTGCACTGGGCTGGATTAGGAAAGGAGGAGGGGGAAGGAATGTATCTTCAATCTTTGTTATCATGGCTTTGAGAATTTCAAACCTGGTGCCTGCCCTGTGGGCCTGTTCGCATCCTTCATGGTGCGGTGGCAAAAGCAGCGACCCTCAGAATTTCTCTCTTCCCTCAGATCCCCAAAGATGAACACATCCTTCGATTTCTGCGGGCTCGTGACTTCAACATCGACAAAGCTCGGGAGATGCTCTGCCAGTCGCTGTCGTGGAGAAAGCAGTACCAGGTGGACTACATCCTCCAGTCCTGGAGGCCCCCAGCCCTGCTAGATGAGTACTACACCGGAGGATGGCATTATCAAGATAGAGGTTAGAAGCTCCCCCCATACACTGATCAGTGTAGCTTGCATTGTAAGACCTCATAAGTAACTTGCGTTTTTAGGAGAAGGTTGTGTTGGTCCTTTAAACGCTGACAAAGGAGTTTTAACATCTGCAGAGAGTCGGCCTCTCCCTTTGCTGTCGTTCCTTTATTTTCCCTGCACAAATGAGGCAGATTAGAGCTAGTGCAGAGCAGCATCTCTTCGACAGGATGTCCTTTGGGTGTGATTTTTATCCTGTTCAAATATTTAGTGTGGCAGTTGTAAAAGGTGCTGGAGTGATAACCTGGGAACCTCTGTACGCGTCTCTGTTTGCAGTAGAAGCTTTGCTCTGTGCTTGATGTGGAGAGACCCTAAAATCTGAGGGGACATCCCAGTTCCAGACAGTCTGGCTGTGTTGCTCTTACCTGGTCCTCACTGCACTGAGAATACCAAACACCAAGCAGTGTTTTGCCACACGGGACACTACGACTGGGGGGTGCTCCTAGCAGCAGCCCGCTGAACTTTCTCTCACAGACAGTAGTGTATTATTTCTTGCAAGAAACACACTGGGGTAACGACCTGCATACCTGCGTTCACTGAAGATCTTCACCTCTCCATGCATTTCAAGGTCGGTTACTGTTTTTTTTTTCAACCTATGTGTTTGTTTTGAAGATGGGCGACCGCTCTACATCCTTCGTCTTGGCCAGATGGACACAAAAGGTTTGGTGAAAGCCCTGGGAGAGGAGTCACTGCTGCGACATGTAAGACCTACATTCGTTTCCAGCTTGAGGAGCTGTATTTCCCTTGGTGTGTAGACGTCTTGCTGTAGCGCCGCGCTAACCTACATGCCTGACACAAATAATTCCTGTGTTTCATGGCTGGCAACCCCGAGCTACACCTTTGGCATAGCATAGCTTCTCTGTCTTCCTGTGCAGGAGATGGTATTTCTGTAACGGTGTGAATGGACCAGAAGGGTGTTCTTTGGTAACATGCAGCTCAGCTGGAAGCTTTCCATGCCCTTCTATGCAACTCAGCTAACAGCATTTGACCTTGAGACTGTCGTAGTCTTAGATTTTCATTGTCTGTATCTTCTGTGTTCAGCTGAACTTCTCAGCAGCGAAGCCTTTGAACGTATTTTCTCTATACACAGACTCTTTCTGCTTTGCACACTGTTAAGTTCTCAGGCTGGTATATTTCTGGATTCTGTATTTTTTGAGAGGTTTCAGGAGCTCTCCGGGTTCCTCGGTCCTACTTGTGCTAATCCAAATCTACACTGTCCTTAATTTCAGGTTCTGTCAATTAATGAAGAAGGACAAAAGAGATGTGAGGAGAATACCAACCTCTTTGGGCGCCCCATCACGTCAGTACATCCATTTTTCTCGTATCCTCGTAGACTTTGTAGTAAGAACAATAATTCTGTGGGGGCTTTCAGATGATGTTCTTAGGGTTAAACTGCAGGCAGCAGCATAGTCGGTGTCGTACAGTCAGCTCTTGTCTGGACTTGGGGTACCTTACATAGCAGGCCTAAAATGCAGCTAAACTCTACAGCTCCATATGAAAGCAAGCTTTGGTTCTTCCTTACATTTTATTTTCGGTCCCCCTTCAGATGAATGTAACCACCACAGTGATTTTAATTCAGAACCTTGACGTTCTCTCTCTTTCAGAAAACAAAACCACTGCCAGATTCCATTTCCATCTCAAAATATAATTTGTAGGTCTTTTAACAATAATGCTGTTATACCTTTGCCTTCTTCCACGCTGACAGCTTGTGCTCTTTTGTCCCATTTGGATCTGGTGTACTGAAAGCTCTCTGGGTTCAAGCTGTATGCTGTGTGGGCTGAGATCTGCTCATCATTGGAACTGCCGGTCTCTCTCATTGGTTTCTTTAGGTCCTGTTCAACCCATGATGTTACTGAAATGTTTTGTGGGTCGCATGCTGAGCAGCCACTGTGCAAAGGAGGCTCTGAGTGGTCGTCTTTGTGTTTATTTCAGATCCTGGACGTGTCTGGTGGACTTGGAAGGGCTGAATATGCGGCACCTCTGGCGGCCTGGAGTCAAGGCCCTGCTTCGGATTATTGAGGTGGTAGAGGACAACTACCCTGAAACTCTGGGGCGACTGCTGATAGTGCGAGCACCCAGAGTTTTTCCTGTGCTTTGGACTCTGGTAGGTGAAATCAGGACTGCAGGATCATAAACGCATGTACAGTTACTTAAATCATAGAATCACTCGGGTTGGAAAAGACCTTCAAGATCATCGAGTCCAACCACAACCCAACCATACTGCCCTAACTCTAACAACCCTCTGCTTAATCATGGCCCTGAAAACCACATCCAAACGTGGTTGGTTTGGATGTGGTTCTCAGGGACGAAGAACATCCAGGGATGGTGACTCAACCACCTCCCTGGGCAGCCCATTCCGGTGCTTAACAACCCTTTCTGTAAAGGAGGTTTTCCTGATATCCAACCTAAACTTACCCTGGTGCAACTTGAGGCCATTTCCCCTCGTCCCGTCAGCAGTGAGAAGAGACCAGCCCCGCTCTGCTGCAGTCACCTTTCAGGTATTGGCAGAGAGCAATCAGGTCTCCCCTCAGCCTCCTCTTCCCCAGCCTAAACAGCCCCAGTTCCTTCAGTCTCCCCTTGTAGGCCATATTCTCCAAGCCCTTCCCCAGCCTTGTTGCCCTTCTCTGGACCTGCTCCAGCACCTCCATGTCCTTTCTGTACTGAGGTGCCCAAAACTGAACACAGAACTTGAAGTGAAGCCTCACCAATGCCGAGTACAGGGGCAGGATGGCTTCCCTGGTCCTGCTTGTTCTCTTGTTCCTTCTTGGCCACCAGGGCACACTGCTGGCTCATATTCAGCCCACTGTCCATCAGTACACCAAGATCTCTTCAGGCAGCTTTCCAGCCACTCCTCCACCAAAGCACATAGGGTTGCCTGGGGTTCTTGTGACCAAAATGCAGGACCCGACACTTTGCCCTATTGAAACTCATACAGTTGACCTTGGCCCATCAATCCAGTCTATCCAGGTTCCTCTGCAGTGCCTTTCTCCCCTCCAGCAGATCAACACTCCCTCCCAACTTGGTGTCGTCTGCAAACTTACTGAGGGTGCACTCAATCCCCTCATCAAGATCCTTAAGCAAGATGTTAAATAGAAGCAGCCCCAGTACCAAGCCATGGGGGACGCTGCTCGTGACTGGCCGCCAACTGGGTTTAACTCCACTGACCACAAATCTTTGGGCCTGGCCATCCAGCCAGTGTTTCACACAGCAGAGCGTATGCCCATCCAAACCACGGGCAGCCAGCTTTTTCCTCATTATTCTTCTCTTTGGGAGAGAACTTTAGAGTTGTGGAGTTCTATCCTGCAGCTGGTCTGCTTTCCTGCTGATGGGGCCTTCCAGTCTGGACTCCAAAGCATCTGTGTTTGATTGTACCTTAACATTATCTCTAACTTCACTCAGTGACAGACGTGTCCTTTGTTCGCTTCTTATTTCAGGTCAGTCCGTTTATCAATGAGAACACAAGGCAGAAGTTCCTTATTTACAGTGGGAATAACTACCAGGGTCCAGGAGGGCTGGTAGACTATGTAGACAAAGAGGTGATCCCAGACTTCCTAGGAGGAGACTGCATGGTGAGTTTTTCCTCCGTGTTGCATAGGTGAAATCTGCAATGGTTGAGCTCCCTCAAATCTCCTCCTGTGCACCCAGGTGCAGGTGCTCAGACTCAACGTTTTTCCATTGGCTTCGTATGTACCCTCATGTTTGTTTGTCTGGCTCTTCCAGTGCACTGTTCCAGAGGGTGGGCTCGTTCCCAAGTCACTTTATCAAACGGATGAAGAGCCAGAGAATGCAGATCACATCCGGCTATGGACAGAAACTATCTATCATTCTGCAAGTGTCCTCAGAGGAGCTCCGCACGAGGTACAAACCAGAGCTTCATGAAGCTGAAGGTGGTGCTGAGCTGATGCCGGCGATGTGTTCCTTTTGTTGAAGTTGATTAGAACAGCAGAGAGCTCCCAGGCAGTGAGCGTGATGCATTTCAGCAGCAGCATGTGTTTAGTGGGAAGCCCAAGGCTAGCTAACAGCTAGAGGTTGGTAGGTTAAGAACCGCGATGTAGAAGCGATGCTTTTCTTTCCTGTGGCCTGATTTGCTGTTGGATGCAGGCTCTCCCTCATGCTTTTGGGGGAAATGAAGCTCCTTCTGCTTTTCTTTTGATGGTACTGCTTCCAGTCTCAGTGGCTTAGCAAGGATGGGAGTGGTGGTGGTACATAAGTTGGGTCATCGGGAAAGAGAACGTCCAAAGAAGGAGGACTTCAATCTCAGAACGGTTCCTGGCTTCCTGGCAGTGAGTAACACTGACTTGGCCTGCCTGGGCTCCTTAAAAAGCCTCAGTGCCTTTTGGAGCATGCAGCCATTCTGAAGGTGCTCTTTGCTGCGTCCTGAATGCTTTGCTGCTGTTCCACTGAGGTTTCCCTGGAAATGGCAAGTGATTTATGAGCAGTTCTGATACAGGGGAGAGATGGCATAAAAACGGCTGAGCAGATGTACTGGGGCAGCAGCTGGCAATGGGAATCATTGGGTATCCTCCTTAGGAATCGAGGCTGATCCTTTACCTGACAGACTGTAGTGAAAAGTGTGTTTGCAGAGTGGGAAGGCGGAGGCTGGCTGCCATAGGAGTACCTGGCTTGTTACTGTGCGTGAGCTTGCTGTATTTCCTTTACAGATAGTTGTGGAGATTTTGGAAGGGGAGTCTGTGATCACCTGGGACTTCGACATCCTGAAGGGAGATGTGGTGTTCAGCCTCTTCCACTCAAAAAGAGCTCCGGAAACAAGTCACAAAGAAGCCACGTTACCAAGTACCTCTGGTGCCGGGGACAACGTGCAGCTGATTGATAGGACGTGGGTCCTTGGTGTGGATTACAGCCGCATGGAATCTCCCCTGGTTTGCCGGGAAGGAGAGAGCATCCAGGTGAGATGTGTTTGTGTCCTGGCCTGTGCCTTGTAGTCCTGGTGTGCTCCAAAATGGTCCCCTGCTGGAGAGGGGAAGGAACGGGTGGGATGGGAAATTGTGAGTTGCTTGGAAATAGTTGTCATGGCGATCCTCCTCTGAATTCCCCGTGGAAATGACTACTATTGCACTTTATAATGGTTTTAAACTAAAAGAGGGATGATTTAGGTTAGATATTAGGAGGAAATCCTTCACTCAGAGGGCGGTGAGGTGATGCGCTGCTGCCCAGAGCTGGGGGTGCCCATCCCTGGAGGTGCCCATGGCCACAGATGGGCTCTGGGCAGCTGAGCTGGGGCTGGGGAATGGGAGGGCCTTTCCAACCCAACCATTCTGTGATTCCAATTGAGGCACAGCCACTGCAAAGAGATTCCATAATCTGTGATAAAAAAACTGATTGAATATAATCAGGTAACCTTTTTGTTTGGTGGTGGTTGTTTAGGTTTTGGGTTGTTTTGTTTTAAACTAGCATTACAGAGGTGTGGCTCAAGCAAATAAAGTGACCGATGTATGCTCCCCCAGGTAGTTAACTCAACAGCTTAGGTCTCCCACCAAGTCACTCAGTTATGAGACTCACAGCAGTCACTCGGTGCCACTCTTACTTCCAGGGATCCCATGTGACTCGCTGGCCCGGCTTCTACATTCTCCAGTGGAAAATGCATGGTCCCCTGCCCTGCTCTGGCACCAGCCTCCCTCGGGTGGACGATGTTCTCGCCTCTCTGCAAGTTTCCAGTCACAAGTGCAAGCTTATATACTACTATGAGGTGCTTGCATCCAAGGACTTCAGGTAGGAGATTCACTGTGCAACTTGCAATGAAAAAGCTACACGGGAGAACCAAGTGTGGCTTTAAACATCCGGATACCGGTGATCTCTAGAAGGTGTGTGTTTCATTGCTAATAAGTTAGGTGGACCCAAACTTGGTATTTTGTGGCAATGATCTCCCTTGGCGCGGCAGGCAATAGGGTTTCCTCTTTGTAGTAAATACCCCTTGGATGGGGATGCCCACCAGTGGGGTTTGTGCTTCTTGATTACGGCTGACAGAAGTGTCGGAGCTGTTTGGGAGACAACCTTTTTGATATCAGTGGGGGACGTTTTGAGAAGTAATTGAATGAATGCCAGCTGGGCTATTTCATTCATTCTTCATCTGGCATTTGAGGATGACCTTTGTTAATGTCTTTGAGAGGGCCTTCCCGACAGCGTGTACATCTACCTCTGCGGGAGCTGTTTTGGCCTCCTTTAACACAAAGCATCCTTTTCCAAATCATCCAGTAGCCTGTAGACTTTGCAAGGACTGCAGTAGGAGCTGGAAGGAATTGTTAGGTAGACTGGGCTTGCAGATAGGTGGGTGCTCACCTTGACAATGTGGACTGGCCGGATCCCATTGGCTCAGAGCAGCAGCAAGGTCCTGACTCCACTTATTCAAACCCATTCCTCTACCTGTATAAAATGTGCCAGAAACAGCAGGCAGCCACAGCGGTGGGGACTCCAGGCTGGGTTGGCAGGGGCTGAAGGCAGTAGCTGGGGACACCGGGGCTGGGACTCTTGGCCTGGTGGGCTGGAGCTCTAAGGCTGGCTGCAGCACCTGAGCTCACTGAGCTGTGCACTCCCAGGCAAACTGCAAGAGGGAAGTTGTAATACTTGCTACCAGCAAAACGTCAGGGACAATTCAACTTTTCGTGATGATACTGAGAAACCCTGAGGTTGTTAATGATGGGACAAGGGGGAATGGTTTTAAACTGTGACAGGGGAGGTTTAGGTTGGATATCAGGAGGAAGTTTTTCACCCAGAGGGTGGTGACGCACTGGAACAGGTTGCCCAAGGAGGCTGTGGATGCCCCATCCCTGCAGGCATTCAAGGCCAGGCTGGATGTGGCTCTGGGCAGCCTGGTCTGCTGGTTGGCGACCCTGCACATAGCAGGGGGTTGGAACTGGATGAGCATTGTGGGCCTTTGCAACCCAGGCCGTGCTATGATTCTACGAATACAGTGGGACAAAAACTAAGATACTTCTCTAAGCATTACGGAAAGCTGATCTCAGTTAGATGAAGATATCCATGAAATAGCAGCCTGCCTTAACAAGCACATCTATTTCGTCCCGTTACAGGGGATCCATGTCAAGCCTGGAATCTTGCAACAGCGGATTTTCCCAGCTGAGCGGAGCCACAACATCTTCCAGCCACTCCCAGAGCAGCTCCCATCTCTCCAGATAGCAGGGCTGAGGCTGCACCACAAGGAAACATTGCTCAGGGCTTCCTGGCCGCCCCAGAGCTGCTCTGCGCACCAAACCAAAGAGCCTGCAGGGGCTGAGCCGTGGGGCAGGCGCTGTGTGAGCACAGCAGCCACCGCACAGCGAGAGGCTTCTGTTCCCAGCAGGGACTCAGTGCTGGAACGGCAGGTGTAGTTTTCTATCTGATGCCTACTTCTCAGTAGAATATTTCTTAAATCGTGTGTTTGGACGAATGTCAGTTTGCATGAATTTGTGTATTACTCGACTCTCAAGGGCTCCTTCTGATCAGTCCTTTTTTCCCTCGCGCAGTAGAGGAGACTGATGTTGCCTTATCTGATTGGTCTGTAGGACTAGATGATTCACCTGTAGCAAAATTAATCTCGTTTTCTGAGTGCCCAGGGTACCAATGGCTCGTCGGAAGGTAAAGCGGGCATTTCAGGTGCGGGGACTTGAAGCAAACTGTACATACTTTAATACGGATAGGATATTTTAGAGATGAGATCCAGGTCAAACCTAAAAGCTCCTCCTATCTGACGGGATGCTATTAGGAAACACGTTGGATTTTTTTTTAACCCACTGAGACACAAAAATCAGAACTGTTCTCTAGAAAGCAGGGGCAGAGACCCTGCCGCCATGAGCAGCATCTTTCCTGAAGATACCTTTCCTTCTTCCTCAGGTTTACAAGCAATAATAGGTGGATCTGACCCATCTCCATCAGAGTAGATGGGAACCGAATCAAGTGATAAAGGGCTACGAAAAGCAATATTTTATTTCCTGAAGGCACAAAATGTTATGGCAGTATTATAGAAGTCTTTAAAACATGAGCCGACTTGAAAACTGTAGAGAGGGGGACGAAAAAAAGAAGCATGTATGTATTTGAGCGCTTACTGAAACGTATTTATTCAAATAACGGCTTATTTTAAGCTCACTTTTAACTTATTTATCATTTGAAAAACGAGTATTTATTAAATCCAATTGCCTTTTTATTTTTGAGCGGGATGAACTTTGTTTTAGAAAGGAGTCACTGCTGGCTGAATGATCGGATGCATCTCCTTCTGATCCTTGTGGCTGCTGGATGCTCTTTGTGCAATGGGTGTACGCTGAGCGCTGCGTGCCTACGAGGTTCAGTTCGAGCCCAAAGCTTCTTGGGCTCTAGAGGAACGCTTCCCAGGGCTAAGGAGTGTTGTGTGTAAGAGTTGTGAGTAGGTGGTGCTGGGCTTGGGGCAGAGTTGAAGCAGTTTGTGGTGGAGGTGTAGCTTCCTCCAGCACAGCAACTCAGGTATCCATGGCCATGTTTCTGAACATGGTGGTCTGAGCAGACCATCTTTTTCCCTCTCTCACTGAGCTTTTCTTAAGGTTGAAGAACAGGTAGAGTGACTCCTTCTGACCTTGTTTCTTTAACTGGTGATTTTTGAAGCACAAAGATGAAAAGAGCCCCAATAACTGGAACAAAAGATGACGATGTGCTTATGTGAGTTGCTTGGTGGTTTTATTGTCCTTTTCTTAAGGAACAGAGCCAAGGCAATGACTCCCCCAGCTTACATCACTGTGTGAGCGTGGACCAGGTAACCCAGGTCTGCAGGTCCTGGGATGGTTCTGACATCCTGGAGTTCCCCGGCTGGTCTGCACACTTCACCATTTCCCCCAGATGAATTCAACTTCCGTGTCTGGGATTTCAGCATGACTGAAGTCTGACACAGAAGGAAAAGCACTGCCTTTGCTCTGGAGATTCAAGAGTCCTGGAATTAAAAGTGCACGTGTGTATCCTGAATGTGAAACCCTGCGATTAGTTCAGATGCTAGAAAAGCAAATTCAAACTGATTCCTAAAGCGTGGTGAGCAAACCCAGCCCTTCCCTCTCTGTGCTGTGTTGGGATTTCAGCTTTTTATGGCTGGTTGGTCTCATCCCGCTGTGGTAACGTCCCTGTTTTCTAGGTTTCCATTAGCTTGCTCTGGTTGAGAATCTTCTCCATTATGCTGGACTCGTTGAATTTTAAAATGGGGCACGTGCTGTTCTCCTCCCACCTGTAAAAGCTTTGGGTGCCTGGCTCTTGCCAGGGGAGAGGTCCCTGATGAGCTGGGCAGAGGTGGAGGGCTGCTCCTGCGTTGCTCCGTCCTGAGCTGAGACCTCAGCTCAGTTGAGACCAAGTTCTGGATTCTGTTCCCAGTGGCTCCTTGCAGATCTTACAAGCCAGGACCTTGGAAGGGAGCTGGTGATGCAGCAGGGCCTCGCAGCTGTTGTTCAGGGCTTCACAGGCAACCAGCTGGGGGTTTAATGAACTCCTCAGTTAATGAGGGCTTTCCCCTGTTTCAAATATTCCACGTACAAAACATAATGCCTACCTCAAAGAGCTGCTGCCACGTTTGATGTGTTTGAAGGGAAATGGTGCTGTGGGTGATTTGGCACACAGCACTGTGCTGTTGTTTACAACTATGGCCATACGTGCAACCTTTGTTCCTAGCAATCCCTGCAGGTCCACCTCGTCCTGCTGCTCCCTGCTTCTGCCTCAGGGGGACTGAGCGTGGACACAGAGCACCACAGAAGGCTCACGCTGAGGGTGGATGTCACATCAGAGCAGCAATACGGTGACTGAGCCACTTGGGTGAAATGTTTTGGGTTAGAAAAGGGCTTTTTTAATGGCTGTAGATGGAATAGATTGGCCTTATGAAAGGTCTGAGGGAGACTCTAGCCCAGGGAGATGCAGAAGCAGCACTCTGGACTTCGTACCACTTTGCACATGCCAAGGGTGAAGCTGAATGCTGGCACACAGTGCACTCTTGGGCACTCAGTGCAGGTCCATGTTGCTCCTGGGCTCCATGCACCCTTCTGTTGTGGGGAAGAGTAACCCTGGTTGCCCCATCAGTACATGAGGCCATAGGTGTCTGCTGCAGAGTTTCAGACACAGCCTTGTTCACCTCATTGTAAGGTTGGCCAGTGTGTTTTTTCAATAATCAGAGGCAGGGGTGCAAAATATCACAGCTTTAATACGAATTCACAACCCCTGATTTAACTAAATAGCTGAAATGCTGTTGACTTTTCCATTCTTTGGTCAGCTCTTTGTTGTATCAGCTCTGGGCAGCAGCGCTTCTTTATTCCCTGAAGTGCTCCCACTGGGAGCCAACTCAAGCAAGAAGCCGAGCTATTCGATCCGAAGGCCTAACCCTGACACGTGTCTGTCAGGCTCCTGCATGCTGTTGGCTTCAACGTTTCCCTAGCTTGTTTGTAATGGCGATTCTTACGAGTAATTATTTCTCTTCTGAAAGGCTAAATTGGTGTTGTGTGACACGTGTTGGCTTTCAATGACATCAACATCCACTTCCAAGCTATCAGCAACACATAAATTGAACGGGCATTATTATTGTTGTTATTAGCAAGTAGTGTTACTTTCTGTCCCTCGCAGCTGTCTGGTTATCTACATTGGGGTCCCGATTTCTCTCAGCCAAAAAAAAAAAGAAGGAAGGCAAATAAAAGAACCAAGGAGCTACTCTTGAAGAGCACACCTGCAAAAGGCCGGGTGCTCCACACCACGTTACTTGACAACAAATCTGATGCTAAAAACGCACTCAGTTGCAGTATTTGTAAGATTAAAAAAAAATACAGTGTTTGTAAAAGCTGGACATTTCTGTATGTTGGGAATAAAAAAAAAGAAACCTCTCTGAAGTACGTCTGACCGTTTGGTGAAACTCAATTCTTCACATCTGTGGCAAATCCTGAACGTTTCAGCACGTGCTGCTCTGTTTGGGTATCCACAGAAGGTGACATCGTTTTGCTTGTATCCAGTTGCTTTTACCACCTAAAGAACTGAAATGCCTCCATCTTTTCCTGCAGGACCAGCACTTGCTGTTTATTTCTACACCATGACGTAGTTTGGTACGGGCAGCCCCGCAGCTTTGACCGTTCTTTAACGTGGGAAGGGCTCATTGGGTCTAAATGGTCCACTGAGAGCAGATGGGGAAGGACGGTTCCTCCTCCTCATTAACCAGTCCACTTTCAGGCAGTTATTACTAATTGACTTTATTCAAGTTTCAAATTGCCACCGTAAGTAATAGAAAAATAGAATCTTCGGTTTACAAGTTGATTTGATGCCAACAGCGGCACAAAAGTTAACATTTCCTTTGCTTGAAGAGATTAAATATAGAGTGCATAAAAATGTTCAGGCTCAGACTTTCAGGCTTTAAACCAAAAAAGATGTGCAGCATTGAAGTAGCATGTTAAAGGCTAGTTGCTCCTCATGGGGAAGCAAACTTGGGTACTTTTTTTACACTGTGCCAGAACGTGTTCCATAAAACATCCAGTTTCCAGCTGAGATGTTCAGGATGTTGGGCTGCCTGAAATAGTGAGCACAGCCCCAGCGCTCTGATGGCTGCCACCCCTGTAAGGGAAAGGCAGTTCCAGCAGCAGGAAACAAGAAGGGCCGCAGGGAAACTGTGCAGCTGAGGGAGGGCAGCCTGCTGCTGGGAAGGCTGAGCAGGCTGTGGTGTGGTGAGCCCAGCCTGGGGCTCAGTCAGGTCCCGCTGCCTCCTCCATTCATTCCCCAACTGGGAGGGCTCAGTGCTGCAGTACCTCTGGCTGAGCTGCTCAGAGCTCACTGCTCCTGGGAGGTAGGAAAGAACACAGGGCTGAGATGTGTGCACCAGTCAGGCTTTTCCTGTTGCTGCGCTGTAAGAATTTACCAAAATGACAGTGCTCATGAAGCACCTGTTAGACCAGTCCTGGGACTAAGGATGTTGACTGCAGTCAACATAAGGTTTGGAGGGGCGGGCAGGGAAGAAGGCACAAGAAAGCCACAACCCTGTGTGTCAGCCTCTGAGCCTACTGCTGTGGCAAGGAGGAAGAATGTTGCGGCTTCATTGTGTTGCAGCTGTTTTAGCATCTTAAAATCTTACAAGGGAACCATAAACCAGATAATTCTTAAAGCAGCTTCCTTATGCCTATCTTTATGCAAGAGGCAACATGCAGTTTATCTTACCTCTTCAACATACTTATCGACTGTACCACTGTGTGTGTTACAAAGGACCTTTCTGAAGTACCCACGGCTCCTATTCTGCTGCAGCTGTGGGACTCTCCTGTGTGTGTGGAAGCTGGCCCCATGGCTTGCATCCTCTCAAGGCAGCTCTCATCTGCTCCAGTCAGAGCAGGTGGGGTGGTGAGGGAAGCCAGCCGTGTCCTCAGAAGGGCTGGGCAAGAAGCGAGGGAGTTCTTGGACTAAAATGTCTTGCTGCTGCTCTTGGGTTTGTCAGAAGTTTTACACTCTAGATCTAAAAATTCTCTGTAACAGTCAGTGCTGAATGGCAGTACAAGGTGCAGCGTGAAATACCTCTTCTCTTTTCCCAGCTGGGACTCTAAAGGAACGTCTGACTTTGGTCCTGAGCATCTTCTGCTTCACAGGCAGCCGACGTGAAGGTATGGCTGGCTTCTCCATTCATCTCCCTCAGGGGGTGATAGCGATATTCACCACCTCCGTGTTGCCTCTCTGACCTGCCCTTGAGAAAAAGGCCCACGTTTCCCATGGCACTAATTGTGAGAAGCAGAGCCAAGACAAAGGTCGCGGAGATCCAGGTTCCTCTATCAGACAAAAGAAAAATCCACATGAGCAACATCTCCTGACCTGCTCTCACATGTTTCAGCGTGCAAATGTTTTCTCAAGGTTTGTACTCCCTTCTGTCATCACAAGCTTTGGTTCTGCTCTCAAGTAGGTGAGAAAAGGCTCTATGAAAGCCTCTGAAAGGCTTCTCTGGCAGCCACAGCTAGTGGATATTTTCTGCTCTACACACAGCAGGTGACCAATTGTGCCTGCAGAGAGGCTGCAGCTTCACTAATAGCACAGAAGCTGTGCACTGGTGTTGGGACTGTCCCTGTCCTTTTGTTTTATACACAGTACATCAATGGAAGAGGAAAAGCAGATGGTATTTAAGTGTAAGCTGCTGCATGCTACGCTCGGTGTATAAATAGTCACCAAAGGTGGCTTCAGCTCAGCACTTGTCTTACAATTGGGTTTTAGCACTTTGCTCCATCACTCCGTGCATGCATACTTGTCTGATTAGTATTGTACACTTACTCTGACAGAGAGAATTTTTCTTTGCTCTTTTCCTTATCTGGGGATGCCAAACACCTCCAAGCTGGGAAAAAAATATACAATAGAGGGAAGGAAGCAAGAGGTTAAAATTCCATGTAGCAAAGGTAAGCTTAATGAAGGTAACAGAAAGCCACGCCTCGTAACTAAACAAACAGAACATTATGTGCCAAAGCTGCTCTTCCAAATGCTAAAAAAACACCCAAAAAAACAAAACCAAACACCAAAAAAACCCCCATCCCACACCACTGTACTCAGCAATACCTTTGTTGAGCTGGTCCTGTATTCCCAGTTCGTAGGTGATGTTACAGCTGCCTGTCTGTGGGTTGCAGGGACACGAGTGTTCACACGCACAGATCTGCTGGCAGTTGGGCCCATACCACCCCATGGGACATGCTAGGGGATGGATTACAAAGAAGTCAGCCATTGTCAAACCTCCACGTGCTCTGAATTCATCCAGTCTACCACCCTGCAGTTCCCCCTGATCCCCAACCCATCCCCCATGCCTGTTTTGTCAACTGCACCAGCAGTATCAGGTGACAGGGATGTGTTCAGGGCATTAGGACAAGCTCAACCTTCGCATGCAGCTCAGGTGTTCAGGTGCTTCTGGCCCCACAGCAGCCTCCTGGCATTGCTGCTTTCAATGCATTTTTCTCCCTGCCACCTCTGAGCTACCATCCTACTCTTTGGCTTGTAAGCAAAGGCTGGGAGGGCTGGGATGGTGTAATAGTCAATAAAAGGATTGACTAAAGGGAAGGAGGTACTTGTGTTTGAAGACAAGCATCCAGACCTCTTTAGCTGTGCTGAATGATCAAGATTCCCAATTCCAAAGCTTCCAGGAGCGTGACAAAGCTGTCTGCCTCCCCCTGCATTCTCCAGCAGCCTGAAAGCACTGAACTTCAAGTTAACTGCCATTATTTTGTTTACTTCAAAGAGGTTTTTGTAAAATAGGGATCAGGCTGAGTGTTCCTATGCTGGGAACAAAGCATCACTAAGGTAACTGTGCACAGCAGAAGTTCACACCCACACCGTAATTAACTTGTCCTGTGGCAGAGCAGGCTGTTCAGTCAGCCTTGAGTATTTCAGGGAAGCTGCAGTTACACAACTGAATGAGTTGCCAGCTCTGTTCCTGCTGTATGTGTATAACTGGAGTTCCAAGGCTGGAAGCCAGAAGGGCCCTCTGGAGTCTTTGCAGCTGCTGACTTGGCTCACCTGAAGGCTGAGCTCCAGGCAGAGCCTTGCCACAGCACCTCCAAGGAAGGGCATACATGTTCTACACTCAGAAGCTCTGGAAAAGCAACACAGCTTTTCTGGGCAGAGACTCAACAGGGATCCGTAGCCTTCTAATGATAAAGAGAACTCCCTCTTCATCTCTGCTCTGTCCATTTCATTTTAGCCAGTTCAGGTAGGACAGGAAGGCCCTTAAGCTGGAATCCAGCAGCTTATACTCCAGCTGTGAAGCTGACCTCACACTTGATTTGCCAAAGTGAGGTGGCTCAAATAAGACAAGAAAGCCTCTCCCCAGCCCTTACCATGCTCACAGCTGGTGCCGTAGTACCCAGCTGGGCAGGAGCAGACTCCATGCACAGGGTCACACGAGCCTCCATTCTGGCACTGGCATTTCTGGCTGCAAGCATTCCCGTAGAAACCGCTCACACAAGCTGCAGGAGGTGAGCACAAATCTCATCAGGCCTCATCGCAGTCATAAGCAGTCTCACCCCATGCTTATAGCCCAGAGCATTCCCCAGCCTGGGATGTAGATGGCTGCTCAGGAAAGCAGCTGAGTCTGGGTCTCAAACAAGGAGCAGCAGGTCTCAGCCAGGGAGCAGGTGAAAGGAAAAGGGTGGTTTGCATAGGGCTTAAATTAAAATGCTTCATACCAACCCTAGTGTAATTTCTCAGGCTGCAGTTAAACTCACACTGACAAAGGAGAGCACACTGCAGCCTCCCCCTCTGCTGCTCCCTCTTGGAAAAGGCTCTTAGAGGAACCTCCCCACCACTGCAGGCAGCCAGCCCACGATGAAGGGGTTCAGACTATCCCCTTGTTGTCTACGAAAAATCAGAGTGGAGTAGAAATCAGCATTACCTTCACTGCAGTTGCTGCCAACCCAGCCAGCATCACACAGGCATCCAGCTGTGTAAAAACAAACAGGCATTAACAACAGCGACACAGGCTTAGAAATTGCAGGAACTCAAAATCACGAGCCTTGAGATCAGGCTGCCTCTGCCAGGGAACCAACAGAAGTGGAGTCCTGAACTCACACACAAACTGTGCCCCTGGGTGGGCACAAACATCCACCCAGGACAGCTGCCAAACAGGGTAGCTCCCACCACACCTCCCACTGCTTGGATTTTGAGAGATTAACTCAGGGTCAGCTATCGGTACCCGCTGAGCTGTGCGCAGCAGGGACTCACAGGCGGTGCAGGTGCCATGCAGGCTGCAGTTGGAAGGGCCACAGTCCAACGTGTCACAGGCTGGGCCTCTCCAGAAGCCCCCAGCACAGTGGCACTGCCCCTGCACGCAGTCCCCGTGGCCGCTGCAGTCTGGAGGCTCGCAGGCAGGCTCGTGGACACACACAATGGTTGAGATGCTCCGAGGGCATCGCCACATGTTGTCAAAGGAGCTGGGGATAGAAGATGGGTCCTGTGAGGCGTGTGAGCCCTTTGCTGCTCCCAGCCCTACGTGAAACAGGTTGATACAACCACAGATGCTCATCCTGATTCTCACTGGCAAAGGAGAACTTCAATATTACAAAATTAGATTTGAGTCAGTGTTTTAACTAAGTCTTAACTCCTACTGGAGTCATTTCAAATACAGCATTAAAAGTAACATGCAGGCAAAGTGTCTCTTTAAGCAGTCTTAGCTTTCCTAACTTAGGTGTTCAACATGCCTTTCTTTGAATGGCATTTGCTTTGATGAAGTGACCTCACCGCAGTAACAGCAACACTTGGCTTTCAATGGCCAGACTGCAAATAGGACTTCCTATCATTTCTTGTTTACAATCAGAAACAGCCAAAAACCTGAATCTAACATACGTTGTTCTTTAGGTACCCTGACATGAGGCAGGACAGGGTCTCCAAGTCAGTGCTTCTCTTCCGTAACAACAATCTGTTTGCAGATCTCTGCTCATCAGGGTGAACACACAACTCTGAACCTCCCAGTGGAAGAGCTGCTTTCATACCCCATTCCCACATGTCCCTGGTGACTAAGTGGAAAAAGTAGGTAGTCACTAAATCCCTTTAGACTCACTCCCTCTGAAAACCTGACACTTGCCTTTACACCGTGAACTCTCAGCAATGGCAACGGAATCCCCTGCAGACCAGCAGGGTGGCACTGAGCCCTGCACACTAACAGGAGCTGTGCAGTGACCGTGCAGCAGCACCTACCAGTGCTCCGAAGGGTAGCTTGCAAGGGTCCCATTCAGGACCAGCGTTGCCGACCCTCCACCATCCAGGTTGATTGCATTGATGATTCCCTGCTGTTTCAGAAACTCGGCCATTTCCCAGAGGTTGATCCTGCAAAAGCAAATGGTTCTTCACTGGTCATTCATGCTATTGAATGATGCTGCTGTGCTAGAAACTTGGTTGCTCTCCACAGCAGAAGGGGAGCAGCTCTCCCATCCCAGATACGCTGACCCGCTTCCTGAAGGCTGCCATAGCATCCTGTGGCTCTGCCTTTCTATTACCACAAACTGTCAAGCAGTGCCTTCAGTTGAGCTCTGCACATCTCTGCCTTATAACTCGTTACTGGAAGTTGCAGACTCCCTCCAGCTCTGGTGACAGAATTTAAAGACTGGATTTGCACCTTCCCTGGGGAATTACCACAACCCTGGACTTACCCTCTAGATTCGGTCTGTCCATCCACATGAACCAAGACCAGCTGCCCCTGACTATCATGTCCAACTGCAGTCCTGGCTGATATCACGTTGATGAACTTCTCAAAGGTTCCTGTGCAGGAGAGGAAATAATTCACACAGCAGCTGGGTGACAGAACCGGCTGTTTAGACACAACTGCCTGCAAAACAGCTCCCAGCAAGGAGCTCACTAAACTGAGACACAATGAGAACAGAGCCCAGGTTCCTCTTCTTCATCCAAGACACCTAGGAATCACATTTGCAGAAGCACTCCTGTCAAGTTTCTATCCGGCATCGAATAAAGGAAGGGGATTCAGAAGCCCTCAGTTTTAAACTCCTACAGGAGGTATCACCTGCTTTGTTCCTCCAGACAAACATTAACAGCAACCATGTTGTGCAACCACTTGTACAGTTCTTAGCAAATTCTCTTCAACACTGAGCAGAGGAGTGCAGCCTCACCATGCAGACAGCCTATTTCCAGTACTGCACTTGCTGCAGACTTAAAGTAAAGCAGCACAGAAGAAATCTGGATCTCTTAAGTGAGTAGCAGCTAGACAACAATTTCCAAAGCTCCCCTCACCTTCCAACAGCCTTGTTAGAAGCACAGTCTTACCCACAGTGAAGCTTTACAATATTTACCTGTGGTTTGAGTTTCATCACACTCTGCAATTTGACTCTGATTGATGTACACTTCTCCATCCCTCAGGAGCCAAACCACCCCGCTCACAAGCTGCACAAAGGGGTTTGCTTGATCCAAGACATCCTCCTCAGACAGGTAACTGGGAAAGAGAGAGCAGGACGGGTTATCCATAGTCACAGCAGTGTCATGTAAAAGCTTCTTCTGCTGCCAGCAGGCTCCAGAGGCAGGGAGATGGGCAAGAGGCAGGTGAACGAATGCTAGCTACATCCAAAACTAGAGGCCAAGCAGTGCAAAGCATCCCTTCAGCACCCAGAGTGGACCCTCTTCTCAGCTGTTATATACAAAGCTACTGTTAGTGACTGTCCCGTGCATGAAACAACTCCTGCCAACAATGTGGCCTGTGGACCTGAGCCAGGATAAGGGCAGAAAGCATCTGGCAGATCATGAGGGCAGAGCCACTCAGGGATCTGGGGAAGTATCTTTAACACCTCGGCATCTGCCAGCTTCCACTCTGCGGAGCAGTGGCACCAAACAGCCTTTGAGAGGGTTTTCAGCAACAGCAGCCAGTCTGCCTGCAGCTGCTCTGAGAGATGCTACCTGCTCCCTCCATCTGGGACAGCTGCCTCTCCTCCTCCAGACAGCAAAACCTTCCCCTAGCAGGCAGCAGGAAGGACTGTTCAGGTACCATTTCCAAGATTAGGCACTGTGTGTCACGGTGGGATGCTTCCCAAGGGATATTCTCTCAAAAATGAAGGTGCTGAGCAACATCTGGTTCATCAAAACCTGCTGCTAGTTGGCGTCTCCAACACACAGAAGACAGCAGCAAAGGTTGGACCTGAACAGCTGTACTCTCACTGCAAGACCTGCCAGTGTTTCTTGGTTTAATGCCAGTTCCTTTACATGCTCCAAACACATCTTGTGGGAGCTGGATGCTTACCTGATCATTTTTTAGTGTGTGTGATTGTAGCTGAAGAAAGCATCCTTGTTTGAAGAAAAGCATAACTGAAAATACCTGAATGGAAAACATGCAGAAAGAAATCCCTTTTAATGATGGGAAGTGAACCCAGAATGACCACAGCTGAAAACTGATCAAATTGCACATCACCTTGCAGCAAACCCTGCCGGGTCTGAGGGCACGTGGGAGTAGGCCAGTGGTGCAGTGAATGCAGCCAACAGAAGCAGCAGCTTGCAAACCAGTTTCCAGACTGCTTCTCAGTATTTTGGGAACCACCAGAGGACCCTTAGGAACTCTTCTGGGACCTTTAGTGTACCTGCTGCTGCTGGGGAAGGATATCTGCCAGGGGTTGTGCTTATAGCAAGTGCTAAAGTCCTTCTGTCAGCAATTTGTGATCCAAGGGAGCTTTTGGCTCCTAATCAGGGTGTCACACACCCTTTCAGCTGGTGCCAGAAGAGACCTACACAGCTGCCAGGCAGAGACCACAGCTCTCAGGGGCCAACAGATGCTGTAGCTTGTGCAGAGAGCAGCTGGAAACTATGCAGTGAGATAAGGTGACACCACAGGGTGTAGCCTCCAGCACAGCAGATACCCAGGTGCAGTCTGAACTGCAGAGGGAGAATGCAACACTCCAGTCTCAGGCTGTAGGCTTTCACTGAAGCTGTGTGCTGGTTGAAAAGCTTTGCTGGCAGGACAAGTTGCTACAGGAGGATATCAGTGCCCTGCACAGCAGCTGGGATGATGAAAATGAGAAGGACGGATAATAACCTGCAGAAAGAGAAGCCTCAATCATAGAGCACCCACAAGCAGCACCCAAAATCTGCTCACTGTGATGACGAAAGCCGGAAGGCTCTCAGCTCTGGCAGTAGGAGGGAGCACATCCTGCACCCCCAGATATGTGCCTACAAAGCAAGGTAAATGCTCTACAGCAGACAAGGGGCTGGGATTCCTGTGAAACCAAGTGCCCGCTACGCATGACCCACAGCAGCACCAGAGGTAAGTGAGTGACAGTGGAAGGCTGTCAGCCTTTCTAGAGAGGTCTGTGATGGGCTTAGACTTTGGATACTGTAGGGAGACTGCTGAGGCTTCTCCAGCCCTCAGACCACTGCTGCCTACTGCTCTGCTGTGTGGGCACCAGCAGCACTGCTGGGGAGGCTGCGAGTGCGTCAAGAGCATGGCTCAGAGGCTGCAGTGGGATAGTGGTCAAGTGATTTAAAAGTATGTATAATGATCACAAAAATCCTGGGGTGTGTCAGCTTTGTGGGAGACCACCTAGCACCCAAATTTGCGCAGCTCTGTGGGAACTGCTCTCTACAACTATCTGAAAGCAGGTTGTAGTGAGGTGGGGTTTGGGCTCTTCTGCCATGTAAGCAGCGATAGGATGAGAGGTAATGGCCTCGAGTTGCACAAGGGGAGGTTCAGGTTGGTCATTAGGAAAAATTTCTCTGCAAGAGAGGTCAGGTGATAGAACGGGCTGCCCAGGGAGGTGGTTGAGTCACTGTCCCCGGAAGTGTTCAACAACATTTGTGTAGCTGTTGTACCAAGGGACACTGTTTAGTGGGGAAATACGGTGGTAGGTAGACAGTTGGACTGGAGGATCTTGGAGGTCTTTTCACATCCTGGTGATTCTACGATTCTGTTACTCAGTCTGGAGAAGAGGAGGTTCAGGGGAGACCTTATCAGTATCTACAACTCCTAAAAGGAGGCTGTGGAAAGGTGGGGGTTGGCCTCTGCTCCCAGGTAACAGTGAGAAGATGAGAGAGAATGGTCTCAAGTTGCATCAGAGGAGGTTCAGGTAGGTTAGTAGGGAAAACTTTTTCACAGGAGGTGAGGTATTGGCACAGGCTGCCCGAGGAGGTGGTGGAATCACCATCTCTGAAGGTGTTCAAGAACTGTGGAGATGCGGCACTGCAGGACGTGGTCAGTGGGCACTGTGGGGTGGCTTGGGGTTGGACTTCACGATCTCAAAGGTCTTTTCAAACCTTAAAAATTCCACAAATGAACACATCGCCTGTGTGTGAGATGGGCCTACTGCACAGCAGGTAACGAATCCACCTTCAGGCAAGTAGGCGGCTACACCTGAGCAGTGCTGTCTGCCTGCATGACCCCCAGCAGCCTGTGGGGAGACTCCTGCAACCTCACCCCCCATCCTTACCCAAACACCATGGTGCCATCCCTGCGGATGCCGAACTGGGCGTTCTGCAGGCCGCGGGCGTTTTGCACCAGCCTGCCGTCGCTCACCACGTTCCCCAGGCACTCCCCGCTGCTCATGTCGAAGTAACCGCCGTTCTGGGCCACCAGGCACCGGCCCAGCCGCGCCGTCTCCTCCACGGGGACCCTGCGCTGCTCCCCGCAGCCCCCGGCACCGCCGGGCTCCAGCACCGAGAAGGTCCTCAGCGGGTTTCTCACGAAGGTGAAGTGGCCGTACACCGCCCGGCGCTGCTCCTCGGCCGAGGGGATGTAGGAAACGAAGGTTCGGGTGGTGGCCGCGGGCAGCCCCGTGCTGTTGTCGCCGGGCCAGGCTTCGTGCGTCACGTTGCCGTGCCGGACGGGCTGGCAGGACCTGACGTGGCGGTGGCCGTGCCGCGGCCCGTGCTGCCCGGGCGGGTAGGGCCGCAGCAGCCGCTGGCCGGAGGCGGCCCTGTAAGACAGCACCGCGGGGTCACAGAGCGCTCTCATCGCCGGGGCGAGGCCTCCGCTTCCCCCTTCTACCGGCGAGACCCCCGACCGAGGGAGGCCGGGCCCACAGGAGCCACTCACCCGGCGCCGCCCTCCGCCCGCAGCCAGCCCAGCGCCGCCAGAGCCGCCGCCACCGCCAGCACCCACCGCCGCCGGCCCGCAGCCCCTGCCGACATGGAGGCCGCCATCTTGGCGGGCGCACCCGCACTGGCGCCCCCTGGCGGCGGGAGGCCGCGCAGCCCTCCGTGCGTGAACGGCGCGGCGGCGGCGCAGCTGAGCTCCGCTCGGGACGCGGGCGGACGCCGTCTGCCGGTGGCCGCGTTAAAGAGCGGTGGGATGCGGTGCTGCTGAGTCTTAACCCCGAGCAGCGGCGGAGTCCCACGCTGCTAGAGAATCTTGGTAAGCACGAGAAAACTCGTGGTGTGAGATTGGGGGCGGTTTAGTCGGTAAAGCGAGGCTTGCACGCGCACACACGCAAAGCAAATTAAGGGAATGGTTCCGCTGTCTCCCATCCGCAGGGAGACGTTCATCCCGCGTTCATCCCAATGGAGATGTTCATCCCGCGTAATGCGGGCAGACAAACGCTCGAGGAGCGGCAGGCAGCGTTCCCTTGGACAGTTGCAACGCGCCGCTGTCAGCAGCAGCGGTAGTAGAGGAACCCTCCGAGCGATCCTGCCGCTACAGCTGTGCGATGGGAGGAGCATCCGTCTGTGGAGGAAATAACGGCACGAGGTGATCCGGCTTGCCTAGGTGAGGATCTGCACTCCTTTAAAAACCACGTGCGTTGGGCAGGCTGCAGTAAAGGTTGGTCCGGCAGATCAAATGGTACAACTGAACGGTGGTGCGGGAGGCAGAGATCTGTCTCCAAATTGTCACTTAATAGTAAGATTCCTCCCTGTCGAGAAAACTAGTTCCCCAAGAAAGACTGGGAGCTGTTAGAGAGGGTCCAGTGGAGGACACAAAGGTATCAGAGGGCTGGAGCACCTCCCCTGCAAAGACAGGCTGAGGGAGCTGGGCTTATTCAACCTGGAGAAGAGAAGGCTGCGGGGTTCTTCATTGCAGCCTTCCAGGACCTAAAGGGAGCCTACAAACAGGAGGGGAGTCAACTCTTTGAAAGGGTAGATAACAGCAGGATGAGGGGAAATGGTTTGAAGTTGAAGCAGGGAAGATTTAGGTTGGATGTCAGGGGGAAGTTCTTTACTCTGAGAGCGGGGAGGTGCTGGAACAGCTGCCCAGAGAGGCTGTGGATGCCCCGTTCATTCCTGGATGCGTTCAAGACCAGGTTGGATGGGGCCCTGGGCAGCCTGGGCTGGTATTAAATGGGGAGGTTGGTGCCTGCAGTAGGGGCGTTGGATCTTCATGATCCTTGAGGTCCCTTCCAACCCAATCATTCTATGAACGATTAATGCAAACACCTGTGATGCCTTCTTTCCATTAGGGAAAAAAGAAAATTGTTCGTACGTTTCTAAAAAGAGAAGTTCTAATTACCCAGGGAACAACGGTGCCAATTTATGTTATTGACTAAATTCTGCCAAGCCGCTCAGCAGCAACTGGAACAAAGCTTTCCAAAAAGCACAGCTTCATTTAAACATATGCAAAACAAACTTTCTTTTAGATACCTGCAAACATCTTTTCCCTTCTCTTCACTCTCCTGAGCAGCTTCTTTTGGTCTTCTACTCCAGAAGAGTGTTCTGATTCTTTACCTGGAGAGAGAAAAGGGTTGTGGGTTTTGGGTTGGTTTCTGGTTTTGTTTTGGTTTGGGGGTTTGGTTTTTTTTTGTCCTTATTTTTGGTTTTGTGGTTGTTTGCTGTTTAAAAAAAGAAAGAAAGAAATCATAGAATGGCCTGGGAAATATGGAAGCGGGTTGCTGCTCAGTGCTGAGGGCACTTTCATTCCCAGTAAGAGCTGTTGACACCTCTGCTTCTGATGTTTCTGTTCTCTGAAGCAGAGACAGCGGCCCATTCTTACAGCTGGCCAAACAGATTTCCAGAGAGGTGTGTTACGGATGGGCTGAGGATTTGGCATTCCGTATGAGGAGATGTTCTTTGTGCTGAAGCCAGTGTAGCATTTGTGAAAGATTTTGTCCATGAACAACACTAATATTTGGTCCTATTCCAGTGGAGACAGGGAAGCACCCTTTGAGTTTTCAGTAATACCTTTGAGAAATGCTGCAGTGTAGCCCTTCGATTGGCCGTGCACATCCTGCACATTCAGACAAGGTGCCACGACTCCTGCACGGTGTGGTTTACTCACTGGGTTCTCCGAAGCATCCTTCCTTAGGCATCTGCCAAGTGAGAATCTTCTCCAGCCATCTGAGTTTGTAGAAGTCAGAGAAACCAGACGTGCCACAGAGCATAACTAGGGGAAACAAGATGCAAAAAAAAAGCAGCTTTTGAAATTGTTCTTATTGCTTTATATGCTCCCCAGCAAGAAACGTGCTCATAAAGCTTACCCCAAATCATGCCACATTAATGCCAAAAATCATTGTTAGCAGCAGATTTAGGCAAATCAGTTCCAGATTTGGAGATGATGTCCCTTACACTATAGTCATTGTACCTATACTAGACCACAACTTTACTTAACTGAGCATCTGACATTTTAGATTAGGACTTAGCTCGTAAAATTCAAGATAGACACACGAGGTTGAAGTTTTAAACACTGTATAGCTGATCAATGCAGCAAACTTTGTTAGGTAATTCAGTACTACTGAAGAAATAGCTTAGCTTCCATTATTTTAATGCTGGTGGTAGGTGGACAATTGGACTGGATGATCTTGGAGGTCTTTTCCAACCTTGGTGATTCTATGATTCCACAAGAGCACTGACCATATTCTTGGTTGGCTGAAAACAGGGTACGTACTGTTTTCCATGAAAAGGTCTCGAGAAGAAATGTCGAATCCATTGTTTTCAATCTCCAAGTTTATTTTCATCATGCTAGCACAGAAAATATTCTTGTAATCCTGGGTCCTTAGGAACAGAGGATCAGAGCATCCTTTCTGGGTACAGGAAAAAAACTTAAGTTCTTGTTTGTTTGGTATTTTCCCCCCCCTCCAATCTGGAATAGGGAAGAAGGGATCCAAGAGCTATGAACTGCAACTGATAATCTTATGTGGGACTTAAATATTTTGTGAGAAGTCAAATCTTGTTATTTCATATCAGGATGCATTTTCACAGACCATAGACTCCCCACAATATAACAGGCTCTTTATCTAAACTGGGTTTGGAAACAGTGTTTGGAGAAACCTGTCTCAGCCTCTCCTCCTTCAGTTCTCTCTTTTCAATGCAGCCCTTGCTTCCTCTTTTTCTTCTTTTTACATTTTTTTCCCCTTTACTTCTAAGGGGATTTTTAAGATCTCGGGTTTTCTCCCTTGATGGACACTAGGCAAAACGACAACTCCTGCTCAACTTAAGCACCTTCCTAGCATATTCGAACCCATTGTTACCCACATATGATATTAGCTGTCATAAATCTTTAATAATAAGGTTTGCCACGCACCACATCAGCAAATAGGAAGTAGAGGAGTTGATGGGACAAGCAGTAATTGGAGCAGGCTGGTTTTGTCATTGCGTTCCTACAGGCGCTTGTGACAATGCAGGACTTGCCGTTCTCTTTCCTGTTGAAGAACAGCAACATAAAGAGTTTGATACAGGGAGGCCTATTCCCCTTCCTGTACAGGAGAAAGTAACCCTCATTTTCTTCTTCTCAGCGTAAATACTAATAGACAATAGCAAATTGTCTGGTAAAACAGTGGCAGTCAGAAAGGATGTGCTGATACTACTGAAACTCACCATGTTCCTAGCAAATACGTAAAGCATGCGTCGCTCATTTTCTCTGTGAAACAGTTGGTATTCCCAAATGAAGAATAGGCCATCAGGGGATCAGTCTGGTTCCATGAATGGGGAAAGATCCAAAAATGTGGTCCTAACATTGGTGCAAATTCTGAAAGCAAATCGTAGAAGAAAGCCTTTCATTTATGGCGTAGTCAAGGGAGATCTCAGCTGCTGGCTGATTTCTTACATCTATCTATACCCAAAGATACTCTTGCATGTGTGTGGATATTGACTATCAGTGGCCTTCGGAACTAAACATCCCTGCTGAGCATTCTCGTCCTCAGTCCTTTCCCCCAGGCCACCCCAAAAATCCACAGATGGATAACTTCCAAGGACTTGGATTTGTGCTGCCGTGTTCCAGATGCTCGCTGGCCTTTCTTTTCTGAGTGATCTCAGGACAGATACCAGATTCTAAGTGAGCTGTTTCTTTTCATTAACTTTAGCATCTGTTTTGTCGTTTCGTAGGTCATTGCGTAGAGGCAGTCACTGCAATACAAATACTTCGAGCCTCAGCAAGAACTATATTTTCTTTAGCACCAAAGCTAGTAGTTATTTTTACCTTTGAAATATTCGGGGTCCTTCTGCACCAGGGAATGCGTTGCTTTTTCAAGCAGAGAAGACAACTTCTTTATCATGCTTTCAACTCGTGCGCGCTGAGCGAGTAATTCATGTTCCAAGGGCCACTTTTCTAGGGCTCCTTGCAAATAGCCTGCAGAAATACAATCCGTTTCCTATGCTACCATAAGGTAGGGTCAGCCTACCTCATAGGGGTCAGCCCACTCTTTCTTTCTTTTTTCCTCCTCCTTTTTAAAATGCTGTGTTTTGCAGCCTCCCCCTAGTGACCACTGCCACTGTTTCTTAAAATGGGTTTTAACATAGAACCAAATCAAGTAATCCAGTGTTTTAGAACATGTAATACTGAAGTCTTGTATGCTGTGGCTTGGTTAGCAGGTACCTTACTGCAGAGCATTATGCTACTGCACTTAGAAGCCAAGCTAGTACTTGATACAGTATGATGAGATATGATATGATATGATAGGAAGGAAGAAATGAAAGCTATGAAATAAGGTTAGTGTGATCCCTGTAAGAGAGCATGTTATGATTTTGCAGAGGTGGTCAGACGTTCCTGTAACCCCCTTTTTTGCTTCCTTTAAAGAATGGATGCTAATCCAGTGATGCTCCAACGATGTTCAGTCAAACTGAGAAGCTTCTGAGACAGATGGAACTGTTCAGCCCAGAGAAAAGAAGACTTGGGGTTGGAAATCCCTGCAGGGTGTGCAGTCATCTGAAGGGAGAGTGCACAGAAGATGGAGCTGGGCTCTTTTCCCTGGATCCCAGTGACAGAACAAGATGCAAAAGGTATAAACTGAAGCACGGGAGATTCTGTCTGAGCACAAGGAAACACTTTTGCATTGTGAATGTGACCAAGCCCGGGAGCAAGGTGCCCAGAGAGGTCGTGGAGTCTCTGTCCATGGAGATACTCGAAAAGTCCAGGTCATATTCCTGGGTCGCCTGCTCTAGGTAGCTGTGCTTGAGCAGAGGTTTGGGCCAGGTCACCTCCAGAGATTCCTTCCAACCTCAGCTATTGTGTGATTCTGTGCAATGGATAGCATCCATGGGGGAAAAAAAACAAAAGAGGATTTCTCAAATGCCACCAAAACCCCCCTGGATTGCCCAAGAGGTCACTGGTGCTTCTGTAGGCAAGGACTGTTTGATTAACTCAAGATGGCGGATGACCGCTGCTCTTTTTGTGTTTGCTTCTGTGAGTTTGGCAGACTGTTTGCAGCGAGTTTGCAGAGCATTCTGTTAGTCCTCCAGTTTCTGTAGCTGGCTGGCTATGCATGTTTGCACTCCAAGTTTACACGAGCAGTATCAAGTTACTACCTTTACTGTCTGGTTTATGAGGAACACCTAACCTAAAGAACAGACCTTGACCCCTTCCTGAGGTGACAAAGTAGCCACGTATTCAGATTACCACCTACTCTCAAGTTCCCTTGGTACACTGCAAGAAGCAGATGTGGCTTAGGGAGTGCTAATGTCCCTCTGCCCTCTCTGCTGCACCTGTGTTTCAGATAAGGCAGGTGCAGAAGAAGGGGAATGCTGTGAGCACCATCAAGCTCTGATCCCAAACTGCGGAAGGGCCTCTGTGATAAGGAAATGTCAGTGCTCGAGGTAGCACAGAGTGCAGTTGACTGTGTCTTTTATTAGCCCTGCAGTGTGTGTGCAGGGACAATTTTTTATCCATAACCAGTTTGGATTCTACAGGGCAATATAATGTCAGGTATTATCCAGTCATTTGAAATAGTCTTTTTACCATTCATTCCTTTCCTCCCAATCCAGAGATAACTCAAACGAGTCTTCTTAAAAACAAGAAGAACCAAGGTTTCTTTCTTCTAAGATACAACTATGATGCAAAGAACAGCTGGATCACTACTCCTGTCATTGCATTTAGGAGCTGACTCTAAAACATGACAAAAATGAATTTAGAAACTCATGTATATATATATAATACAACAAATATATATATATATATATATATATATATATGTATGTTGTGCTATTAGCAGTCAAATCTGCTTAATGTAAAGAGTAAAGCCAAGAAAGCTGGTATCTCAAAAATGCCATTCTGAGTCACAGTACCTTGCAAAACACGAAATCCCAGCACTGCATCTAGATTGATGTCCTGATACCGATTCCCCATGAAGACAGTCACTTTCTCAAGCACAGAAATGATGGAGTTCCTCACGTCAGGCTCTGTTTTCAAGAAGCTACCCTTGCAGGCAATGACCAGCAGCAAGAAGAGCGGGTACAGCATTGCTGCTGTGCTCAGAGCTTGTCTGACCTCTGAGTAAATGCCACTTGCTCCCGGCAGGCCCTGCTCTGTGGGACAGGATGCTTCCCCTTGCCAGTTTAACCACAGGTGTGCTGCTGTGGTCTCACAGAAAGCCCGGCTGCCAGCTTCAGTGCCAGGAAATGTCTGGGGACTTTAAATGTCAGCCAATGCACTCAGCACGTCAGTCCAACAGAGCAAATCCGGACCTTCCTCCTCAGCTTCAGTACAGTTCTTGTGGCTGCCGTCAGAAGGGGGACCTTCTTGCTCACAGAGGGGCGGAAGACTGTCCGTCTGCAATTCAAAGTAGAATGCTGTAAGCGTGCTCAGTGCTTTTGAGGGAAGCACTGAGAAGTCATTTCTTAGAGCACTGTTACAGCAGGGGTGTGTGGTGTGCTGAGTGCTGGGCGGGCTGCCACACCTGGGGGACGAATGGTGAGGAGGGTCTGCAGGTTGGAAGTGAAGGGCCGTGCAGAGGGAGGGCCTTGCTGTATGTTTCTGCCTGCTCTGAGTCCTGACCAGTAAATACATTAAGTGCGTTTATCCATCTCCATAGGATGGTGGCTGCAGTGGTGCGGGTGCTGGGTGGGGACATTGACAGGGCCAGGCAGGGTCCAGAGCTGTGGGCGCTGGCGGTCAGGGACTGGGGAGAATGGGGAGAGGCAATCTGTGTGCATAACCATTCCAGTACGGTGTAAAAGCTGTTGCCCAGGCAATACGTTCACTGTGGGCGATGCTGAAGGCGGATCCGGCCCCCAGGCACGGCTTCCTCGCCGCAAGCGGGCGCTCTGCCCGGCCGGGCTCCCCAAGATGGCGGCCGGCGGCGCCGCTCTGGCCGTGGCGGTGGCGCTGGTGGCGGCGGTGCTGTGGTGGCGGCGGCGGGCGGTGCGCGGCGCGGGCCGGGTGTGCGTGGCGGTGCTGGGCGACCTGGGCCGCAGCCCGCGGATGCAGTACCACGCGCTTTCGCTGGCCCGGCACGGACGCGGCGTCGCGCTGCTGGGCTACTTCCGTGAGTGCGGGCGGGCGCTGAGGGCTCCGCGCTGAGGCAGCGGCCGGGGGCGGGGTGATGTTGGGGGGCCGCGGCTCTCAGCCTCCGCCCGCTCCCACAGAGACGCGGCCGCACCGCGACGTGCTGAGCAGCGAGGAGATCCGCGTCGTGCCCCTCTCGGAGCTGCGGTGTTTGCGAGGTGCGTGTGAGGTGTGCCGTCGGGGGAGGTCCTTTCCCTATGGGCGGGCGGTGAGGTGATGCGCTGCTGCCCAGAGCTGTGCGTGCCGGTCCCTGCAGGTGCCCGTGGCCACGGATGGGCTCTGGGCAGCTGAGCTGGGGGGCACAGCCCATGGCAGGGCTGGGGAACGGGAGGCCCTTCTGACCCAACCGCTGGGGGAGCTCAGGGGCTGGTGGTGTTTGTGTGGCTGCAGGGCTCTGCTGTCTCCAAGGGCCGTTAGTGTAAAGCTCTCTGCTAGCTGCTGCTCTCTGACGTGTTTCTGTGCATGGAGCCGTGATCTTCCCACGGGACTTTCTGCCGTTTTGCAGTTGGGCCGAAGCTGTTCCAGTACGTTGTGAAAGTCATTGCACAGACCGTGCAGTTACTGCACACGATGCTGAAGATGGATCCGCCCTCCTGTGTTCTCCTTCAGGTACGTTTGTGTGGGTAACGTTATTGGTATTGCACTGCAACGTGTTTTTAGCAGTCTTGGACACTGGCATCCTGTATTTGATAAACACAGAAACCTCTCTGTTCATTAAGACCCTTGAATGGATTGGAATCTCCTCCTTTTTGTTTTCCTTTTCTCTTTGTTTGATGTTCCTTTTCTCCCACGCTGGTACATAGTGATAGGACAGAGGGGAATGGTTTTAATCTAAAAGACGAGCAATGTAGATTAGATATTAGGGGGAAGGTGTTCACTGCAGGGCTGGTGTGGCCTTGGCACAGATTGCCCAGTGAAGTTGTGCGTGCTCCATCCCTGGAAGTCTTCATTGGCAGGTTGGGTGGGGCCCTGGGCACCCTGATCTGGTGCCTGATGGGATGTTGGCAGAGCTGCCCAGGGAAGGGATGCTGAAATTCAATGATCTCTGAAGTCTCTTCCAAGCCATTCTGTTCCAATTCTAGTTAAGTGTTTGTCCCTCAACCTGAGTCTTAGAGTATTTTCCTCTTTCTTATTAAACAGAATCCTCCAGGTTTGCCCAGTATAGCTGTTGCCTGGCTTGCCTGTCATTTCTGGAGAAGCAAGCTGATAATTGATTGGCACAATTACGGATACACCATCATGAGTCTGAATCATGGAAGGAATCACCCGCTAGTGCTCATTGCAAAATGGTTTGTACGGTAATTTCTTCTCTTTATAAATAAACCTTTGCGGGACTTGGGACAGCAGAAAGTAGAGAGGAGAATATCGTTAGCAAAGGTTTGTTTCCATGAACGAGTTCTGGATTTTGCTATGTTGAACTTCCATTTCAGCAAATGTGTTCTTTCAGATGCCTTTGCTAAAGACTTAGGAAGGTGTCGGTAGTTGGAATTCTGCAAAATACACTGAAGATTCTGTCTAGGTGAATTTCTTCAGTGTGATGATGTTTTTTAAAGCTTGTTTTCTAAAGTAATTTGTGAGCAACCTCTACAAATTCCTTTGTTTTACTTTCTATTATATACTGTAAGACATTCAGCTTAAGGGTTAGGAAGGATTCTTCTTGTACATACACGGGATAAACTGAGAAGTTTAGGCTGTAACAAAAAAATACCCCAAACATTAATTAAATTTAGGTGGTGGTACCCAATACAGTGCATGCTCATGCCCTGTGGGCCACCTGGAAAAAGGGGAAATGGAGTCATTAGAAACCTGTGGCTTTAGGTTGGTGTGTGAATGCTACAAGAACTAAAAGATTTGCTGACGTGGTTTAAATGTGTTCCCTTTAGTTGAACCTGTTTGGTGTAGTAAGCGGAGTGCATGTGCAAACTTGGGTCTTACTGCCATAACTTTGTCTAGCATAGTGGTTTTTATTTTGATTGATTGTTCTCTAAGACTGCTTTAAACTCCGGTCCAACTTTACAGGTAATTTTGTTTCTTGCTGAATCAACGTGACCACTTCTTGGTTACAGCTTTAAAAGCTTTTGAGAGCTGTGTTCTTAGGCTTTAAAGGACGAGGAATCATACGTATCCCCTCTCGTGAAGTGGTATAGCTGTAGTATAACAGTACAAGGAGTTTCTTTTGTTTGGCTTTTAGTTGGCATCGATGCTGGAGAGCAGTTACTGTGGGTGTGGTGGGGTTGCCCTGGGTTCTCACGGGGTGTTAATTTCTGTCAGGTATGAGAAGCTTTTTGGGCGTTTGTCTGACTATAACCTGTGTGTCACTGATGCCATGAAGGAAGATCTGCGGGTGAACTGCAACATCAAGTGAGTTAAATACTTGTAATGTTGTGTGCATACTCAAAGCAACATGAGAGCACGTAGCCCTGGTGAGTCTGGGTTCGGAGTAATCCTACAGAAGCAACTGTCAGGGCAGCTTTGTCTTGTTTTTATGGTTGTGTTTCACCCATTGAATAGACACCTAAGAAGGGCGTCCTTTGTACAGGATTAGTGTGTCAAGCTTCGTCTGTTCCAGCAAGCTTCAGGAATACAGAGAGTTGAGTCAAATCATCCTTTTATGGTGATGATCCGCTTCCTTTTTGCATTGTGTTGCTGTAGCCTGTCACTATTTCTTTGCCACGTGCTTTTCTGTTGGATCTGATGTTTGTTTAACTGGTGAATTTATTTCATTCCAGGGCAGTAACGCTGTATGATAGGCCAGCTTCTTATTTTAAGGAAACTCCGTTAGAACTTCAGCATCAGTTGTTCATGAAACTTGCCCAAGACTATGAGCCATTTAAACCACAGCGTGTGTAAGTAAAGCGTGCAGTTACAGTCCTTAACTGAATGGCACGAGGTTAGGGCATTTAGTCACCAGAAATACCTTTAGATGGAGGCATAAGCTCCTGAATATCAATGGATGCTGGTCTTTGTATGCTTTTGGCCGGGAGCAGATACTGTGCAAGTGCGTTTAATAAGGCTGGAATAAGTGAAATCATTGAACTGTGATAGCACATGGCTTGGTGTGTAAGCTAAGTGGGGTTGGTTGCTTGTTTTCTGTAAATGTTGGCACTGAGGGAGTCCATAGCAATATCTGAAGTGTGAAAGTAGTTGTTTAATTCCTGCTGAAGTAGTTGGCAGTGATTGGATGCCATATTCATAGCATTAATTTAGGAGTTGTCTTAATAATGAACTCTCCATTCATTTAATATGGAGAGTTTCCAAGGTCTTGCTCTGAGCATTAAGCATTTTCTCCTGGTTATGTGCAGGATGTCTGCTGTAGTGGACAGCTTAACAGGCAGCTGCTGTTCCAAACTAATGCCTGAAACGAAGGGGGAAGCCACAGTGTACAACAGCTTCCTTTTTGGAAATACCAACCATTGGATGTGTAGGTTCTGACTTTAATTAAATAAATGCATCGTTGGCCGTCGCCCTCTGATGTGTATTTGAGACAGAGCTGGAAAGACAGTTGAGAAAGCTGCCTTAAGGAGAACACAGCATGAGAAGATGGGAATGTGCTGATAGCAATGGCATTGGTGGGCACGTGGTAGCAGTAGACCAGTCTCCTGCCATCAGGGATGTCTCTGCATTGATAACCATTTCTGGAGAAGATGGGTGGCAAATCTGAAACCAAGGGCTTGGAAATTCCTGCCTCTGAAGCATTGCATTTCCTTCTGTGTTGGCTGGCTGTGTTTGTGTAGTCCGTATTCAGAAAGTTCTGTTTATGCAGTACCGAGTCTGTCAGTTGGAACGCTGAGAGGTCTGCCTTTACAGAGAGGGATGAGAAGAGCGGGGATGTGACAAAAAGCAGAGGAAGGCCAGCTCTCCTCATCAGCAGCACCAGCTGGACAGGTTTGTAAACTGTTTATTTTTAGTCTATTGGCACTTTTTAATAAAAGAAAATTAGGTCTGTTTGTACTTCCCCACACTGGACACCTGCCACGCTGTATTTCCATCACAAGTATATGGTTGTAGACTTTCAAATATGAACATAGTTGTGGCAAATTTTTAAGAGGATAAGCATGTTCCTTACTCAGATCTTTGAGATGTAATGCATTAGAAGTGCTAAAAACTTGGATGTTGCTAATGAGGCCCTTTCTTTCAGAGGATGAAGACTTTTCAGTCCTTCTGAAGGCGTTAGAAGGTCAGTACTAAGGAATACCTCTCAGCTGTACAAAGGGGGGTGCTTTTTTGCTGGGTAGTTGGTGAGGGCTTTTTCTAAGTTATATTGCCGCTGTGTTCAAGTGCAAGTGCAGGTGTGTGTGACTGGTGGTTGAAGAGTAGGAGCTGACATACGGAAATGAGGCATCCGAATTCAACTCGGGGTGGCGATGGGGGGATTTCTATTTCTCACTTGTGAATGGCAGTTTATTTTCTGAGCTGTGTGTGTACTCTCCATAGGCTGCTGATAATAGGAAGGAAGGGAACACGCATTGTCTCTTGAGAAACTGCAGCTGCATGTTATTCATGTAATGAAATGGCCAATATGGCATAGTCAAAGAAATGTTTTATGGTTAATGCTTTCTAAACATAGTGTGATTTATTTCTGTAGAGGTTTATGGATTTGATATGTGAAAACTTACTACTGTTTGGTGAGACCTGTGTTTATAAAGAAATTACTTGAAGTAGGAGGCTGAATTATTTGCGCACGGTGACCCTTTATGATCAGCCATCCGTTTACTTGTCAGCTTTAAACAGGTTTTTGTCTTCCCCAGATTATGAGCAGTATATCAATGAGGGAGTCAAGCTTCCAGCTTTAGTATGTGTGATAACAGGTAATGCTTTATTCATGTTGTAATTCTTTCTTTGTGCTTTCTGCGAATAGGAATGTTCACTTTTGTACTGTTTGCTCTTCCGTTGACGTTGAAGAGAGAGAAGGGTGTGTTGTCTATCTGACTGGAAGTCAGGATGGTAATTTATAGTTGGATTCTTATAGCAATGTAACCATGGTACGTTTTTAAAGAGGGGAGGCTCTCGCCTGCCTGTCTCACGCAGCTGTGGGCTGCACCATGCTCAACATTTAACCTTAACATCTTTAACATCGACATGCTGCGGCAGAAGAAACATGAAGGCTGATGTTTGAGATGTTTTAAGCAGGAAAGTTTTCTTACTGCTGACAAAGAGACTTAAAACAAAGTTTTGCCAAAGAAAAGTTGAATGAATGCCATTTGGTTAACTTCCTCACTAACAGCAGGCTAAATCTTAGTGTGATTTTAAGAGCAAATTGTTCTGATCCTGATGGCCGTAAACAAAATGCACATCAACACTGTCTGATATTGGCAGCAGGCTCTTCTAATTTAGTGTCAGTTCACTTTGCTTTCAGGAGGACTTAATCTCTTAGGTGTCTTTTGGAGGATGATGGTTGGTATGTTTTGATGCCTGTGAGACAGCAGGAGTTGTCACCTGTACAGCAGCATGCATTGATTGCACCTAAGTTTCAATCATCCTGATCGAATCACTCCTAACTTGTTTTTTTTCCCCTGCTTTAAAAAGGTAAAGGACCACTAAAGGAGTACTACAATGGGCTGATAAAGCAACTGCACTTTAAACATATCCAGATCTGTACACCATGGCTGGAAGCTGAGGATTACCCAGTTTTGCTTGGTAAATGGTGAATTATGAAATAGATCTGATGTGATGTAGTGTGGAAAAACAATTCAGCAGAATCGTAGTACCTGTGTTGCTATTACTGCCTGTTGTTGGTTTTTTTTCCCTGTTTTTCTAACTGTGCTGGACTGCAGCATGCCTCTTCATGTTCCAGTTCACACTCTTAAGCAGGTCAAAAAAGACATCTCAGTTTTTGACTGAGCACCCAAAAGAAGCTGAAATCCTGCATACTGATGTTTTTGGAACAGTGTTCCCTTGGCACGTTCAGAGTATTGCATCCAGTGTGATAAGCTCAGTACAGTACTCACCTACATATCCAAGCTGATCTTGGGTTTCAGATCTGCCAGTCGAGGTGGCTGTGACACGTGGTGTTTAATTGGGAATTGTTAAGTGATGAAGGTGACGTCTCTGAAGTGACGTTGTGATTTCTCTGTTCTGGAATCACATGAATAGGAGGAGCCGTGCAGCATATCCTGCCTGGATTGTGGTACCTCCTGTGTGGGTATCTGTTCTGAGCAGATGAGGAGGCCGAAAGGCTGTTCTGTGAGAAATGTGAGATTTACAAATTCTCTTTAATTTGACAGGAACTTGCCTGGTATGTTTCTAGATGCAGTCATGTAGTTTAATATCTCTTGCTCGTATTTAGCTCGCATCACCCAAAAAAACCCACATATATACGAGTGTGCAGTAAGACCAGAAGAGCTGCTTCAGAGAATTCAGTCTTGCCTGCTTTGTTTGCTTTTTAGGCTCAGCAGACTTGGGTGTGTGTCTCCATAAATCATCTAGTGGACTGGATTTACCTATGAAGGTGGTAGATATGTTTGGCTGTTGCTTACCTGTGTGTGCAATATATTTTGACTGGTAAGAGTTTGCTTATTCTACTACCAGGATTTAAAGGTTCATATAAGCACTGTTCTTACAGAGAGTTCAGCTGCTTCTGCATGTATCAGTGAGATTCCAGTATCATGCCATAACAGCTTTGATTCAAAAGGACGAACTTGGAATGTCAAAGTTGTTTTATTTAAGGGCAGCTGAAAATTAACACCAGTTTCTACAAACTGTGGAGCATTGAATGCAACCAGAAATGCCTTGGAAATGAATAACCCATCGTCCTGTGTTGCTGGATACTTCATCTAATAAAACAATCCAAGCTTCATTCTGCGTAGACAGGTCCTTGTTCTGTAGAGAGGTGAACATATGCAGTGGTCACCCTTACAATGCACAGTGCTTTGGGGGAAAAGTAGCTCTTAGAAATAAATAGGTATTAATTGCAAGTATCGCATGTGCTGAGCATGGGCAGATTTTCCATATGGGTTAGAGTTGATTCTTGCCCTCATTATGACACGCGTGCAGATGAGTGGAACAGTGATGGAGTGAGGGCCCTTTTGTATTGTACTGCAATGCAGTACTGCAATGCAAGTTTAATTTAAACTTCAGTAACTGCCTTTGGTTCGGTTTTGTCAGGAGCTCAACCCCTACCTGTGCTCTTCATTGTAACGATACACAATGCAGCTTTGGAGATGCGTATGTCCCACTCACTGTTTCTCTTCTATTTTTTCCTATGACTTTTGTTCACAGTTTACATGAGCTTGTGAAACACAATGAAAACGGGCTGATATTCAGGGATTCAGATGAACTTGCAGAACAACTGAAGGTAAAGACATAAGGGATTATTCTTTCCTACTAACTCTAACCACAGAAGCGTCACTATGTGAGCTACATCGTTCCCATGTGACAGTCATCTGTATTTTGCATTCTCAGAGGGCACTGCTTTGCCTGGTGGGTCTTATTGGCCACATTTCTGTTTGAATAGAAACCTGAAGCTGTCAAGAACATACTAAATATTTCAATATTGAACTGTGTATGCAGAGGGTAAGACCAAAGATCTCATTCTTACTGCAACACTGAAGTCAAGGGTTAGCACTGGGAAGGGCTAGAATCGATCCAAAATAAAATACAATGGTATTTTCATGTTGTTGTTTTTTTAACTTACAGATGCTTCTCTTGGAATTTCCCATGTTGGAAGGCAAACTCCATGAGTTCAGGAAAAACCTTCGTGCATCCAAGCAGCTGAGCTGGGATGAGAGTTGGGACCAGACTGTTCTTCCTTTACTTAGTCAGACTGAATGACTTTTGGGGGGGGGGGGTATTGTGTCAAAAAAGCTATCACATGTATGCACCTCCAGGACCGTCTTAAGTGGCAAATAAACACTTGGTATTATTTACAGCTGTAATTTTTAATCACCTCATCAACTGATCAGACACACCTCTTCCCTTACAACTGGATCTTCCTGTGTGGGTAATAACAGTGCAGAAGGTGCAGCTGAAGTTACTAGTTGTGTGTAAGCCTTTAGGGAAGGTGAGGCTCCTGTGCTGAAGAGGCCGATCCTTGTCATCTTACCTGCATTACTTGGGGTGAATCTCTGGAGCATGGGAAGTTTAGTGACTCGATGTGTATAATCTGTCTCGCTGGGCTGCTGGAAGGTTTCTTGTGGCTGGAGGTGTTTGAGTACATTTATAAGCGACACCAGCTGTACCTCCTGTACAAGAAACACATTGCTGGGTGATTTTGTTCTGCCAGTGGGAAACTTCTCTTGAAGTTGAGTTTTTGTTTGAAATGATGATGCAGCATTTTTCTCTTTTCCTATGGTTAACATGCCTGGCAAGTCTCCCCTAGCCAAGTACGGAATATCTTCTTGCATTTCTTTTAATTGAGATAGAACTACTTAATTTCAGAGGTGTTTTCCTCTTCTCTTTTTCCTTTAATAGTGTATGCAAGAGTGCAGCACCCAGCTGCAGGTGTGGGACAGCTTATTTGAGCACTGAGAGGGAAACACACCTTTCAGTGACTGTTGTGCTCGTACACTGGAGTAAATGTGCCCATTTCCCTCGAGAAAGGAATGCATTCTGTGCACTATTTCAATGGAATAGAAAAGGAAAAACGATGAGATTAAGGTAGGAGTAATGTAATCAAAGTGCACTTCACTTTCTGAGCGGTCACCCCAGTGTAGCCTTCATCTTTTTTTCCCCCTTACGGTTAACATCCATATGCAGACCTGGTGCTTGCAGGATGCTTTCTAAAAAAACCCCTTATTTTTCTTTATGAAATAGAAGGCAGCTGTTTGAGGAATAAACATGCTTGGTTTTATCATAGGGTTGCACATTCAGCAGCGGTGTGTTGTTGCAATGGATTCTGCACCGGTGTTTTTAAACCAGCTTACAGAGTAATCATTTAATATCTGCTTTTGCCCAGCCAGGCAGTCATTTACAAGTTTGACCTTTCTTCTTCACCGTGATAGACACACACTTGCAAAGAGCGTTGATAGTGAGTTGGTTCCACCGGGGGGAAGATGATAAGAAGAACCCGAGTTGCTTCCTGTAGGAGTTTGGCAGTTTCGCTAGCTTGAATGATCCATACGGATTTATTTGCTGATTGCTTTTCTCTACTGTTTTCCAGCAGATTCCTGTCCGGTGTTACGGCAGCCCCCTTTAGCCAGTGCTACACACGAGGTAAACTAAGCATTTCTCTATTGTGAACAGTGAGGCTGATGAAAGCTTTAGAGAGGTTTTGTCTTCCTGTAATAAATGTGGTTAGATCCAAAATGAGCCATCTGGCCATACAGAACTACTTAGTGACGCGGGGGCTTTTGGAGCAGGGAAGATAAAAGAAACTGCTGTTTGGCTCCTAGTGTGCATCAACTCCGATTCTTCCTTCTCAGGGAGAGGCAGCTAAAATAAAAATGAAGCCTGGTCAGGTAACTTCTGTGTATCCAACTTAATTCCAGCAGTCGTGGGCTTCTTGCAGCTTGAAGAATGCTTCTTCAATTACCTGTCATGTCTTCTCTCAGTTACTGCAGAAGGAGGAAGTGAATGTACTTCTTCATTTTCTCAAAGTAGCTTCTAAAACAGCATCTAGAAATGGAAGTCAAAAGAGGAGAAAAAGAACACATTCGGTTCTGCTTCAGGATTAATACCGTCCAGTGGCAAAGTGGCTAATGGATTATGTGAGGGTTCAAAGCAGGTAAGCTGAATTCTTCATCTTGCAAAAGCAATAGTCCCTGTGTGAGAGAAATGCAAATCAAGGTCTGATTTTGGCCAGCACTGCAGAGCAGAGATGCTCCTGACCTGTGGTAGAATCCGTTACCTCCTCCTACAGCATCAGTGACACCCTGCTTATTCTGCAGGCGTTACTCAGGTTGTTCTGGGCTGACACAGATTGCATTTTCACAAATACACACACACAAAAAAAAAGCTGACATCAATTACAGCTGGTTTTAGTATTAAAAACGTTTATTATAAAGCACCGTTCTACTCCCTTGTCAGTATGAGACGCACACCTGCAGGAGCGCAGGGCGAGTCTGCGTTGTTTACAGATCAAAACTGCATTTAAGCAATTTAATCCAGTTCTGCAGAATCAAAGTGCATCACAATTAGGGCGTTTTTCTCTACAGCTTGTGGTGCACAGATGCTTATAAGGAGCAGCTGCTCGCTTGCACGCACGCTGGCAACTGCAGGAAGAAACATAACTCATTTTGACAACAGCTCGTGCATACGAGGTACGTGCATAAGGCTGTTCTTGCTGCACGCCTCTCAGTATATTTGTAGAATTCAGGACAGTCTTGTAGCAAGGACGAGAAAATGTCCTCTGAAATCCTGTGCTGTATTTACCAAATCTATGTGAATAGTTGCAGAATAATCACGTTGGGCTGCGTATCATGGAGGAAAATGCTATTGCTGTGGGCTGGAATAATCTGCCATCTGATCCCAGCTTTATCTGCAAAGAGAAACACTGGGAATCATATTTCTGCTTAATGAAATAAGGAGAGAAAGTTGCACATCAAGTTCTGCACAAAGAGGTACGAATGTAACAGCATTATTTTGTTACTTAGCCAACCTCTGGTCCGGCTGTACTGCTGTAAGGCTGCAGAAGATCAGGTTATGAAGGGTGAGAAGTCCTGCATCTCTCCCCTTTAGCTGCATCTCTCCTCCTTTTTAACCCTCAAAGAACAGTTACAAGTTGCAGGCCACATTTAAACATCTTCACAGTTACAATGCAGCACGGGTTTTTGCCTGTTCTAGGCTTAACCCTTATGATCTTTCCTATTAGCACCAAACTTGGACTGTGTCTCAAATTGACACTGTAACAAATGAGAGTGGTGACAGGATGCAGCAAAGGGCTGAGAGGTCTTAATTTCCTGAGCAAATCCATGCATCTCAGGCAGAGATCTCCTGAATCCAAGGATCCCATTGCTGGACAATACCCAGCACCAAAAGGAAATGTTCCTGTTCATCTCCACTACATATTAAGTCATTGAGAGAGGCCAAACTTATTGATACAGTGAATGAAAAAGGCACCTACCAAGTTCAGCCTGGAACATGTGGTAAGTGTCTGGGTTACGGACTGTCAGAGCTATATAGATCTCAGGTTTTCTGTCTGCTCTTAGGGTGGAGAATTTCTGTAACATACCAGTAAGGGATAAGGTTACCTCTGGATCATATATCACATCTGCACGGGGAAAAAAAAAAAGGGAAATATTCAGTATTTATTAAGAACTGAGCAGAAATCAAGCTACGGAATAGAAAAGGTAAAATATTCACCTGAAGGAGGAAGGATAATTTTTTTTATAACAGAGATTAAAAATTTCCAAGGAGAGATTGTAGAAGATGCACTGCTTTATGTGCCACATCAAAGTGCTCTCATCAGTCCAGAACTCACATATTTAATGTGTCATGCGATACCTTTGATGACAGAATGGAACGACAAAGACTATCGTTACGTTTTGTCGTTTCTGTACCTGAATTCTTAGATGATTTTTGCTTTGCTTAGATGATTTGGCCTGTCTCAGTTTAAAACCATTCCCCCTTGTCCTCTCAACGTCCACCCTTGTAAACAGCCATTCCCCCTCCTGTTTATACGCTCCCTTCAAGTACTGGAAGGCCACAATGAGGTCTCCCCGGAGCCTTCTCTTCTCCAAGCTAAATAAACACAGATATGTTTATTTCTTTTACCTCCTTACTCCTGCATGACTCTGCAAAGTCAGGCATAACCAGAAGGGAGAGGTACCTGCTGCAATGATGACGTCTGCTTGCAGAGCCAGCAGTTGCTTTTCTGTAACTGAAGCCCAGTCGAGCTCTGCAACAATGAGTTTGGGTTGTTGGTGTTCCTTCCCTTCTGCCTCCTGCCCTTGGGCTGGAGTCGTAGCTTCAGGCTCCAGGGTAAAGCCATTCAAACGGATGTTTTCTGTCAGCTGTTTGAGAACGCAGTGGTGGTAATCACTGAATGTGTATGTCTTGGGATTGCAGGTTTTGCAGATCACAAGTCCAGTGAAGCCGACTCCACTTCCTAATTCCAAGACTGTCCTAAAGATTAATGGTGTAAAATAAGTATTGGTGAGGACTCTGTCATCGAGTTATGAAATCAGAATATTCCAAGTTTATCTAAAGGTAAATTCAGCTACAGATTATCTCAAGTTTTGAGCAAACCCTCTACGATCTAACATTTTCTTCCAAGTAACTGGTAAAGGTGGCAAACAAGACGCAGTTATAAGGATTAATCACTGGAATTACTAATTCCATCATGGGCGTGAGAACCATTCCACCTATTTCTGGACTTCTGCAGCAGTTATCTGGACCTGAACTGGTTGTGCACTTCTTTCTTAGTGGACAGAAGCGGATGTTTCTAAAGCGCAGTTCTTTCCTAATTCACTAATTTAGCTGAAGCTGTGCCCAGAAGCGCCCATTCCTTTCTGGTGCTTATAATACAAAGCATCTTTCAGTATCTACAGGGGGGCTATAAGAAGGAAAGGGATGGATTCTTTAGCAGGATCTGTTTTGATAGGAAAAGGGAAATGGTTTCAAACTAAAAGAGGGGACATTTAGACTGGATATCAGAAAAAAGTTAAGTTTAACATTAGTGGTGAGGCTCTGGCACAGGTTGCCCAGAGCTGTATATGCCACATCCCTGGATGTACCCAGAGCTGTGTATGGGGCCTTGGGCAGCCTGAGCTGTGGCCAACAGCCCACATCATGGGCTGGGCATGGAGGGCTGTAAGGCTCCTTCCAACCCAACCGTGCTGGGATTCTGTTGTAAGTTACTGGTTAGACAGCGCGTTAGCTGAAATTCAACAGCCTATACACCTATCGGGAGAGGTGGTATAATGGGTTTCATCTTAAAGCCTGTTTTAAAGCAACTACGAAGTAATCTCCTGAACTGTTGCAGAACAGGAGGAGAGCAGTTGTTACCTGGCACCAAATCCCATTTCTGTCCGTGATGCTGTTGTTACCTGTTAGTGAAAACCGCGGGGTTCTCCATTGCCCACTCAGCGAGGCACAGAGCAGCATCCCACGTGATGAGCCCTGTGGTTCCTTGAGAGATAATGGCTACGTTCTCAGAAAGGGTCACGGGTTCTCCTGAGGGCTGGAGGTCACACGTGGGGAGAGAAAGATGTCAGCAAAGTGCTGCCGTTCACAGCAGTGCTGCAGCCCGGAAAAAAGGGCTGGAAGCACTTTGGGTTTCGGGAGGTGATCTCCACTTTGAGTCACAGAATTGTTCTGAATTGGAGGAGACCTTCAGAGGTCACCCGGTCCAACTCCCATGCGACCAACAGGGACAGGTGCTTACTTCAGATGATTAAAAGTGATTTGTAATGAAGCAGTATCGTTAGTGTTTACCAGTAAGTAGCTTTTGTAGCAGTGGGTGGATTCTTCCTCATTTAAGATACGTGCCAATGTGTCGTACAGCTCATCCAGGGGGTCGGCTGCCGTGGATTCGTGCTGTGAAAAGAGAGCAGAGCTTCAGCTGTCAAACCGTGCCCCAAAACAGAAAACAGCCTCTGAACACCCAATTAATGAGGCGAAGCAAAGAGTCGCGAGCAGTTCTGAAAGGGAGCGCTACCTTCTTAATGAGCTCGGTGATGAAGCACCGTCTGTAGGAGGCGGGCGGGGGGTACCGCACACACAGCGGGTGGAGAACGGTCTGAAACGATAAAAAAACGCGACTGAACCCGGGAGCGACGGCAGGGTTTGTGAAATGCCGGTGGCTTCAGGCTGTACTTGGAGGCACCGATGCTGAGCCGGAAACACGGCTGTATTTTCCACAGCGTGCGCGGCCCTTTCTGCCGTACCTGGCGCAGGATGTCTGCGAGCAGAGAGGACTGGGAGCGCTCCGGGGCGGCCCTCAGCTGCTGCTCCAATTCCTAAAGCACAGCGAGAGCGGAGCTGCAGCGCAGCAGCCGAGTGGCCGAGCCCCGCACCCCCCGGCCCAGCTCACCGCCCAGGGCATGCCGCGGAGCTGCCGCGCCGCCAGGAAGCGCCGCTGGAAAAGCAGCCCCAGCTCCGGCCCCGCCATCCGCCCGAGGCCGCCGTGCCCCGGTCCCGCTGCAGGCAAAGGGGAGCGGCAAGGAGGAGCAGAGCCGCCGCCTGAACGGGGACTCGAACCCACGACCCTCGTATTGAAAGCCTGACGCTCCCCGCGCCCGTGGCGGCGGTCAGAGCGACGCTAAGCTCCACTTCCGGTGCGGAGTGATGACGTCAGTGTCGTGCGCCGTCGCTAAGGACACGGTGCCCGCTGCGCAGCTCCGCGCCGGGGCCGAGGCTGGGCTGGGGCCGGAACCGACGGCGCCATGGGCGGTTACACCGCGGACGAGAAGCTACGGCTGCAGCAGCTCCGCGCACTACGGCGCCGCTGGCTGCGAGACCAGGAGCTGAGCGAGCGGGAGCCCGTGCTGCCTGAGCGGCGGCTGGGGCCCATAGCCGCCTTTTGGGAGCGCTTCCTGCAGCCCGGCGGCATCTGGCGGCAGAAGGTGAGCGGGGCGGGGGTCCCGGCCCCGAGCCCCGGCCCTGAGCCCCGGCCCTAAGCACAGTTCTGCTGTCCCGCAGGTGTTCAGTGCCTACCAGACAAGCGGCTTCTTCGTGGTGCGGGTGCTGATCCCTGCCTGGCTCCTCCACTACTACGTGAAGTACCATGTCTCGGTGCGTGGACCGTGGGGCTGGGGAGGCCTCACCAGTGTCTAAAGGGAGCTTTTAAGCAGGAGTGGGAAGGGGTTTTTACACGGTCAGATAATGATGGGACAAGAGGGAATGGCTTTAAATTAAAAGAGGGGAAATCTAGATTGGTTGTCAGGGGGAAATTCTTTACCCAAAGAGCAGCGAGGCGCTGGCACTGCTGGCCAGAGCTGTGGGTGCCCCATCCCTGGAGGTGCCCATGGCCACGGATGGGCCCTGGGCAGCCTGAGCTGGGAGGAGGGCAGCCTGCCCGCAGCATGGAACCACATGGGCTTCCAACCCAACTGTGCTATGATTCTGTGATGGTCACTGATCCTGGGAGATGCTGGGACAGCCGGGCTGCAGCTGTTGGTGTGGGAGGGAAGCATCCAATGACCAAATGCTGGGGTAGAGCTCACATTTCTACGTCTTTTCTGGCTGGTGTTTTTTTTAACTAGTGGGAAGAACCCAGATTAGTGAGCTTTACACTTAACAGTGCATGTTTGAGAGGGGTTATACTCTCTGTTTTGGAAGTTCTTTATACTGAATCTGGGTGATGTTCCTTTTTCTTTCTCCCCCTCTGTGCTTTCAGAAAAAGCCGTATGGTATCACTGTGTCAAATCCAGCAATATTCCCAGTAAGTCCATTCATACTTGTACCATCTTCTAGCTTTGTTAAACAGTGGTAGAGAAAGGATGGCTTCAGAAGTAGGGGTTGATGCAGCAGCTGGGCGGGGAGGATTTCTGTAAGGAGGCACCTGATGCTCACAAAGCAGCTCATCCTGGAACAGCCCTGCCCAGTGGGTACAGCATTTGTTTAGCCCTTAGAGTAGACAGTGCTGACTTCTTCAGTACCTTCCTTGTGACTGCAGACCTGTAAGTATTTGGGCTGACAGCTCCGTCTGCTCTGAGCAGTAAACACCATCATCCCCTCCCAGGGCTCTGGTAGTGCCTGTAGTGGGTTCTGTTGCTGGAGGGGGGCACGCAGAGACCACGGGGGGGTTCACCAGAGTCTGAAGCTTTCTTATTTGGTTCTCACTTGGGACACTGGGCGGCATCCGTCAGACTGTTTGGTCTTTACTGCTTTTCAGTTGCTAGCTGATGGGTGTAGTGAGTCGGTGAGCAAATATTCTCATATAATACCCTGATATAAGTGGTTGCTGTTGTTGTTTCTACTCAATGCACTTTTTTTTTTTTTGCACGTTTTGCTTTATCTAAAAAATAATAATAAGAAAAGTTACACCCCTAACAACTGCATAGCAACGTACTGAAGGTCAGGCTGTGAGCTGCTGGGTCAGCTCAGCAGGCCAAGGCAATGCCTGCAGCTTGGACAAGCAGAGGTCAGGCGTTGGGTTGATTTTGCTGAGAGGTTCTGTAGCTCTCCACATACAGCTGGCTGTTGGGTTAGAGGCTGCGCTGGAGATCAGCAGGAGTGGAGCTGTGTTGAAGGTGGTGATGCCGTGCTACAAAGCCAGCATACGTTTTTGAAACAGTAATCACTTTAATTGCTCGGCTGCTTTTCTGTGGCATCGGAAGGGTGAAGCGAGTACAGATTTCACAGAATTTGGCTGCGGTGTTACGGCAGCATCTTGAGAAACGCTGAGGAAATGACACTTCTGAATAAATAGAAGAGTTCTTGTTTAGAAGTGGGACGGTCACAGCTTGGTTTAAAAAGTGTGCTGTGTAAAGGAATCGATTGTGTGCAGGAGGAAACCTCGATTGTGTGCAGGAGGAAACCTCACCGTGTTCTCTCATCCCATCAGGGGGACAGAATTTTAGAGACTGGAGAAATTGTTCCACCTCTGCCAGACGAACCCGCTGGGCACCACTGACAGCTGAAGGCCGACGTCCTTCGGCAACAAAGGCGAGAGCTGCAGCCGCCTGTGTTTTCTCTTCCATAAAGGAGTCTTTGTTCTGCATCGCCTCATCTTTTCTGTCATTTACTTTCTCCTTAGTCCAGACTCTCCCACTCGGTACTCATGTGGAAGTTTCCCTTGCTTTCAGTGAGATTTATTGCTAAGCCCTGGTGATTTCCCCCCCTCTTCCCCCCCCTCTTCCCCCCCAATCTCTTTTTTTATCTGGCCTGACTGTAGACCAGTGTGGGCTTTACAGCAATGGCAGGGACAGTATAGATTGCTGGGAATTGAGCACTAGTCTGCTCAGAGGAGGAGTGTCATGGCAAGCTCCTGCACACATGCACACAACAGCTGTCCTCTACCAGACAGCCCAGCAAGGCCCCTTCTGTCTGACTTCGGGTAATTACAGTGAAAATTAAGCTTCTCCCTGTGTTGTCCCATGTCCCAGCCGACAGAGGGGAGCAGAGATAGCAGCACTCCATCGTGCCCAACCAACTTCCCCATCCCAGCCTACAGATCAGTGTGATGTGGGTTTAGACACAGAATCCAGCTGAGAAGGAGAGCAGGAGTTCCTGAGTCATCCCAGAAGGTTGGTTGGTTTGTTTGAAGAGGAGTAAGGAGACGTTCTGAAGAGCTAAGCCAAAATTTTTTACTCCATTACCTTTAGCTCTTCATTCTGTCTTCAGCCTTTTATGACTTGGAATTGTCCCGGCCTCGCTGTCCCCAGATACCTGTGGTACTTTCTGCTGGGAAATACCAGCCTCTAATCTAGTGCTAAATCTGCAGATATTTTGGTGGCTACTTTGGTGATAGAAATGACTAAAAGAGGAATTCTGGGTGTGCCTGGAGGCACGGAATGCGAGGGGCTGGGACAGGAGCATGGTGACCTCACGGAACTGTGTGATAGCAGCAGTCTCTGTTGACATTTGTGACATCAGGCCTGCAGAGCTGTGGCCAACACGTGAATGAAAACTCCTGCAGTCAAAGGAGATCCAGGAGGCCATGGACCCCTTGACAGGCAGCCAGGCACAGCCCCCTGCCCCCCGTTCTTTGCTGGTCCCCCAGGCCCCCAGCAAGTATGCAGCCACCTCTACCCCTAGGTAAAAAGCAGCTCAGGTTGGGTACGGGGAGTGGGGGAGTGAAGGGTGGTGGTCATGGGCTGTGGGGAGCACCGGGGAGCAGCAGGATGCCTGCAGGTCATCAGGAGACTCTGGAAAAGAGGGACACTGGGGAAGCTAGAGGATCTGTGTGAGGGCTGGAGGGGATAGGGGAAAGCAGGGATTAGGGAGATAATGGGGGTGATAGAGGGTTATTGGTGGTGGTAGGGGCCAGCAGGGTTAATGGTGGGGTTGGAAGGGTCTCGTGGGTGGGTGAGGTGTTGTGCTTCCTTGCCATGACCATGCGGGTCACTGCCCCACGGTGCGTCAGCTCCCCCAGCACGGATTTGCCCAGGATCAGCTCTTCCCAAAGCGGCTACAGCCTGAAGCGATCCTTCGCCTGCACCAACTTGCTGCTGCTCAGCCTGGCCAGCCCCGATGGCTCTGCGGGCAGTGAGGCATCCCTCGTGCCCCACGTACGCGTGTCTTGCTCCAAGGATAAATCCAAGCCCACCACCTCCACGGTGAGTGACTGCTGGGGATGCCCCACATCCCTGGGAGCTCCCCAGTACCCCACCACACAAATGAAGACTGGGGACATCCCCACGGCAATAGGGATGCCTAATAGCCCCAGGGAAACACTGGCACTCCCCACCTGTAGTGAAAAGATCCCCCAGGACTGCAAGGTACCTCCTGAGTTCCATGGACCCCTAGGGGACATGACTGTCTCCCTGTAATCACCCATGTCCCCCGGAGGTGGGGCTCTGGTGGCCGTTCAAGGACACAGACTCGGTCCCAAGTCTCGGACTGGTGTCCTGTGTCAACCAGTGCATGCAGTGCTGGTATGGGGGGCCCTGGGGTTGCCATGGGAAAGGAACAGATACCTCTCGCCAGAACAGAGAGGGGTTTGTCTGTCACAACCCCAGCACAAAAGACAATGCATGACAGAGAGCGTCATGGGACAGTGACAGCAGGAGAACTAATTGTTACTGCAGGAGAATTGATCCTCACCACCACGACTGTCCCACTGAAGAAGGCAGCACAGTGAGCAGGACCAGCCACCCACTGCAGGACATCACAGTGCTGAAAGCACATTGCTTCTGTGCAACGAAATATTCCTCTGTACAAACGTGGTGTGATTCTTACTTGGGGGCTTTATCTCTGAAAAATCCTTCCGAGTCTTATTTACCTCTTGTGGGTGATGCATCATCTGGACATTGAGATCAAAACTGTTTGGGGTTTGTACGAGATCGTTATCTTCAATGTCCTCTGTGTTACACATAGGACCCCACACATGTATGCACACAGCTTGCATCGACTGCATAACTGCACACACACAAATAGATTTTTAGTCAAGAGTTGCATATTCTTTGCACTTTTGCTGCACAAAGCTTTGCTACAACAGCTTAAGGACACGTGGAGGAGGATCTCCTCACAAATAGGTACTGGATCATGTGCTCTGGGCTGTGAGCCCAATCGGGACCTCTTTGTTCCTCATGCTGTAGGTGAGGGCTGTGGTTGAGGGCAGGTGCCAGGACAGCGTGGGGAAAAAAACCACTTAGAGGTCCTGAGGTGAGGTGAGGGTGGAGGGCAACGCTCGCTCACACCGTGCTGGTTTGGGAGATGAGGACTGGCAGATGCTCTGCTGGTTGACCACCACAGCCCTTCCTCCCTTTTACCTGATGCTCCTCAAGCAGGAGCTGCTGGCTGCAGCACCGGCTCTGGGAGCTCAGCCATGGAGTCTCCACATCCTCCTGTTCTCTGCCCCGCTCTGTGTGCCACCCTTGGTGCTTGGCTAGCGGGGCGGGCTCCAGCTCAGCCCCACCACCATCCCACAGGATATCCATCCCTCACAGTCAGTGCCCATCATGATGGCTCACCTGAGGAGGAGACACCGCAGATTTGGAGCCCTCCCAGAGCCTGCACTGATACGCAGTGGAAGCAGTGAGGTTTGGGATGGCATTTGCTCGCTGGATCTCAACTATGCAAGTCTGTGGGTCCGGAGAGGCACCCAGGGGAACCAGCTGATGTCCTCGCAGAGCTTTTGCCGCAGCCTTTGAAAAGCTGTGGTGACTCCGGGAGGACCTTCACGCCTGCAGGACGGCAACGTTTGCACAATCATCAAACGGCCCAAAGGATGACCTCAGCCAACCAGCTTCACTTCAGTCCCCGAGAAAAAAAAACACACTATGGGACCCTATTAGAAGCTCTTGTTTGCAGATGGAGAAGAAGGGGAGCTGTCAGCACGGCGATACAACGGGCTTCTCGTGCCTGAAGGATGCGGTTGTTTTCTGTGATAAGGTGGCCAGGTGTGACAGGGCAGGGCTGTGGGTGACATTTGCCTTCACTTCTGCACAGCGCTGCTAAGGCGTCTGTTTCCAGGAGTGCTGCTCACTGAAATATTGATGCCTCCGCTGCGTCGGCTGAACATTTGATTCTCCTTAAACCAACGGCAGAAATAGGAACTTACCTCAGGTGCTGGAATAAGCAGAACCCTCCTCTGCAGTTGTCTTTCTCCGTTGCTCAAACACTCGGTGGTCGGCATGATTTAAACGCCCCAGTTTAGACATAAACGCCCCAGTTTAGACATCTAAAATCGGGTGATGTGATCCCGTTGGTGTGCCTTCCCTGCACGACGCAACAAGCGTTCATCAGCAGTACTTGAAGCTGCTTTGTATCTGCGCACAGCTGGCCGTGCATGTGTCTTCCGAAGGCATCTCAGCCCCGTCGCAGCAGCAGAGCTGGATGTCACAAGCTGGGTGTTCTGCCTCACGACGTTGGAACCCACGGGCGATGAGCAACTGCATGAAATGTACTGAGCAGGTGGTGGTTGGGGGCAGCCCTGGCTGTGTGCACTGAGTGGGGATGAGAGGTGAGGAGCAGCACCAGGAAAGGGAGCTGAGGCTCCCGTCCAACTTGGGGTATCCTACGGTTCTACGACAAGGGACTGGGTTGAACTGCTGACCCTGCACCTGCCAAGTGGGAGCACGAGGAGCTCGCGTTGGAGCCGCGGGGCCGTGGCCGGGGGTCCCGGGGTCGCAGGAGCTCCCGCGTGCCCGCCCGGCTCCCGGTGGGTGGAGGGATGAGGCAGCCCGGAGCTAAACCCAACTTTGCTTCATGCACCGCCAGGTCATTAGGAGGTGTAATTAGCAGCGCTGGCAGCTCCCGGCGAAGCGGCAGGGCGGGTGCGGAGCGTGCGAACGCTGAGCCTCGGGGTTCCGATCTCAGCACCGGGCACGCCCGAGCCCCAACCCCGCCTCCTGCAGCCCAGCAGCTCGCACCCTCGGCCTTCAGAGCCGCGGCGTGAGGCCGGGGCGCACGCCGGGCGCTGCAGTTCGCACCCCCCCGCCCCACCCCCGGCTCCTCGGCTCGGCTCCCGGCTCGCACCGCTCCGCCGCCTCCTTCCGCTGCTGCCGCGCGGCGCCGCTCGGGGCTTGTAGTCCGCCCGCGCTATTCACGACGGCCTCTGCGCCGTTTCCGCGCCGTAGCGTCCGGAGGGCGGGATGGGGCGCTACGCCACGGCGGCGGCGTAAGGGCGGGCGTGGGGACTCTGGGGCAAGGCCGGGCCGGCGGCGGAGCGGGAGGAAGGCGGCGGCGGAGCGGCCGTGCGCCGCGGAGGGCGGGCGGGGAGAGAGTGGAGGAGGAGGAGGAGGTGGTGGAGGAAGAGGGGGCGAAGTTACTGCGCCCGGCGGGAAGTGCGGGGCCGCGGGCACGGCGGCAGCAGCGAGGCCGCTCAGGTAAGGGGGGCCGGGGGCCTCTGGGAGCGGGGGCCGCTTCCCCGCAGCCGGGCCGGGGCCGCACGGAGCCGCCGCGTTCCCCGCAGCCGGGCCCGGGCCGCCCCCGCGCCGCTCGGCACCACCTGTTGGCCGCGGCTCTGCCTCGGGGTGAGCTGAGGGGGTCGCGGCTTCGAGGGGGCTGCGGGGCCGGCGGCCTTCGGGCTGCGCTGCGCGGTGCTCCGTGCCGCCCTTCGGGGCTCCGTGCCGCCCTGAGGCGCTGGGGCTGTTCCGAGGGTCCGCTGCCGCACGGCTCGGGGGGAGGAAGGGGCTCCGGGCTCTCCGTTACCGCTCCATTTTCCGAGCGGCTCATCGCCCCGTGCCGCATCCCAGCCCTCCCCGGCTTTAGGAGCAGCGCGTTGGGATGGCGGTGTGCTGGGGGCTGTGTGCGCTGTGCTCCTCGTTGTCGGGTTGGGATGGCCGTGTGTTGGGAGCTGTGTGTGCTGTGCTCCTCGGTGTCGGGTTGGGATGGCCGTGTGTTGGGAGCTGTGTGTGCTGTGCTCCTCGTGTCAGGTTGGTTCCTCCGAGCGCTGCCTTCAGACTGAACTCTCAGCATGCCGTGGGCCCACGTTGAGGACCACTGGTTTTCCGTGGTCAGACAGAAGGCACAGCCATGGAGCTGATGCCCTGGGGCCAGCAGGGCCTGGGCATGGTGCCTGTTGATCTCATTGCGGTGGGATCGTGGTCCCCTGTGCTTATGATGGAGCCCCTCCTCACCCTGCTGGCGGGCTCTTGTAGGACCTCATCTTGCCCCCCCCGTGCTGGCTGTGGCTGGTGGTGAAGTGCAGCAGGACTGGGCTCTGGGTGAGGAATGAGCTGCAGGAGCGTACGGGGTGACTGAAGCACCTGGTGCTGCTGTCCTTTGGCTCCAGTGTGAATGTGACCCTAACGTGTGTCACAGAGGTGCAATCCAAAGCGCTGTGGTTTCAAGTAACTGGGGATGTTAGCTTGCTGTAACCTGCATCAGCTGCTGTTCATGTCCGAGGCTGATGCGGCTCCTTCCCCCGGTGGGCCTTGAGGCTGGGGAGCCCTTTGGGGAGGTTTCATGTGACTCAGAGCCTGCCAGGCCGGATTGCTTGGTCAGGGAACAGGAGAGCTGCAGGCTCAGTCTGGTGACTCGGAGTGTGCGGGAGCCCCAGGCGTGCGCCAGGCATAATGCCTTTAGAGTTGGGATAAAACAAAAGTGCTCAAGTTGCACAATACAGGGGGAAAAAAGGGGGGGGGGAAAGTTGGTTGTGTTGTCCAGCCTGGAGCTGCCTGGCAGTGGCTGAAGGATGGGGTGAGGACCTGGAGGGGCTGGGCTGCTGAGGGCTGTATCTGTGGAGGGAATGGCCCGGAGCCTGTGGCTGGGAGTGAGGGGCTTTATCATAGGGGAAATCCACTGCTTTTGGTTGTCCCAGAGGTGTTGTGGGCTTTGTATGGGAGACCCAGAGGTCTGGAGGTGGCTGCATAACAGATTGGAAGCTGATAAACAGGAGGGAGACTGACTTTTTACGTGGGCAGATGGTGACAGGGCAGGTTGGAAGGGTTTAAAACCAAAAGAGGGGAGATTTAAGTGAGATTTGAGGAGAAAATTCTTCATCTTCACTCAGAGGGCGATGAGGCACTGGCACTGCTGCCCAGAGCTGGGGGTGCCCCCGTGGGTGGGCTCTGGGCAGCCTGAGCTGGTGGGGTGCAGCCAGCCAGCCCACAGCAGGGATGGCTCTGGGGGGGCTGTGGGGGGGCCCTTCCCACCCAACCACGCCGTGGTTCTGTGCTGGGGCAGCACTCCTGGCGAGCAGCGCTGCACACTGACCTGGAGCTGGAAGATGGGGCTGTGAGGAAGGTCACAGGTAGTGCAGCCTCGGGAAGGCTGATTATGAGGGTTGGAAGTGGGAGTTGGGGGCTTCCTCCTCCTTCTTCTGCCTCAGGGAGGTGCGCTGTCTGCCTGCTCTCCCAGGTCTGCCTGCACTCGGTGTTTCAAGGGGTGCTGCTCTCCTTGTGCTCAGCTGGGGCAGCCGAGGAAGGCAGAAGGGCTGCTGGCTGGGCTTGAGGAGCATTCCGCTCTTGCCTTCACAGCTCCCCTCCCCGCGTGTTCTTCTCTTGCATGGTGGGAGATGACGGAGTCGTTCCCACAGCTTGCTCTCAGTTGGTTTTAAAGGCGAGGAGAGCTTCTGTTTGCCATTTCCTCTCATGCTGGAAAAACAAGATGCTGCTGCCCGAGTGCCTGGGCAGAAGGGGAAGCCCTGGAAAGGAAATAAGATCTGAAGGAACGTGTCACCAGCAGAAAGCACAATTGTTTTTCTGCATTTACATGGCAGAGCGCAGCCCCGCTCATCCAGCTGCTGTTTGACAGCCAAGATAATACATTTCTATTGACGCAATTAGCAGGACGGGGATTTTGCTGGATGGCTTGGGGGCAGCGAGCTTTTCGGTCCTACTCCAGCCAATAGATCGGGGAGGGCTGGAAAGCTGCTGTGGGTTGCTGCAATTGGCCCTTTGGGTTTCTGGAGGTTGAGTACATAACTGCTGCTATTTCCTATTGTGTGTTACCCTGCCTCGCTGAAAAGAAAATAACTTGAGGGAACACGGGGTTATTTTTGCCAGCTTGAGATGATCAAGTTTGATTTCTAAAAACCCGAGTCTTTAGGCTCGTACATCAGAAACAGCATCGGAAGGAACCGCGTCTCTGTTCAAGCGCGCTTTGCCGATGGTACGAACTCTCAAATGCGTTCATAAAAGAGAAACAGCTCTTCTGTTCCTGCAGCGCAGCCCCTTTTGTAGAACCCAGGGTGCCCGCTCAGTGCTGGGATCCTGCCTGGCGCTGGCGTTAGGGGCTGCTGGTGCTGTGTGCCTGCAGCTGAGCCGGCGCTGCTCGGGCTCTCGGCACAGCCAGAAGGTCTTTACTTTAAGCTGCCGGGCGTTAAGCGGTTTCTCTTCCTGGACAGTGCGTGTGTGGACACACCTGCAAGGAAAGTGACGTGGTGTGCTGTCAGCTGATGTAGGCAGCGATGGGGTGCTCTGTCCTCCCGTGTTCATCTCGCTGGCTCATCAGCTCTGAGAAGACCCGTGGCTTTGCTGTGAGTGCCTCGGCAGTGCTGAGGGCCAGGCATTCCCTGTGCTGTGCAGAGCTTTGGGCCAAAGGTGGTTCCTTCAAACCTTAATCAATGCATTACTTACTTTCTGCTGGTCCCTAAGCAGCGTCTCTTGCCTGCTCCGTAGCGTTCTTCATGCGCTGGCTTGCTGTGGTTAGCAGCCCATGCTGCAGGCCCGGCTGTTCACACAGGTCGTCCTTTTGCTGCTGCCTGGAATCTGCCTTGTGCAAGGAGAGAAAATCTGTGAGTGCTCTGTAACCTGCACAGCAGGAGCTCAGCAGCGTGGCTGAAGGGTGATGGGCACAGAGAGGGGTCTGTCGCTCTCCTGTGCTTCTCTCGCACCCCCCAGAGTGCTCAGTGGTGGCAGTGCTCCGGCTCAAACCTCATTTGCTTTTTTGCCTCCTCCCCAATCTAAAATAGAGACAGTAAAAGCGTGCCAGCCAACCGAGCGGTGGTGGATAGGGGTTCTTGTTGCTCCGTCTTATAGAAGCCTGTCCCAAAGGAGACGGCTTTCCCTGAGCGTGAATTTCACATTGCTCTGAGAGCAGGGAGTGCCAAGGGGCGCGGGGGGGAGCGACCTGCAGGAGGGAGGGCAGCTGGGTTTGCTGGGGTTGGTGTTCAGACACCGTGCCTTTTGGGGATGGGGTGGGCACGTTTGACACAATCAATCACATTTGACACAGTCACATTTGTACTTGGCAATCTGCAGTGCCTGTAAAGTGCTAACGATGCTGTGGCCGCTCAGGGTAGTTAATGTGTCTCTTTGTGTTTGACCATGCAGGCAGCGTGCCCCTCCAGCCCCTGCACAGGAATCCTGCCCTGCTGTTGGTTGTGGAGAGCTGCCCAGAGCCCTTATCGTTGGGATCCTGCCGTGCTCGTGAGGCGCTGTTATCCGGCACAGCGAGGGCCGGCAGTGCAGCGCTGAACAGCCGCCTTGCTTGCAGGGGAGCAGGGTGATAAATCACAGCCAAAGGGGCTGAAACCACGAGTGAAGAGAGCGAGTCGACTCAGAAGCAGACCGAGCTCTGTCTGCGGGCGGGACCGAGCGCCGGCCCATCGCCAGCCTGATGCTGCAGGAAGCACGGAGCCTTCTGGGAGCTGTAGTTCAAGCGGACGCCGATTGAGTGACCCAAAATGTGAGAGGTTGGTGGCGTGGGCTGGTGCGATGCTGATCAGCCCGCAGTCTCCGAAGCCCTTATTCTGACGTGTCTCTCCTCTCTGTTCCCCAGCCTGGTGCAGCTGCCGCTCCTCCTGGCAGGCGCAGCACGTTGCCAGGGCTCTGTGCAGACCATCTAGCATGCTCCTCCAAGCGGGCCGTGCAGCTGGCGCCTGCAGCAGCCGTTCCATTCCAGGGACACCGGGCTGAGCTCACACCAACCGGGCATCGCACCCGCAGAGCTGAACTGCTTTGGGTGAGAGGCTTTTCTGGCTGCAGCTGGCTCTGTGCTGGGCTGGGAGGGACTGGAAGGGAAAAAAAGGCCTTTTCTCCTCTGTTTTGTGAGCGCGGTTACCCCTGCTGCTTCTTTCCTGTGCCTCTTGTCTTTCTGTGTTGTTTTAATTCCTTCTCCAAGTGTTCTCTCTCTGTCTGTGTGAGGGCCATGCAGTCTTATGGGCAGGGATGCTGGCCTACCCTGGTTTTCTTGCAGCAAAGAGGAAACTGAGAGTAGAAGAGAAACCGTGTGGTCACTGCAGCCTTAAGCCGTGGAATCTGTGTGGCTGACTGCGGATGTGCTGGAGGCAATGCACGGGTGGGAGAGCTAACAGAAGAAATCCTGTGCTGCATTTCCTGTGATGACCGCAGTGCCGTGGCAGTTCTCAGCACGAGCACAGCAAGGTGCTTTTATTTTTGAAAGCTTGGCTGCTTTCAGTTTGGTGGTTCAGAGCCTGTCCTGCAGGGCCAGGGCCGGCTGGCGGGCAGCGGGCTGAGCTTGTGCTTAGGACACGTGTGGGGCATCCCGTGCAGGGGGATGGTGTTCTGATGGTGTAGACCTTGCATTCAGCTGAGCTAAGCTGATGTGGCTGTGCTGGAGGTACGTGGGTTGGCCTTTTGGGGCTGGCTCTGCTGTGCTACAGCTTCCTGAAAGCATCTGCGTTAGTTTTCAGCCCCCTCATCTGGAGCATAGCGTTTTGCTCATGTGATGGTTATATTTGTTCAAATAATTGCTCTCATGGGTGAGTACTGCTTAAGGCCCTGTGTAATTGAACACATCCTATGGCTTCAACTGTATTGGTGTAGCTGTATAGTGAAGCAGGCAGCAAACCGCTATGGTTATTCCAGGGAGGAAAGGGGAATGTCATAGCACCACTGTGTCTGTGTCACCTCAGTTATACCAGATGTTATTCCAACCAAATCTAGAGGTGGAAGAGAGGAGCGGGCAGGGATTTGGTTCTTTTCCATAAGGTAACGGCACTGAGCCATGCCTGCAGAGAAACCATCTTCGTGCCCCCTCGGGTTCATTCTCCCTGTCCCTTCCCAGTTCCTTGTGCTCCTGGTGAAGTTCTCCGTGGTTCTTACACTTTTATCTCCTGGTTGTTTGTGATGGAAATGCCAAATGCAACTGTTGCCTGTCAGGCTTATCCTACCTCTGTGCTTGCTTGATACGCAGCCGGAAATGTGGTGGCTTAAATTGAGGTTGGTTGATTGGAAATTGGGACGTGGTGCTTGATTAAAGCAAGGAAAGTCTAAATTGTGTTAAAGTGGCAGAAGGAGGCATGTGGTTCTGCTGCCCTTGTGAAAGGAGGCTTTTTTGGGCTCTGGACGTGGCAGTGCGCTGAAGACTGGGATTCGTCCCTAGTAAAGGAATGCAACTGGATGTGGTTTGGGTGAATTACATCTCTACTGTCTGCCTAATCTCTGCTGAATTAAAGCTGTGACTGAAGTGTCTGGGGACGGTGTGCTCAGGGGACATCTCCTCCTCCCTCTTCCTCTGAGACTGCTTTTCGTGTCCTGGGCATGTCTGAGACCGCACTTGTTGCTGCAACTCTCTTCCCCTCCCTTCTTCAGTGGCCAGCTCTTCATCTGCTTATCTGTCAGCTTAGCATGATCGGAAGATACAATCCCTGATGTCCTTTTGGGTATGACCTTGCATTTGTGCTATGCTTGGGCATCTGTGACTCTCCATGAACTCGAGTGGCTGATTGCACACAGCTGAGATCTGCCTTTCTCAGAGACCGGGAGGGAGCTCCTGGGTCAAGTCCAGTTCAACCCCGTTGGAGGCGGTCATCTTGTGCAGGTCATGAACTGTACCAGGAACTAATTGCTAGAACTAACTGCGTGCTTTTTCCCCAGCGCTTCTGCAGCAGTTGGTCCAGAGATCTCCACTTTGAAAGGTTAGAAACTCTCCTCTGACTTCCAGCATCCGGTTCTCTTGGGCTGGTTTCTTGTTCTTGTGCCACAGCAGAGTGTCGCCTTGCAGATGAGAGATGACTTGCAAATTTTGTTTTCCTTCCTTGGTCCACTGTAACCTTTACGTCCTGCAACAGCCGTGGCTCACGGTGTAGATTTATCCTGAGATATCCTGAGATACAGGAAAACTGTTTTGTTTTTCTGCTGTTTCGTTCTGGTTTTGTTGGGCCTGTTTATTTCCACGTTGTGCTTTTGACTGTTCTAAGTGCAGGTGGAGCTCTGAGCTGCACAGTTGGAGTGTCAGTGAGTACAGAGGGGCACTTTTTGCATTACTGTCACTTCTGTCTTCTTTTAATGTTTGTCCTTGCTACTTTTGCAGTCTTGCCCCTTCAGGAGGGAGAGATGTTGTCAGAAATGGTTGAATCAAGGTGAACTTGATAAAGCAAATGTATTGGAGAGCCGGTGCCTGGCTCTTACTCGTGTTTATCTCTAGCTGTGAATGTGCAATAACAACAGTTCTGTTCTGCACAGGCTGGCACAGCCTCAGACTGGAAGATCTGCTGTTTACCAATCAACACTCTGCTGTAAGTGAGAAGGGGAAGAAAACGTTTTATTGCTGCTGGGTAACCCAGTGTCTAGTTAAACCGATCTGGGGGGGGGAAATAAAGAAAAGGAAACTAAGAGCACACGTGTTACTCAAGATGCATTTTCCTGGCTAGAGGCCCATGTGTGTGTTTTTCCTGCAAAGCATCCCTGCTCATGCTACTTCCTGTTAAAGCTGTAGCATACCAGGAGCAGCAAATAAAGGCTTCCTGGTTTTCACGATGCGACTGGTCTCAGCAGGCAGGCTGTCAGGGTGATTTTTCAGCCTGGCATGTTTTGTAGCTGGGGTAGTCTGTGGGCTGAGGAGGATGACAGAGCTCTGCTGCCAGGATTATAAATGCACGGAGGGAAAGGTCTGGAAATTGGATCTGCTGGTAAAGCTTCCCAAGACTGGATGCTGTGGCTTGTCTTGTTTTGTTTCTTCCCCTCGTCTCTCTGTCTGTGGCATTACTGCGATGTTGCTAATGAGATGAGCCGTGCCAGCCCACACACGCTTCTGTTAACACTGCGCTCCGAAGGCAGCCACAGTTGGCCAGTAAACTGGAAGATACAAGTTGCCCTGTTGCACTTCGCTGAAGTAATGCTAATTGACTTAATGGAGCACCCGGCTGTAGAGATTTGTTTGTTTTGGTTTTTATTCTGTGCAAATCCAGACCATGCTTCCGCGGGGCCTTTGTTGCTGTTTCTCGTGCTTATTCAGATGGGCCTTCCCATTCTTTAGTGATGGAGGTGGCTTGGAAGCTAACCTTTATTTTGAAGAAGCCTTCCTGTCCGCCGTCTTCACCGCAGCTTGTAATTAAGATGTTGATTTCCCCTTTCAGATCTGTATAATCCCCGCTCTCAAAGTGACCGTGGTAGATTTCCAATAGCTCACTGGGTAATCTATCACTGGTTTACAGTGTGCTGTGCAAGGGAGAAGAGGAAACTTTTCAGGCTTTGACGCTAATTGCTTTGTGGCTAAGCTGGCTCTGCAATAAATCTACTTTTCCTATCAATCTTTTGCTTCAGGCTTTGGACGCCTCTTCCTCTGCCTGCATACTTATGAAGAGTCAGTGCTGGGCATTGGGTGCAGCTCAGCCCAACTCAGCTGATGTGTATGTGTTTCTTCTGTGTTAAAGTTGGGCCAGAACCTGTTTCAAGGCAGCTGAAAGAAGGTAAAGATCCTCAGGCTTGCCTTTGCATGTTCGTGTCTGTGGCCAGAAAGGTGTGCTGCTGTTCTGGACTTTGCCGAAGTGTAGCATGAAGTATGAGGTTCTGTTATGTGCTGGTCTAGGTTTCCAGGTTAAATTATCTTGTTACCTCGTTAATAGCCCATCTAGAAAACTGTGTCCAAGGCACCTAATTTCATTTAATTAGATCTCCACAAGTGGCTCACCAATTTGTTTCTTGCTGTGATTAGGAAAACAGCTTATTTGCAGCTTCCAGTCCCCTAGATTTTCATCTTGGGCCAGGAATCCTGACTGGCCTCTCTCCTCCCAGCCCTCCTGCCCCATAATGAACATTTGAGCGGGTAAGTTTTTCCCTTTTCTCCATCTCCCTGCCCTCCCACTTGTGGTGTTGTGTAACGCCTGGCGTCCTCGTGCCTTGTGAGCCTGAGTGCTTCTTGGCCCTGGCAGGTAGAGCAGTGCCTTGAAGCACAGGACTGTGCCCCGAGTCATGTGGGAAGCTCTGTGCTAGAGCCTGAAGGCTGAAACAGCTTCGCACTGGGCTGTCCTTCCTGTTAGACCTATGCCTCAGTCTGTTCTTGGAGGGACTTTCTCACCTCTCCCTTCCGGCAACTTTGCAAGGAACTGGAACTTTCTGACAGCTTAATTTCCTGCCAAGGCTGCAGCATTTGGGCTGCCTTATAGTGCTGGCTCAGCAAATGAGGGTGGGAAGAAAGAGCAGCAAAACTCCTTTTCTTGTCACCAAGACTCCAGCTTTGTGCAAAACACTTACCTGATCAGCATGGGGCGTTTGGTTTGCTTGGCTGTTTTGCAGCATGGGTCTTGCTTGCAGCTGTGGGAGCTTTTGCTGTGCTTGAGCCATAGAGCTCTCCCTGAGTTGGGGTTTAGTATCTTGGATTTCAGTCTGGCCTGCTTCTATCTCAGGTGGATGTCTTACTGCTTGTCTGCTCTTTTCCTGCCGTGTGAGGAAAAAGAGAGCTTGTTCTCCCGTCCTTCCCTGCTGTCTCTTCTTTTATCGAGGTCCTCTCAGCACGGTGAATGCAGATCATGCTCAGCTTGGTGCCCGTGCCTGGCTTTGCACACGCACAGGTTTTGCCACCCTGCTCTGAGCAGGGAGGAGCTTGGCTGCTTGTCACTCGCTGTGTACACAAATGCTTGAGCTGCTTATACTTGCTCGGTTGGTATGACACCATCAGGCCTCTGTACTACGTCCATCCTTAGTTACCTATGCCTGACCTCTGACTATTTGGGTGGGGTCATCTAAGGAACCCTGGTTTTCGCTTGCAAGGAACGGGTTGCATGAGCGCGTTGAGTGAGAGCAGAGAGCTTTGCTCCTGAGGGTGATAGCAGGTCCAGCCTTTCTGATGCCCAAGGCAGGGACATGCACACAGCTGATTGAAGAGAAGGGCTGGTAGTGGCAGCCACTGTGTTGTAGCAGGAGGCTCTCATGTTCCTCCGGCACAGCTCTGAGGATGCTTTTCCTCCAGGTACATGGGGGGATGCTGTGAACAGAGCTGTCTGGTGTGCAGGGTGGCTGTTTTCATTGCTGGGTCCTAGCAGGGAAGGCAGTAGCACAGAGGTGACTTCATGGGGTGGAGAAACCAATGAGGTGACAAAGTCTTGGCCTTAGGTGTAGGGGGCTGAGAGCAGCGAGATGTTGGAAGACTCGGGCAGGAGCTGAGCTGTGCTACGTGAACAAATACATCAAGAACAAAAGGAGCATGGGGAGCATCTATCATCTATCACATACCAGGGGGCTTCTGCACACAGGACCAAGCGAGGTGAATCTGCCCTTGGCGTTCTCAGGGGCTGGAGCAGCTCCAGAAATCTCTCCCTGCTGCATGCTGGAGGGAAGATCTTGGGACAAGCTGGTCCTGCAGTTTCCTGGATGCTTTGGAACATGTGAACTAGGTCTTGGTTTTTTTTGGTTTGTTTTCCTTTTCAAAATGGAAGTCTACTTTGGAAGGCAAGGTGACCGAGGACATCTGTGCTTGGCTTTGCGTGCTGTGGCAGAAGGGCTGGGACCCAACCTGCTGGCTGGTGTTGAGGCATAGAGCTCATCCTGCACCCAGGCAGCTGCTCTGCTCTCCCAGCAGCAGGAGCAACCTCTGCAGGGAAGCTCTGCTGTCCTGAGCTTGCTGCCAGTGCCTGCTGCTCCCGGAATCAGTGGCAATTTGAGGAAGGGTCTGCCTCGCCAACCAGCATGAATGCATGCGAGTGACTTGGAAGCGGAAAGATGGAATCTATTTTAGTTTTGGAAGCAATATTTTGGGAGCAGTTGAGCAGTGTCAGTTGAAACCTGATAATCATTGCAGCTGCAAGGGGTAAAAAAACCCGAAATCCCAACTCAGCATCTTACTAAGGTGCTTAACCGCTCATTTCCATGAATGAGTTCCACCCTTCCCAAGACACTTCAATCTATTCGCTTTGTTGCTTCCTGTCCTGATGAGGTAGGTGGAAGCAGTGCTTTATTTATCAGGAGGAAAATCCTGTTCCTTCTTGCCAAGGCAGAGGAGCTGTTGGCAGTTTGCTCCCCTCCTGGGGCTGAGGTCTGCCCTGCTCAGCATGGGCTGTGTACCTGCGTGGGGCGTCTCCTGGGGTGTCTCCTTGCCCAGTGGGAGAAGCTCCTAAAAATAAAGCTCAGTGCTTTCAGAGAGGCTTTCCTCTTTGTAACCTCTTTTAATTGACCCCTTCCTTTGCTCGGGTGTAGTTTGCATTCTCATCTTTCCGTCTTGCAGACTCTTCCTTTGCTTATTGTTGGCCAAAGGCGTTTTCTGGCTCAGCTTGGCAAGCAAGGTACGTGCTTTGCATGGAGCTGCAGTGATGCCTCTCCTCCTGTTTGCAAACGGACTCCACTCAGCGCTCCCCTCTGTGCGCTGTTTGCTGGCTGCTCTCACCTGGTGCGAAGGGTAACCCTGGAGAGGAGGATTTACTGCTTTGCCCAGAGAAATCCGATTTCACGCAGCGCTCGCAGCCAAGCAGCCCACTTAGACCAGACAGTCTTGGAGATCACCAGGACTTAGCAGGGTTATCCTGCACCTATTTATAGGTCCCTGCCCAGCTCCACCCACCGCGGGGTTTTACCGCAGGGTTTTAAAGCAGGATTCCCAGCCTCTCTCCTTCCTGCAGCATGCTCGGGTCCCTGGTGCAGACCTGAGGAGGAGGAAGGGCTGAGACGTGAGCGACGCGTTGGGAGCCAGCAGCGATGCCGGCAGCAGGCACGTCTTGTGCCTGTTGTGGTGAGCTAAAACTGACACTTTTACACGTAGGAGGAAGAAGCAAAGGGCTCTGCTTTTCCAGCTCAGGACTCAAAGGAGGAAGTGATCTCGATCCAGCCTGCGGAATGGCTTCGTTAGGCGGTTTGGCTCTGTGCAGGGGAGAAGGCTATTAACAAATTGAGCATCCCACCTTCTGCTTGGCACTGCCTGGAGTGAACTCTGCAGGGCCCTGTTTCTGCCCAACTTGCTTTTACTTTGTATTTTTTCCTGTGGGGAAAACACAACTCTTAAGGTGAGGCAGCTTGTTCTCTTAGCAGGGTGTGAAACTGGGCTGTCTCAGACTTGAGCTGATGACACTGGGAGATACTTTCCCTCACATCACCGCTTTCAGTTAGCCAGAAAATCAGATTTGTTGCAAGCCAATTGCCTGAGTTGGAGGAAATGAGAGGGGAAGTGCCAGGGATCCACGTTGGCTGGACCTGCAAGAAATCCAAGTCCTGCTGTTGTGCAGGGAGCTCAGCGTGGAGGTGTGTTGTCTTCAGTCTGCCCGACGCACAGCAATTAGGCAGACCAATTACAGCGAGGTAATCGAGGTAGGGAAAATTGTGTTCTTGAGCTTTTATTTTTACCAGTTCTGTTTCCTTAGCGCAGGCTTTGCAGGTTACAGAGAAGGCGCCACGACAAAGTAGCTAATGTTCTTCAGTTAATGGCCTTGTGCAGGCACGGCTCGGTATTAAGCTTGTAGCAAAACTGCACCTGCTCCTTGAGCCGCTGCCTTTGAGAGGCTGTTATCTATCAAGGCCTTTCTTGGTCCCTTAGAACAACCCCGGGATTGAAAAGCTGTATTTTAGGAATCTTTGTTTCAGCCTTTTTGCTGTGCAAAGTAGATTCTTCACAAAGGTCTTTCTGCAGTTCATTCATCTCTGGAAATCCTGGTGGGTAATTGAATAAGCTCAGCTGTGCTAATTTTTCCTTCTTCCTCGTTTCTTCTTTTCCCTCTGTTAAATGTTCCCTTGATCCGTTCCTTCTGACACACATCCAGATTGCCCTGCCTCTCTCCTTTAAGGAGACGTACGTGTTTAAACTTCTTTGAATGTCAGAGGACAAGAAATGTTTTAGGGGTCTAACCGTGAGATTCTAAGAAGCGTGAAAGAGAAGGGGTGAAAAGAAGGAACGTTCAAAGCCCCAAACCCACTTCTTTGGGTAGGGGAGTGCTCAGAATCTGCTAAAAATTGGCTTGAGCTGAAAGAGAGTATTTCACTGCCCTGCGTGAGATGGTCACAGAAAACATACTTGAGCAGGCAGCCAGTCAGCCCGTTTGCAGCGTTGCTGCAGTGTTAGTGGGAAGCAGGAAAAGGGGGATGTTTAGTTTTACGCGCGTACATCCTCCCTGCAGACAAACCTGAGCCTGGAAACTCCTGGTGCTTCCCTGGGGAGATCCTCTGCTGCAGCCCTGTGCTCCCCATCTCCAGGCAGCAAAAGCAGGTTTCAGTGACACGGCCCTGGTCAGAGCATGCACTGGCAGGCTTCTGAGGCTGGAGGGGTATTGCTGAAATCGTACCTTATGTTTCTCTCTTTTTCCTTTTTTTTTTTTTTTTTTTTTTTTTCCTTTTCTCTTTGTTTTTTCAACCCTTTGATCAGAACCGACCTTCCTTTCTCCAGTGAGTCGGGAACCTTACAGCAGCTCATGCCGCAGCGCCTCGCCTATCCCACCCGAACTGCCTGCGCCGCTGGCTTGGACCTAACCTAGGATAAAGCTCTGCGTGGCCTGGGTAGGGGGGAACCATGGGGAGCTCTGCCTCGTCGCTGGCCGCAGAGACGGAGTCGGACCATGGCTTCACTAGCCCACCCTACCCAGGGCACCCAGCTGTGGGCTGGTATAGGAGTAGTCACGGTGGTCCTGTTTGGGAAAGTGACCTTATAACGCGGCAGCAACAGAATTTACACCACCGGCTGCGAAGGTAAGGAGAAGGGGAAGGAGCCTGCTTACCTGCTTACCTCTCAGCTTCAACCCAGGGCAGCGCAGTGGGGATGAGTGGCTTTGCGTCCTGCTGAGTGTCGGCTCTTAGCCAGAGGCTCAGTTCTAGTCCTTGTGAAACTCAGGGCTGAATTTCCGCTGATAGGAATGGTGCCAAGCCTCATCACATTTACCAGGCTGCCAGTGTCTCCTGCAGAATATCTGCCGGACTCGTCCCACCTCTTCCTCACTCACCCTGGTGGTGAAGGTGTCTGCCTGGGAATGGGATCTCCATTCCTTTAACAAGCTTACCACCTTCTTGAGGCTCCCCTTTCACCTCCCAACTAACTGTAACTGTCAGAGATGAAGCGTTATGACTCCAGCTTGAGTGGGAGAAGTCGCGAGGGTCTCTGAACTTAAAAGAGCAAGAGATGCTGTTTTCATGAAAGTGCAGTGAAATGCTCTGAGCAGCGGATCATGGGAAACAAAACACGCCAAATCAGAACGACTCTGAAAAAGAGCTCAGCATTTCCTACTCTCGCTTTCTGTCCCTCCTTGATAAAATCAGCATCTCAAGACGTGCCTCTGAGTCATTTGGCTGTGCTCGTTCCCCATCAGCCACCTGAGAGTGAGGAATATTTCCTCGTGTTGGAGGGCTGTGTGCTGCATTCAGGCTCTGCTAGGCTGAGAGGTATGCTGAAAGCAGCTAAAAGTCCCCAGCCCGCGGGCTTGACTACAGAGACTGCCGTGTTTAATGCTAACACTATCTGAGCCTTTGCCTGAAGCCTGCTTTCTGTAGATGCCAGCCTGGCTGGGTGTCTGTACTTGCTTGAGTCCGTTTGGAGCCATTAGTATTTTGGAATAGCTGCTTGCTTCTGAGTGTCCCCGAGCTGTTGTGGCTTTCCACTGGAGGCGTTTGCTGTGGTGGTCACGTCCTATCTGTGGTGTAGTCCTTGTTTTTGTTGCTGCTGCCAGTCCCAGCAAGTTCACTTCTCCGTGTCTGGTGTACGACTCAGGGAGACCCCAAGGCACGCAGTGTCATGCTCTGCTCCTTTGTGGGGCCTGCCTCGGGTTGGGCTTATAATGGCGTGGAAGCAATTGGTTGTTGTCTTTGCTCTCAGTCATGTGTCTGAGTTCTGGCAATGCCTAAGAGGCCTTCAAAGGCTGTTTTGTGCAGTTCCCCACCGCCACTGCTGTGTGTCCCAACCTGCAGGGCTGGCCATCCTGCTTGGACCTGCAACTCTTGCGGGATCCTGCAAGCAGAGTTGGGCCATTCCTGCAGGATGACTCCCTCCAAGCTGCTGCTTTCTCCTCTCTTCCCCGGATGAGTTGGGGAAGGTGTGGAAATGGCAGCAGAGTGCCCTGGTACTCCTGTGCATGGCCAGCGCTGCCGTTCAGGAGCTGGCAGAGCAAATCGGTGCTGCAGGGCAGTGTTTGTGCAGCCCGGTGTGTGCCGGCTGTGCCTGCTGCTCCCCAGTCTGAGCCTGCAGCCTGCTGGAGCTGGAGAAATGACGTGAAATCGTAATTTGCAGAAGTACATTTCCTGCACAGCCAGCCTCCGCAGCGGGGCGGATGTTGGGGCAGGCACAGGAACTGCTGCTCTTTGTGCAGATAAAGGCAGTGTCCTGTTAGGAGCAGTTTGGTGAGAATTATGCTTTTCCCCTGCTGAAGGAGAGAGCTCATCCCGGCTGAGTGCTGCGTGGTTCCTGGAGACAGGAAAATAGCTGGCCATGATTCACCAAGCAGCCTCTGCGTGGGAAGGACTTGCTTTAGGCAGTGATTATGGAAGCGGGTTCAAAAGACGTGCTGAGATCAGCCGGGCTGCCAGGCATCAAAGTCCCCACGGTTCCCATGGTGAGGCTGGTGCAGCAACGGGGTGAAGCAGCAGCAGCTGCTTGGTTTCCAGAGAGAAACAGATTAATACACTCTTCTTAAACAACAACAACAAAAAGTAAATAGGAGCAGTCCAAGTAGTTGAGTCCGCCTCTTCGCATCCCTGGAGCCCTATAGTGCAGGAAGGAAGTGGAATACTGGGGAGTCGGTCTGAGGCTGGCCAGGAGTTCTGGGATAGACTTTGCTTTTCCTGCTGGTTTCCTGCCCCTGCCTGCAGCCACCTTCAGAGCTCCTAATGTTTGGCTGCTGAAGGCCAGCACAGAGCCAGGCCTGTTGTGGTATATCCCATGCCTCAGGGATGCATGCACATCTTCCTCGTTAGGAAAACAGGGATGGGAGTGCTTCACGAGTGGGCTCTTCTTGGGGGGAGGTTTCCATCACGGTGAGGATAGGAGTGAGGGAAGAAATCAATGCTGTGTGGTGTTGGAGGTGTGCTGGAAGCTGGGAGGAAGCAGTGATGCCTCAAGGACTGAGGCTGGTGGTCTTTAGCCCTGTCTGCTGGGGACAGCTGGACGTGGGAGCAGCAAAGGGGCCTTGGTGATGAAAGCAGTAGCCTTGTGACATCCAGATCTGAGTGCCTGTTCTCTTCTGAACCAAGCTGCATCTCTTTGTATGTGTTAGCATCTCATCTTTTAAATAGGAGCGCACTGCTTTCCCCAGTGTACTGGGAGGGTACGGCTACCTATGGTTAAAGGCACAAATGCATGGTAGTGAAAGGAATCTTGTTGCTGCAGTCTCTGCTTGGGGCAAAGGTTTTATTTTTAAATAAATCCACGATAGCTGTGTGTATTCCAGATGAACTCTGGCTTAGCTGCGGGTCGTTGTGGATACCTGCTTGGTGGGAGCATCGGGCTTGGAACTGTTTGCCAGTTCTCACCAAAGCACGTGGCAGCTGGAATGGTGCCTTGCCCCAGAAAGCATGCAGTGCTGAGGAGCTGGCAGCACGTCGTGCTGTGGCTTCCATCCCTGCCCATCCGCTTTCTGTGCTGGCTGTTCCAGCAGTCCGTTTCCTCTCAAAGCCTCTTAATTGTCTAAATTGAGGCTATTTATAGCTCTGAAGCTGTAAAGAAATCAGAGGATGGCACAGAGTAGTAAAAACTGAAGTTCTTAATACGAACCCAAACGGCCCCAGTGCTGTGAGGATGAATTTCCTTTTCTCTCCTGCTGCTGCTCCTTGCCTCCGGGCCACCTTCCTCATCTCTGTTTCCAGAAAGCACAGGGCAGGGAGGCAAAGCTTGTGCTGAGATCTTAGAGGAGATGCCTGAATGCCATGCCTGAGTGTTACTGTCACACTCTGGAAGCTACAAGCAGGCCTGACCCTTAAATACGCCATTAAGAAAGGGCAGCAGCATCTCTACATGGTTTTGGGACACTCTGCAGTAGCTGAGCCCTCTTGTTCACAAAGGTAGGGTCAGGTCCTTGTCTAGGTGCAGGGATGTAGGCTCAAGTCCTTCTCCTGGTGCAGGAATTGAGTAATTTTGCTTTGGTGCTCCCAGGATGTGGCTGTGCATGCAGGAGATTCATATCCATCTTTGGCTATGGCCAGATCCGTGGTCCTATCCTCTTCCTCCCTTTTGGGAAGGCATCCTGGAGCTGCAGTCTTGCTGTGAAAGGGGACAGCCTCTTGTGCACTGTGGTCACTCATGCTGGGAGGGCCTGGGAGAACACTTGGGTGTTGTATTTGTTCCCAGGTGCATGTATACTGGGGGTGAGCTGGGAGGTGGATTGGCAGGAAGTGAGTTTGTTGTTTGTTTTTTAAGAGTAAAAGGAACCAAAGCAGGATGTTTTCTAGAGCAGCGCTTCTGCCTTTCTCCTTTGACTTTTCTCTTGCTGCAAAGGCAGAAGCCTGGCCAAGTGCAATCCCTTGGCCCCTGGAGAGGTGTCATGCATGTAGCCTGGAGCTGTTGGAGAAGCCTCTGTCCTCCAGCAGGAGCTGATGAATGGATGCAGTGACAGCAGTTGTTCAGGAGCCTGTCTGAGTGCTGCAAGGAGGGAGTTAGTGAAGGACATGCGGTATGTGGAGCAGAGTCCCTTGAAAGAGCCAGGGAGGAACCACATGCCCTTCCACCTGATGCTGTGCAGTGTCTGTCCTGCAGGGAGATGTCCTTAAGTTAGGGCTGTGCTCCTGCTGCTCTGGGCTTAGCAGAGGGGGCTGAGGGCAGGACCAACTTGCTGCCTGCTCCCGGGGAGCTCCCTACCTGCTCTCTGTCTTCCAGGCTTGTTTTGGAGCTCATTCCTCCCTTCCAAAAGTAGCAGGTACCAGTTGCTGCTGGATTTCCCCCACTGGTAACTTGATCCAGTTTGACACCAGTCGCTCTGGTCTTGGGTCTCTGACTAATGTGATTCAGAAGTGGGAAGGAGAATGCGTGAAGCTGCAGTCCCCTTTAGCCTGCCTCCACCCCTGGCTGCCAGCACCGAGGTGATGCTGATGCAATCTGGGCTTGGGGCCGGTGCTGGTGTGTGCTGGGACTGGGCAGCACATGCTGAGCAAACCCTGTGAGGCCTTTGTTTGCTCATGTGAAACTGTCTTGCTGTGTGGGACTGCCATAAATAAAAGGACGCTTGTTCAAGGGACACAGAGAGGAAAGATAAGCTGTGGTTTGATGCTGTTTCAGTTTGGCAAACTGGGGCTGCAAAACAAGGGACTGCTCCTGCCCAGGGGTCTGCAGCTTGCCTGAGGAGATAGCCTTATCAGCGTCTGTCCGTCTCAGCAGTCTGTCCTGGGCTTTCATTTGAACTGGGATCTTCTCTGTGCTCCATTCTGACCCCGCCTGGGTACAGCAGGGCAGTAGTACTGCAGCCAGCAGTGCGCTGCGTCCTGCAGCATCTGTGACTGCAGCAGCACCAAATCCCTGTGAGGGGCAGGAGCTGGAGGCCGCAGGGGGGTGGCGTGAACAGCTGATCTGAAAGAACTGCTCCTGTCTTCCAGATGGTATTTATGAGGCTGCAGTAGGATGAGAAAATCAGGAGGAAACTTGAACTGAACTGTAAATGCAGCCCTTCCGGCTGGCGGTGGGATGAGCAGCAGGAGGCTCAGGGCAGTGCCTGGGATAGGGAGGAGAGTTTGGGCTGTGGGTCTTTGGGGCTGCCAAGCTGGCAGCTTGCTGGGAGCCAGAGAGGCCTTGCCTGCCCTTGCGCAGAGCTTCATAGCTCAGCTTTATCTCCAAACACCTGGGCTTGTGTGCTGTACAGCTGACGCGTGCCCTGTGCTGTGCTGGCACCTCCCATCACACTTGTGCCTTCAACTGCAGCAAATGGATCCTCTTCACCTTTCCCTGCCAAGGAACCCAGGCTTCTGCCTCACCCCACAGCTGCTCTGACTGCCTGCAGAGAGGGACAAATGTGGAACCACATGTTGCTTCTGAAATGTGGAAAAGCTTTTGCAGAAGCTGCAGGGTTGCAGTGGCAATGGCACAAATCTGCCTGGTCACTGCTGCTGTTGTTATTTTGCCTAGCAACTTCTATGGTCCGTGCAGTAACATGTGTTGGGCACATCCTCGTGTCCCACACACCCCGGGACACCTAGCAAGCAGCAAAGCGTGGCACAATGCTGTGTTTTCCTTAGTGTTCAAATGCTGTGTCTTCCAGGCATGCGGATATGGGAACTGCAGCCCCTGGCTCACTGTCGTGCTCACAGTGCTGGTACAATGGGATCCATCCATCCTGTGTCCAGCAGGGCCCATCCATCCTGTGCAGAGGTGTGGGCAGGGTTTTGCTTTCTCTCTGCCCTGCACCCATGGGTGGGCACCTTCAGGTTGTCCTTGCCGAGTGTGCATGCTGGGGTCACCTGAGAGGCGCCGGTGGGAGTGTGCACGGCTTGGAGAGCTTTGGGAGTGATAAGGAAGGGCAGGAGCTGCCCTCTGGTGGGAAGCACTGTGTCCCACTGTGGGGACAGGTTGCTGAGCTGTGGGGAGCAGCCCCGGTGCGGCCTTAGCCGGCACTTCTTGCTGGTGTGTGGGCACGTGAAGGTTAACTGCACGTGCTCCAGCTGGGAGCATCCTCTAGATTCCAGCTGTCAAGTCACTAACTTGAGTATGCTTCATCTTTACGAGGCAGTAAACAGTACCACGGCCTGAATTACTGAGTCCAGAGGCCTCCTGGGGGCAGTATGAATTGTAGTGACTTCCCTGGTAATTACCATCTGACTGCTGGAGCAGGGCATGTCTCAGGGCATGTCTTGGATGTGTTGCTGGCTCAGCAGAGGTGGCAGTAGCTGCAGAGTGTGGGGTGTGAGCAGGCTGTGGTGCTGCTCTGCTCCAGGCCCTTTTCTCTCCCCAAAGCCCACTCAGCACTCCTCTGAGAAACCAAACATGCTGATAACCATTCCTTCCTAAGTTCAGGCACGTGTGAAGGAGAAGTAAGTGAGCTTTCTAGGCCCGCTGCACGTGGGCATTCAGATCCATTCATTTGAAGCTGCTGGTGGTGGAACTCGGGTTGTTTGCCTGCAGATGGATGTGCAAAGCTGGCGGTCTCATGGAGATGCAGGAGCTCCTCTCTGACCTCAGTGGGTAGCAATGGAGTTTGTGTTCAAGCAGTGCTGGAATGAGAAGGTGGAAGTCAGGGAGGGACAGTTGGGGTGTTCTTCCTCCTGCCCTCTCAAGATGACCCCTTGTGCCGTTCTCTGCCATTAGTGTCAAGCCTGACTGCAGCTGCTTGTGGAGATGGATGCACTTCTGTTAACCGCACCATGCGTGTGCTCCCCTGTGAAGTGAGCCCAGGTATTAGCAAGGCAAGAAGTGAAGGCTGGAGCACAGCAGCTGGGAATGCGGAGTGATTTATTCCGTGGAAATGTGAGTGATGGAAGCAGACAGCTTTGGAGCTGTGTTCTTGCTCCAGTTCTCCTCCCTCCCCTTCCTTTCATTCTCTCTTTCTGTTCCCCCACTCCTCTTTCCTTTTTATTTTAACAGCACTACAGACTGCAGGATAAATCTTAGCCGAGTTGATGTCCACCAGTAAATCTCTTCCATCTCCCCGCACAGGAGAAAAGTCGCACGGGTAGTAAGGGCTGTGGGTGGGTCCCTGGTGTGTGTGGCTTACGGTCCCATCAGCTTTTCCTGGTTCTTCCCAGCTGTGGCCCCCAGTCTGTCTAGCCTATGGGACCTGGTGCTTTGGAAGGCGGTGTGAAACAGCGCTGAATGTGGGAGGGGATGATAGGATGAATGCGCATGTTGCTGTTGTTCAGCTGTGTAACGTCTGAAGTTGTTCCCTTTTCTTAAAGATAATTGTGGATGGTCTTCATGCCAACAAATGGGCCTCTTCCTCCAGACCTGGCCCATGCAGGCGCTCTTCTGATGCAGAATGCATATATCACGTACAGGCTGTGCACAGTGTTAAGGCCCAGTATTGCGGGTGCAAGATAAAAGCACGGATCATGCCTTCATCATGGATGCCTCATCGTTGCTGTTTGTGAGGCTTCAAAGGCATTTTCCAATTTGGATTCTTATAACCCTGGGAAGGTGTTGGAAGCTGCAAGGATAGGTCTGCTTGAGGTCAGTAAGGTTTTTTGGTACTGATGAAGAAACAAAGATGCAAAAGGGAAAGGCAAAAACTGCAGAACTGCACTGCAAAGCCCTGAGATGTGCGGGTTTGGAAGAGCTGGGATTTGTGCAGAGAAACGCAGGGCCTGCAGTCCCTGCAGTGTCTGGGGACTGCAGGGCTCTGACTCCAGATGGTTGCCTCGTCCTTGCCCTGCTCTGTTCGGGGAGCGCAGGCTCCTCTGAGGCAGACTGCAAACCCTCACTTGAAAAGAAATTCCTTAATTGGCTTAAAGGTGGTTAGGGAAATGAAAACAGCAAGCAGAGCTTCCTCGTCATCCTGATTTCTTTCCTCCACAGGGATTGCTTTTGGAGTGATTGTTCAGATATACTTTGAGTGCAGGTGGCTGAATGGGGGGAATCGGGTGTCTTTTGGTCTCAGGAGTCCACCCACCTTGCTGAAGCTGTCCCAGCTCCTCAGAGAGAGCAGCTTCATGAGTTCAGCTTCTTGCTCCTTCCCTTGCCTCTTCCCTTAGCAGGTAAATCTAAAATGCAGCCATGGGAATCAACCCCATCTTTGCTTTTCTGTCTTACAGTCTCACATGTGTAGCGCTGAAGGGCTTCTCATTCTTTCCTCCCTGCTCAGATCCTCCTTCAAAGACCAGCCAGTTCTCTGCTCCTCCAGCGTCTGTTTCAACTTCAGGCTGGAGAGAGGTGATGGAGACTGCGCTTTGAAGCTTGCTGTGCCCAGGTCTGTGAGCTCCCCCTGTGCTTCTGCTGTTTCCTCTCTCACAGCTGGGCTGCAGGACACGCAGATGGTTGGTGGGGCAGCAATCCTTGTTGGGATCGTTTCCCAACAAGAAGTACTGCCCATGCAGCCCAGCATGCTGGGTTACCATGTTACTGGCTATCATTTCTCATCTGGGCTAACCCCCTGGTGTTAAAGGTATTAAGGCAAAGGTGGTTGCACCTACCCCGAGGGGCTTTCTGGGTAGCCAGGGACGTGGAGCTTGCTGCCTGCCTCACTCCTCCTTCTCAGGCAGTACTTGGCACGCCGAGTCTGTCCTCAGCCACGGCCGTCCTGTCTGTTGAAGGAGCACCCTCAGCTTGACTCAGCGTGAATGCTCTGCTTCCAGGGGCCGTGTGTAACTGCTTCAGCTCCTATTAGATCCTGTGTAACCTGTGTGTCCAGGGATTGGGCCTTCACCCTGTTCAGGGGGTGGCTGCTGTTCTAGAAAGAAAGGGGGAGTCCTGATCATCTCCTGAGCAGGTGTAAGTCTTGCCAGTGCTGAAGAAATCGAGTGCAGTGTCAGAGAGCAGCTTGGAACTCATTCACAGCTCTTGCTCTGAGGCTGTTCTCTGCTCCTCTGTGGCCAGGTGCTGGTGTTGGGCTACTCAGAGGTCCTGGTAGCTCACCAAGTCCAGGGTTTGAATTCTTATTTTGTTCTCTTCAGATTCTCTCCACATACACCCACAAACCCTTTAATAGCTGTAATAAACCATATGCCCCTGTTATTTAAATAAAATAAATAAAGTTGGAATAGCATCCCAGGAGCATCTGGAACTTCACCACCTGTAGAAAATTGACAATTAAAGGAGCTGTGTATGTAGTAGTGGGGAGAAGAGCCCATAAAGACAGCGTCAGTGGAGAGAGAGGAGTGTCTGATTCAGCCTTCCTGTTGGCAGTGCTCAGATGTGACTCCAGCTGCTTTTTATTCTGGGGTACAGGCAAATGTATGATCCCAGAGGGGCTGGGGAGAGCAGGGGAGGGCTGTGCTGCCTAAAGCGGCTGCCCCAGCAGTCCTGGCTTAGATGAGGCACAGGCTGAGCGTTGAGCTTGACTTCTGGGCTGAGAACAGTTCACTTTTCTTGGTCTGCTTGATTTCTGTGGTTATTACTGTTTGCAGACAGGACTGACTTGATCCAAAGGTTTGGAAATCACTAAATTAACAAGTAATTTAGAGGATGGTGAATAATCATGGCGAGGACTTGAGAAACTTGTATTTGGCTTCTGGACTTGTTGTAGACTTAGTGGTTGAGCACAGTCCTTGGTCTCTCGGTGCCTTGTTCACTGTCTGGATCACAGACTCCCTGCAGGAGGAGAATCCAAGGCTCCAAAGCAGGTGCAGAGCTGCACAGTTACTTACATAGAGGTGCGTACAGTCTTAGCTGTTTCAGGCTCTGGTGGTATTTCTTAGCGTGGAGTGGCAAAGTCATTCCCAATCCTGCCCAGAACCTCCCCAAATGCTTGATAGGAAGAAGCAATTTGTCAGCCAAGCAGGTGTTGCAAGGTAGGGAGGACACAGTCATGTCTGTGTTTGCTGGAGACCAAAGGGACGCTGGAGTTACGTTGCTTCAGGAGGAGCTGTGCTGCTGCCTGTACTCTTTTGGCTAATCTGAACACTTAGCATCCCAGATCCTTCTTGCTGCAGATCTTTTACAAGTTGAAAGCTTTTATTTCCCAGCCTCCTGCACTGTGGACGATCCACGTCCAACTTGTTGCTGAATGCCCCTCAGTGCTGTGTCTCATTCCCGAGGCACTTGTGCCCGAAGGTTCAACCACTTCTGAGGTGAAGGGTGGAGATGTGACCCCTCCAGACTGGGGTATAGGGAGAGCTGTCCTGGTGTGAATCCAAATGCAGTGGCCAGCACACTCTGTGTTTGCCACCCTCCAGGATGCTGGGTAAGTAGGCAGGTGTCTTTTGCAGCCCGGTTCTTGTGGGTTGCTGATCTCTCCCTGTGTGAGTGATGCGTATATCATTTGACTGCCAGTACCCTCCCCTCGCTGCTCCAGCACGTAAGCCTCTGTGTGGTACACCGGGTTTGACAGAAGGAGCCAACCCTGCTGCAGGCTTTCACCGTTTGTCAGAATAAATTGCTTCTTCCTCCAATTGCGCAGAGGAGATGCCGGTTCATTTGACCTGAGCCTGAGCAGCACCCACGGCAGCTTCTCCCCCTGTTCTTTCTTCCTCTGAGCCTGCAAGGAGGGCAGAGCCTGCTGGCTGCAGGCTCCCTAAAACACGACTGGTGCAGCAGCAGATTTTGGGCAGTACTGCATTCATCTGCTTGCCCCGAAATAACACGGCAAGAGGAACAGAGCTGGAGAAGGTGCAGATGATCCAGAAGGGGAAAGGCTGGAGGCAGCTGTGAGGTTGGTGGGATTTACTCCTCTCTGAAGCCTCTGCTCTCCATGCGGGACCAAGCAGCTCTATTCACCCTTGAACCTGCTTCACACCCCCAGTGTAGAGTGAGATGTGGAGGAACATAGCTCCAATGCAGCAGGCTGCTCCCAGCTGCCTTGCACGTTTTTCCAGTGCCTGGCAGTGGGTGCATGTAAGTGTCCTTGAAAGTTTTGTCTGGAGCCAAAGGCTTGATGGAAAGAGTGCATGTGTGTGCAAGTTCCCATCCTGATTTGTTTGGGACAGAGCCCTGAGCTGCTGCTCTGTGTGTTGAGATCATCCTCTGGAACCAGTCTTCTTCTGAGGCTTTGCAAATATTGCTCCTGAGGTAGAAGAGAGAAGGTTCAGGTTTGTGCTCTGCCTTCAGGCTTCTTTTTGCCAATGAAGAAGAGCTGTTCGAGTACGTTGGGACATTGCAGTGCTTGCTGGTTGGGGGCACTGAAGGCAGATGGCTCAGGAAGAACCACTATCCTCGCCTGTCCACTCAGTGCTGTTTTTAGGGTGGCAGTGATCACCGTGCCCTGATCTGACCAGAGGATGAACTGCAGGGACATCAGGAGTTACCAGAGTTCATCTTTCTTCTTCTGTGTCTTGGGAAACTTGTCCTTTCTGCAGAGGAGTGCAAAGCATGCTGGCTGGGTTATTAAGCAAGAGCTACTTTCCTGAGGCATAGGGCTGGCTTAGTTTTCTGTTAAGGCCTGTTAATCACCCTAAAGGGAGGCTGACGGCCACTGACGCTGACCCCGGTGTCTCGCTGCCTTTCATATTGCCAGCCAGCTCACAGTCCTGCCTGCAGTGCTCTGAGCATGGCTGGTAGCTTCATGGACTGGCACGGGACGGTGATGCTGCAGAGCCTGGCAGTGAGGGTTGGCTCCTAAGAAGATTCCCTGTATGCAGGAAGGGCGACTGGCTTCAATTCTGCGAGGGAGCCAGGGTGTTGCCCTAGCAAATAGCAGTGCCCCATGCAGCTGATTGCAGGCTGGGAACTGGGGTGACAAAGGCAGAGAGGGGCTCGGCAGGTGCTCCTGCCCCCACTTGCCTGCGGGTTCTCTGTGCTACCAGAGCTTCCACCACCCTGATCACCCACAGGAGCACCTGAGGGGCAGGGGGCCTTTCCAGCCTTGCCTGGCTCCTTCCAACAGCAGCGTTTTGCCTTTCAGCACATTGAATTTCCTTTTCATCACAGGAAGAAGGAATTTAATTTACTCTTTTAAAATTACAAGGCAGCATGAGAGTATGTCTGGAAGCGGTGTCCTGTGAGCTCCGTCAGCTCTGTAACATTGCACTAGGTGCCTGTTGTCCCTTGCCTCCCACATCTCATCTGAAATCACACTGAGTGGCCAAGGAGGCTTTGCGCTGTGGGATGCTGTAAATGTGTTTGTCCTGTGGGCCACAGGAGCCTGTCAGGGTGCTCCTGTTATCTCCCACCCTCTTTGTGGCACAGAGGACCTTGCCCTGTGTAGGGGTTGTCCTAGAGGTGATTCCAGAGGATATGATGTCCTTGCTGCTCCCTGACGGGTATGTGGTGGTATCAGTGCTATTCTGTCAGTCCTGAGTGTGCTGGTGGTGCCAGGGCCACATTTGCTCTGCAATAATATCTTCTCTGTGTTCAAAGGGGGTCCCCAGGCTGAGAGCTGAGGCTGGATGCTGGAGCCCAGTCAGCAGGCGCTGCTCCTCGTCTGCTGGATCTGCCCTGGGCTGCAGCTGGTCCTGCTGCCCAGCAGCTCCACTGCTCTTCTCCCCCAGTTTCACCTTCCTTCAGTTCATCTCTGTTACCGACCAGGGGAGGTGCCTGCTGGGACTGAGCCACCACAGACCTTTGGGAAGTTTACTGAGCTGCCTCGAGGCCACTCAGTGGATCCAGTTTGGGAGTCCCTTCGCTTCCTTTGAACTCTTCCTTTCTAACTAAGGGGATCTTTGCAGAGTTTGACATTTCTCGTTTGCCACCTTTTCTGCAGCAGCGTTCAGGCATCTCCACGTGTGAGTAATTGCAGATTGCCTCCTGCTGGGACCATTGAGGTGAGCACTTGGAAGCAACAGTGCGTCTTAACTCTAAATTTGTTCTCAACATTGGTGAGGAAATGGGCCCAGGGGTGTCTGCTGGTACGTGTGCGTGGTGAGCTGCTTGTACCGTGCTGAGGAAGATGAGTCTGAAGGGCCACAAGCTGAGTTATGGTGGCTCTTATAGTCCTGGCTTTGTGTTTCTGCCTGTTGACAAGACCCTTACCCTGTCTGGGTATGGAAAACGTTGTTTTTCTGATCTTCAGCCTTGGTTTGACGGCTGAGAGTGAAAGTGCTTTTTTCAAGCCTCTTTATAAAAGCCATCTTCCAGGCAGATAAGTATTTTATTCAGGAGCAGATCCATAAGGTGCATTGTTCTCATTCGTGGGATTGACTTCAAAGAGTCCTAACCTTCCCCCATCTCAGCTGCTCGTAAATGTTGCTGGTCAGTTTTATTTTATGTGGGAAGCTTGCTGGAATGCTCTTCAGACCAGAGATGGAACGCAGTGAAAAAACCCAACATGCAAGGTAGCCGAATCAAATCATGTTGGGCTTTCTGAAGGACAAGACTCCTGTTCTCTCCATGCTCCACGTGCTGAGGCAGCCGAAGCCACAAGCATCCAATGTGACTTGGCTCTGTTTGTCTTCTGAGATCAGAGCTTTCTGTTCTCTGGCTCCATAATTTGCAACGATGCTGAGAACGGCGCAGCAGCAGGAGTTGATCACAGCCTTGTGCATTGCTGTAGTGATCTTTGTGCTTCTTTTGGAAAAGATTTTTGTAACAACAACGACAAAAGTGAATTCTTCAGTTCTCGTCTTTCATTTGCCTGGAGGCTTTGGGTCTTTTTCACCTGAAAGGGCAGCTTTTGTGGGGCAGTGTGCATGCTGAGGCACTCCCTGATGTTTTAGCACAACCAGAACATTCCTTTGCTCTTTCTGCACCCTGATTATACCAATTTCCTGAGTCTGGACAAAAAACTAGAAGTGGTGTACCTCCTTCAATGTATTCACTCTGAAATGGGATTCACATAGCAACTGCATGTGGACTTCAGTCAAAGTCAGTGAGGAAGTGCACCTAAGAGAGGCAAGATGTAGGTTGAGGCCATTAATTCATCACTCCCTGAAGCAAAATCAATGTATTAAGACATTGTCAAACCTGTTTAAGCCATAGTAAGGTGCCAGGCAGAGTTAATGGCACGCAGGTTTCCCTTATGGAGCAGAATACTTACATGCAGTTGGACCATAGTATTATTTGCTCTTAATCTTCCCAGATACCCCAAAACTACAAAATTAGGTACAGAAAAGATAGGTAAAGTAGTTGTGTTGAGGAGTGATGGCAGCACTAACAGGTTGATTTAGGTTATGCTATGCAGCCAGCACTGCTGAGATCTGAATGGATCACATTGCCACAGTCCGTCTGTTCTGGGCCCTGCACCTCATGGTGGTGCAGGAGGTGCTGCCTTAGGGTGGGATGCTTGGTCCCTCATCTGAAGAGTGTGAGCCCAGAGCTTGCTGAAGCTCACGGCATTTGATCAAGGCTGGGATTTGGACTTGCCAGCCTCCTTGAAATACTCTCTGTGCCTCTTCCTTTTGTGTCCCCAGGGATTCTTCTTATTTGGGCAAAAATTTGAGTAACCTTTTCATTTGCAGAGGAGCCCTTTAGAACAGTCTTGTCTCATCGGTGTGTAGCTGCATGGATGCTCTCCTAGCCAAACTGGTTTCCTTCCCGAAAATAGTATTTCTAGGCACTGAAGCAATTAAGGTATATTAAAGGCTAGCGATGCGCGTCCTGTTTTTCTCACAAGGCAAGCCTTCCGGATTCGCATTCTGCTTTGAAGAGTCTGCATGAAGAATGATGAAAGACTCCGGCACATCAGCTCAGGGTAACGCTGCCTGTATGTCTGCAGCCTTAGAAGAAAGCGGGTGTGAAGTGTGCTCCTTCCAGCTGCGTTATTTTGGATCCTTGCAACAGCCTCAGGCCTGGAACTTCAGCGCCCACTTCATCACATGTGCTGATGCCTTCAAAGATGCAGCTCTTTTTCTCCTTTTCCCAGGTCAAACCCAGGCAGGGGTTTCAGTCAAGAGGACTTTGCAAGTGATGAAGATCTTTGCAACTTCTTTCCTTCATCAGGGCCAGATTTTCCTGCATCTTACAGGAGTTTCGAGGTGCTCCTGTCTCTGCTGTGTTTCTGCCTCTGCTCATTTCCCACCTGGCTCTGGGCACTTCCTTGGGGCCTGCTGCATTGCCAGCGAAAGGTAGAGGAGCATGTGCTCTGTTCCTCTTGCATCCTTTGCAAGCAGTTTTACTTATGGTGTTGCCTTGGAAATCATTTCTTCTTCCCTATCCTCTCCCCAGTAACATCTTTGTTAAGACATGCAAACCCTGTTCTCTGGGAATTGACTGCAAAGTAAATTGCTGGGAAAGCTGCAGTTTGAGAGCAGGTTCTGTGGTTTTGTTGGCTGCCACAAACATACACTGTTGAATAAACTCCATTTAGCTGGGGCCTATATTTTTTCTCACACTTCTCATGGAGTGGAGTTCAATTTTCCCCCAGGAGCCTTCTTATTAAAACTCACAGCCTCTTTTCTCCCTGGCCAGTGAATCGCACCTGAGCTGGCTGAGCACTTTGTGAGCTGTGTCCAGTGTAGAAGCTGAATAGAAACTGTGCAAGAACACACACGAGATCTGCTACAACAGGACCAAGAAATCCCAGGAACTGGAGTGTGCCATCAGCTTGGAAAACCTGTGGTGTCTACCTGAGCCTCTTGGCCCTTCGTAGGGAGCGTTGTGTGCTGCTCATGGGTCTTTTAATGGTCCTGTTCACCTTCAGGTGCTCACTTTTGCAAGGTCTCCTGCTGCAGAATTATTTTTCTCCCTTCTACTTGGATAAGTGATCCTTCCCTGCCATCATTACTTCACCAAACAGAACAGATTTGTCTTGCTTCATTGCAGATTATTAGCATTGGTGGTTACTGTTTTCTGCATAAATGTAATTGCTCTGTCCAAGGAAAGCTGGGAGCTCAGACCAGGGCCCCAGCTCCGGTCTTGTCCTGGAGGATCCACCTGGTGTGGATCCTGACTTTGTTGCTCTGGTATGAGCATCCAGGAAGGCGTGGGTGAGCTCAGGGGCCGTTTTCTTTGTGGTCTTCCCTCCTACAGCTGAAGAACTGAAGAACTGGGGGAAAGTGGGAGATGAGCACAAAGGGACAGGTCCCTTCTTGTGCTTTCATTTTGGCTGCGCTTCTCTGAGCTTGGGTGAAGGTCAATGGGATTTCAGCTGGTTTTATTTACTTGGCTCACTTTAGAGGAGTGAGAGTGGCAGGATTTGGGAATGCTTATGCAACCTACACTGTTTATACGATGCTGGCACAGAGCTGGTGACACTTCTGTAGCCTTGGGGGCTTACAAGTGTGAATCAGAGGCTGTTTTTCTCTATTGATGCTCCTATAAAAATCTGTAAATATTGGAAAGTCCCTGCTCATAGCTTTTCTATGTTGCTCTGCCAGTACATCTGCCAAAACCTCCCCCTTGATCCAGCCCAGCCCTGCCTGGCTCTGCAGGAGGAAGGCAGCTCAGCCACCAGTCTCTCCCTGCCCGGGCTGCACAGCGTGTAGGCAGGAGCCAGCAGTGCCACCCACGTGCCCTTCCAACTGCTCGACTGCCAGAATGATGCTGCCTGTTTCCTGACCTCCTGCAGCCGTCCTTGCACAGCCATGGCTGTCTTCTGCTGCTGCTGCTGCTGGAGGTGTGGTAGGTCCGTGTGTGAGGCTGCTCCCCCGGGTCAGTGCTGCTGGAAGGAGTTAAACAGAAAACAGCTGCATGGGAGAAGTGGTTTACAGCTCGCAGATAATTGAGGCAGGATTCTGTTTGTTTGTTTTGTATGATTTTCCTTTTTCCACCGCAAAGATCTAATGCCCTTTCTTGTATTTATCAAGCAGGAGGATTTTGCTACAATACATTCTGTATCAGAGAACTCAGGGCTTGTGTGTTGCTGACGAGAACAATTGATTTTTATTTATTTGTGTATCTACTGCTGGAGAGAACTGAAGCAGAGAGTTGTAAGGCTTAGCTTCTCTGGAGGTGTTTTATTTAGAGAAGCAGCCTGATCTTGGTGCTGACACAAGCTTATGCAGCCCTGCACACTGCTGGGGGCTGTGCAGCAGAGTGCTGGATATCTCGCTCCAGTGCCCGGGTCACCTCGAGTCATTCACAGTGGCAGTCTGACTTCTGGCCAGGGCTGGCTGGCATCTCTTGCCCTTGGAGATGCACGGCGCTTGGGGCTGGCACAGAACCAGCTCCCTGCCTGCAGGAAAGACATAAAATGCACGTTTGGGGCACTTCCCAGTCTTGCACCCTGCCCTGTTCCTTCCTGTCTTGGCCTGCTCTGGAGAGACCTCGGGCAATGCCTTTCATCCCAAATGACGCCCAGAGGTAACTGAGACCTCTGGCTTGTTTGATGGCTGTGTGGGTGCCAGGGCTCTGGCAAGACAAGCAAGATGAGCAGAGCCCTCAGAGGAGGTCATCACTGTCCTGAGGTGGGTTTGGAAGTACCTTATGAATCCTTTCACTGCCTTCTGCCCTGCTTTAGTTAGAGGAGAATTCCTGCTCTTTAGAGGGAAGCAAAGGACCAGCGATATCTCTGCAGTAACTCTCCCTTCCCTCCTAGTGACAGCCTTTGTCTGCCACCTCTGTCCTCCCAAAAACAGCGTCCAGAGGGAAACAACTGCATAACCTGCCTGGGCTTCGATCTCTAGAGGCTGTCATCTTGGCCTTGGGCTTTGTGGCACTCAGAGATCTCCAATGAATGGCAAACAGTAAGGTTCCCTGGGACCTGATCACAGTGCACTGAGAGTGCCATACTTGGTCCAGTATTTTATACAGGCTTGTTTGTTTGTTTTTAAGGTATTATGTTAAGGCTGCTAAGGTGGGTGCAGTGCTGCTAAGGTGGTGACGCCTCCTGCCAGCAGACGTGCCACATCACAGGATGCTGACAGGCTGGGCACCCTTCGCTTGCATCATTGTGCTCCCTGCAAAGTGCCTGCTTCCAGGAAAGAGCCCTTCTGTGGGTGGGTGACTTTGCAGGTCACTGCAGAGTGGGTTTTGTGAGAACCCCTCTCTTGCAGGGCACTCAGGGAGGTGGCAGGCAATGTTTATCTCAGTTGCATCTTCTGGGGCTGGAGAGCATGTGTGTTATCATACAGCAGATGGGTTTGGGGAAGAGATGGCGGAGACAACTGTATTTTCTCACACAGGCTTGTTGCCTGCCAGGAAACGAGCCAGCCAGACTTTATAGGGAGAAGTAGAGACCCTGGGCAAGCTGTTGAGGGTTCCTCCTTCACCCAGCATCTTTATGCGAGGTAAACAGAGCCGCGGGGCAGTGGCTGCTGCCATGGCACTCCGAGCATAGGTGTGAGGTCTGCTACATGAGGATAGGCCAAGGGCCAGCACCCAGCATTGCCTGTTCAGTTCTGCACCTGCTGTCACCTTGGAACCCCATGTTTATCATGGTGCTCCAGGCAGGGAGCGGGATTGTTCACCAGTCCTGGGCAGAAACAGGCTGCAGTTGTGCACTGCCAGTTGTCCAGGCTGATGCACCAGTGTTGGGGACAGAACTGGGCTGGGGATGGCCCAGGATGCCTGCCCATGTCCCCTTCCGTTTCTCTGTGTCTCCTACTGGGTTGCATGGAAAGCTGTGTGGTTGCTGTGCCTGGTGGCAAGGTGTGACAGCCACCTGAGGACAAGAAGGCAGGGATGTCCCTACCAGCTTAGTCACAGACCCACGAGGGAGCAGCAAAGCAAGAGCTGGCCAAGGGCAAGCTTTTCTGGGTGCTGTCAGGCTCAGGCAGATGGAAATCCCAGCAGTGATCAGGCTGGTGTTCCTGGAGCAGGCGGCATGGAAGGGCAGAGGGGGGACCAGGACAGGGACAGCAGTGCCAGGGAGAGGCTGCAGCTTTCTGGCCACTGTCAGAACTTGGGACAGAGCACAGGCAGTGCAGCAGCAGGGCAGAGCCCTGCAGTGTCCTGGCTGCTGCATCCCTTCTGCTACCTGGAGCTCGCATTGCCTGCCTGGCCGAGGGAAGCTGTGCTGCCTTCCCCAGTCTGCTGCTCCTTGCCGGAAGCACATCAGGCACTCCTGGTTCATCCCACTGTCCCGTCGTGTCTTGTTGGGTATCCTGGTTTTTCCCTTCTCTCTACAGACAGAGGAAAGGGGTGATTTCTTTCTGTTGCCCTTTGCACAGTGGGAGGAGCGGTGGCTGAAGGGTCCCAACCTGCGGTAAGCAGCGCGGCATGTGCGGTTAGGGGTCGGGTTTTGAGCCCATGCTTCTCCAGCACGGGATGCTGCAGGATAGATGTGGATGGTGCAGGTTGCTGGCAGCCTTTGTTCGCCTTTTGCTGATGCCTGTGGTTTGATGAGCCTTATCTAGTAAGACAAATGGATGTGACAGGATCACGGTGCCCTTCATGGCCCCTTTTGCTTCCCTGCCTCTGCTGGAGCCGGTCACACAGCTCCTTCCCTTTCTCTGTTTGAAGGCTGGTTTCCCTTTCAGACATTGGTGGGCTGCTACAGGGAGAGACTGTGCTCATGGCTGTAGAACTTCAGGCAGAAAAATCAATGTTTATATTTCTTTTAGCTGGGAAAGATTCTTGAAAGAACTCCAGTGAATAAATGCCTTGTAAAGTTCAAACTGGGAAGGCACGGTATATGAACCCAAATGAATTTTCAAACTCTCTCTTGAAATAAAATGGATTTTTTTGGGTTCAGGCTCTATTTAGAGAAACATTTGATTAAAGAAGGGATTTGAAGGTTGCATCTGATCTCCTTGTGAGGGAGAGCTGTTCTGCTACTAGCAGCAAGATGTGGTTGGATGCTGCCAGGGTGCTCCCGGGAGAGCAGCCCCTGTACCCAGCCATGGAGGGTGGCTTTTGCTGTGTCCTCTGCCCCCTCAAGGCCCATCTGCTGCAATGCAATCAGCTCAGCTGCCTCGGGAAGCTGTTTGTGCAGGTGCTGCTGTTTGGGATGCTGAAGGGCAGCCAGCACCACACTCCCTCCATGGACTGCATGGGCATCTCAGAGCTTTCTCTACCTGTCCTCTGAAGTACAACACATTTTCTCTCCCTTCTTTGTTACAGTCTGTGCTGTGCGGATGGTGAGCCTGGTTGCTGGCTCCTTGCTCTGGGGCAGCCTGAAGTCAGTGTTCTCAGGAAGAGCTGAAGGTGCAGGGTGGGCTCAGAGGCTCTGAGTTACCTGGTTTGGAGTGCACAGAGGGAGGGCTCTGGGCTCTGGTGCTTTGCATTTACCTGCAGGAGGACTATTTGGTCTTCGTACAAAGGAGGAGGAAGCAGGAAACTGTTTCAACCCAGCATGGTTGGACGCTTCAGGAAGTGACCCAGAGCAGGGGACAAAGGGCATTTGACGTGCTACTGTTCTTCCAGTTTCTCATTAGCACATGTGCAGTCAGGGCATCGCCTTCCTGAAAGCACCAGGAGAGCCACAGTGAGAAGAGCTGCTCTCTGAAAGCCCGGGGGCTACCATTGCCTTTGGTGTGTGTTGGATCTGTTCCTACATTCAGGTGTCAGGCTTTTCCCTGCAGGTCTGGAGGCTGAAACCAAGGGCTGTGCCAGGGTCTGGGACACCTCCACTTCCCAGGTAAGCAGGGCTGCAGCTGAGGCATGGTGCCCCTCGGAGTCTACTGGACACAAAAAGTTGCTGCTGCCTGAACTGGGGGGAGTTGGGAACTGCTGAGCCCCTGGAACTGATGCCAGCAGAGGAGATCTTGGTTCCCCTTAGCATAGATAACAGAATTGAGCCTGGAGAAGAGCAGAAAATACAATGGAGGCAGACTGGAGTGGCTCTGAAAGAGGAATGAACTGACGCTGGGAGCAGAGAAGTGGGCTAGGTGTTGCCCAGGAGAGGCATGAGCAGTTCTCAGGTGTGAATGCCCATGCTGGTCAGGTGCCCTGCTCTCTTCCCTCATGCAGCAGAAGGCTCACTGGGGTTATGAACTGCTTTCTGTGCCCTTCCTAAGGTGTTTTGGGTAGAAGCTGGCACACTGCTGTGCACTTGCAGGATTATGTTGTCAGTGCCAGAGAAATGAGTTCCTGGAGAGCAATGGCTGGATTGCTGTTTGTTTCCTTCCTGGAAGCAGGGTCCTCCCTGTGCCAGCCTGGGGAACACCTGGCACCTCTGTGTACCTGCTGGCCCTTTGCTCACTCTATCTTTGCTCTCTTCCAGCCACTCCCACTCTCCCAGCTCCATGGCTGCCGTGCACGAGTGGTCCTGCACCCGCTGCACCTTCCTGAACCCCGTGGGCCAACGGCAGTGCTCCATATGCGAAGCCCCGCGCCAGAAGCCTGACCTCAACCACATCCTGCGGCTCAGCGTGGAGGAGCAGAAGTGGGCCTGTGCCCGCTGCACCTTCAAGAACTTCTTGGGCAAAGAAACCTGCGAGGTGTGCGGCTTCACTCCGGAGCCAGGGCCCAGCGGCTCTCCCCTGCCCGTCATCAATGGCATCCTGCCCAAGCCTGCAGTGCTGGTGGAGCCCAAGGGCACAGCCAAGGAGGAGGCTGCCAAGGTGGAAAGCAGCAGTGAGGATTCAGAGGGGAAGAGTCCCGATGAAGCAGAGCTGGAGAGCGGCTGGGCTTGCCAGCGCTGCACGCTGCACAACACTCCAGTGGCCAACTCCTGCTCGGCCTGCGGCGGGCCACGCAAACTCTCCTTGCCCAAAATCCCACCTGAGGCGCTGGTCGTCCCTGAGGTCATCACCCCGGCTGGCTTCCACATGGCCCCCTCCACCCCGCAGTCTTTAGTCCCCACGGAGATCTCTGATGGTGACACCGCGGCCACTCAGGGCCCGGTGGCGATGGAACAAGAGGCTCAGAAGATGCCGGCCTTCAGCCCCTTCTCCCCCGGGCTGCAGAACAACCCAGTGCCCCGCAGCCGGCGCGAGGTCCCCCCCCAGCTGCAGATGCCGGGCCCCGAAGCACCGCAGCCCGGGGCTCAGGGCACTGCGGGGCAGAAGGGCTCCCCACAGGGCCAGGCCAGGGCCGCGCCGGCTGCCCGCCTCCAGGAGCTGCTGTCCAACAAGAGGCTGAGCGTGCTGGAGGAGGAGATGGATGTCAGCCCGTCCCACTGGAAGTGCAGCGCCTGCTCCCTGCTCAACTCCGCCGGGGCCGGTAAATGCGAGGCCTGCAGCACCCAGAAAGGCAGTGACACCATCAATTTGGTGGGGGACTCGGTGAGATTCACCCCCTGTAGCCCCTCCAGCCCTGACTTCACCACTTGGTCCTGTTCTAAGTGCACGCTCAAGAACCCAACCGTGGCCCAGAAGTGCAAAGTCTGCGGTTCCTCCAAGCTGCACGGCTTCCAGGAGCACAGCCCACAGGGTGAGCCATCCCCCCGCTGCGCTGAGTGTGGGGCTGGCGAGAAGGGCAGCTGCTCCTCCTGTGGCACCAAGGCACCCTCTGCCCGCAAGGTCGCCCGCCTCTTCCCATCCCAGCTGCCTGGCACTCAGGACCGACCGGGCCAGTGGGCTTGTCCTGCTTGCACCCTGCTCAATGAGCTGAAAGCCAAGCACTGCGTGGCCTGCCATACCCCGCAGCAGTATATGGCCCAGCGCAAGGGACTCAAGCCCCTCAAAAGGAGGGAGAGCATGCACGTGGAAAAGAGGAGGCAGACAGATGAAGGAGAGGCCAAGGCTCTGTGGGAGAACATTGTGACCTTCTGCAGGGAGGTGAGTGTGAGCTGAGCTCCTCTTGCTTCTGATCACGTTTGGAGAGTGCCCTTGTCACTCCCGCCCCACGGGTCTGGGATGTGGCTTTGCACAAGCAAGCTGTCTCTGTGACTTTGAGCCCTGGGGTTGCAGAAACATTCACCTGCAGTGGATGCATGCTGGGTAGTAGCACTGAAACGTGTAGTATTTTGAATCAGTGCAAGGTAATTTCTAGGGTGAAGGGCCCTTCCAAGGGACCTACCTGGTTCGCTCTCTGTCCAAAGGTGAGGAAGTGTGAGCATGAACTCTGGTTCATAGCGATACTTCAAATCAGCGGGAGAGAACAGTCGGTGCTAAAGGAAGCATTCCTAGGTGATCAGTCCAGTTCTTGCCTGTCCAGGAGTGAAGGCTGGGAAGGAGTGCGTGCAGGTTTGCTGGTGGCCCCAGTGTTTCTGAGCAGCAGCTGCAGTGCAGGTGCAGAAAATCAGGATGCTGCAGGCAGAGCTCAGAGCACTGGCAGGAGTGTGAGCAGAGGACACTGTTACCTCTGCAGCTGTGTGTGAGCCTGGGGTTCCGAGGGCTTCCAAAATCCTGCCTTTATGGCACTGTTTGTCAGTCCTGGGGCTTCTCAGCCTGCAAATATGTTTGCAAATATGCAGCTGTAAATACCTCACCGCGTTTGGGGATGGACAGCAGAGGTTGAGCTTTGTCCTGGCTCCAGGTGAGGGTCTCAAAGCGTGCGTGCTTTCCTTCCACTGTGCACTATTTGTCTTAATCTGTTGGGTCTCAGTCTCAAACAGCAGTCTCATGGCCCTGTTTTTCCCTTGAGTGGCATAAGATGCTCCTGCAAATGCTGTTCTTTCTCTGCCCTCCTTCTGGGGTAAGCCTCCAGCTTCCGTGGACCAGATGGAAAGGGAATTGCAGTCCCATTCTGACGCAGAGACAAAGTTCTTCCTGCTTGGGCCAAGGAGTGCCTCCATGCCTGTGTCTGTGCTGCACAGACTGGTGATCATGGAGGTGTTTGACCTGGGAAGGAAACCACTGAGAATGGTTCTGTTTTGGGGTCGTTTCTGTTTTAATTGTTATATGTCCTTCCTTAATAGACCTGAGTATCTTTATAGCAGAGAGACCTTGATTCTACAAGTGAACTGTCTCTTTCGTAGGCAGGGAGCACCTCCTACATCCAGTAGAATCAGACCTGAATTAGGTGGGATGGCCAAGCTGAATTAGCAGCTCTCCACTGCTAAAAGGGGAAGGAGTCTTCCTCTCCTCGTCCTGCACAGCTGTCTGCAGGAGCCTGGGCTGAGCTCATCCAGCTCCCCAGCATGGCACTAGTGGGGATCAGCATGGGCTGGCTGGCTCATGGAGCTCCCACAGTAGTGGGATGGTGCTGCTCCCAGGCTCCTGCTCTCTCTTCTCCCCGTGTGTCTGTGACTTCTCACAGCAACCCAACCAGCTCCCCTTGGCCAAGCTGGGATGTCAGGCAGCCTCAGAGCTTCCTCCTGGCTGCTGTGTGTCAGCACTGGAGGGGAGCATCAACTGGCCAAACCTGCCCGCTGTTCACGAGGGGCACCTCACCTTGCAGCAGGGATTTCTGCCTCCTCTGCTATTCCAGCAGCGCCTTTCTCAGCACTTCTCAGTGCCTGAACCCCATTTTTAGCTTTATCCCCAACCCCCCATTTTTAGCTTTATCTTTTCATGTTCGTCTGGGAGGAACGATGGGCTGACCTCTGCCCATCTGCACAGGGCTGCTGCTTCCTGCCCTGTGCTGTCCCCTCTCTTGCTCATCCCCCCCGTCTCGTGCTTTTCCTCTCCTCTGATTCAGTGTCCTTCCCCTTTCTGCATAACGGCATGTGTCAGCAGTACAGCGTGTTCTGCCGAGCCAGAAACATGACCCAGGACTCTTCTGTCTGTGCCTGCTCTGGCACCTCTGCCTGCAGAACCATTCTGTTTACAGTCTTATCCCCTTGCAGGACAAACAAGCAGAGCTCCTTGTCTGGCACCGTCTAGGAGCAGACTCGCTGCTGCCCTGGCAGGCGTGCAGGGGCCTGGCAAAGAGTCCACCAAGTGTCCTATGCAGCCAGCGCTCCCCAGTCTGTCACAGCACAGGACTTGGTGGCGTTTGGATGCGTGTGCTCTGTGCAGGGCCAGCTGCACTGTGAGCGTGGATCAGATGCTCTCCTTGAGAATGTGAATCCTGGGGACGTGTCCTCCTTGGCCTGTACTGGTGTTTGAATGGTGACAATTAGCTGCAAAACGGGAGCGCTAATTGAGGCACTGTGTGGAAAGGGTTCACATCAGTGAGCTAGAACTGCAGCAGTAGAGGAAGGACAAATACCAGCTTGTTGTGTATAAAAGCTCATTTAAAGCAGAAAGAATTTAATTTCATTTAATTAACAGTAACAAATCCTGGTTCTTACTTCACCCTGTGTTAAAGTGTCTGGAAAAGCCATTCTCTTCCCCTCGGAGAAATTCTGGGCTTCCATCCTACATCTGCAGCTGATACCTACAGGATCATCTGCCTTTCGGTCCATCCTGTTTTATTTTATCTTTTTTATTCTGTGATAATCTGGAGCTCGGGGCTGGGGCTGCAGAGCCAGGACAGCTTAGCGTGGGGCTCATGCCGGGGAGTCTTGGTTGCCAGATGCTCCCTGCAGGCCTGCTGCTCGCCTGCTTCACTGCTTGTAGAGGCAGCCAAGGTTCCCCACCGTCTGACTTTTAGCACCAGCGTGAGGTGTGAGACATTCCCTGCCCAGAAGGTTCCTGTAAAACAAGGGAAGGCAGGTTTGGGCTACAGCTGGGAGCCCTGAGGAGGGAACAGGCTTGTGGCTCTCCGAGCTGGAGGCCCTGGGAGCTGTGTGTGCCGCACACACTCATGCTGTCCTTGCCTTTTGCTCTTGCAGAACAAAGTCAATTTTGTAGATGACAGTTTCCACCCTGGGCCCAAGTCGGTGGGATTCCCGGAAGGTGACAGCGTGCAGCAGAGGGTGAAGCAGTGGTTGAGGCCCCACGAAATCAACTGTAACATCTTCAAAGACCGATCGGTGAAGTGGTCGGTGTTCCGGACACCCAGACCCTCAGATATCCTTCAGGGACTGCTGGGAAACTGCTGGTAAGGAGGAGTTGAGCTGGGTGACCCCTGCTGCTCCTTCACCCAGGCTGGGCTCAGACCCCTCAGCCTTATCCAAGCCCACTTCTGTGGGGCCTGTCCTCCGCTTCGCCCCTTCCCAAGCACTCCCGTTTGCTGGGCATTGCCCCGTGCTGCTCGCCCAAGCCCACTGAGTGCATCCCCATCCCCTGCAGGTTCCTGAGCGCCCTGGCCGTGCTGGCTGAGCGACCAGAGCTGGTGGAAAGGGTGATGATCACACGGACGCTGTGCCCCGAGGGCGCCTACCAGGTGCGGCTCTGCAAGGATGGCACGTGGACCACAGTGCTGGTGGACGACATGCTGCCCTGCGATGAGTGCGGGTACCTCCTCTTCTCACAGGTCAGCAGCTCCGGTACCCACAGAGGGGCTGGGAGGGGTGGGCAGCACTCTGGGGAAAGGAGCTTGTCCCCGGTTGTCTGTGCTGTAGTTCACGTGGGGCACCTGCTGCGAGCTGTGTTGGGAGGGCTGATGGATGCTGTTCGCTGCACCCTGAGGTCAGCTGAGCTCTTTGAGGCCGTTGTGTAAACTCAACATAGATCCCTTTTGGTATTTTCCATGCTGCGATGGAGAAGTTTCTTTTGCAGTTGTTTTTGCATCGCTCCTCTCTGCATTGCAGGTCAATTCACTGGCATGGGAGGACATCTTGACATGCATGGCAAAAGGAAAATATTTCTGCGTGTTTTTGCACTGAGGGGGCAGAGGGGGGCTGAGCAAAAGCTGTTTCTTTGCTCTGCAGGAAGGTCTGGCAGCTTGGCTTTGCCAGGGAGGGGCCGTGGGGAGGGGGGGGTTGCACAGAGCAGCCTGTTTGGAGCCAGTGCCCGGTGGCTCTGAGCACGCTCAGGTGGCATCTGCTAGGATGAATGAAGCTCCCTGAGCCGCTCTGGGACGTCATTGCACATTCTGCCCTGCTTGCCAGGCCCAGGGGCACTTGCTGGGATCATTTCCATGAAGGAGACTGAGAACGTCTTTATTGAAACTCAGACTGCAGAATCTGTCAACCAAACCGTGCTGGAGACAGGGAGCTGGGACTGCTGGGTTTCACTTTGTTCTGCAAATCCAAATCCTGTTTTACAGTGCACACAGCTCCAAGCATGCAGACAGTGAAGCACTATGGGGAAACAAGGCCTGGAGATGAGCGCTCAGGGAAGCTGCGTGCCGGTGCAGCTCACATTGTCCCCAGCCTCAGCTGCACTCAGCATCTCCCGCAGCGTGGAAGTGCCTGGCATTGGCCCTTACGATGGACAGGATCCAGGCAGATGAAATTCTTTATTTTCAGTGTAGAATTTGCCTTTCTAGACTTCCCCCCCCGCCCCCCCCCCCCATTCATCTTCGCTCTCTTGTCAGTCTTGAGTCTGCATTGGTTTTTTTTGAGACTGAAGCTTTTCACAGGCGCTGGCCTTGCCTTGCTGCTGTTTCCAAATGCATCCGAATCGTGATGAGATTTTTCTGCGGGGCGTTTAAGTGTGGGGGCTAACAGAGGAAAGCCAAAGGATTTTAAAGTGAAAGGAAAATCATGCTTTTGTCAGTGCTCAGAGGCCGCATCTCAGGCAGAAATAAACACCATGGGTTTTGTTGAGACTCAGAAACGAACCAGAGAAAAGCATTTGTGAGCTTTCTTCGGTCTTTGCAGCCCTCCTTTCCCCTCCCAACCCTTGGCTGCCACCTGTGAGTCACACACAGCCACACAAGCACCGGAGCTTTCTCCTGCTGCCCTCCCAGCACGGTGCTGGAGCATCACCAGCTGAACTGGATTTGTTGGAGACACAGGAGCCACACTGCCTGTCTCCTTGCCTCCTGTGTTTGTACACTTGCAGCCTTTGCAGCCACGTCTCCTCCCAGGGCTGGCCGTGCCCAGGACTGTGGCAAAACACTGCTGGTGGCTGCACTATGTGCCGTGCTGGGTGGTGGATTGGACACAGCTGGGAAGGCTGCGCACCAGCCCCGTGTTGACGGGTTTACAGAGGCTTCATAAACCTCTGGGTACTCGAATGCATGTTCTGCGATTCTTTATGGTTCCCTGCTCAGTCTGGCAGTGCCAAGAGCGATAGCCTGGCACCACAGCAAGGGGAGTTTCCACCTGTGAGAACGCATCTTCTCATTCCATCTTGCCTCTGTCCCTGTGCTGGAGCTGGAGGAGTTTGTCTGTGAGGTTTTGGATCTTGTCCTTGAAACAACCTCTGGGTTCCACGTGTGAAATCTGATCGGTCCTGAAGCTGGGTGTGCTCTAGGCAGCCTCTTCCGCCAAAGGTGTGTTGGGTTTTGTTCGCGAGTGTGCAAGTGAAGGCCTGCTGTTGCAGGTGTGCTTTTATGCAACGTTTTGCAGTCTGAACCAATTGAGGAAGGAAGTGGGTAGGAACCCCCGTCTGTGTGCCCCAGGGTGCAGCTGTGTTGGCATCTATAAGCACTTGACGTGTCAAGAGGAAGAAAGTTCTTTATGATAAGAGTGGTGAGGCACTGGCACAGGTTGCCCAGAGAGGTGGTGGATGCTCCATCCCTGGAGGCATTCAAGTTCAGGCTGGATGGGCTCTGAGCACCTGATGGAGCTGTAGATGTCCCTGTTTGTTGCAGGAGAATGGCACCAAATGGCCTTTAAAGATCTCTTTCAACTCAGATGGTTCTGAGATTCCATGATTTTCCCAAGGGGGAGTTGAACCACACAGACAACTCGCTGAGCAGGCAGCAAAGGGTTCATCCATGGCCTCGTGGGGGTGAGCTCCTGGTCCCGCTGCCACTGGGGGCTGGCAGAGGTGGGTGAGCAGGGCTCTGCGAGTGCTTGTCCGTCTCCTGCTCGGGGTGACTCATGATGTGTTCCTCTTTCCCCAGGCCCAGAGGAAGCAGCTGTGGGTCGCGCTCATTGAGAAGGCCCTGGCCAAGCTGCATGGTTCGTACTTTGCCCTCCAGGCAGGGCGTGCTATTGAAGGCCTGGCTACACTAACTGGTGCCCCCTGCGAGAGCCTGATGCTGCAGGTCAGCTCCACTAACCCTCGCGAGGAGCCCATTGACACTGACCTCATCTGGGCCAAAATGCTGAGTTCTAAGGAGGCTGGGTAAGACGAGGCAGGAGGGGCCCTGGCAGGAGTGTGGAAGCTTGGAGAGGGGAATGAGGGGGGCGACTCTCATCTGCAGAGGCTCAGAGGAGGGGGGTTAGTGCATTTCTTGAGGTGGGGCCTTCCACGCTCGGCGGTCACCTAAATGAACAGAGCCTCCCTGCTGTGAAGTGGTTTTTCCTTCGTTTAATTTTCATATGAAATTAAAATCCTGGTGAACTATGTGCTATCTCCCAGAGGTTTAGATGGCCGGCATCGAGCCTGTGGGTTTGCTTTGCCCACGTGCAGTGTTGGGGTCACAGCTGGGATTTTGCCACACATGCTGATGCATCCCAGCACATGCTGTCCCCCCAACCTGGCCAGTGCAGCCCCCCTATCCCAGATGTTTTGTCCTCACCACTGTAGAGCAGCATGCAGTCAGTCAGCTGTACTGTTTGCCTCTCCACTCGGCCCAATCTGTGGCAGGACCCTGGGGCCTAGCAGAAAATGGGTGAGGTTTGGACCCAGACAGAGCTTCCAGGGCTGCAAGTGGGAAGCGACGGGATCGGGCAGGGTGAGGATGAGTGTGCACCGTCTGGTGTGATTTGGAAGTCAACCAAGAGCTCTGCTCTGAGGGCACTGCTCAGAGAAGCTCACTGTGGAGCCCGGGCTCAGCACAAAGCCCAGCGAATGGAGGGAGCTCACTTCTGCCCAGGCAAAGCTGTGCTCAGCAGGACCAGAGCCCTGCTCCAGGGAAGTTTGCTTGTGGTTGCAGAGGGATGTATGAGAGCCTGCTGGGGAGAGCCCGTCCCGTGCCTCAAGCAGTGGGTACGAGCTTCCATCACGCCTTGCAGGACACCAAGCATTCTGCTGTCCCCCTGCAGGTTCCTCATGGGTGCATCCTGTGGTGGGGGCAATATGAAAGTGGACGATGTGGCCTATGAGAGCATGGGGCTCCGTCCGCGGCACGCCTACTCCATCCTGGACGTGAGGGATGTCCAAGGCTTCAGGTGAGTTCAGGGCAGAGGCTGGCATAAGGCAGCACATGTCCTGCCAGCAGAAAACCCTGGGGACGAGTCAGTCTCCTTTCTCCTGAGTGTCTGACCCCATTGGTCCCTTAGGTTACTGCGGCTCCGAAACCCGTGGGGTCGCTTCTCTTGGAATGGCAGCTGGTCTGACGAGTGGCCCCACTGGCCTGCTCCCCTGCGCCACGACCTGATGCCCCATGGCAGCAGCGAGGGGGTCTTCTGGATGGAGTACAGCGACTTCATTAAGTACGGTAGCACCCAGGGTACAGAGGCAGTGAGGGTGGGAGCAGGCAACGTAACAGGGGGGACCGTGGGGTGAAACTGCCTCGTTTAGGAGCCGCTTTGCTCAGAGGAGGCAAAGCCCCAAAAAAGCCCGGAGTAATGGGCAGCGGTGGAGCCCTGGGGCTGCAACTCCCCTACCAGTCCCTTTGCAGGGAGACTGAGAAAAAGAAAGTGGAGCATAGAGGCAAAATGGGGCAGGCATGGCCAGGCATCGCTCTCTGGGTGCAGATGATGTTGCAGTGCCTGCAGCTCTGGGCTGCGTGACCTGCAGCATGCTGGGGAGCGGGACAGGGCAATGCACTCCCAGAGGACCCCGCAGGCACCGATCCCAACTTCCCCACAGGTATTTTGACTCTGTGGATATCTGCAAGCTCCATTCAGACTGGCACGAGGTGCGTGTGCAGGGCATGTTCCCCAACAAGGCCAACGGACCAGTGACGGTGACATCGCTGACGGTGTTGGAGCGTGCTGCCCTGGAGTTTGCCCTCTTCCAGGAGGGCAGCAGGTGAGCTGGGGCGGTACGAGGGCTGCAGGATGTGACCAGAGCAGGGAGAAAAGCTCAGGGCTGTCCTTGTCATACCTCCTCCTCACGCCGTGCTGTCCCTTGGGCTTGTAGAGCTCGGAGATGAGCCTTCTTCGGCATTTCTCCGATCCCCGTGGCTCGTGTTTCAGCCAGAACCCCAGCCTGGACACCAGTTCCTGGAGCAGCCCCCAGTGCAGTGGAAGGACTCTGGACCCACGGCCTCTGCACTCTGTGGGGAAGCTCTCTGGTGACGTGTGACCCTTCCCCCATCCTGGCACAGGCGGTCGGACGCTGTGGACAGCCACTTGCTGGATCTGTGCATCATGGTTTTCCGGGCCACCTTCACCAGCGGCAACAAGCTGAGCCTCGGCCGCCTGATGGCTCACAGCAAACGGGCTGTCAAGAAGTTTGTCAACTGCGACGTGATGCTGGAGCCGGGCGAGTACGCCGTCGTGTGCTGTGCCTTCAATCACTGGAGCGCTGCGCTGGCGGCCCCCGCTGCCGCCCAGGGTAAGGGGCTGGGTGCCCTCCACGTGGCACTGCCGGGGGAGGCGTTGGGGAGGCGACGGCGAGGTGCCCTCGATCCTCACCGTAGGAGATCTGCTGGGAATGGAGGTTGTCCAAATGTGCGGCGCCCCAGAGATTCCCTGGTCTTGTGGCGCTTGGGGGCAGTCTCACCGAGCTCCCTTTCTGTGCGTTGTCATCTCTGCAGCATCCAGTCCCACCAGCAGCCGGCCGGTCACCGATTACTCCAGCTACATCCTGGCCATCTACAGCTCCCGCCTGGTGATGGTGGAGCAGGTGGAGGCGCAGCCCACCACGCTGGCAGATGCCATCATCCTGCTGACTGAGAACAAGGGCGAACGCCACGAGGTGAGGGCAGCGGCACGGGGTGGGACAGCGATGCCAGCGGGAGCCCAGACCCTGCCTGTGCCGCGTCCTCAATCTGGCAGGAGCCAACCCGGCCCCACGGGTGCCCAATCTTTTTCACTCCCTGGTGAAGCGTGGGGTGCCTCGTTGGGTGGGCAGTGCTCGGCGGGAGAGGGTGATGCTGCACGTAGACACAGGGCCGCCTGCAAGGTTCACACCGCTGCCCGTGCCGTTTGCTGCAGGGCCGTGAGGGGATGACGTGCTACTACCTGACGCACGGCTGGGCAGGGCTCATCGTGGTGGTGGAGAACCGGCACCCCAAGTCCTACCTGCACGTCCAGTGTGACTGCACCGACAGCTTCAATGTCGTCTCCACGCGTGGCAGCCTCAAAACACAGGACAGCGTCCCTCCCCTGCACAGGTCTGGGGTAGGCAAGGGAGGGAGGAGCGGGTCGGTGTGGGGCAGGAGGTGGTGGCACCCCAGGGGTGCTGGGCCAAGGCAGAGCCTGGGGTTGAGGGAGAGCTGTGTGTCACCACGTGGCTGAGCACTGAGCCCCGCTCTCTCCGCAGGCAGGTGCTGGTGATCCTCTCCCAGCTGGAGGGTAACGCCGGCTTCTCCATCACCCACCGCCTGGCGCACCGCAAAGCCACCCAGGCCTTCCTCAACGACTGGATGTCCACGAAAGGCACCCACAACCCGCTGCTCACACCCGAGGTTGCCGGACTCCACGGACCCCGACCTCTATGACGAAGCGCCGCTCCTGCCCCGCTCCTCTCTCCCGTTGCTTTCACCGAGCCTCCAGCCCAGGGTCTCCCCCCGTGCTGCCAGCACTGAGCCGTGGGGCAGGGCCGGAGCGTGGCACCGAGCGCCTTGCCCTGTGCCACGGGGCTGGGGCAAACTCTCAGGGCCGGGACCAGCTCTGCCCGCTGCCCCCCTACGCACTTTACGAGGAGCAGTCAGGGGGCACGGGGCCATCTCAGGATCCCACCCGCTCTGGGCACACAGCGTGGTAGCAGGGGGCTGCAGGAGACGTGGGGGCCGGAGGTTGCTGTCAGCATCCTGCCCAGGCACCACGCTCAGGGCTCCGCCCCATCCTGCAGCACCAGGGCCCCGGTGCTCCAAAAAAAAAAAAGAATATACCTCTGACGTCTGTCCGTCTGTGTGACCCTCTGTCTTGTCCCCTCTGTTGTCTGCTGCCAGGACTGAGCGGGCACTGAGGTACTGTAGCTGGGGCTGCTGGGGTTGTCCCCACGTGTTGGGGCCGGGATGGAGAAGGCGCAGGGTTGTTGCAGAAAGCTGCTGCTGTTGGTTTTCACCACGCTTTGGGGCAAAACGAGGACATACACCTCGGCTCCAAGGTGGGGAGCGGGGCTGTGGGGTGCTGCTCCGTCCCCCCCAGCCCATCGCAGTGTTACTATGCAAAGGCAGCCGCTGGAAGCAACGCCTGGAGAGAAGCCATGCGTCCCCTCCCCGCGCCCTGCGGGGTGCACGGGGCAGTGGCACGGGGCAGTGGGGACAGAGCCGGGCTCTGGGGAGCGGCTCCCGCAGTGTGGCTTTGCTGGGGAGAGGGGCAGTGATTCTGTGGGCCGACGGTGAGCCCCATCCATCGGAGGGACGGCAGTCAGCAACGAGGCAAAGGCCAAGAGCTGTGGGGGCCGCTTGGGGTTCCATGTTGGGGTGACCCTACGGCTGGCTGGCTGCACACAGCTGTGTTGGTGGGTGTGGGTGTGTGCTGGGGGCACTGCTCTGGGGCAGCCTGCAGCAGTGGGGGTGTGTGGGTGTGGGGTTTGTCCCTCTGTCCCTCCTGGCCCCGAGGGCTGCTGAGCCAAGCTCTGTCTGTGTGTCTGTTTGTCGCTCTGTTCTCTCTTCCCCCGCACCTTCCTCCTCGGGATGATTTGTCCTTCACTTTTTCTCTCTGTCTTTCTGAGCTGTGAATATTTTTAACCCTGTAAATACTGTCCAGCTCTTAAGAAACATAGGATATTTTATCAATTGTAAATCAGATCAGTAATCCCTGTATGATATGAATTATCCATGGGTGGTTTTCAAACTCAGGTTCTGACGGACCAAATAAAGTTTTGTTTTTTACTGAAGCTGCCTGGTTTCATCGTGCTCTGGGGATGCTGCAGAGAGGGGACAGCCACCGCCTGCCTTGGGGACCAGGACCGTGGGCACCTGGGCAGGCTCCAGGGCAGTGGTTGTGGCCCCAAGCTGCCAGAGTGCTGCTGGGACACCGCTTTCAGACACAGGGTTAGGACCATCAGTACAGGCTGTGGGCTGACCTGCTGGCAAGGAGCTCTGTGCGGGAGGGACTGGGTGTGCTGGTGGCCGACAGGGTGGCTGTGAGCCATCGGTGTGCCCTCATGGCCAAGAAGGCTTTGGGTGTCCTGGTTGGCTGGTGGTTGACCGTGAGCACTCGGTGTGACCTCGTGGCCAAGAAGGCCAATGGAATGGATCCTGGGGGGCATTGCAGAGAGGCCAGCAGGTGAGGGAGGTGCTCTCTGCTCTCCCTGGGGAGTCTACATCTGTAGCACTGTGCCCTGTGCTGGGCTCCCCAGTTGCAGATGGAGAACTGCTGGAGAGAGCCCAGCAGAGGGTGCAGAGATGGGGGGGGCTGAAGCACACCCTGATGGGGACGGGCTGGGAGCCCTGGGCTGTTCAGCTGGGGAAGAGAAGGCCGAGGGGGGGGGATCTGATCAACGCTGATCAATGTCTAAAAGGTGAGAGCCAAGCGGGTGGGGCTGGGCTCTTTTTGGTGGTGCCCAGTGACAGGGCAAGGGGCGATGGGCACAGACTGGAACGCAGGAAGCTCCATATGGACATGACGGTACCAGAGCCCTGAAACAACCTGCCCAGAGAGCTGGGGCGGTCCGGAGATGCTCCAACCTGCCGGAACGCTTTCTTGTGCAACGTGCTGCAGGAACTGCTTTGAGGGGGGGGGAGCAGTTGGACTGGGGGAGCTCCACAGATGTACGACGGTTCCGTGACTGACTTTGGGTGCCGGGCCGGCGGAGGGGTGCCGAGGGACTGAGGGGGGAGATGTTCCACCGCCGAACGGCAGAGGCACAGCTGGAGCCGCAGCGGCCGGGAGGTGGCAGCCGCTGCCCGCGGTGCCGCTCCTACGGACCCGACGGCGCCGCTCCATCCGCAGCGCCGCGCGGAGGTTTGGGGGGGCGGGGGGGCGGAGTGGGGGCGGCGGGGGTGGGCACGGGGGACGGGGACGGGGACGGCTTCTCCACCGCGGCCCCCACCGGGGCACGGCTCAGCTCCCCCCGCCCGGGGCCGAGGCCGGCTGGCGCGGAGCTTTCCGGCTGAGCGGAGGCGGCCGGCTGCGTGCCAGCCCCATCTCGCCCCGGGTGGGCACCTTGAGAGACCAGTAGGGAGAGACAGAAGGAGAGGATTTCTGTCTTTCTTAGAGCAACTTGTAATAGATTTTCCGGGCGAAACATCTTTGCATTCAGGAGGCCCTGTCACAAGCCATCAGCCTCAGCCGGGGAGAAACAGATGGGGAGTTAATTTTGGTGGGGAGGGCGGGGAGGGCACTGCCTCTCTCCTTTGCTCTCTCCTCTCTCAGTCTGTTCAGGGATGGAAACGTGACGGCAGAGGCCGGGTTTAACCCCTGCGTCCCCGCAGCCCCGCGCCCTGCCGGCAGCCCCGTGGTGGTGGCAGTGGCCGGTGCAGTCAGTCCGGGCGGGCGGCTCGCGGTGAGCCCACGAGGGCCAATGCGCTCGGGACAAATCCTGCCTTCCTCGTGCTCCTGCCGTGCCGGCAGTCCCGGGACCTCGGCGGTGGCACCCGGTGGCCCAGCAGCGCAGCTCCTGCCGGGGGACGGGTGGCGTCAGCACAGCCCCCGCCACCGAGCTGTAGGGTACCTGCGGCACCGGCTGCGTGCAGATGTGTCGCGCTGTGGGTGGGGATGGGGATGCATATGGACGTGGATGTGACACATCTCCCAGCAGCAGCTGTGTAGATGCAGTGACAGCAGCGATGCTGCCCGTGTCCCCAGCCATCAGCGCAGCCCTGGAGTGACTGAGTGACGTGGGGCGGGGGACGGTGGCTGCAGCGGGGTGGGAGGTGACGACTGCAGTAGTTAAGGGTTAGAATTAACTGCTCTACAATGACATGTGATTGTGTACCAAAAAGATATCGTTGTGTTTGAATCTGTAGTTTCATACCAGCATGGTGCTTCATTAACTATCCCTGTGGTCCCTTAAATCCTTCCCTTTAGGAGGAAGTTTTTCACGCAGAGGGAACAGGTTGCCCAAGGAGGCTGTGGATGCCCCATCCCTGCAGGCATTCAAGGCCAGGCTGGATGTGGCTCTGGGCAGCCTGGGCTGCTGGTTGGCGACCCTGCACATAGCAGGGGGTTGGGACTGGATGAGCATTGTGGGCCTTTGCAGCCCAGGCCATTTTATGACATTAAATCAGTTGTAAAGAGGGAGATGGGGACCAGGCAGCAGAGCAGCTGGTAGCAAGGGAGATAGACAGTGGGATGTGAAGGGAAGAGCGGTGTCAGACCCACAGATATGGCACACAGTGTGTGTGACAAGGGGCAGCAAGGGGCTGTCCCATGGGGCTCTGCTCTGCCCTCTCTGTGAGACCCCAACCCAGGGATGTGGTTATGAATAGGCATGGAATGGGGACTTTGGGGTGGGATGGGGCTGCCAATGTGGCACGGAGAGCAGCAGAGGGCACGAAGCCCCCACACACCGCCAGCTGCCAGCACCGCCCACCACCCTGATGGCAGCTTTGTCTCCTCCGTGAACGCAGTTCCCATGGGCCGGAGCTGCTCTGGCATTTCCCATCTCACCGACGCCATCACCCTCTGCCGGGGGGGTTGGGCCCATCCTCCCTCCACCCGTCAAGCCCGTGGGCGGGTCTCGCAGGTGAAAGTGAGGCTCCTTGCCGTGTCCCCACGTGCACAAGCATGGCCCTGGCAGCCCGTCAGGCCCCACCAGCACTGCCAGCACTGCCGGCCCGTGGCTGCACTGCAGTTTGTGGGGTCCTGGCCGGGGGGAGGAAGGGGGGGCACGCCGGGGAGCGCGTGCTCGAGCGCTCTCCGTGATTCACTCTGACTATAATGGGAGCTGCTGGTGAATATTTTATGGCTCCCACAGGGCAGATAGAACATATTGTGCATTTTACGCCACAAATCTCCGCCTAGAGACAGAGAGAGGCTTAAAAAGAACATCATCACCAGCGCTGCGCGGGGGCGGAGGGGGCTGTACGGGGTTGGCACCGCTGCAGGGGCACGGCTGGGGCGCGCGGCTCTCGTCCTCGTCCTGTCTCTGTCTCTGTCGCCGTCGCCGTCCCCGTCGCTGCCGCTGCGCTGTGCGGTCGCTGCCGCTGCGCTGTGCGGTCGTTGCGGCTCTGCCCGCCCCGGGCTGGGCGCTGCTCTGCGGCTCTGCGGCGCAGCAAAGTGCTTTGCCTGCGGCTCCGTCCTGCAGGAGGGGCCGCTGCCCGCTCTGCCCGCGCCGGGGCACTCCTCCCTCTCGTCAATAATGCAGCCCCTGCCCCGGACCGCCCGCCGGCGCTGCCCGCAATAATGGATCAGGGACGAGAGATGCTCCTGGCTCAGCTCAGCACCCCCGACTCCGTGCTCAGCGGCCTCATCGCTGCCGGGAGCATCCCCGGCCAAGAGCCGCCGCCCCGCACCGCTCCGCACCGCCACGGCCGTGAGCCACGCGGCGGGTTGGGTGCTGCCTGCACCCCGACAGCCCGGCTAGGGTGGGAATGGCAAACACCGACAGTCTGAGCTGGGGGCTGCGGAGCTCACGGACCGGGGCAGCAGGGAACCAGGTCTGAGCGCCGCTAATTGGGTAACGGGACCGAACGCCGCACCTTCCCCATCCCTGAAGTCCCCAGCTGGTCAGCGAACTCCGCCCAAATTAAATGCAAACGGTGCTGCGGCGCTGGAGCCGGGCCATGGCTTTGGTGTGAGCCACAGTGGGGGCTGGTGGGGGGTGACGGGGACACGTGGTGCTGTGGGTGCTGGCACTGCATGGGCCCCGTGTGCCATTTTGGTCGCTTAGGCTCCCTGTCCACTGCCCCAAGCGCAGGCACTGCCCGGCAGGCAGGAATCACTGGGGGCATTGCCAGCAGCTGCCTGCGCTGATGTGGACTCGGTGGGACACAGGAGGCAGCTCAGAGAGTGGCAGCAGGGGGGAAGAGGACAATGAAGCTGAGGGTGATGAGGACCGGTGAGTGCTGAGCACTGCTGGCTCCCTGTGCAGCACAATATGGCACAAGGGCCTGATGTCCGGGACAGCCAGACCCTCAGGTGTGGTTCCCCTGGGATGTGGCTCTGCCAGCCCTGGGCACCCCCATGCTCTGGGGCAGCCCCCAGCCCTGTAACATGGCCGTGCAGCACTCATCTGTGACCCCCATATTCCCAGACCTGCTCCATCCCCATTGCTGGTGGCTGCATGAGGCACCCCAGCATCTCTCTCCAGAGAGCAGAGCAGCACCCTGAGGTTGGATGAGGCTGGATTGGGTCCTGATGGCGGCACGTGGCCGGGCGTCTTCACAGCAGTGGCATCCTGGAGCAGAGCTGCCCCAGCTGCATTTGGGGCCATGAACAGTGCCCAGGGAAGCACCACAGCACAGTTAGAGCCAGGGGAAACGCTGGCCATGCTGGGAGGAGAGCCCCGGCCATGCCAAGCAGCTCCCAGCGCCTTCTGCCCATCTCGGCGTGGGGATGCTCTGGGATGGGGCCGGCTGGCACGGCTGGGCTGCAGCCACCTCATCGCCCAGGCTGTCACGGGCTGGGCTATCGAATCTGAAAGCAATTAAAGCCATCATCAGTGCTAGCTCGGGGCTGGCTCCAGGCTGCGGGGAAGCTGCCACAACAGATCATGCGCTCGATGCTGCTGGCCCGAGGACCCGGCTCAGCCCGCGCCTGCTCCCGCCCGTGCCGTGGGGCAGCGCCCCGCAAAACCCCGGTGCCATCCACAGCTCCTCACCGCCAGCACCAGTGGGTGCCCGGCCTTGGGACTGAGCCCATCCGGTCCCCGTGGGTGTCCCATCCCGTGGGGATGTCACATTGTCATGGCCTTCCAAAGCCACACAATGCTATCACCAGTGCTGGCTCCATCTCTGCGGGTGGCTCGGCACGGTGAGGGGGTGGCTGTGGGGTGGGTGCCCCAGGGGTGCTGGGGAGGGGCAGTGTCCTCGCTGCCCCCTGGCTGATGGGGGACACCCCGACAGCTCCTGTGTGGGTTGGGGGCACTGAGGGGTGGTGGGGACAGAACCTTGGCCCCATGGAGCTGGGGGCTCCCCCAGGGCAAACAAAGATGGGCTCCGCACCGGGTCCCCAACATCCAGCACAGCAGGTCTGGTTCCCCCCCACATCTCCTTCCCACCCCCCCACCCCCCCACTAAACAGTTAAGCAGAAGTTTGCTGGTACGGAAGTTGAACATTGTCTTGAGGCACATTTTCTGTTTTTTCACTTGTGAAATATTTCTGTCAGAACCAGTTAATGTACAAATTAGCAGCGGTGGTCTCTCTTACGTCTTCTGACTCACTAATTTGACAGGGGGTGTTGCGGTGCCCAAGCTCGCTCTTGACAGGCAAATGGGAGGTCAGGGCCGGCGGCAGCAGGAGGGGACCCACGGATGGGGGAGGCACCGAACTGCAGCCAACGGCATCCCTGCTCTGCCCCCTGGGATGGATGGGGTTTGTCCCCCAAAAAACACATTTCATCCCCTAAGGACTTCCGTGCTGTGTAAGGGGTTGGGGAGGGAGCCCAAGGCGGGGGGCTGTGCTGGGCCCTGGGGATGCGGCCCCACGTTGAGCAGCGCTCAGGACCATGTCCTGCAATCTGTCCCCAGGCAAGAGGCAGGCACAACAGATGGGCACGGTGTCGTGCCCGAGAGGGCAGCAGCTTTGAGATCCACGGGGGGATGTGAGCTGAAGCTACCGGCTGGTGCCACCCCCTGCCAGCGGCTGGGCAGAGATGTGGGGCAAAGGGAGCTGGGCCAGGCTGGACGTGGGCAGTGGGACCAGGGCAGCTCCGACCCCATCCTCAGAGCCTCGAGTCCAGCTTAGAACTAAGAGGTCAGGATCAGCACTCCTGGATGTGAGTGCCCACAGCCCCAGGACCCTGGTGCTGCTCCCTGTTGTCTGCAGCACCCACATCCCAATTTTCCTTATGATCTCAAGCCCAGGCAGCTTCACCCTGGCCAGCTTCACCCTGGGCCTACCCTCTCTGGATGGCCACCCTAACGAGGTGGGCTGGGGCACAGAGATGTTACTCTGTTACACCCAGCACCTGCAAAGTCCCTGCAGGGAATGAGCTGGCATGGCTGGCATGCAGAGCACCTTGCTCACAACAAAGTTTTTGCTCCAGCTGCCAACTTCTAGCTTGCTTTTAGAGGGAGTATTTACCCTGGGCAGATGAATGGGAGGAAACACCAGGTTCAGGCAGCACTGTTCCCCCTCAGCCAGATCCGCCTGGGTGCCGCACCATGGCACGGTGAGTGATGGAGAGCCCTCGGTAGCTGCCGCCCCAGCACAGTGCAGAGGCTCTGGGAGCTCCGTGTAGGTCTTGCAGTGACTTTTAGGGCCCCAGAAGATCTCAGCGCCCTGAAGACATGGAGCAAACCCACCTCCTTCAAGCAGATCTCCCCAAACCCAGCCCCCCCGCAAGGATGGCTGTATGGCCCCAACCATGGGTCCTGGTGTGCTGAGCATCCCAAGGTGCCATTTCCCCTGTGGCTGCAAATCCACCCGCCCCACTGCCAGCTCCAGGCACCCTTCTCCCAGACACAGACCGTGCGTTGTCCCACCAGGTGCCCCACGCCTGCAGCCCCAGCGCTCCCTGCACTCACATGGGGACATGGAGCGGAGATGGGGTGGGTGGCACCGGGTCCCCACCAGCTGCCTTGCACGGGGCTGCGGGAGCAGTGAGCACAGCACCAACCTCACCACTGCCTGGGAGGGAGCTGCAGTCAGAGGCGGTCGGGGCGAAGCAGCTCAGGCGGCACAAATCGACTGTGACAGCCCCAGAAAGGCTGAGCCCGGGGGGTGCGGAAAAATACAAGTTAGTTTCCTTTTCCTTACCATATGCTCCCCTTCAGCTGTGGGCGGCACGGTAATTACTGCCATCCACCATGCTGGTCTGGCTTGTCACACAGACTGCCTGCTGCTCCGCAGCCAGCGCTGAGCACGGCGCCGGGTCCCCTTGCAGAGCCCTGCTGGGCTGCAGAGTGGGATTTGGGCCCACGGTCTTGGGCTGGGACCCGGCACTTGGTGGTGGGGGGGGGGGGGTTATCCCAAGGGCTGCAGAGCTGGGAGTGAGCGGTGCAGACAGAAAGCTCTGCTTCCTGTTACCTTTGGGCACAGGTACCCTACTACTTGGGATGGGTTTTCTCCACCAGACCATGAGCTGCTCTCCCGGTGCTTGGCTGAAGTTCCCCTTCACTTCCCAGGTTACGTCCAGCACCGACTCCGTCAGTCCCTTCATTTGGGAAGGGAAGGATGACCCCACCAACAGCGCTGTCCCCGTGTCCCATCACACCAGAGCAGGGCTGGGAGCCGAGCGCTGGCGGCTGCTGGTGGCTCTGTTTGCTGAGAGCAGCTCTTCCCCTGCTGTCCGTGTGGCAGTGGGGTGGGCCTGCAGCCCCTACCCTGAACTGAAGCAGCTCCAGCACGTGGCAACACCTCAGCAGCATTCAGGAGAAGTACAGGAGTTCCATGCAGGGCTCTCTGCTGAGCGTGTTCTGCTGTCCCCTGGGTGGGACGTGAGCACCCGGAGCAGCCCTGGGCTGCAGGGCCACAACCTGCCCTGGATGGGTGGCACCCCAGGTGGGCATTATGCCTGCTGGGAAGCTCTGCTTCGTGTAACACTTTCTCACACTATGGACAAAAAAAGCAGGATGAGATGATGGTACCATCAGCATTGCCCTCTCCTTGCAGACCAGCAGAACTCTGGCCACAGGCTTGGCTTTGCTTCCCAGAGCTGCAGCTGCTCCCTGTAAGGCTGCTCTGGAGGAAATAAATGACAGCCCTAAAGCTATCCACTGTGGCTGGATGGCACCCCATGCTATGCGTGCTGTGGGAGCATCCTGCCCCTGCCTCAGTTTCCCCATCCCCTCAGATCACTCCATGGCCCCAGCCATGGATTGGCTACAGCTGAAAGGTGCAACGGCTGAGAAACCATCCCAGCCTGGGCAGGATCCCCAGGGTGGATGTCTTTGGAGGCAGTGATGAGGAGGAGTGGGTCCAGCATTCCATCCCTTGGGGCCATCGTAAAGGTGAATTTAGGAGACGATAGGATCAGAGAATCACAGCATGGCTTGCGTTGGAAGAGACCTCGCAGCCCACCTGGGCTGGCTGCTCCCCCCCAGCTCAGCTGCCCAGGGCCCCCCACCCATTGCCGTGGGCACCTCCAGGGATGGGGCGCCCACAGCTCTGTGCAGCAGTGCCGGTGCTCACTCAGCAACAGCCCGAGGCAGTATTTGGAAGGCAAACATCCCCACGCACCAAGCAAGGTCCTCGCCTTCCCTTCAGAACTCAGCATGGACAGCAGCCCTACAGCCCATCTCCTCCGCCCCACACCGGCTGTCTCAGTGCCCAGCGCTGACCGCGCCGCCGCTCCGTGCGGCCGCCCCAGTGAGTCACCCATTTCCATCCCGCTGTGCAGCGAAGGACGCTCCGCGCGGGCCCAACGCTGATGTGATGTGACAGCCGCCCCGCGCACCTCCGAGCTGGGGGGGCACCCAGCCCAGCCGTGGGCACTGGGGGCTGGGGAATCCTTCATCAGCACCCGAGTGACCCCCGACGTCACGGGAAGGCGGTTTCATGGCTGTCAATCGCATGGAAAATCGACTGTTTGGCCCCAGAGCCCTCCTCTTCCTCCCCCCCCCGGCCAGCTGTCCTATTTTGAAGGGCTCATTTTCTCAGCGCTAATGAAAGTGACAGCCGTGCAGGGCTGGTATTTGGGGTTATCAGTGAGAATATTAATGGCTGGAGCTCAGAGTTAACTCTTTGAGTCCAGCCAGAGGCCACGGCAGGGCTGCATCGCTCAGCCAGGATGGAGCTGGGTCCTCCCAGCACCGCACCGTGGCTGGGATGGGGGGTCGCCCCTCCAGGAGGGTTTCATTGCCAGTTCTCCTCCTGGAGGGAAGCTGCAGTGTGGGAGGATGGATGTCCCCTGGGTCACTCTGGGTGGGACCCTCTGCGGACACCCCCAGAGCCCTGGGGTAGGGTGGTGCTGAAGGTGGCCTGGGGATGGAAGAAGGGACAAACACATCCCACAACTGGGAAGGCTGAGCGCGTTCATGTTTGGCTGGAGATGCTCGTGGGTTTGGACGTGGAGTTCCCCACGGCAGCTTTGGAAACATCTCTGGAACACCATTGGGAACACCCGTGTGCTGCTGTTGAGCAACCTCATCTCAGAGCCTCTCCCATAGCACCCTGTTTGGGAGCTGTTAGGTCACAGCCTGAACCAGAGGTTGAGCACCTGGTGAAGGGGCAGGGCCAGCTCTGGGAGCACAGGTGCCAGCAATTCTCCTGTGCCAATGGAAAGGATGTGGATGCATCCTGGATCCACACCTTAAAGGTTGGCAGCCAAAAGGGAAGCACATCTACTTAGAGATCACCTCCTGTAGGAGTTTCCAGTGAGTCCTGATCCTCAGAAAGAGGTGAGCTATTCCTTCTTTTTATTGCTGAGACGTGACCTCTACATTGGGTGATCCAAACCTGGTTAAAGGCAGCTGCATCTACTGCCTCCCATCCTGGCATCCCCAATTCTGCCCCTCCTTTGCTCCACTGCTGACATCTCATCCGGTGACACAGGAACTCAGGACACCTCAATGGCATTGGAGCTGCCCCATGGAATCAGCCAGCCTCCAATTTCATGCAAGACATCGATGTCCCTCTTGTTGTTGGTGTCGTTGGGAGCGAGCTCAAGGCAGTGGTCCCCTCACAGCAACCAGCCTGCAGAGTGAGTCAGCCACGATGGTCCCTGCAGGGGGACCTCATCTCCAGCTGCATCTCAGCACAGGGCGATGGTGGCCGTGATGAAGCCACGTGGCTGAGCAGCTGCACATCATCCTGCTGTCACACAGGCTGTCCCTGCAAAAGAAGGAAAAAGGGAGCTGTGTTGTGTCCATAGAATCGTTACAGTTGGAAAAGACCTCTCAGATCACCAGGTCCAACCCCACCCCACCATACCCACTAACCATGTCCCCCAGTGCCACCCCTCCAAGGACAGGCATCCCACCCCACCTGGGCAGCCTGTGCCAATACATCACTGCTCTTTCTGAGAAGTGATGCTTCCTAATATCCAACCTGAGCCCCTCCTCCAGAGACAGCAGTTCCTCTGTACATCTGGGGCTGATGGAAGCAGCCTGGAGAAGGCACAGACTGCAGTGTTATTCAGGCAGGTACCCCAGCTCTGAGTGCTCTGCCTGGGTTCTGCCATCACTTGTGTGTGTGCGGGATCAGGAGTGATGCTGTGGAACACCTGTGTGACACGTTGTGCCAAAGGGAGGGCTGTGTTTGCCAGAGGAGGAACAAGTTGCCACGGGTCTCCATCAGGACACGAGCTTTTTGGCAACACCACACGTATTTGGGAGCTGGCTGCGCATCTCTGAAGCCCCCTATAATTGGCTGCGTTTAAAGATGCCTCCTGAGCTGTCTTTGTCTCCTCGCAGCAAGCAGGACACACGTCCCTAAAATGACACTGGCTAATTAAGGCCGTGGAAACCCAAGAACTCTTCTGCGCCTTGTTTGTTATCCCAGAGCCTGAGGCAACACTGAGGCCAATAGGACCCTGACAGGCAGCTGGGGAAGCCTAGTAATGACAGGGCCACCAGGCCAGTCAGGGAGCAAGAGGCAAAAGAATACAGAAATCAGCACCGACAATAACAACCAGCCCCTCTAACTCTGTGCATTGGAGAGGTGGGCTCAATGAACTAGAGAGCCTCAGCCCTGCTCCTCACCTTGTTCCAGGCACCTCCAGGCTGAATGCAATGGAAGGTGGGGGTGGAGCAGGGGTGGGGGGGTTGGGGGGGGCACTGGGGATGGAGCCTCTCACCGAACTGCCTCATGCTGCTGGGAAAGAACAGCAGCACCTTTCCGGCATGGGCAGGTGGGTGTCCCACTCACCCTGCAGCCCCTGCCCGTCTATGTGCCTTCAGAAGCCACAGCCCGGGGAGGAAGCTGTGTGACTGCTGCTGCATCACCTCCCTGGGATGACACACGTAAACCTATGGGTTGGCATTCACTGCTCTTCACAGAGCCCACAGTGCTGGGATCCCCTCATCTACCGAGGAGGAGGAAGGCACCCTTTGTGCACGTGTGTCAGAGCACCGACAGTGTGATCCTGAGCTGCTCCAGCAACGCAGCCTCTGGAGAAGAGGTAGATTCTTCCACTGCTGCATTGGAGGGAGAGAAGCTGTGGGTGTCCCATCCCTGGAGGTGTCTGTGGCCACAGATGGGCCTGGGGCAGCTTGAGCTGGGGGGGGGGGGGGCAGCCAGCCCATGGCAGGAGTGGGGCTGGGAGGGCCCTTCTGACCCAACCTCTCTGCATTTCCCTGATTCCATGTTCTGTGATACTATGAAAGATAAGGAGAGATATCCAGGGGGGTGATGGGATTTGGGCTCTCTTTAAACATTTCTCCAATGGTACCTCATGGCCAAGAGTTCCTGACTCAGAACCTGGATGAGCCTGCAGGGACAGCCAGAATCATAAGAGCAGAGCTGTGCCATCACTCTACCAACCCCTCGAGCTGCACATTTCGGGTCCCATTTGAACAGAGGTTGGCTGTGATGTGGGATGAGGTCACCCCTGCTGCTAACACTGGTGGCACCTGGCTGGAACCAAGGCATCTGCTGGGCTTTCACCAATACAGGTGGGCACTGTCCCACCATGCCCTCACCACCAGCCCACATCTCCTGCTGTAGCATCCTCCGGTGAGCACCAGCACCTTGATGAAGGCACTGCCAGTGCTCCTGTTGTGCCACACCCTGGAGCATCCCTAACCAGCACGCTGAGCTCATAGAATGGCCTGGGTTGAAAAGGACCCCAGTGCTCACCCAGTTCCAACCCCCTGCTATGTGCAGGGTCACCAACCAGCAGCCCAGGCTGCCCAGAGCCACATCCAGCCTGGCCTTGAATGCCTGCAGCGATGGGGCATCCACAGCCTCCTTGGGCAACCTGTTCCAGCTCATCCTGCCTGCAGCTGGATTGGTCCCTTGGAGGTGACACACAGCACAGGCCATGGGGGATGTGAGCATGGCTGGTGACCTCAGGGTGCAGCCGTGCTGTGGGGCTGCCGCAGCAGGTGGGAGAAAGTGGGGGCAAACCGGCGCTGTCAGTGTGAGCAGACAGCAAAGGGTGCACGGTGCAGTCGTGGCTCTGCGTGTCAGCGCTGATCCAGGAGATGCTCTGGGTGCAGCCAGACAGTGCGGAGCTGTGGCTCTCCAAGGGACCAGGTGACAACTCTGCTTTTCTCCCTCCGGTGACTTACGATTCTCCGAGCAGCCGAAGCCTGGAGTTTACGTTATGTGACAGGACAAAAATGTCCTATGGGCAAAGATCTAGGAAATCACACAAATAGCAATTTACTAATTTCCTGCTGCATGTAGAGATGCTGAAGGCCTGAGGGTCTGGGGATGGGACACGGAGCTTTTCTCTTTTGGGGCAATTACATTCAACCCGCTCTTTCTAATGGTGCAAATCCTTCCTCGCCTGAAGGCTTTTTGTGTCCTATAAGAACAGGGCTGGGGTCTCTGTGCTGCTCAGCAATGTGGATCACCAAACCCATTTCAATACCTCAGAAATTACGGCTTACAAGGGTGGGCAGTGATAGGACAAGGGGGAGTGGTTTTAAACTGAGACAGGGGAGGTTTAGGTTGGATCTTAGGAGGAAGATTTTCACGCAGAGGGTGGTGACGCACTGGAACAGGTTGCCCAAGGAGGCTGTGGATGCCCCATCGCTGCAGGCATCCAAGGCCAGGCTGGATGTGGCTCTGGGCAGCCTGGGCTGCTGGTTGGTGACCCTGCACACAGCAGGGGGTTGGAACTGGGTGAGCACTGTGGGCCTTTGCAACCCAGGCCATTCTGTGATACATGGAGGACATCGCTTTGTTCCTACAGAAGTGTAATTCATGGGGCATCACTGTGAGTCCCAGTGCTGCTGAGCAGAGCTGCAATGGGCACTGCTGGGATGTCCCAGGCCTGGAGCTGCAGCTCTGCCCCACTGCCTGCCTGCTTACATTGCTCCCAGTGTGAGATAGGGCTCAGCCTTGGGGTTCTTCTCTGTGTCCTCTTCCCACGCTCAGCTCCAGCTCCCTGCTGCAGAAAGCTGCTCCCATCTTTCTCCATATTTTTGCCACAGCGGATCCTGCAATGAGCTCCTTCCCATCACTGCTGCACTGAGGGCAAGATCTCAGCCACCAGCACTTGCTTCCTTTGTGCTTTGACTGCCTGCAGGCTGAACCTTCCTTTGACTAATGGGTTCACCAGTATGATGGTCTCGTTTCAGCTGAAAGCATCTTCTCTTCTGAAGCCATGGGACCAAACATCCTCCATAGTCTCCATACCCCACCAGACCCTATAGGATCCATAGGACCCCCTCAGAGCCGCCCTGTTGGGGGGCAGAGGTGTGGTGCAGGGGAGGTTGGGCAGGTCCCTAGGGGGATTCTGGGATGAGGTAAGAGGTCCAGGGGGGTCCTTGAGACTCAGTGTCTAAAAATGAAGCAGGTTGTTCGGATCAGAAGCAAAGAGAAATGGCGTGGGACACCTTAAAGATTTTGCCCCAGAGACTTCAAGGAGTCCAGCTTGCAAGGAAAGACTCGGGCTGCACAGTCCTGCGCTCAGCAACTCCCAGCCAAGCAAGCGCCCTCTCAGCAGAACTCAAGCCCTTTGCACCACCCCCGTCCTTTCTCCCCAGCTGACTTCGTGCAGCTCTGCTGCCATCCCCTGCTCTGCGGACATCGGAGACACCAACCGGGGGACACCTCCTCCCCCTCCACCCATCCCACACCGTTCTGGTCATACCTCCTCCACACCATTCTGGTCCCAGTGCTCTGCCCACAGTGGGGAGCCCCCACCATCCCCCTACTTTACTGCAGCAGAATCCCAGCACCGCCCCGGTCCCCGCGCCCCCAGTGGCTCGGGTGCTGCCATCAGCCCTGCTGTGCTGATGGGCCCTGACAGCGCTGCTCGTTTTCTCACCGCCGGCCGCCCGCCCGGGGGAGCTGCGTTGCACGGAGCAGCTGTTCCCCATCACATCGCGTCGCTCCTCGCGCAGCAGGCAGCGGGTGCTCTGGATGCAGCTGCAGCACGGGACGGGTGGGACGTGAGCCTGGACGTAGGGGCTGCTCTGCCCCACAGAGCAGAGATGTGGGAAGCGCCCCTTCCAAGCGGTGCCCTCAGCAGGGCGGATGGATGGATGCACGTGTCGCATCCCCACGCCCCCTGGTCCTGGCACATCCCGATGCACGCAGCATCTCCACGGCCTCACAGTGAGGGAAGGCCGATGCTCTGCACACCTTATCCATTTTTAAAGAGCACACCTCATAAATACTTTGTAAAGCACCTTCCAGCCAGCGCGCTCGTTTGATTGTTTTGTTCTTCCTCGGCTGCTTGGGAGCGATGCCCACTCCCTGCGCTGCCAGGGCTGCGGCTCTCAGAGCAGTGCTCCGCTTTGAAGCTGGCGCTGCTCTGCCTGCAGTGCTCGAGCCGAGCTCCACGCTCTGCCACGCAGAAAAGACACCGAGAAGCAGAGAGAAGCAGGGACCGAGCCCAGGGTGCGGTGAGGCTGAACCCACTGCTCCCCTGCACCCCTGCAGCACCGTCCCTGCTGACGGGTTATGAGCCAATAGCCCTTTGCCCCCTCTGCACTGTGGTTATCCCCATGGTCTGTTTAAAAAGTGAAGACATGCCAGGCAGTGCTTGCTATTGAGATGACTGCTTGCCTAGGAGATGTTCCCAAGCCAGGATTTGGCTTGTGCAATGTGCAACAGGCCACCCTCCTCCTTCCCTCTTTCAGAAGCTGTTTATCACCTGGTGCCAGCTCAGGCACTTCCCGAGCAGCTTCCCATAGCGCTATTCCCATCAACAGCCAAACCTTCCACCCTCTCCAAAAATGTGTCAGGTTAACCAAAGGAGGTCTGTTCTCCCCAGCTCGGCTGGCTCAGGCTCACCTTCAGCTCCTCACTGTCCAGCTCCGGCCCTGCCAGGTTCTGGTGCTGGATCAGCAGCTCCCACTCCCAGCTCTGCTTACTGCCTGTCCCTGGTCCAGCTCTAATGGGGTTCCAGAGATTCACCTGGCTGCCATGAAGGCACGAGGCTGAAGCCTCTCGTCTCCCCAAACGCTTGGTTTCATTTCAATCACATAAGACAAAATGGTCAAAACCGCAAAAGTGTGAACAGGTTTTGTGAAGCTCTTTGTCTCAGTCAGAGGGAAAGACCCAAAGATCATTGATTTTTCAGCTGTGAAAGCCTCATCTCCACAGCCCTTGCTCCAGACCCCCCCGGTCCTTCCCCTCCACAGCCTTGAGAGGACTTTCCCAGAAGTGAAAGCTTTGGCTGCAGAGCCTTTTTGTTGCAGGTTTCTCCCTGCCTCGGTGTTAATGGCTCTTGAAGGCAGCCCGAGCCCATAAGGCAGCGTGGAGAAACCTGTGCATCAAGTGGACACCCTCGCCCCTGGGCAGTGCATGTGGGGCAGCTCTGCAGCTGTCACTGCCAGGCAGCACGAGGTGACACGGCTGCGGGTGGCAGCGGCCGCCAGGTGAGCTGGGCAGGATGGGACCGCTGCTGGCCGGGGCTCTGCTGCTGTGCCTCTGCTCTGGGGTCTGGAGTTTGGGAGGGAGAGGCTGCAGCTGTGTGCTGGTCAACCTCTGGAGATCGGTTGACCAACAAGAAGATCTCTGGTGGAAGGGGATGGAAACGAGCACTTAGAAGAGGTCCTCTGTGTGTGGATCTGGGATCGCCCCTAGGAAGGGCACTTGGTGAGGAAGGGAGTTGAGGCCCCAGATTGGGGCTGCATGCACAGCTGGAAGGAGTGCAACACCCATTCCCTGAAAATGCAATTGGGATGTAGGAAAATATGAAAAAGAAAAAGAAAAAGAGGGGGAAGAAGAAAAGGGGGAAGAAGAAAAGAAAAAAAAAAGGGAAAGGAAAAATAAAAGGAAAAGAAAATGAAAAAAAGAAAAAAGATGGAAAAGGAAAAGCAAGAGTGATGAAGTAGGAGAGTGGGACTGGTCCACCCTGGCCAAGCAAGTGGCCAAGGCACCAAGCACGGAACAAAGCTCAGCCCTGGGAGAGCTTTCAGGAGAAAGGAAGAGCGAGCAGCTAAAAGAGCTGCCAAGAGCAGTGTTGTTTGTATGCGAGTCACATGTCCCTGTGAAACTCTGCCAGGGAAAGACCTGTGGCAGCCAGGACATCTGTGGAAGGGTTTAACAGAAGATTCTGGGCAAAAAAAAAAAAAGAATGCTTTGGATCTCCTCCCCAGCGCCATCCTTGGATGCTGTGGTGCCACGACGGTGCAGCCAGGCGGGTGTGGGTGCATGCAGTGCGGCTGCTGCTCCTGCACTGCCGCAGGGCTCCAGGACCTCAGCCTGGAGGACAACACCAACCCAGCAGCCCCTCTCCCTGAGTGGCTGGGCAAGTCACGGCCACGCAGCTGGTGAGTTTTCCAGGCAGGTGCTTATCCTCTGTTGGCTGGGTTTGGTTGTGAAATAGCTTTGGCTACCTACCAGGTGAGACAACAGAACAAAGATTTCAGCTTTCAGTTGAACATCACACAGATTGCCGGCTCGATTTTGCTGATCTTTGGTTGGAGCAGTTCTCACTGTATTGATTTCAGGGGTAACCTCCCCCCTGAACGCTGCCACGCTGTTCTCATTCCGTCCTTCCCACCCGGGTTAAGATGTCAGTCACTGCTGTGTTGGGAGCGTAGCTGCTGTTTGAGATTTCATCAGCAGCCCACTGAGCAGCTCCAGCTGGCTCCATGTATGACTCCCAAGTCTTGTCCATACCACGACCACTTGTACAGTGCAGGAGGGGTGGGGATGATGGATTCCAGCACCTGAACATTGGCAAGGCAGTCAGTCCGCTTCACAGGGAAAGAAAAAAGGACCAACATAGAATCACAGATAAGATTGGAAAAGACCACTAAGTCCATCTAGTCCCAACCTCAACCCATCAACAATGAGGATGTATGGTCATGCCAGTGTCAGTGAAGACAAGGATCCATCCCGGAGAGGAATGAGTAACTCTGGCCTCTTGCTGACCACAGCCTTTGTAAGAAGGAATCAAACAGTGAACAGTGAGACAAAGTGGAGACGGCTGTTGGTGGTGGAACCCACAGGAGCAGCTGCCTTTAACTTACCTACCCTGACTTCCAACTGATCTTAGTTGGCTGTGAAGTAAGAAACAATAGGAAACTGACCCTTCCATAAATTGTTTTGCTTTTTTAATCCATTCATCCCCTCTTCTCTTAAGCAGAGGCTCACCTCTTCCTGCCAAACTTGGCCACACTGTAGCCCAGTCACTGAGCTCAGCCGCCCACCGTCAGTGCAATTCTCTTCCCAGATGGGAGACCAGAAAACAGCCGGGCATCTTTGCTGTGCTTTCTGTGTGGAAACACATTCAACTGACTTGGTGGAGCTTGTTAACCCAGCCAAGTGATCAGAGAGTCACAGAATCATTAATAATGGAAAAGACCATGAAGATCCTCCAGTCCAACCATACGTAGCACTGTGGCTATGCTAACTGTTCGGTTTGGTGCTGAAAAACGACATAAAAAAGCACAACTAATGGGAGGCTCTTACTCAAATCCACCAGGAGCGTTAGGCTGCTTACTCCAGTGTTTCAACTGAAATGCCATTAGCTGCATTTTCAGCCTCCTGGATGACTTTGTGCAAAGCACTGAGATCATCGATCCTCTGCGGTGCTCTGGCCGTGAGCAGGACCTGCCAAGCTGAAATGTCACCGCCGCGCTTTGGGGGCTTTCTCATCAGTGCCACAGCGCTAAGGGAGATGTCCTGCTCGTCCTAAGCGGTGCCAGGGATTTCATGCCTCCTTAGTTGGAAAGTTTTCCTTGAAACTCCGGTGAATTCAGAGGGAAAATAATCTCATCACGCTGAAAGTTTGGAAGGGCTGCTTGATGAACGCTTGACAGCACTCAGAGAACAGGACACCTCCCGCTGTGTCAGAGAAGTTCTGTCCCAGTTCTGGGAGCTGGGATGGGAAATGGGTGTTTTTACGTCTCATGGCCTGGTGTGTGGCGAAGTTTTCTCTCCACAGAGGGAATGTGATGCCAGAAATCCCAAGCCTGGAAACAAAATTGCTCCCATGTGCCCATCCATGACCAGCAGCTGCCCAGGGAGCTCTGCTTAGTGAAGCCTGCAGCCCACAGCTGAGACCAGCATGGAGAGAGATCTCCTGTGAAAGAGGCATAGCTTGATCTCTATGCACCCTTTTTCTGATTCTATCCTCCCACCCCATCAGATAGGGCTAAAAGGTCTTCTACCCCCTTCTAAACAGCCCTAAATGTGCTATACCTAGTTCTGGTATGTATGGGAACTGCTGAGTCCCGGCCCGAACCGCCGATTGAGCACCTGGGGAAAGGACCAGGTCAGCCCTGGGAGCATAGGTGAAGGCAATTCAGGTGTGTGACTGGAAGGGGTGGAGCCTGGCTGTGCCTCTCTTAGACCCCATTTAAGGGCTGACTGCCTCTCTGGTTGGAGATCCCTCCCTTCTGGAGTTTACCCCTGAAAACCTGGAATCTTTTCATGCTGGTGAGCAATATCTTCTTCCCTTTCTTTATAGCACCTTTCTACCATGCCAGGTTCTTCTGTTATAGCACCTCTGTTGTAACACCTTTCCCATTGCACCCAGCTGTCCAATTGCTTCATGGTCCAATAATGAAGACTGGCCTTTCAACTGCAGAACAATTCAAGTTGCTGGTTTTCAAGGCTAGGATGGTGATGTGTTTCTGCTAGAAGAGCTTTGGCTGGTGCCCTGAGTTCCTCCCTTTCAAGTGCATAACATCCTTGGGAGCCTTCTGGTAGGAAACCATGTTTTAGTTGGTAGCTCACCAAAGCTGAACAGCAATCCCAAGGTTGGGATCTCAATAGTTGTTACTGGGAAAGCATCAAAAATGCATGTGAAGCAAACTGGGTTGATCTTCCCTCAAGTGTGAGTGGTTCATAGGCACCAAATTTCTTACATCCCAAGGAATTACTTTCTCAAGGAAGACTGAACTGGATGAGTGGAGAGAGTAAAGGAAAGTCATGACTTCCTTCTGTTAGCCATACCGTTTCTGTCCCCAAGGAACCATAAAACAGCAGTCCCCACGGCTGTGATTTCCCAAATTCACTCAGGAAGAATTTGTTGCTAAAGAATGGACAGGAGGGAAAGAGGAAAGAGGGAGACGATGTGCACAGGAGAAGAGGGAACAGCTGTGCTGTCTCACCACGTCCTCCATGCCTTACCCATTCCTTGGCTGGCTGTGTGGGTGCTGCTCCGTCCTCTTCCCAGGTCTGCTGCACCTTCAGCCATTGGTCTTGGCCAAGTCCGTTCATCCTGTTCCCTCCACTGCAAGACAGTTATAGCTAATGCCGCCCATTGGGATGGCTTTATGGCATCATGAATTCCTGTGGAGAGCATTGAGGTTCTTGGATCAAGAAGGCAAAGGGCTGATATTTATGAGGCATCTCCATGCAGCAGTGATGGTGCCCACTGCACAACCACATTTACCTCTGTTCTCCAGGTCTGCTTGGGACCCTCGGCCTTGCTGAGCTGCACCTTGCTATTCTTCACCCCCGGTGCTGCTGCTTTTTTCCCTCTCGCTCCCCCTTTCCCTCTCCTCCTCCTCTCCCCAGCTCTGTAGCAGTTTCCTCGGGAGTGTTCAGCTAGCTGACACATTTGCCACAGATGGATGGTGCACACGGAGACAGCTGTCACTCCTGATTTGCGGTCCGCTGTGTGACAGCAGGACTGATGCCTTCTGAAAGGCCGTCTCGCGGAGCACATGCACTCTGACATTCTTCGAGATGAGCCCTACAGACACCTCTCAATGGACCTCGGGAGAAGCTGGCAAGCTAACCCTTCCTGCTCCCCCCCCTCCCCGAAGCAGCCTGCAGGCTGGAAGAAAGCAAGCACTCTGGTGCACACACACACACACACACACACACACACACACACGGCCAACCTCCTTGGGTAGTTCTGTGCCACCACTGGCCTGCCTGGTCTCAGCCCGGCTGTTTGCTCCTGATGCTGGTGTATGAAGTGAGGCAGGCTGAGATTTGCAAGAGGGAAAGGTCATCAGTGAAGCTGTTCTGTTCCCCTTTTCCATCTTTCTAATTGTAGGAGGGAGGGATGGGAGCTCTGTTTTCATTCTGCCGGAGCAGCTGCCTCCAGTCTCTGGAGTTCCTCTCTCGCAGCATAAACTGATAGACTCTGCAGCACCAGCCCCTCCGGGCCTCTGCCTTCTCCATCACTCATCATGCTCCCCATCACTGATGATGGTTTCCATCACCGATGGTTGTATCCAACACCTCCGTTCCACACAGGATGAGGTCACAGCAATATGGAAATCCCTTCCCTTGGCTGAGGGTTTCCTCCCACCTCCCCCTATGGGGCAGGCTGCCATAATGGGTTTGGCATTTGCTATGAAGGTTCCTCACACCAGCCTGAAGCCAGCTGCAAACTTGAGGCACAGGCTGCCGTGGGAAGTGGTGGGGTCCCCATCCCCAGAAGTGTTCATGAACTGTGGAGATGTGAATCTGAGGGCCATGGGTACGGTGGGGGTGGGTCAGTGGTTGGGCTGGATGATTGTGGTGGTCTTTTCTAACCTTAATGATCCGTGATTGAATGATTCTATGGACAATGCCCTTCTGGTGGGGTTTTCAGCTGGACAAAGAGAAGCAGTGGGAATAATCTTCAGCTCTGGGTGGAAGGATGTTTGACTTCAGATGCTTGACTCAGTAGGAGTGGGAGCCGGCCATGTCTCTAGTACACAAGTAGAGAAAAGCTTTCCTTCAAAAATAGCCAGATATGTACTTCTGTCCATCTGACTCGAGGGTGGTTGTGGCCAAGGGGAGCAGCCTTCCCGATGGAAAGTTGGAACTGCATCTTGAGAATATCATCCAGGCTCTTCGGGAACTGGCCTGAGACTTCCCCCTCTTGCTCAGCAGCTGAGCCCTGTGCCACGTTGCATAAGAACCCAGAGCCTGCACAAGGTCGCACCAAAAGTCTTCTTACATGGTTCCTGGATGGTATTCAGTAACAGAAACCCAGGGGAGAGGAGAAGGGCACAGTAAATGTGTGTGAGACTTCATCTGGGTACTTCCCAAGCACCCTAACAGGCTCAGCTTGGGGAATTCCTGGGCCAGACACGACTCCTCTGTGTTTGCTAACTCTGGGTGAAGTTCTCATCCCAGCAGTGTCTGGTGGGGTCTGCTCAGCCATCTGATTTCAAGGTCATTATGAGCAATCCATGGCCAGTAGAGACGAATGAGGAGGAACCTGCAAGGACAGAGCTGTGCAAGAGCCTGCTCAGCAAGACAGACAGAAAGTGTGCGAGTTTACACCAGGGCTCAGCTTTCCTGGGTCCCTCAGCAGCAAGAAATGTGGCTTCCGTTCAGCCAGCTGTGAAGGCTCTGCAGGTGTCCAAAATGTGTTAACTTGCCTTACAAGCAGCAGAATAATGGGGGTGGAGGGTTTCAGTGCAAGTATGCTGGCTTTGAGCATTAAAGCTGAATTCAGCCCTGTAATAGGAGAAGGGATAACTCTGGTCTATCAGGAGCCCGTGCCCAGCCAGCATCAGCACAGGCTGCAGGCACAGCAGGACTGAGCCAGGTCCTCCCAGGGCAAGAAGGAGCATTTACCCTATGAGAAAGCAAGCAGGGCATCTCAATCTGTGGCAAAATCTTAGGAGAAGTAAGGATGCAACAAGGAACTCCAGCATCAGGACTGCACATTTCAGACTGCTGACGGAGTGGCAGCAGCCAGAGCCCTGCCCTGTGCCTGCACCAGGTGCCACTCAGACACATGGCAGCCTAATCTCAGCCCTTTAGCTCTCCAGGTGGTGATAAGGAAATCTGCACCAGCCCTCACAGGGCTCTGCCCCAGATGCCATAGCATCAGGTGGACCAACCAGATCCACCTGCAAGGCCAAATTCCACCATGTTTGTGCCAGCTGGAGATGGAAAGCTCCCCTCCCACACCCGGCTTTGAGCACTGTGCTATATTTTTGCCCCAGCAGTTTTTCAAGGAGGTGCAGGTGTCAGAAGATGCAGGTCTGGGAGCAGGACTTCAGGCCCTGTGAATGCACCTTACCTGTGCGTGGAGGAATGGCAGCCCAGCAGTGCAGGGAGGGGTATTTTGGGGAGAGAGGGGACAGTGAATGAGAAAGGGCAAAACAGGCCATGTTTTTCATGAAAAATGCTTCATTTCTGAGCCTTAGCGAGATGAATATAGAAACGTTTGGAAAAAGTAGTGGCAGAGGGCAGAGGAGCCGACAGATAAAACTGGGTGGAGGAGAGTGCAAAATGGGGTTTTCTGCCCTCAAGAAGCCGTGCTCAGCACAACGTGGAGTGGATCCCGACTGCCGGGGAGGCTGGTGGTGGAGGAAAACTCTCCCTTCAAGAGAGATGTCCTCACGCCATCAGGGTCATTGGCAGCACAATGGGTGCAAGCCATGCCTGCTCCCCAGGGTGCTGGGACCTGTGCACTCCTGGCATGGGGCTGCCCTGGACCCGGAGCAGCACCACGCACCAGGAGATGCCGTGGAGGAGAATGTGGCCCCAAAAACCCGTGACCTGGGGCTGGATGGCTGCAGAGCCGCAGGCAGCAGCCCCAGCAGCACAGCATAGAGGCACGGAGCATTTTGCAGTCAGCACCTGTGAGCGGGGCCGCGGCCCCTCACCTGCTCCGGCAGCGAGGCAGCGGGATCAAGGCGAGCCGTGCATGTCTGGAGGCCTTGCAGAGCACATGAAAGGGGCTGCTGGGAGCCGCGATCACAGGCGGCGAGCGGGGAAAGTTCGGCTCGGGTGGGGATTTCTGGCAGGTTGGTTTTAGACTGGGAAATTCTCTCTGTGTCTCTTTCATGATGAAGATCCTTTTAATTTTCTTCCCCCTTTTTTCTCCTCTCCATCTCCGTCTCCCCTTTCGCCAGGCAGATCGCTGGGAGCCGCGGAGCATGTGATGCTGCCTTCCATATAGGGGCAGGAGCAAAGCAAGACCAACTGATGGACGCCCTAGGGCCAGACTTGCAGACAATATATAACCTACTGCACGATCTGAAACGTTTCCCACTTTCACAGCGCGAACATCAGGCGGAGCGCAGCCGTGCTGGGAGAGCAGCCCTGCTGCAGGTGAGTCCCCGCTGCCCCCACCGGGATCCCTGCTGGGAGGGGGAAGGTGAGAGGGACCCTTCACCCGGCAGGGCAGCTGTAAGGCAGGGAGGCAGATTTTGGCAGGGTTGTTAGGGTTGAAAGGGGTTGAAAGGGGAGGTTTATTCCCTTTTGCTGCCTGCCCCGCTCCCTGCGTGCGAGCATCCCTGCTCCTGGCTACCCCGGGACATCGCACCCAGATACCAGCACCTGCTCTCTGCCTTTTCCAAAGGAGCAGAACAAGAGCAAACAACTTTAAAAAGCACTTTTTAGACTCCTTCTTTATTATTATTATTATTATTATTTTCCCATCCTGAAGCCCTCAGTGCCCACCTGGATGCCTTCACCTTCATGTGCTGGAATCTCCCTTGTGAAGGAAACTGTTCCCGGCTGGGGCTGAATGGGGGATGTGGGCTGGAGATAACGTGGTTAAAATGAGAACAAAGCACAGAGGATGGGTGTCTGTGTGTCTGTCTGTCTGTCTGTCTGTCTGTCCGTGGGGGGTCAGAGTGGAGCAGACAATGTGTAACTGCTGGGGCTCTCCCTGTGCCGTGCGTCTGCCCCTGCACTGGGGAACCAACTTTGTGCCCGGGATAGTTTGTGTCCTGCTGACCGGCGATATTCCCAGCAGCAGTGACAGGTCTCGCTGCCTGGGCGCTTTGCGTTGTGCTTTTTTGCTGTTGTTTGCTGGGTCCCAGCTGTGTCTGACAGCGAGGGGGGGGGGGGGGGGGGAGGGTGTCAGGATGTGGGTAGAATAAGGAGCACAGCTGCGCTCGGGGCTGGGAAACCTCGGGGAACTTGCGGGAACCTGAGCATGCTGCTGCAGTCCCAGAACCACGCTGTCACAGTGAATGGGTCAAAGAGGGGCAAAATGGTTAAAGTAATGTGTTTGTGGATTTCTGTGTATAGGTGATCAAATTGCTGTGAGCGCATGAGGCAGCGGCAGGCTGAGCCCAAGAGGCTGCTCCTGTGCTCCAGCCTCAGTTTCCCCATCAATGCACCTCCACTGCCTGCACCCTGCTGTGCCTGCCAGGCAGGGATCTCATTTCTGGCTTTTTGCTGGGGAATCAGCACAGATCGTAATTAAAATTGCACTTCCAGGAGGGCACTCATTGGAACCCATAGGATGTGGGTGCAGAGAAGTGCCGGGGCTCGCTGGTCCATGCAGGGCACCCTGCCGTGCTGCTGGTTTGAGCCAAGCTGTCCTGGCATTTTCCTGCTGCCAGGAGCTTTTCCTGGCCAAAGGTGGGGATCCAGTTCCCCTTGATGGCTCAGTGACATTGGGATGGTGGCGGTGCTGGAAGTACTCAGGGAGTCCCCTCTCCCATGCCCACAGCTTGGAGCCCATGTGAGGGGCAGCAGCAGCAGCAAGGGGATTGCCGTTGGAGCTTTACCTTCTAAAACCCTCCCTGGTGGCAAATGCCTTCTGATTCGGTGCTCTCCCCTCCCTGCCGTGCTGGCCCTGCCCAGCGCCCCGCCAGAAACAGTACTTCCCCTCTGCAGAGACAGCTGGGGACCGTGACAAGTGGGTGCTGCAGAAAGTGTCACTGCAGAGAGGTGGGGGTCCCAAACCCTGTTAAGCCCTCTGATGATTTGCCTGAGCAATTCCCATGGCGTGTTTGACCCGGTGGAGGAAAATTAAGGTTTTACAGAAGCTCTGCTTGCCCTCAGAGGCGTTAAAATGCAAACCCGCAGAGGGAGAAGCAGAGCTGCCAGTGGTTTTTCCCCCTCTCCAGCCCCTTGCTGCTCCCCATCTCTTGATGCGGTGACTGAGCTGACCCACAGCATCCACCAGCCATGGGGAGCAGAGCCTGAGCCCTTCTCATGTGTGTAGGAGGGGATCCTTTCCCATGGGGAGAGGCAGCACAGATGATTTCCATGCTCCTCCAAGCCCACCCGCAGACCTGCCCCGAGCAACAGCAAGGCTCTGGGACGCAGGGAAGGAGAGGAGTGAAGCCACCCAGCAGCCCACCTGCATGGATGGGATAGGGGCTGGGGGGGGTTTCCAGCTCCTCTCTGCCCATAGCACCACCTGGATGTGGAGCCCTCCCCAGCACCGAGCAGCAGCAGGGCAGTGCCGGGGAGCACGGCAGAGGCGCACAGCTGTGTGGCTTTCAGAGCTGCTTGATCGATAGCTGCTTCCTCGCACCCCCCCTCTCCCCCAATCCCCACATGCATTTTTCATGCTAACCCCTCCTGGGCAAAGGCTGTCTACGCAGGAAAGAAAAATACAACACAAAACAAAACAGAACCAAAACCTACTTTTGTTTTTCTGGTCCCTGGAGGTTGTTTTAGTTTAAGGGCCAATCTATAAATTCAGGGCTGGGAATATCTTTGCTCCGTGAACAAAGTGGTGTGAGGAAGCTCCCCAGGGCCCCTCCCCAGGTTGGCTCAGCGCTTTAGGATGGGTTTTGTACAGCCCACACCTTGCAGTGTGGTTGGGCCAGGCTGGGGCTGAGGCTTGGTCTCCTCCATGAAGGTCTCCATTAAAAACCTGCAGTGTGTAAGTGAAGAGTGGTTTTTCAGGGAGAACACCGTCCTGTTGTAGTGGGGGTTTCCCTTTTTGCAGCGTGCCTTTGGGTAACACCTGGGATGGTTTGTGTGCTGCCGGCACTCCCCCCTCCCCAATCCTGGCTGCCAGACCTGCGCTCCCCTCCTTGTCCCCATCACCCAGCGCTGGATCCCACCCTGGGAGCAGAGCAGGGCACACCAGCAGCACCCCTTGGCCCCCAGAGCTCCCGGCTCCGCCATTCCACTGCCGTGCCCCAGCCCTCCCAGTGCGCTTCAGGGCTGTGGCCGCACCGAGATGGCACAAGATGGCACAGCTGGGTCCGGTGTATAGCAGCAAAAGGGCAGGGGCCAGGAATAGAACTGCAGGAGGAGGAGGAGGACGCCTTGACCTTTCCAGCAGCCAGCAATGAAGAAAACTTTCCGGCTACCTGTAGGAAGGCGCCGGGCAGGCTCCGTTATCATCATCTCATCAGCGTGCCCGGCCGGCAGCAGGCAGCCACCACTGCAGTGCCTGTGGGGCTCACCGAGGTCAGGAGTTAACTCACCGCTGCCCGGCGTGGCCATGAGCTCTCAGCGTGTTGCAGGGCTGAGCTGGGACAGGTAGGAGGGCACACCGTGGCCATCACCGCCCTTCTGGGCGCCCCAAAGGGCTCAGACCATCCCCCCCCCCCCCCCCCAATCACACCTACAATCACTCCCACCATTGCAGACCCGTGGAGCAGCCAGGGCAGGGGCTGCTGCCGTGCTGTCACCGGGTGCCAGCACCGTGGGGTACAGTGAGGCAGCCGTGTGCCGAGCCCCCCTGGCTTTCCCTCTCTTGCTGGCCCGGAGTTGGGGGTGGCAGCCGTCTGTCCCCGACCTTCCATGCGCAGATGGCGTGGGCAGCCAGCACAGGTGGCCCTGCGCCGCGGCAGATTGGGGCCGGCTGCCTGCAACACGCCTGGGAAGGGGACAGGAGTGAAGGCGGGGAGTGGGGAGACGAGGGGGGCACTGGAGATGGCTGCAGATCCCCGCTCTGCTGTGTGCAGTTCTGGATCCAGAGCTTCGGCACTGGCACCGGGAACCTGCTGGGCTGTGAGATGCTGAAGCAGGGATGTGACCGGGTGACGGGGAGCCTGTGGGGCAGCATTGCGGAGACACGATCCCCTCATTTGGCCCCAAAGAGAGGAGCCATCCCAGAGTATCAGGCACTCTGGGGAAGGTTTGGTTTGGGGCAATTCAACTATGCATGGGGATCCCGGGGTGGGGATGGAGTGGGTCAGTGATAAATGCTGCAGAGAGCTGGACTGGCACTCAGCGCATTGCCTGCCGATGGGAAAAGGTGAGGCAGGGAGAGGGGGTTCTTCCTTCGGCCCTCTCTTCCCTCCTATGCCACCCCATGGGGCTGAGCAGTGGTGCAAGGAGGCAGCCCCGAGCTGCTCACGCACCTAGCCCTGAACCAGCCATGGGCTCACTGAGCACATCCTCCCCCGGCCCAGCTGGTTTCGCTCCCAGCCTGCTCCGTCTGTGTGCATTAAGGCAGTTTCTGGGGCTGAGCTGCTTTTGGCAAGCCAGGCTTCCACTGGCCCGTCCACCCCCCAAGCTCCGCGCACCTCCTCCCCGACACTGCTCTGCCAGGGCCATAGCAAATCAGAGAGAAGCCTGCGGGGCAAATCGGTACAAATGAGACCAAGCAAGAGGGTGGGGAGGGACAGCGAGGAGGAGGAATGACTCCTGGGTTTGTGCTTCTGTTCCCGAGTTTGATGTTGTCTGCAAACAGCCCTGTAAATGCTCGGGAGCGGCGTCCGAAGTCACCTGCCCTGCACCCAGCCTGCAGCACGGGACGGGCTGAGCTGTAAGTGGGGCAGCGCCGGTGCCCTCTGGGGTGTGAAGGGGTGGGCAGGGGCTGAGGGTGACCCCGGAGACAGGATCCCATAGAGGACCCGGAGGGGGACACTCTCCCAAGGTGAGAGTTGGTTTGGTACCTCCCCAAAAAGTCAGCCTGGTGGAACCGGAGGCCCGGAGCTGTGAGTTTGGGGTTGGAGTGGGAGGGATGAATGGGTACCGGAATGGGTACCGGAAAGAGCTGTGCAAACTGCAGGAGCAGGGAGACCGCTGGGCGTGCGGCTCGGTCCTTCTCTTTGATCCCATCACCAATATCTCTGCAAAGTGTTGCAGTTCCATCTTATTAAAGGCACTCGGCACCGGGGAGGTCATATGGGGCCTTTCTGCTCGGGTGGCTCTCCTAATGACATGTTCAATTGCCTTTGCTGGGGATTTGCTCACGCGAGTCCTTCACAATTGAAAGTTTGTGGAGGATTTTGGACGGTTTCCCCGGCGCCGTGTGGTGTGCGGCAGAGCTCTGCGTGCGGGCACGGAGCTGCTCTGAGCGCTCCTTCCCAAGGACTGCATTCACCTCCCTGCATCCATAGAATTAGCAGTGGTTTTCTGCAGGCTTAGAGATGCGATAAGTATTTGCTGTTGGGAAAGGGAAGCACAAATAGGAGCAGGGTGAGAGTTAGCAGGAAGACAATATTATCTACAGCGTCCGTAATTTTCCCCTCTAAATTCTGCTCAACAGACACAGAAACAAAGCGGAGCTGCTCGGTGATTTACTGCAGTGTTTAATGGTGCCGGCCGTTAAGGTTGGAATAGAGAGCTGTGGTCATCTAGTCCAACTGTAATGCGTGTTTGCAGTCATTTTGACAATTAAATGAATGGGTGGTGCAGTGAAGTGTCTCTCAGCAAGAGGCATTCTTCGGCTCGTATAAGAGAGGGATAAGGACACGAGGTGGATAGGTCCCGAATGTGTCACAGCGGTGTCAAACCCCAGGGCCAACACAAGGGAGGTTTGGGTGCTGCCCCCGTGTCCTCTCACCTTCCCCTGGAGCCTTTCTGCTACTACAGGGGTGGCTCACAGCACCTCAGTGGGGACCCTGTTTGGAGCACGGATGCACACAGTGGAGCCGCACGGCGCAGGGTGGCTGTGCCCAGCCTGGGAAGTAAACAGCTGTGGCTTTGTGGTCATTTCTCATGGTCTTATGAGGGAGTTAACAAGCTGCCTTCCTGGCTTACACCGCTAACAACATCCCCAGCCCCTGCTAACAACGTCTCCGTGTACGGTCCTGGTGGCTCTGCCTCAGGCCATTGCTCCTCCTGGTCACCGCTTGGCCATACAGCCCTGCTGTATGCCCCCATGGACACTGCTACCCGTGCAGGGCCACCTCTCATCACCGCAGTGCAGCCCAAACCGCGCTGAGAGCCTGGAGTGGGAAAGTGGTGCTGGGAGATGGAAGCTGGGAGCAGCAAAGCATTTTCCTTTTCTCTTTTTGACACATTTGGAATGGTTCGGAAGCCGGAGCTGCTTGGGCTGGATTTGATGGGGTGTGGGCTCCAATCTGCAGTGGCCCCTGCCTGTAGTATAGCACTGGTGCTGCGGTCTGTGTTGCATGCTGAGGACTTGAAGCATCCCCTCCCACAGATATCTATTTAACTTATCACTATTGCCTTGAGGAGTATCCCAGAATCATAGAATCATCACAGAATTATAGAAAGACTTGAGTTGGAAGGAACCAAAAAGACCATTGAGTTCCAACCCTCTGCCATTGGCTGGTCACCCCCAACATGATCAGGATGCCCAGGGCCCCATCCTCTCCTGCAGCAGAGGGAAAGGAGGTAAGGGTACAGCAGTGGGCATGTATAGGAGCAGAAGGCTGGAATGTGAGGGAGATGATGGGCAGGCAAGGAGGAGTGAAGGCTTTGTGCCTCAAACTGCGTGGATTTGAGCTGGAATACAGTGACTTTTTTGGTTGTGAAAGGAGAGAGGCATCTGAGCAGCTCATACACACAGCGTGCTGCTTGTGGGAGAAAGCCAGCTGAAGCATGGGGTGTGAGAAAGGCTCTATGGTGAAGGGAACCACCAGGCAGCTTTGGGGAGCACTGGGTGAAACTGCAGGAGCTCACCTCTGTCAGACCAGCGAGAGCAAAGCAGAGACGAGATCTCATTCTATTCTTATCCTTCCCCTCCCCAGTGCATCTAAGGAGTGTGAAATGTCCGAGGATACATGGGAGGCAAAAAGGTGGAGAACATTTCTTGGTGCTGAGGGACAAAGCTCCATCCCTCAGCAGGCTCCAGGACCTTGCAGGCTGGCAGCTGCTCTTCTAGAGGGAATGACTGGCAATGGGATGGTGGGAACTGGTGTGGAGTTGAGCCCCACATTGCTGCCTGTGTGCCACATAACAGGGAAAGAGATGGGGTTGAGACACCGGGAGGAAGGGGCTTCCATGCCCAGCACCAGCCCCAGAGGCTGGCAGGTGAGAGCCCTGCACATCACAGGCGTGATGCAGACTTCACCACATAGGAGAGCTGGGCTGTAACTTCCTATCCAGATGCGTGCACATCTCAAGCCCTCCCAGCTCTCTCCAGATGTTCATCCTCTTCTCCTAGTCACCGTGCCAGCTGTGGGCACCATCTCCTCTGTGCACTTTTGGGTGCCAGCCACACCGCTGGCTTCGTGGCTTGCACACAGTCACTTTCCCCCCCATCCAGCTGCTGGAGATGGATGTCTTCACACATCTGGAAGTCTGTTCGCAATGGAGCCACTAAATCCAGCAGAGAGCCTGCGGTCTCCCGGGGCTCCATTAGCAGGTACAGGTGGAGGTGGAGGAAGGAGCAGGAAAATCCTGCAGTGGGGGCCAAGCACAAGCTTGTGCGGGTGGTTGATGTAATGTGCAGAGACAGCCTTACATCTCCTCACCAGGACCTGCCCTCCTCCCCCAGAGGGCTGCGGCAGGAAGGGCTGTGGGAGGAAAGCCACTGCGGTGGAGGGCACTCGCCTCTATGGAGAGTAGCCCGGAGGCTCTCACGGCCTGATCTCATCTCTCCGTGAGGCTCTGAGTTGTGTGCCATGGGCGGAGGGCAGGAGACAACGACTCCAGCCCATTGTCGCTTGGTTGAATGCTTGCCACTGTGTGTGCTTCTCATAGGATGCTGGGGTTGCCTCGGGGAGTCTTCAGGCTAACAGAGCGGGGAGAGGCGGCTGCTTTTTGGGGATGGAGGCAGAGGAGAGGTGAGAGATGCAGAACACTCCTTGAACAAGGGCACAAAAGGGAGGAGGGAACTTGGAGCCACAATTTGGCTCCAAGACTTGCGTGCTGAAGGTGCTGTGGGTGGCACGCCGTGGGGAGCAGCCTGGAGGACTCTCCGAGGTTGGGTGGGCAGAAGGCAGAGGTGCTCACTGAGATGGAGCCATGGGAACCAAATCTCCCGATCTCCCAAAATGCTGGAAACCCGAGCATCTGGGAACCCAAATGCTGGTGAATTTTTAGAGAGCTGGGTTTGGACATTTTGCCTAGAGAGCAGTTTGGGGCACATAAAGGTGAAAAACGATTTAGAGATGAGCACTTTCAATGGAGTGTGAGCCAGAGTAAGGCACATCTCAAGGTGGGAGTTGTTTCAAATCTCCCAATGTGGGGACACCGAAGGATGACTTCTTACTGTCATTTTAACTGCAAGCGTAGGCATTTCAGCACTCAGCCCCTGCACAGGGTGAGGTGTGGGGAGGCTGGGAGCTCCCAGGCCCCCATCAACCAGGCTTTCCCCCCTCTTTTGAGCGCCTGCTGCTTTGCCACGGCCAATTGCCCTCATCCCAGGCTCTGATAAATGCTTAAAAGCTCAGATCGTGCAACCCCAGGCTATGAAAATAAAAAGGGTCCCGATATCCGCTAAGTAGCCCCTGCAGCAAAAGCATGTAGTGTAGGGAAAGTGCTCTGCATTGATCGGTGGCTTGCCGCTGCCACCCACCCCTCACCTCGCAAAGCATCTCTGCCTGCTCCAGCCTTGGCACTGGTAATAATGGGAAGCACCATAATGGAGGGCTTTGGCTAATGGCAGGAAAGGGATGGTCTTTGGGGCTGTCAGTGTAGGTATCACATCCTATAGAAAAGCCATGCCCCCCATGCTCCTTTCTGTGCCATCCTGGTGACCATCCGTGGTCATTTGGGCAGCCAGCACCCTGCTACAGAAAATGCTCCTGGCAAATGGCAGTGCAGGGAGCACTGAGATTGTTGTTATGCTCAGCCTCTGTAGCATGAGTGGTTTGGATATCCAGGGGGAAGCAGCCAGGTGAATGCAGCCATGGGGGTAACGTGTCCCTGAAGTTGCTCCTGCAGGGTAGGAGCAGCCCTCGAGACCATGGGAAGCTCAGCATCTCTCCCGTGCCCCTGCTTCCAAGCCATACCAGCTAAGAAAGGTTGGTGGCTACTGATGTCCGTGGTGTTGTGTCTCCCTTCCCAAACACAGCATGGGAGGACCCAGGGGCCAAAGGGGGGACATCAGTTTGAGACATGGGGTCTTCATTCCAACCAGAAAAGCTCACGGGGGTCTGCAAAAGCAGGCATCAGAATAGGTTCACAGCGGCAGGGCTCCTCCAGTGGACCCATGCTTTGGTCTTTGAACCAGGCCACTTCATTTCAGCAGCTTTTATGTCTCTCCCTCCCCTGAGCACATGGCTATGCCTACATACAGTGGTCTGCAGCAGTTCACGCTGTGCCCACCTTCTGCCTGGAAAGGAGGTGGTGAAACAGGACTGTCACGGTGAGCCACACAACTGGGGGTGTCAAAGGAAATTTGTGGGAAGAGGCAGCACTCTGAGCAGCGTGGTGGGGAAATCCTTGCTGCAGGATGGTTTGGGGGCTGAATATTTCCACAGCTTCCAGAGAAGCCCATGCAGATCCACAGAGGAGAGGGCCACTGGTGTGTGCTGCTCTCGGAGGCACCACGTCCAACATGGAGATGAGCTGAGGGTTTGGGAAACTGGAGCAGTACCATAGATGCTTGCCCTACATACTGGGCACCTCCTTTTGGCTGTTGTTAGAGGCATGAACTGGACAGGCTGTTGATGTGATCCAGTCAAGCTGCCCCTAGAATTCTGTGTATTGCTTCTATCCCTGGAGCTCAGGCTGGGTTTGGGATTTTTAAAGCGCTGGAGCGCTGGGGACTGCAGATCCCTTTCCTGAGCATCTCTCCCCTCTTCACTGCCTTTGTCTCTCCATCTCTTTCTTCTCCCCTTGCCCCTCCGCTCCCTCCATCTGACCATGCCCCCCTCCCCATGTCCTGAGGAGGAGAGCAGGGATGCTGCAATTCCCAGGCACAGGTGCGCGGTCCCCGCCGAGCGCTGCCCCCAGGCACGGCCCTGCACGTCCACAGCTGACAGCCCACTGGAAATAATGCGTTGTGGCAGAGCGAGACTCAACAGACCACGAAGATCTGCTGGTGCGGGAACTGCTCAGCAACCAGGAGCCGCAACGCCTGGCTCCCAGCTCCGCAGGGCCCTATCCAGCTCTGGGGATGCCTCTGCTGCACTGAGCCTTCCTCCCCTGGCCCCTGGCCCTCACGTGGGGCACTCTCCCATCGCACTGCTGTCTATTCCCCTGCTCCCCACCTCATCATTCATTTCTGCAGAGCCGGGAGGTGGAAGTGGCTGTGTTGTGGAGTCACTCCCTGTCCCCATGTGGGACAGCTCCACGGCATCTGCACACCTCCACAGCAGTGCTGGAGGAGGGTCGGGTGCGCAAGAATGGAACAACCAGTTCCAGCCTCTCAGCACAGATTTAATCTGCCTCTGGTGTATAAACACCAAATGTTTGTTCAACTGACCCGCAAACACACAGCATGCTGTGTGGCTCCCACTCGGTCTCTCCGTGTTCCTCACCCTCCAATGGGGCACTGGGGTACAGCCATGGCCGGGGCTCATGAGCTCAGGGGATGGAGCTGGGAAGGGTGCCGGGGAAGAGGGCAGGATGCGATGGGGGAACATGATGCTTTATGGTCCCAGTGGTGGAAGCACAGGAAGCAGAGCACAGGGGAGTCCCCCAGCACACAGAGCATCATCCAGCCCAGCAGCCAGCAGCTGAGTGTGGGGCTGCAGGCACTGTCTGCAAGGCCACTGTAGGAAAAAGGCATGAGCAGAGGGTGCTTGTGAATGCTAATGATGCTTGAGACTGCAACCTTGAAACGGCCCTTGAGCAATGTGACCAGGCTATGGCTGGGCTGGGCTGGGTGCACACTGGTACAGTGGGAAGAAATGCCCATGGCCACCAGAACCTCCCTGGCAGCTCTAGTCTTGGCTGCCCAGCTGTGGTCATCTCTTCCCTAGTAGGCTCAGACTACACTGTTCCTGATGCCCTACCTTTCCTTCAGTGGTCCCGGGTGCCTGTGGCAGTCTGGAGATGCTGCTGCCTGTTGTCTAGGTCCAACTGGAGAGAGCAGCAATGCTGGGGTACACTCAATCTGTCTGCAGCCTCTCCCCAACAACTCTGTCTGTCTGAACACCTTCTTTGTATTCACATACAAGCAGAACTTGGCAGGGCTGACAGCTCACCAGCTCCCATGTTCTCTCCTTCCAGGGCACACAGAAGTTCCTGGTGGAGGCGGAGTGAGATTTAGGCGCTGAGCCCCTCTGCTCCCACCAGGAGCCATCTCCAGACACCCACTGCCATGTCCAAGGACGACGTGGGCTGCAAGCTGACCTCTGTCTACAAACACAAGGAGAGGAAGCCAAAAAAGCCCCACTACATCCCGAGGCCATGGGGCAAGCCCTACAACTACAAGTGTTTCCAGTGCCCCTTCACATGCATGGAGAAATCCCACCTCTACAACCACATGAAGTACAGCCTGTGCAAGAACTCCCTCTCCCTCCTCATCGAGTCTGACTGGCCCTACAAGAAGGGCAACCTGCTTCACCCAGAGCTGCGGCTCCTGCATGCCACCGAGGCCACGCGGCTGCGCGGGCGGCAGGACGAGCCGGAGACCTGCGACTCCTCGGCCACGTCGGGAGGGTCGGACAGGATCAAGCAGACCCCTGGCAGGGGTGGCCACGAGGAGAAGTCAGCATCAGGAGTGGAGATCCTGCCTGCTGAAGGGGCTGGGGAAGAAGGCAGCCCGTTCCAAGAGGAGGAGGAAGATGTGGCTGGCCTCTTGAGGCAGATGGATGCAGGGGAAAAGAAGGAGAAAAATGAAGAGGCAGGTTGCCAAGGTGATCCAGCCGAACCAGAAGTGAACACTTTAGTCTTTGGCTTCAAGAACAAGAGAGATAAGCCTTGCAAGGAGGTGGAGCCTGACTTCATCATCACGGATGTCTTCTCCCTCAAGAACCATGTCATCAAGAGCAGAGAAATGGCCTCCCCGGACCTAGAAGCTAAGCCAAAGCATTGCAAAGTGCCAAAGAAATGCCTGGCCAGTGGTGGGATCCTCATGGAGCAGTGGAAACTGGTGGCAAATGGGCAAAGGAGGAGCACACCTGAGGTCTCCCCACCTTGTACCGACAGCAACATCATCCCATGCTATCCACCTCCAGCCTACAGTGACTACCACGAACCTCAGGGCCTCAACCTCTCACTGCTGGGCATCAATTATCCCCTGAACCCCAGCCTATTCTCCTACCTGAGCCCCACCATGGCCAACAGCACGACAACGCACCCACACTTGGCTCAGCTGCCATTCCTGGCCTCCACGGCCCAGCTGATGCACCCACATGCTTCCCATTTCCAGCCCCTGCAGAGCCCCGAGCGCTCTGCCTTCCTGCCTCGCTTCTACTACCCTTTGCTCTTTGAGCACACCTTCAGCTCTGCCGAAGGCAAGATGTCCTCCAGCAAGCCGGAGGCCCAGCAGCTGGTGGGCTCGGTCATGCCCACGCCTCCCCAAGCCAAGACTCCCAGTGAGCCACCCAAACCAGGGCTGCTGAAGGTACCGGTGCTGAAAACAAGTTTCCCTTGGCCCAAAGGTGGTAGAGAGGAGCCAGCCCTTGAGCTCAGCCACGGACATGTGCTGGGGCAGGAAGAAGACAAGTGGCTGACCCAAGAGAAGGAGAGCAACCCAGACCTGGGCCTCAACAACCTGCGCAAAAAGCCAACCACTGACATCTTCCAAAACCTGGTGGGGATGAAGGATGGTACTTTTGCCCCCAGCAGCATCCAGAAGGCAGAGTTGACAGCAGTGACCAGCCTGGAGACCGGCAGTCCCACAGGCAACAACCTGAAGAGGAAGCTCCCTTCCAGTGATCTGGATTTGGTAGGATCTGAAATGCTGATGCCTGGAAAAGTCAGCTATCAGAGCAGGTAAGGTGTCCTCCATCTTCATACCCCGTTGTATCCCTGATGACCCCTTCCTGCTAGGTGCTGCAGGAGCTCAGCTCACTCCAGCCCAGCGGTGCACTTAGCACCCATCCAGAGTAGGGCATTTGGCCTCCAGGTGCATCCAAGCAGCTGGGCTGTGTCACTGCTTGCTGTCCCTTGATTTCCCCCACTGGTCTGTGCAGTGTGGACCTGCTCTCCCCAGGCACCAGGGAATCTCCTTTCGGGTCCCCAGGTATCTCACAGTTGCTGGAACAATTGTTTAAACATTCACATTTGCATTCCTCTGATTTGCCTTCTGGTTCCAAAGCCCAGAGGGAGGGTCACGCTTCCAAACATTTCCTTTTACCCGGGGCTAGAAATGTGCACAGCTCCTTCTCACAAAATCTCAGTCCCTCCCCTGATTGTGCAAGTCCAGCTGTGGCTCCAAGAAAAATGTCACTGCAAATCCACAGCTTTTGGCACCCAGAGGAGCATCCTCTGGAGAAGCACTCTATGCTTTTCTACCTCCGCTCGCCTCTTCCCTGTTCTCAGGCTGGCTGCAGAGATCCTCTGCACCTGGACACACATTAGTGCACGTGTCCATCTGTCCTGCAGTGCTCCAAAGAGAAAGAGAAAACAGGTCTGGCCAACCGAGCTGGCATCGCTCACCAGCACAGTCTCCCCAGAGTAGACTCGTGCTGGGGGGAGGCACAAGGGTCCATCTCCCTCCTGGGAGAACAAAGCCAGGAGCAGATCCAGCCAGATCTCTGCAGGCTCAGACCAAGGCCCTTCCTGGAAGGTCCCCGTGCTGGCAGCACACATGGAGGAGCTCGTGCCGAACCTGCTAACGCTGGTCCTGGACGTCCTCCAAAGATTTTGCAGGTGCTCTCCCTAATCGTTGTACCCATTTCTTTTCTGCAGTGGTTCGAGGGCCAGCACCGGCCACATCCCCAGGGCTCTGGATCACTGGCACATGGATGTCCTGGCAGGCTGGCCTGAGGAACCTGAGAGGGGCAAAGACCCTGAAGGCGCTGCCCCCGAGCACGGCCTCTGCAAGCAGAGCAGGCCGCAAGAACCTTCTGCCACCATGACAGACTCTGAGGCTACAACCGTGCTTATTGGGGACCTGTCCAAAACCTTAGAGGAGTACCAGGAGGTGGAGAAGAAACTGTCTGACCTGGCAAAGGAGGACACTCCCGGGCAAAAAGAGCTGAGGGACCAGCTAGTCAAAATCCGAAGGGAGCTCTACCACATCCACCAGGCACTGGAGAAAGCCGCCAAACCCCACGAGGGGCCCCTGGACCTCTCGGTGAAAAGATCCTCCGAGGGCCTGGAGAAGTGCCCGCAGACCAAGAGGGAAACATGCAGTGCAGGCCTGGGGATGGAGAAGCTCCACGGCAGAGACCAAGGGGCCCTCAACAAATGTTCAGCCCCAGCTGAGGCTGGAGATGAGGAGGGGCTGCCAAGCTGCCTCCTGGAGGCCGAGAACAAAACCATCGACCTGCTGATCAAGATGAGCCACTCCGAGAGCCTCCGGGCATCCTCCTCGGAGCCCCACCTGGGTGCGGTGATCAAGGCGGAGGTGCTGCCCCTCGCCATGCCGCTGGAGCTGCGGCACGTCATGGAGCCCTACTACAGCCGCACCACCAAGTGCGAGGCGGACTCCAGCGTCCTGCTGTGCTCTGATGGCAGATCCAGCACCACCCAGGGCCCGCCGCTCCCCGTCACTGCCGAGGATGGGCCGCTGGGCTGCCGGGCCATGCAGCGCTCCCTGTCCTGCAGCCTTCCCAATGAGACAGACACGGTGTGTGTCCACAGCCCTTTGCATGCTGACCCCTAAGTCCACCTTGCTTGAAAGCTCCTGGATCTCACTAGCCTCCTCATGCTTGACCTTCCTAGTGTCCCACCTCTCCGGTATCCCTCCTCCCCACAGATGAAAGCTTCACCACTGCCTGACTCCATGAAGTGTAAGAAACCAGCCCGTGACCCCCTCCCCACTGTCCTTTTGGGCTCTGCATGCTCAGCAGCTTCAGCCCCCTGGTTCTGGAGCTCCCTTTGGAAGGGAAGTCACTAGCAGGCAAGAAAATCGAGCTGCTAAAAGCACCAGGCTTTCCGTTGGAGGCTCATCCGATCTCCTCATCAGAGACTCAGGGACTTCTGCAACCCAGCTCCCATAGCGGGGGGGGAACCACAAATGGGGTGTCTGTAAGACCAAACCTGGGTCCAGATGTGGTTGTGCTCAAAGGGACTCTGTCTGTCACCTTTGTACAGAGCAGAGCTGTGGCAGCTTCATCCCATGGTGGCTTCAGGGTCACAGAAGGGAAGCGTTCACCCAGATGAACTGACCCAGAGGCCAAGTACCTCCCACACTGTAAAGACAAGAACATCATCCCAGCCACAACGACAAGAAGATGCAATAGCCACCTTGCCTCAAAGCATGGCTCCACACCTGGGTGCTGAGCTCTCTGTCCAGAGGACTTGCCATGCATGGGTACTGCTGGGCTGCAGGGACACGTTCCTGCTCTCAGTTCTTACAGTGTCCAGCTGTTTTTCTTGCCTTTGCACAGACATGACGTCCCCTTCCCCTGTCCCCTTGGCCTCTCCACATGCAGATAGGATGCGTGCTCCTCACAAAGGCCCATGTCCCTGCAGGGTACCACTCCCATGAGCTCCTGCCCACTAGTCCTAAACTCCCAAATGATGGTAAATAGGACAGCAAAAGGGGTGAGATGGTGGTGCTGCGAGCCCCGCTGCTCAAGACACAAAGATGCTGAAAACAACCGTAAAGGGACTTTGGGATATGCAGCTCCTTGGCCTGCCCCAAGCTGGAATGACACCAACCACCATCAGTCTGTCCCCTTCCACCGTGCTGGGCAGGATCTGCTTGGGGCTGAGAAGTGCCCATGCCTGGGTCAGGCTTTCATGGTTTTCCTTCCGCCACGGTGGGTGGGTACAACGTGCTCTCCTCAGCCCTTTTCTCTTCCATCCACACACTGTTCAAGAAATGGTGTGGTCACATTTTAGCACAAGGTCCTTCAACCTTGTGGCTGGTATTGCAATGAGAGAGCCCAGATGAGGGGTGGGGGTGGCAGGACAAAGAGGACAGCAAAGCCACCAAGAAGGGGTCTGTGCAGCACAGCATGGGAGCTTTAGGCACTGGCACTTCTCTGGGCACAAGGTGGACAGTGCTACTGTGAGTGTCTGAAGAAGGCAAGGCCCCACGTGCAGCCCCTTGAGTGCTTTGATGGACCTAGACAACAGAAGAAGCTGACTCTTCTCACCTGACTGCCCTTTGGACAAGGCTTCCACCACGTCAAAGGGGGTTATTTCTCACTCAAGGACTTTGCTCAGAGCACACAGGTCTCCGAAAGTCTGTCTGGAGCAGTGAGTGCAGTGGGGGACACTGAGAAGGAGAGTACTGCTGAGCTCAGCTCCACAGCTCCAGCTCCAGATCTTCCTGATGAGCTATAAGCTATGTCCTGCTGCTTCCCAGCGTGGCCCTGGCTCCACCAGACCAGTGGTGGCCCTGAGACCCAGCCACAAAAAAAAACAGAGCTTGGGCTCAGGATCCTCAATTCTGGAGCCCAGGGGAGGCAGAGCTGGGCCTTTCTTTCTGGGTTTGAACAGCGCTGTGATCTTCAGATGCCCTAACATTAAGAGCACAGCAGCCCCTTCCATACCAAGCACCTTGCTCACACTACCCACTCCCAGCAGCCTATCCGCCTCTCTCCAGACTCTTCTGCCACTCTGTGGCTCTTGTGACACTCTGTCCCCCTGTCAACCCACCCCTTCCTCTCTCCCTCAACCCCCAAATCTCCCCTACAGCAGCATCTCCCCATTCCCCGTCTCAGGGCTCTTTCCCCCATACCACCTTCTCCCATGCCAGGACCCCCGCTCAGCCCCAGCAGGGCACACATTGGCTGGAGTCCTGTTTTTCTGTGCTATCCACCCCTGCCCGCTCAGCCCTTACCTCCTCTGAGGAACAAAACCACTTCTGGGTCCCTCTGCCCACCCCGAAGCCCCACCTCTTCCCTGCCCCGAGCAGCACATTGTATTTCCTAGCAGATCCTGGGCATCTTAGAGGTCTGAGACACCAGTGAAGGAGCTGGGCTCCCAGACCACCAGCCCTGGGCTTCAGCAGGAGGTCTGTGCCCAGATCACCGCACAGTGCTGCCTTTCTCCCTTTTAGCTGATGTATTGCTCGAGCACGGGTTGCCTCCCCACGCCAGTCCCTGGCTCCATCCCACCACCCCCATCTGGGACCCCCCCCCCCCCCGCTCACCGGTGCCTGGGGCGGCAGCCGGTGCCCGCAGCCCTCGCTGCATCACTCACGGCCTCTCCCGCCTCCGCAGAAAGCCGGGGGGCAGGCAGGAGGTAGAGGCCAACCACACACTATTTATTGTTCACAGTTTTACGAATGTACAAAACGAAAACCAAACCATTAAAAAGAAAAACCTCCAAGGGCTGCTGCTGTCTGCTGTGTTGATGCCAAGGGCACACACTTGGGCTCTCCATCCCAGCGCCGCGAAACTCTGGCTTTTGAGGGTTTGTCCCCTTGCTATGATTGAAGCCAGCTGCTATGGGGATGGTGAGTGTGGCTGCCCCTGTCCTCAGAGCTGGCAGGACGGTGCTAGCATCTCTTGCTCCTGAGTGCCAGCGCAGGAAGCAGCAGAAGGGAAGGTGTGGGGTTGAGTCCCATGTCCTCAAGTGCCACCCAGCCTTGCTCCCTGTTACAGGGGTGCCAGTGACACCCTGCAGAGGGAACAGCTCCCCTCCTTGCCTGCTGTGGCTGCCTGGGGCTCCTGCAGCATGGCTGTGAGCACCTCTGGGAGGCAGCCAGCCAGCCTGTGGCACCGTTCCAGCTCCAAAGGTGGAAGCATTTACCTTTGCATTTAAATAATGGATGGGAGTTGAACTACCAGGGTGCCTTATCCAGGCTGCGATCTGTGCCCGTGGGGCCCTCAGCCCACTCCAGCTCGGGGCCCATTACACGGCTATTTGGTCACCCTAAAGGCATCTGATGGCTGGCCATTACCCACCCTTTGCAGCCTGCCCACCCGATAGCCATCTTCCTCGGTCACGGCTGACCAAAGCCTCCCTACTCATACATCCCCCCAAGTTCCTTGGCAGTGCCAAGGCTCGATCCCATCACTCGCCGGAGGACCCATCCGAATGAGGCTGAATTCCTCCCTGGTTGATTCTGCATGGCGGGGGGATGCAGGGTCACAGCAGGTCCTTGGCTCAGCACAGAGACCAGAAGCTCCTGCTCAATGGAGCTGCACGGCTTTTATGGGTTTCTTACCCTGTGTGGGTAGAGCTGCTCCTGCTGTATTCCTTCTCCTCCGGGTTCAGGAGCAAAGGACAGCTCAGGGATGGAGGGGTGGGAAGTTTCCTAATAAACAACACCCCAGGGAAGGCTTCTCTCAGGCAAGGAACAAGGCTTCAGGTTAGCTTGTGCAGGAGGAAGTTATTGCTCTGCAACCTACCGGCACAAGGACACGGCTCCAGGGTTTCTGGGAGCAGAGCTGGGATGCAGTAGGTGGGATTGCTGCATCCCAACCCACTTTTCCAGCCATGGTGGCTTGGCTGTGATCATGAGGACCAGCAACAAGAAGCAGAGGCAGGCACAGCCCTGTGCTCAAGGAGCTGGGCCTGGAGCATTGCTGGATGCCCACGCAGGCTGTCCCATGGTAGGGCCAAGTGCAGTGTGGTTGGGGTGCTGGGCACTCACTCATAGCAGTGGGCTCCCAGGTGGAACCAGCTGGGCACGAGAAGTGGTTCCTGCCCAGCACAACCAGTTCTCTCCTAACTTGACACGGGCAGGCCAGAGCTCGGAGCAGTGGAAAGTTACCGAACGTGGACTAAAGAAGGGCCAAGGTCGGCAAGGAGATTTCTGAGCAGATATGTGAAGCTGCTGAGACAACCTACAGCACGGCTGCTCTGTCTGAGCAGGAGGGGGCAATGAGCTGGTTTCTGAACTGCGAGCTGGGGGAGGCAGCCAACCTTTTCAGTTTGGGGGGAGAGAAAAAGAGCAGAAAAGCCTACAACATTTCCCTGCTGCCTTTCTTCCCCAGCCCATCCATTATTCCAGTTGGAGGTTTCCTTTCCCAGCTCATGGATACCTCCGAATGGATGTGAACAGATTACTTCCCTGGGTGTTTGCCCAGGGCAGAACCACTCTGGCTTTGGAGTTGGATAAAAGGCTCAGAGAGTGAAGCAGGGGGGGTTTAAGTACTTGAAAGTGATGTTAGGAGTATGTAGGAGAGCCGCGGTCTGGCTCAGGGGCACATGGTCCCCAAGGGCAGCCTGGAAGAGCAAAAGTGAGAGCAAGAGCGTGAGCAAGAGCGAGAGTGAGAGCGGGTCTCCCTCGAGCCTCTCTCGGGCCTCCCTCTGCTCCAGGGGATGCAGGTGATGCTGGGTACCAGGGCCAGCTGCCACCCTAGGAGCCACTCATGGCCCAGCACTGGGCTGCCACAGCCTGGGGACAGATGAGGAAAGGGTGGCAGTGGGGCTAGCCCATAGGTCTGCTCCTACAGAGAAGGGGCTTTCTGCCAGTGCCCACTGATCTGCATTGCCTTTGGCCCTTTTGGTCAGACTCAGCAGAGAGCTAGATGTCCCAAAGAAGATTAATTTCCTAATCCTCTGGTGAGCCTTGTGGGAGGGAGAAGCTGTGCAGGAGGAGGAATGGGACTTTCCTGTTGCTCTGCCAAAAGAGCTCAGTCCCTATCAGACACTGGAGAACCCTCTCCACGGGTTAGATGACTGACAATGGGGACTCTGGTGTCTCACAAGGTGAACATATTTCCAGGGGCCAGGAGCAGGACAGTTGTAGGGTTTCCCAGCCAAAGCTCTCAGAGCAGTCTGAGACACTGCTGCCCTGCTTTGAGTCTGTCTGAGAACAGTCCCAGCCTTCAGACCAAATCTCCCCAAAACCCTCCATGGACACCATGGCCATCCACGTTCCTCTGATCCTCCCCCCATCCCCACAGGTGTGATCGAGGTAAGTTTGTTGTTTTTTTTTCACAACTCTACCTCTAGGTACTAATCTCATGGGATAAGCCGCTCAGCACACATGTATGGTGCTAGGCAGGTGCTGTGCCCCATCCCCTGGGCACAAAGTTTTCCTTGCGCGCACTCAGGCCAGAGCTCATGGCCCTGGGATAAGGGGAGGGAAAACCCCGAGGGGTGAAGGTCTCTGCTAATGCCTACCAGTGCCACGTTCTGGGAGAACCTGAACTGCACCCAAGCTCTTCTCACCTGGTCCATCTGCAGTGTGGGCAGCCAGAGCGTGCCCCCGTCCTTGAACCCTGCAGCTCCCAGTGTTGGCGTGGGCATGGGCTGTTCCACAACACAGGTGTCTCCTGAGGTCCAGGGGTGGCTTCAAAACGGGTTGTGACAGAGGCACGGTCCTGGAAAGGTGAACAGGAGCCCCAGGGCCAGGCTGTGTTTGTTTATCATGGTGATGGAGCGCACAACAGTGAAACAAAAGGTCAGACCCTGTTGCCCTGGGAGATGGTTTTTGAAGCTGCCTATGTCCTGCTGGGACTTGGATGGAGTGGCCCCAGTGCTTGTCATGTCAGCTTATTTTGTAATTTTGTCTGGTAATAGGTCTGAAGCAGCCCTCCAGACCTTGTGAGCTTCAGGGACGCAGGGATATCCTCTAGAAGGGCCCCAAGCACTAAACCAGGAACTCCCAGCCCAGGGCTCCAGAGGCAGCTCCCCATCCTGCAGCACCCACAGCCAGCAGGGCCCAACTGCCTCCAAGCACCCCATAAGATGGGAAAATGGGGGGAGATTGATCCAAACTTCATTGTCTTTGGCTTATCTGAGTAACAGACACAAATATTATTAACCCAAGGAAAACCATGGCCACATTTAAGGTGGGTGCTTTGAGCTCATCCCTAACCAGGGTGGACCCCACGTTACGCAAAGCCAGTGCTGAGCAGTGCCTTGCAGGTGGGATCTCACTGGTTCTGCTTTTATTCCTCACTGTCTTTGCTTGAGCTGAATCAATCAATGCTACCTCCAACCCTGAACACGGCCTTGCACAGCAGCAGGGAGCCATGGTTGAGAGACACGGAAATCAGGAGCTGGGCTCTTTCTCAAGAGCTTCTCCATTGGACCTCAGACCAATGGAGGCAAAAATCCCCATCTCCTCCTGTAAACTGGGGCACCCAACTGCACATGACCTGGACTGGGAGCACATGCGGAGTCATGGAGGAGCAGTGAGATAAGATAAGAGCCCTGAGCAGAGGTGTGAGAGTGTCCCTAACTCCCCTCCTCAAAGGATGCTTCACTCAGGTGCAGCATATCACTCCCTTTGCCTGGAAGCTCTGCATAAGAGCCCCTGATTGTCACCACACCTGGGCACCTTGGGGCCTCTCCTCCACTGATCCTGGAGGAAGGACTCCTGTCTGGGCACGAGACCAGCGGGGAATAAAAACTGCATGCACCAGCCCTTGTCTTGCTGCTTCTGGTTGTCAGCACAAGAAGCTGTTGTGTTTACCCACACTCAAGGGCAATCATCCATCACTAACAACACAACGCAGCACCATCAACCCCACCACCCTGAGCCTGGCCAGGGAGCAGGACAGAGCCAGCAGGAGGGCATCGCTGCCAGGAAGGACAGGCAGCCCCGGGACATCCAGACAAGAGGTAGGAGCTGGGCTCCTGGCCACGCACAGTCACTGAGCTGTGCTGGGGATGGGGTCGGGGCTATCAAAGTGGACAGTTGTGTTTTTGGGTTTGAGGTGGCTGGCAAGTTAGTCCCTTGGCTGGTAGCTCACTTCTTCCCAACTGTGGAAGCCAGTTTATTGGATTTGAAGTCTGTTCAGTTCTTCAGGAAGACCCCGATGCGCCATGGCAGCAGCAGTGTGAGGGCTGGAGGAGGGCTTGGTGCCACCTCGCAGCTCCCTGCTGTCAGGGGCTGAGGCACACTTCCCCTGCACTGAGGGAAGAAGGTGGGAAAGCAGTACTCAAGCCACAGAACCAACAGGAACCAGATTCCCTCCGTATTCACACTCACTCTCACTCTCATGCGGTTGCATTTGGTATCTCTGCAAATACTTGGGGAACGATATGTCAGACGTTTGCAGTGTTGCACTCGGGAAGGACAGTGAGCACCCAGTATGCCTCAGCCCAGCACAACCCTTTAGCGGTGCTTGGGGGAAGTATTACTTTTGCAGGCAGTGTAAAACAGCGGCCAGCCATGGGACACAGGGCAATCAAGGTGGAGCAGTGGCTCACAAACGGAACAGCTGAATGTGTCCCTCATAATGATAATTATGAGAACATTTAAAGCAAGGTTAATTTCTGCCTCTCCAGGATCTTCACCAAGGCCACGTTTCCCTTAGCAGCTCCTGTCTGCTGGAGAGCAGGGCTGCAGACTGCGGGTTTTGTAGGACCTGTTCCTTCATATTTGTGGTTGTAAAACAGAGTGTGCAAAAGAGAAATTGTGGTTGCTGTGGTGGCTCTCACATCTGAAAGGTGTAACCCACTTCTGAAGTGTTTGTGCAGGTTGAATCAGAGCAACACCTCTTTTTCTTCCTGCCAAGGCATTGGCTGTTTCCAGAATACATTGGTTTGGATGGAGAGAGGCTGCCCTTAGCAAACACACGCCCTGGCCAGGTGTGAAATCTGACCCACATGGGAGTGGAGGAAAAGTTATCCTCAGCCAGTGCTAACAGGGACTGAGCACGACTTGGGGAGATGTGGCTTAGAGAAAATAGGGTCAAGAAGTGTGAAGGACTTGAGAGAAGCCGCTGATCTCAAGAACTGGAGAGGTGGAGTTCACACCCAGCATGCTCACACACAGGGCTGTCCCTTCTGCATAAACCCCCAGGACAGACCTGTCACTCAAACTGTTGTTGAAGCCCATGCGCTGTTTTGGTTGCAGATCCAGCTTTGCTCCCCTTCGATTTTTGTGCCATTGTCCCTGTTTGTTTTGAGCGCATCATTACTGGGCAGGACTGTGAGCTGTTCCCTGCTGCTTTGGCGTGAATCCAGCTTAGCACCAACACCTTGGTCCTGCGTAGACAGCAAGCACCTGAGCTCAGAGCATGTCCCCAGAGATGGGTCAGTAATAGTCCTTCCACTTCCTTACTCTAAACAGGGATGAGAGTCTCGTCATGGACTCCACTCTGGAGACCAGCCAGCAGAAGGAGAAGCTTCTGAAAGCCCTCTACACCCTCCAGCTGAAGTCAACCACCACCCTCCAGACGGCCAGCCCGCTGCTGAGCAGCCAGCAGGGCACGGGCATGGTGACACAGCTCCAAGTCCACCAGCTGGAAGACAAGACCAAAAGCCTGTGTAGAGACCTGGACAACATCAAGAACCTCCTCCACTATCGTCAGGATGAGCTGGTCCGGCAGATCCCCAACCCCACTGGCAGCCGTTATGGGTGTGTAAGTGGAATCCATTGCTCCCGGGATGGCTCTATCTATGTGACAGCCGAGGGAGCTCCCTGGGTGCATGTGCTCAGCAGCACAGGCCAAGTGCTGAAGTCCTTGCCCTGCTGGCAAACCGGGAGGGAAGGTGGCAGTTTCTTGCCGGAGGATGTGACTGTGACTCGGGCAGGAATGGTGGCTGTAGCTGACATGACAAATGGGGCTGTCTGGGTCTTCAATCCTCACACCACCCCCTCCAGAGGGGAATGGATAAAGATCGGGAAGGTTGGCTCCCCCAGGGGTGTTGGAGTGGACTCCATGGGCAAGATCTTAGTAGCAGACTATGCCCAAGGCCAGGTCCGCAGCTTTGCACTGGACCATGCCTTCAGGGCACTGAACATCCGCTCGGTCCCCAACCTGCAGGGACCTCGCTACATCAGTCCGGCACCCAACGGAGGCTTTGTGGTAAGCGAGGAATGCGGAGACGTCAAGGTGTTCATGAGCAGTCATAAACTCGTTTGCTCCCTCAGCAGCAAATACGGACACCAGTTTGGCAACCCAGCAGGGGTGTGTGTGGACGCGGAGGGCAGTGTGCTGGTGGCAGACGAGCAGCACCGCACCGTCCATTTGTTCCCAGAGAGCGGGGCTCCCATCTGCCTGGTGTCCGCAGGGCTGCGGAGGCCGGCTGGCGTGGCCTGCTCCCCCTTTGGGCACCTCTTTGTGGCAGACACAGGTGAGAACTGTGTGAAAGTCTTCAAGTACCACGTGAGGCCCCGCCAGCCCTTGGGCACCTCGTGACAACCTTCAGAGTGGGGCCGGTTCCACCGCAACCCTGCTGAGCTTTGGGTCACAAATGAAGGCGCTCCCATTGTCTCCACACTCAACCACGTTGTTGGCATCCAGCTTTTCCAGACAGCAGAAACAAGGACTGACGGCAACAGCGGCTCAGCTCCACGCTGCTTGGATCCACCAGAGTAGCTGAAGGACTGAGACAGGGCGGTGGGCATGGAACAGCCTCCCCAGGGCTATGGGACACCACCCTCAGACGTAGGGTTTGGGTTTGGGCGGTGCTGTGTGGAGCCAGGGGTTGGTATGCATGGTCCTTGTGGGTCCGTTCCAACTTGGAAGATTCTCTGGGTCTATATAAATGACGGTGCGTTGGTGCCTTGGAAACTTATCGCCGTCCTCTTGTGTGTCTTTTCAACGAAATAATTACTTCTCTTCCACACACACGCATTTCATGTGGCCACGCTTCTGCCTCCTTGATGTCCAACGCCGAACGCAGCCAGAAGGGTAAGGCCAGGACAGGGCTGAGTTTGCGATACCCTCCAGGAGTACGTTAAAGGAAAGGTAACGAATTCCATGCCGCATTCCTGACCTCTACAGGGAAGCAGCAACTACTGCACGGAGTGCATTTCCTACGTGCGCGTCCCACTGCTCGCACAGCCTTGGGGCTGCGCGCCTCAGGAGCCGCGTCGCTATCAGCAGAGAGCGGGCAGGGTGTGCTGGCACAGGGAAGGGTGTTTTCCTCTCCTCCTCCATCTCGTGGCAGGGCAGGCTGCCCCGCAGCTCCGAGGCCGCTGCTGATACCTCCGGGCTCCCAGGGCGCTCAGCCCGGCTGCGCTGGGAGAACCGTCCTGCGCTCTGTGCTGTGATCTGTGCCCTGCAGCTGCCAAAGGCACTTATCCCTCATCCCAAGCACACCCCAGTGGGTGCCCCTGCCCATCGTGTTTGGTCACCAGGAGGGTAAGCCAGGGACAGAGCGCGGGGAGAGGCTGCCAGGCACCACGAGGCACCGCGAGGCCCTGGAGCCGAGCGCTGTGGCCACAAGAGATAGCAAGACCGAGCGCTGCCGCTGCTTATCTCGCAGGCTCAGCAGCAGCTGCGGGTTACACCGCACGGCTCCCAGCCCCGTGAGGACGCCTCGGGTCGGAGGAGGGCAACGCTGCGGGGTGAGGGCCTGAAAACCCAGCGGGAAGCGGGGCGAAACGAGAACCGCAGCGGGCGGAACGCGGGACACCGGGCTGCGGGGCCGGCCGGGCTGTGCGCTGTGCGCTGTGCGCAGGCGGCGTCTCCGAGCAACCGGAAGCGGGCGGTGCGGGGCGGTAGGCGGCGTTGGGCCGGAGCGGGGCGCGGGGCGGCGCGGGGCAGGGGGGCGCCACGGCTGCGTGCCGCCGGTGGGGAGGGCTGCGCTGCGGGCGGGGTGAGGGCGCCTTCCGTTGTGTGCTGCGTTTGCAGGCCGGGCGGCACCAACGCCAGCGGAAGAGCTCGGGGTTCCCAGGCAGCGGTTTACCGTGGGCTCCTTCCCACCGCTGCCTCGTCCCCTGCGCGCCTGTACCCGCAGCTGTGCCCGGAGCAGTCCTGCGCCCGGCGTGCGTAGAATGGCTTTGGTGGAAGGGCTCCCCCGGCTGTGCCTCCCAGCTCAGGTGCCCAGGGCCCATCCGTGGCCATGGGTACCTCCAGGGATGGGACCCCCCAGCTCTGGGCAGCAGTGCCAGCGCCTCACCGCCCTCTGAGTGAAGGATTTCCCCCTCGCGTCTCACCTAAGTCATCCCTCTTTTAGTTTAAAGCCACCCCCCCGTCGTGCTGTCGCTGTCTGCTGGTGATGCGTGCGCTGTGTGAGCAGGAGATGCTCACTTTTTGGCTGCAGAGGTATTGGTGCGAGGTGGGAGTTGTGCACAGGCGCTGGGTGCCCCTCGTCTTTCTGTCTGGGGGGTTATGTGACTCTTTAGTTGCTTTTGCAAACGTGAAGCTAGCAGCAACTTCTTTGTAAAAGAAACAGACGTGTGATGCGGGGACAGGTTTTATTTTAGACTTTTTTAGGACCAGTCTAATGAATTGTCAGCTGATTTTCACTGTTCTCCTATGCATTTCAGGCATTATTTTAGTAGAGCGTCTGTCCTTGGTTGTCTTCATGATCCTCCAAAAAAAAGAACCAAACCCAACAAAAAACCCATCAAGCTCCCAAGCCCCAAACAACCAAACCACCCTCGTTCTGGCTGGGTCAATAGAAGGAATGGATAAGCAGGATGCCCTGTTTTTCTGTCTGTTTGGGTCTAACGATCGTTGGGGTTTGGTGATGCTGTTTCTGAGTAGGACTGCAGGTCCCTCATCCTTTCTGTGCCTGGTGTGCTGCACCTTTCCAGGCTCAGGATGTCCCACCTGCCAGTTTTCTACCCTTCTTTTGATATGTTTTCCCTTCCCAATCTGCCGGAGGCTTGAAGCCCTTGGGAAAAATTACAGATTATTTAAGGTTTTCCCAAGATGCTCGCAGGCTCCACATCTCTGCAGTTATCCTCGGTCATGGAGGAGACGTCATTCCCAGTGTGGGCTCCCAGAGCTGCTCTCCCTGTGGGCTGCAGCCCCCGGTGCCTGCAGGCGCTGTGCTCAGCAGCAGAACCCCCTGAGCACCCTGATGGGAGGGATGTGCTGGGGTGAGCTTCACAGTGCTCCTCTGTGAGCCATATTTGCAGGGCTGTGGGCTTGGGGGCAGCTTAACCGCTTGCCTTTGCTGCTGCCCCGCTGCCTGCTCCGTTCCACTGCAAATTGCCCAGTGCTGAGATTTACTCAATTGTCCAGTATTAAAAAGGGAAGAAAGAAACGAAACCACGGGGACCTGCGCGCTGTGCATCCTCTGTGCATGTTATAAATACACTGCGTTCCTCTTTCCGACTGACTGGGTCCCTCGCAGAGCAGCCAGCCTGGGGGGCTGTGGAGTTTTCACATCTCTAACAAAGCACTGAAGGACAGAAAAGGACAACGGGTGCCAGATGCCGATTGTTCTGTGCGAGCGCTCTCCTTACAGCAATTATATTTCTGTTAGAAACCTGCACCTTATTTAAAGAGACATTGTCAGCTGCCCTGAAGCTCCTTTTAGTAAAAGTCTTATGAAGCCATTGGGATATTTTCTTAATGACATCAAGAAAAATACTTCAGATACGGAGCGCTGATAAGGCCGAGATGCCTCACTTGGTTTGGGATCTTGCATCTAATGAATTGAAGCTACTTGGTAAACTTTAATCAGCTAGTCATTGTAGTCTGCTTGCAACAGACGTCTTGTCTTTGTTTCTAGGTGAGAGGAAGGGGTGAGCGATGTGGCCACGGCTGTTCGGTGTGTTTGTTACTGAGCTCAGCTCCGGGTGACAAAGGGCCTTTGGGCAGCTCACGTTTTCCTTGCACCTAATCACCATCCCAGATTTTGTTTCTGTGTCTGTTGGCAGGTGTCCGGTCCTCCAAGGATTGCTGGCATGGTCCTTAAGGTCTTCTTTCCTTCGTGCTGCTCCTCGGCAGAAAGCGGCATTTTGATCGGCCGCTGGATCCCAGAGCAGAGCTCTGCTGTTATCCTCGCCGTGGTCCATTTCCCCTTTATTCCTGTTCAGGTGAAGCAGTATCTCAGGGAAGTCCAGCAGGTGACTGAGGTCAGCGTTTCTGTGCTCGGCTCATGGAACAACAGCAAGCAGGAGAAAGAAGAGAGTTTGAGTGAGTTCTTGGAGGACCTTGGGACGATATTCTCTCATGAGCCGTGGATTCAGATTAGCAAAGAGGGAGACAGCAAATTCTGGAACTGTTCTACCCTTCAGAAACAGTCTGACAACCACAGAGAAGAAGAAATCGTCTTAGTGTATTATGACCAGCGTAAGGTCATGCTTTCCCATCTGCACCCCCCCTTGGACACAGCTGACCTTGGAGCAGAGGATGCCTCCAAGCTCGCTGCCATCTTTAACACAGTTGCAAGCAGCAAGGTGCTCTTCATGACGGACAGATACGATGATGGGCCCATTAAGATGACCCACTGGCAGTCAGATGGTGTTGAAGCAAGTATCATCGTGGAGCTGATGAAGCAGGCCTCGGTGCCTGCCTGCATGCTGCTGACGTTCCTGCTTTCACTTGTCTCCGGGGTCTGCAACAGCAGGTGAGTGCTGCAGCATTGGCCTGCTTGCATTTGGTGGGGAGATGTGATTTGTGCGTAAGCATCGCAGAGCATTGTGAGGTTCCTGCTAAAACTCTTTTGTTTCTGTCTGTACCGGTCACATTGCATCTCCTGGTACTGCTTCCAGTTTCACGTACCTTGGAGACAGCCAAGAGGCATACTTTTCTGATCTCTGAGATCACCAGTGTGCAAAAGGATGGGCTCCTGGTGACAGGTGATGCCAGCTGCAGCACAGCTCCTCTCATGCCCTCTAACCATGGCAGGCTGTGGGTCAGTCTGATGGATGTCGTGGGCAGATGGGCACATCTGCAGACCATGCCAACCAGCGGCGTGTGGGGTTCTGTGGGCAACAGCAGGCTGAGAATCTCCTGGATAAACCTGCTGTTGGAAACAGGCTGCTGCAGAGCTGCTCTGAAAGCGTGGGGAGCAATGCTGAAAGCACAAGGCAGAAACCCTCGGACACCTGGAGGTGTGGGGAGGTTTTCTGGGGAGGCACTGAGCTGTCGCCCACGTGCAGCAGGAGCTGAGCCCGCTTCAGGTTCATAATGGCTGAAATGGTTTTCCAGCTATTATGTGGCTGGCAGACTGATGTGAGGGTTTTCTTGCTGGCTTGTTAGCTGAGACTCTTCAGTCCCTGTTTGCTGTGGAAACCTCGCTGGCACTGGCTGGATCCATCATTTAAGAGTATGTCTGAACCCATCACCTCTTGGACCGCATAGCAGGTTGCAGGCAGTGCTGGTCTGTGTGAAGACTTGGTGAGATCCCAGCGTGACAACGGTGAAACTGAGTAGGATGCTTGAAATGTAATGTATGGCAAGTACGTGCTCTAAAGAGGAATTCTGAGCAGATTTGAAGGGCAGGAGCTTCTGCATCCATTGCATCCAATGCTGAATAACACGGCTGGTCAGCCAGCAGCCAGCCTGGTGAGTGCCAGCATGCCAGAGCGGGTGCTGGAGATCAGCTTCCAAGCTGCAAGGGGACACTTTGATTGATCAGATTTGGATAACAGCTACTGCTGTAGTTGTGGTTAAGTCTTCTCAAGTGCAGCCTGAGGGTATGGGGAGCAGACTCTTTTAACAGGTTTCTAATTGTATGATGCTGTCATGAAAAATTACAGCGCAGCTCTTCATATGCAGAGATTTGCTGAGCAGTTGGGTTATGTGCATTGGTACATGAAGGGAAAACTGTCATTTTTTGGACTACTCTGCTGGAAGAGATTTAGGGTCGGAATAAAACCTGTTGTAATCAGGAACCACCGGTGCCTGCTGGGGTGGCTGTGTAGACATGGACCGTGCACTTGGCTGTAAGTAGAAATGAAGGCAGAGCTTTGTGATTGGATGGAAGATTGAAGTCAGCTCTGAAGGTCCTTTTTGGGGGGGCTGTGCATGGGCTGTGTTCAACAACTAACAAGCAGGGCGATCCTTTTCCATCCAGGCCCATCGGGGTTCAGACTTATGGTCACCTTAAGCCCAAGCCTCACGGGTCTCCAAAAGGCCACAACCCAAGCATAACTTGGGAGTTTGAGCAGCTCCTTGCAGCCTGGCGGGCTGGACCCAGAAAGCAGCAGTGTGTTCATCAACAGCTATTCTAATTTCATCTTTTACTAAGCCCAGTGCAGATGTTTGAAGCTCAAGCAGCAGCTTTGCTAGCAGCCAGTGCTGCTAAGCTCGCTGTGCTTAGACCTGGGCTGAGTTTGTTCTTAACCTTGGAACATTGATGGAAGTTTCTTTCTGCTTTGTTTTATTCACCTGTAGCACCTGCATGATATTTGCTTATTATGCCAGTGGTTTCAAACATCATTCTTAGAGGAGATGGATTAATACCTGGATTTATGACAGAGATTTTGCTTGACCTTCTAAGTCAGTCAATGCAGCTTAGTTCCAGTTACCACTTGGTGTGTTGTACAGCTGAATTGTGCCAATATCTGCAGTGCAAGAGAGGTTCAAGGATGGCATGTGTAAGCGTCCTACCAGTCCCCTCCTCCCTGTGCAGTGGTGTTGCTGTTGGATCAGGGATACTTCTTGAAGCACCACTTGCTCCAGGATAGCTGCTTTGGATGGTTCCCTTGGTTTCTGTGGGCGTTGGATCTTCCTGGGGGAGGACGGTGAGGAGGCCTTGTTGCCTGCACCTCTCCAAGCACCACACACAGAGGCACAAAGGGGCCTGAAATGGGACCAGTTGGTAATGGAGCCATTTCCCAGTAAGGCTTCTTGGGTGCCTGCTTTTAGTTGTAGGGTTTTGTGTCCCTCAGGCTTTAACTTAGAGAAAATGAGCTACTGGGTGCATCATGTTTCAGGTGCCATGTGGGCAGGTCACTGTTTGCCTGGGGAAGGGGAAGGTCCTTCCCATGGGTAGCTTGGTGATGGGTTCTCAGCTCTGACATCTTCTTCCCTTTGCTCTGACACCTTCTCTGTCTGCAGTTACTGCAGCACTTCTTTCGTCCCCAGATCTCTGTGATCCTAAGGGACAGTTGGATGTGAAGAGCAGAAGTTCAGCCACATCCGCTCAGGCTGCAGAGGCCTGGGGCTGCTGCGTAGAGCCCCGTGTTGTGTGGTTGTGCTGGGGAAATGGGGAGGTATGGTTAGAAATCAGGGAAGGTGAGCGCTGCCACCAATCCGACCTCACCAAATGAGCTCTGATCTCAATTGGAGGCATTTCTTCAGCACCACCTTGTGCTAAGCAGTGCCCATTGCAGCTCAGCGTTCAGAGCATGCAGAATTTCCCCAGCACGGGCAGGCCCTGCTGTTTGGAGCAGCAGGATGCTTTGTATTGGGGTAATAAACTCCATGCCATGCCTTGTTTATTCTAAAAGCCCTCTTACCGTGCTCTTAATGACACCAGGACCTCTGTCTGATGCCTCACCCAGAAGGGAAGCTTTGTTCCTGTGGTTTCTAGGAAGGAGCAAGAAGAGAGCCAAGGGGGTCTGCTTAATGGGGCTGTAACGTCTGTGTGAGATCTGGGCCCCAAAGTCTGCTTTCCATCTGATATCTGGAAAATCCACTCTCAGCCCTGGGAAGAAAAAAATATTGGAAACTGAAGATTTACTCCTGCAGGCTATGTTAATTTATTTCCTTCTGTTTGGAAATACCCCCAAGGTCTCCTCCTGTTTAAATAAGGCAAATAGACATCATTCATATTTTATGTGTTTGATTGGTTTTCCACTGCGCTTGTAAAAATCATTGCATATACTGAGTGACAAACAGGTGGGAGCATCTACGGCGATGCATGGTTGCTGTGCACAGGGAAGGAGACCACGCAAGAAATATTTTTGGCTTTCTTTCTCATTTCTGTTGCAGATGGGAGTTTCCATAGCACATCTTGCAACTATTATATCAAGCTTTATGCAGCATGTTTGTATTTTTATTTAAATGAATGTGTATGTACTGACTTGCCAAAGGAAGAGTGTAAGTGGAACAATTCTCTGCTCTAGCAGAGGTTTTCCAGGCTGGGACTTGGAGCCACTGGGCTAATGGGGAAGGGAAGGGAAGGGAAAGGAAGGGAAAGGAAGGGAAGGGAAGGGTCCATAGCCTCAGTGAGTCTGCAGAGGTCTCTGAGGTGGGCAGCACAGTGCCCACGCTGCATGTCTCTTGTATGGAGCTCTTTTCTCCATCACTTTAGATGCAGTGTCCTCTTAAGTCAGCTGAACAACAGTGCATTCATTTGTCTCTAAGGTGGGAGGCTGAGATGGAGAGCTGAGTAACTCTCAAGTTAAAAAGAATGATTCACAGCGTGCTATGTGCGTTTCGGAATCAGTATGTCTGAAAGTTGAATGGGGAGGGGGAAAAGGACTTCAGCACTGTTAAAGTGAGGAACCTCGCATGAAGGCTGGTCAAAAGGACTTGGGAAGGTGGGGGGAGGAAGGGGATAGCAACTATAGCACACAAAGCAGGATTTGGAGCCAGCTGTAATGCTGCGATATGTGTAAAATGTACCAGCAGGCAGAGGCTGGTCCTGGAGGCCTCTGTTGCCGTACTGCAGGCTGAGTTCCTCCCATAGGGGCCAGGGGAGGCATGCACACGTTCATGGAGGTCTCCAGGCCTCGCTCACTGATGGTCAGCTGTACAATTTCAGAAGGGAAGCAGAATCCCAGGAGTCATTTTAGCATTTGGAAGGAATGTAAACTGAAGGAACGTGCCAGTGCAGTAAAAGTGAGCGGGTGAAAGAGGTAACTGAAAGTGGAGATAGATTGCTAGACCTTTAGTGGGTGAAATGACCGTTGTGGACAGGAAAGAAGTGATCCCAATTATATCAGCATCAGAGTTTATTCCCCACAGCAGCCGTGGTGTTTTGTGTCACTGCGCTGCTGCTGGGCACTCTTGGACAAACCTGTATCCCACGGGTCATTCTGGACTGTGCAGATCACAATTGTTCCTTCTTTCATGCATTGTGTGGCAACAAAGATAACTGAGCATCCTTTAGTACGCTTCTCAGTCAAAGGAAAAAACAACACGTGAGTGTTCCCTCCCCTCTGAGCCTGAAGTGGATGTTGACATGGAGTTTGTCAGTGCTGTTTCTGGTTACGTAATCTTCACTTTACACTACATGTTTTGCATGGAATTAGTACAAATAGTATGCAGGCAGAAGCCAAAGGGGATGTTCCCGTTGTGTTTCTGCAGGGTGCTGAAGTTTTGGCCTTTGTCTTTCCTGTGGAGCAAACTCTCAACCTGTGAGCAGCTGAGCCATCGCCTGCAGCACCTCCAGGTCATCATCAGCAGCAAGAAGGCTCAAAACCAGACCCAGCTAATGAGGTACGGAATGCACACAATGACACATATGGCCCTGTCTCCTTTAGAGAACCCAAGCCATGGATCCTGTGCCTGCCACAGGGCTCTGAGACTGGCCTGGCTGACAGAACGGCGCTGCAGGGTCCTTGCTGTGCCATGTCATGCTACCTTGCTTGCTATGATCCCTGGTACTTTGCAGATACCTTCTCTGTGCACTCTTCTATCCTGCTTATGTCTTTTGCCAGGTGTATGCTTTTTTCCCTACGCTAGGAAGGACGGCTGGGATCTTGCCCACAGAAAGCCTGTACTGCACCCTTGTGGATAATGCCTTGCTGTCAGTACTTCCACAAGCTCATTGCTTGCACGCGTGCTGCCAAGGTTAACCAAAAGCTACCATCAGTATTCAGCAGCACTTTCCAAAAGAGCAGAAAGGTTTAATTGCTGCCCTCTTTTGTCTGCTCCTTTCATGCAGTAACTGGAGACCAGAGGCTCCAAAAGCAGTGAGGAAGTCATTGTAACGGAAAAAGCAAACGTGCAGCACAGTGAGTGGAGCAGGAGAGGTGGGGATCTGACACAGATACTGAATGCGCTATGGCAGTTACACAGAGAGTCTTGTTCTGTGTGGTTCTCTGATCCTGGATGAATAGACTACCAGAGAACACTTAGATTAGCAGGTTTGAAGGCCAAATGTAACCTAATGTTTAACCTGAAGAACTCCTGAAATAATAGAATTTCCTTCAGACCTGTTAGCAGTGAGGGGCAGTTCTACAGCCCTGCTGGAGTTCCTTACACACCCAGGGATGCAACTGATTGCATTGATGACAACTGAACTACACCTTCTGGAAAGCCATCTGATCTCCGTGGGGATCCTCCAGGTGCTGGTGCCCTTGGGACTGTTGAATTCCCACCGAGTACACATATACACCTTGTCCAACGTTCCACTTTGTAGCTTCAGCCCTGCTATTTCACTTCACTTAGTAAAAGAGGTTTCATAGTGTGGCAGGCTTAGAGCGGCTGTGTGTTCAGCCACAGAAGTGGCAGCAGGTCAGTGAAAGTCAAAAGATGTCCGTACCATGTTTCTTTCCTAAGTTATCCTGCTGTCCCTGGGACAAGAAAGATGCTATGTAAGTGCAGCCAACAGCTGCCATTAGGTGCTGTCCTTCCTTGTGCTCTAACATTTCTTTTTTATCTTGCATGCAGGAAAGCCAACATCTTTGTCTCTTTGCTGATTGATGTGGCTCTGGGGATACTGCTGATGTCCTGGCTGTACAGAAAGAACCAGATCGGTCGGCTTGCTGACACTCTCATCCCCGTGGCTGATGTAAGTATGGCTGGAGCCATTCCTCTCTCTGGGTTCTGACCAGCTCTTGATGCCTGGGGTGGTTGTAAAGAGGCACTGCCTTACACAGAAGGGTTTCAGAGGGGGTCTGGTCTGAAGTCATGCAAATTGGGTCTCCTCAAGAACAGTGGAATCTTCAAATCAAGCCTGCTGGGGCTGCTCAAAAGGTACACAGCTCTGCTTTGAATGTGCAGTGAATAGTAATTAGATGCTTACTGGAGGGCTGTTCTAGTTCCCCAAGTAACAATTATGGCTTGGGCAGAGCTCTGCAGCTGCAAGTTGGAGTGGTTATCAAGTTCACAGAAGCATCCTCAAGCTGTTGCTTTATGGGGCATTTGGTAAAAGCCAACTGTAGCCTGCGTGGAATCTGATAAACTACTGAAAAGTCAAACTTGATAAGCATGCAGCTGTGCCTGCAAAGAGGAAATTCGTGGGGAAATGCAAAGGCATCAGCTAGGCAGGATGCAAACACCTGAAATCCTAAGAATTCTGGTGCGCAGATGGTAAACCAGAAAAACTTGCTGCATCCCTTGCTCTTCTCAGACATAACTCTGCTTGCCCACTGAGATCCCTCAGCATCAGCATAAATTCACGAAGAAGAAGCATGACTCATACTATCCTGCTTTTCTGGTGGCTTGCTTTAAGTGCATCACTCCAATATATCTGTTTAGTGGCAGTAAGGAACAGATAATGCACTTCAGAGGCTGGAGGCCAGACTATTAATCTAAAGTTAGCTCTGATTTTAGAGCTTCTGTACCTTGGGAATACGAGTGTAGCCAGGGTCGAGCACTGCCATAGTGCTGCACAGCTTAATACTTTCTCTGCCCGCTTTTCTTTCGCTTCTGGGAGAGAATGTGGATCTTTCCATTGGTTTCTTTCTGGCAGCTGGAGGTCACCGTCTTTGCTCTCAGCAAAGGGAGAAATTCCAGGGAGGAATTTTATTCTGATTAGAGAATTCCATCAGCAGTTTATTTTTCTCTACTCATCCTGTCTTTCTTGGGAGGAGATCGTAGTTCCCTCGACAATGATCTGTTTGGTCCATGTCTAACACTTTTGTTGTCACATCTGTATGTCTCTGATTGTTCTCATGCATGCTGTGCTTTCAGAAAGTGTGTGTGGAGTGTGTCTGGGGATCCAGCATGGCTCTGGGTCACCTTACTGCTATTTCTGCTATTTGTTGTAGTCAAACTTGAGAGGATTGCACGTTTTAGGGATAGATGCAGACTCTATTCAGCAGCAGTGACGGGGTATGAAGGACATTTCTTCTGCAACACGTGCTCCTGAACTACCTGAGCTATAAACTAAAGATCTTCTTTACATCTTATTCCTATATCTTTGCCCTTATAGATGCTTCAGCTGAAAAAGTTGAAGTTCTCTAAAGCTCTCCCTGTGGGATTACTGTAAGTGTCCAGCTCTCAAAAATCTGATTTCTCAACAAGTCTGCAAGGAAGTGGCTCTTGGCAGCGTTCCTGTTTGCACAGGTGGCTCCAGGAGGGGTTCCATCTGCCCAGCGTCTTTGGCAGATGGGCGCTCTCTGTGCTCAAGGTGTATCTGATCCCAGCACCTGGCCTGGACAGGCTTGCGTGTGAGAGTTGCTCACTCATTCCTCTTTTAGAAGTTTAGCTCATCTGTCACTGCGCATATATATCGTAATGTCACTTATTTCATCAAGCCTTCTGCGTGTGTAGGCCTCGTTACCTCAGTATCACCAAGAGCTGTTTACTTACTTGCCTGGAAGTGTTTGCTCCCTCTTGTATGGGCGGCCTGGCAGTCAGTTTGCGCCCTTCTTCTCTGCTCCATCACCGAGCTTATCATTTCTGCCCACTTAATTCCTCTTACTTTCCAGCCTTGCTTTCTCTTTCCAGGCGTATTAGATTGTGGACATAAAATCATTTGGAGTCCTTTTCCTGCCTTTGGTGAGCATTGATTTATGTGCATTATGTGCAGGCCTTAAAAAATGCAGTTCTGAGCGATCCCAAAATATACCAATGACTTCAGCATGTGGTATGCAAGCCAGCACCACTTCTTTTCCAGTATGACAGCAAAATCTCCCCTTAGCCATCCAACAGTAGGTTTCCATTTTGCTGCTGAGTGTCCATCTGGTACACATTATTCCCATCACTTGAGCTTTCTCAAGTGCTTTTGTGGTGCCAAGTTCAGCATTGCTAACTTTCCCTTGTGCAGAATGAGTTACTTTTCCTATTTCCTTCCCCAATGCCCTTTGCTGTTCTGCTTTTGGTGAGCTCCGGATCTGGTGATGGTGTTGACCTTCTTGTAACTCTGTGTATGTTAGTAAACAGAACATGGGATAGATAGATAGATAGTAATAAGCTTGTCATAATATGGTACAACCTTTTTTAACCTTATGGATTTGATTGTTTTTAGTCTTGACAAAATACAATGTAAAACCTTATTGGTTTCATGGATATTAATACTGATAAACCTTCGGCTGTCTGGGGGTTGGAAACGGTGCACTTTTTTTTTTCCTAGTAATCATCTCACTGGGAAGAAGCAGGTTATTTTGGCTCTCAACAGGCTCACAAGCCCAGCCTGCTGACGTGAGGACCCAGCCACGTTCCTTAGCCATCATTTGTCAACCCCTGATACAATGGCTCCCAAATCAGCACTTTGCTAGCAATTGACTGCAGCTCCCACTTTTCACAGCTTGACGAGCTGTGCTGTGCTGACGGTAATAACAAGTTGCTTTTGTTGGTAACTGAAGCAGATGTGATTCAGACACCTAGGGAGTAACCGGGGAGTAGCTGCATGCAATAGAAAGGGCTGATTTTGGAGCAGGCTTTCAAAACCAAGCATGGAAAATGTGAATGCTCTTCTCTCTGTGGGTGCCCTCACAACTCCTCCTTCCTCTCGCTCCCACCAGGCTTCCCAACAGCAGTCCCTGTTTTTGCCTTCCACAAAAATACTCAATTCAAAGCGCTCCATTTTTCTGGTTTAAATTGAAGAGCTGCTTACAAACCCTCTTTCTTTTCCTCCTCCTTCACTTCTTGCATCCTGACTGTTTTCTCTTTTCCTTAAGCTGTAATCTCCTCGAAACATGTGAATATTTATCATAGATCTTGCCTCCAAAAGTATTGCTGGGTCTTAGAGATAATTGGATGTGAGTTCAGTTCTGTTCAGTAATTCATAAACAAAGCCAGCAGAGAGGATGCAGCCTGGAAAATATTCTTAGATGTTAATTGGTAAAATCACAGGTAGGTGCCCGGTGGGGAGCGCCTTGACTCAGCTTGCTCTGCCTTGCACTGGATGCTCCATTCAGGAAGTTTATGCTGCACTTCCCAGTGCCCACAGTGCCCCTCTGCAGTGGTCTGCGTGTCTTTCTCCATCAGTGTCACATTGCCATCGAACACTGCATGTGGAGGCAAGCAGGAAGAGCATGGCTGTAAAGGAAATGTTTCCACAGCCACCTCATCTAAGCCATCTTAGCTGTAGTCTCTGCTTTGGTGATGTCCTTACCCTCCTTTATGAAACCACTTCCATGTAATTCTCTGTTTCTCATTTATTAATACTGGTCACATTCAGTATGCATGACTGCAACGAGAGGATTACACTCCCAGTCACCTTTTCTTGTTCTGCTTGCTATTGATCAGTCCTAAAATATCTGGCTGCAAAACAGCTTGCAAGGTTATGCTTTAGGACTGCGTTTAGAGTTGCTCTGCCCAGCTAAATAGCAGGAAGCTTGGGCACCTTCCCAGAGCTACGTGCCACTGTCAGAATTTAGTGGCACCTCTGGAACTGGAAACCTCCAGAAGCATTCAGGGCTGGAAAACAGCCTTGCTGCTGAAGGACTGCTTTCAAGCATTTAAATATTTCATTAAAATCCTCAAATGCTTTTTCAAAGTTACAAATCCAACACTTTAAATATTAAAGCCAGTCTATTTATAAAGTAGCTAACGGTGCTCTGCATGGAGGTAAGATCTGTGGGTTCAAATCAGTTCTGACTCGCAGCGAGATGTTGAGACAGAGGGAAGATGAATGAAATAAATAGGCAGTCCTGCTAGTAAAGGGAATTTGGGGTAGATTGAAGGTAGGATTTTACCACTACACTGAAAGTAAAAGCACACAAACCCATTTTGCAATGACCCAGTTGGTTAATAAAATGGAATTGGTCCTTGGAAAACGTTTCCCCTTCGAATGGTGGGGACGGTAGGCTGCGGCACATCGGCTTCAGGTCTCGATTCTGCTGCACGTGCACAATTTGCACTGCAGCTCACGTGGCCTTGGTTATATTTGGGGTTTTCAGAGGTGGACTTTCATTCACAGTCTCTGTGGAACAGTGTGCAAGGTCCCTTCTTCCAGGTGTGTTCCCATCTGCTTGCTGGAGGTTACTGTTCTCAGCTGCTTCAATTCACAGCCTGGTAGATGAACTTCACCGTTTATTTCAGTGTAGGTGGGTCATTCAGGCACACACTGCTGGGAAGGCACAGCATCTCCTGCCCTGCCTGCTGCAGGCAAAGTAGTGTAGGGCAGAGAGAAAGTCCATCAGTAATTTGGTCATAGAATCATAGAATCACAGAATGGCCTGAGTTGAAAAGAACCCCAATGCTCACCCAGTTCCAACCCCCTGCTGTGTGCAGGGTCGCCAAGCAGCAGCCCAGGCTGCCCAGAGCCACATCCAGCCTGGCCTTGAATGCCTGCAGGGATGGGGCATCCACAGCCTCCTTGGGCAACCTGCTCCAGTGCGTCACCACCCTCTGGGTGAAAAACTTCCTCCTGATATCCAACCTAAACCTCCCCTGTCTCAGTTTAAAACCATTCCCCATTCTCCTATCACTATCCACTCTTGTAAACAGGTATTAAATCACCAGAAATAGCAAGTCAAAGCCTTCAGCAATGTGGGAATGAACTCCATCAGCTTTGTTCTCAGTGACTGATGGCTTTTCCCCTGGGATGCCGTGGGTATCTCTCCATGAAGCCTGCAAGACAGACAAGGCAGTGGTAGGCAGGCTCGGTGCTACACACCATGTTTCATCTTGCCTAATGCCCCACGGAGTAGAAAGGAAATTTGTTTATACTGAAGCATGTTTACATAATTGTGTTTTCTATTCTGCTGTAAACACACACAGGTGATTTCATTGAAAAATCACCTGTTTTGTCCATGAGCACACTCCATGCTGCCCCTTTACAAATCCTGACTGCTTTCCCCATGCTTAGATCACTCCCTCAGCTCTGACTCTTCAGTTGTCTGCTGAATGAGGTTGGCTTGTGCTCCAGCGTTGGCCATGGGTTTCAAGAACACTCCTTACAGCACCAAACCACGCTGTGAGTCTACCAGCCATGGCCACGAGCAAACACAAGTTCATGTTGCCAGCACTGGAACTATTTAAGCAGTTCAGCTTCCTCTCTGCTGTTATGTTCAGGTTCAGTAAAAAGGCATTTGCTAATAAAGGTGCATTTCTAACGTAACTCATTGTCTATAGAGCAGCCGTTTGGATTTTTTTCCCCCACTGCTTTGAAGGGTGTGGTGAGAACACTTGGTGAGGGGTATCATGTTCCATACACTGGACCTGTCTGATGTGATGGACATCTTTTATCTCAGGTTGTTTCCGTGCTTGTTTCTGTGTTTGTAGCATGTAGCTGAAGAGCTGCAGGACCTGCTCCAGTGGCTGATGGGGGCACCAGCTGGACTGAAAATGAACCGAGCTTTGGATCAGGTGCTGGGTCGGTTCTTCCTTTACCACATCCATCTTTGGATTAGTAAGTGCAATTGTTTCACATTTCAGCCTCCCTTTTCATCTCTTCCCTCCTAAGTGCTTAATGTTTGCCTAGAGGTGAATAATGAATCAAAATGCACTACTGCAAGTACAGACTTGTCTGTGAGTCCTCCTGCTGTGGGAACTCAAGCCAGAGTTGGATTCCCACACAAGGAAGTCATGCATATGAAATAAAGTGCTTGTCCTGATGTTTTGCAAGAAGTGCAAGTCACAGCGGACCTCACCTACTTGGTGCCATTAGCAGTGAGTGTCCAAGAGAAGGTTTTAGGTCTTGTGCCAGCTCTGCCCTCTAAGTGGCATTTGATAGGAAGGAGGAGTGTGCTCTCTGGATGCAAACGCAAACCCTGCCCTACCACTGACTTACTACACAGTTTTTAGAGCTTTCCTGTATGTATTCCTCCCTTGAAGTAACACACCCCAGTTATCCTTGATGAATGTCTTGATGAAGGAGAATAGTTAGGATGGGGACAGACTCCTTAGTTATTATATTTACTTTGCTCCACATTGGTGATGAAAGGCACTGTATGTCTCCAGACTTTTATTCTGCAGAATTCATTTGTCATGGCTTCTGTGGGAATAGGAAGAAAAGGGAGATGGTTTCAGTAAAGCTTGATATGTGTGGTCGGAAATATAATTGAGAACTGAATGCAGATCTAAAGAAGTAAATCCTGTATGGAGCAAGGTGGCTGCTCTGTTGAAGCTGAGCGTGTCCTCCCTGTCCTCACATAGCTGCTGCACTTGGATGTAAACCTAGGGGGAATGAGCTTTTGCTGGCCCTCTTAAGCGGAAGATGGCCATCCAAAGGAATTTTCCTGTGGTTTGGTGCAGTGTTTGAACAGTGGGGAGAAATGGGACAGAGAGGAAATGAGTCTTTTGAGAGTGCGAGCAGGGAAGATGTCTCAGTGAAATCCTGACACTGCGGTGTTCACTAGGCTACATTCACCTGATGTCCCCATTCATCGAGATGATCCTCTGGTATGTTGGTCTGTCAGCCTGTCTGGGTCTGACCGTGGCCCTCTGCATCCTCTCCGACATTATTGCCCTTCTGACCTTCCACATCTACTGCTTCTATGTCTATGGAGCGAGGTGAGTTAATCTCTCTTGGTTGTATCTTGGGTGTGTTCGTAGAGACAGTCTGATGAACGTTCCGTTTTTGCTTTCTGCTCTGTGGAGCACCGCACCTAATGGCTGCCTGCTGTTGATGTCTGATGGAGTCAGCAATACAAGTCAGCTACAAGATGAACCCACGATATACAGAATGCAAACAGCAGGTGCTGGGATACATGGGGCTGCTGTGGCTTGATTCCTCACCAAAGAATCCACAAAACTTACAAGTTAATATACAGGAATCTGTGAGACAATTAACATTCTGATCCCAGGCCCAGGTGTCATACGGGGTGCATTCAATCCTAGTGTAGTACTCTCGAATTCACACTTTAAGGCAGCAGTTAATTGATTGCATTTTTAATGCATGTAGAAATGATAGTCACAGCAGTGCAAACAATCTACCTTCTGATTCTTTTGGATCTTTAAATATTGATTTGTGGCAGTGACCTGGAAAAATAAAACTGTGTGATAGGTGGAGGGCAAGTTCACCCTGCTCAGTTCAGGAGAATAGAGGAGAGGAGGAGGAGAGAGGAACCCTTGTTCTTCTGGAGAGGCCCAGAAGTCCCTGCCTCTGCCTGGCTTCAGGGATTCCAGTCTGCATCGTGGGTGGCAGCTCTGGGGGTGCAGCACGGCTATGCCACCATCCTAGTGGTGTTTTCTGGATCTACTGGAGGGCCCTATTGCTTGAAAGTGGGACAGAGGCTGGGGGGGAGCATGTGGGAGTGCAGAGGACTTTGAGGCGTGCCTTGGGCACGTTGGAATTACTGTGCCTGCTAACATGCTTTGTTCCTGCCCTCCATTAACAAGTGCTGCAGCAAAGCATCATGCAGACCACTGGAGAGCAGCTGCTTTTGCCAAGGAGACGAGAGACAAAGTAACGAGTAGGGGAACCTTTGGCTGATAAAGTGCAGAACTGCCATCATTCCTCTGCAGGCTGTGAGCAGAGGGCTTCATGTTGCAAGTAACAGAAGGAATGGTAGAACTTCAGTTACAGCTAGCTTAGGGAATGGTTATACTGAGGTACAATTTACGAGTTGGTTCTGTTGTGAGTGTAGGACTTGCACCTGAAATCAGTACTGTTGGTAACGCAGAGTTTCTTCTCAGTAGGAAAAGAAAGGGCTTCCTCCTTTTAGGAGGAAGTTCTTCATGCAGAGGGTGGTGACGCACTGGAACAGGTTGCCCAAGGAGGCTGTGGATGCCCCATCCCTGCAGGCATTCAAGGCCAGGCTGAATGTGGCTCTGGGCAGCCTGGTCTGCTGGTTGGCGACTGCACATAGCAGGGGTTGGAACTCAGTGGTCATTGTGGTCCTTTTCAACCCAGGCCATTCTGTGACTCTATGATTCTATGATTCTATGAACAGCTCTAGTTTTCTGGAGTTTGTTTTGGGCTGTGAGGAGTGGCCTTGGTCCCTTCTGCTTATGAGTGGAAACAGGAAAAGCATTTTCTCTGCTGACTGCTCTCCTGTTGTGAGCTGCTGGGAGCCAGTCTACCAGCCTGGACTGTGTTAGAAGTATGGAACAGCTGTACGTTATCTTACTGCTGGCACCAAACTGTCCCTGCTGTGTCAGCTGCCCCCATGGAGAGTCAGGAGGGGGTACCACTCCCCACATCAGCACGATCAGCACAACACCTTGCATTCATGCAGCTGGAGGAACAAATTGCTGGCTTGGGTGCTGGTGAAGTCTGAGCACCCACCCACGACAGACTTTCCAGTGAAACAAGAGCTGGCATGTGTGCACAGGCAGCAGCAAAGGTGGGGCAGGTGCTCCATCTGGTCCACGTGCATGGTGTCATGGCAGGGTATGCGGGTGAGAGACAGGAGCCATGATGGTGTGCAGCAGCAAGCTGGAGGAGCCTGCTGGACACCCTCTGTCCTGGAGATGAGTGCACTGAGCTGTGCAGTCTGGGGCACCTACCTCACCCTTGAAGCAGCTGGTGTTTCTCAGACCAAATTCTTCACTGGGATAAGACTCCTTGCCACTGCTTTCACAACACTGCCTTGGAGCCTGAGCAGCCTCGATGCTTTGTGTAGGCTGGTTAACCAGTCTGGCTGCTGTAGGTCAGGCTCTCCCAAGCTCTGTCCTGCCCCATAGGTTGGGTCTTTTGCCCTTCCTTACATGCCTGTATGTTGGGCGCTGCTCTCCAAGGCTCTTTGTGTCTCTTTTCCCTTCCAAGGGCTCTTTCTTCCTTTGTGTTGTTCCGCAGGTGTCTCTGCTTCCCACCTCTCATCACCCCAAGCCTCTCACCATTGCCATTTCCTTGGGTAGTTCCAAGTGTCATAGCACCAAGTTACAAAAGCCGTGGGAAAGGATTCATTAGAGGTGCCAGCAGCCATTTAATTGATCTTTTCCCACTCTTGTGGATGAAGGTGCAGTGTTCCATTCTTCCCCCTCGCCTCTGTGCTGCAGAGGCAAAATTGAATTGTGCTGACTGAAATGCAAGCAAAAAGGCTTTGGATACTCCTGCTATGGAAAAGTGTGGAGTGAGGGGAAAAGGGGGGATCTGGAGAGACAGAGGTGGGCTGGGGGGGGTGGATAAGCTTGCTGCTCCTGCTGCAGGAAGGGCAGTAGCAATGGCTGCAATAGCCATGGAGCATGGCACGGTGTTTACCCCACAGCGATCCAGAACTGCCTGCAGGAGCCTTCCTTTCCTGTACCAGGGGCCAGCCCCGGTGTGGTTGGCTGAGCAGTCAGCATTTTATCTGCATCGTTCTCAGGTTGATTTCTTTTGCCGCCCCGAGTTCTGTGACGTCAGTCACAGAGTGGGCACAGGGCGCAGTGAAGACAGCCGCTTTGTGCTGAGGCTGAGGAGCTCACAGCTCTGACGTGTGGCATCTTCTCTTTGCTCAGGCTCTACTGCCTGAAGATCTATGGCCTGTCGTCTCTCTGGCGCTTGTTCCGTGGGAAGAAGTGGAACGTCCTCCGGCAGCGGGTGGATTCCTGCTCCTATGACTTGGACCAGGTAGTGCTGCGGCACCAGGGCTTGCTGCAGGCAGGCAGCGTGATCCTGGCTGCTTTGGTTACAGAGGTGGGGGGTTGAACTCAGTGATCCCAACTCGGGGCATCCTATGGCTGTGTGACCCCTGGGTTCTGCAGCACTCCGTGCTTCCCTGTGTGCCGGGGGCGGTGCTGGCAGGCGTTGGGGGGCCCACCGTGCTCTGTGGGTGCTGCAGATGCTCTCAGCATAGAGTAGGCATGGGGGAGGGAGGCAGTGCCCAGCAGTGTTGCCATAGGAACAGGCTTGCCAGTGCCGCTATGAAAAGGCCCCCCTTCATTCACGTTAAGCTGGAGCCTGGCAGCCCACACGTTCTCACTCAAGCAGCAGATGCAGGTTTATTTTTTGTCAGATGCTGTAACCTCTTATGAAATCCTGCAACGCCAGAGGAAGGCTGGGCAGAGCCCGGCTGCACCCACACCTCCTGTAGCAAACATCACTGAAATAACAAAGTGATGTTCGGCGACCTCCAGGTGCCTCTCTGTGTCCAGCAGATGAGCTCTGGCTTCTCACACCACCGCAGCAGAGGGATTTCTCTTTTCCTTGGTGATGGAAAAGTCAGAGCGTCTGTCAGGATGATGAATTACATCAGGCTCTGCCCTGCATGCTCTGAGGAAGATTGGTCTGGCCCCCCAGGCTCTGTCCTGCTGCTCACGGGAGTCGCGTTGTTGGCCTGGGTGGGATGAGACACTCAGAGCTGACCTTAGAAGTCTTCAGAAGGGATTAAGGAACTGCAGTGGAGTGACAGAGGAAGGGAAAAACAGCAGCTGTGAAGGGGATGGGTCAGGTTGTTGCCTATGTCTGGTTCCGTGCATAAAGCTGAGCCGTCAGTCCACCTCTGCAACAGGGCTGTTCTCTTCCATAACACACCGTGGCCGTTTCTCCTCCTGCAGAAATGGCTTTGCCCTCTGGGCCTGTGTCCTCTCAGTCACCAGGACAGAGAATTGAAGAGCTGGGTCTCTATTTGTCATAAATCTGTATTTCTCCATTGGTTTCAGTTAAAATTAGTTTGGCTTATGCCAGCTGGGCCAACCTGACATTAAAATAAGCAGTTTGGCGGGCAGTGGAGCTAATGGCACCTGCTTTCCTATGGACTTTTCTTGTTCCTCTCAAAATATTACGTCATCCCACCCAGTCACTCTCTCTTCTTTGTCTCCCAGTTGCCTACTGAGCAAGAGCCTTGATGTCCTGTGGCCGGCCAGTTGTTGCCCATTGGAAAGACTTTTAACCCAATTCTCCCAAACCAAGGAGGAACAAAAATACCTCCCAAAATCTATAGAATTCCCTACCAAGTTTCTACTTCTTTGCAACCTTCCACCTTTTTTTTCCCAGTAAAGAACAGACCAATGGTTTTAAACCTCACAGGGCAGGGGGTGGTTGAACAGTGTAATCATAAAAGCTTTGCTTCCTAAGGAAGCCAGCCTAATATAGGAAATTATGAGCATTGATCATAAAGGAACAGATGCTTTCAGGGTCTTTCTAAACAGTCATATAAAAGGCCCCAAAAGAGAATAATTACTGAAAATATTAGATAGCAGAGTTGTTCACATAGGGAATTTCAAAGAAAACGTTAAGAGTCTTGCAAACTCCGTTTCAGCATTTCCTATTATTTTTATTTTGTTTTGCCATTGTTCTGCTGATGGTTTTGTTTCTTTTTCCCCCTAGTTATTTATTGGCACATTGCTGTTCACCATCCTGCTGTTCCTTCTGCCTACAACTGCGCTGTACTATTTGGTGTTTACCCTGGTAAGATTTAACCCTTGAAGATAGGTGTCTTCTAATATACATGGTTACATAAGGGTGTCTTAGCCATTTACTGTCATCCACAAAGAAAACACAAGGTTTGTGTGAGTGTCCTGGAAGGGTCCGTCACACAGCCCATGCAGACAAAGTAAGTGGAATTCAGGATACGTGTCTGTGTTTCTCCAAAGGGAATTCCCAGCAAATCCAGGTCAGCAGGACATGCTGTTCCCCTGTCTGTCCCTCAGAAGTCATTTCAGTCTTTCCATCCCACGTCTGGGGTGATGACCTCTCCGGTTTGATCCAGAGGAACTTCTTCAAGAAGTCAACCTGCTGTGTTAAATGCTCTCCGCCTGGCTTTGCTGAGAGGGTTAGGCTTCCTTCTTTTTCTTTTCTTCCTCCAATATGACCAGTCCTGTCCATGACCTGCCTGGAGCAACATTTTCCACAGACAGTGGCCTTCATGTGATTTCAGTATCTTTTATGAGCCCTCTTTTCTGAGGTGAGCTTGACAGCAAAAATGAATGCAGTCTGACAAAAGGAGCTTCAGTCAGCACAGTGCTAAGCAGGAAGCTCATTTCTGACTGCTTTGCTCTTGCTTAAATGCTCTACGTGGGGTTTCTTCAGTCAGAAATAAAGCACTTCAGCTCACTGCTGGGAAGGGAAATTTGCATTCTGTGATACAGAGTGATGGAGTTCACTGGAACTGTAAGCACAAAATCCCCTGTCTTGACTGTGCCTGTTGAAGGGAGAATTGCTCTTGTGTCCTTATGGCTCACAGCATCTACCAACATGAGGCTTCACTACAAGTAGACCCTTAAGGAACCTCATGCAGGCACTGGGTACCCAGCATTTTAGACTTTTTAAGGCTACCTCAGGAGAGTTCAGCTGATGTGCAATGTCAGAGTGCAGATCAACTCATGATTTTGCAGGGGTTGTATCTCCTGTCGCTCACTGAACTGTTTCTCTTTAGCTCCGTTTGCTGGTGGTGATTGTGCAAGGCCTGATCCACTTGCTGGTTGACCTGATTGACTCTCTGCCTCTTTATTCAATCATCCTTCGGTTCTGCAGATCCTACAGACTGGCAGGTAAGTCCTTCAGCGCTTACATATGCAAGAGTTCAGGGATTTTGCATTATGCAGTTTGTTTTGATGCAGTGGATAGCTTGTGAATAGAAAATTCAGAGGGCTGGGAAGGGACCCAGAGCTTAAGTCATGCAGTTGGCCATGCATTTAACTACCTGCTGCAAGGAGCTGGATGTCAGTGGAAAGACATTTGATGCTGAATCACAATCAGTAGCGCCCTTACAAAGCCTGTGATGAATAGAAGTGACGCTCAAGCAAACACCATTTAAATCAATTTATTTACTTTTTTATTCCAGTTGCAGCGTACCAGAGCAGGTAAAACTCCCGTTAACACTGGGATTTGGGGCTGTGAAACAAATTGCAAAAACACTTGGAAAGTCTGCACGGACTGTCTGTGAATCATAAAAGAATGTGAATCAGTGGAGCTCCGGTTCTGTGCTGACTTGGTTAATTGGAGTCCTGCACTGAGCTGTTTGGGTCACATTCAGAGCTCTGGCCAGGTTTCAGGTCACGATTCCCTTGTTGAGATCAACCTGTCACCATTTCGGAGCTATTTGTTGTTGTTCCCTTTTTGACAGTGATGAGCCATGATTAGTATCAGGGCAAAGGATCATTTAGAAGTGGGCTTAAGTGTCAGTAGATATGGTTAATCCAGTTAAAATCCAGCTGGTCTAAATCGTCATCTCCCATCCAATATAAGAGCATGCAGGAGGAATTTTAAAAACAAGAAATTTGCTCATCACCAAACCGGGGCTACTCATCAACAGCAAAGGAAGCCGTCGGGAGCTGCTGCTGTCAGCTCTGTGTGCTGGAGTGGTGCCGGGTTCGATCTGGGAAGGTAGAGCTAAGCCGTGTCACCAAGTCTGCTACTTTTCCGTGTGTGCTTTCAGCGTGTTCCTAGGAATTTCCTGGCAGAAACTTCTTAACCCTTCAGGGCTGTCTTTGGAGAGCAGGAAATACTGCAGAAGGAAACTGATCCAGCAGGCAACAAGTCGGAGGACAGAAGGATCTCTTATTGCCACTAGAAGGTGTGAGGCCACGTATTCCCATCAGTCTTGGGTTACTTCTCAGTTTTGTTCTACCCTCTGTGGGGTAATAAGCCACCACCCAGGCTGAGGATTATCTGCTCGGTTGCTTGTTAGCTGACTTTCATTGCTGGCTATTTGTTTGCTCCTCTTACACATTCTGAGAAAGCAAACACTGCAATACTCTGCTGCCTGCTCACTGAAGAGGTATCTCTGAGAAATTCTGCAGCCTGTGTTCCTGCCCCAGAATAAAAACATATCGTTGGAGTGGTGACAGATGGAGCGGTTGAATCAGATTCAAAGGACTTCAGAGAGTACGCGTCGCTTCGTGTCCCCACTGCTAAGGTTTTGCTTCCTTTTCCAGACTCAGAAATCTTCTTGCGTGTGTTATGTATGGCATCTGATTATTTCAAGCACCATCAAGATAGTTCTACCAATGTGAATGGATGGCTTTTCCTATCAGCGAGGGTTTAGCACAGTGTTTAAGTTCATCTCAGTTCAGTGCTGGCTTCCAAGTTTCTTGACTCAGCTTCTGAATTGGCAAGATGTTATATAGGTGAAGCCTGGGCCTGAATAGTTGGGAGATGCATCCACACACCAGAAATGAAATCTGTACTTTGTTTCCTCTAGTGATGGGAAATACTTTGGATTTTAAAAGGTCGGTGCAAATACATCCACACTGATACCCTCTGCGCTCTGTCTGCCCAGCGTCAGCTGAAGGGATGCACCTTGGCTGGGTTGTATCACTGTGCTGGTGATACGGAGCATGACGTAATGCACAGCAGTGAGGTCGGGGGGTCTCAGCCTGCCTGACGCCCAAGCTACCAGTGTGCTGTCTGGTAGCAAACAGGTCAGTTCATTTTCTCCATCCTCCTCTCGCCCACTGCCAGTTCGCATCGCAAACTTTGGGGCAAACTCTGCCGTTCTCAGCACGGTTCTGTCGTCACGATGGTTCCCCCATAGTTACTGGGACACAAACAAGCATTAGCGCACTGTCGTGTGGAACAAAGCAAAGGGAATCCTGTCCTGACCTCTCTTGTGCTGTTGGTGATGCCTGTGTACAGAAATGTGCCAAACCCCGAGCTTAGGAGATGGCTGGCAGTGACAGAGGGTTCTTTGCTGCTGGAGTGGAGTTGTCCCAACCTTCCTGCTTCATCTGTTAAGTGAGCTGCTCGGAGTTCTGAGCACTGTGGTGCCCTATGGGTCACTCTAAGATAAATTAGCGTGTATTTTCTTAGAAAGTTAAAAATTGAAGGCTTTTGAACAATTAAATAACTTGATCCAGAGATTACCAGCTTGCATCTGTAAAAAAGCAGCGTGTGACTGTGACTTAGAGAAACAGCATTTGCTGACCTAATGGTCTGATGTTCACACGCGGCTCCAGAGTGCTGGATCACCCATCTGCAAGGCCAGTGCCCGCTTGGTTGTATCTCTGACAAACTGCCTGCCTGAAAAGAAGATTCTGGGATGTCTCTGACACTTCCTGATAGCCAGAACTCAATGAATCACTTGGAAGACCTTTTCACTTCCAGCACATCTGCTCATCAAGACCCAGCGTACTTAGACTTCTTTCTGAAGCCACTGGAGGAGCCCATGTTTCAGTGTAACCCAGCAATAAACAGATAATCCCTTCCTGCCCTGTACAAAAAGGGCTGTGTGATTTGGGAAGAGCTCTCTACTAGACGAGAGTGTTCTCTCCCCAAAGGAAGAATGAACGTATAATACCCATTAATTCAAAGCTAAGGGAAAAGAGAAACTGTTTTGGTTTTAAAATGTGTAAGAGCCTTGTAGACACTGCGGTGACAGAGCCTGTGAAGATAAGAGTTTTATTTCTGTTTGTACTCCTGAGTCGCTGTTTGATCTGTGACAGATCGCTTCATTACTCTGGCCCCATCTTCTCACCTGTAGGAAGGCATAATAGGAAAGAAAAGAAGAAAAATGCCTCTCTGGCTCTAATTGTTACCATTCTTTGACACGTTGCATTAAATGTTCATGAGCAGGATGTCACCATTGGAACCCAAAATCTTTTGCATTTATCTTTAAAGTATTGGGATTGTATCAAGTCCAAGAGGGAATATGAAAGTGTCAGGTTTGATGGGGTTATTAGTGTGTTAAAAACACGAGCGCTGCGATTAAGAGGCAGTGGTGGCTTTGAAATGTTCTGAATGCCTCGAGGCCGGCTGCTTTCCTCAGTCTGAAAGAGAGATTTGCACATGTGCTGCACCCCCAGGAGCACAAATCAAAGGTGATTCGTGCCTCTTGTTAACGCCAAGTTCCCGTTCTGATGGAAGTTTGGAACAGAGAAGGATTGCTGCGGTCCCCGTCATCATCAGCACTGCCTGGCTGATTTCTGGGCTTTGCGCTTTCTTCTGGACTGCAGTTGCAGCCTGGGAGTCAGAGGGCTGATTTTAATGGAGCTCAGAGAAACATTCTTTGTTGTCAGTCTCAAAGCCGTTCTAGGGAGAATCTGTGCTTCCTGCTGAAAATTGGTAAGGGTTCACAATCCCAGAAAGGTTGGAAGCTGTTTCTGGAGCACTCAGCCAACAGAGCTGATCAGCAAATCGTAGACTCATAGAATGACCTGGGTTGAAAAGGCCCACAATGCTCAGCCAGTTCCAACCCCCTGCTGTGTGCAGGGTCACCAACCAGCAGACCAGGCTGCCCAGAGCCACATCCAGCCTGGCCTTGAATGCCTGCAGGGATGGGGCATCCACAGCCTCCTTGGGCAACCTGTTCCAGTGCGTCACCACCCTCTGGGTGAAAAACTTCCTCCTGATATCCAACCTAAACCTCCCCTGTCTCAGTTTAAAACCATTCCCCCTTGTCCTATCACTGTCCACCCTCATAAACAGCCATTCCCCGTCCTGTTTATACGCTCCCTTCAAGTACTGGAAGGCCACAACGAGGTCTCCCCAGTGCCTTCTCTTCTCCAAGCTAAACAAAATGGTGCGGGTCTTTCTCCAGCATGGATTTAGGTTTTGTGTTCTGTTTCTTTTCAGCTGGTGTGAAGTTCAGAGTCCTCGAGCAGCAGGATGGAAAACCTCTTCGACTCCTTATGCAGGTGAGCTGCATGTGCCCTCAGTCACACTTCTGCTGTAAGCACCCCTCCAGCTGACCCCCAGATCCTTTGCTCTTCTTGAGTTCTGAACTGGTCCCACAGCTTAGTGCCCTTTTTGTAAGGACCCCACTTCAAGGATTTCATCTGTGAAATACTGAAACAAAGGAGGTACTTTTGGCCAGCTTTCTGGTCTTCTAAAACGCCTGCTGCTTTTGCATCTTCAAAGTGCCCTGGCTGACTCCTCTGTTTGGAGAAAATGCAGCATCTTGTGTGATGTGAAATGAAATGGGAGAAATTTGAGAAACATGAAATATCAGGTCAGTATCGCCACACTTCATGGCTGCACCTTAATAACTGCAGAACAGAAGACGACAGCAGAACCATCCAGAATGAAGGATAGTCAAGGGCTAGTGAAAGATTTTCACTTCCAGATATGTTGAAAAGCCATAGCTGTGCCATGAGGCAGTCAGGACAGGAGTGAGGGTGAGACAAGAGAGGGAAGGGCTTCCTGTTGTTCTCCTGAGTTGCCCTGTCAGGGCGCATAGGACAAGGCTACCTGTGCTTTTGTAGGACTGCATTTCCACGCTCTGTTACCAGAGCAAAGAAATGACGTGATGGTAGCAGTGAGGTTCTCGTTACGCTTTCAGGAGTGACTGTGAAACTCTCCTTTCCCAACCTTGCCGTATCGCAGGGTCGCTCTTCTTGCTCTTTGCATCTTGCGAAGAAAGTCTGTGAGTCAGTCTATGGAATTAAAGAAACCATTTGCACGCTGGGGGAATGTGTGGGAAGGAATTAACCACGGCTTCCCAGATCTTTTTCCATCACGGGTCCAACCCCAGCCCCATTATGACATAGGTTAGATCAGCACCGAGCTGGCACATCGTCCAGCAGCGATTCAAAAGGGAATCCCTCCTGCAGATGTCTGCTGGGGCAAAATGAGTGTTTCTGAGGCACTCTGCTCTCACCCCCTGAGTTCGGTAGGACGGCGGTGGGAGAACCAAAATCTGTCATTCTCCTTCTCCAAAAAACTCCATAAAAAGGAAACCGTGGCCACGAGTGGTGAAGCAGAGGAGCAGCTGAGCAGTTTGGCAGCAGTGTGTTTGTGAGCCGAGGTGGATGGCTGCTCCACGGGAAAAATAGCAGGACTGAGATCGAGAGCAGAGGCACTGAGTCATGTGAGTGTGATGAATTTTCCTTGGACCGCTGCAGCGAGATCCGTTTGCTATCTAGAATATAGCATAAGTCATCATATCAAAAGGTGGAAGAGCTTTAGTGGATGTCTCTTTAGGCCTTCTGCTCAAATAATAATGAGCACAGAGTCGGCACAAGGCACTTTTTTTTACTCCCTTTGTGCTGGTGGGAATGAAAAATGGGCTCCTGTCAGAAATTCTGCTGAATATGCCGCTTTCTGATAGGTCTTTTGAGAGGAAAATCTAAAAAGCCTATTTTTAAGTGACACACTGAAATTCTTATCTGTGCTACACGATGATGTTCCCTTCTAGCAATAGCACAGTGGCTGTGTCCCCTCCCTATATGGTGGCCCTCTGATACCGTGCATGATCAAAGTACGGTTACATGCATGTAACCATGCCTCAAATAATTGAAGCCGCAGGTGACCGTTACAATCCAGTCTGCCCTCTGAGGCTCTGGTAATGGATGAGAAATCAATAACGCTGGGTTTGAGCATTCATGTTCAGCTCGTGGTTCAGCCAAGTGCTTATTTCTGTATTTAAGAAATGCCATGTCCAGGCACAGGCAGGCAGAGGGGGGGGGATGATGCTCCCATTCCAAACACCACTTGATTTTCTCCAGGAAGTCTGACATAGCTCAGTATTTTCATTAGTGTTTAAAAGCATTCGTTTCAGTCCACAAGAAGTGTTTCTGGCAGCGTGGCTCAGCTCAGTGAGAAGACACGACGTGTTCGACTCAGCTGTGTGCCTTCTGCCAGAAACATCACCCTTCAGAGCGGTCACTTTGAGAAGGGTTAAGCGAAAGAGGAAAGGAGAAGGGAACGGCTCCGTTATGAAACAAAGGATGCGTATGATATCAGGGTGTAGTATAACTTTGAAGGCCAGAAGCTGCAAAAAAGGAAGTCCTATTGCAGCTTCCCTAATAAACTGTTGCCTTTCTGTTGCTTGTTTGTTTCCACTTATAATAGGAGAGGCTGGGATTAAAATGATCTCCTGTTACAACTCAGTAGACGAATGTTACCACTTGGTATCGTCTCTCTGCCCAGGGAAACATTGTGTGCATCCTTCCAGCCCACGTAGCTAATAGCCAGAGGCACCCTGTCCTCCTCCAGCGTGTGCTGAGGAAGCAGGCGGTAATCATTGCTCAAGTTTTGCTGTGCTGGGATTTTTTATTTATTTATTTTGTGTGCACATTTTGTTTTCTAACTGGGGACACAGGGATGGATTCTTTCATCTCCCTTCTTTCTCTCCTTCCTTCTTTCTCATCTGTTTTTCCTTACTTCCCACGGCCACAATGCAATTAGGTTGGTTATAATGTCCAGTAAATGCTGTGGTCCATCCGTGGCCATAAGGCCGTGTTTGAAATACGAGCTGCAGTAGTTTGGGTTGCCCATGTGTGAGCTCAGCTCTCGGGTTTCGGGTACAAACATCCGTTTGGGTGGAATTCAGCTTCCTGTGAATCTGTTTGAATCGCTGTCTCACAGCCGGACCCTGTGCTGGGTCTGTTCATTGCCTTGCCCTGGCTGCCTGCTAAACTTCACAGGGGTGCTTCTGGGCACGAGCGTTTTCCTCCTTCTGTATCCTGAAACTCATTTGATAAAGGTCTCAGACTAATTCTGGAGAACTCTTTGCTTAATCGCTCTTTCCTGAAGCTCCATCTTTGCAGGCACCCATCGTTCATCCTTTCTCTCTCCATGAGCACAGGAGAGCTGAAGCAGACTGGTGGCATCAGCAGACTCCCAGAAAACTGGGCAAAACAGTGGACAAAAGAAGAATTCAGCTTCTGAAAAAGCACTGTCTGTGTGTGTGTGTGTTTTTATTGCCTCTGTCTTTTCCGTGACTGCGTTTTCCACCGTGCATTATAACCTCTTTTCTCAATCATGCAGCTGCTTGTTTGGTTCCAGCATAACTGGACCCTTTCACTAGAGGAGGATTTCCTTCCATCTCTCCCCTCTGTGCAGGCTTCCTGAGGCTCTGTAAGTCTCCTTGCCTTGGCACCTCTCGCAGCCTGTTTCTGACCCCACTGTTACTGTGTAATCACCTTCGCTTTTCAAAGGCAGTCTGTTGCTGTGCATCCTTCCCATGCATCTGAACTTGTCCAGACTGGCTCCTCTGCACTTCAGCTATCTCTCTGCCCCGAAAAATGCTTCACTGGAATGAGAGTTTCCAAGATCTGATGTTGTCCCTTCTCCAGCTAACGCATCTATCTGACTGTCCCCATCATCCAAAAGACCAACGCAGAAACTCTGTGATCTCAGTCAGAGCCTGTGAGCTTGCATAGGCGGGCACTCCAGGCAGGTCTTTCTTGGGACGGGGATTGAACTTACATTGAAAGCTATGAACTCAGCCAAGGAGATGTATTTTAAAATGATAGTGAGCAGCCCTGCCTCGTATTGCTTTGTATCCATCCTGTTCTGCTAGGATTCCATCAAGTGTTGAATGAGATTCAGCTTAAAGTGTAGCTTTGGACCGGGGGCTGGCACCTTAAAGCAGCTGGCCATTAAAAGAGACATCCTAACTGACACGTAATGGAGGAGTTGCTACAACTTTAGTGCATCCCCAGAGGAGCACTGGTGTGTGCAGTGAAGTCCCCATCTCTCCAGCCACTACAAGCTGCTAATGCAACAAGGTGACAGGCCTGCCTCTCACTGTAAGGTGAGCAGCGCTCTCAAATCCTTCTGACATTTACATCTGCTTCTCTGCTTGAAAACTGTTCTAATAACACTGTTTGCCAGGCTTGATTTGTTAATGTTTCAGGGCATTGTAGAAGGCTAAATAGCTTTAACTAGCCAGGGAGGGAGTTTGACATCTTCTGTACCTGGATGGTGTCCTAAAAGAGGCCAGTGCTACTCAAAAGTTGCAATTACTGCCTCGTCTCCCTGCCCCTCCTGCTTCAGGGAGTTTTCATTGCTGCTGTCTCTCTTCCTTCTCATAGATCAACCCTCTATCATACGGCAGTGTGGTACAGACATACAGGCTGCCGACCTACAGCTGTTACCCTAAGGATTCCTGGACGTCCCTCTGCAAGAAGCTGTTCCTTGGAGAGCTGATCTACCCTTGGAAACACAAAGGAGAGAAGCAGGACTAAAAAAAAAAAAGCAAAGAGCAGAAGAGCCAGGACTGAAAGACTTGGTTAGAAAAACATATTGACTCCTAATGCTTTTGGACCAAAGGTATCTCAGAGCCAGCAGCTGCTGGATCCTTTTCATTACATTTTGGTAACGTGGGAGGGGCTGAATTTTTAAAGACAAACGTTTTTAAATATTATTCTTCAACTTTCCGTTTCCCCTACAGTGTGTTTGAACTGGTTTGGTTTCCAGGCTGTTTCTTGTTATGGCAGTGCTCGTCCTACCCGAGATGTCTGCCTGCTGGCACCGGGGCTAATGATTGTTTTTGGAGCAAAAGGTTAAACCCATCAGTGCCGCATGGAAGCAGCATTTAGTGTAATCAAGGAAGTACCTCCTGAGTATTTGATGCTGTATACATCTTTTTGTGTGAGTTCGCAGAGCCGTATTCAAACCAGAGCCTTTGGGTGGTTCAGAATCACAGTGTTGAGGTGCATTCTACCAAAGGATGTTCTGAATCTTTTATGCTTCGACATTCGATCAAAACAGAGAGGGTCAGCTTTTAGTCGCACCCTGAAAGATGCATAGTGGGATTATTTGGGTTTGTAGGGTGTTCATTCTTTTCCTTTGGATTGGACTTGGATTGCATCCCCCCAGTGCAGCACCAGAACAGGTAGCAAGCATAGAAACAGTGGTACTGGAGGCCCAGAAACAAAGACTGCTGTTTGGTTGTGCCTACATGAGAGACAAAAGGTCTCATTGACATTTTTCAGCAGCCAGTAGTGATGTGGGGGGAGCTGAGCCCTGAGCTGACAGCAGAATTGGAAGTGCAGGGTACACAACCCCAAACTGCCCAGGCTGATGGCAGCAAGCTGAGGCAGCTGAGAGATCGGGGCCCTGCCGAGCCTCAGGGCTGCTTCCCTCAGCTTCAGTCTTAAGGCAAAGGCAGCTTTGCAGAGCCCAGCTGCAGCATCTGCCAGAGGACTGCAGCAGCCTGGTGGTATGCAGCTCAAGCAGCTTGGGGAAGCATGTGCTGCACTGTGCAGGGCCAGTACAACCCATTGCTTCTCAGGACACAGATGGAAGCCTTTTCACGTGCTGCCTCATCTTTTACACTTTATGGTAGTCAAAGCGTTTTTAAAGTTATTTCAGTTGAACTATTAAAAAACACTTCTTTTCCTGGACCTGTAGACTCATTTGTCATAGGAGAATGTTTCTGCATTGAACTGTAGTGCAGTGTACTGCAGTGCAGCAGTAGCTGGCTTTCCTGCATCCTGTTCTGACAGCGTGCTCATTTTGATGTCTGTTCCCCTGCCCAGCAAGCCACCTATTCCTGCCTTGGGGAGAGCGCTTCTGTGCACAGGAGTGTGATGTCCTGCTGGGTACTTGGCTGGTGTGCAGACATTTACGGGCAGCCCTTGCCTAAAAGCACACACTCTCCAGGTCTGCTTCCTCCTCTTGCCCTGGCTGAAACAACGATGCAGTATCACTGCACCCACTGCTGCTCTGTGCTCCCCAGGCAGCTGCATTAACTGGCAGGTGAGAGGCATGCTGGGTCTGCCCTCTTTTCCTTATTCTCAGGGGCACCTCAGCTCTGTCCAAGGGAGCTGAGGACAGATGAGGACGGTGTGTGTGCTGGCAATCTGCACCTTCATTCACAGGATACGTTTCCTGTTCCAACCCCGTGCCTCATCCTTGTGCTTGGATGCATCACAGAAGAGCAGGGGTTATGGCTGCAGGGATGTTGGATGCTTTTAGATGTCCATGGCCAGTTGTGTTTGGTTTGCCTGTAGCTGCTCACAGCCTCTGACAACACTGCCTCTTCAGCTGTAACATGACGGGAGGAAAACGGAGCCCTGCAGGCAGGTGTTTGGTCTGGACTTTCCTTAGCAGGCAAACACAGGAGCTGCCAAGGGCTTTCTTAAGGACATCACTAGGGGAGGCAGCATTAACAGGTGCTGCTACCTGTGATGGTGTGTTTCCTTCATCCCAGTGGCACAAAGTCCCCCTGTCACCATCTGCTCCCCCTGGCCCTGGGTGGGACATCGCTGCCTGCAGGGACTGGAACAGAGCTTAAGGAGGAGCACCTCCATTAAGGAACCTTAATGATCAGTGCTTAGCAGCCCTGTACACTGCCCGCTATTTTATTTTTTTCAACATCAGTGCCTGAGTATTTCTCTCCACTCCAGGTTTGAGTAAGGCTGGACTGGGACCCGTTCAGTGGGTGAATGCTCTTAGTAATGTGTCTCCCTTCAACGTTAAGTCAGAGCAGTGGGAAGCCATCCTGACCTGGCGCACAGCAGAGCGGGTTTACCCTTTAGCTCCACTCATGTTTCCACTGGAATAATTCAGTGACATTCCCCTGCTTCCTCCCGGGCCTGCATAGCTCAGTTCACCAACAGCTGAGGGAAACTTTATTATTTTTGATATTGTGGACATAATGTTCCTCGTATGCTGGCTTTTCAAATTCTTCTGTAAGACAAAACAGCTCATGATGGTTCTAATCCTGGCTGTCCTTTGGGATCAAGTGACCTGAAAGCCCCGAGGACAGCACGAAGCAGCAAATGTGACCTTCCTGTTGGGGACCTGCCAGACACGTTAGGCGTTCCAACACCAGGTCTGTTACTGAGGGCTGATAAATGACGCCAGGAATGGTGAGATATCAGAGGGACAAAGATTGTGCACAGTCCCCAGAGCCTGGATCCCGTGGATTGAGGGCCTTGAGTAGCCCAGCTGGGACTTAGGGGCTCTCAGTGTGTGTCATTCTCCAGTGCCATGCAGGACAGGCGCCTGAACTGCCTTCCTGTTCTGTACTCGGTGTCCTCCTTGTCCATGGTGGTTCCTGAGCCTGTGAATTTCTTCGTGCCATTTCTCTCCTCCTCCTTTCCAGTCACGATGTGAAATAGTCGTCCCCCACCCTTTTCTGATGCTGTGCAGAGACATTCAAACAACTTAGCAGACATCCTGCTCAGAACATTTGACCTTGTGTCATCCCTAATTACAAGGTGTGATCAGCATCGTCTTCCACAGCAATGCAGACTGGCCCAGTGCTGGCACTTCCTTGGGGAAGAGACCGCTGGTGAGGCTGTGGCACTAATTTACCCTCAGATTCACATCATCCATCTCAGTCCTCAGATGAGAAGCAGTAAAAGCTTTCAGGTCTGACTCCCACCACACACGCCTTCTAGCAGGCGACAAGCAGGCTTTGCCAGACGTCATTCAAAGATGATAATCTTGCTCGGGTTTTTTGGTCTATTTTTTTTCTTTAATACTGCATTTTGTCTCTATTATTTATTCCAGCTTATGGTTCCCAGTGCTGGCACAACACATGATCTGCCTCTTCACACAGGCGTGATTTTTGTGAAGGAAAATGTAACTCACTGCATGTAAAATTCCATCGTAGATGGAAGTTCTGCCTTTGAGAAATACTTTCCTTTCCTAACCAGCATAGCATGTGACGATGCTGAAAGGAAATCTCAGTAATTACACTGCACTGAGGGCTCTGTTTATGGTTTTGGGAGGTTAATCCCGGATCCATCAGCTGGGCTGTGTCTTGTTCTGCTGGCACATGTGAATGTATCATCGTTCCCAAAGGAAACAAGCACTGCACGTATGTATAACCCCTACGTTAACTTGCAGCAGTTAACTGAGCAGGTACTGGGGAGCATTTGGGGCGACGCACCCCAGGTAGGGCTGGGTGAGGATGTCAGGTTGAGAACCACGACTCGATGGGGCATATCGGGGCTGTGGCTCCCAGCCCAGCGCTCTGTGCATGCATTTTCAGTGACTGCGGGAACCTGTTTTAACAAAGCCTCGTCTAAACGAGCCCTCCCAAGGGGCTTTGGATGGTGTGGCTCCGAGGCAGGAAATGAGCTCGAGCCCATCGAGGGATGCTGGGACCATCGAGGGGGGGACGCGCGGAGGCGGGTCTGTGCGCATCTCCAGGCTGACGCACAGGGTCGGGGTTGGTGCCCACGGCTCCTCAGTGGGCCGAGGACCGGCACATTCATCGCTCCCCCTCCAGCCCCTTTGCAGGTTCCCCCGTTCGCAGGACGTCCACGTTCCCAGCGGAGGAGCCCTCGATGGGACCGCCCCCTGCCCGGACCGCCCCCGGCCCCGAGCCCTTCCCCGGGGTGCTGAAGGGGTGAGGGCAGCCCCCTCAAAACCCATCCCGTCTCCTTCCGCTTTGTGCAGTGGGATTTGGGGACACGTGTGAGCGTTGTTACCCCGTGCAGAGCCGGGCTGTGCTCTGTGTCCTGCCTCCGGTTGGTGACTGTCACAGCCAGGCAGGAGCACCTCCACTGCTGCGTTTGTTTGGAAATGACACGGCAGCAGATGGGATCTGGGGTACGGCTGGGCACCACGGTGGGGCCAGGCGCTGCTTCCCAATCCGGCCCAGCCTGAACCCGGAGAACCCGCGGGCTCCGCGCGCCGCTACCCCTCCCAGCCTCGCATTCCCATCATGCTCCGTCCCAACACTGCCCCGCGAGTCCGCGTCCGCCCCGCGCAAGGCACGCCGGGACCTGAAGTTTGCGGTTACCTCGGCCGGCCCCGCCCTATCAGAGGCGGGTCTGGGCGGGGCCGCGTGTGATGACGTGTCTCTCAGCCAATAGCGCGCCGGGAGCCGAGGGCGGGGCTCAGGCAGCGCCTCCCCGGAGCCGAGCGGGTGCTGCGCGGCGGCACCAGGCGGAGGCTGCGGCCGTGGTGGCGGTGGCCCGGCCCGGCCCCGGGGCGCCCGGCCGCGAGGTGAGTAGCGCGGGCCGTCCGACCGCCGCCTGTCGCGGGGTTGCGGGGGTCTGGAGGGCGGGGGGCGGCGGGCCGGGCTGCGCGGGGGCGGCGGGGCCTAGCGGCGGGCCGGGCGCGGGGCTTTGTCAGCGGCCCCGGGCTGAGCGCCGCTCTCCTCCCCCGCAGGTCCCGCACCGCTCCGCAGGAGATGGGCTGCGGGAGGGCGGAGCGCTGAGCCCCGCGGGCGGACCTGAGGCGGCCCTCGGCCCGGCGGTGCCTGGAATGCGGCTGGGGAGCGAGGATGGGCACGCAGGGCAGCCCGGTGAAGAGCTACGATTACCTCCTCAAGTTCCTGCTGGTGGGGGACAGCGACGTGGGCAAAGGGGAGATCCTGGAGAGCCTCCAGGACGGCGCCTCCGAGTCCCCGTACGCCTACAGCAACGGTAAGGGCGAGGCACCGCGGGGGGACGGCGCTCCTCGGGCCGCGGGGGCTGCGGGGGGTCCGTCGCGGGGCGGCGGTGCCCGGTGTGGCCGCTCGGTGCCATCCCCGCGGCTCTGCCCAGTTCGCTGCCCGCTCGGCTCCCGTCGGCGCTGCGGGTTGAGCTGCGCTGCGAGAGAGCGGGTCTGTAACAAAAGAACGGGGTGTTATTTCCAGAGCGGAGCTGCTGGGCTCGCTGCGTGTGCGCTGCTTCGTTTGTCCTCCTGCCAACGTCGAGGTGTGTGATGGAGCCCACGGCAGCCTATTAACTATAGTGTCACAAGACCGTGATTAAAAGCCGAGGAGTGGCACTGTGCTATTTCCTGCATCCCCGCGCTGCAGTTAAAGCATAGCACAGCCCGGCAGGGTGCGGGTCCTGGAGTGGCGTTCAATCTGTCATCCTTCTCTCTGGCCTCAGTGCAAAATAACGGCCCCAGGGGCTCAATAGAAGCCGTGCAATGCAGATCCTTCGCCATCCCTGCACCTGACCCGACGGTTGGAGCAGTTGGTGCTCGGTTTTCTCAGTGAACAGCAGCCTGAAAGAGCCGGGTGCTTCTCAGGGCTTGGAACTGAAGCAGGCCTTGATGTAAGGGCGCGGTGCGCTCAGCCCTCAGAGCTGCCAGCAGCGCTGCAGGAGTGATGGAAGCGCACACCTGATAGCTCCGAGGAGGCAGTGACTCAGAACTCAGGAGGGCTGTGAAATTAGAGTAGCAAATTCTGGAACCAGAAGGCTGCGGTACCGCTCATCTGTGGGGATGTGTGGCTGTGGTTTGCCTTTGAGGAGGCGCTCGGTGCTTTTAAGCTTCCCCAGAGAGTTCCCATCCCTAAAGAGCCCCCATCGTGGGAGCAGTGGAGCTGCTCCCTGGGAACTGGGGCTTACTGAGCAGGGTGGATCGAAGGCTGGAATGGGGCTGTGTGAAGTGGGCTGTTAGCGTTGTGGTCGTCTTCTGCTATGGATGTTTCTGGCTGTTGTTCAGATGCTGATGATGCAGGAGTGATGAGGGTGGTTGGGAAGTGAGTGTGTGGTGGTTCTTTGATGCGCATGTGGAACCCAACGCTGTGACTTACTTATGGCTGGGAAGGGTTCCTCTCTGTACCCACTGCTTTATAGCTTTGTAGCAGCAAAGTGACACTACCTCTTTCTAGAAAAAAGAAATCTCAGTGAGCTCATGATTTCAGAACCTTCCTTTTCTGTAAGCAATTGAGCCCGTTCCTAATTAGGGAATTGGGTCATGTGTGGTTGGTTTGTTTTTACACTAGTATATGCTTTGATAGTCTCTGCTTCTGTTGCTCCTGCTGTGCCTTTTGGGCGATGGGGTGGAGCAGCTTTGAGACTGGAATGAGTTTGATACCCGCGCTATCCCTGATGGCCTTGGCAATTGGATGGCCTCAGTCTTGGAGTGCTGGGGATGTATGCACTGAAGGGGCAGGTTTCTGTGGTGTGCTGCAACTGTGCCCCATAGAGCATCTCCAGGTGCGAAGGCACTTAGTGTTGGTGCTTGTTCTCCTTCATGTTGTCTGCTTCATGCTGTCCCAAAGCCACAGCAACAGGAAGGGCTTTCTTTGTAAGCTTCGTTCTCATCAGTGGGTCCTCCTCCTTCCCTCCCTGACCGTTCCCCCACCCCATACCCTAATCTGAAAAAGCACTGTGTCACCCACAACTTGTTTCTTCTGTCCTGGAGGCAAAGCTTGCCAGGGTCAGCGAGAAATGGAGAGTGCTTGAGATTGATCCTGTGACTGGGGCACGTTCTGTCAGCATCTACTTGGTGAGGTCTGAGGAGCCACTGCTTGCTCCTGGAAGCCTGGAACGCTGTGATGTGCGTTTCTAAAGCATCATAGATCCTTCTGTCTGTTCTCATTCAGGATCCCAGGAGCAGTGCATTGCTTCTCAGTGTAGTCCTGTAGCTTGGTACCTTGTGCTGCATCAGACCCTCAATGCAGAGCTTCCGGAGGCTTAAAAATAGCTGTTTGGAACAGAGGTTTGAGGTCCAGCTGCCACCTGAGTTTCTCATGAGGTTGATGCTGAAGCTGCTGGGACTGTGGGTCTCAGGGAGCACCAGGCCAACCGTGCTCCCTGCAAAGAGTGGATCCATCCCTTGGGAGCACTACTTGGGCCATGCAGGTGGATGTTGCCATCCCCAGGCTGGGAAGGTTTGTAACTGAGGTGGAGTTAAAGTTGTCTTTCTCTTGGGCAGCTTCAAAAGGCCTCAAGTTACCATTTGTGCTGCTCTTTGGAGGAAAATGTTACGGTTCTTTCTTTGAGCTTCTGCTGTCGTCCTTCCCAGCTTTCTCCCCCAAACTTCCCAAAGCCATCCCTGTGCAGCCTGGTGCTCATCACGGCAGGACCCTTTGCCTGGTGAGTGCTGTGTCACAGCCTTTCTGGAACACCTGGCTGTTAGCATGCTTACCCCAGAGCAATCCTGCTGAGCTCGTTGGGTGGCTTGCTGCAGGAGGCAGCAGCGTGACTCACGAGGAGTTGCTGCACGTTGCTTCCCTGGATGCCATGCAGCAGGAAGAGGCCAGGGCAGGCTCTGCTGCTCGGATGTGGATGCAGTGTGTGTGCTCTTTGCTGATCCTTGCATGGCTGCATGCTGCTTTGGGAGAGGGCTGCCCCCTCACCTGCTGCTGTTCCTGTAGAGAAGCTGAGATGTGTGCTCAGGACAGAATGTTTCTGAACAGATGGCTTTGATTGGAAAGGGGATAGATAGATTTTGTTTCTCTCGGTTCACATTAAGCTATCCTCATGGCTTCCTTACGTCTGCTCTGCTCTGAGGCAGTGCATGGAGCAGCACTGATGGCCCCATCCTGTTGTGACCACCCTCTCCGCAGTGTGACTGCGCTTCTTGTTTCCGCCTTATCCCCTTGTCCTTACTAAGTGCTGTTTACCCGCAGATAACATCGTTTCCCTCAGCAGCCACCTCCTTGGATGTGCTCTCCACTGCTGCTCTTTGTGCACTTGTCTGAATTTGGAGCTCCCACTGCTGTTGTCTCAACCCTTTCCAGCAGTTGCTTTCTCACCCCCAGCAGTGCGCCCTGACCCTCAGCCACCAGTGTGTAATCAGAAACATCACCCAGGGGCTGCTACAAACGTCTGTTCTACCTGTGCAGCTTATGGTAGGGCAGGGCTCTGTGCATCGCCTTCCCCTCCTCAGCACATGGCAGTTCTGGCTGCGCCTGTGCTGGGTAGGAGCTCCAGCTGGGCAGTGCTGCTGCAATGACAGGTCTCTGTAGTAACTGGAATCGTGGTTTATTTTGAGGTTTTAGCACTCTGATGGGAGTTGCGTTGAGGCAAAGCGTTCTAAATGGAGACTTGCTATCATCTTCCTGTGTGGGATCAGCCTGCAGGGAAAGCTTCAGCTCAGCCGTGCTGCTGGAAGTCTCTTCCAGCTATGGAAGAATGGGGAGCGTGTGTCAGACAGGTCAGTGTGTCTGCCAGCACCAGTGTCCTTCAGGGATGGTTCTTTCCATGTCATCAGGGATGCAAAACTGATCTTCTCAGGGCGGGCTGCGGCTTGGAAACAATTCCGGCATCTCTTGTTTCTCTCTCCTTTATTACACAGCAAAGGAAAAGAAATAATAATAATTCTGAATGTACTGGATTGATCCCCTGTCTCTGCTTGTTGTGGGACTTCCTACCTGTGGCTTAAGAGCCCAAACGGGCCCAAGTCCCAGGCGGGTCTGGATGTCTTCTTCTGTCTCTCGAGTCAGGATGGGGGATGCACAGTGCATTGGGTGGTGTGTGTGTCACCTTCCAGGTATGCTCCTGGGGAGGGGAGCTGGGCACTTCCTGACCCTGTGTAACAGCTTTGAAGTTAGGGGACTCTGAGCCTCGAGCCCCCAGGGCGATGTGAGCCAAGCACTATGAATCTGGAATGGCTAGAACGCTCTTCTAATGGATTGAGTTAAAAGTCTCTCTTTGTTGCTTTTAGGGTTTTTTTGTTTCCATTTTTCCCGATTTCGAGATGAGTCTGCTTCTGATGGTGCATTTTTTCCCTACCTAAACAACATTGGAAAGCCCACATAAAATGTCTCCTCCTTCTCTGCCCCATCTCCCTCAGCTTTGGTTTCCAGCTGTTCCCTGGCACGCTCTCCTCAGCAGCTCCTTCCCTCCCTCCCTCCCTCCCTCTCATTGAAGAGCAGAGCATCTCTCTGTGCACTCACAAACAGCTACACTACGAGCTTAGCTTTCAGAGCCAAGGATTTACAGCCTTGCTTTGCTCTCGCTTTCTTGCCCCGTGACAGTCCAGGCCCATTGCCTGGCGAGCAGTGTGCTGCGTTATGCTGTACAGCTTTCTGTTGGTTTGGGGCTGAGGAGGAGAAAGGAAGCTCTGAAGTGAGATCTCAGCCCACCCGCACTGTTCTGCTGAAAGCCCCATTCCGTGGGGAGCATCAGAGGTCTGCGTGGTCCCGCAGGAGCTGCAGTAGCAGTCAGGGTGCGACAGCAGTTCTGAGACTGAGTTTGCTCACGTGGGGCTCCTGCTGATGTAGAGTGCTCTCTTGCACACGGCTGTACCTTTCTGGACTTCTTTTCTCCCCCCCTTTAGGATACTCGGCAGCACTGCTGCGTGGTGCCGCAGTGGGACTGTTCAACAGGCAGAACCTGGGGCGAGCACGCAGCATGCTGCACGTCAGGCACAGGAGCAAGGAGTCCATGCGCGTGGTGCCAGGAGGTGCCCGCATTAAGCACTGGGAGGGCGGTGTGCTGGAGGTGTTTGACACAATAACTCAGCCCTTTCTGAATGGGTTTTTTTTGTTTTTGTCTCTGAGCACATCTTGGTGTTCGTGTGCTGACCCAGCAACAGTGCCCATTGTTACGGTGCCCTGCCGTGCATCCTCACAGGCTGCCTTTGTTTCTGGGTGCAGCTGTATCGTTTTTATGGACATCAGAACTGCCAAGGATGAAGAAACTCTTTTGTTTGTATTAGCTTCTGTGCATAAATTCAATCTTGATGTTCTCCTAAAGAACAAATCCACTTCACGTTCCCAGTTCTGGACCGACTTCTGGCTGTTTCAGCAGCTTGCTGGGTGCCCACCGAAATGGCTGGAGCTCCGGGAACAGATTTGCTTCTGGCTCCAAATGCAGATATCAGATGCAGATGCCATCTTCAGCATGGAACAGTTCCTCTGTGGGTATCCGGTGCTGCCAAAGCACCTCTGGGACGTGGAGCAGCAGCTGGCAGGCGAAGAGCTCAGCAGGGCTGGGCATCCTGCAGGGAATGAATACGCATTTTGCTTTTGGCCAGCTATGAACGAGCAATTTCTGGTCCGAGGTGCCCACCAATGAGTCGATAGCTGGATGCTTGGGGATAAACTGCGGCAAGAAGCATGCTTGTGACTCTCCCGTTCCAGCTGTGATGTGCTCAGAGCTGAGTCGCTTCGCGTTGGGTTGTGCAGCAGGAATGGGGTTGGATCGCTGCTGTGAGGAGGAGATGACGAAGGGTGGAGCAGCACTGATCTGGGTGCTTGCTGGGAGCGGAGACCTCCGGTGCTTGTTCTGAAGGTAGCTTCCCATTACGCCACGCTGCAGCACAGCGGTAGGAGAGCTGCTTTGTGGCCTTCTGCTCCACCCCTGCAGGCACCAGCCTGGGCTGTTCTGCAGCGCTGCTGTTGAGGAACTTTATCACCGTGCTGACAGCAACAAAGCGGTGCTGCGAGGTACGTTGGTGCCAAAAGGCACAGACCTGAGATGGAGCCATCTTTGTTCAAAGCCATACGTTTTGTTGACCCCCGTTGTTGATGAAGATAATTTGTTATTTGTCTATCTAAAGGGTAGGTAATTGAAAGCATGACTCAAGCTGATGAGCTCATGTGTTGTTTGGAAGGGATTTTTCTGTGGCTTACAGCTCTGAGCTGACGAGCTCAGTTGCTGCTGTTAATGTGCTGTTGCACACACTTTTTAAGGTCGGATGACTTCATCAGTCGTTATTTGAACAGATTGAATTCGCTTTTTTCATCAGCTACTGCTTATGTGCTCGTACCACATTTCTCTGAATGATTTAGCACCACTTACAGCACACGACTCGGTTCAGCGCTGGCCCCAGCGCTGCCTTCTGCCCAGGAGAGCTTTGATGTTGAACTCCCAGTGCTCAGCCTTCCCAGTGGGGCACAAGCCCTGCAGTGAGCAGTTCTCATCCCCATGGGAGCTCAGCCAGGCTAGGTGTGCTGGCTGGGGCTGCGTCTGTCTGCTCTCTGTGCACAGCACCCGCCTGGGTGAGATGTTAAAACCCAGCCACGTCACTCATGGCTGAGAAACTTCTTGTTAACATCTGTAACACCCAGGGACTTGGCAGGGTAGGCGGTTGTCTTTGGACACTTCTCGGTTATTGCTGACGTTTGGGATAAATGAGTTTCTGCTCTGGCTGCTTCAGGCTGTGCTGAAGAGCGCAGGAACGCTGTTACAAATGAAGCCTTTCAGATGTGCTGCGCGCCGCGCTGCTTTTTGCTTAGGTTTAATAACCTGTTTGTTTCTTCTCTGTTCATTTACCTGAAAGGTTTACACAAACTCTGCGTGGAGGGGAGGGAGGGAGCGAGCTTCCAGCAGCTTCTCTTGCCCGCTCAGACAAGCATTTCCAGCAGAGAGGCCCTCCGCACCTCTCAGGTGTGTGCAGGTGCATTTGGTCCCTTCCACGAGCAGGCCGCACCGTTTTTGCCTGTGACGGTCTCAGGTCGGTGAGCTCACTTCATCCTGCTGTCAGATGTAACTCCATTTTCTAACCATCTCCCTGGCACACGGAGCAGTGCCAGGCTTGGTCCTGCTCCCCTGCAGCACCTGGGCTGGGACTGAAAACTTCAGAATTAATTATGGTGTTCTTGCTGGGATCCGCAGCGTTATTTTGATGCTGCAGGTTACCAACCAATTGTATTTGCCCTCTCTGCTTAGCTGCACCTCTCAGAGTCCTTCTGATTAGGAAACTTTACTGAAGGTTTGTTCTGAACATCATCTTTTTACATAAGGAGACAAAAGATTACTTGTTCCATTGGCTTGCCCTGAAGTGTTTCTTGGTGTGTGTGTCTTTATGTGATAGCTCTCACTGCCACAAGTGCGGCTGCACAGGATGCTGTGACTGCTGATCCTTCCTTGTCTATTGAGTAAGGATTTCCCTGACACTCCTACCGCAGATTTGTTGCAGTCTGTCTGTGTAGAGCACCATGCTGCCTGTGAGGTGTTCGCTGCTGTCCCGCTGTGAGCAGAAACAAGGTTTGTTCCTTACCCTGACCGTGTTCTCCTGCTTTACAGTCGCAGCGTGTCTTCACGTTGTTCCGGTTATTTATTTGCCATATGCTCAGAGACCTGCTCTGCTTTCTCCCAAGCATCTTCTTGAGCACGGCGTGTTGCAACCAGCTCCGGTTACCTGAGGACGCTGTGGAATTGGAGGCAGCCGAATCTTGGAAGTGTTCTCTATTTCAGGTTCCAGCTCTGCTTTTCTTCCTTCCTTTTTCTCTGGCCAGGGTGGCACTAAGCCTGTTCTCCCCACTCCCCAGTCACGGTGACTAAGGCTTGCTCTTTGAGGGTTTGCTGCTCGGTGTGCTCTGCATCCTGCTCCAGCAGCACACAGTGTGAGTGAGGAAGGAGGGCAGGGGTGTGCGGGCTGCCAGGTCAGGCTGGTGTCCTTGCGGAGATGAATTCAGGTGTCTCTGGAGTTGCTGCTGTAGGGGGTGGTGGGGCTTGGGAAAGTTCCCATCCCTCCCGCCATCAGATGCTGGCAACCTAAGCCTATTTACCCTAGTAAATACCTGGTAGTGTGGTCCCAGACCTTCCTCTGGACTCAGCAGAGCTGATGACCTGTAAGAGAACAGAAGTGTCTGGGTGGAAACTGAGTGTTTTCAGTTAGACAGTTGTGACACATTGGCTTTGGTTGTGCTGATGACAAAGCTGCCCTGCTGCAAACAGAAGCGGGTTCCTGGCCTTGCTCTGAGAGCATTACAGCCCCAGGAACCCCTGGGTCCCTCTGCTGGGGCTGCATCTCAGCATCGCATCCCCACTCAGTGCCCAGGGCTGCCCTGTGCCAGTGCAGATCCCAGCACTGCTCCTGTTATTCCTCATGTGGCTGCCAATGCACATCCCTCTAATCTGTCAAGATCTCCCCGCAACGCCTTTCCCCCCCTCCAGGGAAGCAGCAGCTCCTCCCAGTTCAGTGTCTTCTGCAAACTGACTCAGTGTGCCTTCCAGCCCTGGATCCAAGTCGTCGAAGAAAACATCAAAGAGAACTGGCTGCAAAACGGAGCCCTGCAAACCCCAGCAGTGAGTGAAGCAGCAAAAGGGTCACTGATTTGCACCGACTGTGAGGGATAAGGAGAGTGACGCTAGGACAGAAAGCACCTTGTCTATAACTGTGCCAACACCTCACTTGAACGCACTGCGCTTCTTCCTTTCCTTTGGGAAGGGATTTTTGGGCGTCACCTGAAATGCCTTTTGCTCCCGATTTATGAACTGCATTTGTGTTGGGTTGTTTGTTTTGAGACGTGACAGGCAGGAGCTGGGGCTGCTGCAAGCCTGGTGCGGTGCTGATACGGAGAAAAGTCCTGGGGACCCTGCAGGCAGTTTGTTGCAGTGGGGCAGCTCCTCCTCCCCTCTGCCATGGCTGCTCCCTGTACTGCCTGTGTGTTTGCACAGGTGTAGGGGCGTTGCTCGTTGTGTTGGCTTATCAGAGCCTCTCTCAGAGAGGATGGTACTCGGAGACCTAAAATGCACTGTTGGCTCTGGCAGCTGCCACGCTGCCTCTGCTGAAGGAGTGCTGGACTCGTTTTCACCCCAGCACCGACGGAGGATTTTCTCAGAAATCCAAAGGAGAAAAAAAATCCCTGTGCTGTTCTTATTGCTGTGTGGGGAAGTTGAGAAGAGTTTTTGTGCAGATCCTGCTATTTAAGGACAGGAGATGCGCACAGGTATTGTGGCAAGGTCAGCCTTGAGAGTCTACAACTGCAAAGCTTCTTTTTTCTAGAGCAGAAATTTACATAAAGAAGCCATCGTGCTTACAGCAGTACGTGTTTACAGAGCCTTGGTCACTTAAACATTTAAAGCAGTTTTCTCGGTATCTTCATCATTTCAAGGGAAGATCTCAAGAACAGCACGAAATACGGCTCGAGAGCAGCATGAAGTCCACATCCCTGTTGTCTTTCTGCCTTTTCCAGTGACTTCCCAGCCCCTGTGCCTGCTTGTGCACCGGCCCCGCTCTGATTTTGGCATGCTGCTGCTGTGCTGAGGGTGCACAGTGCTCATTGATGGTGTCGGGACACATCCTGTGGGGCAGTGAGTTCCCAGGGGAAGGAGGCTGGCAGCCCCACCACAAAGTGCTGTCGAGTGCTGGAAGAAAGCTGTCACTTCTTGGCGGGGTTTTGCTTTTCCTGGTTACATCAGATGTAATCTCACAGCTGAAAGCCCAAATTTTAACTCGGACAAGTTTTGTTTCAGCGCGCATTGATGTGATGCATCCTGTGTTGGCATGAGTGATTTGGAATAGGTCAGAGATTCCTACATACACCCTGCCCATTCCCATGGGAAAGTGGCTGGTGGGTAGGTTTCCCATCTACCACCTGGCAGACAGGATAAAGGTTGGGATGCCCTGGAGCTTTGCCCGGGAATGATTACGGTGCTCGTGCGTGAAGCCCGGCCCTGGGAGGGGAGTGGGGTGTCTGTCCCCAGCCTTGGTGACAGCAGGTTGCTGCGTGCCAGGTCGGCTGGCTGCTGCAACAGCGGGGTCATGTTGGCATCAGCAGAAGCAGGAGCCTAAAGAAGAATAGCAGAGGAGGGGTTGGACTGCATGTTAAATCACAGGGAACAGCCCCGACTTGTTCTCGGAGCGTCGCTCGTTGGTTACATCACGCTTGATGTTGGTCAAGAGAGATGGGCTGATAGCTGCTGAGCTTTCAGCAGGGCTGCTTTCCCCCTGCAGGGCTGTGTGTCTGGGGGCCGGGCAGGTGGCAGCAAGGCCAGGAGGCTGCAGGAGCTGCAGGGATGTGGCGTGGGGTTGTGGCTGTGCATCCCTGCCGGGGGCTGTCAGGCTGCGCTGGCGGAGCTGAAATGCCAGTCCTGAAATGAGCTGTATGCGGCTGCCAACCGAGGTGATGTTCGGGCTGGGGAAACCACTGATGAGTGCAGGAAGGAAAATTTAACACCTTTGCTGAGTTTATCAGTTTCTGATCTGTGCAAAATGTTAAAAAAAAAAAAAAAAAAAAGAGCAGTGGTACAGCATGGCTGGGAGTGTCAGACTGCCAGCAGCGCTCTGGGCGACAATGACATCTAGCGGCTGCTGTGCCCGGCCAGGCAGCAGAGCCCTGGGCCAAGGGGAGCTGAGCTGAGCTCCAGCCCTGGGCTGCACAGCAGCTGCCTGGACAGGGCCAGGTAGGGGCAGCCCTGCTCTGCATCCCCCTCAGTGCCACCGTGCTGAGTCCCGTTGGTTTAGGGGTGGCTACAGCTGGCGGGGCAGCAGCCCGTGGGTTCGGCTTGTGTCACATAGGATCTGCTTCCTACCCTGAGCACCGAGCCAGTGCAGGACAAATTCCTCCCCAGAACAGTTAGATGCAAGCTTTAACGGGAGGGTCCCTTTGAGCTGGCCTGATGCACTGTGTGCATGCAGAGGGGAAGTCAGAGCTGAAGCTGTCACAGATGTTGCAGTTGCACAGTCTGTGTTCCCACCACTGAGCTTGCAGGTGGAGGTTTTTTGCTCAAAGTAACTTGTACATTTAGCCTGTAATTCAGATATGGGCGTATGCAGGTTGGACAACAAAGAATCATAGAATGGCCTGGGTTGAAAAGGACCCCAGTGCTCACCCAGTTCCAACCCCCTGCTATGTGCAGGGTTGCCAGCCACCAGACCAGGCTGCCCAGAGCCACATCCAGCCTGGAAGGCATCGGTAGCTTTCAACTCCCTTTACCAGGTGTGTTTAAATGCTGAATGTAGCCTAGAATAAACAGACAAAACAGCTTTGCTTTTTGCTTGGGCGCACACAACTTCCTCGGGCTGATTTCATTGCAGTCCTTCAACATCCTCAAAGGCCGCTGTGCTTCTCTGCCAGCACTGCGATGTGCAGGAGGAGCTGTGCACAGACCAGGGGGCTGACGGCTCCCAGAGTGTGAAACCCAGCCCTTGTGCCCTCCTTTGCGTGCTGTGAGCAGCAGGCGTTGGACGTTGATGCCTCTCGCTTTGTCCAGCTTTGGGAGCTGGGAGGATTCATAGGGATGCTCCGCTCTCTCGTGGGCATGGAGCAGGCTCACTGCTGCTTGCAATCCCTGGGGATGCGGGTTTTATATCTGCCAGGCAAATAAATACAAACCACTCGTCGTCTCTGGAGGAAGATAAAATGTAAACTATCTATTTTCCGTGATAAAGCACTGGGAATAGTTGGAATTTAAGATAATTATCTTGATTGCTTTTTGTAGCGCCCTGCGAAGGCTGAAATCTAATTTGTTTCTCTCTAACAGGGAGCTCCTGCTGATGACTCAGACGAAAATCCATTTGCCTTATTGACAAACTTGTCCGTTTGGTTTTCAGGGCAGTGTTGCTGCAGAAGGGACATACAGGTGGTTATGCAGCAGTGAGTTTTCATTACACGTTCCAAGTTTGATATCTTGTGGCTGGAGGAGAGAACAAAGCTGATGCAGTTGGAGGGAAGTTACCTGGCGTTGCTAAAGGTGGCTGTAAATTACTTTGTGCTCTCCAGTGGGTGCAGCAAGTGGTGGAGTTCAACCAGGTGTACAGGAGCTTGCAGGGAAGCTGCAGGAGGGGCGGCTGTGCGCTGCCTTGAACAAAATCTGTGTCTGAAGGTGCTGGGCACTCCTAATGTGACTGCGATTTCGGGGTCTTCTGTTGTTCTGGAGCTGGGGCCCTATGGGAAGCTGTTGTCCACGCTGATTTCTCGGCTGTTGTTGTGGAGGGAGCGCCTTCTGCCTGCTCTGCCCCTGCCTGCTCAGCAGCCGAGCTGCTGGAGGAACCTCCTGAAGTTGCATCAGCCTTGGCTTCCTGGCCCATTTTGCAGACACACGTGGCCCCAATGTGAAACCCTTCAGATTGCTCCCCTGCTGAGAGGAAGGAAAATCAAGTACAGAGGTGATGGAGCACGGCTGTGCAGTGGTGGGGCTTGTAGCTGAGGGTTTCTGGGCTTATCCAGCACTCACATTGACTGCCCTGTGTTGCTCTGCAGTACAGGCTGCTGTGTGCTGCTGTGCCCTGAAGGATGAGTGTAGAGGATGACAGCAAAGAAAGTAATGTTCTTCCAAAATACATTCACATCGAGTCAGTTCTTCCATCGTCAAGTTTGAGACTCTACTTGTTTAATGAAGAAAACAGTTTAATTTGCATGTTTCTGTTAGCAAGCATAGCAGGTATACATGCCTTGTAGATCTTAACTCCTTTTGTCCTTGTAGTTGGAAAGCAGCAGCTGTGTTCTCTGGACAGGCTTCTCAGCATCACCACCTCCCTGCCTGTTTGACCCCTGTTCTTTTCCCTCTAGGAATTGACTACAAGACTACTACCATCCTGCTGGACGGCAGAAGGGTCAAGCTGGAGCTCTGGTGAGTTTGGCTTCTGAGCTGCACCGCGGCATGGCCAGTGCAGAGCATCCCTGGCTGTATGATGAGGCTTGGTAGCTCCTCTTCCCAGTAAGCTGTCCTAGTGAATCGGACCCCTTTCCATGACTGAGCAGCACCAGCAGCATGCTGTCCTTTGCCGGAATGGTCCTGTTTCAGCCTTTCTTCACCACAGCTGACTCCATTCCCATACAGCTCTTGCTCACTAAGGGAGTGATACTGTTTTGGAGGTAATGCTGGACTCGACTGAAATCCTGGAGTGGAAAACAAATAGAATTAGGAGGACAAAGCCCTCCGTTCCTACAGAAGCCTGGATTAGTCCATGGCTTGGTCGTGGTACAGTCAATGCAGGGTGTACAGGGGTAACTGGGATGGAGAAGTGAGAGCCCTGCACGTTTGGGTGACCCTTCCTTACCTGACAGTGCTGGAAGAAGACCTGGAGCCCGTCTGGTCCAGTTCTGAGGTGGAAACTGTTAAGAGGATGCCCCAAGAATGCAGGAAGAATAGCCTGCCCCTGTTGTGCTTCAGCTGGATCTAGCAGGGAGTGACACAGGTCCTAAAGCATGAAACCAAACATCTCTGCCGAGATGCGTATGAAATAACTGGAATGTTCGTGTTCTGTGTGAACTGTTACATTGGGAATGAATGACACATTCTCAGCCTCAGAGACTGACTCTAAGGGTGTATGGTTTCATGGTTTAATTATAATCCTGCTCCCTCAGGAGCTGGTGTCCTCATTTTTCTAACAAACAGCTAATTTATCTCTTCTGCCCTGTGTGACTGCATACGCTCCTTGTATTTTGTGTTCCTTACCCTTGTAAGGTGCCACTTTTCCCATTTGTAGTCTGGTGGGAGATGTGGACTCTGGGGTTTATTTTTTCCCAGATTTCACAGGTGTAACTCTAGTTTTCTTTGTTGCAGGGACACGTCGGGGCAAGGCAGATTTTGCACCATTTTCAGGTCGTACTCCAGGGGAGCCCAGGTGAGCGCTGCTGTCTGGTATCGGACAGGAGCCGTCCTTTTCTTTAGGCTGTAACAATCTTTCATGCCACAGCAAAGAGCTCTGAGGCAAATCAGGCATCAAAAGGATGGGATCTGTGAAAAGACCAAGAGGCACCACAGGTCTTCCTGTGCTCTGGATTTCTCGTTTTATGAAATGATGGGAGACAGAGGAGTGAGTGACACTCCTAGGCTGCTGCTGGAACGTTCTGTCATGTGTTAGTCCCTGTTGGTTTTTAGACAAGGGCTGAGGAGTTGGGCTTATAGAGGATGTGGCAATTCTAACCTGAGATCTGCCTTAGCTTTAATGTGGGGGCTCCTAATTTCAAAGGCTTGTCAGGTTTGTTTCAAAATGACACCAGCTTTCCCAGTGGGGTTCTTCCTCTGTGTTGCCACCGAATCAGCTCCAAAAATAAGGTGGCTCCTGCTTGTATGTTTGGTGCGGGCTTGAAATGAGAGCAGCTCAGTTGGATCTTAAACTAAGTTCCTTAAAACATGAAACAGAGCGTTAAATTTTGAGCTTCTCCTTTGGGCCTTGTTCCAGAATAGCATCTAAATGGTGAACGCCAGTAAAATCTTCTGGTCTTCTGGAAAAAAATGCTATTTACCAGTACTTTTTGGATGTATTAATAGTCATCCTTTGAGTAACATCCCAGGGTCCCTTCAGATAAAGTATCATTAGCTTTAAAAAGAAATATATATATATCATTAAGTGAAAGAACTGCAGTGATTTCCTTCCTTTTCTAATTCAAAAAGTTTGGCAGAAGTCCTTCTACACAAAAGCTTCCCTCTGCTCACACCATATTTCAGAACACCATACAGAGCTCGGTCCTAATGTAACCTGCATGCTTGAGGTGATGTCCTTTCCCTTATGAGTTATAAGCAAACCATCAGGCATTGTGCTTTTCTCGTGGCCACACAGCTTGGCTCTGGGCAGTCTTCCTGAGACCTTGCTGTGTCAAATGCCCAAATCAAACAGGGAGCAGCAAGCACCATGTCTGCACAGGGCTTCAGCCAGCTGAGCCTGTACTGTACGTCCCAGGGCTTGTAGCTGCCGTGCAGTGAACTGGGACAAATGGGGAAGGTGAAAGAAATGGTGATGAGAGTGTTTAGATAGGTGAAGATGCGTGTGTGTCTAGCAACTGAAGCAGAGCTGTAAGGCACTGGGAGTGCATCCGTTGGGTTCCTGCAGCCGTTCTTCTGCACACACTATGCCTGAGGCTGGATGGGATAAGTCGGTTGACCTGAAGCTTGAAATGGCTTTCTTTCATCTTCCTTCATCGTAATGAGGTTCTTGATGATCTTTGGATAGTAGCATCTTACCCTTCTGCTTTATTCATCAGCGTTGCTTTAGGAACTCTCACTGTACAGTGTGGAAGGTTTGCCTTGTCCATCTTACCTGCTCACCATCCTCAAGGAAACAGCTGGGGAGGCATTCACAGCAAATGTGATCAGCCAGCTTGGCAGAGGCACCTGTGACGTGAATGCTTCATTGCTGAATGCTGGAGTATGTGCTTCACTTAGGCAGCAGAGTGCAGCCTATGCCTCTTCCTCAGGGTCTGTCTTCTGCCTGTGCCACAAATCCCTGTTGCAGAGAGCTGTTGTGATGCCTTGGTCCTGATCTGCCAAAACAAGCAACCTTTACCCTTTGTAACAGCAAAATAGCCAGAAGCAGCAAGCCTGCCTGAAGAAGAGAGAGCTCCCAAGCGAAATGGCTCCACTGCCCGCTGAAAAACGTTCTCGTGATGAGCACTGCACAGTGAAAAGTGAGTGGGTGCCTTCTGGAGTCTTCTCCAGGTGGTGTGAAGCTCAACTGCAGGTGGTTGGCTCCCACGTGGCACCCCAGCAGTGTTCCTGGATTAGCAGGAATACAGGTGTCTCTGAAATAACCTCCCCATCTTTCAATGAAAGCAGAAAGTGTGTTAATTTAAACTCTTCATGGTTAACCAGTGCGAGAGGGATGTTAGATTGAATAACAAAAACCTCTGCTGCAAGAACAGGCTTGAATACCTGTTGGCTTTTGCATGCTGGAAATAAGTACTTCTGTCACAGCTGGTCAGAGGTGGCAGAGGGGTTAAGCTCTGTGTAAAGTGCAGCAGGTATTTGTGCAAGAACACCTTGATGTAAGCTGGCCATGAAGCCCCTTCATGCTGAAAACCAGCAGAAGGTTTTTGCTGAGCAGAGGACAGAAGCTCTGAACTGGGCTTCCTGTAAGGAATAACAACAAAAACTCGCTCAGTGAGAGCTGGGCTTCCAAAGAGGGCTCTGAGGCTGCTGGGAGAGCAGGAGGTGCTCAGGTGCCATGGCCTGGCCTATGCTGGGGCTGGCTGAGAAGGGGTATGTGCACATGGGTGGAGAGTGCTTGAGATAATACACAAAACAGCTGCTTGGTGAAAAGTGCCTTCAAGTAAGGGAAGCACACCTGGCTCCCCTCCCCAGCTCGTTGCTTCTTGAATGGAATGATAGGAATTGAATCTGCTGAAGTTAAACCATTGCTAAATGGAAAAGTGGACCCCAGGTGGGAGCCAGACCTTCTTGTGAGTTTTGCTTTCTGACACAGCACAACTTTGTGCTTTTGCTCAGCCTGTCAGGATTCTTTCTGAGCACCTTGGTGCTTTGCCCAGCTTGTCCTTGTTTGGGCTCCATGCTGCTGTTCAGGCTCACGGCTCTGGAGCTGTGTGGTTTTCTTACTGTGGAGGAACATCTTCCTGTTGGAAACGTCTCAGAGTAGCCTTGCTGCCCCTGGCAAGCTGGCTTCTAATGAGGATCAGTCCCCTCTTTCAACCAATGCAGACAAGTCCCAGCTCTCCAGGCAGTGTGACAGAGGAAGTCCTTCAGGAATAGTTTCAGACCATCTGCAGAAAGTCAAAATGACATTCAGGAATGCTCCCATCTTAGAGCAAGGCTGCAACCCTAACAGAATAATGAGTGTTGTTGAGTTCTGCTTTGGCAGCAGGTTTGAGCGGTTGCTGTCTGTCCCGCTCAGGGCTTCTCAGCATGCCGAGAGCTGTGGGCTTTTTGGCAGCTCAGCAGGCTCTGAGATGCAGGCTGTGCTCTACTGTGCAGCTTTCTGGGTGCTGTGAGCGCCCTACCTGCCTCGGGTCATTCTGAGGGGTGTCCAGCTGCTGGAGGAGCCATCCCTGCCTGTCACAGTGCTTACTGCCAGCTCAGTGAGAAATAATCCCCCGGTGTGTTACGCTGTTGGGAAATGCTTTGGCAGCAGGGAGCAGTGCCCTGGGCCAAGGTCCCAGGTGCCAGCTGGAGAAGGGACATGGTGTTCTCCTTGCTGTCTTTGTTTATGGCTTACTTAGTCCTATGGGCTGCAGAAGTCCAGTCTGGGGGTTCTTCCAGGCTTCCTCAGCAACCAACAGCTTTGTTCCATCAGTGCAGAGTAGCAGCAAGTGAGCCTTTCCTGGCTGCCCTGTCCTCTGCGTGATGAGGTTTGTGGCAGTGGTGGGAGCACTTGTTTTCAAGCACACTGCTTCTACCACCTTTCACAGCTTGCAAGTCTGCTTGCTGCAGGTGTTTAAGCCAGACAGAGATGTGGTTCAATTCCCTCTTTGGTTATGTGGACAGGGCTTTGTGTGAGCTCCTGCTGTAAACAGGCCTGACTTCTGGCAGAGTGAGGGTCCACATGTGCTGCTGGGTACAATAATAGATTATCTCTGTGTTCTCTGTTCACTGCGTGATGCACTCACGTGGAAATCTGTCACTGGGAGCTCGGGCTCTGTGGACTTTGAAAATGAACTGTGTAAAGACCTGGGGCAGTGCTGGGGGATAAGTCCTCTCTTCTTCCACCCACCACCAAAACCTAGGGGCAGGTTGGGGAGAGGCTGCTCAGCTCAAGGGCTGGAGAGGACTGCACAACAGCTGCACCAAGTGTTCTCACAGGGTGTTTTGTGAAGGTAAATATTGAGAGGTACGGAGATACCAGGGTGTTGAGAGCCATCGGGGCACTTAAAGAAAGTTTTGGGCTGCAGATGGGAATCTGTTCATCTTTCTGGTTGACTACAATTCTGCGTGAGTTATTCCACAGGAATCTTTTTGTTTATAAACCTGAAGAAAAAAAAAAGGCCAACAGCTCTTACTCGGAGCTGTCTGCAGAGCTGGAGCCAGCTTCCTGTGTGCATGCATGTCTGCAAGCTGTTCTTTGCAGGGGAGGAAACAGTGATGGCACTGTGCGTTTGGGAGGCAGTGTCTGGAGCACACCTGTGCTGCCTGGGAGAAGCATGAGCCCCCCCCATATGGAGCTGCTTTCTCCCCTTTGCCCCAGCACCCACACTGGGACGATGGGGATGGGATCAGGGCAGTAGGCAGCGTGGCCTTGGTGTCTGCTCTTGGGAAGCTTTACTTGACAGTCTGAACTGGAAACGTGTGTGTGCAGAGCTGTGTTGTGACTTGGGAGGCTGTGCTGGCAGACAGCGTGGAGTTAGAGAGCGTGGTCTTGACCTTCCACTTTGTTCCTGAGGTCTTGGGGTTGTGGTTTTGCTGATGTTTTATCCCGATTCCTCTATAAAGCAGATCCAGGCTGCAGCTGCCAGCAAACTTAAAGCCTCTCTGCACCGAGAGCGTGGTTCTGGCAGCAGCTGTCCTCACAAAGCAGCTCTTGGGTCTGTTTCTGTTGGCTCAAGGAACTTGTCAGACCAGAAACAAAGCAAGTAGGGCCTTTTGAGCACCCTGGCAGTTTGTCTTGGAAGGGGCTCCTCAAACCTTTTCCTCTGTTGTTTCCTGATTATCATTCGTTCACAAGTGCAGCTTTGGAAGCTAGAAGTCAAAGCAGATAGAACAAATGAAGAAAATCTGGGTCTCCCCCCCACCCCATCCCCCCCCTCCTTTTTTTTTCCCCTGGGATGCACTTTATTTTAGTGATGTCTCCTGGTGGCAGGTAGTTACCAATTTTGTCACCTTAGGATCTCCTTTGGACCTGGACTTGCTGTAGGGCTGGCTGTTCCCTGCAGGTTCCTTATTCGAGGAGGACTGGCTCTGCCCAGCAACACCCTGCAGTCAGGCTTGGGCTGCTTGCTTTGCTCTCAGCTCAGTCCAGCTGCCTTTCACACGAGCTGGATCTGTCCCCAGAAGCACTTCTGGCTCGCTCACAGGAGCTGCTGTGGGGCTGAGCAGTGGCCATCAGGTTTGTGGCAGGAGGAGTGCACAAAGCACAGCCCTGCTCCTCTGGATGCAGAGTCACTGGGGTGGTTCTTCCTCCTCTTTGGAAGTGATCTGGGGGTTGCTCTGACCAAAGCAGAACTGGCATCTTTTTCAGAGTTGATCACTTGTTGGAAATAGGAGTAAAACCCTCCCTAACAGATCTGAGTTAAGTACAGGACAAGGGGGAATGGTTTTAAACTGAGACGGGGAGGTTTAGGTTGGATCTTAGGAGGAAGTTTTTCACGCAGAGGGTGGTGACGCACTGGAACAGGTTGCCCAAGGAGGCTGTGGATGCCCCATCCCTGCAGGCATTCAAGGCCAGGCTGGATGTGGCTCTGGGCAGCCTGGTCTGCTGGTTGGCGACCCTGCACACAGCAGGGGGTTGAAACTGGGTGATCATTGTCCTTTTCAACCCAGGCCATTCTATGATAGACCTGCTGCATCAATTTTATCCCTGTCAAGCGCATAAATAATGTGACTGGAAGAACATTCTTTTAGTCTTTCAGTTTTTGGATATAGAAGCGGTCTTCTAGGTGAATCTCCCTTTTCGTTTGCCTCGTATGCAACCTGGTGAATGCCTGTTTTCTTCCATCAGGGAATTCTCCTGGTGTATGACATCACCAACCGCTGGTCCTTTGATGGCATAGATCGATGGATGAAGGAAATAGATGAGGTGAGCTTCACAAAGGACCCCAGGAGCGTGCTGGTTTCCTGCCACACCATTCTTTCTGCCAGCCCCTCTGGCCCGGGGGCCAGGCACACTGAGGGGAGTCCAGGCAGACAAATGTGGCACCAAAGTGCAGTGGTCTGTAACAAAATCCAGGGAGGTGCCACCTCTGAACAAGAACAAGAGTGGTTCTGCTGTGGTTCCCTCTCAAGTGAATTGTAGAGAGGAAAAATTAATTGTCCTCATTATGAAGCATTGACTGCTCAGCATCAGAGCAGCTTCTACTCCCTTGCTCTTCGCTGCTACTGAAGTTAGGCAGAGTTGGCTGCCCTCGCTAAAGACAAGCCATGATTATTTCTCCACGTATGTTTTTCTTTTCGTAGCATGCCCCAGGGGTGCCACGGATCCTGGTGGGAAACAGACTTCACCTCGCCTTCAAACGGCAGGTGCCCACAGAGCAGGCCCGGGCGTACGCCGAGAAGAACTGCATGACGTTCTTTGAGGTCAGCCCGCTGTGCAACTTCAACGTCATAGAGTCCTTCACAGAGCTGTCTCGTATCGTCCTCATGCGGCACGGCATGGAGAAGATCTGGAGACCCAACCGAGGTGGGCAATGAGAAAGGAGCTGTGCGTGGGCTGGAGCAGAGGGAGCGCCCACATGGGTGTGTGTGCTCATACCTGTGGGCTCTGAGAGCTCCTGCCCTGCTGAACAGCCTCGAGTCAGGTGTGCTGAAGCTGAACCAGAGCAAGCTGCCCATACTGGTGTGGCTCCAGAGTGCAGTTCAGCGTGTCTAGGCTCTGAACTGCTCTGGGACATCCCTACGCCTCTGCGTTTACTCTAGGTAAAGCTGAAAGCAATTAAGCTCACAACTTGAAAGCACTTCAATCGGATGATTGTGTGTGTGGGATGCACCAAGCGTAAGCACCTCTGTCCTTACCCTTGTCTGAGCCTGTATCTCCTGTTCTGGAGAGATAGGGAGGCAGGGTGAGCCCAGGGCAGTGCAAGGAGCTGAAAGGGGATAAACCCCATCCCTGCTGTAGGCATGGAGCAGTGAGCTGGGGTATTCTGTATGTACCCAGGTGCGTAGACTGTGGCATGAGCAGAGCCCACCTTATGTCTCAGCCTGTTGAATTTGAAGCAAAATAGTCTTAGGACCCCTGTTCCTAGCTAGGGTAACAGCGTGTCTGACTGACAGGCTGAGCAGCAGGAGTTTAATACTCCCATCTGGGTGACCTACCTTTGCCTGGGTCTTCTGTCCCAGTGAGCAGGAGCAGATCCTGCTCGCCGAATGCTCTGCCAGATTCTTCAGGACTGGAGGCAGCTCTGCTGGCTGCTTGGGAGCAGTGAGCGGCTGGAGGTGAACGTGTGCCCTCCTGTGGCTGGCTGCTGGGAAACCCCATCCCACAGGCTTCCCACAGCTCATTCATGTGGCTCACACTGAGCTAAGAGGACGCTGGCAAGCCTTGTCCCGGCTTGAAGGGATGTTCATTGCTGTGAGCACCATGCGAAGAGCCATCCCTACAGCGGCTGCTCACTGAGCAGGTCCCTTGCAGCAGGGCTGGCTACACTGCCTCCTTCCCAGACCTCTCCTTGGGGCTGCCAAATGGTGACTGGGAAATGGGACCATAAGCAGGGCTGGCGTGCTGCGCCAAGCAGAGGGACGGTGCTGCCTGAGGCCAGTGCTGGCACCAAAGCTGATGGCAATCAGGGTGCTGGCTTGCAGGGCTCAGCTGAAGCCTGGGAAGCCTTTATTCCCACACAGTTGTTCTAACAGGTGTAATTTGGTGAAGCACTGGCACAGGTAGCTCAGAGAGGTGGTGGCTGCCCTGTCCCTGGAGATGCTCGGGGTCAGGCTGGAGCACCTGATGGAGCCGTAGGTATCCCTGTTCATCGCAGGGCAGCAGGACCAGATGATCTTTAAAGGTTCTGTGAATCTGCTCAGGGCTCCAGTGCAGTTGCCATTAGCTCTTCTCCCCTAACCAGCAAGAGCTGCATGGCACAAAGAGGTGTGGGAAGAAGGCAGCCTTGCAGTGCGTCGGCCCTGACTGTCCGCTCTCTCCTCCCCGCAGTGTTCAGCCTGCAGGACCTGTGCTGCCGAGCCATCGTTTCCTGCACCCCCGTGCACCTCATCGACAAGCTGCCGCTGCCCGTCACCATCAAGAGTCACCTGAAATCCTTCTCCATGGCCAACGGGATGAACGCGGTGATGATGCACGGCCGCTCCTACTCCCTGGCCAGCAGCGGGGGAGGCAGCAGCAGCAAAGGCAACAGCCTGAAGAGATCCAAATCCATTCGGCCACCCCAGAGCCCCCCCCAGAACTGCTCGCGCAACAACTGCAAGATCTCTTAGCAGGACGGGCGTGCCGTGAGCCCCGTGTGCACCCACACCCCCATGTACAGATGTTTGCACACTTCATCCTTTGCGACCGGATCCTTCAGGATGGGCCTCGGCTGCTTTCCCCGCGGTGCACGCAGGCGTCGGGAATGTGCTCTCCTTTGGCCCCGCATGTGAAGCGTGCTGCCGGCTGCAGGGGGGAGAGGACTCTGCCAAGTGACCCTCCAGGAATGCTTTGGGCTTCACCTCTCGGCCTGGGGTGGAAAATTCAGCAGCTGCCGGGTTGGGGAGGGGGGAAGGGGTGGGGGGGGAGAAAAAGCTCATCCTGTTTCGATGGAGAGATGGATTTAATGGCAGATTGAGAGGCTTAAGGCAGTAGGCAAGGAGAGTCTGTGCTGCGACTTTAACTCTTGGACTCCTGAGCGAATTGCTGGTGCAATAGTGAGTGGTTGTTGGGTGTAGCCGAGAAATTAAACAACAAAAACAAAAACAGAAGAGGGGGAGGGGAGCAGTGACCGAATCCACCGAGATGTTAACCTGCTGTTGCCAAAAAAAAGCTAAACTGCAAAAGGCGAGAGTTGGCCGTGGGGAGGCTGAAGGAAGCAGGCTGCTCGCCTTCTGCGGTTCTTCGTGTAAATATTATACAGATATATATGTATATCTCACTTGTTTTGTAAGGGGTTTTTTTAAGAAGCAGTCAGGGAAAATTTTATGCAGCCGTGTAAATAAAAGCAGGGGATTAATTTAACCGGTGACAGCAAGAGGGGCAAAGTGGAGGGCGTTAAGGTGGGAGTACGTAAATGCTTGAAGAGACTCTGACCCGCTGCATGGGTTGGTAGGAGGATTTTGAGTACTGCATACACAGAAGGAAAGAACCATCGGTGCGTTCCATGCCCCCCAAGCTGCTTTACTTTGATCATTCCATGAAGTGTGAGCGCTGAGGGCAGGCTGGGATTGAAGCAGAGCTGAGGGGCAGAGCAGAGAGGCTGAGGTGTGGGGTTGAGGTGAGGCAGGGGCAGCTCTGAGCCCCCCGGGTGGCCGATGCCTCATTCAGCTGCACAGCAGAGGACGCAGAGCCAGCAGGGACTGAGGAGCAGAGGTTGGAAGCGCTGAGCCCGGAGCAGAGGGAAGATGTGGACAGTCCTGTGTCAGTGCAAGGTCTTGGCCATCCATTCCAGAGCCCCACCTCCGCCGTGCCATGCTCTGCGCACTCTTGGATCCTCCCGCTGCCGCCCCATGTTGGCCCTGCATCCTGGCCTCTTGCTCTGCTTTCCCAAAGACATCCTGCCAAGCTCGTGGCTCCTCCTGGATGAAGGTGGGAAGGGACCAAGCGGCTTTTCCTGCTGGAGCACGAAGGAGCCGGGAGCAGGGCTGCATCTCCTGTGGGGGTGCGCTCAGCTCAGGGCTGCGGCAGGAAACGGAGCCCAGGGCTCAGCACTGCGGGACTGCTGCAGGATGTGTGCTACGCAGCCAGAGCCTGAGATGTGCATGCAGAGTGGGGGATGTCAAGCAAGGGCCCGTCCATCTGTGGCTTCGTCCCACGGCAGCGTGTTGGTTGTGCTGCCAGGTCACCTGGAGCCTGAAAAGCTGCGCCTCGTCCTCCCAAGGGATGGGGCCTGGCAGTGGAACTGAGCTGTGCCAATGGATTCCCTCAGACTGCTGCACTGCGTGGACTGGGAGTCATCCACGTGGAGCAGAGCAGCAGAGCAGCGCTGCTATCTCTGTCCTGCAGCCAGCAGCTCGGGGCCCCTCTTGCACTGCGGGGCGGGATGAAGCCCAGCGGTGCTGCCGGGCTGATGCCCCTCAGTGCACGCAGCCCCCCCACAGAACAAAGCCTGGTGCTGGGGGGGTTCAGGGTTTGGCCCTGGCACGCTTTATTGCCCGGCTCAAGTGAGCGAGGAGAGAATTAAAGCCCGTGCCGAGGCGGGGAGAAGAATCCTTTGTAGTGGTGATTTGGCTCGAGAGCAAAGCAGGCCGATTTCGGCACGGAGTCCGAGGGATTTCCAGAACCTGTCTGAGACGGCCGGCACCTGTTCCCCATCACTTAACACACAGCAGAAGACAATCACTGGCTCTGCAGCCTGGCAGGCCGGGGATATACAGCCGACAGGTGATGCTCCAGCACTGCGAGGGGCACTCGTGGCTGCCTCCTGCCTGCGCTGCCTGCGGGCACCCGGGATCCCTGCCCCGAGTCACGGAGCTGCTGCACACCCGGAGCACATCGCGCACCTCTGCTTGGTTCTGCTTTGGTCCGTGTGCCGCCTCCTGCTCCTTCTGCCCAAAGCTGATGTTCTTTTCATCCTGTGAGTCGAGAAGATCCCAGCCGGAGGGAGGACGGAAGATGGACCCGGCGTGTTTGCTCGGCCATTTATTGTTATTATTTGTTAATTTAAAAGGAAAAGAGGTTCTTGCGTCTGATGTCAACACTAGTCTGTAGCTGCTCCCCACCACTCGTACCATTCCTGAGGGGTTTTTTTGGACGGTCCTTTTATTTTTGTATTCCTTTGTACAGTCGGTCAGTGTTGTTCAACTGATTCCACATGGGTTTGTTTTATATAAATTAAAGCCTTTTTTTGTTTTGAACTGCCGAGCAGGAGGGGCGGGAGTTGGATCTCGTCTGGGTGGAGATGCTGGGGAGGAGGAGGAGGTGGTTGTGCCCTAAGCTGGGCACGACCTGCTGTATCCTGACCCATGGAGTGGCTTTCATGGCCGCAGGGAAGTGATGGGGCTGTGCAGCCCCCCGGCCATGGTGCAGCCCCCCAGCCCTGTCCCGCTCTCAGCCCACCTCCCCCTGACCTCCCCCTGCCCGCTCGCTGCCCCAGGATCACATTTTCCACTTCGTACCAGACTGGCCACGCTTGTTTTAACAGCTTAAGGGCAACGTGGCTGAGGCTGGGAGGGAGCGGGGTGGGGGGGGGGAATCATAGCGGCTGCAGCCTGGAAAACCCCGAGCTAAGGTAAAAGCCTGCCTGGGGAAGAGGCGCGGAGAGGTTTCTGTTTTACGGGCTGCTGCTGGCAGGGGGTGCTCCTTCTCACTGCCCCTGCTTGGAAGCAGCTGTGCTTGGCTTCAGGTGGGGGGGGAATGATGGTGGGAGCCATCCTCACTGCAGAGACCTCTGGTGCACAATATGGGGCTCTTCAGGGGAGTGGAGCTTGGAATGCCCCCGTGAAACTCAGCGCGCAGAATGGGGAGCGCCGGAAAGGCAGAAGCTGTGACAGTGCCTTCATGTGAAAAAGGTTTATCACGGGGGGGGGATCGCTGCTTCTGCCCTAAGAAACGCCGCCTGGGGCGGGGGGCTGCACTGGTGCCCTGGAGGATGGGTGCAGAGCTGGACGTACGACCGAGAACTCTCCAGAGTGCGCTTTGGGGGTGGGATGGGGGGCTTCTCCACGCACAGCGCTGTGTGTACGGGGCAGAGCTCCAGGCCGCAGTGCCACCTCGCAGGTTGGGCCGCTCTGATGCAACCAATTCCCTTTTTGCAAAATCCCATCCTGCCCGCCGCTGTCCCAGGGCGGCGTAACCTCTCCCGTGTGCTCAGGGCCGGCTCAGCACAGCGCTTTATCCTCCCCGGCCGCATCCCGACCCTCCGCAGCGCCGCGTGCCCGCTGGGGGGCTGCGGGTCCTCCTCGGGCTGCCCGAGCCGGCCCTGCTCTGCTCCCGCAACGGCTCCGGGCGCAGCTGAGACGGACGGGAACCCCCGAGAGGGAACGCGGCCGGGTTCTGCGGGGCTGTGCGGGCTTCGGTGCTCCTCCGGCTCTGGGCTGCGCTGGGACAAAGGCGCGGGGCCGCGGTCAGCAGCGCTGCAGGAGTTAACGCTCCCCCCCCAACCCAGGTCCGTCTCCAGCGGGGATTAGGGCAGTCTGGCTGGGAGCAGGGCCGGCTCCTGCCAGCTTAGGGCCGGCTTCGGAGGTGCTCTGCGAGCAGAGGTGGGGTTGCAGAGGCCAGGCACGGCCAGGCGCTGCCTCCAGGCGCTCCCCTGCTCGGGGTGCACGGCAGGACTCAAAGCCGGGCTGTAAATTATCGGCATTTGCTGCTGGAGCGGGGACTGGCTACAAACCTGGGCGCTCGTGGGGGCCTGGACGGCAGGCAGGAGCTGAGGGAACGTGGGCCTGGGATGGGGGTCGTGGCCCCTCGGCGCGGCTGCGACGCACCGCGCTGCAGCTGGAGATGCTGCGGGGCCGGGGGCTGAGGCTGCTTCCCACCCGCAGGCCTGGGGCGGGCAACAGGCTTTGGCTGTTTTCTCATCCTGCAGGAATTCGGCTCCATGGGCCGGGCATTTTTTTCCCCTCCTTTCACTCTCTCTCTTTGGAGACTTTCCGCATTCTGCCTTTGATCTCCCCCCTGTGTTTGTCCAGCCGATCGGCTCAGACGGGGTTAGAGGCTGAGGTCAGCGCCTTTTCCATTCCAAACACCCAGAAACATCAGTGAGAAGGGAGGGGATTCAGATTACAACCTTCCCGTCCTCCCCTTCCACCCCTGCCCCACACGCACGCAGCGCCCAGACCCGCTGCCACTGCACGGCGAGCGCTGCCCGGCCGCGGGTGCCAGGGATGCGCTGAGCTCCCCCCGGCGCGGGGACATCGCGGCGGCCGAGGCGCTCCCCGGGGCCACCGCTGCGGCACGACGCTGTCCCCGGTGCCCTGAGAGCTCAGCGATGGACCGAGGCGTCGGGCGGCATCTCCGGAGAAGCAGCGTGCACCCGGAGTGCTGAACCGCAGCGGTCTGGACATCACCTCCTCTCCGTCCCCCGACTTTCCTTCCCGTCTCCTTCCCTCCGCCCAATGTGATCAGCCCCGAGTCTGGTGGCGAGGCGGGGGGCACACAGATGCCTCGCCGGAGTTTCGACCGCCCAGGACCGCGGTCGCGTCCTGGCGGGCAGCAGCTCGGTGGGGCTGAGCCCATGCGCTCGGCTCTGCTGCTGCTGCTGCCCTTGCTAGCGGCCGCCGCCGGGCTGAGCCTACAGCAGGCCAGGATGCGGCACCTGGGGGTGTGCCCCAACCAGCTGAACCCCAACCTGTGGGTGGACGCTCAGAGCACCTGCGAGCGGGAGTGCCAGGCAGACCAGGTGAGCGCTGGGGGCTGCGGGGAGTCAGGGACATGGCTGGGATGGGTTTGGGTGCTGCACCCGTGTGGGGGTGGTGGTGAGCAGAGGGATGCTCTGGGCTGTGTTGGGATGGGAGTCCCATGGGCAGAGGCTGCAGTGCCCAACGCGGTGCCCAGCTCACTCAGCCTCTGTGCAGCCTCACCCCAGGCGTGCACAGTGCCCCAAGTGCTCCGAGCTCCTCTGCAGGCAGTTCAACTTACGGCCCTGTTGCATCAGCCCTGGCTGGAACACCCCCAACACACCCCCAGTATGCTCCTACCCGGTTACTGAGGGATGCTGGCATGCTGGGACCGCTCCCCCTGATCAGTTTTCCCTGGGCAGGAGCACGATGCTGCCCGTCCTCGGGGAGCAACTCCTCTGCAGTTCATCGCCGTAATGAGTTCTACCTGACCTCAGCCCATTGGAGCCTGCAGCCCCCAGGCCACAGCGCAGCACCGCGCAGCCACAACGGCAGGAATGGCTCCCGTCCCTGCTGGGCACCCGTAAAGCCCAGTACCACTGCGCTGTGGGGGCCATCACCGCTACTCTTCACTCCCACCCATCAGCGGGGCTGAGGTGAAGCTGGACCCTGGGTCAGCCCAGAAATGGCGGGGGCTCTCCGGGGCTGGGAGCATCCAGGTCAGGGTTAGGGTCGGCGTTGGGATCAGCACTGGGGTTGGGGTTAGCATTAGGGTTGGTGTTGGGGTGCTGACCGCTGTCCCCTCCCGGCCAGGACTGCGAGGGCTTTGAGAAGTGCTGCACCAACGTGTGCGGGCTGCGCAGCTGCGTGGCCGCGCGCTTTGCCGACGGCAGCCTGCTGGCGCTGGAGTTGGGCCGTGGGCCGTCCTGCGAGAGCTTCGTGTGCGCCCAGCAGGGCTCCGACTGCGACATCTGGGACGGGCAGCCCGTCTGCAAGTGCAAGGACCGCTGCGAGAAGGAGCCCAACTTCACCTGCGCCTCCGACGGCCTCACCTACTACAACAAGTGCTACATGGACGCCGAGGCCTGCCTGCGTGGCACGCACCTCACCACCGTGCCGTGCAAGCACATCTTCACCTGGCCCGACACCAGCCCGGTGCCACGCGAGACCACGGCCCGGCCCACCCCAGGAGTGGGCCCCGAGCTGCCGGTACCGCCCGCGCTGTACAGCAACCCCTTCCACCAGTCGGTTCGTGCCGGCGGCACCGTCAGCTTCCGCTGCGACGTCAGCGGCCGCCCGCGGCCCGACATCACCTGGGAGAAGCAGAGCGACCGCGCCGAGAACTTCATCATGCGGCCGGACCAGATGTACGGCAACGTGGTGGTCACCAACATCGGGCAGCTGGTCATCTACAACGCCCGCCACGAGGACGCCGGCATCTACACCTGCACAGCCCGCAACGCCGCGGGGCTGCTGCGCGCCGACTTCCCGCTGTCGGTGCTGAAGCGCGAAGCCGGGGCGGCCCCGCAGCCCGGCAGCCCTCAGCCCTTCCCCAGCGCCGAGTGCCTGAAGGAGCCGGACCGGCGGCGCTGCGAGGCCGCGGAGGTGCGCTGGCACTTCGATGCCAAGCAGGGCTCCTGCGTCACCTTCCGCTACGGCGGCTGCGGAGCCAACAGGAACCACTTTGAGACGTACGAGGAGTGCCGCGCCGCCTGCGTGGGCAGCGCCCGGCCCACCTGCCTGCTGCCCATGGTGCAGGGCCCCTGCCAGAACTGGGAGCCGCGCTGGGCTTACAACTACATCCTCAAGCAGTGCCACTCCTTCGTCTACGGCGGCTGCGAGGGCAACAGCAACAACTTCGACAGCAAGGAGACGTGCGAGGACGTGTGCCCCTTCCCCAAGAGCCTGCAGTGCAAGGCCTGCCGCCTGAAGAGCAAGATGGTGCTGAGCCTCTGCCGCAGCGACTTCGCCATCGTGGGGCGGCTGATGGAGATCGTGGAGGACCAGGACTCCGGCATCGCCCGCTTCGCCCTCGAGGACGTCCTCAAGGACGAGAAGATGGGCCTCAAGTTCTTCAATATCAAGTACCTGGAGGTGACGCTGATCGACATGGACTGGAGCTGCCCCTGCCCCAACATGACGGCCGAGGATGGGCCGCTCATCATCATGGGCTCCGTGCACGACGGCATGGCCACGCTGGACCCCGGCAGCTACGTGCGGGCAGCCAACGACAAGCGGGTGAAGAAAATCTACGAGCTGATGGAGAAGAAAACCTGCGACCTCCTCAACCGCTTCCAGGATTAGGGCCAGGCCGCGTGGACACCGGCCGGGGCTGCAGACCCTGGGAGGACCCGTCTGAGCCCACAGCCCGTTGCTTTTATTGAGCGACGATCACCATCCTGCAGCTCCATCCCTGTGACTTACATCTGTGTGCCCCCTCTGTGTACCCCCAGCCCAGACAGCAGCAATAAAGGGCCGGGTGGGGTTACGGAGGAGTCTGCCCAGACCCCCCCCCCCCTCCATGACACCTTTCCCACAGCACTGAAGCCCCACAGCGGAACCAGAGGAGGTGGACCCCAAACCACCACCCAGGCACTGTGGGTGCAGCACTGCATGTGTGGCACTGCTCCCTTCCCGCATGGCACGGCATGCCGTGCCCCCTCGCTGTGCCACGAGGTGCAGTGTGTCACAGCCTGTGGAAGATGAGGCTCTTGGTGTTGGCCAGCATGTCTACCTGCAAGCACAGAGCTGGGGTTGGGGGGGGCATCGCCAGCACAAGGACCACCTCCTGGAGCCCAGCACCCACCACCTCTCTGGTCTCCGCCAGCTGTTGCAGCAGCACTGTGTCCCATAGGCCACCAGCAGGGTTGCTGCAGGGGAGAGGGGTGCTGGTCAGATGGATGGACAGACGGATGGGTGGACGGGTGGATGTGCAGGCAGAAGCTTCACCCTCAGGGCTCCCCAGTGCTGCCCTGCCTCCCAGGGCTGCCCTCACCATCCGCCTTAGGACTCTTCTCAACTGCATGCTGCGGGCAGTGTGGGTAGGAAGGGCAGTGCACGCAGGGTTGGCGGGATGGGCAGAGCCACCAGCAGCTCCAGGCAGGCTGCGATTGAAGTCCACGCAGCACTGAGGGGAGATGTGGCCATCCACAGCGTACGGCTGCCAGGACATGAAGCTGGAGCTGCAGTCCAAGCCATGGCTGCCTGCTGCCCACCAGCCCCTCTCCCCCTCCCTGTTGCACAGAGGCCAAGCAAGAAGGGCCGCAGCCCCCGAGAGGACCCTCTCCTCTGTGCCCTGCTCCTTCACGGTGCTTTGGGATGATGCAGGAGCGCTGCTCCCCAGCCCACAGCTGGGTCCCCCGGGCACACGGCCAAAGCAGCCCTGTGCAGGGCTCACGGCACGCCCCGTAGTGCTGATCCCCCCTCACCCACACCCACCTTTTCCCCTGCACTGTCCCTGCTGGGGAGCAGCCCCACATCAGCTCCAGGCAGGGGATGCTCCTGCACCCAGGCTGCCAGCAGCATCTCCCAGGTGGGGTCACTGATGTCTCATAATAAGGCTTGCAACACCTCCACGGAGGGACGGCAGCTCAGCAGCGCACAGGGAACCCCCAGCCCTGTCCCAAAGGGCTTTAGGATCCTCAGCCCTGAATATGGGGATGCAGAGAGGGCCCTCTGCCCGCACACTGAACCTCTGCCCCAGCACTGGGAGAACTGTTATGACGGGGCTCCTGGCACGGGGACGTGGGAAGGACACGGCTGTGCCTCACCACGGGCAGCTATTTCTGCCCCTCCGCACCAGGCTGCTCCGAGGGCAATATTTCTTGGTGAGGAATTCCTCCCCACTTAAGAGCCCGCGTTTATTTTTGTTTCATCAATGGAAACTGATCCCTTCCAGCTCAGCGCCGCAATCCCTGGAATGGGAGTCCGGGTGCCGCTTGGGCCCGTGCACATCATGCAGCAGCCGGGCCGGGAGCAGGGCACGGTGCGGGGCCGGGAGCAGGGCACGGTGCTGGGCTGCACGGTGCATCCCACGGGGCCGCAACGCGTGCTGTTGGTGAGAGGGCAAGCTCTGCTTTGCCGTTCAGCGGGTGCTGCAGCGCTGCCGATGGTTTCGCGGCAGGCGGAGCGACGTGCCGCTGTCTGAGGGCGGAATATTGTGCTTTTTTTTTTTTTAATAAAAGCACCCAAGTGGAGAACCCGGCTGACTTGGCTGGCTGGTTTGCAGGGAGGGCCGGAATCACAGGATCGGAATCCCAGAGCGGTTCGTGTCGGAAGGGCCCTCGCAGCACACCCGGTTCCATGCCGTGGGCTGACAGCCCCCCCCCCCCAGCTCAGCTGCCCAGGGCCCACCCACGGCAGATCTCCCCTCCAGGGATGGGCACCCACGGCTCCGTGCGGCAGCGCCAGCGCCTCACCGCCCTCTGAGCGGCAAACCTCCTCCTCGCACCCCAACCCAACCTCCCTTCCTTTACTTTAAAGCCGTCCCCCGTCGTCCCTTCACTCTCCGCCCATGTAAAATCTCCCCCCGCCCCTTGGTCGGACGGGGCGGTGCGGGGCGGAGAGCTGCGGGGTGCAGCCGCCCGGCACGGCCTGCAGGGGCCCCCCCCGCAATACCGCAGCTCCCCCAGGGCCGGGGTGCTGCCCCCTCGCCGTGAGAGCCGCCGTTCCCAGGGCTCAGAACGGGGATAAAAGCAGCGATTTGAGTGAAGAAATACGTAAACAAATAAATAAATGAGAAAAGAACGAAAGTTTAAAAAGAAATTAAAAAAAAAAAAAAAAAAGGAGACAAAAAAGAAAAAGAAAAAAAGGAAAAAAAAAAAAAGAAAAAGAAAAGAAAAAGAAAGAAAGAAAGAAAAGAGAATATCGTTTACAAAAGGAGAACAGCCGCTGTGCGCCGCCCGGGAATCGAACCCGGGTCGCAAGAATGGGAATCTTGCATGATACCACTACACCAGCGGCGCGCTGCCCGCGCGGCTCCCCGCTCCCTCCGTAGCCTCCCCACGGACGCGCGGTGCGTGCGGGCCGCCGGCGCAGCCCCGGTGCTGCGTTTCGTGTTCGCGCGTGGTAAACGCGGGGAGAAAAGCACGGCGTGAGCGATGTGCGTGCAGACGGCCGGGGAAAGGCGCTGCTGCCTCGGGTGGGGAAACTGAGGCACGGCCACCTGAGCAGCGACGGCTGCAGGGTCACCGTCGCGCTGAAGCTCGGCCCCACCGCAGCCGGAGGAGCGGGGCTGTGCGCGGAGCCGCCGGAGCTGCCCGTGGGGCGACGCATTCCCGGCTCCGGGGGTCACTGCCGGCTCTGCGCCTCCGCCACGTGCGGACCTCCGCGCACCGCCCCCGTCCGAAGGTCACCACGCGCGGGGCCGCCCGGTGCCGTCCGGGGCGCTTCGCCGCCGCCGCCGCTCGGGGACCGCTCCGCTCCTTTCCCGAACGGAAGGGCCCGGCGGTCTCCTCGCACGGTCCCCCCGACGCGGGACTGGGGTTGGTGGCACCGCTGCGGCCCCGCGACACGCGGAGCAGCGCCGCCGGCTTTGCCGTGCCCCGGCACCTCCCGCTGTGCCCCCCCCCGGCACGGCGCTGCGCGTCCCGCGTGTGCCCTCTGCGTGTCACCCGGCTCCCGCGCGCGCGTCTCGAGCGCAACTCCCGCGTGTCACACGCGCCGTCCCCTGTCCTACACATACGCCCCACGTGCCACCATGGCCGCGCGCCCTCTGCCCCGCACTACGTCCCACGTCCCACGCCCCCCATGTGACACCCCGTCCCACGACGAGCAGAGGGCCGCCCCGCAACCCCCACGACCCCGCACCCCTCGCCGTGCCCCACGCGTTAACAATCCGCACGCGCGTCTCTCCCCCTCCACGCGTTCCCCCACGAGAGCGGCGCGGTCCCTTTAAGGCCGGGGGCGTGCCGCGGGCCCGGCCCGGCCCGTTAAAGGCCCGGCGCGGGGCGCTGGGTGCACTCGGCCGGCGGGAGCGGCGGGGCCGTGCCGTGCGGTGCCGGAGGGGCCGCACGATGTACACGCTGACGCGCGGCCCCAGCAAGCTGGCCACGCAGCGCCGCACAGGTACCGAGCGGGGGGTGGGGGTGGGGGTCGGGGGGAGCGGCACCGCGGGCGCCCGCTCCGCTCCGCCCGGCCCTGACGCCTGTAACCCCCCCCCCCCCGCCCCCCCGCAGGTCCCACGCAGCAGCCGGTGGAGAGCAAGGTGGGCGAGCCGCGGGGCCGGCTGCAGCCCGGAGCCTGGCCCCCCGCCAGGTGAGCCCCGCGCCGCGCCGTGACCTTGGGGAAAGGTGACCGCGGCCGCGCGGCTCCGGGGAGGGCCCCGGGGCGGGGTCGGGCACCGCAGCCCCCGCTCTGAGTCCGCCGAGGGTTCGTGGGGGGGGGGGGGGGTGTCGGCGGGGGTAGCCCCGTGGCTGTGCTCCCCCCCCAACCCCCCCGTCCAGGCCCCGCGCGGAGCCCCGCGGGCGCAGCCCCGCAGCGCAGCTGTGAGCCCCGTAGGGCCCCGAGGGCTGCGCGGAACCGTGTGCCCGTGTGCCCGTGTGCCCGTGTGCCCGTGTCCATGCGCTCCCTGCGGGCCGCACCCCCCCCCTCCCCCGCCCCCACCCCCGGAGTTGTGCAACCGCCGCAAAAGTTCAGGGGCGGCGGTGGGGCCGCACCGCGGGGCTCTCCCCGTGTCAGCCCGTATCGCCGCCCCGGGGCTGCACTGTGCCCGGAGCCCCTCTGCCCGGTGCTGCACCTCCCCCCCCATGCACAGCCCGAAGGGCCAAAAGGGGTGAAGTCTGGGGGTCCCTGATGCGGGGGGAGGGGGCCGTGTCCCTGTGCAGCGATTTGTCCCGTCCCCGGTCCGGCACGTCCGTGGTCATGGGGCAGCCTTCACCCCTTTCTCTGCCTTCAGGGATCAGCCAAGAAATGCCCCCCCCCCCCCCCCCCCTCCGCTGCCCCCCGCCCCACACCTCGCACAGCCGAGCATCCCTCACTCAGGGCAGCGGTGGTGGGGTTGGGGTCTCGGGGGGGCTCTGCCCGGCCCCGCTGCTCTGCACACCCCACCCCGTGCTCCCGGGGCCTCTCAGACTTTGTCCCGTGAGCGGTGTGACTCCCGGACTCCTCCTGCCCCACAGCTGTGCCCGGGGCTCCATGCTGACCCTTCACGTGGGTCCTGTTCCATGCCGACGGTTTCACCTTGTCCCGCTGCACGCTGCCCCGCGGGCCTTTTGGGCAGCAGCTTTCCTGGAGGGCTGTGTGGGATGGGGCAGCCCCCGGCGCTGCTCCCCTGCTGCAGGGCTGTCCCTGTCTCTGCCCTCGCATTGCTTTCGTGCTGCCCCCTGTGCTGCTGTTGCTCAGGCACTGCTCGTGCACCCGGCCCGTGTCACACCCCCGTGCCTCAGTTTCCCTCGGGCAGAGCTGTGCACCGAGCTGTGCAGAGCAGCAGCAGCTGTGGGGTTCCCATGTAGCAGCTGTGACAGCCGCTGTGTCCCCAGCTGGGCAGCCTGCAGGGCACGTGGGGAGGGCGGTGCGTTGTGCTCCCTGATCTGCTTTTTTTTGAGGCTGTTGTCCTGCTGCCTCCATCCAGAGCAGAGCTGGAGCCTGGAAAACACGTGTCCCTGCTCGGCCGTAGGGGCTGGGGTCTGCCAAGTGTGGTGGCCTCCTTGGGGGCAAGCTGGGGGACAGCTGTGTCCGTTGGTCCATCCTTCCCCTCTGCTGGAGTGGGGTGGCTATGATGGGACAGTGCCGGGCTGATGGCGCAGAAGGGCTGCGTGGCACACACAGGGTGGTAGGGATGCCCTGCTTCTTGTGTGCCCCCAGGTTGTCCTTCTCCCCTCAATCCCTGCTTTCCCCAGCCCAGCCCAGAAGCTCATCTTCAACAGAGTGAATGGCAAACGGCCACAGGTGCTGCTGCCACACACTTCTGTGCCCGAGGAGAGCTACACGGCTGCGCACGAGGAGAACGTCCGCTTCGTCTACGAAGGTGCGAGGGGCTCGGGGTGGGGGGGGGGGCTGCAGGGCACCGCCTGCCCTGGGGTTCACCCACAGCCCTCCATCCACAGCCTGGCAGGAGGTGGAGCAGCAGCTGGACGGGGGGCAGAGAGGGGAGAGCGCCCGCGGGCCTGTGCAGTACGTAGAGAAAACCCCGAACCCCCGGCTGAAAAGTGAGTGGGGAGCGTGGAGGGGGAGGGAGGGGGAGCAGGGTCTGGGGGAGCCCATGGCAGAGCTGTCCCCAGCTGGGGGTGGGGTGCCATACTGGGGGGGGGTCCCGTGGGCTGTGCTGGATTGCCCAAGCAAGTGGGACAGCGGTGTTCATGGGCCGGGCCCAGCGCTGTGCGGTGGGGTCTGGCTGTGGGGTCATGCCGTCAGCCCCGGTTCTGCTGCGGGGTTCTGCTGCTGCCCTGGGCACACAGGATGAGGACGCAGCGGGGATGGGGTCAAAGTAAAGGCAGTCAGAGTGAGAGGCTGTGCAGCAGCTGGAAGTGAGAATGTCACCGAGCAGGGCAGATGCCCGTAGCCGTTCCCTGCGGCAGGGAGCCGGGGGGAGGAGGGGTCTGCGGGGTGTTCCTCCCAGTGCGAAATGGCCGGCGCTGGTGGGCACACGCTGTGCTCCTCTCCAGCTGCTCTCCCTTCTCTCCCTCCCCTCTCTTTCAGACTTTGTTCCCATTGACCTGGAGGAGTGGTGGGCGCAGCAATTTCTGGCCAAAATTGAGAACTGCTCATAAAAGGGAAGGCGGCCCTTTTCCACCGGTACTTTTTTTCCTTTTTTTTTTTTTTTTTCTTAAAAAAAAACCAACAAAACAAAACAAAAAAAAGAAACCACCTTAAAAAAAAAGAAACCAACGCCGACAAACCACGAAGCCAAGAGCCTCCGGCCGGACACGGCGCTCGGTGGCATTTAAACACCGTTTTGAAGCCGGCAGCAGCCCGCGCCCCTCTGCCAGCCCCGAGGACAGCGGGAGCGGACCACAGCCATGCCCGGTGCGGGGCGGAGGAGCTGCGTGCGGCCCCGGCCGGGATTCCTTAAGTGCCAGTTCTGAGCCCGCTGCAGCTCCGGGACACTGCGGGGTGTGCGGGCGGCCACCCCCCCACCCCTCTTGCTGGAGGACAACGGGTCACTGTAGCAGGACAGACAATAAAGCGCTGAAACTGCCTGTGGTGAGGGGCTGGTGGCCGGGGAGCGTTTGGATCCGGTGGAGCTTTGGCGGCCCAGAGGAGGGGTGCAGAGACGGAGAGGCTCGGATCGTCCCTCTGCGACCGCCCCAGGGCTGCCCGCCGGCCTCCCCGTGGAGCTGGAGGTGCCGCTGCCGGAGGGGGGGGGGGCTGAGCATCGTGGCTGGGAGCCGCGCGGGGCTGTGCTATCTCTGCAGCCCCGCGTTATCTCCGTGGTCCCCATAGGGGTAAGGCAGGGGGAGGAGGGGGCCGGGGGCAGCCCTGCAGCACAGCCTCTTCCTGCGGGACAGCCGCTGCAGGGGCCCAGCGCAGCTTTGTCCAGGCTGACTCCTGCTGGAGCCCTATCAGGCCCTCCCCAGACCAAGCCACGCAGGGTAGGAAGCCGCTCGCAGAATGTGAAGGAGGCCAGAAAACACCCGCTGGAAAAAAAAAAAAAAAAGCTTTATTCTTGTGGTGGGAACAACAACTGTGCTGCAGCCCAGCACGGCAGCCACAACCCCTTCTCAGGCCTCCCAGATGGTGCCGCAGGAGGGGCAGGATGGGGACCGTAACAGGCGGTAACAGCGGAGCCGCACGGTGACCGTGCCCCAGTGCAGCCAGCCCCGGTGCAGGCTGGTGCTACAGCGAGGAGGGGCACGGGGCTGCCACTGCAGAATGCAGGATTGGTGTACCTGGAGCTGCACCCAGGGCAGCGCCTCCCATAAGCCCATACAGCCCCCCTGCTCCTGCTTTCCCACCGCTGCCCCCGTGCAAGGCAAAGCCCCAGCAGCCCTGCTGCATCCTGCCCTTGCCTTGTACAGAGGGTCCCAGCCTTCCTGGTGGACCCAAGAGAAAACAGCCTTGCTTTCCTTGCACTGCTCTCCCGCATCACCCCCCACAGCACAGAGATGCTTGCAGCAGGCACGGCCCGGTGCCCAGGGGTTCCCAGGGGCCGTGCTCCCCTACTGGCTGCTTGTTAATAACCACACACCTCGTGAAGATCCGGGGAAACTCTTAGTAACGCGATGCACCATCGTTATTTTTAAACAACATCATTAGGCAGAGGGGAAAAAAAAAAATGGAACAGGAAAGGATGATTCAGTCACAGGAACAGAACAAAAACCCAACCCAAAGGACACCCCAACCCCCCCGACAATGCAATCACAGGGAGGGAATCAGCACCCCCTGCCATAAATATTAATTAATTCGTTCCGTATGTGCAATTGTGTGTAGTACTATAGTGCAAATAGCTCTGCATTGATCGCGGGGCAGCCGGAGGGGACTGCCCGCAGGTGACACAGGGACCAGTTAGAGACAGATGAGAATCAACCAACACGTATGGAAAACAAACAAACAGAAAAGCAACGCAAACGCTGGGAGACACTGAAAATAAATCCTGGGCTCTGCCTCTGGGCACTGTGCACAGCCAGGGCAGCGTGGGGCGGGGGGGCAGGGGGCAATGTGGGCACGGGCCGTGCTGCAGCCGGAGCGCTGCAGAACACGCTGCAGGGCAGTGCTGTTGTTTAAACCTATAAATGGATGCAGTGCCGAGCCAGCGCGCTGCACCTCCAACCCATCGCTGCCCACACAAGGAGCCCCGGGGTGTGATTCATCACTGCCAGGCACTGCTCCATTAGCACAGCCTCCCCCAGCACAGCGGGGCTGTGCCAGGCTCCCTCTGCCCCTACTGTTGAGCAGTGGGGGCAAGAGGAGCTCCTGAGGTTCCCTTTTGCCACAGAGCCAGGCACGGTGGCACCGGGGGTTTTGGTGCCAAGGGAACAGTCAGCATACGCTGCTTGTGCCAGCTTCCCTTCTTGCATCTCCAGGCCATTAAGGCTGGGATGGGGGTTTTGCATCCCCTCCCCCTGGCACAGTGCATCCCCATGAACCCAGCAAACGTTCTGCATCTAAGCTATCGGACAGCATCCTGATAAACCACAAGCAAAACCACCTCACAGAACACAACTCGACGTGCGTGCGGAGACCACAGAGCCGCTCCCCGCTGTGCGTGCCGTGGGGCAGGGCGGGGGGACATGGGGACATGAGGCTCCGGCACAGCCTGCAGCGCCCACCAGCACCCAGCCACCCCTCCCCCTGCTTTGAGGGCTTTTCTTTTTGCCACAGATGGGGACAAACGCGGGTGGACGTGTCAGACGCACACACTCATTTACACGTGCGTGTGCACTGTGCTGGCAGCCGATGCACACGCAGCCCTGTGCTCCCAATAGCAGGAGGTACGACTCCATCCTCTCCCCCCTCCCCAGTGAAAATTTTCTTACATTTATACATTGTTTAAGACACACGCTGATATATAAATTACTGTCTCTATATATACTATGTATAGGCGGCGGGGCCAGTCCGTGAAGGAGGACGTGAAGGGCTTTTGCTCATTTCCCTCTGTCCTCTGTGTAGTGTTGGAAGCGAGTGAAGCTCATGAAGACTTGCTCCAGGGATATCTGGCTAACCGAATAGTCTTCTAAGCGATACTTCTCTTTGGCTTTCTCCAAGGCCCCAAAGACCTGCAGGGGATGGCACAGCAGCATCAGTTACTGCCAGGTACCCACAGCGTGGAAGCCAAGCTTTCCCCATGGAGACCACGGGGCAGGGTATCCAACTCCATTAAGAACCACACGTCCCCTGGGCCGGGGTCCAGCAGGGAGCAGCAAGGCTCAGATCCTGCAGGCTCAGGTGGGTCTGTGCCCACACAGAACCAGCACCGTGCTTCCCAGCACGGAGATACGGGTTGGGAAGGATGCGACAAGCAAACAGCCTTCCCATCACCCTGCTACCACTGGGCCTTTGGGATGTGCATGTGAGAAAGTGGCCGCTCCCCCTCCTCCCCTCCCTTCTCCTGCAAAGGTATCAGACGTGCTCCAGCATCTCTTACCTGCGCCCAGCTGAGGTTCTTGTTGGTCAAATGGTAGTGCACCATGCCCTGGTGTTCGTGCTTCAGGACACTGCCTGCGAGAGACCAGCAGAGAGAGGGCTGTGAGCTGGGAAATGGGGAAACTCCCATACACACCCTGCCTAGCAGCTCAGGGTACCTGGGAAAGTCTTCTCCACGAAGGCCTTGAAGGCCTGCAGCTCGCCCTCCTCATCAGTCCGCGTTTTGGCCAGCAAGGTGTAGCCACTGCCAAACTTGCTCTTCAGGTGCTGGGGGCTGCCCAGGCACTTGAACTGCCCGTTCACCATGATGGCCAGCCGTGTGCACAGCGCCTCGCACTCCTCCATGCTGTGGGATGGGAGGGAATTGCTCAGCGGGGTGGGGGCAGCAGGACCCCCAGCTCCGACTGACCAGCTCTGGGGCTGGGCACTGCTGGGACACTCACCTGTGGGAGGTGAAGATGATGGATTTGCCACACTCCCGCGTCCGAGTCACTGCGTCCCAGAGCAGACGCCGGGCCACGGGGTCCATGCCGGTGGAGGGCTCATCCAGGAAGATGACGGGGGGGCCACCAATGAGGGCGATGCCAGCGCTCAGCTTCCGCTTGTTACCACCACTGTGGGGGAGGGGGGAGAGCACTGAGCACAGGAAAGCCAGGCACGGCAGAATCTCCCAGCTGGGGGAGCTTTCACCCCCCGGAGCCTCCTCTCACCTGTAGGTCCTGACGAGCTTGTCGGCGTGGGGCTCCAGGAGCAGCCCCCTCAGCATGTTCTCCACGCAGCTGCCGATGTAGCGCTCGGGGATGCCCCGCAGCCGGGCATACATGCTGAGTGTCTCACGGCCCGTCATGTGGTCCAGCAGGGCATCAAACTGTGGGCAGTAGCCGATCCGCTGCTGCACCTGGGGGCAAGAGGAAGCTGAGGGGTTGGCTCAGCAGCAGGTCTGCAAGGAGAGCTCTGGGGAGAGGCCCTGGCACCCATGGAGCTTTGCTACGGGCTCAATATCACAGGGTGCCCAGGGCTGACTGAGATGCATGCACCCACGGACTGAATCAAAACCCTGATCCATGCTCGGGGTGTTTCAGTTTGTGACTCATCTCTGGTCTTGCCAAAGGGACTGGGCAATTTTCAGCAGAGAGCTGTCGGGTCTGGAAATCTCACCTGCTTGTAGGGATACCACCATCTGACCGTGAGCACTAGCTCACATACCCATTTAGAGTGCCAAACAGTTTTAACAAAGGCTTTGCCACCCTCACAAGGTTTGGTTTCTCTTTGTTTCATAGCTGCCAGTCCCTTCTCCACTGCGCTGCTTTCATGTAACCAGATTAACAGGGAAAGCTGGGTCAGATCAGAACATCACATCCCCGGTGCACCGCATCGCCCCTGGCACCTGCAGCTGTGCCCTCCCTGGGGGCACTCACAAGGGGCCCAGCCCAGGCAGATGTAGGACACCACGTGCTGCCCCTGCAGCCCTCAGTACCTTCTTGATGTTGGCCAGAATGCTGTGGCCATCCACAAAGGCATCCCCCGACGTGATGCTCTCATCACCTGTCAGCATCTTGAACGTGGTGGTTTTGCCTGCCCCATTGAAGCCGAGAAGGCCAAAGCATTCCCCTTTGCTGACTGCCAAAGAGATCCTGTCCACTGCCAGCAGGGATTCCCGGCTGTCATAGACCTGGGGACAGCAAGGTGTGAGCACACTGGTCACATCACATGCAAGGCATCCGAGGGCACAGCAAGGCCAGCAGGCTGAGCTCACAGCACGGTGCTCCAGAAGGGCCACGTGCTCCTCACCTTAGTGAGCTCCTTGATGACCAGAGGGCTGCTCAGTGATGACAGCAGCTCCGGTGGCGACTCCAAAACCTTCTTCCTCTCATCTGCCACATCCCGGTCCTCAGGCAGCACAGATACACTGTTCAGCAGTGCCACCTAAACACAGGGTGGAAAACCGTTGTCACCTTGCTGCTGTGGGATGAGCAGCTTCTTCCAGACAGGCACTCCCAGCTCAGGCAGGGGCCACGTGCTCCATCAGCCCGCTCTCGATGGGGATAGCTCCTGTCTCTCTGCCCTCCCACACGCCCCACAGGACCTGCCCCACACTGCTACCTCCCACAAGCTTCAGCTCACCCATTTCCTCCGCCTGCAGATGCCACAGACCACTGTTTTCAGTCTCCAGAGAAGGTTTGTCTCAATGAGGAAGAGGAGGAAGAGGAAGGAGAAACCCTGGACGGTCAAGGAGGTCAGGTATCGCCCGATCCCAGGCGACTCCCAGGAAAAGTAGTTCATCTGATAGCTGATATCTGAGCAGGATTGGAACAAAGTCAAACGTGGATCAATCTCCACTCCAGGGAGAAGAGCTTCAGAGAAAGCTGGGAGTTCTGCCAGCCCCAGTTCCACCCCAACCCACACTGGGATCCCTGCCCACAGCTCTTTCCAGCACTTCCTCCTAGAGGATTCAGGTCCCAAGTCCAAGAAGATGCTCAGTGGAGGCACACGGAGGAGACAGGAGATCTATCAGGACCATGACTGGGTTTCTTTGGCAGCTCTTAAGGAAACCACCTTATTTCACATTTTCCTCCAAACCAGTAGTAAGAAAAAAGATTCCTTAACTAGATTGCTCTGTCACTACCAAATGCTCCTTCTGCTTTAAAATGCCACCTGGAATTACTGCCCAGGCTGGGTTATAGGCCCTGTGACACCACAGCCACCTATCCAGGTGAGCATCTCCTCCCCAGGCACTGGTAGGGAATGCCAAACCCCCAGCCCTGCTGGCCCCACACCAGCCTTTCCAACACGCCCAGCTTCCCACCCACCCCACAGGGAGCCCAGTGTGGCTGCAGAGGAGTAGGAGGGATGGGCAGCAGGGGCAGGTGATGCGGGGACTCACTGAATGCCTTGCATATGAAGATGGCTTCAACAGAAGAGGTGCAGAACTGGATGAACTCATAGTTCTGGTAGAAGTCACTGATGCACTGACCCAAGCAGTAATTGGGTAAGGTGAGAAAGATTTTATCCAGAGTTCTGGAGAGGTCCACCAAGCCCAACTCTGAAAGAGGATCAACAGATCGGATTTAGAGAAAGACCCTGGAATATCTCAGAAAGAGAACCAACACATTTTGTCATGCTTAACTGGTGAGAAGGGGCTGTTCAGGTTTTTCTGGCGCATGGGACAGCCCCAGGATCTAAGTGTGACAGAGTCCCCTCAGGGGCTGTGTCTTCTTGGTGGTGGTGGGCGTAGGGCTGGGCAAGGAGGGCACCGACCCACCTGGGATGCTCATGATGGTGACAGCAAGGAAGGTGGCCGTGCCCGAGAGGATGTTGAAGATGGTGAGACGGGTGTAGGCTGTGGCCGCCACTGAAAAGAAGAAGCTGAGGAGGTACATGAGGGGGATGATGGCCCAGCCATAAAGGAGGAAGATCAACATCACATCGACGAGGTGGCTGTCTTGGGTGAAGGCTTGCACATCAAAGGCTTGGAATATCACCTGGGGTGCAGCAATGTGAGGAGAGCGCACGTTTGTCTTGAGAGCAAGTGATGCTACCCCACCTCCTGTGACAGGAGGGATTAGGCCGTCAGAGGTGACTTACCAGCATCAGAGCACACGGAATGAGGAAGTTGATGATGTCCCAGAGCAGGGCAGACAGCCAGAAGTTGACCACGTAGACACCGCTGACAAACTGGACATGCTTGGCCTTGATGGCCCGCTCACTGACCAGCAGGAGAGCAAAGGTGCTGGCGAGCGAGGCCATGCCATACAGCAAGTTGATGGCGATGGCAAACCCGGTCTGGCCTCTGCAGGGGAGCAGCAGCAGTGGTTAGAACACAAACAGTGTGACAGACCAACGCTGAGGCTACAAGCGGGCAAACTGCACTGCCCCAGCACACCACCCTGACACCACCAGGTCCCACACATCACCCCTCTGGAAGACATGAGGCCCAGGCCTTGGATGCAGGGCTTCACGGGATGCACAGCCACGCAGCCCCTCTGCTGCTCAGCAGCTCTGAGCCCTGCAGGGAAGGGGTCCCCAGCCATGGGCAGTGAGCTTCTAAAGGGGAACCCCCAACCACTAAGATGTGTGTGTTGGGCTATGGGCTGCCAGGCTTAAGGCAGGTCAGTCAGTCACACAGCTTTGCTATCCTGACCTCCAGAATGCAATCACAGCTACGCTAAGCAATGAGAAACTCTTGCCTGAGTTCCACCAGCACAACCAAGCCGTTTGTACCAAATGCAAGTTGTGAGCCCTAGCAGGCATGCAAGCACCAGGCAAACAGACGTACTCCATGAGCTGGTCCTTGGCCTTCTCAGTGATGTTGCGGGGCTGAGGGTAGTTGGTGACTGTGATGGAAGCGTTGGGGCCCATCAGCACCCTGAAGACAGCGTTGTCAGCCAGCATGAGGGCGGTGGCTGGGGAGTGGTAGGCCTGGTTGTTGAACAGCGCAGTGACCACCGTGTGGTTGCCAGCTCCTTCGAAGGAGGCAGCAGTGATGTAGTGCTCATTGAAGGCCCCCCCCTCCTCTGAAGCTCTCGAGATGAGGTACTCCTCCAGGCCACCTGCAGAACACCACGGCTGTTACAAGGGGACTCCGGGCAATGGCAGGTGATCGAGGCCAACTGGAGAAAACCCTAGCAGCACCGGCCCTGGTGGCCCACCCTGCCCTAATGGTGGCCACAAACGCAGCACTACAGAGAACACAGCTCCACCCAGGGGAAGAGGGGCAGGAGCCAGCTGTGGTACCCCCCCCCCCCCCACCAATGCAGGAGATGATATGTCAGATGGGACCCAGCCCCGGCAGGAAAAGTGCTACTGAGCATCACCCAGGTGCTCTGCAAAGCCTCACCCGGCACCTCCAGCGGTGACTGGCGCTGGGCATCCAGCAGCTCCACGTACTGCTCTGCCAGCTTCTGCGGCAGGCCTGAGGCGGTGGGGATGGAGAAAGGCACGATGGTCTGGCCATAGGGCTCCAGTGTCAACCTCAGCATGGAGGAGTCCCTGGGCCCTGGGAAGGTCTTGGCCACGATGAGGGCAAAGGCGGTGAAGATGAGAGGCACGAGGAACTGCGCTGCCACCATCTTCCAGTTGCGCCAGCTGTACATGGCTCGCTTCATGAACATGGCGTAGAACTGCTGGCAGCACAGGTAGAACTGGGAGGGGAGAAGTCAGGTCAGTGCCTGCCCTGCCACCATGGGCAGCCATCGTCCTGCGTGGCTCCTGGAGGGCGTGAGCCCAAAGCCCCCTCCCTGTCCCCTTCCCTTCCATCAGCCCATCAGCCTGCCCCACCACCTGCTTGCAGCAAAGCAGTGAGCAGGGTAGTTGTTCGCTTCAGTGCAGCAGGTCAGCTCAGCACTGGAGGTTCACAAAGGGGGTTGGTGCAGCACAGCTACATATCAAAGCAGCCAGGCTGAGACACCCAGCCCATGCAAGCAAACACCTTCTTTGCTTTTTAAACCATAAAGATCTTTTTCTCTTTCTGGTTGTAGATATGCCCTTGAGAAGGACAAGGCAACTTATCACAGGTGTGTAGGCAGCAGGCCATGAAAGGCCCAGCCAGGAAGCAAGACTGTTTTTCTCATCTCCCTGCTGGAAGTGCCAAGGGATTTAGCAATAGCAGGTGAAAAATGAGCAGGAATCATCTGGATATCTTCAAAACAAGGCATCTCTACAGAGTGAAGAATTAACATAAAAAGGATAGCAGAGACCCACCCCAGCCACCAACCCCAAGCAGCTCTTAAAACAATGTGCACTGAAGTTTCAGAGTTCGCTTCTACATTCACAACTTCCAAATTACACAGAGCGACGCTGGCCACAGGCAGGCTCCATCCAGTAAAACCAGCACAGAGGTCCCAGAGGTGCCCTTCCTGCGGCACTGACGCCCCGCACTCACCCCAGTGTTGAGCTTGATGCTGGAGCAGTCCTCTGTAATGAGTGCCCCGCTGTCATCTGTCATGTCTGTCATCCCACTCAGGCTGCTGGAGTCATCCATGGCCCAGTCGTTGGAGCGCCGCTCGTGCTGGTACTGCAGAGCAGGCAGCTGGATGGCCTGGATGTCCATGCTGGAGTCCACCAGCTTCCCAACCCTGCGCCAGGATGGAGAACAGACGGTGAGGCATCAACCCAGAGAGGATCAAGCTGGAGGAACTAACCTCAAGAGACAAAACCCACACATGCACATACAGCTCAAGTGCAGCTTGTGCCAGGTTGAGTCTTCAAACCTTCCTTCTCTTCCCCAAGCAGCTGTTTTTCCCCCAGTCTGGGCATTAAGACACAGAACTTTGGAAAGGGCTTATGGTAGGGAGGTGCTGCCTGCATGAAGCTTCTTCCACAGTTGCAAATGTGGTTTGGTTTTTGTTCTTTTAGTATAATCAAAACTCATGTTTGTTTTTGCAGGGAAAAGGCAGAAGAGCAGCTTAGTGGGACTTCACACAGACATGTGGACTTCATGTTTCCAGCCCAGAGTGTGCCCATGCTTGGGGAGCTGTGTTGGACACTGCTGACAGAGATGTGTGCAGGGACTGTGCCACAGGACAGCTGATGGAAGGTCCCAACACCACTCACAGACCCCAGCCCACACACTGCCCCAACCCCAGGCCCATAACCTTCAGGAAAGCTCTTGCAGAGGATGATTAAAGCACACAGGTTGTGCTGCCAGCCCCGAAGGCATCCTGAGCACTGCTTCCAAGGACTGACCCTGAGATGGAGGACCCAGCTCCTCCCCACATGCACACTGCTCCTCCCACCAGCTGAACCACAGCCCAGGTCCCTGCTGCCATCCAGCCCTGTCAGCCCCTCACCTCAGAAAGACTTCCTCCATGGTGGTGACTGAGGCCCCATAGCTGGCGATGCCCAGCTCCTCCCGCTTCAGCTCCAGCTCTGTGAATAAGGCCTCAAACCTGTAAGGACAAGTGAGGTGTCAGGTTTTACTGCTCGCCCTTTCTGCTGGCATGAGGCCAGCCCTACCAGGCAGAGCTCCCCAGCTTGGAGATACCACAATGATGGCTTAATGGACAGCAGACAAAGCTGAACAACATGGCATCCTGCATCCCCAGGCCCTGGATTTCAGTGCAGTCAGAGGTGAGCAGATGAGAGATCTTACGACGCTCTGGGTGCTGCTCCTGCAGCACTGAGTCCCCTCCTTTCCCCAGGAGCAGCTTTCAGGTTTCATTTTCTGCTGCTGCTTTTGCACAGGTAGCCTCAGCCACCCTTATCACACCACCCTGTCCAGAGACTCGTTGCTCCCAGCCTCCCACATCCCATCCCAACAGGCACTGCATGGCAGGCATGTTGGCAAGACAGCAACACTCCAGCAGACTCAAGAGAGGACTGTGGTGAAAGGAGGAACCAAAGCTCCTTTTCCAGGACCAGCACTGCAGCTGGACTCTCCCATGTCTCCCTGCACCTTCCAAGATGTGGAGAGCAGCTCCCATTCCCAGCTAGCTCACGATTATAGCAGCCAGGGCCCGGTGTGCACGGGGGGATCCACGCATGGAGGGAGGGCAGATGATGCTGTTACCTGTGAGTGCTCTCTTTGGGCAGGATGAAGGACAGCTCTGCCCCGGCATTGCTCTCCATGGTGGCGTTGGGCACATAGTGACAGATGAGGCGGGAGATCTCCCCCAGGTTACAGTATGGCTCCTTCACCATCACCATGTGGTACCCTGCCCCTGGGAAGAGGGGGGAAAGGAGTGTAAATCACAGCACAGACTGGGCCAGCCACGGCTCTGCGGTGCTGGAGCACAGAGGAGCTGCTGAGCACCACAGGGCCTTGCTGGCTTTGCACGGGCTGCAGGGAATGCGAAAGACAGTGAGAAGGGCTGAAGGCAAGTACAAAGCAAAGCCTTTTGCAGCACCAGCCAGCTCTGAGCAAGTAGCTATGCGGCTGTGAGGAGTGAGCATGGGTTTCAGCCTCCAAACAGGCAAAACAGCATGAAGGGGAGGACAGGAACAAACACCCTCGCACAGCCTGCCTGCTCTTTCCTTACCATATTTACGTTTGAGGAAGAGGGAGGAGCCACAGCACTGCAGCTCGCCCTTGGCCATGATAGCTATGCGATCCCCCAGCAAGTCAGCCTCATCCATGAAGTGTGTGGTCAGCAGGATGGTGCGGTTGCTCCTCTGCTGCTGGAGGAGGTCCCAGGTGGCCCTGCGAGAAGCTGGATCCATCCCCGACGTTGGCTCATCCAGCATCACCACCTGCACATCAGAGACGGGCACAGGTCGAGAGAGGCACAGCAGTGCTGGGGGGAACCCTGGATCCAGAAGCCCTGAGCTCCTGATGTGCATGCAGTGGTCTTGTCTGGGGGAGTACCCAGGCAGCACAGCTGCTCTGGAGCTTTGGGGAATTAGTCTCAGAGCAGTCCCGTTTCATGGCAGCGCTCTTGCCTCCTCCTTGCTGCCACTGCATCTCCACTGGCCCACAAGAGGCAAGGGACAAACTCAGAGACAAGAGCCCATGCTGGCCCCAGCAGGAAGGATTCTCAGTGAATCCCACAACAGCTGCTTGCCTTGGAGTCCCCAATGAGGGCGATGCCAATGGACAGCTTGCGCTTCATGCCACCAGAGAGAGCCTTGGTCAGCGAGTGCCGCTTGTCCTCCAGGTTGAGGATCCGCAGGATATGGTTGATCTCCTCGGGACACTTGGAGGCTGGGAATCCCTTCAGCTGCCACACAAGGGGAAGGAGGTTAAGCACACTCACCGTGGCAAGCATCTCCAGCAAAGACCCTTCCCACCTCATCAGCCACCAGCTGCTGAACCCCACCACGGCCCCCACTCCACACCCTCCTGCATCCAGACAGGAAATGCAAGGCAATACAGAGATGACCTCTGCCCACCCGCTGGGCATCACCCCCAGCCTGCATGATGACAGAGCCGTGAGCAGCGCGTGGTGCCACGCGGTGAGCCCCACACTGCCCACCCACCCGCCAGCTTTGCACGCACTGCCAGGCAGTGCCCCCAGCACCAGGCTCACCCCTGCGTAAAAGTGGAGGTGCTCCTCCACCGTCATGTTGTCAAAGAGCACGTCATGCTGCGGACACAGCCCCAGGCTCCGGCGGATCAGAACCATGTCCTGTGAGATCTCGTAGCCGTTGATGTACGCCTGCCCACTCGTTGGGGAGTACAGACCTGGGAGGAGCGACCCATGAGCTTGTGCCACTCCACCAGGCAGGCTGGGGCAGTCAGCCAGGACACAGAGGAGTCAGACTGCCTGTGACCTGCACAGGCCCTGTCCCAGTGGACACCCTGGGGCTGATCCCTCAGCTCCTTCCATCTCTCCAGGCAGCAACACAGCTCCCAAAACTCCACCATCCCCATCTGACAGCTCAGTGAGCCCAGTGTGCAGCAGGGAAGAATAAAACCCCTCGCCAGTCTGAGAGATGAGGCACAGCTCTGCTCCCCCAGGAATGCCACCGGCCCTGCCTGCAGGACCTCAGCAGCTGCCCCTGCCACATGCCAGCCCCACGGCAGGACACAGCTCCTACCTGTGAGCATGGACAGAGTGGTGGTCTTCCCAGCACCGTTGTGTCCCAGCAGGACGGTGATCTGCCCTTCGTACATGTTAACCGTCAAGTCCTTCACTGCCTCTTTTGTCTTGTTTCCCACTTTGAAGACCTGTAGAGATCACATTAACAAGTTGATGCTGTATTCACAGCGAGTGCTGTCAGATCTGCTCCCTCTGCACCTCCAGGCAGCGCAAGGCCCTGATAATCTCTGCAGTTGGCATCAGACAGCAGTGTCCAGCAGGCTCAGTACAGACATCACCCACTTGAAGGTACTGAACTTCAGCCCACAGCTAAAAGATGCTAGTTTTGGGGAAGGTCCCTACATACACTACAGGGCCCAAAGAGCAGAGAGCAGCAAATGACAGGGAAGCTCCCTGCAGGAGGCAGCTTTCAGAAAACCAACAATAGATGCAATGAGCAGCGCTGCTGCGTGGGTGAGCACATGCCAGCCTGGGGCTGCTCTGCCTGGACCACCAAGCTCCAGCACTGCAGGGCTAGGCTGCAGCATGCCCACAGACTTCCAGAGCAAGAATCAAGGCACGCTGCAAGCCCAGGGTGCTGCAAGGCTGCTTGAAAAACTGTAGCAGGAAAAGACCTGAGCTGTGCTCCTTGCAGAAGCTATGTGGCCAAGAGCTGCTCTAATGCAGAGACAGCACTGGGAGGCACAGGACCAACACCTGCCCTAGCGCTTGTGCTGTGAAGGTGATACCTTGGAAAGGTGCTTGATTTTGATCCCCGACACGAGGTCAGCAGGCTCCTCCTCAATGTATTGGCTCTTCAGGGCTTTCTCAGGGTCCTCCTCCTCCTCTTTTTCTTTTCCAATGACAGTCCTGGGTTGCCCACACCAGTATGAGGGCTGACAGGAGAAGAAAGAAAGACCCTCAGGCATGAGCCCACACCGACCCATTCCCCACTGCTCTCTCACACAGATGCCTCCCTGCAAGGCTGCTTTTCCTGGCCCATCAGATGCTGGGCAGTGCAGGCAGAGCAATCAGAGAGCAAAGCTGCTCCTCCTGCCCTGCTGCCATCCCCTGGCTGCCTCTCCCTGTGGCTTTTCCCTGTCTTCATTTCCACAGAAAAGGTCAACGTGGCAGCAAGAAATAAAATCGCTCAGGGAGAAGCATCCCACCCAGAAAAGCCTGAGGAACAAACGCAACACACAACCCTTCCAAAACCCCCTGCATGCTGCAACAGAAATGGTCCAGTGCTGCAGTTTCACCCTTTTGGACCCAGCTTTCTAAGAATGAAAGCCAAGCACCTGAGGGCCAGCACACCGATGTGCCCAGCACAGGGCAGCACTGAGCTGCACCACTGTTCGACTGCCTTCCAGCCCATGGGGGCTTTTGGCAGACAGCTGCGTTCCTGCTTCACCAAGAGCTCTGCACAGGTCTTGCTAGAGAAGGGAGTCAAAACCACGGTGCAATAAGGAATTCAGAGGGAAGGAGGAAAAGCCTCCCAACGCTTATACGCTCAGAAGTGTTGCTGTCACTGTGGCTCGGGGGATTCTGTCACACAGCAGTGACAGGCTGAGGACGACACATCAGACCCCAGGCTGGCAGTGACAGCAGCACAGCTGATGGGTGACCAGCTTTGCCCTAAAGCCATATCCCAGCCCTGTGACTGCTGGTGATGGCTCGGGGTGCAGACCCAGCCAGACCTCACTGCTCAGGGCAGTCCCAAGTGACCGCCTGCTGACTCCCACCCCAGGATTCTCTCTAATGCTAGGAGAAGAAGCTAATGCTTTTCTCTCATGTTGGGGGCATGGAGACGCTGGTAGCATCACCATGCATGCGAAGAAGTGTCAGGACAAAGATTTAAAGCCAAGAAGACCTGCAAGACACACTTCATAGTCAAAAACTTGCCTGCATCATCCTTTAATGAGGACGCATAGCAGGCACATCAATTTTGGAAGCCAATAGTGCCACTGTTTCACTTTAGTCTGACCTGCTGCATAGGCGAAAAGCAGGGAACATCACCAAAACACACCATAAGCCCTGCTGGGAGGGGTGTGTAAGCAGTGCTCACCGTCAGGAAGAAGTACCAGGGCTGTGGCACGCCGTACTCTCCTGGGAAGACAGCCTCCACGTACCAGGCCACCAGGCCATAGAGCACCGAGTCCAGGAGCAGCATCCCCAGGACTTGTGCCAAGGTGAAGTTGTCATCCACGCTGACAGGTTTCATGAGGTCCCTCCACTGAATGCCAGTCCCTGCAGGGACACAGGACACTGCTCACCTCTGCTGAGGGTGCTCATTCATCCCCAAGAGGATGGAGCAGAGCAGCGTGCATTCCCAGAGCTGTAAGATAGCACCCCCTGCTCTAACTCACTGCTCTGTAATCAAAGGCACGCAAGTGGCCCCACAACATCCATTTAATGCATGTAGAGAAAAAAAGGAGCAGAAGTGTACTAAAATCCCAAGACTCCCACTCCATTCCTTGCACATCTTTCATCACACCCCCTGCAACTGCCCTGGGGGAAACCATCTCATCTGCAGTCACTGCCCCTCCATCCCTGCAGGCTCCTTTCAGTGACACTGCTCTGCAAAAACACTGCCTCTGCTGGAGCAAACAGCAAATTCTTATTGGCATAGAAATTAAAGAAGAACAACAACAAAACAAAAAACCAACAGGAACACTGGAAAGGAGGACATGCAATTAATCAGCATCCCTTAGAAGAAAATCAACTTTGCCATCAAAGCAACTGGCAATGGTGCCCATTTCATGAATGCCAGGTGCATGGGTTCAGAGGGGCAGAGCCCTGGTGCTGCTAGGAGCTGCAGAGCACCCAGCAATTGCCTCTCCTGCTCTTGCTCTGTCTCTGCCAAACTTCCTTCTGCCCCTCACACCGCCCATCCAGACCTACCCTGGGACAGAGGCTCTCATGCTCACCTTTTCCTTCAAACATGCCTATGAGCTGTGCTCCCATGGCCATGGCCACGTTGGAGATGAGGCAGGATGCCAGCTTCTGGCTGTGTGACATCAGGTCGTAGCGAGGCGAGATGAAGAAGTAGGGGATGTAGGAGAAGAAGTACAAGAAGCCTCCAGCAGCAGCTGCAACATTTGCTGCGAGCACAGAGAAGAGCAGGAAGGAAAACATCAGCCACACATTGGTGCTGCTGAGTATTTCTCACCAGCCTGCCACCCTTGGAGATCCAAGCCTTTGTAGGCGCCGTGGTTACAGGGGGGATGATGACTCACCCCAGCCCCACAGCAAGGCTGGAGCACCAACCCCACGGTCAGCAGTGGAGGAGGCACTCAGCCCAGCCCAACCCAGCACGCCTTGGGGTCACAGCAGGTGAACGAGGCCCCAACGCATGAGTTGATGTGGTCTGAGAAGTGACAGTACACACATCTCCTTCCAAAGCATTGTGTGGAAATCACAGCCAAAAACAAAAGAGGACCCCCCACTCTGCAGTCAAAGCAAGTTATTCCACACACAGCAACCTCAAGCAGCTCTGGAGCCGGCCCTGCTTTGGACGCACCACTGACCTCCCAGTATCCCCAGCACCCAAATTAATCCACAGTTTTATAGCACAGCTCCCGGGGATGGCATGGTTGGCACACCCAGCCCAGCAAGGAGGCAGGCGGGGAGGACTCACCTCTGGAGAAGAAGGTGCTCACCATGAAGTTGAAGGAGATGGAGGAGATGGAGAAGATGGCGAGGAAGGTGAACACCAGCGTGGGGTCGCTGCTGGTGAGCACAGCTCCTTGTTCACTCACCTAGAGAGAAAAAGCAGCTACCTCTGCAGCTGGCAAAGCCGGCCATAGCTGCAGGCACACAGGGGCATCCCAGGCCTGATGGTCTCCAAGGTTAAAGACAGGTGTAGGGGCAGGTAGGAACACCCAGGCCCTCTGAGAACAGTCCAGAGGGAGGAAATAAGGGCTGTCCCCATGCAGGGTCTATCATAGGACAGTGTCCTCATAGGACACTGTGCTCTGCACCTGAGCAGCCACCTTGTGCTTCCTGTGCCATGGGTGCACAACAAGGGGAGCCCGAGTCCCCTGAGGATGCATTGCTCAGCAGTGGGTCTGCTCCTCCTGGGCGAGGAGCTGCTGGCAAAGGCAGCTTTGGGTGCAGGGTTATCAATTCACCCCCCTGAAGCCGTGAGTGACTGAAATGGGCTCCCAGGTGCCCTCTGCAGCGCTCAGGCTCTGTCCACCCAATAGCTCCAGGCTCCGAGGCACATGTACGAGGCCTGAGTCACTGGTACAGACCGATCCGTGACAAAGGAGCCCTGCTGCCCTCGTGCCCCACCAGCACAGAGCTTCTGGCCTGAGGAAACACACTCACCTTGACACAGAAGAGCACGGTGACAAAGAACACAGACACCAGCAGGAAGAGGAAGAACATGAGGAACCAGGCGCTCCAGTGCAACCAGTTGCTGAGGCCCATCATGTGCATGTACTCCTGCAGGGAGGTCACACTGTCATCCATGGCTGTACCCACACTTCCCGGGTGGGGGGATGAAGGCACGGGGAGGTGCAGACTCTCATTGGAGCGGTACTCAGGGGCTGAGCTGAACCCAAAGCAGCAGCAGGAGGGGCTGGCAGGGCTGCTGGCAGCGGGACAGAGGGCAGGACAGCCCCACTCAGCCGCCATGACCACTGCATCAACTGAGCTCCCCGCTGCCCACGTACCACAGCACAAACACACGGGTTTCTAAATTTAAAAGGCCAAAGCCCTGCTTCCCACACGCTGAACTCCTGCGCTGGCCAGAGCAACTCCTTGCCAAGCTGCCCTGCAGCCCGCAGTTCGGCCAACTGCTCCTGGCAGCAGGATTAGCAACATTCCTCCAGGGCTTTGCTAACCCACTGCCAGCGTGCCTGCCCACCTCCAAGCGCTGGCTCCAAAGCCAACAGGGATTCTGTCATTGCCTGGCTCATTTAAGGGGTGAGCGGCCAAGGTGCTCAGCGTGCAAAGTACCTGCAGCAACAGTGGTGAGAGCTGCTGGTCCCCGGCTCATCACACCACAGGAGGCGTGCAGCCCTGACAACATTACCTTCAGCTTCTTCTCCTTCTCATGTACGACAGCACGGACGATGTTGAGCGAGGTGTAGGTGAAGCTGAGCATGAGTAGCAGTGGGAGCTGGTTCTGGATGGCGAGGACGAAGAGGTCATTGACATAGGATGGGTAGGGGAAGCGCTGCACCACCACAGTGACGTTCTCCAGCAGGCTGGTGGCAGAGCTGTTGGTGTGATACTGCATGATGGCCCGATCCACGGCGTGCTGCACCGCCAGGAAGCCCTCCCGGATGTAACCTGCAAGGCAACAACACAGGGAATACAAACAGGCACGCGTTCCTGGGAAGCAGAGAACAGCACAGCCCTGTTGGAAGAGAGGCAGCTGTTATGGGAGGGACTTCTGGGGAAGAGGAGCAGGAAATGCTCGTAAGAAAAGCAAAACCAATATCACTATCACAGCATGACCATTCCAGAGCAATCAAAATCATCATTTAAAGGCAGGAAACCTCAAGATAAACTGCAACCTTTCTGCATGTTTTTGTTTTCCTAAGGGCAGAGATTCCTGGTCATCATCAGCCACCAACAGCAACTGAGCTGAGCTCACGTGTGGTCCTTTTGGGGATATACCTTGGTGAGGGAGAATACAGCCCATTGCTGGCATGTTTGGCTTAAACGTTTTGTGCATTAGAAAGCAGTGAAAGATTTTTTGCTATTTAACTGCCATGCTTTTATTTGGGATTTCTGCCACTTAAAATGAAGCTCAGATTCTGTTTAGAAAGCCTCAGATGAGCATTTAAAAGAGGTGGTTGCTTAAAATGAACTGGACAGATAAGGAAAAGGTGAGAATACGTCATCACTAACAATGGTTTTTATTAACTAATTTGCTAAACAAATATTGTAACGAGGGAATTGACCCCGGCTCCTGGTCACCCCACCCTGCAATCTCTTTGAACTGGGAGATTCGGTCCTATTGTGCTCGGGTCGATTCACACTGATGACTGAGTCTGCCTGCTCTCTCAATCCTTTTCTTGATGTCACTGTGGAACCAGATGGAGAACTAGGGGAAATATCCCCTTTGCAGCCACAGAGGAAGCTCCCAGAATTGAGAGCTGGGCTCGCCTGGAACCAGTGCCAGTTCCTGCAAGGCGCTGCTGCCTCCTGCTCGGTCTGAGGTTTGGCTTGTGTTAAAAACCTGTGCCCAAACCACGGAGCTGAAGTCTTTAAATAGCATGAGAAATCCTAGATAGTTTGGACTCTTTTACCATTCAAAATGCACTCAAAAAGAGAGAACAGCACTATCCCAACACCTCCCGGCAGCCCTACCCGGCGTCCCGCCATCTGCAAACTTGGCCTCGCGGGGCCCGGGCAGCTGGAAGAGTGGGAAGAGGTAGCTGGTGTGCCAGTCCCGATCCAGGTTGGGGTTCAGCCCCGTCTGCTCGCTCCGTGGTGCGTTCCTGGGGCTGTACTTGAAGCGCAGCTCATAGTCCACCTGCCAGGAGAACATCGATGGCTGCATCGGACCGACCACAGAGGCACAAACCCGGGGTGCCACCCCCAGAGCGGCCGCCTTGAGCTGCCGGGAGGGCTGCAGGCAGAGCACCGCGGCCCTGCACTGCTCACCTGGAGGGGCAGCGGGTCTGCGCTGTGGCTGAAGCGGTGTTTGAAGACGACAGCAGCCAGCACGCTGCCCGAGCGGTTGTCCCGTCGGACGTACTCCTCAAACTCTCGCTCCGAGGAGAAACCCTGGGCTGCGGGGCAGGAAAGCTGTGAGCAGGGTGTGTGTGGGCACAGAGCAAAGCAGTGCTGCGCTCCCAGCTGCGATGCCGGGCAGGAGGGATGCAGCCCAGGCAGAGCTGGAACGTCCCAAATGTGGGAGGTGGGGAGTCCTGCCATCCCCAGGGGCAGAACCATAGCGTCCTTCCAACTGGAGGGGACCTTTAAAGGCCATCTAGTCCAACTCCCGGCAGTGCACAGGGACACCACAGCTAGACCAGGATGCCCAAGTCCTGATCCAGCCTGGCCTTGAATGTCTCCAGGGATGGGGCACCCACCACATCACGGGACAACCTGTTCCCGTGCCTCACCACCCTCACTGCAAAAGACTTTTTCCTTATATCCAACCTAAATTACCCCTCTTTAAGCTTGAAACCGTATCCTCTTATTCTATCACCACAGACCTTGATAAAGAGTCTGCCCCCTTCCTTCCTGCAGCTCCCCTTTAGGTACTGACAGGGGGCTCTCAGCCCTCACAGCCTTTTCTTCTCCATCTACACATCCCCAGCTCTCAGCCTGTCCCATAGGAGAGCTGTTCCATCCCTTGCATCGTTTTTGTGGCCCTCCTCTGGACACTCCAGCCGCTCCATGTCTCTCCTGCACTGAGCACTCCCCATCTGGACGTGGTGCTCCAGGTGAGGTCTCACGGCTCAGAGCAGAGGAGCAGATCCTCCCTCGCCCTGCTGGCCACACTGCTCTGGATGCAGCCCCGGGTACGGCTGGCTGTCCGGGCTGTGAGGGCACAGCGCTGGCTCGTGTCCAGCTGCCACCCACCAGCACCCCCAGGTCTTTTTCAGCAGGGCTGCGCTCAACCCTTTCATTCCCCAGCTTGTATTGGTAGCAGGGCTGCTTCAGCCCAGGCGCAGACCTTGCACTTGGCTTTGCTGAACCTCACGAGGCTCACCAGGGCCCACTGCTCAGCCTGTCCAGGTCTCTCTGGATGCCATCCCGTCCCTCAGGTGTGCTGACCACAACCCACAGCCTGCTGTTGGGTTTCCTTTCACGTTATCCCAACGTTATCTTCAGTTTGAAACACGAAGTGCTAAAATGTTCTGGGCAAGGAAATTTCCAAATGCTTCACTGCGAGGAAGTGACAGCCACTTTTAACTATTTTAAGGCCATAATTTTCTAGATAGAAACTGTAACAAGGAGTGACAAAAATCAGAGCTGTAGTTTTCGTGAAACAAAAATAAAACCGTTGCCTTGACATTCTGACAAAACTGATGCATCCTTGGAAAAGAGCATCTGCACCACCAGCAGACAGCGACAGGACGGGGGGAAATGATTCTCAACTAAAAGAGGGAAGATTTAGGCGAGATGTGAGGAGGAAATCCTTCACTCAGAAGGCAGTGAGGCGCTGCGCTGCTGCCCAGAGCTGTGGGTGCCCATCCCTGGAGGTGCCCGTGGCCACAGATGGGCCCTGGGCAGCCGAGCTGTGGGGCACAGCCCACGGCAGGGCTGGGGCGGCCCTTCCAACCCAACCACTCTGCAGCCCTTTGGTGTAACCACATAAAAACTCATTAGAGAATTTCCAGCCAACCCACCCAATCCCAGGATGGAAGATGGGTCGATGAGGCGTAAACGAGTCCCATTTGGACGTTCTTTTTTCAAACCTCATTTTGCTTTACCCAGACGTTCCCTGTAAGACCAGGCTGCCGGGCACAGCTCTGTTTTGGGCACCTCAGCCCTCAGAGTGCTGCTGCTGCCCCGGCACTCAGTCACCAAAAGCATCACAACCCCTGAGCATCCCCGCACAGCGCTGCGATGAACGCGCACCCGGCCCTGCTCACCTCGGATGCTGATGGGCAAAGCTCTCTCCACCGCTCTGGCGATGCTCTGCACAGCACTGCTGTTGGAGGGGACGTACGCCAGCTCCCAGGGGTTGCCGGGGTGCCGGCGGTAGAAGAAGCCTGGCAGGTCGTCCACGGACAGGGACGGGTAGATGGTGGCATTGGGGTGGCTGACGGAGTGCACCCGGTGCCGCAGCGCGATCAGGATGGCAGCGAACAGCAGCGGCAGGCAGATTTCTATGATGGTGACCAAAATCTGACGTTTCTGAGGCAAAGTGGGAGGGAGGGGCGGAAATAAACGTCAACACTGGAAGAAGGGAAAGGGGATCCCCAAAACCACCGCGCGCCTCGGAACGCTTCTTGAATCTGAAGCTCAGTGGGGGCAGCCAGCCCACAGCAGCTCCCTTCCAACCCAACTGTTCTGCGATTCCATGGCTGTGCCCCACTCTTCGGCCCCCAGCATCCCCAGGGGCTGCCTCCCAGACACTGCAAGCTTTCCACTATCTGCTCTACTGCTCAGCCCATGTGTTAACTAGCATTTTAAGTGGGCTTTTCCATGGCTGCTGGCATGCAGCAGTGCACCTCTCTGGGAGCTCAGCCCTGTGCAGGATGGTGTGGGGGATGGAGGTGACTGCCATAACGCGCCCCTCCGTGGGCAGCGGGGCACAGCCCAGCCCTGCGTGGCACAGCCCAGCCCCGCGCATGATTGGCCCAAACACCGGAGGGGAAATGAGATGCCTGGTGGAGCTGCACCCCCTGTGCTTCCTCCTGCAGCATGAGCTGCCCACACCCCAGGCAAAACACCTCGCCCAACCTCAATCACTGCAGCTACAGCTTCTGAGGATTCTCCATGCATGCCCATGGACAGCGAGCCTCGGTGAGAACCTGGCACCACGCGTGCTGGCAGAAGCAGCAATGCCAAGCTCCAAATGCTCCTGCTCAGACAGCAGAAAGGGGCACTGCAGCCTCTGTCTGCCACAGCTGGGACAAGATGGGCATGAGAGGCACAAGCAGCACCAAAGGGGTTATCTTCCCAACTTGGCACCTCAGCAGCTTGCTGCCTCTCCTCCCTGCCTCCACTCCAAAGCTGTGCTCCAAGGCAGCTCCTTCAGATCTGCAAACACCAACCCCTGACTGGCGCTGCACGTTGGGCCACAACCTCACAGGTTCTCTGCAGAGTGGAGAAAGGTTTTATTTTTCAGATGGGAGGAAAACAATGAGCAAGCTGGGCATGCAGCTCCTCACCCAGCACCTCCTGCTGGGCAGCGGTCCCGAGGGGATCAGTGACCACTGGGCACCACGCCAGAGAGAGGGGCACAGCCCCAAGCAGGAGCACAGGGTCAGCCCCAGCACCGCAGCAGGGCTGGCAGGGAAAAGGAGTGTTCCAAAGGCCACGCTCATAAAAGCGAGCATTGCAGATGTCTGATGGTTTTATAATGCAGCTCTCGCAAACCAGCCGCCTTCTGCTGATTTACTACCAAATTAACCCTCTAATAGCCCCTTGGACTGCCTCCAGAACAGTTGCCTGACTCTGTGAACTCAACAGCTAGCACACATTTAGCAGCATAGCCTCGTGCTACTGCACAGGTCACTCAAACCGCCGCGTTTCAGAGTCAATGGGAACACTCATCCATAATCATACCCCTGCCAGCTCTGAGCAAGGCGTGTCCTCATCCCTGGGCCCAGCACCCAGCTTCACAGCACAGCTGACAGCTGTGGAGCTCCACGCCTTCACCAGGAGCACATCTTCTGCTGAAGGCTGAGCATTCAGGGGTCTGCAGCCCCTTCATGCCACCGGGGGAGGCCAGCACCTGGGCAGTGAGCCCTAAGCTCCCTAAGCCCCTTACAACAGCCAGCTGCCACGCACAAAGCTGGGATGGGAGCAGATGCCAGGATAGTATGGTTTAAAGCAGCCCACGCATCCCTAAAAGCTGCTTCTGAGGACAGCACAAAGTCATTGAGAAAAACCAACCAGGTCACAGCAGGTTTACAGCAATCGCCACCTCCAGAGGATGTCAGAGGGTTTGTGAGGCAGCTCAGAAAGCCACTGTCACACAGGAGGGCACGTGGGCTGTCCTGCCTGTGGGAAGTGAAGCTGCACCCAATAAAAGCGAGGGCAGCGGTGAAGTGTGGATGGGAGGGGATGGGGACAGAGCAACAACGCCTGTTCATTCCTCCCTGACACGCAAGCACAAGAACCAAGATGCTCAGCAATTTCTGCTGCAGTGACATTTGGTGGTGCCCAGGTGCCTGAGTGCGCCGTGCCAGCCTACCTGCAGGATGTAGTTCTTCCAGAGAAGCAGCCCAAACTGCCTGAGAACAACCATCCTCCCATCAGACGGGGACCGCCACCGCTTTGCAGGACTCTGTGGAGAGAGCAGAGCAGTGATCAGCGTGCTGCAGACCCGAGCTGCCTCCCCATTGCGAGGCCCCACAGCCTGGCAAGCTGCTCAGCCCCAGGCTCACTGCTTGTTTTGGGGGGCTGGGGGGGAGCAGAGGATGCTGAGCCCCACAGATCTCTCTCTGCCCACCCACCTGCACCCCCGCAGCAAGGCAGGAGCCACAACATGAAAGCCCCAATGAGCAGAGCGGTGGCACCAAGGTGCACCCAGGAACATCCCATGCTCCAGCAGCCAGGCAGAGGGCGGCTGTCCCCATTCCCAGCCTGATGTCGCAACAGCTGGCTCAGCCCCAAAAGAGTGGAAAATAACTCCACTGTTCCCTCTCTAAGGGTCATTAGGAGCCCTCAAGAGCCAGAGGCGCCGTGGTTCCTGGTGCTGCCCAGTCCTGGTCCACACGACCCCGAGCAGAAAGATATGCAGTGAGAGAGCTGCTGGTTGGAAACGCAATCTGTGAGCACTGAGATGTTGTGGTCACAGAGCCCGGTCACACATGGGACACTGCAGCCACCACGCAGACTGTGACACTGCAGTGGGCATGGCAGGAGACAACAAGCACGCTCCTGCCCCATAGCTTTGCTCCAGAACTTCCAGTCACTGCTGGGGATTGCAGGGAAGCTGCTGCGTAGCCCTGGGACCCACATCTGGCAGCTGCAGGCCCTGTAGGGGTTCTTTACCCAGCCACAGGCAGGGAGACATGTTTGTTACAGAGGGGGAGCACAGAAGCACAACACCTGCCCTGACGGAGGCCGTGAAACCTCTCGTAGCCCATTAATGTGGGGCTGGTTAAGATTTCAGGCTGCGCCTCTGCTTCCTGCATTGCGAAGGCTTCACAAGTGCAGGTTGTGCAATGCCAGCAGCGCTTTTCCCGAACAAACCCTCGTTCCAGGTGAGACGCAAAGGTGAGAAAAGGTCTGCAACCTGCAGTGCTGCAGCCCAGCCCTTCCCCTCTCTGGAGGAATCTGCAGCCCTCAGCCAGCCCCGAGCACTGAGGGGCTTCCTGAGGAAGTGCTCCTGCCCAGCAGCGCTGACCTCGTGCTGCGGGACAGAGGAGGAAGCACAGCCCTGCTCATGAACTTGGACCGGGGGGGCAAGAAGCTCTCCAGCCAAATACTGTCCACGTGCAGCTGTGGGCTGAGAGCAGCAAATCCCCCTCCAGCAGCAGCACCCCGCAGGCACGCTCCAGCCCCAGCCTTGCCGCACGCACACACACACATCACCTACCAGACACAGCACAGGAGATGCTCAGCAGCACATTTCCAGCTCTGTCAGCACGGTGTCAGCTCCCCAGATCCCACCAGCACCTGCCAGCCCTGTGCAGCTGCCCATGCTCGGAGCTCGCTGCACTGTGAGCAGAGGCAGCCAGGCGGGCAGGGTGCTTTCAGCAGATGCTGCACAAAAGCATGGCTTGCAAACACAAGGCCAGCGCTGCCACACGGAGCAGAGGCTGCAGCCACAAGCCCGGCAGGTGCCGGGCAGAGGGAGTGAGCCCTGCGCGGTGCCACGGCTGAGCCAGCTCTGCCCACGGGAGGACCAAGAGGTCCCTCCCAGTCCCGCAGCCCCACCACCAGTCAGCTGAGCAGGAGCGGCCAGCGGGAGGGAGGGAGGAGAGGCAGGCTGCAGGCTGCAGGCACGGCCCTAGGAATGAGGAGGAGGAGGGCAGCGCTGGGGCGCAGATCATCGCCTCCCATGGCCCGGCAATGAGCTCCGCTCCAGCCTTGCCAAAGCACGAGCTATTCTGTGAGCCACACGGAGGGCTGGCTGCAGCCAGTGAGGGATGCCTGCATGACATAGAATCATAACACAGAATGGCCTGGGTTGAAAAGGACCACAAAGATCACCCCGTTCCAACCCCCTGCTATGTGCCAGAGCCACATCCAGCCTGGCCTTGAATGTCTCCAGCGATGGGGCATCCACAGCCTCCTTGGGCAACCTGTTCCAGTGCATCACCACCCTCTGCGTGAAAAACTTCCTCCTAAGATCCAACCTAAACCTCCCCTTTCTCAGCTTAAAACCACTCCCCCTTCTCCTATCGCCATCCATGTCACAGTGTGCCATCAGCACAGCTGCAGCATCTGGGTGGGATAACAGCCATGGGGATCCATGCAGCTCTGCAGGTAATTCAGTGAGCACCCGTGTGCCCAGCCCACCCTCCACATCCAGTCCCTGACCCTGCGTAAGCATCCTCCTGGCTCACCACATTCCTTACCATCCCCAAATCAAAGCCCAAGTGCAACCTCAGAGCAAAACCCACCAGCCTTATGAGACGCAGAAGATTCCCAAAGCACTGAGCAGCAGCCATGCTCGTGTGTCCTGTGCTGTGCAGTAAGCAAGAAAAAGCAGAAGAGGTCTGCTCCAGCAGCACAGAAGGGACCTCAGGTACCACCCCTTCCTGGCAGCGACAGGGAAGGAACAGCGAGGGGACTTTTCATCCCACACCATCCGAACTCCATGGGCCTCTGGTCCAAACGAACCCTGGGAGAAGAACCCTCTGCCACAAGACAGTGTGGGGCTCCCACAGCCCTCTCCAGTCCTTGACCCACGCAGCCAAGCACGTGGCTGCACCCCACGCACAGCCCAGGCGCAGCAACCTCCATCCTGCACTTATCAGAAGGGCATTGAGAGCCAATCGGGGGAACTGAAACCTTCCGTGCTCTGTTTCTGAGGCACACCAGTGTGACGAGGGCTGCAGTCCCTGACCCACAGCCCTCCTACGGGGCATCACGGCTCCCAGGAAGCACCGGGCAGCCCCCAGTAACACCAACGCTGTGCAGTATCAGCAAACTCCATTATGGCCAACCATTTTCCCACCCTAATGAGTTCCCCAAGAAAACCTGCACTGAACCTTTCACTCAGCAGAGAACAAAAGCAAGAAGCCCGGTTACAGCAGCAGCTCCTCTTACAGACCTGAGCGCGAGTCCCAGGTCCAGAGCACCCACAGAAATGTGTTTTCCAACCTAAGAATGCATCGACCTGAAGGGAAAGCCTTTCTTCAGAAGGCACTCCCTGGCCCAGACCACAGCGCCCAAAGGATCACAGCATGGCTTCAGTCAGAAGGGACCTTGGAGATCATCTGCTTCCAGCGCTGGGAAGGGGACACCCGGCCAGCTTCTGTGACGATCAGAGCATGGCTTGGGTTGCAAAGGCCCACAGTGCTCACCCAGCTCCAACCCCTGCTGTGTGCAGGGTCGCCAACCAGCAGCCCAGGCTGCCCAGAGCCACATCCAGCCTGGCCTTGAATGCCTGCAGGGATGGGGCATCCACAGCCTCCTTGGGCAACCTGTTCCAGTGCGTCACCACCCTCTGGGTGAAAAACTTCCTCCTAAGATCCAACCTAAACCTCCCCTGTCTCAGCTTAAAACCGTTCCCCCTTGTCCTATCAACTGCCTCCACAGCTGTTATTCCTCTTCATCCCACTGCCAATAACTGCTTTCTGTGCGGGGTGCTGAGGGATGCTGACAGCCGCCCTGAGCTCCCTGCTTGCAGCAGGGCACGGCCAGCAGCACCGGGCAAAGCCCACGTGTGCCCGCAGCCGGCAGTGATTTCAGAGCGCTCACCGCATTTTTGCTCCTCCGATGCGCCGTCACCATAGAAACTCAGCCTAGAAATGGCAGACGCGGCTTTTTTTAACCTCCCCCCGGCTCGGGGATGGAGCATCCCCGGAAGACGGGCGGCAGCGGGGCCGCGTCCCCAGCGAGGTCTGCCCAGAGCCGGAGGTGATGCAGGAAGGGAGAGGCTCAGCAGGGCCGTTCCAGGAGCACCGAGCGGTTCCCAGCGCCTCCAGGGCCGCGGCAGCCGCAGCCCCGACCGCTCAAGGAGACGCGTGAGCCACGCAGCGCTGAGCCAGCGGGCGGCCTGCAGCGCAGCCACGGAGCTGCGGCACGGCCAGAGCGGGGCTGGCAGCGCACAGCCCGGGGCAGCGCGGCGGGAGCGGCCGGGTGGGCGGCGGTGCGCGACGGGCGGCGCGGCAGCTTCGCACGGCCGAACCCTCCGCACGGATCCCGCACCGCTCAGCCCCGCCGGAGCAGACCGCGCTCGGGCAATGCGGGACGCGGGCTCCGGGAGCCGCCCGGTACCGAACGCCGCCTTCCCGGAAGGCCGAGCTCCGCCCGGAACCGGGCTGCAGCGCGCTGCGGGAACGGACACGGTCCGGAGGCGGCAGCGCGGGGTTCGCTCGGTCCGGCCCGGCTCGGCGCCCCTTCCCCCATCCCGGCCCCGCACTCACCGGCCCCCGCCGAGCGGGCGGCTCCGGCCTCAGCGCCCCGCCGGCCCCGCCGCCATCCCGGGCACCGCCCCGCGCACGCGCGGCACCGCCGGGGCTGGGAGGGCGCGAGGGGGAGCGGCTGCGCGTGCGCGTGCGCGCGGTGCGGGGTGGGCGTCGGGCCGGCGCTGAGCGCGGGCTGAGGGGCGCCGCGCCAGGAGGGCGTGAAGCCGTGGGGAGCGGCCGAATAGGAGCGCGGTGGAGAGGCTCCGAGCGAGAGGAGCTGGGGGAAGGGGAGGTGTTGGGGCCCTTTCCCAGGTGGCGATGAAAGGGCCGCGGCGCGGGGCCGCTCCCCCCCTCAGAGCCCACTCGAGGCGCTGGGTCGCAGCCGCGCCCGCTGCCAACCCGGCAGGAAAGGGGCTCGGAGGACGGCGCTGGTAACGGCGCTGAGGGGCGGGGTGTGACGCGGCACGGTGCGGCGGGAGGGCCCGGGCAGCAGGCGGTGCTGTGCCGCGCTTGGCTGCTTGGGGACATCGCGGACACCCGCAGAACGCGGCGGGGCCCGGCCCGTCACCCTTCCCCGCTTCGCAGACAGGCGGTTTGCGCTGCTCGCCGCTCAGATGCGTCCCGCGGCGGCTGCTCCGAGCTGAACGCCTTCGGAAATCGCTGCAGTGCTTTCAGCTGGGGGTGGTCTGCGTGAGCAGCGCTGCCTGCCTGCGGGAAACAGAGGAAGAGACAAAAGCAGGGCAGGGGTGAAGCTTTATCGCTAAGGGAGAAAGGAAAGCTGCAGCATCAGCTTTGAAAATAGCCGTGACTCCACGACCGCACCGAGCACCGGGGGGGACGCATCCCCTGTCCCAGAGCGGAGCCACAGCTCGGGGGGTGCTGAGGGGGAGATGCCGGCACAGCCCCACAGCGAAGGGAGGAAGGGCGAGCGCTGGGAGCAGAGTCTGCAGCCGGCCCTGGGTGCGGAGGGCGATGCTGTGCCACGGGCACGAGTGGGGCAGTGCCTGGTGCGGGATGGGAGCGAGCAGCCCTGAGCCCAGCCTGCGCAGCAACGCTCCCATCTGAGCAAAGCTCTCTGCAGGGCTCGTGTGCAGGAGGAGCTCTGCCAGCTCTGTGCAGACGCACGCATGCTTTGGAGCACGCTGAGCAGTGCAGGGTGAGGATGGAGGTGCCTTCCCTTGAGCACAGCGTGCCCCGCTGGTGGGCTCTGTTGCATTTCCCCATTGCTTTTGACCATGGTTACACCACAGTGCTTGCAGCCTTCTACAAACATAATGGGAACAGGAGAGGCTTTGATGTGGGATGTGTGCCCCGGTGCTGGGCAGTGTGACCACAGTCCTGGGCGGTATCTGGGGCCTTTGAAAGCCACTCCTGAGCGCTGAGCTACCCTGCTGCGTCCACACCCCAACTCCAGCTTGGGCTGATCCTTCCCAATTACAGCTTCCCGTGGCCTGCCCTATTGCCTCATTCAGCTCCTTGCTGTGCCTGGTTGTGAAGGAAGTGGAACGATTAGATCAGAACATAAGGCTTGCCAAAGTATTTACAGGCTCCTCGTTGCTCCTGGAACAGAAGATGAGGGATGTCGCAACGAGACAGGGCGACACGGCGGTGACTCAGCTCACAGCCTGAGATGTGCCAGGGCAGCAGGGTTGGAGCAGGGGACAGGAGATGACAGTGACAGCCCCGTCCCCTTCACCCTGACCGAGAGCTGTCAGTGCTCGTCTGTGGGTGTCCCCTCTGGTGACTCCACCACACACATCCCAGATGAGGACTGACCCCGTGGAGCACACAGCCCTGCTCCTGTGTCTGCCCCTCACCCCACACATCGCTGCTTACCACCACATTCCTGTGCCTGCTTGTCCCCAAGCTGGTGGCCTCAATGCAGCAGCGCATTTCACACCGGCAGTGCCAGGCTGCACATCCTGAGCCCTGGGCTGGGCCCTGGGCTGCCTGGCTGGGGGCTGAGGTCTGTGCCAGGCACGGCTGTGCTCAGCATCTCCCCAGGAACTTTGTCAGCTTCCAGGAACCAAACCAGCCACGTCTCAGTGCTCACCTGGCACCCACAGGGTGGGAGCCGCCAGCACCACTGCCTGGTGACCACAGACTGCGAGCACCGGTCGGAGACAGACAGAGCTGACTTCTGCTGAGTTCACTTCCCCTTGTCCTGCTCTCTTCCAGCTCGTCAGCTTTGCTGCAGCACTGGCTGGTGCAATTCAGGGTCTATTTGTTACTCCTGAGCGCTGCCTCCCAGGAGGAGATGCTGGAGACGCTCCTCAGCAGATGAGGAATGCAGTGGCACCTGCTGCCGGGCCTCAAAATGAGCACCAGACCCTGGAGAGCCCCTGGAGCTGTCAGGATATGAGCCCAGTTCTCGTGTGGCCCTCGTGCCAGGGGCACACAGGACCCGAAACCAAACCCCTTGCCCAACCACTGGGATCTTACCAGCAGTTGCACTGGAAATGTGTGCGTGCACACAGATACCCGAATCCTTGCTGGCCACAGGCGGGTGGGCCTGGCTCTGCGCTCAGCTCCCTGCACCACACGGGACCTCACGTTGAGGACATGGGATGCCGGGCTGCAAAATGGGTGCAGGAGCCCTGGGCAGGCTCAGCTACCCTTGGCAGAAGGAATACACAAAATAGAGAAACCTACAGGGAGAAGTGAAAATCAGATTGTTGCAGATGATGGTGGGTATCTCCCAGCCAGCGTGCAGCACGTCACCAACCACCCAGGTTCTAATGCAGTGCTGTGGTGACAGGACCTGCTGGGGACGGCCTGGCAGCAGGTCGAACTGACCAAACACAAAATAACCCAAATAAAATCCTTTAAAATCCTTCAAAAACAGCTGTTTGTTTCACAACCAGGAAAAGCAGCGAGATGCAAAGCCCTCGGCAAGCTGAAAAAAACCACATTCATGCAGATGAAAGGTATTTTGAGCTCTATTTGGTTACCACACCAAACTGAAAGCTGGTGTTTGCAAAGCTGCCAGAAGGAAGGAGAGGGCTGGGAGCCCCCCGCAGCAGGCAGGGCTGGGAGCGCTGTCAGTGGGGCACGGGTGGGTTAGCAGCGGGGTTTGGCTCACAAAGCAAATGCTTGGCAGTTAGGAGGTCAGGGTAGCAGTGAGTGGGCAGGGACTGTGCCAGAGCTGTGCCCAGGAGAGCAGATCTAGGTGCTGATACAGCATCTCAGTGGTTGTGAGGAGCTGGAAGGGACTGCATGGCATCAGATCTGATGCGGTGGCAGTGGCGTACTGTATTTCGGTTTACCAGATATTCTCTTCCCAAACCGAACGTTACCAGGACGCGATCACCATCCCCTAGGCAACAACCATCAGAATTACAGAGCCGTGATCACAAATTAACGCTGTTTTAACAAGGAGCTCCAGGTGCTCGTGTGCATTGAGCAGAGCTGCACCTGCAGCCATGTCGGGGCGCTGCGCTCCTGGAGCAAGGTAAGAGTTGTTTTGTAGAGTCGCTGGGAAGCACCGTCACAGAGGATGCTTTCAGAGACCGAGAGGAAGAAGCAGAGGATCGGCAGAAGTCGCTGCGCAGGCGGTGCTGAGCCGTGCAGCTGACGCTGCAGGTACCTCTTTTCCATGCTCTGTAACCACATCTGTTCCATCCTTCCACAGCACAGTCAGCATCTGGAACCTGTCCTCAAAAGCAAAGAGACGTGAGGGGCGGAGCACCTTTGCTTAAGGGACAGATAGAACTTCCCAGGAGCTGCTTGCCTGGCTGTCAGTGTAATCTGGATCTTCTGATAAAGGTACGAAGGCAATTAGATAGGAGGATTTGATTTAAAACAACAGAAAGCCTTCATCCCAGGAGGGTGCCTCTTCCATCCGGCAGGCTCAGTGACCTCCAAAACTGAATGCAGTGGTGTGAGTTTGTTTCTTTTTGCAGTACTTTCCATCCCATGATAGCATTACAGTGTGATATACACACATATAAACACAAAACAAGGGACACGCAGTGCTCACTGCCCACCAACTGATGCCCAGCCCATCCACAAAGCACAGCTGCCTGCCCACCCATCTCCTCACTGGTTTCCCAGTTTTTACTGGCATGACAGAAAAGGGATTTCCCTTCGGATGGCCAAAAGGAACCTTTGCATCCCACGTGTTGGTGTGTAACCGCCCCATGCGCTTCTGAATGGGCCGCTCAGCTTTGTGTCACTCAGCCACCTGCGGCAGAGCAGGACAGGCTTTCTGCAGGCATGGGAAATCACCCCATCGCTCTGTGCCTTACACGGAGTTGAAAACCTTTTCCTGTTGAGTCCTACTTCCAACCCTTACCACCTACAGTGAAGTAGATACCGTTTTTCTTGTATCCTTCAATTCAAAGTCCATATTTTCCCAAAAGCAAAGGAATTTGGAGGTAACCCCCTACAGTCCAGCAAGTGATTTCAGTGTCTATTTCTGATTGTGGCAATTATTCAGTTCAGAGGCCACACTTAATTTATGGTGCCTGCTTTAATTCAGACAAAGGCTGTAGTTGCAGCTGACTTCCCAAGGCTGCAGCCTCAGGCCTCTGCATTTGTGACAATCCCACGTTTCCTCCCTCTGCCTTGCAGGGCATCTTGTGCTGGACGTGGCCGGTACCACACTATGAATGCAGGCTGGTATAGGAGCAGCTGCTGATGGGAGGCAGGAAGTCCAGGCTAATGAACTCTGAGGCATCTCCTGGTGCGGTACCAGAGCTGGCAGCAATGATGTCGGGGGACAGCCGCAGAAGAACATGAGGAGCTCCCCAGCAGGAAGCCACAAAACCTGCTGTAACCTGCAGGAGACTCAGAGCACGTGTGGGAGCCCAGGAGGAAACGCAGCCCAGGTGTTTGAGCAGCGCCTGGCCGTGGAGGGCTGCGGCCCAAGAGCAGAGCTGTTCTGCCTTTGCCGAGCTGGCTTCCCAAGAAGGACGTGTCTGTCCTCGTAAACACCAGAGGGCTGGCTCATCCCAATGCCTGCTGACTGACTGGAAGCTCAAATCCTTCAGGCCTCCAAGCTGGAGGCAGCCCGGAGGCAACGTCTCCTGGGTCCAATCGTGCGGTGCCTGAGCGAGAGGCTGACCCGAGATGGCTGCACAAGAGTCACCTCAATTCTCTGTTATTTCACTTCAGATAACCCCATTGGGGGACCCTTGTGTTGGTCTCTTAGAATTTGGATCTAGGATTGGTGCTGGCTTCCTTTGTTTATGATGCAAGTTCAGAAGTGATGTGGATCCATGCTGAGGTCACAATTGTTGCTGGGGTGGGAGGGTTTGGCCCTCAGCTGGCGAGCAGAGCTGGTGCTCTGGTGTGCGTGCTGCACGCAGAGACTGAGCTGTGAGCGTTCCTTGGCAGGGATCATCCTTTGAGAGCCCGTCAGAAGCACCGCTGTGGCGTGTGTGTGAGCGGGGCACAGCCTGGACTGACCAGGCCTAAGAGGTGAGCTGGGTTTGGTGCTGGGTGGCTGCTGGAAGGAGTCTCAGCAGAAAAGCGAGGCTGGGGAGGAGTTCCCAGCTCAAATGAGGCCCTTGCAAAGGGCTGTTTCCAGGGGAAATGGATTCTTTGTGAGATTCTGTCACACGTTTCGGTGAGGATGACGAACTGTCATTACTCCCCTGTGTAATGCTACAGTGCAATGGAAAGCACAGCAGTAATAACGGGGTGGCAAATCCTTGGGTGCAGCAAGTGAGGATAAGCCCAAGAGCAGGAGCTGTGGACACAGAAAGAAAGGAAAGAAAGCCTCAGGTAGGCAGGGATCTCCAGTCAGACACCCTTGCCTCCACTGCCAACCCTTCAGTGACATCTGGGAAGGGTCTGCATGCACCTGAGCTGCCCTGGGTTGGCCCTGCCTTCCCACCAGGTGCTCAATCACTGCTTCAAGCTGTGGCTGAGCATTGCCACTACACCCATGTAAAATTGCTGCTGGGCCCCAGCCTTCCTTTCAGACATTACAAATGAAGAAGAGCACAGACTTCATGGAATGCAACTTGTGCTTTACTGACCCACAGATCGCTGGCTGTGCCATATCCAGCATATTTTTAACAAAACCCCGCTGAAGTCATGGTGGAGAGCCAGGTGCTCAGCTGGGGCATGGGCTGTCCAGTGACATCACAAGCACGGTGACATCACAAGCACTGTGCCTGGGGCCGTGGCTGCCACCAGTGAGTGCCACCGCCGTGAGCGCTGCGCAGGAGTGTGGACACGGCTGGCAGTGATAGTGGTGGTGGCTGACGGGTGCTGCCCGCTCTCGCTGACGGTGTTGCTCAGCCACTGGGCTGGTGTGTTAGCTGGAAGGGAGAAGGACTGCAGCTGTGCCTGGGTAAGCCAGAACTGGAGGTTTCTCAAACGTGTGAGTCGTACCAGTGCATCCACTGCAGCTGCAGCAAGCGTAGATGATGGAGTCCTTATCATGACAGGAACACAAAATGTGTGCTGCAAGGTATATAACTGTTGATGAGATGGAGGACAACACTTGCTGGGAGAAGTCGTGGCACTCAGACACACGTTGGATCCGGAGTTGGCACAGTTCTTGCAACCAGCTGCTTCCAAGGCATTGCCCTCCTCGAGAGTCTAAATTGCATAAAAGGAAAGCTGGGAAAATGCTCATTCCTCATTATTCTTCCCTTGCTGACACTTTCTGTAGGGTTCCGGTCCGAGAGGACATTTTGGGGATCCAAGCAGTCCAGGAGTGCAGCCGTCTCTTTCCAAGAGCGGGGAATTCCTTTGGAGAGAACCAAGACTTGCTCTAAGGATTACCCATGTCTCAGCATGGAGGCGACTGCTACTTTTATTTCTATTCTACCTGTACTAAGGTATGGTTGGGTTTCTTTGGCCTGGATCTTCTTCCTTTTCCTCATTTTTAAGAGGAAGGGGAGGAGCAGGGGGAGACCTACTGGTGATGTTACCTTCATAACCAGTGGGATTCCGCACTCACTGTTAACAACCTGGGCTAACGCCATGGGCATGTTTCAGGCCGTGCTCTTATCTTCCCGTGTGGTTTCCTTGTGCTTGCAGGGAGACAGCTGTCCCTTCCGCCACTGTGAAGCAGCTCTGGGGAGTGAACGAGTCTGCCGACTGTGGATGGAGGGTTGTTGTTTCAGGAGCAACTGCAAGTTTCGACACATGAGAATTGATGTGAGTGTTTGCCTAAAGATGTGCTCTCCAACTTAGCCCACAAAACCACCTTTCATGGCTGCAGGTGGGCTGAGTGCACTTCTGCAGGCTGGATACATTTGCTGTGAATATCATACTGGTTTCTGTTTCTAGAGGGGACTGGGAGGAGGTAGAGAAGGTAGAGAATTCAATGCCTTAGGTATATCATAGCGAGAGATGTTTGCATTAGGAGCCGAAGGCATTTTCTCCCCAGATGCAAAAAGACCGCATTGCTCAGCCTCCCAAACCTGCTGGAGCTGGGTGGTAGGAAAGAGCGGGCACTGCCCTCCTGCTGGCCAGGCTTGGCTGCGGTCTGTCAGGCCTTCTCTGTCCTGATTTCTTCAGAGCAGTCCGTTCTGGCTGCTTGGAGTAGTGAAGGGTGGGGCAAGAAATGAGGGTAAAGAGCTACGGCTCTGCCCAGTGATTTCTGATGGATGTTTCAGCAGTGTGACAGTCCTATCTCTGGCATGACCTGGAGCGCCGCATCTCTTTGCAAACCTCGTGTGCCTGTTTCCATGACCCTTCCTTTCTTTCTCTCTTCAGAAGAAGCGCGGTGAGATTCCCTGCTATTGGGAGAATCAGCCAGGAGGCTGTCAGAAAGCCCACTGCGCTTTTCTTCACTTGAAGGAACGCGGTGGGAACGGACTGACCACACCGCCAAGCAAAAGTGAGTTTCTGATGGCGTGAAGCACAAAAGACTCAGTTTTGAATATAACTTCTGAGCGGGTGCAGGATGTCACGTAACCACTCACTGGGCAGTGCAGGGAAGAGTCGTGATAGTGAAATATTAGTTGGTGTTTTGGCTGTCAGAACAGTGTTGGGTTTGTTCTGGAGAGGAAGATGCACCGCAGGTCTGTGTTGACTGCAGAAATGGCACAGCAGTTGAGCAGCAGAAAGGCAAATGTGAGAAACAGTGCTTGAAAATTTGAAGCTTGTGGTTGACTGTGATGAAACCGTCCTCCAAAGAGATGCTCTTCAATTATTTCTTGTTTTCTTTCTGCCAGAAGCTGACACAAGAGGCCTTCCTCTGAAGAGTGACCTTGCAGAAAGTCTGGGGAACCAGACAGAAGCTGAGAAGGCACCAGAGGGAGGTACAGATACTAAACAGGCATCTGGGTTTGATGCGCTGTCTTTCTACTTAGATTTTCTGACTGTTCTTTCCTGGGACTCTTCTCTGCAGTTGACATCCCAGCTTCCTCCCATGGCCCAACTGGACGAAAACGCAAACGATCTGAGGAGAAGGGAAAAGCAATGGGATTGCCTTGCAAGAAGAGAGTTAAGGGTGAGCACAAGGAGCTTGTTACAGTGCCTCAGAAAAGCAGTGCTGTCACTTAGCATTGCTCTGTGTCTGACTTTTCCTTGCCCTGGATTATTACTGAGTGCAGCTGTTGGGTTCCCGTTCATGCATTGTTGGTAGACAGAGATGACTGTGTGCAAAACATGGCTGAGAATCCTGGCCATGGCACTGTAATCCCGCTGGCCAAATGCATTTAACTTTGTGGAAGGGTTATGGGACTGATAAGAGAACGTGGATCTCTCTTGAGGCACAGCAAGACAGTATCAGCTCTCTCTTCCTTTTGCTTTAGGTGGGCGCAAGGTCTCCGTGAGGCCCATTGATTGGAAAACCACCTTCCCCACAATGCGGAGACAGAAACGAAAAGCAGCAGAGATGCATCCATCTGCTGCTGAGGACACGGATGAGCCCCCAGCTAGAAAACTACCTATGGTAAGAACAGTGGCAAAAGCAGAAGTGGATATGGAAGGTTTACATTGCTCTTGAAGAAAAGGTAGAAATGTCTCACATGGGTACTCGTGGAAACTTTGACCCGTGCTTCATCCACACTGTCTTGTTTCTTCCTAGGCGACACTTGCTTCAGTCCCGCCTGAATACACCTTGGCCAGCACTGAAGTCATAAAACTTCCAAGCAGGTGATGACCACAACTTGTTCATCAGTGCCCTTTTTCCATTAGACAGAAGTTCTTTCACATCAGGGGAAAAATGGGGTGTTTGAGAAGTGTCATGGCATCATCCAACAACGGAAGAGGTCATCTGAAATAATTTAAATTGCCTTCTAAAAAGCTCTGCTGAGTACGTCATGGGGAAAAGTAACTCAGTCAGTGAGCAGGTTCTTGCAGGGGCTGACTTCTTGACATATTTACGGTCAAAGCACTGAGGGTGGCAGTGTGTTTCTGCTACAAAGCCTGGCCCCTGTTTGCTGGACTCAAACTGCTCTACCTGAACAGATAAACTCGCACTGTGAAAACTGTACCTGCTGGTATCTTGCACTCTAATGGCAGCCCCAGGTTAACTGAATCACCATCCCTATGTGAGTGTGAGGTGCGGGAGGGGTTAACTACAGACCTCAGAGCTGGTTTGCTGAAAGCACATCTCCAGTCGGAAATGTCAGGTACTGACCGCTCTCTTCCTTCTCCCAAGTCTGGAACTGCTTCCGGGTAGCCAGGCAGACTCTGTGGCACCGTCGGAGGAATCAACGTCAACATCCCAGTCCTCACAAGACGCAGATAAGACGCAGCAGCTGAGCTGCACAGAGGCGGGGGAAGCGCTCCTGTCTGAAGATGATGACCTCGAGAAATTAATGATGGAAATCACAGGGGAAGAACTGGAAGGAGAAATTGATGGGGACGCTGGGGATGTGGATGATCTCCTTCTAGAACTGTCCGAGATCACTGACGGTGTAACACCGTAGCCTGATTGTATATTTTAAAACAAACAACTCCAAAAAACAATTAAAACCAACCCTGTTCCTTTTCAACCCTGCTCCTTTTCTTTGTTATTCCGAGGGGACACGTTTTCTGCCACTTTGCACTCAGTCTTAAGGCAGGGTCAAACTGTAAAAATCGGCACTGACTGCATTCTGTTCTGCTGCTCTCCCTGCGGCTCAGAGCTCAGGGGCCCTGCACCACTCCCCAGCTCTGGCTGCTGCCTTCAGCATCAAGGGCACAAAGCACTTCTGTGGGCACAGAAAGACGTCCATCCGCAGGGCTGAAACTGAAACTTCTTCCTTCCTCCCCCTTGGCAAAACTCTGCACTGGGCTCAGGCGGGTCTGGCGTTCTGATTCCTTGGACAATGCCTGCGTCAACTGCAGGGCTGCGACCCCCACCTCCCACTTTCTCCCCCTTCCCTCAGGCCTCTCCGTGCTTCGTGGCCAAGGTGTAGTATGGAATTTGTGAGTCCAGCAAGTGCTGGGGTTTGTGCCGCTGCTGGTACCAGATTTCACCACCCAAGGGAGCTGCTCTGTACAAGTAGCTGGCAAAACCTGGGTCGGGGCAGCGCTCGGGGAGCGTTTTTGACCAGGGGAAACAGAATGTTGCTGGAGATGGAGCCAAGTGCTTTTGCGGTCCTGGTGCCCTTTTAAAGGCCAGTCCCCAGGCCCCAGTTGACCCCCACTCAGTAACAAGCATAGTGGCATAGCTAAAGAGGTCTTGTATATGGACTGACCTAAACCACGGGTTTACATTACTGTGAGAAGCACAGATCTTCATTACATGTTTCTTAGTGAATCTCCTTAGGGTCCGTGTGTTCAGGGAGCCTGAGTTTCTGTCCCCTCCTTTGTGCAGAGAGATGATCTGCCCATAGCAGAAAAGATGATTCGTTTCACACTGCAGTTAAGTAGTGTCACTCGCATCCTCAGATGCTGGAGTGGTGGTTATGAAGATCTGCCTCAGGGTGTCCCCAGGGCTTATAGAGAACTGTCATTTCCCAAACAACAAAGCAATACGAGCAATCATCGATGAAAAAGGCGAAGTGTATGCGAACTAAATGTCCTCAGAAACTAATCTGCTTGTTGCTCTCTTCTGTTGATGCCAGCTCTCGGAGAGAAACTGACAGGCATGGCATGCTGCATCCCATCTCGCACCACCAGTTTAGTGCTCAGCCTGCACTTGTAAATGCAGCACAGCAACTTCAGTTGCCCCTGAAGGGACAGGTGCATCAGACGAGGTGTGCATGCATTGCAGAGATTGCTTTAGCTCTTTGCAAAACAAAACAGATACAAATCTCTTTCCGAGAGGATGTTGTCTGCAGCACATGCCCACTGCCAAGGTTGCTCCTGGCACATAACCTGACTCAAGTCTATGGAGCTGAGCACGCTAACAGGTGAAACTGATGTGACCTGCAGTTGGTCAAGTGAAGAGGTACAACTTGGCTTCCAAGTGCAGCACCTCTTTGTGCTCATCGACATTTCTCAGTGTTCCATTTCTATCTTTGACAGGCTGGGATGCAGCACTAAGCACTGGTACCAGCCAGGAGAGGGCATCAGCACCACTGCATTAAATCCTGCGTAGGGCTTTGGGGATATCTGAGGATATGGCATCTGTAAGCTATTGGGCAAATGCAACTTTTCTGTTCAGAGCACGTGTATTTGGAGCCTTCGGAGAGCCACCTCAGCACTCTGAATAGCATTACTTTACTGAGCCAGGTATTTCTTACTGATCGCCACTCAAAGGCTTTTCTGGATAAAACTAGACAGTCTCCCTCTGAAACTGCTTTCTGTCTCAAGATCAGGAATAGAAAATAGGTAATCTGGTCAACACTGAACTGTTTTCTGACAGCTTTCATCTTCCATTCCTCGCTGCATTCGTCTTGGAATAAGCATTACAGACAATACATCACAATTTTTTCTGGCACTTAAAATCAGACAGCTTTCTTCTCACTATGCATTCCTACTGGCTCCTCCTTCCTGCTGTAGCTGTTCATACGGTATCTTTTGGTTTCTCCAGGGTTGTGCAGCTCTTACAGCCTGCTTGGAGGAGTGTCCTGCACCCACAGCCCTTATAAAATCATACTGTGGGATATTATTTGTTGTTGTTTTTTTTTTAAATCAAATAGTGTTAAAGTCACAGCATGTGCAGAATTTCTGTCAGAGGTGCGTGAGCTGCCTTTGCATTCTCTTTTACCCGCTATTACTTCTTAAGATTTCAGTGTCCTTAGATGGCCTACAGCAAGTGACATTAGAGTGAAGGAAAGTGCTGACTGAGAGCATCTTTTCTTTGCAGAGGACTCAGGACAGCTGGCATCTTCCGCTTCATTACTGGCTCCTGGTTCTCACCATCACGTTCTCCTACAATGGAGCTCTCCATGCTGCAGCACGCCAGGTGTTTCTCAATGGCTGTAGCCCCAGTGACTGACACAAACCCCTCTGAGCCTCACACACCTTTTGTTTGCAGCTGATTGGAAATAGGGGAAAACATACCTTTCCCTTCCACCTGTGAAACGCAGAGACGTGTTTTTAACACTTAGTTGAAGAGTATGAGGATTCTTTGACATTTTTTCCCTTCAAAGACAGTCCGAAGGAGGCTTCTGAACAACTACTTAAGGGAAATGATTCACCGAGTTTGGGAGAAGGGGAAGAAATGTTTTATTTGAAAAAACAGCCCATAGACATTTCACCTTTGAGCTCGTCCCACAGGCTGGCTGCCTTTGCAGACGGGTGAGGCTTCAGCTGCACCACTGCAGGCAGCTCTGCCCTGCAGTTCCAGCACGTTGTCTGCTGCGCTTGGAACGAAGCTGAGTTTGCATCAGCCTTGCCTTGGAAGCAAGGAAAACTTTGCATCCCAACCCAATTCTTACAGATTTCCTTTGTTTCATGCTTCCATTTGTTTATGACAGACCCAAGTTGCTCAGCTTGGACTCCCATTTCTGTCCAGCAGCTCTGCTTCACTCATCATCTTGCTGCTTTCTTCCTCTTTGTAAAATGTGGATAATGCGGCTTCTCTCTAGTTGTGAACTCTTAAACTAACAGAAGCCATCAGTAAAAACAGAAACGTTATTTTGGTTCTATTTCATTAGCAAAATATGGGATAGTCGTCTGCCCTGAAGCAGAGAATGAAGAAACGTCATCAATTGTTCTAACAAATGTAGAACAAACTCTAAGTAATTAAAACAAATAAATTCAAAGTGGGCAAGGTCCACCTGGATGAGATGGAATTCCTGTGAGCTGCCTTCTCATTTTAACCTGAAAACAGAATCCTCATTTCTGCAATTCTGCCTCCTTGTATTCTGCTGTGCAGCAAAAACTCAGCCGCTAAGTCACACTTCAAACACCTTTTCTGGCAAAATATGCTCTGCTTCCTTAACCCTCCTGCGGTAGCACCAAACGCTAGCAAATGGAAGCGTGACTGGAGAAGTCCAGCCTCAGCTTACTTCCATAACTGTCAGAGCAGAACGGCTTATTTTTCTTCTCTTTAATAAAGTCTGCCGCTACACCTGAAATCCTGACTCGGGTTCTCTGGTAAGGGTTTGTTCCAGTCCGTGAGTGCAACTAGCAGCAGCCTGCTGTAACATCAGCCATGTATCACTGCCCTGTGTCCTGACGAGCAAGTTGAACAGGTATGGTTTGAAGTCACCAGCACTACAAACCTGAAGAACTTGGCTAGTTGCAAATACCCAACAACGAACCACCGCAGCACAAAACCCAGAGTAAGGGACTGTTTGTTACAGCATGAAGCATTAAACTTGTTTTTGCTTTCCCTAGTGCTTTCTCAACTGAATTTTCTTAGAGCCTTATGTGCTAAGTCATCATGTCCCATTCAGGAATCCAGTCGTGTTATTCCAGTTTGAAACTACACACATTGTCTACGCTCTCTCAAGCTGCTTGAAGGAGATGGAGAACAGTCCTGAAAGCATTTAATATGAGCACTAAAAGCAGTTTAGTCACTGAGAGCATCCCAGTAAAGCCACCTCTTACGTAGTGATCACAGAAGATGAATTTCCATTACAGCAACCTTTTCTTAAACTGAGCATTTCCTCTGATGGAGGCTCCACTACCTCTGTGCAACCTGTTCTCATATTTGACCACCCTCACTGGTAAAAAATAAAAACACGTTAATTTTTGCCCCGTCTTGTCCTGAGCAGAGCCTGGCTCCCTGTTTGCCATTGCCTCCCAGCAGGTATTTATACCCACTGATAAGATCTCCCTGAGCCATCTCTTCCAGGCTGAACAGTCCCAGCTCTCAGCCTCTGTATTTATATACACCATATACTGCTGCAGCTAAACTCAGCGTGGCTGTAACCAGTGTTGGAACACGCGCTGAAGTCCTGCACTTGTTTCATTGTGGAAGCTCATAAACCTGCCAGTCCCTGTTTGCCATCCCATCATCTACTTCCTGGTTACAGCTTTACTCTCCTGTTTTGAGGCAGAGCTGTGATACGCTTTTTGTAGAACCTGCCCTTTGTTAATGGTTCTCATGAAGACGTAGCCCTGGAAGTCTTACTGCCTACCTGGAGTCACTGCGTATTTGTGCACTGCAGCATGTAAGACGAGAGCTTCTGTTGGTTAGCTTTTTAGTAGATACCACTGTACAAAGATCCCTGCAAACGCTCTTAAAAACTCTTTCATATCATCTTAAAAAGAAATAAAGGGTGGGAGCAACAGGGAATTCCTAGCAGCCCTGCTGCCTGTTGGCCCAGGAGCATCTTTGGGCTAGAAGGACTCTACGAGAGCCTCTCACAAACTGTTTCCAAAAGGCTGTTCATGTCTTCCAGCTCAGACTTAAAAGGCCTGAAGCCGAGGTAACTGCAGGAAGGAGGCAGAGAACAAGCAACAGTACCTGTGCATCCTCATGTGAGTACATCAGCAGCTTCCTGTCACTCCTGTTTAACTGCTCCTTTCTTTCATTACTCCAACGATGACAAGAAAGCTTTGCTCTGCCTGCCTTCCTGCTTGTTTGACAGCAGCTGCTGTGGTGGCAGAGCTCACTTCTGAGAAACCTTTTCCAAAGTAATTAAGTGGCTCTCTGCGTTCATTAAGCCTGCCACAAAAATGAGAGAAATGAGAGTGGCTTTGCAGAGGTCAGTATGCTCTAATAAATGGAAAGTAACAAATCAGTTCGGATCTGTTTAATTTCTGTAGTGTTGCATTTACGCATACAGGTAATTGAAAGTCCCCACTCCTTGCCCTCTCTCCAGCCTTGGGTAACCCTGGAAATAGTATAATCAAGCTCTTTTGGATAATGCTATTTGGCAGAACCTCCAGCTGCACACAACACACTGGGTTGCAACTTTTACAACAAACAACGTGAAACTGAACTTCGGTTCAGGCAGCTCATGTTCCTGGTCACTTTCGATAGACGCTTCCACGCTCCTGGTATGCTTTAACAGAGCCGTTTGGTTTGGGCTTAAGTGGCATACGGCACGTATCAGGGAGTAGCATGGGAAGGATAATCAAGCAGCCACGGGCAGCACAGCTGCTATTTAAAATATATGTATATGTAGGAGGGAAGAGGTAGGGTAGAAGCCCAGAATTAGAAGCTGGCTGGAGACAGAATGATGGGTAAAGCAAGTGAGAGCGTTCTTGCTGATTACGGTCAGCATTTTAAGCTGCCTGAGGAAGAAGAGACTGTGTTAACAGGCACTACAACTCGAAAGAAGGGAAAGTCAGAGTCAAGCGGATAATCTTCATTCACAGCAGAAAGATAAAAAAAAAACCAATAGGGCTGTAAATGTAACACAGCATTTAAAAACCATCCCTTCTGCTCATCAACTGCATTTTCAGGAAGGGGAGCAGGAGCCAACTGAGCTGGAAGCCTGCACACCCACACAGCCCACTGCCAGTTTGCTGGGGCGCCGTTCATCAATTTCTGGCTAGCAGTGAATCCCTACTTCACGTACGGTTGATAAAAAGTAGTGACATAAAAGGTTTGTCTTTGCAGCAGTCTCACGGTTTACGCTCACGTAAGTCAGTATCCTTCTGCTTCCTATCGCCTGGTACAACACAACATCCCGGCTGTGACACTACTTTATTTTTCAGAAAAGTGAACAAATGAATGCAAAAGCCCTAACTTCAGCGTTCTGCAGCTTCCTCTTCCCCACATGGAAGCGGGGCAGGATGTCAGCAGAGCCTGAAGCACAAGTTACATCACTGACTGCCGAGAGGACTTGAACAAAGTGCTAGGCGGCCATCTGACTCCGAAACTACAGAGACGCTTGGGCAGGCAAGCATCAAACAGTTCTGCATCACATGATCACCAGGTAGCTGCGACACAAAACAAGGCAGTAATGCTACTTACTTCAAACACAGAGCACATCGACCTTCTTCATCAAGAGTGAAAACTCTGGGTGTTGCTTATCAAAGGCCACACAGCGATGCAAGAGGACAACATCAGAAGATGCTTAAAACGCGGTGCACAGAAGTCAGCAGCCTTAACAGCAGAAGAATTGCACCGATCTTGACTGCACGTAAGACATATCTGCATTTTCCTTCCACAACTGGACCAGTAACCTGGATAACAATCTACACCGAGGGCGCTTCAGATCCTTGATTTAGGGGCCAAGTAATGAAGTTACGCGCAGAGCTGTGAAATGACACTGTTCTGTAGTCTGCACAATCGCGTTACCAGCGCAACAGGCATTAAGGACATCACAGGTTCTCACACAAAGCAGATCCTATCCAAAGCATTGCGCATACTTGAGAGAAGAGTTTTTCACTGTAATTGGCAGATTTCTCCACGCAGAACAAATGACTGGTAACAGGTGCTAAGTGAGAGGCTGTGCAGAGCATGGCAGCCTGCACCTGAAGGCGATACCAGCAGACATCCCAGCTGAGGAGCCACCACATCCAACTCACCTGAACTGAAATCACGGTCACTCCATTCTGCTGGCAGAGACACTATGGCACAGGAGGGCAGTTTTACACACTCACTGGAAGCACAGATGTAGGAATAGGACTTCTTCACATAAAGAGAATCCTCTGCTTAAGGGGAGTTGTTACACTGTACTACAAATAGACTTAAATATTAAAAATATTTGACTATTCAAACCAACACTGAAGAGCATAACAGCAACCCTGTATTGTGGAGAACATGAAATGGTATTTCCACCCCAAAAATAAGCCTGACCAGCCCACCCTTGCTGCATTCCTTAACTCCCCAGGGGTAAGAGATGCTCTCACATGAGCAACCTCAGGTAGGATGTCGCTCCTCCAAAGCACACTTCACACTACCGCAGGCCCAAGAACTTTGTGCAGTTCTTCCAATTTCACATAAAACTCAGTGTTATTCAGCTAGACCACCGATTCATTTATAAGAGCACACACCTATGGCACGCAGTGAAGTAGCAAAATACAGAGGTTTATTGACAAGTGCACGATTCATCGTTTGATTTCAAATCACCTTCTGTGGCAGTGAAACGTTCTAATCAAGTTCACTCGAAGAACTGGAGATGTGGTTTAGATACCAAACAACAAAATAAGCATGAAAACAAACAGTTTTACAAACAGTAAAGGCCCAGTTTGAAGTTTGTTTAAAAGACAGGCACTGCAGCCAATGCACTAAAAGATGACAAACCTAAGCTCGGCATTAGAGACAATGTCAATTGTACCAGATCCTTCAATGCAGAAAGCAGCTTCTGGTTGAGGTTTCTGTTGGTTTTTTTTAATCTAGTAACCTCTTAAAATCTTGTCAAGTGTGGAACAAGGTATTGAAACAGAAGCGTCTGAAGCTCAGCCAGAGGCATGGCAGCACAGACTTGAGAGAAGCTGCTAAGAAATACATGTTTGGAAGTAGCATAAATGCAATATAAGGTTTAAGTTAGAATCCCTGTGTTGTTCTCCAAGGGGGCCAAACAACGCAGCACCCCAAATCCATCCAAAAGACATAAAGGCTTTGGAATTCCTACTTCCCACGGCTATTTAGATCCTTAGTATTGCCCCATATGCTTCACTTTCACAACCTGAAAAGGCAACTAAGTCTTCACACAGTCATCCACCACTTCTGACAAACTAAGCAGAGCAGTCTATAAACAGAGCAGACTAATAAGCACCATAATCAGAGTGTTTTTTAGCACCCAACCCAGAGAAAGTTCCCTCTAAACAGCAGCAGATTTCAGGGAACCTGGGCTAGAACAGCAGTGAATACATGCAGATAAGGCCACTTGTTCTTTGGTGTACCTGAACAACTCCTGCTTTGATATGTCAACTTTAAAAAGTCACTACTAAATACACCAAACTGTCTAAGCACTTAATGTCGACATTCAAAAATGAAAGCTCTGAATATGATCAGAAAGCCCATTCAGAGAATCAGCGGTGGGAGCTGCCCTCCCCACATACTCTTGTTCAATTAACGCACATCTTCCAAACATGATTTAAGAAAGCCAGCATAAACAAAAGGGCTGTATTGTCTTTGCTCCTCCAACTAGGATAGTCTACAGTATGACTCAAAACAGCTACAATCATGGTTTGGGAAGAATTCAAATAGCTTTCATCCTTAGCAACAAAAATCTGAGCAAAGGCAAATGCGAGGCTGACCGAAGACGAGAGAATTCACTAACAGTCAGCACAGGCAAATGAAAAAATGCACCGTGGCGAAGACAGTGAAACAGTCCTGGTTTCCACAGCATACAAAAGTAAAACACCACTGCAGAAACTAAGGCATTTCTGTGCAGGTTGGGTTATCAAAGCCAGCTGGCTGGACATCTCAGCATATAATCTACAGTAACTGTAGACCAAATGTTGTTTCTGTTCAAGAGAGTACTATTAAGCTACGGCCTGCACTCACATCTTTTCCATAAAGTGTGCAAGCACTCAACCATGATACTTTCCTTCAAAGTCTTCTAGAAGCACCTACAAGAAACGGTACACTGGACTGGTGTTCTCATTTATCTAGAGCTACTCATAGTAACCAGCAGATTACTGAAGGCAGAAGAAAGGCCTGAATGCTCTGGGGAGGGGAAAAAAAAAAACAAATCAAGATATCTATCAACATACAGTGATTTATGAGAGTATAAGAGAGACCTTCAGCATGTTTTGCCCTCATATCAGCAATCACATGCTGCAAAGGAAGAAAGGAAAGAGAACCAAAGATTAAAGACTCTCAAGAACACGGCAGCACTAGTTGTTCCAGTGGAACTATTTACATTAAAGCAATGCAAGTCAACTCACACCGTGAAGCTGCCTCCTACTGCCAAGAAAAAAAGCACAGCCTCCCTGCTTTGCTTTAAAACATTCCCGATGTGACCTCCAGGTCCCTACCCATTCACAACACTTTACATACTGACTGTACAGGGAAGCCTAGTTCCACCAGTGTGTCCTGAGCCGCTTGCTAGCCCAATGAACTCACCACAAAGCAGCACTGCTCTTTCACAAAGTTACACTAATGTTCCCCTCCACCACCCACCTAGGCAGCCCCACACTCCTGTCTTCCACAGGGCATCCCTTCCCCCCCTCAGCCCTCCCTCCCCAGATCATCAGGTTTCTTTTCCACACACTTTAGCACAACCCCCATCCATCAGCCTAAGGATCTATCCACAAACAATACCCTGAAAACTGACCTCACAACCACAGACCAGAGTTTCTGTGCAGACTCCGTTAGTGAAAGCGAACAGATGACCCTAATAGAATGCAATGCTAGATTTTCCACCCGGGGGATTAAGAACTTTGTTGTGTGAGCGTGGCCTTGGCCCTAACCTGGGCTCGTGATTGTCTATCTTGGGTTCTGGCTCCTTGCATCGCTCCTCTTTGCCCACATCTTTTTTCTCGCCACCATCTTCCAGCTGTGGTTTCTTATTTTCTGCAGCTGAATAAAAAGAAAAAAAGGATCAGACCAAGTTGCACACTGCAGTGAATGAAGCACTTCCTGTAAGTGTCGTCCTGAGTAGACAAAATTCTTCCCAACGTCTCCCACCCACAGCACACTAAGGACATGATTTATATCTATTCATTTTTCCCGAAGGAAACACGTACCAGGAAAGGATTTCACTTTTGTAGTAGTTTCCTTCCTTAAGCAGTCTCTCTAGGAAAGATATGCAGGCTAAGCAATGTATCTTCAGAATTATTTTGGCACTTTCAGGCAATTCTGTCATACCAAGCTTGAAAACCACGCACTCATCATTCCTTAACTATAATTAGCAGAGCAATAGCACATTTTGTCAGCCAGCTATTTGTTGTTTACAGCTAGAGGATGCCTAGATTAAACACTTGTAGGAGACGGCAAGGGAGAAAGAAAGACTCTAATAGGGTGTTTTATAAATATGCAGATGTGTCTCTGTCTGTAGCATCAATATAGTGCCAAGCAAAGTATATATGCACACTATACACATTATCAAGACTTCTGCATGTGGTGTTCTCCTCAGTAAGAGGAACAGGACAATTCCCCTGAAGTCATGCGACTCAGTTGCTGACTGAGAAGGAAAACCTCTCTGCTGTATCACGCTAACCTCTGGTGTCACACTTATGTTTTCAAGAGGAAGCCCAAGGAATTATCCCTCAGAGCACACGTTCTCAAAAACAAGAGTTTGTCTTGCTGACCTTCCGGCTTCTTTGGTGTTTCATCTTCCTTCAAGACGATGTGATCCTGCAATGAGACCAAAACCAACCTCAGTATACGGCTGTTCTCAAACAGTAACCTTGGCACAGAATCTTCAGAAGGTTTTGCTTTGTTTCTGACCAAAGTTCACTTGCTTATCACGGTAAGAGCCAACAGCCACAGACACTGCACAGCCCTTCATCCCCTCCACCTCTGTGTAACCCCTAAAGCACTGCCAGAATTAAACTCTCAAAGTTAACTTCTACCTTATGTTCAGGTGCGCATCTCAGACAATTCACTGCAACGAGTGAAAACATTACATTAACTCTTTAGATGCTCAAAACCTGCTGATAGCTCAGCCCGAAGGCCGAGAATTGCCCCGGCTGTGGTTGCAACCACAAACCTCTCCAACGGTTCCATATTCCAGCTTTCAGAGTGACAAATAAGAACTGATGTAGCAAGACAGGCGTTCGTCTGACATCACAGCACCACGGCAGATCTGGCACTCAAAGCTGACCCTCAGTTTTCTCATCTTGGTCACTTAAGCTTAATCTCCTGCCGGATTTCTTTCGCACTGAATGCAGACGCATTTATTTGGGAGAGGTGAAGAGGACAGCAGGTCACTGCAGCTCACTGACATTCACTGGTTTGCTACAGTGGGTGCCAACATCACCTCTGCCAAACTGCAGAATAAGGAGAAGTATCTCCTACCCATCTTAAGAGATCTCTCGGCTGTGTGCCGCAAAAGCTCCAGCCATACCTCACATCTGAGACCAAACGATTCAGAAGCACTTCTTTCTTAACACACTCATTAACAGTAATTAACAGTTTTACCTCAAACTGTAAGCACGCTGAGACCCAACACACCACAGATAAACTATTAAAAGAGATCCCAGGACTAACTGTGCAACCTGAAGTTACCCCACGCATCACTTAGGTTTGTCATCTCGACAGGCACTGCTGTACGGCTCAGCAGACTCCAGGGCGGCTCGCTGAGCTCCGTGGTTCAGTGAGTGCCATGCCAATACCTTCGGCTTGTTGGGGTGCGCTCGCACAACGCTGGCAGACACTGGAGAGCCAAAGATATCACTTGTCTTCCCACCAGGTGGATTCAGACGTGGACGAGGCTGAGCAGTACCAGAGTCCTCAAAAATACCACTTTCTTTTCCCCCTGCAAAACAGGTTTTGGTTTTGTTTTGTTTTTTTTTCAGATGACTTAATGTTACCAAGCTATAAAAACACGTAACAATTCAAAGACTTCTGGCACCTTACTAGCTAGAGACTGACTTGCTCTTGTCTGGAGATACTGTTTGAAATCCTTTATTACAGGAACTCAACAGACATCTGATTCACAGCTGTCCTCATCGCAGCTGGCTGGCAACAGAGCTCTAGAATAGAAGCAGCTTCCTTTCATCGCTTCCTAGGCCTCAACTCAGAAAGACTTAGCCCCGATGTGCTCAAAAGCCTATGAATATGTAAGTCACTGAAATATTCATATCTCCATGTATGCGAACAGATTCAGTGCTCAGGCCCACTCACGCTGTAAAAACCTGACATAAGGCAACAGCATTCCGCAGCAGCAGCACAAACCCAGCCCTGCTCTGCAGTTCAGGGCCCAGCCGTGCGTGGGGGCGGCTGCCCTTACCTGGAGGGTTTGTTCTTTTTGGAAGATTCTGCGGTTCTTCTGATGCTCCAAAGATATTGGATGCCATTCGGTGCGGCTTGCTGGAAGAAGAAACTTCTTCTGCACTTCCAAAGAGATTGCTGGACCCTCCTCCAGGGGGCTTCAGTACCCTGCAGCACAGGAGGAGGGAAGCAAGAGATGAATGTCTGTTTGGAAACACGTTTGATGCCCTCCTCCACATTCTCCATCCCCATTCAGTCACCTTGGCTGCTACCTGAAATGGTTCCCACAGTGGCACCAGGGCAAGCTGCTGTGCTGCCTGCGGTCTGCCAGACACAGCATGGGAGTAAGAGACAAACCAGAGTCAGAAATCTCCTCTTGAAAATAAGCCATTAATTACAGCATCGGATTTTCTGCTGAGCTTCATTTATTGCCTTTGCATCTGATGTAGTTCAAACCAAGTTTTACAGGTAAAAGTCAGACAAACAGAGCCAGCCATCTCCTCACTACTGAAAACGTTTCAACCATCGGTTATGACAGGAGGTGCTGCAGAGTTGGCAGCAGAAAGGAAGATGTGAGAGGATAAACTTTCAGCTGTTGATGCAAAACCACTGAGACCGAAGTTCTGCACTACCGGCCTATCAAGTAGATCTGTTAAAATCGAAGGCTGCATCAGAAATCGATTGCCTTATTGAAACCTCTCGAAAGTCGTGCTTGCCATTAAACAAGCCTACAGCCAATTCCAGTGCCCCGTTCAACACTTTGTCCTGTCCTGAAAGAGAACAGAACCATCACCTGGGAGCAGCCTAAGTGGAACCGACTGGAAAATCCACAGACAAAGCGCGGCAATGCAGTGCCAAAGCAGGCACAGACAGCCACCTTCACAGTTGCATCTACTTGATCAGCTGCCTGCAATCTTAGTAGCTGAGCACAAACAGCAGCTCGATTACACCTCTTCTAATGCAAACACCTGATCTGCAGCCTAACCAACCCTCCCTTTTATACAAAGAGAGCAGTTACAAATTACAGGACCCTTAAGGCCTCCCCTCTAGATGAGCAGGATCCAAACGTCAGTGAATTAACCACGCAGTGCAGCACAGCACTCCACCACGTGCAGCAGAGGCCAGCCAGTGCTGGTCAGACACCCACTGGGTGTCAGAAGGGGCTCCTCTCAACCAACGCCTTTCATTAAGGTTCAATCCCACAAAAGCTGAGCTATCAGGCTGCCCCATCAGGAAATGGGCTCCGTCAGCACGTCAGGATGCAGAAAGCACTTCTGTTCTCGTGAGGAGGGAGACAACAGTTCCTGTTCCGGTTTGGGAGTAGTTTACAGTCAGAAGCAACCTCAGAAGCATATTGCCTTTATGGCCAACTCCTGCACTGCAGCCCTTAGCACGGCTGGCTTCCAGGAACCTCCTGAGTTGGAGGAAGCGACTAAAAGCTGTGCAGACAGGAGCCGAGCAGAAGGCCGAGGTACAGCTTAGTGTTCAACACGCCATGGATCCGACTACGCTACAAGCTCCCCATCTACTTCAGAAGATTTAAAACTGCTATTAAGGCATACGTCACATGGGCAAGTTGCACATTTCCATCATTCACAATGGTCTAGGAATGTAAGAGGCACCTGAAGTACTTAAATCCGGGAGATGGGATGGAGAACAAAGGGAACAAGAACAAACAAGAGGAGTTTGGGAAGGGGCTCTTGTCGAAGCTGTAACCCCACAGAACTGGAGCGATTTCTGACTTGCAATCTCAGCTATTTTTATGCATTTACTCTTATCTGAGCTCTAGGTGCACTAATCTAAGTACGCTACCACAGAGGCTGAAAGGAAAAGTAGTTTAAGCAGATGGAAATCAAGCACCCCCAGCTAACTGGAAGTCCGTCAATTCATCTCAAGCAGCCAAACTATGAACCTACCCTGTATGTGTCAAAGCCTCTGCTAATTGCTTTGTTCTCTCCTGGCAGGCTTGAAGAATTTTAATCAGGTTTTGTGGGCTTTTTCCCTACACCCGAACACTGAATTTGAATGTTCTTTCCCAATTAAGCCTTTCAGCCAGGCTATGGAAGGAGCGCCAGGACTCACCCATTACTCCAAGGCACCGCTTACCTACCCGTACATTTATATAAACCACACATCTACAGTCACACACATCTGGAAGTCGAACACCGAAGCCCTACTGGTTCTCAGGCAGTTCTATTAAAGCAGGTCAAAGAGAAGAGCTGCTTTCCACACCAGAGACCACTGCTACACCGACGGGCAGAAGGCAGACACCAAGGTGTGGAACAACGAGCTCTGAAGCAAAGACCAGAAAGTTGCTGGCCAGCTTCTGCTGGTGGGTCACTGCAGGCTCCCTGCTCACTGAGCAGCTCACTTCTCTTACAAACAGCAAGCTTCACAGCTGCTATGCTACGGACCCAAAAGCTCTGCAGCACGCTGCAGTGATGCTGGTGGGGAGGAGGGCAGTACGTGTATCACACTGCTGTATTTTCAAGGCTACCCATCAGGACAACATTCAACATCCCACAGCGGTCTGGAAGCTGCTCACACACCAGATGAGGGCCACAAAAATGATAAGAGGGGTGAAAAGTGATCCAAGGGATCAAACACCTCCTCCCCTATGGGACAGGCTGAGAGCTGGGGCTGTGCACCGTGGAGAAGGCTGCAGGGAGAGCTGAGAGCAGCCTTCAGTATGTAAAGGGGGGCTGTAAGAGAGAAGGGGACGGACCCTTTGGCAGGGACTGCTGTGACAGGACGAGGGGAAACGATTTCAAACTAAGAGAGGGAAGATTTAGACCGGCCATAAGGAAGAAGTTTGTTACAACGCGGGCAATGAAGCAACGGCACGGGTTGCCCAGACAGGCAGCGGGTGCTGCCCCATCCCTGGAAACACACGAGGTCAGTCTGGGTGGGCTCCGAGCGCCTGGCGGAGCTGTAGGTGTCCCTGTTCATAGCAGGGGAGTCGGACCAGAGGGCTTTGAGGGTCCCTTCGAACTCTATTCCAACTCTAACGCTTCTATGAACTGCGGATCCACGAAAGCAAAGCACTTGTGCTGCAAACCTCACGGAGCTCTGCGCCTCTCTTGGCGCCGGCTGCAGGAGTTCTTGAACTGGAAGTGCCACGCAGCGAGGACTACAGCAGGATTTGCGTTACCGACAAACAAAGCTCTGTTCAGGACCCCGCGGGCCGCGCCCCGCCGAGCGCTCAGCCGCGGTGTGCAAAGCGCCCGAGAGCGGCGGCTGCTCAGGGCCGGGGCGGAGGGCAGAGCCGGGCAGAGCCCCGCGCACCGCCACGCGGGACAAAGGCGGGCCGGGGAGCGCCGCCCATCCCGCAGCCGCGGCGCGTTGCGGCTCCGCGAGGGAACAATAAACCCGCATCCGCCTCCCTCGGCGCAACGCCGGAGCCCGGAAAGCCCCCGGAGCGCGGCCGGACGCCCATCCCCTCGGGAGGCTCCGCGGTGCCCGGCCCTCCTCCCGCGGCCGGAACCCCCCCCGGCCTCCGCCCCTCAGCGCCACGCCCCGGGCAGAGCCCTCCGCGCGCCTCCAACCCGCGCCGAGCCCCGAACGAAGGCTGCCGAGGAGCCCGAGGAGCCCACGCAGCCCCCGGCCGCCTCACCTGGAGCTGGGCTTGGCGGGCTCGGCCTCGGGGCCCTGGAACATGGTGCGAGAGCGCGAGCCGCGCGGCGCTCCTCCTCGGCCGCCTGGGGAGCAGGTAGCACCCGCCCCGCCCCGCGGTTGGTGACGGCAGCTGTCCATCAGGGCGAGCAGCCTATCGAAGGCGTCCCGCCCATCCCGGGGTCCCGCCCACCCAGGGCCTCGCAGCGGGAGGGAAGATTGAACGCGGCCCGCGCCGGAGCCCGTCCCGGCCGGCTCCCATTGGCAGCTCCGCGCGTCCGTCAGGGAACCACGGGGCGAAGAGGAAGGGCGGGGCGAGCGAGGGAGGAACTTTAAAGGGACGGTGGGGGCCGGACGGCGCCAGCTGCGGGGAATCAGAAGCATAGGATTGCTCGGGTTGGAAAAGACCTTCAAGATCATCGAGTCCAACCACAACCCAACCATGCTGCCCAACTCCAACAGCCCTCCGCCAAATCACGGCCCTGAGCACCACATCCAAACGGTTTTTAAACACATCCAGGGATGGTGACTCAACCACCTCCCTGGGCAGCCCATTCCGGTGCTTAACAACCCTTTCTGTAAAGGAGGTTTTCCTGATATCCAACCTAATCTTACCCTGGTGCAACTTGAGGCCATTTCCCCTCATCCCGTCACCAGTGAGAAGAGACCAGCCCCGCTCTGCTGCAGTCACCTTTCAGGTATTGGCAGAGAGCAATCAGGTCTCCCCTCAGCCTCCTCTTCCCCAGCCTAAACAGCCCCAGTTCCTTCAGTCTCCCCTTGTAGGCCGTATTCTCCAAGCCCTTCCCCAGCCTTGTTGCCCTTCTCTGGACCTGCTCCAGCACCTCCATGTCCTTTCTGTACTGAGGTGCCCAAAACTGAACACAGCACTCAAGGTGAGGCCTCACCAGTGCTGAGTACAGGGCAGGATGACTTCCCTGGTCCTGCTCACCACACCATTCCTGATACAAGCCAGGGACCATTGGCCTTCTTGGCCACCTGGGCACACTGCTGGCTCATATCCAGCCCACTGTCCATCAGCACACCAAGGTCCTTTTCCCAAGGCTGCTGGAGGAGCTGAAGATTTCCCTGAGCTGTCAGCAGAAGGGAGCAGCTGAGCAGAGCTCACACAGGGCTGTGCCTGCCCAGCACACGGATGGGAGCCGAATCCTCACCCCTGAGAGGGAGAGGAAGCACGGGGTGAGGCCGGGAGCATCGTGCTCCTGAAGATGTGCTCCGTTCCTTCTCACAGGACTATCCGTGTGCTTTCTGATATGCTGAAACGTGCATGAGAAAGGAAGCAGAAACGGGTAAGGTAGCACAGGTAATGAAAGGAACTTCAGGAATCCTCCAGTTGCTGGAAGCAGGGTGAGCCACCAGCAGCCTTGAAGAGCTCTGCTGAAACACCGCTCAGCTGCTGGTAACCCTTCCCTGCCTCGGGGTGGGTTTCTTCCAGAGGCATTTATATAAATGCAACAGCACAACACCTCCGTGTCCAAGCTCCTGCTTATCTGTTGTTACTGAAGATGTGCTGGGGTGAGCGTGTTTAGATAGGAGAGGAAGCAAAACAGACTCCTCCTCCCCCCAATCCCTCTTAGTGGTGACCAGTGGCCCTACGCAGGAGTCAGGACAGACAACCTGCCATGTGACTTACCTCTGATGTCCACAACTGGGCGACGCTACTGGGGATGGAAGCTGGAAGGTACTGAAAGAACCACAGCCCCAAATCAAAGCATTCCCCGTCCTGACAACCCGGGGAATTGTGGGATGGGAGACACGAATGGCAATCATTCACACTGTAAAGGGAGGTTAAGTGGGGAATCCGATAGGCCACGAACTGCAGCGAACACACGGGACATGCGTTAGACCAAGTATTAGTATGTATTTATGCACAAGAATAAAAACAGCTTTACAAGTTGAATTGGAAATTTAAACAGAGGAAGTTTAACAGCTTTTGTATATTATATTAAATAACCAAAACACCTTTTTCCAAAATTGGTAAAGAATAAATAATATAATTTACAATATGGTACAAAAAAATAATCAGTAAGGACAAGCATTCTGCTTTATACATACACTATATAGGTATATTTATAATCTATAAAACAAATTCACATCTCAAACAAGCCGGAAACCTCAGATGATATGGCTTAACTATTATTAGAAGAAACAGCATTAAATTCTGCTGCCAGAACCATAAGCTCTAAAGCAGTTATCACGTCTCAGGAGTTAACGATAACCCAGCCCGTAGTGCTTGCCAAGGTCTCACTCAGTTAACATTTACAAACTGCTCTGAATTTAAGAGATCCAAAGGTTTGAAAAGTTTAAAAAGAAAAAAAAAAAGTGCAGTACTTTCCTTATAAATGCATCCAAAGTTTGAGAGTAAAAACCAAAACGCAACTTAATCTCCGCTCCGGGATCTGAGATGGTTTCGAGTTTAGATCTGATCCAAGCTACTTAATTCCATTTAAATACAAACAGGGCTGGCAAGGGAGGCTTAACAAAGCCGTGCTAAGAACTATTAGTATTCCTATGCTTAGTAGATTTAGTGATAAAGGGGAAAATGAACTGCGCAGCTGATCAGGGTGCAACGCCCAGGAGGAGAAGCACCGTCAGCACACACAGCAGCTGATCTCTGGGTGCAGCACCGCTTGTGGCCAAACGCTGAGCTTCCTGCCACTCGCCTTGCTGAGCCACTCGCAGCTCCTGCATCGCACATACAGTCACTACAGCAGCGTGGGGCAAGCCTAGCGGAGGTTTACGAATAGAACTAGTAAAAAACTAAAGCTTTACAGCAATTAATACCAGAACTGGAGGTTCTTAGTGTCCGTTTGTCCTCCTCAGCTGCCGCCGGTGCAGCAGGCAGCTGTTAAGCTCGCCAAGTCATGGTTCATTCGAATCCTACCCAAACGTCTGCACAGCTTGCTTGAATGTTTGCTTAAGGTAAGCTGACATCGTTACAAACACAAATCCTGTCACCTCTGTCAGGGAAGCTGAAAAAACTGAAACAAAAGTTCAGGGTTTTACCAATATGTGCACACACACACATACATGCGCGCACACACACACACACACACACACCCCACACACCAGTTTTTCCCTAAGGCACAAATCGATGGTGGTTGGTACGTAAAGCGCACCCGCAGGGAATACAGAACTGAGTCAGAAGTGTGTTTAAGTGACTTTTCCTATAATAAGGGTAACGAGTTCAGCACCGACCCAAAATTACCACAATGATCTGCTGAGTTTCTCCCCAATGAAGCTTTATTGTCCTGAAAGGGCTTAGTTGTTAAAATGCTGTTTGCAGAGCACTGCGCTTCTGAACTCAGAAGCCAAATGTGGAGGAGAGGCAGGAGACGCTAGGAGCTTCCGGTCTGAACAGACAGGAGAATGCCAAGAGATTCTGGTGGAAGGAAGGATGCCAAACTCTGTTCTGTCATCAGAACTTCTAAGGCTGATGCCAAGCACATTTCTAACCACTGAACTGTTGGTGCTGAACTGACTGCTGCCATTTCCACTTTGTTATTACTCGGTGGCCCAAGTCTACTCGAAGGGTCCAGCATGTTACAATGCCCTGATCTCACAGCATCATTAGAAATAGCCGCTATGCTGACATTCACTCTTATTCCTCTGTGGCAACTGAATGGGCCGAGAAGGGACAGCTTGGCAGCCCCCTGCATCAGCTGGCAGAAACTCCTCACAGAGCCTGATGAAACGCTCTGCCATGGGGCGCAGCAACACCGGCACTCCTTCCAGGCAATCTGAGAGTCAGAAGTAGCAGGGTATCCACTGGATTAGCAGCATGGATTGAGAAGACGTCTGTCAAGCTACCTACGTACATGAGAGACCACCAAGCTGGTCTTTCGCAATGTTGACATTTAAGTTCTGATTTTTTATTGTTGCAGTGCTTGGGATACATCGCATCTCCTCCGGCACATCCTGCAATCCACAGCCCCAGCTACATGAGGAGCCCTCGCTGCTGTCCTGCAAGGCTGAAGGGTTTTTGGAGGTCCAGCACGTAAACAGCACTACTGATACACAAAGCCAAATGGAGGCACTCCGGTAGGACCAAATCAAAATACAGCTCAACTTTTAGCAAAACTTAAAGACGTTTTGGAGGGAGTGACTCTTGAGACTAACAGATATTCTCTCCATAACAAGGATGAGGGCTCAGAACCACATAACCCTCAGCACTCATTCTCCTGACATCACTTGACATTTTCAATTCCAGGTTTCCATACCTTCCTGATCATCACATCACCATTCTCAAACAACACTCTGTAAGGATAATGAAAGAGAAATAACGACCAAAGAACGTCCCACGCGACACACGGCCAGCACAGCCAGTTGCTCACAGGTATGAAATTCTCGCTTTCTCCAGCCATGACCACCTTCCTGCCAGTAATACAAGCCTGACTCCCTGCTGGGAACAAGTGATGATACCAACGTGGTTTTTACACAGGTGCATGGCTCCTATGCCAGAGAATGCAGCTATCTTATATGTGGCATCTTGGAATGAAGTACAAACCTCATGACTTCTGGCTGACAGAAGTCAAGTCGCTCTGGGCTGCACAAAGGGTGCAGCAGAAAACTCGTCACATTTTCCCTAAATGATAAGAGCGTAAGGCCAACTACGTAGCAGTAAACCAAGATCTGTGTAAGCAGGGTAAAACGAGTGGGAAAACAGCGAATGCCATCAGTGCATCACGAGCAAGGTTACAAGCAGAAAGTCTCAGTCAAATGCCTTGTAAAAGCATCTAAAGGCAGGCAGGCAGAATTCTATCCACCGAGTATAGTGCAAGTTGGGAAAGCGAACCCCTGATAAATGCCTAAGAGATGGGGAAGTTTCATTTGTTTAGTAATAATACAAAGTTGAGGTTTACACAGGACTGGCCCCTTGGATAATTTCAGAGCGACTTAAAACAGCCCAAGGACAGCCTCTCACTGGAGGAGCAGACAAGTGCTAAACAAAGGGGCACAGTAAGGTACTTCTCTCTCAAAACCAGCAGGAAAGGAAATAGGAAAAGTCTCCTGAGTTATAAAGGTAGAACCGAAGCAAAAACCAACTGCAAAGAAAGTAACTTCAGATTCCTTTCAACCAGCTGGAATCAGGATCTGCGTCTTTCAGATATTGAAACGCTATCACTAAATGCATTGGGATTCAGCAGAGGGAGTTCCAGATCCATCAGTGCCTGGGAGACAATAAAGAAAAACGATGCCCTGAGGTACTACAGAGCACCTGGAATCCATAGAACAAGGAGGAGAGAAGGGATTAAGCTGGGACTTGACACCGTTTCTCCTCATGACACAAGACAGATTTCAACAACTTGAGCACTAAAGTATTTTTTACCATAGATCACGTTGTTCTTTCCTATTTCCTCTCCTGGGAAATTACTCAGGGCTTGCCTTTTTTTCTTTTTTTCGCCTTTTTTTTTTTTTTTTTTGAGAAAGATAGCAATATATACAGGTTTCCAGCACAGCCAAAACTAATGACAAAGCTTTCATAGTGATAAGCTCTTCTGCAGTGTTTCCTGACATGAAAAGCAACTGTTCCTCATGGAAAGTGGAAAAGCACTCTCCAACTCACGGGGTGAAGAATCTCAAAGGTGAAGAACGTGACCGCAGTCAGAAGGATGACTGTGATGCGTGAAGGGGTTTAAAACTAGAGTAAACCCCCCAGGGATCCATGCAATCCGGGAGCAGGGTAAAGCAGAGCTCCCCTATCAAACAAGAAAGCAGGCTGTGCCCCTGCTGGAATGGTCAAAGAAAGACAGCCGAAGAAACAAAGGTCTGTGAAGCATCAGAGAGTTGCAGCATCTTTGAAGAGAGTGCAACAAATTTCAGTTTGACTGAACTCACACAAAGAGTGCCAACTAGGACATGTGGCGACGCAGAATAGTTTCCATACCTACCCACACCCTTCATTCTCCACAGCTTCAGTGTGGAATCCAAATCATGATATTTTGAGTACTATGCAAAAACAACTCATGTAGGGGAGCTTCTGGCAATACCCTTTCCTGCTTGAGCTTCTTGCCTTGGCTGTTCCAAAGTCCAAGTCCAGGACTGTCTCACATACCTGCCATCTTACATCACTGATGCAGGGGACACGCCATTTTCTGTACTATCATTCCACATTTTGTTGTTCCCAGTATATTGCACATTCCAGGACCTGCAAGTAGTTCTTCAGACCTTTGAAGACAATGCTTCTTTTTCAGAAAGAAGTGCACCAAGACGGGAACAACCGAGCTTCTGCAATCTGCTCTTGCCATGATCCAGCACTGCAAGCTCCAACTTAAGCTGAACAGTGTACACCAGCCTGCTGGTCTCATACACTCACTGTGAGAGATCCCCAATAGGGGGACCACCTCCTCCTCCATCAAACAGAATTTCCCTGCGCGTTGGCTCAGGTATTGATAGTTCCTGGGCAAGGTCATTAAAACGAGATATGTAATCAATGCTGTTTTCATTCATCATGCAAGCCAACTGGGAATCCACCACCTGTAAGAGATGTGACAGAAAAGAAGAGCTATGTGTCAGTGGAAGTTTCACAGAATAGATTAAGTTGCATTGGAGGTCTTGTGATCACCCTGTCCAACCCCCCTGCCCAAGCCAAGTCAACAAGAACAGGTTGCCCAGGATCACATCCGGTCAGGTTCTGAATATCTTCATAGATGGAGACCCCATTACCTTTCCAAGCAACCTGTTCCAGCTTCTGACAACCCACACAGCAAAGAAGTTTTCTTATGTTTATATGGTCTTTCATGTGTTTCAATTTGTTGCCCGCTGCCTCTCGTCTTTCATTCCCAGCCTCCCCTCACATTTAAGATGCTCTTTGTCTCTCTTGGAGTTGGAGAATAGCTCTTACGCGTGGCTAAATGTAAGCCTCTCAAAAAAAGAAAAAGTCTGAACGAGCCTTACCTGCACATCCATAACTCAGCATAAAGATACACTAGTAAAGGTGCTGTACAAAAGCTGTATATATACATATATATATATATATATAGCATCTTATTTAATATCCGCACTTGTTGTAAATAAAACTTGATTCTGCAGGACACTTAATAATAGGCCTCGCTGAATCCTCTCGTCATTAAAGCTATTTTTATTGACACTTGCTTCCTCTAAAGACTCCCATACAAGCCTGCATCTGCCACAACAGCAACAAAACACCGCAGCAGCTCTGGTGTGCCTAAAATTATGGCTTAACCCATTTTCCTCTGAAGGCAGTTTGTAAGATCAAGGGCTGCACTGTCACTTCAAAACCACAAAGAAATTAAAGGCATGTATGCCAATCAACGCAGATACGTGCATGCACTACTCTGCAGATTCTCAGTTTGCAGAATCTTTGTATTTGCACCAGGAAATGGAGCTGTGCACAGGCTCTGAAGCTCAAAGAAACGCTGGACAAACATCAACTTTCTGCAGCTTCTGGTTACAAAGTTTATATAGAACTTCTTTATCCAAATCCAATAGAGGAATGACATTTTTCTTCCCTTGGGACAAGCACTCATGAAGTTACTCTGTGCATGTTGTTACACTGAACCAGTGACTGTAAATCATAGGTTAATTAAGATTGGAAGGGACCTGAAGGACTGTCAACAGACTGCTCAAAGTAGGGTCACCTAAGAGGACAGATCACCTTATTTGGGGTTTTACCCTCATCAGTCTTGAGAAGCTCTCAGGACAGAGATTGCACAACCTCTCTGGGTGACCGGTTCCACTGTCTGATTATCCTCGAGGTGATAAAGCTCTCCTTTATAGCCTACCTCTGCCTCCTCAAAACAAATGTAATTCTACCAATTGAGAGGATAACTACGTTTGCAGTAACTTAGCATTAGCCATTTCACGCTGCTTCCTTCTGGGCCTATTTATTTTTTCTACCAGTCCTCCATCTGTAATGTAGTTGCATCAGTATTTAATCCTCCTCTAATTCTTTGTCTTTTCAACTCCTGTTCTGTAAAGTAGGACACACAAAACAGAAGAATTAATGGGAGGATTAAAACTCCTCCTGTCAAAACAGAGCTGTATCCAACAAGGCAAATATGACATCCTCCAGCAAGAAGAGCCTGCTTCGAAGTTATCCAAAGCAGCTTCACACGGCAGCTCGCACCGAGATCATTTTGCATCATTCATTCAAGACTGTAAACTTATTCTGTTAAGCTACAGCACGGATATTAAAGCACCTTTGTCTTAAGTACTGCGGGAAGATATGATGGACAAAATGCAATAACACTGTACTAAAGAAGGAAGCAAAAACAGCTGGAAGCGATTTGATTACATACCTCTGCTACGTCTGCCAGAGACCGTGACACAAAAGAGTCCCGTGAGTTGCCATCCAGAAGGCTAGGTCCCAGTAAGGAGGTGCCACTGGCAGTCCCAACAGGAGTTGGCAACATCTTTCGTCCCTTTTCAGGGGATATGAAACTCGCTATAAAGGACAGGCACACCAGTAAGACACTGCACTGAAAGGTTTGTCACGTGAGGACAAAGAAGACAAGGAAACTGCAAATGAAGGATGACTGTTTCTTCTATCTCCTATAATTAATTATATGTTGCCAGTATGAGCACCATCAGCAAAGTGCAGGCTCATTAACTACAAAATCCCAACAAAACCCAGGGCAAACAAACAAACAAAAAACCACCTTCCACCAACAAATAAACTCAATGATCTCATCTCTGAAGCGTGGCTCACCAAGAACAGAGCAAAGCCTATTTTCCAGCAGCAGAGCCAAGGGCACCTTTTCACTTTGGCAGAGCACCCAAAATGTCTCAACCAGCTGATGAGTCAGGCTCCAAGCAGACTCCAAAGAAGTACCAATGGATTATGCACCCAAAGGTATGGGCTTCAATTTATGCCCCAATTTAGCAACAGGATTGTTTTAAGAACAGATTTGTGAAGAGTAAGAAAACGCATTCAAGGCAAAACCAAAAAAAAGAGGGTGAAATTCCTCAAGGGTCCAGCTTAACTATTTTCCAAAGGATCACTTCCAATAAACAGAGGGGTTTTGTGTCTTTTGATTTTCTGCACGCCCGCATTTCCTCATATAGCAACACTTACAAAATAAGCTGCTGAGGGACGAGTCTGTGGAGTCGTTGGGGTACCACTGAGGGTCGTGGCTGGGAGAGGCAATCCAGTTCTGCTGAGGACTACTGGATGGGGACGGAAGACTTTTGGAGCTGTCGCTGCCATTCAGCTTTGCAGGAGAAAGAGAAACACCTTCACCTGTAAGCCAACGTCAGGAGTCACTGGTTCAGTCAGTGTGGTAAAGTCACCGGACAGCACACCAATTTACATTGAAACAACAACAAGCCACCTACATACATCAGAAAACAGCTCAGCCATGCAACGTATTTCCAACATGTCTTTGAAAAGTTCAAAAACAGCTTCCCAAAAAATGTCTGCTGACATGCAAGATGACGAGGATTTCTTTTTTTTTTTAATTATTATTATTTTTAACATTAACAGGAAGACCTTGCTAAGCTCAGACTTACTGTATTGACCAGAGCTTATAGCTATTTCAATGATAGAATCACTGATTTGAGTGGCAGGTTCTCCTTGAGAAAGGACATCTTCAGGTGGTCCAGGCAGAGAAATATCCAGGAGAGCTGAAACATTGGGAGGAGAGAGCCGGGTACTGGAAGCCTCTAATGAAGGAAGTGGAGGAGTGGAAAGACCGTTCTGCAGGGGCGTCTTGGACAGCTCTGACAGAGAAAGGACTGATGTGCCCTGCTGGAAGAAACAGAGCTCACTGTGCATGCGGTTATGGAAGTCCTACACACATCTCTGAGAAAAACCAACTTAGCTTCTAAACAACAGATTAAAATTATAGACTTTAAAAAACAGAACGACAAAAAGACTCATCATCTAACAGAATATATTCTTGGTATTTCTTTTAACGCTCAAAAATACCTCAACACGTTCTTCTCACTCAACTACAAAAGACAGTTCCCATATTTTGGATATTCATCAGTAAGTAAAACTCACACTTTTTGTATAAACCTGTAAGCACAAACAAACATTTCTCAGCCCATAACCTGCCAATTCATCAGACAAAGTATTGGTCTGTAACTCTCCAAAGAGCATTTAATGCAACCTGCAAATCAGAAATAAGTGTCCAACCATAATAATAAAATTATTTTCTAGATCCCGCAGGACAGCTCTTAAGAATGAAGTATTACATTTGCCTTTGTACAGGCAAAAAAGCCCTGTAGCTGCTTAATGATTATGAATATTTTAGAAGCTGAACTCCTATCTCCTTACAGCCAGACCTGCCAAAACGAAGCCTCCTTTCGTAAGCAGTCTTGGTTTTAGTGCCCCTTAACAGAACTGTTTGTGTTTTTCTCTGATGTACATCAGAAAATGAGTAATGTTTTGAAAACCCAACAGGTATTACCAGTTACATACCCGCATTCCCAGGTAATTGAATACTATTAGTAGAGTTTTGTGGGAAGTGCCAAGTCCTGCACCTGGGCAGGAACAAACCCATGCAGCAATACATGCCAAGGGCTCGCCAGCAGGAAAGCAGCTCTACAGAGAAGGACGTGGTTTTCTGGTAGAAACCAAGCTGAGCACGAGTCAGCAATATGCCCTCACCACAAAGAAGGCTAATGGTGTTCTGGGCTGCATTAGGAAAAGCACCGACAGCACATCGAAGAAGGAGTTCCTTCCCCTCAGCACTGGTGAGGTCACACCTGAAGTGCTGCATCTAATACTGGACTCCTCATTAATAAAAGAGATACAAATATATGAAAGAGTCCAGAGAAGAACTGAAGCATCTTATAAACATCCCTCCCCCTACACGGAAGCCAGGGAGGCACTTCTATAAGGGTGTGCAGCAACCGGACAAGGGGAAATGGTTTTAAACTGGAAGAAGGGAGATTCAGACTAGATATTAGGAAGAAATTCTGAAGGTGAGGGTGGCGAAATGCTGGAACAGGTCGCCCAGCAAGGTTGTGAATGCCCCCCCTCTGGAAGCACCCAAGGCCGGGCTGGATGGGGCTGTGAGCAGCCTGGGCTACAGGGAGGTGTCCCTGGCTATGGGGGGGATTGGAACTGGGTGATCTTACGGGTCTCTTCCAACCCAAACCATTCCACAATTCTATGATTATTCTAGAGAGCTGGGACTCCAGCCTAGAGAAGAGAAGGCTCAGAGGGAATGCTATAAATGTACATAAACGCCTGAAGGGAAGGTGCAAAGAGGTCAGGGTCATGCACTGTTCAGTGCTGCCCAGTGACAGGACAAGAGGCAAAAAGCAAAAACTGAAGCACAAGAGACTTCATCTGAATATCAGAAAGCACTCCTTTACTGTGAGTGATGAACCTAAGATCTCATCACCACAAATACATGCTTAGTAGGTTCATATTCCCCAGCATAGATATATATAAATATATACAAAAATCTCGAGCAGAAGAGGTACGAAGCTGGCACGGCTGAGCAAGGACACGCTGCTCAAACTGAGGAAAAAGATGGAAAGTTACAGGTAGTGGAAGCAGGGATGGGTGGCCTGGGAGAATAAAGAGACGCTGCCTGGACATGCAGAAACAGGATCTGGAAGATCCTGGTGAGGGATGTCAAAAATTACAAGGGGTTTTACATTACACCGGTCAGAAGAGACAGACAGAGGAGAGCATAGCTCCTCCTGACAAATAACAAGGGAGAACTGGCTTCAACAGTTATGGAGAGGGCTGAGGCACTCAGTGAGTTCTTTGCCTCAGTCCTTCACTGGCAGTCAGGCTCCCCACACCTCTCACATCCCTCGGGCTCATGGTGGGGGCTGGGGGAGCAAAATCCTTCCCAGACTAAGAGCAGAGGGAATCTGAGACTGCCTCATGGGACTGAACGTGCACAAGTCCGTGGGACCAGACGACAAGCATCCCAGGGTTCTGGTTAAACTGGCTGATGTGGCTGCCAAGCTGCTCTCCGTCCTATCTGTGAAGTCATGGCTGTCAGGTGAAGACTGAAAAAGAGGAAACCGCTCCATTTTAAAGAAAGGGAGAAAGGAAAACTTGGGAAAATACAAGCCAGTGAGCCTTACATCTGTGCCCGGGATCAGGGAGCTGACTCTCCTGCTATGTTAAGGCACATTCAAAAGAATTTTACCTTTTCTGCCTGTACCTGTCAGAGGCAAGGTTGTGGACCCACAGGGGAAGGAAGCTGGGGACAGGATGACAACACTCTTAGACAGTAACTATGGCAGCATCTACCTTCCAAGTAGCTGTGTCTAATTGCATCATCCAGCATCAAGAAATGTGATTTCCTGAAGTGGATGCTGACACTACAATCATGTTTTTAGGCTTATTATTCCTCCCTCAGCAATGCACCGCAACAAGTATTCCACTTTCAGCAAAGGACTGCCAGTTGCTGGTATCTTTCTTTGTGGTGCCTGAAATACACATGTAGTTTATTGCTGAGCAATTGTAAGCAAGTCAAACCTGTACATCCTTCAGAAGTTAGAGCCTGTCACACTTGTTTTGCATTTTTAGAGGATGGCCTCCAATTAAATTTAAACATTGTTTCTGAATTTCCTTACATCTCTTCAGATGCTAGACTTTCATTTCTACATAACAATGATGGAACACAACCATCTGAGAACAAGGGTTTCTAGCTAGTAGGACCAGTGGTGTTTTTAAAACATTACCCATTTCATACAGCTGTTCTTTCAACACACACCATACCTGAAAACCATCGGGAACTGTCTCCTGCTCATGACGTGTTGGTAGGCTGATAAATGGAACTCGACACCCAGGGCCTGATCCCTAAAAGGAACAGCAGGAATCACATAAGTCACACTTTCACATAAGATGATGGAAATACAGCCAGGGAGATGAGAGAAGTGCCTATCACCAGTTACGCACGCTCCTTCTACATGCTCTGCCTTTCAAAATGGTCCATCAACTCCCTGAGAAAATGACAAGGACTGACGTGTATCAAGGATCTCAGCAAAGGAAACCAGCAGGGAGTTCCAAATCATCACAGAAGTTCACGTTTTGCCCCCACCTTCCTTTTTGAGTCACTGCCTCTTGAAATGCTACTGCTTCTTTTTAAGCCCAGATTTTTGGACGGACAACTTGCACTGTCTCACAGACGAAAGCTACTCTATGAGATGGAAATCCATTCAGTGCAATGGTGATTTGATCCTTCAGCCCCTGAATACATGCCATGCTGCACAGCCTAGGCTTGCCATGGTAAGTCACGTCTAATAGCAAGCTACAAGAGAAAACTCACTGGAGACTCATCATTGCTACAGTTTTTCACACAATGGAAGAGCAAACTCAAGAGTCTCTGACCTCCACAGTGGTGATGCTTCCGTTCTGATGCGCAGCCGTCGACTCCTGCCCTGTTACCACTGTGCTCACTCTGTCTGGTGACAGCGGAGACACACCTGACAAACCATCTGCATCCAGGACAGGCACGGGGCTCCCAGGGATAATACCAGCACTTTTAGCTGCCAAGTCAATAGCACCTTCGGTGAAACAAGCAAAACAAAAAACAGCAACAGCGGCACATTACAACAAGGTAATTGCGTGAAGGAATGACCTGTGACTGAAAAAAAATCAGTTCTTTAAAAACTGGCCAGTGAATCAAAACTTAATCCACGCAAAAAGAGCAGTTACCACCTGATCATCTCCACCAGCTGTTCCTTCATCAAGTATAACATCCATTTCAACTGAACATTTACAGTTTTCCTGCCCCATCCAATACGTTATCAGGAATCAAAACAGTTTAGTTCTCCCCTCTCCTTTTTTATTTTTGTCCTGAAAATTGTTCTGTAGTCAGTTATGCAATTCCTAGAAATTTCCTATGCTTTAACAGAGGAGGCATAAAAACAGCAGTCTTCCTTTGTTACCTTGCCTCCAGCAGCAATTTAGTCTCAATTATATAAACTTAGGTTACTGCATGAACATCATCATCCAGATCTTTCAAAATCCACATATACATCTGAACGTCTTCCCGTCACAGAGTTCTCTGAGCCTCTAAGAGGAACTCACTGCATGATGTCACCAAGCACTCTAATTACAGGACCATCTTCTTTTGTTACATGGCAGTAGTTGCTTGGGCTACACTGGCTTTTCCTCTTTTTGCAGAGCTCCCAATGCCATCTCAGTAGATGACTGAAAGGAAGCTGCAGCACACGTCACCACCTCTTTTTTTAAAGCGGTCTTGCAAAACCAATCAAACAAACAACCTGTCACCCAAGTCCTCAACTTTGTTTAGCAATTCTAAACCCCTCTCTAGCCTGCAAGTGAGACACAGCAAAAAAAAAAAAAAGCCAGTCTGGACTGCCCCCAGTGACCTCCCCCTTTGTCCAGCCACAAAGTCCGCATGTAAGATGCCATCTACAACATTTAAAGTCTCCTTTAACTTCAAAAGGCACGAACCATTTTTACCCAGGAAGAAGAAACCACCAATATAACATCACACACATCACGACAGACCTAATTTTTCACGGCTTAGCAAATGACTTACTGGACAGATGGTTGGCAGCCTGTGTTGGAAGAACTTTGGGCACAATGGGACGAGAGACAGCAGCTTTAGTCAGCGAGGACTGGATTGGCCGAAATGAACCTCTCCCTAAGTGAAAGAGTGAATGCCGATCAAGCAAATGAAATCCAACATCTTTAAAACGGGGCACAACACAGCCCAGGGGAAGAGAAAAATAAACTCATTGCAAGCAGCAGCCAGCTTCCATGAATGCAAATAGCAGACATAGAAACAGACTGAAACAGTAACACAAGCTAACCAGCGCCTTACCACAGAAATACAACAGCAAGTGCTGCTGTGTAACTGAAGCTGCTTTCAACATTTTAAATGAGGATAACCTCCAAGCTCTGATGCTGACTTTGAGATCGAAGCTGAGATCACCTGCATTACCACTGCACTCAAGAGAAGCACATCAGCAAGAAGGGACAAGTGGGCAGGATATAGTTTACACCACATGAAACGTAAACAGCATCCCAGGTACTAGGAAAAGTTTGTTATATGACCCAGACCAGTGATTACGTCCTATAGAAAAAAAGTTATTATCTTAGTAATTTATTCCTAAGTTCGTCTCATTGTTAAAAAAAAAAAAATATATATATATATACTGCTTACTCCCCCACAATTTCACTGCTGGGAAATGGGGAGAAAAGTGTTGTTCTTTTCAGTCATAATCATATTTGCTGAGCAACGATCCAGGAGAACAACTGCATGCTCTTGTGGGAAGTGATTCAATCAACTGATTAATAACTAAGGTTCTGAAGAGATATTTTCCTCTTCTTAAAAGTTATTCCTTTATGCAGTGTAAGGAGACACCTCATAGCAGCAAAGAAGTGAAAGAATATACCTGGAACTCACCTGTAATAGACGAGTTGGATAGGATAGAAAAGGAACACACGTGCTGGGACGGATTTCCAGATGGCCTGGGGAGCAGCGTTCTCTGTGTGACAGAAACAACAACAAATCTAAGCACATTTTATTGAACGTTGAGTATAAACTGGTCCTCCAGGGCACAGAAGTTCATGATACCTTCTAGAGAAGCAGCAGAATGTTTACACGGAGATACACAGATACAAATTGTGTGTCCTCTGCAAGTTACAAGAGAAAATCTCCACACAGACAACTCTCAGACAAACGTGGGTTAGAGCTGAACTCCTTTCTGGCTATTTGTGCGACCATTTTTAACGTTCCCAAGGTATCTCGAGCTCAAGGGCTGGATCCAGACAAACGGATCTCCCATCACAATTAAACAAGAATGAATTAAAGAGGCAGCTGCATCATTTGTGAGGCTTAAAAACAAATGGAATTGCACAAACTAGAGTGCCTCCCTACTAAAAACTCAATTGTATGCATTTTCTAGGTCTCCTGCTCTTCTACAGAGCAGAAGAGACCAAAAGGTATATTGATACTTGATAGCTTCCTCTTCCCCAAACGTGTCCACTGTTTTGTTTGTGATTTATTTTCGTTTGTTCTCCACCTGCCACAAGGCCCCACAACACATCCGTGGCCCTGCTTCACACTTTGCACATTCTTCTCACCTGTACTACTAACGGCTTTCGCAAGTGCCTGTTCCTCAGCTTCCTTGGCTTTGGCAAGAAGAAATCGGACTGCATCTAGAGAAGAACAGGAAACGCATTAGAAAGTATTTTAAGCATGCACACAATAAATTACATCCCTAAGCTCTTCCTCAATAAAACCGCAACTATTTATTAAGACGTTGCTTCGTTTCATACTGCCTTACAGTCTTTCCCAGACCTTTAAGTTCAGCACATCTCCTTTGATTCTGATGTTCTAACACAGACATTTATCATTTAACTGAAAGCTCCTCAAACACGCAGTCCAGTAAAAGAAAAGCCTCACGAGTAAGGAAATCCCATTTCCTTAACTCAAAAATAAACACTTACGAAAAGTGCCCAGCCTTCTCCAACCTCCTGCTGGAACAATGAAGTTCTCCACAGCAGGGCAGTGTTTTTCTTCTTGTTTTACAGGAACAAAGATTTCACCCCACAAAAAGTCATTTCACTGCTTAATGACCATAGCCGGGTACAAAGCTGCTATTGACACTGCATAAATATTTCAGTTAAGTACAGCAGATGAAGCTGTACTAAAATTCACCACATGTTTATCCAGTTGCGATCAACCTGGCCAATAAATTTTATCAGAGCAATTTAACTGGAGCGCCAAGCGGGTTCATCACGAAGCACGATGGCATTCAGCTCTGCAGAAGTGACGTCAACCTCAAAAATAATCAAACTGCAATTAAACTCAGCTGATACAGTGCTATGCTTCGGCACCACTGGACGCACTGCCCTGTAAGGATGCCCATGCCTCCCGACGAAACAAAAAGCCTATAACCCAACAAGCTGGCTCAGGCACAGAACGGCCTGTCCTCACGCACTGATCTCACTTACACTGATTGTGTCTAAGTGCTGCCGGAAGGTCAGTTCTGCTTCCTTGCTGGGCAAGAACAGCTTCCCGTGGCGGCTGTTGGGGGGCAGAGTTGTAGGAACTGCAAAGAGTCCACCATCAGCATCAGCGCTTCCAGAGCTTGAAGGCCCAGCCACCAGCAGAGGTCTGGGGAGGTTTCTCAAACCTGGAAGATTTTAGTGCAATTTAAATGAAATGAAGACGAAAATAACTGTTTGGTAACTGAAGCATCATACAGAGAGCTTAGACTTACAGACTCTGGCCCTGCCATTACCTGTTTGGGTTCTGAAATTGAAATACGGGGCCTGTTCCAAAAAGTAATGCCTCCTATTTCACTGAATAGGCCCACAAAAGAGGCAGATGTTGGTAGGTGGCAGCAGAGGTGAACCTTCCCACCAACACCCCGTTACGTTTCGTTGCTGTGTGTCAGATGGCAGCAAAGGGGCACTCTGACAGAGCAGAGTCTGACATGGAAGAGCAGACGAAGCAAAGGGGTGGAACTGAATTCCTCCATGTGGAAAAATGGTACCACTGACATTCACTGACACTTGCTGAATGCTTACGGAGCGCTAACAGTGAGTGCTGGCACAGCGACTCGGTGAGTGATGCATTTCAGCTGTGGCAACGACAACAGTGGGGCAACATCCACTGGTTTTGTACAAGCGCAGCATGCAGCTCTTCCTCATTGCTGGCAAAAATGCCTAACTAATGGCGGTGACTACACTGAAAAATAGTGTTTGGTAGCTAAGAATTTGCTCTATCAAATACAGTTATTGTGCTCTTTGTGCCTGCTGTAGTTTCCATGGAAGATAAATAGAAGGCATTACTTTCAGCGCAACCTACTTGAGGCTCAGTCCTTCCACTACATGCGCTCTATATCCACCCGATCCACTCCTTTGGTAGGCTAAGATAATACAAATACAGATTCGTTCTACAATAAGTAGATTTCATTTAAACACCCTTCCCCAGTGTGGCAGTTCAAAGTGCAACCTCAATAAACTGATTCTAATGAGAGAGCAAACAAGCAGCAGGGATCATTTACCAAAGACACCTTCCAAAAGATGGATCACCTCAGAAATACATCCAGCGCACTGAAATAATGACATCTGGTCTGAGCAAAACTTCTGTTTACGTTTAAAAAAAATGATTTCAAAACATCGTATTATTTCACAGTGCTGTGCCAACCATGTGGGCATTCAGTTCAAATGAACAACAGTATTGCCAGTGCATCATTCTGAGACAACCAAGTGCACCTCTCTTATATGCTGTACATACAACACTGCTTCATTACAATGGCCAAAAATGGTTTTTTCCACACCCAGCATGGCACCCTTGCCTGGCAGGGCTCTCAGCCCCCTTCTGGGCTGCACGTATCAGCAAGGAAGAAAAACTCATCTGACTCGATGACTCCCATCAAAGCCTGCCTCCCCAAGCAGGAGAACAGCACGGCACAGGTCTGAGCCATCCTAATGCAGTGATGGACAACTACAACATTGCTCAGGAGGAGTTCTGAAGAAGAAACTTTATAGTAAATGGGAGGAATTATCATCCTCCTGCTTAAAAAGCAGAACTGCTACCCCCACCCTGCCATTCTGCACCGCTGCTTTTTCCCAATAGGATAGTGAAAATTACAGCGTGCCAAAGTACCTAATAAACAATTAAATGTTGAATACCCAATATATTTGTGTCTCCTGACTGGCGCGGGATTGTTCACACACAACATATTTTCTTTAAAATCTGTCAAGGGATGAGCCTAAATTATGCAGTGATATTGTAGATATTATAGGTTATGTTGCATCACAGTTGTTGCTTCACTCTTCCCTAAATCTCTTAGCATGATGCTTTTTAACGCCTGTTATTTTCTCCCCAGCAAGCTGGGTGGCTTTTGTGAAGCTGTCTATCAGCACTTTCAGTTCTTCCACAAAGGATATGAGCCACCTTCTTTATTTTCTACTTAGAAGGGCAAATCAATTTATCTTTAGGAAAATGAAAAAGACAACAACAAAAATGCAGTTTGCAGCTAGACTGATTCAGGACCTACATCTATCAGGGAATGAACCTAAAAGACTCATCACCAAAAGCAGTTTGCTTTCTGATAGCCAGATTACTGCAGCCACATGATCACACTGCATATAAGGATACAAAGAAGCTTGATAATTATTGTGTACTAAAGGTCCTAATCCATCAGTATTTTAGATTCAAAACACCCTCAGGGCAGTATCAGGGTTGATAAGTGGGATTAAGTTTATCTACCAATAGAGCATGAGTTAGGACATGCTTGGCCATCAGTCTGACGTACTGGAACGCCAACACCTGAGGCAGATGTTGAATCTAATATCTCAAGCAGAGCTGTTGGGGAGATGAACAAACCAGGTAGAATGCTGTATTCAGCACTTCATGCTGCTCTGTTTAAGCCAAACAGATTAGCCGAAGTTACTCAGACTGTCTTTGACTGGTACTGTACAGAACGACACACGCTTTTCAGTGCTAATTTTACCAACAGCCTTTATGCCATGTGTTTACTTCCCAGCTCTGGAAGCCTTCACTCTCTGGAGATCCCATACCTCCTCCCATCCCTTCTCCTAGCAAACGCCAGCATTTTCTCCAAGACTGACCGCTGAGACATCTGGATTGAAAGCTGTATTGTTGACAGATTGCTTTGCAAGATTCAAAGAACTGAACTGAGGACAACCCTAAAGCAAATACACCGTGTTCTTAAGCGGTGAAGTTCCTAACGGTAGGAACACTCACTCTGCCAGAGTCACACGACTGGAACGTGTCCATCATGGTACGAGGTACTCAATGTCTGATCCCCTGAAACAGATTGCTATGAATATTCACCTGAGGAGCTGGAAGCAGCAGCAGGAGAAAACGTCTTGTTGTTGCGAAGGGCAGACTGATTTCGAGTGCAGCCTGGACTTCTGGTGCTGATGGTGATCACTTTCCCTGGAGGCGTCAGCGACTGCTCCTCCTGAGTAGGCTTTATAGGTGATGTGGCAACAGAGCTCATCTCAGGGGTCTAAAAACACGAGTACATTAAAAGAATATCAGCGACTGTTACAGCAAACACAGCGTTAAACTCATTCTACTTAGGAAACACTAAAAAAAACCCTGACGTACTAAAAGACCTGTAAGTATCCCATAACCAACGCCTCTGTGAGCGCATGGTGGAAGGCTGAAATTCTTCCTGTACGCATTTAAAAACAGAGGTAATGACAATGACTTGGCACAGTAACGGAAGAGGGGGTGCTTTTACTTTAGGAGACGCTTTCATAAGCTCGAATCATCCAGAGATGATGCAGTAGAACCTTGGAAGCAGAGCTGGACAAAAACACCTTGCTGGCAGCGCTGATCAAATACAGACAAATAGTTTTGAAATCTTTCCCACTCCTTCTCCTACTCCAGACTGTAACACTGCAGTAAAAACAGAAGCACCTGGCAAGGCGCGTTACTGATTTTCCAGGTCTATCCAACGGATCTCCTTGTTGCTTATATGGTTTTCTAGAAAACGTACCCTTTTTAAACAATCTGTGTGCAACCACAGGCATAAAATAACACCCAAGCTCGACTGCAATGTAATCTGGTAACAGTTTGCTTTATGCCTGTAATCTTCATTTAGAAGAGCGAGCCATGGAACAATCGAGCATTCTGGTAACCCTGAGCAAACGGCAGGACGTGGCACCTTCGGTCAGGCAGCAGGAATCATCCTCGACTGCACGTGCACGTTGCTCTATGACACTCACTGCCACAAGAAGCTTACGTACTCCGTGTTTCAGAAGAAGATAAAGTGGTATTTGGCAAATAAAGAAAAAGGTTACATTACTTTTTATTGGAATGTGTTAGAAGGTACATATGTGAAAGAACTCCGTTGCTTTTCAGGTGTGTTACCTTGCTCTGATTAAGACAAAGAATGCCAAAAGGACAAGAAAACATTTGTAAATAGTAACAGCCTCACGTTGTGGTTTTTTCTTTGCCTCCTCCCTCAGGCCTAGCGAGATACCCTCCCTCCTATTTGCAGTTGTTAAACATCTTCCCTGACTGTCACACGTGCCACCCGCAGGAGATGCCAAAAGAGATCCGTGCCATTGTCACCCATCTGCCTGATGCTGCACCGGAAGTCTTTAGAGATCGAACAAAGTCTAAACCAGGAGCTGTAGCTGAGTGAAGATGGGTCTACATTTAGAAAGTCTCGGAATGTAAGGCTGTAAAATCAGGAACAAAAGGAGGCTGCGCTGTTACTAAGCCTGCACCAAACAACACAGATCAAAGACCACAGGTGTCAGGGAAGAGAGATTCATTTGCATCCTATGCTGGAATATGACGCAAATGGTATCTTCAGCTCATCACATCTTCGTTGCAGGAATTCGGTCAGATCTGCTGAATTTGGCTTCTTTTGATCTTGAAAAGCATGTTTTATTAAGTTTCAATTAATTACACTAGGAAGGAATAGCAGCCAAGTTATCGCAGTGGCAGATCTTCAACACTGGTTACAGCACACAAGGAAAGCAAGTTCACTCCCAGTTGTCTGCCTACCAACAGATTGTTTTTCTACATATGTTAAACACGTCCCAGAGCCTCAGAACTTCCCCAAAAAATCACCGTAGTAGCCAGTCCCAAAGAAATGGATCGTTGTTCCACTTGGCAGGATTTGAGCCACATCAACATGAGAAATTTAGGATTGTGGTTTTGGTTTGGAATTTTAGTTTGAGAGAGAAGGCACCTAACTGTGCCCATGGCTGACCTCCTGAGCTCACTGTAACACTACCGAACTCGTGACAAACCAGAAACCAAATGGCATGGTAAAAAGCAGATGGAGCACAGTGAGGTCAAATCCACTCTGCAGCAACCTGGTTGGACTTCTTATTTAAAAAACACAGGAATCTCTACAGTCTTAACAGAGATGGTTACTGATCTACTAGGAACATAATAGGAACAGGAATTATTTCCCCGTTCGAATAAGAGTTTAGCATCTGAAGGGTAAAGAAGAGATACTTACTGGTTTGGGATTGACTTCAGTAGAGATGAGTTTTAGAAGGCAATTTAGGAGTCTCTGCTTGTGAAAGGTAGTACACGTAGGAACAGCACTTGATTCAGATGTTTGCTCCCTGGCATCCTGGGTTTCTGGCTCCAAGACAGCCAGCCAGTCATATTCCAGCTGCAACTTGTTCGGTTTGCCCATCATGAGGTAGACTTCAGCCAGCGTAAGGCTCTCAGAAGTTCGCAGGCTCCATCCTTCTTCTCTAACTTGTTGAGAGAGCCGGCTTGGGTCATCCTTGAGAGACTTTGTATTAGATTGTCCCTGAGGTGGAGGTGGAAATGAGGAGCTCAGCTTCTCTTGAGAATCCTCCATTACTGCATCTGTTATCTCCTTGGTACACGCATCAAGCTGCTGGCTCTGGCTGTGGCTAGTCTGAGCTTCACATCTGGCTGTGCCACTGCTGGGTGAAGCCACACCACCTCTCAGTAGCTGAGAATAGGAGTCAGAAATCTCTGTGCTCCTCCCACTTGGAAAAGCCACAGGAGAAGTATCACCAGCTGCTGGAGTAGAGTCCTTCCCATGCGGTTTGTCTGTGCAGGAACATTTCTCTGGAACAATCAGATCCTGACAGGACTTCATGTACCGCGGGAATGGATCGAGCAGAGAGAGCTCTTCCACATCAGGGATCTTACTGCAAGCACAAGCCGTGCTGCATGATGCTAGTACAGCTGCTTGGTCACCAGCCAAGGCCTCCCCGCCTTCCACACAGAAGGCTGCTGAGCTCTGCTTTTCGTGATTCCCTTCTGGATCTTGAAGTCCAGACGGCAGTTTGCTGAGAGAGTTACTGATGCCAAGGTTTGAGGCTGCTCCTTCCACCATACCAGAATCTGCAGAGCCATCTTCAGTGCTTGCAGAAACTTCAGCTGTGGGCTGAGAGGTTCTGCTTGGTTCTGTAGTGCTCTCAACCCTTCCAACACTCTTGCCTTCTGTTCCCCGTGGGTATTTCAGTTGTCCCCTAGCTGTTCCCTGACCACTCTGTATGCCCAAAATTTGTGCAGGTGGTAATAAGTGAGAGTCTTTTGTGTTCTGTTTGCATCTGCCAGTTTCCTGCCAGTGCACCGTGCAGAAAGCCTTGGAGTGCACCACTCGGGCTACCCCAGGCAAGGGGGTGAGTGTACAGTTCTCTCCTGGAAAAAGGTGGAGCATCACCTTCTCCTCTGAGAGGCTGCCTCTTGTTTCTGAATCTCTGGAGTCCTGCAGCTGCCGTTCCTCTAGTGTTTTACGCTAAAAAAGATGTGTTAAAGATTATAACCACTATCTGTCCCTTCAAAGCAAGCACCTGATGGCCTATTTTGCAAATGAACAAAATTAGTAGCTAATCAGGGGTGTATGTTCTCTACTCTGCATAGATACGAAGGCTCTATGGTCAGAAGTTAGTCCTGTGTTGATAAAAACTATACTGAAGATCTGCTACAAGCACAAACTAAGTTTATGGGGACTTCACTCATTACTAACTAGCTTTTCCGGGCATTGTACTATAGAAGAGTTGAGGTAGAAGTGAATGAAACGCTACAGGATTTCCCACAAAAGGCACCTTCACATTAGTGATGCTGAGGTACTACCTCTATCTTCATCAAGCACGGGCTGGTAAATTTATTAAGCAGACTTACATTTCTTAGATGAACTTATAAGAAGGGAATTGGTCCCAAGCCAAGGCATACAGAACAGACCAAGGAAGAAAAGGATACAATACGCACTTCATGGAGAGCCCACTTCTGCTTCAGGAATTCAATAAGGCTGGAAACCTTCCGATGTAACTCCACAATCATCCTGCATACAAGATGAAGCAAACAAATAGTGAAAAAAATGTCAGCAGAAATTCCAATCAGAGCCCCAGTGCTAGCATGGGAATTACGGGAACAAACTGGCATTCTGCAACACAGCACAGAGAACACAGCCACCATTCCCAAACAACAACAACAGCTGGCCAAAAATGGCTACGTTAATATGTAAGTAACTTGCAGCTGTGAAAGATCTAAAAGCCTACCCGACAAATCTGACTGCCATCATTCAAGATACTAGTTCTACCAGAAACAGAACAACAACCAAACGACACTGGAGAAGATGGCAAGATTTGGCTAAAGCAGAGTAGTTCAAGCAAGGCACAACGCTCCTACACGAAGCATGGAAAGATAAGTGTGGACAAGATATATTTACTTTTTTGCTCTCAAAGCATTTTATGTAGTAAATCTTGCACTACACATCTTTGTTCTCCTCTCCGCGTGACATTCAGTCATTACAAAGAGATGCTCTGTGAAGGAGCTATCAGCATCACAGAGGCCTACTGCTTTCAGCCACAACTTTTAGACCAGCTTTAAGGACTCAAACCGCCACTGACAGCACTGAGCAACAAAACCAGGCAGATTCGATTGGGAGCAAGTCAAGCTAAACATTCCTGCTACCACTGTGCTGCATTTGACACATTCAGACTCCTGATGCAGGTGCCTCTGCTCACTGCTTTACTTCCCTCCCCTATGCCTCTGTCTCACAGCATGTCCAATACAAATTTCAGTAGAAATAATGCTGCATGTCTCCATTCCATTTGTCTCTACTCTGACCACTGCGTATAAATGGTACAAAGCAAATCCATCCCCAACTTTAGTATCTCCTACCATTACCCAAATTAAAAGGTGTAAAGAATAACAGTAAATTTAACTCTCAAGAGAATCAAGTACTCTGGTTGGACAAAGGCTTCACAGTAAGTATGCTCAGGCAAACTGCATTATCAATTACGCACCACCTGGATCATAAAGAGACCTCTGAAGAGACAGCAATATGCTAGAATGCTGCCCACACGCTTCTCTGTTCCGTACTGAGCACCAAAATCAGGTCTTTGTTACCTGAGCCGTGGATTCTGGGCAAGGCTCTGCACTCGAGCCCATGCATGATTATTTCGTGGCTGCAACTCAACAGGGACCTTGAGAGGAAGACGTACTGGCTTCTGGTCCTCTTCATCACTAATGCCTGAAGGGAGACGAAGCACAAAGGGAATGGATCAAAGCAAGAAAGCTCAAGCAGAATGCTGTATGCTCAATTACACAAGAAAAAAGCATCACAGGTATCCGCACCACCTACAGACTACTTAAGCAACTCAGCTTTACCAGTGGATGGAATCTGCTTCCTTAGATTACCTCCTGTTCCAATACGTTTATGTTTTGCCTTGGACACTGCAGGGTCAATCTCACGCAGCTGGAAACTCTGAACAAGTACGGTATTTCAGATCTTTAAAGCGCACTGATTCTACTTACTGGGGGGTGGGAGGGTGGTGGGAGAAGGACTGAAGTAAGGAACGTTAAAAAAAAAGTCTAAAACGCTCAATGCTAAAAATGCACTGCTGTTTTTTCACTGATACAGTAGGAAGACTTCAAACATAACGAAAGCAAAACTGGCAAAGCTGTGGCCTTCTTGTCTGTCGTACACATCTCCTCTGCAATTTCATTACTGCCAAACTCCAGACCCAGGAGAGCGAGGTGGATCTTAAAGTTAGCGGATTCTACAAACAAACAGGGTTACACGAAGAGAACAGGGGCATCTCCGTGCCCAACACAAACGCAAAATAACACAAATCCCCTGCCAGCGATGTGCACATTCAAACAGGCCTACTCTCATATTCTACCAACTCTGTTAAAACTCCCTCACATTTCAGCATCTCTAACTTACCGTCTGGATCACAGAGCTTCTTCAAAGCCCTGCACATTGGAGCTTTGATACGAAGGTTTCTGCCTTTGTATCGAACAGTCGTAGCCCTGAATATATTGGAAGAGAAGCATTTACAGGCACCATTAACTAAAGACTGTATGTACATAGCAGCGGTACAGACACAATCATCTCTACAGGAACTAAGAAATATAAGGGTTTGCGATGCAGATTCACAAAGGCATTCCATTTATTGATTTATTTTATTTTAATCACCCTACTTTTCATTATAGAAATGCTACCCTTGTAACACTCCTCTTCCACACATCCACAAGACACTGTGTCCTGTTACATGCACTAAGGGAAGGGTTGTTACGATATACAGACTGAAATCACATTACTTGGTTACACAGTACCCTCAGATAAAACTTGTTTGGAAAAGACAACTGGTTGTGCTTTTGTCTCTTTATATTCCTAATTGTTCACTATAAAAACAAACAAAAAACCGGAAGCTTTTCAGAGATCTTCCACTCTGTGATGTAAACACAATCGTTGCAGAATGGAGACCAAACCACTTGTGCAGGAATCTGAACAGTCACTTCTACATTACAGTTCCAACCCCACAGAAATAGCTATCAAGATCCTTAAAAACAAGACTACTTTTTGCGTCCTGAGCAGCGGAGCTATCTTCATCCCGTCAGCTCTGTTGTCCTTTCAGAGGCTTACAAAGGCAGGCAGGCACTGGTACAAAGGTACTAATGGCAGTATTTACACCTCAATAAATAAGGATCGCTGAGCACAGAAGCAGCAAGATAAACACAAGTCTTTGCAGGTTAAAGGAAAGAAATTAAGGAGATTGTTCTTACAGCAGGATCTGGAGGTAAGGAAGGTAACATCTCGAAGTGAGCACCTATCTATGCAGCTAAGAGGGAAAGTCACAAGCAGGAGGCAAAGGCGGAGTGAAAGAGTGAGCAGTGCAGAAATTTCGGGTACTTTGCTGAGAACCTCCACAGATTCAGAACAGGCCAGGGCTGGAAGGGCAGATCTGAACCTGCACTAAACCATCAGAAGCCAAGGGAATATTGCTGTAATAAAGAACTAGCGAGAAAAGACTGGGCAGACAGCAGTCTGGATTCCCTGTACTTTCTGAGTCTTGTTTCACAGATGTCCTGCTCAGTGACTCTGAAAACTTGTGTAAGCAGCCCGTGTGTGCCAGTGTGGGCATGAGTGTGCCAGGCTACTGGGACCAGTTACAAAAGCTGACGAGAGTAATTCTCCTGTTCCCCCTGGACTTATAACCGGGATCTGCCTTCTCACAGATCACTGACTCAGCCAACTGCAGCCGAACCAAAAGCTGTGTGCTAGCTGCTCTTACAGACCCATGAAATTCTAAGGACAAGCACACAGAAGTTCAAGATTTGATTATTGAAGCTAAAAGCATCCAACAGGGACATTTAACACAAAGATTCTGCCTTTACATTAAATACATTTTCAAGCACTATTTTTGATATGTAAGCCGGGTTTATAAGCTCAACTAGGAAAAGATTCCATACGGTTTTGCTACAAGCATCTCAGAGTCATTTGTTTTTCCTACACCAAGCAATTATTACACTAAGTCAGAGATAATGTCTAACATAGGCAAAACGTGCAAAGTGCCAGAGACAGCTCCTCACAGACCCAGCTTCCCTTGACCCTTACCAAACAACTTCTGCTCACATTTACCTGCTTCAGGAGAAGATTATCACAATCATGCATGTTCACATTTGTCATTCTTAATTGCTAATCACTTTCACTCAAGACTTTCAACATAATGACAAGTGTATTGCACTCAGAGGAAAGGAAGGAGGAGCACCAGACTATAAAGAAAGATGTTAGGAACTGGAAAAAAAGAGGACTGCTTACAAATAGAGCGATCACAGAATTTTAACACCTCGGAACAAGATGGAATGAGAATGTTTTATCTAATGGGATATGTGCATTGTGTTTGCTTGTGGAGATACAGGGCTGTCCTGCACACACAGGGGATTAACTCAGATAGTGTAGATGTGCAGGTGCTAACGAGGAGGAGGAAAACACCAGCACATTTTGCTCCTGTAAGGACAACAAGGCTTCCCACCAAACAGAGTGAGATGTGCAGGAGGAAAAAGGAAGCCCAGACCATTCTGACTGACACATGATGTGGATTAAGCAATTTGTTTTAAAAATCCCTTCATTTATGGGGAAAAAAACCCCACCACTGATAAGATCTTCTTAGCTGTACAAAACCCAAATGGAAGTTCCTGTTCTAATTTGAAATTTGGTAAACAGAAGAATGAACAAGGGATCTCATAAGCGATCACATCCATGAGCCCCAGGACATCAGCACGCTGTATGGACTGCAGCTCTCAGGAGAAGAAACTGTAAGGCACTCGCATGGGGTCTCAACTTATGCCAAATGCCAAAAATAAAAAGCAATCTGTAGAAGACAAAATGAAACTGTTTTCCAATCTCTTCTGAAGACATGATCAGGACAAGCTGATGTCTGCTGAGCAGCTACAGCTTGGAAGGCATTCAGTTCAATGACCACAGTTCTTCACCATAAAAAAAACATGTACAAAAGAAACAGTGTCCAAGTTGTAACTCTGGCTCTGAAAAAGTAGTCTGGATGATCAATGCAACAATCTGTTCTGTGAGTTTCAGGAATAAGTTTTTACTTACCCGGCCTGAATAAGCTCATTAAGCTTGGCTGCATTCTTGTCATCCATACCTTTACATGAAAAAGGACAAAACAGTAAATTAGAGTTTTAAGCGATGCAGCCCTGACCTTTATTTCTGCGCTGTTTGGTTTCCAAAAATACTACATTTTCCTCTAATGAAGGACCATGGTGCATAAACGGGCTTAATTTTTACAAAATACTCTATTTCCACAGCACACAAGCTTCTCATGGTCCTTGCAATGAAAATTACTTTTCACTCTACAATTAAACGACCACAGTTTAGGTGTTATACACATCCTGGGTTGCTGTGCATTAATCTGACACTGCAGTATTAGAAAGAAAGCTTCCTCATCTGCCTGCTCCATCTCTGTTGCTAAGGCAGCACAGCATAATGAAGAGCACTGAGCCTTTCTAAGGAGAGGAAAGGAAATCAAAATAATAAAACGCGTGCATAAGTCACACCTTTCCTCCATTCACCACCCCGAACGTTTTAAAGCAGACATTATGATAGCTTGTTTTGTATTCTCTATAAATAGTTATGCCCAAATCTATTTACTGTACAATTAACCTCCCTGTGGCAATGATGAAAGTAGCCCTGACACGCTTTTGTTTCTTAGTAGCTCTACAAAAGTTTTCTTTTTGGGCAGACAGGACTGGGTAAGGAATTGCAGAACAAGGAGAAAAGCAGCCTTCACCCGCTGCAGAGCAGACCCCTCTAAGCTGGGTATAGGGGCTTGCCTGCTTAAGTCCATTTGATGCCAGGGAAGAGACTTCATCGTGGGAAGACTGTAAGGTAAAATATTTAACCAAGTACCAAAGTTATAAACAGGCAGAAGCACGGAGTACGCACACGTTGCCATGGTGACCGTGCAAACCCTCATTCCCACTTGGAGCCAAGGAGGGTCTGCTTCTAAGACAAGATGTGGATAAAGGGAAGAAACACTAACGCTCATTTCCACTGGCAATGCCATCTGTCCTGCCTCTGCACCTTCTCTGTCACAGAACAGTCCAAAATGTCTTTGCAGAACAAAGTAAGCACATTCCAAACATCCTAACTGCTGACACATTACATTAGAATCCCACGTAAGGAGATAATCTAACCAAAAAAATCTGCAACGATAACAACCGCATTTGGATTTGTACATGGCCACAACATGGATTTGTTTCAGCTCACCGCCAGCTTGAGTTTACAAATGATAGAATTCTGGTTACTTCCTTCCTTTCACAAACAAAACGTGCAGTCCTTGGATCTGACACCAAGTAACTCCACAGGAAACTCAGGAACGAATGAAAAGATACACGTAGGTGGGCTGGAGCGTACAGCACTTGTTACCCTCCCCATTCTCCAAGCTGGTCACTCCGCTCTGGAAGCCATCAAGACCACGCAGACGCCGTACAAGGCACCCTGCTAATGCAACCCATCCACTTCCAGAAGACCAGGGAGCACACGTAAGGCCCATCATCTACACTTGTCCTTGTGGACACAACCAGGACTGACATGAGGGTCGTTCTGATTAGCCAGGAAAGCTAATATCTCTTACTACAATCCATAATGCCTTTTCCATCTTCACAGGTTCCTTATTACTTAAAAGAGACTGACTTGGAAAAAGGTGCCAGCCCAGATTTTGACAGTGTAGGCAGAAACACTTGTGAATATAAATACTGTTCAAGTACAATAAAACAGACAGATAACCCAAACTGCAAATACTTTGACCTGTCATCTGTGGGTATCGCACGCACTGCGTTCCACAGATAGCAAAAGCTAAAGAAACGTGTCAAAGAAAAAAGGGGAATCATGCAATTGATTGCAGTACAATACAATGGACACAAACCCTTTAATAAGACAAAAGAGAAACTGTACCAGATATGGCTAACTTCAAGGGCAGATACTTTTGATTCTACCATATAAAAATAATTTCCAGTCATCTGAAACAATTTATACTCACATCCCCCAATCTTTTTCCTCAATTCTCCATAGCAGATTAGGCCATAAAGCTCCAGGGATGATTTTTTCAGCCCTTGAGAGAACACTGAAAAGACAGAAAAGGTCCAAGTGAGATGACATCGTCCAAAATGCAGATACTCGTCTCAACACTGAAAACGAGAGCATTCTGTGAAAAGATGCATGATTCACGTTCTCAGCAATGAGACAAACACCTCACTGAAGGTGAGACCAAGCAGATTTTGCAGGATTTAAACAAACATCCAATTGTTCAATAGACAAAACAGAGCTAACTCAGTCCCGCCAACTTGACTATCATGACGCTGTTTACAATCTCTGAACAAATCATCCATACGCTCCCCAGAAACTGCATGCAACTCTTTAAGAAGTCGGTCTGGATTCTCCAGAAGCTGCATACTGTACAGGAAAGCAAACTGGAGATTTAAGGCACATTCCAGATTCTATATTTTATCTAAAGAATTGCACTCATTCGGCTGAAGGAGCTTTTGCAAACACCCCTCTTTCTGAGTAACACACATCACAGAAACATGACTATTTCTAACAGACGTAGATGTCTACAACAGCACTCAAAGTGTTGTGATGTACAAATCAGAAAGTATTTATCCTTGTCTATTCATCAAGAATTTGATGTTCTTGGACTTGCAAGCTTGCTTAACCTCAAAATTCAGACACGGGTATTTTGACCAACACTAAGCTGAACAAAGCACAGCACTAACTCTTCAATTACTACAGCCAATGAGATCTCAGACCTTAGAGGTACAGACCCAAGTCTTAACGTTATCCAAAAAACAGACCAAGTTCCTCCAAGACAACTTTGTTTAAGTTTTCCCATACAGTGCTCGCCGTAACATTCCAAAAATAAAATGCCAATGGCTTGGTTCATTTCAGTGTCTTGTCTTGATATGGAAAACAAACGAACAAAAATCCTTAAGAATACACCTTATGAGAAGTGCTTTAGATGTGTACGCAGTTCTTTAGATAACCTAATCTCAGGAAGAAGCAAAATTAAGATCATAAATGGACTGTTTTGTACACTATCTTTACATTTATTCCGCTTTTTTCCTACAAGTGTCTTAATATACATTACAAGTTATTAGCACTTAAAGTCACAGCCATTTCTCACTGAGTGATTTTTAACATGAGAGGTTCTGGCCACAAACTGTAAAGATGAATTTGCTATCCATACTTGCTGAAGTTAAAAACAATTGTTTTAAGACCAAAACTTTCAACGATGATGACATTATCACAATCTATACAACTCAGAATACAGCACCGAAATGACAGGAAGGCCCTGGAAATCTTTACTCAAACAAAAGCCAACAGGAGAACTAACAATCTTCATAATACCTTAAAACAGACAACAGAGCTGCGTGTTAGTAGTGTCTATTCACTCTGCAGCAGATTCCTTTAACCACTTTTCAAAGCAGGCTATCCACAAATTGACCTGAATCCTCACTGCCCATTACTGGAGAGTAAGCATCTGACAAAAATCAATGACCACACATCGTTACAAAACACCACTAGCAGTTCATACAACTTCCCAATTTCCTTTCCATTTATCACGCAGGGGAAGGAAAGAAAAAATGTTAAGTAGGAAACAGGGCACAGGAATTCCTGACTAACAGAATAAATGAGCCTGAAGCTGTGACATAAAAAGTATAAATAAACATTTCTCCATTCACATTTGTATCAGACTGCTTATTTATTTCTACCTTCCACCAAGAAGTGCAAAGAAGTGCAAAAGTCAATTTGCTTGATGAAGTCACGCCTGACTAGCTATCGTTTAGGTAGCTGTTCTCTAGGGTGTGTTCCTGAGAACTGAAACTTCCTCAAACCTGCCCTTTCCCCAGTACTAGCACCAGGAGCAGCAGTTATGGTGTGAACTGATCGAAAGGCAAAGATTGAAGAGGAACAGAACTCTGAGAAGTATTTTGCAAAGATGATGAACCTCACTGTGGTTATGTTCATAAACATACAACATATTCACAACAGATCCTATCCAGTACTTATTTTCTCATGCCCATCATTCCTACCCTCCACAACGACTCCAAAAGGTTGGACTCCCACACTCATAAGCCCGGGAGTTCTGCACTAAGCCCACTTCCCTGCATACTAACCATTATCAAAGTCAATGTACTTTGAGATCTTGTGCCAGGTGCGGTAGTAGAAATGGCGGACCTGCTCCTTATTCTTCACCATGCTTGCTGGCTTGCCTTTCTTCTTGTACTTCAGGGCAATGTTGTTCTGGATAGCTTCAAAATCCTTCCCATGCTGAGAACAAACCAAACAAATGCAAACAGTCAAAATCTCTTTTTGTAAGACAACTGAAACAACACAAAGGATCTGGGGGGTTCTTTGTGGGAAATTAGGTTTCAATGTCGAAACTCAACAGCATAAGAATGACATTATTTTCCCATACGTAAAACGCATTAAGGATGCCAATTATGGATGCCAATTATGGATGCCACCTTTTTACTGGCTTGTTTCTAAATAAAATGTAAATTACTGGCAACTTTTTTAAAAAGACAACTTTACTCAAAAGCGCTGCATGGCAGAACTGAGAACACCGACTTGGTCACTCAACTCTCTTTACTTCCTTCAGTATTTTCCCTTCTCTTCACTCCTCAACACGCTTCTGCCTGGGACTAAAGCTTTGTTTAACAACTTCTACTTACAGGGAATTTCACATCTGAGTTATTAGTGCTACATCTGAGTTTCAGATAATGAAGGGAAAGTTGGTGGTCCCTACAGAAGACACGCTTTTACAGAGGAAGCTTATTCTCAGGGTAAAAATAAAACGAAGACACCTAAATGTCCCTTAAAAACTACCCAATCCCTATAAAATCCTTCATGAACACAAATTACCACTGCACTCCCCATTTCTCAGAATTCAGAAAAGTCTGGAGTTATTTTAATACAACTACAAAGTAGGAAAACCTCTTTTAAATAGTAACAGCATTAAATGAATGGAAGCAGGGAACCAAATTAACAATTCCTCGCAGTGACAGAAGGGCTTAAAGCAAACAGTTCAGATGTTTGTTCTGTTGACAAAACATGCTCATGAATTATATTTATAACATAAAAAAACCAAACTTGTGACCATTTCTTTTGTTTTCGCCTTCAGCACGTATTTTTATAGCAATAAAAAGCTCTTAAATCAGTATTCTTAAAATAACTAGGAAAAAGAGAAGAGGAATATATTGCATTCAACATGAGATAAGAAGTTAGGTGATTAACTTTCCTCATCTCTTAACCCCAGCACCAAAACGGTTTGACTCTTCATCATCAGAAGGACTAAACACAGCATTCTGTAACACTTTAAAATAAAGCATGATTTCTTATTTGCTAATATTGGCACGAGGGCGTTGCTTCCAAAAGTTGAGAAGGCAACATTAGTTTTTCCTCAGTTGAAAGAGAACCATAATTGAAAGTGCTATGATTGAGAGGAATTCACATAGTTACCAATGCATTTATAAAGGAAAAAAAAACCACAAAGGAAAAAAGCTTGACACTTCGGAAAGGTGACTTCGATTCACAACTGTTGTACAGCCAACTGCACGGGCACGTATGCACAAACCAAAGTAACGTAAGCATATGGGTGGTGCTCCTGCAAAACCCACTTAAACCAACCTTTAGCAGCACTCACATACCCAATGAAAGCATGTAACCTGGTTATTTTCCTGTACGTGTACCTCATACAGTCCCTCGAAGAATGTGTTTTTGTCCTCTGTGCTCCACGACTCCCACTGCCGCCGCACCTTCTTCCCTTCCTCCTTCTCTCCAGCTGAGGAGCCCAGGTTCCTTGCTGCTGACTTGGAATTCCCGGTAGGATTGCTGGGAGGTATTCCTGATGTGCCACCAGATGCAGTCCCTCCATTATCCGCCCCTGCAAAAAACCCCAAACAACACAGGGAATATTAAACCCACAGGAGGATTCACGGATAAGAGAGGAATTCAGCCTACCTAGGAAAACACAAAAATAATCCAAGCTATCCCAGTGGCAAGTCCCAGCACCTCCTCCTTCCCCAGATTCTGGTGCAACACTTCTAACAGGGCACAGCAGTGCAAACCTGACTGTACCTTTGTCAGTTGTTGGCACTCCAAAGGACACGATCTGGGGGTGAGGGAACACCAAAAAGCAGAGATCAGAAATAGTGGGATGAGGGTGATAACGCCCCTGATGCAACTGTGAGGGATCACCAGCTCTGCAAGTAGCAGAAAGATTAAAAGGGACTGAAGAAAACAGGGAGGAGACATGGCAGGGAGGCAAAAGCTGTGTATAATGCAGTAGATCACATTCCCCCAACCCTAACTGAGAAGGAAAACCTTTTTTATTTCTTCTTTTAAATCACCCCTGAAACGAAGTTCTTGTGAAGATATCATTGAAAACAGTATCAACCAGCTTTAAATGTGTTACTCATCCACAGCAGAAACCAAACCAATTTTTGGATCCAATTTGCTCTTGAGAAGAGAACACAGGCAAGAGAGGGACAGACTGACATATTCCCAGCAAGTCAATGCTTCAAACTGAGGACTAACATTCAAACTAGAAAACTAGAGGCATACTTCCACCTTGTATGCCTCTGTAGTAAATGGCAGAGACTCCTAAGAAGGCCTAGGACAGTTAAAGCCATGGTGTGCATTCACACCGTATTATGTTCATTATGAATTAACACACAAAGCTCTATAATACAGCAGATGAATGCCCTACAGAGATCAGACAATACAGCTTCTTCCATCTCCTGCTATTTAGATTTGCAAAACCCAGATATAGGGTCAAAGTGGATGCCCCATCCCTGCAGGCATTCAAGGCCAGGCTGGATGTGGCTCTGGGCAGCCTGGTCTGCTGGCTGGCGACCCTGCACACAGCAGGGGGCTGGAACTGGGTGAGCATTGTGGGCCTTTTCAACCCAGGCCATTCTATGACTCAGTGATATAGCAGAATGTGTTTAAACATACACACTGCCAATTACCAACAGGCGTGCACACACGAAACTATACCAGTGCTTGCTTTTGTATGGACAGTATACATTTAAGCTATCAGTTGTAGCAGTATCTGAGCTAACCAACCATCACTGTAAAAAAGTCTTTTCTTTAAATCAGTAAATCTGGTCACTGTCCAGCCTCAAGTCAATCATTCTCTTGCTGTTCCACTAGAAAAAAAGTCCTTAAGTAGAACAATGCATTGTAAGCACACATACTAGGCACAAAGCCTAGTGCAAGGTTCCACCTGCACCTGTACCTTGCAGGCAGGCACCTTTCAAAGCTCAGTACCTACAGCACAGGGCACGAGAAACAAAACCCTCCTGTTGTGGCCTGAGATACCACGGAGTTCTGGTCCTAAGCCACCTTCAGAGGAAGGGAGGGAGAACAAAGAATAAATGGATATGTCAGGGTGGGAAGGAAGGAGAAGCATCAGAAGTAAATGAGATGGACAGAATTAAGAAGAATATCAGAACAAGGGGCCGTACTGGCAGTTTTTAAGGAGTCATTCGTTCATTCCCTAGAGAAATGATGGAGGAATGGTGTTTCACTTGAAGGCTACAACACAAGTAGCATACAAATTTGGGAAGATACAGTAAAATCATACTGTGAAGTACATGTATCGGTTATCTCGGTCCGTTCAGCTTCTTCACAGGAGCTCACACTAATCAATTTAATTCACAAACTACAGAACAAGCACCTTTGGTTGGCTGAAGCAAACTACAGAATGCTTTCCAGTGAGGGGTACACAATGCAGAAAGACGGACCGTTTCAATTCTGTTAATGCTTTCAGCTGAGGTTTCTTCGTTTGTTCGTTTTTCAGAAAACTGCTTATTATACTCCACATTTATTCAGAAAGTGTAACTGCACGACAGACACCTTCAGCCTCCAGCTCATCGCTGCATTTTGTTACTGCTTCCTCCTGGCTGCATTCTGCATTCACAAAACAGGTAAGAACTACAGAAGCGAGAGCACCCCACGTCAGCTCATAGCAGAGCTCCAGTACCCGACAGCAATATTCTGCAATGACTTTTAGTAACGTGGCGACAACATTCATGCCCTTACTTTCACCACTTACTGCTTCACAGAAAGATGTACCCAGACTCACTCTAAAACCCATGCTCAGCAACAGCATGGAGTATTTGGACCACTCTGATATAACCGTAAGGCTTACCGAGTGTTACTGAAAGATCACAGCAGAAACAAGTTCCTGGTTTCAGTGGACCAAACCTAAGTGTGGTCTGAACACTCCTTCTGACCAAGATCAACGTTACCTTTGCAGTTATCACGCTGCTTGCAACAAGCAAATCATAAATTAGATTCAAATTTCCAGGCCTGATAGAAAAGACTGCTGAAGGCATTCAAGCTTTTTATCTTTTTTATACTTGGAGGGGAAGAGAAAGTTGATGGGACAGCAAGTGCAGGGATTGAAGTCCCACCTCAACTGGAAATGTTCAACGTTCAACTGGTTCTCTACTAGAGGTTAGCTTAGAGAGACACTTCATTGGGAATGCAAAGCCCTGTGTGTTCTGATAACGTAACACTGGAATAGGAAGAACTCAGACAAACCTGGAAAGCATCTCAGTACGGATCTCTGCACGTGAAGAACTCAAACCATGAGGGCCGCTCCAAAAGTAACGCCTCCTATCTCAATTTGTTGGCCCACAATGTCAGCCGCCTCTGTTGGTGGGACAGCAGCAGAGGTTGAACCTTCCCACCAACATCCCATTACCTTTTGTTGCTGTGTGACAGATGGCAGCAGAGGGGCAGACTGACAGAAGGGCATCTGACATGGCAGTGCACATGGAGCAAAGGGGTGTCACTGAACTCCTCCACGTGGAAAAACGGCACCCACTGACATCCATCAACCCCTGCTGAACACCAATGGAAACTCAACAGTGGATGTGAGCACAGAGAGGCAGCGGGTGCTGCATTACAGCAGCGGGGACAGCGGGGCACCTCTGCTGCTGCAATCTGTGTGAGCACAACATGCAGCTCTTGTTCACCACTGGCAAAAGAGCACCGCTAATGGAGGTAACTGTGCTGAAAAAATGGTGTTTGGTTGTTAGCTGAGAATGCGCTCTATCAAACAGCACCATTGTGCTCTTTGGATCTGTTGCAGTTTCCACAGAAATTATCAGGAGGCATTACTTTTGGAGCAACCTCCACAGGAAGGATTCCACTGTGCAGGTCTGTTCTCCAACACCTGGCAGTTGCAATCCCACCCATATGAGGGAAATCAGCTTTAATACATTCACACCTAAACTAGCCAGGCAAAGACGTGGCCGGTCTTACAATTCAAGGAGTGAAACGACAGACAATTGTCATCCTACCAACGGCCGTCACTCCCAGTGATTTAAGAAAGCCTCCCCAGTCCTGCCAGTGTAGCCAGGTACAGCAATTACCAGTCTGTGACCAACCACTGAGATAACACGGTCTACTCTGTAAATAGTTTTATTACAGCTCTTTTGGAATCTGAACTGCGAAATAAACGAAGTTCGCTTCTCAGCTGTGCTTCAACCCAGGAAGAATTACTCCGCTCCTCTAAAATCATAAATGAGCATTTATGTACAAATGTAAACGTACACATGCAGGAAGATGACAATTTGTTCACGTGTGCATTCACTTTCAGAGAGAGGAAATAATTCCAAATGTCCATGATGGACAACACGCACTACAGATGAACACCTCCTCCCCTTTAACACCACTTACAACCCTTGAAACAATCGTCTGTAGCTGAACACTCCTGGGCATTCCATCTGCTTGTTTATTTGGTTTAATGCAGCTGGGAGAAAAATTTCTGCTCCATCTGCACCTTTCTGCTCCATCGTCCAACAGCACACAGAAGGCCTTCACTTCAAACAAAAAACTTTAATGTCCTAAAGTGGACTTACTGAGGCACTACGAATCCTACAGTCAATTGTATGAACTGACCGTCAAATAACTGAGCTCAGGGTTTTTTCATTACATGGCAATAACTAAAATACCACCACGTGCAAAGGGCTGCTTTCTTACTGTCACACAAAACTACAACAATTCTTAATGCTCACCTACTGCCCGGTACGCACAAACCACTGCAGTGCACTGAAACAGTGAGGTAATGCCCGATATGCATTTAAGCTGTGGAGTCGTACTTTGTTTCAGCAGTCAGGAATAAACTCGGCTATTTAAAATCCTGAAATCGACAAGCGCTCTTTGCCCTCAAAATCTAACAGAAATCTCACTATTTGAGTACTTTTGCACAAGGTACCCAACATTAATCTCAAGCACAGCGCAGCTGCAGCGCCAGGTGTTGGCTGGGAAGAGCCGAGCACACACAATAGCACCAAAACTCACACGGCCCCACCGCCTTCCAGCTACTTCAGAAAGAAACAGCTCTGACTACAAGTCACATTCTCACCCTCAGTGCTGAGGTAGGAAAGCACACATACGTGTGCACGTGTGCATGCAGCCACATATGCACGTGTACGCATAGATGTGTGCGACGAAACCTTAAAAGAGAAAAACAACAACAACCAAACCAACCACACAGCCAAAACCCACCCTCAAATTGCATGGAGCTGCCCTGATCTGTAACACAGCCAGGGCGGCTCACAAACCTTTGGGAACAAACAGTTCAAAACATGTGCCTCAAAGACGCTTCCAAAATAGCTCCACGGTTAAAAGAGTCACAGAAATCATTGGGGAAAGCCAACAACATCTCATGGTTTGCTTTTCCCCCCCTTTTGTCAAACTACCACCCATTGAATTTCTTACTAGTCCATGACAGAGCTCAGGGTGCAGCCACCTGATTACACAGCTTGTTAGAGTCTAATTTCCTAATCAAAATACAGAAATTTCCTAAAACTCGAGTGACGAAATGCAGGAATGGAAGGTCTGCTCCAATAATGGAATTTTTATTCCCCTCTTCCACATACAAACCCAGCCCCCCCGACCCTCCCCCTATGCCACCCCTCCCCCCATTTTTGGGAACATGAGAGTGGGCAGCAGAGAAGTTGAAGCCCTGGGACACAAAGAAGATTTCAGCTGCTGTGAGAAACAGGCCCCACAGCTCCTTCCCCAAAACCAAACAAAAGATGGCATCTGCAGGAAAAGAATGACAACCCCCATACACACAGGTGGCCCATCCACCCCCCACCCCCCTGTGGGTTCTGGGGGTGCCAAAATACGGTACCTTTGCCTTTCACAGCAGCGCTGCTGCCAACTGAAGAGGATGCCTGGGAATCCTTCTTCAGCCTCTTGCTCTGAGGTCTGACACTGGACCTGAGAAAATGATGCTGGTCCTGGCTGTGGGAGGGCTGGAGGGCAGCCGAGGCCTGGGCTAAGCTGGGGTTTGGCGGGGGGCTGCTGGTAGTGTTGCTGTTGATGATCTTCTCTTCTTTCTTTGTGCTGCTGCTGCCTGGAGCTGCCTCTCCTCCTCCTCCTGCCCCTTCTTCTTCCAGGGACTCCTCATCTCCTCCTGCTCTCTTGCCCAGCTTTTTCACCCCTTCCTCCCCGCCGCTCTCGCCCAGTTTCACTGTCATCCTGTTGGGGAGGAGAGAAAGAAAGGAGAGAGACATAAAGTCAGGCCGGGGAGCCCCCCAGAGAGGGGGAGAAACCCCTGGGCTGAGAGGGGAGAAGTTTAGCTGCAGAAATTCCTCTCAACATGGCCGCCGTTGTTTGTTACTAAATCCCCTTTCGTTTGCTGTCCCGACCCAACAACCTGTGCCGAGGGCGGGAGGGGAGAGCTCCGCGGGAACCCCCCCCAAACCGGCCCAAAAGGCGGCGGGGCTCCCCCGGCGGTCCCCCCGACACCCCCCGGAGGGCTCCGGGCCGCCTTCAGAGGAGAAATCGCCGAGGCGAACTCGGGCGCTGGAAGCGCTCGGCAGGCGGCGAGGGAGGCAGCGCCGGGCCCGGCGGAGCGGGGCAGCGCGGTCGGGCCGGCCCGAAGCTCGGCCCCATCCCACCCCTCCGGCGGCTCCGGGAGCTCTGGGGGGGCTCCTCGCCCTCCTCACCGTGGGGCCGAGCCGGCCCGGCCCGCCGCGGGGGGGGGCTCCATGCTCCTCGATGCGGCGGCGGCGGCTTCTCCTCCTCCCTGTGTGTGTGCGGCTGGGGCTGGGACTGGCCGCGGCGACCAAGATTTCCAGCTCCCCTCCGCCCCCACCCCGCCACGGCCCCGCACCTCCCCGGGGCCGCGCTCCACCCGGGGGGCTCCGGGAACGGCCGGTCCCACCGCCTCTGCGGGGAGCATCGCCCGGGCGCGGCTCTCCTGTCAGCAGCGGCCGGGCCGGGCCCGCGGCCGCCTCGCCAGCGTCTGCCCGCGCTCCCCGGCGGCGGCGGAGGGACCCCCGCATCTCTGCGCCCCGGGGGGTGACACCGCCACGGACCCCCGCCGCCTCCACGCCGCACTCGGGTACCGCGGCCTCTGGGAGTTGCGTGGCGTTACCTGCCCGGGGATGGGGCTTCGAGGGGCACCCAGGTGGGCCTTCACCTCAAAACGTGCCCACTGCACTGTGGGCTGTACCTGGCGCACGGCACCCGGCGTGGGCACATACACGAGGCCAAAGGCGCTCGGCCCCACCGCCTACTGAAATCCAACCACCGCTTCGGTGAGAGCACGGCGGACGCCTCCAGAAGTCCACCTGGAAGGAAGGCCGTCCCGCAGCAATGGGAGAACAACGCCCACACTGCAGCTCCCCACCGCAGCAGTACGGCCACAGCCAACTTTAACAATGGGCAAAGAGATGCTCACGAGAGAAGGAAACTCGGAATACCAGCCATGGAGCAACGGGATTACTGCGCGTTGGGCCGATATCAGAAGAAAGTGCATTAAAGCGCACCAGCTGCATCACCTGTCTGTGACATGGGAGCACATGTGCCTACAGGTCATGGCACACGCTCCTGAGACTGAAGCGATGCTTTTCCCTCTAACAGCTCCCGGCCGAAGCACTGCGCCCAGCAGCCCACGAGGATGCGGGGCAATGTTCTGTTCTTCGCAGAAGGCGCCATACGCTGGTGCGAACCACAAATCTAAATCCACATTAAAACTTCCATACTGAAACTTCGCATCAAACCCTAACAGAGCCCTGACACAAAGCCTTCTCCAAACAACCAAACCACGATGTTTCCAGTTGTTACGATGACAGAAATCTTACAACTCTGATAGCCCGTGTTCAAAGGCATTCTCTTCAGCAAGACTGAATCTGACCCCACCCTCAGCTCCATGGCCACAGACCAGGCGCTGCAGCCCAGCACCAGGGCAGGAGAGTTCCCCCCTTTAGCGTGTCCTCGGGGCAATGCAGCCATCCCTGGCCCCCTCCCCACTCCCACCATCCTGCCAGCCCTGCAGCCGGGCTCAGCCCGCTGTATCCCCACCCTTCCCATCCAACACCGCTTTCCCTTTCTCTCTCTACCGGGAACGCTCCCGGCCCACCATCACGGGCCCCGAACCGCGCCGCAGCCCGGCTGTTCTCCCCGCACGGTCGCAGGTGCTCGGGCAATCAGCTCCAGGGACACGCGAGACCCGGGTTCCCCGCCCGCCCGGCCCGCAGCGTTACCTGCCGCATCAACGCCGCCGCGCAGCCTCCGCGCTCCGGCTCTCCCGGCGGCGGCCGCTCCGGCTCCCCCGGCCCCAGGTACCCCCAGGCTGCGCCTCGCAGCCGCCAGCTCGGGGGGTGGCTGGCGCGCCCCGCGACCCCCGCGGCCTCCAGCGGCCCTCCCAACGCTGCCGGCGGCAGCGGCAGCGCTTCCCGGCCGGAGTAGCGACCTCTCGTCCCCGGCCTCCCCCACAACCACGGCACCGCCAGCCGGAGCCGCGGCTCCCTGGCGCCCCGGCTCGGCCCTTACGCGGGCCGCGATGGGTCCGGGCCGCCGCGGCTCCGCTTCCTCCTCAGCCTACGCCGGGCCGAGGGGGCGGGGCGCCGCGCGCGGGCCCCGCTAGGCGCGCCTCGGCACGCCCCTCCCGCGACCCCAAACAAACCGCCCCATTGGCTGACTGCACGCGGGAGCGAGGCGGGGGGCGGAGACTCAGCCCAGACGCCGACCAATGAAAGCGCGGCGCGGGGCGGGTGACGACAACTTTACGCACAGGAAGAGGCGGCAGCCGGCGTCTGTCAGGGGGCGGGACGATCCTGGCTGTTGATTGGTTGAAAAGTAACCAATTGAGAGCGCTATCGTTGGAGCCCTTGGGCCTGCTCTCGAATATCATTGGCTGGCGAGGTGTTGCTTTGCGCGCGGCGTTGTATTCGTAGCCCGCCGGAGAAGGATCGGCGTTTGTAGCCGGAGCGCGGGCAGAGGCCGGCGCTGGGTCGTGTTGCCGAAGTGCTGGCTGGTGCGCTCTTCCTAGCAATTCGCAGCTTAAATCAGCTCGTTCTTTTTTTTCTTAGAGTTGAAAGTGAAGTGCATAAACTGATAGACGTGAAGCCTTTCGGGAAGGTCTATCGCTTTCAGGACTTCCAGTCTTCTTCGTGCAAAGTTCTCCCTGCCTCCAGAACGAAGGAGCATTATTCAGTGGTGTACAAAGCTAAGAGGGGTTTAATTTCATTTGCTAATCTAATGTGTTGGTCTGCTTTCCAGTGACCACAGTACGTAAGCGGTGAATTCTTGTTAATGGCTGGCTAAAACGATTTTCGAGTCTTAGCACGAGCGCTGTGCAATTTTCCCCCTACAGCTATTGGTAAACGATGCGTGGAAAGGACAACCCTCTTACAAAAATTTCCCGAGTGTCGTTGTAGGAAAAGCTGTTTTATTCCTGTTCGTTCAAGGAAAATCATCACAAGCTGGTGGTCGTCCCTCTGTGCTCAGCCCTGGGGAGGCCGCAGTGCTGCGTTCAGCTCTGGGCCCCTCCCTGCAAGACAAGACAGCGAGGCCCTGCAGCGTGTCCAGAGAACGGCACGGAGCTGCGAGGGGTCTGCAGTGGAAGTTTCGTGAGGAGCAGCTGAGGGAAGGGGTTCAGTCTGGAGAAGAGGAGGCTCGGGGGAGACCTTGTTGCTCTCTACATCTCCCTGGAAGGAGGCTGTGGGGATGCAGGGGCCGGCCTGTGCTCCCAGGTAATAGCGATAGGATGAGAGGTAACGGCTTTGAGGGAAGGTTCGGGTTGGATATTAGGAAAAAGTAAGAGAGGTGAGGTAATGGCACTGCTGCCCAGGGAGGTGGTGGTGTCAGCGTCCCTGGAGGTGTTCAGGAGGTGTGGAGATGTGGCACCGAGGGACGTGGGCAGTGGGCGCGGGGCGATGTGTTGGTGGTTGGACTTGGTGATCTTAGAGGTCTTTTCCTATTTTACTGATCCTATGATTCTCAGCTATAGTGCAGAAATCTGCAGTTTAACAATCCAACCTTCAGAATGGCGGGTGAACTGTGGCAGTTCGGGCCCCCCTGGTGTTGCAAGTAACCGTCTTACGACGGTGAGCTACATTCAAGCATGCCTTCACCTTTGTCATCTTCTATAAATACGCTCTAAAGCACAGCTATGAGTAACAAGTTTATTGTTAGAAACTTGTGAATGCAGAAGAGCCACCTTTTGTCACAACTGCAGAGCTTTGTGTTTTAATCCACTCCTTAATTAGTTTGTAGAGAGTATTTTTTTAGTCTTACGTAGCACCAGGTCGTATGGCTTATATCAAGTATTTTTGCCCCTTGGTTTAACCGCAGGCAAATTTAACCCCGCTGTCAGGAAATGATGCTTTGTGCATCTACAGGGCCATGCATTTAAATGATGCTTTGCAAAAACACATGAAGAAACGCTCAGTTCCCCAAAGGCTCAGAGCTGGAGGTTCCCATTCTCTATGTATGTCAATAGCTCTGTATGCTTGAGCAGCCCCATTGCCTCAAGTAGACTGTTAAGGTGTAAAACTCTCCGCGTACAGAAATGTCCATGGCAGAAAGACTGAATAAGAAGGCACTGGAAGGAGCTGAGAGGCAGGCTGTGATGTCGAAAGGCACTTGAACTGCTCTTCATGTTTTTGATGGTAGGGAGGGTCTGTGGCCACGCTCGTGCAAACCTGTGCAGATACAAAATGCAAATAACCTTTCAGTGTTTGTTGCCATGGTTTTCTAGACTGGGCAAGAACGTGAACGTGGATTTGTTGCTTTTCCTGTGTATTCTGAAATGGAGAACAAATTGCATGCACTGCACACTTGATGTTTTATTGGCTGTGGTGGTCTTAATTTTGTTTCACGTTGTGGTTTTAAGTTTGCACTTTGTGCTATTTACGATGCGAAATTTATTTCTCAGAGTTCTTAGCTGTGGAAGCCATCGCAAAGTGGGTGCCGTCCTTTTAGGTTACTTGCTTACCTATTAATTTTCATAACTCCTCTGTTCTTAAAAGACTCTTAAAGTGAACAATCTGGCAAACGACGGTGGATGATTTCAGTGTTTCCAAAGCAGTTCTTTCCCATTCAGGTAAGAGGATTTAAACCAAAGGTCAGACGTCTGTCGTTAATCCTTCATGTCTTACTGAACAGGAATTGCCCGATCGCACGGCTTTACTTTCCTCTCAGCAGCTGAGGTCAAGCTCTAAGAGGAAGGGATGAAATGTGCCGCCTGTGACCGTGCTGCTGAGCCTCCTCTTTGCACGTCTTGGGACCGCAGAGCTGCTAATCGGGCGTCCTTCACGAAGGCAGTGATCAAAGCACCCTAGGCTGGTGCTCTGTTTATTTCTCTGACAGGGTATGAGCACCTTCTAGCAGGGCTTCTCTGCTGAACGTTGTTAGGAAACGCCAGTTTCCAACTAAATCTGCACGACTGGGGGCATGTAATTTAGGTACTGGCCGGGCTTCCATTAGTAATGGAATCGGGTAAACGTGAAAGCTGTAAAAGGGTCACCTGAGCAAAGATGGTCCACGTTTTTTAGATAATTCTTACTCCTGTTAAGGTGTGGAAGACGCTCGCGCAATGCTCCCACCCACCCAGTGCTGCTTTCTAACAAAACTGACGTTTCTGCGCCCGAAAGGTCCCACTAACTGATGTACACCTCGGTGACAAGGTGCGGTGCGAAGCGCTGCCGGGCGCTTCCAGCGGGGCAGGGCCGGCCGCGCGCCGCTGCTCCCGGCTCCTCGCGCCTCCCCACGACGTGCCGGCTGCCCCGCGTCGGCTGCTTCCGTCGCTCTTCGGCTTCGCTTCGGGAGTTTCCGCTCGGGGCCCCTCCCCGTTGTTAGGGGTAACGCGGAGCATCGGAGCGAGGGCGGACTTCGGGTGGCGCGGCCGCTGCAGGCATAACGGGCTGCGCGCCCGGCCTGCGCGGGACGGGGCTCCGGAACGCGGTGCGGAGGAGGCTCCGGGGCGGGACGCGGGGGGCGGGGGGCGGCCTCAGCCGGGAGCCGGGACTGCGGGCACAGCGGGGCCGAGCAGCGGTGGCCGGGCCTTGTCCCGGCGGAGCCGCCCCCGGGCCGTGCCGGGCAGCGTTTCGCCGAGGGTGGGAGCGCTCCGGGAGCGCCGCGCGTCCCCACTCCACGTTACGGGATAATCTTCCCCTTTTCGTAACGCTGTGCGTTGTAGTGAAATCGTAACTCGTTTAGGTTGGTAGGTGCAGCCAGGCACAGCTCTGGCCCGAGCTCCTGACAGCTACCGACCTGCTTCAGTCCGGGAACCGAATGGCTGTTTCAGCGGTGCTGGATGTGCTGTGAGCCGACGGAGCTCGGAGCGAGGCTTCCTCGAGGGCCAGGCAGCCCGAGCTGTGCCAGCACGGGTGTCCGGACTGGGGCTGCTCCTCTGGCCAGGTAAGAACAGGTGCAGAGATTGACCTTGAATCTCTCTCTGCTTTCCTCTGTTAACGTTTTCTATGCACTGTTTCAAAAGTGTCCATCGTGTACATCCTTGTTGATGTTCTTTGTGATCCATGTGAGGGAGGGGATTGTCCCCCTCTGCTCTGCCCTCGGGAGCCCCCACCTACAGTGCTGCGTCCAGGCCTGGAGCCCAGCACAGGAAGGGTGGGAGCTGCTGGAGTGGAGCCAAAGGTGAGCATGAGGATGCTCAGAGGTTGGAGCACCCCTGCTATGAAGAAAGGTTGAGGGAATCGGGCTTGTTTAACTTGGAGAAGAGAGACTTCATTGTGGCCTTTCAGTACTCAATAGGGAGCTTATAAACAGGAGGTCTTTAAGTCCCTTCCAGCCTATGCCATTCTGTGATTAAAGAGATCATACAGCTGGGCTTGGTCACCTTCTATACCCGAACTCTGTGAGCAATTCTTCTCTTTTCAACCTTGGAAAAAAATAGGATGTGCCATGCCAGAAGCCCTTATGGAAGGCAGTCCTCGTTTTTCACTTTCTTCTTTGAGCAGTAAAGATAGATAATGAATTTCCAAGTTTATGGCAGACATAATGTTGGTTTGGTTCCTGTGTGTAGTTCCTGTTGCTGACAATGTCAGTGGCAAGGTACAGAACCACCAGGCTGTTTAAAAACATTGCCTACCTTTCTAACACGTCCGATCAAAGGTGCTGAATCTGATTTTTCTTTTTCTGGGGGGAGAAGGCAACCCTCTTAAGGGAAAATGTTTATTTTAAGCGGTGATGGAATATTTAAACTAAAGAGGCTTTGAATTTCTGTGTCTGATTGGTGACCTGGGCACATTTTCTGTACCTCCGTGTGCCTGCAGGTCAACAGCTCATGGCTGAGGTGTTCATAAGAGACCTTCATCCCCACAAATGTCGAGGGAACCGTTTAAACCTTTGATGGGTTATTTTCATTTCTTATTTCTCGGGTCTTGGCATTTTAGCTAATAACTGCAGTGCTTTAAAGGTGGTTGTCTCTGGCTGTTTGTTTGTTGTAAAGCAAGCCAATGAGTCTGTACATTACAAATCCCCAAACCAATTTCCATATGTTAACATTCCAAGACTGAGTTACCCTCTCAATTTCTGAGAAAAGCACCATTTCAGGTTTATTTTCCTTGGAAAAGGGTCACTTATTGAGGGCTTTCATTCAGATGTTAAGTTGCATGGGTCTTGCGTGATTTAAACCTATCTGTCCAGTGATATCAGCAGTGTCAGCTCCAAAATGGTGACAACTTCTAAAGCTTACTTTGAAAAGGAGCTCAGATGGGAGACTTTACAGCCTCAGATCGCTCTACACATCGTTCTCTTCAGATATGAAGTGCTAGAAATAGCCTTGAAATAACTGAGCTTACCAGAATGTTCTCTGAAATAAATCAGCGTAAGCCACTGAGAGACGAGGTGCAGGTCTGTGCACACTGTGCTCAATGGGCTGCAGGGCTCAGTACTCCCCAGTACTCTTTAAAAATACCACTTCAACCATTTTCATGTTTGCCACATAGTGCGTTAAGATGGTGATGTGGTAGCTTTGTTTTTCTCCCTGTTTTTCGCATACTTCCCTGTTAAATACCTGTTTTCCTCATGCAAACTTTCAGTTGGTGACAGCTTCTGCCATGGCTGTGTACGTGGATCACCGAACAGAGGCTCCAGATTCAGTTGCCTCCCCTTCTCTTATAACGTGGCACTCCGTTCATCCTCTCCTGGCAGTCGCTTCTATCAGCACAGCATCGGGAGGCTGTGTGGATATCTATCTGGAGCAGGTGAGTAATCAGCAGCTTTGCTGCTCTGAAACTTCGCTTTTGCATTCCGTACGTCTGCAATTCCAAGTTTCACTGGTGATGCTTAGCAGGTTGCTTGTTAGGCTTAACGATAGAATGGCCACGCGCTTCTTTTTTCTGTTTTTAAACCTTAAGTGAATCAAGCGTACTCAGTAACGGGAATTAGAAAAAATCCTTCTTCCCCTTGAGCCTGACTTGGTTTGCTGGACCCGGCTCATGGCAGGGGGCTCATGAGGGGGCTGTGGGGAGGTATTTGCTGTGCTGCTCTCGTAAGCTTTGCACGAGGGGCTCGTATAGCACTTCAGTTTGCACAATTTCCAGGGGAAAATAAGAATCTGGGCTATTTAGGGAAGTGGTGCAGCAGATGCACTGAAAACCCTGATTTGTTAATATGGGTATTCTATGAAATGTATAATTTTCAGAGTGCGTTATGAAAAACTGCCATCCACATTTGACAAATAGGAAAATAAATAGGTGGAGGTGTTAAGCAATTTGCCCTAATAACGCAACATACTATGCTCAGAGGAGAGCCTACCTTTTGGAGCTATTTAAGCATTCGTTTATTGTATTCTTGGTGAAGAGCTTTATTTTTTTCTTCTTTTCTTTTTAACTGAAATGCGGTGGGGGCCGTCACACCGTTCTGACAGGAGTCCCAGTTGGATGTTTAGTGGGAGCTCTGTGTGCACGCTGCGAGGGAGGAATAGCCTGGCAAAGCAGAAGGAAGCAGTCACTTAACACCACTACATTTTCAGAGGCTATTTTTTGTAGCACACCTGTGCATGTGAAATAGCCAGAAATATGTGGTGTAGCCCCTTCTTGTGTCTTACCAGATGTTCTGATGCAAGTCAGTGCTTTTAGACAAGAAAACATCTTGTTGGCTGGGAAGTAAATCTGAAGGTTTAGCTGCATTCTTGCGTTGATCCTGCACTCTGTTTCCGTTTGCAGGGAGAACACGTGCCCGACGTGCGCGTCGAGAGAAGCTCTCAGGTCACGTCCCTTTCCTGGCACCCTTCCAGGCTGATCCTGGCGGCCGGCTGGGAGGCTGGAGAAGTTGTCATACTTAACAAACAAGAGAAGGAGCTCCACACTGTGCCGCCAAATCATAACGCCAAAATTACCATCCTGAACTGGAGTAGCAATGGCTCCCGCCTCGTGTCTGGGGATAGGGTAAGCAGCTCGGGTGTCAAACCTTGGATCTGGAATACAGTGCATGCCTTGTGATGGAAAGGATCATGGAATGGATTGCTAAGGGAGGGAATAGTTGCAGGAGCAGGGGAGGGATGCATTTCCCTGCTTTATGTACAAATTAAAATGGTCAGGGAGTGAAAACAAATGTAACTGTGTTAACTTGTCTACAGTTCTTTCTATTTGCCTTTAAATGAGCATCTCTAACCTCGCTGAGGGTGGCGACGCACTGGAACAGGTTGCCCAAGGAGGCTGTGGATGCCCCACCCCTGCAGGCATTCAAGGCCAGGCTGGATGTGGCTCTGGGCAGCCTGGTCTGCTGGTTGGCGACCCTGCACATAGCAGCGGGTTGTTTGTGTGACAGTTGGCTCTCACCTATGCTGCAAATACACGTGTTATAGAAAGTACGTGTGTTTGAACAGAAAAAAGACAGTGAGTATATATTCCTAGTTTTTATGTTCAGTTGATAGCCAAATTAAATCTTAAGAGTGCAATCTGTTGTAGTGAAATTCAGAAACAATTTTGAGATTTGTTTGTAAGACTGAAATTCTGTTTGGAATGAGGTAAGCAGCTGAAAGTTAGACAGATGTAGTTAAAGGAAGGGACGGACTGCAAGGCTATGAAGTTCTTTCACTGAGAAATGGTAGAAGTTTTGTTACTCAAAATTGTTTTAAAATCAGACTGAAAGAAATGGGGCACAATTATTTTCCAGCACCAACTTCCATTGGCTACTGTTGCATTAATTAGCTAACTAGCCTTGCTGTCTTTAATTTGTGAGTCTTCTAGAGTCTGGATTCTCACGTGTGCAATGTGTGATGAATTGACTGTGGTCTTTTTTTTTTTTTTTTTTTTTTTTTTTTTAGCATGGCATCTTGTTTCTATGGAGAATGGACCAGCGAGGCCGAGTGCAAGGTCCTCCCATGCTGAAACACGAGTATGGAAAATGTCTGTCACACTGCATCTTCCGACCACCCCCTCCTGGCGAGTAAGTAGCGTGTCCTGCTGAGCACAGGTGGACCAGCTCTCACTCTTGTGCTACAAAAAGAAAAGCCACAGACCACTTCTATTTAACATCTTTCTTAATGATCTTGATGAGGACATCCTGGCTTGTATCAGGAATGGTGTGGTGAGCAGGACCAGGGAAGTCATCCTGCCCTGTACTCAGCACTGGTGAGGCCTCACCTTGAGTGCTGTGTTCAGTTTTGGGCACCTCAGTACAGAAAGGACATGGAGGTGCTGGAGCAGGTCCAGAGAAGGGTAACAAGGCTGGGGAAGGGCTTGGAGAATATGACCTACAAGGGGAGACTGAAGGAACTGGGGCTGTTTAGGCTGGGGAAGAGGAGGCTGAGGGGAGACCTGATTGCTCTCTGCCAGTACCTGAAAGGTGATTGCAGCAGAGCGGGGCTGGTCTCTTCTCACTGGTGACAGGATGAGGGGAAATGGCCTCAAGTTGCACCAGGGTAAGTTTAGGTTGGATATCAGGAAAACCTCCTTTACAGAAAGGGTTGTTAAGCACCGGAATGGGCTGCCCAGGGAGGTGGTTGAGTCACCATCCCTGGATGTGTTTAAAAACCGTTTGGATGTGGTGCTCAGGGCTGTGATTTGGCGGAGGGCTGTTGGAGTTGGGCAGCATGGTTGGGTTGTGGTTGGACTCGATGATCTTGAAGGTCTTTTCCAACCTGAACAATTGTCTGATTCTATAATTTAAAAATTAATAAAAATACACAACTGTCCTTCTAGTTGTCCTCTGGTTCCAAGCTTTTCTTCCTCTCTATTTGCAGCAGAGGCTATTTGTGTTCTGTACGCAGCAACAAATCTTCGTTTTGTCAGCATCCCTCTCACTGTTGCTGTTCATCCTTCTTTCTTTAGTTCTTTATAATCAGTGACATTTGCCAGTTAGAAAAGCACAATATTCAAAATATTCGTTCCTTTCTTTAGGATGGAATGTACTCTGTTGTGTAGGGAATTGGAAATGAAGTATCTCTTGTTTGCAGAGACTTCCTACAGCTGGCAAAAGCTGCTGTGAGTGGTGATGAGAAAGCCTTGGATATGTTTAACTGGAGAAAAGCTGGAACAGAAGCACCTCTGAAAATGGGACTCCAGGAAGGACTGTCCTTCTTTATCACCTTGACTGATGGTAAGAGCAAAACCACTTTTTTTCAGCTGCTGTAAACTTGCCTATTAGTGGTTCAAAACAGTTTAATGACTTAACATTTCTGCTACATTCCACCCCTTCATGGTGTGAACCAATGATTGAGCAGGTTGAAGGTAACCCTTTCCATTACGGTGATCCAGTATACCACAACACTTTGTACAATTTGCCCGTCACGGTGTAGACTGACAAAATATAAGACAGCTGATAATTGGGTCATGGTTGAAGTTCGTGTTCCTTTGTGGGCCAGTACTCCAAGGTTCTTCTCGGGGCACATGGTTGCATGGACCAGGGAAGGTTTGACTCACATTTCATCAGTCCCGCATGGTACACCACCAGGTGTCATGCTGTACCCTTGCCTCCACCACTGCTAACCCTTAAATGAGGTCTGGGAAGGGGTGGATCCTGGCTTCGCCCATTCTGGTCACTCAGCTGTATTGTGTGCACCTGAGCTCCCCTGGGTCTGCTCTGCCTCCCCACCAGGCACTGAATCACTGGTTCGGTTTGTGTCTTAGCATTTCTGCTACAATTACCAACTGGCTTTCCTCCTACTCGTGATGCCTTTTATCTCCTGCTTACCTGTTATCTCTTGCGTCCAGAGCTAGAGTGTGAGGCAGTCACTGTAATGAATACATAATCTTTCCCATTCAGGTGCTGACTACTCCAAAAACTATTGAAGTGATGCGGCTTCTACAGCTCAATTATAGATGATTCAGTTTTTACATTCATTATGACAGTGGAATTAGACCCATAATTAACACCAGCGTGGCTAACTTCCCTATGGTTGTGGGGGTGTCATTGTGTAGCGGTACGTTCACCTTGCACAGCAGCGGGCTCTACATTAATTGTATTTGTGAGATGTGAGCTTCTTTACTAAATATGAACCATTCAAATGTAAAAGGGCTAAGAGACACCTTTTTTATTATTTAATACAAATGTGGAAGGTGAAAATCTCTGGCCGGCTGTGTGCCTGTTAGCAGCTGCTTTGAAAGTGAGCATCTGTTGGTACACATCCCCATCTAGAGTCGGACTGGGAGTCCTGCAAGTGGCTGTACTCAGAATTCTCTTTGTTTCTCGGGCCTCCTGGTTAAAATTTGATTTTCTACCATACAGCACTGGTGCTTTCTTTTCTGAGCTTTCTCATTGCAGGGGTTGATGTGTTTTGGACTTGGTTCTTATTTTAGACAGTGGTCTGTTGGATTGAGTGAACGTTTTCATAGCGTTTAAATGTGATCTTCAGTCGTGATTGTTCATCACGAACTTGTCCAATAAAAACAAATTAAATTACGGCTTTACATTTCTTAGTGCTTTAAACATTGTTAATGCAATTGTAAAAGATCTCAGAATAGCCTTGACTGAAGCCAGGAGGGCAGCATTGTTTAAAACTAAACTGGAATGAACAGTGGAGCTCCTCAAAAAATAGTAAACATCTCCTGTGTTCCAAGTGAGCCTGCATCTATTGCTGCTCTCAAAATGCTGATCACTGTAGTGAAAAAACAATGATAATTCAGACAATCTGTGACACGAGATACTGGTCTGAGGAAAGGATGCCTGAATTGTTAGCAGTTTAAAAGGTTGCTTTGCAATACTCCCATGAGCACAATAAATCTTCAGTGCAAAGCGTTTGGGATGGCTGGCACAGGTCCTGGGACATAACGTGGGTACTGTAAGGCTTCCTGATCTTTCTGCTGGTGGACTTTTGTTTGTAGCTGCAGGGATCTGTTCCCTTGTCTTGCAGACGAGGTGTGAAGAATGCTGTTGGTGAACGACTTCCAGGTTCTTACAAAGTGTGACTGCAATAAACCTTTCTCTGTGCCATGAGGAGTGCTGCCTTGGAGAGCTGTTTAACAAGAGAAACTTCAGTGTTTGATTTAGGTAGAAAATTTAGCAGTACGGTCACAGGTGGGGCAGGAGTTTGGAACTCTTAAAGTAGGTAATACAGGTGACGTGTAGAGGGCAATAATGCTTGCAAGCCTTTTGGAAATGAAAACATTCTTTTAAAGCTACGTCGTATTACCGTTCAGGTACAACATTTCAGCATAGATCCTTGGTGACCAGCCTCACACCTTTGTTTTCTACTTCAGCTTCTTTTGGGGCATGTTTCATTTCACAGGGCTTCTTAAATTTGCAGCAAATCAAAACGCTGCGTTTATATATTTGTTCAATGGTACATATAGAACACTGGCATCTGTCGGGTTGCAACAGGTGGTTTCAGTGATCCCATGTGCAAACTGCATGGTGCTGTAGGATCTCCCATTGCAGAGCTCTGCCTAGGAGTTGGGCGTTACCACCGTGTGACGGGGCAGCGCGCGCTGCTTGAAGTGCTCTCGGATGAGACACAATCCTGTTTGCTTGTTACGATTCACTCCTACCCTCCCTAGTATGTGGTGGAACTCATGTAGAAAAGCTGCTCGCAGTGTGCTGGGATGTTTTTGAGCAACGAGGAATTTCACACGCTCAGGCTTCTGTAGTCTGAACTTTGCTGTAAGTGGTGTTCATTCGTAGGTTCTTTCACAAATCATGAATACGGAAGATTTTTTAGAAGCCATCGTTTGGCCTTTGCGAACCTGCACACATATGCAGAAAGTGTATTTTTAATTGAGAAATATTTGTGACGCCACTTAAGTTGTTTGCATTTGGGTTTTCTAGATGAGCGAAAGCGAATAGTTGTGATTTATTGCTGCGGTCACCTGTTGTAATTGCCCACACCCAGAGACAAACTGAGAGACAACAGCCGCCGTCATTTTACTTTTAGCACTCGAGGACTGTTTTATTGAAGTAACAAGGAGCAAATTCGATTTCTGTGGCTATACGAGCTGTTAACTAAGAGCTGTGGGACTTGTTTATGTGTACTACAGGTTCTGTGCACTACGTGAATGAGAAAGGAAAGACAAGCCACGTATTGTCAGCCGACAACCTTGTACAGAAGCTTCTGTTCATGGAGAAAAGAGATGCTTTAGTTGTAATAACTGAGAACCTGCTGTTGTCCTTGCATACAGTTACTCTCGAGGGAGATGCCAAGGAGCTCATGAAGGTGAGAGTCGGACAACAAAGCAGAGTTGCAATATTTCAGCTCTTCTTAGGATTTTTTTGGATTATTATTTCCTTCACTCAGAAATGAATCAGCTTTATTTTCTCTGTTAATGCCTTGGTGATCAAATATATGCACGTTTAAAGGTGAAATAGAAGTGTGCTGCTGAGCTTGGAAAGATGGTTTTCGTCTTGCTCTTATGTTTTGTTCACTGAGACCCTGCGTTTGTTTCTTTTACTCCTTTATTTGTCTTACTGAATTAAAAGGTGATTCTCTTAAAATCTATCTGTAATTTTGGTACAATTGAATGTTTGTTAAAACATTTCATGGAGAAATAGTTACATGTTCTGTGTCTTCATCACCATCAGTTGCTCAGTTGCCTATTTCAGGTTAGCAGGAGCAGCACCCTCCTTGTTGTCATGTGCTCTTTTTCTGTAAATCTGAAAGATGGCTTTGTTCTCATGCTGTGATGGTTCCTCTGCAGCTGCAGAAGTCCCGGAAGGCTTTAAACAGAAACTCCCAAGTCACAGAATTACTTTTGTGTCACTCCATTGCTATTTGTGTGGGGATGAAAACCAAACCGACCTCTTCTGGTAGATACAGCCATCTTGACCCAGCGTGCGGATAAAATGCTGTGCTGTTGGGGTTTGCTGCTTCGAGGGTCAGGAAAGGCCTTCATATTTTTTTTCTGATTTTCTTCATCTAAGATCAGAAAAGAGCGGGCACTTACATGGTACAGGAGTGCCAGCTTTTATTAACTGGTGGATGCCCCATCCCTGCAGGCATTCAAGGCCAGGCTGGATGTGGCTCTGGGCAGCCTGGTCTGCTGGTTGGCGACCCTGCACATAGCAGGGGGTTGGAACCAGATCTCTGTGGTCCTTTTCAACCCAGGCCATGCAATGATTCAGTGATTTTGCATTTAACACAATACTTATCAAATCCCAAGAGATTTAATACAGGAAGAAGCACTGTTCCTTTCCTACTTGCCTGACCGCAAAACTTTTTTTGGCAAATTTATACATCCCATTCTTGATAAGTTTAATGGTGGTCACTCCTTGGTCTCTCTGAATTATCGCACAGGTCAGGGTTTTCATTGGAACTCTGGGCTCATACCAGACAATCCAGATGCTTAGACATTCAGCATGTCGATTCTGCCTTCTGGCACTTCCTGTATTCACTTTCATTAACAGGTGAAGTTGAGTGGGAAGACTGGCAATTCTGCAGACATCATTTTAATAGACCACAGCCTTATTGTTACAGCAATGGGTGAGGCAGTACTCAGGTAAGAATCCCGTTTTTAAACTGTCCTTGCTGCACATGAGAGATCTGGCCAAGCAGTTTCTTGTCTCTTGAGCTTTTTGGGCTGTGTAGGTTTTTGGTTTTTTTTCTTTATTGGCATGAGAAGGCCACTTTGCTGCTGTTTCCATCTCTGTTGTCTGATTCTTAGGATAATTGTAGCAATAACAACAGGAAAAAAGCGCTTGTTTTTCAGGGCTTCTCTGTTATGCAATATCACGCAGGTATTTTAGTGATTTCTTTCCGTAATTCATTAAACAAGTATGTTACTTTGCCACGCTGCTTTGTTATAACGCTATGTAGTTTTAAAAGAACTTTTTATTGAGTCTTTCTAAAGTACTACATTGGTTTCTTTCGTTCTACCTCTACTGTGGCTTACTTTACTTGTTTCCTCTGAATCTGGGGGGTGAGGAGAGGAAGAAGGGAATTCCATTAGCATCTGTGGTTCACTTGTTTGAGTCTCTGCCTGCTACTGCCAGGAAAAATCTGTTAACGTAATGACAATGTGACAAAGATCCAGTATTGAACAAGAAGAAATCTGACAATGTTTAGTTCCAGAGAATTTATCAGGAGTCCATAGGGCTGCTGGTTGAGGTAGGGAATGCTGGAGCCACAAATGGGGGAGGAGGAATACTGCAGCTATGCCTCAGTTTTTCTGTTGTTTTCCTTAAAACCGGGTTTGCTTCTGACTCCTTTCACAAAATATCCTGCATACTGAAAAGTCAAAGGGAAACGGAGGAGGTTAAGAAGCTCTCATTCTAGAGGCAGCTGCTGGCAATTTCACTATAAAAGTTAAGTATCTGTGTGTTATCACTGACAGGGTCGTAAGGTTCTGGAACCGGCTGCTCAGAGAGGTTGTGGATGCCCCAGCCCTGAAGGTGCTCAAGGCCTGTCTGGATGGGGCCCTGGGCAGCCTGACTTACTGGTTGGCCAACTCTGGCTGTGTCGGGAGGGTTGGAACTGGATCACCTTTGAAATCTCTTCCAATCTGGGTCATTCTGTGATTAAGGAAACCGCAGATTAGTGCCATGTACAAGTCCTCTTGACAGTGTAGCAAGATAGCTGGAAGGAGAAGCATTGTTAACTCTTGTTTTGTGTGCCTTTAGGTTCTGGGATTTGGACCGAGGTGAGAACTATGTGCTCTCCCCAGATGTGCAATTTGGCTTTGAGGCTGGGGAGTGTATGAACTGTGTTTCTTACTGCAGTGCTAAAGGTGAGGGATAACAGGGCAGCTGTGATCTCTGATTCCAAACCCTTTTCAAATTGTCAGCCTTCAGTGCTCTGTAGTTGTTTTAGTAGATTCTTGTTACAGGGCGTTTCAGTAGTAGCATATCTTGTAGAATTGGTTTGGTGTAGCTTAGGAGTGCCCTTCCAAAGGCAATGAGATCATTCAGCACTCAGTGCACTTTTTCTCCCACTGTGAAGTTGTCTCTGAGCACACTGGCTGGATTCCCTTTGAGGCTGAACCAGTGAATGTGTTCCTGGAGTACACCTAACGTGTTCCAGTGTGCTGCGGACAGTCAACAAGCCTACATTAGAACTTAATGTGAGGCAGAACTTACCAAATGCATAGTGTGGATGTTGGGCCCTTACAGTGGGTTTCTCTACAGAGTCACTCCTACCTGTTGCCTTGTTTGCTAATGTAGGCACTGGGCCTGCCAGAGTGGTTTTAATGACGACGTGTCTGTCTATACTACAAAAATAGTTATTTAATAATAAATGGTTAAAAGGAAATGTTTGCCTGATGTATTTAAAAGATAACATTATCTGGTAGCTTAGAAAACAGCCATTGATTCTCAAAAAGAACTTTTTCCATTTTTATTCCCTGAAAGGTTCTCCAGTACAGGGCTAGAATGCTGGTTTGCAGGAGGGCAAAGAAACAAACTGTGCTAGGATGAGGCTTCCCAGTGCCTCAGAGCTAGGCTGCCTACTACTTTGTGCCCTGTTTGTTTTTCTTAAGCTTGATAAGATATGAAGTGTCTAAAATGTCTGTGAATGGCAGGTCTCCTAGCAGCTGGTACTAGCAAAGGGAGAGTGGCAATGTGGAGGAATGCGTCGGTATCCAGTCAGAGCACAGGGGCTTTGGAGGGCAAGGAGAAGTGGAAACTCCAGGCATCTACAGAACTTGAAGGAAATATCACTCAGATAAAGGTAAGGCAAGAAAGAGCATTCCTGCGTTTTATCAAGACTTCAGAAACATCAGCTGATTGTACCATCTTTGTGAAATAGACAACTGTGACTGCTAATCCATGGGTGCACACACTGCCAAAGAGACCAGTCAGTGTCCTGAAGGAGGAAAACCCTTGAATAAAGCAACTTTCAAAACTGAAGTATTAACTGTTTGTAGCTACTGTGTTACAGACAGGTTACGTATAAAACGATGTTTTGTCTGCTTTTGTCAGAAAATGTTGGCTTGCTAATTTGTCTCTAATGGTTTTAAAACAAATGAACAAAACAACAACACAGACACAAAAACCATCCACTAACACAGGAGCCTCCTCCCCTGACCCCAGCCTTTTATGTGTGCCCCCGCCCAGCCACAAAGGCAGCTCCTATTCCAAACCTGTGCACTGAACTGTGTAACTTGCTTATCAGGGAGTGTTATCAACAGTGTTGGAGTTCAGGCAGAGCATCACTACCCTGCGCTATGCATATGGTTATCGGTTCCAGACTGTAAACATTTGGACCACCTCTCACTAACATCTTATGGAAGAAGAGCTCTTGGATAGTCAGCTGGTTGCCCCAGTGCTTTTCTGGAAATAACCATCCTGTGATAGGAATAAACACGAGCAGTGTCAGATGCTTTTGTTCAACTGTGAATACGGAAAGGCAGATTGAAAAAAGGTGCATTACTTTCTCCTTGATACAACTGCTCGTAGTCGAATAAGATACTGCATGTGCAACAAATCAGGGAGTTATTAAGCTCTGTAAGTGTGATTCTCTCAAATATAGAGATAAGTTGGTATAATAGTGTCTTGAGAAGAAAAGTGATTTAGTACAAAAGCCAGTTCCTTTACTTAAACTGAGTCTGAGCAGCTGGGTAACAAGTATAATATTCTCATCTCGCAATTCCTAGTTATTGGCTGTAGTTGGACTTTGTACCAATCATGCTACTCAAGCATACTTGTGCTTGAGTATATGTACATACAGACCCAAAATGTTTATTCCATTCCAACCCTTCTCATCTCTCTGGAGATGCTGTTGTGACTGTTGAGGTCTCAGATGGAATTACTCACTGTGCTTTCTTTTCTTGCTTCCATACGCAGTGGGGCTCCCGAAAAAACCTCCTGGCAGTGAACAGCATCAGCTCTGTGGTCATCCTGAGTGAGCAGGCCATGTCATGTCACTACAATCAGCAAGTGGCTGCTGTGCAGGTGTCTCCCAGCCTGTTTAATGTGACCTTCTTCAGCACAGGAACCACACACAATCTTCATGTTGATATGACTGTGAATGGAGTCTTCACTACTAAGGTCACGCTGATCTTTTTGTTTATTTGCTCAATTGTTTGCCTAGCTAGGGGTATAGAGCCTGGACTTTCCTTAATATAATTCTTTGCTATTCCATTTGTATCATAGAAGTACTCTTACAGCGTATAGAGATGATATTGTGCTGGTTTTCAGGTGGCGCACCGACTTGGGAGTTCTCTGGATACTGATGTCAGTTTTTTTCAGTTGCGAATCCTTCCAACCTAATATACAGGGAACAAGTGAAAGGTGGCCGTTGTGTGGAAGATCTCAGGGTTTCTGCTTAAATTACTGCATGAGTCCAGATGAAACTGAGTGCATTTTTTTTACATTTTTTTAGGATGCTGTAGTGTTCTGGAATGGGAAGCAAGTCACTGTCTTTGAGTGCTCAGAAGATACCTTAAGAAATGCAGGTAGGATTTGGAATGAGCAATAAGCTGATTGTTCAGAGTTGAAATGTTTGTGTTCCTGAATCGTAGAACCATAGAATCATAGGATTGCTCAGGTTTGGAAAGGCCTTAAAGATCATCAAGTCCAACCATGACCCAACCATACTACCATAATTAACAGCCCACCGCTAAATCGTGACCGGAACACCAAGGAGTTTGGGAACCAGTAGGAGTCATGGGTTGTAAAATGCAGCTGGTGCAAGATGGGAGTAGTCATTTCCTTTAAGTCTGTTTCAAACACCAACACACACACGCACACACGCACAGACACACGCGTCCCAGCCAACTGCTTATTGTAACAATGGTTTTATTGTGATTGTCCCAGGCTCTTTTCTTTGTGACTCTCCAGTTCTGTCAATGCATGGAGAAAATCTGTACACAGTTGAGCCGTATCGGGTCCAAGTCCGAACCTGGCAGGTAAGAGCTGATGTAAACACAGAGCAAGGAATGCATCTCAGTGTTTTTCAGAGACTGATGTTGCAGTTTAAAAGATAAAAGGAGGTTCTGTAAACGTGTTGACTGTACTTTGCCATAGGAGAAACCTGTTGAGTTCTTTTACATTTTGAGTTCTTTGGTCTGTCACATTTAGCAGCTACTACACTTCAGCTAACAGTAGTAAGTACTTATAATAGAAAACAGAATTCTTTAAGGACCAGACTGCTTATGAGGATCTAAATTGCTAGCATATGAATATATATTATCAGTAGAAAGTAGAGTGTATTTTGAGAGGATGAAAATACCTTCTGTATATTTGTGTTCCTATGGAGTACTGCTTATAGTTTGTGGCTTATCATTGTCAACCACAACCAAAGGGGTAAATATAATCCTTGTAGTTCTGATGTATAATTTTATTTATATTTTATTATATTTATTTTATATTCAAGAAAAGGTGGCTTTGTCAGATTAAGGAATGGTTTCATTTCCATAAATGTATTATTTATTTTTCCAGCTTCATATTAGTAAGCTGTATTCATGCATCCTTCTTTAATGGAAAATGTTGTATTACCAAAGGGCCAATTTTTACAGAAGATTAAATTTAAACTCTTTTGGAGACGACATATCTAGTTTTCAACCTGAAGCAGGCTGTGAGACCCCTTGGAGTGTACGTAGTTTCTCCCATTTTGCTGATGGTGATTTGTCTAACACAGATTCATTGGCTAGCTTAGTGACAAAATAAAGTCCCTCCTGGTTGAACTCGAACGTTCAAACCTGGTGTTATACCTTTCTTCTCAGGGAACGGTTAAACAGCTTCTGGTGTTTTCTGAAGCAGAGGGGAATCCGTGCCTCTTGGATGTCTGTGGAAACTTCCTGGCTGTGGGAACTGATTTGGCTCACTTTAAGATCTTTGATCTCTCTCGCAGGTATTAATAAGCCTTTAAAAACAATCTGTTCATTCTGGGAGGTGGGGGGGAGAGGGGAGGTGGGAAATCTTTAGCTGACTTAGATCCTTTGAAAAGTGATAACCTCTTTGAATCTGAAGACAATACGTGCAGTCTGTGTGAACTGGTGGCATTTCTGAAGCAAGGGAAGAGACGCAGAATAATAGAATGGTGGGGTAAGTCATGGAACAAATAATGAGGTAACTTAAAGAGGATGGAGATCTTATGGAAGATGTCCAGCCTGGAGAAGAGAAGGCTGTGACGTGACCTGAGAGTGGCCCATCAATATCTAAAGGGGAGCTACAGGAAAGAAGGGGACAGACACTTCAGCAGGGTCTGTGGCGATAGAACAAGGGGAAACGGTTTCAAGCTGAAAGAGGGCAGATTTAGGTTGGATAAAAGGAAAAAGTGTTTTACAGTGAGGGTGGTGAGACACGGGAACAGGTTGCCCAGAGATGTGGTTGATGCCTCATCCCTGGAGATGTTCAAGGCCAGGCTGGATCAGGCTTTGGGCAACCTGACCTAGCTGTGTGTCCCAGTGCACTGCAGTCAGTTGGACCGGATGGCCTTCAGAGGCCCCTTCCAGCTCTACGGTTTCTATGATTCTATGATCATTTCTGCTGACAGTCTCAGAAAAGCTGACCAAAAGACGCAGCTTCTCATAAACCAACAAACTTGGATCCAGTGAATCCATGAAGAAAGTGAATTGCGGGTGCCATTCTTTCTCCTGCTTAGGTTAAGTGAGAGGTTTATTTAATTTTGTTCAACTTATACTGCGTTTCCGTTCTGACAGGCTGCTATGGCATGTGAAAGACGTGCCTGACGCAATGTTCTGTCACACGTTTGCCACTGTATGACTTGAGTCTGCTCCATTTCACAGAGAGGCAAAAGTGCACTGCAATAGCAAGAATTTCTCCGAGCTGTTTCCTGGCCTTGGAAACATTGCGTCTGTCAAGTGCAACGCTAATGGCAATAAAGTCAGCATCCTTGTCAGCAAGGTGAGGCAAAACTTCATTTAGCACCCTGTGGCCTCAACACCGGTTAATAGAGTGGTGTGCAGGTCAAGATGATTACTGAAGATTCAAGATTAACTTCACAGAAATAAACATTCAGCTTCCGTGCACTGTTTTGGGACTGCAAAGTGCACATCCAAGCATGCAGCTGAATGCTTCAGTTAAGCTGTGTTAAGGTTTAGTATGTTTGCTGAGAACAGCGCAGCAATGAAGGCAGTAGTTCAGTACCAATCTGTTCTGTAGCATTTCAAAGAAATCCAAAGCAAACTTGCTAGAATAGAAGGACAGCCAGTGATTTTCTGATGCTCCTTCCAAAGAATGCTCTTGTATGATTACAAGTACACAAAACTATAAGAATATGAATCAGATGTGATAAACATGCTATTCAAACTTTAAGCCTTTTTCTTTAACTGTGTGCTTCAGCAATATTTTTTGCCTTCTTCTAGGCAGACGGGAGTACTGATTCCAAGATCTGTTTCTATGATGTTGAAATGGACAAAGTTACACTCTTTGATTTCAAAGCTGAACAAGGAATGGGTAGGGAAAAGCTTTCTTCTGGGCATGGTATTGACAGGTAAGTAACAATTCTGAGAATTATTACTTAAGGCTTTAAGAAAATCTGCCCTATGAAGGTGAGCAACATCTTGATACTGGCATTACTCTATGTAGGAGTTTGTGCCATTTAAATTGTTTTCTCAAGAATCACAGACTTGTAGGAGTGGGAAGGGACCTCTGAAGATTATCAAATCCAACTCCCCTACTAAAGCCAGGGTCCTTACAGTAGGTCACACAGGCAAGTATCCAGATAGATCTTGAATATCTCCGGTGAAGGAGGCTCCACAACCTTTCTTCGCTGCTTGTTCCGGGGCTCTGTTGCGCTCATTGTAAAAAAAAAAAAAAAAAAAAAAAGACTCTTCCTTGTGTTTGTATGGAACTTTGTGTTCCAGTTTTTGTCCATTGCCACTTCTTCCATCGCTGCACACCACTGAAAAGAGTCTTGCCCCATCAACTTGACTTCTGCACTTTAAATATTTATAAAGTGACGAGATCCCCCCTCAGACTTCTCTTTTCCAGACTGAAGAGTCCCAGGTATCTCAGCCTTTCTTTGTACAGAAGATGCTCCAGGCCCCTTATCATGTTTGTCACCCTCCACTGGACTCTCTCTAGGAGATCCCTGTCTTTTCTGAACTGAGGAATGTGGAACTGGGTACAGCGTTCCAGATGTGGCCTCATCCAGATCTCGTTGGCGTGACAGCCACTCCTCCCTGTATCATCAGCAAATGTTCTGAGGGTGGGTTTTACCCCTTCATCCAGGTTGTTGATTAAGATATTGAACAAGACTGGGCACAGCACCAACCCGGGGAGCACCACTAGCTGCAGGCCTCCAACTATACTCTGTGCCACTGATCACAGCCCTCGGAGCTCTGCCAGCCAGCCAGTTCTCAGTCCACCCATCCATCTACCCATCAGTGCATTCATCTATCCCACATTTCCTGAGCTTTATTATAAGGGTGTTGTGGGAGACATTGTCTCACACCTTGCTGAAGTCAAGGTATGCAAAATCCACTGCTCTCCCTTCTTCTACCCAGCCAGCAATGAGGGCTACCAGATTGGTCAGGCATGATTTCCCCTTGATGAAATCATGTCGACTACTCCTGATAACCATCTTTTTTTTCCTAACTGCTTGGAGATGTCATCCAGATCGAGTTGCTCCATCACCTTTCCAGGGAAGGAGGTGAGGCTGACTGGCCTGTGATTTCCCAGATCTTCCTCCTTGCCCTTTTTGAAGACGAGTGACACTGGATATTCTCCAGTCTTCAGGCACCTCTCTCATTCTCTAAGACCTATCAAAGATGATAGAGACCAGTTTGGCACTCACAAGTTTAATTTGACTAAACTGGTGCCTTAGCAGCCAATCATCCTGCATCCCTGACTCTGCCAATCCATTAACTAGGGAATGTCAGACAAAGCTATGTAAAGCAAGCTCAAAATAATGAGGAGAAGTGATGGTTCTTCAGACAACATGCAGCTGAGTGAAGGGCGTTCCTTGCCAAAGGAAGCCCACATAGGATCAGTTTGGGAAGACCAGCATCCCAGGGAGGGACCTCATGCTGGAGCAGGGTAAGAGAACAAGGGGGAAGGAGCAGCAGAAATGAAACAAAGCATTATGGACTGACTGCAAACCTCAGGGGAAGGAGGGAGAAGAGGGTGGATGAAGATGGAAGGTGTTTTTAGCTTGATTTTGCTTCCCTGCTCTAAGCTTCTATTCGTAGGCAATAAGCTACATTAATCTCCGTTACACTGAGCCTTCTGCCAATGGTGGTAACAGGTGAGTGATCTCCCTGTCTTTTTTTTTTAACATGTGAGCTTTTTTTCTTCATTTTTCTCCTCTAACCTTTTGAGAAGGAAGAGGTAGAGAGTGGTGTGGTGGAGCTGAGCTGAGAGAACACCACAGCTCATTAGGAATCCTTGTAGCAAGGAGGCAAAATGCAGTCAACTGGGTGTTCTAATACAGTGGAACATTAGGGTAGAAATGTCTATTTGCTTTTACTATGATTTTTCGTAATGAGTTTTTGTTAAGAAATAGAAGGTGATTTAGTCCTTTTCAAAAACTAGGTGTTATGGGCAAAAAAAGTGTTGTGATTTTCAGTGCTGCAAAGAAGAGCAAACAACCCATTGCAAATCTTGTCTTGTCAGGCAAACGGGAGTATCAGAAGTTGTTTTCAAGTGCAGTGTCTCGTGCAGCCCATAAGAGGCCACTACAAACAAGTATTACAGCTTCACTGACTTGTGAATAGTAGTGTCTGCATGAGTGATTCACTTATCAGTGCTTCATTTTAGAGCATCCTGAAATCAAAATTGGTAAACTCACCAGAAAATAATCTGCACTGGATGATCTTGGAGGTCTTTTCCAATCTCAGTGATTCTATGATTCCATGTTCCTTGGTTTTGATAGGTCTGTTGTGGAGTGTCCACAGCTGCACAATCACATCCCTGTTCGCCATTTCTGGGACTGCAGTGAACCGAGACTTTTTGTATGTGAAACAATTCCTGAACCAGGCCTACGGTCCCCAGGTCAGAAGAGCAACCAGACTGAGAGCACGGTATGGGTTTTTTTGTTTCTCTTTGCTCTACGTGATGTTTTCCCTACCCAAGCAAGTAAATCATTGGTACTTCTTTTAACCCACAGAAGTAGTTGTTTGGATCATCTTGTAGAGAAATTGGAAGTTTTTATTGATCAGAAACAATCTAAGCAAAGAGCTTTCATCAGTCCAACATCCCTGCTTAACCTGCTTGCAGTGGCCCTAAAAGATTGGTCTGTAGAAAACAATGTCTTTAAAAATATTCCTTTAATTTAAGAAGCCCATGTTCAATTAGTGTTCTGGTTTGTGCATAATTTTAGTGTAATCTTTTCCATTTAGAGATGGAAAGTTTTGTTTCTTTTGCTGGCTGAACTGACTGTAAAAAAGGGTTCTGGGGAGGTCAACGTAGAAGGTGATGTTATGAAGAACGGAATAGGGATGGCTCAAAATACCTTGCTAGGGTCTTCCAGCAAAAAAAAGGACACTTCAACCTAATATTCCTTATGTAAAGAAGCAAAAATGTTTCTTCATAAAGTTGAAAAAGAAAAGGATGTGAAAGGAGTGCAAGAGGATTTTTGGCCCTTATTGCACGGGGGTTTTTGCTGTGGTTACTGTTTAAGAAATCAGAAGTCTGATAAACTTCAGTTGGAAATAAATGCTTGTATTTTGACTTGAATAAGTCAGCCATTACACAAACTATGTTTAAATGGTTGGTACATTCCCTGGGAACTCAAGGCAGTGAACTGCTGAAATTGGACCACAAATAATGTGTTTAAAACATGCTGGAAACGAGAGTATCTGACAGACCTGTAGAACGTCAGTCTGTGTCCTGGGGCTTCTCTGTTTATGACTGATGAATTTGGTTCCTGAGATGCAGAGCTCGAGGGCCATTTGCAGCAGGAACAGTCTGAAATGTAGAGTGAATCTTTGGCAGCTTTCTGCAGGGAGGAAGTGTGTGGCTCTGCTCTTTCCAGCAGGTGTGTGCGCGTGTGGGTGGGTGGCTGTCATTATTTTTGAGAGAGGGTTTTGCCAACTGAATATGGAAAATAAAAACAAAACGAGAGAAGGATATTGCATCATGAAAACAAAGCAGTTCTCGACTTTCTTTTCCAGCTGGATGTTTGGGTCGTATCATTCTTCAGTACCGAAGAACACGGCCTTTTGCTTCAGGACAGCTTCCCACTGCCATCACTGTACGAGGTTCTTCTGGGTGTTGATGTACCACATTATTACTTTGCGAAAAAGGTGAGGGCATCTTTCACAGTTCCTTCCCCTCCCATAAGTTCAGAATTTTCATTCACTGGGGCTCCAAAGTCACCAAACCGAGCCTGCAGTAAGTAGGGCAAATCCAACGGCAGTTGTAACAGCGAGATGAAGTTAATTCTAGCGTGGCTGTACTTGACAGCGTTGTGGCTACTGACTTGTCTCTTCCTGGGTAGTGTGAACTGGATGTGAGGTACAGACACAGGAGTAGTTACCAGACGTTGCAACTCAGGAGGTGTTCAAAAACAACAAAACCCCATTGTTATGCAGTCACCATTCTTTTGCATTCGAGGTGTGTGTCAGGCTTGCATATCCCGTAACAGCTGACAGTTCCTGCTAGCTTCAGCAGAGCAGCCCGCTTCCTGTTGGAAAGGAGCTTGCTGCCCACTGAATAGCAAAGAGCGAGAATGCTCACTTTGCGCTTACTGCATACTTGCTGCAAACACTAGAAATGCATGCTGTAGCATCTTGGAAACTCAACTATGGAGACAGGATTGTCTGTATCTTAATGCCTTGTGTACTCGAGAAAGTTAAGCCTATTCTCTACAGATTGGTTTTCTGGTTAAGCTCTGATATGAGTATCTTAGTTAAGGTCTGTGATGATAATGAGATATCCTGCAGCCTTCTTGCAGGGGAGCCTATTTTGTTTATTCTGCCAAGGCATTTTAGGAACTCACTGTGACTTCTGATCCCACGATTTTCTTCTGAATAACAGAGCGGTGCGATTATGTGAACCCAACTTAATATACTGGGTTAATTTAAACAAGGAGACTTTTATCTAGATATTTTTCCACTTTGAACATACTTAGCAGTTAGAGCTGCTCTCTTTCCCTTTCCCATCCATTTGAAATGTCAAAGATTTGCTCATTTTCCCCTCTGTTAACACCTCCCTCGTCATGACTTGTGCTATTTTACTTTCATATTGCATCTCTTGTCTTTTTTTTCCTTCCCGTCTGTGGATTATTGCTGCCATTAGTTAATTTTGTGGAGGGAGTTTGTCTATAAACCTGTAAGTATCTGTAACTCTAATATTCAGCTCGGCTTCATTGTCCGCTTTTCTCTTGTTTGCATTTTCTTCCTTCAGCAGGATTACCTGCATCTTTGTGACTTCATTAATTGTTATGTAGTAATTCATTTTGGAACTGTGTTTTACTACAAGAGCAGTCTCCCTTAAATACAGCAAATCCAGTTGATGCAACAGCTGATGGTGATAGTCTGATAATGCTAGGACAAGGGGGAACAGTTTTAAACTAAAAGAGAGGTTTTAGGTGAGATGTGAGGAGGAAATCCTTCACTCAGAGGGCGGTGAGGCGCTGGCACTGCTGCCCAGAGCTGTGGGTGCCCATCCCTGGAGGTGCCCGTGGCCAATGCGTGCTCTTGGTTTATCTTCTGCTGTACCTAATAACTTGTAAAATAGTATGTTTAAAATACTATGTTGCAGCAGCTTCTGCAGCTCTTAATACTTTTCTCACCTGTCTGCTGTAAGGTTGGTGTAGGGTGTATGTGAAATTTGGTGTTGTTCATGACTCAGATGATTTTCTGCTGTTGGGTTATGAAAATTACTGTATTACACTCTAGACAGATAACATGATATTGATGATTGACTTCCTTCTTATTCTGTGTCTGAACAGTGGTTAAATTCCTTTGGGGTGGATTTCAGTGCCCACTGAGGGTATCAATGAAGGTGTAGAGGCTCCAGAACTGTCTATTGTATGGAGAACATCTTGAATCTGATGATAAAAAGCTTTAGTGTTTATAAGCTTCACATGAAGGCAAGAATAAATGAAGTCGGTCTATATTGTTAACTTCCAGAATAGCAGATTCATTTTTGAGAAGAATTGAACCCCAGAGAAGTTTGCCTAAAACTTTCAGAAATCTGGAGGCTTGAAATAACAGCCATGTCTGTAATAGCAGCTGTTGGAGTCATGGCTGCCTCTTCTGGGAGGCATTCTGAAAGTCCCTGAACTGTCAATGCTGGTGTATTGTGATTGGAATGGAAAACTTGGGACTGCAGTGGAAATTGATCATTCAGACACTGAAAGGAGTAGGCTTCGTCCTCCACGATACCTAAATGATGATGTGCTCATTTTAGCCAGGGGAAACTGGGAAAGGACAAGCGGAGTCAGGCTCCAAGGTCTTGCAGATGGCTTCCAGACGACCCATGAGAGATTTCATTGGATTAGGAGACTGTGATAAGGCTACCCGGGATGCCATGCTGAACTTCAGCTTCTATCTGACTGCTGGAGACATGGACGAGGCGTTCAAATCCATCAAGCTGATAAAAAGGTACGACGTGTATTTGCATGCCTTTCCTTACGCATAGAGCACATTTTCAATGGAAGTTGACATGATGTTCTGATCCTCTTAATTTCACTTGCTACTTTTTCGTCTATTTCATTTTCCCTTTCATTCTCAGAAAATCTTTATTTTACTGACTTTTAATGTAAACTCTGCTTGTTCTTTGTCCACGAGGCATTGTGAACTGCAGATTTTGATCACTGCCTGAGGGAAAATGAGCAGCCTTCCCCTGTGCCTGGCACAAATCCCACGTTACCACCGGAGGAGGGTGAACATTCATAATTTTATTTATACATCTGAAATAATCACAGTCATACCAAGTATTACAAATTTACTGACCACGTAGCTGATTTTTAAATTTAAATGTACATTATTATAATACGGATATTGCAATATTAGAAGAAATAATATAATGTCTTTTAAATATTCAAATAGTTTAATTTTAAAAAATCCCTGCAATGAATCATAGCACGTTGCTTCTAGGAAAGACAGAGCTTTCCCAGGAAGTAATGCAGGCGAGTGAGTACAAATTTTAGTTGGTTTTTACAAACCTACAGTTAGAAGAAACTCTTGGTCAGCATTGAGGTGTTCTGTCCTAATCATCCAGAACAATACAGTTGTTCAGGAGCATCAGTCTCTGCGCGGGGCTGCTGACTACAAACACGATGCAGAGTAGCAGTTGGGGTTGAGTTTCTTATTGCATCAGAACTGAGTTTGAGAACAGAATTCAAGAGCCAGCTTGATGATCACGTTCAAAGTGTGGTGAAAATAGTGGTAAAGAGGAGCAGCGTATCGGCAGGGAGCAACACAACAGCGTGATGCGGTTTGTGACAGTCACGGCTCATATTCACAGCTCAGTCCTTCAGATCTGTCAGTAAGTGCTCAGAGTAGCCTCTGCTGACAGCTTCTAAACACCGGTCACTGCGGCTACTCCCTGTGTCTGAAGTATTTTTGCAGAGGAGTTTTTGACCTGTTGTTTTTTCTTCCTGAAGGCTGTGTGCAATGCCTTGTGAGCCCTTGCGAGGCTAACAGGCATCGTGCCTAATTCTGAAGGTACTGATTTTCATTTCATTACCATATGAAGTTAACGGACAGGTTTTATCTCATGGCAAAGTCTTTGTCTTATTCTCCAGCTGGTCTATCAGGTACAGTCTCCAGTATTCTGTTAGGTGCCTCTGAGCATTGCTGGGCAGAGCTGGATGTCCTAACATAGCACTCTAATCTGGAAGTTGCCTGGCAAATGTTAAAGCAAGCCAGGAAGAAACTTCTGTGGGCTGAAATACCAATTATTACTAATATTTTCCTGTGAAGCAAATCAGTAGCATCTATGATTATGAAAGAATCCAGATGATCACCTTCTGTGGATCTGCCTGTATTGTAATACTGAAGGAGATCTTCAGCACCATGTAAGGCCTGTTCTAGTGGCGCGCCCTTGTCATTTTTAATGGTATCTATTTACATATAGGATAAACCTAAACCTCTCTCTTAGGGTGAAAAAAGCAGTATCTGGAGAAAATGGAACTGAATTCTTCTGCAGTCCCTTACCGTTTAGAACTATTAGAGTTGTAGCTCTTGCTTTATGCCGTGGCTTGAAAAGAGTAGGTGTTGCAGTTAATGAGAAGTTCCTTGAAATGGATGAATGGGATGGGGATGGAAGACTAAAAAGCCATGAAATCTTAACAGCTGTTAAAAGTCATCACTTACTCTACAGAGAGCTTTCTGCCTTCTCAGGCTGCCTGTCAGCTCCAAAGGAAAACTGATCATCACTGGTTCCCCAAAGTTTTTGATGTTATTAAGGGAGCAACACAACTTTATCCAGGCAGAAAATGTTAGGTTGTCTCTTGTCTGTATTCTCATCTGATCTACCTGCTCCGGCTGCACCTGCTGACACGTCGCTGTGATGCTGTCAGGATTCTGACAGCCCAATATTCTGCGCTGTACAGTAGAGGAAGAGGGCAATATAATATATATAAAATTATATGTTTTATACATATGTATATAGATGGAGCCCATCCAAATAATAATTGAGGGCCTCTGCCCACAAGAGTGAGCTTTGTGATGTCCTTCAACCCTTAGTTTTAAATTATAGCATATATTTATAGAAAACACCAATGCAGATCTCCTTGGAGATCTTTCCCCTTTCAAGTCCATGCTTTCAGCACGGTGACTCCACGTAGTCATTTTCCAGGCCCCGGCGGAACCGAGCAGTCAGGGTACGGCTAATGACAATGACCCGCGGCGCCATGCAGTCCTCACGCCTGTGGAGGATGTTCCATATGAGGATGGCAGCTGCCAGTGTGGCCAAAAGGCAGGCTCCAATGTTCAGGTAACAGGACCACGAGAGGTTGGTGTATGGTCCGATGCGGTAGAAAGTCACCAATCCAATGACCAGAACAAAACCTGCAAAGAGTGTGAGAATTTTTCGGTTACTCTTGAATTTCTTTAGTGGCAAGATGCTACAAGCCTGATATTCCTGAATCTGTAAAGCATTTCCCCTCCTGTTACACTGTGCTGCGTGTGTTCTGTAACTCGATGGTATATGCAAAACGAGGTGCTTTAACGTTCAGCTTACACCTGTTGACTTCGGACTAAACTTCTTGCTCCTACTTTTGTATTTCATGTTTTATCCTTCTGTGTTGCAGAAATGATAGAATGTATGTTCTGTGTGTGTGCATGAAAGCAAACCAAAGAAAGAGGAAGAGGGTGGAATCCCTGGGTACGGTCCTGCTTCTTTAACGTGCCTGCAGAAGCTGCCAGAAGCTTCTGTTCCTTTTCCAGCAGTAAGCACAGTATTAAATTCCTTAAAAGGCAGTTAATACAGGAATAACAACAGTGCACTTATCTGGTATTTCCATCCACAGATGTCACAACGTCACTTGCAAAAAAAAAAAAACATGGGAGCAAAAAACAGATTTTCCTCTTTTTTGTGTGTGTGTGAGCACCACTGATAAATGGCTGTCATATTGCGGAGATACGGTGAGGGGACTTTCCTAGTCGTGCAGGACAGGCACATTACAGCAGGTAGAATCCATGTTCCTCGACTCCCACTTTTAATAAGAATGCCCTTTCCTTGAAGAATGCGGCAGTGAGCACAGTTACTTTTCTGCTCCCTGTTCACTGTATTTGTTTTTCTATCCCTACTCCCAAATAAAACTGCTTTTCAGCTTTCTGAGACAATTTAGATTGGAACGGAGGCAAATATGTCTAACAGAAAAAAAGGCTTTCTCTTTGTTCTCATACCTTAACCACCACCATATCTCAATAAAATGCATTGACAGAGGGACCCCTTCACAAAGGAAGATGAGAATAAACAAAAGCCCATAAGCAGCCAGAAGGGTTTGTAGATGTTATCTCCTGAAGAGCGTGGGCAAGGACAAGTGCAGGGTAAGCCTTTCTTTAGGAAGCACCAGTAGTGTCTGCATGCTCTGTTTTCTCAATTAGCCACACTTGGAAACTGTTCCCACAGGTACACCGCAGTGCTCTGAAACGGGCCGAGGCGCCTGGCTCTGCACCTTGGGGTTTTTCCATGGAAGAGCACAGCCTGAGCGTGCATCCTATCAGGTGTTCCTTTTTTTTAGAAAAGTGCTAGCAATGCAGTGAAGAGGAAAGATGCAAATTTTATACGAGGGGAAAAAAAGCGGGGAAATTAAATACCAGTAGGAGGGGAAGAAAGCCCGTCACCACTCAAGTAAGCATGGCAGTTATTATCCCGAGAGTCAGTGCAAAGACTCCTCCTTATAAATGGGTGTGGGATGAGTGTTAATTCAGGAAATCGCTGGCTGCTTTGGTGTTTTCATGCCTGCCTAGAAGGTGGTTTCCAACTCAGCTGCATGCTGCGTCTCCTCCTAAAGTAGCTTTGTCCCACAGATGGCACGTACCGGAGGTGGCTTGCAGAGGCATGTCTCCCTGAGGATATATAAGGAAGAAGTAGGTTCTTACAGTAAGAATAGGTGTTGGCTGCCATTTTTCCAATCTACAGAAGCATTTGCTGCGAAGAAGGTCTGACATACACTGGATGAGTTCTAAAATGTAGAGTTGGTTTTAAGGACGGTGTTGAAACTCCTCCTTGATTTGGTCAGTCAGGTTCTCTGGGGCATCGTGAGGTCTGTATGAGTAGGTATGCAATTGTTCAGTCTGATCATAAATGAACAAATTTCATCTGGGAAACGTGGCCACATAGAACACGGTTACAGAAATCAGGGAGCTGTGCAGTGTCTGCTCATTAGCGCTCCAGTGTGAGTCTGCAGGCTTTTGGACTCCTTGTTAAAATATACAGCGATCGGAAACGAGGCCAACTTTAACCATAGCTGAGCTGGAGAGGGGATTTTAACACACAGGCCATCTAGCGTGATTTGCTAAGTGTACCAGTTTGAACGTTGCTTCTTGACTCCTGTTTGATGAAATACTGAGTGATGGCTGAGGTAGAAAACTTGTGAAGCCTTACTGTCAAGCTTAAATTGACAAGCTTAAGTCTTTTTTTGATCATAAGCGTTGGATGACGTGCCATATAGCAGATCATGCGTGCTTTTGAAACAGCCTGGTTGTTTTGAAGGCAGACTTGTCATCTACATCCTTGAACATGGTACAGAATGTTGCAGGTGTGTCGTTTGTCTTTGAAGGAGTCCACTTTGCTTTATATTCACATGCTTTGCTCATCTGAAAGGGGAAGAGTTCTTTCCTTGTGCAGTCCAACCCCCCTCTGAATTTCATGTTGTTTGGGCCTTCCTGAATGCCACTTTTGCCCCACAACTCCAGTTAATTGTGTTCTTCCTTTTCTGTGAAGATTCCTTGATTGCTTTTAAATTCTAATTATGTTGTTTGCTGTTTTCTGGGTCCTGTGTGGTTTCATGTCTTTATGGTTAGCAGTAATAGCACATCAGGTTCTGGCATAGCTGGGAAATAAAATAGTTTTGTCCCATTTCCAGAGTAACACATTTACTGCAGCCTTCTTGAGTTCAGTGTCTTGGCTCTGTAATGTCATGGTTTCGAGAGCAGAGCGCACCAGCTGTAATGTGCTTATAGAGAATTTGTCTCTTCGTCTCTGTTTGAGGTCTTTAGGTATTTATACAAATGTTTTGCTCCTTAAAGGTTGCCATCCTCTTTTCAATGGATGATAGATACCACTTTTCTCATGATGACAGGAAGCTGAGAGAAAGGGAGGTCAGTTGTAATTCCTATGGCAAAGCTGCAGACCTGTTTCTTTCCCTTCTGGTTTGAGATTCTCAGAGGAAGGAGGGCACTGAGGTGCAAAGCAAGGGACCCACCTTACTGATGAGTCTGCCTGGGGCATCACAGAGTTTTGTTACCACTTTTCTTTTTGAGTTCCTTTTAGAACTTTTTTCCAGTTCACGTTTTCACAGGGTATAAAAAAACCCCACATTAAATAGTAAAAAAAAAAAAGTGTGACTCAAACCATAAAACCTGTCAGATGCGCTGGCGGGATTTGAAGTAGCTTAATTCATGTGCATTTTAATGAGTTCAGTTTATTGCTTCTTGAGCAGGAACAAGCTTTGAACCTAATCAGCAAGCACTTACAGCTACCTCTGAGGGTCAGTTTGAATTGTTAATAGTCCACTTTACGCTACCTTGCAGTACGCTCCCTTGGCAGAGGCAGCTAGGTGAGGATCACCAGTAGCGTGGAGTGGCCCTGGTGGCAGGTAGGCCTTGCAGCTTAGCTCTCAGCTGCTGAATTGCGGCCGATGCCTTCCTGACAGCAGGTCTGTGAGTTTTTACTGTTATCTCTACCATGCAGAATTAATGGATCATTTATGCTTCCCATTTCCTTACTGAAAGTCAGATCTGTTTGTGCTGGGAAAAGTCTTTAGGGCTGTGTATGAGCCGTACTCCCCTGGGCATAACTTTGCCCCCATCGTTCGCCTTGTTTGGCTGAGGCAGCAGTATTCAGTTCCTTTATGGCACTATACGGGTCAATAAATGCTATAGGAATACTTTCAAGATTTAATTTTTTTTTTCCCAAACACAGAGCTTTCAATGATATTGGTTATCCTTTTATTTCTTGGTTATCTATCACTTATGGCCAATGACTGTCCTGAGTGGCTGCACTTCTCTGTGCTGGATGGGCTGACTTCACGAGCATTCTTCTATCTGATGGAGAAATTAGCTGCCAGGAAAAAGAGCTAAGGCTTCCTTACAGGGCTCAAAATAAAACTATTTATGTTAGCAAGACTGTTTCCCTTCACAGGCCCTTTGCCTGAACCCTAGATCAGATGAGCAGCCAATCATGCAACAGGCTTTCTCTTCTTTTGCAGTTTTGTGCCAATGTCTGAATGAGAGGGAACTGGGAGATAATGAGTTTCAGAGCTCCCTGACTTGGCAGATGGCAGGAGTGAGTCACTGCAGCTCTTCAGTGACAAACACCGCATCTGTTCAGAATTCTTTGCAACGGGGCTGGACAGGAACTGACATTTAAGGGAGAAGAAAGCATGACAGAAGTGGGAGAGTTGGAAGCACATCACAGTTTCCACAATTGATCAGGGAAAGTAGATATATATGCGTGTGTGTGCGTGTGTATAATTTTGGTAGGCCTCTTTTGTATGGTTATATCCAAGTTGCCTGTTCTGTCAGGCTAATGGGTAAAACCTGGCAAGTTATCATGTGTACCACATGGTTGCAGATCCTGGTGTGCTGATGCAATAGTAACTAATTTCTGTAACGAAAGAGTGAAACTGAAATGCCACTCGTGTTTTACTGACATAGCTAAAGCAGAGTATTTTCATGGAGTTATCATCTCCTGCTTTTTTACAGCCTTCCCTGTGCTCGTTACTAGCGGTAGGAATTTAAATCAATATTTCATTGTGTTTAATTTTCAGAATATTCCTGGAAGTTCATGCAGTGTTTCACTTGTGAAAAATGGTGCTGGAATTCAACTCCTGCTGGTAGTCAGTAAAATGGGTTTAAATCAGTTGTTAATGTAAATATACCCATGTCTTGATCTCGTTGAACTTCATCCCATTGTCCTCAGCCTGGCCATGTTGTTCTGTGGGGCCTTCCTGCCCTCAGGGAGATCGACACATCCCCCAGCTTGGTGTCATCTGCAGACTTCCTGAGGGTGCCCTCAGTGCCCTCATCCCTCATCAGTAAAGATATCAAACAGGACAGGCCCCAGTACTGACTCCATGGCAGCTGGATGTAACTCCATTCACCACCACTCTCTGGACCTGGCCTTCCTGCCAGTTCTTTACCAAGAAAAGAGTGTACTTGTCCAAGCCTTAGACAGGTACAGTTTCTCCAGGAGAATACGGTACGAGGCAGTGTCAAAGGCTTTGCTGAAGTCTAGGTAGACTGCATCAACAGCCTCATCTCCCAGGCAGGTCACTTGATCATAGGAGGAGATCAGGTTGGTCGAGCAGGACCCACCTTTCATGAACCCGTGTTGCCTGGGCCTGACCCCCAGCTGTCCCGCACATGCCACATGGTCTCACTCAGGGTGATTTGTTCGATAAGCTTCCCTGGCACCGAGGGCAGGCTGACAGACCTGTAGTACCCTGGATCCTTCTTACAACCCTTCTTGTAGATGGGAGTCACATTGGCAGGTCTCCAGTCCTCTGGGACCTCTCTGCTTGACCAGGAATGCTGATAGATGATGGAAAGTGGCTCAGCTAGGTGCCAGCACCCTCGGGTGGATCCCATCCGGCCCCACGGACTTGTGACAGCCCAGGTGCAGCAGTGGGTCTCTGTTTCCACCTGAACTGGGAGGGGGGTTTATTCTCTCCATCTGAGACTTCCAGTTCAGGGTAGAGTACCCTGGAGATAACTGGTCTGACTTTTAAATGTGTGAAGTAGGCATTGAGAACCTCAGCCTTCTCCTTATCCTCAGTGCTCACGTTCTCTGCTGCATCCAGTTAAGGATAAAGATTCTCCTTAGCCCTCCTCTAACTGTTAATGTATTTCCAGAAATCTTTTTAGTTCTCTTTTACTACAGTGGCCAGGCTGAGTTCAAGCTCAGCTTGTGCCTTTCTAGTTTTCTCCCTGCATGTCCTAACAAGTTCTCTGTACTCTCCCAGAGTTGCCCATCCCTTTTTCCACAGGAGGTAAACTCTTCGTCTCCTGGAGTCTCTGAGTGCCCTGTTCATCCACACTGGTCTTCTTTCCCAGCCTGCTCCTGCACCTCCAAGAGTTCCTTCTTGAGGAGCAAACGGCCTTCCCAGCACCCTTTACCCTTCAGGACTGACTCCCAAGAGACCCTCCCTACCAAAGTCCCAACCAGTTCAAAGTCTGCCCTCCAGTAGTCCAAGGAAGCAGTTTTGCTGAGCCCCCTCCTGACTTCAGCAACAGAACTGTTGCATTTTGTGGTCACTGCTCAAGACAGCTCCTGACCTCCACGTCTCCCATCAGTCCTCTGTTTGTAGTCAGTCTAGTGGTAGGCACTCTTACCAGCTGCGTCAGGAAGTTATTTCCATACATGCTGCTGGGATGTATTTCTTCAGTACTCTGAGTTCAGTTATGAAAATACTAAATATTTTGGGCTAGATTAATTTCATTTCTGTTGGATAGCTGTGGCAGGGCTTTTAGATGCGTAGCTGAAGCTCCCTGGATTAATTTCACTGGGAAGAAATGTATTTCAATCAATTTCAGGTCACTTATTGTGTATTGTCTGAAAGTCTGCACAGAGGCCAGATCGTTATTAAAAATCCTGGTGAGATTACTTAAAGTACTTTATTTTCCCATAGAGCTGCTGTTTATCTCTAGTTGTTTCCCATCTGTAGCAAAACAAGCCTGAATGGGGGGGGCTTTTCCGCTGGGGAAGGAAACAGATAACAAATTCACTAGGAAGACTTTTGGTTGGGACAGTATTTGACTGCTGGTGGGGGTGGGTTTGGGAGAACGCTACTTTTTGAACTGTATTTTAGATCTGTGTTCTGAACTTCCTGTTTGACCGCGGCTGGCCATTAGCCAGCTGCAGACTTCTAGCATTTTAAAAGAACTTTTGTAGTCACTTTGTCCTTCTGTGGGTTTTTTTTTTCCCAGACACATGCTGAATTGTATAAATCTTCTCAGTACTCTGATGCTGCCTTCCTGGATTCATAGAGTTACAGAATCATTGAAGTTGGAAAAGAGCTCTCAGACCATCCAGTCCTACTGCCCCCTGCCACCAGCACTGCCCGCTAAACCACATCCCTGAGGGCCACGTCTCCAGGCAGCCTGTGCCAATGCTTAGAAATCTTAGAAACTTGGAAATCTACTTTTTAAAACAAAAAATATATATTTTTCCTGGACTGGGAAGAAGTCTCCATCATCAGGAACGGGGTTAATGTGCCTCAGGAAGCAGTCTTATCTCCTAGCTCCCTGCTATGCAGGAGAGCACACAGCAGGCTAATTTCTGTAGACAAAGAAGCCAGCTTAGTAGGTCACTGCTGCAAGGGTTTCTAATCCTCTCCTTTAAAGCTTGTCCTGTGGGGTGAATTTTGCTGCCAGAAAGAAGAAGAAAAAGGAAAATAGAGCAGCCAGCCTGTTCAGAATTCACAAACCACCCCTACGCTGTGTAATAGCGAACGGGGCTGTGAGGAGAATGCTTCGCTCCCTTCTCTACATATAAAGTAATCTTTATAATTATTATTAAAGTATATAAAGTAATATAAAGTAATCTTTATAAGGAATGATGTTACTGCTCTGAGTTGCAAGCCTAGATCATCTGCTTGTAGAACTGCATTTTAATCAAAATGATGTAGATTCCCAGAGCGTGAATGATGTAAGAGTTAATGTAAGTGATTAGTCAATTAACATATTTTCCTGTATCAGCTTGATACAAAGGAGTTGTTACAGTGCAAGGTGAGTGCAGGGCTTCTGCAATAGTTCTGTGCTCTTCGCATTATGAGCCCGAGAGCTGTAGGGTGTGCTTGTTGTGGCTGACGATGCCCCGGAGACTGGAGTAGCCTTTGAGTTTCCAGCTGGATATTACGAGTACTACAAAAACTCCCAAGCATTTGAGTTAAAACATAACATCTCTAAGAGTTAAACACGCTGTGAGTAGCAGAGCTTCCTGGCGACAATGGTGGTGTTCTTTGAATGTGCCAATCCATCTCTGTAACCTCGTAAGATTGGGAGGCCTGGTGTAAGGCACAGATTTCTACTTTGTTGGTGGGAATCTTCTAAGGGAGGTGCTGAGCACTGTTTAACCACTGCAGGTCTTCTGGCAATAAGCTTTCTTTTCTTAGTTACCTTTTGGAGATTTCCGTAGAAATAATGCAAGTCCTTGAATGAAGGTTAAAAATAATTCCCAATGAATTAGACATAATTTCTGTTGGCTATCTGCTTAAATAAGAATCAGTGGGCAGGCTTGAAGACTGAAGTTTAGCTGCCAACATTGCTTGGCACATTACAGGCAACCAGAGCTGATGAAAGCTCTGCCTTTGACCTAAGCAGGTCGTGTGTCAGACAGGTAAGAGCTCTTGTCAGCCTGAGCAAAAAGCTGCAGAGAAGAGCAGAAGAAAGCAGTCATTGACAGATGATGCTTGTAGAAATTGTAGTGGTGGTCGTTTGCCTTTAAGGGTGAGCTGCAGTTTTCCAGAACTGCTCTCTATCTTCTGATGCACCAAAGGACAAACAGTGGCTTAACGTTGGATTTAGCTAAATGGCACAGGCTGAAACTGTAGGAGACATCTCCAGCTCAAATACTTTTTGCTTATAAACTGATTTTTAAGTGGTTTGTTGTTGGTTTTTTTCCCCCCTGCATTACTGTATTATTTCTAGTGCCGCCATAAAACCTGTTCCTTACACTTTTGTATTTACCTGGTAATATTGCCATCTTTGTAGTCAGAATGTGCCACTGACGTTGAGATGTTTTAACTAATTGCCTGCCACTCAGATCTGTATTTAGGCATGAAAAATACAGGCAGACTATCTCCTGTCTGCAGTTCTACCAGCTGAAGAGTTCAGCACAATTCTGAGCTACTGCCCTTCCCGTTTGCTGGTTCAGCTGCTCAGGCGAAGCTTTTCAGTCAAAATAAACGGGATGGCCTTCCGTATTTTAAGATCTTCCTGGTTAATTTTGCAGGCATTGAAAGCCAGATCACTGAGGTTTGCAGTCCACATAAAGAACATGCAAGTTTTGGTGCTGCAGTAAAGTAAGTGTGCAATAATAAAAACATTTGGCACAAGTCAAGCAGCCAAAATCTTTCTTTTTCTTACAATTTTAGACTTAGAGTCATTAATTTGCTTTCTTTTTTCAGGAAGTATTAGACTAGAGCTCCATAGAATCTCCTTTTAAAGCAGACCTTGCTTGTGGGTGCTGTGAAGGCAAAAGGTGGAAGGAAGTTATACAGAAATCAGGATCACGTTGCTATCATTATTATAGTCAGCTGTGTTCTCCAGTGGCTGCTTTGCTGCTCTGTTCTGCATTAAGATTTTTCTGGCTATCAACAGATCTAAAGTTATTATACTGAGAAGGAAGAGAGATGGTAAATGGTCTCGTGCTCTTCTGTTTTTTAAGGCTTAATAGCACAGACATGAATATGTATGAACTCAGGTTTCCCCAGCTGTGTCAGGATTGGAGTGAAATAATTCTGCCAGCTGAAAAACACAGTAGGAAAAGTTGGAACGCAAGGCTTGAAATTCAGAAGAGGTAAAATTGGAATTATTTGGCTGTAAGCGACAAGCTCAGTGGGGGCACAAAGCATTTTAATCGTCAGGATATTCAGCATTAAAGTAATTTAGTGCTGATGAGTAATTTGAATGGATATTAACCATTATTATTCGGGTTTATTCTAATCTTGGACTTCCAGAAACCAGGATGAGATCTACTGTAAAGGACATTTTATTGTAGCTCACCTCCACTGTTTCTAACGTTTCCCTCTACTGCCTAATATTCACCATGGTACGGGATAGGAGCCTTGGCTGGAATACATTGGTTGGGATCTAGGCTGGCAGGTTCCTGCTTGCAGCAGATCAATATTTTCTGAAGTGCTCTTTATTTCCTATCCTGTTAGTATGGATTTCCCTTTACAGCTGCGTGGGTTACTCTGTTACCCATCCTATGCTCAGCAGGTTGAGTTTGTAACAGTTCCTTGGGGAAAAAAAAACAGCAAAGAAAAGCCCTCTGGAGAGAAATTTCTGAGCAGCGACACAAAATTCCACATCCAACACTGGTTCCATTTTCACCACATTCCTTTTCCAAAGCAAACAGTTTGCTTTCCTGTTAACTGGGAGGTGTGAGGTTGCAGGGCTTTGGAGCTGTGTGAATCCCGTTGCTGGCCCAGGAGCAACACTGTTTGCTCTCTTCTTTCCTTCCTCGTTGCTTCCTGGGGCTTTATTTTCTGTCAGAGGTCCATCCTTTCTGAATGGCAGTCAAACACTTGTGCAGGTGGCAGAATGAAGCCTGGAGTCTCTCATGGGACCAGAGATGGTTGGTTTGAACTTGCGATGGGGTTTGGAAGATGATATTTAGTATGCTTAGTTTTTTTTAAAGCAAAAATGACTTCTGTCAGAGTTCGGGAGGCTGTAATGAAACCCACAGAGTGCTTTAGCTGTATGCTGTGACTGAGAATAAGTAAATGGCAGGTTCACATCGATTCTGAGCTGCATACTTAAATCTTCCTCCGTAATGTTGGATTTCACTCTCAGTGACTGCTGGTTTTGTTTTTTCCTGCTGTTGACACGAAAGGTAGAGACCAGACGTACAGCGGGGTTAGAGGGAACGCGACCCAGGGTGTGTTTTCTCTAAGCCACTGGCTGAGCAATTGACAGAACAAGACAAGAACAGAACAAATCTCCCCAGAGCATTTGGTTTTAGGAGAAGAAAACATGAGCAGGGTGCTTACATGTTCAGTATGTAGCAGGGTGACGTTTGAAAGTGTAATAAATGGCCCAGACAATACTCAGGAAATATTTAACAAGGCCTAAGTATGTGCATTCTAGAATGTTTGTTCTTCTCACACGGATGATCTGTCTGGACTAAAATATATTGGTTTAACCCTTCAAATGCCCTCTCTTACCCACGTTACTCAATGTGTAGGGAAAACAGGCTTTGTAACAGGACTGGAATTCAGTGAATTGAACTTGAGTGAAAGCAGAGGGTCTTTCACAGAAACGTAATCTGTCGCTGCTTCACTGATATAAGAGAGGTGGCTTATTTGAGGAGTCTCTGTCATCTTTTGACCTTGAACGGACCAGCCTGAGTACTGGATGTGATCGTCTAGGATGGGTGTTCTGGGCAGTGGTGACTTTAAAAGACTGCACTATAAGACAAACGAAGTAGAGTAGATCCTCATAGCAGTTCAGCTGGGGCAGCTGCATGGACAAAGTGCTTTGGGTTAATCCACTGTTCTTTTCTGATGCTTTACTGTGCTTGAAAACAGATGAAATGTTGTTCATCTTGGGGTGGAGGCTCAAAAGCAAAGCGTTGCCTGTGGTTTGCAGGGCGAGAGGCAGCCACTGTCCTCCCCTTTATTAAAGAAATTGCGGTGTCCTGGATGTAGCAGCAGTCCTTCACCAGGACAACAGAAATGGTGGGCTTGCTCATGGCTTGCACACGTGTTTTGTCTGACGTCTGCCAGAAGTAACATTAGCCATTATGCATAAAATGCTGCCATCTGGGCTCAGTCCAGGGCGTTCGGTTGGTGCGGCTGATTTCTGCGGCCTGTTTGGGTGGCCCAACATTGCAAAGCAAATCTTTCTTTCTGAAAGAGGAAACAGCCTCTCCTGTCAGTGCAGGCTGTACTTGGAACTGCCTGTCCTGAGAGGACAGACCGCTGCTCTACCGAGGCAATCGGCATTCATGTACCACCATTCTGGCAAATCAGAGAGGATTCCAAGAAGGCAGTTCTATACTGAGATCGTGGCAGATATTAGGATTTTTTCTTTTAAATACACGTTCCCAAAGCTGGTGGTTCTGGATGTCTGAAAGGAATTTGTTTAATGTAAGATTTGCATTAAGCAAATGAGGTGTAAAATGGGTGCCGTGGTACTGACTGCAAGACAGCCAGCCATCTGACAGCAAAGGGGAGCACGGTGTAATTGTGAAGGAGGGTGACTGGGGTGGGGGGGGGGGGAATAGCCACCAAAGTCATGGATGGGAGAGCTTGGGTTCGTGTAGCATGACGTCTTTCTGTGCAGCTGCCACGAGCTGCCAGATCCATCTCCTCACACCTTTTGAACACGGACAAGCAGATGAACTCCTTGATTCAGCAGCTTCTTCAGCCATTCTCATTAGTGTTTTGTTAATCACTCTGACTCTGGCTTTCTTCCCTTCTCCCCTCCCAGCACTGGGGATTTCAAGGTTCAGCTTGCATAACAGGTAATAGCAGGCATTTCCTCCTCCTGTGTCGGGATATCCTGGCGCCCTTCAGTCTCTCTCTGGCTGTGTTTAAAACGGACTCCAGCACAGGAAAAAAAAAGTCTAAAATTAGCAGCCTTGATAGAATAAAGGCCCAGGGCTGTCCACTGCGCTGTTTGTCAATGAAACAACAAATCTAAACAGGGCCAGAATGCATTTCCTCTGTGGAAAACAGACATGCAGAGTTTTGGGGAGGAGGAGGAGAAGTGAGAGTAACTCCAGCACCGCACCTGACGATCAGGGAGGGTTATGCAGAAGGTATCCAGGGATGCAGAAGGCCGTGGTGTACGTAAGGCTGTAGGGAGGCTGGTCTGTGGTGAGGCTGTATGTCTGGCTCTTCATTGCCCTGACCAATGCACCTGGAAGCTGGATGGGATGCTTTGAGAGATACAGAAGCTGTTACTGCGGTCTCCTCTTGTTTGAAGTTTAAGTTCACCCATGGTGTGGGTGGTTATTGCTATGGGAACCATATTTAAATAACCTGGGCTAGATGCTGGTCCTGTAGCAGTGTGAGCTGAAGATCTCACATTTATACCGTTCCGGATATTCAGTGTTTAAAAAAACAACAACAGTAATTATAACCTACTGGGTACATTAATAAGAATGATATGTTTTTAGTATGGACTTGGAGGCAGTCTGAATGTAATACTCCATTAATGACGGTTCCCTACGTGGATTTTTATAGGGTTAGTATAATAAATACCAAGTGGCTTTATGTAAAGAAGAAAGGCATTATTGCAAAACTCTCAATACGATACTGTGATAAAACCATTTCCTCCTTCCCTCACTCATTTCTGTATACAATTTTTGTCTATGAGAATCGCCATGGGAATTTTAGTTACAACTGTCCCTGTTTAAAATTTGGCTGCAGCATTCTTTGCAAGAGTGCAAGACACGTTTGTCTATCAAAGTCCAGCTTATCTTCGCGGTGCAAAACTCAGTTAGCTGAAAGCAAAACATTCATGTTTCAGCAAGACTTCAGAAATTCGTTCTGTTCTGCATTCGAACAGCTGCTGGGGTATATTCTGTCCTGCTAAACGGTGCGAATACACTGCAATGATTCCGTTTCTTTCAGCTTTCGTAGGAGATAGATAGGAATGGCTTAGTCTGCTGCCAACTTAGAAAAAGCATTCTGATGTTTCCAGCATGAAAGCTTCTAGTCATACACTGCAAAATCAGCATGTGTTAACTTTGAGATTTGGGCCTTTTTGCTATGCTTTGTCACTTGAAGGTTTCTCCAAGTAACCTTCTTTTCCACCTGGATTTAGTAGGGATGAATGAATTTTTCCTTTAAAAAAAGGAAATGCACTTACTGGCAAGCTGGAACACGGCAGCGATGGCCTCCTCCCACCACTGGGTATCCTGAGAGATGATCGGGATCTCCACCAGACCCAGGACGAAGATGAGCTGCCCAGCGGTCAGAGCAACAGTAGCAATGAGGTTACAGGCACGCATCATGTCAAACTGCACTAGGGAAACATGAAAAGGAAGCCTACAGTTAAAATGAGATTTAACAAAGGAGGGGGAGGTGTTGAGGGTGAAAAGAAAATAAAAAATCCTGGCTAAGCAGGTATGTAAAACTTCTCAGTCCATAGAAAATGATTCTTACGTATCTTTCCCACTCCTGACAATCCTGTTAGTCTTAACCCTCTTAACTGCATTTGCATTTCCTTTAGTTAATGAAAATCCTGTCACTTTTGCTGCAGTGCCAAACAGTCTGGGCTGAAGCAAGTAGCCCATTTTCAAGGACAGCCCACCAAAACCTCTTGGCTTCTGCCCTGCAAAGATTCTCTGTGTAATTATCAGTCAGAGTTGTGTGTTGCAGGAACTGTCCTTTTGTTCTGCATTTGTATGGCACTGATTGAAATGGAACCTTGGTTCATGGGTTGGGTTTTCAAGGCCCTAAAACAATTATCTCACAGCAAAAGAAATCTGTAGCTCTCTTGTCCTTAAGCATTCCGTGGGCAATTGCCAATATATTACTGGTTTAAGAGATGTTGATAACAGAGCGTTAAATAGAGAATTCTTAAGTCTTCCTTCTTGTAACATTTATTAATCTTTTGGGCCCTCTGGGAAGACCCTTGTATTTCTTGCTCTGTAATGATGTCAATGCTTGACAGTTCTCAGTTGGGTGCTCTGCCATCATTTACATGTAGAAGAAAAGTGAGGTGACCTTATATATTTGTACACATTGAAGATGAAGAACAAATGCAGAAATAATTACAGATATTTATATCTCAAATCTTGGATAGAGACCTGGTTCAGCTGGCTGCTGGATAGAATACATTCACTGCTAAGTTCAGTCCTTTCAGTCGGGCTTCTTTTCCTACTTTTCCTGTTAACCTGGTGGATGTCCTGTTTTCATCCTTTTCCTTCCTCTCTAGCAAAAAGGTGGGTTTTGTAAATACCACTGCGCCAGTTCAACGTCTCTTGCCAATCTGTCACTGCTATTCTGAAATAAAAGCAGCTCAGTGTGCAGAGTATTACAAACAGAAAGACTCCAGACATTAATTCGCATCGGGTTTTCAGAAGTGGCTTAGCTGATATGGTTGAATTTGGATGCAATAACCACCCAAATTGTATTTTCTGGGAAACTGTTAACAGGAGATCCGTTGTGAGCTGGAATGCTCTGCCTGCGGCCTGTTCCTATTTTGGCAGCAGGTTTCTGGATCTCAGTGTCTCCAGACCTCACAATGCATTTTTCCTTTCCGTAGAGTATTTTGGAAAGCTCCGTGTTCCCACTGCACATTACTGGGCAGTAGGGCTTTGTGTAATTTGTTGTACTGACTTCTTGTTAAAAAGATAGGCGTTTTCCACCTTACGTTTCCATGAATGACTGAAGAGCTGATACCTAAGAAAGCAGACAGCAGTGGAGAACAAAGACAGTTTGGGGTGTAAGTTGAAATTCTGATCTCTTCTGTTGTTCAGGTAGTACTTGAGTCATGCTTGCCAAGTGGTTGGATCTTGTCATTCTTTGCCACCTTAACCCTTTAGCTGAGACTGAAATTCCCAATCCTCTGAGGGGCTGCCAGGAGTGCAAAAAACCCCACAACTCCTTGATAGAAAGAAATGAATGAACTTCGCAGCCGTAACCATTCAGTCCAGCCTATGGTGTGAGCCATCAAAATGAGTTTACATTTATGTTCTTCATAGCTCATCTTTAGCTCCCAGTGTTGTAAGAAACAGCTCATGGTTTAATTAAACTTCAGCACAACATTATTTCATCTTCAGGAGTTAAATAAGAACCAGAGAACATTTAACTTTTTCCCATTAAGTAAAATGTTAAGGTTATAACGTTTGTTGTTGGTTTTCCTAGGGAGTTCATTTCTGAAGAAAAAGGGGAGAAAATTTCACTTAAATATCTCACTTAAAATATCTTACCTTTTAATGTTGCCCTTTATAACTTCTGAATCTACAACACAGATTCTGAATCTACGATTCTAGTGCTTGCCACATGCAACAGTTCCAGCTCATGAAGTGTGGTGGTTGACAGTCAACCATACTCAGAGGCACACTGAGCTTCGTATCAGCAAAACATTGAGCATCAGGAGTGTTCTCTGCATTCCCACTTCAGCAGATTTGTGTAATACTTTTGCAGACCAGTGCTTGCTGAAGAGAGAGTGGTTACTTTGAAATGAGAAACACATTGGGAGTAGCAGGCTTTTACAGCCGTTGCTATAAAAACACTTGCATTTGTCAACAGCCATCTGCAGTGTCAGATATGAAAATATTTTGTTTACAGTCATGGTGAATTCTGCTGCCTTGTCTGCTTATAATACACATGAATTTTAAAATAACAATAATAAAAAAAAAACAACCCAAACCCAACCCCCCTGCGCACCCCCCCTTCAAAAAAGGCACCAAAGAAACCTTTGGATCTGAAGCTTATCCCGGGTTCTGTACCCTTTGGGCATAAGATTTTGTGTCTTCGCTGCTCCTCACGTCTTCTTTTCAACTGAACTGTTATAAATCCTATTGGCTTTGTCAGTGAATTAGGGTGTATTTAGCATTGTAAAAGTTTGATAATGACTAACTCCATTTATTTCAACAGCATTTGTAGTAATTTAGTCTTGAAATAATGGCTGTATTCACCATCCTGTCTTGCTGTTGGAGTACAGTAGGCCGTGGAATGCAGATCTTTGCTTGCAGGAACTGCAGTCTTAGGGATGCTTGTTCAGTTAACACCTCCACTATTCAGAGACATAGAAGTACAGCTGCTGTTCTACACGTCTGTTGCTTTCAACTAAAAAACATACATGGTCCAAGTTGGAACTGCAGCAGGATGACAGGAACAGAATTAGGAGGCGGCAGCTGGTGTGATCTTCTGAAACATGAAAGCAGTTATTTTTGTGGGACCAGGTAGGACAATAACTGAGTGCCCTTCCACACTTCCTACTGGGATAAAGCTGTTTCACTCTAACACTTTTCATGTATGATCTGTCATCTCTTTGTTCCAGAGTTGTAATGCTCTTTGAGAGGGAAGGGGATCAAAATTAGCAGTGTTCTGACTCCTTTCTTTTCCCAGTGGAACTTACTAATTTTACTCAGTTTGGTTTCTTACTGAGCCATTGTAAAACTTCACATGTTGTCAGCTCAGCACCTACTTCTATTTCATACATGCGTGACCCTAAGCTGAGCTTCTTCAACCTGAAACACCCCACACCACCCCTTCAAAAAGGAGGTCCCGCCTTTGGGACCCAGGGAAGTGGTGGTGTTTCCATCCCTGGAGGAAAAGAGACAGGTGGATGTGGCACTAAGGGATGTGGTTTAGGGGTAGGTCTTGGTAATTCAAATTGATGGCTGGACTTGATGATCTTGAAGGCCTTTGCCAACCTGGATGAATCTGTGATTCTACTTGTACAAGTATCTATGGTTGAGGATATCCTAAAAAAGTGAGAAGCATTGTTTCAGAGCCTACACCCAAAGTCTTCAAAGCTGTGAATTATGCTGAGGAAGGCAAGGCCAGAAGGCCGTCCTCATGTTTGTGTAAGTGGTCAATCCAGGCATAAGCAATCTTTCACGAAGATAGCTGTAACAGCATTCTTGTAAGAGCCGTGAAATTCGGTGTTCTCCTATGCTCTTTCAGTCTGCCTGTTGATGTTTGTATTTCATACATGCAGAAACCCTTCGTTAGCAAGCTGCAGTCCATTCCAGTGGGCTTCCCGTATTTGTTGTAATTGGTATGAATGTAGAGCGGGCTGTTCAACCATACTGATTCCACTGCAGCCTTTGAGTCTTTGAAAAGCTTCATGTTTGCAAAAAGATTTATAGAAGTCGCAGAACATGAAAGTAAGAGGTTCATAACAGTTGTGTACACAATTAGTGGCATTTCAATTAACCATTAGCTTCTAGGATCTCTTGTGTAGGGCTGTGCTGACAACACAGGTATTCTGGACATCCCACCTTTTTTGTTTTGAATTCATTGTTAATGCACATGTCTCCCAAAGCTTCACCATCAGAGGCATTTCCTATAGCTAGAACGGGTTGCTTCTAGCAGAACGGCACTGGATGCAACAGGAGGTGTTCATGATTACTTTGTCTCACACAGGCTGGGAGTGGAGGTCAATCCAGTACTCCTCTGCTTTTGTCACCCTTTTCCTTCACCTCCCCTAATGCAATTTAGCTGTTGAGAACAGGGATAGGGGTAAGTACTGAATGACTTCAATACTCCGCTCTAAGCAGCTGTTGTTAAATATTACAAAGTGGTAATCTCTGACTCTTCCTTCTTGGAAGCTCATCTGGATCCCAGTATACTCTGAGAAGTTCTCAGTTCACAGGCAGGGAATCTAGCTGGGTTTATTGTACGGCTGGGCAGTTTGGGGCCCTGGGATGAGTTCTGCTTTGACAGTGACCAGTCAAGAGTCAAAACCCAAACCCCAGGGATGCAGGCAGTTCAAATTCCCCATTGCATTGCTCATTTCCTAGACCAGAAGTATCCATCTGGATTAAAAATGTTGATTTGATTTGCTTATTTGCAAGCAGCAGTTCAATGTTACATGATAGCCCCGGGGTTATTTGTGCTTTGCAAAAGCAGGTTAGTCATAATAGAGAGTAATTCACAGTGTTTCAGAATTATTGGGAAGGATGATCTCACTGAAAGATCAGATCGTGCTAATTGCTGTAAGTCTCGGGTTTTCTTTCCCTATTTTGTTTGCATTTAGGGGAAAAACAGATTCAAGCTATTGACAGATTTCATGACGATGTATGTGTTCATATTAAGCAGCCTGAGATGCCCCAACACTTATCTACAACTTCCCTTGAGAAACACCACTTCCAAAAGTATTGGTGTAAACTTCAGTCTGGCTTCTGTAATTCAGTTACCAGCCATGGGAAGAGGTGAGTGAGCACAGCTTCCCTCACTATGTAGGAACAGTACAGAACCTGCACATCTCGCCATGGCTTCACATCTTGCTGCTGGTCACCTAAACTGGAGGATCCGTCTGTGAGCATGCTGCTGACCTGCCTCTGCTTTGGGACAGTGCGTTTAAATCTGAAAAATCAACGTAAATTCCAGTCAGCTCTTAGGAATTCGTAGCACTGAAGGATAGTACCACCTTAAGCTGCTGCTAATTGAATTGCATCTGTGAGCGTGTCGGTGCTTCAGGATGTTCTTCACTTGAGGAAACTTGCTTGTTCCTACTGGTTGTGTTCGTGTTAAAATGGTTATGTCAAACCTCAGTTCTCTTAATCTCCAAAGTGACACTATTTGGTATCTGTTTACAAGCTGTGTCTGCAGGCAGAGATCATATGCTGCTTCTGATGCAATTTAGTCTGAATTGGCGAAGTAATTAGATTTTCTCTAACATGATGAAGACATTCTGAGTAGATGGTTTTCATCTGGAACCTGGGCCATGTGGGGACGTGGGGAGGGGTACAGGGATGTGGGACATCTGGGGGCACGGGGGGATGCACGTAGCTATATGCTGTGTAAATCTCTCTACTTGATTTGTCTTGCTGTTACTCGTGGTCTTGTTCCTAAAGAGCTTTAATTCCATCCTGGAGAAGTGAATTATGTATTTTTTTGGAAGAAACCCTTATTTATCATTCCAAAAAAATGCACATTAGCCAAACTTCTGGCAATTAATCGTGTGTGCCTCTGGTTTGGATGTCAGCATTGTCACCAAAGGTCAGATGTGCAGAAAGTCCCCCCTGCTGACATAGAGAACAGCTGCAGCAGTGCCTTGAGTGTCAAGAGAGAATGCAGAGTACTGAGAAGTTTCCCTTAGTGTGATTGTGAATTCACAATATAAAATTAATGAGCTGTTCTGTTGTTTTTACACTCCTTGTTATCACAGTTTGTGTGTCCGTTATTCTCTCAGTTCTTAGGTCACTGAGTAAATGTGACAGGCTTTGTGGGAAGGTGATACGTGATCAAAGAGTTATTCTTCATTTTACAGCAGAAGCACAGGGGTAAGGATTTCTTTTCAAAACAGTGAAGATGAAGGCGATAAACAGAATCGCTGTCCCTGGTTATTGACAGCATCATTTTATGCCTTCGTGTTATCAAGTTTTGGGCTTTTCATTTCTCATTTGATTTAGGCTTTGTGTCATTTATGTTAATCTTTGAGATTTTTTGGGGGGGAAGAATGAATCAGGGAGTATTGAAGCTCTTTAAAGGTATCTGTTAAGCAGACGATTGCTGGGAATATCCGAGTGCACCTTTTATCGTGTAACTCAGGTCATGGGAAGATTTAATTAAAATGCTGCCCCTTCAGTAGTTCTATCTCAAGGGCCTGAATTTAAAGATCAGAGTTTAATTTCTCTTCAACAAATGTCCCGCAGTGCATGGAACTTTGGAACCCTTTCCACACAAATATTTTTTTGCCCATCTTATTGTAGGAGCAGGGCCCCTTCCCTTCCTAAAAGGAAAGTCTTCCTTAGAGAATCTCCATCAGCAGCCATATGGCTTTCAGATCTTGGGAGTCCTCAATGCACTCTGATGCTGGATGGATGCATCGCCAATTAGAGAATAAAGGGTGGGGAGGAATCATGCAGTTCTAGCCCAGTGAAACAAATGTTCTGCTATTGCAGCTGGACGTGATGATCCTTGTAGGTCTCTTCCATCTGAACTATGACAGCTCAGTAAAATCGTAAGTGGTTTGGAACTTTAGGACTGAGTCCATAGCAAATTAAAATCCATGTTAAAGTGAGCATCGACTCCAATTTGAAGAGCGGACCTCTTAAATTTTACCTCCAGAAAGACTGCATGTTCACCTCTGCTGCTGCAATTAGTCATTTCACTAATTGAAATGCTGATCACATTGCAGGTGCTGGGAAGGGAAAGCACAAGCTCGGAGCTACCAGCACTGTGAACTGACTGTGTCTGTGCAACAGCCTCAGCAGGTTAAATCTGCCACCCATGGGCACAGTAAGTGTCTGGCTGTATTAAATCCCTTGGTAGCTGTCTTTTCCAAGCGCAGTGGCCCTCCGTTCTTGATCTGTCTACGTAGAAAAACTAATATGATGCTCACTGCTTGACATGGCATGGCTTCAGTCCAGCCAAACATCAGCAGCCAGTGTCACTCTGAATTGTTACCTCTGCAAACAAAAGCCAGCGCAGTTCCCACGCAGAGCAGCAGCCTGGCTTAGCACTGCTCTTCATAGTGCAAGTGTCTGCATAAATCATGCTCTGAGGCTGGCAGGTGTTTATATTTAGTCCTTCTGGAGTCACGTAGTCACTTGTGATGCCGTGCCTCTCCCTGTCAGTGGTTATGCTACTTGCAAGATCTACGGCTACCTTGCTCTTGGCATCGGTAGTAGAAATAAGCATCCTGCTACTGGGATTTGCATTCAGTCCTTCTGGAACCCTGAAGAACCAAGCGAAGTCTTAAAAATTCTTCTATTGCTGCAGTTCCAAATTGTTCATAGTGTTCTTCAGACAAAAAGGAACAGAATGTGACCTTTGCTAACAAATAGATGAGCTGCATCTGGCCACAGGGCTGGTGGTGCTGTGGGGCTTACGGGCATCGCTGTACTGTGCAGCGTGGTCAGAAATACCAGTGCTTATTCCATACACCCCGGTGTGCTCATATGGTGCCAGGTGCAGGGCTGGGAGAGGGGAGAGATGACCGACCTGAACTCCTTGCCCTTGCTCATGTACAGGAGCGGTAGGCTGCCTGAGCAGGCAGGGTTCCTTGAAGTGTTTTGAAGAGAGAACATGGTGTGTGAGTGCTCAGTGCCTTTAAGGATCATCCAGTGGCGTGCCCGTGTTGGAAAAACTTGGGCCAGCATCCTCCTAACTGGGCTGGGATTCTCAGCTTAAGCAAAGATGTCTGATAATGCATTGCCACTGAAAGGGAGCTCTCTGCCACCATCATAACTCCATCGCTCAGCTTGTGCTAGGGGCAGTGCTTGTTGGACTCCTGATACCGCTGCTTTATCCAACAGAATATAACCAAGCAAAAAAACCAACCAACCCCAAACCTGAGACATTCCGTTTGAAACCTGGGTATTTCCTTGTTCTTAGTCATTTCAGCTGGCTCACAGAGGCTTTTCAGTATCACAGACAGCTGAGGGAAGGGTGCAGGAATGTGTGGCCAAATGAGAGGGAAGGAAGATGTGGTTAAAGCTAGAAGGGACTGACCCCCCCTTCCAGGGGTGCTGAGGTGTTCATTAGAACAGAGTTGAGGTTCTTCCCCTCAGAGCCCGAGTCACCTGCGTTTCTTTCATGTTGTACCTTGCAGAAATGGTTCACCTAGAGATATTTAATTACTATCTAGTTTTTCTTAAGCATCACTGACTCCCCTTTCTGGACATTTTTCCCCCTATTTCTAATCTCTGTTTCCTCATGGTGACCCTTTGCAGCATCTAGAATGTTGCATATACGTATTTTGGTATTTATTCTATCTGTTCCTTATTGACTTTAACACCCTTGGTGCAGTGTTCATATCACGTGGATTAAATGGAGAACACCTTAATTTGTCTCTTGCTTCAGTGGTTTGTGTGTTACAATGCCATAATTTACGCAGGTGTCTCGTGAGTGCGGAATTGGATCAGATAGGTTTTGGTATGGAATTTGGCTTTCCATCTCCAGAGGGGCTTTTGGCAGAAGTGCTGCATCACATCAACTGTTTCTGCTCACACGGACTGTTTCTGCTCACACGGACTGTTTCTGCTCACACGGACTGTTTCTGCTCACTTCCTTCGTGATCTTTTGACGGAGCGTTTTTGTCATTTTTACCAAATGTGCCAGACTTCATCTGTTATTCTTTCAATGCGTTGTCGTGTATTTTCAGTTGAAGCACGTGCAGATTCTGACATACTTCCCTTGTTCTTATGGAAATCATTTTGCTTGGGCTGTGTACCCAGGGCTGGAGGAGAACCTGGCTTTGCCTCCTGTGAAAGGAGGTTCGCCAATGATTTCAGTGGGAGAAAGAACGGGCCCTTATATTCAGTGCAAAACAGTTTTTAAGGGTATCCATTTCTGCCAGTGAGTGAGAGCCTACTTACAGCCCTGCGTTTAGTTGGCTGTCACTTACATGGTACTTGAAATTCCCACAGGTTTGTTTTTCCTGCTGAACTTGCCTCACAAACCTGCCTGTGTGAATGTGTAAAGAAATGTTATGACCAGTACTGTCTTTTCTTGCATTCTACTGGAAGGACATGCTTTTCCGCTTATTGCTCTGAGTGGCATCCAGAACACTACACCTTAACTCTGAAGGAGGAATTTTTCATTCAAAAAGTTGTGCATGTATGTATAGAGAGAGAGAGAGAGAGAGAAGAATCATAGAATGGTTTGGGTTGGAAGGGACCCTTAGGACCATCTCATTCCAGCCGGCTGTGGGCAGGGATCTCCCTCTAGACCAGCAGCCCCATCCAGCCTGGCCTTGAGTGCTTCCAGGGAGGGGGCATCCACCCGTTTCTGTGTACACACACACACACACACACACACACACACGCACACACGTGTCATTATAACTGACAGATGAGGATTGCCCTTTATACATCACTAATGTGATTCGTCATTAGAGAACATCTTTAAAGTTATGAAATCATGAATGCAGGATCAGGCCCATACTGACAAGGTGTACCACCCATGGAAACGCATCTTAATGTGCAACAGATCCGTTTCTTTAGTTAGTCGTGGTAGAGCTGCAGAACTGAGATTCTCTTTTAAACACTCCAGAGACTGAAGATTTGGCTGCTGTTTACTACCGGCTCCCATGTTAGTGCACGGATGCTTGACGAAATGAGTCACTGGACCTCAAAATCCTTCTTTAAACCAGCATTTTAAGAGCTTTTTTGGTGTTAGAGAATTGGGCGGGGGGGGGGGGGGGGGTGTCATGAATATGCTGTGGTTATCATGTTTAAAAAGTTCTATCACATTTTGTTTCTGTTTTGTGTAAGAAATTGCTGCCTCACCGTTCTGCTATGAAACCAGTTCTATGCCTGTCTTTAGAGCACCACCCATCTTCTGAACTGTGCACAGCAGGAAATACAAGCCAGCGGGCTTAAAAAGCTGCAGAAGCCCAATTGAGTGCACAGGAACTTATTCTGTCTGTTCCGTAGAGACCGGGTGCTTTTAAAGTTTGTGAATGGCAAGCGGGTTTTTAAAGTCAGAACCTGACCGATAGATAATAATCGGAGCAGGCATTCAAGTGATGCAGTTACAGGTTGGCATCAAAGAAGTTTTTCAGCAGTCTGATTCTGTTTGTCGTTACAGAAATTCTGGTGGGTAAAACCACAAATCATGGTCGGGGATTCCCAGTGGTTGACACGTTCTCTATGGGTGACTTTTGGGGGTTTAATGTTAGCATGTGCACAAAAGGCAACCCCTGCTTTCTGGAAAACATGCTGTTGTGTGGGCCCAGCTAAAGCATATTTTGAGAAGAAATTCCTCTCCTATTTTCGTTTGGTCTCAAGAGGGATAGGAGAGACTTGAGGAGCATTTTTCCTTTTCTCCATATTTCAAACCATGAAAAAAAACCCCCTGGAACCTTTTTTCTTACTAACGTTACTGTTAGGAGTCTTCAGAGGTACCAGTGCAGCTTAAAAGCAGTATTAAAATCTCTAGAAAAAATCCTAGCGTCTGCCAAGGCATGAACTTTATTATAGACATTTAATCCTTTGAATTCATTTCCTTGAAGGATCCACTTATAGTGTTGGTTGAGTTTGCCTGACAAACAAACCCCGAGGCAGTGCTGCTCAGAGCCCTCGTCTGCTGCCTGCTTGTTTGGAGGCCTCTGGGAGCTGCTGGAAGCGGAGGCTCCCTCGCTGAGTGCCTTTGGACCCACGAGCTGTGATTCAGCACGGATGTGCCAGCTGAGCACAGGTATTCTAAGCACAGCTGTACCGTTCTAGCTTAGTGAGAGGCTGGTTTCAAACTCCACGTCATGCACACGAGGTGCAGTTTTTTCATTGCTCAGTTTTGGAGTTCTGTGAATCGGCCTACGGATTTGGTCCTACCCCGAAATTTCAAACATCTGAAGCTCTTTTAAGATCTCTTTTGAGATAAATGCATTCTTCAGATCCCGCGAGTCCGAATTGGCATGTGGGAATTATGCCATGCTTAATGATTTTCGTATTTCTCCAGTAGAATACTAAGGTGTCTTTCACCAAAGGTGTATTTCTATACGTTAATACCTAGCTCTGCTTAGTAATTTTTGCCAAGGATTCCGCTGCCCCCCAAATGGAAAAAACCAAAAGGGAACTAAAGCAGTGCCTGAAAAGTTTGGTTCTTTTTGTACTTTTTCAGTATCCAGAGCAGCTGTGATTCAGTGCACTCAGAGGAGATGGGCTCATAGCAGGAATCCAGGAGGGGGGAAAGGCAAGCGGGAGGCGGCTCAGAGCTTTAGCCTTAAGTTTTCTGCATGGAATTTTTCGAAGTGCGTGGTTCCACGAGCTATAAAACAGGACAGTGCCATGCAGGTTAATTCTTTTGGGGAGGGAGGAGGAATCAGTTCATTGCCAGGGGGTGGACATAATTGTTCTCATTTTCCTGATTTTATTTGACTGGTTAACCTTAAGAAACGTTTAGAATCAAATGGTTAAGACTGATGTCAGAGAGCTACGCGGGCGTGCTGCTGAGCTGTGCATTCCTCAGGACCTGGTACACTGTATCTATGACCATCCAGCATAAGCAGAGAAGAGATGGAACTTACGTTTGACAGTGCTGCGAGACTCCTGGAACCCAGCTGACTCTGAGCCCCAGCCCAGGGCTTCACACTCGCGCTCCTCCCCTTGCCCGTGCCTGCTGCTCGTGCTCGCTCCTGCCTTGCTCCTCTCTGCCAGCCAGCACATCTTCCAGAGCCCCACGCTGCGTTTACGCCCATCTTCCAGGGTCTGGTACACCCAGTTAGGAGTAAAGGCAGCCGCGTTGTTAAGAATAAGCGAGACCAAGGCTACCAACACAGCTGTGGCCACCAGTTTCTGGACAGTCATATCTGACTGTCAGCTCGCCGCCAGTCTCTATCAGCAGAAGACGCGAGGTCTCAGTCAGCTGCAGCACATTGAAATGGGACTTGAAATGGAGGCAGCTTGGATAGGATGTTATAAGTGGCTAGAGGACATCACCGTTCATTCTCAAAGTCAACTCTAGAGGCGTTTCTGATGAAGCAAATGAGAATTTTGTGAGGTAGGCAGGATAATTCCATAAAATAAGAACACCAAGAAGCTTATTTAAGTCTCTGTCCTTCCCAGCTTTGGCTTATCCACCTTCTTGCACCTTGATGAGCAGTGCCAGCCCGGTGATGAACTGGAAGACGGGGAGGTCCATTCCCTGTGAGCCCAGGCAGGGGCTGTGGGGATCCAGGCTGCAGGCAGGGCGCTGGGTGCCGGCCAGCAGTGTGTCCCAGCGCAGCCAGGGGCACGGGATCCTCGCAGCCTCTTTTGGACGTGCGCTTCAGAATATCCCGCGAACGCTGACAGACGGCATTCTTAAAGCCCAGCTGAACTCCAGCCGAATGTTTTCATCCCAAAGGAGATAGGAAAGCTTGGAGTATCCTGAGGAGTTTGTTCCGCTGCGTCCCTCCGAGCACCAGAACTGCGAGTGGCTGGGGCTGGAGCGCGGGCTGCCGTGAGGAAAAGGTCTCCCCCTCCACCCCCCCACCTCTCCACTCAGAGGAAATGGCTGTTTTTGTGGCTGTTTTTGGTGAGCCTCAGGGCGTAGTCGGCTGCAACAAACAGAGCCGCTGCCACGGCAGTCAAACATGAACAGGATGTGTTTCCTGAAAGGAAAAGACATATGGAGACTTCTAAAGTTGTCCCTCCTCCCCTTGGAGCGTCCCCTTCCCGCCTCACTCCTCCCCTCAGCGCCGGCCAGGGGGGCCGTGGGACATTGGGGTCCCCTGCACTCCAGTACAGCCCCTGTGCATCGGGCTGCAGGGTTTGGAGCAGGCTGGCGTCCCTCCTTGCAGCCCTAGAGTGGAACCTGGCAGCCAAACAGAAAATGTAAAGCTGGGAGAAGATCCGTGGGTGCCTGAACAAAGTCACGAGCGTCCTGGCGTGATGGAAGCTGGGGAGTGCTGGGCTGTGGCTGTGGGGCAGACGCGGCCTTGAGCCCCACATCCTGCTCTGCTGCGGCCGCTGTGCTCTTTGCTCTGAGCCCGTCAGAAGTTTCTAAGCTGAACAAAAAAAAAACCAAAAAACCCCACAACCGCGTGAGCTGTAACGTTTGGCACCACCTGTGCCTTGTAAAGCGGGCTGGTGATGTCGTCAGCCTGCAGAATGAAGGATGAGGAGTCAGGAGAGCAATGGGTACGGCGTGCTCAGCGCACCGGAGGTGTCAGCAGTTCGCATGGATGGAATTAACGAAACGAGAGTGAAAGATGTTTGATTTTAAAGCAGCTTTTGCCTTGTCAGCTCGGTGTCATTACCCGCAGTAAACAGATCCCTACTGACATGCAGACAAAGCAGAAATTTGTTTCAAGGACGTTTTTAGTTTTCCTGAGACTTGTTGCTAAGAGGGGTGGAAAATGGTTCAGTGAATCCCATACAACCCTATAGCTTTCAGCCACCAGAATTGAACGTACAAAGCTTGCTGTAAATTCCCCTCCCCTCTGCATGCTCGGTTCGTTTCAGTCTTTAAACAGGTTGAAGCTTGAGGCACTTTGCGCTTTCACAGCAGTGCGGCATCATTAGTGTCTGTTTTTCCTGTAAGTGATTGGTCATACTGGTATACATCCGCGTTCTTAGAAATTTGGCAAGCACTGCTATTGGCAAACATTTATATTCATTCCTCAAAGAAATATCTGAGCGGCAATGGCCGTATTTTTGTATTGAGAGACCGTGCATTTTTTGTTGCTTCAAGCCTGCAGCAGGGCAGATGTTGTAGCCATCGTAGACGATTCCAGAGATAAACCTCTTCTACCCAGCAGTAATCTTGTCTCTGCCCCTTCCCTATTTTTCGGTCACCGAGTATTCGGTGATTTGTTGAAGCCCGAGGACGCACCCTGTAGTTGCAGGGAGATGATATCTCAGAAGGGTAATTTTATGTGTAATTTTATGTCCGCGTTGTCCCCCTGCAGGTGAGGACTGTCTCCTCGTGGCCGATTCCAGGCTGGTGATGGTGGCAATGTTTCTGGGAGCTCCGATCCCTCCATGCAGAGCAGATGGGACGGCAGCAGTGCGGTCTTCACCCCACCCAGATAACACACCAGCACAAAGTGTGTCTGAGCAGAGATGCAAAGCAGTGATAATTGCTGTCTGCAGTAATTTAGCAAGCACGTTTAGCAAGGCTTTTTTTCCCATGGCAGAATTTCTGGTGGCTGGCCTTGTCCATAATGAGCTGTTTGCCGTCTTCCGTGACGAGGAGCAGTTCTGCTCAGTGGTGGGTTACATTTTCCCATGCAGTTTGCAGAGCGGCTTGTAGAGCAAGTGGGGTATCTCTGTGTGAGAAATAATGTAATTTTACTTCTGGAGCCTCAGTAATTTGGATAACTAGTTGATTCTGTCCTTAGTTTCTCTATTTAGTACCTAATAAATTCTGCTTGCATTCGTTTATGCAGGACACGCTCCATTGTTGAAAGTGTTCCGTAGGCAAGGGGTTTTTATTATTTATCCTTCTACTCAACTAATACTAACATCAAAAACTGAAAAGTCGGGGCATTCCTGAAAGGAGTAGGTTGGACCAAATGAAAAGCAAATGAGTTTTGAAAAGATCCAGTAAGTTTTCTTGGCTTCCTCTTACCCAGATGGCTCTGTTATTATTCCTACTATTATTATTATTACTATTACTATTAGCTCCTCGCTGTCTCATTCAGGTTCTTGTTGGCACTTAAGTGATATTCACACAGAGATCTTATGCTTCCAGTACAGAACAGTCAGGGAATCCCCCCTGTCCTTACAAATGTTCCTTTGAGAAGAAATCACCACAGCAAACACTTCTCTGCTGATAGCTGTGTAGGGCTATATTCCATTCTTAGTCCTTCCAGTCCTTTCTTGGAACTGAAACGCACGTACTTTCAGAACAGGAAGCAAAGAATACCAACGATAACCAAGCAGCTTTATTTCCATTTGTATAAAAATAGAGAATTTCGCCAAATATTCCACAGAATACCACGTTAAAAAAACAGAACCTTAGGACAAGGTGTGAGTGGGTGTTCGGAGGAGTTGGGTAACTGATTTTCTTGTGCCTAATGCAGCACTTATTGCAGTGCTTAGGACGCGAGGTTTTGTTTGATATAATTCACACAAAACTATGGCTTGCTGCTGAATTTGCCAGGGTAAGTTTGGAGTGTGTATTCAGTGTGGCACAATTATCACTCTGTAAGACTTTGCTGCTGGCTCAGGTGTTTTGTTTCTGCCAGGAAAGAATTTGTAGGCATAGTCCAGGCAGCTTTCAGTGTTTTGAGCATATGTGAAAAAAGCCCAACACTGTTCCCAGAAGAGCACTCATTTAATACGATGAACTTTCCCAGTTCCAAGAGAAAAGGCAGCATCCCACCAGCTCAGGCCTTTCAGCTCTGTGTTGATTTTGCACCGATTTGAAGATAAGATCAGTGTTCAGTTCTTAGATGTCTTTAAAGATTTTACACAGCACTTCTAAATGATGAGGTTGGAATCCCCATTAACCTTGGGTGTCAAGTAGTGTGTCTGATGTGGCCATGTAGCCCTCAGTATCCAGTATGGTCCATGGCATGATGCTTTTGTCCTGTAACCAGTCTAGCAAACCATGTCCTGTGAAGTTGTTTGTAAGTGAAGTAGTTGATCAGAATCACCTACTGTTCACGCAGAGGGTGGTGACGCACTGGAACAGGTTGCCCAAGGAGGCTGTGGATGCCCCATCCCTGCAGGCATTCAAGGCCAGGCTGGATGTGGCTCTGGGCAGCCTGGGCTGCTGGTTGGCGACCCTGCACATAGCAGGGGGTGGAACTGGGTGATCGCTGTGAGCCTTTGCAACCCAGGCCATTCTATGATTCTATGCTATGTTTAAGACAGATTGCATTATTCTAGTACTTCTTTCGGGACTAGTCAGGTGCAATTTCAAGTTACTGGAATCCAGGCAAGGGTGCACGTAATTAACATTTGGAAAATAGTAATAGATGTTGTTAATTTTCCTTAGGAAGCAGCACCTGCTTTGTCCCGTCCTTTTCCTTTGCATGGAAAACACCCGAGAGCAGCATGTAGGCAGTGGGTGGAGGATAGGGACAGGGTGGTGCCCAGTGCTTGTCCAGGACAGCCCAGATGTGGTTTACGTTATGGTGAGTCTCACAGTAAACACTTAGCACCAGAACAGTACATCCACTGCGATCCAGTTGAACTGCTGAGAATCTGCATCCTTGTGTCTGCTCTTTGCTCAAGATCAACTCTGCCACTCGCTCAGCAGTGGAAGCTGGATTTCCCTCTCTGGTGGTGCAGGCTGTGTCTGAGGCACAAGGGATGCTCACCCACGCCAGGTGCTGCGCTGGGGACGCGGCCTTGTGCTGGAGTTACTGGGGGGGCGGCTGAGGCTGGGATGAATACATGCACTGTTTTTGTCACTTGTTAAAAGGGGAGCGTTGCGCTGCATGTCTTCGGTGATGGCAGCAGGAAGATCTGCCCACCTCCCCGCAGCACTGCAGTATTACACAAGTAACCAGCGTTGCAGATGCTGTGTCTGATGTTTATAGCACGGTGCTTAGTGTCCCGTTATCAGAGCGGGGCCCAAGTAGAAAAGAGAGCTTCTTTCTTCTCCTGGTCAAGATGCTTAGAGGTGAGATGGAATGCAAGTATGTGCCATTTTCAGACGTACCCCATTGAAGGGAGGAGGAGAGAGAGAAGTGGTAAGGTGCTTCAGACACATGGATCTCCAGCACTTTAAATAAGACTCTTTTTCCTGTTGTGTTTTTTAAACTTCCGTGCAAAACAAGCAGTGGAAAAATATATAGTGGTAGAAGGGGTGTGAAATCAGACTGTTGGGTGCTGGAAGTGCTCCTGGCGTGGCCCGAAGCTCGGGGTGCAGCACAGGCAGTTTGCTGACGTGCTGCGCGGGCGGGCACAGCTCCCTGAGACAAGCAGGGAGTGCGTTCCTACGGCTCTGCTGTGGCTGCATCTGGTCTTCGTTAAGGTCCCAGTTGTGGCTAACGAAGCACAGATGTGAGCTGCTTTCCAGAGGGAAGAAAAGAAAGAGGAGGAGGGGAAGAACAGGAAGTTCTCAGAATGCGGGCTGGGGGGAGGGTAAACCATTCCTTGGCGTTATGTGACAGCAAGGCCAGCCCTGGGAGAAGAGTTGCTGCCTTTTAAGGATGTAAAGACAGACGTGTCTTTCTCCCTGACCTACCGACTGTCAAAAAAGAAACTGTGTTCTTGCATTGGATTACGTGAGAATGTTCAGTTTCTGGTGTTTCTTGTTTCTTAACCTGGCTTGCATTGTTTTGTACGTATCTTGAGACAGCAAAACTGAAGCACAGCTGTCCCTGGGGTGTTCTGACGCTGGAGATGTCTCCCTGCTCACTGAGGAATAGAATAGAGACTTTTCAGGGCCAAGGTGGAACAGAGGTTCTGGCTGCATTTTGGTTGCTGGAGGTCCCCCGGTCTTTCAGCAGGAGTTATGGGAGGATGAAGCCCAGTGCCCTGGCTGCCATCAGTGTGTGACCTCAATCTGCTGCACCATCTTGCTGTAGTGTCGGCACGATGTGATCCGTGCTGCTTCCCAACCTCCGCTTGGTTGTGTGCTCTGTGGTGCTCAGCAGCTGCCTCCGTTAGGGAGCGAGACCGCTTGCGCTGTGCAGGGTAGTTTGTTTCTGCACTTCACCTGGCGATGTCACTCTGATGCCTTTCTGGTTTTTAAATAAGTGACGTGAGGGGAGGTTTGGATTGAACATCAAGAAGGATTTCTTCCCAGAGGGGGTCTCCAAGCATCGGAACCGGCTGCCCAGGGAGGAGGTGGAGTCACCACCCCTGCGGGTATTTGAGCAGTGTGGATGTAGCACTCAGGGACGTGGTTTGGTTTAGCGATGGGATTTGGTGAGTCAGGTTGGTGGTTGGGCTTGGTAATCTTGAAGGTCTTTTCCAACCTAGATGATTCTACATTCTTTTAAGTCTCGTGTTTCTCTGTATTTTTAACTTTGTACAAAATATACTATTTAGTTAATTTCCTTTCGGAAGTTTCCACTCACTGTAGGCTAAGAACAATTTCTTACCTTCTTGTCTCTGTTCAAGTCCATGAACTCTCATCTTCTTGCATTCAGGGAACTGCAAGCTCTCAAGGTTCTTCGGGATTCTGATCCCCATTCAGAAATGTTCTGTTTGTTTGACACAGCACAGCACAAGCCCGTGTTCCTTCAGCTGCTGGCAGCTTCTGGCGTGTTACAGGTTTGGGAAATAGGTGCCTTTTCTCTGTGTGTCGTGAGGCGCAGTCATTCATACACGCACGCTACGTTTCACATCTTGTGCTAGTGATAGAAGTGTCTGTCTTCATTCATCAAAGCCAGGTGACAATATCTAATGTGACCTAAATGTCCTTTACGGGTGTTTTTCCTGCTGTCCCCAGTTCTGGGTATAGGCAGTGGCTGGCTTGAAAGAAAAAAAACAATTAAGGCTTTACAAAAATGAGAAAGGCTGCATCTTCTGCTGGTAGGAGTGGGCATTTCAGTGCTGCATGGAGGTGCATCGTAGGCTTAAGAAGGATGTAGCACTGAATTTCGGGTTCTGACATCCCTGCGTTCTGTTGCCATGTTCCTTTTGGCATTTCTTTCTGGAAGGGACTCGGATGTGTCGGCACAGAGCCTGAGGAGGCTGTGTTTGAACCACGGTCAGCATGGGTGGGCAGATACAAGGAGCTCCGTAATGCATTCAGAGACGTCTTTTTGCTTTCGGAAGCAAAACTTCTGAGCTACCTGAAATTCATCCCTGATTTGTTACTCCCGATCCTGCTTTGTTCCCTCCGTGCATTTTGGCATTTGTGAAGCGTAGGTCGCACGTTTGTGTTGGTTTCCACCTCAGAATTTTGCACTGGTTACAGTTGCAAATAAAAATATAATCTGATTTTAAAGTAAATCAGGAAAAACGTTTTTTTTTCCTCGTGCACTGACTGGATGTGCTTGACAGCACGTTGCGTCTCATCTCCTTTGCTGCTTCCCGGTTAGTCAGTTTCCCCTGTTTGTGCAGGTCTTTCCCACAGCCACTGGGAAGAGAAAAACATTTTAATCATAGGAAAACATGATTGTCAGCCCCCCCACCCCCAATCTGGAAGGGGATTTGTTTGCAGGTGCAGGACCCGAAGTGTCATTCGACTCTTCAAAAAAGAAGAAAAAAAGAAAACTTTTTTTTTCCTGCTTTCATCATCCGTGTCCTTCATTTGCGTCATGCTGGTGCCTGAGAGCTGCGTGGACCTCCACTGAGGCCCTGTTTCGAATGCAAATGTTTTGTTAGCCAAACACGCTGCATTTTACTCTGAAGAGCTTCAGATGTAAACAGGCTCTGTGCAGATCCTTGCTTGCCCCCTGTGAAGCTGCCCGCAGTGCTGCAGCACAGCCCTGACCGTGCTGCGTGGGAGCCTGGAGCTGGGGCGGTCCCTGCGGTAAAGGCAGATGTGTTTGCGGCGTTAAGTGTAAGCCCTCAGCCTTGAGGTGTTCCCATTCTGAGCACGGCACGGCTTTTCTTTGCGCCACTCTTTATGCACGTTGATTGGAACGCAGTAGTTTGGTCAGTTATTTCTCAGACAGCGTTCCTTGCTATTGAGTGTGGCTGGTGGGCTGCCAATGGCTGCTCCATCTTTGAGCTTTGCAGGACAGAAGCAGCATGTTTCTGCTGGAAGTTTTGTATCTGCATGCTAAAATTTTCCCTTTTTTCTTTCTTTCTTTATGAATTCCTTTCTGAACACTGATATGGGATTATTATGCATATGGAATCGTAGAATCAGATTCATAGAATCATAGATTGGAGAAGACCTCTAAAATCACCAAGTCCAACCGTCAGCCCCTCCCACCGTGCCCACTGACCATGGCCCTCAGTGCCACATCTCCATGGGTCTTCAACACCTCCAGGGGTGGTGACTCCACCGCCGCCTTGGGCAGCCCATTCCAATGCCTGACCACTCTTTCAGAGAAGTTTTTCCTAACACTCAAACTGTAGCCTGGCCATGTTGTTCTGTGGGGCCTTCCTACCCTCAGGCAGATCGACACTTCCCCCAGCTTGGTGTCATCTGCAGACTTACTGAGGGTGCACTCAGTGCCCTCATCCAGATCATCAGTGAAGGTATCAAACAGGACAGGTCCCAATATGAACCCCTGGTGACCATCACTCCTGACTGGTTGCCAGCTGGGTGTAACTCCACTCACCACCACTCTCTGCGCCCGGCCATCCAGCCAGTTCTTTACCAAGCAAAGAGTGCACCTACCCAAGCCACGGGCTGCAGCTTCTCCAGGAGACTACAGTGGGAGGTATAGAGTCAGAAGATACATATGTTGCTGATGCAGTAAAAGCAAAAGTGATGGGTGCACAATAAATGTTTATATATGTGCACATATGACTGCTTTTGCTTAGACACTGGTATAAATCAGATGCCACGGTGCTTCCTTAAAGCTGTGGACCTTCAGCTCCAGTAGTACCTTTTATGTCTGAGAACTCTTTCTATTCTTCTTAAATCTTCATGGAACAACCAGAGTCTGTTTATGTCCGATAAGTGTGGAACATGCTAATGCATTGTCCTTTCTTGTGCCTTGCCTCTTACCTGCTTAATACCCACTCCTTGATGCTGATACCATAACAGCTCTGCCCTTCTTTCTGCTTTATCACAGTGAGGCTGTCTGGGAGAACATGGCTCGCATGTGTGTGAAGACTCAGAGGCTTGATGTTGCCAAAATTTGCCTTGGAAACATGGGTCATGCGAGAGGAGCCAGAGCATTAAGGGAGGCGGAACGGGAACCTGAGCAGGAAGCCAGAGTCGCTGTGCTGGCAGTTCAGCTGGGCATGCTGGTAAGCCTATCAGTCATATGCATCCTACAATGTCCACTCTGTTTACTGGGGAACAGAGTGAAAATGTGACCGTTTGAGAAATCTGAGAGAGATGCCAAAACTTTGGAGGAGAGTCATGTCTATAACCACGTTTCCAAGGAGTAGTGAAGAACAGAAGAATTACTTCCTTGAAGCTGTGTTTTCATCCTAAAGAAGGAGGCATCCCTTCCAGTGCTGCACAATTACTGTGCCACATTGCACGGAGTCTTTCTCTGTTATCAGTGTGAATTCTGTAGGCTCATCAGTCCTATGAGCTGTGTTCATGGCTCTTGAAGAGTGGATGAGAATGAGTGTGGCAGAATCCAGTGTCAGCAAATAGGAGTCCAAAGAGCCATAGCAGAAGTTTATAGCGAATCAATCTGTCTGCTTTCCTGACTGCTGTACAGGATGTATTTAGTAGTAAGACTGCTGAATGGAGGAAGCATCTTTTAAGGATGAAACACTGTAAGCTCTGTCTTACATTTTTCTTGGGCCATAATTCTTCCAGACTTAATAATGCTAAGTTTGACTGGGTTAAAAAAAAAAAAAGAAAGATGTACTTGAAAATATTCGAGCTAAAATATTTCAACAAGCGTATTTTAAGGTCCAGCGCAGTAAATGCAAGTTTCATTTTGAAGTGTTTGTTTGTAGAATTCAAGTCTAAAGCTGTGTTTCAGGTTGCTGCCCCAGTGCTGGGCTCTGGCTGCAGGGATGGAGAGCTCTGCCCAGTCAGACTGGCTGCTTGTGTCGTCCCAGGGTCATCTGCAGTCCTACAGCTGCCCAGGTCCCCATGCCTGCTCCTGCTGTGCTGGCAGTGACTTGCCTGGTTCCAGCACCGAGCAGTTGGGCTGTTCTGCTGTCTCCCCACAGCTTGATGCTGTGGTCCCTCGTGCCTGGAGCCTGACCTGGCAGCCAGCACATACCAAAGGAACGTCTCTGCTACACGGCTTCCTTTTGGTCTGAATTTTCTGCCCTTGATTACTGTGCTTTAGCAATGCAGCTGAGATCTGAAATGGAGCTTAGGCTGATTATCACAAGGATTGAAAACTGACTGGAGCACAGCCAAGGTCCATGGATGAGGAGAGCGTGTGTCCTTCTCAGCCTTTACCTCCTGTCTCCATCAGTGATCTGTTAGAAAAACACAATCAAGGTCTTTAGTTCTTCGTCCCAGGCAAATGATCAGTACGAGGGACAGAAATGGTGACACACCCCACAGTTCACAGGAGATCTCCAATTAGACACAAAGTGCTGTGACAGCAGAAAATCTGCTGGGGCCTCTGTGGAGACGCTGCATCCCGGGGCTGCGATGGCTTTCATCTGTGTGTTTGTTGCAGCTGCAGCTGGAACGTTGCCTTCCACCTCTTCTCATTACCAGAAAAAAATGTTGATGAACTGGAAGTTCGGAGAGAATCAGGGCAAACTGTTCAGCTCTTGGCAAGATTTTCAAGACTGGAAGGGCTAGAATTCAGCGATCTGCAGCCATTTTAAGAGTCTGAATGCTAGAGAGGCAGTGGAACTATCCTTAGTTAAAGAGAGGAGAAAAGGGACGTTTGGACTAAATGTTTGGAAAAGCTTCCTGGCAGAGACAGCTGTGAGGCTGAGAAGCAGTAATGCTCCATCTTCTGGATGCTGACATCTCTTTGGAGAGGTGGAGGGGAGCTGCAGCACGGCAAGTGCTGCTCTGCTGGTTTATTCACTCGTACGGTAGCATCGTAGTGCCAACAACTTCCATCTTTACTTTCTATGCTTTGAGATTTGAAAGAATAAGAGACAGAAATATTCTTCTATCCTGGACGGCTAATCTCCATTTACTAAGTATAGTGTTCAGCTGGACAGCACTTGGGTGGGGCAGGAAAATGCTCCTTCCACAGGAGAACCTCTCAAAAATAACAGTTCCAAATTTGCTTACCCTTGCGTCAGCGCAGGCAAAATCCTCCCGACCTGCTGCTGTCTGACATGAATAGCGCTCATGGCCAGGACTGGCTCTCAGTTACCCGAGGAAGGGTTCCTACCCCTGAGACCTGCTCTGAGATCCCTCTGACCTTCTGCACATCGCTTCTTGGCAGCGTGGCCATTCACTGCAGCCCCATACGAGGATATCTCCTCTTCACGCTCCTGCTGACAGCGTTTAATTGTTGATGGCTGGCTCACGTCGCCCCCCAGTCGATACTGTACAGTAAATGCCAGGATCTGAATGCTTTCCTTATTTTCACATAAACATCCTGTTTCCCAGTAATGTGCTATTCCAGGCTAAGTGTATTAGTTGGTTAACCCGCCTGCCTGAATTATTGTTACACTAATTGCATTACCTGCATAACTAAAATACCTGGAAGTGCAGTGCCTGCTGTGACCTTCTGCTTGGAGGGGCAGCTATAAACCAAGTGGTGCTAACGAGCTGCTTGTATCCTCTCCTTTCAGGAGGACGCAGAGCAACTGTACAAGGCTTGCAAGCGCTACGACCTTCTGAACAAGTTCTATCAGGCCACAAACCAGTGGCAGAAAGCCATTGAAACAGCTGAAGCTCATGACCGGGTTCACCTCCGCACCACTTACTACAGCTACGCCAAGCACCTGGAGGCAGTGGGGGATCACGCTCTTGCACTCAGCCAGTAAGCATCAGCTTATGGCAGAACTGTGGGGGGGGGATTCAGAGCCTTTTTCTTCTGTGAGGACCAGAAGTGGGATAGAGAGGATGCCTGGCAATGAGTGCTAACAGTTAATTCATGCCTTTCTTTTTGTCACTTTTTATCTCAGCAGTGTTGCAGTCAACCTGCCTGCACTGTCCTAAAGCTTAGTGTCAGGAAGCCTTGTGTTGTCAGGGGCTGATAGCTGAATGCCAATAATAACCTGGGCCTGCACTTGTCTCTGGAAGATCACAGCTACTTTCCTACCTCTTCCACGACAAAACCAACTGTTTGCTTTTGGGAGTCTCAGTCACAAATTCTATGGCAAAATTTGGTTTGATTTGGGTGTTTCTGGTGCCCAGTCCTCTGCTGTGGCTGGTGAGTCCCCGGAGAAGTTTGTGGAGGTGATTTTTATGCGTTGTCTTTGTTTGAAGACCTGTTTCTATGTGATTTTTACCATGGGAAATCTCACTAGAGTAACAAAATTGGAAAGTTCTGCCCGCTCAGCAGCGAAGTAGAGCTGCAGTGTGATCAGACAGACCCATAAGGTGGTCCAGGTGAGCAGGAAGGCAGGGACAGACTCCAGCAGTGGATGGATGGCATCGATGCAGTGATCTCCCAGCAGTGAGAAGGAGGCAGAAATTGCCGTTTGGTGGCAGAAGTATTAAGCAAGAGGAGCCCGGGGCTTTTTCTGCCTTTTCAGCTGGTTGCATTGGGGTGTAGTTAATGTTTGGTGAGCTTTCCTGGATCATTTCCTTGATTAGAGCATCACTGGTACTTTTGAAGTGTTTACAGCTCTGTGATCGCATTGCCTCTGTGATCTTAAGAGTTTTTGGTAGTTCTGGCTGATTGCTACTAATCTTAGAGTAAACTGAATAATACACATGGAGTGCTGGTATCAGGGCTGCCACTTGGTAGCTGTCAAAAACAACAAACCATGAAGTGGATTTTTTGGACAAGGAAGTGAGATTGAAGTCTGTCATTTCACATCTGATATGTTCTTTTTGTCCACAGCTATGAGAAGTCAGATACACACAGGTTCGAGGTACCCCGAATGCTCTCTGAAGACCTGCAGGCGCTGGAGAGCTACGTCAACAAGATGAAAGACAAGTCAGTGCTCTGCTCATTCCTTCTGAGTGGGACTTTCAGGTCTGAGATACAGTCTGTGAGGAAAGCAGGGAAGGAGAAGTAGGGATCCTCTCCTCTGTGAGTTCAACACCTGCCTTACGCCTTTTGATCCTCCCTCAGCTTTTCAGGATCATGGCACAATTCACTCAAAACTGCCACACTGGATATTTAGGTTGAGCTCCCTCGTAGTGCAGGTCTTTGAATATCACCTTTGTGTTTAGGTAAAACCTGTCTGCGTTCCAAGCAAATACATCTGGTCTTGAGTTCAAGATCTCCAGGGTTGAGAAATGCATTCTCTGGCAATTCCGGTTGCTGCAATTAATACTGTTGCTTTTCTAGAAGCCTGTGGAAATGGTGGGCACAGTACCTGGAGAGCCAATCGGATTTGGAATCTGCATTAAAATACTACGCACTGGCTCAGGATTATTTTTCCCTAGTCCGTGTCCACTGCTTTCAGGGCAACATTCAGAAGGTAAAGCAGCCTGCTGCCGTTTGTGTCCAGAGAGTTCTCATTCGTAGGATGAGTATGGTCACAGCATAAAGATATGCAATTTCCTTTCCAGGCTGCTGAAATAGCAAATGAAACAGGAAATTGGGCGGCTTCGTACCACTTGGCCCGCCAGTACGAGAGTCAGGATGAAATCAAGCAGGCTGTGCACTTCTACACCAGGGCCCAGGCATTTAACAATGCCATTCGCCTGTGTAAGGTATGGAAAGACACACATTGCTATGTCCAAACCTGAAGTAGGATTCTGCCCTTAGGTAGCGTATGGAGTGAAAGCGGTACAAGAGATCTGCTCTCATTCTCTCTTGTGATATTGCTTGTTCACAGAGATGGTCCCAGTTTCTGCCCAGGTCTTCTACAAGGATACATCATTACGAGGGGTTGTGCGGGACTGAGTATTTTCTTGTCCTACATGTCAACGGAAAACTGCCTGAAACAGCCATTGTTGCAGCTCCAAGCCATTGGAGTTGCTATGGGTTTTCCATAGAAGGTGGTTGATGGGCTAATATGTAACAGCACAAAGCTGAAAGCTTGAAAGGAGGCAGGCTTGTGAAGTCAGTTTGCTGCATACCTGGACCCAAATCTTTGCTTTTGAACAGGAGAACAATTTAGATGATCAGCTGATGAACCTGGCTCTCCTGAGCTCTCCAGAAGACATGATAGAGGCAGCCTGCTATTATGAGGAGAAGGGGGAGCAAATGGACCGAGCTGTCATGTTGTACCACAAGGTAAATGACTCCTTAGTAAGAATACCAGACTTCAAACCGACGCTGTTTCTACAGCAGAGGAGCATTTAATCAACTCTGTGATTAGATCATGAACAATTGTCGGTCATTTCTTCACAGTAACACTCTGGTAACCCACACTGGTGTATCTGGGAAATTAATTCTGCAATGCTTTTTCCAGTCCTTAAAGTCTCGTCCTTAATTTTACAGGCAGGACACTTCTCCAAAGCACTGGAGCTGGCCTTTGCCACGCAGCAGTTTGGAGCCTTACAGCTCATTGCTGAAGACCTCGATGAGAAGTCAGACCCAGCTCTGCTGGCTCGCTGTTCTGATTTTTTTATTGAACACGCTCAGTATGAGAAGGCAGTGGAATTGCTGCTCACAGCCAAAAAGGTAAGCTCTGCCTTCCTGCTCCCTCTGTGCACCGATAGAGAGGAGCACAACAGGTGTGCGCGTGTATGCCCTCACGTCTCTCTTTGTTCATAAGCACCTACACGAAAACAGCCGTGAGCTTTAAGGTTTCTTTTCAGACTGACGAGTCACAGGGTGGCAGCCCGCTGCCTCAGGTCCAGAAATGGATCCCTGGCTGTGTCTTATTTCTGGCACCTGCACAGACTTTGCACTCTTGGGGAAAAAAGAAATCCTGCTGTCTAAATGTATCCGGAGGTGGAGGGATTATATTATTGTCAGTCAAAATAAATCAGTCGGTGGTTTCTGTCCCAACACCGAATGTGGTTCCAGTGCTTCATTTCTCACCTGAAGTCCTTGACTTCATTCTTGTGCTGACAGTTCAGCCTTACCAAAATGCTGAGTACCAAAGCACTCCTGTACCTGTTCCTCTTGCACCAGTTTGCTGTGGCTCACTTTCTCCCATAGTTGGCAAGGGCACAGTAGCTCTTTTCTGGCTTAAAAGGAAACAGCTATGGTACTATACGTATACATACACACCATACATATATAGCTATAGCTATCCTACTCCTTTGTTTCAGTATTTGAAGTAAGAAAATATTTGATGAAATGCCTCAAGTACCCGTATTTCTTTTATTTGTATTTACCTTCCTGTAACCAACCGTACCGAACAAATCGGCCTCAGATGCCTCTGGTAACATCATACTCAACGAAAAAATGGGTAAATCTTTTCTGCTACTTAATGATGGCCTCTGAGAAAAAAGGGATGAGAAATGGTGCTCCTGGTGGAAGGACAAATGTGTCCTTAGCAGAAAAAGTGAGTAAGTGTGTGCTTGAGATTGAGTTGCTGTTAGGACACTTTGCACGATGTTCCAATTGGAGAATCAACACCTGCTTCGTTTGTGCCTTCATACAGCTAAGATCTAAAAGTTACACCACAGACAACGTGAAATGACACTGCAGTGCTTGCAGCAGCTCATTGCTTTCTCATTTCCATTAGTACCATGAAGCTCTGCAGCTTTGCCTGAAGCAGAACCTGACCATCACAGAGGAGATGGCTGAGCGGATGACGGTCTGTAAGGACTCCAAGGACCTCTCTGAGGAGTCCCGGAGGGAACTCTTGGAGCAAATTGCAGATTGCTGCATGAGACAAGGCAATTACCACATGGCAACCAAGAAGTACACGCAAGCTGGAAACAAGTTAAAGGTCAGTTGGGAGAGGAAGAAACAGCTAAGGAGGCTGAGCCTCGTACTTTTATACGGTTTTGCCACAAGAGTGGTTTGAGAGGGAGGTCTCGGAACAGTCAGCAGGCTGTCCAGATGAGGCTTCCCAACCATTTTAGCATCGTTTGATTTTTGTATTCACAATATTTTCTCTCTGTCCTCCCACCCCCACCCACTGCTAGGCTATGAAGGCACTGCTGAGATCTGGAGACACAGAGAAAATTGTCTTCTTCGCGGGAGTCTCCAGACAGAGGGAGATTTACATCATGGCAGCCAACTATCTGCAGTCGCTGGATTGGCGTAAAGACCCAGAGATTATGAAGAACATCATCAGCTTCTATACTAAAGGGAGGGCCCTGGATCTGTTGGCAGGATTTTATGATGTGTGCGCTCAGGTACACCCAGCTTCTGTGATTCTTCAAGGTGTTCAGCTTGTTAGCTATGGAGTCAGCCTCATCTGAATCTCTCTTCCTGCAGGTGGAAATTGATGAGTATCAGAACTATGAGAAAGCACAGGGAGCACTGACAGAAGCCTATAAGTGTCTTTCAAAAGCAAAGACCAAAAGCCCTCTGGAACAGGAAAGCAAACTAGCACATTTGCAAAGCAAGATGGCCCTGATAAAGCGATTCGTCCACGCTCGGAGGTGAGTTGCAGTGTTTGGAGCATGTAGACTAATGACGAAAATATCATGCAAGAGGAAGACATTTGCAGCTCAATAAATCATATGCAGAACACTCACTTCTATGAGTGGTTGTTCTATTTTTGTAGCATGGAACCACAGATGATTTTAAAAGTGATGTTGGCTTTCGAGACCAAAGCATAACCTGAAATATGAGTAACTGTTGACTTGGGGAAGCACAGCCGTCTTTTGTTGGATGATAATGAAACGTACACAGTACAGAACTCCTTCCCGTGCTTCCCATGGCAAGCTGAACGTCCTCCCCCACATGACTTTTCTGTTCACTCTTTTGCCAGGGTTTACTCTGAGGATCCCAAAGAAGCAGTCAGGCAGTGCGAACTTCTCCTGGCTGAACAAGATCTTGACAACACCATCCGTCAGGGTGATGTCCTGGGATTTCTGGTTGAACATTATTTACAGGTGGAGGAATTCCATGTGGTAAGTTAATCCTCAGTTCTTACACATTAAAGAACTGGTTTATGTGCACCAGCACACTTTGTCAGCTGAAGAGCTCCTCAGCCAGGCACTGCGGATGGATGCTTTTCACCTTTTTGCTGGGAGCTGTACAAGCGCTACACCCCCCTCCCTGCAAGTGATTTCTGTGCTTCCCTTTAGGCCTACCAGTACCTGGAACAGATGCGGAAAAGAATCCCATGCACAAACCTGACTTACTACGTCAAGCAGCAGACGGTTGAGGCGGTTCACCGAGGAGCAGGCATTCCCATCAGCCAAGCCTTGGCTCCAGAGCAAAGTCGGCACAGCAGCGTGGAGAACAAGGATGTGGAAGAAGAAGTGGCCGATGAAGTGGAAGGCCCCTGACACCTCAGTTAGCAGCACCACGACTGATGTGAGCACTACGTCGTTTATTCTGGACTCTTCAGGGCTCACAAATCAGTCAGCCAGCTGCTGCCCCAGACTTTCTGGTTATTACCAAGAAATTTATTTTTTTCTGCTTGACTCTACAAGCAACAAGTATTAAAGTGGTGGATGATTTTAAACGCTGCATGCAAGGAGCAGACTGTACCCAGCCTGGTACGAACCTCAGGTTTTGTATTTTAATAAAGAAAACAAGAAAAGAGCTGCGCAGTGTAAGTTCAGGCCTTGTTTGAGGAGGAGGTGAGGTGAGAATCTGTCAGCCCGAATTCTCGGCTGTGCCAACATACGTCTCTTTCCTTAGACAGCAAACTGCTGAAAACAGTCTCTGTCCCACAAGGCCGGGAGCTTGGGCAAAAGTCAAACTACTGCCCTTCTACTGCAGGCTCCCCCCCAGCCCAAAGCTTTATTTAAATAGTATAGGGCCATCCAGGCTGGAGCTGTGGTTTGCAAGGAAGCTGGACTAAGCCTCTGAATCGTAGAGTGGTATTACACAAAAGGAATTACTTTGTTCCTTCCCCAGCCCAGTGCAGCTCCGGCTCAAACCTTGAGTGCTTGGCAATTTATTCCAGAACTTCACTGCAGCTACTGAGCGCTTCCATCTCTAAGGGTCATCCCCTCCACCACCTCCCCTCGAAGGAGCAGCCCTCCAATGCCGCCAGAGGATGGGAGCCTTTGTTAGGGGATGTCCCAGACAGCCCTGGGAGGTAAATGGCTGCTTCCAGCCCTCCTGTTTTTCTGACAAGAAGTCTGCTATGAGATCTTCCCTGTATTTTTAGCAGAGCATTCAAACCTGCCAAGGTTATAAATAGCTGGGGTGGGGGCTGGGGGCGGGGGGAGGATGGCAGCGCTCTCCTACCTTCCTGCATCTGTACACCCCGTACCGGATAGCAATAGCTCACTAAATTGGCCTCCACTACAAAGTCCAGATGTCAAGTCGGGTTCGCTGGCTCACAGCACTGCACCCTTCCCCCTTCTTCCTCTTCTCCAGCCAGGTGACCGCTGAAGAGGCCCCAGCGGTGCCTACACACATCCAGCTGGCAAGAGGATGAGGTTAAGGTCATTTCTTTCACCCTTCAGCTAGGAAGGGGCAGTTTCCAGTTTCTTCTTCAGGTTCTCCATTAGTAGCAAGTTCTGTAAGGCCAACCTCCTGCAGTCCCCATCTGGATCTTTCTCCACCACATCTGCAAAGGAACGTGCCAAGGTTAAGTTGGAAAATGGAGTGAAACGCACTGCTCTGCACCCAACTTGTCTGTGCCATTTCACTGACCATCACAGAACAGCATCACTGTAACAGCAAAACATCTGCCGTGCCAGAATTCACACTTCTGCCCTTGAGCCATCCAGAAGCGTTCTGTAGCCTGTCCACCAGCACGAATGCAGGCTGCAGTTACAAATACAGCTTCAGGAGCCTAACGCCCCCGTTCTGCAATTCCCGAACAACTGCCCAGTGCTCCCTCCTGAAATGCAGATACAGCACTCTGGAGGAAAGGGAGCCCAAGGCCTGCTTCTTTAACACCATTTTCCTTCTGCCGGTCTTCTGCTAAACTGGTACATTTCTTATGCTTTACGGAGAATGAAAGGGAGGGGACGAAGCTGCTTCAAGCAGCTGTTATTTCAGGGGCCCTTACCGAGCCTGCAAAGTACAAACCAGGATGCATGCAGGATGTCTGAGCAGGGGGAGCCTGGAAGAGCAGAGAGCCTGTGCAAGGATATCCTGTACGCACAAGCAGTGCTCAGAGCCCAGCGCTGTCAGCCCAAACACATGACTCATTCAGATGGAGCAGAGCTATTTATAAACTCCGGGAGAGCTTCGCTGCAGTGCTTCCACACTCCCTCTACAGAAGGAGAAAATGCGAAGGCCACAAGACAGCTTACTGCAAGCTCTTAAGCTAAGAGACTGACGTTGGCACTGCTGCTAATTGCACGAGCACAGACCTTGAATTGCTGCCACTCAATGGGAGGCACGGGGCACCAGGATACACCCAGCTCCTTACACCCAGCAAACTTACCCATGACAGCACTTGCAAGGCTGGTTGGGGGGGGGGGGGGGGGAATTCCCTCAATTCCTCAGCAGCTGCCTTTGAAGGAGCAGTTTCCTAGAAACGCTCAGGTATTCCCCTCAGACGTGACTGGCAGGGCAGGTCTCTCTCTAAAGCCTGACCTCATCTGCAGCAAGGAGGAGCCCAGAACCTCCCAGGGAGAGCTTTTACCAACAGTCCTCCAACAAACAGCAAAGCCACAGCCCAAGAATTTGTGTAATTTGTGTTTCAGGAAGAAGCTCCAGAAGGACGCAAGTTTGAAATGGCACTTAAATGACACCTGGCTGCATGTGGAGCAGAGTTGTGTTCTTTAAGGTTTCTGAATACACCATGTGAGCTTATGCATTCCCACCAGCATCCATCGCACAATTTCTAGGCAACAGCACCACAAGAAAAGCCTGTCACACTGCCTACCAGCATAAAAAATGCTGCTAACCCCGTTCTCCTCCTTCCAACTCATTGAAACCAGACTACGCACAGCCCCTCATTCTGAACAGAGGCCACAGCACACCTGGAAAGGCTTTCCTTGGTAACAGCGGTGGTTAACAGCAGAGACGAGCAGGTTCTTCAGAGCACAACACGTCATGGGGAAAGTAAAGCTTTTGGTCCCACACGGCAGCTCTCTTTCTCTTAAAGGCCACAGAGCTCTGCAACCTGTGAGCATCAGAGGCCGCCTGTGTCAGTGCTGCTTCCTGCCTGCTCCCCGTGGGAAGCCAGCTCACCAAGAGGGGGAATGGTGAAGGAAGTCAACCCAGGGAGTCACACAAGGGCCACGCAGAATACAGTGCAGGCTGCAGGAGCACAGATCACACAGCATCGTTTCCTCCTGTGCTCGCAGCTCACCGCAGTGCGCAACCACGCACTTGTGCAGTTCGAGCTGTGCACTACCCATAAAAACTGGAGCCTGCGCACATTGTCCAGCACAAGCTGCTCTCTTTCACGGGCTGTTATTTCCTTCGGCAATAGGATGTCAGGAGATGGGGCTCTTCCTCCTCCTGTAGAATGCGCACATAGCATCAAACAGCCACACAGGCCTCGTACGTCACTGCCTGGCTGTAATGTGCAACGTGACAGCGTTCTGCAGCTTCACGAGGAGTGCTTGCAGGCTTAGGCAGAGAAGGGAGCGCACAGCATATTCTGGGCTATTTGTTTGGCGACTGTTCTAAAGCGTGAGGACAGCTGCACTTTGAGATGCCTCACACACCTCTCAGCTTATGCTTTAGATACCCCTACAATAGGTCTCTACAGCACACGGTGCGCTCTGCTATCTGCCCCAGACTTACAGGCATGCAGTGCGTGTTTATCTCGTGAGTGTGGTGCACGACACGAGCACGCTGCTGCTGCAGCCACACTTCTAAAGAGACGCAAACTGCAGCACTAGCCAGACAAACAGTGACACTCCCCACCACATCTCACCTTCCAGCCAGGACCGAGTCTCCAAAAGCTCCTCTGTCACATCTTGCAGAAGATGCTCTGCAGGGACACTGAGGAGTATGGAGGAGACGCAGGACAGAAGCCCCTGGCGCACATACCTGTTGGAGGAAGGCAAACCAGTCAGAACCTGCAGCTTCCTGCTCTACCTTGAGTTGCTTCTTATGGCTCACCTCAAGGCTTCTCCAGTTTCTACTGTTTGTGATTACGATAACCGCTGCCACCTTCCTACTAATTAGGAGTGTAACTATGTACCAGCTGCACCAGCTGGCATGCCGCTCACATAGAGAGCCCCGGTGTGCACAGCACAGCACAGAGACCTGGAAAAGTCTGAGGTTAAAACAAAGTGCGTGTTTACAATTTCTACGTGTCTTATTTTCTTTCTAAGTTGAATGCTGGAGCTGCATCTAAAGTTCTCTGAGCTTCTTCAGCTGAAAACACTACAAGGATAGTCGGAGAAATGTGCCGTGCTTTTTATGGGTAATAATTGTACCTCCACACTACAAGATGCCAACTAAATATCCATGTTTGCTTGACATTAAAGCCATGCTTTCATTACATGCTCTAGCAATGCTCAAAGGAGCACAAGACCAGAGGTCAGCATTGAGAAGAATGGGTGAAGTCATTGGCATTCCCAGCCAGGTGCTAGACCAGTGCTAGAGGCCAGGCTGTGCCACCAGCCCACAGGGGATCTTTAAGAACAAATGCATACAGCTGCAACTCACGAGTCAGTGTGGAAACGCAGAGTCCAAACGAACTCCAGCAGTGCCTTTCCCATTGCAGTAACCGCCTGTAAAACAGGATAACGACAGACACTGAATACCTTCACAGTCACATCACTTCAAAGGACTGGATCTTGATACACATAGCTGTAAATGCCACGGTTAACAATTATTTTACAGAAGAGAATACTGAGGCAGTCAAAAGAACTGATGTGCTCCACTTCCCATAGAAGCTGAGAGAAAAACTACCAGAAGCAGCAGAAGGAGGTGCAGGGATGCCTGAATCCCACGCCTCCCTTCTGATCATCTTCTCTCAGCCCTTTCAAGACTCCTCAGCACGTGACCCAAACTCAGTGCAGGCCTCAGAGCCCACTGCTGTGCCCAACAGCACCTGTGAGCTCCCAGGCTGGAACTCACTCCACACCGCCTTTCTTACCATGGTGTTGACAGCCAGGTACATCAGGACTGCTAAAGTGTGGACCAGTCTCCCAAGGACAAAGTGATCTTCCCCCAGGAGATCGAATGTTGACAAAGGCCTGCAAGTGCAAGACAGAGTTCTGAAACAGCGACAGGGATGATCTCTGGAATGGCTGGGGCGGTTGTGAGGAGCAAACTGTCCCTCACAAATCTGAACTCCTAAAACAACAGCCACTTCACAGAGTCCAACACAGACCACGGCTGCTTGCTCCCAGACCAGTAACATCCCCTCCAGCAAGGATCACCTGCTCGACCATCAGCCTAGCCTTATTAGAAAGAACTGCACGCAAAAGCACTGCTGCCATCCTAGCAACAAACCATGAAGACAGATATTACAAGAATCTTGATTCCTGTGGACTCAATTACTGATCCTTCCTTTGGTAAACAAAGACTTGAGTGACTGACAATAACACGTGTCCTGGAACACGATCAAAAGAATCAATCCTGGTGCCAGCACCAATTCTGAGGCAGTTGATTTCTGTTACAGAGGGCAGCCTGAGTTTGGTGGCTTTGTATGAACTCCTCAAGGCCAGCCAAGATGCTGCTGGGTGCTGTGAAAATCATCACCCTGTGGACCTGCTGACCAGTGGTGCTTAGTAATGCATTCACGAATTGCAAGGTCTCACATATTCCCATCCAAGAAAACTGCATCAGATAAGCAGGAGACAGAAGATCTTCCTCAGTATGCTTTATCCATGAGCCAGGCATCAGTGTGGTGTCACAAGGCCCCCCCCACAACTTCTAGGCTCTATTCTGCTGCTCTCAGACAAGCAGAACAAGCAAGAGATTCACTCTTGAGTTGTCAAGCCCACATCCCAAGGTGTTCACTCACCTGTCAAAGTTCTTGATCAGTGGAAAAAAGAAGTGTCCAGCAAGAGAACTGAACTCATTTGGACCAGAAGGCTGTTCCACCTGAGACTGACCCTGTCCAAAAGAAAAGTAAAGCCTAGACACAAGATGCAGCACCCATAGTTCTACGTTCATCTACTGCCGCCATCCCACTGGCAGCTACTGCTTACTTAACACCTATGGCTGCTGGTTTCCAGGCCAGTCACCTCACTCTCCACTTCAGATCCTCTCACACATCCAAATACTTCACTAGAATATATCTCAGTACTGCTGGGTTACATATCAGAAACAAGAATGGAGTTTTAGAAAGCAAGTCCTCCAGGATGAACCGCTGGGGAGTTACGGGACTGAGGAAAGCGGCAATAATTTTTCTCCCTGAAGAAGAGAGGAAGACTGAGACAGCCCACTCCAGATGCAGCTGCACTGAAGGAGGATGCTCTGAGATCTGAGGTGCAGCCACAGCTCCCTGCAGTGGCCAGACAAGCTCAGAACATGCAAAGAACAGCCAGAGCTCTCCTTCAATGAGACAAGGAGACCAAAATTTATTTTCATTCTCTTCCTGGGAGAGGACTGCAGGATTTGGTACTTCTACGGAAAAAAGCTGAGCAAAATACTAAAGTGAAACTGAGATTTTAAGTTACCCAGTCCTGCCTTTGGTTGGGCTCAGGTCCACGTGTATTTTGCTCTTTCCAGACAAAACTACAGCAGCCCCCACTGTCCTTGTTTCTGCTGGATTTGACATTTGTTTCTGCCATGGCCTCACCTTAGCAAACCTCCTCGTCTTGCTTTTGATTCTCTCATCAACAATTCTTCTCCAGTCCTTGGAGCTGCCACTCTCAGGAACGAGCTGGATACGAGGGTTTTGGGCACCAGAATGTTTGGTCTTCCCACGACCTCTGGGACAGGACAGTTCCTGAGCCGCTAAAACCAATACCTAGAAGAAAAGGAGGGATGTTGTGTTAAAATAGGGATAATCTCTGTACTAAGGAAACAAGTTAACCTGCACCCAAACCAACAGGAACAGCAAGGCAGAAAGGCACGAGTTTAGAATTAAGAACTGCAAGGCAAGTAATTGCAACCCAGTCAATGGCCTCTGAAGTAATGGCCCAGTCAGTCACTCCGCCCTGAAACAGAACAGCAGCTCCTTTTTCAGACACAGTAACATGACATGGAAAGAGCCACAGGCAGACTGCTGACTTTGAAAAAGCAAAGAGATCCCAGAATGACGACACATCAGGAGAAAGCGGCTGCTTTATGGCAAAAGATCATCACGCATTTTTCACTCTGTGGGCAACAACTGCTGCTTAATTCAAATGTAACAGAGTTAAGAGCAAGAGAGGAATGGCAGGCACAAATAGTAACTAAGAGATTCCCATGCCCTTGCTTCCTCCTCACCTCTCCTACAAGGAATAAAGGTCACCCCATTACATCTTAGGGGCACTGCACTGGTGCAACAAAGACGTCACAGAAGTGGGAAGCGAAGAGAAGAGCACTTACATCGAGAATATCCATGCGCTGACGAAGACTGTAGTTCAGAGAATAGAACTGGGAGGTCAAGTACTGTGCTACCTGTGCAGAAAGATGAAGGAGCAGTGAGCCCAGTCTGTAAACAGCCTTTCTACTCATTCTAAACATTCTAAATCTCCATCTGAGGCAATGCCCGGCTTCCTGTTAGCTACCAACAAGACTCTGAGATTAGGGAAGAAGAGCACTTTAGGAACAGGGGAATCAAATACTTCCACTTCTCAATTCTCCCAAAGGAAGTAAACAACTAATGGGACTTTGCCATTTTTCTCTCCCCCTGCACAGAGGTATCCAAACAGCCGTCATGGCAGCTGATCACAAACACCAGGCTTCTTCTAGAGAAGCCCAGCGTGCCTCAGCTTCCTCCTACATAAAGCCATCTTCCTGTAGTGCAAGAAGTCCTCATCGAATTTGCCTCATCAGGTACACCCATGCACACAACGTCCTTTAGCCTGTTGCAGCTCTTGAACAAGCTTCTGCTTTTCTGTTGCTTGTTATCCATTCCAGATCCTTCAGTGCATAGCCCACCCCTGAGGCACTGCCAGACCTGAACCAGCTCTTCCCACTCTGAAGCTGCTTTTACCAAACTAGCAAGAGACTTCACCTCCTTCAATTTTTGCCTGTGCCTCAACTGGAGAAAAGGAAGCAGTAAGAGGGACTAACAGGTATCGGATCAGTGGTTAAAACAGCTACTTGTGCCTTCTGACGGAGCTCTGCAAAGCCTTCCAGGCAGGTCTTCTCCTCCAGATGCAACAGTATTTTTGCCAGCTCCACGCTAACCTGCTCAAGATAAGACAAAGGGAGTCACATCACTGCAGGTGTTATCCTTCTCACAGGCTTTACAGAGTACCATCCACTTCCCACTTCTAATGCTTTCACACAGCGGGAATAACATAGGCCACAACGTGCCCTTTACTCACAAGGGAGAAACACAGAACAAAACCCTAAGCTGATTTCTCTATCTATGTTCACTTTTCACTTTGGCTTTGCGGACAAATGTTAACATCATGAGATAGGAAGACCTGTCACTACAATTCATGGGTTAAATCCCATCTTCAGGTGTTCTCTGCTGGGTCGCTGTGAGCAGTCATCATCTCAGCCTCTCTGTCCTAAGTTCCTTTCACTCAGGCTTTCAATCCTGACAGTACAATCCACCTGCTCCCTCATTAATGAGCTACGTTTGTACAAGCAAAGAAGGAAAGTCCATTTGATTTTATTTCATTTTTATTAGGAAATACCAATTAATTCAACTTCAATATCAATTACATCCAAAATTAAGATGATTTTATCTATAGGATTCATGGCTGCTCTGCATGTTGCCTTTCCAAAGCTTTTTCTTCCCAGCACAAAGCAAGGAACTTGCCCTGCTGCCCCAAGTGATTGGCAAGGTCTACTTGCAAACATTTCTATTTCAGTGCTGGAGCTGCTCAATGCCACACCGCTGCCTTCACCTTTGCCTGCTGCAGCCTCAGCTCAAAAGCAACCATTTCCTTCCATTTCCCTTCCCAAGCTGAAAACTCACAACTCAGACATGCAGTAGCTCAGTGGGTTGGCTCTGCTGGGAAAACTAATCTCCTCACGAGGGCAAAGGGATAACCCTGTACCAGAGCCCACTGTAATTATTAGCTCACACTGCTTCACCTCTCTTGCTGCCGTTGGATTCTTTCGAACCAAGCTCTCAAGAGCCTTGACAGCTTCTTCCCATTTGTCCAGATCTTCAGAACCTGTCAGGACTGAAGGCAAACAGAAGACAGGCAAGATATTAACAGAACGGTTCTGCTCAGGTATACCCCAACCTTCCTCTGACAGCAGTTTGTCTTTTTTATAGGAAGGCACAGCTGACCCAGAACAACCAGCATTAGGAGCCAGACTGCAGCTCTTTATGAGCAACAGTTCAACACTTGAGCCCAGATAACTGAAAAATACAGCTTCTCTGGATTGGCTGTGATAAAAACAAACCCAATGAGACCACTCTCCCCAGAACAGTAAGAGCAAGATGAAGACTCAGCCCCAAATCTCACACCTTCAATACAGTCTCGAATATACACTGGAGCCTTAGTCTTCTTCAGTTCTTTATCCTCTGACATGTCATAAGGGATAAGGTCATCATCACTGTAAACAAAGTAAAGGCAGGAGTTAGCCCATGGGGGAAGGCTATTCTTTGCCCAGCTACCTCAAGGAAGTAAAGAAGCAGCACAAACACCACTGTTACACCACTACCACTGCAATGCAGAGCAGCACGGCTGGAGCCCAGCCTGAAGGGGCTCCTTGGGAAGTTGCACGAATGACTGTGAAGCTCAATGAAAGAGCAGTTCTGGAAGTGGATCTCCTGGCCAAGTGTAGGTAGGGATCAGGGGACCCAGAGGCACGAAGCTGATTCTTGAGATCTCTTCATGTATTTGTAAAAAGCCAGGACAAGACAGGTCCACTAATAAAATGAGTACATATATCAATAAATCCAAGAAATGTCTCATAAGTCAATCAAATTGAACAAATACAATGGTTGTACCTGACAGGGGCTTTGCTCCAGTTATTGACAAGCATTCTGGCATACAGTTTCCTGCATGACATCTCACTCTGCTGAATACCACTCAGCTGAACAAGGTCTGCTCCCTCATTCTGCTCAGAAAGAGCAGAATTTGCTCCCTTCTCTCCAAGTCTGCTCTTAAGAACCTACTACTTCTGTTCGATTTCCTACCAGCTTCTTGCCCCATACCTGTCAAGCTCAGCATCAGACTCCTCATCTGGCATCACATGAGTCGTTGCTGTAGGTGATTTCCTGTTACTTTCCAGTACTGGTGGCAGTGCAGCATCTGCCTTCTCATTCCTGCTGTAAGCAATGAGAAACAATAAAACCAGTAAGGTAACAGTCTGTATTCTTCAGCAAAAAACTACCAGTGCCATCAGAGCCCTGCTGCCTCGGGAGTGCAGCAAATACTTGTCTCTGTGCTGTCCCACCTACACAAGGAACAAAGTCCTGGGAGAGGGAACGGGGTGAGGGGAGAAGCAGAATCTCACAACTGAAAAGTAACGGAAAACAAAACTTGCGTGAGCTCATCTGCTGCGTTCTCCCTCTGCTAAGATGAACCTAGGATTGCTAAGGAAAGACTCATCTGCGGTGGGTGGATCACACTGGTCTGGAGACCATCAGTGAACAAACAGGGAACAAGGATCTTTAACCACTCCTAAAGGGACGTATGCAATAGCAGCATTTCTTTGGACTTTGGTACGTTGTTTAATCTCCCTACTTCTCAAACATTGTCCAAACAGCTGCCTGTGCTGACTACACCACTGAAACAGGAGCTTCATTTGTTAATAACATCAAGTGCTTGATTCACCTGCTGTTAAGAATAAGTGCTTCAAGACCTGCATGGAAGTAAAGAGCACCACAGAACCAGAAATGGTCAGCTGACAGATATTCCATGTTTTTGTTACTGATGGATGGCCTGGACACAGAACATCTCCCAGACGCAGACAGAGCGGCCCGTTCAACCCTACTCAGGGGAAGGTCAGATCCCTGAAACTGCAGCATGGTTTCACTACGATCAGCTGTCAAACAAGCAATTCTAACACATGCTACCATCAGAACTGTGAATTTAAAGTAATTATACTGCATTCTAACAAGGGTGCATTGCAATGCTTTGTAAGAATATAAAAGAGATCTTGAATGCCATGTAGAGGCCTAGTGTACAACTCAAAAAAGGTACACAGGAAGGCAAAAAGAACGATGAGAGATTCCAAATTGATTACATACAAGGAATGACTAAAAAGGTGAGGGCTTGTCTGGAAGGGACAATGACTGACAAAAGAGGAATGAGGAGAATTAAGAAGTTCAATATCAAACACCGCGTCTTTTCCAGCCGCAGACCCTGAAGATTATCATGGGGAAAAAGATCAACCATAACTTTTCCAGTTACTCGGTATGTTTTCTGTCTTTGCTACATGGAAAGGAAGAGCAGCAATATCTTACTCATTGTCTGGGAGACCCGGGAGGACACCGAGCGGTGCGGCTTGTACCAGGAGGGACTTCAGTTCTCTTGCTTCATCATCTTCTTCATACTAGGCATTCAGAACAAGTGTTACTGCACTCTAAGATGGCAGACAAGCCCAGCATGCAACACCTGACTCCTCTGCACTGTGCAAATGGGGACTGGATCATCAGCTGCACACACAACGATCCCTTTTGTTTCAATCACTACCAGCAGTAACATATTAAGCTGCACTGAGACCTGTGCCATGCGTAACCTTCCCCCCTGTATTTCATGGTAGCACTTGGTCAGACCTTGTCTCAACGTTATTTATAATCTTTAAAACATTTAATAAATGGCAATGCAACAAGGTGAATGAATCAGGTTTTTAAAGAACAAATGGGATTTTATCACATAATTCTTTAAACTCTACTGGCAATAGCATGGCAAAGATCCCCATGTCAATCCCGAAAATCTCAGCTCAGGGCAGGCATTCCCAGCACATCAGGGAATGCACGTCCACCACGCCCAGCTCCTATAGATCAGATTGGGGTTTCTTCACACAATGTGACAATCCTCCACTGGTCCATTACTTATCAACAGTTTACCACACGCTCAGCCATCAGATACAGCCCTAGGGTCACCCTTACCCGTCCACCTGGTTTTTATACAATTCCTTTTTGTAATCAGGCAACCTCTCTTTTGGAAAACATTGCTGGCTCTCCTTACTTCCAGACAATAAGCATTAGAAGGTTGGATCTTAGGAGGAAGTTTTTCACGCAGAGGGTGGTGACGCACTGGAACAGGTTGCCCAAGGAGGCTGTGGATGCCCCATCCCTGCAGGCATTCAAGGCCAGGCTGGATGTGGCTCTGGGCAGCCTGGTCTGCTGGTTGGTGGCCCTGCACATAGCAGGGGGTTGGAACTGGGTGATCATCATGGTCCTTTTCAACCCAGGCCATTCTGTGATTCTATGATAACACTCCCAGCTCATCTGGTTTTAAACTCGTATTTCCTCTGTGCCCCACATACCAGGGAGAGATTTCACCATAACCCTTACCTGAAACTTCAGGATGGGCCCATCCGTGTTTATCTTTGAACTAATGCTCTCTGCCACTATCATCCCCAGACGCCGTATCTGTGGCAGGCTGCTATCCAGGTGGCACTTCACGCCCTCCATCATGCTCGTGAGAAGTTCTGAAGAACACAGACAGCACATAAACAATGCCAGAGCTAAATGTGTGCCTTAGAGGTCATCCAGTGAAGGGCAGAAAGGTAAGAAGGGCCTAAGCAACCAGATGCCAGAGAGAAAATGGGTTATAAAACTTCAGCACCACTAGGCAGTACCAGGTCTCATGAAGTAGAATGAACTCCAGCCTGAAATGGACAAAACAGGTCATCCAAGTCAACCTTCCACCAAGTGAAAAACAAAGCCACACAAGAAGCAACTCTAAAAATTAAACAGATATTATTTTTCTTGCAATAAAAGTTTTAATTTCAGACCAGAACCCCGCTCTGCTACACATTATACAAACACAAAACAGGCGGTCCTTGCCTGTAACTCACTACCACTGCTCACCTAACAAGTAAGCACGCTGACAGGAACAGAAGAACACAGGAATGCACACGGACACAGCCTAGCCAAACAGCTTCTTATTCTTGGTGCACTTCCCTCCCACCTCCTTTTGGGGTGTTACTCATGCTCCAGTACCAAGAAAATTTAATCACATGATTCCTCTATCCAGCTCCAGAATCAATCCGAGTTTTCCTGAGACAAAATTTAAGGGTTCCTAGGGCCACTATTCAGATAAGAACCTTAGTTCTAAGATCTCCAACTTCATAATTTAAAGCTATGTACTTGGAATCATTTTGTATCACTACTAAAGGAAAAGGATTCCAGCAGGAAACCCGGCTTGACAGGATGAAGACAGGACCATTTTGTTTACCTACACATCAAAACAAGATCATCCTCTCTTCCCAGTCAGACTTTCTGTTAAACACATCCATGCCTCTCTTGTGCCAGCTCACCTTGCCTGCAGCTCTCTATCTCAGGTTCCTTCAGGTGAGAAAGGCAGATAAGGATGGCCTTACTAATATACTGCTGCTGCTCCACTGGGGAGTGTTTCACCGCACTGCTGCTGCCCCAGGTCTCCAACAGCTCTTGCAGCACCTGATTCAGAGTATAAACAGCTTTGTTTATCCAAACTGGCTTGAAACAGATCTTTTATACACGGTAAGCTGTACAGCACATGACACATCGTGATGGTCCATAGGTCTTAATGCCTCTCAGCGCAGTTAGCCTCCCTACCCACGGTGCTAACTTTGTATTTCAGAGACCAAAACGGTATTGTGCTTGGCCAGCTGAGAAGGCCAGACCACCTTCCTTGAATATCTTGTTAAATATAATGTTTCTGAATAATAAATACATTTCCTTTTCTTAAACACAGTATCATACTGCTTTCTGACAGTAATACACACTGTTCTGCATGTTATCTGCTTCCATATAATGTCTCCAGTCCAATGTTCAAAGAGTAGCTGCCAGTGCTCTCAGATTTCAGAGCTTGTAACCACTGCCAAAAAAACCCAACAACCCAACACATCAAAATGGTAACAGAACAGCGGCGATTTCCAGAAACACTGACTTCCTAGAAGTTCTGGTGGTGCATTGCTAACTCGGAGAGAGGAAAGATCTGTATCCCCACTGAGGTTAAGACAGAACAAGAGAGATTCTGAAGCATCAACCCTTCAGCACACAGACAGCTCATAACCGACTTTCTCCACCTGTCACACAGTTCAGCTGAGAGGAGCTGAGGAGGACAAAGGACATCTGTAGCAATCCAGGCCTTTGCAGTTTTGCTACATGGAGGACAATTTGCCAATTAAATATGAAAAGCATCAGCAGTGCAGAACGCCTCTGGTATTTCACAACGTATTTCTTTTGCACCAGTCAGCATCACAGGGCTGCCGCCGCTCCCATGAACAGTCACAAGAATGACTGAGGGAAGTTCCAAAACTCCCCACCACATGGACACACGATCACAGGGTAGAATTTTTTCCAATCAGACACCACACCAAAACCACGACTTAACCTCACCTTGATCAATAAGGCACGACGAAGACCATCCAGGGCCAGATAGCCGAGAAGATTCTGCAGCACTGCAGTCTGTAATGAAAACCAGAGGTTTTGCTTTAGCTGGGCATAAAGTCAGCATCCAGCAATGCTGAACACGTATTTTTAGCGTGTTCAACCTCCCAATGCAGAGGACTGGTTGACAACATTCAAACAGAAAAGCTAATTAAAAAAAGTAAAAAACAAGAACAAAAAAACCAACTCATGCAATTGCTGATGAAATCTATGGAAAATCAGGACAGGAATACAGTACCTGCACCATCAAGACCAGACAAATACAGAACAGACATGGTCTAGACCTGGAGCTCAGCTAAATAAAACATAACCCAACAACAGCAACTTGGTACTACGGGAAAGACTGGCATTACTACGCTGCTGTTCGGCACAGAGCCCTTACCGTGTAGCCATACTGCAACAGCAGCATCTTCTGCGTCACAACAAACTGAGCTTTCTTATTTTTCACAACCAGGTTCCCCAGCAACCTGGACAAGACATCTGCCCTAGCAAAACAACAGCAAAACATCAGGAATCCACGGAGTCATTGTCACACTGCCTCTCATTACATGAGATTCTTTGAGTAGCTATTTGCAACCAAGAGAACACCTCTAAATGTTAAGAGCCAGGCAGGGGTTGCAAATGAGGTTTTTTTTCATTGCATGCCATGGCTCAGGTCTGTAAGGAACAGTGCAGGTCCTAGCTGAGGGGGAACAACCAGCAATTTTGCCCCTTGCTCTCTCAGGAAACGACACCGTAAGAAACAAACCACACACATGCATGCACGTGCCAGCATCTTTCCTAAGTATCTGTGGCAAAGTTCCAGCCTTTGCTCTGCCTCAGGGAGAAAAACAGAGTTCTTACCCCGGTGCTCTCTGAACAAAACCAAGGACCACTGCCTCCATCCAGCGGTCTGGCACACATTCAACCAACCGCCAGCATATTCTTTGCCAGATGCAGTCAGACTTGGTGAGATCTGTGAGGGGGGGCATCAGAACGCTCAGAATTTCCTCTGAAGCAGAAGAGAAAAGAGAGAAATACATCAGCTGGGCAGAACTGCTGCAATGGTACTCGAGGTCAGCTGCAAACGTAAAGATCTTTACGGATGGAGAAACAGAACAATTTGCAATTCTATATTCCTCCTGTGGTGAGGACACCCTGCGGCCTAAGAAACTTGCAAGCATTCCTCACTGCAGTAACCAGATGGGTAATCTCTCCTCTTTTCCCCTGAAGCCCCGTCAGCAACTACTGTGGCTTCAAACTCCTAAGCCAAGCAAGACTGAAGGCTACTCATAGGTGATGATTATTGCATATGGGGAGTGATTTTTGCTGGTATTTACAATACACTTTCAGGTCGCTGGATTAGATGCGCTAGAAGAGCACTTAATAGTTATGCCCCAAATGGAAAGCTGAGGGGAAGGGCAGAAAGCTCACATATTTTTGAGGTATGAACACATCACACTCACATGAGATGATAAAAGAGCATCACCATCTATCAGATCTGCAGCTGAGTGGCATCAGAAAGCAGAGAGCAGCCTGTGCTGCAGTCTGATCCACAGAAAGCCCTCAAAGCTACCAGGTCAGGTAGAACACTCACTTTGTCTCCCATGAACGCACACCTTTCCCAAAATATGTGAAACAAAAGAGACCGAGCAATCCAAGCCACCTGGAATGAAACAGACAGAAGCTTAACAGGATCATCACCAGCATCACCCAAAGCCAGTACACACATACCTACAAGGCCAGAAGTCTGAAAATACAGATGAGTTTTCTTCTTTTGAGGCATAACTTCAACCCTCCCCACCCCCACCTGCCTTCAGGTACAAACCAACCCAACATTATCCATGTTGAGTTGGAGTGAGAGCACCGAAGTAGATCAGTCCTGCTTCAGCACAGTGGTGAGTGAACTACTGGTTTGTTCAGTGCTGGTCTTCCCCACACTTCATTCAGCATAGCTCACAGCTAAATGCCGGCAAGGGATGAGGATATTTAACAGCTCACAGGACTGCAGCTTTCAGCAGGACTTTTAACAGACTCAGTCTCATTCCTGGTATCTTATTCTGTTAAGCACAATGTACTTCACAATAGAAAACGAACTTAAGGCTCCACAACACCCATTATCTACACCTCAAGCACAAACCGAGGGGTCCACGCACAAAACACTCCAGAGGAGCCGTCTCTACGGACCAGTTCTGCAATCTCACCTCTGAGCGAAGTGGAGACGTTGTGCAGCACCTGGAGAAGCGCGCCGCCCAGCAGAGGGAAGTAGTGCTGTGGGAAGAACACGGCGGGGCTCTGCCCCAGGAGGCTGTTGCCGACGAGGTCGGGCAGACACACGATCCTGCCCAGCAGCGCGTCCTGCCGCTCGGCCGAGCCGGGTCGGGAGTGCTGCTGGCACAGCTCCCAGATGAGCGCAGACAGGCGGCCCTGCCGCAGGAACTGCTCCAGCACCTCAGGCACCGCCGTCAGCCGCCAGCCGGGACTGAAGGAGGAGAGCTGCGGTGAGTGCCCGCCCCGCCCCGCGGTAAGGAGATGGGCACGAGGCTGCTGTGCTATCACCGCCGCAACACCGCCGTGGGCTCCGGCACCGCTGCCCTGAGACGCCCCGATCCTGGACGTGCCCACGGCCGTGGGTGGGGGGCGGGCAGCCCACGGCACGGGTGGGGCTACGAGGTCCCTCCCAGCCCAGCCTCTCATGGATTTTGCCATCCCTTAACGGCAACCCCGAGCTGAGCAGCACGGCCGCTCCGTGACCCCACGGGAAGCCCCGCGCAACCCCCGCTCCCCCTGCCCGGGTCCCGAGGCGCGGCACTGACCGCGGGGCCGCCAGGCTGTCGGTCAGCGCGCACAAGGCGAGATCGGGCGGGCCCTCCAGGAAAAGGTTCCGCCACGGGCCTGCCGGCTCCTCTGGCCCCGCCGCCAGGTTGCGCAGGAAGGCACCGAGGCGCGCCCGCTCTCGCTCGCCGAGTGCCGCTGGATCTCCCGCCGCAGCCAGGGCCGCCCGCACGGCGCCCACCGCCTCCGCCCCAGGGCAGGGCCCGGCCCCGGCCGCCTGCAGTGCGCTCTCCAAGGCCGCCGCCATGATGGAGACCACGCCCACTTCCGGCCGCCGTGTGGTGGCCAACGCTGGCGCCGGAAGAAGGCCCCGCCCACCCTGCTCTTAAAGGCGCAGGAGCCCTTATTTCTCAACCCTACTGCTTTATTCGATAGCCGCTCGTCCTACACAAGTACAAACACAACGTGGCCCCAAAGGCTACAAAGTTATACAAAACGACACAAAAATAAAGAAAAAAAAAACAACAAAAAGATTTTATAGTATTGACTGTACAACAGGTGGTTCTTTGCCTTTCCCCAGGCAGCAGCACGGCCTCAAGCCTCCCTCTCTGCCTTGCAGTTTCCTTGCAGGGGTTGCCGATCGGTTGCTAATCGGATTTGTAAAGCAGAAGCACTTGCATCGTTTCCTTAAGGGACCGAGTAGGACACTCACCAAAATCTTTAAGAAAAGGTGGAAGGAATCAATCAGGGCAGCAGCTACAAACCCGTTCTTAAGATTCCCAGCTTCCTTTGCAAAGCAGAGCATTCAGCAGGCTGGGCTGCTGCCTCTGCCGCAGGACTGGTAAACACACAAACCACTCAGAATTTGGGAATGAGAATAAAGCAGCAGCTCATGGAGTCTCAGGCAGATTCTGTGATCTGGACTCGAGCCGCTCTGACAATCCTAGCAATTGGGTTCACTGCCTCCCTGCCCCGTCCTGCAGCGTTTCCAGGACAGCTCAAGGTTTACACGCTCATCTGTACAGCATGTGAAGCATTTAGAAATCATCAAGCAGCAGTCTGCTAAGTGGAGAAAGGGGCCAGAACAGCTGTCCAGAAGAGATGTTGGTTTTATAGCCGTGAAAAAATAATAAAAAAAAATAAAGAAAAAAAGAAATCAAAGCCATTTGTCAATAATTCAATTCAATGCCAGGAAACTAGAAGCCTCACAACAGAGGCTGCCTAATGGCCAGGAACTGCTGCTGTCTCCTCCCTGGTTACCTTCACTGCCAGCATTCTCTCTCCCTTCCTCGCCTAGACCCATTATAAAAAAGGTACAATATTTATTTTCGTGGAATTTAAGTTAAAAAATAAAAAGCTGTCCATTCTTTTTGCTTTATCGTGAAGAGTTTGAGCTGGAGCGGCTGCGGTGGCGCCTTCGTCCGGGGGACCTCGACCGCGAGCGCCGGCGAACAGGAGATCTGCGCCTCGGAGAGCGGGACCTGGCAGGGAAGGATGAAGAACATTCCTATCAGGAGGCACGGACAACAGCTCCGGCGAGGGCAGTTTATCTGCCACCTTTGCTAACCAATTCCTTTCACCCCCTCCAAAAAACCTCGTAAACCACTCTGAAAGAGCTCCAACAGACAGCAAACTGCAGGAAGCAGAAGGGCAATCCAAACAGGAATATTCTAGCAGGAATCTTCTAGCTACCATCCCTCTGCCTCAGAGCTTGAAAGACTGCTTCATATCCAAAGAATAGACGAGAATCTTAATTTCCACTTCGCACCAAACAGACAAGTTCAGATTCTCCTTAATCTGAAAGGTTCATCTGAGACTTTGCCCGTGAAATATTGCTCAGTATTTACACAGCTCACACAGCACCACAGACACACTTCTCACAGGAAGCCCAACTCCAAAGAAAGAGCTGAGCTTCGAAATCCACAGTGCTACAATTAAGTCTGTACAGCCTCCAGTACGACACCAAGGTTCCAGGCATGGAATATTAATGGAGCCTGACAGGACAGGAAAAGATGAGGGAAGCAAACAAATCACCCAGCCCAGCATTTACCAGACTGCAGTAAAAAGCATTTTATGGAGAAGCGATCAGCTGGTCCAGCTCAGGAAATGCATTACTAACGACAAGAGCTTCAGCAGGTTTCCAAGATAGTGGAGCTCACCCATGTGCTGAGAACATCAACGTTAAGTTTTTTGGAGCCTGGAGTATTCAGGCAGCCCTGAGTCATACAACAGCTGCACGCATGTCAGGTCCCTCCTTGGGGTCACATGCACCTGATGCAGGAGGATTGCTTTACTCTCATTTTCCCATTGACAGCAAGGAGATACAAGGGCTTCAGAGAAAAGCAATCAGAGCAGGCTGCCAAGAGCATCCTACCAGCCAGCCACAAGTCCGTCCTCACTTCACCTCAAAGCACTGCACAGAAGGGAACAGGCTGGGATCTAAATATTTCTGATGGACTGTATTCAGGAAGCAGACCACACAGCAGGTCAACTCGGACATTAAGCAATTAAGAATCATAGAATGGCCTGGGTTGCAAAGGCCCACAGTGCTCATCCAGCTCCAACCCCCTGCTATGTGCAGGGTCGCCAACCAGCAGCCCAGGCTGCCCAGAGCCACATCCAGCCTGGCCTTGAATGCCTGCAGGGATGGGGCATCCACAGCCTCCTTGGGCAACCTGTTCCAGTGCGTCACCACCCTCTGGGTGAAAAACTTCCTCCTAAGATCCAACCTAAACCTCCCCTGTCTCAGTTCAAAACCATTCCCCCTTGTCCTATCACTATGCACCCATGTAAACAGTTGTACCCCCTCTTGTTTATACGCTCCCTTCAAGTACTGGAAGGCCACGCTGAAGTCTCCCTGGAGCCTTCTCTTCTCCAAGCCCAGTTGCCGCAACCTTTCAAGAAGTACAATCTGAGTTCAACTGACACCCAGAAGGTGGTTTGTTTGTTCTTTTGTTTGTTTGTTTTAAACTGTCATTTGGAGGGGAAGATCAAGTCCAATGAGATGAAGTTGTCGTTGTGGTGGGACTTCACGATAAATTCTTGTTACAAGAAGGAAATAAGAACTGCCACAGCTCTCACCTTCTCCTCATGCGAGGGGGTGACCTACGCCACATGGGTGGTGGTGGCAGCATCCTCCTGGGTGGGCTGAAGCGCCGAGGAGGTGGTCTGGGTCGTGGTGCCAGTACAGCTGTGGCAGTGATCTCCTGCCCATCGATCTGCCCTGTTCAGATAGACACAAAAATAAGGTAAGCATTTTCCTGCACCAACAAATCGAGTGACAGCGATTCACAGCTCTGACACAAGCAGCACAACCCTGCGCTCCTATTTCCACCACACACTCTGAAGTGATGTTGACCAAATCACACACACACACACACACACACACACACACACACACCAGACTTCTTAAGCAAGTATCCCACCAGACATTGATCAGGAAAGATTTTCACAGAAATTTAAATCATTTTCAGTTTGGAAAAAAGCATCAATTTAATAGTTCTGTATTTTTTAATTCTTCCATCTGTCCTGAAACCATACAAAAGCCCCTTTGGGCTGCAAACAGAAGGACAGCATGTCAGATCAGTTCCACAAAAGGCACCCCATCATCTCAGTCTCACTTTTGCATCAAATCCACCTGCTCCAGAAATTTCTTTGGAGCACCCAGCCTCCTTGCAGCATTTGACACCTACCTCCATCCATGTGTTTCAGGGCTTTCTCAGCATCATCTGGGTTTTCAAACTCCACATAAGCATAGCCTTTAGAGAGGTGTGGATTTAGCCTGTCAACTGGCATGTCAATCATTTTAATCTTTCCATAAGTGGAAAAAATTTCCATGATGTGATCCTGCCAAGAAAGAGCAGAACTTAAGGATGTACAGCACTGGCACCGAGCAGGTCTGGCTGGTACAGAGCACACAGCACCAAATCAGCTTTAAATCAGTGCCACCTGCAGGAGATACATTCCACTAATCAGGTGTGGAAAGGACACTGGGATTACCACATCCTCTACTGACATCAAGGTCTGGAATGATCTGAAGTGAACAGACATAAACAGAATTACTGGCTGAACACCATCACAGGCTACAACAGCTGCACTAGTGTAAAAACCTTCCTGGGGACCTTAGGAAAGTGAAGTTGTGTCCTCAGTTAGAAACTCTTAAGGTGCAATTCTTAATGCTGTTTTTTAAATAGCATTTTTTAGCAACCTAAACTTGTACCTCTGCACACCTCTGAACTACATTCTAGCAAAGACAACTCCAGCCAGTCCAGCTCTCCTGGAGCTCCTTTTTGTGATCCCCCCCAGGTGTCCTTAATGCCTCCCAGGTGATTTCTACTTCTGTACTGACTTCTACAGCTTTCTTCCTAGGAAGGTGAAGCTCTGGGGTACCAATAACGCACATGGAACTTTTAACACTACTGAATCTCAAAAGCCTGCACTTAATTTGACTCGGGGAAGTTTTACTGAAGCATTCCTCACTCATCAATTTGGACACAAAGCAAGAATTTCCAACAGCAATGTTCTGGCAGCGGTTCAGCAACAAAACAAACACTGAAGGCTTTAAAAAAAGCCACCAACACGCACCCACAAAAGGTGCACCTGCTTGGCATTACAGGAGAGCGTGCCATTACCTTGGTGACATTTCTAGTGAGCCTCCCAACATGCACTTTTGTAGGTCTGGGTGATGGGCTGCGCCGCTTCCGCTCCTTTTCATCTCTCTTGGGTGGCTTGGACCTGATTTTGACATGAAAACATTTACAGTTTTCAGGGGAAACAAGAAGACAAGAACTAGAAGCCAACCCCTAGCACATGATTTTTAAAAAGTACCATTTTTCTTGTGGAGGTGGCTTTTTTCTTAAGACATTATAAGTCAGGAATTGTTAGGGTGGTGGTTGTGTTCCAATTAGAATCATTTTAAGATTTATATTTGCCTTGTCTGCTTTTGCTTTAGAACCTTCTGGAATCAAAGGGGCTTCTTTTATATATATTAAAGATTAGCGAGGGTTACAAACTTAAATTTACCAGGTATTTACTCAAACTTGTTGCTAACATTAAACAATTCTGCAGTTGCAGGAACAAAAACCATCATGTGACAACACTTAAAGAGGCGAAACGAGGACAGAAGCACCAAAGCACAGCACATCCAAACAAATAATGGATCTAGTGACCCGTGTTTCTGTGCCTTCTGTTCACTATAGAAGGGAAGGAACATCTTATCTGAATTATTTAAATAACTGTGTTACAATTTGCTTGCAGACTTTTAAAATCACAAGCCGCGTTTGTAAAAAGAAAAAAGAAAACAAACACCAAAAAGAAAACCCCCAATCTGAGCATGCAGAACATCTGTATTTATGCTTCTTCCGTATCTTACTGTCCATACATTGAAGGATACACAAAGCAAACTGGATTATAACATTGTACTTGATTTTAATTAGCCTTCCACAATCTAAGTAATTATTTACAGAATTATCCAAAGGAAAAACCACGTGGGCATTCCAACACTGACTGCTACCCTTACAGAAAAATACTGCCATTGGTCCCATGGTATTTTTACATGTATGGCAATATATACACACATGCCTATCATCCACCATTTTCAGTCCCAACTTTTGTCAGTCCTCACTACAGCTTACAGGGAATATATGAAGACCTCTGCTGTCACCTTGTGCCCTATTTTCCCATTCTAGTGGGTAAACACTGACTAAAACTGCCTCCACAAAATACAATATGTAAGAATCATCCTTAAAAAAAGAACTTTTTCCATCTTTAATTTCCACGAGGCATCTGTTTTGACTGCCACCAAAAGGAACATGTCTATTCTAACAAAATTCACACCTCTAAGTTACGGAGAGCGCAAACCATTCTTGGCAAAAATCTGTTTGATCACAACCTTGTATTGTACAAGGAAGTTAATCTGCTCTGTAGGAATTCCTAACGACAAAGAGAACTCACTTGGAGCGGGACCGCCTCCTGTTGTCATGTCTCCGTCGGGACGGACTGGGGGATCCAGAGGAGCTGCTGGAACTGGAACTGCGTGAGGTGCTGGAGCTCCCAGAGCGGCTTGAGGCAGAAGAGGAGCTCGAGCCACTGCTGGAACCAGTGCTGGAACTGGATCCTGAGCTGGAAGTGGAGCTGGAGCGGGACCTGGTAAGGGAAGCAAAACGTGAGCGGAATACCCAGAAAAAGAATGGCTGAAGCTCTTCTCCTCGTAGACAGAAAGCAACTGCAAGTTAGAGCAATGAAAACTGACTCTCCATAGTTCACTAATTCAACCATACTTCACAAAGGCCAAAACCCCTTCCTTTAATCGCTTCACTGTGACCAACACAAATCAAAGCTTGTGTAAATCCGAGCCGTGGGGAATTCAGCAAAAGGTGGCTCTGAGAACACGTATTTGTTACTGCCTGTAATGGTAGCTACCTGGTGCTGCTACTCCCACTGGAAGCACTGCGCCTTTTGCGCGTCTTGTCTCGACCACGATCCTTTTCACCAGACTCCTTAGTGGCTGCTTTGTCCTTGGATCGGTCCTTTGATTTCTCTTCAGACCTATCCTTGCGTTTGGTTGGTGAGGGAGCCCTTCAGGAATACACGGCAGAAGGGATTGTTTAATACGGAAAACACAAAAGAACGGAAAACCACACTCAAACAAGGAACAGAACAGCAACACAAAACACTGAACTTTAAACGTAACTGAAGATCACCATAAGAGCAGAGTTAAAGCATTTGGTAAGTTTGGGCTTTTTAGAAAAAAGGAAAATGTGTTACATTGCAGAGGAGCAGACAGCAGCTACAGCATACAGAAACTGCCATATGTAAGCTCACCCAGAGAGGTATTTCCAACTCTTACCCTCGCTGGGAAAGCCCCAGTATCCCACAGCATCCCCACTTTCATTAGGCCTTGAAAATTTGGAAAGATTACCTAGTGCTGGATTTTTACTGTTTTCTTTGAGTCCTAGCAAACTCTTCTTTTTAATTCCCATTAACTCCATCTCCCCTTCAGAGGTGCCCAAAGCAGCACCAAATGGGCCTCACTTGCGTCAAATCTCGGTTCTAACTCCTCGATTCTGAGAAGCGACCCCTAACTGAAAGCAACAGACTCCAAAGAGCAGCCAAGTGACAAGGTAAGAGCGTTCAGAAACAAGAGATGAACAGAAACAGAACAGCAGACCTGCTGTGCAGCAGTGGCAGCGTACCAGAGGACAAGCGAGTTCTCCAGGGCACTGCAGCCAGGCACAGTGCTGCATGGCAGTTACAGCCAGCCCCTGGGCCAGCTCACACCTTCACGGCATACAGGCTTGTACGCGTGTTTAAAGTTACAAAGTGTGATATTCACAGAAGTACAAAGGATCCTCGCTATGCACTCCCCTAGAAGGCACACAGAGGACATTCATCTCCTACACAAGACACGCATGCAGCTCCTGCCTCTTGACAACATCCTCATGTCCAGAGGAGCAAGCTCTGGTTTCCTCCAAAGTCACCCTATGCCGCAGAGCACATGCTTGGCGGGAAGAGATGGCTGCTGAGTAATGACATAGGCTAGTTTGTTTAGCAACAGAGATCAGTATATTAGTTTGAGGAGCAATATATTAGTTTAGCAAAAGGAATCAATGAGCACTAGTCCTAAAACTCTCCACTTCTGCTTTGCTTGGTGTGTGATCAGCCTCTCTTAATTCCACTTCATAAGCAGCACCGGAGTCACAACTGACTACTGATCACTGCATTTCACCAGGAGCAAGGATGCTGTCCTTGGATTTTCACACACGTTGTTTTGGAAGTTGTTCATTATGGCCTAACAAGCAATGGAAGTTTGCAAAATTGGGGAAAAACAGCTACGGGTCAACCAAAAGTGTCAGTGATGAAGCTGATGGTGGAAAAATGGGGACAAAGAAAGTGGGCATACAACCACCAGCCACCCTCAGTGCAACTGTGCATGCCCAGAGGGACACGAACATACAGTAATGAGTTCTTGGAAAAGAATGAATGTGTGTGCCAGCGTGCTGCGTATGAACCTATTAACTGTTTACACGTAGAACCTGAACCCTGAGAGCTCAATTCCAGACATTTCCTATGAGGGAAGCTTCCTATGAGAGGGCTGCATCTATCACATACTCCATGACACCTAAACGTGCTGCTGCATTTTGCTTATTCTACCTGCATCACAAAGCTGCCTCCACGCGTATTTTAATAACCTCGAAAAGAATTTGGCAGGCACGTTTTGGTGTGAAACCTATTACATAACCCACACAGGAAACATCTGGGAAACAAAGAATCACAGAATGGCCTGGGCTGAAAAGGACTGCAACGCTCACCCAGTCCCAACCCCCTGCTATGTGCAGGGTCGCCAACCAGCAGCCCAGGCTGCCCAGAGCCACATCCAGCCTGGCCTTGAATGCCTGCAGGGATGGGGCATCCACAGCCTCCTTGGGCAGCCTGTTCCAGTGCGTCACCACCCTCTGGGTGAAAAACTTCCTCCTAAGATCCAACCTAAACCTCCCCTGTCTCAGTTTAAAACCATTCCCCCTTGTCCTATCACTGTCCACCCATGTAAACAGTCATTCTCCCTCCTCTTTATATAGAATGGGGACGAGCACCTCTGTGAAATGCCAGCATCATCAGCAGAGGCATTACAGTCACCATACTGCAGAATGCTGGTGCACCAACAGCTGCATCAAAAGCAAAATTAGCTAATGAGGTCTTGTTAATTCTGACCATCACCTACTTGATTCTCTACACTGCAATGACACTCAGGTTTGGGAAGAGATCACTACCAAAGAGCTGAACCCACATTGCTGACTTTCAGCTTCGCAGTTTTCCCTAATGCATCAACCACAAAAGCTACACAAACGGATGCAGACCCAGCTCCCCACAGCTAGGACACACCCATACCCTTTTGCAAAGAGAACAGAAAACCCACAACACAAAGTGATACCAGCAGGCCTTCCCCAACACCTGAGGCAGTAAGAATGCAGTCCAGCGAGTGCTCAATAGGTGCTAAAGGTAAAAAGAAAAAGCAAGTCTGTGTATGCCATCAAGCTGCATGCCACTTCTAAGCAGCTCACTGACTCTACTAAGAAAAACAACAGACCCACAGTTTAGAAACATCGGGTCCCAATGTCAGACCAGCTGACCTACTCCAAAGAGAACAGCCAAGTTTGGACCAAAGCAGCTGACGTTTTCCTTTCCCGCCCCTCTTCTCCTGAGCACACCACTCAGGTTTGTATTATTTCTCCCTACACACCCAATCCTCACACACCATTGCAGCCAGAACACCACAAGCTCAAAAGCCACTTCCCAACAGCAGCCAGCTCCAGCTGCACCTCTCTGCAAGACAGGAAGCAAGAGCACAGAAGACCTACAAGTGCTTTGCGATTATCCTGCCTGCTGCTGGAGCGCTGGGAAGCACTGCATGTAAACAGCAGCCACCAGCACCACTCTGCGCACCCACAGGGCTGGCACTTGCCAGACAGAACAGCCAAATGATGCTTACACATCCAGCAAACTTCTGTCAAAGGCAGCTTTCAGGCAGCCCTTAAGCTAACCAATGTTTTTCTTTCACCCAATTAACATATACTTTTCCCAGGAAAGTTTCAGTTGGAAACCTCAGCTTGTGAGATGCTCTTGGTACTTGGAGTGCTCGAGTACTTTCACCTGTACGTGCTCAGGCATTCACTGGAAGACACCTCCATAAAGAATAACACTCCAGCATGAGCACATTAAAACAACACAAGGTATTTCTAAGCAGCATCTGTCCTTCCTAAAATGGAAACCAAACCTGATATCCCCAACATCTCAGCGTTTGTGCAGCACACAGCCCAGCACAGCCAGCCTCAGAGCACTCTAACAAGCTGGCCATTCCCTGCACACGGCGAGCTCTGAGGAGACTTATGCTAGTAGAGCGCTGCAGCCAAGGCAACGACCTCGGCTCTCCCTCGGCCTTCCTGCGCGGCAGGTGCGTCCTGGAACGGCAGTTTGCTTATAGATCCAAGTATAGGAAAGTTTTCCTCGCGTGATTTAGGAACAGACTGCTCGGCAGGTCCTCTCAACGCCGCCCGCCCGGCTAATGGCAGCGCGGGGCCGAGGCCGGCAGGGTCTCAGCCGCTCGCAGGCTGCGGAACGGCGCCAGGCAGAGCGAGACCCGCAGAGCGAGACCCGCGGGGCGCTCCCGGCACGCTGCCCACCCGCCGCTGGGCGCCGGGACCCCCGGACCCAGCTCCGCTCCAGGCCTCAGGCCCGGCTCCGCCCCGGCCCGGCCTCCCGCCTTCCTCCCCGCCCCCGGCCGCGGTAGGCCGCGGCGCCATCCCTGTCCCTCGCGTCCCTCCATATCCCCTCAGTAGGCTCCCGGCCGCTCCCCTGGGCAGCCCCGAGCGGCAGCAAGGCCGCACCGAGCGGCGGCAGGGCGGATGGAGGCCGATGCCCGCACCGGCAGTCAGCCCCCGCCCCACTCACATCCTCGGCGCCCTCCGCAATCACCGCTCCGACCCCGTCGCGCGCGATTGGCGCAGAGCGAGCGGGAAGAGCCTCAGTGTGGCGAACAGTGATGACGTCACGAGGAGGGGCGGGGAGGGAAGGAGGAGGGGGCGGTGGGTCGGGCGCCTTAAAGGCGCGGGCGGAGGAGCGCCGTGCTCCCGTGCTGTCGCAGCGTGCAGGCCCGCGCCCTTCTGGGCGTTGCTATGCCCGCCCGCAGAGCGGAGTGCGGTGGTGATCTGTTCCGTGATGGTTCCTGAAGCACGGTGACCTTCCGAATGTTAGGCATGGCTTCTCAGTGCCTGACCAGGTGCACGTAAAGGACGCACCTGTGCTCTGGTGGTGTGGCAGGAATGCGTAAGGAACAACCCCACAGACAGGAAGAAACCAGCTTTGGCCATCACCGAAAGGGAGACTGAGTGGCAGATTGATTTCTCACGGTTACCTGGCAGAATCCTGATCGATATGGACTTGTTTTGGTGGATGCTTATTCAGGATGGCCAGGAGCCTTTCTCTATCGCACCAACAAAGCACAGGAAGGAGTAAAATGGCTTTTAAAGAAAATAATTCCAAGATTTGGAGTCCCTGTGGGTATAGCTTTGGAAATGGCCACAAGCTCTCTGAAGAATACGACCTCAGATGGAGGTTCACGTGAGTTGTTGCGTGGGAGAGCAGCCCAAGTTCCAGCACTTCTGGGAATGACACTGGGGTGGGAGAAGCAGATTTATGCTCATATTTAATGGGCCATAGCATGAGGGGAAAGCTTTGAGCTCTCACTGCCTTGGGGGGGTGTTGTGGGTTTGTACCTTTTGCTATTGGTATTCCACATCATGACATCGTGTGGTCACAGAGAAGAAGAACTGCACGTCCCAGGGGACCTCAGGGTCAGAGAGGAAAATACGTCACGGAAGCGACGCCCGCTCTCTCTCAGTGCCTGGCAGTGGGTGTGGGTGTGCTTCCAAGCCGTGCGCCTTCCATTGCAAAGCAGGCTTGGAAAACTCTCTCTCTCTCTTATTTTACTTGATTTATTAGCCTCAATTTCAATTAGATTGTATTATAGTGTGTTACCTGGCATTCCGATGTCATAGTTAGTAAAATAAATTTTCCCCCGTAGATCGTTGCCGCTGTTCTGTTTGTTTCCTTGAGCCCAGCTCCCATCTCCCTACCCCTTTCCCTTTTCCCTTCCCATTTTTGGGGGCCGGGGGGCCCACGGGCCTACTGCCCCCCTGTCACATACATAGATTGATCTAGATAACTCTGTGACAGGGGGTCCATACCCCACCGTCTCAGTAAGGGGGTCCCACCAGGGGCAGCGCAGGCTGCAGCCTTCCAGCGGAGCCATTTTGTGTCGGAGTGAGCTCAGCTGCTGTCCCTTGGCTGCAGGGTGCACACCACCGGGCCTGGGGAATAGCAGGGATGTGCCTGGAGACAGCATGGGGCTGAGGTGACAGTCAGTGCACCACATCCCATTGGTGACACGTGGGCACTGTGCCCAGCCAAGGCTGTGTGGCCGGGTGCCATCAGGCACATGGAGTGAGTGGGGAGGGGGCATGGGGAGGTGAAGCACAGAGAGGGGTGGCGAGGCTCAGGTCAGCAGTTCCAGCAGGCAGGAGGCACTAAGAGCTCAGTGTTTATTGGTTTTGCTCCGATCACTCGTGGTTCGTACAAGGAACGGGCTGACTGCTGTGCACACAGACACGTGCTGCTGGAGGCTGCCTTGGGGAGACTTCCAGGTACCCTGAAGCGAGGCCAGCCTGTACCCAACTGCCAGTGCCTGGACGGCTGTGGGAGGCGTAAGGTTGTTGGCTGTCCCCAGCCTGTGCCAGCACCCAGCTGTGGTGAGCCGTGCCCAGCTGTGTATGAGTGGAGCAGCGCTGCTCTGCTGCTGCAACAGAGGCATCTCTGAGCTCCTCCCTGTGTTCACAGGACCTTTTCATTTCACTGCTACTTCTACAGTGCAGGCTGCTGCGTGTACTACCTCTAAAGCTACCGCTGCAAGCAAGTCTAACAACTGCCCTCCTGAAGCCGGAGACCTCCGTGCTGCTTCCAGCAAAGCGCTTTCAGAGCTGCTGGCCTGTCCCTTGTAGGCTGAGAGATGTCAGGTGTTTGCTGCTTGGGTGAGGGGTTATGTGCCCATCCGAGGGGCAAGGTAAAGTACTCAGGCAGGAGTTCACAGCCCCAACGAGGACACACTCCCCACCCTTAGGATTCAATGTCGGGGCTTAGGAAGACTGCAGGGGAGCTGGGGCAGAGCTGCGGGAGCTGCAGGCTTTGTGTGCTGCCAGGATTCTGCCTGGAAGGGCAGCACCACTCACAGGGTGACCCTGGCAGCCATTGTCTGCTTGGAGGCTATTTTCAGCACCTTTATGCTGCTCATCTGCATCCATTCAAGATGAAATCCTGAGGAAATCCTCACTATTTATCCACTTCAGCTTTTTTCCTTCCCCCATTGCTGGCTGGAATGGCTGTCAGTTGGGAGATCTGTAGAGGTGTTTTTTCTATTTTTCCTGGCAGACTAAATTAATTGGTACTGTGAGTCCCACACGATATCACAGGGACTGTAGCACAAGGATGTAAAGCACTCACAGCAGATGAGGGAGTGCTGCAAGGCCTTCGGGGCAGCCTTTACATTGCAAAGAAGGGACCGAAAAGCCAGTGGATGGGGTTTAGTGGGTTACAGATCAGCACCCAAAGCATTTCTACCTACTGTTTGCTCTTCTTCTCCACTGAACCTCTGTCAGTCTCCCAGTGTCACTGGTCACATCCAACTTTTCTGACTTTCAAGTGCTGCCATATGGGAAAGGGCTTTGGAGAGGGAAAACTCTTCAAAGCCCCAACACTCTCTCAGTTTACAGATATTGAACTGAAGCAGCAGGCAACAGCTTCTGCCTGGCACCCCCTGATGGAGCTAAGCGCTGCCAGCCCCCTGTGTCAGCAGTGTGTGTGCAAACCCCATCTCAGTTCAGCCGGAAGGGTCAAGCCAGGCAGTTGCCAGCTATCGGTGTTCTCAGGTCATGGAATAGCTTTGCATTCTGCAAGGTACCCAAAACAGGCACTTACTGCAGTGCCTAACTCAAAAAGAAACCGGCCAGGCCAAATCATTTGGTGCTTCTTGAGATTCCACCTTCTGTTTTTAGGCATTGCTTTTTTCTCTTGATACAGAGCAGTGCCTGCCAGCCCCAGCAGCTGTGCAGGATGCTGCCAGTGAATTTCTGATTAGATAACACTGCAGCTTTACAAACAAGATGGAGTGTTTATTCTCAAGAAACAGCAAACGTACTTGACCTGGCCTCAGCACAGGGAAAACTCTTTGCCCTACCTAAAGTAGAACTGCAATGTTGAGTGTTCCTCCTCCCCTCACCCGGGTATGCCATAAAGATGCCCTGACCCCTTCCCCCCCACCAAACCCCTTGGTTCACTCCAGGTCTCCTCCAGGAAGGCTGCAATGCTGCTAAGTTCTGCAAGCTGCCACCACACGCCATGGAAGCCGGAGCTGTTGGGGAACAGAAGGAGAGGGAGTGAGGCTGGACTTAAGTTGGTACCCAAAGACAGAGGAAGCACACAGAGACTGCAGGAGGAGGAGCAGGAGTACGTGCTGGTGGACCATGTCCTGGTGAGAAGGCAAACCCGGCAAGGCTGCTGCTGATGGTAGGCTCTGCTTCTTCCTCTCCCTTCCCTTCCTTTTCCCAGTCTTTTCTCAGCAGCAGACTGCTGAGATCTCCACGAGGGCAGAGGAGGGGCAGTTCCTTTTCCTATACCACACAAAGCATGTGCACATGGGGCAAACATCAGATGCAAACTTATTTGGGAAACACGATGAAATCGGGACACAATTCAGGTGTTTAAGCACAGGTGTCCAGTTCCACTGGAGATGCTACGAGGCACCCAAAGCTCTGCAAGGTGTGAGAGCTGTAACTCGGGGCTTACAGAAGATCTGTCCTTCTGGGAATGGCAGCGGGAGGCTGGGGAGATCCCAGGGGCGGCTCTGATGGGACCGGGCACTGCTGGTGGGCACTTAAACTGCTCCCCAGGAGCAAACACCCACAACAGGGCTAGATTCACATCAAGGCAGATGACAGCAACAGCTATAGAGGTAAATTTCTATTTCTGGATTTCTGATCCCCCTGACAAACAGGGGAGTTTTCACCATCTCTCAGCCCCTTGCTGGGCCCTGGGGGTTCTCTGGGCACTGAGCAAATGCAACTGCAGCTGTTTTGGGTGAGTGAGCAGCTTGTTCAGGTGGCTCTCTGAAGCTCTGCTGCCAGCAACACCCCTATCAGCTCTGTATTGCTCAGAGAGGCTCAGGCTGTATCACAGCAGGGCCTATATTGTCTCAAGTTGGTAACAAGATAAACATGGAAAACACAGAGACCATGAGACCAAGGCAGGAGCCTTGCAGTGGTGGGGCAGTGCAGACAGAGAGGAGATGGCATCTCCCTCCATCCTCGTCCCCAAAGCATCCAGGCATGGAGGCAATGGCATGCAGGCCAGGAAGAAGTAATGGGACAGCACAGGCTGAGTTCAGGACATCAGCCCAACCCCCCCACCTTGCAGCACTGCCCGGGGGGCTCCCTGGGTTGGGCAGCACGGACCGAGGAAGCGAGGAGGAGAGGTGGCCTTCTTCAGGGTCCGTCTGTTTCTCAATCCATGGACACAGGTTTAACAGAACAGCCACATGTAATGACCACGGCAGACGGGTGTCGCAAGCTGTGGCCACCTAACCCCATAACGGAGCTGTATGCAATGGGCAGTGAGGGGAAGGACACGTACCAGCAACTGCTCTAAGAGCTGTTGGTCTCAGGCTGGCTGGATGTTTCACGCCTGCAGGAAAGAAACAGAATAAAAACATGCAGGCAGTTACTGAGGGGAAGACAATTGCGTCCTGAAGCGAAAGCAGAAACAAACCAGTGGCACCACCCTTGCAGGGAGGATGCTCTCTAGGGCAGAGCAGTGGTCCTCAGCCCAGCGATTGCAGGTGAGACCTACTGATATATCTCATGGCCTAAGGACATGGCAGCTCAGATCATGGGGAGCGAAGTGAGAACCTGCTGGCAGCATCCCACTGCTTGGCTGGGGTGGCGCTCTGTCCCGACTGCCATACTGGGGATGGGAAGGGGAGAGAGGAGAACCAGCCCCACTGGGCTGCTCTTTGCCTGTCTGGTTGCAGAGCTCTTTGTACACTGACAGCTCCAACCTGAACTCTCATCTTATTTGCACGGGTGTAAAACCCAAATGGCTTCAGTGTCCCAAGCTAGACTTAACACCTGGATGAAGTAAGACCAGGGCTGAGCTGTGACAGTGCAGATGAGCAAATCAGCAAGCACAGAATATCAGATTGCCAAAGGCCCTTTCTGCATGCAGGGGCCTGCTGCCAACTCTTGAAGAGCATTTCAGCTGTGAAAAGCTGAGGCTGTTTGTCCAGGCATTTGCAAAACACAGCCAAAACGCTTGGCTCTGAGAGCATGAGAAGTTCTTGTTTTCAGCAGCCCTGATAGAAAGGGACGTCCTCTTCCCAGCTCACTGCCTCCTGGGAGATGGGCTCTCTGAATGCCCTTTCTGCAGTGTGCTGGGAGGCACCAAGAGCCCTCCTCCACTCTCTCCACCTTCCTCTGAGCTGACATTGCACTGGTGCAGCTGCCAAGGAAAGAGCTCTAATTATAAACTGGCAGATACTTGGCGTGCCTGAGGAAGGTTACTTCAGCTGTCAAGATAACCTGATGCTCAGGGGCTCTGTGTCAGCTCTAAATTGCCCTGACAGGATTTGGGGTGGCTTACCTTGCAGAGCCAAAACAAGGCTAAACTGTATCATTACACATGCATACCATACACACATGCTGCATATGATATGATATATTGCATACAGATAGATAGTGCATCACAAACGTCACTGGGAGGGACTACCTAACAATGAGCGTGCACATGTAAACCACCTTCAACTGCATTTAGTCCATGAAACCTGCACAAACGATTCATGTGTGCTAAAGCAGGAGGAATTGAGCCAGGATGCTCTAGAAGAACACACACACACGTGTCTCCGTGTGCACACACATTCATCTGTGCACTGCATCAGACAAAAGCACGACGACGAAGTGTGGCTGTGCAAAACCGAGCTCCCCAAGCTGTGGATTATAGAAGTGTTCTCTGAGTGCATTTAAGTGTTGAGCAATGAAAGAGCAAAGAAAAAAAGAATCCCCAGCAGGTGCTTTTTAGCAGCTGAACAGCACGAGGTAGTCACACTCTTCTCTTGTTTGCACAAACCTTGTACCCACATTGCTCTCCTACTTTACCCAAAGTGGTCAGGAAGCTGGACAGACAGCTGCCTGGCTGTGAGAGCACACCTGGGGCTTCCATAGGTGCAATTACTCCCCTTCCCATCACCTGGGTCATGGCAAACTTTGGGCTGAGCCCCTCTCAGCTCTGGTCTGTCAGCATGGCGGACTCTGAGGGATGAGCCTGCATGCAGTGGCTCTGCCACAGTAATGAAGCCTTTCCTCTTTGTACCCAGAGCACAACTCCCAGCGAGTCTGCAGAGCAATGGAGGACAGCTCAGACAAGGCAGACCAAGCTGCAGTGCCTTGCATGGCCATTGCAGCCCAACAGGATGCTGGCCTTACACTGGGTGCCATCAGGGGCTCAGCTGCCACCTAGAGGCATTGCACTGGGAAAGACCCCTCCATTTCCACTGCATTTCCCCAGACAGGACACAGAGTGAGTGATGGAAACCCTTGCTGACATGTAAGCAATTCAGGTCACTCATGAAAACCTTTCTTCACATGCCCACATCAAGGAAGGAAATGGTGCCACCTGCTCTTCAGCTCTTCTCCTGCGTGGCCCAAGCTCCTGCCACACATCAGAGGACAAGAAATATCCCGGGACTATTCCGTGTTCCCCCACATCCCCTGTTCTCACAACGTCACCCTTCCCTCACCCACTCCTGCAGCTCCTCTCGCCTCCTGCGATGGGAGCCACCAACACCACCAGGAGGTGCCAGCAGCTCTCCTGTCTCCCCAACCCTTCAAGGACGCATCTGAGCTTAGCAGAAACAGAGCCCAGGAGAGCAAGAAAATAAAGGAAGGAGGTTGCAAGGAGAGCTAGAGCCAAAACAAGGGTGCCCACGGAGAGCTGTCTTTACCAGTGACCCTCACGGTATCTCCTGGAGGCAGTCGGGTGCTGTCTTCTCCTCACATAGAGATCTGTGTCTACCGTCTCCTGAACCGCTTGTTCTGGAAGCAGGACAAAGAGAGATACAGCTCTGTTGATAAGCTCCTTGCAGTTTTCAGCAGGCCCTGCAGAAGTTTGTGTGGCAATAGTCGCTGGTGGGGCTAAGGAGGTTAGGAATGGCTGTCCCAAGTGCTGCATCCCATGTAAATGCTGTACTGACCCCCTTTCCTTGGCTGAAAATACCCCTATCCTCTCCAGCTTGATTATGATTTTCCAGCGGGGTGGTACGTTTGGAAACCCAGCACACTGACCTCCTGCAATCACAACCACTGCACAGCACAGAGAGACCACAGCCCACGCACTCTCCAAGAACCAGGAGGGGTTTCTGCAGCCATGATTTACCCGGCCCCACACAGGCAGAGCTAGGGAGTCGTCGGCTTCCAGCACGCTCGCTGTCCTTATGTGCATACAGAGGAATGGTCGCCAAATGGCTCCATGGCCAAGCCATTGGCCTCCCTTCTCCTTCATGCTGGCCAAGGCAGCTGGCCTGATGAGTGCAGCACGCCCTCCTCCAGTACCTGGAGCTGTCTTTCCTGCTTTCCTAGGAAGTGCCTCACCTGCTCTGTTTCTCACATCGGTTCAGGCAGCATAGAAAAGCACAAAACAGAATGGCCAGAAATGGGCCCCTTTTTGGAGAGCTGCCATCAGTGCGTCGCTGTTCGGTCCCTTCCTCGCCCACTGGTGAACTGAAAATCCGTGCCTGTGCTTTGTGTGTCGCACACACATTTCACCATTGTCAAATGGTGCACACACAGTTACTGCGTTAAATGCGTGTGCTGGTAACTTAAGTCTGTCTATAAATAAGCTGAGGTTTCCAAACACAAATCTGTAGGGTTTACATAATGAGGAAGGAAGTGGGTGAAGTGGCTTTACCTGTGTGTGATAAAGCAGAGGAAATTAAAATTTTGAGGGCTTCCTTCCCTTTAATACACACAATAGTAAATTGCTGGAAAGCTGGTCAAGTCATCCAATACATGGCCCAGCTGGTCTGAGAGCTGGTTTTGCAGTAAGCCTTTGGTGAGTGGCTTCCTGGGACACAAAGGTCCTCTAGGGATGCTGCAGACCAAAGGTAAGCATTTGCAAGGATGCTCACAGTAGGACTAGTGTACCTATTTAAGTATTTAAGTAGTTGAACAGGCAACGGTGGTATTCACAAGTGACTGCATCTTTCTAGAACGCACACAGATGGGATGCCAAGTGCAGGGGTCCAGTGGGAATCACCCGCTGTGTTTTCCTACTAGCACTAAAGGGGGAACAACCAAACCCAGGGGGAGGTAAGGAGACCAAAATAGGTTTGGAGGTGAATAGGTTTAAATATTTTCCTCATAAGAACAGCATCTGCACTAAGATGATCTTGTTCCCGATAAATGCTTTTCTCTCAGCGACAGAAGATTTCTTCTAAAACAAAACATGGATTTAGTTATTTCACGTTGTTAAACAACAACAACAAAACACTTTTGTGGATGATAGTAGCGAAACATCTCAAGCTTCCAGAAGCTGCCACCAAAAGTAGCTGTCAACTGCATCTTTTTGAGGGCTGGTTGGGAACCCACGGGTGGTTGAAGGGCTGAGACAAGCACAAACCCCACGCGGCCCATCGTGGCGAAGCCCTCCTTCGTTTGACCAGCCCTGCCCACTGAGGACTCAACTTGTGGTCTCACCACTTCCACGTGAAGGAAGGGTCGCTTTGTAAGGGGGCAAGATAAACTTTGGTTTCGAAATCAGCAACACCCCCCGTGCCTAGCAGATACTGCACAGCACTCATGGCTGGACTCTGAGCACTAACAAGGAAGGAGCCTGAACTGTTGGCTGGAAGTACAGATGTTCATGCACAAGAGGGCAAAGCCAGGAGTGTTGCACCCCATCACTTCTGGTTGAAGTGGCAAAAGCACAATCTCAGAGTTTGGCCCAACTCACCAATCTCTTCCACAATATTCTCAGTGCTTCCAGGAGGAGTGGTTCGCTCCTGTTCAGAAACAAAACAACAAACAAAAAAGAATAACAACCTCAGGTGGGTGCCTCCTTGACCTGTCCCTTTGCTCTGAGAGAAGAGCAGGAAGCCCTGGGGCTTTCCCCATCGCTACAATTAAGACCACGGGCACCACAGGAGCAGAGCAGGAGCCCTCCTGCTCTCAGCTGCCTTCAGCTGCTCCACCCAGCAAAGCGGTCTCCATCCCATCCAGCGTGAGTCCTTCAGTTATGCTGCTGTGCAACCGCGTCCAGAGCAAAGTCCTTCTCAGGACTTTTTTTCCTTAAAAAAGCAACGTTCAGACACCTGAAAATTGGCACCGCATGCTCCAGAGTTTGGGTGAAAGAGCAAAGAACAGCCACTGCGCATCCTTCCAAAAGACACCACTGGCGTGGCTGACATGCACACGGAGGAACGACGACAAACAAACTCAGCAACCACAGCACATAGAGAAAAAGATGAACTGGGAAAAGAAATGAGGCGAAATGGCATTTCAAGTTTCACAGAACTTCTCAGCGGAAACACGGACACTGATCCCCAGGTGGTGAGCATCTGGGGCTTCGTAGTGTGGGATAATAAAAGAAACCGTTCCACTGACTTCAAAAGATCAGAACAAAGAATCCCTTCCTTTACCGTCACAGGGAGAAAAGAACACAACTCTAAGTTGTTTTACTCTACATGCAAGTATCATTTTTGGTCCCGTACACGTCAGCCACACGCTGCTGTCACCGTCAGTGCCCTCTGCTGCTGACAGCCCCTCGTTACACTGCAGCCCCACTGCTCCTCCCTGCAGCAGCTCAGACTCATCGGACACAGAGCAGCTGAACACAGAAATCACCTTTTAACCAACCCCAAAATATCTTCTGGGCTCTCGACCGTGCCTTGCATGTTCTGCGCTCATCCTGCTTACGGCAGCTTGGAAATGAACGTGACTTCAGGAAGAGGAGCAAGGGAGGCACAAACATGCAGGGCTGCAGCCAGCTGCCACGCTTTGCTCTCCCTCAGCAAATAGCACCGAGCGCTGCCAGCGAAACTCTGCTAGAGCTACAAACCAGGAACAGGGATACAAGTGGCTCCTGAGCTCTCACACGAGTATTTAATGATAAGGACGTGTTAGATTGTTTTCCTAGAGCCTATGGATTACAGCGGATCAGCTGCGAGCCCAGCGCCTGCCTGCTGATGCTGTGAACAGCGGGTTTGCATTTCGGGTCAGCTCGCAGGCAGGCGCCCTTTGGGATCACTCCTCATACGCTTGTAAAATAAACCTCTGCGCTCCACTCCTGAATCTGCTTCTCTTGTCTCCAAGCACAGCCGTGGCTTACTAAGTTTCCTTGCAGGGAGCTGGTGCAAGGAGTCACGTTCCTTACTCACATGGCAGGCACAAGCAGCTTGATCAGAACCTGATCTTTAGGCTGAGAAGACTCTTGCTGGGTGCACAGAGAAGTTGCTGCCGCTCAGGCTTTTCACTGAGCGCTGTCTGCCCTCCAGAGGTCTCTTTTTATTTAGTGGCTCATCCTGTAGCAGCCAGGGGCTTCAAACAGCCACCAGAGGCCAGCTGAGCAGCCCAGGGAAAGGTTGGCCCACCAGGGCTTCCCCACTGCCCTCCGGCATCCCAAACCCGATGCCTTCCCAACAGGTCAGTGCTGAACTGTGGGAAGGAGTGGCTGAACAAAGGAATGGAAAAATACAGGACAAACAGGAAAAGCAAACCCAGCTATCTCCCCCAGACAGCACTCCAGAAGCCTTCCTTCTGGCGAAGCTGCACTGTGACATTAACTTGACCTATCTGGTTTAAAGACAGCCAGTGGCCCCTAATGTTGGTTGGGATATCTGAACAGGTCACGCTGGCAGGGCCCTGCATTCCTGCGGGGGCCTGACTGTAACTCAATGCCGTGTTGGCCGGGCTGCCCATACACCAGCACCCTGCCCACAGGAGCCCTGCACTGCCAGGTGGAGGGGCAGGCAGTGGCTGAGGGCAAAGGGGATGCTGGGACCAAGACTGGTTTCAAACAAGAGGCAGCTTTCAAGAGCCGTGAGTTTTCCAGCTGCTCCACAAAGTGTTGCCCTCTGACACAGCCTCACAGAAACACCAGGGTGCCCAGAGAGCCTAGAGTCTGAGAGGAGAGCCTGAACAAGAGCAGCAGGAGGAGCAGACCACAGAGCCTGACAAGCTGCTGGTGTGGGATTCAAACACGCTGGCTCCCCTGGGCACAAACAGTTTATAGGGAAACCACAGCAACTCCTCCTGCCAAGCAATTACACACAGGATTAGCGCTTCCCTCACACCCGACTCGGTGTTACGTGGTTATGGCTGCCCTGGCTCTCAGCAACTTGTGCTTCCTAAATCCCAAAGGGCGTCTGATGCAGAGCAGGCATTACAGAATCAAGCTCAGGCCCGTCGAAGAGCTGCCACCCACAGATGTGCCAGCGCCACTGGACACGGCAGATGCAAGCGATGATTTTGCTCCATCCTTCCTCAGACTCGCTACAAGAGATCAAATGACCACATCTCAGCACACTACAGTCAGCTGGGCCAAGGCATATGCTGCTGGCAAAGCAAAAATGACTTAGAACACCTTAAGAGTGATTTAAACTAACATACAGATCCTCACACTTGAGTGGGCTAACAGTGCGCAAATGATAGACAGCTTCAGCAGCTCTGCTGGGGAGTTTTATTCAAACCTACAGAGAATTTTATCACTTTTTGGCAATTCCCCTCACTGAGTTCATCCAGGTCACTCCTCGCTGTTCCTCTCTCACCACTCTGACTTGCCCTCTCCCCATCCTGTTGGCTCTCTGGGCTCAGTGACTCTCTGCCCAGTTGTCCACCTACTGAACTGGCCGTCAGCCCTCTTTGTTCACTCCGGGGAAGCTCAGTTAGATACCCCTGACCTGCTCCTTTCAACCCTGTTGTCCCATGACTTCTTGAATTCATCTTGACTCTTCACTTCCAGCCCTGTTGAAACCATACTGATAGTCAACAAATCCACAAACCCTGGTCCATAGAGCTTGGTCCTATCTGGCTTTCTATCCCCAAACACCACCCCTTCATTCTTCCTCAGTCACATTCTTTTTTACATTCCTACTCACCTGCTTTTCCAGTTTACTGTCCTATTCTATTCTTCACAGTCCTCGAGCCCACTCTGTGCTCACATTGCCATCAGTTCTTTTCTTCCAGGTCCTGCTGGAAGCTGCAATCACCTTCTTTGTTCTGAAATTGTGCTGTGTAAAATCAACATCCTTTTTAATATTTCCACCTACTACTTTAATGTCAGTGTTTTATCCTGGTGTCTCTGCCAAGGCATCATCTCTTGGATGCCGACATCTCCTTCGCCAAACTTGATGTGCCATAGGCATAATCTGTCCTTTCTTAGGAAGACCCTTCATCACATCCTTTCCATCTTAGTCACCTTAGTCTGCCTCCACCTGCATGCAAGCTTCCGTTATTCCTGGTCAGTCCCCTTCTTCCTCTCAAGGTTAGAATGCTAAAAGACTTAGATGAGCTATTATTACTCTTCCTCCCCTTGCAGCTCCACACTGCCCTTTCCTTACAGCTTACTTACATGTGGGTGGATTGACTTCATTCTCAGAAGGCAGGCTATGGCTGTGTCTTCTGGGAGCACAACCTCCCAACGCTCCAACCTTCTTCACATGCATTCAAAGGCTTTGAAGGTGAGCAATCTGTGCCGTATGCTCAGCAGTGGCCCCAAACAGCCCACCAGAGTTTATCTGAAGAACATACCGTTCTCTGTGTGAACCTGGCTTGAGGGCTGCCTCCAAGTGTTCTGCTGAATAAAGCCTGCAGTGAGACTTATCCAAGCTGAAGTGGAGAAGTGAGGCACAGAACCCAGAGCTGCTGAGCCCTGGCCATAATGCTGTCCTACTCACCAAAGACTAGGAATCCAAAAAGGGTTCAATACTTAATATTATTACCTCACCACCAGCTCCCAAATCCCAGCTCAGTCCCAACTGATTCATCCCAAGAAAGTGGTATCTTTGTCCCACCAGCAGAAGGAAGTCTTTATCCTGTCTAGGAAACTACCTTTGGGCTTGTAATGGTTCCTCAAAGGGCTTAACCCAACCTGGCTCCACGCCTTGCTGTAGACCCGTGTGCTCCTTTAGAGCCCCCTGTGACGCACCAGCATTTCTCACAAAGCCCTTCAGCTGTCCCCGACCCGAGGGCTGATATGTGATCAACTGTAAATCTGTCATTACACATTCTGGTATCATTGCTCATTCCTGTGATTTGGATAGCCAGCCACCATGCTGGATTCCCTTCTGATGACCAGAAGATCTTGAAACCTGGTTTATCAGAAGTGAGGCAGGCTGGAACAAATGGTGCTGCTGGTTTATCTGTGAGCTCACTGTGTGTGTTTGCCAGGACTGCAGAAACTCATCCCTTCTGGCCGGGCTGCTGAATGCTCAGCACTGTGCCCTGCCTCCCTTTGGTCTGCCCATCCCAGTTGCTGAGGGAAGATGGTCATCAAATCATAGTCACGTCCAAATCTAGGACATGACATACACAGGGTAACAAGATTGCTGTTTGTTTGTTTGTTTGTTTTAATCCTATGTAGATATTTGTCCTTCTGGTTCTTGCAATCAGGGATGAAAGTGTTAAAGAGTCTCTCACGGCCCCAGCTTCTACGAATGCATGGAGTTCTTTAGAAATTCATGCACTTGATTGCCATGCTGTTGTTTGGCAGAAATTCACAGCTGTGCTCTGTGAGTGCTGCTCTTTGCTGTAAACCTGATGCTTGCTCTGCTGGCTAACCCACTTTTCTGCAAGGAGACGGAGCTAGCACACCGTCATCCCCAGCTCGCTTCCCCGTGTCCTTCAGGTTGCAGAGCCTTGGCCTTATTCTCTTCGTCTGGCTTTCTCCCAGACACATTTCAGATTGAGATTAATGCTTTCTGAATTGACACTGAACTGGACGTTTGTCCAAAAGCACAAGGATCAACACTATCCAGGCACACAATCCCATGCACGTCTATAAAAAAGGCATGGCATGGACAGAGATGGCTCATGCCAGGACTCTGGCAGGTACCAAATGGAGAAGAGATGTGTTTACTGATCTGTGTTTACTAACAACTGGACTGGATTGGAAAAGGACGCCACAGAAGCCAAGTCGATAACTCAGGCATCCACTCGAAGGATTGCCTTCTGCCTGCATGCAATTTCCTGAGATATTCAGTCAGTTTCTGTACTGCCTTTAAACCACAGAATGATCACAAGAACGACTCTGCCCAAGTAACAGGCATTTTGTCTTAAGACTAAAGTATAGATTTGTTCATCTGCTAATCTCTTTGGTAACTTATTTAGCTGGGATTAAAGGGGATGCATTCTCTCTGGGACACAAGTATGTCCTGACAGCCCTGAGCTTAGAGAAAAGGCCCTTTTACTTTTGCTGGCCCATTGGCCACAGCAATTAGGTACATATATGGGCCAATTTTGCCCCTCTCATGAAAACCTGGAAAAAAAATCTATGGTAGTGATCTGCAAATTGTGAAGCAATCTGAAATACCTGGTAAGGAGGATGCTGAGCTAATTAGTGTGAGCAGAGTACTGCTCCAACTCAGTTGCACTGCCTGTTTCCACCAGCAGCTCAGGCATCCCTACTGCACAGTGCTGTGCCATAAAGGGGCCAGGACTCATCACCCAGCTTTGGCAACCCATCTGAACAGAGGGGCCAATGCACAGGATGGATCACCCTCCAAAGGCGCCTGTTTTCCTCTTGTCTACAGGAGCAGCGATGGTTAATTAGCTCAGGCTTTACGTACTGAACTTGTAGGCACCTATATCTGTGATCAGGCACACTCCTCCCTCTCAAGTAAGACAAACTGAGGGTTCAGGCCTTTTGTACGTGCTTACAAACATTGAAAGGCTTTGGTATTTCTGAGCTGCAATGCTGTACTTCTAGATCTCATTCTCTTCTTCAGTGGGAATACCACAGTTGGGCAGGGTGGTACAGGCTAAGGGCAAGGGGGCTGGGCCCTGGTTAATCACGCCCTTCATCAAGGCTACCTTAAGCATTTCATTTTTGCTCCTAACTTCAGTGCTCCAAATTGTGCCTTGGGGCACCTAAGTTAGCTGTCTGAACAGCGTGAATACCCCTGAGGTCACTTCTGCTCACCTGAAAGGGCAGACAGGGGTGCTGCTGCAGGCCTGGTGACACTCAGAGCAGGGTACAGACAGCACTGTGTTGGAGTTTTCCCTTCAGTTAGACAGACTCCTACATACCAAAGGCTGTAACACTGCCACTGCAGAGCAGACCGTGGAGGACAAACAGACACGCCAATAGGATAAAGCCATATTATTATTGGTATGACATTAAGACCTTACTTGCCTGTTTATGGTCATTTTCTTCTGCTGCTGCCACCTTGTCAGCCTGATCTCACCAATACCTCATTCAAACAGCCGGCTCTACCAAACATACATTGGTTTTCCATCAAATAATATCCACTCTTTCTAATCTTTCCTCAAATAACCAAATTACTTCCTGAGTCGGCCACGTATTCTTTCTTCATCTTATCTCCCCCAGCTGTATGAGCACGTCACACGACTGAAGATGTCCCACCACAAAACATGATGGTGACACCAAATGATAACCTTTGCAACACAACCAGCTTACAGCTAACACCAAGGCTGAAATTTACTTACACAAAGTCCTCAAAACCTGGGGCAGAGCTCTTGGAAACATCCAGCCTGGACAGTCACTCAAGAGCAAAGATCCACAGAGGAACATAAAATCCATCCTCTACCATTCTAATATTCCTGCTTATTTGTCATCTTATACCCCTCCATTTACCTTCTTTAACAAGAATCTTACATCCATGACTGAAACTAGATATTATTCAACAAGCCTCAAACCGGGAGGCGTGCAAGATGACAATGTTGGCTTATTCTTCGAATATTCTTCTGTATCACCTCCCAGACATCAGGTACACGCAACCTCCTACAGCTAACAAAGCACAAACTACTGAAGGAGTTTTCTTCTCCTTCTCAGTCTTTGTTAGTCCTTCTCTTGTAAGGCATGGAGCAGATCCACGCACATCTACACTGCCGGTTGCTGGCTCACATTACCAACTGCTGGGACACGCTGGATTCTTATGGATCACATGAAGGTTTATGTCACAATTAATTTTTCAGCCAACTGGAGTTGCAAGTTAAAAAATCCTAATCTGCTAGACTACAAATATAGCTGTTACTTAAATGTCACCAGCTGCTGGGCAGGGAAAGTGATTCAAGGGGAAGGAAATTCCGTACCTGTAAACCTCACTACTGATGACAGACTTGATAGGTGCTGAACCTTGATCAGCTTGCTAGAATGTCCTTGCTTCCTTAACAGCAAAGAAAAGCAGGGCAGAATTGTCTTCTCGTGTTAAAAGAGAAGTTTAGAAGCTCTTTGTGTTTCATGGTGAACCTCAGGTTCCATGTGCTGCTTGGAATGTGTCTCTTTAAAAGTCAGGGCTGAAGCACAAATGTGAAACGTCTGTTTTCAGATATATACCCTGATATCATAGAACCACAGCATGTGTGGGTGGGAAGGGCCTTCCCAGCCCCCAGCCCCACCCCTGCCATGGGCTGTGCCCCCCAGCTCAGCTGCCCAGGGCCCATCTGTGGCCATGGGCACCCCCAGGGATGGGGCACCCACAGCTCTGGGCACCAGTGCCAGCGCCTCACCACCCTCTGGGTAAAGAATTTCCTCCTCACACCTCACCTCTTTTAGTTTAAAGCCATCTCCCTTGTCCTGTCATTATCAGGCCATGTAACAAGTTGGTCTCCATCGTTTTTATCGACTCCCTTTAAATATGTCCCTGTGCCAGGGCTGGAGCTGGACGCAGTGCTGCAGGTGGGGGCTCACGAGTTAGACAGCACTGCATTTATTTACTGACCATGGGAGGCACTTCCAGCAGCAGCAACACTGGTGGCACTGAACGTTTTGACTCACATCAAACACAGCATGCACAACCAAGGGCCCCTAATTGGGTGTCAGGAAAGTCACTGCCTTCAGGTTGGGGAAGTTACCGTGCATTTACCCACTGCAGACCCCTCAGACATGCCCATTTGGAGCTGGGATTCCCTCTGCCACAGGGTGCATCCCTTTGGATACAGCTCTCAGCTCATCCCCGGCTGAGGCACTGTGCTTCCACCACTGCGTGGCCCAGAGTTGGCACCGAGGGTTTTCTAAAACCTGTGGCTGTGTTGAAAGACTTCCAGATCCTGCCTTGTCCTAACAGGAACGCATTCACCACCATCCACGGCACCGCAGCTTGGTGATCCATTTTACCAGCCAGTAGGAGGCCTACGCCTCTTTGCCATCTGGTACCATTCAGTTCTCATTGCTTCTGAAAACAACCTGAGAATAACCCCTGCCTGATTTAGCCCGATGAAGCAGGAAGCCCTCGGAGGACATTTTTCCTTCACGGTCTGCTTACTGCTCCGTCCCACCTTCACCCATCCCACCCTCCTGCATGTCGTGGCGTTAATTCTGACTCTTCACCCGCTCTGTTTCGGCTGCCATGAGTGGACCGCTCCGTTTCCATGAGAACAGGGAGTCTCTGGAAATGGTTTTTAGTTCATTTAGTACAGTCATGTGCAAAACCAAATAGAAATTCATAAGAAAACAGGTTCTATCTCACTAGACAAAGGCTCAGATGAGCGCAAAGAAGGGCAGACACCCCTAGATCCTTTCGAACATCCGTTTAAAAAACAGGAGAGCTTTCTCCAGCGGAAGGCAGGATACCAGAAGGTGTCTGCAGCGACACTGACCAACCACGACTTGATCAGAGTCTATTTAATAAGTTTAGTACCTCTGAAGAATCTGCAAGGCCTCCTGCCCGCACCGTTTCTGTTATTCTCAATCTCCACAGGTCTGCACCTGAATGCTTCCCCAGCCTGCTTGGGTGCTGTTTTCTCTCTCCGTCAAAGCAGGTTTCGTGCCACCTCCCTCCCACAGCAGCACCAGCTGCCTGCTTTCTCAGAACCAGGCAGGAAAGCCAGCAGAAATTTTGGATGCGCCTGCTTAAGACTGATGTGATCTCCAAAGGAGCTTTTGCTGCAAGCCATCCTACCTCTGCTAGACAACACTGAGGATTTCATTTCCCAGAGATCCGAACTCGGCACCTCCCACCAACCTACACTCACTTTGAAAGAGATAGGAAATGCTCAGAAGGAAAAGGATGCTACTCCTTCCCTGAGCAGGTCCTTCCTTGGCCCAGGAGAGGGGAAAGCCCTCATATGTCTGTCCAAGCCCAACTCTTGCGTGGCACAGAAATGACACCTCCATCACGCCACGCACCCGGGGAACCACACGCACTCAGATACTGCTCCAGAACTGTCCCAGCACACTTTGCACGGCCATAATTAAAAACTCTGCCTTCCTGGCACTGATGCTGTTCCAAGCGATGTCGAAAAGCTTTCCGCTGTACTTCAGCAGGAAGATGTTATTCTGCAACAATGCATTTTCATATGAAAAATCATTGCTACTTTTGATCTGCCGGGGATCTAATGAAACTAATAACACTGACTCGAGTAAATGAAAGGTGCCAGTAAATAAATAACCACTGGAATTACTGCCTCCACTCATGCGTTCTGCACAACAGTCTCACATTTCGTATGTTTGCCTCTCTCCCTCCAAGTGGATGCATTGATTCCTCCAAATAGCTCAGGCAGCTCTTGACGAAGAAGGTATGATGGACTCTCAGGGAGCTGCCTGGCTCCCCAGAAAGGCTGTTTATAGCAGCACCTTCAATGCTATGAAAAGAAACCTGTCTCTTGGTTCCTTGGCAGGCTGCGGTTACCGACATCAAGGTCTGTCTCTCCTCTAAGGGGACGGCTTCGTCCCGGAGTTCCCACCTGGGCCCAGAACGTGCTCACTGACACAGCGGGGTGTTGGCACTGCAAGATACGTGTCTCAAGAATGAAGACTATAAACAGCTGCTAGCATAAAGTAACACAGCCTTGCATAGCTGCCGTGCGACTCTGTCATCTCAAGGGCACAATCTGATGTATTGCAATGAGGATAACGATAAAAATATAAAGGCATGCATCTTGTTCCATTCCCTAAATAAGTGCCTTGGCCAAGCAAGAGAATTTTGCAGGTTGCCAATAGCAACTCTCATGTTTTCAGAGTACAGTGTGCACCACCTTCATGCAAAGCAGAAAATTACCCAAGTCTCCCTCATGGCTCAATACTGTGTGCTCAGTCTGGGCTAGGCCAGCTGTCTGCAGAGCTCCTGTGCCCTGCTGGGCCATATCCTGGCCTGAGCAAAATGGCCAAACACTACTGCTGGTCGGAAAGGTGGGAGATGTTTAGAGACAAAAACCTGCCTGATCATTTCTGCAGATAAGGAATGAAACCTGTTTCCATTCACACAGGAGGGAACGTTATTTAGGTAGATACAGGCACGTGCATAGACACTAATGTGAACGTTAACCTCTTATACTTGCAACATATATAAAAGCAACATCACGCACAGTTTCCTCTCAGTGACTGCTCAGTGTCGCAGAAACACGGAAGTCCTGTTATTCTTCAAAACAGCGAGGCTTCCCCCCACCTCTTCCCCATCCAAATGTATGGGCTGTGCATTTCCACAGGCTCAGCTCCCAGGCAGGAGCCGTAGGTCTGCTGGGGCCTGAAGGTTTGGATGGGCCTCGTACCTGAACCCTTGTATGGCTTGCCAGATGTGGAGAGTAAGCTGCTTCCTTTCCTGAGTGCTCCAAAGCTTCAGATGTAGCATCGGCGCTTTTGTGCTGGTGATGGTGGGACTTCTGGTCGTGGTGGCCCTCCCTTTTCCTGGCGTCTGTGTCAAAGAAGACGTGGGTTAACCTCTCCAGGTAGTGCTCCAGCTCCTCCTGGGTGTGCTCCAGTTGTTTGCCAACGGTACTGGGAAAGAAGGAAGAGGAAGGTGGAGGGCTTTTGCTTTCCATCTCTTTCTTGGCCTCCTCCACGTGTGGGTTATGCTTCATTAGAAAAACCACGATGATAAACAAAATCAGGCACAAATACACAACCCAGACTTCTTCCATCTCAGTGGCTAATGCTTGTCAATGTACTCAAAGGGAAAAAGACAGATGTGCCAAACACCGTAGGTGTGTCAGTACCCACGGACGGGAAAGGGCCGTTGCCAGTAATCAAAGCACTGCAGTAACGTAATGCCAAAGTTCAATTTTCCGGAGCAGTGTGGCTTGCAAACTTTCCTTCAGTTCCAAGTATGAAAGCAGCACTGTGGACAGCAGAAGAAAATCTAAGCAAAGAAAACAGAACAGTTTTGTCCTTGGAGTAAAATAACTTCAGCGGAAAGACAGAGGATCATCTGTCACACCCCATATATCTTAAAACAGCAGTATTCCTCCTTGGGTTTGTTAAGAAACTGCAGGTACGAAGCTTACTACTCTTCAAAAATCTTTTCTCCTTGGGTTTTGAGTTCTCGTCTTGCTTGAGGCAGTGAGGTTTTCTTCTTTCTAATTCAAAGAGAAGATAAGGTAGGATTGGGCTTTTCCTCCCCTCTGGAAGATCATAGATTGTTTTATCCTTTGGGGGTCATGAGATGCCGACTCCACAGTGCACACCCAGCGCTCCGCAAACAACTGTCAGAAGGGAATACCAGTTGCTTGGGTTACAGATTCAGTAGGCCCGGTTTTGTTGGGAGAGGGGCTCCCAGGCCTCGGGAGGTGGTTCCAGCTGCACTCGGTGGGGATCCCTTGGAGAGCCTTTGTAGGCTGCTCCGCAGCGGCTCTGCCCCCCAGCTGCTCAAGGCAGAGGACAGGCAGCCCAGGGACCAATAAATGCATTTCCACTGACCGAGCCTGAGAGGGGATTGGAAGAACTCACCGACCAAAGCTAACAGCCAAAAGGGAAACGGACAAAAAGCTGCCAGGACGGGGCCAGCCTGTGAGGTGGGAGGGCAGCCACCGGCCATCAGCACCGCTCTCCCCTCAGAGTCAGGGTCTGCATGGAATGGGATTGCGTTTCCTAACCTTTGCTAGGAGATCTTCTTACAGATGGGGCTGCCAAGCCTAAAAGGAGCAGAGATCGCACCCAGCCCGCTGCTGTCTCTGTGTGTTAACGTGCTCCACAGAAACAACTCCAAAAGTCCTCACTTCATTCCCAGAACTGAGGTCTTTCCTTCGCTTTGCTAAGGTGAACAATCTGAGAAAAAGATACAGTGTCCTGTCATCCTCTCACTCACTTTAGAAGCGGATCCTCCACTTCTGCTGTTCCAAGACCAAACCTATCAGCCAGGTTCCACTCCAGAGACACCGTTGTCCTTTGCAGCCCCTTTTTGCCTGGTTTTTAAGTTTTTCCCGAGGCCACAACCACACTGGAGGTTCTTGCGAGCAGTTTGCTGGTACAAGCCTGGCCTGCAACTGCTGCACTACATTTTGGGGGGCACCACGAAAGGGATACAGTGCTATGAACCTGCCTGCTCCCCTCACACTGATCTCAAGTGCAGGGCATAAAGCTTAGGACAGGGATACAGGGAGAGACAGGTAGGTCAGCACTAAGCTTCATTTTCTTCCCAAACTGGACACCTTCTTTTTCCCACTGCTGTACATTGTGAATTCTGTGGGGTGACATCTCCAGCTACACGTATTACAGCAACTAGCAGAGCTAAGCCCTCACCCAGACCTGACGCTGCTGCAACAAGACATCACAAAAAACATAAATGTCACTGAAAGACTAAAGAAAACAATGGTACAAAGGGGAAAACAGATGTCATTAAGACAGCATTATGACTTCCATGAAGAGGAACAGACTGACAGAGCAGCAACAGCATTTCCTAACCTACAATAACATTATTGCCTTCAAAAGTGATGAAATGATAATGCAGCAGAGATGCTTCAGACATTACAGAGCTGACATATACTACCTGTGGAACTGACCAGCCCTAACCCTAAACCTACTAACCCAAACCCTAACAGTGAGCCTAGCCCTAACCCTAATAACACTAACCCTATCTAAAACCCCAACACCAATAAATCTAACCATAGAATCATAGAATGGCTCAGGGTGAAGGGGACCTTAAAAGTTGACTGGTTCCACCCTCCTGTCATGGGCAGGGTTGTCTACCACAAGACCAGGTAGCCCAGGGCCCCATCCAAACTGGCCTTGAACACCTGCTGAGATGAGGCATCCACATGGATGAGCACCACCACTGATGGTGCTCTCTGGGCAAACCCTGGGCATAACCTTTGGGCATAATCCTAATCCTAATAAAATTAACACTAACCCAAACCTGAATCCAAACTCTAATCACCCCAACACTACCACTAAACATAACCCTAAAAAAGTTAACCCTAAACCCATCCCTATCCCTAAACTCCAATCCTAACAACCCTAACCATGATAGATCTAACTCTAAGCCCAAACACTAACCCTAATATCCCTATCCCCCTAGCTAAACTCTAACCCTGACCCTAATAACACTAACCCAGGTCAAGCATGGCAATGAAGAAGTCCTGCAAAAGGAACATGTGTTGGCTTTGCAAGCTATTATATGAAAACCTCTGAAAAAACCACAGCAGCCTCTCACCTACGAAAATGTTTTTTTCCCCTCTGCTTTCCTTGCAGATAACACGGCTGGGTTAAGTCACACTGAACATTCATCTCGCTGGTATCTCTATTCTAATAGTGAATACCTACAGAAAAGAGACCAAAGCAAGAATGTGTGAGAACGCTTCCTAGAACGCTCCTGCAGCCTTGCACAGCACAGGAACACACCGTGGCTCACCAGCTCTCCTCTGGAAAAAGGACAAAAACCCACAACCATTTCCCAGGCATATTCTGCACAACCAGCGAGGCAAGGAAAGAACTGCAGTTCCGAGGTCGTACGCAGCATGCTGCTTAACCTTAGTAAACGGCATGAAAACATCAAAGGTTTGAGAACAATGCAGCTTTCGTATGCTTAATCCTGGAAACAAAACGAATACTGGTTGTTCCACAGAGTCAAAATGCCTGCAGTGCTTCCCAGCAAGCCACAAGGATCAGCTGAACTACCGGCTTCCAGATTTAAGTCTTCCCTCCATACTTGTACTCACTGCACACACTACTCATGTTCAGTTTCTCGTTCTGCCTTGACAGTCATAATTTAACATATTTTAAACACAAAAATACCCTGGCGGATGCAACAGGCTGCTTAGTAATAAAATCCATTTCTTTTTGTAGGCAGCATGAGGTTTGGGGTTTTTTTTCCCCAAGTCTTTCTCTGTAAATGTTTCCCACCAACTCTCAGTTGCTCTCAGCACACGCTGGAATCTGCCTACCCTTCCATTTCTTGCTCCTCAAACAGGATGACTGACTGGACTATAAAAAGGAAGGAAAGCACTGCGCCCTGGGGCCACCCGATACCATGTTTCCTTTTAAAGGACTTCTGTTCCTCCAGCTTTTTTAGGCTGAGTGGGGAAGAACTTCTGCACGAACGCAGGAGATGGGCTGACGGGCGGAAGCAGCACGGAGACACAGGAGACAAACGTTCAGCTGACCAGAAAGCAAAAATTTAATACAAATCAAACGCAAGATTGCCTTTGGGCTCTCGCAGATCATTTCACCACCACCCAAAGTTTAGCATACAGCTGAGTTACCCTCTGAGGCGCTGCTGGTTGCACCCGGGCTACTTCAATGTGAGCTGATTTCAGAAAGACAAATCTTTCCCTGACTGGAAACAATTGCTCTAACATCCCTAGGCTGGAATGCATCAACATTTGCTGCTCTCTTCTAAGTCAACACCTGCCAATTAAACAGATGAAAGAGCAAGGATGATTCTCACTCATTTTCCTCCCAGATTCTGAACTTTTTTACTCTATTACACACGCTGCCCTGTGCTTCCTTGACACCAGAAGCTGCGTTTGCACAGCTGTCACGTGGAATGGATACATCCAGCCAGCCAGCGCGCTTACACTGCCTCCCCTCTTCTCCCTTTGCAGAAGCTGGGTCTTCTTTACAGAGCATTCCCTTTTCCGTGTGTTGCTTCCTCACCTGCTAAAAAAGGCCTGCTCTATTTAAAGGCAATAGGAGAGTGGGAAAAGCTCCCAGTATAAAAGGCATTCTTAAGTTAACAAAAATTCTGCAGGAAGAAAATCGGAGCCTTCCAGACTGCAAAGGTGACATTCTACAGTGTGAGCATGGACTACTGTAGTAGATTGAGTCTCGGGCTCACATGCCAGGTTGGCCGACCTGTTTTGCACCTCTGAAGGCACTCAGAAGGAGAATCCCTTCCTTAGGAGATAAACAGAGATTCCTCACTAACATTTTTTATTGCACAGCATTCCTCTTAAGCTTACGGGAGCTCTGGCAGAGTTTTTAGCCATGGTTTCAATCTAAAAGACTGTCCTAGAAGAAATTAAAGCGAAACTCTTCTTGAGAAATTGTGAATCTGAACGCGCCCGTGTCAGGCGTGCTGGGTGACTCCAGAGGGGATCCTGCTGATCCTTGGCTTTTCCTGCACGCTCCGGAGCGCTTCCTGATGACCTGGCATTTCTTGTTCTGCACTTCCACGATCTTGGCAGATTTTGCATCTTAAAGAGGGGAGAAAATAGCAGGAAGGGATTTCAGGTACCTCATATGGCAAGCTCCCACACTGCAGAGCTGTAAGTTGGGTGGGACCGAAGTCCCTTCCTCCTTAATTTCCTCCTGCATGCAAAGTTTTGCTACCTGACAACATGAGCTTCAGCTGTTTGCACAGCTCCTCCTCCATCTTCTTCCTGTAGTCTCCAAATATGGCTCTCATGATTTGACGTTTCTTCACCAGCGGAGCCTTGTCACTGCGCAGCGTCTTGATTGCACGGAGAGCCTCCTCGACTGAAGCAGTACGAAGCAGAAATACCTCAGTTTAAGATTCCCCAAACCCTCCAACAAGGGAGATTTCTCATTTATTAGAATACTCACCCTGCTTGGGAGTGGATTTCTGTGCCTTCAGGCCGATTTCCAGTTGTTCCACACACCAGTCCACCTCTTTCTGCAGCTGGTCATCTGACTGCTATGAAACAGACTGAGCATGAGGAAATGAACCACCCCAAAATTAGAGCAGCAATTGCTACACGGGGAAAAAATCAATCCATATAAAGGCAGGACTATCCAGAATTTCAGGCTCTGGAGATTTCAGGCTTCGATACAACTTCCCTACTGCCTATATTTTCACTGGGTGAACTTAAAGCACTGGACAAACGTTTAGTTGCAATTCGCTGTCTCTGTTTGATGGATTTAATAGCTGGCTGTCGCTCAGATGACACAGTGGAAAGCTGGTCGGGAACATACATAAGAAAGAAGCTGTCAATTCAACTTATGGATGAGAGGAATAAGCATTAACAAAACGCTGCCCAAAAACCTGCTCAAAATCCAAGGGTAAGCAATGGACAAAATCAGAAGCTGAGCCCTGATGTCTCAGCCAGAGTGCTTGCTCAACCAGAAACGCATGAAGATGAGGGAGACAAAGCCCACAAAGATGGAAGGAGACGAGCCCTAACAAAGCCAGCCAGTGGAAAGGAAAGGAAAAGAGCTGCATCCTACAGCTGAAGCACAAAAGCTCTCATGCTACCTCTTCCTTTTCCTTACAGCAGTCTCCTTCCAATGAATGGGATGGGATTTGCATCATCTTCAAATCTTTTTAACCCTCTGATATTCAGCAGTGTTCACTGGCAGGGTTGTTGTTTAAGAGGCAGGTAAAAATATAAGACAACTTCAGCCTAGAATATTAAAAGCAACTTTTTTGCCATTTCCTATCTCAGAATTGCACGGCTGGCAGGGTTTAATAGTAATAACAATAACAATGCTGAAAAGAAAAATAAAACGGAGACCTGGCCCATAGCAGAACATCAGAAAGCCTCACGACCTGTTCAGATCAGAAAAATCTTAATGGTGTCTTCACATAACCTGCAACTTCAGCTGAACTTGGGCCTGCCTCGCAGTGGGAGCCTTCTTGACAGTTCTCAGGCTTTGCACTGCAATGTGCCATAGCCATGGCTGCACCACCTAGCAGCATTTCTGTTTGCATTAAGTGAGTAACTCATCCTACCTGATAACGCGCAAGTCAAGAGCACGGAGCCTCCTTCAGTACCCACTGACACCAGCATGGCACTGGCTGATGGCAGTTATTTATTTTATCTTAAATGAAATGTGACACCCAGCTTCCCAGGATGAGCTATTACAAGTCTAAACATCAAATGCTTCAGCACAGGTCTGAAACAGAAAACAAAGGAACGTCACATTTGTTTCCACTGATCAGGCTCTCAACAGGGAGAAAACAGCTCCTCCAAGTCAGCAGCAATCCCTGTCTTTCACATTCATCTCATGTCAATACACTAACTGCTCATCTATGCACTGACATTAACTTTCTTTTTTACTGAAGGGTTTAAATTATGGGGTCCCATCAATACTTGAATACCTGAGAGGTCTCATCCTGATGGGCTGCATCTTTATTCTGGCATCCATTAGCTTCCACCTTTGCCTTCCTCTTGATCTCAGTTTCTTCTATGTCCTTTTTACTGACAGATGCATTTTGTTTCTTCTTCTTTTTCTTCTTTTGTGTAGCTCCCTCTGATGCTGATTTCTCTATCACTGCGTTACCTCCAGAGGCGCTCTCTGGCTTGGAGATCTTTAACGTGACACAGCTTTCGTCCTCTCTGGGCACACTACTTGCAGTTTGAGCCAACTCCGGCTTCTCCAAGGCTGAAACCTGCACCATATCTACTAATTCAGTAGGCACCGCATTATCCAGCACTTCACCATCTGCTGCACCCTCCATATGTTGGCAAGCTGGAGCTAATGGGACCACGGGACAGTCGTCTTTAGGGATGGCAAAGCTGAAAGACAACTTGGGTTCTTGGCCAGAGGCAGCAAAACTCAGAGCTCCTCCGCAGTTCTTTTCCTATGTGGTTCTTACACTGGTTTGCATCTGCTCAGCACCACTGACACCAGGGACTGCTTCCAAAGGTGCACCAACTGCTCCTGGGTCTGCGTTACAAAGCAAAAAATCAAATTGGATGTTGTAGTCACATGATGTGAACCCTCTGGTTTTGCCTCAAAAATGTGGTCTAATTGTTCCCTGTATGACATACCTTCTGTAGCCTGCCCACTGCCTTACTGTACTTCCACATCAAAGAAAAGAAAAAGAATGTTCCTATAGTTATGCCTGTTTCCCACTATGGGGATGCCTCTGCTACTGCCACTCCCTCTGCGAAGCACTGCCAGAGCGGCAATCCAGCCCAAAGCTGTGAGATGGGAGATTTACAGAAAAGAACCAAATAACCCCACTCCCCAAAGGGACTGCTCAAGCTCACCTGCTCTCTCTTGCAGTCCTCAGCTCTCTCAAGACGATAATCCCCAAGCACACAGTTTATCACTTCTTGCTTCCTTACAAAAGCAGTCTCGTGGGAGCACAGGACCTTGAGAACACGTTCTGTCTCTTCTGCTGCACTCAAGAAAAAGAGCGAGAGAAACAAGAAACAGGTTATGGTGGGCCCTAAAAAACTCCAGTGAGACTCCAATGACCGAGTCTCTTCTGAACGTGTCCTGTGTTTATACCATCCCTGACTAATTCATGACTGGCATTCAGGTGAAAGTAAGCTCCAGGTGCTTCTAGGAGCTGAAACGATACCGTGAAACATCCTTAACAGAAAAAAAAAATAGATCTTAATATTTTACTATACATACGTGAAGCATCTTACAGCAAGGTAAATGTACAACTAACAGCACTGAGGCTACTGAGTGCTTAACAACCATTCCCTTGAAGCAACTGAGAAATCCAGGAGCAGAGTTTGGTGTCTATTCTCTGGGAAAACTGGGAAAGAGCTGACTGAATAGTGAGTACACCCTCAAACATGGGGCTCTTGCTTGAGGCTCACACAAACCAGCCAAACAAAGGGTATCTTGCAGGTGCACTGCAGATGTAACGCTAAAGTCCCACGCTATGAAAGGAGTAATGGCACTGCATGAGCCAGAAACACCTCAACGGGGCTGTGGCCACCCAAAGAAGTGGGACATAACTTCACAGCACCTGGGTGCCAGCACTCTGAGCACACACGCCTCCAGCTGAGAGTTTAGCTGGCCGCAATCAAGGACTGCTTGCCACTACGAGCTATCACAAAGGGAGAACTAGAAAAACCCTCAGAGGAAGCGCTCCTCCCCAGCTGTGAGCTATTTTCACTGAAGACCTCATAGCTGGCCTGCCTGAGCTATGCTGCAGCCTTGCATGTCACTGATCCATACCGTGATCCCAATCCTGCTGGGATCTTCCCCATCACCACAGATATCTACGGCCATCTGACTTTAGACAGAGCCTGGCTACCTTCAGCAATGCTGCTTTGCTCTCCCCACTCAGGCACTGCACAAACGGGCCCTTTCCAGCCAAGTCACTCTCCCTACCTTGCCGTGAGCAGCTTCTAGAGGCCATTCCTGCTGCCCCGTGGCACAAGGTTGAAGCACAAGGCACTGGGGTAACCAAGCACTCCAATGCCCCAGCATGGTGAGTGGACACTGCTCCGTCCTCAGCTGCACCAGCAAACGCTCTGCTAGGCATCTTACAAAGGACAACCATGCTTCTTCCCTTAATCACTAAGTGTTAGCCATTTGTAGAAGCAAGACACACGCATTCATATGTTAACAACTTCTCCTGAAAAGCATTTCACTGATTTTATCTTTTCCCTTCAAACCAGAACAATGAAGCCCAAGCCTCATAAAAATAAACTTACTGGTGTTTAAGGGCCAGCCTTTCTGATTTATTATTTCTTCAGGTCTGGTAAACTAAGGCAGAGCTGTAGCAGAACCAACAGACAGGTTGGCAACTGGAGATGAAATAAAAGACAGTGCAAAATGCAGGGCAGTCCAAAGCCACAGGGAAAATAATAAAGCAGCTTACAAACAGCTCTGAAAGTTCAACGCCTTGATCACGGAACAGAACAGCTTCATGTTGTTCTGCATTAAGAACGAACCCCATGTAACGTCTTACTAGAAAAGAGATGGGAGGAAAGTAACAGAACAAACCTGGCGGTGCTTAGGGGGAAGTAAGGTTGGAATGTGGCTGCAGATGGGGAAAAAGGCAACGCACCTGGGCCTGGGGCCACGATCTGCCTCCAGCTGCGGCATGCAGCTCACGGGAACCTCCTGCTGAGCGCTCGGGGAAGGGCTCTGCCCGCCTTCAGTGGGACAGCCGTCACAACACGCGTGTAAACGAGAAGGAGAATAAACCACCTTGCCTCAGCAGGACAATAAGGCGGCCAGGCACGGAAATCGTTCCCGGAGAGCCACGAGCGCCGAGGAAGTCCCTTAAAGACAGACGGCCATTCCCCGCCGGGAGCCTCGGGAAACTCCGGAGCCCGGCACTCGGCCCAGCACCCCGGGCGGCGGCCTGCGCTGCTCCCGCCTGCTGAGCCGGCCCGCCCTCACTGCCCCGCAGCACGGCACAGCAAACACGCCGCGCCGCTGTCCGCCGCCCAAAGGCGCCCCCGCACCGCGCTCCTCCCTGCGCCTCCGTTCCGCCCGCACGTCCGTTCCGCCCGCGCCCTCAGCCCGATCCCCTCCCTCGGGCCCACCCGCTGCCCGTCCTGCTTTAGATTTCCTTTTATTTTTATAACACTTTTTATTCACGCTTTTTTCCCCCCCCCCCCCCCCCACCAATAGCCGGCAGCCGAGAGGCGCAGCGCTACAGCGCGGCCCCGGCTGCCGCTCCCGCATCGCCCCGTCCAGGGGGCTGCAGGCGTGATGTAGGCAGGGCCGCGGCTTGGCAGCAGGCAGGACGCAGCACAAGGCCCCGCCGGAACAGCGTCAGTCCTGCCCCGGAATTCCCAAATGTCAGGGAAGGAGCTGACAGCCAAATACTGAAGACAATAATGAGCACAAGAGTAATGAGCTACCAGCAACAGTCTTGAAAGGCCGGAACATGTCTGCAGTTCTCCCCTATGAGCCACGGGGCTCTCCCCTTCAGCCACGAGCTGCCCGCTGCCCATCTGAAGTAAGTGTCCTCTGCAGCGTGAGGGCTGCACCCACGGCTAGAGAAGGCAGGGGCTGTCCTGAGCCTGCAGAACCCAGCCAGGCAGCATGCAGAGCTGAGAGGAACGCTGATTTCCGGGGCACGACGGCAGATAAAATCACATGCTGTGGGCTCCACGCCCTTGCAGAGAAAAAGGCACAAAGGACCAGCAATGCCTTGTTTTCCTGGGTTTGATCTCTGCCCTGAGGATTCAGCCCACGCCGATTCACAGCCCCAGATAGGCACCAAGTCAGTGAGCTGCACCAGCCTCGCTCCAGGGAACACAAGAGGGAGGGCCGGTCGGTCAGAATGTGGTCCTCAGCTTCCACCGACACAACAGGAACTTTGTAATGGGAAGAGCTGCGAGCTGAACTGGTGGCTGCTGACATCCTGCCAGCTGCAGCTGCCCAGGAGCAAGGCAGCACAGAGAGGGATGGACATGGCTCGAGTCTGCCTTAGGCACAGGCAGGTTGTGTGTTGCATAACAGTGCAAAGGCTGGGACAGCTTCACACCGCTGTGAGATGGGCACGTGAGCACCTCTGTCTGGGGACTCCACACAAGACAGCTGTGCAGTCTTTCAGGTCTCTCCAGAGACTGAAAATCCTTCCCAACACAGAGCTGCCTGCTCTCCCCACTCCACCAACTGAGCACCAACAGAGTCATTGCAGGCATGGCTGTAACTGGAAGCAGTGGTTGCGCTGGAAAACACAGCTCTTTGGTATGAGGCTCCTTCAGGGGAGTTGCAGGAAGGAAGGGAAAATAAAACAAGAAGAGAGAAGTGGGGTGGTTACCAAAGCTGCTAATCACAGTGCCAGGATGCCTTGGAAGGCACAAGACAGCCCAGTGTCACATGCTTAAGGCTTCCCGTCTCCAGACTTCCTCGCCCGCGATGTACGTGGCTTGCACACGCAGGCTATCATCCAGCATCAGGAAATCTGCAGCAGATAGGAGAGAAAAGAAACAGCCGTCAGAGGAACAGAGGAAGAACAAGTGGGGCAGCTGAAGCTGGCTCAGAGGAGCTGGGCTCTATGGTTGCCCCCCCACAGAGGAGTTTCTCCCCACTCCAGAAACAGGGCAGGACTGCAGTGTAGAACCATCCTTGCTCTGCTCCATGCTCATCTGAGACATGGGAGCCTCTCCAAAAGGCTCATGAAGCATCGCCAGCACCCACAGGAAAAAAATCACCAGAGCAAAAGTCCAAAGCAGATCCTGGGCAGAGCGAGGACTCCCAGAGCCCCCAGTGAAGCAGCAGATGCAGCCTGCATTTGTCGCAGGCCCTACTTTGCTCCAGCATGCAGAAGCCCTCCCTCCCACCATCCCCAGAACAGTACCTGCATCAGAATCATAATTCAAGGTCCCCTTCCTGTCTTCAATCCCCAAGAGCTGGGCAGGATGCAGAGATGCTGCCTCCAGTGCAGTCTCTACTGAGCACCCTTGGACAGAGGTGGAAGAGGCGTTAGTGCAGCAAACAGCCCCATCAGCAGAGCAGCCCCAGTCTCTGGCTAAAGCAATTGGTAGCACTGCAGGGACCTTTCTGACAACCAAACCCATGCCCAGGGCCCCAGTGTCTCTGTCAGCACTGCCTATGTCCTGTCCTGGTACAGCAGAGCACTAACACTGATCCGATTGCTACTGCCCTGAACTACAAGGGCAGGAGGAGCTGAGAGGCCCAGTCACAGCTGGCTGGAGCTTGGGAGGGGAACATCTCTAAGGGAGACAGTAGGAAAAGGAGAACTGATTACTTAAGGTATGGGGAGGGGAAAGTCGTTCACCTTTAGGTATGAGAAAAGAACAGTTTTACTGCTGCAGGTTATGTGTCTTGGACAAGAGGGGACATCTCTGGCTGAGCAGACACAGCTGGCAAGAATAAGACTTATTCACGGGGAGGAACAGCTTGTGGACAATGCTCACCCACCTGTGGCTTCCAAGAAGTGTCGCACACATGTGTCCATGGTTGCCACACTACCGCTCAGGGTCTTTGTGCCTGGGAGAGAACAGGACAGCACTGAGCAAAACCCCAAAGGGGCAGAAATCCTGGGTCACGTAAGGAGCAAGCTGAAGGGCTCTCAGTCATTGCTGAGAAGTAACAAAGAGGACAGAGTGCTCGTGCTGGCAGTGAAGGGAGACATATTAAGATGCCACCGTGCAGCCCCCTGTTGACCAGCTGGACTGGTTCAAACTCTAGCCCACAATGTAGGCAGCTGCTGCTAGAGACAGAGGGAAGGAACTGACAAAAGAATAGCCCTTCTCCAGAGTATCTTCCCAGCCTCTAGCTGTCTGCAGATTAGGGAGCTCACTTAGCAGAAAGTGATGATATTGCAGTAAAGACAAGGGACAATAAATGTCAGTGGGATTTCTTTGTCCTTTCTGACGACGCAACAATTTCTAGCATCCAGCCTACTGGGCAAGGAGTTCAAGGGTGTTGCAGACAGCTAAAAATTGTCAAATCCCTCCTCACTCCAATAAAACAGGTCAATACCCCTCTTCATGAGGTGCATCACTCTCCTCGCAAACAAATTATGGCAGGGATATTAAACGATCAGGCAACAAAACCCAAGAAGGTGGCACAAGCACTGCTTCATGCTGACATGACACTGCAGGGTGTACTGAGCTCTCCAGGAATAGGCACAAGTGGTAGTACCACGTCCAGCTCTTTTGCAAGAGGCACTTACCTGCAATGTAGGTGTTCAGCCCATCGATCTCCACAACCTGCTGGCCCAGTGTATGCCGACCTGGTGCCAGCCCCATGCCAGCAATAGCATCCGTCACCAGCACCATGCCTGAGGAATGCAAGGGAACAGGCTGCAGCAGCTTTGCAATTAATCCCACTGCAGCTCTGAGCACTGTGCCATGCCAACCCTCCCTGAGAGGTACCAAGACATCTCCAGCCACGTCCAGCTGAGGCGACAGGCTGTGGATGAGGACTTCTTTCAGAAAGCGAGATAGCATGCCACGGCAGTCATAGGAGACGGCACAGCATTTGTGATGCTGGTGACACCACACTGGTGACACTGTGTGCACACAGTATGGCCTACCTTTGGGGTGGGCTCGATGGGCGATTCTCAGGGCAGCAGGGTTGGTGTGGATGCCATCGGAGATCATGCCGTAGAAGACCCTCCGCCCAGCAGGAATCTTATCACTTGTCAGCAGCCCCACGATCCCGGGGTCACGATGGTGGAACTACCCAAAGTGGGAGAGGAAAAGATGATGGGTGTCACACCAGGACTTGCAGGCTGAGACCCTTCCTGCTGTCATCTCTATCAAACAGTGCCTGGCAGCTGGGCACTTCATCCATTATCAAGTGTAACCAGGCAACCCCTCCAATTTCAAGAGACTGCTACAGCTTTGACTCTTTTAAGTCAGGCAGTAGAAACATGAAGACAGAGGTTCTGTGCTGAAATCCCACTGCAAGGCCTGGTACAAAACAAGTTGATGATGCAAATAAGCATTTGTGGGGAGCAAGAGAGAAAGCACTGAAAGCAATGCTAGCACAGGACAAATGCTCTTGGCAACTCACCGGCAACATGGCATTGAAGAGGTGAGTGATGAAGGTAGCACCGTGCTGCACAGCCTCCTCAGCCTGGGAGAGATTAGCCACCGAGTGACCTGGAACAGAGACCACTGCATGATTCTTCTGCCCACCTCTGCATTTATTTTCCCAGAGCGACATCCAAGAGAAAAGATGCTCTGTCATCAGGGCTCTGCTCTGAAGCCCCACCCTGGACTTAGGTGAGACACCCGCCTCGTTGCTGAGCTGTCTGACCACAACCACTGGGGGCTGGCAGGAGGTGATTCACCTGGACACATTCACTGGTCACAAAAGTCACAAAAGCTGCCTTGCTCCCAGAGGCGCTGGGGAGAGCTGCCTTCTGGCTGGGCTACAAGTCCAGGCCTTTCTGCTGCCCTCAGATATTTCAAGGCTTTATACAGAGAGGTGTCAAAGGAGCAGGGAGACAGCGGGCACACTTCCAAGAAATTATATGCTGGTAAAACACAATCCAGAAAGAAAACGTTGTTTTCCCTAACAGGGACAGCAGATCTTTTGCCTTTCTTTGATTGTCTTTACGTGACTGTGAGACAAGAGACCTCTGCTGCACAAATTACTGAATTTAGGTTCAGTTTCACCCTGAAGAAAGGGCAGGGGTGGGAGGTCTTCAGCTCTTCCAGTTGAATAATGGAGTTATCGAGACTTAACAGCAACCTTTGGAAAACAATATCACCCGTCAAATAAGGCCTAAAGCAGCTGAACTTCAGAGTTTGAACCTTTCCCAGTAGTCAGCCTGGAATTGCATCCTTCTTAAACTGAATGTTTAAAAAACAACAACAACAAAAAGGAAGAACAAAAGAAAATTATGACTGCTGTTCTTTCCTGTGTTTTCCCAACGCCAGCGGGAACTACCTCGTGCTACAGAGCCCTTCAACCAACCTATTGCTTGCAGACAGGGTGACAGATTCACAGCATCAACTGAGGCCCCTGCGTGTCACACATCTGTCCCCCCCCTCATAATGGCCAGGAAAGGGGTGACAAAAGGAAATACCACCCAGCCCAGCCACACAGAGACATCATTAGAGATATCACAGCCCTGGGCTGCCTGACCCACGCTGCGTGTGACATGCACAGACCGAGCCTCCTCCACAGCCCTTACCGAGTGAGACACAGATGCCTCGCTTGGTGAGTTCCCGGATCACCTCACTGCTCCCCTTTATCTCTGGGGCCAGGGTGACAATCCGGACGCAGTCCAGGGACCCATAGGTGGCAAGCAAGTCCTGGAAGGCATTTTCCTCGAAGGTGCGGATGCAGTGCTCCGGGTGTGCCCCCTTTTTCTCCTTGCTGATGAACGGCCCTTCCAGGTGAGCCCCTGCTCAAAGGGGAACAGAGTCATCTTTCTTCCTCTCCCAACCAAAGAACAAGAAACCTGCCGTGTCCATCCTGCTCCAGCCAAGCTCTTGCCATTCTCCCACAGTACAGCAGAGCTCAGGTAACTCAGCTCAGTACAGCAAAAGATGCAGCACCGGCCAGCCCCACAGCCGTTACTCCATCAAACCCCATAGGGCTGATGGCAGAGCGCACAGCAAAGGCTGGGGACAGGCTCAGGGAGACAGAGGGTCTGTGCCCACCTATGTATCCCTGCCACCAGGAGAGCTTCAGCTCCCAGCTATGTTGTTCCTAAAATAGCTTCTTTTCCTTAAGAAGGAGAAGGATAATCATCAGGCACCAAACAGAACAGTGGCAAAATCACTTACCCAGGACACCAGCTCCGTGAGCTCCGCCATTTCTTACATTGATCTGGGGAAGAATCTACAGAAAGGGGTTTGTCAGACACCTCACACACACAGTACTGCCAAAGCAACCCAAACCTTGGGTTCCCACAGAGCTGCTGCACCACCAGGGACAACAAGCCAAGCAGCTCACAAAGGAAAAGCAAGCTGCAAGCCCCTCTGTGCAAGGCAGCTACCTGCTGGCCTGGGAAACACTGCTGCCTCAGTGGTCTAAAGCTTAAGGGCAAGAAACCTGGGGCTGTTCAGCTCCTTATGTCCACGACTCATCCACTATAGCAGATGTCTCACTGTCTGAAGATGAAGCTGCAGAACCAGCCTTGGCCCTCTTGTACCAGCATCAGCCTTGATCTCTTTATCACCCTAAGGATAAGAGGCAGAGAAAGTCACTCACCTGGTGGTACACAGACGGAGGCGATGTCACCAGGGTGGGACAGAAGGAGGTCACTCCATGGGAGAGTATTTTCTGACCAACCAGGTCAATCCCTGATCTGAAGTCATCCGTAGCCAGGGAGAAATCCACCCCAAAGCCTCCTATGCCACGAACGAAACAAAGGTGAAGCTGCAGCCTCCGCAGCAGCCAGGCGCACACTGCGCAGAGCCCCATCTCCAGCCGGGGCCCAGCAGGGCACTGGGGCTGCGCCTGATGATTCCCAACCCCAAATCACTGCACGAGCATTTGGGGTGCACAGAGCAAGCCTCCAGCTTTACATGGCACAACCTGGAAGCAAAAAGGCTTCACCAGCACTTCTGCCCTGTATTCCCGAGGTGCTGTTAGTGCAAACCCAGCCAACGCCATCCATTCCCCCCCCAGCACAGGGGAAGGGGGTACGGTGTGCACCCTACCGTTGATCTGCACGTCGATGAAGCCCGGGGCGACGATGCAGCCCTTGCAGTCCAGCTGGACGTCGGCAGAACCCTTCTCGTCGAAGAAGAGTTTCTCGGGGTTGAGGATCTTCCCCTCCCGCACCCACAGGTCCTCCCTGCGGGGAGACCACACTCACACACCGCCCGGCAGCGCCCGCAGCCCCGGGCCGGGCCAACTCACCGCTGCAGGCGGCGGCCCCGCAGGAGGCGGCAGTTGGTGAACTGCGCGATGGGAGCGTCCGACACGGATTTGTTGGACGGCATCGTCGGGCCGAGGGAGCCGACCCGCTGCGGGGCAGCCTGAGGGCGGGGCGGGACCGCGGAGCTGGCGGCCCGGCCTTGCTTGGGCTCCTCCCAGCGGCCCCGGGCCCACGCTCGGACCAAAGGCCGCAGCCGGGCCCAGAGCCCAGCACCGCCGGCGGAGGGCAGCAGGCGGCGGGGTGCGGGGCGAGGAACCGCGCTTACCCCGCGGCGCCGCCGGTCCCCTCACGTGAGCGCCCCGAACGGCCGCCCCGCCCGGCACGTGACCGGCACCAGGGCGCCGCCATCTTGGGGAGGTCGCGGCGGGGCGCCGCCATCTTGGGGAGGTCGCTGTTTCTCCACAGCCCCCGGTGGGCAGCGTTTGGACGGGATGATTTTAAGGTCTTTTGCAACCGTGATGGTTCTGTGATTCTGTATCCAAGCTCCTGTGGGGGCTGGCAGAAGCGTACGTTGGTGTTTCACTGCAGCGTGCAGCAGGGCTGGTGAAACTCTCCCGAGAAGGACTGCAGAGCACCAGCAGGAAGGGCTGTAATTCCTGGGGAAACCCAACTTAGGGCATTTCCAAACACAGCAGGCCGGAACAAGCAGCAGGGAGGCAGCGGGCACTCATCTCCTGCCTGGACCACGGGAGCCATCTCCTCGTTTCCTCATCCCACTCCCCACACAGCTCCTGCTGCCTCCTGCCTCGTGCTCAGGTTATAAACGCTTGGCTCAGTCTTTCTGCTGCTGAGTTTGTGCTGATTCCACTTTGGAGCCCCTTAGTGCAGAAGGTGGCCTACAGGATCAACGCTGAGGGGCTGAGCCAGCCCCGGCTACCTTCACCTCCGCAAGTGAGCTGTGTTCCCAGCTCCTGCATCACCCAGACAGGGCTGCCGCAGCCCTCGGTGAGCCACGGCACAGCTCCTGGCCATCCCTGCTGTCAGATCTCCATGCTGCACTCCCCACATCGCTGAGCGAGCAGCCGCCCTGCACCAGTGCCAGTGAAATGGCACAGAAATGTTACATTCAAGTATTCTTGTTTTATCAGGCAAAGTTCAAAGGCCTGGGAGGTCAGACGGGAGGGATTGGTGGCTCCTAACGGCTTTTAAGTCTGAATTTGTGAATAAGTAACTCTGGCTTGAATGGCTGCAGCGGAGTCGTTCCTCCCCAGGGAACGAGGAGCCCGCCTGGAGGAACGGCTCTGCTTTGTCCTCGTGCCTCGCACACGCACGTGACCGCCTGCTGCAGGCATGGGTACCGCGTGGGGCCGAAGGGCCACGCTCACTGTGAAGGGAAGTAGCACTGCAGGCTGTGATGCGTCCTGCTCGTGGTTATTTACCTCTCGAAAGGGAACCGCAGGCAGAGGCAGGTCTGCCCGTTGCTGAAGGACAGCTGATCCTCACCCCCAAGAGCTGGCAGACATTTCTGCTCAGAAATCTGGCGAGGCGCAACGCTGCTCCGCAATAACTACGTGTACAAAATGACGCTGTAATTGTTTATTGGCTCCGGCAAAGAAAGGTTTCTGGAACCCCTCGCTTCGCTGTTCCGCTCAGCTTCAGGGAAAGAAAGTTCACTGCCACCTGGACACGTAAGTCGTCCCTTCTTTTAAATGTTACTTCTAGGCTGACAGCACTGCTGTAGGCATTCCTGTCCAGTCATCTGACAAGTCTGCAGCAGCCTGGGAGAGAAGACAAAGCGTATTCTGTGCCCTAACTGCCAGCCCCGGGCTGTCCTCCCCAACACGCCGTGCCACCAGTCGTCCTTCTGATGTCTGCATCTCTGTGGGCAGAAGGGAAATCAGATCTGACCACCCTAATGCTAAAGGAAAGTGCTGTGCTTTGTTCTAATTAAAGCAGCATCCCCACCCAACTCTGTATTTACTTCTAGATGTCTGCTTGCAGACTTTCCCTTCCATTCTCTTTGCTCCATGTTGCTGCACCAGTGTCCAACCAAGGCTCTCGCTCTCGTGTTTGTGCAGTCAATTACCTTGTGAAGGACTCTGTCTAAGCAGGGTGCTGATGTGAGCTCCTCTGATGAATCATGCTGGGAAACAAAAAATGAAGTGAGATGCAATGGTCCATGAATGCAACATCCCCGTCCAGCCAGGAAGTTAATTCAGAGATCAGCATTTAGTACTATACTTATTCCATATGTCAGGGCTTGTCTGCACAACAAAGCTACCTTTTAGTGTCAGCAGGATACCAGTAAAGGCCATTGAAATGGAGAATGATGTTACTTTATCCCAAGAAAAGTACACACAGCCTGGTTTGGGAACGTGAGGCTAGGAATGGCTTCAGGTGGGTTTCACACACGTTAGTTGAATTATCCATCCTTGGGGGCACGTCAGTGAGAATGGCTTGTGGCTTTAGTATGGCTGAAGAGATTCCAAAACCAGCAGATTAGAAAATGAATCCTGAAAATGTTTCTCAGGCCTGTTTATTCAAGCCAATAACTTTCTAAGGGGAGAAACACCCTTCCAAACAGCTGAATTCAGATGTTAAAAGGCACACCGAGCACCCAAATGGCCTACAGCCGAACAGGGCATTTTCACATGCACATACACGCTGACAGACTTGTGGCAGCAGTTTTTCTTGGCAGTGGAAGAAGCATCCAGGTAGTTACATGTGGTAACGTCCACTATAAAAGATCTTGCCATGGGGTCCACCCTGCCAACAGCTTCGCCGACCCTTCAGCAACAAAGGGATGCAAAACATGTATGATGAAAGCCAGAAGTGAGCCACTGAATGGTAACACTGGAAGATGGCCCTGACCTCCCTCTGCACTGCTGGATGAACAAACAGAACAGCCTGTTCTGAGACAACAGGTATGGGAATCTGCCTCATCAGTGCTGTAGGTGCGTCACCCAGCCCATCTTTATGCCATCCATCTGCCCCACTTCAGGATTATCCCTTTGGATGCTCTCTATTTCACAGAACTAAACCAACCCTGCCTCGTCTCACCGAGAATCACACACTCCTCTAATAACTGCATGCTCTTTCTCCCCACTGCCCCAGTAACAGGCTGAGGGAAACACAAGCTGTAGCTTCGCTTGCTTTTCCCTTAGCAAATCATTTCTTTTTCAGGTCAAGTTATTTTTAACCTGGCTCAATTCCCAAATCAGATTCTCTGCCTCGCCACAGGAAGAGCTGTGGCAGCACGTTTGGGAGAAATGGGGGAGCACTCAGCACAGATGTGAACAACGGTACAGGTACCAGAGCAAGGAGGGCTTAGGCTAGCTCTGCTGCCACAAGAAATGCTTCTGGAGATGCAGGTTTGGTTTCTCATTTTTCACGTGCATTTCCAGAGAGACCTAAAAATTGTTCTAATGAACAGGACCAGAGATGCCGCCCATACCTGTGGGCTGGAAACCATGCTGACCCTGGGTACTCCAGGGATTTCCTGCTTAGTCCTCAGCGCCAGAGACAAAACCATTGGACCAAGGAGGTCATCACCCTCTGCTGCGTGAGGCCGTCCTGTCACCCTGTCCCCTCAGAATGAAGCTGGACCCTGCATGAACGGCTAAATCCACATCACTGACATAAAGTGCAACCTCCATTTCACTACAAAACTGCAGCAGAGACTGTTCAGCATTGCATCCAAACTGGAGTAAAGCTAGAAATGGGATCCAGATGTTCAAGGGCGTATCCAGCTTTCTCCTTATGTATACACCTTTCTGCAGATCTTACTGCTTGGTTTGGATTATACTATTCTGTTCAGCATTGCTCACTCCCAATCCCCTGTAATGGGGGATTGGGTACCCAGGGGAGGGGAGCAGGAGCTTCACTGGAACAGGTTGCCCAAGGAGGCTGTGGATGCCCCATCCCTGCAGGCATTCAAGGCCAGGCTGGATGTGGCTCTGGGCAGCCTGATCTGCTGGTTGCTGACCCTGCACATAGCAGGGGGTTGGGACTGGATGAGCACTGTGGGCCTTTGCAACCCAGGCCATTCTGTGATTCTCCAAACAGGAGTTACTTTATTGCAATTAATTTTCAGATGCATTTGGATTTACTAAAGCAGTCCTAAAAAGCAGTCACTGACCAACATAGGTAGGTTCTGCTCCTACAACAGAGCATTAAATAATTTAAAAAATCACAGCAATTGGTGAGGAAAAAAAACCCCAAAATATGAAAGCTAACAAAGAGAAAGGTCAGCAAGCTCCTCCAGTGCATTGCCTACGCTGACAGCATCGGAGAGCAGGCATCCCTCGCCCTCACCTAGCTTGAACTGACTGCTAATGGACATTACCCTCTGCTGCTGCTGCTGCTGCAGAGCCACTCCGTTCTGTTCTCTCTGCAGGGCTGACTCACTCTGCAGTGCGCGCAATCTGCCACATTACACAGAACTATTTATGCGCCAGCAGACGCCACCTCTTTTCAGTCAGGCACGCCACGAGGCGTCATTCCATGGTCTGGGGAATCTGTCCATTCCTGCTCTGCTCTGCCAAAGCAAAGTCAATCCCTGGTGGATGGGACTGCGCTCGGATCTAGCAAAAGAGCGGTTAGTAAATGAAGGAAAGGGGCTGAAAGGTCTGTCATTTTCTTAGTACCCGGAATCATCTCAGAAATCCGGTGACACAATAGCATCACCAGAGGGCTTGAAATGCAGGTTTTCACCTGGGAGTCACCAATGAGGATCCAGAGCACGGCTGTAGCAGAAAACAGCCAATGGAGCTTGTTAATGTTACTCCTGGTGTATTTGTGGGTACTAACGCAAGGCGATCCTTTCCCTCCCATAATAACCCTGGCTTTTGTTTTATGCTGTTCTCATGATTTGCGAGGGTTTATAAACAGGGAAGGCTCGGCATTCCGAGGAACAAATCAAGATGCAGTTGATGGCATTTTATCTGTATTTGGTTATGTAAGTATCCATCAGGATTCTAAGCCTGGTAGCCAACCCTGTGGCTATGCCAGGATCTGAACGAGTTCCTACAGGCTGGTGCCTTTAAATTGCTTTTATTCTCCCAGAGATGAGAGCTACCACAAGTACTTGGTAGCTCCCAAACACGTTTGCTCATATTCTTCTCATCTACTAAAAGCAAGGCTGGCAGCACGTCCTCCTCGAAGACAGATCTCAAATGATTTCACCCAGCCAGGCCGTCCTCCTGCCACACAAGAGCAGTGCATGCTCTTACCATGCAGCCTGCCTTCCAGACAGCCCGAATCCACCGTCACCTCTCCCAGCTACACGCTCTGCCAGGCTCTTCACAGCAGCACTCGCTGCAGTCACTGCAAGGACAGTTCAGTATACGGTAGTTTCCAGAGGTGTTCAGAATACCTGAGAAAACATAGCTCACAGGGCCCGAGTCCGACGCTTTCCCTCAGGAAAATGGGATTGATGTGATTCAGATCAGGAAACATTAGAGATGTTTTCCTCCCCATCCAATCCTACCGCAGACACACAGGGCTTTCCATGAACCAGCTCACATCTCTGCACCCTGAGCACCACTGCTAGCATTGCTGAGTGCCCTGAAGTCAAGGCGCTTGAAACACAAAAGCCACAGTTCACTCCAGCCCGGAGCCAAGCAGCTGACAGCCTATCACATGAATCCAGGCAGACATCTTTTAGCCAACAAACCAGTTCGTTAATAATACTGCTGAGTGGTCCCTAGTTTAGAGATAAGCTGCTCTGAAGGTGGCCGGGCTCCTACCAGGCCTAGGCTGGTGAGCGTTCCTGCCAGGTTAGAAGCTAAGGGCGGTGACGTTCAGTAGCCCGCAGAGCTCTGACCGCAGCTCTCCATGTTGTGCAGGCCTGCCTACTGCACCGCTATACCTGAGATACAGCACTGCCATACCAGCGTTCCCAGTCAGGCAGACAAATCATCCCAGACCTCCCAGCTTAATTTGCCTACCAAGATGCTACTACATACCTCAGTGTATTATGGAAACATTTTGGCTTGAATCAGGAAAAGCTTTTCCTGTTCTCCAAACTATTTAAAATTAAGGCCACGCACTTCCCAAAAGCACTCTGGATAACATCTGTAAGCACTGGCTTCATAAGGGTCCAACAGGCAGCTCCCATGTAAGCTCCAGCATTGCTTTGTGACATCCATGAACCCCCTAGATGGGAGAATATTGCTCCAGCGCTTTCCAACCGCGAGAGCAGACTTCTCAGCTGGAACACTCCTGAGTTTTAAGTTAAAAGTTTGAGTTCCTAAACAAATCCATTTTGTTGATGAGTTTTTCAGGCACTTTAGCAGCAATTCATGCTAGCAGCGCAGCCTCCCCTCCAGCCGAGCTCCCACAGAGCAATCAGGATGCACCGCCCCGAGGTCGCTCAGCAGCTCCCATTCCTTGTCACACGCAGCAGTTTGTACCCTTACCCCCAGGCTGCTGCGACACACAGCAAAGTACCACTGGATCAGGCAGAGGCCGAATGCTGACAGCACTGCAGCAGCCCAGCGTTCTGCTCACAAAGCACAGCCCGGGCAGCAGACAGCAGCAGCATCCATTGCTCTTTGCCCAGGAAGAGAAAAGAATGCTTTAAGCAGTCAACAACTTCCACACAGCACTCCGTCACTCCAAAGACCCTGCCCTCCCCCTCCCTGCCCACCCAGAGGAGCAGCAATAGCATTAAATCAGAGGCAGAAGAGTCATCACAGCAATGTAGTGAGGAAGTTTTATTTGGAAACATCGTATAAGTTCGTAACCCAACAGTGGGTGCACAACTCTGATGCCAGAGCATACGCAGTTACTACTGAAACACGGCAGTGTTTCGGACAATTGCTGTAATAAAACACAAGATTCTCATACTCCAATACCATGACACTACAGCAACCTTTAGAATCAAAGTTACATCCAAGGAATTCTCTGCACTTACAATTGACCCCACAGTGTAATCTACCTATATATAAGATTAATATATATAGCATGGGAAATTGAAAATCTTTGCTCCATAGATGTATGAACATGTCAAGTCTTTTATAAATAAACATCCAGTGAAGAGAAAAATTACATTTCTAGTTCATATTTATACATAAAGTACTAACAGCAATGGGTGGAAAATTGCACGCAGGCCACCCCAAGCCACGCAGCAGGCTTGGAGCTGCCCAACCGATTTAATATTGAATTACACACATGACGGACAAGTCACTAACGTACATTGCGCATTTACAAGAGATCAACTACCAAATTGGGACAACTGTACACATTGGAGAGACCATTTCCATTCTGGAGCTTTGTTTGTTTTAAATGTTGATTTGTTACATCTCTTTACATCATACCGCGACGTTTACTTTGTGGAGAGGATAAGGGCAACAATGAGGCCGTAGAGACCCAAGACTTCAGCGAAGATCAAAATGAGGATCATGCCCACAAATAACCTGGGCTGCTGCGCTGTTCCCCGTACGCCTGCATCGCCCACGATGCCAATGGCAAAGCCGGCAGCCAGACCGCTGAGGCCCACGCTCAAGCCAGCACCCAGCTGAAGAAAGCTCCTGCAGGACAGATGAAAAAGAGTCTCAGTGGCAAGCAACAGGACACGACCTTCCATCTTCTGGATGAACTTACGCCCCCCTCTGCCCAAAGAGAGGGAAAATAAACATCTAAAGACAACCTCCTTCCTGCAGAAAGATCAGTTAAGTCAGCACAGCACATCTCATGATGCAGATGCTTCCCATGACTCCTAGCTCCAATACCTACACTGGGCTTGCTGCAGCCATGCAGGCTAGCGTTCACCCTAACGCCCATCCCTGTGATGGGCAGCCTAACAATGGCTGCTTTTCCTCCCTGCCTTCAGCAACCATATTACACAGCCATGGCATACACCGGCGAGAAGTTCTCCTGCAGTACGAGAGCTGCACATGGAGTTAATATGGACAGGTCAATCACAGACGCTCTGGCTTTCTAGATGGGTGCCTGAAGAGCAGTCCTTAGGGTCTGACCACCTGGTAACTGCAAAGGAACATCTCCATCCATCTGCTATTTCTTAGATAAAGGCTTACAGCTCAGCCAATCACAATGCTCATCTGCTATTGCTTGTACAGCATGGCTATCTGCTCTGTTAGGCCTCAGAAGCATTGTTTTATTCTGACATCAATCAAGCCAGTTCCAGCTACTCTCAGAAGCTGAGCAGATTAAGTTTCAGACTATAGCTGGTATAGAGGTACAATGCATAGCCCGAGGATTGATTTACCAGCATGTAAGCAAGCAATATTAATTATTCACTTGCATCTCCCAGGCAACAGGAAAGCTACTTAGATACCTTGATTAACTCTTGAGAAGACCTGCACACTCCATCTCCAGAATGTGACACCACTGAACAAACCCAGGTCTCCATCCCCTGACTGCACTGCTTCTCTGGAGCCATAAACCATGACACTGTATCTCACAATACTGCTTCTGACTCACCAGCTAACACATCTCTGTCGCTGATGCTAAGACACAAGACAGGACAGCTGAAATCCAGTCGGTATTCTTGAGGTCAACTTAGGAGCATTCAGCATTTATGGCAACCCGCGCTTTCCAGAGAGCTTAATGCAAAAATCTACCCATCCCACAGCATCCAAACGCTGCCAGAACAAACTTCAACAAAATCCACAGGTACAGAACTTACTTGAATAGTGTGATAGTTGGTGAAAGGGCATTGGCAATGAGGACCGCCACTACGAGGCCATAGATAGCTATAATACCCGCCATGACCACAGGAATAATTGACTTCATGATGAGCTCAGGCCTCATGACAGACATGGCTGCAATACCCGTGCCACTCTTCGCAGTTCCATAAGCGGCTCCCAAGGCTGCAAGAGAAAAGACACATTAGGAAGTTCCCCAAATAACGCCGCCTTTGTCAGACTGCAGCATCAGAACAGCTGAGTCAGCGCAGGGAAGAATTGTGCAAGCCTAACACGATCACTTGACTACTTGGTTTGTCAGGCAGGCATGTTCCCTTAAAGCATGGGGGAATGTGGGGACTTACCCACAGTCCTGAAATGAAACCGCTGCTGTTCAAGCACTGCTGGCCACGGAACACCCCCTGAGCAGCCAGCTTCACAGCAGGGCAAGCACTGCGGCACAAATGCATTCCCCATCTAGGTCTGCATTTGAACTTGTTACCTTGGCATCCGTGCCTTCCCAGAGCCCAGAACGCAGAGGCTCTACTCAGTGGGATCTGGGAGATTGAAATGTAGCAAAGCACGCTTTGCTACTGCAGCAGGACGTAGCCTGACTGAAAGCTATAGCTCTTAATGCTACTGAACTTTGAGTTCTTAAACAAACCCAGTGTTTAACAAGTTGCCTTGTGTCATCCCACACAAGGCCTTTTCTACCACAACAGGTACCTGCCCCGTGCTCTGACTTGGGATGAAACACACGCTTCATCAGATAGATTCGAGATGGCAATGACTGTCCATATCATTGCTACACTTCGTTCCCTGGAGAAAGGACCCCGTCCTTCCATGCAGCACCTCCGCCCGGTGAAGCATTCAGGTCCAAACACCTGCTAACCCAACCACTGGAACCAGGAAGAGCAGCACAGCTGGCGGTTCACAGCCAGCCACAACCACCACCTCACCCCTAAGGCCCCCACGCCACCTAGGGAGGTACTGAACACGCAGCCCGCAGCACACAGACCCGAAGCAGCACATGGGCTCATCGCCTTTAACAGGGTACTGCTAGAAGAAAGAGCCCCACAGTGCTGCCTCAAAAAAGTTACTTCCGTCCTGAAAGCTTTCACATAGTCTCATAAACGCTCATTCTGTGATTCTGAAGTATTTAGAAAGACCCATTTCGTTTCAGCCTTGCTCTGGAGTACATCACGAAGTCCACCTTTGGATTTCAGTCTGCACCACTGGGAGACGATGAGCGGCTGAGCAGCCACCAGGACCACAGCTGGAACAGCACCAGCAAGCAATGCAAGGGCTACCACCCTCCCAGACACCACTGCATCTCGAACTCAAAGGTTTGAGTCCTGATTAACTGGCATGATAAATAACTCCGGTCTGCTCAAAAAGGCCACTGAAGAGCATTACAAACACAGGAATTTCAAGTGCTTGCGTTGTCCAGGGACCTCATATACACAAGTCTGGCCCACCCTTGGTAAGAATCAAGCTTTCTACAGGGGACAGCTGTTTGTTCCACACGGATGTGTAGCTGCCTCTTCCACTGGTGGGGGATGTTACAGAAGAGCTGCTAGTTATTCAGCTGGTTTAGGTTCCCCACTCTCCCATTTTCCCCTATCCAGTTAAAGCCAACTTCAAGCAGCCAAGAACTGAGCAGTAATCTTCCCAGCTCTGCACACCAGAAGTTCATGAGAGTAAGGGTCAGAGTGCTCCAACCATGTAAGACTCCCTCCCAGAAGTGGTTTTAGTAAAAGACTGGAAAGGAAAGCCTCATCAACTACAAATTAGTTCCGCTTTAACAAAGCTCTTTAACCTCCTGTAACCTGGATCCTTTTCAAGTCTTTCCTATAAAGAGACACGTAAAGAACTGCTCAGAGCAGTTCAGAAGTAGATTGCTCCATCAATTCCGCAGGCTTCTTGCGACCAGGAGACGGCTCTCACTTGCCTGCGTAGGTGAAGCCCAGAATTCACTGCAGAAACTTAGCTACAGTATCAGCGATGCCAGTTGTACGTGTCTACCCCTTGGGACAGCTAGAATATTACTCAGGCTTGAATTAGGAACCTTTCCTTTCAGATTAAACATCCAAGGAATGGGTGCAAGTGGAACCAACATTCAGGTTACTTCTTCCAGCCACAGCTTTCAGTAGAAGCCACTTCTGCCTAAGCTTCCACAGCCCTCTCCAAGAAGGCCTGCAAAGGGAGCGAAGTTTGCCGTTCGAAACTACATCGGTCAGTACTTCCTCCAAATCTGAGGCTCCTTCGAGGTGTCGCAATTAACACGGCAGTGGATTACAGAAATGGGTTTTGCAACACCACTTACAGAAAGCCAGCCTGATTCAGTTTTTGGGGAGGGGTAACTCAAAGCACATCCGTCACTTTCTAGTTATCTGTTCCAAAATCCTGGGGAACAGACAACTGTCGTACATCTGACTTTGTCCAGGCCATTTATCAAATAAAGTCAGCCCATAGTGCGGCAGCGAGCTGTTGCACAGCGCACACCTACAGATGGCACTGAACAGCTATCTGTCCCCCACGAGGAGAACAGCACAAGCACTGCATATCCAGCCTCAGAGCTGGCACATCTGCACCCCATCAGCATTTATCATTGCTCTGCCCAGCAGCCTCATACCAGAGGTCCCCACACCTCCACTAAGCTTACGAGGCAGCCCGCCTCATCCTTCCTCACGAGCCTCAGAAGCGCTCCTTGTGCTTTCGATGCATCCCAGGGAGCAGCTCTGCCTCCCCATCACACAGCTGCTCCGTGTGGGCCACGTGGCACCCAGGGCACTTCTGTACATCAGGACTTCCATTTCTTGACTGTCGTGAACGCCTAAAGCACAAGCACTTCATGCACTACATTCAAAGTGCTCCAACTGAGCTGGAACGTAAGGATACTTTCTGGAATCTCAGAGAACAAGGCTTGAAGAGATCTACGTGAACGGCAGTAAAAAGTGGAACGAGTTTTGTTCATCACTGTTACATACCATGACTCCAGATAGCGACGTCAGGTCGCACAGCTCAGTCTCCCCTAACACACAGGCCAATTAGGTCGCAACATTCCTTCCAGAGCAAACTCTGCCTTTATAGCAGCTATCAAGACACCTCAGCGATGCAGAACAGCACTTTGCCACCTCGCTTTATCCGGGGAAGAAGCCACGCTGCCTATAACCAGAAATTGTGCCACTCAAAAGCTCAAAGGTGTGCAACACACAAGTTCACACGTCACTCCAGGCTTACTCCCGGTACGCCTGCTTCAAAGGTAACTCAGACCTGAAGAATTGCTGTAGGGTAATACCTTGAACTCATGTAGAGCTGCTTTAGCACTGCTCCAAGGACAAAATGCACCCTGGTGAGACCACAGATGCGTCAAATGGCACTTCTATTAGCCAAAGGTGGGAGCAGAAGCAGTGTAGCAGCCCAGCTCTGAAACGAAGCACAGACCAGAAAGCAACAGGCCATGCAGGCAGCGGCTGCAGGAAGGACTGAAGGCCAGCCTTACCACAGCCAGGGCTTTCACTGGAACTCTGACACCGTTAGCACCCAGACCAACCGTGGTGTAAATCTGCGCTGCACAAGTGTCAGCACCAACCTGCTGCAGCTACAGCCGCAGCGCTCAGGTCATGCACCGAGCACACGAATCCTGCAAAGGCATTGCAAGTCACCTCATGCTACACCCCTCCATGCACAAAGCGGCCGTCACCAAAAGCCTTACACTGTCTCTGTGCAACTCTGCAGACACAGGACAGTTTCTGCAGACCAACGGGCACTGGCGCACACTGACACACACTGACCACCAGGAGCCTTCAGCTCAAAGAACCACTCTCATAGACGTGGCTCCTTGCAGTCTGAGCGGCTGTGATGAATCCAGACATGGTGGCAATCAGTCAAGCACCCTCCAGCAGCATCGAGTCCATTCAGAGCTGTGACTCCTCGTGTCCCACCACAGCGATGCAGGTTTCCACCCAGCAGTGGCAGAGGAAAAACTCCCATAGTGCTTCAGAAGCCGGACTTCCTTGGATCAGTAATACAAGCCAAACTTCCAGACAGACAGAACGTGGTTCACTACCATGGCAAGACTGAAAGACCATTCTGGATAAGATGCACCCTGAGCATCTTCTAATTAATCCAGCATCCAATGAGCTGTCCTGTGCAATAGGCAAGCTTGCCTTCTACCAGACAGCAGAAAGCAGTTCACCTGAAGCTAATCCTCGAGCAGGCTGTTAGCCTCGGCAGGATTCTGCTGGAGGTGACAGCTGGGTCAAGTGCAGCCCTTGCTCTGCCATGCCAGGCTCATTTTCAGGGGTGGGAGGCACCCCAGTGGTGCTGAGGCCCCCCCACACCACCAAGTTTAACATGAACACAGCCCTAGCTCAGATCACGGTCACAGATGCCCCACAGCTGTTTTGGCAAAACCCTATGGTGCACAGCTGCCCCTTTATAGGGCAGCCACACAAGTGCAGAAGTACCTGGAACCCACACAGCATCAGAACGCAGAGCTTAAGAGCAGCTGCAGCCCATCTCCAGGGATGACTGCAGGGGTTGCAGATGCTGCCCTGCAGGGAGAGGCAATCTGACCTGCATCACCCACCACAGCATTAGGCACAGCATCTTCTTTGTTCCTCCCTGACTGTATGAGAAGGCATGGGGATATCAAATAAGGCCCACACTGCCAGGTTTCAGAATGATAAAAAAAACAACAAAATCAACCCGCAAGGGGCTAAGAGCAACGTGCTCCTCTTCAGTCAAAGTGAGAACCCCGAGACCACAAATACCAGTTCCTTGTGGTTACGCTCCAGAACAGACAGCCCAAAGAGGCTGTAAGTCAGCTGTTCAACCAGCTGAGATGGCTGCAACTGCACCCTGCATGCAGTGTACGGCGTAGCACACAAGCCAGGTTTCTTTTTCAATAAGCTGTGCCAAAGGGAATAGGTCTCGCCACACGAGCGCTTCTCAGCAAGCAGCAACATACACTGGTCCCACCACAAGCCAGCCCTATTACACTACTTATCCTCATCATTCTGCCCTCCCACTGCCCAAAGATGATCCATTTCAGACAGGCCAACCACTCCACCACAGGAGCAGATTAGCAGAGCTGCTGTTTCCCATGCCAGCTGGTTGGCCAAACAGCTTACAGTGCTCAGCAGACAGCAGCCATAGCTACGAAGCCCCCGGGGAAGCCAAGGTCATCCCATTCAGACCCATGTGATAAGACTGAAGCCTTGTGCTCACAAGTTTCACCACTCAAAGGAAGCAAGGTCAGCAGGTTGTGCCTTACTGTCTTGCGAGGGCAGCTGCAGGGAGAAGCACAGTTCTGTGGTTCCATGGTTTCCAGTACCATAGAACAGCCTGATGGAGCTCTAGAACGTTCTGGTTGGCAACCACCATTCGCAATTAGTCAGACTCCAGAGAGATGAAAGAGGCTCATTTTAGGAACTGAAAGAAAGAAGTTGATTAAGAGGTCCCAAGGCAACTGGTGTTCATCTTAACTACGACTGCACTGAAGTTCCATCACAGTGAAAGTACCCAAAGACTTCATAGTCTACAGTGACTCTGGGGCCAGATGGGAATCCCACCAGATACAGCTGGAAGCCACCACACAAGCAGCAGCATACCAGCTTCAGCCCAGTTCCACAGAGCTAATGGTTAAGACTCTATTTATAATGACTGAATCTGGTTTGGGATGTTGCAGACACTAGTATTAGCAGAGCAGAAATCATACCCTTATTTATGCCTTCCATTAATTTAACTCACCTGCAGCAGCACTGCTTGCTGTTCCAACACTTGTGTTGAGAGTCCACCATTTTACCTGCTGTTAGTTAACGATTATTTTATGCTGCTTTCTACTGCAGACAGCAGAGCAATGTGAAGTGCTGACCCACAAAATCCTCCTGCCCCACCACCTGCCTCTGAAGGTCTTTGGAGTGGTTGGGAACTGAGAATCACTCTGCTCTGCCAGTTCATTTCCCACCTGCAAGTTACACCCGGGCAGTACGTGAGCTCCTCCTAGGATGAGGTCTGCAGAGCCCTTCACTTTCTCCTCTACCAACCCCACACCCACCCAGAATGGTACTTCAGGAAGCACAGGAATTATCTGCCTCAGGGGTACGAGCTGTTTGCAGCCAGGACACCTCCTGGAACCAGTGTGCAGTGCTGCCAGCTGCACCAAGCTCACACTGAGCCAGCAATTCCATGGGGCACGATGTGCATATGTGGGGGGCCACAGCAGCTAAACCACAGCTATAGCACACCCCTGGCTCTAGCTTAAAGTAAGAGTTTTGTTAACTCCACAGCAGAGATGAGAAGTAGGACACAGGACTGCCTTCACACACTGCTGGCTGGAGATCTCATTAGCAGTCTTCACAATGCCCGATGCACAGCAGCATCACATCGGCTGCCCCGGTGGGTCCCAGCGAGGCTCCTATCACACTGTGGGGACCTGATGGGTTGCCCAGCTGATCCCAGCCTTCTGGGCAACCTGCCTTGCACACCGCCAGGCAGCCTTGCTCAATGCCATGCTTCTTCATTTCTGGCGTGCAGAAGTCACATGGAGAAGTCTCTCACTGAATCACTCAGCAGCATCTGACACCGAGCCAGCCACATGTTTTAGACATAGGAAATAAAGGAATCTTAGCTCCCACAACAGGCTGAGATCAGTGACAGCAGGCCTGGGACAGCCAAGGTCACACAGTCTGCTCTGTGCTCCCCGCTGCCCTCAGCATGAGCTGACCAGAACGAGTTCTGCTATCTATTCTACATCAGCTGTTAATGTTCCAACATGAAACAGAACTGCTTGAAGTCACCTGTTTTCACATCAAACTAGCCTGGACAGTGTCAAACCTGATCATGTTTACTAGAAACATGTCTTTAATACAATCACCGGCCTCGCAAGAAGCTGATCTTTAGACACAGCATGAGTCAGCCATGATCGCTGTGCTACTCAACACCCATCCACAGCAAGTTCAGGTATTCGCACACTGCTTGCCCGTGCAGCCTTGCTCCCTGCTCCCAAGCTGTTTATAGACGTGCTTCAGTGGTTGCATTCACAGATGTGCTCAGGCCCAACAGGCTGCTGGCCGCCTGAAGCCCAGCCCTGCCCCAGCAGCAGCACAGCGACCAAACCCGCACTGGTACAGCTTGGGTGCTCTGAGTCACCCATCCCAAAGCCTCCCCTGTCACCTGCAGCCCCACAGTACAGCACTACCAGACCTGGAGCTTCTAGGAAATACCTCATTTCTACTTCAGAGGTGCGAGGCAGTGCTGTGAGTCCTTACTGAAAGGCTGACTCAACATCGCAGCCCTCACCAAGGTTTCACTGAAGCAAGCTTGCACAAATGAGACTGAAATGCCATACAGTGCTCTTCTGCTTCAAGTGGAATTCTGCGGGAAGAATGAGATGCCGCACTTCCTCGGGGAAGCAGACACTGAAGACTTTAATCACTGCTGTTGCCAAAGCATTCATCTGCCAGCTCCATTTTGTTTCCCTCTCCTGCGAGGCGCTCAGCCTGCTCCTGGTGGGCAGGCGGGTGGGCACAGAGCCTGCACTGCGTGTGCCACATCCCAGGCAGCGTCAGGCACACGGATGATGGCTGAGCTCCGCAGCTGCCACCACGCGCCCTCAGCACTGGGCACAGCTGCTTTTGTGCTGAGATGTGAGCTCAGAGCAGCACCGAGCCCAGTGCCCACATCAGCAGAGCTGCAGTCGCCCCTCAAATGTTTTATATCGACTGTACATTCACAGCTTGATCTGCTGCTCTAACCAACAGCAGCTTCCACCAGTCTGCCTTTCAGACTTAGATACCATCTCAGAGCCAACATTAACACCGAAGAAGATGGGTGTAAGAGCAGCAGTGATGCATCTGGAGCTGCAGCTGCTGCTGAATGAGCGCATGGACTCCTCACCGCGCCGGGTGGAACATGGGCAGAGCAGCCCATGCATGCAGACAGGCAAGCAGGTCACTGTGTGAGTGCAGACTACACTGAGGCTTCAGAGCAGAGGCTGCTCCCTGCAGGTGCTCGCCATGTTCTGGCCATATCGGTGGTGAGAAGGAGCACCTCCTAGGCCACGGGGCCCCGTGACCCACAGCACTGCCCGCAGTGGGGCAGAACCACAGTAGGGGGCTGCTCAGCCCCGCGGGGCAGGCTGAGGGGCTTCACGCCCACCTACAGCACAGACAGACAGCTGTGGGATGAGAGCTTCCCCCGGCGGTGCTTTACGGGGCTCCCACGGCGAAGGGAAGGTAGAAGCCCACCAGCATCCTTCAGCATCACAGACGCCTTAAAACCGACCGCACCGACGCGCCCATGCAGGCTCCGGTCCCAGCGAAGCGCAGCCCGGTGCTGCCCCGGGAAAACGTCAGCGCAGCGCAAAGCGGCTCCGCAGCGGGAAGGGCCGCCCCGGGATGGAACGGCCCCGCGGGCGGCACGGCGCGGCCCCCGATCCCCGCCGGCGCCGCAGTCACGTGGCAGCGGGGGCTCCGCCGGCGGCGGTGACGTCACCGCGCGGACCCTCGGCCGCCGCCGGTGCCCGGATGGAGCCGGGAGGAGGAGGGGGAGCGGCCCCGCTCACCGCCCCCGCGCGAAGCCCGAACCCCCCCCGCCCCGACAGCCGCCCTCGCGTGGCGGAAGGGGAGCGCGGCGGCACAGCCCCGGGCGCGAACCCCAAACCCGGTCCGGCCGTGCCCACCCCCCCCCCCACACCCCCGCGCCGCAGGAGCGCTCACCGCTGAAGACCATGGCGGCCGAGGCGCCCATCACGGCGAAGAAGGAGGCGTACTCGGGGGTGCTGCCGGACGACATGGCTGCGGGGCCGGGGGGGCCGGAGCGGGGCACGGAGCGGGCAGGCAGGGAACGGGGCTCCGCCGCGGCGCCGTCCTCCGCAGGCAGCGGCCGGCCACAAAATGGCGGAGGCGAGGAGGGAGGGTGGGCGGGAGAGCGGCGGGCGGAGGCCGACGACGAGGAGGGCGGGGCGGGCGGCGCGGAGCTGCGTCCCGGCGGCACTGCGCGGCGGCTCTGCGCGGCGCCCTACATATGGCCTCCGCAGGACAAAATGGCGGCGGCCCGCCCGTCACGTGACCTCGCTCCGCCCACCGCCGGCCGCTCCCACGGGTCACGGCGTGGGGGGGTCGGCCCTCCCGCTCCCCGCCGCTCCCCGCCCCGCTCTTCCGCAGCGGGGTGGGCCTCGGGACCCGCTGGGCGCCGCACCCTGGCCGCTAGCAGGGAGCTCGGCCGCGCTCCGGCCCCCGTTCCGCTCGTCCTCGCTCTCCCCCCGCTGCGGTGGTTCGGTCCCGCCCGCCGCGTCCCACCGAGCGTGATTCAGCGCTCATTAGCGTAAGGGGCGTGTCCCCGTGCTGTCACGCCCCCTCTCCGGGGAGGGGGCGTGGCCTCGCGGAGCCGTGAGCCGGGCGCTCTGCGCCACGTGCCCGGCGGTGCCCGCGTCTCTCGCGCTGTGTCCCCGGGTGCGTCCCTTACCGCACCCCGTCCGCTGTGCCACGTCCCCTGCAGCGCACCCCTAACCCTCTGCCGTGCCCCCCACGCCCTGTCACCCACGTTGCGCCCTCTATCCTCCTGCCGTCCCCCTTGCCCTGTTGACAGGCACGTGCCCCGCACCATGCCCCGGCCTTTCTCTTGACTGAGGGCCCCTCTCCCCACGGCGTGGCGGTGCCCACAGCCATCCGCAACGACCCCGCTGCCCCGTGCCACGTCTCTGCTGCTCAGGGCTGTGTCCCTTATCTATGCTGGCGGCACCGGGGCCGGGCTGTGCGCTGCGTGGCTCTGTGTGGCCAGAGCCCCTCCCTGGCAGCGTGAAGGGCCGCCCAAGCTGAGCCTGGCCCCGGGCGTCGCCATCCGCACAGCCATCCTGGAGCCACCGCTGCCGCTGAGTGCTCCAGGGGCAGCGCAGCGCTGGGTTTGGGGTTCACGCAGCTTCATGGCCTTCCCTTTGTGCCGATGTTGCAGTACCCCTAAGCGTCAGAGCTCTGAACAGACCGAGGACCTCTGTGCCTCATTGCCATTCCCTGGCTGCCTCTCAGCCCGGTCAGACCTGTGAGTAAATGAGCAGAGAGGTGATGGCACTGAGCATCAATACCCTGGGGGGGCAACGTGCAGGGTGCAGGACCCACATGCGCTCCTCCACCACCACCCCCAGCCCTCTGCCACCTCTCTGCTTTTCCTGCAGCGCTGCACCCTGGGAGCTGTAGTTTGCCAGCCCAGCACTGTCACTGTTGCTATGGCAGTGGTTGCCATCGCTAATGAGGGATTCCAGCAGCCCCAGTTAGCAGCAGGAGGCCTTTCAGTAGCGCCAGAGCTGAGGCAGGGGCAGGCCTTGCTCTGGCACGGTGGAGCGGTTGGCTGTGGGTTGAGTCCCATTATTTGGGTGCTGGGGGTGGGCAGGGCCGTGGCTGGAGGCAGTGCTGGTGGTGATGCTCTGTGCGGGGTGGGGGGCAGCAGGGCTGTGGGGTGCTCTTCCCCCTGTGCCTGCAGGCAGCCCCTGCTGTGGGGAGAAAGTACAAAGTGCTGATTCATTGAAGGGATGTTTTCTACGCTTTTAACTGTATTTCTCCCCAAAACATTTCAATTTACCCTCCCACAGCGCCTTGTATTTATCCAGCCCCACTCTGCCCTGCTCGTCCCTGGGCTGTGGAAGCACTGGGTGGGGGAAACACTCATGGCCTCGTCTGGCTCTGACTCTGACTGTGTGGTGCCCGGGGGGCTGTCGGGCACTGCTAAATCCTTCCTGGACCATCGCTGGTTAAAAACAGACAGCTTCCCTGTGCTGCTTCCTGCAGGGGGGAACACAGGCACTGTTGCCAGGGCTGCAGGCATGAGGGTGCCCAGCCCAGGCCTGTGGTGCTGCAGTCACACAGTGCCACCCATACAGCTCCAGGGACACAGCACTGCTCTGCTCCCTGGGTTGGGCACTTTGTGCACAGGAGCTCTTTTGCTCCGCTTGGATCAGAGGCAACGGATTTCCATCCTGAGCTGCCCGTTCCTGCTCATCTCCACGAGCTGCACTGATGCCTCTAATTGAATCCAGTTGCATTTCATCCAACCACACCACCATCTCATTGCTGCTCTGAGCTTCCCTGCTCCTCTCATCTCTCTGTTTTCTTTGCTTCCCATGGATGAGAGTGGGTGGGAAATCACCACCCCTGCTGCTCTCTCCCCAGAGATCACCCCCGGCCCCGTTCCCCTCCTGTGGTTACAGCTCTGCCCCAGCTGCAGCTCCCAGCTCTGCGCTGCATCCACGCCTCCAGAGCACCCAAACGAAGCACTGCAGGGAGCCAAGGTAAACAGCACTGGGTTATCACCTCGTTCAGCAAAGAGAAACTGAAACAGAGCAGGAGCTGTTTGGTTTTGTTATTTCTCTTGGCCTGGTGCTGCTTTGTGGTTTGCTGGGGGAGCCCAAGGCCACATCAGGGCAGGATCCCACCGAGCGCTGACCACGGGGCTGAGCAGAGCTGAGAACGGGGATTTTGGAAGCGGTGGCCAACTGCCTTTGCTGCTGGAAGAGGCAGAGCTGTGGGCTGGGTGTCACCCCTCCTCCAATGCCCAGCACAGAACGCGGGCGCTGCGCTGCAAGGTTGGCTCAGATGGGGACGGGCACAGCTGCCTCTCCATGCTCCCGGAGTGCTCCCCAACGTGCAGCCCACATGGCACAGCTCAGGGGATGCGGGTGAAAAGTGCAAAAGCCATTTGTGGATGACAAAAGATCACACAGGGAGAGCTGGCCAGAAAAGGGGAAGGGTTGGTTGGAGGAGACTCAGTGGAAATATAGGATGTGCATGACAACACTCAGTTCCTCCTCTTACCACATCCCATAAGCATGGCAGCACCAGAGGGCTACAAACCCTGGAGCTGTCACGGTGTCCCTGCTGTGTGAGGAGCAGGCAGGGGGTCTCAGTGCTGTGCCAGCAGGACTCTGCAGCATGGGGCAGTGCCCACCCCTGCCCCCATGGGCCTCCCCAGGAGCCCTGTGCTGGGCTTGTCCTCGTGTCCTCAGCTGGGAAATGGCCATGATGCTCCAGGCTGCACAGAGCACTGCAGCTCTGAGCCCCTTTGCCACAGCCACGCTAGGACTGCCTTAAGCAGAACCCAGGCTTGGTTCCTCCTCCTCCCTCACTCGGGACTTGCACAGTTTGTGCACATCGCTGCACTGCGCACAGCTGGGGCCGAGCTGGGCAGGCATGGGGACGACACGCAGGGCCTGAGGCCCATGTCAGGTGTGCACTGCTTCTTCCATAAAGGGATTTTTTCCCATCAGCTGGCATAGTCAGGATCACATGGGGCCGTTCTGTCGGAACGCCTCCGTGGCTCCACGTGAATCAGTAACACTGCTGATGTGCTGACACCAGGCCGGCAGTCTGCTGCCTGTCCCCACGGCACACAGCACAGCTGGCACGGGCCCAGAGGGCTGCATGCTGCTGAGGGATGCAGGGCAGCAGCAGCGCAGTGCTCCATGCGATGCATTCTCAACAGCAGGGGAGGGCACGGCCTGAACCCACAGAAGCGCAGTGTGGAGCTCCGCAGTTCTTCCTCCCTCTTCCCTGAGCGTGCAGCACTTCCTCGTGCCGGGGGCGGCTCTCAGCACACGTCTCTCCCAGCAGGAGCGCTGAGATTTCAGTCCCTGCCCAACGCAGGCCTGTGGCCTCGTGGCTCCGTGCTGGGGGAAGGATGAAGAGCACAGAGGAGCTCCCGGCCTCTCTTAACCTTCACACGTTCTTTGAGCTCGCAGGATGCAGATTAACCATTAAGCCCTTAAACACATCCTTCGCCTCCAAAAACAGCGCGGTGGCTGGGAGCTGGCTGGTGCCACTGCTGCTGAGCGTCCCCATCCCTTGTGTACAAGGAAACACGGATCCAGCCCCTGCAAGCACGTTCTGGCTGTTCCAGAGACGGATGGCAGCAGAGGTCATAAGGCACAATTCAGGCCAAAGGAACCTGTTTACACTGACTTACTGCCAAGATCTGCCCTTCCCTTTCCTTCTGGGCTGCCCCAGACCCTGCTTTCCACATGCAGCCCCTTAGGGCAGCCCGGGAGCGGGGGCGGCAGCTGGAGACCCCCATGGGCAGGGCAGGAGCTCGAGGAGGGCACAGCTCCTTTCCCATACAGACCAGCACCATGCATAGAACACCCATCAGGGCTCCAGACCTGTCAGGGCTGTCCGGGGAGTAGAAGGGCTTTGTCTCTTCCTTAAGAAACCTTTGCGCTTGTCCATACTTCCCCCCAGGCTGTGTCAAACACATCACCATCACATTGCCTCTGCCTGTCAGTTATTCCCCTCCATAGTTTCCACTTCTGCAATTTCTGCACACCGCAGTGATGGGGCCCCTCAGAGAAGGAAGCTATCCCAGGAAGACCCACACCTTCAGCAGCACCTGCAGCCATCCCCGAGCAGTGTGCGCAGTGCTGGAGGCTGAAATGCTCCTCCTGCAGCCAGCACTGACACGGGGGAACAGCAGCACAGCCCCAGCTCAGCTCAGGTGCAGCTCCAGCTTTAAGGGATCCTTCTCCTGTATCTGCCCCAAACAATGGCACTGTTACTGAGGAGCCACAGCTGAGCAGGCAGGATCTTGGGATACGGCATCGGTAGTGATTGGCCATGGCAGCTGGTAAAAGAAAATAACGTATGGCAGATTCTTAGAGGTACAGTGTAAGCCAGCACCTGGAACTGCTGAAACCTGGCAAAGCCAGAGGGAAACCTGCAGGCATTGACTTGGCAAAACCCAGAGCTGCCAGCACGGTGCTGCTCGGGCAGGCAGGGCTGCCCCGATGCTGCCCAGGAGCTGTTCTATGGGACACTCCCAGTTCTGCATGCAGGAGCCCACAGAACACAGTGCCAGCCTGCACATCCCGCCCTGCAGAGCCCAGCAAATGGATGCTGAAGGGACTTCAGAAGTCTCGGCCCCAAAGCTTTCCTGGAAGGAGGACAGGTTGGTGCTCTGCAAGACTCACAGCAAGCAAGCAAACTGGCTGCGCTGCGGTCTGTGGTGGGCTGGCATTCAGAGCACCAGCAGGACGAATCCATCAACCCACAGCATGCTCAGAGCCCGCGTGTTGGTTCTGGAAAGGGGCCCGAAGCAATCCCTGCAGCACAGCGAGGAGCTTCTCCGTGTGGGGAGGCAGATGTGGGTCTGCACATTACTGCAGAAGGCCTGGAAGGAAGCAGGATTTCAGTGCGATGAGAAGCACCTGAAGAAGAGGAACGCCCTGTGCCAGCCATCGCCAGCGGGACAGCACGAGTCACGGCTGGCAGGGCCGTGTGGGGACAGACACAGACTGGGACAGGCAGAGGTCAGGCTTCGGGCTTCTGTTTGTAGCACAGAGGAGCCCAACTCCTGTGGGCTGGGAGGGCGAGGCGGCCCAAGCGCTGGTTCCCCTCTGCCGTGGGGCTTCCCCAGGCCGGCTCCTTACCTGGTGTGGCTGTGGGGGATCAGAAGTGCTCCAAGACCACCAAAAAAACCGTCAATGGCAGATGGAGGACACAGCTCTGGGAGGACACCTCAGCCATAAAGAGGGAGGTGAATCACCAACAAACAGCCAGAGCTGAGTCAGCAACAGGAAGGCACGCATGCAGGGTCAGTGCAGACACTCCTGGAGCCTTATCTTTGTTTGCTCAAGAGGCACAAGCAGAACAGAGGCCGAATGCCCTCAGCCATCACCCAGCTGAAGGATGGGCTGTTTCACTGATCAGACCATCACACGTTTTGCAAACGGAGCGAAAAGCAGCCTCAGACAGCAGAGCCGAGGGGCCCAAGGAGCGATGAGCGACCATTCCCACCCCACCGAGCCCTGCCACTGCTCAGTGCAGCCAGGCGTTCCATTCTCCTCTCAGGTCCACGGCCACTTACTTCAAAGCAGGTGCAAAGTCCTGAGCCAGCAGCCCACACTGCTCAGCTCATCCCCTCAGCCCCGCTGTCCTGCTGCGCAGCGCCTTGTTAGCAGGCATGAGGGCTTTAATGCAGTTGTAAAGCTGTGAGTTACGGAGCTCAGTGCTCAAATGTGGTTTCCAAAAGTGAGCCTGTCTGTAGAAAGCCTCCTGCTTGCCCCCTTGCCCTGCCCCTATGTCTGCGATAGGAAAAAAGTACTCTGAGAGTCTCAGTTTACTCAATTTTGGGACTGTAAAGTTGGTTCTGTTTGCCATGGAGGGAGCAGGAACGGCTTTTCCCAACCACGATGAATCCAAGGGGAACCTCTGCTGGCCGCGGGCCTTCCCTGCAGTGAATGCCAGGCACAGAAACTGCCCGAATCGTTTCTGCAAGTTCAGCAAACTCTCTTTTTCAGCAGACCACAGCCCTGCTTTTGGAAGCACCCACATAGGAAGCACAGCAGGCCCTTCTGTTGTGTGTTTCTTTCCCTCCCGCCTGCCGGGCATCTCACTCAAAACCCTGCTCTGCTCAACGCTGCTGCTGCTTCCTTTGCATGCGAGCAGCGCTGCCGGTTGGTCTGATCTGTTTTCAACACAGGCTGGGGGCAAAACACTCGGCCTTGGCCACGGGAAGGCAGCTCAGCTCAGAGTCTGCTGGCCTCGCGTCATTTCACAGTTAGTTTGGCACCCGATCTCAGCAGGAGTTCAGAGCGCAGCACCTCAGTGCGGGGAAGAGTTCACGTGGCAGAGAATACACATTCAATGGTTTATTTCTGTTTTAGCAGATCACTTGTTAGGAAATCTACAGGAAGGACAAACCCAGAGACAGCTTTGCTGAAGGATGAGGTCGGTCGCTTCCACAGCCCAACGCCTTTTAATACAACGCAAGATTCTGCACGGTGACAAAAACATCATCGACGCCGGGCAGCAATTTCAACAGTAGAGCAGGACACCAATTTGGCAGCACATCACCCAGTAACACACTCATCTCGGCTCCGAATAGTTCAGCACAACACCCACGACAGCGGAGCTGGCAGAAGGGCACCCCGGGCTGTGAGTGGGGTTCCTGAGCCTCCCATCTGCCCCACAGCTGTGCTCCAGGTGTTGGCTGCAGCAGCTGAGCTCCTCCAGGGCCGTGGCTGCAGGAGAGCTCTCGGTCCCCACTCACTGCAGCATCAGCATCGTGACAGTGACGGCGTGGTCAGCGTGGTCAGCTCAGTCCCCGTCAAAAACATGGACGTATTTCAAAGGAGAAAGAGCAGAAACTCCAGTGCACACACAGATAGCAGCTGATTGATATGTAAGTGCCACTTCCCCCATGGCAAAACACAGCTTTCTTATTGGCATTCATGTTTAACTCTTCAGAGAGCAGCACTGCCTGCCCCTTCAATTTGCCTTCAGTTATCCCAACACAGAGGAAGTTGAAATTTTTCCCCCTCCCTCCTGCCTTAAACATCCTTCATGAGAAAACAAAGCATGCCCAAGTGCAGGAACTGCAGCTTGTGGATCTAGTGGGGAAGCCTGCGCAGCCTGGCTAGCAGCTGGAAACAATTCCTGTGGCCTGGAAACAACTTTGATGCCACTTACAAATACATGCAAGTTTCCAGTGTCAGGAGTTTTTGTTCTTTCCTGCCTTCAAGAGAGCACCACAAAACAAAACCAGCTCCCTCAGGAAAGCAAATTGCTCCTGGAGAACCGTGGCAGCCAATGCTCAGCCTTCAGCTCTGCGCCTTCACATCAAACAGCTCCCGCAGGGACAGCCACACTCCTGCTGACACTGAAACCAGCAGGACTGCAAACAGGCAGGAGGGCACACGGAGGGCACACGGAGCCAGCTGTAACGGAATCACAACCACTCTGCAGCCGGGGTACTTCAGACAGCTCAAACCTTCCAGGAAGGCGCCCACTGTGCCCGTTTGCTCAGAGAGCTGTTTGTTCGCAGCCTGTCTCGAGGGCTTTGCATGTTAACGCGTCAGCTGTTGGCCCAGTGAGTTGGACTGCCGATATACACTTGGTCAGTGACAACCATTATCCACAGGGACAAAAAACGCCTCTCTGCTACTGCAAAGAAAGTCACCTCACGGTACAGCTCCTCAAGGATGCCTCACAACCATAATGGTATCTACACAAGGATTTGCACTGGAAAACAAACAATTTTTACTGAACCTAAGGAATGTGTGAAGATAACACAGCTTTGTACAACCTATCTTGTGAGACTATTACAGCCTCTTGCTTATTTAGGCTATTCGAAGACAACGCTAGCATTGCAGATGTCTGTAAGAGGAGAATGCTACAACAGACTAAAACCGTCACTGCAAGACGTGTCTCAAGGTTGATATGAGGAACAAACAGAAGGAGGATCGCCTGCCAGCACACCCACCTGCCCGAAGCAGCACCCACAGCCTGCTGTGATCTGCAGACAGGCGGCAGCTCAGGTTGTGTTAGGATAAGGGTGTGCTCCGAGCCCACCTCTCCCAGCTGCAAAGCTCTCACCCAGTGTCAAGCAGTCTTTGAGGGGGATTTTCCTTGAGCCCCGTGCCAAAGACTGGTTGGCCATGCAGAGTTACCTCAGAGGGGCTCTTGTGCTCCTCCACCAGAGGGATCAGCAGCCTCTCATTTGCTCAAACATCCACATCTCTGTGCACTAGTGAGAGAGCAGGGAAAGGAACGGGGTTTTGTAGATATGGCTTACAAAGCGGTACAGTGCTTGGGCTTCACTGACACACTTACATCCAGTGGGGATGGGAAGAGACAAAAAGTCACCACCAGCAGCTGTGGGAACAGTTCTGCACAGGAAAAGCTATTCGTTACGTTGAGTGTAATACTGCAGTCCCACAGACGCTGCCACCACAGTTCTAGGGAACTTCTGACAGCCCAACAAAGCTGAAATCAATGTCCTCATTTTCTTGCAAGGGCACTTCAAAGATGAGCTCAAAAAAGGAGATATGGACAAAGTTAAGAAATCCCACCTCTGTTCAAGAGATCCTACTAAATGTGGTATATTTTCCAGCTGATTTGCCACGGGAAGATGATGGGATGCTGCCAAGTGCAACACGATACTGCCAGCTTTGAGAACAAGGCATAGGCCAGCGTTCATCACAACCAGATATGATTGCAAAGATCCCTCCCATTAGTATCTACAACTGAACGATACCAACCCTTCCAGTTCAACCAAGCTTACGGTAAACCCATGAAAAGAACCAGCAGTACAAGAAATAACATAATTGGAAAATACACGTGGGGCAAAAGATGACACCTTAGATGTGTACGAGCAATCAAGCATTCCAAGGAGCGATTCAGAAAAAAATAAATTCAAAATGGCACCTTAAAAAGCAACTCACATTTTTGCCAAGTTTGCTGATCCTCTTTGCAAGAAGCACAGACAGGCTGTTTTCTTTGCTAACAAGCTGTACAAGCCAGCACTATTAACCTGTCTGACTTGCGACCTCTGAATGCTAACATGACCCTGTCCAGCCCAACTGATTTTCTATCACCGTAAATTTTTAGTGTTACCCTTCATGGACTCCAAGTGTAAGCAGTAATCATGTTTGCCCCACTGCAATAGAGATGTTGGATTAAATAGCCAAAAAAACCACCAGCACTTTCTTCTCTCCTTGTGATACGGAGCAAATGTCACCGAGAGTTCTGCTGGGAAGCTGATTCACTCCCAGAGTAACGCTGCACAGAAGCTCCCCCTCCTGCATTCCTCCATTTACTTGAGGAGGGTGCATTCGGCTTCTGCACCCCAGTGCCTAATTCCCTAAACATTCAGTGATACCTGCACAGCCATTCATACTTTTAATGCTTCATTTTCAGCTTCCACGGAAGACAAATAAACGTGTCTGAGCACTGTACATATTCTCGTGCTTTCAGCTGCCTGAAACTTGAGTCAGTCTGAAGCTATTATACTGATATGAAACAGGAATGTAAACAAAATCAAGCCTCTGAGATATCACTGTCCGGTCTGGACGCCCTCTTCAGAGGCAGCCTCCTCATAGAGATGCAACTGGAATGTATCAAGGACTCGGGTACGAGCAGAAGGGGAACTGGCAACCACAGCTCCTTCATAGTTAACTCCTAGAACGGTACTGACGGTCCACCAGCGGTACTCATGGTTTGTCTGCACAATATCTGTTCACACTGGGGCGATGGTTTAAGAACTACTGCCCTATGTCAAATCTGAGGTCTCCAGCGTTGCTGTAAATGGACATTGGATATTTCTGGCTTGGCTCAGATGCTCTACAGTACAACTCAGCCAGCTCAGCACCCCTGAGGAATTGTGCTGAACTGCAAAATTGTCCTCTGATACAGATGTGTATACATTTAGGATTGTCTGAAATAACATTGCTTTCACTTTTACCTCATATCAACACCTGAAGCCAGCACACTGGGTCTCTAGAGGTACCAAGCTAAGGAGCTAATAGGGTACATCACTTTCACCTGTCTTAAATAAGAGTAAACAACTAAGCCCTGCATTCAGGTGCACTGCTTAGTAATTACTAAGGAACACTGAGTCCAGCGGGAATTATGTTCTAACTTGGCTCCTGCATTACAATTTGCCTCGGGAACTACAACTGAAAATCCAGCCGAATGACGACAGCCATGTCAGCCATTCACGGTGTCCCTGAAGCCCCACACCTCCAAGACAGAGATCTGGAAGCTTTCGGAACACAGCGGTTGATTGTTGAACGTGTTGCAGTGGCTGGTCCTTCCATGGTTCAGGTCTGCATCGAGGTAAAGAGCCTGGCCATCACCGCCTCCTGGGAAGAGAAAATCCCCAGTTTAAAGCCATCTTTGCATTTCTTAGGGTGAGAAACTGTTCTACAAGCTGATTTCAACACCGGAAGCCCTAAATCAGGCACATCCAACAGGCGGGAGTTCAACAAAAACCAGACAGATGGGTACTTTTTTGTTCAGACAAATAAGTCACTGCGCATAATTTGCAAGGAAATCACGTCAGTTCTCAAAGATTACAGTTTGAAAAGACGTTATATGCCAACACACGCTGCCAAATTCAGTGAGTATCAAGGAATGCTTCACGAGGCCAGAAGAGCGGAGATGAACAAAAGTCTCACCTCAACATCTTTGTAAAGTGAAAACTCAAACGGACTCTGCCCAACTTACGGCTGACTACCGCGTGTGCTGCCAAGTGGGAAGTCAGCAGGCATTGGATGGCACTGGTAAAATCACTGGGCTAGTTGCACTCCTAACGTGTGTTAAGTCCAGCTTTCTGGCAGAAGGACAACTACAGTTCTATACCTGCCACCGTTTAAATGGCAACCTCACTAAGCAGGCTTTCACCAAAGTCCATATCACCACAGACCTAATACAGCTCCAATACAGCTCCAGAAGAATGAATGTGCTTCACGTTCTACCCTATGAGTCAAAGTCCTCAGTGCAAACTAAGTTCCTCTTCAAGAACTGCTTCTCATCACTATGCAGGACGAAGGTATTGCTGTGCTTAAAGCTACCACTTACTACCAAAGATCTTATTTAAATTCACATTATGCAAGTTTCCCAAGGAAAGCTCTTGTTGGGTAACACCAGACTTTGGCAACTTTTCTCTCTATAATACTAACAGTACTAATAATACTGAAATGCATATATGGTAAATAAATGGGACTCTCTCAACTAATAGGAGTGATGAGAGCTGGTGTGGAATACACGCTCACATTCTCACACTGACTTACCTATAATGATGCATTCACTGCTGCCAGCCATGAACATGGAAGCTGTTTTGGATGGTAAGTTGAAGTGCCGAGCCGATAAGAAGGGAGAAAGGCGATCTGATGGGTCTGAGGGGGTGCTTCTGAAGGAGAGGGTGTTGGAAGCTGGCGAGGCGTGATTTTCTGGCTCAGAACCACTTGCAGCCAATTCTGGGTGCTTTATGATCACCCACTCGTAGCGCTCCACTTCTGGTTGCAGCTACGCAGGTGAGGAGAAAAACAGAACTTTCCATCAGTGAACAACAACAGTGCTGAGAGCTCTGCAGGGAAAACAACGCCCGAGCCCCTCAAGGTTCCACCCACACCACTGGGGTGAAGATTGGACCAAACTGTTGTTTAGGTTTATATCGTTTCTTTTCTTCATATCTTTGCTTTTTAAGCGATTGAAAAAACAACACGGTGGTTCCCAGGTTACTTCAATAAAACTTGTAAGAAAGAGCTCTGAGCATCGGGCGAAAAAGGCTCAGCACAGAACTGAAAAGTAACGTTTCCTCCGCCCAATCTGAAGCGCTCGGCAGGCTTTAAGAACTAGAAGCACATTAATCCAGCCTCTTCCATTGGAAGGGAAGCGTGAGTTATTCCCACCAGTACAGCACATGCCTTACCGCAGGGCAGGAACAAGGAAACCATACTCACCCTAAACACAAAGCACTCCCCAGTTCCAAAGAAACTCAGCTTGTTCCCACCTCGCCTGCGCTCGCTCCAGTCGGTGGACAGGAAAGCACCGCAGACCTGGTGTGAACAGCAAGGTCAGGATGCTTTCCATGGAAGAACAAAGTGCGTCTCAACAACTGAGAGCAACACTGCAGAGCCCAGAGCTGAAGCGCTGATTTTCAAAAGCTCTACATCAGTGGATTAAGGCAGCACAAGTACTTATATCTAAAGATAGATTTAAACTGCTTTAATCTGCTGGGGAGTACCTTCCGAACACCAAGCGTTTCATACATTATTTTACATCTCTGAGGCCTTAAAGGAGAAATGCTCCAATGTATCCTCAGTGACCAAAACACAAATGACTCCAGACTTGTAAATCTTTACATTACTTCCTCCTTTTAGCATCCAAAGTCACAGCACAAGCAGTTCTGGCTGACCATCCTCTGCTAGCACACAGTAGCCTTGAGCTCTCTCCATAACCAGCTATAGGTTAAAACCAGTCCAGCTGAGCCAATTCTAAACTAGCTCCAACATTTAAAGCAGCTGTTCAAACAGCACGGAGCTCAGTAGCTTCCCATAAGGAACAGCGCAGCCTTACAGGGCCGATTTCCCCATTTGCACTGAAGAGTTTCTCAGTACCAGCAACAAGCATTGCTACCAAGGGGAGACAGGCCAAACAGCAAAGGTCTAAGAACACCATCAAAGCAACGTACCACGTTCTCAGAGCTATGGTTACGCAGTTGTTCCAAGGTACACTCACTGCTCAGACTCTGCCAGCATTACAAGCAGAGCTCCTAGGACAAAAGTTCTGCAGAACAGTTTTGTTATGCAGGTAAAGCACGTGAATGAAGTAAACAAATACCCCAGAACGCCATTGGATCTCATGTATCCAAAGCTCACGAGAGTCAGAAAATGGGAAGGTTAGTTTTCTTCTCTCCAAAACACAAAGATAAACACTGGCATACAGGATGAATGTGACCCTCAGCAAAAGCACACACACACACACACACACACACACACACACACACACACACAGGCAGCCACTCTGGGGGAGCACAAGCAGAGGTACAAACCTACAGGCTGTACCTACAGCTCCACATTACACACAACTCTTGCAATTCATGCATGGTAGATTGGAGAGCAGACGCTCATTACACCAGCTATTTATGCGCAGTCCTTCTGAGGTTCTGGGAAGCTTCCTTGTTTTAAGATTTTTTTTTTTTTAATAACTATGCAATAAAAGTAACGTGTTTGCTTTCACGTTATTTAGTCCACTAGAATTCATACAATTTCTGCTACTTTCTCTCCTCACACCCTGGAGAAAATGAAAACATCCTCTATGAACCACAAGTTTACACATTTCCACAGCATCTCCTGATTCTGTAACTAAGAGTCTGTCCAAGAGCTCAGTGCGTAGCTACAGTCCATCACCCCCATTACTTATGAAGAACAGCAGGCCAAAACCTAGTTTACAAGACTTACCCAAGAACGTATAGCCCCATAGTCAACAAGCAGAATGAATTAAAGCGTGCAGCTCTTACAAAACAAAGAAAAACCCAACACTGAAGCAGCTCCAGGCTCCCCGTTTCTCCAGCTTAATCACAACTGCTGCATGTAATGTTGCAATACAACACAACCGCTCAAAGCCTAACTTCTTCGGTCACCTTTTACCTCACTCACCTCTTTTGCTGTGGTTTTGATGAGAAGAAGAGTAGGCTCATGTCCCTCACTGTGAGAATAGAACCTGCAGTGCAAAGCACACAAAAATAAGCACTCAACAACCATCACTGACTGCAGCACATTTCCACCTTCACTTTAGGCACCACCTCCTCCTTCAGCTGATGGCATGGCAAAAAAAATCATCTGAGGCTACAGAATATGCTGAATGCTTTCCACCCTCCATCACAAATAACACAGCTGAGTGCAAACATGCTGTGAAGCAGCTCTCCTCTAGTCGGTTTTTTGCAGAGCTGTTTGAGCTCCCTCAGGATAAGCCTAGCTATGACAACAGCAGCATTTTACATCAGGCAATGGAAAGTAAGCTGCATCCTGAGGGCTGATGACTGTATCTCTGCTTCAGAGCTGTGTGTCTTCATACCAAATAATTACGATGCACTCCCTTCGCTTGCTTTTACTTCTCCTCACGGACACGTGGCGCTGGGACAGCTCACTATCTCAATTTCAGAGTGGAAGTAAGCATTAGGAGCTGTATGATTATAGTCTCATGTGTCAAGAGCAAGTAAAACTCACGCCTATTTTATCCCACTTTAGCAATAACAATCAGAATCATGGACAGAGAGAAACCGTAAGGGAACCACCAGCTTTCGCTTCCCTTACTTCCCTTTGGACAATCACACTCAAACTAATCCCTCAAAAGAGCCTAAAGAACAGCCACAGATTTAAATCATTTATAACCAGTGGAGAATGAACCGGTCTCAGAGCAGTACATTCTGAACTGACGTACGTTTGACTTTGCCAATTGGTTGTGGACATATTAAAATGGCTCTCCACGTTCTGGCAAATGAAACATCCTGGTCAACTGCTGAAGCCAAGAGGAATTTGCCACATTTATGTTCCGTCACCGACTGTTTTTCAGACAGCTTGACTACGTCCATCCAGTCAGCAGCTCACTAGTCGCTCTCTTGTGCCCTAAAGGAGGGAGGGAAAGCTGCCATTACCTGCTCAGACTACAGCCGTGTTCCAAGGTGGTGAAGAGCAGGAGGGGCTGGCACAGTGCAAAGCGCTCTGGGATCCACGACCAGATGTCTCGCATCTCTTTCACACTGACAATTTCAGACTTGAAGTTCTCCGCGTGGACTGCCAGGTGCACATTCTGCCTGAGAAACACAGCACAAAACATTGAGAGACGACGACTGAACAAAACCAGCACACTGATTACTGGACGGCAACAAGAAAAGGGCTGAACACCTAAAGACCCTGGCAGATAGGTCAGTACCCAAAGCTCCAACCCATGGGATTAGAAGGCCACGATTTAGTGAAGAATATAAAATACAGCAGTTTAACAAAATCTTTGAGAAGAAGCGACCCATCCTCACTGGAACACCTGAAGCAATACCTCTGCGTGGCAGCTGTGGCCTGCCTCTGTATATACAGAGGACAGAACGGTGAGGCAGCTAGCCTGACCCTGACACTGAACAGAGCAAACTGAATTTGCTGTGTGAGTCGGTCCTACCAGTGCTGGTACTTCAGCGCAAAGAAGAAGAGACCTGCAGAAACAGACAGAGGAAAAAAGAGAGAGCACCTTTTCCCCTCTGCGGTGCTGCCTGGATTATGGAATTGGGGAATGTGTGAAGCCCTCAGAAACCTTCAAGGAATCAGCACCACCATGCTAAGCAATGCTAATCCAAGCCAAATACTTGAAGCTTTTGCAAAGTTCCTCCAACTGGAAGCACTTCATTATGAATGACTTCACTTAATTAAGAAGTGAAGAAGCTCCCAGCCCTACGGATGCAGACAAAACAAAATCTGAGCAGGTGAAGCAAGGAATGCCAGGGACTCGCCCTGGAAATCACCCCCACCCCCAAAGGGGCCTGGCACATTTATGAAAACCGACTCATGGCTTTCAAACGCCTGAAAGTAATAAAAATAGCAATAAGAGCAGAACATCTCAACCAGCCTTCGGTTCTCAGATTAAATAAACACACAAACGTAGAGCCTGGGGATTAAACGAGCGTTATTGACTTCATGAGTGATGTTAAAGACTTATAAAATGCAAATGTGACAGCCAAGAACACGGGATAAGTGACAGATGAACTCACACAAGGTATTAAGTTACCGAGTGGCAATTAGTTGCACCAAGGTTTGTGTAGTTTGCTCTGCATGCAAGAGATTCAGCTTGTGGAAGAATTGCAAGAATTGTCCAACTCAGGCTTCCCTGCATTTTTTGGGGATGGTTTTGCATTTCCTTCCTCCCAGATTCATGGAGCACAGAAGACCTCAACACGACACACCTGCACAGCTGGGCTGCTCCCTAAAGCACAGCAAGCACATCTTTTTTTCTTGCCTGTAGTACAAAGAGATGAGCATTCGCACTGCACGTTAGAGCAGCGCTTGCCAGGAACAACAGGGAAATGCTCACTGAGATTTGGCACAGCTGCCTCAGTGGCAGCATTTCTAGCGAGGTGACTTCTTAGGTCGCTTAAAAAATCCCAGCACCACCGCTTCCTTCAGCAACGTGAACCAAGTCACGACTCGCACTGCCGCCCTGCACTGTTTGTTAGCAAGAAACTCATTTGGACACCTGCTCACATGGGCTCCAACAGTCAGCAGGCTGTAAAATTTACAATATTACTCTGCTGAGGATTTTATTTATGCTTTTAATCACAGCACACCGAGACACTGGGGAAAGGTCAGCTGGTCTGACGCAAAGAGTGAGCCCAGACTTGAATCTACATTGCCAGGATCTTACTGCAGGTCTCAGCCCTTCTGGTCCCATTTGGTCCGCACCTCAAGGCTTGGTGGCACTATGGAACACAGCTGGCAAACAAAGGCCTGGTTTCAGCTCATTAGAAAACAGCATCTTTCCCACGTTTGAGGAATTAGAAAAACATTCAGCACTATCAACTAGTTTATCACAGTGAACTCCCAGAGGAAAAACACAGAGATGGGGGAATGGCTGTTTACACGGGTTGAGAGTGATAGGACAAGGGGAATGGTTTTAAGCTGAGACAGGGGAGGTTTAGGTTGGATCTTAGGAGGAAGTTTTTCACCCAGAGGGTGGTGACGCACTGGAACAGGTTGCCCAAGGAGGCTGTGGATGCCCCATCCCTGCAGGCATTCAAGGCCAGGCTGGATGTGGCTCTGGACAGCCTGGTCTGCTGGTTGGTGACCCTGCACACAGCAGGGGGTTGGAACTGGATGAGCACTGTGGGCCTTTGCAACCCAGGCCATTCTGTGATTCTATGATAAATAGGCCAGGACTTTCCCATATAGACAGATACCATCTTTACCACCAGAGCCTCCTGCTGCATGAAAACACACCTTGCATTCCATCAGCCACATGAACCTATTCCAGGCCACCCCCTCAATGTCACTGTGAATCATTTTACATTTCATGTCACCACTCAGTGAGTGAAACCCGGGTCACAGCTTGGCTGCAGGATTTTGTATGAAATGACTTATTTCCCTGTCATAAATCACAGCTGTAGGTGCCTAAGACTGGAAATGTAATCCAGTGTTGAAACCAGTCCCCCTGACATCAGTCCTCTCCAAAGCAAATTCTGCACTGCTTTATAAATCTGATGGCTTTCAGAAAACTGCAACTAGAGTTACAAGTACCTGACCTTCATTCCTCCTCTCCTTTTTGGCAGCATTTCTGTTAACCTTAGAAAATATTATTCATACTGAAAACCATCTGCTTCAGCTGGGCAGCTGCGTTTCAAGCAGTACATGAGCGAAAACGAACAGCACACAAACTGAGAGGTTCCACTTCATGCCAGATGCTGAAAATGAAGTTGAGCTGCCATTGCCACCGCAGCCCTTTTGAAGTCATCCAGTGGAAAACAAAGCTAAGCACACTGGATTTGGACTGGCAAAGCATGGAGATGTGCCCTGAAACTATCACCAGAACTGAACAAGCTAACTGAGATCTCACCCTTAGTGCTCTCCTCAGACTCTCCTGTTCCTTATTGGGATGCTGGGAAGACATGTTCTTAGCCCAAGTACCACCAGATACTACCGGGTTAGAAAGTAGCACAACTTAAGTGTGTAAAGGCCTGGTGGAGGTGATACGTTTCTTTTCAGTCATTACCCGTCAGCTGCAGGCATATAAGGCTGAAACATAACCCGGCTTGCAGGCTGGCTGTTGGCACTGCTCTCACCTACATCGGCCCCCTCAGCCCTGAACTCCCTGCTTCCCAGCAGAAATTGACTTCTGCTTTTTGCTGCCCTCAGAATCTTGTAACGGTGGTACAACAACAAATGGAATTTGCAGGTTTGCTTGGCTGGAATTAAAAGCAGTCTGACTGATTGGACACAAAATCCTCCACACACCGTATATGAAATGAACCATGCTTTGATGAGTTTGCTCTCGAGGTGTTCTTTCAGACATGAAAACACACGGAAATTAGTCCCACTTTGATTATACAAGTTAGTACAAATATTAGCGTGTATCTCTCACTGAAGTTAACCCAGGGCACCTGCAACAAGGCCAAAGACTGTCCCAACGGCGTTACTTTGGAGCCATACATCTGTGGGACTTAATGCTCACAGGGCAGCCCTTCTTTGCAAGTTCTCTGCTTATCGGGTCTTACAATCACCGGTTTTTGTTCTTGGAGAAATGCTTTTTGGGCCAAGACTTTGATGAACGACTTAATTACCCATCAACGCTACACGGCTGAGTAACTCTGACCTTCTTGACACAGAAGTATTTCTACTTAGAAATAAATATAACGTAGTATAAAACCAGACGAGTTACTCTCAGGAGTGTGCCAAGTTGGGTTCAGTCCAACAGCCTTTCAATCAGCTGCAGAAAGCTTGCAAAGAAAAAAAATCAAGCATGCCTTGCGTAAATTTGCAACAGCACACGCCAGGTCTGGAAGGGGGCAACACCTCACGGTACAAAAAGCAACAGGAACAACAAAAACAAAACCCCGCAACCAAAACCCACATTCCCCAAACCAAACCGACAGAACATGTACCACCATTGTTCTTCCAGCATTGGGACGACTTCGATTTGATTGTTAACACCAAGCTTTTCCATCCTGGGGCACAAAGATTTGCACTGCCGCATGCAAACCACCACGCTGAGCAGCTGTGTCCACAACCCCCAGATCTGACGACTTTGCAGGTGCTTTGAACTAACTTTGTAAGAGAGTATGCAGCCGTTACGCAGCAATCTGACGCTGTGATCGCTGCCTTGCTTTTCTTGCCCCAGCATTAGCAGTAGTGACAGCTCTGGAACAAAAGCCAGGCAAAGACAGAAGAAGCGAGCAGAGTGCAGAGATCCAAGTGTTGGAACCTACCTTTTTGGAGACGTAACACTGCAAACAGGAGGGGTGCAGTGGGTATGGAATTGACAGAAGGAGAACGTATGAGGAGGAAGACAAAAAAAGACAGAAAAAGATCAGTGATTTTCTATAGCCTTGACAAAGTGAACGTAAGGAGCCTAGAAAGAAACAAAAGTACAGTTTGATTTGAATCACCAAGCAAGAGGAAAATAAAAAGACAAACTCTGTTAACATATTTTCTACATTCTCGCTTCTGTTTTTCCCCCTTTTCGCTGCCTGCTCAGTTACTGGATTGGAAAATAATCCATCACCTCTTTGCACAGGCCAAACGTATCTGGAGAGGAAAACTGACATCCTATTGAGCACTGGAGAAAAGCTCACTTCCCCAGAAACCACATCTGCCTACAGCAGGATCCCAAACGAGCCTAGTTCACAGCAGTGCCAAGCCAAGGGATGATGGGAAGCTCTGGTATGTTTACAAAAGTAGCTGAGAGAGGATACAAGTTTTTCATTAGTAACATGGTTTGGTCAATCACTTACTACAGGAGTTACCTAGATGTCAACTAACTAAATTCTGCTTGGAAGGTACCTCTGTTATGAGCGAGAATACCCCCACAGCACCTTTCAAGGCCAAGCTGGATGGGGCCCTGAGCAGCCTGATCTCGTGGATGGCAACCCAGGGCAGGGGGATGGACGCAGACGATCTTTAAGGTCCCTTCCAACCTAAGCCATCCTTCATTGCAACGGGAGCTTTTGCTTAACTTTCATCCTGTTGCTGAACAACGTACTAATATTCTCAGAAAGGATATTACAGCTCTTCTGAACTTCAGCACATGAAGGAAAGGTAACATTCCTGGTCTGGAAGAGTCAGTACTTCTTTTTGCAAATCCTGAATTTAACGACCAGAACTCTGCCTAACACGACCCCCCAGTTGCTAGAGGTGTTGAGCCTGGCAGAACAGCCTCTTCCAAGAGACAAGCAAGGTAAAACACAAGCCAGCTGTAAACCAAACTATAATTGTAAAAATATACCCTTGGAAAAGACTGGGAACTTCATGCGCACACCACGCATGTAAGAAGTTCTGCTATCACTTATGGTTCTGTCCTTGATTTTCGAGAGGCTTGCGGTCAAACTACTTTAAAAACTAACCTGTAAGCATGACTTACTCCTTCCTTATTCTGCTAGAGTAACTCTGCAGGTGAGCAAAACATTTCCACCTCAGATAGCGTTTGTCTACTTACAGTAAAGGAACAGCAGAATACGTGGTACCGGACACCATGAAATTGATCTTTCATATGAATAATTTCATATTTAAGATTTAATTACTGTCATATTTGTTTGGGTACTTTTCTTCCCAATCATTTATTGGCTGTTTTTCCAGCTTTAAATGCTGTCCTGTTTAAAAAGCAGCCTCTCAAAGGCACTTTTGGAGATGCAGTAATTGTGAACCTCTAAAAAATAATTATAAACACACCATGCTTCCCACTGGAATCCCAGCAATACTTAATTTGGCGCTGCTGACTTTTTCTAATGAAGTGCACAGAGAGAAAGTCAGCAGAGAAAGTGCACCAGTAGAGCATTCCTTCTCCCCCATCAGTCAACCCAAGGCTGGCTGTGCACTCATCAGTGAGGAAACCTCAGGGTCTCGTGTTTGAGGAGCTCACTCGGACTGCCTGTGGGGAGACCCCTACCTTTTCTGTTTGACCGTGATGCCCTTCTGCTGTAAAGCTTTCTCATTGGCCATCTGCAGCAGCTGGATCTCCTTCCGTGAGAAAAGGCGGATAGCAAAGGCTTTTTCCAGGAGCCTCTCTGGAGACACCGACTTAGCAATGTCTCTCACAAAAGCTCGAATATCCTGCTGCACGCTGTCAGACTCCATGGGCTGCCCAGCTCTGACTTTGTGAAAAAACTTCAGAATAGCCAATGCAACACGATAGAGAACTTTGTAGCCCTCCACCAGAAACACATCAAAGACCCGAGCAATGTAAACCATGGGCAGCTCTCCAAAGAGCCACCGCTGCCAGTCAGAGTACACCTCCAACACGTCCTCAGACACTGCCACCATCAGCTTGTGTGCTGCCTGGCAGTACTTGTTCACCAGGTCCCCAAAGGTCATGCAGGAGGACTCAAAAGCCAGGAATGTCTGATCGATGAGCCGCTTGGACGGGTCGTTGCAAGCAAGGATGCGACAAACCTGTTCAAAGCACTCTGCCTCATCCTTGCTGTAGTGGAGGAGCAAAGCTATCACAGAAGGCAGCGCAGGGCAAAACGATATGTCTGGGAACTGATTTGCAATACACAGTATAATCTTCCGAACGGCCCCGATGCCTTCTGCATTCAAGCAGTACGTGGGGACAAGGCTGTCGTCCACAAACTCTGGCAGTGGAAGGGAGCTACTGTTACGTTTTCCAACTATCTTCACCACAATGTCCCGGTAAACATTTGCATCTGGGGTCACTGTGCGACATGGGATGTTGCTAATCAGCTTGTGGTACACTTTGGCTCTCAGTGAATGGCTCTTGGCCCAGTAGCCTTGCCGGGCCAGCTGCTTCAGCTCCTGGAACTCCGTGCAGCTCAGCTCCTTTATATCCTGGCTCTGGACAGTACCATCCATTTTGTCCCAATCCACAAAGCGGTTGTATTCATCCATGACTCCAAGGGAAGCATACGAGAAAAACTATGAGCAGTGATCATTAAATGACCTGTGGCTTTTCCTGAAAAAAACAATAAAAAACAAGTTTGAGTAAGAGATGGAATCCCATTTTCTTTAGGAACACACGCATACATTTGACTCGCTCCCATATGGCCAAAACCATGAGATTTGGCCTCCTCCTTTTTGAAAATCATTTTTGTTATTTTTAAGCCAAACTTCACTTCCATTCCCATTAAGTGCTCATCAAAAACTCATTGATGGATTCTGAGCACACCTGCACGTGAAGCGAGCTTCCTAACGGCAGCCCCGAGCAGAGGCATGGGCTTTTATAGTAACTTCTCACTGAAGAGAAGAGATGCATTCCACTCAGAAATATACATTGCAAAGTTTGTTCTATTTGCAGTCTCTATCCCTACATTGCTGGGGAAGTAACCACTATTTATACTAAAAGTACGCAGTTCCATGAGCAGCTTAAACTGTTCCAATACTCTGCAGCTAGTGAAAGGAGATGCTGAAATCCTGCTAGACACAACCACGTACTCCCAGTTGCTTCCCCACATTGGCACTGGCTGTCATGCAGCCACATGGTCACCAAGATTGGTTTGCTGATCTGCTACAACTTTTCCTTTCCATTGGATAAGCAAGGTGTGCAGCCAGCTCAACATTACTGTGCCAGCGCAGAGATGACTGCAAGGCAGAACCATCCTTTTAATGGCAAAACAGGCTCACGTCAGCTTAGAACAGCTTCATGAAACCACCTCTTAAACCTCCTGAGCACTGCACTGGACATCTGGTTCTGATCTTGTACAAATGTCAATGTGCAAATCACCCTCTAGAGGGCCTGCTATCACCGTTAGAAAACTTGAAACATGAACAGGAGCAGAAAGATCAGGCACCAGCTTCTAGTTCCTCAGACCACACGTTGACATGATCTACTAGTTGACTCCTGCTTTGAAGTATACCTGGGTCCCCAAAGATGGGGTGACCACAACGACTAATGCCCATACTTGAATTATGTTTAATTAAGTTAGTGCAAAAATAGAAGCAGAAATGCAGTAATACATATTAGTGACAGCAGGAACATCCTCATTGGTGCCAGACTGAAGCTAGGGAGCGCACCTGCACTGCAGCCCCAGAAGGCCAACTGTGTTCTGGGCTGCATCAAAAAAGGGGTGGCCAGCAGGGAGAGGGAGGTGATTGTCCCCCACTACCGACCTCTTATGAGGCCCCATCTGCAGTGCTGTGTCCAGGCCTGGGGCCCCCAGCACAGGAAGGACGTGGAGCTCTTGGAGCGGGTCCAGAGGAGGCCACCAAGATGGTAAGAGGGCTGGAGCACCTCTCCTATGAGGAAAGGTTGAGGGAACTGGGCTTGTGTAGCTTGGAGAAGAGAAGGCTCCAGGGAAACCTCATCGCAGCCTTCCAGTACTTGAAGGGAGCACATAAACAGGAGGGGGAATGGTTGTTTATGGAAGTGGACAGTGACAGGACAAGGGGAAATGGTTTTAAGCTGATAGAGGGGAGGTTTAGGTTGGATAATAGGAGGAAGTTTTTCACCCAGAGGGTGGTGACGCACTGGAACAGGTTGCCCAAGGAGGCTGTGGATGCCCCATCCCTGCAGGCATTCAAGGCCAGGCTGGATGTGGCTCTGGGCAGCCTGGTCTGCTGGTTGGTGACCCTGCACATAGCAGGGGGTTGGAACTGGGTGAGCGTTGTGGTCCTTTTCAACCCAGGCCATCCTGTGATTCTATGATGCTGCAGACTCTGCAAAGGCAAATAAGCCCTATAAAATGCAAGAGGCCTGCAAAACTGACCTGTGCACCAATGACATTATGTAAAAAAGGCAAAGTAACAAAAACAGTCACTGAAATGCTTCCAAAAATTCTTTAATAATTTATGTATCAACAGACTAGCCAATGCGTGGAATTTGACATTTACTAGCACGGTCTTTTGTACAAAAGCCGCATTAAAATGATCTGAAACTCAAATATTAATTTGGGATTTTTGGACCCACACACTGAAACTCCCAGATTTACCTTCTAGTTCAGAAGGCTGTCAGCAGCACACAGGAGCCTTTCACAGACAACTGAGGGGTAGCTCTTCTCTTGGAAATACTTTTCAGGTTATCAAAAAGGATCTGTTTTAACAAAACCTTTTACATCACAAAATGTAAGAGCAATAGAGAAATGCTCACCATTTCTTTTTGTCGTACTCTTATTTGAAGTTAATTCCTGAAGAGGCAGTGCATAGTCCCTAACTCCCTTCTGCAAGCAGGGCGTCGTACAGTGTTTGGAAGCACTGTCTGTCCACGAGCATGTCCACAGGGTATGCACAGGCAGTAACGGTAGGACATCAGTCCAATGCAGAGTTCACGACAGCTCTGTGAGAGTTCAGGTTTCTCCGTCACTCTCCACCTGGAAATCACAAGGGAAACTTATTATCTTTAACTGAATTTATCTTTCATTTTACATAACATTCTTGTGGAGAAAAGAAATTGAATGATGGTGAATAAAGCACAGAAGGTTGAACCACACCGTTCATGGTTGCTTCAGTATAGAAACACTTACAATCCTGCACTTGATGGAATCTCCACTATGCAACAACTTCCCCTTTCTGCCATCATCTCTTGGGAGCCATTTGTACTTATATTAGAACGAGCTGAGTAAAACCTCTACGAGTCAATGCATAAGACTGTCAGTGTGACACCTGGGCTCTTCTTTTTCCTCATTTTCTTCCATTCACAAAGGCATATTTAGAGGTCGCATCAAACAAACACCTTCCCCGCTGGAAGTTTCTGCTCATTCCAGAATCTAATTAACGTGATGAGCTCCTCAGCAAGCTCACTGAGGTCAGCAGCTCAGGGTCAGAAATGAGACTGACAGAAGTTTTGATCAGAGCTTTCATTCTTACGCACACTTTGGCTGGGACAAATCTGGCTGTTTCCGTAGGTCTGTCAGCTCATGCTTTTCAGAGACCTAAATTAAAAAAAAAGACAGCAAAGCAAACAGGCATTGTCAAGGTCACTAAAGCAGCTCTTAACCGCTAGCAAAGCCAACAGAATCAGTGTGCTACAGTGTAATGGTGCATAGCTCCTGACACTGTGCCAACAGCTACAAGCCAGCAGGCCTCCAACTGGGAGCATTTACTTGCCAGAGAACAGACTATGAAACTTCAGAAAAATTCTAGCCAACCTTCGTGGTGCCCTTCTCCCAGTCCTTCCCAACCTTCCTTCATCCTCCACTCAGCCGTCACGTGCAGAGGAAGGGATAAGACAACCAGAAGAAAACACTTCAGAATGAAATACGCATAAATACACGGTCGGAGGCACTGAGACTGACGCCTCCGCAGCGCAACAAAACTCTCTTCCTCTTGCTAAAGTAACTTTAGAGAAGTAAGCAACATGTCGCAGTGAGTGTCCTCTAAGGTGACCTCTGGGTAGCAGAAGGGCTCAGCACTGAATGCAGGGAACTGCGATACTTTGAAGCACCTCAGAGCAGAGCTAGAAGGAGATTCAAAAAATCAACAAAAATCTGGCAAAGCTCGAAAGCTGCACATGCCTCTTCAAGGGAAAGACCCCATTCTCCTTTCTAATTAGACTGACTTCTCCAAGTCAGTAGGAACCAGCACAGAAAAAACCTAACTTTTCCATCAGTAACCGCCACACAATTTTGACGTCGCTGAATCTATGAACCTCTAATGGAGCTACCAGCTCCAACAGCAAGAACAACGGGAGGGAAGCAGAAGTGCTTACTGAAAATACACCAGAAATGGCTGCAGTACAGACAAAGATTTTCCAAGTTCAGTTCAGAACAGTGAAGCAGATAATAATGATCATCATTCAAAACCAAGCATTGGCCATGGAACTGGAGCTGGCCTAATTTCAAGTCAGTGACTGCACCGTCAGGAAACATTTGGCTTCCCAGCCCGGCCACATTTTCATTCCATTCCCCTCTTTCTTCCTGTTGTTATGTGGGCTACTTTCAGAAGACGTCTGAAAACTGCAGCTGTATAAAATATTGAGCAATGAAGAGAAGTGTGGCAATCAGAAGGCAGATACTGCCTGTGAAGAAAAAAAATCATCTACGAAATCAGTTACAAATACATCAGTCAGTATAGAAAAGGTCTGAACTTGCAGTGGAAGACCTTTAAGGTGCCTCCCAACCCAAGCCATCCTGCGATCCTATGAATTATGACTTCCCTTCATTAAGGAGAATATCAGGTTGCAGTTTTGCTGAAGTTAACGTGGGTAGCGACAACTTGAATTTCACTGCCAAAGAACCCTTGTAAGCTCTGCAAGCGGCACCTCAGTATTTCAGGCAATCACAAAACAAACCAACCCTACCTCCAGTTCGTTACGATCATCAGTTCTTGCTTTCCGAACTGTAGGGATTAACAAACGGAAGCGTGAGTTCCAACTAACCCAGTGTGCACACATCCATAGCAGTGACAGGTACAGCCCAAACCTTTAAAAACAGACTCCAGCTCGGATTGCAACCTGAGACGACGCTGCTCGACACTGAATTTAATGAACACAGGAAAGCTCCTCAAAATATGTCTTATAGGGGAAAAGGGCAGAAAATCAGGAAGCCGGTGTTCTCTATCTCAGCAGTCTCGCAGTTCTGCCTTCTGAGACTGCTGGCAGATGATTAGCAGGACACTCCACTCTGACCCAGCGCAGCGGCCACATCACACAATACCAAACTCTGGCAATAATACTGTCCATTTTAAGCACACACTGCTACACTGGTTTTAACGAAGACTGCTTTCCCAGCACCTTTTGCTACGTACTGTATGGATACATGTAGAAATGCACAACAAATATTTTGGCACGCTTTCCATTACGTGCTCTGCCATCCCTGGACAACGCTGAATCACACCTGTGGTTTTCACTGTATACACCAAAGAACAAAGCAATGCAGCAAGCCAGTAATGCTGCTGAGGAAAAGCGACTAGCAGGCTCTTAAGTCTTCCCTACCCAATACTTGGGTGCATCTTTTGGTTCCCTGAGTCCAGGCCTGCAGCAGTATACCTTGACATCTCTGCTACATGGATCTGGAAACAAGACTGGATGTCACAGTGCTATCCCTCCTTCCCCCAGCACCTCCTGTTCCATTGTATTTACAGCTTCAGTGATTTCCCACTCCACAAATTAGCTAGGAACATCAAGATATCAGACAAAACACACGGCTTAGCAACAAAACAAGCCGAGCACAACCAGCTCATCGCACGCATAGCAAAGCAATTTGCACCACGCCGATGCACTTTGGAGCGATGATCCTTTTCAGCAGAGGATGTGAGTGTGATGGATTGCTTTGATGAGTTAAATGCAGTTCGATCTCCTCATGCATCGCCCCAGGCACTGTGTACAGCATGAGCTGCGCTCCAGCTTCAGGAGCACAGCCCTGGCCAAGGCTCTAACAGCAGCCTATCAGTAACAACAGGGGATTCATCACTCCCCATTGGTTTTTTATACTCTTTTGGGACAAAGACTAGAAACCCATTGAACCCCAACAAGTATTCAACACTCATTTCCCTGAGAAGCAGGTAAAAACCTGGCAGTGTTGGATAACACTGTACACAACAGGGCACATCATTTTAAGCATCTATACAATTTCTCCATTGAGACAGATCAGGAGTCAGGAGATGGGGCAGATGAGGGGCCTTGTGGTGGACGACATTCTGCATCCACACGTTCACTCTGAATAAACTTAAAGGGACTTAAAGCACCCAACATGTATACTCCTCTGGCAAATATGGCTGCTCTGGCCCACAGACATCAATCCCTCGGTGGGAGGAGAGGGCTGGGGCCGTACTGAGACACAGCACGAACAGGACTCTTGTCCCCTTGGGGCATCAGGCTAAAAAGCAAACATTTGCTCTAAGCAGTGAAGATACACAAAACAAAGTGATCAACGAAAGAAACAGCCCAAACACCCCTCTGTCCTGTGGGCTGAAAGTGATCTTACTATCCCTTACCTTAGAACTTGCCCTTGTATTGATCTTCTTATGACTTCCACCCTTCTGCTGGATCTGTTGGTACGGAAACAGAAGTTAAAATTGGACCAGCGATGCAGTGGGCAGCATCCACATGCATTAAGTGCCTCAGTGACCTCTGTAACCTTTAAAAGGCATCTGTCTGAAGCTCTGCATGGCTCCCAGCCTTCACAGAACAGAGAACAATGGGACAGATACCCTCGCAGTTCAGAAGAGCAGCTAATTAACCACGTTATCAAAGTGGTTGATAACACTTTGATACTTCCAGTATCAAACAACTACTTCCGGTCTCTCAGACCACAAGCAGGATTACTGTTGGTGGCACCTTTGTAAGAAATACCTTCAGCCAACATTCTCTTTGTAGTTTATTGCTGGTTCTCCTGCCCCATGTTTTGATCCATGAAATTACAGGAATGGCAACAATTCTATGTGAAATGGGCAGCCTCGAGAAATGAGCGAGCCACATTTTGGACAGCTCACTTCTTCCTTACGTTGTTTCCCCCTGAACAAATTCTAACAAGGCAATCCAGCACCAGTGCAGCCACACACAACTTACACCTATTGCCAGCAGAACACAGCTGCACGCACACCAAGCACAACTCGGCACACTCACACAGCCAGCCTATGGAATTCCTTCCCTCAGCCTATGGAATTCCTTCCCTCAACAACTTGCGGGGTTTTGCAACGCTTTAGAGAGCTCAGGAAGCCGTCCTCGAACTTGGAAAGTTCAAGCAAGAGGAGAATAAATGAGATAAGGTGAAGCCTAAGTGCAGGTGCAACACAGATAAGAGCACATTCATGCGTTAGTTCAGAGAACTTCCAACAGCTGATTGCACAGCTGGATGCCTTCAGCGTGTACTTCCACCCACCCACCCAGAATCCACACAAGTCAATCATTAATATAGCACAATTAGCTCTATTTTTATATCAGACAGGTCGTGTGACTGCCTGGTCAAGTACAAGGGGACGCAGCGGCCAAAGACCAGCGCTACCTACATAAACCCTCCTGCAAGCCACCACTCTAAACCACACGCCATGCAAATCTGAATAGTTGCACTGGACTTCTAAGAGAAGCTTTAGTTCTCAGCCACAATTCAAGGCTATATATAAATGGAAAATAGCCACTTCTCTTCCAGACAATTAACACAGCCTACTTTGAGTTCTACCACATCTGCCTCTGAGCAGGCACCCACACAGCCTAATGCAAGCAGCTTTAGCAGCCTCTCCAACCTAGCAGAGCAGGATGTGTTCTGAAGAGCCACAAGAGCAGCAAGGACAGAATTCATGGTCTGTAATTTGTTTGTCACCAACTCCATGCAGCTTCGTCACTGAAGCAAAAGCACCCGTGATCTACACAAATGCCAGGGCAGCGTTATCAGATTGCAGTAACCTTGTTCTTGGAGACACTGAGAGACATAAGCAGCGTGGACTGGTTCGCTTTACCTGCTTGCTTGTCCTGAATTTATGGGCACGTTAATTTAGTGCAGCCATAGCTTTCACCAGCTGACAGTCCAAATAACAACACTGATGGAGGAGGGGGGCTGTGCCAAGGTTTCAAGTTAACAGAATGAAGAAAAAAACCAACCAAGGGGAGCAACCAAAGGCTGCAACAGCAGGAGAGGGCTGGGATGTGCAGAGGTGCTTAAAGGCGTGCAAGGTTCATGGGCAGCCTGTTACAAACATTTACTTGGCAGCATTTAATTATTAACAGTGAGAAAGAGAAGCAGAAAGCGCTCTCCCTCGTCTTCAAACTTGAGCTGCACAAACACCTGCAAATTTTCAAATATTAATGAAAGAAAAGCCATTCGGTAGCAAGATTCCTACCTGCCGACCGTCGTGCAACAAAACCCACATCCATTTCACTAATGATGAAGGACGTAAGCACCACACGTTGCTTGGGAGCAACCAGAAGCTAACACAGCACCCTGCCGAGTGCTCAGACACAAGGTACCATGCTGCTTCTGCAAAGTAACCAGCTACACGAGATGCCTACCGGCCACTGCAAGAAGCAGGGTGTTCCAGCAGGGAATTCCTTTTCCTGCTAATTCCTAGCTGTGATCCGCATCATTTCTGTGCTCGGAGCATTCCCGGACACTCCAGCAATCCAACTCGGCCTGCACGTAAGCCAGAATCGCTTTCAGACGCCCCGGCTTGCTGCGGGAACCGGCCACAAACGCTCACGGTTTCGGGGTCACGGGGCTCCGTGCTGAACCACCACGGCGGCCGCAGAGCTCAGCCCCGCGCCCCGAGGCGCAGCGTGCGGGGCACAGCGGGGACCCCAACGCCGCTCCGCTGGAACGCGCTGTGTGCGCCAGCCCCAGCCCCAGCCCCGCAGCGACCCTCCGCACCCGAGCAGCCGCACGCGCATCCACGCCTGGGAGAGCGGCTCCTGGACGGAGACCGACACAGAAACAAACGGGCAGCCACACCGTGCTCGGGTTCTGAGAAGCCTTCAAGCATCCAGCGAAGCCGGCCGGGCCCAGAGGAGCACAACCCTCGCTCCGCCCGGACCCTGAAGGCGGGGGCGCGCAGCGGCACTACGGCGCTCGGGGGGCGGCCCCGCGGCCACTCGCGAGCCCTCGAGGCGCGCTCCGAGCCCCAGCCCAGCCCCGGGCCCTCGCCTCAGCCCCACGCAGCGGCGCCGGGCCGCCCGGCAGGGAACCGCTGCCGAAAGAAGCTCCCCCCGCCCCGCCGCGCCGCCGCCGCCGCCCTTACCGCCGCCGCTCCCGTCAGCGCCGCGCGGACGCATCCCCACCCACCCGCTCAGAGCGACGGGGGCGCCGCGCGCATGCGCACAAGGCGCCAAAGCCTCGGGCCGGGAACGCGCATGCGTGCCCGGCAAACGGGTGGGCCGGTTCGGTGTGGTGGGTGTTGGGTGTGACGGTTCTGGTGCGATGGTTGTTGGGTGCGATGGCTGTTGTGTGATGGCTGTTGTGTGATGGCTGTTTTGTATAGCGGTTGTTGGGTGCGATGGCTGTTGGGTGCGATGTTTGCTGGCTGCGATGACTGTTGGATGCAGTGGTTGTTGGGTGTGATAGCTGTTGTGTGTGATGGTTGTGTGTGATGGTTGTTTGGCTGATGGTTGTCGGGTGTGATGGCTGTTGTGTGCAGTGTCTGCTTTAGGGACCCTGATGGGTTTGAGCTGTTCAGTGCTCAGTGTCAATGCGATTGTTTTCTTGCAAAGCCTGAAAGCTGGGGTGGAAATCTGTTCTTTCTACGGAGGGGCGGCTTCGCACTGTTTGTTGGCTGGCTGGCAGTGTGCCGTTCACAGCTGGGTCACCGCTGCCGCTCTGAGGTTATTGGTGCGGGACGCTGAAGTGGCCAATAAAGCTCTAATCTTTTATATGCGCCGTAATGTACACAGCGTCGTGGCGCGGGCCCTTGCCAAACAGATAAGGAATCCTTTCCCAGAAGGTTTACAGTCTGGCAGAAACCGCAAAGGCTGCGAGGAAGCAAGGAGTGATAACAGAGCGGGAAGCACGGGGGAGCCGTGTTGCTGGCGGCTCAGTTATAAGCAGGGCCTGAAGGGGGGGCTTTTCTCGTTCCTCTGTGTTTCCCCATCAGCCAGCTTTGTCCCCACGGCAGGGAGCAGCAAGGTGGCACAGCTGTGCGGTGTGCCAGAGGCAGTGCTCCTCGTGCTGCAACTGCGCTCTGTGCACCCTTTGCTGGACTCCAGTGAGGTCCTGTTAGCTTTCTGGAAGCCCTGAAGCTGTCATGGAGCATCCTGCCAACCCCAGGATCCATTTCTGTGCTGAGGCCATCTCAGGATGCTTTGCTTTTTAGTGCAAAATGGGATTGTTGTTGTTGCATGCATCGCTTTCTGTTTATCTATGTGCGATTTCATCCACCACTTTCTTAGCAGCTTACTTCCAGTTCTGAGGTCCTTCTGCTATTCTTCATAGCTGCTTACCTCCCTTGCCTTGGGTGTCATCACCTGGATTCCTGGTTGCTGCTCACCCACCTCACTGTGCCACTCAATGCAGTTAATGCATCGCAGCCTGATCGCTGCAGCTTTAAATTACATTCAGTGGAGGAAGGGGATTGAGACCCGTGTGACAGTGAAGGGCGAGGGAATACTGTCACTTTAGGAATCAGCAGGGAAAAGCCTCAGAATTGCCCCAGAGGATCTTGAGAGGGCTCCCTTGAGAGGGTAGCACTGCTGATAACCTGGCTGTAGTGCCTCTATGCAATGGTGGCAGCATGGGAAACAAGCAGGAGGATTTGGAGGCCACGGTACGCCCCTTGTGAAGAAGGGCTGAGGGAGCTGGGTTTGTTTAGCTTGGAGAAGAGAAAGCTCTGAGGAGACCTCATGGCAGCCTTCCAGTACTCACTGGGAGCGTATAAACTGGAGGGAAATCAACCTTTTACATGGGAAGATAGTGAGCAAGGGAATGGTTTTAAACTAAAAGGAGGGAAAAGTAAATTAGATGTCAGGAGGAAAATTTTCATTGAAAATGAGTGAAATGAGTTGAGGTGCTGGCACTGCTGCCCAGAGCTGTGGGCAAAGTTGGTTCAGCTAGTAAGGGAAGTGGGGTTGGAAAAGGGTGAGAGCAGATAGAGAGCTGCAGGCACAGAGAGAGGTGTGGGCAGTGCTAGAAAAGGTTCTGCAGGAGGATGAAAACCTTCCATCTGTCCTCAGTATTTATAGCATCTTCTTGCTGTCTTAGTCATGCCCTGGGTGCTGTGTGTGCGTGGGCAGGTGGCAGCCCTGAGGTAGGACAGGGCAGGAGTTCCTGAGTTCCTCAAGGGAAACTGAGGCAGGGAGAAGAAGACGGTGTGGTATGTGCACTGATCAGGGGAATGCCGGGCTGTGGGGAAGCAAGACAAAGCATGCAGAAACACACTGGACTGCAGGAATGTGTCAGCTGAAGTGTGAACTGTGATTCGAGCTGAGTGTATCCTTCAGACAAACGTTCTCAGTGTTCCGTGCACAGCAGTAATTGAAGACTCCCATCAGATTTCTGTGCTGGTGCTCCATGGTTCTTTAGTGAGAGAGCTGGGAGGAGCATAACTTCGGTCACCAGATCCTCTGTGCTGTCTGACAGTGTCACCGTCCCGGTAACCTCGGCCAGTGGGCTGCTGGCAGTTGGGGACATGGCAGGTGGCGTGGGCAGTGTGCATGCTGTGTGCTGACTTAACACGTGCAGACTGCATGGCCACATGGATACCCTCCGCTATGCTGCGCTCAGGCTGTCGTGCCGTCTGTGACTGAGGAGAGGGCGATGCCCACACTTGGCCAACTGCCTGCTTGCTGATGGGAAACTCGTTGGAGTGCATCTGCTTTTGTTCCTGCAGAAAGGTGTCCCTCGCTGGCAGCTTTTGACAGGAGCCAAGGGATGCTCTGAGTACTGCAGCAGCTCAAAGAAAGAGGAAGACAGAGTGACTGCCCAGGCACTGCGGGCAATGAGCCTGCGAAGGCCTTCTGGGGATTAATAAAGGGTATAACTTTATCAGGCTGCCAATCAACAACTTCCCAGAGCTTTGGAGAACTTTCACACGGCATGAAATAAACAGTTTCACAAATGCAGTGTTTAGTAAAGCCTGCTTTCCCCTGGGTTTGTGTCTTGAAGGTGGTTTCTTTCTGTAGTTCTGAAGACATAACAGATGAGCTCATGCTGAGCCATTTATTTGGATCACGGTGCGGGAAAGCTGTCCCTGTGGATGTCTGTCAGCCTGGGAGAGGGGCTGGCACCCTTCGGGTAGGGCCATCAGCAGGGAAGGGTGAGCAGGAGGGACAGCAGCCAAGCCCTGAGCTGGGCTGGTGACACGGCGGCTGTGCCGGTCCTTAGCAGCCCGATTTGCACTGGGCTGATCGCACTGAAAGCTGATAAGCCCGGCGAAGTGTGACCTCCTGTGGGTAAAGCTGGGAATTACCGTGGCATAATTAAGCGAATCCTTTTCTATCACATGCTGGCATCTTGACGGGATGCTTGCCCAGTGGTGCAGATCACATTCTTATCCACCTGCAGCAGCCAGAGCTGCAGCCCTCCCATGGCTGAGCTGTCGATATTCCTTCCGGCACGGATTCAAACCTGCCCACCTGGGACTGTGCCGGTGGCTGTGCCAGCGTGGAGCCAGGAGCACCGTTTGTGTGGGCAGCACCCATTCCTGTGGCTCCAGGAAGGGATCCGTGAGCACTGTGCCTCCCGTTAGCTGGGTAGATCACAGCCCTCTCGGCCAGTGTCTTTGTTCCTTCCCTCTTCCCAGCAGTGCCCGTCTGGAACAGGCAGTCATCCTGTCACACCTCAGGAGCTTGTGGCACCGAGTGATTCTCCTGCCACACACAGGGGTTTGTTAGGAGGGACTCAGGACCTTCCTTCTGGATGACTACAATTGCCCTTCATGAGAGGGGTGTAGCTGTGGCTGACAAGTATGGTACGCTCTCCGTGTTTTGTGTCAGGGATTCTGAAATGCACGATGATTGCTTCTTAAACATCTGGCTCTGGCTGCAGGTGTTGCTGTTGCATTGGATACCGTGCAGTGACGGATCCACGCAGATACCTCTGGCTGCTGGGCACCTTTGGGGCCCTCCTGATAGCCTCTGCAGCATTTGGAGAAGGAAAGCTCATTGCAGAGACCTTGCACACGGCGATTTGCTGCTGCCCATGCAGCCGCCGCCTGCTGACCTGCGGGGTCTCGGGGCAGGCCTGCCTGTTTTCTCAGGGTTTCCCAGGGCAGGCAGCTTCACACCCAAACCCGTAGCTCTGCGTGCTCTGGGATCTGTCTCTTTTCCGCCACAGGGCAGAGCAGATCCTACAGTCAGTGTTTCCAAAAGGTGTGAAATGGAGCCAGAGTGCAGGCAGGCTGGGTGGGTGCTGTGACCTGGGTCTGCTCCGTGCAGCCCTCACACCTGTGCTGGTGGTGAATCGTCGCTCTGTGCCGCTGCCCTCTCCCCCCCGTGCGCTGTTTTCATTAGCGCGCTCTTGGGTTAAGGGCTGCTCTTGCTTCCAGCTGAACAAACACTTTCCATCGCGCGTAAAATCCAGCCTGGTGCTAATAGGCGTCTCCCTCGCCTTCCTCCTCCCCTCTGCCAACCTTTTGTGCGGTTGGCAGGACAAAAAAGTGCTGCTATTACCTGACTTATTATCGGCACGGGACTGTAATTTACGGCCTGTGCTTGGTAAAGTGCCATGCTGAAAACATTTACAGCCCACTTAGAGCCCTGCGGGGCGGCGGGTGGGAGATGGCCGCAGAGGGGAAGCCAGTTGTTCCACCCTTACAGCGCAGCATGCAGCCCGAGAGCTTCCCCTGCCTTCTGAGGGCAGCGAGGTGGGCAGCAGGCTCAGCACTGCAGTGGGTACAGGTGTAAGACCCTGCTGTTCTTAGGATAAACACTTTTGTCTACATCTGGGCACTTATCTGGTTCTCCATTTGTGTATCTCTGGTCCTGTCTCACTCCTCAGATCTCATACCTGGCCTTCCTCATGCATGTACCACCTCCCCCTATCCCTAGGCTCTGATGCTCACAGCAGATCTGGCACAGAAGCCCTGGATGACTCCTGGAGGAAAGCGTGACAACGGAGCAGCTGCTCCCTCTCCACTGGGTCCATGCTCTGAAGCACCCCCAACACTTAGGTCACCACTTCTGTATTTGACTGCACAGTGTCCTCTCCCCGGAGGTGTTCAAGGCCAGCTTGGATGGGGCCCTGGGCAGCCTGGTCTGGTGTTAAATGTGGAGGCTGGTGGCCCTGCTTGTGGCGGGGGAGTTGGTGCTTCATGATCCTTGAGGTCCCTTCCAACCAGGGCCGTTCTGTGTGATTCTGCATGTGAGAGAAGAGGGCAAATGAATCATCGCTGCTGTGGGTGGGCTGGGTTGGAAGACCGACCTTGGGGCGAGGGGTAAGCCATTCCCAGCAGCAGTGACTTGTCAGAACCAGGAGTTCACACCCTGGTCCTACAGAAGTTCAGCATGGAAACAGTGTTTTTAACACCAGGTCATTTGCTGTTGATTTGGGTGCTCTCTGCTTGCTGTGTCAGAAGCTTTGCAAGACTGAGCCTTGGGAGTTTGAGTCTGCATGATGTCCAGAATGCCAAGCTAATGCCACTTCCAAGTACATATGTCACCATCCTGCTGTGGTTTCTGACCATCCTGTCTCAAGGGTCCCAGGGCTGAGATTTTGGTCTGGGAGACTGCCTTGGGCTGGAGTTGCTTCACTCATGCCACAGTCGGGCAGAGACAAGTTTTGGATGGCATTCATTTCCCCAAACAGTAGCTGTCTCAAAGTTTGCCATCTGGTGTAGTTTTGTCCTTTAAGCTCCATCTGTGCTATGCAGAGGGAGAGACCACAGCCTCCTGAGTGGACTGGCTCATTGGTCCTGAGTGCTGGAGCTGGTTCTGTTTCTGAAGCAGCAGAGCCATTCAGATGCCAAACTGAATGCACAAATTAGAGGAAAAGGAAAGCCACCCCCAAAGAGCCCACCATGCTCGGCTCTTTGTGCAAGCGAGGGATGGTGGGGAGTTCACATCGCCGGTGGGATCCGAGCCCCCTCTTGGCCTTGTTGTGCTCACACAGATACAGACACCCCACGCCTCGGTCGAATCTCTACCCTGGTTCTGGGGGGAGAGCCCTGGCTCAGGCGGTGCTGAGGGGGTGGGCGGCAGTGCTGGGCCGGATCCGGCGGCAGCAGGGAGCTGCTATCCCAAAAGGTTTCAAGCGTGTCTGCTGGGTGAAAGCGGCTTGGCTGATAGCAAACCTCTGCTGAGCGTGAGGGTATTCAGCGGGAAGGGAGGCGGGGAGATGCAAAAATACCTGTCTTGAGAGGGTTCACTGTGTGCGCACCTGATAAAAATCACAACATGGGATCAGCTTTCTTCTCTGCTTGCTCGGCTTTTGGCATGCACAGCCAAGCTCTGGCAGGCAGGGCGAGTTTCCTTCTCCCCAGGGTCGTTGAAAAGGACCATTTCCCCATTTAAAGAGCAGGAGGTGGGGATGGAAAGCAGAGCAGAGCCAGGCAGCGGGCTCGACCTGCCCGCGCAGCCTTGGCTCTCCCACTCCCACCGCTCTCCACGGCATTAGGCACGTGGGATCGAGGGGGGCTGGACGGGTATGAAAGCAAACACACATCTGGAAGTTCCTCCAGTTAATTGGGCAATTATTCATACCACTCTTGCTGGAAGCAGCCTGCTACCGCCGAGCCAAAACCAACAACAACAGGCTGTGGGCGTGCTCCGGCCCGGCCGGGGCGCGTGCGGTGAGGTGGGGCCGCAGAGGGCAGGCGGAGCGTGGGCACGGCTGCCCTGGGCTGTGGGGTGGGTGGGAGCCCTGCGAGGTGCTGGGGGTGCGGGCCCCAGCTGGGAGGGGGAGCAGCGGGAGAACCCCAGTCAACCCGTGTTGGGTTTTATTAGGAGCTTGGCAGGCCGTGGTGTTGGGGAAGGTAGTCCAGGCCCAGCTGTGCTCTGTAACACTTTGCTCCTTGTAAATAGTGGATTCGCTGCCATTTCTGCCCTGCTCCACCTGAACCAGGCTCTGGCAGCCACCGTTCACCTTTTCCATCCCTTCTCCTCTCTCTCCCTCACGTCCCCGCCTCCTCTGTGGCTGACAGCAGTGATGCAGCACATCTTTGTCCCCTGCTCGTCCCTGCCGAGGTCGCTGCACCGACAGAGTGCAGAGGAAGGGCACTGCTCGCTGCCCTTGGCCCTGGCAGCCATTCCCTGTGCTTTGCCCACTGTCTGGGGCTGTGCGAACGCCCCAGTGGGAGCAGCTGTCCCCATGGACCTCTGCAGCTCCAAAGGGAGATGATGTGGGGGTACCTGCGCACCGGCAGCTCTCAAACACCATCTCTTATTCTTGTCCCTAAATACAGTGGGATTTGGTGTTGCTCCTGGCGCTGAATGCTCAGGGATTGCCCATCGGTGGGACAGAGCCACATCCTGCAGCCATTCCCCCGGCACTGCGGCTGAGTGCCGTGTGGATGCTTTGCAGTACTCTCTCCTCTCTGCAGAAGCCCGCAGGCAGCTGGTCCCCTTCTAGAAGCATCTCTGTTATGGATAAAACCCATCTCCCACCCTGGAAGCCACACCAGGAGATGGGGCCCAGCCCTCCCGCTTCCTACTCTGCCCTCGGGTGCGTCTTTGGCACTGGGATGCTTTGTGGCAGCTTCAGAAGCACACGCAGTGTCTGTTCCACCACCACAGCTGGAGCCAGGCCCAGCCAAGCCCAGCTGCCATGGGGACAGAGAAGAGTCCCCGTTGTTCCCTCTTTCCTTTTCTTTTTCCCTCTTCCATGAGCTACGTCTTCTCTGAAGAACTTTACTGCCGTTAACTCTAGATCTTCCTTAGGATAACGTCAATCAGACAGACAGTTTGGCTCCAGGGTGAACGTGGGAATGTAAGCAAGGCTACACTGAGTCACAGCACGGGGCTGCCCTGCGCAGGATCCTCTCCCCAGCATTGCTGGAGTGAATGCTCTAGGAAAAGGCTCGAAACAATGCATGCATGGCGTGCTTTCTCCTGCTCTTTCCTGGCAGTCCCCAGATGTGATGAAAGGTTTATCTAGTGGGTGATCAGCTAATATTTTGCGTCTTTGTTTGCCCATTTTTGAAGTGTTTTAGAAGCAGTGGCGGTGCTCGCTCGGGAAGGCTTGGGGATGCGTAGTTCTCTGCATGCTATATTAGTAGTGCTCTCAGAAGTACCATGAGGACATCACACCATGAAAAACCACTGGAGAGAGGAGAGCACGATTCCCAGTTTCACAGGAGAAAAGAATTTGAGTGGCTTGACCAAAGTCTCAGTGGGAACCCGTAACAGAGTGAGGTGTTGAAACCGGATGCTTGGACTCTTGGTGATGGTCCAGCCTCCCTCTTTGATAGTCACCCACACAGAGATCTAAGCTAGGATGGGAAGTGCTCATTTAGGAGATGATACAGAAATGGAACTAACTGGAGTGAAAGCCTTTCTCACTGTCCAGGTGGATGAGTGAGCTGTAGGATGACGAATCACCCGGGTGGAGAGGCCAACCATCAAAACTTACTTTGTCAGTGTTTAAGAAGTGGAAATGTTGGTGAGGGTCCAGCGGAGATGGAGGTGTTCAGAAAATCAAGATAAGCCACGTAGAATGAATGAGAGAGGTACAGCATCAGGGAATGAGGAGTGAGCCAGGCCAGGATCTGTCAGCCAGGAGGAAGAGGCTGGAGCCGCCAGCCGTGCTGAAGGGCTGGAAAGGTAGCCCTTGGTGTAGGAGGGTGTACGGAGCTGGGCACTGAAATGAAACAGCCGAGATACAAGCACCAAGGGACAGCTCTTGCTCTCACTGAAGGGAATGGACTGACTCCCATTGACGTCAATGAGGGCTGAACTGGGACCCTTGTGAGAAATATATTGAACACAGACAAATCCAGCAAAGTCAAAACAGATGATGGAGGCCGCTTAACACAGTTACAGGGAGCTTGTTGCGAAACCTCCTAACGAGGCACTTCTGTCAAGCAGCCATCTCCAAGCCCAACAGGCTCCAGCCTAGGAAGGGAACATGGGAGTCTGTGCCACTGAAGGAGGCGCACCCAAGATGGAAGGCAGGAATGCCATGGGATGGGTCCTCATCATGGTGGAGCATGACCCCACTGGCTTCCATACCTACCTGATTACAGCCCGGGGAGCTTTTTGTTCAGGCTTTGCCGTCCCACTGATGAAGCTTGTCGTGGAGCTGGAGGTGCAGACAGACTGGACAAGTTACCACGGAAGAATCTCTGCCATATATCAGCTGACAGCGGGGGGCATCTTTGTGCACGCCCTTAATCCATGGCACATGCAAGTCAATTTGAGTTAGCCAACATGACGGAACCGCAATAAGCTGGCTGGAGTGACCTTATTTGCACGGACTAAGCGAATGCACATGGACTGCAATGCTGACGCAGTTACCGCATGATAGCCTGTTCCTGTGCTCGCGCTCAGTCTGTGACTCATCGCCCCACGCTCTTCCCTTGCTGGGCTTCTCAGTCCCTCGTTCCAGGTTCCCAGTTCCCGCTTTCCACTGTGCCGGCGATGTCTGCGGTCCTACCCAGCCCTTGTCTCTCCAGAGAGTGGTTTTGGCAGCTCTTGCACCCCGCTCTGCAGGGGCACAGCTGCCCCCCAGGGAAGGTTGTCCTGCTCCTCAGCATGGCCGAGGGCACTCGAGCGTCCTGCCCTGGGATTCCGGTTGTGGCCTGAGCACGGCGCACAATATCTCCACAAATACCTGATTCTTCCCAACTCAGCAGGCCGCGTTCAGCACCATGACCTGCCTCTCCTCCCTCTTTACTTGTTCTCTCCTCCTGGGGGGAGCAGTCAGTAAAGACAAGGTGCAATCCTGAGAGGGCCAGAAGATGCTGAGCACTCAGGTCATGTTCATGGGAAGATCCTCTCTCTGACACTGTGGGAGTTTGGGAAGGTGAAGGAGTTTAAAGCAGAGACAAGAAGTTACTGGTATGGATTATTCAACTGAAAACAGGAGGAGCTGAGTTTCTGGCTGCTGCTGAGAATGTGGGCTCTGCAGGGCTTGTCTGCAGCAGAGCCTGGCTCTGTCTGTACCACTGACACGTCGGTGAAGGTGCCTTTCTTCTACACCATGTCGAAACGGAATCCAGTCCTGGAAGATCTGTCTCCCCTAAATGAGGAGTAACATGTCTTGGCTGTGGCATGAGAGAGGGGACAGACCTAAATCTACTTATTTGCAGCAAGAAAATGGAATGGAAAGAGAGCTCTGGGATGGAGACAGGCAGGGGGCATTGTTGCTCTTAAAATGGTTCTGTGGCAAATGTACAGCTGAGATATTTTGATCCCCCTTGGATAGATTAGGCCATAACTTTGCCTTTCTTTCCTCCCTGGATCCACTGAAACAGCCACATCATAAGCAAGGTTGGGCTTCCTTGGTGTAGGAGCGGGGCTTTGGGGGGCAACTGAAGGGGAAGCTCCCGCAGGAAGGTGGCACGGGGGAGAGCTGTCTGCAGTGACCAGCAGGGCATTGCCTGAGCTCTCAGGGATGGAGTGAGAAGAGCCAAAGCTCTGCAGATGTGACAGAGAAGGGTCTCTTTAAGTGTCCCGACAGCAAAAGAAAAGCTATGGAGTGGTTGGACTTGCTGCTTTCTCGGGTAGAGGACCCAGAAACAAAGGACATGGAGAAGGGCACACATATTCAGTGCTTTTACAATGCTGGCACCAACGGTGTTTCACATCTCTATGAATGACTTAGAGTGCACTCTCAGTACACTTGTGGGTGATCCCAGACTAAAGGCAAACAGTTGTTATGCAGCGGGCTCAGCTGCCATTCAGAGGGACCTTCACAAGCTGCCGCCTGTTTTGTGCTGTGATGTGCATTTTAAGGCCCACGGCCTGGCTTTTCCCTGCTGCCTGGGCTGCTCATTTCCTTCTTGGCTGCATTTTGGGCAACCCCCTTTCTCTGCAAACAAGCCTCCCTTCCCAACACGAGCAGCTGAAGATTGCATCAGACTCATCCAATCTCAGTGAGTTTCTCCTTCTCTTTATTCATGAGCACACTGTAGGGTGAAGTGTTCTTATTTGTAAGGCTGATTCCTCTCTTGACTCTTTCTAACAAACGCTATTCCCCTCCACTTCCCAAGACCATTCACCTCTTTCGGATGTCTTTGTGGGGATGTTTATTGACATGACAGCATGTAGCAGCCAGTGCTGCCAAAGTCAATGCACCCCATCTCCATTCTGGGCAGACCGGGGCTGTTGCCTTCGAGTCCCCCGAGAGATCCCAGGGCTGTTTGTTGACTTTGTCCTTGGCCAGTGTTAGATAAACAGAGAACTTGTGTTATTTTGGTGCTTCTTCCTAGGAGCAGCTCAAGCACGATAGTGGCCACATCACTCACTGACACCAATCCTTTTCCCTGGGTTGTGTACTGAGTGTTTAGTGAAGCTGGGAAAAAGCTATCACTGAAATTTGACTCGGAGGGTGAGAAAACTGTGGTCCTTTCTGCAGTTCCAGGGCCTGGGCATGCTAAATGCTACCTGGCCGTCTTGGATGCTGCTCTCCCAAGACAGAGGCTACTTCCCTGCATTAGGTACTGGTGTGCTTGGTCACTGTGTTGCTGGGTGTTAACCTCTGTGCTTTGTGCAGTGGCAGTGCCAAAAGAAAGGCAGCAAGAAGCAGGTTGGATCCCTGGATGGGATCTTCTGATGGTGTAAACTGGTTCTGTGTCATTGGAACCAGCTGTCAAATGCTGATTTGCAGCAGCTGGCCTGAGTCTGCTGCTTGTGCCCTGCTGGGGTTTCAAGTGGGCTCTGCTAAGGCATGCTCGGGTAGCCAGAGGGGAAAAGTGGGCTGAGAAATGCTTAATTTTGGTCTCAGGCTTCTGATGACAGGGCAAGCCCCACTGAACAGAGCGGGGATGCAGAAGGGAGACCAGATCTTTTCCCAAATGCTGGGGACTTTCAACGTGCATCATCACAGCAGAGTGGAGCAGCCCGAGATGTGCTGCATGGGGTGGGCTTGCTCTGATACAGATCCTTCTTGCTGGGCAGAGTCCAGACCAGAGTCCAGAGCCCAGACTCTGCCCAGCATGGGACAGAGATGACAGGAGAGGTGACCCAAAGTGTTTCCAGACTGTTCAGCTCTCCTGGTTACCTGGAATTTTTTGTTTGCTCCAGTAAAATAGAAGCTGAGAACCAGCCTAGCCCTGCAGCACCCAGCTGTTCTTTGGTTCTTCACTGTATGGCAATAAACTGCCCAATCTGCTGGGTTGGACCATTTCACTGCTGCCTTCCCTTCCGTGTGCCCTGCTGCCTTCCCACAAGGCTCGGGGGGGGGGGGGGGAGGGGGCAGCTCAGACAGCCTGTGGCTGCTGTGAGAGGCGGTTGGCACAAACAACGTGTTGTGAACCACAGAACCAGGGAGTGCAGCAACTGTGCTGGTGTGATCCGGGGCTCTGTAAGAGGAGAAGGGGAGATAAGGAAAACCAGAAAAAGTGTCCTTGGAAAGATAAGCAGAACAGAAGAACGAGTTACAGTTGAGTTGGGATGAAAAGCTGCAGAGGGTAACAAAGGTGTATGTGAACAAGGAACTGCAAACCTTTTAAAAGGGAATCAGAATACCCCCATCGAGCCCGAAGGTGGTGAGCTGGGGGAACCCTGCATGTCGCCTCCCCCTCCTAATGTTCCACGGGGCTTTGCCAGCTCCTTGAGACCTCAGTAAAGGCAGCGCGTGTGGCTGCTTGGGGCTGCGCGAGCCCAGGACAAGTGCTGGCTGCTCAGCTCCTGCTGCCCTCACCTGCCCTTCTGCCCTTTGGCACCAGAAGTGGGAGGGGTGGCCGTGGTGTCACGGGGGTGGGACTGATTCCCACCGAATGCTGGTGCTCAAAGGGGTTCCTGGGTTCTGCAGTTTAGGCACCACTGTTGCTTCTCAAGGCGTTATCTCTCCTCTCAGCCCTCAGCCCTGAGTCCCTCAGCAGCCGCAATGATGGAGTGCTGAGACCCTCTGATCACCAACAATACCCTTCCTGGCTCCTTTTTCCAGTTCCCCCACCCTCTGTATGCATGCACTGCCTTTCTGCTCCATCTTCTCATCCCTTCTGTAGCATCCCTGGTGCTGGAAAGCTGGAGGTTGGGTCTGCTCCCAGGTGGAGATGGCTCCTGCATGCAGCTGCTGTTTGTGAGTATGGTTCCTCCTGCAGAAGCTGGCACAAGGTCCTGTGTGGCAGTGTGCACCAAAGCTGTGTGTGCTTCTGTGTGGAGTAAGAAGTAAGAAGAGTCACCTGCAGTATGGGTGAGCCCACAGGGCTGGGCTGCCACGTGGAGCTGCATTGATGCCCACAGGGCTGGCTGGAAGGCTTAAGAGTCAAAGAGGAGTGCATCAGGTCCTTAACCTGGAGCTGAGTTGTGCATACAGCTGTCTCTGTGGCTGAGAACTATCCATGTAGGAAACCATTCTGCAGAGGGACAGAGGGAAACAGACATGCTGAGGTAATGCACAGGCATGGCTGGAGGGAGCACACCCTGCCCCTGGCTGCCCTGCCCCAGGCATGGGCTGCAGGCTGTGCTGGGCCCTGGATGCTCACTGTGCCCATTGGGATCTCTCTGACAGCTCCCCACGAGGCTGCTGTCTCCACTTGTCCTCAGATCTGCTGTGGCTTTTGCTCCCTCCCATCTGAGGCAGTGCACTGCTGCAGCATTTAGCTGGATCCTGGGTCAACTGCAGGAAGGAGGAGGAGACTGCAGCTGATGGGGCAGAGGCTCACAGCGGGGCTGCTTCCTACCCCCCAGACAAAGCTATGGATAAAGGCTGGTTTGGGATGTTTTGGTGTCCAAGCAAACCCAGGCAGCGAGTGCCAAGGTGGGGTGAGGGATGCTTGAATCCTTCTGAGCTGTTTCAGGAGCTGATGGCTGATGTGCACTGATGAGACCTGCTCAGCTGCAGGAGTCAGCAAAGGATTCTGTCTGGCCATGCAGGGCTCAGGGTCCTGCGGTGTGCGTACCGGGGTACAGCACCAGGGATACAAGGTGAGAGATCAAATGCTGGACAGAAAGAGGGCAGTCCCAGAGCAGAAAGAAGCAAAGGAAATCTGGTAGAGACGGCAGTGAGGAGCTGCTTTCGAGGTGCCTGCTGATGTGTGGGCCTGCGTGGTGGCCGAGATCTCACCCAACGTACTGATGTGGGCACGGAGCTGCTCGGGGACCCCAGCATCTCAGCACACCTGGCCCAGGCTGTGCTCCGTGCAGGAGCAGGGCCCTGGGAAGGAGCAGCATCCCATACAGCACTGCTGGCAGCACAGCCTGCCAGGGAATTAGGGATTAATGTGGAACTGATCTGAGATGAAACACTTTGGATCAGGACCACGACCAAAAATATTTTGAGTCGGATCAAACTGAACCAAACCAATCTGTTTGTTTCCTGCTTTCCCAGCAGACAGTCAGCATTAAAGGTCACAGAGCTGAGAAGTATGGCTGGGCACAAACACGTTTTTCTTTAGGAAAAGAACGATGACAGAAATTTCCTGACCAGATTTGCCCAAGGGGTGAGAAATGGGGGATTCAGTCCCCTCTTCCCCTGCCCCGATTCAGCCTGTCTGTGAGAAGGTGAGGCTGGGAGCTCTCTGACAGGACAAGGGAATGGCTTTAAACTAAAAGAGGGATGATTTAGGTGAGATGTGAGGAGGAAAGTCTTTACTGAGAGGGTGGTGAGGCACTGGCACTGCTGCCCAGAGCTGTGGGTGCCCATCCCTGGAAATGCCCATGACAGTGGATGGGCAGCCTGCTCTGTGGGAGGTGTCCCTGCACGTGAAATGGAATCAGATGGGCTGTGAGGTTCCATCCAACCCAACCACGCTGTGGTTCTATGGCTCTGTGGGTGCACAGAAGGGTGCCTGCAGGGGTTCTGTCTCCTCAGGAACATGGACAGTGGGGGGAGGTGGCAGCTGAGACCCCATGTCCTCCTGGATGCCAAGCAGAGGCTGGGGCACCTCCAAATGTCTGAGCCACTGGCACTGGGAAGTGGGAGCTTTTCCAGGTCTCAGAGACCGTCAGCGGAGTGTGAAGGTATGCAGGCAGGTTTAGGCAGACAGGGACAAGAACAGTCAGACTTAGCCCTTTCAACATCTGCTTTTTGATGACTCCCGGTACGGTGAGCTGGCACCAAGCAGTGACCCAGGAACAGACCGTGCTGCTGGTCCCCACTTCTGCCTCAGGATCAGAACCCGCATACTCTGGCCGGCACCCCAAGGGGATTCAGAGCTCCAGGCCAGGCTGGTGAAGGCCAAGGAACCTGAGGCTGTTCTCATCCAGAACTCTTCTGGAGGGGCCGCTGCGCACCCCCAGGTGCAGGTCCCCTCTTTCCCAAACTCAGCTCCGTGCTGCGGTCTCACACACTGAACTCTCCGCAGGTGGGAGCAACCCAGAAAGAGAACACGGCCGTGGGAGAGCGGTGCGAGGAGCGGGCTGAGCCGCGAGGTGCGTGGCCCCGCATGCAGCCAGCTGCAGCCGCCGACCCCACAGCCGTCCTGGTTCCGGTGAGAGCCCGGCTCTCCCAGGCAGGTGCGTGGCTGAGCGGCCCCGGGGGTTCCTCGCTGCAGCTGAGCCTGGCGTGGCCGCTGTGCCGAGGATGCTGCGGCAGGAGGAGCAGAGCGGGAGCCAGACACGTCCGTGTGCGGGCAGCCGCGTCTGCACGGAGCTGAGCGCGGGGACCGAGCGCACCCCCACGTCCTTCGCCTCCGCTGCTCGACGCAGCCTGGCTTGTGAGCTGAGAGCGCACGCTTTGAATTTGGCAGTGTCTCTTTAATTGAAAGAACGCTTTGAGATGCTTGGATGTGTTTGGCAACCGTGGTCTGTTTTTATTAGTAAAATGATAGCATATGATAGCAAAGTCTGTTTTCGTTGCCCTTGTTGAAAGAGATGCCAAATGCAAATCCATTTAGGGAGCGGATTTATCAGCTTCCTTTCGCTGTGACTACGAACGCGGCGGCGAGGCCGGGCCTTGCAGCGTCTCGCTGCCCAGGCTGGCAGCTGGGCGGCCGCTTTGCAGCAGCAGAGGGTGCTCTTCGCCTGCCCGGAGCAAAAGCGACGCAGCTCTTCGTGCCCGGAGTCAGGAGGGGAGCAAAGCCTCGTGCTTTCCCCGTGCTCGGGTGGCGGTGGTGTATGGGAGCCGTGCTGCCCGACTCGGGGTGGCTCTCGGTGCCTCCCTGTGCCTTCTCATGGGGTTACCCGGTGTTATCAGCATTTCTGGCGTTCACATTGTCCCCTTATAACGCCTCAGCAGCCGCTCCTCAGAAGGTCTGTGGGAAGATCCTGACCCCTGAGGGCTGCACATGCCCAGCGCAGTGGGCACAGGGGCAGCACCCCAATGGCTGTGGGTGCAGAGCCTCTGCGCCGAGTGTGCAAGCCCAGAAGATGCAGTCGTGCAGCTTTAGCAACTTGTACTCATCACAGTGATCCAAAACACTTCAAGTTTATTTCTAGCCCAGCTCGCCCTTTCCCGCAGCATCTGCAGTCCTGGGGACACCACTGCTGAGCCTGACCCAAATCTCTTGAAGGAGGCACGTGGTGCAGAGGAGGGGATGTGAGAGCTGCTCTGCCCTCAACGGATGGACTGTGAGGGTGCCTGAGACAAGGTGAGCCCCGGGGACCCGCGGACGGGAGGGGAGGGTGGCACGGTGTCCTTTGGGCAGGCGGTGCAGCCTGAGGTGCCAGCCCACGTCCTGCCCTGCGTGGGTGCTGTGCCCTGTGCTGGGCTGCAGGCAGCCAGGTACGTCCGGGGGCGGCCGCTGCCCCGGCACTTCCCAGTTGGAAATACAGGCGGAGGAAGTGATTCACTCCAAGCCACCCAGTGAGTTAGTGGCAGAGCTGGGAATAAAGCACAAGTCTTCTCCTGCTCAAACCACGAACTCAGCCAGCTCCTCCGGGGAGGTCGGGTGCGTTCAAGGGGACCGTGAACTGTTCTCTCGCCTGCTTCAGCAGTTTCCAAAGAATCGGGGCTGTGGAAATAACCCAGTCCCAGCTTCACAGCAGAAGCTCTGCTCCAAACTGCACTTGTGAGATCAGTTGTTTAGAAAAACATCATGAGCCCGAGTAACAAGGCTGCAGCTCCTGCCAGGGCACAGCACGAAGGTATTTGGGCAGGGGAAAGTGCAGTGTGCTGGGTGTGCAGACCCGGGCTCCAGAGTCTGTGCGGTCTCATGCAAATCTGAGGTGCCTGGGGGCTTCCATCACAGGCTCTAGCAGCGCATTAATGATTCACTGCCCTTCCTCTCACCACTGCGTGCAGTGTGCTGCACGGCCCCCGATGGAGCTGGCTGCAGTGTGGGGCACGGGGCTGCTCCCTGCTGCCTGGCTGGGCTCAGCCTCACACCACAGCTGGGCACTGTGCCCCAGGGCCCACAGCGTGACTGTGACCAGGACGCTGCTGCTCCTGCCCGTGGGCAGACACCGTGGCTGTGCCACCCGAGCTGTGTGCCCTGCTCTGCTGACCAGGAGCTGGCAACACTGATCTGCTAAGGGCTGAGGCCCAGCAGCCAGCACTGCTTGGGAAAATGTTCTACAGGCATGGTGCTCCCTTCTCCTTCTCCTTCTCCTTCTCCTTCTCCTTCTCCTTCTCCTTCTCCTTCTCCTTCTCCTTCTCCTTCTCCTTCTCCTTCTCCTTCTCCTTCTCCTTCTCCTTCTCCTTCTCCTTCTCCTTCTCCTTTCTCCTTTCTCCTTTCTCCTTCTCCTCCCCCAGCCAGCACGCAGCAGTTCTGCTGCCCTATTTCCTTGCTCTGCTGCCTCGCTGGGACCCAACTGTCGGAGCCGCTTATCTCTGTTTCCCATGTGTGGGCCTAGCCAAGCCGTACATGTTTCTTGTTTGTTTGTTGTTTCAGCCCTCCCTCCACCAGCCGTGATGGCAGACAGTGCATGCAGCTGAGCCCGCAGCGACCGCGGGGCCGGGGCTTGCGGCACCTCTCGGTACGGTCGTGCCAGCCAAGTGGCCATGGTGGCAAGCGGCCTCACTGGAGGGGCTGTTTGTTTACCCTGAGCCGCAGGCGTGCTCATGGGGCACAGGCCAAGCCGCAGTGTCTGGCAAGCGGCTGCGATGAGATGGAGCACGCAGGACGTGGGAGCTGTGGTTTCTGTAGGCAGAGGAACTGGTGCATGGCTTTGGCTGCGGCCCGCCTTAGGAGCAGCCCTTGGGTTTGGGAAGGAGGGATGGGAACAGCCCCGACTATTGGTGGTCTTTTGGGTTCCTGCGGCTGCTTCCCCTCCTGCACCGTGGTGGCAAGCAGTCGGCCTGGTGGGTCGTGCTGAGCACCCCCAGCCTAGAAAGCCCACATGGGTGCTCTGGCGCTCAGTGACCCTGCTCAGCCATCCCTGGGCCTATGCTGGGTGCTTTGCTTGTCTGGAGGAGCCAATCCAGCAAGGCAACAGCAATAACCCCTCTGCGACCCCTTTAGAAATGAACCTGCACGTGTTCAGCCTTGTAGTCCTCCTTGTAGAAGAGGAGGTGTCACCATCTCCCTTTCACAGGTAAACCAAAGTGCAGCTCCAGTGTTGAGGTGGGAGCCCGCCACTGGCCCTGCCACCCTGCTCAGGGTACCCTGTTGGCATCCCGTCCCCTGCAGCTGCCCAGTTCGTGGGGCTGCTGTTGGACGGTCCCTCCTGTGCTGCTCCAATACCCAGAAAAAGCTGCTGGGGTTGTGGTGGAGCCGGCACCCTTGGGGAGGGAAAAAGACAGAAGTCTACATCCTCTTCTGCACCTCATTAACAGCGGGGTGTCCCATCACCAGCTCACCGCAGAGCCCTGTGTGGGATCCTGCTCCCCCCGGGTCGCCATGCTCTGTTCTCCCCTGGCTGTTGAACACACTGGAGGGTTTGCTCGCCATGCTGCCAGGCCAGCAGTGAGCTGGGAGGGCTCCAGCTGGCATACTGCAGTCAGCCCAGGGCTCGGCACTCCTCTGACACAGCAACCCCAGTGGGAAAGTTATTCCCACCCGGGCAAGCGGTCAGAAACCGGGGCCAGGCTCTGTTCGCTCACCCCGCGTGCTCTCAGTGTCAGGGTATTGTTGCCATCAGTGCTCAAGTCACGGTCACCCCACAGGAGCTGGTGACAACAGCTCCAGTTGTGCTTGCTTTGGGGTGAGGTGAGGGGCCTCGACCTGTGGGCACAGCTGCCAGAGATGTGGTTGGGTGGCACGTCCCCAGGCACTATTCACTGCAGTGCCGGCACCTCCTGCCCGTGGTGTGGCTGTGGCAGGATGGGACGCAGCAGCTCACTGGGTGTGTGCTGTGGGGCCAGCACTGTTCCCAGCAATCTCCTTATGCTGATTTCATGCCCCGGAGCTGCCCAAGGTCTGCCCTTTTCTACATGGAGAATAGCACGCAAGGGGCTCCTCCTCTGCCTGCAGGCACTGGCTCTCTGCCACCTCATTCGGAGGCCGTGGCAAAGTCGTGCCACACTTTAATTACACCAATTAATTCCTGAATACCAGCCTTGCTGTGGCATGGGGGAGGTCAAGGAGGCCAGCAGCCGGGAGCACAAGTGGACCCTTGTATTGTCCTCCCGTCTCATTGCCTGCCAGGCCCCTCTGGCTGTCCCTGCCCTCAGAAGGGCTCCAGCAACCCTCCGGCTGCAGCTCCCTCCACATGGGTGCCCCACACCGTTCTGAGGGCTCCTTGTGCTGGGAGGAGGGAGAAAAAGCCCTGGGACCCATGGTTGGATTGGGGAGGGCCGAGACAGAAGGATGGTGCTGGGTTCTCCTTCCCACTCCCTCTATCCCCAGGGCTGTGCTGCTTTGGGGGACTACTCTCAGTGATGTCCCCATGAGACCGTCCTTCATCACTCCCAAAAGCTTTGCCCAGAAACTCTCCAGGAAATGCTGCTCTGCCTCCACTGCTCCCCGGGTAGGGTTTGCTGGCAGGAGCTGCAGGCAGTGCAGGACAAACCTCTGCCCGCTCCACTCACTCTGGGTGAGCTGGGCAGGGTAGGGCCACCTCTTGCTGTGTCCAACTCTTTTTCTGTGAGGATGCTTCATCTGCAGGGCCACGAAGGTTGCCAGCAGCCAGCCTGGGCTGTGCAGTGCTGGGAGTGCCACGGGCAGATGCAGAGTGGCAGTGCTGCCTGCTGGGAGCCCTGCTGTAGCACTGCCAATGCCGTGGCTGCTGGTGGCCGTGCTCCCAGCAGAGAGCATTCTGACGAGGCGGCTTCATTCAGCCCATTGTAATGTTATCGGCCAGAGTGTTATTGAGGAGGGTTTTTGCTCATTACACAGGGGCATCTGCAGGCATTTCCCAGCCCCACTGCTTCCAGTGCTATGAGGCACTGGGGGCTGAGGGTTGTGCTGCTGCCCTTCCTTCCTACCCCCCAGCACAGCCCCATGAGCTGCTCTGCCCGTGTGCTGTAGCCCTGCTTGCAAATGGTGCCAGCAAATGATTAACGTGTGTGTGAAAGTCGAATGTGCTCTGTGTGGACTGCATACAGCTGGGCCAGAAAGGAGGGGGAGAATGAGAAGAGGAAGAAGAGGAAGCGGAAGAAGAAGAGGAAGAAAAGGAAAAGGAAAGAGAAAAGGAGAAAGAAAGGGAAAAGGAAAAGAGGAAAGAAGGAAAAGGAAAGAAGAAAGAGCTCTTGCTCTGAGTGGGCCAGCAGCCTGCAAACTTGGGGACTGTGTGAAAATGGCAAGGTGTGATCCTACACATGGGCTGTGGGATCCTGCGTGCATGGGGAGCCCCAGGGGCTGACCAGAAGAGGGGACATCCTGCTGCCCAAAGCCATCACCTGCTCTGGCACGGCACAGTGCATGGATCAGCCCTTTCCCTGCACCACTGGGCAGCCGCAGTGCCCTGCTGTGCAGGCAGGACTCACACCGGCTCTGATGTCCTTCCCTGGAAACATTCACCCCCTGTGGTTTCCTCTGCCCCCTTCTTGCAGAGCGGACGCTGTGTCAGCTCACGCAGGCGCCGGATCGCTCACAGCTACAACGTTCCGTTTGCAGCAGAGGCTTCGAAAACAAACAGCTTTTCCAAAACAAATGGGATTTGTCGGCCCAAGTGATGGAGACAGAGCTGCCAAGAGGTTGCTGGGAGTAAAAGGCCATGCAAACATTGGTTTAATCCCTCTGTCCTCCCGCCGTCAGCAGGGATGCTCCAGCAACATCCCTGCAAGCTCATGCCCTGAGCTGCTGCATGTAAATGTGGGCTGCTGGGGCTGTTCCTTGGTGGATCCCCTGACCCCTACTTATGCCTTTGGAGGGGAGCAGCCTGATCAGGCTCACCAGTGAAGCCAGGGGCCCTTTTCCTCTTCCTCTCTTGCCCCCCTGCTCAGCTGTGTTGAAGCATGGCGTGCTCAGTACTCCTGGGCTGCCCTCATCCCTGTGATGCGTCCATTCATGCAGGGATGGAGCTGGGAGCATCTGGGCTGAGAGGAGATCACTGGTCATCCACACAGGCCTGGCCCCAGGCTGCACCACTGGTCTGCAGTCCTGTGTTCGGGGTCCTCGGAAGGCCACGGTCAGGGGGGACAAATTAGGGAATAAGGGCCTGGAGAGGGGTGGGACTCTCTCTCCTTGGAGATGCTCAGGTCATGGCTGGGACAGACTGGGAGCACCCTGCTTGGAGCCAGCCTGGAGCAGTGGGGCTGGAGCAGGGACCTTCGTAGGGACTCACAGCCTGGCCATCTCTGTATGGGTACTCCTGGAGGGGGCTGCCCCACACTCGCAGCCCAGATGTGGTTAGGAGTAGGTGGGTGCAGGGACTGCTGCCAGCCCTGCCTGCCCAGCTGCGGCCCCATGTCCTGGTGCCACATCCTCATTCCTGGATTCACACGTGGCTCTCGTGGTCCAGAGACCACTCTCCTGCTGCTCCTCTGTCACGGGGTTATCAAGATCAAAATTACAGAACACAAAACCATAACATCCTCCTCGTCCCCCTCCAGCATTTTGCTCCACGAAGCCCTGCTCGGCAGTGTCTGGCGAGGGTGGGATCTGCTTAAAAATGTTTATGGAAGAGGAATAAAAAAATCAAAAGGTGGAGGAAAGAAAGAAGAAGACAGCTCAGCAGATAGACAGCAACCCCAGGAGACCCTCCCCTCGGCAGCAGGAAGCGGGGAACATAAGGAGCCGTTTATTTTAAATAAACTATAAATATCGGACTACAACAAACGCTTGTAAGAAAAGAAAAGTTGGTCCAAATCCAAAGATTTCCAAGAGGTCGCGAGCAAACACGTGTGGCTGAGTCTGGCAGTCCCGCGTGTGCGTGTGTGCCAGTGCACGTGCTCATCAAGGGCTGCAGCGCTGGAGACAACAAAATCCCCCCAAATTAAAACCAGAGCAAATTAAAAACCAAGACAACGCTGTGGCAGAGCCTCGAGGCCGCTGATAAGATCGGTGTGTGGATGGTGGGAGTGCCCCAAGCAGCTCCAACCCTGAGCACGGCTGTGCTGTGCTGCCCATACCCATGGATGGTATCCCAGGGCTGTGGTTCTGCTGTAGGCTCGGGGCTTGGTGGAGCAGCTTGTAGGGCTGGAGCTCAGACACAGCTTGCCATGGATCTCTGCGGGGCAGTTGGGTGTGGGGGCAGCTCCTGCTGATGGCACCCATGCAGCCCCGACAGCAGGCCTGGGGAGCAGTGCCTGGGGCGCAGGGCTTCAGGCTTAGCGGCAGTCCTGCAGCTCAGCTGCACCAGATCAGCACTAGTGAAGCCGTGGTCACACTTGGGTGGCTTTCAGCTGCTGTGACCAACTCTGCGGCGCCTGTGTGTGCTCGGGCCTTGGCAGCCTGCTCACAGAGCCCTGCTTTGACCTCAAGCAGAGAGTAAATCTGATGGGCACGAGGCTCTGGCCCTTGTCGCGCTCCCAGGCTTGATGACAGTTAACATATTGCTCCGTGAGCAGCGCCTGCTTTGTGTGACTGCCCTTATCACAGCGAGCTGACGTGTTTTGCCCTTTATTTTTGCCCATGTGAAGTATCACCTTGTCCCTGTGGGCCGGCCTGGCTCTCACACATCGCCTTCCTGGCAGTGGGACACGCCAGCATTTCTGTTTCTCTGTGCTGCAGAGCTCCAAGGCGAGCACGGCAGGGGGACAGAGACCCCTGCAGCACCCCTGGGGACGAGGCTGGGTCCTGCAGTGCACCCACAGCCCCGGCTCGTTGCTGCTGGATGGCCACCAGCTCCCAGATTGGGTGGCCGGAACTGGGCCACCACCCCACTTCTAATGGAGGCCACTGGAGAGAGGTCCCCACGGCTCTGCTCGTGGCCGTCAGGGCTGCCTGTTTGATCCTTCAGGAGAAGCAAAGTGTGCTCAGTGCCAGCTGCGCCTGCGGTATTACAAGTAATCCAAGTAACAGATTACTGTGTCACCACTTGTTTGCTCTGTGTGCCACCAGCATTGTCTTACATCTCTGTGGTCACTGTGGCCTCTCCAGCTTGTCACCATCAGTCACACACACCACTCTCAGGCTTGGCTATTAGGCAGATTAACCTTAATTGATACTGCCCGTCATCACTACTGACTATCTTCATTGTCAACTTCAACACCACCCACCGCCTACAATTTCCACTTATTAGCAGTGCGGAGGAGTCACTGACACGTGCTGCGTCTGATCCAAGATCAGATATCCCATCTGAAAGGGACTTCCTCGCTTAAACACACTCTGAGAGCACAGCTCCTTCAGTGGGATCTCCCGGCGCTCGCGGGATGCTGAGCAGCTCCGTCCCCTTGGAACTGCTGCAGTGAGGGAGGAAAGAAAACTGCTGAGGTTCGGAGGGAAGAGGAGGTGCCGCGTCGGGGTGCCCCAGAGTTGGGGCATCGCTGCACACCGTGATGCTCCTCCCGTGGCAGAATGCACAGCTCTCATCTGATAGGCGCCGGTCCCAGCGAGGGGGGAGCAGCTGCTGCATGTTTAGGAGAGACCCAGAAAATATTGGGGTGGGCTACAGGGAAGGTCAAACAAACCATTTATTTTCAGTCAGAACAGTCAGATGTGAGCGTCTCTGTTTAGGAATCACATCCAGATGCTGAAGTTAAACATCTGGGCTTCACCTCTGTGTTTTGTCTACGCCCCGTGAGTGTGGCACAGCCCCTGGAGCCATCTGCCCAGGCGTTATCACCTCGTCCATCAGCTGCCCCTCACCTCCGCCCGGGGCTGCCAAATCCCCTCCATTTCCGCAGCTGTCACTGCTGCAATGAGCCCACAGGCCTCGTGTTCCTCAGTATTTCAGCCCTTTCCCTGGGGAGGTGGGGGAATAGCGACGTGGGAACCCTTTTGGTCCGACTTTAAGGCAGCCCTTTCATGTCCTGAAGAAGAAGAGGGCTCTCCCTGCCAGGAGGACGGGTAGAGCATTTGCACAGCCCTTCCGTGGGGTCTGTGCGCTGCTCTCATCCTATTGAGCAACTTGGCTGGCACAAACAAATCGCTCTGCAGGAGGAGGCCTTAAAACCCCGAATACAGCCAAGGCCAGAGCGGAGCTGTGAGCGGCTGCGGTGCAGCAAGGCCAGGAGCAGGCTGACCCCAGCAGGAAGCTCTTTAGACATGTCTGCTGTGCAATGAGCTCCTGGTTCGATGGACTGGAGCCCTTGCTTTTTTTAGGTGGCCCATCTCATGCAGCAGCACAGGAAATGGACAGGATCGTCGTACTGATATTTGAATACTCCATGTATTCCTGCTGTGGTGACAGTCCTGCCTTCTGTGCAGAAGCCCAAGGCATGTCACGCACATGACAGTCTTACTCCAAGGATGCTCATCACCTCTGGAACCGGATGTCAGGCTGGATAGGGAAAGCTGCCTTCTGGAGGCTGGCCACCACCGGGCATTGGAAGAGCCGGGGCTTCAAAGAAAAGATGAGCAAACACAGCACCAACATCCTCCTGGGTACCATGAAATCTCGAAAGCCCAGATTTGCATTTGAACATCCCAAGCGATTCTCCCTTGTTCAGTAGGGGCTGAATGGCAAGAAGCCTGTTGTTCAGCTGGCATCCCTCGTCCTCTGAGCTTCCTGGTGCTGAAGGACCCTGTGCCATCTGTAGGGGCTGTGCTGTGTGCACAGGAACCCCATGCTTAGTGCTTCCCACCCAGAGATGCGGAAGAGGCTCACCAGGAGACGTCCCTTCTGTTTTGTGTGGGGGGGGGAAAGAACACTGGGGCATATCCCCTTGCCTAAGGCAGGCAGCAGTTGGGATCAGCCCCCAGCCTGCTACAAGGGGACCTGTCTGGCAGGGTGAGGGGTTCTGTGCTGCTCCCTGAGGGAGGAGATGAGCCACTGCCAGGAGCAGAGATCACAAACCTGGATGTGAAGTGCAGCTTCACGCTCAGTGCTTCTTTAGCTCAAAGCAGCAGGCACATAAAGATCAAAGAGCTTTCCCTTGTTTTCCTTCATTCTTCTGCTGGGAAACTGCATCCTGGCACAGATGGCCTTGGAGCACCTTCTCTGTGAAGATCAGATCCAAGGTCGTAAAAGTAAAAATTGGTTCCTTTCAGGCTTTCCAAGGGGAAGGGAGCCTGAACTGGATGCAGCAGAGCTCGGTGTGTTGGCAGCACCTCTGCTTGCAGCTCCTCCACTGGAGGTGGGGCAGCTGCCGGCCCCATGGCACGAGGGCTGCATCCCAACACCGTGTTTCTGGCCTCCCGCTCAGGCAGGCCACGCTGAGACATTTGGAGCTGATTAATTAGTCAAAGGCAAAGGGCTCTAGAAATAAGGAACAGCTGGCCACCTGGAATGGAGACCAGCAGCAGGTTTATTGCAAGGCCAGAGGCAGCAAGTGGGAGCTGTGGAGGGCTTGGGGATCCCTTGCAGCTAATTGCCATCTGACAAACTCTTCTCTCCCCACCTCACCCCTCCCCCCCCCGGGCTGCCCTGTGGTGGTCTGCAACACCTCCATGCAGCTCCTGTTTGAGCAGGCCTGGATGAACCACACCGCGTGCTGTGTTTGATTCAAAGTGGGATCAGTGAGCTGTGCTGTGTTGGTGGCTGCTGAGCACAGGGATTTGGGCCTCCTGGACAGCTGTCTGCTGCTGGGAAGAAGGCTTTGCTTCAGCTCTTGTGATCTCCACTAAAATCCATGGTCAGGCCGTGCTGGACACAGCCCCACCACACAGCCCTCTGGTTGGGCATCCCGGCAGCACATCAGGGGGCCTTGGCCCACCACCGTGTGCTCTGCGGGATGGCGAGATGGGTCGTGGGGGGGGTTAGTGCCAAGCTGACCTCAGAGCCTCCTGGTTTGGCTCCGTGAGGCACAGCCGTTGGAGGAAAACCAGGACTTTGTTGTGGGGAAAACAGGACTTCTGCAGAAGCTGTGATTTCCGCCTGAGAGCTGCTGAGCAGCAGCGCTGTGGGCAGATGAGGCTGGGTTGGCTGCAGGGCTCCCCAAAAGCAGGGAGATGCTCCGCCCAGCCCTGGGGCTCTGCTCCCACCCTGAGCTCTTTGGCTGCAAAGCACGGAGCCCAACCACCCACCCGCCCCTGGGCAGCAGCTCCGCTCCCATCTGGTGGAACCACATCTGTCACTGTCACACTGGGTCTCTCTCTGGCCCCGTTTTCCTATGCAGAGGTGATGCTTCCAAGGGGGTGTGTCCAGTTAACCCAGGGCATTACCGGTGAAAGAGGAGGGCAGCTCCCAGCATTGCTCACACAGCTGGGCTCCCACCAGGTGCCACCCTCCAGCCCTTTGCGGGAAGTGTGGGCTCTGCACCGGGGCCAGGTCTGGCTTTTCTTCACTGGGAGAAACAGCGAAGCAGGATATCTTGTCTCTTTGATTCCCCCCTGGGCTGCTGTTTCTGCAGCTTCCTGCAGCCTCTCGGTGTTGTTATTGGGGCTAATTTGGGCAGCAGATTAGTTCATTGCCGAGGTTGGAAAGATGTTCCCTTTTTTCTGTGAAAACACATTAATTAATACCACTGGAGATGCTGTGATTTTGTCCATCTGTGGAGGAGTGAGGTCTGGCAGCACCTAACGCAAACCAGCTGGGTGTTGAGCTCAGGCAGTGGTGAATGGGCTGGAGATGGGCTGCGGCAACTTGGGTTAGGGTTAGGGTTAGATTTAGGGTTAGGCTGTGGGTCAGGGTTAGGGTTGATGGGAATGGTGCATGTGGTACCGGGATATGGGGCAGGATGGGCTCCCATTTTGGGGAACGTGGATTTGGACACGTGTTTGGCTGCACACGGGTGAGCCTTGTGACGGAATGAAGGGTGCTGGGCTCTGCTCCTGGTGGGACGGATGCCCCAAAGGCAGATGGCGCTGTTTGTGATGCCCGCGCAGCACTGGGCTGGGGCTGTGCGGGGCGGTGAGGTGTGGCCGTATCGCTGTGTTCCCAAACGCCGACCGCCTTTGCAGGAGCCACAGACTGCAGAAGGAAATTTTCCAGCCGCTGTGGAAAACCCAAAATCATGAGTCAGAGGGCTCCAAAACCGGGAGGTGAAGAAACAGATGGGTGTTTATTAAAAATTCCTGCAATCTTTCAGTTTTTAAGCCCATCTCGTAGTTTTTCTGGCTTTCCGAGGGAGTTCTGTCGGAAAGGCGTGGGCACGTCTTGTCTGGGTGTGTCCTTGGGGACTTTTTAATGGCTTGGCAAACTTTAGACCAACTTTGACACCAGATCCTACAGGTTATGCAGCAGGATGCCGCCGCCTGGCTGGCTGAGACCCTCGACCAGAGCAGCTCCTCCTCCTTGCCAAGGGATGTGGTGGGAGATGGCTTCAGCCCGGCTCCTTTTTGGGCACTTGTGAATCCCGGAGATGCGGCCACTGCTGGGGCTGGTGGCATTTTCTAGGGGACTTGCATCTGCTGGTTTCTGGGCACATGGGCTGGTGCTGTGCTGCTCTAAGCAAGCAGCATGCATCCTGCCAAGCCTAGGGCTTTGCTCCCGCGCCTGGAGCACTACTATGAGCTGTGCAGATCGCTGTGTGAGCAAGTGTTCAGCGCAGGGAGAAATGCGTCGGAGCTCTTCCAGGCTCTCAGTGCTGCAGGGTGAGGAGTTCCCTGCTGCCTTCCTGGCTGCTCCGCTGTGCAGAGCTGGCCTGCGTGGCTCAGTGATGGCAGGGGTGGTGGCGAGGAGGGGGTCTTTTCTCTCAGCAGACTGCCACTTCTAAGCCCATCTTCATAGCGTGGGCTGACTTTGAAGGAAAGCTCCCAAGTATGTGTTTCATTAAGATTTAATAAAGCAGCTGCCTGCTCCTGAAGCACAAAATGATTATTAGGCCCTTTATTGAGGATTAATAGCTATGTAATCAGCACGTATCTGGTTCCTACAGGCATCTATTACATAGCTTCTAAACCTCAGTGAATATGTTTCTAATTGGCCTTTAAGAACATGCTGTTGCTTTATTAAACCCTAATTAAATGCATATTGGGTGAGGTCCATTCAGAAGTGGTTATTGTGAACTACTTGTCATTACCTAATATGTGCGACCTAATGTGTGTTCAGCTTATTTGCTCTGTTAATTATTGCACTTTATGACCTTTGTTTGGGCTTTGTGTCTATAATTTGGATCACGTATGTCGCTCCCCCCCTCCATCAGAAGAGTTCTGAAGATGTGGGTGCCGTTGGCCAGGCAGGGGAGGATGAGGCAGGCTCCCCAGCAGTGCAGGGCAGGGGTCTGCAGGCAGGGCTCCATGTGGACATGGGGTGAGGAGCCTCCACGCTGACCACAAGCAGCTTTCCTCCCTGGCTTCTTCCCTGCCAGTTAAGGCTCCCAGGACTGCTTTGCCGCCTTTACAAAGGCTTTAAGCTCTGTCAGACATCTCCTACACATACACAAGCCTGTGTTTCCAATTGCTGGAGCACAAGCCTTGGTACAGCAAGTATGAGAATTAAGGGATCTGGAGGAGAGCAGAGCACAGACTGGCTCATCAGCAAAACGATGGATGCTGATGGAGAATCTCAGTGGAAATGAAGTGCTGCAAGGGCAGCTGGTCAGCAAAGTGCTGATGGGATGATGCTGGGAATGGGGTGGTTTGGCTGTGAGCAGAGTGCTCTGGGAAGCAACTGGGGCTGGGTTTCGGTTTGAAACCTGTTTTCCATTTTGTCTGGCAGTGTGAGAATATCTCGACTCAGCAGGTTCAGGACAGGACATCTCCAGCACAGGTTTGGGAGGAAATGCCACTCGGCTGCAATGTGCCGTTGCATCATGTTGTCTGAGGCGGATGGGAAAGTCAAAAATCAAGGAAAGTCGGAAGTGGAGCAAAAATGCTTCAGTTTGCCCAAAACAAGCTGCTTTTTTTCCTTTTTTTTTTCTTTTTTTTCTCTTTTCTTTTCTTTTTGGAGGGAGAGAGGAAGGAATTTTCCATTGTTGTAGAATTTCAAAACTCCCCAGAGCCTCCGGGAGGGGGACAGTGCCAGTTGTGAGTGCTTTCCCAACAGCCAGTTCCTGTGCTTTGCTCAGTGCTGCTGCCATTAGCAGTGAATCGTGGTAGCAGTCCTCCACGGACGGTGCCACGAGGGCACACCTCTGTCCGGCTCTGCGGGAGCCACGTGCTGTGCATGGCTGGGGACACACAGCTGGGTGTTTAATGGAAACCGCATCATCCTGGGTTCATCCCAACGGGCCGTCGGGGCTGTCACCATCTGCATGGGGCCAAGCTGGACTCCTGGCCTCGCACTGCCCTGTGTGGGCGAGGGCTGGCAATGCTCACATCCCGCCCCTCCTCGCTGCCCCTTGGGCCTTGGCATGGCTTTGCACATGGATGGACGCTCAGATTCCTGGAGAACCAGCGACTTGCCCTGGATTTCACCTCCAATTTGAACCACCCCCAAGGCAAACTTGCTAACATTTGAAAACGTTCGGTTAACTCCCCTCCCCCGCTTTTATTTTTTTATTTTCTTTTTAGGTTTTGCAGCCTTTGTACTTTCTACATCCCTTCTGGAAGCAAAGGTGCCAAAATACTTCTTGAAAGGCTGTTCTTGCAGTGTTTCCCAGACCTTCCCGCACCAGGAAATGCCGGAAATCGTGGGAGCAAGGCTGCTCTCTGGAGAGCCTTGACACAAGTTTTGCAGACCCAGAAGACGTGGAGAAGCCTGAACTTCCCGAGACATGGACTTCTCTCCAAAGCCAACAGGAACTCGGAAACTTTGGGGCCTCTCGGTTTTGCTGCTCTGTAGACCCTTTATCTTTAAACTCGACCTTTGTTTTGTATTTGTATGTCGAGGAATATACCCTTGTTTTTATGATTAGGGAGCCTGGGTCACAAATTCATCATAAAAGCCACCTTTGGGCCCGGATTTGTCTTGTTGGACTTGAGGCCAAACCACAGATGTATTTGGGCTCAGGGCTGTATCTCCTTGCCTGCCCTCAGAGCTGGTGGAGAACGCCAGCCAACCCATCAATCGGCATGGGGAGAGCAAAGGAGTCTTTGTGGGACTGAGCAGCATTGCTGAGCGTATCAAGACAGGCCGAGAAGGATGCGCTCTTCCATCTGAATTTTGGTGAGAGCCCCATCCACCCTCCCGCACAGGACCTCAAGTTTGAAAAAGAGATCGTTCATCTCCCACAGAGGGGTCACCTTCTGCCCTGAATGCAGCAGGGGATCCATTCGTTGGGGCAAGGCGTGGGTCAGCTGGGGACATGGGGCAGGGTGCGTGGGGAGGCGAGGGGCGAGCAGGATGCGCTCTCCCCAGGAACGCTGGCTCTGCAGGGCCGGTTTGAGTTGAAGTTTAAGAAGAACAGCAAACTATTGTTTGTTCATTTAACAGACCATTTCCCAATGACTTTGCTCCAGGCTAATTCATTTCAATGAGTTTCCCCTTCCTGTAGATTTATCTTGCCTTTCTTCTCCTTCCTAGAAAATGCAAGGCAGAGGGGAGAAGATATTTCCTTTGGAAACATCATTTCTTACATCAGTGCTTACCTGCCCTATGGAAGGACAGGGAAGGTGTCATGGGAAAGCTGAGAAAGGAATCTTTCTCTTGAAATTTCCCATAAAATTAAAAAGTAATAATTTTGGCAAAGCCTTCTGACTGCAACCTCATCCTCTTCCATTGCCAGACTGGGAGAGACATCTACAGGAACCTTTTTTTTGCCACACAGATCCTCCTTTCGATTTGTTCCTGCTCCGGTGCTGGAGCGAGGCCAAGCCCTGTCCTGGGGCACCCCCAGACTGTGCGTGCCTGAACCCAGAGCACCCTGGGCCACCAGCCCAACTCCCTGCCCTGCCCCCACTGCTGACCGTGGCTGTGGGTAGCTCTAGGATGGCCAAATCCTGGCCAGCTCGCATTGCGTGTGGTTCCCATCTGCGCATCTGTGGCAGCCAAGGGCTTGAGCAACGTGATTTCCAGAGCTTTCCTGGAGTGTCTTCTCCCCGTAGAAGAGACCTGGGCTCACACGTGCGTGCTGCGATGCCTTTGCCTGCCCAACCAGCGTGTGTGGGCAGCAACACCCACACCGTGTCCCTGCGGTGCCCCTGTGCCTGCCGGTGGCCCAGCACAGGGCAGAGGTGGCAGTGAGGTTCCACCTCTGAGCAGCACTGGAGCCCTCCCGGCCCCCTCCCTTGCCGTTCTCCTTGGCTGTGGATCAGCTGGCGGGAACCAGCAAGTCTTGCAACAAAGATGAGCAAAAAAATCCCTTCATGCCTCTAAAAGGAAGAAGGAGAGCACGGCAGAGACGGGGCGGCTGATACAGCTCCGCTCTCCGCTGCGGAGGCGGGAAGCCTTTTGGACAGGATTTATTTTGTATAGTCTTCCATGCAAACTGGATCCCCCTCCCCTCCCAGCCCTTCCCAGCCCTAAATCATATCCTTTGTAATGACATTTCATGCTTGTGTGGCGCCTCGCTTCTGAGCATCCCCAAGTGCTCCATAAATAATGGATGTCTCTGGGCCCGCCGGGAGGATGCAGCGCTGCCCTCTCCGTGTCCCTGTCACTGAGTGAAGGTGACAAACCCTTCCCGCAGCCTCACCTGGAGGCTAGGCAGGGATGGGGTGCGCCTCCCCTGCCTTCCTCCAGGCTCTGTTCCTGCTCTGGCTGCTCTGGGGATGTCTCCTCTGTCCCCATCCAGGTGAGCTGTGGGTGGTGGCCACGGGCTCACCACCATGCGGGCTCAGGAAAGCCCTTGCCATGCAGCAGGGACAATGGTAGAGCCACACTCTGTTCTCCCAGCCCCAGTTTTTAGGTCAGGGATGGATTTGTCTGGCACACGGGGTCCTGATGCTGGAGCAGGGCGGGTGTTAACCGCATGGAAGCCTTGCTGATGAGTCCAAATAATACAACGTCTCAGATTCCCTCTTCCCTGTCCAAGCCCTTTGCTGTCATCAGGTCCTTCTCAGTCCTGTCCGGAGGTTTGTTCGCAGCTGCAACATCCCAGGAGATGGGGTGGTTTCCATAGGACACCGCTCTGGCTTGGCCCGGCAGCCTCTGTTTGCAGATGTGCTCCATGGCCCATGGGCAGCCTGCACCCCTCCTGGGGGCAGCGGGCAGGGAGAGCCACGGGGTGCAGCCGGCAGCGGGTGTCACATCTGCATGCAGGCGGCTTAGCACAGGATTTTTGCTGTGCTGGATGGTTTTGGAGGCCGTCTCAAGCTGTCTACTGGATTCTTCCAAAAATCACTCCCCTGGGAAGAGGCTTTCTAACTTGCCTCACAGCTGCAAAGCCGCAGCTCAAGGCCCGGCCCGTGGCGGGTCCCGGTGCCAGCTCTGCTGCAGATTGCAGGGCTGCCCTTGGAGTGAATGGTGGTGGCCGTGAGGGGCCTTCACCAGAGAGGAACAGACCTGCAGGGTGGGTGTGGGAAAGACTGTCCTGGCTGTGAGAGCATTCTGGAGGAGTTTCCTCCAGCTCCTGCTTGTCCTGTCCTGAATCTCCATGGACATGAGGGCTGATGGGGCACTACGGGGCCGCAGCCTCCGTACAGAGTAGAGCCCATGGCCCACTCAGCCACATGGACTTGGCCATGGGTCTCTGGGCAGCCCTGCCAGCTTTGGGTTCCTTCTCCCAAGGTATCCTGGGGAAGAAGGTTGGAAAGCGAGGGAAGGTTTGTGGCAAAAAGGGGAAAAGCAAGTGATGTTATCACCTCACCTCACCTCATCCCATTCCACTCCATCCAATTTCATCCCGTTCCAATCTGTCCCACCCCATCCTGTCCCATTCCACCCACCCCATCTCACCCTGTCATTCCACATCCCATCCCATCCCACCCCATCCCACCCCATCCCATCCCATCCCATCCCACCCCATCCCACCCCATCTCCTCCAGGCAACCATGCCAACCACCCCTGGCAGAGCTCCCCTTGCTGCTGCAGACCCATTGGCTGTGGAGGTCCTTTGGAGAATTTTCTTATCCAGGATGTGTGTCGGTGAAAACAGAAACCTAATAAGCAAGATAAGGAGACGATTTATAATGGAGTTTGTGAACTTTAGGAGGGAGCTTTACAGCCAGTTTTTGCAGACCACACAGGGAGAGGTTACACTCTCCGAAACCTTGGAGATTTTTTAAAAAATATTTTTATATCTAAAAAAAAAAAAAAAAAAAAAAAAAAAGAGTTTCCAAGAATTAAATAACACGAAAGTGTATGAAATATGATGTAGGGAATGTTCCCATTGCACTCACATCTGAAGTTAATTTGGGAGACGCTCTGAATAGCTTTTTAAAGAGTGGATAAACATTGGCATCAAAAGTGTAAATAAAGTTACCAGACAAAGCGGCCGTTCAAAGAGAATTGTCTCTGGGATGTTGGCCGGGCAGCTTTAATGGCTGCGTGCAGGAACATCTGAAGATAAAATAAGGGCCTCGCTGGCTGTCTTGGGGCTGAGTTTCTCTGCTTGGTCTCCCTCTCATGATGTCACATTGGAGCAGTGCTGGCAGCTGCTCATCCATGGTTTCCTACCCGGCGGTATCCCTGCTGAGGGTTCCCATGCCCACGGCACCCAGCAGCCCCGCCGTCGCACTGCTGCGCTGCACCTGCTGGTGGATCGCCCGCTGTGCCTCAGCAGGAATGTGGTCTCTTTGTTTTTTATCGTTTCCTTGTCCAAGCAGGAGCTGTGGAGGGTCCAGGTTTTCACGTGGTGAGCTCTGCTCCCATGGGGAGCGGGGCTTGTTGGGGTGAAGGGCCAACAAGAGCTCAGAGCATCTCTGACAAACCTGGCTGCTGGGTCAGATGGTAACAGTGTCTTCCTAGCACATTGCATCCCTGCATCCGGGAGCTCCATGTCAAGGGCTGCTGTTGCACTTGAATATACAGAGCAGAGTCAGAGCTCCTTCTTCACCCGAGACCTCGGTCATGGTCCTGATCGGTGAGGGTGCGCCCTATGATCAGGGTGGGAGTAGGGGCAATGAGAATGCAGAGTGTGAATCCAGCTCTGGGTTGTCCAAGCAGAGGTCACCTACTCCCACGGCTCGATATATCACAGTAAATAACCATCTCTAATTTTGTCTTTTTAACTTCATTTTGCTTTCCAGAGGGAAAACACTCAAATTCCGGTACGATGCTTCAGCCCTGTGGTCTTTGGTTGATCTGTGCTGCTGCTCCATGCTACTTGGCAGCTCCCACAAGGAAAGCATGTCTATTTTGAAGGCTGCAAACTTACACCTTGGCGGGATAGCAGCCTCTCCCTGCACGGTGGCTGTGCTTCCATTCACCTCAGCTGCAGAATAGCCCATCCATGGCCACTGCTGACAGGCTAACAGGCCCAGCCCTGGGGACGTGTACCTTACCCAAGCCCTGGGGAGCTTAATGGATCCAATGGGATGGCACCAACCTGCCTCCCTGGGGCAAGGACCTCTCTCCTCAGCCCAAGGCAGTGCACACAGCCTGTGCTCACTGTGAACCTGTGGGTTTTTACCTCTTCACTGAGCTGATTTCACTTGGAAAGCGTTAAGATGGATAAGCCTGGGAGGACCAGTTTACTCTGTCCTTTCCCTGGATATAATAGGGGTTAACAACATTCGTAACTCCTTTAATCTTTTTTTTTTTTGCAGCCTTGACTCCAGAGTCTCTTTCCCAAGTGATAAAGAGCAAACCTCGCCCTGGTTGGTCCCGCAGCACTGCTGCTAACCACAAGCAGCAGCAGCTCTCCACACTCGCACCACATGCAGAACCCAGCACAACTGGGATGCTGCTCGCCCGGGCAGTGCCCAGAGGGAGTGCCAATCCCCTGGAGACCGTGGAATGGATTTTGTTGCAAATAACTCGGTGATTACACTTGAACTCCTTCTTTGCCTGGGACTTGCCTGCACACTGTGGCAGACTCCTGCTCAAGCGTCGGAGGGCCGGAATCCCTGATGGAGGTTTAATGAGCACCGTTGGGGTGGAGGACCTCAACACCACAGAGCTGTCCTGGGGGAGGAAGAGGAAGAGGAGGAGGAAGAGCTCAGTGCAGGGTCTCACAGCATGGTGCCATCCAGGGGGCTACAGGAGCTGGCCCTCCCCACCCACCCCAGCACTGTGAGCGTCGGGAGGCATCGGCCTTCGTGCCACTTGTGTAAACTATTACAGCAAAGGGCAGAGGTTAAACGCAGCACATGTGTGGCATCAATTAACAGGATTTCAAGGTCTCTGGTGGAGTTTCTGCTCAAATCTCTTGTGGCAGGTTTGGTTTTCTTAACCCCTCGGATGCCGTGCGGTTGGCAGCCTCAGCTCTGCCCTGCTCCCTGCTGCTGCGGGGGTCCCCCAGGGCCACACTGGGAGCAGCCTCTGTCAGTTTAGGAACAAGGGAACAGCACACAGCCCATGGGCCTGGGAGGTGAGTGGGAGGGGATGCGCTGTCCCCGTAGGAATTGCTCCTCCAGGTGCCCCAGGGCCTTGGGTCTCGCTGTGCCTTTGGTTGCTGCCTGTAAAATGGACGGTGTGGCCCCGTGTATTTTGGGGCAGCAGGAAGACAGAAGTGCTGTGAGGGATTTGTTGAGATTTGGGATTTGATGTTGTGGTGTGTGAGGGGGTTTTGGCAAGGAAAAGGAAGGTTTTAGCTCCTACGGCCGTGGAGGAAACCTGAAAACGTGATACTGGCATGGCCTGAAGGCTCATAAACTCCAAGGCAATAAAAAGAAACCCTCAAAAAAAGAAAAGAAAAAAGAAAAACCAACCCAAACCGAAGTGCCCCAGAATGGTTGCATGGCAGCTTCTTCCTCTGCACCTACAAACTGCTCATCTGCCAAGTGCGGCTGTTGCAGATGGGAAGCCTGCCTTGGGGTTGTGCTGCAGGGCTGGGGACAGTGGAAGAGCAGCACAGAGCTCTGCCTGGGCTGGTTGCTCAGCAGTGCCCCAGGGCAGTCCCCACGTGCAGCAGGACGCACTCCTGGGTCCGTTTGCCTGTGTACACCTCTTCCTTTTGGAAAGGAGTCGCTTCAGTCCTCCGAGTTAAAACCGAGCATTCAGAAGTGCTACAAAGCTGTACGTTTTAGATACCATTTGAAGAGAGATTTACATGTATTTTGAAGCCCCGAATCCTGTTTGGATGACCGAAAGGCTTTCCTAAGAGAAGGAGATACTCAGCTCCCCTGGCTCCCGGTGTCAGAGCTGCGGGGAGACTTCTGGATGAAAGATGGGTTTGGTCCAGACGACTCCACGCAGATATCCACTGTTTGTGAGCAAACCTGTAAAAATCTTGGTAATCCCCTTGATCTGAAACAAATGGGCTCTGCCGTCTAGTGCTGATTTTATTATCAGACACTGCTTAGTATCATCACATGGCTTGGACTCGTGCCTAAGACTCAATGTCAAGTCAGTCGTGTGCTGGCCAGCAAAGGTCTGCACTTTGCAGTGGATCAGTTCTGGTTCCTGACATGCATGTGCTGCCTGGGTGCTGCTCAGAGCTGCAGCGCAGAGCTCTGTGGCCACCGCTGCACTTTGGGGACATGGTGAGCCCTGGGTGGCTGCAGGGTAGGCCAGCTGTGGGACAGCTCAGGACATGGGCAGCCCAATGAGCAGCTGAACTTTGCCAGAACAAGTGTTGGCCCCTTCCTCTTTCTGGGAGCGTTTGAGCCCCCAAGGCTGCACAGGGAAGGAGCGTCCTCAGGTTGAACCCACTGTCTTGGTGGTGACACATGCAGTGTTGTCCGGGCCAGCTGTGCAGAGGGGTCACATGCCTAAGGTGGCCTTGCTGGGGCATCAGAAGGCTCTGTGCTGCAGAGCTCCTTCCAGAACTGAAGCTGTGGTGCCAAACCGAGGAGCAGAATCTTGCTGTGGGTCGGCTCTGAGGGATCGGAGGTCCTTGCCTCTGGTCCCAGGTCATTGGAGCTGCTCTTCTTCCCCAATCTGCAGAGAGGTGGGGGCTGAGCAGGGTAAGCCCAGGCTGAAATGCCCACATTGGGCTGTATGTACCTCAGGCTTCTCCCATCCGGGGTGTGGGGCACAGGGAAGGCTCAACCAGGCTGTTCAGGACCCTTTGCTTCTGTCCTTGAGGGAGGCACTGGGGTTGGGGGGGGACATGGGGAAGAGGTCTCTGGACTCCAAGCTGTAGCTCTTCCCGTGGGTGCAGGTTGGGCTCTATCCCTATGATATCCCCCCCAGCCTTCTGGCACAGGCACGAGTGCCCTTTGTGCTGGAGGAGGGGTCCTACCCACGTGGCACCGCTGGACACACCGTGTGTGGGTCCTGCAGCACTTGGCACAGCCAGCATCCTCCCGCTGCCCCTACAGTGCCTCTGCACGCCCATCCCACTGCTTCGCCCACGGCACGTCCAGCAGCACCACCCCTGATTTTGAAAAATGCATTTATTTCTTTGTTTGGGAGGAAAGGTCACCCCTAGCTCGCTACTCATAACGTCGGAACAATGGGGATGGCAGCGGCCGGCCGGGTTCCTGGCGCTGGGATCGGCTCCTGCGGGCGTGTGAGCGGGCGCTGGTGGGGTGGCACAGCAGGAGGGCCTCCCCAGAGCAGTTCAAGGCATGGCTGGAGGACCTCAGTGCGCATTTGGGCTTTTGTTTGTTTTGCGAGTGTGTGTGTGTGCGCAGTGTGTGCGAGCCCTGCTGTCGTTAGGAGAAAAAGGAGTATTTAATGAAGATTTTCTCTTTGCCCCCTCCCGAGCTCCCCGGCTTTGACCAGTTCTGTTTCCTTCATGTGGGAGGCAGCTGAGTTTGCCTCAGTAATTGCATTTCGCTGCTGCTCTGTACCACCGAGGGCTCAGTGACACAATGAAGATAGGAAACACTCCTCGTTCCCAGGCCTGGCGTTGGTGCTCGGCTCCGTGGGGTTGTCCTTCCTCCCTTCTCTCTGGTGCACAGCGTGGGGTTTGCTGCCCATCGGGCATCTGTGAGGGAGAAGCGCTGCTTGGAGCCACCAGCGGCACTCGGGATCGATGGGGAGCAGGAAGCGCTGCTCGGGGCACCGCGCCTTGGTGCCGCCTGTCACAGCAGAGGGTGTGCCTGAAGGACGGCCCTTCTGCATCCGCCTGGGCGTGATCCTCCTGCAGGCCTCCGCGCACCTCAACAGCCCCATAACTCCCCGTGCCCAGTGCTGCCCAGCTGGTTGTGCAGCCCCTCCTGTCTCCTCGGCGTCCCCAGCCGTGTCCTCTCTCCCACCGCAGCGCACAGCCACCCGGGGGGCTCTCAGGGGACGGGGGGTGACACGGAGCCGGAGGGATTCCCCGCCGAGGACGGTCCCCGCGGGGCTGCGCTTCTCGGACGCGCGGGGAGGTGGCAGCAGAGGCTCTACGACGGCGGCGCGGGGCGGCGGGGGCGCGCCCAGGGCGAGCGGAGCGGGACGGCAGCCCGACGGCGGGCGGGCGGCCGGGGCGCCCCAGCACCCACTCCGTGTCGGGAGCCGGGCCCGGCTGCAGGAACCTTCACAGGGCAGCGACGGGCAATTAGAATCATAGGATCGGAAGGTCAAAATCTGCTTTTAGAGCCGTCCGTGCTTCAGCATCCCGTTTCCCTGCTCGGCCCCAGGCTGTGTCCCGGTGAGGGTGTGGGGCGATGGGAATGCCACGAGAGCCGCTCGTGAGGCTTCGGGGCTGTCAGAGCTGAGTTTGAACCCTGATCTCAGGTTGGCCCGCTGCCCGCAGCCCAGCCAGAGCTAATCTGGGGCTGTACGCTGCCCATGTTTAATGAGGTATTGTATACAGATGTGTCTGACTGTGTATATGCACATGTCCCCAGCTGTGGGTGTCTCGCACAGTGTTTGCATCTGTCTGTTAGCGAGTTTGGGCATCTGGGGCTCTTCCCCTCACTTGATTAAATGTCTGCCCGGCAGCATGTTTGTGTATCCGCGGGTCTTATCGCATGTGTCTGTGTCTGCACGTGGAGGTGCTCACAGCTGATGGCATTTTCATACACATGGGTCACTCTGCGCAGCCGATGACACTTCTTCCACCATGGGGACAAGTGGAGCGATGGGAGCAGCCCAGGTCCCCCGCCTGCAGGGAGTACGGGGACCCCAGCCCCCTGCCCATGTGCTGCCCACCCTGCCATTGCCCAGAGTTGGCTGGGGTTGTGTCCTCCAGCGTGTGCCCTCAGCTCTGAGGTGCTGAGTCCGCATGCTGGGAAACACAGCCAGTGGTGGAGCCATCCGTGCTGGAGCAAGGCAATCCTTTCTGTGCTCCATGGCTGTGGCCGTGGGGTTGTTTAGCTGCAGGCTGAGCAATTTGCATTCAATTAAAGAAGCTGGAAGGATTGGAAGGATTTTCCTTCTGGTTTTCTCTCAACCGAAGACAACTTGTCCAAATTATGACCTAGGAAGCATCTCATTAGAGGCAGGCAAGGTCTCCAAAACACAGACCTCACAGAAGATGTTCCCCAGTGGTGCAGGGTTGCAGGCTGCCTGTATGTGTGGGTGAGCATTCATCTGCATGCTGTTGCCTCATCCATGGTTGTCTTCGCCAGCTGAGCCCTCTCCCATGGCACCTGAGCAGAGAGGAGAGATTTCTGAAGGCCACCAGGTAGTCACTCCATGTCCCCATCCCTTTGCTTCTGCTAAGCCAAGGTCTGGACATCCTTCTCCTCCTCCTGCCCTCCCCTGGGGGTGCCCGTGTGGGGCCAGTGGGGCCGCAGGGCTGGGGACATAATCTCCGCATTGCTGCAGGAAGGTGAACGGCCAAGGGCAAGGTGTGGGGCGGGGGCTGAGTAGAGGGGCTGTGGTGGATGGCAGTGGTATTTTCTGCTCAGGTTTGGGAATGGCAGAGAGGTAGGGGAGTGCAGCTGGCAGCTGTACTGTGAGCTGTGACATGGCTGCGAGGCAGCTTTCATACCAATGACAAAATGCCCTTCCAAAAATGTTTTCTTGGATAGAACTCACTTGCAGTCAGCTGAGCCAGCTTCTTCCAGCTGCTGGGCATGAGATGTGCTGGGGAGGCATGGATTCAACGCTCCCCAGCTGTGGGGCTCAGCGTTGCCCACACCGGCTGTTGCTGCCACGCAGGAGGGGACTGGGTGTGCTGGGTGCCTTGGAGACCTGTGCCACTGCCCTAAATGCTGGCCCTCATGCTGAGGCACCTGCTATCCCCTACCAAGCATCCATCTGCTTCTGCGCCGTGGCCAGCAGGGGCTCCCAGTGCTGCCCAGACACTGAGTGCGGGACCCTGGACCCTGCAGCTGGCTGACAGCAGTGCCTGGGACGGGACCCCTGCCTTGCCTGACTGTTCTGCTGTGCTTCCTTTCTCTGTTTCCTGGTGGCTGCTATTTCAAGGTTGGATTTGATGAGCTTCAACTTCCCATCAGGTGATCTCGTGATGACTTTGTCTGCAGACCAGCCCCGCTCCTGCCTCCCTCAGCCATTCCCAGTGTAAGTGTTGCACCGTGCACTGAGTGCCCCAAGCACCAGGTGAAGGAAAGCCAACCCCACTGTGCCAGCCCAGCCGCCCTGTGTCCCCATCCTGCACTGGCCCCACTGGCACAGGGCCATCCAGGATTCTGTGACATAAGTGGCTTTGCACACAGCTGGGCTGACCGTTGGTCTGAGACCTCGCCAGGCTGCTGTGGGGCCCCTCCTGCTCCCACACACCAAGGGGAGGAGCATTGCCACCTCCCCAGCTGTGCCCGGTGCAGCAGGGACATGGGACGCGGTGTTTCCATGGTGGGCCGCCGGCCCAGAGGGATGGATGGGTCCTCGTGTGCTGCCGTTGGGGGAGGGCCAGCAGGGAGAGGGGACAGCCCCACGGCTGCTCCCGGCCCCGCAGTCCCGCTCGTCACCCCGCCATTCATCGGGCCAGACAGATGCCCCCAAATAAAGGCCGCCGTGATTGATACCCAAAGACAATGGGGTGGGAGGGGCCAGCGGGGCTCCGCATGAATAAACATGATGGTCTTTGCACAGAGCTTCCTCTCTTCACAAAATGGGACTGATTGTGTGGCAGGCATTTAACATTCAGCTGTGGTCGGCCTGTCTTCCATTGCCCCCCAAACTGCCGAGGTGCTTCATTTATTTAATAATTTCCCCTCCTCCCCTTTTGCACTCGCTCAGCGACAGACCTGGGTCCTTTCACGCTTTGTCCTCCCTCTTTCTTTCGTTCCTGCTCGCGCTCTCTCTCTCTCCCTTTTTTATCTTCCTTCCTTTTCCTACTCCTTGTTTCTTTCTCTCTCTAGCTTTTGTGCAGGGGGCCGTGACGAATGGCTCAGAAAAGAGGGTGCTGTGAGAAACTGGAGCTGCGCTGGCGGAGTGGGTGGTGAGGACTTGGTGCGAGGGGTGGGGGGGGTCTGGGGGCTCCACGCGGAGTGGGGCTGGGGGCGGTGGGGGGCGGTGGGGGGCGGGGGCTGTGCGCGGCCTCTCTCTGTGCCTCGGGGAAGCTGAGGGTGGTGGCGCTGGGGTAGAGGTGCCCTGTGCCCCCCGCCCGCGGGGACCCGGCCCTCCCTGCTCACCCCGCACCTCCACTGCTGGCTCTGTGACCACCAGGGAAGGGCTGCCCTTCTGTGTCACTGAATGCATTGAGACATGGCCCCAGGAGGGGATGGTGGAGCTGCCTGGGGAGGCGCGAGGGTGAGGTTGTGGTGGTTTTGGTGGAGGGTTCCTTGCCCAAGGCTCGTAGGAGTGCTGATGAGCTCCTGTGTCAGCATGGTGTGGTCTGTGCCAATGTCCCCCATGGTTGCTGCAGCCCCTGATGCGTGAATGCATCTGCTCCTGCAGAGGGTCTGAGGAACCAGCATGGAGTCCAGGGCTGGTGGCACCGTGATGCACAGGGAGCTGTGTCCCGTGTGCTGGAACCGTGGTGCTGCCCACCCCTGGGAAGGCCAAGACGTACGTGGGGCAATCACAGCGAGGGCTGCACGTGGGATGGCTCTGCTCACTGTGACATCCCACCCCTGCTCTTGGTGCTGCGGGGCCCACTGCCGGGGTGCTCAGCGCCTGCTGGAGGACACGAAGAGAGAGAGCATCCCTGATGTGCGTCCTGCACCTTGCCCACCCAAGGCCGGGGCAGCTCCACCAGCAGCTCCTCGCTGACCCTTCCCCCACCCTGCTCCCTCAGCCCCAGCTCTCCATCCTCAGCCCCAGGGACGGATCCTGCTGTCCCGCTGCCCACAGCAGGGCCCAGCCGGCAGCCTGCAGGGGACGGGCCTGGCAGGCTCCAGCAGCAGGAGGGCTCATGCATTACAATCCAGTACAATCTGTCCCCCTTCCCGCTGCCCAGCGGTAGGGGAGACGGTTACTGTTTAATCCCATTTGACAGCTCTTTCATCATCTGCCTGCCTCCCTCCAGCTTCCCCGTGGTTCCTCCAAGGCTCCTTTGTGGCCTTAATCAAAGCCTGGTGAGTGATGGCTGTTCGGGGGGAGGGAAGGAAGGGACAGCAGAGGGTGGCTCTCCCACTGGGGGCGAAGGAGCGTGGCCTCGCCGTGGCCTGGGGAGCTGATGGGGACAGGGACGATAGGATGCAAGGTGTGGGGTGCCTCCAGTGAACAGCTCCTGTGGGCATGGCTGTGAGCGGTGATGCTGGGGCTGGACACGGCATCCCCGGCACTGGAAGCTGGGCACCGTTGCCACACTGCTGATGGGCCCATGTGGCTCTGCTTCGCAGTGTGAACTAATCACCCTGCGGTGCCACCAGGGAGTCATTGGCACCGCCGGCCTGGCCTGACCCTCACAAAGTCACTGAGTTTTTGTCATGGGTTTCAATAGGCGTTAGGCTGTAGTGCGCCGCCTTTGCCCCACTATAAACTTTTTGGGGCTTTAGTCCCCCCCTACCGCCGGGCACAGATGAGGCATGGCGCACGGGAGGATGGCTTGGCACACACTTCAAGAGCCTCCTGTGCTGACCAGACGGACTGCAGGGTCTGTAGCAAGGAGTGGCAGAGCTGGGAGCTATGGGAACCTCCCGGAGATGTGCCGCAGTGCTGCTCCTGTGGCCCGCAGCGGCCAGCCCACGTGCCATGGCCAAGGGTAGGCTGGAAGCAGGGCCCTGTGCTTCCTGGGGAGGGAGTCTGCACACCCGTGGGTTATCGCCTGCATCAGGGCTCGGTGACGGCGCTTCCCGAGAACACATGTTCCCTCGTAAACCCGGGATCCGCTTATCTCAAAGGGCACATCCGACAATTAGCTTATCTGCTGTGAAAGTGAGGAACAGCTTTAGTTATCTGCCCGGCTTCCGCAAGCCAAAAAAAAAAGGGAGAACGAGCCCCTGGAAGGACGAGGCACACACACGGCGTGCTACAGATTGAGTGAGCGCGCTGCGAGCGTGCGGCAGACAGGCTCCATGTGCTTGCGGCGGGAGCTGGAGGTGCCCCCCAGTTTTAAGGGCGCTTGGTGCTTCCTGCTGTCAAACGCTGCCTTCGGCTGCTGGCGGCTTTGCCAAACCATTCCAGGCTGGGTGGGAATATTTCAGGGTGGGTCGTGGCTTCTTATGAAATCTGGGGGGAAAAATCTCACCCAGAGAGCCAGGCTGTTTCCAAGAGTGAGGGTACGAGGAGATAAAGCATTCGTCCTTATTTTGTTTCAAAATTCTGCCTTTTGAAGCGAGAGCTTGAAATTTGGCAAGTAGGGAAGGGAGAGAGGCTGAGATTTGTCTCGTGTCCCTGGAATATACTCAAATTTGACCAAGTCAGAACACTTTATTTGGGAAAAAATGCACTTAGCACACGCTGGCCATGGAAGTGGGCCCTGCTTGGAGGTGCAGGTTTCTCCCTGCGTTTCCCATCCCGGTGGCACCGGGGGACGTCTTGGGATGTCGGTGCTTCTTCCCTGGTGCTGCTCTTTGCTCGGCTGCCACAGCAGCATGGCAGTGCTGGCTTCCCAGATTAATCCTCGTGGCTGCATGGTGTGGCTGCGGCTGTGCTTGCTGAGCCCAAGGGATCTGATGGAAGCCACGGTTTCCCAAGTGTTTGCCCCGAGGCAGCCTGCAGGCAGGTGAGCTCCCCTCTGCTGTGCTGTGAGCTCCCCTCTGCTGTGCTGTGTTCAATGTGATTTTGAGCGCCCCACAGCTTTTTTCTCTTGTCTCTCAACAAACCAGCCCGAATCACGCGTGTATAATGAAGCAGAGAGTTTAACCAGCCGTGCAGTGAAGCCATCCTCTGCGCTGACGGACAGCGGCAGTGATGTGCAAACCGCCCAAGCCCAGAGTGCTGCAGGGAGGGCGACTGCGAGTGCAGCCCCTCTGCTGCTGCCCCCCATGCTCTACTGCCTGTCCCCATCACTGCCACGGGCACGGAGCTGCTGGCAGGAGCAGGAGCCGGGGCTGCTGGGCAGCTCCTTGGCTGTGATGGGCACCCAGCAATGATATGAAATCGCCAGCAGATGTTGGAGAGAAGGCTGTCAGAGTGCTCACGATGGTTCCGAGACCAACTGTGGGGCCGTATGATGCTGGCTGGCATCACTCACCTCCCTCTCAGCCCTGCCACCACCTCCTGCTGCCTGCTGGCCTGGCTGGCACCTTCCTGCCTGCAGGGAGGGACCTTGCTGCTCTGCCTGGCCTGGAGCACCACATCCCTTGCTCTAACGCCAGCTGTTGGACGAGTTGCTTTGCTGCAGGTCACCGCTTGAGGACTCCTTCCCCTGGAGACCTCAGGAGTGCAGTGGTGCCAGTGCCCAGCCTGCGGGGAGGCAGGGGTGGCCCCGGGGCCGCTGCTCCCTGCTTATGGCCACTGCCCACTCCCCCCGGCTCAGCAATTTCTCCCTGCTCTCCCCAAAATCCACATGAAGAAACAAGTATCTTGTTTGCAAACTAAAAACTAGAAATGATTTATATGTTTATAAGGCCAGCTCTGGCTCTCTTTATTTTGGCAAAGTGATTGTTTGCATCTTTGCAGAATTCCTTCACCCAAACCACTCATTAGATATGAATTTCAAAACAGCCGGAGGGAGCGGGTGACTCAGGGGAATTAGCAAATGGCTTCCCAAAGCCTTTTACGTCAAGGCCAGCAGCTCGATGCCAGTGGCCCAGAAGATGTTGTCACTCGACGCCGGGTCAGCAGCCTCGAGCCAGAGGGTGAGCTGGAGAAGCTGGGCCTTCAGTGCCGCTCTGGCAGGTGCCTCAGCTGGGGAAGCAGTGCAAAGAGAAGGGCTGAGAGCCATGGATCCCATCCCCAGGGCTTCGGTGACCGCCAGGCACTGGGCCATGGGTGCTGCTGGGGGTGGAGATGCATCGCCCGACCACCTCGCACCCTATTGTAAGGGACTCCTGGAGGAGCAGGCCTGCAGCCTGGGCACAGGGGTAGCACATGGGAGCAGCGAGGGCTGTGCTGCTGGGGAGCGAGCAGGCTCAGCCTGTGCCCTGAGCCGTGGGGCTGAGCTCCTCCCCGAGCACGGCTTGGCCCTCGTCTTGCGAGCAGAGATGAAAATAAACTCAGCTGAAGGGTCCTTTAACTTTCTCTACTCGAGTGAAAATAAATGCGATTTCCCTGCCACCCGGCCCTGTAAATTCCCCTCGCTGTGAAATATCTTCCAGATATAGTAAAGAGACGGCTTTCGGCTATTTTTTTAAACATCTTTAACTGCTGTATATATTTCCAGGGAGACGTAATAAGCGCTGCAGCTAATTTATCTGCATGTACTGTAAATATTTTCAGGAGATAGCAGAAAGGATTTCAAACACATGGCTGGAGGACTGGCACACAGCGTACGCTGGGTGGGAAGGATGCTGTTAACCCTCTGCTTGCCGCTGCCCTCTGCAGGCCATCCCCGTGCCCCCAGCTGCACGCAGGGGTACACGCAGAGGGGTAGAGGCTCTGCATCCCTCTGCCCCCCCTCCAGATGTTATGTGACCCAGCCTGGGCTGTGCTGGGAGATGCGGTGCTGATGCTGCCAGCACAGGGTGGGCTCTGGGAAGGCGGTGGCTGCAGTTTTAACCTCTGTGAGTGCCCAGCAGTGCCTACAACCCTGGGATTCTGCAGGGCTCCCGGCCTCACAGGAGAGGCCAGGGTGGCTGGATAATGCTGAAGTGGGCTGTCAGCCTTTCAGAGGACGTATTTCATGCTGTTCCTCCTGACTTCAGACAGTGTTCTCTTCCTAACTGTCTGACCACATCACTGCTATGTGCCATGGCTGCATGTCCAGCTCCTGGCCTGTCTGCAGCACTGTAATCCACGGTGGGGAGAAGTCCCAGGGGCAGGTGAGGGCAGGGCACATCACAGGGCAGATGTGGGGTGAGCAGCGGGGCTCTGGGTGGGAGAGCAGAGCCGTGTCATCCCGAGAGCCTGTGCCTGGTGTCAGCAGGAAGCATCACAAAAAGCACATTCAATTCAATGCCTGCTACAGAGCTAACAGCCCCGTGTCACGAACAGCCTGTCCTGAAGCTGTGGGTCATCGCAGTGCAATGCTCACCCCGCGAAGGGGCTGGGTGAATCTGCTGCAGCATCCCTCGCTGCTATGGACGCCCCTTGCTGCTATGAACACCCCTCACTGCTGCCCCATTCCTGGGGGAACCTGGGGAGGCCCTGGCCCTGCATCCTCAGGTCTGGTGGCTGTGTGTCCCCTGCCACATCCCTGCCCACTGCTCCTGCTGCACCTGCACAGCGTGGCGCTGGGCTCTACTGCAGCTTTCTGCTTTCACCGAAGGAACCACTCTCTCAGCTCATGATTTGCTCCCAAGCCTCAGTGCAATTTTACATGATGCAATTTAACACGGAGCAAAGACACGAAGTACCTGTTGGCTTGGAGCCCACCCTAAAAGCCATAAAAAGGAGACAAAAGCCTTTAAATGCTAAGCCTGTCCAAGGAGACAATAAAAGGCAAATGCCTTCCTAGTTTTATGTCTATGCCTTTTACTTGATTTATGGAGATCTTGCCATATTCCTTCATGGTTTGTGACTCTGCAAGCAGTTTGACTGTCGTAAAAGGACCATAGAAGCAAACTGCACCCTCCGGAGGCTGCGTGGTCTCCAGATCCAGGCTAGTCCCACTGTGCAGGGCTGCAGTGCCCTGGGTTCCTCTCTCAGCAGAGGGCACCGCCAGCAGCGGAGGGAGCATCGAGCAGAGAGAAAGGGCCAGGGTGTTTCTGCTCAGCCTCCTCGTGATCGGCAACATACTGGGGAGAGAGCTGCAAAGAGGATCCAGATGGGGAAACTGCAGCTGCTCCCCGCAAGCAGTGCTGTGTTTGCTTTGGGGATGCGTGGCCCTGTGGGAAGGTTGGGGTCAGCATAGGGCCGTGCGAGGCGCACGGGGCCAAGAGACCAGGGTCTTCATTGAGCCAGAGCACTCAGATCTGGAGCTAATCAGCCCAGGGGCAGGATGCATGTGTGCCTGTTGGGGCAGGGATGTGAAAGCAATTTCTCTCAGTAAAACAATGCTTCCCTCCTCTGCTTCTTTCAGAAGCGGAGCTGTGAGCCCGAATGTCCTCAGCTGACTCTGGTGGTGCACGGCCTCCTCGGGGGAGGTTCTGTGGGCTGCTTGGGGAGCGGAGCAGCCATGGAGGTCTCGGCCGGAGCAGGAGAGTGGCACCTGACTGCTCAGGGTGCTGCTGTACAACGCCAGCATGGCCACCACCTCCGCAAGGGCCGCCATCCCTGTGCCACCAGGTGCTGCAGCCCTTGGGCACATCTCATTGTGCTTTACCCAGCAAGAGACAGGGATCGGTGCATATGAAGCAGCACTTTTTTTTCCCCTATTTCTGACTCCTCCAAGCTCCACATTCAGGTGGTGACCGGGGTCTCCCCATCCAGCTCCGTGGCCGTCAGCCCTGCCTTGCTGAGCCTGGGGAAACACCCAACGTGCATTTGTGGTTGGGGGTGCTGGAGAGCAATGTGGGGGAGCAGAACTTGGCTTGTCCTTAAAAGTCTCTAAAAATATATATTCTTGACTGTAAAAAAATTAGTAATTTTAAACCACAGGCGAGTGCTTCACATTCCTGAGGAATGCTGCCCTCTGTTTACTGCTCGTATTGTTCTCAATGAGCTGGAACCGTGGAAATGAATATTCGCTCTGACGCCATCCTTCGCCCTGAGAAAGAAAGGAAGAAAGAAAGAAAAGGGAAAAAGAACCAAAACTGCCGAAGGAAAACAGAGTCATTCTCCCCATGACTGAATGAAAGAATAACATGGGACCGTGGAAACAGAGCTGCCAGGGCGCAGCAATTGATTTAAAGTGGGCTCTGAATGCCGTCACCGCGGTGGTGCGAGGGCTCAGCCCAGCCGGGGGTCACTGCTGGGGTCCCTGAGCCCCTCCCCGGCACGGAGGGCACGTGAGGGGTGAGGCACTTGGGGGTCTCTGGCTGGGACATGGCGAAGGGAGGAAGATTTAAAGCCCAGCCCAGGGCTTCCTGTGCTTAGGTTATCTCAGGCTGGGGCATTGCTTCAGACCACACAGGCACACACCGAAATAATTTTTACTGGTTCCGCAATATAACGTGCAGCACATGGGGATAGGAGCCGTGCTGTGCTGACACGCTGCCTCGGCACACCGGCATGCTGTGGGGCTGCCAGTGCACGGGTCTGCAGTGGGTCAGGCATCGGGATGCAGGGGTGATGTTCATTGGGATGCAGGAGGATACGCATTAAGGCGCAGTGAGCCTATTCATTAGGACACAGTGAAGATGCGCATTGGGATGCAGGCAGACGCGCTGGGATGCAAGAGGATGGGATGCAGTAAGTGTGTGCAGTGGGATGTAGTGAGAACGTGCATTGAGATGTAGTGAGCACACGCGCTGGGATGTAGGAGGATGTGTATTGGGGTGCAGGAGGATGTACATTGGGATGCAAGAGGATATGCATTGGGATGAAGCGAGGGGATGCATTGGGATGAAGCGAGGGGATGCACTGGGATGCAGTGAGGACACGCACTGATATGTAGGACGTGCATAGGAATGCAGTTAGGATATGCAGACTTTGCAGCCTTGTCCTGAAGTGGACCAAGGTCTTCCAGGCTGCTGTGACCCGGGAGCTGAAAATCTTCCTGCAGGATGCCAGCCTCCTCGCCTAGGTTTTCTCTCTCCAGAACATACCCTGAGGGCTGGAAGGAGCGGCCAAAACAGCCGAGCATTTGGGCTTTGCCCCAGGCAGCCCCAGAGCCCCATTTCTGGGGAGGGCAGGGACAAGGGAGCACAGCACCGTGGCACAGCCAGGGAGGGACCGGGGGGGTCCCACGCCACCTGCACCTCGGGATGAGGGCAGTGTGCTGCTGGCAGGGAGATATCCCCGTTAATCATCACGTCGGGTAATTGCGCGAGTGGCCGAGCGGGCGGGCGTGAGGGCTGGCCTGCAGGTGTGGTGCGAGCCGGGGGCCCCGCAGCCATGGGCCGGTGCAGAAAGCTTTCAACTGGAATAGGGTTACCGCCAGGCAGCCCAGCAATGCCAGGGATGTGAGGAATCCCCTATCTGCTTCAAAAGGACGCATTCTTTATCGGCTAATTAAAAAAAAGGGCGGCGGTGGGGGGGCAGTGCGCACCTGTTCCAGCAAGCACACGGCCAAGAGGGGGGCGAGGGGGGCTGGGGAGGGCGGCCAAGCGGCGAGCTGGGCGGTGCTGGCACCTGGCAGCACTGCTGGGTGCGGTGACACGGCGCTGCGCTGCCGTGGATGCTGGCTGCACCCTGGGTGCTGCTGGGACACTGAGCCCCACTGGGTCCGTGCTGAGCACAGAGGGCTTTGGGGGCTGTGGCCAAGTCTTCTGCATCCCCATGCGGCTGCCATCTGCCACGTGGGGTTGGTTGAAACTGTCCCATAGGAAAGACTCAAACTAGAAAACGCCTGCACTATTGACGCATTGGCGGGATTCATCACTTAGCCGTAGAGGTGGCTCCTCCGGACGGTGGTGTGGCACATCTCCCTGGCACTGGCCACGTTTTGTGCTGCCACTCTGTGGTTGCTGTTTCCTCTTTCTTGGTCGTTGTTACTGAGTGTGAAGAATGTTCAAAATTTGGGTTTTGTTCTGAATTGCTCCCACGGGGAATCAATCTCAGCAGCACTGATCTGGGCAAAACTTTGAATAGAAGAAAGGAAATGACTGCTCTCAGAGCTGGTGAGCAGTGAGCCACGAACCGACCAGTTATGCATCCTGCTGCATCCCGCTCCTTTCTTCACATGGCACATGTGGGGACAGAGCATCTTCAAGTCCTCCTCCTCTCTCTGAATCTGGGTGCAATCAGCTGTTGTTTTCAAGCCACAGAGCTGGAAAGTGAGACATACCCACAGACACCACAGTCGCACCAACCTCATTTTCTTTGGAAACCAAGCCAAAAAAGAAAGAAAAAAAAGGGTGAACCGTGGTGGAAATGAGCCAATTGTAAGCTGTCAGAGCAGTTTGCACACACAGCTCAGCACTGATTTAATGAGATCATTTCACATCTTTAATTAAGTAGGTGTGACTGGGACTGGAGGAGCTGGGGATGGAGGATCCCAGTGGAGGACTGGAGCTGGCTGCTGTGATGATGCCAGGACAAGGGACCAATCTGTTGCTGAGTGCACAGGAGAAAGTACGGTGGGGTGGCTGATGGAGGGGATATCCTGCCTGCACACCTCCATGCCAGCACAGATGGACTCTACACAAGGGCAGGCGTTGTCCCCAGGCCCTCATGGGATGCTGGTCGTACCTGATCAAGTCCAGAACGGGACGTTACCCTTGCAGAGATGTAGGAGGAACCATGGAGATGCTAGATGCCAGGGCCTGGAGCCTGGGCTGGGGATTTGAGCAGCAGCTGAAGCCCAGCTGAAGCTGGTCTGGTTTTTGCTATAAATCCCCACTCTGAAGCAGTGAGTGTTTCTTGGGGGGCCCTGAGGAGATCCTCCCCCACAGCCAGGTGGATATTGGCAGCAGGGCTGAGGACTGTCCTGACATTGGCAGTGGTGATGGACAAGTGCCACCACCTGAAACACCTGACACAGTGTCTGGGTTGGGTATGCAAGGGCTCATCCCATGTTTCACATCTCGCACCATGGCTCAGACCACAGTCATGCTTGGCAGGGGCACAGCTGGACACGCAGGCAGCAGTGTGTGGTGGAGTCTGGGATGGCTCCTGAATCCCCTTCCACCCACATGCAGTGCAGTGCATCCACTGCTCTGCCCTGCTCCTGGCCAACCCAGCCCTGCTGGCGCGTGGGGACAGCACCATCCTGCATCCCTTATGGACAGGGGATGGATGGATACACCCTGAGCACACACATGCTTCCTCCCCTGCACCTTTTCCCTCACTCTTGGCTCAGCCTCCCCTCCTCTCTCTGCCTGGCAGCCGGTCTCCATGTGGCCCCATGCCAGCTGAAACCTAATGTCCTCCTGTCCCTCCCTGGGGATGCAGGGGGCTGTTGGCAAAGCTGGGACCCAGGTGATGGCAGAGGGAGAGGAGGCTCTTGAAGTCATACTGGGACCACACAGTCCAGTGGGACAGGATCCTGCCTCTGCACTGTACTGGGGCCAGGTGACAGCATGGCCCTGACGTGGGGACACTGCTGAGCCCTTGCTGAGCCCCTGCTCCCCCAGCCCTTGCTGCAGGAGTGGAGCTGCAGGATGTGGAGCTGAGCCTTGGCAGCAGCTCCACAGTGGCCGGGAGGGGACAGATGGTGATCGGACATGCAGAGGACACGAAAGCTGTCCCAGTGCCGTGGTCACCTGCTCTGGGGGCAGCTGCAGGCTGGCAAATGGCCTGGTTGCCTCTTGCTGAGCCAGCTCTGGGCACACCATGGGATGCATGTGACACCCAGAGGGCTGGTGTGTTCCTTGCTGAGGCACTGTGGCTCCCAGCTTTCCAGCACTTCCCACCTTGCCACAGGATATGGACTCACTGCCACTCTGAGCCTCGTTCCTGCTGGCAGCATGGCCAGTTCTCTGTCCCCATCCATGCTCCCAAGGGACAACATACTGCTGCTGCTTGTGCCAGCGACGAGAAGCTCCTGCCACCAACCCCTACCCTGTGTGTGCAAACACATGCAAATGTGTTCCCATGGCCGACATGCCAGCTCCATCCTACAAACACCTGCTGGTCCCCTGCAAATGCAACACGTGCTGCAGCCTCAGGGCATCCGGGACTGGGCTGGCGGGTTGGTGGGCAGAGCAGAGCTTCAGGCTGTGTGCCTGATCCATCCCCTCCCTTCACCTTGTTTCAGGTGACAAACCCTAAAGGAACATTTCAGGTGAGCACACGGGGAGCTCATCTGTTTCCCCAAGAAGAGTTTGAAGCCGAGAATCCAGCTCTGTGGTGCGCAGAGCTGCTCACATCTCCCAGCTCCAAGTTGTGAGTGCTCACGACTTGGCACACCTGCGCACCAGAGCCGGGGACATCGTGCAGGGGGAAAGCGCCAGGTCTGGCTGCAACCCATCTTCAGCAACCTGTGTGCTGGCACCAGGATGGCACCACCTGACAGCCCCGTGCCCCGCACCCTTCCATGGCTGGGGACCCCGTGCCGAGATGTTGTTGGATTTTCCAGCAACAACATGAGAAGCTGAGCTGCCCCCAAGGAGAAACTGGGGGTGGGGGAGTGGTAGGAAGAGGGAGGGGGAGCTTCCCCTCCTAATTTCAATAAACTAAATGAAAGGGGTGGAAAATTGGTATTTCATGCAAAACTTGGCGAAGGTTAAACCACTTCCAGATGCTGTCTCAGAAGGTTTCGCTCCAACCTGATCTGTTGCAGATAAAGCCGTAGACACCCCTGCCAGATATTGTATTACACACCAGTGGAGCTTCCAAGCGGCGCTGAGATCCATTCGGCCTTTTGTGCTGCATTGTCCCATAAATGAAACAAGAAGGACCCAACAGTGTCCCCGTGGCCATGCACCTGACTGGAGTCCCGCCAGGCATCTCTGGGGACCTGCGGCAGGGCGGGCAGTGTACTGGCTGGGCAGTGACAGCCTCGGCACTGGGGACTGGGCACAGTGTGGCTGCTGCTGGGTTTTAAGGTTGGGGAAACTGAGGTACAGCCAGGCCAAGCCTGGAGAGAGGCTGCTGTCCCCCTGGGCTACCGCCCTGCTCCCCTCCTGGCTATGCTGGGGCAAGGAGCTGCTATGCCCGGAACGGCGTCGGCACACCTTGCCCATCACTGGCATTCCTGCCCCCTGCGCCTGCTTCCTCCTCCCCCTGTCTGTGTTTTGCCCCCACTGCCTTTCAGCCTCCGCTTGTTTTCTTAGAAGGCGGCTCCTGCGCTCACCGAGCCCAACAATTTCCTGCCCAGGCGAGTGCATTCCTCTTCCCTGTTGCAGGTCCCTCCCACTGCCTCCCCACCTTGGGAGCACAGCCCAACCCCGTGCCCCCCCGCTTCCTTCCTGCTGCCCTGCCTCAGTTTCCCCAGCTGACACCTCACGCTGTTTTTGGGAAGCAAATCAAAGCTTGGGGATGCAGGGTCCTGTGGGCTGGGATTGAGGTGTACTGGGAGGTGCCATCAGCCCCTTCCTGGCATTGCTGGAGGGAAAAGAGTGGTCAGGATAGTGGTCTGTAGCAGATCCTGTGTGTCAGACCAGCCTCAGCCTGGGCATCGGTTCAGGTCACACTGCTGTTCAGGGGTGCCACTGGCAGTGCCGATGGCACCGGGATGTCCCCTGGCTCTCCAATGGGCGAGCATCCCCATTTCCCTCCGCACGCGGCACAGGATGGTGATGTGGTGAACAGGACAGAGCTGCTGGCAGCTGTGGGGAGATCCTGAAGGCATTCTGCTGCCCTGCCTGTGGCACTGCTCAGCTTGTCTTCCCACTGTGCGAGCTGGGAAAGCCCAGAGCAGTCATGCGAAGGTCACCCAGGACAGCCATGGTGGCTGTCACCTTGGGGCACCGATCCTGGCACTCGCGTGAGACTGGTGCTGCCGGGGAGAGCACGTTGGCTCCTCCTGGGTGGCCGCCACCCGGTCCTCAGTGGCCCAGTGGGGCCACTTCACCAGAAGGACCCTGGTGGACGGGGCTGGGGCTGTGATGGGTGCTTGGGGCGGGGGCCGGGGGCACGGGGCAGGCAGCCCAGCAGTGTGGGCGCAGCGGCCGGATGCGCCCTTCCCTCCACAAGCTGCCAGCCCAATACCCACCCATGGCCCGAAAAGAAAGAAAAGCCCCGGCCCGCCTGTCAGGAAACCTCAAATCAGGGCCAATGTTTTTGAAAGTTTTTTTATCCTCTCTCTTTTAACACATCTGCCAATATAATCTGACCTTTTCCAAATAAATAAAGCCCTCGCGCTCCGGCTTTGATCCCGCACTCCAAATTTTCTATTTACTTAATTGGCCCATCCAAGGTCTGAGCAAGCCGCGGGCCCGCAGCTGCCGCCGCCACATTCCTGGGGGCTTATCGCCACCCGCTCACCTGGTTGTCATTACTGCACAGCCGGCTGCGCCCCGACACAGCCCCCCCCCGCCCCATCCTGGCACCCCTGGGGCTCACAAGGACCCCCCACTTGTGTGCCCAATGCAGGCACCGCTCGCCTGTCCCCAGTGCCCTGCTGGCCCCGTGCCACCAAGGGTAGGGGAGAGGCTTCCTGGGGCAGTGCAGGAGGAGTGCTGGTGGGTGGGGGGGGAGCAAAGCCTGATGCGCTGCTCCAAGATGCGGATCGCATCCTGGTGATCCCCTCTTCCTTCAGGCTTGGAAATGAGCGTGCACTGCAGGAAGGAGTGCCGATCTCGGAGTGGCAGCGATGCAACACGTCACAGCAAGGACCAGGCTCTGCTGGGCAGCTGGGACAGCTGCGGGTCCATGGCCATGAGGAGCAGCCCCAGTGAGGTCAGCAGAGCTGGGGACTGCACCGTGCCAGGTGCCTCCATTGGGGTCTATCTGCCCCCTGTCTCTCTGCAAACGTGGCTGCAGGACCATGGGAGGATGGGGAGCCCCAAGGCTGGGGAAACTCCTGTGCCTTCAGCTGTCATTCTTCTGTTCAGGAAATGGAAAAATATGCAGTGAAGGCTCTAGACAGACCCAGACGTGCTTCTTGGTCCTGTGTCTTCCATCCACGTGTTGGCTAAGCTCGTCCCTGCCCTGAAGAGGCAGAGGATGCTTTTTCTGGCTTTGACCTCTCAGCATCTGCAGGCGGGAGGCTGTGAGCAGGCGGAGCCCTGGGAGGACACAGAGAGCCGGCGGCTGGGCTGCTCACCAAGCAGGAGAGACCAGCACTGCTGCACGGAGCCTCCAGCCCCAACCTGTGTGCCACCCCCAGGGAGTGACCTGCAGCAGCTGTGCCCGAAACATGCTCTGCACAGGGGATGTCCACCCCACCCAGCTCAGCCTGCTGGTCGGCAATGCCTCCTGATGACACCCAGTCCCCAAACCACCCCTTTCTCCTCTGTGGCAGCAGCAGGAGGCAGAGCAGAGGGCAGGGAGGGAAGGAAGGTGGTGTAGGGTGGGATTTCCACGTCTGACGTGTTGATGTTTCCCAAGTAGAAGCCAGTCACTCAACATCTGGCCAAGAATATTGCGTCTTGCTTAAGAGCAACTCCAGATGTTCCCAAGACCTTTTTTTCATTATTTTATTTCTTTCTTTCATTCTTTTCTTCTCCCCCCTCCCTCTCAACCACTCTTGACTCACTAAATCAAGGGAGACAGGCTTTTAACTCTCTGGAACGACTCAATGGTGAGATGAAACGAATTCTCTGGAACCGTGTGAGCAGATGTGTGCTGGGGGAGGGAGAGGAGGAGCAAGGTAAGGCAGAGCAGGAGGCAGAGGGGGTACGTGCACGTGGCAATCTCTTTAGCATAAGGCACCCCACTTGGACCCATAGCGTGATGATGTCCAGAGGGATGAGTGGCCTGTGAGGAGTGTGCAGGGCTGGCAAAGGCAGGGCCTGAGACTGGGGGTATAGGGGATGAACCAGGTCCTGTTTCACTGGGTGAACTGGTGATCTCCTCTCCAGCATAATTGGGTCCAGTTCTTACCTTCTGAAAGTGGCTCAGAGCCGAGGAGGTCAAGAAAAGGATGGGGCTGGTATGTCGATGACGTTCATCCAAAGAGGTGATTTATCATCGCTGATGGGAATGGGAGAACGAGCAGCCAAACAGCAAGAGACTTGGGAAAAGGGAAAGTGTGATGGGAGGAGGGGAGAGGTCAGAGGTGGGAGGGATGAGTAGCAGAAAGATGGAGGAGGGTGGTGAGAACGTGAAAGGAAGACCCAGAGATGTGGAGGCACAGATCGCTCTCACGTTTCTTGACTCCTGCTGAGGCTCTGTTCTGGTTGGCCCTGCAGCATCAGCACCAATAATGTGCCATGCAGGATGGGGCCTCAGGTGCCTCTGAAGTCCTAGAGCTGCAGTGCCCAAAGTCTCTTCAGGCAGAGAATCACAAGCGTGGTGCCTGTCTCCCATTAGCTGCCCTGTCCCCTCCTGAGCCGTCAAATCTGGCTGCAGCCATTCATCAGAGCTGCTCTGTTGGGGTTTGAGTGCTCCCTGGCAAGCTCACCCCTTCCCAGTGGGGTTCTGTGCACTCCTTAGATAAAGCCAAGAGGCTTAAACCATCTGCTTTCTTCTCTTTCCACATCTGCAAAGTTACCCTGACAAAAGGTGCAGTGGGGGGAGGGGGAGCGAGAGAAAATCTCACTTTGCTGCCTTCCCTTAGAATTAATGAGCTAAAATATTAGATGAGCACTGCAGTCAGCCAAGAGGAGCAGGCTGATGCTATACCTCCATCCTGTGTGAGGCTGCACTAACAAACCCAGGGGAGTTCGTCCCAGAGAAATATCCCATGGAGGGAGTTAGCATGGCAGGACCAGCCCCACGACATCGAACCTCATGTCACCACCAGGCTTGGTGTCACCAGGGCTGAGTCCATTGCCATCCCCTCTGCTCAGCGCCCAGCGACGGCCGCAGGTGGGCTCAGTGCTGGCTGCAGGTGGCCACTGTCCTGGGGCTGGGGCTGGGAGGGTGTCCGGCTTCCTGCCCTGCATGGGGGTCTTGGTTTCCGGCTCCTGGCTCTGGAGAGCGAGGCTGAGAGGCCATCCTGGCTCTCAGGAGGACCTATGCTTCAACATTTTCCAAACAAATCACTTGGATTATTTCTAACTGACGTTTTTTGGAGGGCTTTTCCTTCTGCCGGAAGGGAATGACTTGATTTATTTATTTCTCAAAAATTCCTGAGGAAGGGAAGTTCTGAATTTGGACAACTCCATGGAAAGCTTCACCCAGCCATAAGCAGCACCTACATCACCATGTGTGCTGCCCCGGGGCGACCTCCCCCAGGAAGAGAACAAACTGCATATCCCCAGCCCCAAAACGCCTGAAGGAGCGTGCCTTGCTGGAGGAGCCAGGCTGCTGGGCCTCAGCCCCATCTCTGTGCTGGCCTGCTTGCCTGTGCTTGGGCTGCCTGTAGTAGGGACAGCCCAGGGATGGCCGTGCCACAGCCCCATGGTGGGCTGGGGTGGGATGCGGAGGGCTGACGCTTGCCAGCTCACCTTTTAGCAGCAGGGATGGGGCAGATCTCAGAGGCCGTGAGATTCGGATGGAAAAAAAACCCATATATTTTCAACCATTATATTTCACATAAGGAGCTGTTCGTCTGCTCAGAATGTAGGTGACAAGTACAAAAGGCATTTGGCGTCATAAAGCAGGCCAAATTTTCAGGAGGTCGAAGATAGATGGTATGCAACCGAGTCCCAGCTTCAATCTGCTTCTACACTGTAAATTCCAATTACATCATGCTGCCTTGTTTAAATACCGTGAAACCTGGCTCATGCCCGAAGTATGTTTTATATATTGCCACATCCATATGAAATAGATGGGCAATGTGTTTTACGACACATGTGCAAATATCTCCGTATTTTTCCATCTGGGGGTTTATGAGATCTTTCAGAAAATTAATAATGGGGCTCGGAGGAAATGTTCGACTCAGAGGCAGTAGCGGAGATTTATGGCTGTCCCAGTGGATGCCAGGGAAAAGTCTGGGATCGCCCGCAGCAGACAAAGGCCCGCGGTTTCGCCAGGCGCTCCCCGAGAGCTGGTTTGGCAGAAGGGACAGCGCGGGAATTTCCCCACGTGACCGGCAGGTTGTTGGGTAGGGTTTCTCTGCAGGCACTGAGCAAGGATTGGGTTGGGAGGAAGGGATGTGGCCATGCCTGCGGGCTTCGGGTGAAGGCAGTGGGACGGGTAGGGGACAGCACCCGGTCGGGCTTTGTGGACGAGGACCCACCCCAGGCACCCCTGGGCTCCATGGGGCTGCACGCTGCCCTGGGACCCCGGCTCTCCGCCAGGCACCCCTCTCTCAGTCTCCCCAGTGCCAGCCGTTCTCTGGGAGTGCCGCACCTCCCTGGCTCTCACCATGAACAAAAGACAATTATTTCCCCTCGCATGGATCCTCCATGGGGGAAACGCTGGCTGGTGTTTATTTTGACAGCAGAGGGGTCTGTTCTCTGAGCGTTTTGGGTACTGAGCATTGTCCAAGATGAAAAAGAATCGGCCGTTTATTTGAGTCTCACATTGGCTGTGTAAATAGGGGACTCCCTACAACAGACGCCGGCTGGCGGATCAGCGGAGTGGGGCCAATCCTGCGCTGTGACCGCCAGCGCCGTGGCTGGGACATGGCACACCCCGGGTAAGCACCACTCAGCCCTGCACAGTGTGGGCAGCACGTGCCTGAGGATGGACCAGGGCTGAGGCTGCTGCAGGGTTCTGCAGAGGAAGCTTGGAAGAGATGCAAGGCTGAGCCCATCACCGAGCCTGTGTCACTGGGCCCGTGTCACCAAGCTGTGAGTCACCATGCCCATCACTGAGCCCATGTCACCAAACAGTGTGTCCCTGAGTCTGTATCACCAAGTCCATGACTCCAAGCCCTGGTCACCAAGCTCTGTGTCACTGAGCCCGTGTCACCAAGCACCAGTATTGCTGCTCAGGTGGGAGCTGTGCTGGCCTGGCCCCACTCCTTGGAGGACACACGTCCCTTTGCTTTGTGCCACCATGGCTGTGGTACAGCCTCTGTGCACCGGCACATTGCAGCTGAGCCCTAGGGTCAGTGCTCTGTGGCAAGGGGATGGGCACCCCACTCTCAGCACCTCACCAAGGGGACTGAAGAGCCGGGGGCTGCCCACCTGGTGCCATCACCTCAGAGCCCCATCCCTGCACAGTCCTGCCTGGGATAGCCTGTTCATTGGGGCCACAGGGACCACAGGGACCATAGGGACCCCTCTTCTGCCTTGCGGCCGCTCACCGTCACTGTTAGGGTGGGAAGCCCCAGCAGGAGGGGCCCGGCGGGCTTCTCCAGATGGTGCCCCGCTGACCTCAGCCGTTCTCCGTCTTCAGCTCTTCCTTAGGAAAACACGGTGTGGGCCAGCCCATCGAATAATGGTTTCCGCATGTTCCCCCCATGCGGCTGCCGTGGGAAGCTGCCTCCTCAAGCCCGGCCTGCTCCCCGCTCCCAGAGGCAGGGGTCCCCTTTTTGGGGTTGGCTCCCTGTACCCAGGGTGGATGAGCAGCTGCTGGGGACAGTGCACGGGATGCTGAGTGCTACACCCAAAATACGCCCTGGCAAAGATGAACAGGTAGCTGGGACGAATGTGTGAGCGCACAAACGTGTCAGTGACATGGAGATTAACTCTGATGTAAAAAATGCCCTGAAAGTGTGTGAGAACGCGCTTTGGGAAGCATCGTTTGGGAAACGGGAGGCAGGTGAAGTGCTCAGTGCCCACAGCATGGCTGTGAGCCGTGTGCCCCAGTGCTGGGGGAGCCTGGGCGTCCCCGTGAGCGCTCACCTGGCTCTCAGCAAGGGGCCGAGCAGCGCTGCTCAGAGGCGGTGATGCCCCGAGCGCAGCACTGAGCCATGGGAGCGGGGACAGGAGCACGCTGTGCCTGCATCCGTCTGTCCAGCTGTCCGCCTGCCCGTCTGCTCAGGTCGGGGCTCAGCTGTCAGCACTCGCATGATCTCTCATGACTGGAGCTGGCTGGAGAATATGGAAAAAAGAGAATCAAATTTTCTTGTAGTATTCTCACATTTTGCTTCTTTCCTTGGCCAAATTCCGGCTTTCCATGACAAAAAATGTCCATCAGTGTTTTAAAATGAGAAAAATTTCAACCAGCTGCAAAATTCAGTCCCAAAGCAGGGGGAAGCTCACAGACTTGGCCTCTTTCAGAGACAGTTTGCCCCAGCTGACTGTACAACGCCAGGAGAAGCCCCGGCGGTCTGCGCAGGGAAGCCATCCCAAGAAACACGCCGGTCCTGGTGCAGCACTGCCTCACACCTGGGTGGGAGCTGCTCAGTTGGCTGCTTGTTGCCCTATTTCCTCCCCCAGCACTGTGGCTCTCAAAGCAGCGAAGCCTACAGGAAATTCGGTTTGATTGTGCCTTGCGTTAACTGTGGCCTTGTTTGAATATTAGCATTACGAACAACAATGGAATAATGACATAAACTATTAATGATCCTATAAAAATAGTACCTAAATAAAATAAACAGCAAGTTATATTGTTAGTGTTCCTGTTCTGCTCGGCTACAGCTCCTGGAGTTGGAATTGGAAGACTCTGCGTGGGGTCTAAGCCTGCTCCAGGAGAGCACGAAGCAGGGACGTGGCTTCTGCAGCACCTGGGGGACACCCATGGAAACCCATGGGACACTCAGAGCTGGGCACAGGAACACCGTGAAGCCCTTTGGCTACCCAGCACCCACAGAGGAGACATGGAATGAGGTGGTCAATACTTATTAGACTCGTGTTATTAAAAATAAAAATAACAAAATAATAAAAAAAAGCAAACGTACATATATATGTTACACTGTGGTCCATAGCATCTGCTGGCTTTTCTTTGTACGTTTGACACGGCTGTCATGGCTGCCCCAGGCAGTACATATATTGCACATCTCAGCGGGCCAGACAGCCCAGCAGAGCCCCCCAGACATACATAGGGGTCCCCAGAATGATCCTGCCAGCCTCCTGGGTCTGCTCCACCTGGTGATATGCTACAGTTACAAAGCAAATGGGAAGAGGTGACAAAAAGACATGCAGACGCGTGGGAGTTGCACATCTCAGAGCAGCCCTGGCAGCGCTGCAGGGCCCCCAGATGTGGGTCCCTGCCTGCAGCTGGTGCTCAGCTCTGGTTCTTGTGATGGCAGCTGTGTGCTGGTGCTGGGCTGCACGGTGCAGGGCCCCAACGGGATGCACGTAAGACACTGCTGGGATCACTGGTCCTGGGGGCTGAACTGAGGGCAGGGTAAATCCCAAACAGCAGCTGCCAACATCAAAGCCCTCCCAGAGCTTTAGGAGATGACTTCAGGTGAAGAGGAGACAGGTGCCAAAGGAAAACCTGGAGCTTCCTGTCCCGCAGTATGTGCGGAGTGGATTTTGGGGAGCACGGGATCTTCACGCCTCTGCCTGAGGCTGTGAGTGCTTGGAAGTCGCATGCTTCTTCTGCAGTCCTGTCCTGGGCAGCACTCATGCTTTGCTGCTCTTCCTCAGCTGCGGCTGAGGAGGAGAGGGCTCAGCAGATCCCAGTGTACCCCGGGGCAATGCTGAGCAATGGTGAGTGAGCCCATCGGGAGTCCCTCCATGCACAGCTGAGGGTGCCTCTGCCTGGCTCCGACATGCAGCCATGCGGTCGGCCAGGGGTTGCTGGGTGCAAGCAACAGCGAGGAAGAGGAGGGCTGGGTGTCTGAGTAGTTCAAGGGACATTTTGTGGCAGAGGCTGATGGCCTGTGACAACCAGAACAAGCAGCACTAGGGATAGGAGACTCCCTTCAACTCATCCAGAGCGAGGAAGGAAGCTCTGAGCTGGAAGCATAGCACAGGAGCAACTCATCCAAAACCACACGGTCCCAACACACACTTTGCCCCTCTGCTACTCCAGTTCCGCCTGTGCCATGCAAGAGCACCGTGGCATCCACAGAGCCAGAGGGACAGCACTGCTGGCCCCCAGTGTCTCTGAAAAGCATTCATGGGTATTTTCAGCAGCTTCTCCAAGTGTGTAGATCCTCACTCCCCAGACTCCCCTGACCTGATCCCCCAGAGGGCTGTGCCATCTCCTCTGCTGCAGACACCCCTGGGATGGGGTGGCTGCTCACCACGTGATGGGATCAGAAGGCCAAAGCATCCTCCTAACACACGAGGAGAATGAAGCACAGGCTGCAACACCTTGCTGAGCCTTGCAGCCTTCCTAAACAGGCAAGGTTTGTATGGAAAGGAATATCTATTGTCAGATCAACTATTATTTCCACTCATGTTTATTATGCCGAGACCACTATAACCTCAACATGGGAAGAAACTGATGTCTGTTTGAACTGAAGACTAATACAGTATGAAGAAGGAATAAAAGACTGGAGGTTGGTCAGCAAAAGCTCTTCTCTCTTCCTGCCGCCTCTGCCCCTGCACCTCTGGCACGGCCAAGGTCACAGCAGCACGCAGAGCTGGCACGAGAGGAGAGTATGGGTATCTGCAGGTCTTTCCTGCTGGGTCACCGGGACCACGCACCGGGACAGGCAGTCCCCTGCTCCCTGCTGAGCACAGCTCTGTGAGGTGGTGGCCAACAACCCTGGCTGTCCCCAAGATTTCCATGGGTCCTGCCCCTGGGCGGCAGCACCAGTCTGTGTAAAGCTGAGGTCCTGCAGGATCAGGTCTGGAGAAAGGTCGCTTGGTTCTCCCAGGGAGCTCCTGGGGCTGGTCCTGCAGCGCTGGATGGTCTCCACCCAGCCAGTCCGTGTGTGCACCGGGATAGAGGAAACTGACCTCCTGTCTCTGCTGCACAAGAAAAGGGGCACGGAGAGCTGAGAGCAGCACATGTGCAGCAGGTGAGAGGGACCAGGCCCTTAGCACACAGCAGGGAGAGCCGTGAGCTCAGACAGCAGCACTGGGCAGAAGGTTTTGTTCAAGGGGAAAGAGAGACTAGGACAGAAGGGTGAGGAACAGCATGCCCGGAGCAAGAAACCAGCCCCTCGAGCTCCTTCAGGCAGCAGGCACCCGCGGGACCCCCTCTGCTTTGCTCCTCATTAAAGGTTTGTCATTACTGCCTTATTTTTAATACACATTGGGAGAAGGAGACACACACACACACGCACGCACGCGTGCACACACACACATGCACAAAGGGGAACCGTTGCCAAAATATACACTATAGACAGGAGAGTCCGTTCACACGATATATATGTACAGAGTCTCTGGGCACGGCCTGGGTGTGCAGCTGGGATCTGCAGGGGGCTCGAGGCCCTCAGGGCTTCACACACTTTCCTTTCTTCTCCCGCCGCTGCAGTTTCCGAAGGCGGCGAGTCCAGGCGTCCCTCCATTGGATGACCAGGCTGTTCTTGTCAGCCATCAGTCCCGGCCGGTCGGTGGAGTTCTCGCTGATCCCCATCACCAGATACTTCTTGCTGATCTGGATTTTGGGGCACTTGCAGGACAGGTCCTTGAGGTGGATCCACAAGAAGTTGTCTCCACGCTTGACCCGCTCGTCGCGGCACTTGTAGACGGAGAGGATGTTGATGGTGAACTTGGCCCAGTTGGCCACCGTCTCCATTTCCAAAATGTTCACTTGGACCACTGAGGGAAAAGAGGGAGAGCAGGGTGATGGGGATGCTCTGCCAGCTCCTGATGGAACCGCCGTCCCTGGGGATGCAGGGTATCCTTACCATAATCCTTCTTGCAGTACTTCTTCATGTTAATCTTGTAGTTGCCTTTGGCTGGCTTGCAGTAGGAGTCACAGTCTGCAGAGGAGCAACAGAGGGTTTAGCTTGTGGCACAGCACCATGCGTGGGGCCCTGTCCTGCTGTGGGCAAAAGTGTCATGGTGGGGCACGTCCAGAGTGGGCTTCCCTGTCCCAGTGGCCTCCAGAAGGCTCAGAGCCAGGCCTGGGATGCTGCTAACAGTGGGGTCCCTGAGCCCTGCTGTGCCCCCTATTATCCCAGCAGTTCTTGTAGGCTGAGACTGGCCCCACTGCAGCCCCCAAAACACAGCACTAAAGCCACAGCAGTGGTGAGGAGAAGCCTAGTGCCCTTGGGCCTGTCAGGCAGGCCATGTCCCCTCCTGTGACAACAGCGACAACGCCACGAAGTATTATTCAGGACGTGGCTGGTGGAAGGAGCCTGGGGACCCTCGTCTGGGAGGCAGGAGTGGGTGGAAGAACCCCAAAGGAGCATCTGACTCTAGAGCAAGGGACAAGAGTCTGGATGATGATTCCTACTTCTGTGGGACCCCAAAGCCCTCAAGGGGACTTAGGAACAGGGGAAGCCAGCAGATGAGGTCACTCCCTCCTGCCCAAGCACGTCCTGCTGGGACTGACCAAGCACAGCCAGGAAGGTCACCGCTCTGGGCTTCCTGCACACACCCACCCAGGCAACATCCCTCCCCATAGCATCCCTCCTTCCCTGCAGCATCCCTCTCTTTGTGCAGCATCCCTCCTTCCTCACAGTATCCCTCCCTGCCATTCCTCCCCATGCTGGGGCAGAGGCTCATGTCCTCAAGGAGGCTTTTTTCTGTGCATTTCTAAAGGCTTAAGATTTGCATCTCAAGCAGAGGGAAGGCAGGCCAGGAATGCCTCTCTCCTTCTCCCCAAAGGCTTTGATCCCAACAATTGCCCGAAGCAGCCCAGTTCTCCTCCTTTCTTTGCCCCTGCCACCTTCCTTTGAACATCTCAATTTGTCTCTTTCCAAACGGCATGTTTTTCCAAGCCCATCCTTCTTCCTTTCTCTCCCTCTCCCAGGTTCTCTGTCCAGTTGGCAGAGCCCTCACCGGTCCCAGGACAGAGGGCAGCCACTGAGCTGCCTTTGTCTGCGGGTTGCCACAGCGATCGCTGGTGATGGAGGGGGATGGTGGGGAAATAACAGCACTGTGTGCCAAGGGGAGGAAGGAGAAAGAGGAAAGAAAGAAGCCCAGAAGCACAAACTCATCCTGAGCTCTGCCGCTCCCCTTTCTGCTCGGCTCCCTTTCAGTGGGGACTTTGTGCCGCCTGTTCCAAATTTGTCATCGACAGAAGCGGCTCAGCACGAAGTTAATTCCTGGCAGAGTGGGGTGAGCTCTGCTTTTCAGCTCAGCCCCAGAGCCGAGCGCGGTGCCCCTGCTGCGCTGCCCCTGGTCTGGGCTGCCATAACTGCCCCATCCCCATCCTTGTCCCCATGAGGTTCCTCCGTCCCTAGCGCCACTGAGCCACCCAGCGACACCACACAGGGACAGGAGGGACCCTGGAGAGGCAGAAGCGACTGAGGAGCACTGCCAGGGACCGATCCCCCCCCGCCGTGGGGCTGAGCCTTTCTGGACCAGAGTGGTTTTTAAGTACCACAAGCTATAGAGTCATCTGCGGGGACAGAAAACACGTTTTGTGGATTGGAGCAATTTTTCTTGGAGAAACCAGAATACTTGCAGGGGAAAAGAGGGGGGGCATCATAAAGGGAAGGAGGAGCAGCAGGAGTGATTAATTGCATTCTTCTTGCAGCTTGACAGGGTGCCCGGCGGCCGCATCCCCTCCTGGGAGCTGTGCACAGGGACGGAGCCACTGGTGGCAGTGGGGACAGAGCCTGGGGGCACGGCACGCTGCGGCTGGCAGCGCGCAGCATCTTCAGAGCGGGCCACGCTTTAGGCTCCTATGAAGCAAAAACCCCGCTGGGGCCGCTTTCAGCTCCTTGCAAATCTGGCCGGAGCCAAGCTGCAATTTCACAAGGACACGCAGGACCATATGGGCTCGCGGTCCCCTCTGCTGCTGGAGACGGGGGTTGGGAGCAAAGCCACCGCAATAGCAGCCAGCGCCGCACAATGCGGGGCCAGGAGGAGAAAGCTGGGCGGAAACCCTCCCGCCTTCAGCCCTGCCACAGCCGGGCTATGGGGCAGCGATGCGCTATGGGGCGCTGAGCTGTGGGGCAGCCCCGGTCAACCTGCCAGCCCCAGCCCTCCGCCGGCTCTGAGCTTGGGAACAAGGAAAAGGAAGAAAAGAAGAAAGAAAAACAATAACTGCCCTGGGCTCCCGCTCATGATTAACAGCGTAAAACTGCGATTCTGAAAAGCCAGAGACGGTATTTGGAATTAACAGTTCGGGATTCGTTTGGGGACTTCTAACCTCAGCTTTGCCCCGAGGAACGGTCCTCAAAAATAAAAACAATTCCCGCTCCGCTTATGTAAGAAACTTGGGGAAAAAAAATAAATGAAGAAGACTTGTGTCTGCCCATGGGCCTCAATGCGCTGCAGAACTGAGCCAGGCAGGATCCCAGCCCCACGTCCCCACTGGGGCTGTGGGATGCCCGGCGCTGGGGGATGGGGGGAGTGCAGGGGTGGTGAGTTTGCACATCTGGTTGACTTCTCCACGCCTCGAAAAAAAAAGAAGGAATATTTGGTTTTAAGAGAGATGTAACTTAATTAGGTGTTACGGCTGCAAATCTTTTACTGCTGACTTTGAATTCCTTTAAAGCCCTCTTTTGCACTCTGCTAGTTTTGTTAATTCCACTAAAGGGGAACAAGGTCTTTGTGTTGTTGTTTTTTTAACTATCATTTTTTTGCAAAGTGGAAAATATTTGGGGCTGATAATAATGAAAATTACAAGAAATGGGGGCAGGACACTTTGCTGTAAAGCTGGCCAGCGCTTGGGCAGGGATCAAAGCCGGACCCAGCGGCTGCGAGGGGCTGGGGAGCAAAAGGAGGGGATGGGATGGCGATGTCAGCACGCAGCCCAGATGCAGACAGGGCCGGTGCTGGGGAAGCACCTGAGCAGCCGCAACCCTGAACAATGTCCTCCTGTTCCTGCAGGCGCACCTGCTGTGGGGCGGAGGGGAGGGGGCTCTGGGGCTCCAGGGAGGTAGCAGGGGTGCAGGCAGCGGGAAGGGGGTGGGGGGAAGTGCACAGCCCTGGACGGCCCCTGGTAGTGCCCAGTCATCCCAAGAGGGTCCTGAGGGACCCCAGTCCCTGGGGCAGGCTGTGGGCAGAGGTGGGCTATGTTGCACTGAATGTGCTGGAGCTAGAAGCCAGAAACCTTCCAACAAGGAAGGCACAGGTACAGCAACAGGCTGCTGAACACAGACCTGCTCCATCAAAACAAAGTGAATGTCAGGATCTCCACTGAGTGCCATTAATTTTCACGCAGCTGAAAATATCAGACAGGATACTAAGAATGCACCTATTTATGAAGCACCGGAGGGAATCACCCTGATTAACTCTGCCCCACGCATCCCTCTCTGCTTACAACAAAATCACCCAAATCCACTCCGTTTTCCTTGCACCAAAGCCCCTTTTTTGGCATTCCCAGCTCCTGCTTGGATGCTTCATGGCCAGAAAGCAAAGCAAGCTGCAGAGCAACCCTGACCTCCACCCCCATCGCCCTCCATGCCCAAACCAGAGCAAGGAAAGACAAGCACCTGACCCCAGCCCCTGGCCTGCTGCAGACCCCAAAGGCCCTGAACACACCTCCTGGTCCCCATGAGAACCAGGCACAGCCCACGCACTGCCAGCCCTGGTGCTCCCTGTGTCAGCAGCTCTGCAGGCTTTTTGGTCCCTTTCCAGAAACACAGAGGATTTCCACTCTTGTTGATTCTTTCACTATAGGCAACCTTGTGGCTGGTGATGCGGGTTTGGAGAGGTTTGGCACTCCTGACAGGTGTGCTGTGGGGCAGAGGGTGGAGGTGGTGTCTCTGGGCAGGGCTGGAGCCAGGTGGCAGAGCACTTACCTGCAGGTGCCTCTGTGCTGGTGACGAGAGAGGTCGGGTTGATGGCAGGGATCTCTGGAAGGGAAAGAGGGAAATGTCTTAAGAAAAGGGGTCCCCGGCCCTGGGCAGCTCCCATTCCCAGCCCACCATGGGCATTCCTTCCTTTCCAGACAGAGGGGTCTCCCAGCCCTGCCTGCTTTACCAAGGGCTTTGGGGTCTGCCTGAAGCTGGGGAGGGTTCTGGGGGTGGCACACAGACAAGAGCCCTCTGCAAATGGGGTGCACAGGGGATTTAGTGCGTCACCTCTAGGAAGCTCACTAAAAAAGACAACAGACTGGGTGAGCCTGCCCTGAACAACACAGGCCATTAAGTACCCCTGGGGACACTTCATCTGGCGCAGCACTCACTGATGCAGGGGGCCACGGGTGAACGGCTCTGCTGGAAGCCCTTGGCGCAGCGGTTGCAGGTGAGGCCGGTCACGCCGTCCTTGCACGGGCACTGCCCTGTTGTTTGGTTGCAGGTCTTGCCGGCAGCACCGACCGGGTGGCAGTCACAGGCTGGACAGGAAAAGGAGGAAAGTCTTTGGTTATATGGGAGGCAACACACGGCACAAGCCCACGGCTTGTCTGTGGTACTTTTGGCCGGCCACTTGCTACCAGTTCTAGGGGACAGTGGGGTGAGCCCATGGGGGAAGGCCCTCTGAGCCTCCTCTCCATAGAGCTGAGCCAACGTGGAGTTGGTGCGCCAACCTGAGCCTTGTTTTGTTCTGGGATGGCCTGAAGTGGGCCTTCCGGAAGTGACAGGTCAAGGGGGAATGGTCTTAAACTAAAAGAGAGTTAGGTCAGATGCTGGGAGGAAATCCTTTACTTGGAGGACAGTGAGGCTGTGGCACTGCTGCCCAGAGCTGTGGGTGCCCAACCCTGGAGGTGTCATGGATGGGCCCCGTGCAGCTGAGCTGGTGGGGGCAGCCAGCCCGTGGTAGGGGTGGGGCTGGGGGCTGTGAGGGCCCTTCTAACCCAACCATGCTGGGATTCTGGGGTTCTATATTTCTCAGTGCTGCTCTGGCTCATAAGCCTAACACCCATCCAATCTCCTGCAAGGCCACACTGGAGAATGGCCTTCCATCACAGTCTCCCCAGAAGACAAGCCAAACCTGACCTGAGTGGAAATTTGATTTCCAACCCTGGGATGGGTCTGAAGCAGATCATCATCACACTGGATATACCCATACTGGATGATGGAGCTAATGATCTGGATGATGGAACCAGGGATGTGGGAGGAAGACAATGCTTTGTCAGGAAAGGACCCTCCCTCTGCTGGCCCAAGGCTGGGCCTGGCTACACGCTGGAGGAGGTTATCTTGGCCTCCATCGGTGTAAGAGTTGAACGTGATTCCAAGGCAAAACAAAAACATCTCCCCCCACCCATCCCCACAGCCCCCCGATGTTATCGCTGCCCTAATTTTCACCAGATGGGACTGGTCGCAGCACCACGGCACGGCTCCCCAGGCTTCTCCTGCACGGCGAGAAACAAGAGCAAGCAGCCTCTAATGGGGACCAGATGCTGCACTCCTTATCAGATCCTGGCCAGGGCTGGAAACGGACGTGTTTCTGACAAGGATATTTTGGGGGCTCAGCTGTGATAACAAATGGCAGTGAGTGAAGGAGCCTTGGCATGACGCAGGGGGCAAGGGGCCTTTCTCCAGCCACAGCCTTGCTCTTTCCAGGACGGTTGCGGCCATGAGCACCACCTGCAGCCATTTCCTTGGGGCTGGGGCTGACGCTGTGCTGCAGAGTCTTGTCTGTGCGGGCTCGGCGGGCACAGGTGCCCTTGAGGAGCTGGCAGGTATGGCTGCTCCTGGAGAGTGGCCACCGCTTTGTCTCTGCCACCAGGAAGGCTTGAATTGCTGCGTGAGGCTGCACACAGAGCCCAAGCAGGGCTGCAGTGCCAGGTGGGCTCGGATGCCGTCACGGGCACTGCACACAGGCTGCGTGCACAGCGAGGGATGGTCTGTGCCCTGGGAAATTTATGGCAGAAGGCACACGTCCAGCCAAGATTTATGCAAGTGCTCAGCTTCACACATTGTGCGTAATCTCCCTGGTCTCAGCGGTGTATTCCCGGTGTAAAGTTTAAGTAGGTCCATAAATCTCGGCTCGGTCAGGACCCAGTTCATCCAGCTGGATCCTCCTTGCGCTGTGAAGAAGGCTTCCAAAGACTCGACACCTTACCTGGAGCAGCAGGTGAGCTGCCTTTGTTCACGCCATGTCCGGGAGAGACAGGTCCGTCCCAGCAGGTTGCTGTGTCTCACTGTGCCCCTTCCCCTCCCAGGGCTGACCCCTGCGTGCCCCCACCTCTGTGCCCATTGCCCGCAGTGCCTGAGCTCCCGCTGGGTGCTGGGAAGGCATACCCAGCCCGGGGCTTAACCCATGGAGCTGTGCTTGCCAGGAGGCATGTCTTGCACCAAATATCGAGCATAGCTGTGCTTCTTGAGGCCTGGCTGCTGCTGCTTCATCAGTTTTCACTGCAGAAAGCTCACGTTTTACAGCTTTGTTTAAATCACGGGGATTAATGCACAGCCATTCTTTATTTGGCTTTCCAATTACCACCGTTGGATTAATCCTGCACACTGTCCTGTGCTTCACTCTCCCAGCTCCTCCATGCTGCGGTGAGGCTACGGTGAGGCTGGCTGCTGGCTGCTGGCGGCCATTGCTGGGCTCACCCCTATTCCACCAGGTGCTGTGGGAGACGCAGGCTGATGCAATCCACAGGGAGCATCTTTGTACCCATCTCTGAATCCCAGCAGAGACGAACCATGCTTGGATTTTATTTAATAAAACAGTTTGCGTTTGTTTAAATAACTCACACTGTGATAATGCTGGCCCCTGGGCTAGCATTTCAAGTCATGAATATGAGCTGAGCTTTCTTCCAATGTTTCCCTTTGCTAGGCTGCTCCACTGCTGCCCTGGACCAGCGCTGGATGAAGATCTTCGCTCAGCGCCTACAGCTCTGCTTGCTCTGCTGTATGCTCTCCAGACCTGCTCCCATGGGCCTCGCCTTTTATGGGCCTTTTCTCTTTTTTTCCTTGCAGAAGTGTAGCTACTCAAAGCAGCAGGTCCATGCCATAGCTTCAGAAAAAATGAGCCCAAACCATCCTATTGCATCTCCACCACCTGGGGCAGGCACAGTCCGGAGGGCACGGATCCACACGGATCCACTCCTGCATGCACACGAGGAAAGGGGAAATGCTCTCTGCTTTGTGAGGGAGGGACGGTCAGAGGAACAGAAGCGTGAAGGATTTTATTATTGACTCGGATGCCTGGGACAGAGCCAGGAGCTGGCTCCGCAGAACCAGGCACTGCTCTGCTGCAAGATCCTCTCCAACATATGCCCCGTAGCGGGGGACAGGCTTTGTGCACATGTTCATCTGGCCGGGCTGAGCCTTTGCAGCATTTCAAAGCCACTCGCAGGCACTGCCAGCCTTCAGGAAGCGGCACCACGGCCCTGCGTGGCACGGGGACCTGCAGGAGAGCTCTTCTGAGCAGGGGGGCCCTGCTGCAGCACCCCGCTCCTATGCAGCACTGGGGTCGGTGGCTTCACTTGCTGGGCTGGGTGCTGCAGCCCCAGAGAAACAGTGATATCTGAGCCTCTCCCAGGGTAGGAAACACACTGAACCTCTCCTGCAGCTTAGTGCCTGTGTCCAGAAACTGGATGGGCTCTCAGCACTCTCATGCACCACATGTCCCCACGGCCGGAGGATGCCCTGCAGCCCCAGGCATTATGGGATGAGTGGGACATTGCCCCAGAGCTCCTGGCACAGGGCACTGCAATGGGAAGCGTTCCCACAAACCCGCACCCAGCTCATGCTCCTGCCTCAACTCTGGGCTGTCCTGAGTCTTCCCGTCTGCAGCATCTAACAAAATCCTGTTTCTTTGGTTCTTTTTTTTCCATTCTGTAAGCACTCTTCCCCAGATGGACCAGCACTGGGTGACGGCAGGGTGAGAGGGAATGCAAGGTGGGGGGAGTGTGCACATGTGCCAGATGTGGGGATAGCAGCCAGACTGGGGTCTTCAGTGCAGCTCCATTTTAGGCAGCCCCCTGCCTGCCCTCCAGAGGAAATGACTCAGGGCTTTCCCTGAAACCGCAGGCTGATGAGGCTGCCGCCTGCCCGGCTGCTCCTGCGCATGGAGGGCTCTTGCCTGGGGCTGGGGGCACCCCTGGGGATGAGGGGGGACTGAGCACAGCTCCAGTGTGGGGAAATCCTCATGGAAAAGGCCACTGTGCTGCACTGCTCTAGCCTGACTGTGTTGCAGCAGACGCTGGGGCTGCTGCTGTCCTGTTCTATCCCATCCCATCCCACCCCACCCCATCCCACAGCTGCTCAGTCATGGCCTCGGTCTGTGCCACAACCCCTCCTCCGGTTGTCTCCAGTCCCAGGAGGCTGGAGAGGCTGGGGGGAGGTGCTGCATGCTGCAGGGCTTCCCCTGAAGGGAGCAGCCTCCTTTCCTCTGCTTCAGCCTCCTTATGTGCAAAGACATGGAATCTCCGGAACAGTGGGGACATTGGGGGCCATCCCCAGCAAGGATCCTTGGAGCCTGCCTGGCACTCCTCAGGATCAGAGCACTACCCATGGTGTGGTGTACAGACCCTCAGGATGTGCTCCTCGTCCTGCATCCTCCTCTTCCTCTCCCACTGTCACCCCAAGGATGCATGAGCTCTGCCAATGGGAAACACACGTCCTGGGGCTCAGCTGTGGGGCTGCTGTGCCCAAAGCTGGTTTCCCTTTGCTTTGTTCTGCCAAAGCCCCAGAGAGAACAAAGGATGGAGAGAAGCCAAGGTGGCTCACACAGCATGGACCACGAACGGTTTTTACCTATGACTACACTGGATGCATTCTGGCCCCAAACAAGCCCAACCTACCGATGAAACCCGCACGCCATGGAGCCCCGCAAGCCAAATACTTCAGTTCTATGGCCACAAAGTTACTGCACAACACCAGCACCAGCAGCTGCTGTAGGTCCCATACAAACACACAGAGACCCAGCCAAGCGCTCGTCTGCTTTGATGGCAACTGATGGGCTGGGGGTTGGGCAGCATTCCACCATCACCCCAACGCATCCCCAGCGCACGCGGAAGCAGCTTTCCCTGCTATCTATCTGTGCAGTACCACTGCCAGAGGGGAAGCCGCACTCCCTTCCGGGAGATACTTGCAATCTCAGCTGGAAAAATGGGATCAGGGGTGAGTTCCTGGCCTTGGAGAAACCACGGCAAAGCTCCCGTCCCTGCTGGTGGGGTCAGCGCTGCAGCGGCAGTCCAAGGGGATGGTCAAGGTGGCTTTTTGTTATCTGACGGCCACTGGTGGGACCATTGTTTGGAGGCTCCACAAAGGATGGAGGCTGCACGGAGAGGGCTGGACAGGAGAGATAAGGCAGGGCAGCCCCGGGAGAGGAGAGCCTCAGGCTTGGCATGGGTCAGGACCTGTGGGGCCGGGCTGTACTCCCTGTTTGGAGCCAGAATGGCTCCCAGATGCCTCAGGGCAATGCACCCTGCCCATGGGTGGCACTGCTCAGCGCACCACAGATGGAGCCGCCCGTCAGCAGCACCCATGGCAGCGCAGCAGGGAGAAGAGAATCCCTGCCAGGACTGCCCCAGCCCTCCCAAGGTGAGGAAGCACCGCAAATCCTTTTGTGATGCAGTGTGAAGACTTCCAAGTGTATCTACAGCCAAGACTATGCTGGTGTCAGAGCCTAATCCCCAGCAAGCTGCCACAGGCATTCTGCAGCACCTGCACTGCTCTGCACCTCCACAGCACCCAACACCAATGGCTGTGCCTGCAGCTGTGCAAGGGCCAAGGGCAGTTCCTCCTGGGGCAGGGAGGTCTCCCCCAGCCACCTGCTCCCGCGGGTCTCCCTCCCCATCCCGTGGCTCTTGGCACCCACAGACATGCTGGGCTCAGGGCCACCCCCCACATTCCCTCGGGGCAGCAGATCGCTCCCAGCTCACCTTTGCAGGCCTTGCGGTCCGTGATGGACTTGCTGAGGTCCCGGTAGAAGCCCTCCTTGCAGTAGTGGCAGTGCCTCCCAGCTGTGTTGTGCCGGCAATTGAGGCAAACGCCGCCACTCTTCCTGCCCGATAGCTTATACAGCTCCATGTTGAAGCGGCAGCGCCGAGCGTGCAGGTTGCAGTTGCAGGCTGCAAAGGAGCAGAGCATCAGCAGGGGCAGGGGCAGCTCGCCGTCACCGCGTGCGCCAACTGTTGGAGGCAGACATAGCGCCCTCTGTGCTCCACGGTCCCCAGCGCGGTGGCCATGCCCTCTCAGCCCACACAAATGTGCAGGCATGGCTTTTACCCCACGGAGTCCTAAAAACTGGGGCTTGTGGTCTGCTGGGATTCTGCTGCACCAGCACTGCTTGAGCACATGCACAGGGAAACAGGAGGGGTAAACCCACACTGGGTGCACAGCATGGACCCCACAGAGGGGCTCCAGGTGCAGGGCCAGGAAGGGAGAGAACATGGCTGGAGGTGGCAGTGCTGCTGAAACGCTGGGCTGTGGGTCTGCACTGATCCCAGCAGCACCACAGAGGTGAGGAGAGGTGTGGGCAGCCCTCGGTGCAGCCAGACCCACCGTGCCATCCAGATGTGCAGCATCTGCCTCCCAAAGGGGCCAGGGCTGGAGGTCAGTGGGAAAGACAACGGGCACATGTGGGCATGGAGCACAGGGCTGCTCAGCCAAAGGCAAGACACAGGGTGCAGCCAGGCAGGGGGGGCCGGCAGTGCTGGCCAGGCAGCACCGTCCAGGCATCTGCAGCCCGTTGCCCCACAGGGTGTCAGCCTCAGCGCCAGCAGCGCGGCCCCCCAGCTGCTCTTAGTGAAGGCTCTGCTCCGCACACACACGCTCAGAAGCCCGCAGCGACACACGAACGCACAAACGTGCAGAAGTATGTGTGCACTCCCACGTGTGCTCACATGTGAGCATGTATGGTCACGTCACAAGCATGTGCACAAGCATGCGTGTTCATATATGCACACGTACACACAGAGATGCATGCACGTGCCCCCACACACGTGCACACCGATGCAAACACGCACGCTATTCCTTTCATTAGCCACAGAAACAGAGAAGACCCCCCCGCCCGATTCCACGTGTGCGAGATAAAATGGAAAAGCAGTGCCAGTTCCTGTTTAACACTCTCGCAAAAAGATAATGGGAACAAGATTTCCTTTGGCAAAACACAGCGCCCGCCCCCAGCCCCCTCCCCGTGCTGGTAAATTGAGGCTGGGTGAGAGTTTTTCCAGGCGTACTGTGAAATTCATTAACATGTCAGCCCAGATTTAACTGCTGGGCCTGCTTGTCGTTTGTGTGAAGTTTCCCCCGCTCACCCCCCTGCGTTGCCCAGGAGCACATTGGGAGCTTCAGCCCGCGCAGATCGAACGGTCCTGGCATCGCGTGGGGAGAGCAGCAGCACACCCTGAACCCAGAGCCCCTTGGAGCAGCCCAGCCTGCTTCCAGCCCCAGCATGGCCCCACACACCCCACCCTTGGCTCCCTCACGTTACGAGATTAGTGTAAAAAGCCCAGGGCAGGCACAGCACTGACACCCCATTGAGCAGTGGGTGCATCCTGGGCTCTGTGCCTTCTGAGCTCACTTTTTACTGGTGCTGGAGGGGCGAACTCCCACGCTTGGCTGGACAGTTGGGATGCGGTGCCTGAAGGAAGAGCAGCACACTTTGCTGGGTGGTGGGGATGCAGCCGCATGGCAGGGATGGTGTTGGAAGAGTGGGGATGGTGCTGGCATGGTGGGGGTGGTGTTGGTATAGCAGGGGTGGTGCTGGTGTGATGGGGATGTTACCCCAATTGTTACCCACTCGGGAGTCAGGACATTCAGAAAGCAAGCACCTGATTCTGCGCAGAATTAAACAAAGACCTTCACGTGGGCCCCGGCTCAGAGTGCTTGTTGACTTGGTGCACCAGGCATGGACCGACTCCCACTTCCCGACTGGGATAACAGTGATGCAGTGGGCACAGTGGGGATGTGGTGCAGCAGAGATGCAGCTGCTCAGCCAGGCTCTGCGCAGGGCCAGCACCAGAGCACAGGCTGCTGCTCTGTCCCCAGGCTCGGGACAAGCTGGCCGGGGTGGCTTGTGCTGCTGAGCAGAGGCACCTGCAAGAAAAAGATTCTGGGGGGCAAAGGGGCCCTATTTTTGCCGTGCTCACTCAGAAGGAGAAATCCTGGGCCCCTGCAGGCTCCCGCATCCTCTGGGAAACAGAAGGGACATGGGGGCAGTGGAGGAGGAAGATCAGGTAAATGATTCACCACGGCCGTCACAGGTCCCTCTCTGCCCCAGTTTAATTGGTGATGGAGTAACTAGCCTGGCCTTTCTGTGGCATTGAAGCAGGGCCAGGGGCTGGCTCGCTGCCCTGCTGCTGTGTGGCATGTCCCCACCAGCCCCGGGGCCACCCCTGCATGGCCGCAGCACTGTCCCAGCACTGAGAGCTGCTCCGAGGACCTGGCCGGGCCTGGCCATGCTGGTATGGGGACAGGGTCACAGTGTGGTACATGAGAGGCTCTGCACTCCTGGGCACGCAGTGCTAATCGGAGCGGACGGTCCCCCGTGCACTGCGCTAAATGCTTGTGCTGTTCTCAGAGCCGACTTGGTTGCAAGCTCTGTCTCCTGCTAATCACTAATTAAAGGCTTGAATGCTCCCTGCTGTTTGGGGTATTAATAAGAATTTAATTGCACAGTTTGGGGCTAATTACGTGGCGGTTTGCTTCTGCCCTTGTACAGTATGCCCAATTAAACAATCATATGATCAATTAAACAATCACAAGATCTAATAATTTGCGATAATAGACTAATTAAATGTCAACACCTTGATACGGGGCCGCCTTCTGTCCCCCTTTTGAAGGCTTTGAACCCCTGCCCGAACTCTGGCTACCCCAATACCTCCTTCCCCCCAGCTCCCCATGGGCCAGCAGCGAGGTGATGGTGGAAGGGGTGCAGGGCTGGGGACCCCCCGAGGGACACGAGACGGGCAGCATCACGCGTGGGAAGCACACGTGCAACAGATGCTGGTGCCAGCAGGACATGAGGGGGTTCGCCGCCCCCACGAGCTCCCTGGGAGCGATTAGTTAACGGAGCTGGCTCAGCGAAACCCTAGACCGGCTGCTGCTGCCAACCCGCAGCGGATTTGAGCTACGCCCCTGCTTTGGCTGGAGGGGAGCCCAGCCGGGAGGCGAGGCAGGATGGCTGCACCTCAGCCCCGGATAGGAGCAGGGCAGGAGAGCCCCTACTCCCAGTGCCAACACGTGGGCCGTTCCCTGCCTCTGTGGGATGGCGATGGGGACAGGGATGGGGCGGCACGGCTGGGACGGCACTGCCGCACAGCAGCCCGGCTCACCGCCTGGCCGCCAGGAAGCACCCCAGGGCCTGTGAGCCCACAGTGAGGATGGCGTGAGGGCTGAGCCGCCACAGCCCATCCCAGGAGCAGGGCTCAGGGCTGCCAGCTGAGCGCTAATGCCCTCTGTTGCAGGCAGACCCCTGGCCCCGGTTCGCCCAGTGCCCCACAGCCGCTGGGGGGGGAGGTTGCTGGTAGGGGGAGGGTGTCTGCTGCCCTGCTCACCGCCTCCCAGAGCCACCTCCTGCCTGGCACCAGTGTAAAGGAAGCCAGGTCAGCTCATTGGGCTTAAAAAGGGGATTTCTGAAGGAATTCTGCACCAGGAACACTGAGATAAAAACAAGAAAACTTACAAAAGAAGGGGACAGAGGGGATGAATGAAGAAGAGGGGGGCCTGCAAATCCCATCAGCACTCCTCCATGCACCGGCATCCCAGATTGATGTCCTCAGTTCCTGGCTGCTCCTCTGCCCGGTGCGGAGGGAGAGCAGTCCCACTGGGAGCACACAGAGCCCAGATCAAAGCGAGCCCCAAGCCCTATCCTTGTGCTCCACGGGACAGGTTCTGCTCTCGGAGCAGGGTCTCCCCTTTGTGCCGCGGGCCGAAAGGCACTCCAGCCGCGGCGGCGACAATGGGAACAAGAGCTCCAGCATTACCAGCGAGTGGATCAATTACTTCCAGTGGCTGCTTTGCACTAATCCGCTCCCCCCTGCCTTGGGGACAGCCTCCCGACTGGGGCACCGGGCTCTGTGCGGCAGCTCCGCGGGAGCAGCAGCGGGGACGGAGGGCAGGGCAGGGCAGGACTGCCAGAAAAGCGCTAATGAACCCCCCGGGGGGCTCGGGGGGCTCGTGACCCTGCTCCTGCCCGCACCTCTGTGAGGATTTCCCCCCCCCCACGAGCCCATCCCAGAGGTTGGGAGGGCCCGGCTGTGCCCGGGGTACGATGGCACCGCTCCGCAGCCAGCCCGGTGGGCACGGGGCCATGCACCCTGCAGCATGGAGCTGGCCTCACCCTCGTGCCAAGCTGGCAGTGTGGCAAAACCACTGTTTTGCCCAGCTGTGACCTCCCCAGACCTGCTCTGTGAACAACAGTCGACTCCACAGCTGTGCACAGTGGCAGCAACTCTGCTCCCTACAGACACCACAGCACCTCCACGATGCACACATCTCTGCCTTCAGTGGCTGTTCTCACCTCTGCACTCCTTAGCACCGGTGAGAAGCGGAAATTCTCGTGACATGAGAAAAGCAGAACCCCCGTGTGCTCCCCTAAAAACAGTGCCCGCCTGCCCAGACCTCCATCCTCCTCCACACACATGGGCCAGCTCAGCTGCTGCACAAACTCCCAGGAAATTGGGTTTGGATGTACCAGCTCTGTTTTGACCCAGCCCTACACACACACTTGGCCATGCCCATATTCCACCGTGGGGCAGGACTTCCCCTCATCCCCTATCCAGAGCAGCTCACACGGCTGTGTGAGCCCGCTGCCCCACTTGGGGCAGCTATGGGCAGTACCAGGGAGCACAGGGCAGAAACCGCACCAGCCCCTCGACTCCATCCCCAGCTGCTCACATGGGGATGAAGAGCACTCCGGGGCACTTGGACCAACCTTCCTCCTCCTCCTCCTCTTCCTCCACCACAGGGCAGCACAGGGCTGGGGCGTGGGACGGAGTCGGAAACCCCACAGCCTGGGTTGAGCAAAAGGAACTTCCCGGGCGGCCTCTCCTTTTAATTGGTGCTAATTGCTGCGTCTGTTCGTGCTGGCTGGGGAGATGTCATTGTTGAAAGGCACAGAGGGGAAGGCTCGGGGAGCTAATCCAGCTTTCAGCCGCTAAGCCCTTCGGAGGCGTGTGATGGAGGAGCTCTTTCAGGTCCCTTCAGAGAGGGCACAAAGCCCGAGAGGGAAAAGGGAGAAAGAAGGGGATCGAATCAACAGGAAAAACCACTTTCACACGCAGCTTGGCTAAGGGCCTTTGTGTGGGGGGTTTGTCAGGGTGTCTTGAAGGGACCGCTCTGTGCCCCCGCCTCCTCCCTGCTCTTCTTTTCTCTCCCTCGTTTATCTTTTCAGCCTCATCTGCCAAAAGGGATACCCGGCTGGGGGAGGCCCTTCGGTCTCCTCTGCTCACCCGTCCCACAGGGCTGAGCGAAGGGCACAGTGCAGCATGGGGCGGAGGGGCTGCTGGGCCGGGGTCCTCCTTTTGGTCCACCTCCAAATTTGGCTCCAAAACGTGGTGTTTTGGGGCAAGTGGGGAAACATCAGGGCTAACTCATTCCCACGGGGTGCGAGGTGCTTTGCAGGATGACTCAGGCTGCCCCTTTGGACCAGCAAATTTTTTAGCTTTTTTAGCCTTTTTAGACTTCTTCTTTCCCCAGAAGAAATCCTCTCTAACACACATATATTGAAGCCGGCAGCTGGGATCTCAACAAGCCATCGATCACGAACACTAACAGGTCCCCTGACCTCTGGCACAGCCAGCAGGCCATTTGGGGGCTGATTGATGGCGCGGTTCCCTTGTCCCCATCCTGCCCCCCCCGGGACCAGGCGGGGGTCCAGGAAGGGCAGGAGCAGGTTCCTCCCTCTCCCAGGGCTTTGTGGGGCTCTGGCACCCCCCACGCTGCATGGACAAAAGGCAAAAGCCTCACAGAAACCCCAAAGAAACAGACATGAGAGCGGGGCAGGTGAGCAAGAAGGGGCCAATATTTGTGAAAAGTTTCCTTCAGGATACACCGCCTTTAACCTGCATAAAGCGTTACAAGGAGAGATGAGCCGAACCCACAACACAGCACCATGCCAGACCGGCTGAATGACGACACGCTGAAATGGGAAAGCTCAGGCATTTGCTTAACCCCTGCCAGGTTTTAGCTGCCCGCACCAAACCCAGTGCCCATCTCTGCCTTACCCCAAGGACAAGCAGCTCCGGTGGGCACCGCTCCCCTCATGTGCTGATGTCCCAAAACACACCCTCGTGCCTTCAGGGGGGGCTGAGCGCTCACGGCCAACCCCACACGTCCTGCGGGGTGCAGGCAGCGGAGGCTCACACCTGTCCCCACTGCACCCACAGCTCAGCCCCCTGCCCCCTCCCCCCGGACTTGCCCCGCGGGCAGCATGGCGGGCACTTACCCAGGCACTCGTTGGCCTCGCGAGCGCTGGCCCGCTGCCATGGCCGGTCGTAGTGGAAGGGCTTGCAGCGGTCGCACTCGGGCCCCTCGGTGTTGTGCTTGCAGTCACACACCAGCTTCTGCTCCTTGTCCTTGATGCAGCGCGAGGCGTGCCCGTTGCACTTGCAGCGCCCGCCGACCTGCAGCTCGCCCACCGAGTAGTAGTAGGGGGTGGCCCCGGCCCCCCCGTCCTCCTCGCCAGCCTCGCGGCCCCCCAGATCACGGAAGAGGTGGGGGCGGCTGAACACCACCCGGATGTCGGTGGCCGTCACCCAGTCCTGCAGCACAGGGCTGCTGTCGAAGTCCTGGGCCGAGGGCCGCCCGTCGAGCGTGCTGAAGGCGATGAGGCCGCCGGTGAGCGGGTAGAGGTCGGTGAGGCCGTCGGTGCACAGGGCCTCCTGCTCGTTCTGCTTGGTGACGGTGGCCTTGCTGGGCTTGCCGTAGATCTTGCGGCACTGCGAGGAGTAGTACTGGTAGGGCACCCACGTCTTGCCGTAGTCCATGGACTTGAAGATGGCGGTGGACTCCGGCCGGGGCGAGCAGAACTGGAGGCTGACGTAGACCACCTCGAACTTCTTGCCGAGGGAGAGGGTGAGGGTGACGTTGTGGGGCAGCTGGTGCAGGGTCTCGGAGCGCCAGCACGTCATGTTGGCGGCGGTGTTGAGGTCGGTCAGGTAGGCGGGTGGGTGGGCTCGGCGGGGGTCCGAGGCGTCGCAGTGCCGTGTTGGGGGTTTCCCACAGGTGCTGGAAGCCTGCACCTCCTTCCCGAAGGCGGCATTGACAAACTCGGGGATGCAGCGGCGGGGAGCCCCGCTCTCATCGTAGCAGGGGTCTGGGGGTGTCTGCTGAGCCATGAAGGGGTTTGCAGTCTGTGCCAGGCGCAGCATGCTGGTGGTGAGCAGCAGGCGCAGGAGCTGTGGGGCCTCCATCCTCCCTGGGATGAGAGCACAGAGTGAGGGATGGCACGGCATGGCACGGCACGGAGCACTCATGGCATGGCGCAGCCCCTGCAGGGGGCACAGGGTGCAGGGATGAGCTCAACACCTGGGCACTGAGCTGCAAACGTCCTCCCACACCGTGCCCTGCCACAGCGTCATCTCGGGATGCCATACCGACAGCACTGGAAGGAGGAGGTCAGAACCAGCCCCTTCCCACACAAACAACCTGCAGGTTTCAGGCAGGATGGGGACATTCACACCCATGGATGTCATCGGGCTTTCATGCATAGCCCTGCATGCATGAGGTGATGCCCCTGAGCTGAAGCTCCTCACAGCAAGAGCATGGGGATGGGACTTAGCCCCACAGCACTGTCACAGCTTGCTGGGGGTCAGCACCCCATTCCTCTCTGCCTCTCTGTGAGGTGGACCATCACACATCCCCCTTGTTGCTGACCCTGAGGTGGTTGCAAGCTGGTGGCCGACCTCCCTGCAAATCCCACTGACACACAGCCACAGCATTCCCACTGCCAGGAGCTCCCTCTGGCCTCGCTGCCTCTACCCAGCAGGCGAGGAGCCCCTACCGCCCCTGTGCCCCCAGCACAGCATTGCAGGATGGCTGGGGCTCTGTGCTGCACTCCCAGGAACAAAGTGTTGGTCCTCAGCCCCTGCACTGCTTCCAGCAGCATGCTCCTGCTGCTGGGGACAGCCCTGTTTCTATTGCTCTGTATTATTTTCCTTTTGCTGTGGAAGGGAGCTTGTCCTGGTCAGGCTGCCAAACCACTAATGAGGGAAGCTCCTCCCTGCCCAGCCAGGCCCAGCTCTGTAGCCCCTGAGCCAGCAGCAGGCAGTGGAGAGTGCAACAGCAGCCGGTGCCCAGGGAGTTCCCCACTGCAGGCGGGCCCTTCCCTCTGCTCCACCACCACGGATGGGAGAGGAGTGCCTGCAGTCAACTTGGTGGCCTGCATCGCCCAGCAGCACATCCTCTGCTACCTGCAGAGCCTCTCAGGGGCAGCCCTGTGTGTGGCTCAGTGGCCGGGCACTCAGCAAACAATACCAAGAATCCCTTGTGCGACAAGCACAGTGAATGGGTGGCACTGCTAGAGCAGAGGTGGGCATGGGGACAACCCTAGAGAGGGTTGTCAGCAGCAGCAGGGCCTGTGAGCAACAGGCACGGAGCCGTCACCGCAGAGCAGGAAACAGCGTGCCACTCTGCAAGCACTGCTGCACGAAAGCTGGCAGACGCTGGAGCTGCAGGAGATGCACCTCACCCCAAAGCCTATTCTTCCTGGGCAGACTGTGATGGAAATGTACTAGAATGCAACCACCCTGATCCTAAGCTGTCCACCTGCTTCTGTGCACGTGGCATCACTGCTGCTTGCAGGGCACCTGCAGCGAACGGGGGAACAGCACCCAGGGAGCGGCGATGCAGGAGCACGAGGACTTGCACACAGTGGAGCCCTGCCCATGCCCCACCACCTCCAGCCGGGTTTGCACCACGTGCTGCACCATGCATGGCAGGAGAGCACCTGTGGGTTCCTGGGCACCAACAAAACCTTCCCCATCAGGATCTTTTCTGATCTTTCCAAGTCATTTTTATTCCTGATCTTCCCCTGCAAACTTAGCAGCTTTGTGCTGGTAGGAAGCTGCTGGGTGCTCCCCGAGAGCTGCACTGCAGCTAAGCTGCGTTCCAGGCCCCCCTGGTGCAGTTCAGTCTGTTTGCTTTCTGCCTACGCATTCACCCCACGCCCTGCTGAGGGGACGAGGCTCATGCTGTGCGCAGAGGGAGCCGCCCAGGTTGCTCTGGCCATCACCTGCCCCACACGCTGGGCCCTGCTGCCCACACCTGCCCGGTGCATGCTGGTGAGGTGTCCCACCAGACCCCAGCCACACACAGACCTGCAGAGCACAGAACAGCCCCATCCTTCCCACCAGCTTCCAGCTCTCCCATTGCTCACATCCCACGTGAGCAGGAAACTCCCCCTCCGGCCCCGGGGAGGGAACGGATGGGGCGCAGCCACCACCCTGACCCCCAACCTTGTGTGGCACACGGGGACAGCTCTGAAAGGATGGATATCCCGTGGGACGACACCCACAGCAGAGGCCTTCCTGCCCTACGCTGTGCTCTGCTGCCCAAACTTTTGGGGCTATGCTGGGGAGCAGCTGTGGGGGAGCCAGGCCCTGGCGCTTGCCGAGCGGCGTGTCGGCACTGCAGAGGCACCGTGTGAATGGAAATCATTATCATCCACCAGACCACACACATGCACACACGCTCCGTGCGCAGCTCACCCCATTATCCCACTGAAAGGGAGCCGGGGCCGGTGGTCTCCACGGGTCTCACCTCTGCATCAGAGAGGAGGGCAGCTGCAATCTGCTCCCTTTTATGCATATTCAGCGTGACCCCTGGGCTGCCGGCAAGCTGCCAGGGAGGCCCGGCAGCGGGTATTTCTCTCCTAGCTCCACCTGCCCCCCTTCCACTTCCCATCTTTGGTGCCCTCACTCCAAACCTAATGGAGACACTGCAGGCTGAGCACTGGAGAAGGCATCCAAGCAGCTATGCTGACCCTGCATCAGGATGGATTTGGCCCTCCGTGGCCCCAGGGCGAGGCTGAGGTTCCCTCATGCCTTCCAGCCGGGTGAGGACACGATGCCAGCTCCAGCAGGAGTGTGGCACAGGGTTTGCCCTCCCTGAGGCCGCAGCCTCTGTCCCAGCTGCTGCCGTGGCCACGCTCCTCCCCTGTGGCGGTTGCATTTTTGAGGTGGGTGATTTCCTCACTCCTCTGGATGGGGAATGCTAACAGCAATGCGGTTTGGAAGGAAGTCCTCATGCCTTCACACTCAGAAGTGCTTTGCACTTTAAAAATTAGCTGCTATGCACGGCATCTCCACACCCCTGAGCCCCAGAGCAGCACTGCCAGGGGCACCGTGGCTCTGCACCGCCTGCAGCCATGCCAGGGGCTCAGCGGGGTGACGCAGACACCCCACCCTCCCCCATGGGCACTGTACTGCAGGTGCGCTGGGTCTGGATGCAAAACACAGCTCCTAGTGCTGGCTGGGTGCTCACCAGCCTCAGTGCAAAGCCCGGATGCACGAAGGCAGGTGCAGCAGGTGAGCGGCACGGGAAGAACACACTTCCCGACGCTGACCCCGGTGCCTGCAGCGGGCCCGGGGTCACTGGGGAGCAGAGCGAGGCCACGGCAGCTTTGCAGAGGCAATTATAGGATTAAGTGGAACAACATGGGGAGGGGAGGGAAGGCGGTTATTAGCCAGATTTGATCCCAGGACCTTTGCGGCGCTGGAGCAGCCTTCTCCAATTAAAGCAGCAGGGAAGCCGTGAGCAGCCTGAGCAATGGCCACACCACGCGCCGCAGCCCAGCCACCACAGCAGCACTACAGGGTGCAATGGAGGCCCGGAGTCATGCACTGGCAAATGCCATTTAGCACATGGCGATAACTGCCGCAGCTGGGTAATGAGCCCACAGAGGGCAGGGGGAGCGCATTGGGCTCACCCAGCCCTATCCCTGCCAGCCCTGTGCCCAGTCCCTGCTGGGTGTGGGCAGGGATGCGGGGTGTCGGCCCCACAAGGCTCCCTGCAGCACGGCACAGTGAGGGATGGGAGCATCCAGCAGGATGCAGAGGACTTGAGCAGATGAGGGGCTCCGCCCCACGGCCACATGTGCTGCAGGAGAGACCCGTGGGGCATCTGCCCGATTCCATGAGCTGGGGGGCTATGGGGCCCCTCTGTATGTGTGCCGAGCCAGTGCCAGCTGGGGGCTTCGGGCCCCCAACAAGAAGCATGCACCAGGACCAAATTGGGCTCTGGACACGGATAAATCATTCCATGTGTCGTCGGGACAAAAACACAACTGAGAAGTATTGAAAAGGAAAGGAAAAGCCCCATGCACTGGGACCAGGCTGGGTTTGCGGGTAGGAAGGAGCGAGGCAGAGGTGAGTGTGCCGCAGCGGGGCTGTGGGCATCGGGACAGGCTGGAGCTGCGGGCACTGGAGCAGCCGCCCACCAGGACAAGGCTGTGGCTCCCACACAGTACAGACCTGGCCGAGCTCCCTCTTCCCCCTTCTTTTCTGATTTCAGAGGGCTGTCAATGCATACAGACCCACAACCACTTCCCTACTGCGGAGCTGCTCACTCCTTGCAGCCCCTCAGCTTCCAGCCCGTGCCCCATGCTGTGCACATGGCTCATGTGGGCGACGCGAGGCAGCGCGCTCCCGCACAGGCGCTCGGCGATAGCTATTGCAATGCTCTCTGGCAGGCCGGAGGCAGCATTACACAAGCCATACGGTACCCCAGCAGTGCCAAGAGACTCATACATACTACCCCGCACGCAGGAAAGGATGGTCCAGATTCTGACCTCAGTCCCTCTGGCATCAGACAGAAGCAGCTCCATTCAGACCAGGCCAAGCAAGACGTAAGCGACTCCATTCAAATTTACACTGGCATACCTGTGGTCAGCATCTGGCCTGGCTTGAATTAGCTTCAGTCTGACGTTACAAAAGGGAGGAACGGAGCCCAGATTTCCTAGGTTATCAAAAACAAAAAAAAAGGAGTCCACCCAAACCACCCCAAGGCTGCTCAGACGTGCACGGAGGTGTCACAGACTCTCGGATGGGAGCTTTCGGTGAGCTGCCCCCGGGGAGGACCTGCTGGGGCCGTGCGGTGCCCCACGCAGCCCTGGGCAGAGCCGGCCCCCTCGCTGGGGGGAGCCTTGTGGCATGGTGTGGCTCAGCCCGCTTCACTGCGACGCTGAATTCACTGCAAACTGGGCTGAGCACTTCCCATCAGCACCAGCTGCAGTCCTCCTCGTCACCCAATGCAGCAGCAGCCCACCGAGCCCCAGCCTTGTGGGAGCAGAGAACACGGCTGCCTCTATGCTGCCCTGCTGGTTCATCTCTGCTACCACTCGCCTCGCTCTGTCACACGCCGCGGGCAGAGGGGACCCTCCCATCACTCCCCACGGGTGCTCGGCCCCATCGCAGAGCCCTCACAGCTCCTGCCCTTTCCACTCCATATGGGAATAAAGTGATCTGGTTTCCATAACGGCCCTTGTTGCCTTTTCACAACATGCCGGGCACAGATGTTGAAAATAGTCTGGATGAATATTTAAAATGGTATTCAGAGATGAGAACATTTGGCCAGCTTTGAAAGATCTCTCACATTGGGTACGGGATGGCTCACGACAACGGGGCCGGAAGCGTGCTGCACTCTGACATCCCGTTCTGTCTCTCTCTGGCTATGGGTACCACGTTTCATGCCCCTGGTGTCACACTGCCTCTTACTGAGTGCCAAGTCTGCAGCATTTGGAAGAGGCTGTCACGTACGTTTTTAACATCACGGGGCAAAGTGGAATATGGAAAATCTGTCGCATTTCCATACTGAGCCTAAATGTCCTGCGCAGGCTCAGGGAGGGACTCGTGGGGGCACAGAATAATTGCTTCCTTATGGAGCAGGGCCTGGTTGGGAGGTGGGGGAACAGCAGGCAGAGGTGCTGCTTCCCTGGAGAGGGCAGATGGAGGCAGCCCCATTGGGATCACGCGTCCAGGGCCTGCACCGCCGCTCGCCTCCTCCCAGGGCCCTTTCCCAGCCCTGCGTCTCCCCCAGCTGCTGCCCAAGGGAGCCCCTCAGCACGCCATGCCCAAAGGCCTTGGCTGCCAGCACCCCTCCGCCTGGGCTCCTTGGCACCCTGCATTCTGCAAGGTTCCTTAGCGGAAGCTGCATCCCCACGCACAGACCCTTCTCTCCAGGCTCACTCTGGTTCCTGCCAAAGCCAGCACGGCACCTGCCACCGCCACAGACCTGATGCCTTCCTGCTGCACACCGCACCTCCCTGCGCGGTGGGGATCCCACGGCACCACACACCCAGCGCTGGAACAGCAGGACCTCCACCGGGCGGTCAGAAAAGCACAGCAGCTCCCTCTGTTTTATAACGGGAATACTGCAGAAAGGAAAGGTGCCACCATCCATCACAACGCCTCGAAGCGGGCGTCTGCAGCGTGGCTCAGGCCCCGGCTCTGCTGCACCGATGACAGGGAGCTGCGGTCCCTCCTCGCCTTGGGAGTGCGCAGCAGTGGATCCAGTGAGGGAAGAAGGACCTGCGTCACGCCTGGCTATCCGGAGGCTGCACGCCCCAGGGTACCCTCAGCACCACCGTGGGTCCCTCACAGACAGCACGGCCAGAGGCGGGGATGCTCAGCTCACATCTCACCTCCTGCCCATACGCATCTGAGCTCACACCAGAGCTGAACACACACGAGTACTGCCCGGTAGGACCCACACTGCTCCATCCTCGGCCTCCCTCACCTCCCTGCTCACAGCACGGTGAGAGCCAGGCCATGCGAGAGGCTGCCGAGCACCACATCCCCAGCGCAGCAGCCAGTCCTTATCCCAGCAAAGGTATTTCCATCCATCCACCCACCCGCTTTCCAGCAGCATCGGGAAGCTGTGGGAGGGACGGCGTTTTGAGAAAATGAGGGTTCAGCAGCAGCTCTGGGACAGAAAGGCGAAAGGAAAACCATCGAACGCAGCCGGGCTTCCCTTCTCCCCGCCTCACCCCCTGCTCACACACTGCGCTGTGCAGGGGCAGCTCTTCCCCCAGCTGCAGTGTGGGGCCAAGGCACGGTGGGGATGAGGGGGGAGGGGATCAGGGGGTTCTCCGGCCCTAACGCGCCGCAGCTGAGAGCGGCCAGCGGGAGCCTTTCCCAAGAGTAACCCCCCCCTCCACCGTACAGGATGACGGTCCCCGACCCGGGCAGAGCCGCACCGCCGAGGTGCCAGCGCTCGGTGCCCGCAGCAACCGGGCACCGCTCCCGTACTGGGGGTCGGCGCTGCGGTCCCTCCCGGCAGCGCGGGGGCAGCGAGGCCGCGGAGCTTCGCGCAGCGCCGGGCACTCCCTTCCCCCCTCCGCGGGGCCGGGCCGGGCCGGGACAAAGCGCGGAGCGACGGAGCTCCGTGCCGGGGGGGTTCGGCCGTGCCCGGTGCGGGTACCGCGGCGAAAGTCCCGTTTTTCGGCGAGCCCGGAGAGAAAGGATGGAACGGGGGAGGGAAAAAAAAAGGGCGGGTGGGGGAAAAGGGGGAGGAATAAAAGGCAGCGAGGGAGGGAGCGGTGGGAAGGGACGCGGGGAGCTGCTTCCCGCGCCGGGAAGTTGGAGGAGCAGCTTACCGCGGCCGGGCAGGTAGCGGGCTCGGTCCGCCGGAAGGTCCGGGGCCGCGGCGGCGAGAGGAGCCGGGGCCGCCACAGCAGCGCGGGCGGCAGTGCGGGGCCGCTCCCCTTCCCTTGGCTGATGGCAACAGGAAAAAAGAAAAAAAAAAAAAAAAAAAAAAAAGGAGAAAAAGAGAAAGGGGGGGGGAAAAAAAAGAAAGCAATAATAAGAATTTTCCAGGAAATAAAATAAAATAAAAAAGAGCGAAAGCAAAATAAGGCGAAATAGCGCGAAGCGGGAGCGCTGCTCCGGCGCTGCGGGCGGGTCCCCAACGCTGTGCCCGCAGCCGGCCGAGCCCCCGCCCGCTCCACCGCACCGCCCGTGGCTGCCCGGGGGGCGGCGGGGAAGGAGCGAAGGAGAAAAGGAACAAAATAATAATTTAGGGGGAAAAAAATCCACCAAAGAAAAAAACAAAAGCCAAGAAGCGGAGAAGCCGAGTCCCGGCCGCTGCCTGGAAGCGGAGTAAAAAGGCTCCAATAAATCCCGGGTTGAAAAGAAGGGAAAAGTCACCTCCCCGAGGAAATCAGAAGCAGATTTCGAGCCATTTAATCACATGCAGGGAGGTGTGTGTGCGTGTGTGCGCCGCCCGCCGCGCCGCTGCCAGCCCTGCCTCCGCCCTCCCGCCGCCGCGGCCGCCCCGCCGGGAGCGCAGCGGGCCGGGAAGGGGCCGGCCGGGGGCTGGGAGCGGAGCGCGGCGGGCCCGGAGGAGAAGGGAAGGAGGAGAAGAGAAGCAAAGGGCCGCCCCGCCGGGAGAGCCGTCCCCGTCGGGGCTCCCACCTGCCGCCCTGCCGCGCTCTCCCCCCCTCCGCCCCCCCCGCCCCGGAGCCCCGGGTCGCTCTCCGCTCTCCCCCCGCCGGCAGCGCGCTTTGCCCATCAGCGCCCATCAGCGGGGTGCGCTCTGCTAGCCGCCCTGCGAAGAAAGCGGCTCGTAATCCTCCCCTGCTTCCCAGAGCAGAAGCAATGAGGGATTTACCAGGCGAGGAGCAGCCTCCCGTTCCTTACAGGATCGGCTCCGTCCCGTGACGCGGGGGCTCTTCACGTGTTGCCTCACCGGCGCTTGGCCCGTGGTGGTTGGGCAGGAGGGAGGAGGGACGTGGGCATCTCCTCTGGCACAGGCTGCCCAGCGCGGCGGCCCCGGGCCCCCCAGCAGCTGCCTGCCCCCAGCCATCCCGGGCCACCTGCGTTCCAGCTGACTCCAGGAGTGCCGGCTGTGTGTGTGTGTGTGGGGAGGGGGGGGGGGAGGGGGGGGGGCTGAAACTAATTTAATCAACATTTGTGTGAGGCGGTGGAGGGGAGCAGAAAACCTGGATCTGGATCCCCCTGCTCCCTGAGCCCACTGGGGCTGAGCTCACGGCAGAGCGGTCCCCAGGTTTACCCCCACGTCCCACCCGCGGATGCCGCTGCAACGAACACGGGGACCGAAGAGGGCACTGTGGAAGGGCACGGTGCTAGCACGGTGCTGGAGCTGCCCACCCGCTGCACCACCTGCGCCAGGCCCCAGCCCGCATCACCAGCTCCCGGAGGAGCCGGTTAGCCACATCCTGTTGCTTCGGGGAAGCAGGTTGCAGGGGAGGGGTCTCCCCCGCCGGGCTGGCAGATGCTGGAGGAGGAGACCCCAGCTGGCCGCAAGGCCCAGGGGAAAGGCTGTTTGCAGCTTGCAGCCTTGTAGCACAAAATGTATTTCCCCAGCAGTGGGAACGGGGATAAACAAGGGCAAAGCCACCAAGTGACAGCAAAGAGAAGTGGGAGGTGGACAGGGGAAGCTCGGGGCTCCTGAAGTCGGGTGCCGTAGGTGTGCTGTGTTGTCTCTCTTTGGGATTTGGGCAGCCAGGAGGCTGCAAGCTGCAAAGCCTCAGCAGTGCAGTGCAAAAACCGACGGGGGAGGCAAACACGGGGCCAGTGTGTGTGAGCCAGATGTGAGCGTGGTGCAGAAGAAGGATGTCAAGGAAGTGAAGGACTTTGTGCAAGGGCTTGGAAACGGAGTGGGATGGCTGAGGAAAGGGGGCAGAAGGGAGTACAGCTCCAAGACACAAAGCTGGACTTATCCCAGCAACTGGTCTGAAGGCAGTTTCCCCACCAGAAGACACACGGACTATCACAAACATGAGCCATGATACTGAGCCAGCCTGGCCTAGTTGACTCAGTGTGGTGCTGAGCAAGGCTGGGTGACCTCCCAGAGTCTGTTTCCATAGTGGAAAGCATCGACTCCCTTGTCCTGGGACCCACAGGTGACATGAGAGAGGTTGGCCTCTGTGTGGGGAGTCCTGGAGCCGGTGTGCACAGACCTCACATCAGCAAAAGCCCAGATGAAAGAGTCAGAAGCTGGTTCCCCGTTTCCACTGCTCCCTGCACATTCCCTCTTTCCAGGAGTAGACAAGGGCTCAAGAGAAAAACGTGAATCTGGGCTTGGCACGCTGGGTGCTGAGGAGGGCAGCAGGGACTGGACTCTTGCTGCAGTGGGAACTGGACTGCTGAGACCCTGCTGGGTGCTGGTATTTGTCAGTCCCTTGGCACCGAGGTACCCAAGAGCCCAGCAGTGCTCAGCCAGCACACAGAACCCTGAGCTGTGGGAAGGAGGGCTGGGAGCATAAGTGGGTGCGTGCGGTGTGCTGTTCCTGTCACCCTGCTGCCCACGAGGAGCTCTGCCCATCACACCCACTGCTCCCTGTGCGCTCATCCGCTCCTCTCCTTGTGTCAGCCTGGAGGAACGTGAAGGAGACGGTTGGTGCCAGGCAGGCTCCTCACTTAGTGATGGGGACACGGACCCACACGGCCGTCGGAGCAACACCTGCTCGGGACGAGAGTCCCGCACCGTCCGCAGGTAGCCCAGGGCCGGCACCTCGGTACTCCCCCAGCTGCCGGCTCCCCGCCCGGGCCCCGCCGGCAGAGCTGGGGCGGCGGTCCCGCACGGAGAGCCGCTCCGCGGGTTCCCGGCGCTGCGCGGCGCTCGCTCGCCCTCTGCTGGTCCCGCATCCCCCGAGCAGTGCTGCGGGGCGGCCCCGGCCAGGGCGGGGGAAGAAGGCGCGGGGGAAACGCTCCGTGCTGTGCGGGCTCAGGTCCCCAGGCGGGGTCCTGCCATCCCTTTCTCCGCCTTTTCCGAGTGCTCCCTTCATCTCTTCCCAAGGAGAGGTTTGCTGCCAGAAAGGAGGACTCGTCCTGCCGCTTCTCCCAGCGGGCTGCTGTCCCAGTGAGTGGGAGAAGAGCATCTTACCTCAGTCACCAGGTTGTCCTCAGGGCGATTCCACAGTTGCCATGCTTCCCTTCTCCCTGTGCCGTTTCCTCTCTGAAGGATGCTCTGCCCTTCACCCGCCTCCCCCTTGCCAGGCTGCCGTTCTCCTGGCACACACATCTCCCTGCCATGCTGTGCTCAGAGCCTGTCCCCACACCTGGTCTCTTCTGTATGCAGGTCACCCCTGCAGTCCCCGGGAAATGAAGCATGGCACTGCAGAGAGCTATGAGCTCTGCAGAGGGGAACGTGCCTTTGCCTCGGCCCTCCCAGGGGAGCGCTGAGCCGCTGGGGCCCAGCTCTCATTTACCCACAAGCTGTCGCTGACATAAATACCCATTTTCAAGCATGAGCAGAAGTGAGAACCAGATCCCATTGGGGACAGGGACTGTTGGTTGAAAAATGTACAATGAACGCGGCTTGGGGAAAAAAGAAACAAGGTGAGACAGCATCTCTGCAGAGAGATGCCGTGTGGACTTTTTCCCTTCCCACCCAGCTCAGAGGTACGTAAAAACAAGCACAGGTCTGAGGGAGGGGGGTGCTGGGGTCAGGACAGACATGCAGAGAGGTGGGTGAGCAGTGCCCTGTGACCCCGCACCACGTCCCAGCAGCCACAGCTCTGCAGCCCTTCCAGAGCCGTGTGATTTGTGCCTGCCCTCACCCTGTGACAAAAGGGACCCGTGTGTCCCTGCTCACATCGACAGCCATGGGGAAGATGTGTTCTGGGCCGTGCTGAATACAATGAGGGTGTCCTGTCCTGCTCAGCTGCCAGCCCCAGGCCTGGCAAGAAACAGCATGGATCAGCAGCGAGTGCAAAGAATTATATTTATACCTCACTCTTTCTCTCTGCAGCCTTCTGAGCCGCGAGCCGCGAGCCTGCCTCTTTCCAGCCGAGCCCAGGCTCATTCCCAACTCACCTGGGCGAGTGGTGCGGACGGTTCGAGTCTGGATCCGGCCTCGGCGCTGCCAGGAGATGGAGCCGTCTCACCGCTGTCGGCTCCGGGCTGCTGCCCCGGTCTCTCCGCCCGGCACGGCGCTGCCGCTGTTCCCCCGCTGCCTGAGTCCCCGGGACCTCTGCTCTAAGCAAGGGGCAGAGCTGGGTGCTCGCTGAGTGGGGCTGCGTGGGTGAAGAGCAAGGGCTGCTCCTGGGGGACACCTCAATGAGCTGCAAGGGATGAGCGCTGCTCTTCAGAGTCCCAAAAACTGTCCATGGGCCTGGAGTAGTCAGCAGACCTCGGCATTAGCGTGAAGAACAAGAGCTCTTTGAATGAATTTCAACATCCCCAGGGGCTGGGGATCACCCCCCCCCCCCCCCCCCCCCGTCACCTCCAAGCAGTGCCCATCAGCCCCAGATGTGCAGGAGCAGGGCGATGTCCCCCTGCCTCACACACTGCTGGCGCACGAGTTGTGCTGACAGCTCGTCATAGTGCTGCAGAGTGGGCGTCCCACACAGAGAGTGGCTGCAGGCACTGCCCTTGGAGCACAGCATGCTCCTCATGCTGCAGGGACGTTCCCAGAGCTCCCACTGCAGACCCCCCCCACAGAAGCCATGCTGCCCAGTGTCGCTGGTCCCTGCATTGCACCCTGAGCCTGGTGGATGGAGCCGTCCGATGTGAGCTGGGAGCAGCTCACGCAGGGCTCTGCTGTGGCCGGGGCTGAGGTTTGGTTCAGTTCGCTCCAAACCGACCCAACCTTCAGTGCTGGGCAGGCTGAGGTTGGGATTCCAGAAACCCTCAAGCACTCGGGCCATGGCTCTGCTGCTCAGCAGGCACGGTGTGGCACTGCCACTGCATGGCATTGTGGAGAGGGCAGCTCATGTTCCAAAGCATCACGGCCAGTGTCTTCTCCACTGCTGCCTCTGGCAGAGCCCTGTGCTCTCTGCTAGCAGCCTGTGGCTACCGAGTCTGCATGGTTGTGAGCAGCAGTGTGATGTCAACAAATCCCTGAGTATTAACGTGCTGGTGGGATCCAAGTGCCTGCTTCCTTGGCCTCTTTGGGACTGCTGGCACACAGGTAGGCTGTAGGGCTGAGAGTAATCCCTAGGAGGATGCAGGAGGAGGGTGAGAACTTGCTCAAGCAGGCATGCTGGGAGGAGCAGCAGCCTCATGCCCAGCAGAGTCTGGGTAGCACGGTGCTCCCAGAGCCAGGCTGTGCAGAAGGGCTGCACAGTCCTCTTCCAAGCACAGCCGCATGGCCCCTCACCTTGGCACCCAGACAGGCCAGCATGTCCCTTTCCCACCACGTCCCTGTTTAGTGCATCCATCCCAGCTTGACCCCCCACAGGGGGCTGTGTCCCCAGCCTAGATGTCCTCATCTCAGTGCGTCCCTGTTCCAGTATGTCCATCCATCCCAGTGTATCTCCATCCCAGCATTTCCTATCCTATCTTGTCCCCATTCCGTTATATCCCACCCTAGCTTGCCCCCATCCCAGTATATCCCACCCCAGCATGTTCCCGTCCCAGCACAGCACCAGATAGTGCTCACAGAAGGGCTGGTGCTGCTCTTGCACCTGGGCTTTGCCCTGGGACACCGCCTGGGGAGGTCACTGACCCCCAGCCTCCACCCCTGAGCATGGTTCTGAGTAGCCACTGTGGTACAGCCCCAAGGAGTCTCATGGCATGGCAGTACGGCACTGAGCAGCCATCCTTGCTCATCAGCTCCGGAGCTTCATTCAGGTCTGTCCTGGGAAGGAGGCTGGGCAGTGCTGGGGGTGTCCTGCCAGCAACCCCAGGGGCTGGGAGTAGTGGGGCTGGGGTGATGGAGAGGGAGGGGGGCGTGGGGAGAGGAGTCAGGAGAGGGAGAGGAAAGGTGGGAGGGGAAGGAGGGGAAAGATCAGAGGAAAGCAGAGCGTGAGGGGGAAGAGAAGCAAGACGGGCTGGGGGGAAGAGAGACACACACATAGAGACAGAGTTTTGTAACAACTTAAATTCATTCCAGACAATGTCCAAGGAGCCCTGGCAGCACGGGTTGAAACAAACCCTGCCTTTGATTTTATGAGTTCATTATATGTTGTTTGGGACAGTGATTCAAGCGTCTTGGCTGCTTCACATTTTCCCTTGTGTCACAAATGAAGAGAGGACCACGAGATGGATTCTTTGGGTGGAAAATATTCCCTCAATTGTTAGGTAGACGTCTCTGTGCCACGCAGAGGTCCCAGGAGAGCGGTCTCCTGGGCTGCTGAGCTATCCGCACAGCGCACACAACCTCCAGCCCGGCTCCTTAAAGAGAAAACACTGGGATTGACCAGACGGGAGCAGGCGAGAAGTTGCCTGGTGCTGGCCATGCACGTTCTGCACCATCGCATGGCTGCAAAGCACTGGATGGGACAGAGGTCACACACTCAGCACGTCTGCTCAGGAACCTCACCGTGGTTGCAATGTAGTGCTGTGGTCCCTTTGCTGTGCTGGCTGGTGCTGCTCGCTTCCGTCCCCATCCCTGCAGCACTGCAGAGCTCGGTAGCCATCGCTGCTGGAGGTGTGAGGTGCTGGATGAGCTACAGGGGAAACCATTCAGCAGTGGGACGGCGGCTTTCCTCGGTCGTTGTGGCTGGATGTATTCACGAACCCAATATAGACCCCGGTCAGAAAAATAACAAATTCTTCCCCAGCCAACACCGAAGTTTGCGTTGGAGCTGATTGAAAAACACCAATGACTTGGTTGGGCATTGTTACTATTTTTAGCCCCCTGTGTCATTTCAGGTTTTCCAGCAAAAAGAGAGGGAAAAAATGCACTGATTTTTAAAACATGTTGTTGGTAGAGAAAATAAAGGCCTCGGAAACTGAACACCAAAAGCTGTTTGCCCAGCATTCTCTGGTTTTGATTTATAATTTCTCTCCCAAACCCAGGCAAAGATCAGAAAAAAATTCTGTGTTGACCAGAAAGCCACTTTTCAGCGCGGTCAGCCTGAGCCTGGGGAAGCAGCAGTGCTACCAACCCCAACTGCCATAGCCCAGCTAACACCGACAGCCAGCACCAGCCGCAGAGCTTCTCAACCTGGTGCCCTCTGTACTGACCAGCACAAAGGTGATGCAGAGACCCCTACGATCCTCACTGGGGCATGGAAACATTGTTGGTCTGTTTCAGGACTTTGGAAAGTGTGAGGGTGCTGGTAGAGCCCGAAGGGTCACAGAACCTCAGGATCATAGCGGGTGGAAGGAACCTCTGGGGGCTGTCAATCCAACCCCCTGCTAAAGCAGTTCCCTACAGCAGGTCGCACAGGAAAGCATCCAGGTGGGTTTTGAATATCTCCAGAGAAGGAAACTCCACCACCTCTCTGTGCACATTGTTCCGGGGCTCTGTCACCCCCAAAGTAAAGAAGTGTTTCCTCATGTTTGTATGGAACATCCTATGTTCCAGTTTGTACCTGTTGTCACTTGTCTTATTGCTGGGCACCACTGAAAAGAGCCTGGTCCCATCCACAATGATGAGCTCCCCCCTCAGCATCTCTTCTTCTCTTCTCTTCTCTTCTCTTCTCTTCTCTTCTCTTCTCTTCTTCTCTTCTCTTCTCTTCTCTTCTCTTCTCTTCTCTTCTCTTCTCTTCTCTTCTCTTCTCTTCTCTTCTCTTCTCTTCTCTTCTCTTCTCTTCTCTTCTCTTCTCTTCTCTTCTCTCCTCTCCTCTCCTCTCCTCTCCTCTCCTCTCCTCTCCTCTCCTCTCCTCTCCTCTCCTCTCCTCTCCTCTCCTCTCCTCTCCTCTCCTCTCCTCTCCTCTCCTCTCCTCTCCTCTCCTCTCCTCTCCTCTCCTCTCCTCTCCTCTCCTCTCCCCTCCTCTCCTCTCCCCTCCCCTCCCCTCCCCTCCCCTCCCCTCCCCTCCCCTCCCCTCCCCTCCCCTCCCCTCCCCTCCCCTCCCCTCCCTTCCCCTCCCCTCCCCTCCCCTCCCCTCCCCTCCCCTCCCCTCCCCTCCCCTCCCCTCCCCTCCCCTCCTCTCCTCTCCTCTCCTCTCCTCTCCTCTCCTCTCCTCTCCTCTCCTCTCCTCTCCTCTCCTCTCCTCTCCTCTCCTCTCCTCTCCTCTCCTCTCCTCTCTTCGCTCCAGTTATTCCTCACCATGTAGGACCCTACACTTGCCCTTGCTGAACTTCCTATGGCTCCTCTCCGCCCAGCTCTCAGCCTGTCCAGGTCTTGCTGGATGGCGAAGCCTTCTGGTGTGTCAGCCACTCCTCTTGGCTTCATATCATCAGCAAACTTGCTGAGCGTGGACTCTGTCCCTCCATCCAGAAGGCCGAGTGGTCCCTGGAAAGGAAAAGCATCATGTGGGGGAGATGGGTTGGACTTGGAGAGTGCGAGCAGCCCTCCTGCTCTTCTTTGGGTACTGCTGGATCTGAGCCCGTGGCTTGGGCTCCAGAGTGTGCTTTTGGTCTGTGAAGAAGCAGAGGGGAAAGCAAGCTCTGGCCAAAGACGGTCAGCCCAGCCCTACAGCGGCGGAGATGCCCTGCACTGAATGAATCCCTGAGCCAGAGCCACCCCATGCTCCCTTCTTCCCTGCGGCGGGACCAGGGCACTGCCAGTCCTGCAGGGAGCCTCTTCTGAGGATGAAGTGCAGTCTGTATTCTACTGGGATTGCAGGCCAGCATCCTTCCCCAGCACAAGCTTAACTTCAGGAAAAGGAGAGATTTTTAGTTTGAGTGTTGTTGTTTTTAAAGACAATTCTTAGGGAAAACACTCCGTTGAGTGTTTTCGGTCTCGTTGAGACCGATCAGCTCATTTTCGGTTTTCCTGGGGCAAGAGACAGAGGGTGTGGGCTGCGATACACACCCACATCTGTACAATAAGGAAGGCAATAGCACATAGCAAAAACAATTGCATGAAAAGCTTTCCAACAACAAAGTTTGCAAACCAGCAGAGCCCAGGCTATTTCTTGTGGTCGGTGGGTACAGTTCCCAGATAATGGGGCCTGACAATGGAACAATGGGGGCCAAAAGACACAGCTCATGATTAGGAGTTATATAACGGCGGCTGGCATTTATTAATAACACTCTCTTGTGCTTTATTTTCTTAGTTAGCACTTTTCAGGTTCAGAGCACTTCACAACCCCCGGCTGCGCTGTTTTCGATGCTCGGCACGAGGTGACCAGGAGGAAACGTTGGCCTGGAGCAGCAGGAACGTCCTTCATGCCTGCTTCTGGTTTAGACCTCGAGAGGAGAATGGGGAAACACGAAGCGGTGGGCTGACCGTCTGGGGCCTCTCCCGTTCCCCACAGTCTTATGGGTGGCGTAAGAAACATCACCTGGGAAAACAGGGTCCTCCTGGGATGAGTTATGGAACCTTAACATTTTCAAAGTGCTCTTCTTCCTGGAGAATGAGCAAAGCCAGCAAAGCTGGGGCCTCGGCTGGCACACAGGAGGACGCCCTGGTGGTGCTCCCGAATGGGAAGCAGCGCTAGAAGCGCAGCCTGCAGCGATGGCTTCCACCTCTTGGCACGGCTTGGGCTGCAGGAGGGAGACGTCCTGCTGGAACAAAGGCGGCCCTCGCAGCCGCCTACCACGTCTCCGGGACGTGCAGACGGACGTGCAGACCATGGCTGCTCCTGCAGGACCCGCTCGGTGCAGTCTGGGCGTCCTCCCCTCGGCACGCACGGGGCCTTGACGCAGAGCAGGAGTCATTCCGCCCGGCGCAGGGATGAGCGGCCCAGTCTGAACAGGTTGTCTCCTTCTGGTCTGGTAGGCTATTTATTGCTCCTCTGACTGTTGCTCGTGGTATGTGCTGACCGCTCAGCCTGCTCATGAAAAACAAGGGAATTCCCGTCCAAGCTCCGGAGCCAAGCAGGCAGCGACAGTTTTCTTCTGAACAGGCCTGGGAACCTCTTCTCAGCCCTGGGCGGCAGATGTCTCCCAGCAGCCCTGACCTGAGGAGCTGGAGCTCGGGACCGGGCTCTGGACTCGCACCCAAGCGGCTCATCTGAGAGTCCCGTGCTCTGCAAAAGCAGAACGAGCACAGAGAGGAGCGAAACCTGCCTTCGTGTTTGCAGGTGAGAATGAAGGTGTCCTCCTGGCCCCCACCTCTGCTTCTAAGCAGGAGGCATTGGAGAGCTGCAGATTCCAACAGTACAGCACTTTGTAATGAGAAGGCCAGAGCCAGAGCAAAGGCTGGGACTTTCTGCTTTGCTCCATTGGTGCTTGGAGCTCCTGTGCCCCAGCAAACAGCCCTGAGGTGTGGAAATTCACCCTTCCAGCAGGAAAGGCCCAGGGATATTAAACAAAGCTGAAGGTGAGCGTCCACCCGAGGAGCAGCGCTGAGATAAGGCTGGGGAGTCCTGGGGAGGTGTCTGCAGTGTTGGCTGCGGTTATCAGATCGTTGGCTGGGGGCTCTGGGCCGTGATGCTGAAGTGCCGTTCCCAGAGTGCACTGAACGGCCAAATGGAGGCATCTGGTAAGAAGAAAACTTCATTCATTGGCGTGATTTTAACCTTTCCCATTTGCCCAGGAGAAAGCTTGAGGCAGCAGATACCACAGTGCTGCTTTTGTTCAGCCTGGTCTCTCAGAGGCAGCTGAATTTGAGGTTGGGACCCTCTCAGCTTCAGGGAGGGTTGGAGTTTTGTTCCGTACCTCCGATGTGAGACCTGAGGCTGGAGATGACGAACAGCACAGCACTCCTTCATTACTCACCCTGAAATCCTGCACAGAAAGTGCTTGATTACAAAGAATACTCTTTGGAAAACAAAAACAAGTAAATAAAACAAAGCAACACATATTGACACATGCAAGCTGATGAGGAATTCTTGCACTTACTGGGCAAGGATTGCATCCACATCTGTCCTGACACGACCTTGTGGTTCCTTTTTTTGCCTTAGGTCACTGCCACATCAGCTTCATAATGTGAGCGTTCAGAACGTTCCTGTAAGTTCAAACTGCATCGAAAGGCTTCGGTCCGATCTGAAGGAAACCTCTGAAACAGCTCATCACGAATTCTCCGCTACATTTTAACTTGGGGAATGGAGAAGGCAGACAAATCATGCGGTTTCAAGGCGAGCTTTGTCTGAAAGAAGCTTTCTGTCAACTGCAGTCGCAGCTCCTGGCACCGTTCCTTCCTGCGTGAGCCTCAGTGCTCGTCCTGCAGATGAGGTGCCTCCAGCAGCGCGGCTCTGGGTCGAAGGCATCTTGCTTGAAAGCCAACCTTGACAACTATTCAGGAACCACTTGTATTTCTTGATCAGCTCTTCCAGGCTGTGGGGTTTTGCTCTGTTGGAGCTCGTTATTTTGGACCCTCCAAGAGCTTCCAAGCACCCTGGGCATTCAGTTGAAGAGCAATTTAGAGAGGAGAGTGGACACCACGTTCTCCAAAGCCATCCATGGCATCGGGATGTCCTAGCTGGGCAGCAATGGCTCCCAGGGCAAGGTAGGGCCGGCCTTCCCCTCAAAGCTCAGTGCCACGGCAAGAGGAAAGGAAGATGCATGGTGGGGGTGCTTGGATCTGCGGGCCCACTGGGTTTTCTGGTAGAAACTCTGCCGTTCTTACCAGGACTCCTCAATGCCCGGCTGTGCCTTCACGTCCCATGCATGTTTGCCCAGAGCACACCAAGTGCTCTCGTTCTCATGCACGTATCCATCTGCAGAAGCATCTCCAAACCTTGTTGCAAAGGGATGGAAGTCTGCAGATGGCCTTTCTTGGGCAGCAGATGTGCTGCATCCTGCCAGCCAGCCAGCATTCTGTAATGAAAAACTGCATCAAAATACGAAATTCTGGTGAAGAACAGAGGAAAAAAACCTGACTGGATTTTCACGCTTTCTTTCCTGGCTCGCTTCAGAGTTGGTCGAAAGTTTCTAAATTCAGCAACACTTCCAAATTTTTGACCCAAAAACACGGGGATTTTTTTTAGAAAAAGGTTTCTCAATTTTTCCTTCTGGTTTGGCCACACGTCCTCCTCAATGAAAGGAGACTCCAGTTGGTTTTTCTGACTAGAACCACACTTGAAAGAGCGCAACCATTCCCTTAATTGGGGCTGATAAATCTTTCAGGCGTAGATGAAGATAAATCACATTTTGAGCCCAAAGTACAAATTCTCAGGGTTGAAACATCGTGTGGTGTTTGTTAAGCAATTTGAAGGCTTATTGAAGTAACTGAGCTGGACAACAGGGCTGGACCTGGACCAGGACAACAACTGTGTGCAGACACTTGGAGCGTAGGCAACAAAGATGGAGGGGCTCTGATGTATCCTGGTTCACTCGGGGCACTCATGGTGGATCCCTCCTTTCTTCTGTGCCGGGTTTCTTTGGTTGTGTTTCTTCTACCACTCCCACTGGGAGGATGGAGGGCTGCTCACTCAGACCCCCTGGGAAGCCTTTATATTCGAGGCACGCTAGAGTTCCCCACGATGAGCAAATTCACTTCAGCTCAGAGGAAAGCTGTAACAGTGCTGTGGGCGTCCAGAGGCCAGAGGGAGAGGATGCATTGGCTCCAGCGAGGCTGGGCAGGCCAGATGGGCTCCCCAGGAATGATGGCAGCGGGTCAGAAGCCAAAGCGTCCAGCCGAACCCTAATCCAACGTGTAGCCAACATCCATTGCCTTACCCGGCCTCAAAGCTTTACAGAACCATAGGATCACAAAGGTTGGAAAAGATCAAGTCCAAGCATCACCCAACACAACCAGCTCCACCACGAAACCACATCCCTGAGCGCCGCGTCCAAAGCTCTTAAATACCTCCAGGGACCGCAACCGCCACCAGCACCCTGGGCAGCCCCGCTGCCAGACCCCCCCCCTCCGTGCCGAAATCCCTCCTAAGCCAGCCGAGCCCCTCCCGGCGCAGCGTGGGGCCGCCTCCCCAGGTCCCCTCCCGCCCGCCCCGCCGTGGCCGCCAGGTGGCGCTCGCCCCTCGGTTACGGCTCCCGCGGCGGCGCCCGGCGCCGGTCCGCGCTGAGCCCGGCGCTGCCCGCCCGTCCGCCCACCGCCCCGTGCCGGGCTGCCCGGCCCTCGCAACGTCGGCTTGCCCAGCCGCTGCGGATCACGGGACCGGCGCCGGGTAGGCGGGGACGGTCCCTCACCCCGGCCTGTCCTCCCGGCCAGCTCCCAGCAGAGGACCGGGGCAGGAGCCGTGTAGGGGTTCCCAGGACTAACGCAGACCATTGCCAGTGTGCCCGAGCCGACCCTTTAGCCCAGCAGGAGCCCTGCGCCAGGGCAGTACCTGGGACCCCGTGCTCCAAATCCAACCGCTCTGATGCAGAGCCTGCCCTAACCCGAATTCCAACCCCAATCCAAACTCAAGCCCCAAGCCTAACCTGAACATTAATCCCAACCCTAACCCTAATTCCAACCCCAACACTAACCCCTACCCCAGCTGCAACTCTTAACTCTCATCCCAGCCCCAAGCTCAAGCCCAACCCTAAATCTAACCCTAACCGTAGTTCCAACCCCAACGCCAACCCTCCCCAACCCTAATCCTGAGCTGCAGTGCAGCCCATCTCAGCAGTGGAAGCTTGGGCTGAGAAAGCATCTCCCACTGGGTGCTGAAACACTGCAGGCCCCCCCCTCCCCCCCACCCCCAGCCCCACTCCTTCACAAAGGCATTTGGTTACTGCCATCAATGCCCAGCATCACAGCTGTGTGCTGACCTGCACACCACCTTCACTGGGTGGAAGAGGCGTCCTAGAGGACTGTTGGCTGCAGTTCCTGTTGGGAAGGGAGGAGGCAAAGGAGGCTCTTTCCTAAAAGATGGTCAAAAGGAGCAGAACGCCGAGTCCAGCCTAATGCTTCATCTCTAGAATGAAATATGGTCACGGCCTCAAGAGCTCATAGCTGAGCCAGGGCTCAGCTCCTTTGTGAGCACCACCTCCTGGAGAGCCACTGTCTTTTGGCAGTTAATGGTGTGGAAGCAGACCAGGCGATGCCTGAGGACACCAACAGCCTCAAAGGGATCTGGTGGCTCTTGCACAACACTCCAGAAACACACGGACACCAACGATCCCCCAGCATCTGCAACAGAGAATTCTCCTCTAGGGCTGCTGCTGCCCCTTACTCCCCCCCCCCCCCCCCCCAGGCCCAGTGCCCACTCCCTGTCCTGCTCTGGCACTCGGAGGTGCAGCTCCTCACGCAGGCTCTCCAGCACAACCAGGGCTGTGGATTGGGAAGCACTGGGTGCTCTTGCTGCCTGGTTGTGGGGGCTTCAGGACCTCAGTGCATGCCCCCAGCAGCTCCAGTTCCAAAGCCCTGGATGGTTGGGTTTTTTGTGTTGTTGAACTCAACAAACTTTGTAGTGGGTTGAAAGGATTTCCTGGGGAGAAAGTTCTGGACCCTAATTAACGGGGGTGGGCAGCGAGTTGGTCACCTGCCCTCTGGTCTGGAGCATGGGACAGCTGGGCAGGGCCGTGCGTGGTGTGATGGGACGTGGCAGGGCTCACCCCCAGCCTCCAGATCCCAGGAGAAGCCTTACCCATCATTCGTTCCAGTCTTTCCTACCCAACCTGCTCAGGACACCCAGATGACCCTGGGGAGCAGACCTCTTGCCACACCTGGCTGGTTGCCCCCGCGCCGGCGGTGCTGTGCGGTGGTCCCGACTCTCAAAGACGTGCACCCCACTCCACGCAGCTTGGAGGGCACAGCACCGCCTTGGGAGGAGTGCAGGGCCTGCAGGTGGAGGGAGCCAGAATCCTCCTTCCCCAAATCCCTGCACCTACGCACAGCTTGGGCACGGCTGCACCAGCCACATCCCACACAGCTGCTTCAGGACTTCGATGCCTCCCTGGCAGGCTCATCCAGCGCACGAAGAAAAATATGTAGACTGGTTTGCTGTTTGCAAACTGGACCTGCTTTTTGTGAATGGATTCATTCACCATCTGCCTGAAAGAGCCATTTTAGCCAATGGTCTGCCTGCGAGCGCGTCCTCCCCACCAGCCGTGATTTGCTCTCCCTCTCTCTGCCTCTCGGATTGGGCTCCTGGGTGCCACGTGATGGGCTCCCTTCTCCTTGACGGCACATCTGACATTTTTAAGCAGAACAAGAAGCAGCTAACAGCGAGGAGCAGCCATGCCTCCCGGGTGGCATTGCTGTTAGCATTTGCTTTCAGTCGCCAAAGGAAAGGGAGGCTCACGGGCACATCTGCAGAGGAACTGGTGCCTTTGGGGTGACTGAAGGTGAAGCCCCAGAGAACCCCTTGGCTGGTAGATGGGTCCGTGCACAGCTCTGCCTAAAAGCAACCGGGCACTTGGTTGGGTTTGCTGCACGTGGAGGCACAGGGAGCGATGGAGTACTGTGGAGCAGGGAGGAGGAACGCAGCCTGCAAGGGGTCTTGAGCAGCAGGAGCACAGCCCGCATCCTTGAACCCAACAGCCCAGGGGAGATGGTGGGACAAGAGCCCACCGCTGCCTGCTCCCGTGGGGCATGGATGTGTCAGAGCTGGCTGCTGCCTGCTGTCGTGGGAATTGGGAAAATCCCTCTTCAGCCTCAGCTCGAAAGTTCAAAGGAGGCCAATTACTGCCTGCAAACTGCTTGCCTGCTCTTCTAGGAATGATGAATGGTAGGCTTAGGTCATCACCCAGCCTGAGCCGGGTACCTCAGGAGCTGCCATTAGATGCCTGCGAGTCCTGGCCCTGTGAATTTAGGCCAGCTTGGCAGAGCCAGAGTGCCAACAGAGATGGTGTCCCTAGAGAACAGCCATAGGCAGGGTAAGGTCTGCCCAGAGCTGAGCTAAAGGGGGTGAGTTGGCACAGGTAAGTGGGGTGAGATAGCCTTGGGAAATGGAGACAAAAGAGTTAACCTGCCCTGGTGCCAAAGCCAAATAGGATGTGAAAAGCAAAGAGAAAAGTACTCTGGGCCACTGATTCAAATGTCAGAAGACATCCTGAGCTCTCACTGTCTCTCACCCAGCAAACCAGTCTGTGCCTGCAGCTGGGATCATCTAGACCTTGGGTAGAAGCAGAAAAAAGGCCACATGCTCAGTGTCAGGGTGACCCTGTCACTACAAAGCAGTGATGGCAGCCTCAGAAAAGCTGAAGGGCTCTCTGCTCCAAGCCGGCCCTGGTAGGGACTGCAAGGGGGGAAGATCCAGAGGTGATGGAACCACGGGAACTGCATAACACAGCACATGGGGTCAGAGCAGGTAAAGCACCACAGTGCCAGCGTTGGCTGTGCAGGGAAAAGGCGCCTTTGGTTCCCTGCTGTGACAGAGGGCAGCAGCCGGGTCCTCCGCCACGCATCCTGCCCTGCCCTGCCCAAAGGAGGATGGGCTTCAGCTGCTGTGTCTCCCAAATGCTGCACTGTGGTCACTGGCACTGCAGACTCACTTTGAAATCACAGTCCGTGATGGTGAGCACAGAGATGGGGAGCAGTGCAGGGCTGGCCATTCCAGTGATGGGAATGTCGCCTGGAGCAGGGAAGGGCACGGACTGCAAAGCTCTGCAGGGCGAGGGCAGCATCAACCCGCGAGGCACTGCGCAGCCAGAGGTGCCATCTGGACACCCAGTGAGTGCACGCCTGCACGTGTGTGGCCACAGCCACCTCTTGCCAACACGATGACAAGCGTGACCCAGCCTACAAGACGCCCCCAGCCCTGGAGCTCCGGGCTCCTCTCCCTCCGGGTCACCACCCCACAGTGTGGGGGAAAGAACCACGCGTGCAGAGCTAGCACCCGCCGCACCGCGGGTCTCACGGAGGCCTGTCGTGCCCCCTCTCCCCTCCAGCCCGTCCCTTAATCACAAGCAGCTTGGTGAGACAATGAAGCGACCGCACCAAAGAGCCGGGCTCGTTCCCCTTTGTCTTTCTCTCCTTTGAGGCTCGGCGGACGGGTGAGCCACTGCGCCCACAGCCCGGCTGTCGCACGTCCGACTCATCGCGTCTCCGGGCAGCAAAGGACACCGCACCCCGGCGTGGGCCTCCCCGGCCACCCGCACCCCCAGCCCCTGCCCGTGCCCTCCGGGAGCCACGGGGCACCTCAGCGCCCAGCACGCTCCCTTCTGCCCGCAGCATCGCTTCGAGCGGGTCCACCACGCGCTCCCCCGGGATGCGGGCAGCCCCTCCTCCGGGCAGCACATGGCACAGAGGCTTTCAGGCTGGTTTTCTCCGGCGTTCACACAAATCTCTCCTTCCCCGCTCCCGCCCCCCTTCCCCACACAACTGAACTCAGCCATTGAGTCCAGCGAATGGTTTATTTCCCAGGTTAGCACAAAGCCGGGGTCTCTGTGTGCCCCTGGAACCAGCAGAACAAAACGCACAAAGACGTTAGAGGGCCATTTGTAACCAAATCTCAACACACCAGATACTGTTGGGATTATGTCAGAAATATTTTCCCAGAATGCCCTCCCCCCATGCTCCCTCCTACAGATGTTCGGCCCCCACACCACAGATGTTGTTCCTCTTGCAAAATGAGCTTTCCCCTTCCTCTCCCAAATGCCCCTGATGTTTTGCACATTGCTGTCGCGAGGTCTCCTTTCCACCCTGCCCTCCACGTCCCCTCGGCCCTGCTCCCTTGCTGGCAGCCCCGTGGGAAGGCAGGCCTGCTCCATGGGGGTGGCCGCACGCTCCACGGGGACGGCCACGCACTCCGTAGGGACAGCCACACGCTCCACGGGGATGGCTCCAGGCTCTGCTGGGACATCAGCTGCAGGGCAGCCATGCGCCTCTCGCCTCTGCCCGTCAGAAGAGCCCTCTCCTTCTTCCTGTTCTGACCTCTCACCTTCCGAGCGTGACCTCTCAGGCCTTGCCAGCCCTGGGTGGGCTCGACAGACCCCAGTCCCCTTGGAGGGACCCCAGCCAGCATCCCAGCGCCTCCCCACGGGCCCCACGCACAGGACACCTCGGCACTGCTTTGTTCCCCCGGGACACCAGGCAGGTCACACACACGGAAAGAACGGCGCAGACCTTCCCCTCGCCACCAGCAGCCCCCATGGAGCACGCGAGGAGACAGCTGGCGGTGCATCAGGACCCCCCCCCCCCCCCGCGGCAGCAGCGCCCAGGATCCTCCCTGCTGGCCTCCAGGAGCTGCAGCACGGGCAGAGCGGTGCCGGCGCCCGGCTGGAATGGGTGCTGCCTCAGAGCCCAGCGCTGATGGGGAGACGTGGGCGTGACGGCCGCTCCGCAGCAGGCGCGGGGCTGCCATCCATCCTCCCCTGCTGCGGCCGGGTCCGTTGTGAGGCTCAGGGCTGCGCAGCCAGGCGAGCTGGGCTGGGATCCTCAACCAGAGCCGGATCCTCCAGCCGCAGCGCACGCAGGAGCCCAGGGTGGCGAAGCAACGCGGGCAGCTCCCGATGACTCCGGACGGCACCTCCTGCCCCACGCGCTGCACTCCTGGCCCTCCGTGACCGCAGGGGCTTCCCACGGCTCGGAGCAGCCCGGCGCCCCGCACGCAGCTCCGCGGGCTCTGCTCAGCCCACAAACCCCTGCGGGACCCCGTGGGGCTGCGGGCGGCGTTCGTCAAAGATAGAGTTTATTGCTAAAAACGTTTCCATCGCTGATAGCTCCTATTTACATCGATATGTTTTGTTCTGTTTTAAAGGAATATTCAAGTAAACATTTCCAATAGTTTCTGGCATAATCTCTAGGTCTTTTTTCTTTTTTTTTCCTATACACAAACGTTACAAATAAATAAACTGTACACAGGAGATTCCCGTCAGCATCTCGGCGTGACTGTCCGCATTCCCACACAGCAACGGTTCCACTCTTCCATAGATCTGTACTTCTCTTTAAAACTCCCTCCTTTAATTCATTGTTATGCACTTAACCCCCCCCTCCCCCCCCCTCCCCCCGGAGCCGGAACGCCAATGACGGCGTCTGGAGGAGACAAAAAAGAGGAAAATACAGCACGGAGGAACGGCCGCCTTCAGGGCTGCTGCCGCCCTTCCCTGGGCTTTTCCTTTCCCACCGTTCGAACCATCTTGACAAGAAAAATCTGGGCCCCCCCCCGGGCCGGGGGCAGCGCTCGGGTTCGGTGGGGACGGGTTTCAAACGTGGTCCTACGTTTTAAAATAATAATAATAATTATTATAATAATAATTAAAAAACAACGACAGCTGCGAGTTCCCCTTTCCTTTAAAATCTCTCTATTTACACGGCTGGGATTTATTATTTTTTTTTAGGGTTTTTTTTATTATTATTATTTTATTTTCCTTTCGTTAGAAGGCTATATACGTATAAAAATAGACATCTGATTGTAGTGCTTTACTGTGCCTTTGGCCTGCCCTGCAGTTCCTGGGTTCGCTTCTCCCCCTTCCAAATAAAATAACATTAAAATAAGTCAGACCCGGTTCCTCCCCCCGACCCCCCCCCATCACGCCCCGCGCTCGCCCCGAGGGGGAGGGCGGACGAACCCCCCCCCCTCGGAGGATGCAGACGAGCAAAGAGAGCAGCGCGAGGGCCGGGGCGGCGCGGGGCCGTGCTAGCAGGAGCACTTGCACTCGGAGATGAGCGGGTACTGCACGGGGATCCAGGTGCAGTACTTCTGGCTGGACCAGCCCTGGCAGTGCCAGCGCAGGAACGTCTTGGTGACCGACTTGACGGGCTTGCAGAACATGCCCTCGGGCAGCGAGCAGGACTTCTCGGCGAAGCAGTTGCCCTCCTTGATGTAGCGCGGCCAGAAGCGGACGCCCAGGTCCTTCCAGGTGTAGAGCACGGGGCAGTAGGTGTACGCCCAGAGCCACTGCAGCACCTTCCGCCGCGCCTTCTTGCCCACCCGCAGCCGCGGCCCGCCCCGCTCCAACCGCCGCAGCTCCGCCGCCCGCGCCCGCCCCGCCGCCGCCTCGGCGCCCGCGGAGGCGTTGGCGGGGCCCGGCACGGCCACGGCCATGAAGCCGGGGTCGAAATGGCTGCCCAGCTTCTTGCGCAGAGTCCGCTCGTCCAGGTCCTGCTCCTTCGGGTCGTACTCGGGGTCCGGGTGCTCCACGATGTCCTTCACCGGCAGGTTGTCGCTGGGCGAGGGCCGCAGCCGCAGGAAGGGCTGCCCGGCGCCCGGCCGCAGCAGCCCCAGGCAGGAGCAGAGCAGGAGCGCCCCGATGGCCGTCATGCTCCGGGCGGGCCCGGCCCCCGGCTCGGCGCTGGCGTCCCCGCGGGGTTGGCGCTGCGGCGCGGCTCCTAGCGCTGCCCGGCGGCGCCGGCCAGCTCCGGGGACTCATAAATAGGCAGAGACAAAGTCCGGCGAGGCCCGTTACTTTAAATAGCTCGGCCGGCGTTGTGTGACAGACGCATCTGAGGCGCTCGGCGGCCGCTGGCTCCCCGGGGCTCCCCGCTGGGCCGGCTCCAGCCGCGGCCCGGAGCGCCGGGGGGTCCGTGCCTCCCTCGCGGGCGGCGGCGGCGGCGGGCAGGGCAGGGCACGGCGGCGGCCGAGCCTTCCTCCTCCTCCCGCGCCTCCTCCTCCTCCTCCTCCTCCTCCTTCTCCTCCGCCGCCGCTCTCGCTCGCTCTCGCTCTCCCCCCAAAATTCACAGCGGACTCGTCTCCATCGCCATGGTGACAGCTGGGCTGAGCCCCACGACAGCTCGTCTAGACGGTGTGACAGGGTTTGGCGTGAGACCGGAGCCCGAGAATAAAACCCTCCTTTATAGCCGGGCGAGCCGGCCGAGGGGGCGGGGAGGAGGGTCACGACGGCGCGGCCCGCTCGGGCGGCCCCTGCGCGGGCACCGCCGGGGCGCGGGCTCAGGCGGCGGCGGGCGGCGGCGGCAGCGCCCGCGGCCCCCCGGGGCTCCTCTTCATAGCGGGCGGCCGGGGCGGCCCGCGGCCCCCCGGGGCATCCTGGGCGGGGGGCTCCCCGGCGGCGGCGCGCTCCCGGCTCCCGGCTCCCGGCGCGGTCTCCTCGCCGCTCAGCACCCCCGGCGGCCCATGCCGCGCGCCGCTCGGCCCCCGCCGCGCTCAGCGCATCCGGCCGCGGGCGGCTCCGGGCGCCTCCCCGCTCCGCGCCGCCGGCTCGGCGCCTCCCGCTTCGGCTCGCTGCGGCTCCGCTCGGCTCGCTTCCCCGCTCTCCCCCGGGCCCGCCGCCCGCCCGCCGCGCACTGCCGCTCTGCGCTCGCCGCCCAAGTTAAATACGCGCCCGGCGCGCGGCCGCTCCGCCCCCGCTGTCACTTTCGCCGCGCGCTGAGTGACAGCGCGGCCCCGCGCGCTCCGCCGGGTCCTGCCGCCCCCCGGCCGCCCCACCTGCCGTGAGAGCCGCCGTCCGGCGCGGCGCGGAGCGCGGCGGCCCCGCGGTCGCCTCCCACCTCGGGGCGAGGCGGCAGCGCCCCCCCCCCTCCCCCGCCGGGAGCCCCGTGGCCGCCCCGGAGCATCCCTCCCTCCCACCGCTCCCCCGCGACTCCGAGCGCGGCGCGGCGTGGGGGAAAGGAGACCTGCCGGGGAGGTCTGCGTCCACGGCCTCCGAGGCTCAGCGGGTGGGGTGGGAGCCCGGTGAGCGTCAGCGTGGCAAAACCCCAAACCCTTCTTACCTCCTTTACCTCCACGTTGCTCGGCGCTGAGCTCACGCTTGAACCCCGTCCAGAAATTGGACACACAGCTGGTTCCTCCAGGCTGACAGTGTAAGAACATTCCTGCCCGTGCCAGTCACTCTCTCCCAGAGGCGTGAGATAACCGGAGACCCGTGGGGCCGGGGGGCAGTGGGACGGCGCGTTGCCCTGCGAGCTTCTCACCACGGCGCGCTTGGCACCCACTGGGTGCACTGGGGGCTGCAGCTGCCGCCGAGGTCGTGCCGGTGCCAACCGACACACCCCGCTGCTGGTCACGGCTCTTTGTCATCCCAGAAATACCCAATTTCGCGACCAGGCAAGAGCAGAGAACAAAACCCCAGAAAGGACGGCTCAAAATCCCAGCCCCGAGCCTGCAGGGAGCCAGAGATTCACGTGCCAGGCTGGGGGTCGGGCCCGGGGTGCCCAGGGGTGTTCACAGCAAGGGGTACAAGAGCCCCCGGTATGAACCCGCTCAGCCTTCCTGCCCACGCTGCCTCGCTTTGTGGAACTCTGTGCCTTTCCTCACTCCTTTGGATCACACAGATGCACTTAGAGGGACCAAACAGTGCAGATCTCCAGTTTGCACTCAGAACAGTTTACAAAAGTGGTCGCTATCGTCCACCCTCTGTACAGAGTGCAACCAGCAAAGCGTTCCCACCGCCAGCTCCCTGAGCCCAACACGACGTGGTGGCTGAGCCCGAGCCCTCCTGGCGGCACAGATGTGTGCTCTGCCGCTCGCTGTGGGCTGGGACCACGGGGAGGGGGGGGGGGGGGGTTGGTCTCAGCGGTGTCGGAATTAAAGCAAACAGCCCTGAGAAGCAGCGCCGGGGAGCGTCAGGAAGGGGGCAATTACTCAGCGAGATGTACTGCTGTTGGCATCGCCGTGTTAGCAAATCCCGGTGAGGGGATTAACATCTGACTGTAATTGTAAGAGTAAAATCCGACATGTATACAGCATTTTTCATCCTGAAGGATCCCAAAGCACTTGAGTAACTTAATTCCTTCAGCTGTCTCCCGGACTTTATAAACATGCTTCTCCATCGTTCGCAGCGGGGGAAGGTGGCTTTGCTCTGGGCATGACTGTGCCCCACTGACACGTCCCCTGGGGAGCGCGCAGTGTTTGGGGTGGAGGTGGGGGGGGAGGGCTGGAAAAGTTACCCTTTTTGGAGGCAGAATCCAGGGAAAGTGGCGCTCGGCACATCTCAGGGGCAGGGAGAGCCGGGGCAGGGTCTGCCCCCTCGCAGCAGCTTTTCAAGGTGGGGAACTAATGCCAGAGCCCCAGACAGGATACTGAAGGGTTTGTTCTGCCCTCCCAGGTGGCTGCTGAGGCTCTTCCCCGTCCTTGTCCCTCTGGGAGCAGGGTGCTGGGGCACAGTCCTGTTCATGGCTGTGTGCACGGCTGGCAGGCCGAGCGGCGCTGCCCCTTCCTATCCGCTCCCTTCTGCTGCTCTCTGTGCAGCTCGCAGTTCAGCCTTAAATTGAAGGATTTGAAGTTGGAAAGGCCACGTATCACCCACAGAAAAGCCTTATCAAAGCAATTCCTCATAGAAAGAAAGACGCGATGTTGAAAGAATAGCATTTTTGTTCCCCATTTGGAACTCAAGCAGTGCCCTCTGACAGGCTCCACAAGGAAGTGCGTTCCTACTAACTGCACAACACCAGAGATACTGTCTTGGCAACACTGCTTTTCCACTGGAAAGGTGTTTCACCTTCTAGTTTGTTTCAGGCAGCATTAGTGGAACTCAAATGTCAGGGGTAAAGAGGCAGAGCAAGTTTGTCTTTGTTGAGAAATTGTGCCTGCTGCTTCAGCTGTGGGCAGGAAAGCTTCAAGGGAGAGGAGAGGAGAGGAGAGGAGAGGAGAGGAGAGGAGAGGAGAGGAGAGGAGAGGAGAGGAGAGGAGAGGAGAGGAGAGGAGAGGAGAGGAGAGGAGAGGAGAGGAGAGGAGAGGAGAGGAGAGGAGAGGAGAGGAGAGGAGAGGAGAGGAGAGGAGAGGAGAGGAGAGGAGAGGAGAGGAGAGGAGAGGAGAGGAGAGGAGAGGAGAGGAGAGGAGAGGAGAGGAGAGAAGAGAAGAGAAGAGAAGAGAAGAGAAGAGAAGAGAAGAGAAGAGAAGAGAAGAGAAGAGAAGAGAAGAGAAGAGAAGAGAAGAGAAGAGAAGAGAAGAGAAGAGAAGAGAAGAAAGGAGAAGCCAACTCCCAGTCATGTCCTTTGTCTTTTTTGGGTTTTCTGTTGCTTTCTATGTGCTTGTTTAAGTTTGTCAGGCTCTCTTTATGCTTGAGAAATAATGCTGATGGGCTGTCATGGCAAGCATGGGGAAAGGCTTGGGTCTGGCAGGACGAAAGCCCTAATCTTCACTTAAAAAAAGAAAGAAAAGAAATAATGAACTCAATGATGGTGCACCAGGTTTTCATTAGAGATATGTTTATTTTCCAGTAGAAATACATTACCCTGCTCTCGTCAGTGTGTCTAAAGGAACGGTTCTCAAAGTCTGCCATGGCAAGTGGTTGGCAGAGGGCCATGGAGCGGACCCACACAGCTCCCCACCAGCAGCAGGGATCCAGTGGCCAGAGTGGCTGCCCCAGAGCCCAGTGCCAGGGGACACAGCAGAGCCCTGCTGGGATGGGCCGTACCTTGCTGTGCTTCTGTGTCCCAGAGGTCAGGAGCAAGAATCAGGTGCCTCAAGTTGTCCGGATTACCCCGGGGCAAAACCATCACCATAAGCATCAAGTGGATGGGATGCAGGTGGGATGCACGAAGACACACCGTTTCCTAGGTATCATTTCTGTGAGCAGTTTGGCTGCAGGCAGCTGAGCTGATGGCATGGGGTGTCCTTCCCAGGGACGCCTCAGTCACGCTCTGGGCTCAGCAGCTGCTGTGCACCTCCCTCACACCGAGCACAGACGTGCTGGAGTGCTCTGGGTGGGGGGGGGGGGGGGGGGGGGGGGGGGGGAAGCATCCCTGGAGCTCCAGGAGGGGATTACATGTGCCTCAGAAATGCATCTTCTCCATACCAGGTAGGGTGTTTTAGCTATCCTGAGCTTCCTGCCTTCTTTCTTTTCTTTTCTTTTCTTTTCTTTTCTTTTCTTTTCTTTTCTTTTCTTTTCTTTTCTTTTCTTTTCTTTTCTTTTCTTTTCTTTTCTTTTCTTTTCTTTTCTTTTCTTTTCTTTTCTTTTCTTTTCTTTTCTTTTCTTTTCTTTTCTTTTCTTTCTTTTTCTTTTTTCATATCATGAAGCATTTTTCTGCTTTCCCAGTCTGTGATGCCTTTATTCTGCTCGGCATCACGATGCTGCACCCCATCCCTCACTGCTTCACCCCGTTGTGATCCAGGCTGTTCTCCTGGACTGTTATCAGCCAGTTTCTGTGCAGCTGTGCCATGCAGCCCCACAGCCACTGGGAACTTGCCCATCACATCACAGCCCTGCAATGCTGCCCATCTGGTGCCAATGCTGGGGGTAGCACCGCGCCCTCCCGTACTGCTGTCCCCCATTGCAGCCCCATTGCCCCTGCTGTCCCTGAGAGCCCAGCAATTGCTTCTCTGGTCCCAGCTGAGGGGCTGCCCAGATCCTGGCATACTTCCAGTTGCACCAGATGGACTGAATGCTGCAGAAAAACCGACCGTATCTCTGTTACATGCAAGGAAGTCTAAGGGGGTATGCCTCCCTCCTCCCTTACAGCCTGGGGTTGATTATGTCCAATTTGTTAGGGCCAAAAGTCTGGAAAACCGGACCAGGTAATGCCCAGGATGATTTGGGAGGCTGTACTGGGCAGAAGGCTTCATCTTGTCGCTCTCAGCCCATGAGTAGTGAGCACATCGCCAGCTGACAGCTGTGCTGGTGGCCTCTGTGCAGCTCCAGGCAGGTCTGGACATTGCAACGGGGAGCGGGGGCAGCTCTGTGCAGCTCCCAGCTGATATCCTGCTGTTCACACATCAGTCGCTGTGGACCGTTGTGGTTTTGCCCTCAAGTGAGCCAATTCCAGCACGAAGGTCCCTGTGGGATGGCTTTGTTCCCCTGCAGCCCTCAGGAGCTGGGCTGTTTGGATGTGTCCTCAGCACTCACCCTCCTTTCCCTGGGGAGAGTCCTCTGTGCAGGGACCTGGGGCGGCCCCTGGACAGACTCCAGCAGCAAAAAAACAACGACATGGAGCTCGGAGATTTCTACCCGCTTGGCATACATCTGTCACCACATGTGTTGACACGGAGCAATGCTGCCACGTCACGGTGTACGTGGCAGTCGCTGTCAGCACTAGTCCAAGGCAGAGCACTGCTCAGGGCAGATTGTTCTCGAAAATGTCCCGAATAAAAGGGCCAGAGCACACCTGGGGGATGTGGCCCACCGCAGAGGGTGGCTGTGCCAGGGAGTCCTTCTGGCTGGAGAGCTCCTGAGCCACTCTCCAGGGAGAGCTCATTGTTGCCGGTGTCAACCAAATGCAAACGAGCCCCTGCAGGGCAGCCAGAGGGCACAAGGCCCCGCTGGATTTGCTGCTCCTTCGTTTCCCTGCTTCACCACTCTGAGGAGCCCTGCTGATTGCCCCATGCCACCCAGGGGCAGCCATTCCTGAGTGATGCTCCTGGGAACATCGGGTTGTGGCTGCAACCACCGTGCAATGGAGAGGCACCCAAGGGAGCTCCAGCTCTGGTGACAGCCAGGGCACAGTGGGACAGAGCTCAAGCAGTGCTGCGGTGCACAGGGAGAGCTTGGAGGGCTCAGCCACCCGCACTCAGCTCCACAGAGCCTGAACTGTTGGCACTGCCTAACACACAGCTGACTTGGGAGACCTCTGTGCTGAGGTCACAGGGGACGGGATCTGAAGTTCTGCTCTTTCCCCCAGCTCATCACAAGTGAAGTGTGATGGCTTATCTAAAAAGCATGAGTTAAACCCTGTGCTATGGCAGAGTGTCTCACCTGGGCTCATGCCTCTGTCTGCTGCGTAAAGAAAGCAGCACCGTAAGGCTCCTCCTCCTACTTTCCTTCGGAGCCTTGCTACCAGGAAACTCACTGCTGCAGGTGCTTCCCCTGGTATTCTCACTCCAGTCTGCAGATTCCATTTACTTCAGCCGAGGAAGATGAGGCTATATGTCCAACAAAGGTCCTTCTAGTGCAAGGCTGACAGCAGCACCACAGCTTTCTGGGCACAAGCTGGAACTCCTACAGGTGGATGCAGTCCCTACAGGAGAGCACATCCAGCCAGCTGCAGCTCTGGGGGCAGGTGCCAAATTCTCCCCAAGTTCCCGGTTGAGAAAGCCAGGCATTGAGCAACAGCTCCGCACCACATCAGCTCTGACCAAAGTGAGCAGCCTTACGCACCGGGGTTTTCTCTCCGTGCCCCCCACTGCTGCCAGAGCCACCCCCAGGGACACCCAACCCTGCTGGTACGGGCAGACCTATGGAAGGCATTTGCATTTTGCCCGTATTCACCCATAAATCGGGAGCCATCCGTCTGGGCGGCTGCTTATTTTTTAAAGCATTGAAAGATTTCCCAAATCCAGCTGGAGCTTGGGTTACAGGCGCACAGAGCACCACCGGTCTCTGTCAGTCACTGCCTCCAGTGTGAGCAGAGCAGGGCCAGGCTGCCACCAGCCCAAGAGCAGGGACGTGGGGACACGGCACAGCCACCACGGGGCCTTTGTCTGCACAGACGTGTTGGGGACAGCGGCGCTGGGAAGGCACAAGGCCAGGCACACCGCGCCTCTTACGGCCTCGTCCTTCTGCGCCGAGAGCTCTGTGAGACACAAAGTCACGGGTGGAAAAGCTCTGGGTTTTCTCATCCAAACGAGCACTTCCTCTCTTTCCTCTAAAAGGTCTTTTCACATGGAAATGGTCCATTAAGGTTCTGGTTTCAATTTTCTCATTTAAATATACACAAAAAATTTAGCTAGATCTGGTCTCAAAATATTGTTTCGAAACAGAAATATGAATTATTTCTTCTTCTTCTTTATTTTTTTTTATGTGGAAATGAAACTTTCCCAGACTTTTTTGTTTTCCCAGAATGGAACCAATAATCGATTCGATCTAAATTCGGGCAAAGCCTCCACATTCGACAGCAAAGAGCAGCACGGCGCCCACCTCAAACATTTCATGCAGGGCCATCCGGACCTTCCCACTGCCGCTGCCTGCAGGATGCTCTGAGCAGAGGGGAGCGCAGGGAGGGGCAGTGGGAGCGCACACTGCTCTGCACTCCGCAGCGCGCTGATGTGAAACCCGGGCTTCAATCTCTGCAGGCTGCGGCTTTTGCCCAGTGGGTGAGTAATTAACTGGACGTGCCTCGTCTGGGTGCATCTCGCCATGGAAAGCATTGACAGCGCCTGGATTATCCAAGTCAGCTTACAAATGATGTGTTGAATGAGATAATGCGGTAAAACCACGAGTTGTAGTGCACGGCCTGCAGGAGCCCAGCGCTTGCTGACTTCCACTGGAATCAGGAGGCTGAGGTTACAGGGAGAAACTGTGAATGAATGAGCTGAGCCGGCCCGGGGTTCCATGCAGGCCAAAGGCATCGCTGCCCGACACGATGTGAGATCAAATGGTGGGACCCGCTGCCACAGGATGCCAAAAATACACACGGCTTTGAGCAGAGATCAGGCAAATTTACACAGGGAGGGCTGAGCAGCGGCCGGCACATGGGGTGCTGTGCAGAATCTGCGGCTTGGAGAGCCACCACAGCCTGCACTGCTCAGAAATGGAGGGCTATGACAGTGCTCCTAGCCCGTATCTGCCTGCAGTACCGCACTGTCACTGGCCAGGACGGAGCCACCTCAGCTGCCCCATATGCTCAGGGAGGATGGCCCCAGGCAGCCAGGTACCCCAGGTGTGCTCCTGCAGCCCTCTGCCTTTGAGCAGCTCTGACATGAAGCTGGGGCTCTGCCCCCCCCTCGCTGAGTGCTGCCACAGAGATGCTGACACCAGAGTGTTCCTGCCAGCAACGGCTGCGGATTTGCCCCAGGTTCCTTGCACAGCCAAAGGGATGAGTGAGATTTTCTCCCTACAGGCACATGCAAAAATAAAGAAATGAATAAATAAAATGGCAAAAGGAGCAAAATCAACAAAAAAGGAAGAAAGTAGAAAATAGAGACTGCAGGAAATCATGGGTGTTTAATGTATGTAAAAGTGCTTAAGGCGGATGGGGAGGCGGTGTAAGCAGTGCTGGGCAAAACGCAAGGTAATCTGGGGCTGGTCCCCACCTGCATCCAGCCCTGGTCACTGCACGTCACGGCCGGGCTGGTGGCACAGCGGTGGGGATGGAGGGCAGGGCTGGCTGGTGGGGGGAACCTTCAGATGACACAAAGCGAGAGCGTGGCTGCTGCCACAGCCATTGCCCCGCCGCACAAGTGGAGTCTGGAGGCTGTGAGGATGTTGCTCAGACATTCTCCCTGCTCTTGGCTTGTGGACAAGGCTCAGATTTGTCATTTTGAGGCAGGAGACATAAGGGCCCCGCACCCGAGGGAAGGGGGAGCAGCGCCACTGCTACAGTGAGAAGGTGGGCACCGAGATGGGAGTGGGGCTGTGCAGACACAGCGCTGTGTGTGTGGGAGCAGCTCCGACTGTGTGCTGCTGAGAGCTGAGAGCTGCAGCCCGGGCTGAGCTATCAGTGCAGACAGGGATCGAGGAAAGAGACCAGTGCGTGTTTTGCTGCCCTCTTCCCCTTCGGTCACTCAGTTATGTGGGGTTTTGGTGTTTTATCTATCTATCTATCTATCTATCTATCTATCTATCTATTTAATTAAAATCATTATTTATTCTGTTGTAAGTAACGACATTTTATTTATTTATTTATTTATTTATTTATTTATGTCACAAAAATTTGTGGTCACAGTTTTGCCATAAGCCTCTGCACTCCTTGGAACTGAGATTAGACCCCTCCTGCCTCATCCTCATTCCATCCCCACCCGACTCCTTCCTCATCCCACCCTCCTATTCCCACTGCCACCCCCATCTCACTCCCGTTCCATTCCCATCTCATGCTATCTTCGTTTCACCCCCTATCCCCCTCTGTATCCCCACCCCTATCCGTATCCCCATCACCATCTCCACCCTCATCCCCATCCCACCCCCACGCGATCCCCATCCCCACTCCACTCCCCCTCACCCCCAGATCCCCATCGCCCCCCGTCCCCACCCACCTCTCCCCTTTGCACCGTTCCCACTCCCCACTCCTCTCAGCTCTCCCAGCCTCCCTCCCAGGCCGAGCCCCCTGCCCCCTTCCCAGGCCCGGAGGTACAAATGATTAGATTTTCAGCCCAATTAAGGCAGGCTGTCTCCAGGCCGGGACAGAAAAGGTTGGCTCTGGAAGGTGGGAAACAGGCTTTGACAGGTCCTGGCGTCCCCAGTGCCCTCTGACGGCCCTGCCCGCTGGGCCCCTTTGTACTGCGCCAGCAGCGGGGCCAGGACACAGCTGGGGGTGCTGAGGGTCTCCCCGTGCCCCCCCGGCCCCAGCGCAGCCAGAAGAATGGCTAATTAAGAGGTCTCAGCGCCGGCACGGCTAATTCCCCATTCAGCCCTCTGCTGGGCAGCGGGAGGCCGGGGGAGCGGCAGGCGGTGAGCTGGGAGCGTGGCATCGCCGGAGCCCGCCGGGTTAACCCTCTCGGTCCCCAGCCGGGGCCTGCGAGGGGGAGCCCCAGTGCTGCTTTCTGTGTTCTCATTTCCTTGCAGAGGGCCTGGTTTGTCCCCAGCGTCACCCTCTGAGCCCCTCCTGTGACAGTGCGTCCTGTGACACTGCCCTGCCCACGCACCGGCTGCTGTAGGGCTGTGTCTGGGTGGGATGTCCTCACTGTGGGGCTCCTGGGTCTGCTGGGCCCATGTTCTGCTCCAGAGATGGGACATATCAGCCTGTGCAGCACCTGAAGCATCCCCATGTGGTGTCCCCATGACACACGAGGCCATGCTGTCACATCAGGCTGTGCTTCTGCTCTCTCCAAACCCTAATCCTACAGAGCATCTAGTTCAAAAACCCACCCTGCATAGGGCTGCCATGAAGAAGCGCTCACGGCAGAATGTGGGGCAGGAGCCAGGAGGGCAGGCAGGGCCTCCTCTGCATCCTCTCTGCTGCAGGACGTGTGCCTGGCAGAGCAGGCATGGCTGCCTCCAGGGCGCGCAGCCCTGCGTGTCCCTGTTCTCTACCAGCAGGAACCAGAGGTTACCCAGAGGGGATGTCAACCGGAGGACAGTTATCCTCCCAGCATGAGCTGCTGCCCTGTTGGGAGTGACAAATTGTGCCAAGAGGTAATCCAAAAGCTTTGTCTGCCAGAGAGCCACCGGGGCCAGGTAGCGTGGAGGAGGAGTGTGGAGCCTCCAAAGTTGGGCTGTCCCACTGCATGCCCCACGGTGGAGCAGCTGGCAGCCTTGTCCCCAGCACTACCCCTTGTCTGCAGCACGTCCCAGCACCAGCAGGACTCAGAGGAAGCTCGGGCTGGCTCTGGTCAGCAGGCACGCTGCTGCACCCAGCGACAGACTGGGCTCAGCCAAGCTGGGCATAGGGTGCAGGCGAAGGGATGCTGCAGGTGGAGCAGTAGATGAAGCTTCCTGCAGCTTCCTTGCCCATAGAATTCTCCATCGTTCTATCCTTGCTCAGCCTTTAACCGAAGCATTGGTGGCAGTTCTACTTGTCTTTTCTGAAGGAAGTCCTCATCTGGCACATGCTGAGCAATCAGATCCCATTGCGCTGTCACGGTTAGCAGCACTGAGAGTCCATTCATCGGCACCAGCGCAGACTGTGCCCACCGCGGGCCCCACGCACACGCAGGGCTGACTCTCGGTCACTGTCAGCCTGAGGAACGGGACGGGCAGAGGGTGGGAGGAGAGACCCACCCTCTATTTTTCATTAAGACTGAGTTACTTGCTTTGAAAGAAGTGGGGGGAAAGGCATGGAGGAAAATCCGGAGACTTTCCACGAGCTTTTCACAGCATCGCGTCTGTCAAAGGGATCGCAAGGAAATGTTATGGGCGAGCGCCTTTAGCGAGCGCTGCTGGAGAGCTGCAGGGATGCTAAGGTGCCGTTCCATCTCGAACCCTTCAGGCTACATCATCAGCTATCAGGGAACACCAGCCAATGTCCTCAGCCCACGGGCGGCTGCAGGGGGATGCAGCGTGGGTGCAGGAGCGCTGCATGGCACGGTGCGGATGGTGCCTCGGTCCGGGCCCCAATTAAAAGAGCCAAAAGGAAAGGACCGGAGAGAAAGAGTGAAAGAAACAACATTTCCTGCCTGAGGAGATTAACTCTCCAAATTACATGTGAACAGAGGGGGAGGCGAGAGGGGAAAAGGAAACCCGGCTTCCACCCCAATAAAAGCCAGTTCATTTAATAAAGGAGGAGCGAGGAGGGGGAAGGTGGCTGAAAGAAAATGAGGCTGGGGGGTGTGGAATTAGCCTTGTCAAACAAGGGGCTTTGCTGTCCCAGAACTGCTTCTTTATTGTTCCAATTTTTCATGCTTACTTAGCTCTCAATGCTGCACAAGACAACAGCTCATTACTGGGGGGAGGACGGGATGGCTGCTGCCACGGCAGCGCTGAGAAGGGGAAGGGGAATAAAATTTTAGAAGGAGCCCTGTCCCCCCCCTCCTGGAGCCAGAGACGCGGTAGCTGGGAGGAGCAGAACGCGGCCAGAGGTACGGGGGCTTTCTGCAGCCTTTGGCACCAGTGGAGGGGCAAAAGCAGCCGACCCTGAAATGCCACCTGACGGCCGGTGATGGCACGAGGGGTGCTGTGCTCCTGCCCGTGCTCCTGGCTGCACGTCCCTGCAGAGCTGCCGGCCACGGCACACCTGCCGTGTCCTCACCGAGTGCTGACTCTGGAAGATCCCTCCATCCCCTCCCTGCGCTCTGCGCGTTTCTCTCCCCAGGATTTTCCTGGTCAGATCGGCCGGGCTTACAAAGTGAAGCTCACACCAGAAAGGCTTCCAGGATGTTTGTGGGGAGGAAGGCTATGTTCGCTGCTGGTGACACTGCCTTGTAAAATCCTGTTTGCAGAGGCTCAGAGCTTTCTGAAAAGATGCTCCTTTTTAGGATCAGAGAGCAAGGATGGCTCTGGGAGCCAAGCGGGGAAAGAGGGATGGGGATCACCAGCTGGGGCCAGCAGCAGCCGAAATGAGGAGTTTCCCGTGGTCCTGGGCAGAGAACAAGGCAATGAGCACAGAGTGACCTTCCAAATAACTCCAGAAATGGGGAGTTTTCAGCCACTGTCCCAAGGAAAGGGAGGAGAAACAGAAATGCTCCTGAATCCAGGCGAAGTCTCCAGAATTTGCCGGACACTGGCAGTGGACAGAGCGATCTCTCTATATTTTCACACGTGCTCATCTGCCTACCAGCCACACATAGCTCCATCCAGCAAGGGGTGACCAAGAGCTCCCTCACTGAAGCTGATCAAATCACAGAGCCTCTATTTGTGCCTTATTTACCCCAGTCTGCTCAAGGTCTTATCTTTGGATGCAGTTCCCGCTGGGAAGCTGCAAGAGAAGTGAGGTCTGTCCTGGAAACAGGAGCGAGCTTCTCTCTGGGTGCTGTTACACTTCAGCAGCTTTCCCTTTTACCAGGTGCAGGGTGCTACACAGGACAGAAAACCTCAGAAGCCAGGCAGAGATTTTGGTGCCCAGGGGGAAATACAGCACCTTTGTAGCCCATGAAGCTCCTGATGGATGTGACTCCAAACCTGCCCCTGCTATGGCAGGGAGTGCATCGAGCCTTTGGGTGCTGCCAGGTCCCTTTGCTCTGTGACGTGGTCTGACCTCGGCTGCCTGCTCCTGTGGCACTGGGATATTAATCCTGGAAACTCCTTAACTATTCAGAAAGAGCCCATTTTCTCAAAAAAAAAAGGAGGCCTGCCTCACTTGGAGAGCTGCACCCTGTCCCTGCCGTCATGGTAGTAACAGTATGTGGCAACCTTACAGGGCTATCAATGCCACAGGAGCCTCAGCAGCACATCTGAGCCACTCCTCATATGGATCCCAGTGGCAGCAATCAGGAGCACAGTGGCTCTGGGCAGGCTGGCAGACCAGGGGCCCACTTTGGCTGAAGCTGGAGCTCATCTAGGGGACCCAGGCTGTGCTGCAGGCACCTGCAGCAGCAGTAGGGCAGGATGCAGGGCTTGTCTGCAGCCTTCCCCGTAAAACCAGGGCAGCTGCCCTGCTCCAAGCCAACATTCCCAGTCCCCTGCCTGCGTGGAGCAGGCGGCTGCTGTGCTTACCCACCGCAAGTCGAGAACTGGGAGTGCACAGCGTGGCAGGTGCTTGGTGCATGCAAGGATGGATGCTGGGTCTGAGGATGGAGGTGTGCTTAGCATGGACAGACGGACAGACACACTACATCAAAAGCCTAAATCCGGCCCGAGAAGTTTCATCACTGCTCAGAACCTTGCAGAACAACCATGGCAGTGGAAATCTGCTCCTCTGCAGTGCCCATCCCTACTCAGGTGTGCTGTGCTGGCCAGGCTCCGGAAAGCGGCCTCACTTTCACCTGGGGTGGGAGCTCAGGAGCACAGCCTGGGGTCACACACATCTACCCTGGGCTCTGGGCTGGCACCTCCTCTTGCTCCCCATCTCTCCTCTCCGCACCCTCCTCCCTCAGCTTTGCCTTCAAACAGTAAGGAACAAATTCCAGGGATTTTGCCTGGGGGCCCACGGAGTGGGGATGCGAGCTGGTCTCCATCTGACTGCGACCGAGTCTCTCCCCCTCACTGGAAATTGAAAGCAGAAGCTGTGGAGTGGTGACAAAAATCTGCATTACGTTATGGCAACTGGATTTTTTTTTTTTTTTTTGAAGATTTTATAATACATCGTTTTGAAACTCTGCCAGTGATCATCATCAAAGTCAGAGGAGCGCCTTGGAGAGAACAATGGCAGTGGAGGGTGGGGGTGAGCAGGGTGGCTGGTATTGATGTGTAATCCTTTTTAAAGCCAGTTCTAGAGGCAGCATGGGCTTTTTTTTTTCCTGAAGCACAGATACAATTCAGTCTGGCAGCAGCCAGCAGTACCAGCGCTGCAGAGAGGCACTGGCTTGCATTAGGGCTGCTCCTCAGTTAACTGGGGAGGCTGCTGGGAAGGTCGCTGGAGGCCCCCCTCCCTGCCCACATGCCCCTGCAGCTCTGTCCCGGGAGGGCAGGGCGCAGGGCTGGGGAGGAACGGGAAGTGCGGAAGTGTCCAAAACAGAAGCTCAGGAGAGACCAGATGGAGAGGAGCGGGAGGGAAGAGCGGCACGGGTTGTTCCAGGCAGGGCCAGGGCTCGGGATCCTGCTGGGAACCAAAACCCAGAGACATCATCACCTCGAAGGGCAGCGGCTCAGCTCTGCCAGGGCGTTCTCCCAACTCTGCCGTGCTGCAGCCTCCTCAGCCTCACTGCCTTGCAGCCTGCTGCAGCCCGGGTGGCTCCTGCAACTGGCATTCCTGCACCACAGCCCCACACCACAGCCCCACACCGCCCAAGCAGCTGCTTCCCTGCCCTAATATCCAGTATCCCACACTTAAGTGATGTAAAACATTGGATCTTTCCTCCCAAAGACAGAGGGATCACAGCATGCATCCCAGCGGCAGTGAGTGCTGTGAAGACCCCATCACTGGGGTGCTGGGGGGGTTCCCCTGACCCGTAGTTCTCTTGGCTTGACAGGAAGGGATAAACACAAATCACTCATCAGCTGCAATTTTGTCACAGCAACCATGTCAGAAGCGCCCACGGCTCTGCGCAGACTTGTAAGGACAAAGCTCGTGGTCTTGGCATCTTCTCAGCACCAAATGCCCATACATGAGGCTGGAAAGTGATGCCACATCCGATAAGACCCATTTCTAGCCAAGCTGGGAGAGCCCTTGCCTCTGAGGTGTCATTTTGCATCTCCTTCTCTGGAGTTCAGTGACCCAGCCACTGCTGTCCCACCTGTGCTGAACCTGGAGAGCTCGTCCTGGCTGGTGAGGCTTCCTCCTGCCCTGCTCCAGCTGAATCTGGCTGCCTGTTGCTGCTATGGAACACCCACGTGCTCTACCAGCGGTGTCCAACCCTAGGCCTTCTCACTCAGGCTTCTGCTTGTGTTCTCCATCACTGAAGCACGGCTTCATAACCAAACGTTTCCTTCTGTGAAGCACACCCAGCACTTTGTGCTATCATGTTTTCTTCACCTAAGGGACTCATGCAAAGTCCCCGTTCCCAGCTCAGTATCAACACGGTTGGAGCTGCTTGGCACCCTTGAGAAAACCCATCTGATGTTTGCGCACTGTGCCTGGCTCCCTCCTCCTCACTGCTTGCACAGCGGCCTCCCCAGTGCCACAAGCAGGCACCAGCCCTCTGCTCCTTGCCAGGTGTTCACGGTGTTACATAGCAGTAATTGCTCAATTCCCTCATGCTGCAGAGAATTGCACTGACCATCAGGAACCACAAATCTTCTGGGCAAGCCGTAGCCCACCTTGTTAGCAGTGGCTGTGGCACCGACTCACAGCTTCCCGGCTTAGGGCATTCCTTGCTAGCTAACAGTGTGCTGATAATTGAGTCCAGTCCTCTCCAAGGAGCACTTCCCCTACCAGCTAATCCCAACAGCAAACACTGCAGATTGATTTTGCCCAGCCCTGACACCTCTGTCCCACGAGCTCTCTGCTCTCTGCCCCAAGGGGTCCCTCTGCACTGCAGGCTGTCTGCTGGGGACCAGGTGTAAAATGCCTCGGGGAGACGTGAGCACAGTTGGGGTTCTGGCCACCCCATGTGCTGTGGGACTCAGAGTGCAGCAGTGTGGCATGGGGCTGGAGCTCACTTCTCCTGTCCTTGCTCCCTGCCCTGCTCTGGATGTGCGCAGTTTCAGCAACTGAGACAATACTTCACTCAAGTGCTGTGTTCAGTTCCGGGTCCCTCACTACAAGAGAAGACACTGAGCGAGGCTCTGGAGTGCCTCCAGAGAAGGGCACGGAGCTGGGAAGGGTCTGGAGCACAAGTCTGATGGGGAGCAGCTGAGGGAATGCATTCAGTCCAGAGAAGAGGAAAGTCAGGAGAGACCATATGGCTCTCTACAGATCTCTGAAGGGATGTTGTGTTGAGGTGGGGTCAGCCTCTTTTTGCTGGTAACAGCAATAGAATGAGAGGTAATGACTTCAGTTTGTGCCAGGGGAGGTTCAGGTTGGCTATTAAGAAATTTTTTTCTGCAAAGGATTGGTGATGCATTGACATAGGCTGTCCAGGGAGGTGGTGTAATCACTGTCCCTGAAGGCGTTCAAGAAATGTGGAGCTGAGGGCCATGGATCAGTGGGCACGGTGGGGTGGGTTGGCAGTTGGACTAGGTGACCTTAGAGGTTTTCCTCAACCTTAATGATTCCTTGATTATGTGATTTATGGGGAGCTCCAACTTGCACCATGGCAGAGCCCAGACCACACCTGCCTGCCCGCAGTGATGATTCCACCGCAAGGCATTGCTCTGGCAGGGACTGGGAAGGGCCCCAGCAGCAGCAGCAGGTCTGTAGGGATGGTCCAAAACCACGGGAGCAATCCCTTTGCCTTTCATTTCAGACCCCTGTCCTGATCCTCTCTGCCTCTCCTTCTACCTCTTGTGTGCAGGCAGACATAATTTTGGATGCATGTCCTGCCTCAGCCCCACCACCTTCCTGGTGGTCCCACAGATCCCCCCCACCAGCCCACACCTCCTCCTCCCTGCTCCGGTCAAAGGTGCACCTCCTGCACTCTCACTTCAGGGATGAGATAGGGCTGCCTCTGCTTGGACCAGCAGGTCCCCCAGTCTGCAGGCAGGAGGTGAGAGGTTCTCCTCCGTTGGTGGATTTGGCTCATTTCCCCCACAGCAGCTGGGAAAGGGTCCAGGGTGGTGGGGAACTGTCCCCCGCTGCCCTTCGTCTTTGGTCCCACTGTGGCACAGGGAAGTCAAGGGGTGCCCAGCCACTGCCTGAGGAGCCCCATAAAGCTGCAAAAAGAGCAGCTACAGCATTTGGATACTTGCAGAACGAAAGAGGTTCCTTAGCCTTCCTCCATCACCCCCCAGGCAGAGTCGTTCTCCTCCCGCCCTCCAGCCTTCCCTGCACTGTGAGGGTGTAGGTCTATGTTCTGCAGGGCTCGGTGTGCGCCGTCTCCCTGTGCTCTGTCCCACGTCCCCACCACAACGACTGCACCTCGGAGGCACCGTTTGCACCTCGGGAAGGAGCAGGCTCCCTTTGATGAAAAGCAACAGATGGGTGTAGCTGGCAAGTGCCGGCTCTCGGGGTGGGGTGCTGGGGGCGTTTAATGATGTCTTTAAACATTGAGAGCGTGTCTGTCTCTCACTCGTGTCCCTTCTGCTGTGCTGTGAGGATGCCTGTCCCCAGGCCGGAGCCTTGGGAAGCGCCCTCGCGGCGCGGGGCAGGTCAGGGAGATGAAAGCATGCTTGCGAGAGCCGGCTCCCACCTCCTAGGAGACGGACATCGCCGCCCGGAGCAGAGGACAATGGCGGGGTCCCATCCCTCCGCGTCGTCTCTAGGTGATGTCACATCTATCAGAGCGGCCGCACCGAGGGGAGAGCAGCCAACACGCACGCACACAAAGGGCTCCGCTTTGAAGTCCCGCACGGGAGCGTGCCTGCTGCCCACAGCCTGCGTGTCCCCGCGGCCAACAGACGGGAGGGCTGCAGCCCCTGCGCCTCACGGGGTGCAGAGGGATGGGGATGCTGCTCCCTGATGCCCTTGGCGTCTCAGCTTGTCCAGGCTCAGGACACATGCAGGGCAGTGAGTCGGGGGCTGTGGAGTCTCTCTGTGCCAGGGATCCTCGGGGGTTGCAGCCTGCGGTGCTGCTCAGCTAGTGGTCCCATCACAGACAGGACATGTTAAACACATTTGGGTCCCTCCCATTTCTGGGCCAGGTGGGAAGCCTGGGAGATGGCCAAATAAAAATGAAACTCCTGCAACGTTGTGTGGCTCTGGGAACTGGGATGGGGTGGGACAGCACCACCATGGAGCTGTGTGCACTGAGAACAGTGCTGCTGTGAGCCAGCATGGTGCATGAGAGCCCTCAGCTCCTTGCAGAGCAGGAAAGAAATGGGCCCTTCGGTATCTAAAGGGGGGATGTAAGAAAGAGGGGGACAGACTCCTTAGCAGGGACTGTTGTGGCAGGACAAGGGGAAATGGTTTCAAACTAAGAGAGGGAAGATTTAGGTTGGACATAAGGAAGAAGTTCTTTACGATAACGTGGTGGTGAGGAGCTGTCACAAGTTGCCCAGAGAGGCGGGGGATGCTTCATTGCTGGAGACATCCAAGGCCAGGCCGGGTGGGCTCTGAGCACTGACGGAGCAGTAGGTGTCCCTGTTCATTGCAGGAGGTTGGACCTGATGGCTTTTAAAGGTCCCTTCCAACTCAAACAATTCTATGTTTCTATGATTCCACAATTCTACGATTCTATATATGTAACTAAATGATAACCACAAAACCAAAACTATAACTGCACACATCTATACCTTTACCTGTACCCATACGGATACCTAGACCAACTATAACTAAAAATACACATTGCATGACGCTTCTGTATTTTCATGTCTGTACATAGAATGTATCTACAGGTACACTCTGCGCACCAGGCCACAGCTACTCTGCTGGCAGGTATCCTCCCGTGCAGCACACAGACTCCCATCCAGCACAGAGGGGCACACAGTGCCTGTTGACCCGCGCCATGCCTGTCCCGCTCCCTGTGCAGCTGGGGCTGCTGCTCTGCAGACATCAACAGGGCTGTGGGCCGCTTCCAGCTGCTGGAACCCAACACCCACAAACCCCATGGGAAAAGTCTGCGGATGCGGCCCCAACCCTGCCGTAGGACGGGAGCTCTCCCCGCTGACCTCACGTCTTGTGCCAGAGCTGCTGCAGCTCCTGGGAGAGTAACGGCCGCACTGGGGCAATTTACACCCGTCTCACACACCCACTGAATGCCAAATCAGCGCCAGTCGCCCGGCTTCCCCACCTCCGCCCTGAGCAGAACTGCTGGCCCCGGTCACATCACAGCTGAAGGAAGCAAAAGAAATGCTGGCTACGGTTTGTAGAAGTGACTAATTGTTTTCAACATCTTCCTTTCAATTAAAAAATTAGGGGTAAAACCGAAAACACCCGAGAAGAATTCAGTTTGTAGAAGGAGCGCAGCACTTGTTGTCATCTGGAAAAATCAGACAGCAGGCGGCTAAAAATAGAGCTCTGCAGAAGTCCCGAGGGCTGTGCCCACTCACCCCAAACGCCTTCCGCTGTAGCCGCGCACGGAACCATCGCCGCTTTTCCCTCCGCTGCTGTTTGGGCCCTGCTTTGCTTTGGCAACGCTGGGAGCGCCGCATCTGCAGCGCCGGGGGCTGCGGGTGAGCACTGACATCCACTGTCCCGCTGCAAAGTTTGATTACGGCACTACATGGCCACGAGTGCGGCAGAGATATTTAAAAGCAATGCTGTGTTTCCGTCAGCTGCGCGGCGGTAGCGGGGCAGCAGCAGGGCGATGCCCATGCAACGCCTGGGGAAAGCGCGCGCTCCTGGAGCACCCGTGCAGACTGCGGCGCCCACGCGGCGTGGGCACATTTGAGAAGGGCAGCACACGTTTTCCAGGATCTTCTCCAGTAAAAGCCCCCTGGAAGCACAGTGCCAAAGCGCCGGTGCCAGCGCAGCGGCCAGCCCTGCTTTGTGCTCGCGTGTCTGCTGCGCTGCACGTGCAGGGGGCAGCTCACTGAGATGCGAGGAATCAGCCCAAGGGAAATCCCAGACAGCAGAACCATGAGGGCAGCTTTAGAAAGGAGGAGCTGAAAGGCCCCCACAGTGACATTCTCCTCCCATCGCAGCCCCTGTGCTCCCAGCAGACCCCTCTCCAATGACAGCACAGTGCATTATTGCCCCTGTTTGCTAACACACACACCCGTTGACCAAGCCATGGAAAACGGTTGGGCTTTCATTTTCCACCCTGAGGGTACATTTCCTTGGCATCCTGGATGTCTGGCATTCCTGAGGCAACGCGGTGCAAACACACTGCTTGCAAAAGGGGGATCAGAGCTGCAGTAAACACCGGTGCTACTCCCTTTCGGGGACTTCTCCTCCCCTCTCCGTAACCCAGACTGCACCACAAAGGAGCAGATGCTGGCACTGCTGCAATTTATTTTAATTCCAATCCCCCATCTTTTTCTTTCCCCTTTTTTTTTTCTTTCTTTCTTTCTTTCTTTTTTTTTTTTTTTTTGATTTTGCGTGTGTCTGGGTAAATTTAGTTCCCATAAAAGTGAAGGACTGTCAACACCAGCTTTGGAGCCAACCATACTGCCGGCAGCTGTTGTGCGGGCTGCACATACAAAGCCCCGGGTGCACCTCGGTCTGTCCCCGGCTCCCACAGCAGGTCCTGCTCCTGTCCCCACCGGCACTGGAGCACTGCCTCCCGTGTCCGTACATGGACCAAATCCCACAGTCCCCCGCTCCTCACAGCCCCCCACCCCAAAGCCCAACTAAATCCCCCTCATCCGAAGCCTGTCCCTAGGGACTCAACACCAGGCACCTCGGGGTGCACGGCAGGGGTGGAGGAGCTGTCCCATGTTCTTGCCCAGCAGTGGGTGCAAACTGCTGCCATTCAGGTGTCGAGAGACCCCGCTGGAGCAGCAGGAGGAGGACCCGGGGGCTGTGAGCCTCCAGCCATCCCTTGCAGCAAGAGGATCACTTAGGGTTACCCTTTGCTCCCCACACCAAGACACTAGGCTCAGTACCTGGGGGAGTGCTTGGTGCAGCTGTGCTTTAAGTGTAGGCAAGTGGACACAGGATTTTGATTCGGGTTTCAGCACAGCTTTGTCGGAGCCTCCTCTCTCCATCCTGAAAGCAGAATCCTTTACACAGCCATCAACCATCACCCACCTCTGCCCTGCATCGCTCCACACCCATCCTGTCCCTCTGCATCATGACTACACACATCCCTCTGCCTTCACCTCTGTGCCTTCTCCTGCACCCCACAAGGCTCCTGGGCAGCCTTATCACCTCGCAGCCCTCAGGGCCTACAGCAGAGCCTGGGTGCTGCCCCTCCTGTCCCCCTGTCCACTTGGAAATGTGGGTTCGGTTGGTGAGGGGAAGGTTGCCCATGGTGACCTCCCTTCTCCAGGGCAAATGCCTCCACCAAGACCCCAAAGCATCTGTGGGACAGCAGAGCTGGGTTCAGGAGGACATGTGCAGGAGCAGGCAATGCTCAACACCAGCAAGTGTGGGAGTCACATCCGTGAGGCCACCATCCGCTCCAGCCCCTCGCGCTGCGATCAGGCTGTCCCTGCCCAGGGCGCATCCACCTCCTGATCCTCCGGGAAGCCAACTGCAGACTGAGCTCCTCTGTTCTCCCGCCAGACAACCAGAGCCCACTCCAGCAGCATCTCCTTCCACTCACACTGCCCACCTCCATCACCATTCCTGGGGAGCCGGGCAGATCTGTGCTGAAGAGCCAAGAGCACCCGGAGAGATGGGACGTTCACCAGGGCTGGCTTGGCTTCACCTTGTGTGGAGGAAGCGGCTGGGAAGTGGTTAACACTTTGGTTCTGGATTGATTTCTCCTGGAAGGAAGGAAGTGTCTTCACGCAGAAAAAATGCAGAAATAACAGGGTTGGGGATTTTTTTTTTGTTGTTTTTTAAAAATAGCTATTCTCTTTTTCCAGCCATCTGTGCCATTTGCAGCTGATGGGAGGGGGGACGGTGCTGGATGGGGGGAATCATTTGGGTTTGGGACTGATGTTGCATTTACAGTGTACAAAACAAGAGAGGACATCTGTCCCCAGAGGAGCATTACGCACAGATCTAGGATTTTAGCATTGTGCTCACGTCCAGTGCTATCATTACAGATGCACGGAGCGGAGATGGCCATGCACAGCTCTGCACTCCTTCCCCTTGCCGTCCTCACCCACAACCACCATGGCTCCCAGTGCCTGTGGCAGCTCCAGGCCCTTGAACACTTTCCAAAGGTGGCATTTGCACACACAACTGCTTTTTCTTCTTTCTCCATCCCTTTTCCTGTGCATTGATGGTTCTGGGAGCATCCTGCCCAAGGCTTGGTGCTTCACACTTCCATGAAGCCAGCCAGGGAGGAGGGCTGCGGTGACACATAGAGTGTGCAGCCATCCTGCAGCTGCCTTTGAGCAGTCCAGCAGGCAGCATTGTCCCATCCACTGCCTGTGCAGCACTGCAGCTAACATGCTCTCTCTGCATGGTGGCACTGAGCAGCATCTTCCTGTCTTCCTTCTCCAACTAATTCATCCCTGCCACTGACCCACAGCCCAGTCTACCCTAACCCCTCCTTAACAGTCCTGTTTTCTGGCTGTGCTCCCTGCTAGCAGCAACCGGGCACTTCTGTCGTCAGCTGGGCACAAACCTTCCAGGAACTCCTACCAGCACAGGGCTAGGCACTGGATCACAGCACCAGCAGTGACTTTGCTGCCTGATAGGAGAGCACTGGCACCTGAGGGAGCCCTGCCCAGGCTGCATGGGGCAGGAGGGTGCTCGGTTCAGGTGGGAGCATGGCGATGCTGGCCCCATGCCGGCACATGGCTGGGTTTGCTGGGACAGGCTCTGGCTGTGGCAGCACGTCCCTGCTGAGCGCTTTTCAACAAATTCTCATCCTGATGTTGGCTTTCCTCCTCACGCGGCCTTCCCCTCCACTCTTGGATATTTCCCGTGGTGCAATTGCTCACATGGGGTTCTCAGACCCACCAGAAACACTGAAATTGTTCATGAACATTGAAATGAATCAAGGCACTGCCCTGCTGACTCAAGCCAGCCGGGACCAGGCTGTGTGCAGAACAGCCTGGGCAGTGTGAGAGCTTACAGGGAGAAGGGCCACGGGATGTGACTGATGGAGCATCCCTGCTCTGCTGCACCTGCCCTCTGCCACAGAGGGCAGGGAGGGACAGAGGGGGATCAGACGAGAGCAGGGCGGTGGGGAGGCGGGCAGCACTGGCACTGGGTCAGGCAGCTCCAGGAGGGCTGGGAATCCGGCAGGATGGGAGCACGAACCCGGAGGCCACTGCCGCCCTCCAGGGAGCTGAGTTCACTCACCCTGAGGCTCTGGGGGAGAGGAGCAGCAGACTGGTGGCTAAGTCCCATGATTTACAGCACATCTGATAGTCCTAGTCCATTAATAAAACATGCAGTTGGCCATGAAAGGCACATCTGCCTATTTTAAAGTCTATAATAATGGTGAAAGCTCTGACACATGGATTTCTGTAAGAAAACTAGCACTGTAAATAGCATTCCAAAATGATGTATTCCATCAAATTCAATGGGACAGTTATTGTATGGTAATTAAATACTACTGAACTATTCAGCCGTTGGATGGCGAATAGAGCCCCGATTGCGGAACGCTACACGCGCCCGCGGAACACCCACAGGCTGCGGCCCCGAGCCCGTGTGCAGCAGCGGTGGGGATGAGACTGGAGAGCTCCTGGTCCAGGTGATGACGGGATCACGAAAGAAGGCTTTGTGCTCTGCTGCAGCTCCTGGGATGGGAGCTCTCTGCCCTCACTGACGCCCTTCCCAAAAACTCCTGGCTGCGCTGCTTTCGGTGACTTTCCTCACTTGGGCAGCCCCACAGCGCACGTTGGGTCAGCCGAGCAGCGCAGGAACGTGTCCAAAAAGCCAACAGAAAATGGCTGTAAACAGCCAGAAGGAAAAGGGCTGCTGCAAGGGCAGCAGAGTGCTGGTGGTGGGAGGGCGGGGTGCTACCGGGCCACCTGCACCCATCTCTGCGTCCCACTTTGGGGACACATGAGGGTAGGGTGCAAGCTGGGGCTTCCTTGAAGCCCTATTTGTGAGCAGCCAGGCCCAAGGATAACGAAGTGGAGGCAGACAGACACAGAGAGGTTTCCAAGTCCTTGCTGGTGCCTGACATTAAAACCCTGCCTGTGGGATCCCGTTCCATCCCGCGCCTTGTCCAGGAGCTTTTGCACGCTCCAGCCCAGGGCTGCCAAGCTCTCTGCACAAAGGCAGCGCGCTGATAAAGCCTGCGGACACTTTCAAGTCTGCTAAAAAGATGTTTCGAGGTGACAGATCTTAAGCAACACACAGAGCTGAGCGCTGCTCTGCTCTCCACACCCTTCCCCTCTGCCAGGGGAAAGCAGTCACTATCAGTGATAGCTGGATCCAATTTATTAGGCGCTTCGAGGAGACATTCATCAGGCGAGGAGATAAATAATCTTCAGATGGAACAATTAAATTTAATTGCCTGAAGATTATTTGTCTCCTTCCCTGATGATTGTCTCTGCTGAGCGCCTTATAAATTGGATCCAGCTATCAGCAATATTAACTGTGCTTCCCCTCAACGTTGGCTCAGCTGCCCAGACCAAAACACTGGGCTCAGAGGAAACTTTCACTGCTGTGTGCTGAAGCTGAGGTCGCCGCAGTGCTCTCGGGTGCTTTTGTCTCACATCGTGTCCAGGTGGCCCACAGCTTGGGCTTCTTCTCTGGGCACATCCTGAGCTCAGTGGTGCTGTGCAGGACTGCTGATGCCAGGTGCGGGCCGGTGTGGGGCTAGGACCCTTCCTGGCACTGCTCCATGGCTGCAGGGTCCTGCTGGGAAAGGGCTCGTGGAGGGATGGGGTGCCCCTGCGGGGCTGCGGTGAGCCAGATCTCACCATGGCTGGATGGGCAGAGAAGCCAGGAGGGTCCAGAGTGTGGTACAGAGCAGTGCCAGGGCACACAGAGATGTCCTCGAGCGGGCTGTGGGGGAAACGACAGCCAATGCACAGTGTGGGTAGCCACCATCGTGCTAAGGCAGGCCAGGACCAAAGCTGGAACCTCTTCAACAACCCAAGAGTCATCAACTCCCTCCTCTGAATGTGTCTGAAGTCTGGAAAATATCTTAAATATGGGAGAGGAAAGGGAGGGGTTTGATCCTCAGCTGGTGTAAATCAACGGAGCTCCATTGACGTTGTTGGACGATTACTGAGACTCATGTCCTCTGACCCCAAAAATTTCTAGAGAGGGAGGTAATGACTTCAGAGCATTCCAGTGTTGCAAGAGATTGTCCTCCAGCCCGGCGGAGGGGAGGCCGCAGTGCTGGGCCAGGAGGCACGGGGCCCCGACGGGCAGAATATCCCCACAGCTCCCAGCCCTGGGTGGAAGTGGGCTGTGCAGCAGGGCCGGGCTGCAGAGCTGCTGGGAGCTGCTGCTCCTGCACCTTGCAGGGTGAGGAGGATGGAGGACTTGGGGTGTGAGCATGGGTTGTGGCCAAGGTGCTGTGCCTCAGCCACCTCAGGCCATGATGGAGTGTCCAAGTGGGACCAAGCTGCGGGATGGGACCAAGCCCACCAGCAGTGCTCCTCACACACCATGTGCCACAGGAGCTATCAGCTCATTGCACCACCTGCTCTGCTTGCCCTGGGGTATGCAGACTGTTGGGATTTGCCAGGAGCCACGGGCACCTTCAGCTCGAACACGGCTGATCCTGTTGCTCCCTGACGTCCCCACCGCTCAGCAGCACACACAGGTGCAGGCTGGGTGCCAGTGCTGTGCTCCTCCCTGCACGCCGCAGAAGAGCCCCTGGAATCAACATGTTTACTGACAGGCTCCTGCTTTGCTGGCCTGATTTTCTAAGGAAATGAAGCTTGTGCAATCACATTGTCTGGGGGTGTCTGTTCCTAATAACTTCTGAGTCCACCAGCCAATTCCAACCCCATCTGACAGGGGGGAGAGGTCTCGAAGCACGGTGTTCTCCCATGGCTGGACGGCGTGCAGGTACCTCTGTAAAGCAGGGAACTGGAGCATCTTCCAGGCGAGATCACAGAGTCAGGAAGCGGGGCCACATTTGGCTGCCACGAGGCAACCCATAGGCCGGCTGCTAGGAGCACATCCGCCAGCCGCGGCCAGAGCTGGATGCTCTGTGCGCTCGGAGAAGCAGCGTGTCCGGAAGGGTGCACGCTCCAGCTGAGCGGGGCCTGGCGCTGCCTGGGGTTTGCACACGTCTGGGCAGGGAGGACAGCATCTGCAGCGAGCCATGGCTGCCAGAACGCGCGGAGCCGAGCGCTGATACGCCTCCAGCTCCTCAACGTGCTGGGGCTGTGGGCTCCTCTGCATCCTGGCTGTGGAGGATGCGAATTGCCAGGAGCAACCCCGTGGCCCCAGGGCGCATCTCATCCTGCCTTGGCCGGGATGGGACCAGGACAGCAGCGCCTTGTTCCTCCTCACGTGGACGCTGGTTTAACTTGCTGAAGGCGTTCGACGGTGCACATGGTGTCTCCGGCTCAGCACTGCCAGGAATATGAGCTTAGCGGAGCTGGAGAGGACTTTTTTTTAAGCGCCTATACAAACATGATTTGTTTTGTAATAACTCTTCTGTTTTGTTTTGAAGGGGATGATGGCTCTGGGATCTGAGGGGCTGGAAGACAGCTCAAATTCCTCCCCACGTGCTATCAATTAACGTCTTCATTAAACACCCAGATCAAAGCTGTTTTCAGCCAGAGCATGACGGCGCAACAGAGCTCGGCTTTGTGAAGTTGCCTGCAATTGGTGACAAATTAAGAAAGGTCTTGGCTTGTCCTCTACCAGCTACACATGGAATGGGAGAAGGCTGCGAAAGGAGCGAGTGAGTGTCCTTCCATCGCAGTCCAGATCAGAAAACAGGACCCAAGCCATGGCACACTGTGAGGGACGTGCTGCACATGTGCTTCCTGAGGGTCCCCTGGCTGGCAACGTGCAAAAGGCCACCTCAGTTCCTGCAGGTGCCCAGAACATCTCCCTGTTGAGTTGCTGAGGCTTGACCTGGAGTTAACCTAGCAAAGCACAATGGCTGGAAAAGTCATCTGGAAGGAAACAAGACCACAACATTGTCCAGATGGATATTTCCTAGAGGCTCTCCAATGCATCTTCTGCCTCTACATTACTTCTTGCATGGGCTTCCAGGAGCCCTGTCCTGCTGGTGTCCCAGCTGCCATCTGCACCAGCAAATGGAAATGGGACCACAGTTGTTCCTAATGCTCATAGAGCAGCCAGGATGGCAGAGTAGGGACAGGAATGGTGTGACGTTTGGGGGAAAACTTCTCCCAACACATTTCTCCACCACAACACTCAGCTGCAAACCACAGCAGCATGTGTTTAGGGTTTGGTCTCCATCATATCCAAAAAGTCATGGCTGTCAGGTGAGGGTCCCACTGGCCGGAAAGAGGGAAACATCACTCCCATTTTTAAGAAAGGTAGAAAGGAAAACCTGGGGAACTACGAGCTGGTGAACCTCATCTCTGTTCCTGGGAATGTTGTGGAACAGATCTTCGTGGAAGAGATGTCAAGGCACATGCAAGATGCTGAGGTGATCCAAGACAGACAGCATGGCTTCACCAAGGGCAGATAATGCCTGAGCCATCTGGTTGCCTCCTGTGATGGGGTGATGGCATCGGTGGACAAAGGAGGGACAACTGATGTCATCTGCCTGGAATTGTGCAGGGCCTTTGATATGTTCCCATATCACATCCCTGTCTCTAGGTTGGAGAGAGATGGATTTGAACGGTGTGCTATATGGTAGACAAGGAATTGGTTGGATGGTCACAGCCAGAGCGTTGTGGTCAATGGCTCCATGTCCGGGTGGAGGTTGGTCATGAAGGGTGTCCCCCAGGGGTCCATCCTGGGTCCGATGCTCTTCAGAATCTTTATCAATGACACAGGCAGTAGGACTGAGTGCACCCCCAGCAGTTTGCTGGTGGCACAACAGAAGGGAGGGATGGCATGCAGAGGGACCTGGACAGGCTTGAGAAGTGGGCACAGGAGAACCTGATGAGGTTGAGCAAGGCCCATTGCGGGGTGTTGTACTTGGGTTGGGGCAATCTCAGGTGGATCTCTCACTGGGGAGACCTCATTGTGGCCTTCCAGTGCTTGAAGTGAGCTTATAAACGGGAGGGGGGAGTGACTTTTTACACAGTCTGATAGAGATAGAACAAGGGGGAATGGCTTTAAACTAAAAGAGGGATGATTTAGGTGAGATGTGAGGAGGAAATCCTTCACCCAGAGGGCAGAGAGGTGCTGGCACTGCTGCCCAGAGCTGTGGGTGCCTCAGGGCAGCCAGCCCACAGCAGGGATGGGACAAAATCCATTTAAGGTCCCTTCCAATCCAAACCATTCCATGATTCTATGATTAATCTGGGGCTAGAGGGAAAATCATAGCAAAAAAAAATTGTTCCAACCCATCATCTGTGGGGTGTTCCTTTTTTCTTCCCGGTAAAACCACCATTTTAGCCATAGTATAAATGTTCAGAAAGGATGCTTGGTTTCAACAAGCGATATTCTGCAAAGTTCATGAGCTGGAACCAGCTTGTCGATATTCGGTGTCCTGTTCCTGTGCTTTGTGCATCTTTGGTGAGTTTTCTGATACGAAAGTGAGTCGGTTTAATGTCTATTTAGTTGTTGCTGTTAAAGCAGAAAATAATAGGAGAAAGTGAAAGAAAACAAAATGAAATAGAAAATATAAAAAGCAATGGTTTCCTCCTGAGTTTTCACTTTTGTGTGTCGGCCCCTGTTTGCACCATGTTTCAGTTTCCAGGTCGCTTTGGGAACAGACCACTTCCCTGCATCCCAGGAGCCTTCCTGGGTTGGAAAGCCCTGATGCTGCCCAGCCCTCGGGCGGCGCTGGGGAACCTCAGGCCAGGAATCCCAGACGCAACGAAGCAGCCGGGCTTCCCACCACAGGACTCCCTTCTCCACCCTCCCAAGCGTCTCTGTGGTTGGGAAATTACGATCTCGGTGTAAAACTGGCGTTGTCCAGCCTGGCTGCCCATGGGAAGTGGCTTTGCCCACAGTGTGCAGAGCTCAGCTGTGTGTGGCTTCCCGCAGAAACCCAGCCCATCCAGGAACGCCGGGCTCTGTCTTCATGGGTATCTGTGCCAGGATGGAAAGTGTGGACACTGAGCAGCCCTCGGCTCCCCGGCACACATCCGCGCACCCCACAGTTCCAGGACAGAGCGGTTCTATTTATTACCCAGGTGAGCAGTGGCTGCAACAGGAATTGCACAGAGTTCCTGCAGCTGATAGAGCAATGATCACATTCATCATCGCGTGTGCCAGAATAGTCCTGGAACTGCCCCACTCCTTCGGGTGCTGGTGTGGCTCTTGCTCACTTTTTTGCCTCCTGTTTGAGGCAGCTGGAATGAAGGCTCCCCCTACTGCAGCACGTCTTGGGGTGGGCTGAGAGCATCTCCTGTCTGTGGACATTGCAGCTACCTTAACAGAAAGGGAAACTCCTCAGCCTTCCCCAGGAACCAGAACCAAGGCAAGAAATTCCTCAGTGGGAACACAAGAAAGAGTGTCCTGGGGAAAAGAAACCCAAAGAAAACAACAACAAAAACCCCACGTCTCAGCCTCAGAGAGCCAAACCTTGGGAAACACAAAGCTGGATTTGTTTGAGCAACTCCCCTTGGATGGGAGAAAAGAAATGCAGATGCCTCAGAACTGGTGCCAACAAGCTCCTGATTTTGGGGTGGGGAAATGCAGGGTGTCACAGTTCAGGTTTACTTCTATGAATCTATGTGATGTGAGCAAGGCACCGTGGGGTGATGGCTCTCCTGGCACTCTGAATTAATACAGCCCCATTTGCCTTTGTGGAATGGTGCAGTTTTCTCCTGCTGAGCTGCTGGACCCGGGTCTACCTCCAAGCAGAGGAGAAAGCCTGGCTGTTGACCTGGCCAAGCCTCTCCCTGCACTGATCTGCTCGCGACTGCTGCTGATGACGGCGGGGATGTGGATGGGGATGCAGGCGCCCTCACCAAGCACAAAGTGCTCTGCAGCGTCACCTTTTGGTGCTTGGGGTGCCCAGGAGGGGAGCACCCAGCTGCTCTCAGGGAGACCCCAGAGCACATGGTGTGCTGGCTGAGCAGCAGCAGCCGAGCTGCGCTGCCAGCGGAACACTTCTCCTGGGTCCAGGTTGGTGCTTGGAGAGCTGCTGGTGACTTCCCAGCACTTTGCTCCCCTTCTCACCCCGGGGAGTGTTGCTCACATCTGCCCTCACCTGGAGGAGATGTTTAAGGGTGTCTAAGATGTTAAGGCCCCCAGCGGGATGTGGGGCTGGGTGAGGTCTGTGTACATGTGCATGATGCCAGGAGGGGTGATGGCCACAGTGCAAGGAGCAATCCTGGGCTTGGGGCACGTGGGTGAGTGCCAGCTTTGCTGGGTGCAGCATTTTGTCTGGGACACGTGCAGCCCACGGTGGGCAGTTCTGGGGACACGGGCACTGTAGGGACAGGGACATCTGCACCTCGTGACACTGGTCACCTGTGATATTAGCACTGAGCGGGGGCCCTTTTCTCTAGGTCAACTGAAGACAGAACTTCTGCCCCACCTGCCCCCATGTGGCTCTGAGGGCCAGAAGCTGACATGCTCTGGTACTGTGCTCCAACCATAAGTCCCCGCTGCGTGTAACAGCTCCAAAAGGTGTAACACCAATGTCCCACATGCAGATCCTGGCTCCAGGCTGGTCCTGGCTCCTACAGCACCTACAGCTCTGAGCACTGCGAGTTTACCCCAGAACCTGCCCCATGTAGGGCCAACCCATGTCTGCTCCTGCAAGGGCAGGAGGGCACCAAAGGGCTTCAGGATCCACTGGGAAGAAAACATGGTGATGTGTCCATCAAGACATTCAGGAAGAGCAGTACGTGAGAAGATGTGCACAGCCCTGTGCTAATGCTGAGCTCGGCCCAGGGCTGCCAGGAGCCGTGCACCAGCTGTGCCATCTCAGCGCTGCCCAGATCTGGGGTGTCTCCTGGGGTGCACGTGGCCATGCTCTGCTCTGTGTGCTCACCCCATGGAGGCTGCAGGACTGTACCCATGCATTTAATGACATGTCTGCTGGGCTTGGGCCTGCAGTCATCAGGCTTCCAACACCAGACTGGGAAAGAACACCTCTAATGCTGCTCCCATGCACACTGTGGGTGTCACACGGGGTGACACAAACTTTTGCTGGGGCGGGAGCATCCTATTAAACACTGCTGGGAAGGATAAGCCCTGCCACTGAAAGTGGGGGTAATGCGGGGTAAATACGGGGTTAAAGATCAGGTGCTGCCCATCAGGTCAGAAGGAGAGAGCGATACACAGTCAGCAGCAGTCACCTTTACTATGGACCACAGGAGATCAGAAAAATAACCTTGGGAACAAGAGACCTAGGTGCTAAGTGTCATGCTGTAGGACATACAAGAGGCCACTCACAATCACCAGGACAGAACGGCAACCGAGGAGGAAAGGCAGTCCCGCGGCGGTGCTGGGCGTGCTGCAGCCGTGCCCCATAGCAAACCCAGCGTGGCTGTGTGGGCACAGCTGCATACACGTGTGGGGCTGTTGGCGTGCCTTCCTTCGGCCTCTACGACAATAAAAGGGTCCACACCTTCTACACAACTCCAGTGTCTCTAGCACAGGTTTTTTGTTTGTTTCAGGAAAAAAAAAAAAAAAAAGCATTTTGTTCTGAGAAGGGCCTGCGAGAGCTGCTCTCTGGGTGCAGTGCAATGAGGACGGGTAGGACATAAACCCCAGCCCAGTGCCATCCCTGCGCACCAACACCGCAGCCCCCACCAGCAGCGCCCTGCAGGTCTTCCTTCTGCCGACCCTGGACAAGGGTGTCCAAAAAAGGAATGAAGGAAAAGGAGAAATAATAATAAAAAAACAAGAGTATTGCTGCTTCTTCTCGGCATGGTTTGTCCTCTCTTTTTCCACCCCCCCCCCCCCCCCCCCCAGCCTTCCCCTTAAAAATGTTTGCTTTCAAAAATTCCATTCCTGCAAACATTCCTCCCAAGCTCTGAGGTCTTCGCGCTCCACCCTCGCCTTCTGCAGTCAGAAAAACTGAGTCTCGACGTCTCTTTGGTTAAAAAGAAAGAGAGAAAGAAAGAAACGACACCAACAAGAAACACACAGCCCAGTATGATCCCACTCCACCCCGCGGACGCCTGATGGGAGGGTGTCTGTGGAAGAAGGAAGCATCCGAGACGCGCTGTCTGCCGCAGGCTGCGCTCATACGGTGGTTGCCGGCCCGAACTGCAGCACCAGCGGCGACGTCTCCTTGATGCGGACGTAGAAGCGTCCCTCGGGCCGGGCAGCCTGCAGGGCCAGCGGCCGCGCTTCGTCGGGCAGCCACCGCTCGCCCTCCTCGGAGGCAAACACCAGTCCGAAGTGCTCCAGCTGCTCCTCGCCGTAGCAGAAGGCGGCCGAGCCGCCCAGCGCGCCGTGGGAGACATCATTCATCTGCAGCACCACCAGCTTCACCACCTCGCCGGCCGACGTCTGGCTGGTGACGTGTAGCTGCGGAGAGACAGAGGTGAGAGATGGGCGGTGAGGGGGGAGACAGGGCAGACCGCCGGGGAGAGGCGGCGGATCCCTCGGTACGTCCCTGACGGCTGCAGAGTGGTGCCCGGCCGGCTGGTCCCGGCCCTCAGCCCACATGAACCCCGCGGCTCCGAGCGCTCATTGAGGGGCTCTGCTGATTCATGACAGCCAGGAGCCTCTCCTTTGAACTTGGTTCTTCGAGGAGAACATCTTAGAACGCTGTCAAGCAGGCGTGTCCTGAGCTCTGCAACTTCAAACGCCACGTGGGCAGCCCGCCAGGAAGCCGGGGCTGCGCTTCAGTTGCACAGAAATCTATGGGACTTTCTTAAATGGAAAATAAATTCTGCGAGTCAGCTTTCCCTCTACTTCTACCATCACCGCTGGGTGAAGAGAACCCGGCTACCAGAGGCCCCATCCACTCCTCTGCCTGCAGGGAACTGAGCAGGGCAGGGCCCTGCGCTGGGACACAGCTCTTCCTGCACCTCTGAGGGCACACAAACACGGATGGAGCAGAGGAGCAGAGGCCGTGGAGCCCTGCGTGGCACCACCTCACCACCTTCCCCCCTCAGATCCTTCACAGCCCAGCCCAGGCTCTCAGCAGTGTGGGCCGAGCTGCCAGGGCTGTGGGGGCCCCCACCCTGCAGCAGGGGCGGACAGGAGCCGGGGCAGCAGCCAGGGTACCCCCGGCATGGCAGAGGATGCAGAGGGCAGAGCCAGGCGAGGGCCAGGCGTGCCCATCGTGCCATCCTCCCCCATCCTGCCTGGGCACGGCACAGCCGCACCGCTGCCCTCAGCGGGCGCTGGTACCTTGACACTGGTCTCTTTGGAGAGTCCGGTTTCGTACTGAGGGCAGACCCGCAAGGTGACAGAGCCCGGCTTCTTCCCACCGGGTTGCTCTGGCGGTTCCTGGAAGCTGGGAGTCCACTCGGCCGAGCGTGTGCGGCCGCGCTCGGGGCTGTGCATGGAGCCAGTCCCTGGCCTGCCCTGAGCGCCGTGCCCGCCGGTCCTGCTCTCTGTCGGGGAGCTGTCAACAGAACCGGGACACGACTTCCTGGCCACCGGGCAGAGCGGCTTGGGGAAGTCCAGGCTGCTGGTCCGCACGCAGTAGGCCTGCCGCTTCTCCGTGACGCGCAGCAGCTCGATCTGCCGGCTGGGCAGCACGAAGTCGCTGTCGTAGAGCTCGGGGGGCGGCCGGGGCTCCGGCGGGGCCAGCGGTGCGGGCTGCAGCTCGTGGCTCTGCAGGACGTCGGGGGCACTGTCCCGCAGGCTGCGTGCCGCCCGCCGCCCGCAGCACTCGGGCCCCGAGGACACCAGGTCGAGCTCCTTGGGGCTCTGTGCCCTGCTGGAGTCGTAGTCGCTGTCGGTGGCCAGGAACACCTCGGAGGAGCCCTCCTCATCCGACAGCCCGTGCAGGTCTGTGGGGGAAGCACAGAGGGGCTGTTGGCCACTGGGTGTCTGCAGCATAGTGGAGCCGTGCTGTGCCAGGTCCTTACCGGAGCTGAGCTTACGGCTGCTGTCTGGTGAGGGTGCTGGGGAGGGAAGGAAGTCGAGGTGGGACGAGGAGGAGCGGGTTTTCTCCTTCGTGGTGCCACTGGAGGTGCTGAGGAAGCCGCTGAGGGACAGGCCGCAGGAGGGCTGCTTGTAGCGGGCATGCTGCAGGGCGTCCATCATCCAGCGCATCTCACGCCAGATCTCCTCCATTTGCTGCTCGAGCAGGAAAGAAAGGATCCCTTTCATGGAACAAACCACCACCACAGAAAAAATGAGCTGAACCCCCGCCTATCCCCACACACTTTTCCTGAGAGGCCCAGCGGAAGCATCCAGCTCTCTAACCAGGACTTTAGCACAACTACTGTAGGAAGAACTCGCCAGACCAAGTCCTGACGCCGCAGTGTCCCTGGGGCAGCGCAGCACGCAGTCCGCCTAGGGATGATCCTGTAGCCCTCCCAGCACATCCCTGTCCCAGCCACATCCCACACCCAGCCCGGCTCACTGCTCTGGTACCTGGATGTACTCCTGAACCTGCTGGTGCCGCTGCTTGGCGGTGGAAAGCTCGCTGTCGGAGAAGGCTTCCCTGAGGCTCTGCTGTGAGAGGAGGGACTCCAGCTCCAGGAGGGCGGACACCTGGCAGTACTGCGTGATGAACTCCCGGTCGTACGTGAAGAAGTGAACTGAGGGATGAAAGAGAGGAAGGGAATGAGAAATAGCACGTCCCTATGGGTTCCTCCCCTCCTGCTCAATGCAGGAAGGAGGCAACGCTCTCCTCTAGCTGGTCTGGAGCAGCGGGGATCCCCCAGCATCCCCCCGCTCTGTCCTGGGGGAACACAGCCAGCCCACCCCAGGAGGAGAGCACCATGGACAGGTCTGGGCAGTGCAGGTCACCCCTCTTCTCACCCAGCTCAAATATCTGCAGTGGCAGTGTGAGGAAGCCAGACTGTGGAGTGTAGGGGTTGTTCTGGCCCGGTGCTGTGCAGACATCATCTGAGGGAGGCAGCAGCAGCAAGAAGGAGACCTGACCCCCGAAGTCTAGCACCTCTTGGCTGTACAGACGGAAATCTTTCGCCTGCAAGAGTCCATCCAAAAGACACCACAAGTAATGGCTGCAAACGTCACCTCCCGTGTCCCCGGACCTCGGCTCCCACCCGCACCTCTTGCAATGGGATGTTGACCAGAGCCATCAGCTCCTTGATGGCCACCTGGAGCTCCTGAAACAAGTGGTTTGGCGATGTCTCATTCTCAAACTCCACAGGAACAGGCTCCTCCACGCTGGCCATCTTCTGCAGCCATTCCCACTCTTCCCTGAAAGACAGCAGGCAGAAATGTGCTGGATGGAGCAACTCAGGTATAGCTGCAGTGGCAGCAGAAGACCTTGGTTTGCTCCATGCCCACACGGCAGGGATGGAGCTTAGAGGTGATGCTGCTGCTTCCTGGAGCACATGAGCAGGAAGCGGAAGCCAAGGATTCTCTAGGGCTGGATGAGGCAGTGAGGCCTGGCTGCTCCCGGAGCCCTACCTGGAGATGTTGGGGTTGGAGCGGATCTTCACATGGCACAGGATGTTGGGGAGCTGCTCTGGCACCAGCACCCGGATCTGGTCCACAGCACTGCAGAGCTTCAGGTAGCCCAGGTAGAGGCCCGGAGGGAGGGCATGGCTGCTCCGCTGGTGGTAAGCCAGCTTGTCCTGGGGAGACAGGCACCGCTGGAGAGAGCCAGCCTTCGTGGCATGGTGCTCTCCATCCCTTGCCCTTGTGCCCCATGGGACAGGCCAGGACAGCCTCAGTGTGCTGGTTGGGACCAGTGGCTGTGCCCCCAGTTTGCTCTCTTGTTGTGGAGCAGCACCTGCACTGAGATGAGCAGTGTGTCCAGGGCAGTGGGCTCCTCTGGGGAGGACACGGACTTGCGGCTTGTTTGCAGCTTGCAGATGGGCACCCAGCGCACGCTCTCAAAGGTCTGGTTGGTCTTCACCTCCTTCAGGGTGATGATGAGGATGTTGCCCTGCTTGTCTTTGATGGGCTCAAAGAAGACCTGCCCCAGGTCCTGGATGCCCAGCAGCCCCTGCGCATAGCAACGAGGGACAGGAGAAAGCAACAGGTCAGGGGACAGTGGTCTTGTGCTGGAAACCAGTTCCAGAACAGTCCTCAGTCCCTCCCTATGCCTTGGAGCCTAGCACACCGTCCCTGTGAGGGGACGAGGTGATGACAAGGTGATGGCATTGCCTGCTCCTATTGGTCCAGCTGCAACCTGGTTGCACTGGGGACTTTCCCACATGCTGCTCCAAAGGAGCCAACTCCCAGCACCCCCAAAAAGCACCCTGTGTGGCAGCTAGGAAAGGGTGCTGTGCTCGCTCCCACCCCAACACCCTCACCTGCATTTGTGAGATGGCCAGCAGCATCTTGAAGCGTGTCTGTAGGATGCAGGAGCAGGATGACTGGGAGACGGTGACGCACTGCCGCAGCCACAGGATCTCGTCCCACATGCACGACACCTGCAGCACAGCCAGCGGCCGTCACTGCCAGCCAACCCAGCTGAGCCACCTCCCACAAAGGCGCTTTGAGGAAAGCCACCTCCTCGCCATTTGCGCTGGGATGGGAAGGTGTGCATGCATGGATCACTTCCAGAAGCAGGGGTGCATTTTCTCACACCGAAGGTACCCCTCCTAAAGAGGTTTCTGCCAAGAGGGTATGCTCCCTCTTTCTCTCTTGGTAGGTTAGGACCCTCCAGCAAGAGATTTTGGGCCTGAGCAGCCCACCTGCCTTTTTAGTGAGAGCTGAGGCTCAGGCAGCAGCATCCTACCCTGCATGGGAGAGGTAGAACCAAGGAAGAAGCTGCAAGGAAGGCACCCTGCAGTTCAAGACACCCCTGGAGAGCACAGCATCCAGTGTGGTGGCTGCCACCATCCAACCAGTGCCTGGGCTGCTGGCAGTTGAGGGCAGAGACACAGGCTGCAAGCACAGCTGCCACACTGCAGCGCACAGTGCGAGGCCATGGGGCTGCCTACCTTGGTGAACCACAAAAAGTCCTGCATGAGCAGGCAGGAGTAAGTGTCATCGATCTCCACCACCGGTATCTGGTCTTCGTGGGTCACCAGGATGTTATCGTCCTTGTAGAAGATGGCTGTTAGGTAGAGGCCCCTGCATGGGAGGACAGACAAGCTGTGGGGTCACCACTGGCACTGCTTCCCAAAGGGTCTCCCCGGAGAACAGAGGAGGTGTCCCAGGGTCTGAGATCCTTGCCAGCAGCCCATAGGCAGTGCAGAAGAGGCACTAGCGGGAGAGTGGCAGCAGGACCAGGAACCTTCACGGGCAGCAAGGTCAACCTGGCTAACACCATGTCTGGCACGAGTAAGGGAGGTGTGGATAAGCTTGAAGCAAGAAGGTGGGAGGGTGGCAGGGTCTGGAGGATGGTGAGGTGTTGGGCAATGCATGGAGATGTTAAAGGGATTTGTGTACAAGCACAACTTGGCCAGTCCAAATGGAAACATTTCATTTCCAAGAGATGGGATTGGTGCCCATGATGGCACGGGACCCACCCCGAGCCCTGGCTGGGTAGTCCCATGTTCTTGTGGGGTGAAGGGCTGTCACATCCCTGCACATGAGCCTCTCACCGCTTCAGTGTCTTGAGGAACTTGCTGCCGGGGTGGAAGAGGTGCTTGAGGCTTCTGGAGACCGAGTGCTTCCTGCTCTGGGGCTGGTTCTTGCAGGGCTCTGTGAGGCAGGAAGGAGAAGCATGAGGCCAAGAGCAGCCCTGGAAGCCCAGGGGAAGGGGTGGGCTTTTCTTGTGCCTCCCCTGCCTGAGCTGCCTCCCTGCTGCACCCATCCCACTCCCATGTGCCATCCCAACCCTTTGCACCATACCAGGTAACACCCTGGGGGGCCACACCATGCCGCAGGCTCACCGTGGCAAATGCAGTGCTGGTGTACGGTCTTCACCTGACCCAGCAGATGGTCCAGAGCTTCAGCCTGCCCCCTCCTTCGTGGAGCCCGGCCATCATACTCTCGCCAGTCTGCAGGGACAGAGCCAGCGTCACTGCCATGCAGCCCTTGCTGTGGGGCTGCCCACTCCCCAGCACCCCAGCAGGGCAGGGAGGGGACAGTCCCCTCTGCTCTACTCTCTGAGACCCCACCTGTGGCACAGCATCCAGCTCTGGCCCCAGCACAGGGACGTGGGGCTGTTGGAGAGGGGATGGAGGAGGACATGGGGATGTCAGAGGATGCAGCACCTCTGCTATGGGGACAGATGAGGGCTGGGGGTGTTCAGCCTGGGGAAGGGGAGGCTCTGGGAAGACTTTACAGTGGCCTTCCAGTGCCTAAAGGAGGTTACAGGAAAGCAGGGAGGGACTCTTTATCAAGGATGTGGTGACAGGACAAGGGGGAATGGCTTTAAACTAAGAGTTGGGAGATTTAGATGAGATGCAAGGAGGAAATTCTTCTCTCAGAGGGAGGTGAGGTGCTGGCATTGCTGCCCAGAGCTGTGGGTACCCCGTCCCTGGAGGTGCCAATGGCCATGGATGGGCCCTGATCAGTCTGCTCTATGGCAGCCCACAGGGTTGGAACCAGATGGGCTATAAGGTCCCCCCGAGCCCAAACCATGCCATGATGTTGAGGATCCACTGTCCTCCCCCAAGCAGCAGGACCAGGACACACAGCACATCTGGGGATCAAGAGCCACCCTGGGGGCAGCGCTGCCGCAGATGAGGCAGAAGGAGCTAAACCAGCAGCACCCCAGGGCCAGCAGCTTCCCAGCGGGGGGATGGCAGAGGTCAGGGACAAGGTCTTGTCTGTTGCTGCCACTCTTCACCAGGCTTAAAAAATCAAATTCTTTCCAGTGTCTTTCTCCAGGTCTTCCCTGGAGCTGCAGCTGAGCATGGGATTCCCAGGTAACACGGCTGAGCTCCATGGGACCAGGACAGGGCAGTGGCACTTGTACACTAATTGCTTTGCACACCCCCTATTCTGCCCACTGCTGTTTTCCATGGAAAGTTCAGCTCTGTTAACTTTAGCTGAGGTTGGTCACTATTTTTAGGAGCTTTAAAAACACCCAGGGAGGTGCCTGACTACATTCTGCTGGGCTGGGGAGGGATCCTTGGTGAGGGGAGAAATATTAATGGAGATAAAAGCAAGGAAAATCAGTTACGTCTGATACATTTCAGCTGCACACTGTATCTGTGCCGTGCAGATCTGACCTGTGCTGGACAGCAAAGGGGCTGCAAGGGAGCAAATATCAGCGGCACCTGCTGCCAGGGCAGGGCACAGCCAGCCTGCTGCAAGAGCTGGGCAACCCATTTATGCATCGATGTGTGTGCAAATGTATAAGAGATGCCACAGGCTGGAGGCAGCATCCCCCAAAAGGGCAGTGCTGATGGCTCTATGGCTGAGCCCCACAGCCGCTCTGCCCACTCCAAGGCCCATCTGCAAACCCCAGATGTTGAATCCAGCTCTGAATTGACCCCTGCTCCACGAGTCCTAACACCCCATCCCAGAAGCTCCCCCTTCTGCCCCATCCCACGGCCGGGTTCTGTACTTACTGGAAGGGATGGCAAATGGGGGCACCGAGGCTTGGGGGGGCCCCCAGCCCTTCATGTTGTAGGCAGACACCTGGACATAGTAAGCCGTGCCCTGCCAGGGGAAACAGTGTTCAGGGCGGTGGTACTCAGCATACAGGGCAGGTGGGTGGGGAGGAACCCCAGAACACGGCAAGGAGCACAAAACTGGATCTCACAGCCAGGCACCCAGTCTGACCACCCCCAGCATCACTGCACATGTGATGGATGGGCTGGGGCATGCTCCCTGCACAAGGGAGCTGCCTTCATGTTGTCCTTCAGTGGAGCAGGGGAGCAGCTCCCAGACAGCGGCACTCCTAGCTTGTCTGAGACCCCATACCTCATAGAAGGCTTCATCCCACTCCTCGAACCCTCCAGTGCCTCCTTACCCCAGAGCAGGGAGTGCTGAACCCCGTCCTATGCTCTCCCACATCTCCACTTTGCCCATCCCCACCCCAAACCCCCACTCTGCCACCATCCCCCTGCCCACCGAGCTGCCATCGTGTCCACCTGCCCCGCACACAGAGTGCAGCCCAGCCCCAGAGCTGTTCCTGCTCCGCTCCCCCCACAGCCCAGCCCCCGACTCACCGAGGTCAGCCCACGGATAGTGTAGTGCAGGCTCTTCAGCTTGTCCACCACGGCCTCCCCAGCCAGCGGTGAGAAGGAGGGGGAGCAGCTCCACTCCACTGCAATGAGAAACACCGAGGTGCTGCATCCATGGAGCACCAGAGGTGAGAGGGGACAGGGAGGTGACCAGCCAAAGCCAGGGGACCCAGCCAGGATGAGTAAGTGGTGGGCCACCAGCTGGCAAGTGCTGATGGGAGGGATTTTCCCAGAAGCCAAAGTATCTGTTTAAATGGGTGAGGGGCACAGGAGCAGATGCTAACCCCACCTGGGCACTGCTCTGGCAAGACCCAGTATGATAGTGATAGGAAAAGGGGGAACAGTTTTAAACTAAAAGAGGGGAGATGTAGTTTGGATGTGTGGAGGAAATTCTTTACCCAGAGGGCAGTGAGGCATTGGCACTGCTGCCCAGAACTGTGGGTGCCCCATCCCTGGAGGTGCCCATGGCCACAGATGGGCCCTGGGCAGCCTGAGCTGGGGAGGGCAGCCAGTCCATGGCAGGGGTGGGGCTTGGGGGGGCTGCAAGGCTCCTTCCAATCCAACTGTGCTGTGATACTGTGGTTTTATGGCTCAGAGGAGCACAAGCATGGCAAAGCCATGTGCCTGCAGGATGAGAGGGTAGAAAACAAGCAGCACCTTTAAGTTTGCTTTGGTCCAGGTGGGTGGTTTAACCCAGCTTGGGCTGTCTGGCTGGAGGACATGCTTTGCCACGCCACAGCACACCAGGGCTCAGTGGGGGCTCAGCAGCCCCCTGTAAGGCAGTGTGGCGTGCACGCAGTGAGCCCCCATCACATCCCATTTGCACACCCGGGATGCTTGCTGTTGCCATGTGCTCAGCAATGACATGGGGACCAGGTCCTTACCCTTGTACTTGGTGACGACGGCTGAGTTGACACTGAGGGGCTCACAGAAAGTCACCTGCACTGAGGAGCTGCTGGCCACCGAAAGGTGGACGTTAGCAGGAGGGTCTGGCACTCCTGGGGGAAGAGAGCACAGGGGATCAATCACTACAGTGCGAGTGGCCACTTCAAACCCCACAGCGTCCCACTGGGGTCCCCCGTCCACCCAGGGACACATCTCCTCGTGCACCTGCATAGCAAACCAGTGCAGCCCCACACCTCCTCCTGGCCCCCACACGGCCCCACTCCCTCCTCAGCCCTCCTGCAGGACTCACGGGCGTGCTCAAACCCTGCCTTCATGCGCTTGTACAGCCGGAACCGCCACTCCCAGGCCTTCAGCTGCTTCTCCTTCTCCGAGCAGTCGGCGTTGGGTGCCTCATTCACCACCTGTGCCGTCAGCTCATTGACGCGCTGCTCCGCTTCCCGCACCAGCGTGGAGAGGTGCAGCGAGCGGCTCTCCAGGCTGACGACTGCACGGCAGGAGGGATGGGAAGGAGGTGAGGAGAGGGCAGTGAGGAGCAGCACCTCTGGGAGCAGCACCTCTGTGCTGGCACCAAACCTCAGCCCTGAGGGCCGGTCTGGGTGTCAGCGTCTTGCTCCTGGGTGACGCTGCTCCCCAGGTCCCTCCCAGGCACGCATTTGGGCTCCTTGCAATGGTGCTGCTCCCACAGCACCATTACTGCTTGATTCCCTGCTCTGAAATGTGGGGCCAGCACCATTCCCAGCTGCTCCATGGCACATACAACATGCAAAACGGGCTCTGCGGTGCAGCACAGCCCACTCCTGCCCACCACACACACACACCCACAGGAGGGGGAAGAAGCCCCCCAGGCCACCCAAAGCCTTACACTGTCCCCAATGCCTCTGCCTGTCCCCAGGCAACTCACAGTGCGGGCTCTCCTTCGCTCCCGCCTGCAGCAGAGCCCTGGCGATGGGCGCATTGTTGGTCATGATGGCGATGTCCAGGGGCAGCAGCCCTTCACTGTTGGGGGTGTTGAGATCCAGCTCCTCAGGGCTGTACTGCTTTAGCAGCTCCTGCACCCTGTCCAGGTCCTGCAGCTCCACAGCCTCAAAGAGAGCAGCATTGCTCTGAAACTGGATAGAGGGAGATGCGTGGGTCAGCTGGGCATGGAGAAGCCTCCCACACCCCAACACCACTAATCCCAACAGGAGGCTGCCCAAGGGGGGCTTGGGACCACCAGCCCTTGGAGACACAGCTGGCAATGCCGAGTGATTGTCCCACTCCACAACGGCTCCACTTCACGTACTCCTGGGTTTCATGGCCCTCGTGGTGCTCCCATTCCTTTCTCCCCTCCTCCGAGGGACAGCAGCACTTACCAGGTAGGACTTGCGGGGCTTCTCCTTCTCGCCCCGTCCCACCAGGCTGCCCTCATCAAAGGACGTGTAGTTGACACGGAACTTCCCCGAGAGGTTTCGGTACAGCCTTTTGGCGGCGTTCGGTGAAGATGGGCCCGGTGGCTTCCTGGCCTGTGCCAGCTGCAGGTCCCGCATCTGCTGCGTCATTTTGGGGGACGATGACCTGGGGCCGGGGGAGAGAAGGCAGTGAGCACCCCGCCGGCAGGACATGGCGGCAGGCACTGGGACCTGCACCAGGCATGACCCAGGAGAGCTGGAGCCCCAACCTGTCTGCAGCACTCAACAGCCGTTCCTCAGTTTCTGAACCTAAAGGAGCTAAGAGGTCTTTTTCCTTTACTCTGATTTTAAACGCCAAGCAAGGAACAAGCACAACAAAAGCCCTGCAGCCATCTGGCAGGTCGTGGCACAGCGGTACTGCAGAGCTGCACTGTGGTGATGGTGTTTACAAAGACACCACCGAGAAGGCAGGATGTCAGTACTGACATTGCCCTCCGCCATCCCCTTTCCTCAGGAGGCTGCCAAAGTCCTCTCATTTCACCTTTTATGATCGCGGCATCTAAAAGCGGTGTGACGGGGAGGCTGGCTCCTGCCCCCCTCTCATCTCATTGGGTTCAGCCCATGGATTGAGAGGTCTCTGTGGATGGAGCAGGCAGCCATGCCCACAGAACCACGGATTAAAACGAACGGCACTTGAGAGCAAAAGCACATTCCTCTGCCAACTAAAAAGGAAGGCAAACAACCCAGTGCAGGCAGAATGCAGTTTGGAGGCAGTCGGCTCAGAGACACTAGAAACAGCGGGGTTACAGCGAAATTTCTCACTGTTTTCCCTCATCTGATCTACTTCTAATGAGAAGTAAAGAGACAGAAATGATTCCGAGCTCCGGAGTGAACTTCTGTCTATATTAAACCGGCTGCGGCGCACATAAAAGGGTTCAGTGCCCTGTGGTTGTGAGTCATTGGGACTCAGTGAAAGGGCCTTGATTTATCTAGAGCTCAACTCTGCGGTGGAGCAACTGATAGCTGCAAACAACGCCCACGAGCTACAACCGGCCGCAGGAGTGTGCCCAGCAGCTGGGCTGCGTGCTGTGGGCATGCAGCACCAGGTCAGGGCTGCAGCTCAGCTGCATTCATCCCCACTGCAATCAGGTCTGGCTGCTCAGCTGAGGACTGCCTGGTGGTCAGCAGGTCGCAGGTGCGGCGACAGAGGTTTTCAAAGCGTGTGAGGATGGATGTGCTCAGTACAGCTTCGTTTTATCCCTCTCTTCCCCTGGGTGGTTGACAATGCTGCAGTTTCTGCATATTCTGGGTTTCCGTGTTTGCAGTGCTGCAGATCTCAGCCCAGTAAGCAGTGTTAATAATTACTGTAATTATACAATTTTAAGCACAGTTTGTTGAAGGGTGTGGGCTGCCCGAGCTCCAGCAGAGAACCAGTCTGTGTCGGACAGGGCTGCTCCATCCTGTGAAGAAGGAGCTCAAAAGACAGAGGTGGGGAGGTGTTAACTCTTCAAAGGGATGCCACAGCTTGGGGTGGCAAAGAGACGGGGGCTGGGGCCCTGCGGGGCTTCTTGTGGCTGTGTGGCATGGGGAAGGTGCTGGCGCAGAGGGCCCTGTGGGCGCTGTGGGATGGCTGCACTGGGTGCCAGGGCTGCTTTCCTGAACCGCAGCCCAGCCCGACTGGAGATTACCCAGCAAAGGAGCAAGCAAAGCCAGGGAGAGCACTGACGAGCAGCTGTCGGGGAACAGCCAACCCCACGCGGCCAACCTCACCCCAAACTAGGAGAGTGGAACCAAAGGATCAGCCAGACCCCAAACTGGGAGCTGGCACCAAAGGATCAGCCAGAACACTGCCCAAGGGCACGGCGTGCAGACCACTGCCAAAGGACTCAGACAGCACTTGCATTTTCCGCTCTCATCGCCTGAGCACGAGCAATTTTTCAGGACTGGAGAGATAGAGAATGGATCTAAACTGGAGCGTGAACGCCCTCCCAAAACAGTGGGATTTCATAACCCACCCACAGGCAGCCTCAAACCTAGGACACAGCTCTGTGCTTGGCACCCCTGCTTGGCGGCAGCGCTGCTGGGAACGGCGTGCCCAGCCACCTGCACATGGAGCATTTCACAACCAGGCACCTGGAGCGCCGCTGGGCTCCAGCCTAGAGCCAAGGTGCTGCTCCGGTGCTGGCCAGGCGATTTGCAAGCACTGCCATTGCTGCCCAACCCCATGGAAGTACAGAAGGTGCTCGCCACACCGAAGCCCTTTTTCCCACGTGCACGCACCCCAAAGGCGTTCAAGTATTGCGCAGACGTGGGGCGGTGGCCAGGCCTGCAAGGATGAAGCACCCGCAGAGGCCAGGCTGCCTCTACCTGCACTGCTGGGCCAAACGCTGCCACGTGCCACAGAAACATCTGCGTGCCTGGAAAATGCACTTGCTGATTGAAACCCGGGTCCAGGGAAAGGCGGCAAACAAGCAACAGGGCTTTGTTTGTTTGTTTCCTACAGATTCTCTCTTTTTCCCACTTGGCAAACCCACCGGGTTTTGTTTTGAACGGAGCCGAAACGAGCATGCCTCTTTTGTTTAGCAATAACAACCAACTTATGCAGATCCCACTCCCACCAGGACATTTTTGCTCCGGCTCCAGAAGCCCAACGCTGTCACCCCAGCACCGGGAGGAGCAGGGTGTCCCTGCACTGCCACGGGGCCAGGCACAAGGACGTGCCCTGGGAGCTCCCGTTTTCCTTCAGACAGAGCACAGCGTGCAGTGAGGATGCTGGGACCTCCCACAGCACGCTCTGAGGCCGGGAGAGATGGAGACTGCAGGTCAGCAAAAACGCCGGGACTCTGAGAAGGGTCTGGAGCCAACCAAGGAGATCACTGGCTGGCAGCCGCAGGAGGCCTCCCATAAAACACACCGCTCCCGCCAGCCCAGCAGTAAATTTGGGGCAGGAAGGGAGCCCAGACACTCCAGCAAATTCTGCGGCAACGCAATCGCGCCGCCGATGCTTCTTCGGGGGGTTTATTTTTTTGTTTTGCTTTTTTTCCTGCATTGTTTATTTATTTATTTGTTTTAATTAAGCATTCTGATTGGGGCCGTTAAACGAGCCCAGAAGGAGCCTGTGGCTCAACTCCCCGTAACGGATGACTGCAATTAGACTTCCAGCTCCTCGCTCACCCATGAGAGCCTTCCACTGCAGCCGTGTGCGCAGTGAGTGCCGCTGCTCTGCGTGCCCACACAGCCCCTCCGCGCTGGGCACCACAGGGCAGGGTCTGCTCCCTTCTCTTCCAGGAACCCCCGCGCCCGGAAAAGCTGCATTTCTGCTTCGGCACATCCGAGTTCCCGAGGTGTGGGTGCTGCAGAGCGCAGTGCCTCTGGCCCGACGGGTTGCGGGGGGCAGCTCGGCCCCATCCTGCCTCCACTGAGGGCAAATGCTCTGCGCTCCTGCAGCGCGGCCCTTAATTGCCGCTTGACATGAAGTATCTGAGCGAGGAAGTCTTGGGTAAATGTTCTTGCTATGGGAACACACAGTGCTGAGTCTCTTTAATTACACTGTTTTTGTTTGGCTTTTTTTATTAGTTGCGCTGCGGCTTCCCCTCCCCGACGGGCCGAGCAGCTCACGCTAAATATGGCCGGGCTTAGCGGCCGCGCTGAAACCCGAAGCGCGGCACCAGCCTGGCTGGACGCGGCCGGACAGGGGGACGGGGGGGACGCATTCCAGCGGCCATGGCCGGCTCCGACCCGCGCCGCTCCGGGCACCTCCACCGCCCTGAACTGCATCCTGCGCCCTCCCACCCCTCACCCCACGTTCTGCACCCGCAGCCCTCCTGCCCCGCCGCAGCACCCCCCAACCCGTGCCCACCGCTGCCCGCACCGCTGCCGCACACCTGCTGCCCTCACGCTGCCCACTGGGCACGGCGCTTTCATCTCCCTCTGCCCCCCCCCCTCCCCCCTTGTTATTTTAAAGGCATTCCGGAGGATGCTGTCGGCCTTCGATGTGGTTTGGTTGGGTTGTTTGTTTTCGTACTGGAGGTTTTATGATCGCATTGGGAACGAGCCCTAATTGAGCTGCAATTCGAATTGCAGTCCGTGGGTATTTGTTTCATTTTTGGAAGGGCTTAAGCTGCAGCACAGTTTAGGCTGGAGAGCGCATTTGGTTTTAACTGGAACCCGATGGGGATGGGGCTGAGCGGGACGGGGCTCCGCGGGCCGTGGCCGACGCATGTTGGGAAACCCAAATGGGGACAGCAGCCCTGCGGCCACCTGAACCTGCAGCACTGCCCGGACATGCATGGAGCAGCTCACGCACACACAGCAGCTCACCCCGCACACCCCACAGTGCTCCCAGCTGCCGCAGGAGCCGCAGCAGAGCCGAGCTGCTCACAGGCAACAGGCAGGACCTAAAGGTCAACGTCCAAACTGCCCTTCATGGCATCGGCGTCGGTGTCAACTTCTGCTGACTGCCCAGCGCCGACTGCCAGGCCCCAGCACTCTGCACACACAGGGCTTCTGGCACAGGTAGGGACGGGGAACAGAGGGATTCCCACAGTCTAGGGGTCCATCCAAGCACCGGCCCCGCACCGCAGCGTGCTCCCTGTGCTCCCATGGGTGTTGGGATGCTGGGGCAGGCGGTGCTGCTGGGGGGACGCCCCGACCTGCTGGCACCATCCCGGCTCAGTCCGACTTCCGCATATCAAAAGCGGATGAGGAGCGGGGACTTAGTGCCTGTTTCAGGAAGAAACCCAATCCCCGCGCGGCCTGCCAGGAACAGGCAGCGCTCTGTGCCACAGATGCATGTGTGCAAACTCTTCTCGGGGGTATCAAATGCAGGAGCTGAGTCATACGACGCCTGGGCTCAAAGATCACTGAAGGCGAAAGGAGGGGAAAAATTCTCTCTGCAGGGTCACCGGGCCCCTGCTGGGCCCCCCCAGGGGAAGGGCCGGGATGCTGAGCTGAGGACACACGGCCGCTGTGCTGGGAGGGGTGAGAAGGGCACTGAGCCATGTGCACCCACAGCTGATGCCATCCCATGCTCAGCTCCCAGTGGGGCCAGAGGAGCTGTGGGGCCAGCGGCTCCATTACAGCACCGTATCGTTGGGATACAGGGCCATGAGGCCAGGTGGCAGGCAGGCCCCCCAGCTCCTCTCAGGCCGACCTGCAGGCTCGGCTGAGACCTGCAGAATTGTCACAGCAGTGCCAGGCACCCATTTGAACCCAGGCCTGCGGGATGCACAGCAAATCCTTTAACCTCCTGCGCCACCTGGTGCCACCAGGACGAATACGCGGATGAGCGCTGGCTCCCATTGGAAACCACCTCTTCTCCCAAGCCATGAAACTGCAGAAAATTGGCCCGAGGAGGATGTGGGGACGCCCTCTGCCCCACGCCTGGGGCTGGACCCCAGGCCCAGCCCAGCCTGCCCAACCTGCAGCCCACAACCGCCCCCCACGCGACCTCCCTGGCCCTCCCCGTGGTTTCCCCACCAGTGGAAGGCCAGCTCCAGTCCCTTGCCCTACCCAAGTCATGCAGTGACATGGGGACTGAGCTGCTTGCGCATGCCAAGGCTGCACGATGAAAACCAGCACTGGCTGAAGACTTCCAGAGCTGCACCCAAAGGGGTTATAAAAAGGCAGGCCACAGACATTGATCTCGGCAGGGAGGAGGAGACGACGGCCAAGGCACAATGGAAGAACAGACAAGCGCACACACCCGGCTCCAGAGCTGCTGCCCAGCTGGTAAATGTTACTGGAGTCAGAAAACCCCTTTCTTGCTGGAAGGCAACCAGCAAGACACAGCCGGCACCACCGGGCACGCTGGCCTTGACCCACACGGCAGTCCTGGCACTGTGACCAAGAGCAGCCACCATCCATCCCTTGGGGACGTCCCTGGCTTGCAGGACACCTCTCTGCCCTGCACACACAGGGCTCTGAAGCCAAGCTGGCCTGGCCAGGAGTCGGTCCATTACAGCACAATCATTCCCAGTGCTCCCATGTGCCCTGCAGTGAGGCTCGAGGCTTTCCCATAGCCTCCATCCTTCCCATCACTGGGTGAGGAGCACAAGGACAATAGAGCATATGGAGGAATTTTTGAAGCCCTCAGCAAAGGTCTGCCTTCCACTCAAATATGAAAGAAGAATGCCAAAAGCCACAGCAACCACCAGGTCACACCTCCAGGTGATGGGACACGCTCACCTGCCCACGTATTGCAGTGGATGTGGCCAGCACTGCAAAGCACACCCATTGGAGACACAGGGGCAAATGCCCTTCTCCAAGGATTCGCAGGATGCAGGAGCACATGGAAATGTTCTCCTCCCATCACACATCACCTCAGCTTCTCCCAGCTGCCGGAGCCCTGGGCACAGCACCCCAGGGGACTCACTGTGCCTTTCCAGGCTTCACAAGGAGACCCAGAGAGCAGTTCCTGCCAGCAGCCGGGGCCTCAGCCCATGGCCATGGGGACCAAGACAATGCCATCATTTGCGGAGCGCTTTGCAGCTTCCCAACGACCCTGCTGGGGTCCACACAGTCACAGCTCCTGACTCGGGCCCACGTGGGCTGGAGGTGGCTCAGTGCTCAGTGCTTGGTGCTGTGACCAGGAGCCTCCCAGCCTCCACTGGGGACTCTGAGGAGCAATCCTGGCATGCACGGCCATGCTTCCCAGAGGCTAACAATTTGACCAAATCTGGGTTGATTTCCATCAGGAATGTCCCAGCCCTGCCAAATTTCAAGTCTCTTTTCCAAAGCATGGAGGCACCAGAAGTCCTAAAACAAAGAGACGGAAAAAAGAAATAGCATTGGCAAAGCTACCGATTTTCCCCAACCTTCTGCAGAAACTTGAAAGAAAAAAAAACGAAAAGGGAGAGAGAAAGTTCAGCCCGAGGCAAAGTGAGCATGGAAAAATTCAGCCCCAACAGTTAAGGTCTGGCAAAGGTATAAGCAAACAAACTTCCACTGGAAAGCATCGTATAGCCTCAACAACAGCGTCTGCTGGCTCCGGCCGCAATCAGCGCGGCGCACAACGTGCCCTCCGCGCCCCTTCCACTGCACTGCGGGGCACACGAGGACGGCGCTGCTGCGGCGCAGACCCCGCAGGCACGGAGCTGATCCCGAGGCCGGGATGTGGCGGTTGAGGCTGCACGGTTCCCCCGTGCTGCCTGGGGATGGCTCCGCCTGGCTGCGGGTGTTCCTCCTCCCGGTGAGGAGCTGCTGCTCGGGCCGCACATCCCCCCTCCCCGGTACGGCAGGAGCGCGAGGTGAGCGCAGCAGCCTCGGGAGCATCCTCCTGCATTGTGGGTACGGGAAACGGCCAAAGATCGGCCTCAGAAGGACCGGCACATGAGTTCATGTGAAGTTCACACCAGTGGAGCTCCGCTGCACAAGCAGAGTTGCTTTTCTGTTTGCCGTGAGGCTCTGGGACAGCGCAACCGGGGCAGAGCAGGGCCAGAACCAGAGGACAGGATCTCCTGGCAGCATCTGCCTCCTCCTGCTCAGAAGTTGGGGCTCCAAGCATGGACACGTGGCTGAAGCTCTCTCGCACAGCCCAGACACAGCTGCACGACCCTGGGGAGAGCAGAAGCATCGGCTGAGTGCCACGGTGGCTTAGCAGCACCCAGAGGCATCCTCCTTGCTTCCCAGGATCCAGCAGGAGCCATCCCCCAGTGCACGGACATCCAAAACCGAGCCAGGAAATAACTGCAGGCTATACCTGCCCAGATCTCCTCTGGCCTGGGAAGAGCCATCCACCCACCTCCTCTCTGTCACTGCCTCTGACCAGAATAACTGCCTCCTCCTCCCCACAAAGACACTGATAAGTGAGAACAGCACTGAGGAGAAAAATAAGCCTTGCTTTTTATAGCACCTGCTGCCCGGCCACCACAGGCTTCTGCTACGTGGGACCCGGTGCATAAACCCTGATCTCAGTGCTCTTTGCAGGAGGGAAACCCACACTAACGGTGCAGCCAAGGCACGAGGAGGGGCTGCCTCTGCCCCCACTGCTCAGCAGCCCAGGAGAAGCCACGTCCCTACAGCCAGGCCAGCAATTCAGCCCCAGGCCCCCAGCCTGGGCCTCACTCCTTGGTGATGGGTGAAGCTCAGAAACCCCCATGAGTCAGTTTGTATTGGGGTCTTCTCTCCTCATCTGGGTCATTTCTGAATGAAACTGCAGCTTCTATCAGATCTGCACTACTCTACACTGCCCACATGGCAAAACCTCCTCCACACAGCCAAGGAGCTCTTTGTGGCCAAAGACCTTCATCCCTGTCTGGCCCTCCCCACAGGCACCGGGAATAAAGGAACAGATGAAAGCTGGATCGTAGGATCACAGAACAGCTCAGGTTGGAAGTGACTTAAAGATCGTCCAGTTCCAACCCCTGCCAGCCACTAGGTCAGGGATGAGAAGGGAAAGGCCCCAGTGAGCAACCGTGGGGCACACCAAGGCGAGATGGACACGTGCTTCTGTGCTGGGGAGAACGGAGATGCCAAAAGGAAAATGGAGCTTGGAAGTGAGCAGCAGATGGGAATGAAACTGCTTCTTCCTGACATCCCCCAGGCACAATGCTCAGCGGGACGAGGGGGTTCCCTCGGCTCCCCAGAGTGGTGGAAGAAAGCTGGGTAAAGGGAGTGCATGAGAAGCAAAGCAGTGCAGGAGAGTGAGCATGCAGCCAGGGGAGAGCATGGGGCAAAGGTGAGGGAGATCCCAGCACAGCCGGGCACTGCTCAGCCGTCTCACAGCAGCCAAGCCAGGAGGTCCAGCACCGAGCTGGCACCTGGACACACTCTCCAGGAAGACAAACAGGAGATTCCTGGAACCGTGGTGAGCAGTAGTGTCTCAGCCAGGAGGAAACTATCAAAGAGCAGAGAAAACCACGCAACATGGACTGCTGCTGTTTGTGGGATGAGGGAGGACTACAGGCACTCACCACCCTGAAGCAGCTGGGAGATGGTCTGGGAGGTGGTGGTGAGGTGAGGAGTGCTGCTCCCACACCTCAGTGTCCCCAGCAGATCAGCAGTGATGCTGGACCCTGTCTGCCCCAGACACCACCCTGCTCCCCTCCACCTGTCCCACTGAGTGCTGGGGAGGTCATGCTCAGAGCCCACGGCTCCAGAGCCCCATTGTCGGGAAGCCAGGACTTCTATGGATATTCCCACTGCAGAAATGCATTGACATCTATCTTTTGTGCAGGCTGAGGGCTGGGAGAGCTGAGACCCCCCTCCAAATGCAGTACACAGACACGAGCCAGCACCTAGTGCAGAGGATCCTGCAAAGCACACGGGAAGGGCTTGGGTCGCAGTAAAACCCAGATATCCACGAGGTTTCCCTTCGCACCAAGGATTGTGGTATCTCTGCACCTTCCTCCAGCACAGCTATGGGGTCCGGGTGCTGCCATACAAACCCAGCAGTGGGTACCTTCCAGGCATGGGTGCATCCATGGAGAAGGAGCACTGGAGATCATGCACAATGGAGAGCATCTTCTACACTCCAGGTGGAGACCTAAGGCATCCACCCTGCTATACAGAGCCAGGCCATGGGGGATGAGAAAGAAATGATGGCAAATGGCCCCGAGTCAACGTGCACTGAGCATAATGGATATGCTGCACTGAGAAATAAACTGATCAGGCTTGGAGGTGCCAACTACCAGCAGAAGGAAGCGCCCAGAACCACACACCGGTGCCATAGTTCAAATTAGTCTTTCCAATACATGACATCTGCTCCCTGTGCTCTCGGCGAGGCAGGGTCCGGCCCAAGGGCTCCGAACGTGCACGCTGGTCTTCTCTGACCATTTTTCCCTGTCCCTCTCCCAGAGGGCTGCCTCTTTCCCACCCAAGGCACACAGGAAACAAGTGCCAGCTGCCTTCTCCTGTCCTCACAGACCCTGGCACCAGCTGCTCCCTCTGTGGCTCCCCGCTGGTGACGCTTCCTTTCAAATGCTTTCCTAAGGGTAACCCCAGCATTCAGGGAGATTCAGGCAGGGATCGAACCACGTTGACTTTAAGGTCCCTTCCAACCCAAGACGTTCTGTGATTCTTGGACTTTGAGGGTGCGCTTGTCCCCACCAGTGAGTCCCGCAGCCACCGGTGAGCTCTGGCCCCGGGGGCAGCCCCTGCTCTCCCAAATCCTGTGGGCACCCCGCTGACACCCCCAGGTGTGGGGATGGGCCTGCGGGGCCGTGCGGGTGACCGCAGCCCTGGGGCAGCGCCGTGCCGCCATGAGCAGAGCGCAGTGCTGAAGTCCGGTTCCACACAGCTAATTCAGTAAGTCCCAGATACCATTACTTCATACGGCAGAGAGGCTCCACAGCTATTAGGGGAATTGGGAACGGGGGGAGGAGAAGCTGAAATGGAGAAGGGAGAGAGACGGGGAGGGTGGAGAGGGGGAAGCTAAGACAAGCAGCAGAACAAAACATCCCATAAATCATGAGGAGCTGCTGAAATACCAGAACAAATGACCCCATAGCTTGGCCATTGTTCCTGAGCCATGGCTCAAAGCTCTCCCAGCAGAGACAAAGCGCCGCTCCTTCGTCCCAGTGCCGTGCTGTCCGGCCAGGAGCAGCACCGAGACGGGAGTCAGGAGCCACGATGGGTGCACGTAACTCTGGCACGGCCACATGCCCCATGGCACCAGTGGGACCCATGTCTCCCTGCCTGCCACGAGCATTCCTGAGCTCTGAGCATTCCCACGGCCCTACAGACTCCAGCGATGCTTCCACTGGGTGCATCAGGGCCTGATTCTCCCTCTTGTTGCTCCTTGACCAGACCAGGAGGCACAGGGCTTGGGAGAAGCGGATCTCCTATTGGGCGTGCAATGTAAGGGGTAGGACTGCTCAGGTATGGCCACGCAACCCAAAGGAGCACGGAGCCCTTCATGGAGCTGCTGCTCCCTGGCTCCCAAAAAGTCACTGCGAACTCCATCAGCAAAAACACAATCACCAAACAAAGAGCCTTGCAAACCATCCGCAGAGAGCAAGCGCTGCGTGCCCACGGGCTGCAGGATGGAAGCAGAGGCAGCAGCAGCTCTCCGTGCATGGGAGTGTGGGGAGAGTCTCCATCCCGTTTAAAACTGAAGGGGGAACGTTACTGCATTAGGAAATGTTCAACCCCTGTGCTCCTGGCCAGCAGGGCTCCTGCCAGCACTGCTCGTGGTGGGCAGCCAAGGAGCAGGGATAGGGGATGGGGACAGGAGGAATGCACTGCACTTTTCCTCAGCTGTCATGGGAATGCACGGCTCTGACCACTGACACAGAGGAGCTGAAAATGTGGGAAGCCCACATGGAACCGGGGAGTGCTGAGATGGCCCAAGCCCCTAACCCTAACCCTAACCCTAACCCTGAAACAGGAGGAAAGCAGGGGAAAATGAGAGAGCAGAGGGCAAGGAAAACCGGAATGAGAGGTGGGTAGGGAAAGGAGGGCACAACCTAATGCCAGGAGGGCACAAATCGCGGGCAGGAGGGCACCCTGATGCCAGGAGAGTACACTGCTGCTGGGCACAGGAGCAACACAGGGCACAGAGCATCCCAGACCCTGCACAGAGCCAGCAGGAGTGGAGGGGCGGAGCCCTCCTGTCTGCTTCAGGCTCAGGTATGGGGACAGAAGAGGATCATTCCTGAGGTGACACACAGGGAGGGGAGGCTCCCACTCACCTCAGCTCACCCCAAGGGGAAAGAGGGATGCTCACATTTCCCAGAGGGGCTCTGCAGACACCGGAATGTCCCCACAGGGGCCGTCAGGGTTCTGATTTGGAACCCAAACAGAAGGAGATGCTGAGCTGCAAATGCTTTTCACTCTCAGCCTTCATCTGATTGAGGGTTCAGAGCTAGGTGGACATCATGGAGCAGCAGAACCACCCCAGGGCTGTGGCCATGAGCACTCCGGGCCCCCCCAGCTCGTGCTGCACTGCCCAGCATGCTCTCAGGGCCCCAACAGTGGGCACTTTGTGGTGCTGCCCTTAAAAAAAAAAATCCCTAAAAAAAAAATAGTCCAAATAATGAAGTATTTATTTGGGTAAACAACATATGAATGAAAGAAGTGTTTTCTCAAGACTTCACTTTTTCCCTGCCACCTCTCCATCCACTCCCAGTAATAAGCAGAACTAACAGGGCTCTGCTCGGTCACCGCTGAGCTCAGGATCAGACCACGCTCACTCAGTGCAGCACCACAACAGAGCAAGCCGAGCTGAAAGCCAACCCGCCCCCCCCAGAGCTGCGTGCAGGCTGCCCTACAGCCCCGCAAAGCAGCACCATTTCCTGCTGCCGTGGTGCCACAGCTGTGCAAGGTGCTGTGCAAACTGCTGCAGAGAGATGGGCTCCCATCTTGTAGCCCGGGGGGCCGACAGGGGCATTAGAGGGAGAGGAGAGCCACTGACTTCCCTCACGTATGCATGAGTAGAGAGAAGAACAAAAAGCTGGTGGGCTTTTATGAGCACTTTTTGCTTGTTTTCCTGTTTGCTACGTTACAAATTCCTGTGTTTGGAAGACTGAGAGTAGCTGAGGTACAGCTTTCTGATGACATCAGTTCAGCAAAAAGAAGGTTGTGCAACGGAGAGGAAAACGATCTGAGCCCACAGAGCTGACATTCCTCGCCTGGCCTCCTTGGCACCTGCACAGCTTTGGTGCCCAATAACCTCACAGATGGAGCAGCCTGCAGAAGGACCCACCGCCTCACAGCGAAGTGTGAGAACATGCAGCGAATGCCAGAAAGTTCTCCAAAGAAAGCAGGGAAAGCGAAAACCAAACTTGACATTCTTAACATTTCTGAGCATTTCTTTTTCTCTTTCTTTTCACTTTTTTTTTATTTTTATTTTTTTTAAGCTGTACCCTCCTTTCTCCATCTAAGGAAGCAGAGAGCGATGCGATTTCCAGTTCTCTGAAATACCCTTAGCAGGTCACCTCCAGCTATGATCTGCTTCCAAGGCTGCTGAATGAGAGCTCACCAAGCCGGGGTGGAGCTGGGCTGAGTATGGGGAAGGGGCAGCCCCACACTCCTGGGCTGGGACCCAACACAGCGGGCTCACCGCTGCCCAGCCCCGATGGATGCCCATCTTGCCGCTCTCCTTTCACCCCACGCAGCAGGAGCCCGTCTGGGGCTGCCCACCACTCCTGCAGCGGGGTGATGGTTTGAAGGGTGTTATCCCATGGGGCAATGCACAGACAGAGTGGGGACAGGGGGCAGGAGAGGGCTGGGAGGCTGCTTGCCCCCAGCCCCGTCCTGCAGCTCTTACCATTCAATGCTCAGAGACCTGGGCCGGAAGGCAGACAGCTCGGCCGAGCCATACTCAGCTTTCCTTCTCTTCTCCTGCTTCTGCTTCACCGACAAGCGGTGGGCAAACCTAGAGAGGCTGCTTTCCGACCTGGGGAAGGGGAGAGGAAAGGCGTTAATGTCACTGAAACTACCTGTGCTGGGGGCTGCAAGGGGCAAGGGGGGCCTGGGGGGCACCAGAGCGGGCAGCACAGCAGCACCACAGCACAGCAGCAGAGGCTGAGCAGCGCTGCAGCTCCAGTGTCAGCCCCACAGGGCTGCAGCAGCGGCACAAAGCTGAGCCCCTGCCCAGCACCAGCACCACTGCATGCTGCCAGAGCCATCGCTGCTGTTCTCCGGGGCCCTGAGCTGTCTCGCTCACCAAACACCTCTTAAAGCACAGTCGCTTAAAGAGAAGGGACTTCTCAGAAACGAGAGCTCTCTCTCTTTCCTTACGATAGTTAAATAAACCACGAGCAGCTAACAGTTTTTCTCCTGATACATTTTAAACACAGACATCTTCAATTCATTAACTCTGGTTATTGATTTATTTTTCAGCTTATGAATTGCTGTTGCTCGGGACGGGGTGGAGACAGCTTTCTGGAGCAGGCGCTCGTCTCCACCATCACCGCCGGGAAAGGGCCGGTCAGCCCTTCCAGGGTCATTCCTCACATTCTTGGGAAGAAACACTACTTTGATGTAAAGGATGAGATTTGCCTTTCAAGAAACCCCAGCAGAAATGCAAACCCCAGCGTTCCCCCTCGGAACGCTGCAGGGAAGGCAAGGGGTGAGAAGTACCCATGGGAGCACTGGGAGCAGAGCTGCTGCAGATGCAGCCTCTCTGGGGCCATGTCACAGCTGGGAGGAGTGATGCTCAGTGCCCATCACTGCTCTCGAGGGGTCTGGGAGCTGCGGGACCTGCCTGGAACACACTCCCATTGGCTCTGCACAGCCGGTACTTCGGCCTGCATCCTCTCCCAGACTGACGGTGCAGCCGAGGGGTGTGGATGAGTATAGGGAGAACAGGGAGAGCCGCCCTGAGGGCTCCAAGCAGAGGCACGGGGCAGCCTGGGAGCGGGAGAGCAGGGGCACTGCAGGGAGCAGGATGTGGGCACGCAGGGATGCTGCTGGCACTGGGGAATGGTGCCCATGGAGGGCGTGAGGGGTCGTGCTGGAGACAGGTGACCGCGTGTGCTGAGGCCACCAGACCCAACAGCTCCAGCAAAGACTTCATTTCCTTTCCTATTTAGAAATCCAGGAGCACATTACAGTATCATCTGGCTATTTATACAGCACTGCTTTACATAAACGGTGCTGCAGAAGAGAGAATGAATCATACCTGCTCTGCCCCGGCTGCACGCACACCATGTCCAAGCCTTTCTGCCCTCTCCCCTCACCCCCAGGCTCCATGCTGGGTGCACCCTCAGCCCCCCAAGCTCCAGTTCTGGGACACTGCTGAGTCTGTGCCCAGCTCTGAGGCGACACCAGCACAGCAGGAATGCTGCCGTCACACACATCCACTCCCCAGGTGCTTTCCAAACACAGATGCCCCTTGTCCTTTGATCCGCATTAGGGTAATGACAGGGAAACTGAGGCACAGAGACCATGCAGTGAGGACAGCTCGCCTTTGGCTGTCAGCCCCATCCTTAGAGGCTGCACCGGCCAGCAAGGTGTGTGTGTCTCCTCCCAGCAGCACCGGTACCATCCTGGCCCCAGCTCCTGCCCAGCCCCAGCTCCTGCCAAACCTGCCACCAGCGAGGGACGTGCAGGGAGAGCCATCAATTGAAACATCAACTGCAGCGATGGGGAGAGCCGTCTCCTGACAACCAGAGGAGGTTGTTCAGCTACTGTGCTGTATCATAAATCACACCTCTCTGACTTGCCATCTGTCAGCCAGATTACACATGTTCAGAGTCCCATGTCAGCGTTTAAGTCCGAACACAGCATCTTTTTCCCAGAAATAATTATCAGCCCTGGAGATTCCTGCAGCAACACCGCCGAGCTACGGCTCATCCCTTCCCTTAGAACATTGCAGTGGAGCAGGCTGGCAGTGAAGGCAACGGGGATGTGGGGGGGAGGGTGGAGGGGCAATGCAGCTACCCCCCTCCCCATGAAATCACAGCTTGGTGCATGTGAGGGCCATGCATGGTCAGCACCTCTTGGCAGCAGCTCCTGTGCCTGCTCTGTCCTCAGCCTGCGGGGCCATCACAGAAAGGTGACAAGGCACTCAGGGCACCTGCACCCACTAGGAGAAGCCGTCGCAGGTGGCACCAGCAGCACCCCCTGCCCCCAGCCCAGCCCCTCACCAGCACCCTGCATGAGGGTTTGAGGCAGCCATGCAGCAGTGAAGGAGACATCTCAGCCAGGGCAGGAGCAGCTCCCACCTGTTGCACTCACTGGCCCAAGACACAGCACGTGCTTGGACGTGGCGGCGAATCGACCCCGCTCCTGCAAGGCAGCCAGCATCCCCCCAAAGCAGGCAAGGGCGAGCCAAGCACCAGGATGGGGCTTGAGGTGGCTGCAGGCACCCTGCAGCACCCAACAAGCAGCGCTTTTCGCTGTGCCTCCCCCTGGAACGGTCCCCGCACAACCAGATTAGGAGCTGGGCTCATCCCCCGTGCTGGGGAAGGGACAGGGGGCAGGAGCCGGCACAGCTCCCGCACCCCTGTCAGCAGAGCAGCTGGGCTCCTGGAAGCGATTTATTTGCACGGGTGCAGTCAGAATAAAAAAGGAGAAGAAGAACCACCTCCCGAGCAGGCAGAAGTTTTCAGAGGCAGCACGCACGGACCCACGGCTGCACGCACGCAGCCCCCAGCGAGAGTCAAACACGAGCACGGCACCGGCAGACCCCATCCCGCCCGCAGCCTCGCACTCCTTGGGCACGACCGAGCGCGTCCCCAAAGCAGCAGCCACGGATAGGACCGGCGGGCCGCGCACGGTGCCGCGCCGGGAGGGATGCGATGCCCGCAGGATGCGCACTCACCTGCACCGCTCCTCCGCCTTCCCCTCGCGCTCTGCCAGCAGCCAGCAGCGCTCACCCGCGCACAGCTCCCCGGCAGCATGCGCATCCCCAGCCCCATCCCCAGCCCCATCCCCAGCCCCTCTCCGCACACTGCCGCACGCACGCTCCCATCCCGGCCGGGAGCGCAGCCCCGCTGCCCCGCGCCCAGCTGCCACCTCCGCCTCCCTCGCCCATCACCTCAGGCTCCTGCTGGCTCCGCTCCGCTCTTTTTTTCCCTTTTCTTTTCCTTTTCTTTTCTTTTCTTTCTTTTTTTTCTTTTCTTTTCTTTCTTTTTCTTCTTCTTTTTTTTTTTTTTTTTTTTTTCCTCCCAATCTTGTTTCTATAGAAACGAGATTAGCAGAGGGGGAAATAAAACGGCCCCATGTGACTCAGATTCCAACACTGAAGAATCTCCTGGTCGCGCCTGTCGGTGCTTTACATAACAGGGAGCCTGCGCGGCTGGGCACGGGGACTGGGCATGGGGAGGGGGCCCAGGGCGAACCACACACACAGCCCAATGCCATGACGTGCCCCGAGCCCACTCGCGCCCCCAGAGGCCCTGTTCCCTGCAGGCCCTGCTTTGCCACCCTCTTCCCTCAGCAGCCGAAGGGGCAGAGGCACTGAGAGCGGCCCCGGCTCTCACCAAACCCCACGCGCAGTTTGGGGCAGGTGACCCAAGAGCCCCTCACACTGCTGGGCTGTCCCGGTGGCTCAGGGAATGGCTTTGGTCAGCAGACCGCAGTGGCGGTGGCCTCGCAGGTGACAAATGCCCACGGCACGTCCTGAGCCCCCAGTGCTGCAGTCGCACGCTGCGGGCGGGCAGCTGGGTGGGACGCTCAGAGCCTCGGGGGCAGACGCTCAATGTTGCACGGCTCCTTCCAGCCCCACGTCCCCCCTGGTCCCTCCATGCCCCCCTGGTGGTGCTGACTCAGCCACGATTAATATGCTTAGTGTGATCAGTGTGATTAGTGTGAGGCCTGATGGCACTGCAGCCCTGGGGCCACCCATAGGCTGCTCACCCCCAGGCACGTGGGGAGGGGCAGCCGGACCGCGGATGGACGAGGCCCCGTGTGAGATCCTCTGTTTGAAAGATGATTATGGGGCTGCAAAAAGTTCCTCCAGCAGCACAGCTTTGATACGTGCAGCTAACTATAGCTAGCATTGTTGGGATGTGTGACAAGTAGTGAGCCGGGGGATGCTGCCTATTTTTGACCCACAACACCAGGTGGGAAGGCGGACCCAAGGGTGAGAGGAGAAGGGAAGCGTGGGGGAGAAGGACGGAGATACCTTCTGTGCGTGGTCAGATGAGAGGAGCAGCTGTTTCCGAGCGCGGGTTTGAGATGTGAGGTGCGGATGGCGAAGGCTGGGAAGTGACTTGACACGTCCTGCAGTGCAGCCCCCCATTGCCTGCTCACTCCCCTCCCAGTGTTATGGCCCTTTGGGTGCACCCCAAGGTCCCCCGACCCAGCTGTCCCCTAGGCTGACTGCGCTGGAGCCATGTTAAAGCCAAGAAACCCAACGCCCATCCTTTGCCTTTCACAACACCCATCCCTGCTGGCCTCTATGGGATCCAGTACCAAGCTGGTTGCTGCTCAAAAGAAGTGACAATCCTTGGAACTGGCTGGCATTTTTAGAACTTTTTCTTGTTTTCTCCGAGTTTTGTCAAACTTACAGCTTTTGCTGCAAAGGATTTGATGCAAATCCAAGCAGAAGGGACCGCCTCATGAGTCCTAAATTAAAATGTCCCTTTGTTTTGGCTTTCAAACACTGTATTTTAATGCCCATCCACACTCGGAACGGAAGGTAAATTTGCATGTCGTTCCCCTACAAATCCTTTGCCAAAGCAGTGATTTTGTTCATTTGTATTCCCCGACGACAGCAGCTCTGCCCTCGGAGCAGCAGCTGTCTGCCCGCAGAGCAGCGGGGCTGGGCACGCTGGGGATGGTGAGTACAGACAGCCCCAAACCCAACTTGTTGGGGTGGATGGGCTATCTTCAGCTGGCCTTGGACTGACTGGGTCTGCCTTACAGGCCCCAAAAGTGCAGCCCCAAGCAGCACTGTCAGCTCAGGCTGGGGCCTCCAGGCACAAGCCAGTCCATTGAGACTCCTCTTGGTGCTCTGAAGCAGCTAAAAGAAAACAGAGCAGAGATCTGATCCTGCCGTATAACAGACAGCTGGCAGCACCATCTCATGGGCGTGCACCAATGTGCTTCACCCTCAAAATCAGCCACATCAAAACCAGGCTCCAAGCAACCGCAGAGAAGATAAGACAGGTAGAAACTGCCTTCCCTGGGTCAAATCCTTGCCATTTGGCTTGTTTTTAAGGATTCCGCCATCTCCCTCTATGGGAAGCAATGCTGTGCAGGGCAGCAGGGCAGTCCCTGGGCTGTTCCATGGTGGCTGTGTGAGCCTTGAGTGTCCTCGTGCCACAGAGCCACGTGTGTGCATCCCTTCCTGTTGGGGGACGGGAGCCTGGCACACGCAGCGCCAGCACTCGGTCTTCAGAACATCCCCCATATAATTCAGGCTTTCACCATAACTAACGGGATACTGAGAGCCTGGGCAAAGGGAGAATGAATTGCAAAGCAAACCCTGACAACTCCCTTTCCTCCCACGGATCTGCTCAGAACCAGGACGAGTTCCCCAGGGCTCAGCGTTCTCTCCCCACAGAATCTCTGTGGCAGCAGCCCAAGGCACCCCGGGGTGCAGTGCTCCCCAGCACATCCCCCACACCGGGGAGCAGAAAAGCCCTGCGGGATGCGGGCGCTCAGTGTCAGCCCCACACTGCTGCCAGCCCCGCACGGCCCCTCTCTGCCCACAGCCGGGAGCGCGGCCCACCGCCCGCTGTGGGGCACGGACAGCCCACGGACCTGCCGTTGTTTAGTCTGACGGCGGCACTCGCGCTGGAGCCAACCCTTGTTTTCGATGGCCCCGCGTCCAACGCTGTGCGCAGGAATGGAAAGACTTGTTATTCTGGGCTGCCCAACAGGCCGGGTTTTCCAAGCGCAGGAGAGCAGTGATGTGGTTAACGCGAGCTGGCCGCAGAGCCTCCATGGTTTTCCTTTTTGGACGGGCATCAACCTGCAGAGGACCACACCGGCTGACGCCAGCGGGCACCTCCCAGAGGGCGGGCAGGTGCCAGCAGCCACGCGTGCACGTGGGCGTGTTGGTGCACATGGTGCACTGGCGAAAGCGGACACGCTGCTGCACAGAGGCGCGCAACACACGTGGGAATGCTGTGCACGCTGGCGTGCTGGTGCAGGTGCTGTGGGGCAAGGCAAGAGGCACAGCATGGCCTGGGGTCTGCCCTCCCCTCGGCACCTCCCCAGCCACGGAAGGTAAGGAGTCACCCAGGCCGGCACAGCCCCACACCGCAGAGCCCAGCCCCAGGTTGGGCAGCTGTGGAGCCATGGGGTCCTACATGGGGCTCACGCACAGCCTGGTCTACGCGCAGATCCACATTGACACTGGTGGAATGCAGCAAGCACCAGACCCACTCGGTCACAGTTACAGCATCTCCAGGCTAAAGGAAAATTCCCCTCTCCAGTTTTTTAGTAGCTCTCGTGAGCGTGTCACTATTGGAAACGCAACCTGCCAGGCTTCCTGCTGCTGGTGCATCCCCCACAGCACTGTGCCTCGCTCGTTCCTCCCAGAGACGTGCAAAGGTTCCCCTTAGAGAAGGGACCAAGGGGAAAAAGGCACCGGAGAAAAGCCCTGGGCAGCCCCCGCTCCTCCCCACAGCACGGAACCGCTGCGGAGGTTTGAGGGACTTGAAGGGCTTTGCAATGCAATAAAAACATTCCTGCCTACAAAGCATGAAACCCCAAAAGTTTATGGGAAACCACTGTCTTCGGATGTCTGCATATCTTCAGGCATCCTGGGAACTGTAGTTCAAAGAAACCAAGAACAAGAAAGCGGCCGATAATGATGGTTTCTGGACGGAGGCTGTGTGACTATTGGCTCCCTGATGAAAGCCGCATTTCTGGGATGCTGAGCGCATTTCTGCAGCCAAGCACAGAGCAGCTTCGTGGCGGCGGGGAGGGACCCAGGGCCAAAGGAACCAACAGCACAGCTCCAGGCGAGCACTACAAGAGCAGAAAGCTGCTTCCTGAGGGCACTGCGGGGCCATGGGAGCTGTGGGACCCCGAGGACATGGCACAATGGCTTTCCCTGGGTCCTGCAGAAGCAACGGGCGCAGTCCGGGCTGCATAAGCCAGGCCCTTGTGAGCCAACAGCTTGGTGCCTCGGTTTCCCTATTAGCTCATACTGCCCAGGGCTGCACAGACTGGCATCAGAAACTCAATGCCCATCTGAGCTGAGCTCCTGGGCCACCAGCTGTGCGCATCACACTGTGCCCACCATCCTTAAATCCCCATCAGGCCCATTTCTTCAGATCCCGCAAAGAACAGTCACGCCAGCCAGGCTGCTGAAAGGCACTTCATTCGGACACAGAAGCCTCTTTGTGAAAGGCAGTCACATCCCAAGGGGTGAAGAACCGGCATGCAGCGTGCCCTCGCTGCCCGGCCCCACACCTCTCCGTGGGGGGACCCACGGGGACACGGGGCAGCACCTGCCCACCCCACACAGCCGACCACAAACACATGAGGAGTGACATGGTGCTGCTGGCAGGGCTGCTGCAGGGAGCCTGAGCAGGTTGCTTCAGCCACTCCGAAAGCAAACAGCCAGCAATGACGGATAAACCACAGGAAGGTTCTGCCGTGAAGAAAGCCTGATGCCCTGAAGAATCAAGAAGAGGTGCATTATTTGCGCTGGCAATAGCACCACAAATGCTTTCCACCACTCTCAGCAGTGGTTCTGCTGTTCCTCCAGCACAGAACACACTGCAGGTCATTGCCAAAACCACATCTCAGCACACGACACACGCAGGTGGGACGTGATGGGAAGCAGCCCAACCCCCACACAGCACCTTCACACTGCCCTGCAGCTTCCTCCGGGCTGCCACAGAGCATGCAGCCCCCTGTGGCCCCAGCAGCAGATCCACGCAGTGCTGCAGCCGTGAGCTGCTGGAGGGTCTGCAAAAACCCTGTGTTGGCAGCGTTGGGTTTGGATCCTGGTGCGTCGCTCCAGGTGCATCTGTGCTGGCTGCGTTTCCACACACAGTAGGAAAGGAGACGTGGAGGTGCTGAGAAATGAGCAAGGAATAGATAGGATGGAAGATGCGGTCAGCAAGATTTTGAGCATCCCACGGGTGTCCAGTGCTTTCTTACCCGTGGCTGCCAAAGCCACACAGCCATTCCAACCACCCCTGCAGCCAAACCCCAGCTGTTACCAAACGCACCCCACGGGCACAGCCTCTCGCCCTGCTTTGCGGTGACTTGGTCCCGGGGTAAGGTCTGGGCACAGCCCCAGTACTGGGCACCCCAAGCCCCGGCCCGGTGTGCTCAACCGATAAAGCCCTATAGGATGCCACCGCACAGCCCTATAGGATGCTCCAGCACAGCCCCAGCTCAAAGCAACCCACGCTGCCAGGGCTTGGGGCAGACTGCCTCAGTGCTCCCCAGACACGGAACGCGCCTTCTGCAGTCTAAACCAGTTGTTGAACTGCGCCTCTCTCTGAATTAACGCCGCTTTAAAGACCAGGTTGGAACTGCTGACGTCCATCTATTATATCCAGAGCCGTTCCCAAAGCCACTGTGTCTTTTTCAAAATGAGCCGAAGCAGCACTGGGTTATTAAGCAAGGGGAAAACGAGGACAGGGAGGGAACGTGCTGTTCTTTGATCAGAACTGTGCTAATGAACATCGTAAGGATCAGAAGACCTCGATGACAACTTCAACCCTAGAACTGCCGCAGTCAGACCTATAGCAAACTGGATGAAGGAAGAGGGGAAAGGTGCGCTGGGTCCAAGGTGCTCAGCATCCCATGGGGACCGCACTCCCACGGCCTCGTGAGGGGCTCTCAGCTGCGATCAGCTGCTAGAGGGACCAAACCCAAAGCGTGTGGCTACCTGACAGGGTGGGAGCGGCCCAGCAGAGCGGTGCTTCATGAAGTGCACCTCCCCAGCCTGGGAGCCAACATCTGAGTGGGACCTCCCGGTGCTGCCTCTCCCCTGGACGAGCAGTGAGCCCACACCGCGTCAACCTATATTTTAGGCGTTCACAAATAAGCAAACTGGCCCTTCTCTGCAAAACAACACAAAATCCTGGAAAAAAAACCGAGCACAAACTGTGCCTTCACACATCCCCCGCCGAGCACAAGCCTGGGACCGGAGGAAGGAGGCTGAGTGTGAGGGCAGCCAGGTTTGTGAGCGGTGACAGGGAGAGGCGCTGCGGGAGCTCCCAGTGCCGCGCGGCTCCGCGGGAGTCGGGTCGGACCCCGGCGGAACGGATGCGCTAAATTAGGAACGAAAACATTCCCCCTCCAGCAGAAGGGGAGGCTCAAAGTGAGCCCTTGTCCTGGACAGACAGCGGCCAAAGCCGGGCGACGACGACAGCTCGATGGAGTCCAAAACACACTCGAGGCTTGTTTTGAATTACTCTACGCGCGGCTTTAAAATGCTTAAAAATTTCCATCTGACCCAGCTGCGGAGCTGCGGGGGAACCCTGTGCTGTGGGTCACATTCGGGTTTGTTTCCACGCAGCTGAAAAGAGAGAAACCTCAGGGAGCGCAGCGCTGAGCGGGACGGCGCCCATGGCCACCCAGCGCGCTGTGCCCGCGCCCGTGGCCACCGTCCCCGCTGTGGCACAGGTGGCCCTGCACAGTGCCACAGTGGCACCACGCAAGGTGGTGTGGAGCTCAGTGCTCCTGCCCATGGCTGGGATCGACACGGCAATGCTGCACAGAAACCTGGAGGAGGGAGAGAGAAAGGAAGAATCCCTTGAGAGATACGGCACTGGAGGAGCTAAAAATAAGCACTGACAACAAGTCGATGTAGGAAGAGCAAATCAGGATTCCCGAGAACACAGCACTGCCAGTCAGCGGAGGGGCTACGTGGCACCCTGCGCACCAGTGCTGCTGGGCACCAGGGCTGCGCCAGAGGGGACAGCAGGACTTGAGCAGGGCTCACACCTGTGGCAGAGACAGAGCCCATCGCCCACACGGCAGCAATGGCCAGCAGCACACTTCTGTGAAGAGCACAGGCCTCTGTGGCTTTTCATCCACGTGGCTTCCAGGTGCCTCTCAAGATGGACCAGCTGACTCCTCGGAACCAAGTTGCCAAACTCCCTCCTAGGCTCCCTTCCCAGCTCCAGAGTCAAAGCCTAACCTGACCTGCCCAGTGCTGGCCACTGTCTTTCCCACACAGAATCACGGCATAGTTGGATTGGAAGAGCCTTGACAGCCCCCAGCTCCTGCCCTGCCATGGGCTGTGCCCCCCAGCTCAGGCTGCCCAGGACCCATCCGTGGCTGTGGGCACCTCCAGGGATGGGGCACCCACAGCACTGGGCAGCAGTGCCAGCGCCTCACCGCCTCTGAGTAAACAATTGCCCCTAATACCCAACTCCTCTCTTAGTTTGAAGCCATTCCTCCTTGTTCAATACTATCAATACTATCAGACTGTATCACACAATTTGGTCCCCTTCCTGTTCATAAGCTCTCTTCAAGCACTGGAAGGCCGCAATGAGGTCCCCCCGCAGCCTTCTCCTCCCCATGCTGCACACCCCCGGCTCCTCAGCCTGTCTCCATGGCAGAGGTGCTCCAACCTCTGAGCGTCTTCATTGCCTCCCCCGGCCCCGCTCCGGCAGCTCCCACCCTTCCTGTGCTGGGCCCCAGGCCTGCACGCTGCCCCCCTCTGCTGATGCAGCCCAGGATGCAGTCGGCCTTTGGGGCTGTGAATGCACATTGCTGCGCTCCCGGTCTGAACACACATCTGGGATTGCCCCGACCCAAGTACGACACCCCGCACTGGGCCTTGCTCAGCCTCATCAGGTTCTCGTCTGCCCACTTCTCGAGCCTGTCCAGGTCCCTCTGCCGGTTCATCCACCGGGTGCACACAGGAATTCAGGCACCCATCCTGTTGCCAGGGCCGGATCCTGCCGTCACCTCGCGTGTCCCCATGCTGTCACCTCAACCCACCACGCCGCAGCCCAATGAGCCCAGCAGCCCGCACCACGCACACCCTTTCCATGCCACGCAGCCCACAGCTGTGAGCAGCGGGACGGAGCAAGGACAGCCCCTGGGAGCGAGGCACCGAGCGGGGGGAGGTAACTCGATGACTTTCACCCCCCCGCCCCAGCGCCAGGCTCGGGTGACTAATGCTGCAGGAAGGGGACGCCGGGCTCCTGACACGTTACCCGCTGCTAATCCTATGGGTTTATCTGTCGCTTCCGCGCGCCGGGAGCTGGCAGCACCTGGCACTGCCACAGCACCCCCTGCCCGGTGGGGAGGCACAGGGACGTGCCCACGGCCACGGGCACCGGCACCGCGCTGCGCCGAGAACCTGCAGCCGGTGACAGCCGACACCGTGCAATGCCGGGACGTGCAGCTCGGCGCTAACCCAGCTCTCCTGCTCAGGAATGTCCAAATAAATACTGAAAGGTATAAAAAGGACATAAATAAGGTTGCTTGAGATGGCTGTTTGTCTCCTGCCTGGCCAGGACCCCCTCTGCCCTGGTACTGTTTGGCTTGGCAGATGACAGCTGGGTAATTTGTTTCCATTGCAATGAAGTCCTAATTAACTGGAATAAACTTTTTACACTAAGTGTGTTTGTTTAACAAACTGGCTCTTTCAGAGCCTCACCGAGACCTGATTGATGCATGCACGGGGAGTGGAAACACGCTGGGTGCTCAGGCATTAAAGCTGCAGTGTCTGAGCAGGCCAACCTGAATGGGCTCTCTCTGTGTTGGGAAATCTTAGCTGACACCCCCAGTGTCTGGGCTGGGGTGCAAATTTCACCACGGCCTTTGCGCACTCAGGGCTCCACGTTGCTCTGGGGATCCCTGTGGGTTGCTGCAGAGGTTTTGCTGGATGCAGTGAGGCACAGGGACACAGCCGTGCCTCGCAGTGACAGCAGCACTCGTGGCACTGAGTGGGGACAGCTGAGGGAGCGGGGACAGCCTCATTGGCAGGGCTCTCCCAATGCTGGGCTGGTGAGTCCGATCTGAGGATGCTGGGATGCCAGGGGTCGGCAGGGGGCTGCCTGCAAACATCTAGGAGGGGGTGAAACATCTGGAACAGCAGCACACGAGCTGCACTTCCTGCAGGAAGGCAGCTGATGGAGCAAGGAGCCCCAGGACGAGCAGTGCCAAACCCATGCACTGATGGCCTCGGCCCCTGCACTGAACCTGCTGTCACAAAAAGGAGAGGGATGCAGCAGGAGGTGACACCAGGACCATGGCCGGGAGGTGCAGGCTGGCTGTGGGCAGAGCCCATCCAAGCCTGGGTCTCAGCAAGCCCTGAGCTGCACTTTGTCTGCCTAATGAGGCAGCAGCCCAAATAATTGCACTTCTGGCAAACAAAGCATCCCTAAAACGGGGGGAGAATGAAGGTGGCTGAGCCTTCCCTCCCTGGGTGATTTTTCTTTCCTATCTCCCACTGCAAAGAAAAATCTACAAACGGCCCCTGCTTGACCGCTGCCATGACCAGCAGTCCTCTCGGGGTGTTTGAGCTTCCTGAAGGTTTGCCTTTCCTATTTTTAAATGTGGAACAGCATACCACCCTACTGGGGGGAGGTCCTCGGGTTCCTTTGCCCCCCTCTCCATGTCGCTCCCCTGGGCACACTGCAGGCACTCCATAGGTCTGTGGGTTGATGTGGGGCCAGAAGTGGGGCTGAGGGCAGTGGGACCAGAGCATAATGCAGTGCCCAACCCATACAGAGGGATCCCGGGGGTTCTGTGTCCCCTTCCCACATGTCCTGCTGTGTGACAGCCCTGGGTTGGAACACCTCCAGCCTGGGAGGGACTGAATTTGGAGTGCTGGGGCTCAGCACACCTTCTGCATGCCCACAGTGAAATGGCCCTTTTTTAGTGAGCAATGTACCTGTAACTCACACACAGAGCTCCTTAGAGTCAACCTGCCAGTGCTGGCCACAGCTTGACTCAGTCAGGTTTTCAGTTAGGTCGAAATATCACTGCCCAGTGACCCTTCAGCGATTATTGCAGGCTCTCCCTCTCTCCAGCAGCCCTTTCTGGATGTGGCAGAGATATGCCCTGGGCTGGCAGCCAGGCTCTATGTGCAGTCTGGGCAGAGGTGGAGCACTCATAGGGTGGGATCCATCTCCCCAAGAGCCACTCAGCAATGCTGGAGGTGCTGCTGCCCTGCACAGTGCCCCAAACCTGCAGGGACAGTCAAGCAGTTGTGCCCTCCCCTCTCTGCCCCACATCGCAGGCAGTCAGCGTGTTGCTCTGACTCCTGCCTTTGCTAATGGCCAAAACCTGAGGGCAAGCTTGAAGTGTCACATCTCCCCTTTGCTGCTGTTAGGGTGCAGCAAAACCAGTGTACTTTCCTCCTTTCATGTCCTCAGACACACCGGTCCCAGAGCAAATCAGCATTATCTCCACATCTGTGCAGCACAGCCAGGCAAATGGTGCACTCACACATGATGGTCCCTCATTTTCCCACAGCAAATGGCTCCACCAGAAGCACTGCACAAGGACAGAAGCCCGGAGGCTCACTGCTTTCAAGGCCAATGCTGTCATTTCCACCAGCACGGGCAGATTTTGCCTTTGCAGCAGCAAGCTGCTGTGCCGCAGCACATGGCCCTGTGATGACGCGAGGCGGTGAAGCTGAGTAAGGAGTGTGAGGCACTGGAAATCTTCACTCATGGGCAGAGATTTCACGCAGTTGACACCACTGAAACCCGCTGCAATGATTCCCATGGTCAGGAGATTGAAGCCTCTGCGCAGCAGGGCTGAGCAGCAGCGCAGCATGTGCATCTCCAAGCATTCCTGGGGCCAAATCCTCATCATGCAAGGCTGGAGTCAGGCACACACAAGGCTGCCTGCAATCCTTGCAGACCACCAAGGGATGGTGGTGGCTGGCTGGGCACGCGTGGGGCTGCAGAATGGCTTTTCTTACTCCTGGGAGATGGGATAAACCCACTGCAAGGAAAGGCTTTGAAAAAGTCAGGGCAAAAATAGAGTTCCTTGCAGGGAGTTTGTTGGATGTCTGCAAAGTCCAGTTTCACAGGTAGGAAAATGAGCAACTGGCTTAAGGCCCTGTTTGCCAAATGAGGGCTCAGAGTGGAAATGGAATACGCAACAAAGAGAGGCCGGTCGAAATGAAGAGTTACAGCGTGTAGAAACTTGATTAGGAAAATGCACAGCTGGGACAGGCAGAACGGCACAGCTACCACTGGGTCCCACCGGGCCTTGGGCAGGGCTCAGGCTGTGGGGCCGGGGCACAGGCAGCCCCACTGCGCTGTGCACAGCCTGGGGGAGGGGGGCCCAGTTAGCTGCAGAGCGGCCAGGGCTGAGACCCAGAGCCTGGGCTCATCTGGTGTGAAATTAAGAAATGATTAAAGGACGCAGGCCGTAATTAAAACCCGCCAGCAGGTCTTCATGGGAAAGAGATCTTGTCAAATGAACCTGATTTTGCTCTTTAGTGAATGCAGGCTGAGTCGTAAAAACACTGCATGCACACGCAGCCTGTGCAGCCGGAGCACCCAGCGCTGATTTTAAAGGTAGTACTACACAGCGCCAATAAAGCACGTTGGACAGGCTGGGAGCTGGCTGGCAGATCCCGAACAGAATGGGAACTGCAGAGAAGTGCTCTCAGCTTCATGGGGGAGCGTGCTTGGTGGTGGCTGCATCAGCGACTGGGGAGGAAACAGAATCCTCACTCAGAAAATGAGTGGATGACAGAAAGATGGATGCAATGGTAAATACTGAGGGGCAAAGAGAGAAGTGTGGGCTGCCTGGTAGTGCTGAGCTGGGCATGCTCAGGCTGCCCAGCACCGTGCAATGGATCCCAGCCATGTTCAGGGGCAGAGAGTTGTCCCAGCGAGGGAGGGACTCCAGGGGTCACCACGGGTGAACAGCCCTGCACAAGGCCCTAATGTGCTGCGGCTAAAAGGGCTGATGTGGTTCTTGTGGGAGAGGGGAGGTACCTCTGTGTGCTGCTGAGGGTGGCAGGGGAGCACTCCTGCCATCAGGATGCTGTGCTTAAAGTGGGACACTGAAAGCAGAGGGGCCGCAGGGGGACGGGCCACAAAATGGATCCAAGGGCTGGGAAAATGTCCTGCTTCTAAAAGCTCGAGCTGCATTCAGTTTATTGACAGAAATCCTGCTCCTGTTCATCCAGGCCAGAGCATGGGTCAGGGAGAAAGCAGCACGTGCCCCACTCTGTGCAGAGGGGCAGAGCCAGGGGGCTGGCACAGGGACGGGGCCTCACCGGGCCCCTCGGAGCAGCTGGGAGGAAGGGATGCTGCTCAGAGAGCATCCACAGCCCGCGCAGTGCAATGTGACAGCCCCATCCACCAAACCCACAAACCCAACCCCTCTGCGCCTGCTTCCTCAGCTGTGATTAATGGCAGGCGTGGTGGATGTGGGAGGGCTGCAGTGGGTGCAGGGGGCTCCCAGCTGGTCCCAGCGTGGCCCAGTGAGCCCTACTGCTGCCCTCAGGGCATGGGCCCCCCTGTGTGGCCTCGGGCACAGCATGGGACCCCCCAGCGTATCGGAGTCCCTATGGATTGGGACCCCAGGCTGCCAAGGTGTGCCACCCTTAGGTGAGGACAAAAGGAGATGTGGCGCAAAGACACCAGCTCCTGGTGTGGCAGGGGCCGAGCAGGTTTAATTGGATTGGAAGTGAAATTATGAAGGGAAAAAAAAATGGCTTTGGTTTAAAGCAAGGGGCTGGGGGGATAGGAGAAAAAAGCCCTTCAAGTTTCTATGACAACCGGCACAGCAAGAGCCTGCATCGAAAGCTCGCTTAACACATTGAAAGCTGTACAAAAATAACTAAACCCCAAACTTTGCTCTGCCAGAGCTGGCAGCAGCACTGAGCCAGCACGGAGCACTGCTCCTCCTGTCCTGTGGGCTGCAGCTGAGCAGATCCTTGTCCGCTGGGCTGGGACATTTGGGAGCAGGTCCTCATCCCTGGTTCCAGGCCAGGTACCACCGATGCTGGTGCCACCCGGGCACAGCGAGAGAAGGGGCCTCTGCCCTTGGACCTGGGGTACAGAACCCCTCCATGGCACTCCTGCTCCACAGCTCCAGGCTGTGTCCCATCCTCTCCCCCACAGCACCATCTTTGACTCTCTGCAGACATCCAAGGGAACCTCCAGCCATTCGCACCCACTCCTGCTACCCTTCCTCTTCCATCAGCCCCAGTCTTGCTCTGCTCTCCATCCCCAGAGTGACATTTGTTGAACCACAACATTTCTCAGAAGCACCTTGGAAGGATTCCTTTCCTTTCCCAGCACTCGGAGAGGCTCGAAGCTCTCCACCTGCCCATAACATAGGCTCTGTGTCCACTGTCCAAACCCCCAGGGAAAATATATGTTTAAAGTTCCAGTGGCTCAGCCCCTGCTGCTACGATATCCTGCCCGGCAATGGAATCTCCTTTGCTGTATTGCACTGCATGAGGAGGAGTTAACTCCCTCACTCTAAAGCCAGGGTTAGGGCTCTGCTGCCCCTCAGCTGCCACCCATGCCTTCAGAGCCCTTCCTAAGGCTGGGCAATGCATCGTCCAGCTCAGTGAAGGCAGTCTGGGGCAATTCCTTGCAGCGTTGAGAACCTCGTGGCTTCACAGATGGGCTGGGCATTGCCTCCCCTATCCCATGGCAGCATCTGCACCAACCCCACCCCTCCCTTCCCCTGGGCTTCCTCCTCTCACTGCCTGGCACTCGGCAGCTCGGCTGCTCCTTGCAGCACCCCAGCTGAGCAGCTCTCTGGCTCTCGGGCACTGCGAAGGAGTCAAACCCAGCACACAGGTACACAGCTGTTATTACTGTTGTAATGATAACGCCTGAGTTAAGGAGGCAGTGAAATGAACACCCTGCTTAGGAACACATCTAGATTATTGCGATGGCTTTTAATGCTTCCAAGGTGTTAATACCGGCCTCCAGATCCTCAAAGACGCCAAGGAGTTACAAGGTAATGACTCAGCGATGAAACATTCACTTTCATCCCCGTGCTGGCACAGAGAGGTCTCAGTGTAAGACATCCACCTTAAGAGCGGGGTGATAACAAATTAGCCACAGACACTCTTGGCTTAATGAATACTGCAAGGCAAAACAAACACGAGATGCTGCAGTTACATAAGGAGGTTTCAGAGGTGCGTTTGCACCTCTGAGGCTTCACACGGAAGGTGGGCGGCAGCCTTGAATGTGGAACGGGGACAGGAGCACCCACAGGAGGGCTGCGGGATCTCCAGGGGCGCAGAGGGCTGAGCACGGCCACATTTGTGCGCAGGGATGAGGGCAGCGTCAGTGCTGACACCTCGAGTGCCTGCAAACACGAGCTGCTCCCAGCAAAGCGGCTCCTGGCAGCTGAGCGTTGCTCTCAGCGCAGGAGGGCAGTGAGCGCCAGCAGCTCCTGCAGCAAATCAGCGCCGCTTTAATTAAATCCAGGTATGTTGGTCTGCATGGGGCTTTATGATCATTATTACAACCAGCATTTCCCTCCTGGTTCGAAGAAACCAGTCCACGCCTGACACTGAAGAGCAAACGCCGCCAGGAAGCAGCAGCCTTCCCCAGCCCCAATGGGGCTCGCACAGCCACCCCAGCACTCACCCACAGTACTCTGCACACTGAGCCCGTTCAGCAGCCACAGACCCACGCTCTGCTCCACAGCACGCACAGAGGGCCTCTATCAGAAACACGGAAGGGGCCCTGGATGTCCCGGCACGCACCCAACATCGCAGCCCGCTCAGCAGCTCCCTGTGCCAACAGATGCGGTGGCACCGGGCTTTGGGGCTGCGGGCAGAGCAGGTGGGAGCTGCATCCAATCCCAAACAGGATCCGATGGGATTTGGTCAGGATGTGTCCTGCTCATCGTGACGCCCCGACAGCCCCTTGGGAAGAGCAGCATGAAGGTGTCAGTGCTGCTCTCACGGGAGGCAGCACCAGGCTGGCACAGCCGACACAGGTGGTAAAACTCGCGCAGGTGCTGGCTGAGTGCTGGGCTCATGGCCAAAGCTCCCCTCTTGGGCATGCCAGCTCTGGCAGCTCTCGGTGTGCTGCTCTCCCCGAGGTGTTCTCTGCCTCCTTCAGCCCTCAGGTGATGTAGCGGTTTAAGGTTAAGCCTTCCCGATCCAAGCAGCGTTCCTGCACATAAAGCAGAGCAGGGAACGCTGCCTCCTGGGCACAACAGAAGCCAGGATTCACCGCTGCTGACGTGGGCCAGGAGCTGGAATGGCCATCATCACCCTCAGCAACCCCTGGACACCGGAGCTGCTTTGGCCTCTGTCAACAGAGGCCAACCACTCAAGCATGGTGGTCAAAAGCACACACTGCATAAGCACACAGCAGCACTGCAGTGAGCAGCATGGAGATCTCAGACCACGGTCAGCAGAGGTCACAAACGTGTCTCTAAATCCTTTGCCAAATGTGTGTTGATTTTGTTGTTGCATCCATGATGACCCTCCTTGGGATGCCCCTGTGGTCTCCCAGAAGGCTCGGTGGGATGCAGCAGCCTAGGAAATGGCTCTGGCTGGGTTTTCAGCAGGCTCTTGCTGCCAGTGGTGTTGGGAAGCTGGTAGCCAGTCCTGCCTTCAGGTGAGTGGACAGGGCAGCTCTGAATCCGACCTTTCAGCTGGGACCCATGAGACTCACGCTGGGTTATCAAAAGCCTCAAAAGGCATAAGGAGAAAGGAGCCCATTGCCAACCCCAGACATGTGCACCAGAACTGGCACTCCACATCCCAGCAACTCTGTAAAGGTTTGGGGACACCCAGGGGAGCCTCTGTGATGTTAAGCATAAATGGGACCAGGAAGCAAAGGAGGATGCTGCGTTGTGCTCCCTGTGGGCTCGGCACTGCTGGGAGCAGCACTACAGGAATGGATTGGAAAGCATCAAGGAAAGAAATGCACCAAATTACGGAGGAGAAAAGATGTTCTCAACCCAATCCCATCTGCACCTTCCAGAAGAGCCCTCCCAGTGACAATCCTGCATGACAGAGCCCTACTCCACAGTTTCAAAAACACCAACGGCATCTTTTTTCCAGTACAAAAAGGACGACAATAGAAGGATGTTCCACTTCTCCCAGACGGCGCAGGAGCAGCACAGGGTCCTACCAGCAAACATGCTCAGCAGCACAACGCACAGCTGCTCCGTGCTCAGGGCCAGCACTGAAGCTCTCACCATTGCTTTTAGTAGAGTTTGCCCCCACGCAGCTCATCGCGCTGCCAGCCATCCCTCCAGCAAAGAGACCACCTCCCTGCCCGCGGGGCGCCGTGCTGCAGCGAGGCTCTGGGAGCGCAGGGTGCAGCAACAGCACTGCCCGAGAGTGAGAGCTCTGCTGTGCACACTCAGAGCAGGGAGAGGAGATGGGAGATGGGAGAGGTCACTCCCAGCCCCGCTGCACGGCCCCGTGGGGTCCCAGCTCCGGCCCTACGCTGTCAGCTCCTCCTGATCTGATTTAACAACCTGCACATGCCCCAAAGCCAAGGTGGCTGACAGCCCTTCACTCTCATCCTTGCTCATGTAATTGCTGCAGCTATTCCTGTACGCCGAGCTGTCTAATCTTAGCAAGCCAGAGCTGCCTGACGATACGGACCAACCGGGAACTTCCACGCAGTTACTCACCAACGCCACCGGCACTTACTTGGACTGGTAGAAGTCCTTCTTGTCTGCTGACCCCAGGCTCTGCAAGACAGAAGACAAAACAGTTATGTCCCTTTAACCCATGGCCGAGCAGCGCCATTGATGAAGATGTGTGAGCAGGAAGGGCTGCGCCTGGGCTGTGTGTGGCTGAGCAGGCTGGGGGCACTCTGGGCTGCCAGCTCAGCATCTCCAACCTCAAACAGGGTGCGGGCACAGCCTGTAGTCACCAGGGCTGTGCTGAGAAAGGGTCGTAGCAGCAGCGTGAGGATGCACTGGGTCTGAGCCCAGCATATCCACATCTGCCACCGCTCGCAGCAGTGCGGCACTGTGCATCGGGGCAGGCTGACAGCAGGACGGAGCAGGGGGTCAGCAGAGAGACCCACAGGCATGGGGACAGGTCCATGAAATTCTTCTGTCCAGAAAAGCCCCAACAACGTGCAAAATGAGGACGGCCCTGTGCTCATGAGTTACCATGCACCTGCGCCTGCACAAATGCCACTACTGGCACCAGCACGTGCTATTGGAAGCCCAGTGCCACCCCAGCCTGAGGGATGAAGGGATGATGGGACGAGCACAGGAAGGCCCCCAGCACCGGAGGGATGCACTGGGTGCAGCGTGACGCTCACGGTGAGGCAGACAGGCAGACGGATGGATTGATGGATGGGAGGACAGACAGATACGTGTTTGGACAGACAGATGGACAGACAGACAGACAGACAGACCCACCAAGCCAGGGCAGCAGCACAGCCACCGCACCTCCTGCTCCTGCTCCCAGGGACAGCCCTGCCCTCGCAGCCCACCAGCGCGGCGTCCCGGGCAGTGGCACCGGGTGGCCGTGCCACCGTCCTCTCCCTGTCCCCGTCACCACGGGCGTATGCCGGCTGGCGGGAGGCACGCTGGGCCCGGCAGCTGTTGTAGTTTTGCTCCGCGGTTGCCAGGCAATCGCGAAGGCGAGCGCCGAAGCAGCAGCGGGGCCGAATGCTAATGGGGACTGGGAACGATCCCTGCCCGGCCCCGAGGAAGGCTCCGGGCGCTCAGCACGCAGGGCAGCGCTGTCCCACAGTGTCCCTGGGCAGGTGTCCGTGCTCTGGCACACTTCCCTGGGGCTGCGGGCACCCACCCGCTCCCAGCCCCGAGGCTGTAGCCAAACCTACGGCACCGGGAGCTTGGAGCTGGGGCTGCGCTGCCCTCACATTGTCCTACAGACTGGGATGCGCCCAAGCCCCGGCCTGGGCAGAGCTCAGTGGGCACAGTGGAGCCCCACATGGTGGGATGGTGGGATGTGAACGGGGCAGGATCAGCGCAGGGCAATGTGATGGGAGCTGTGCTGCAGCCGACAGCTGCACCTCGCACCAAGCAGCTCCCCAGAATGAGGTGGCTTTCACTGAGGTCTCTTCTATACGTTGCAATGCTCCTCCTCCTCACTGAGCCTTCCTCCCATCTCCCACACGCAGAGGCCCCTCTGCAGACTCTGTGTACACTGTCCTTACGGTCTTCCTCAGGGAAACATCCTCAGACCATCCCCAACTAACACGCGTCTCATTCTCACTCCATTCCATCACCAAATCACACAAACTCATTGATGCTGTGGCAAAAGCGAGTTCCCATCCTGGGAACACCACCCGTACATCGGGCACAGCAGCCCATGTTGGGTGATGTCATGGTGACATGGGTATGTCATTACTTAAACTTGACACCTAAACCCCAGGGCACTGGATCCCAAACTATGGCTACAGCGCAGTTCCCAAGCCATGAAAAATTCAGTTTCATCCGCTATCCATGCCAGCGAGGATCACGGAGAACCGGTGGCAGCAGCACCGCCTGATACACAGGGAATCTGCACCCACAGCCAGAGCCTGGCACCAGCGGAGCTCTGCAGCATGGCCACCACTGTCCAAAGGCAGCTCAGAGCCTGGGATGGCCCAGCACAAAGTTGGCACGGGCAAAGATGGCATCAAGAGCCCCACGGCTGGCACTGAGAGCCCCAGAAGTGACGCCAGAGCCCCACAGCTGGCAGCAGCAGCCCCGGAGGGCAAGGAACGGGTTAATGCAAGCACGTTGAGCAGCTGGTTTTTAAGAGTCATGGAAAACTCAGGGGGTATTAGATAGCTGGAATAGAACAACGAGGCATGAGCTTTGGAGAGAGGAAAAACAAAACAAGAAAGCAGGGAGCTCTGTAATGATGGCTAGCCAAAACATCTCATTTGGAGCCTTATTAAGAAAATAGCAGTCAAGGAGGGACAGCAGAATTCCAGCACCATGTCCAAGGAGCTGGGCCTGGAGCGGGGCCAGCAGCCGAGGCTCAGCTCCTGGCTGCCCTGCACCCCGCTGGCTGACCCCCGTCCGCCCCGTGCCTCCCCACGGCCCCCACACAGCCCTCCTCACCCTCTTCCCAGAAGAGAGAGGGTCTGTGCACAGCACACAGCCAAAACTCCCCCTACGTTTCATTTCTTTCTCCTCAGCACGCACAGGGGGTGAGGATGTGCTCTTGGCATCCCATCTATATGTGGGATGTAATTGGAAGCCCTTTGGTGAGGAGCAGCATCGCCCCTGGGCAGTGACAACCCCAGTCCCTCTGCTCCAACAGCTCTGGTCCTGCTGTACTAACGGCCCCAGCCCCATTTTACCAATGGCCCCAGTCCCACTGCACCAACAGCACCAGTACCTCTGCACCTACAGCCCTGACCCTGCTGCAGAATGTGGGGATCTCAGCAGATGGTGACAGGTGGGGACAACTGTGGACGACTGGCTGAGGGAAGCACCACTGGGTGGATGGACTGCCATAATGAAGCAGAGTGCAACGAAGCAGGATGGGAACACAAAGCCTGAATCTTCAGAGAAACATGCTGAAACCATCTCCAGAGAGGGGAGAGGATCAGCCTTTCTGGGGGCTGTGAGGACACCAACCAGATGGGCCACACAGAGCTGGGCAGAGCTGCTGGCATGCAGGGAGCTGGGATGAGCTCTGCTTCCCCCACTTGTGCCGGGGGACTGAGAGAGGCAGAGAGTTCCCAAAGCAGAGCAGAAGATGGCCTGGCATATTCCTCCACATGCTGGGCGGAAAGGTCAATCTCTCCTGAACTGATACGGCCTATGGAAGATTTTATCTCTGCAGTTATACAACACAACATTGAACGCCGGCCGTCTCACGCGCATTGAGATTGGGATCTGCTGGCTGCCAGCAGAGCCGCACGCTGGCAGCTTGGGCTCATCAATGCCAAGCGGGGGGCTCTGGGAGCTGCAGATGCACAGGCAAGACAAACCCAGAGCCACAGAGGGCTCTGCTGATGCCACCGGGAGAGCCTGGTGGGGAGGGGGGGATAGGGAGGTGCGAGCATCCCCGTGCTCAGCGCACACCCCACACCGCAGCGTGAGTCACGTTCCGCGGGGCCGCCGCGCTTCTGCTGCTTGCTCATTTCATTGATGACTCAGGGCTTAGGAAGCACGTTTGAAATCCCTTAATGAAATAATGGAGATAGTCATTTTTATCGGCATGTATTTTTAAAACAAATCCTTGAGTGAGGCTTGTGCTTAGCTCTGCCGTTCCGCTCCAGGGATGGAGGTGAGCAGCTCCTGGGTAGAGCCCAGGGCACTGGTGGGGCAGAAGCAGCCCCTGCACATGGCACATCCCAATGGAGATGGTGGTTGGGAGTGAGGATGCTGCCTGGCTGAGATGGAAGGGCTGAATCCCAGCATGGTTGGGTGGGAAGGGGCCCTCCCAGCCCCAGCCCTGCCGTGGGCTGTGCCCCCCCAGCTCAGGCTGCCCAGGGCCCATCCGTGGCCACGGGCACCTCCAGGGATGGGCACCGACAGCTCTGGGCAGCAATGCCAGCATCTCACCGCCCTCTGAGTGAAGGATTTCCTCCTCACATCTCACCTAAATCTCCCCCGTTTTTGGACTGCTGGCCAATGTGACTAAGAAAGCACCGTCCCAAGCATGGCCAGGGCCATTACCACCAGGACCCTCTTCCTTTCCCTGTACCAGCATCGCAGAGTTGGGCTGCTGCTGCTGCTGCTGCCCCTGCTCTGAGAAGAGCACCACTCCACGTGATGCTCGGAGCCCGCCTGAAAGTGCAGTGTCACCAGAAGCACCAAGAGGGAAAGAGTGCCCGATGACCGGGCTTATGCAAGCATCAAACATGAGACCGTTGTAAAGGACGGCGCCGAGCTCTGAAGTTGAGCTGCACTGGGAAACAACAGCCATGGGGCTGGGAAGCCGGCTGCACGGAGGGGCCGAGGCAGTTCTGCATGATCCATTTATTCCCACCAACACACATCGATCCCGCTGCACTTCTTACTCCCTGAAATGTTGCCAAGCATGATCTGAGCTCATCTTTTTTCTGGGCAGCGTCCCTGGGAGAACCACGTTATGAGCGGGGCTGAAGAAGCCTCATGCAATTGTTTAGAAACGACACCAAAACGATCCCCAAAGACAAGCAGCTGCTCGCAGGTGGCAGCCTTCTCAGTCATCCCAGTAAAATCTGGCTCAGCGCTCCTAGAATAACCAATGCCCACACAAACAAAAGGAGAGACAAAAACCGAGGGAGGTTATTTTTTCCACGCTGGAAGAACTCTCCTCAAAACAAACTCGTGGGCTAATGCTGATCGAAGCCCACCCCCCAGACCTGCACCCAGCGTGGCTCCCGAGCGCTGGGGCCGAGGCGGTGGCAGAGCCGGGGTTGTGCTGTGCAGCCTCACACAGCACTGCACGCACTGGGGAGCCCAGCATGCACGTGCCAGTGGAGCCCATGTTGCTCTCTGCCCGGTGGGGATGGGGGGCGGCTGCCCAGCCCCTGGAGCCCAGCCTGGCACGCAAGGCACATGGTAGCTCCTCCCTGCTGCTCCCCTCTGCTGGCTGCAGCTGCTGGGACACGATGGCAACTGGGTCATGAAAACCCATGCTGGGGGATGTAAGGGTGGAGCACAGCCCTGCTGCAAAGGACTGGGGGTACTGGTGGATGGCAGCCGGGCATGAGCCAGCACTGGGCCCTCGTAGCCCTAAAGCCAACGGATCCTGGGTGCACCAAAGCAGCATGGCCAGCAGGGAAAGGGAGGGGATCTGAGCCGTGAGACTTCACCTGGAGCACTGCGTCCAGATGGGGAGTCCCCAGTGCAGGAGAGGCATGGAGCTGCTGGAGTGTGTCCAGAGGAGGGCCACAAAAACGATGCAAGGGACGGAACAGCTCTCCTATGGGACAGGCTGAGAGCTGGGGCTGTGCAGCATGGAGAAGAGAAGGCTGTCCCAAACCATCATTGCTGCATGTGAGCTTGTAAGTGCGTGGAAAATCCCCTCCGGTGCCACACACTTCTCCAGGAGCATTTCTCCCCCGGCAGCCCTGCAGGAAAGGAGGCACGGTTCCCAATGGGCCCCCCCGTGCCACACTGCAGCTGCCCCACGCGTGGCCCTGCACCGTGCTGCCCGACCACCGCTAAGTGCTGAGGCACCAAACCCCATCGAGGAAGCGCGAGACACTGCAGAATAATTTGAGAGCATTTTAAAAAGCCCGGAGGGGGAAAAAGCTTTTTGGAACGTGTTCTCAATCTCATTAATTGGGAAGACAGCCTTGGAGGGGGGGAAAAAAAAAAAGATTATATTCGTCCCCAAATCATTATCCACTCTGAAGAGCGTATCATATGAAAACAGTTATATAAAAGAATAAATTATATTTGGAATGGCAGGAACCCCAGAATAAAGCTAAGAGCTCTGATGTTCCCATATAAAGATAGGAGACAGTTATCTGTTCCAAATTTTCGAGTTTTCTGCTGTGCCAATTCAAATTCACTACATACCAGCACGGCCATATAAAGGGGACTCCACCCATGTAATCTTGGAACGAGCTGTAATCCCCCAAACTATCAATTTAATGTATGGGGATACAAAATGAGACAAGAATGTTCTGACGGAGAGCGCGATCCATCAGCTCCGTGGCAGAAGGCACCAGAACGTGTGTGCAGGAACAGCTATTTAAAGCCACATTTGCATTTAAAGACCGGATCTGAAATTAAGATTTCTGCACGCAGACAGCGCCGGTTCTGCCAGTGAAAAGGCCATCTCTGAACCCAACGTGAGTTCTGTTTTCCCTTTTATCTTCTCCTGTTTGCTCAGCGTCACGTTTCCTGGCCGGCGCTGGGAAGAAGGCGGCTCAGGGTCGGGAGTTTCCCATCTGACCATGCCCGTGTGCAGCCTCCCAGCCCGTCCCGCTCGGGCTGCCCCATGCCAGCACGGTGGGGATCAGAGCTCCAGAGCTGCTGTCCTGGGGTGCTGGGGCTCTGGGTGCCCTCTGTGACACCGACGCAGCCAGAGGGGACACACACAGCTGCAGGGACGCAGTGTGCAGCGCTTGGCACTCCTCTGCTCCTCACCCCATGTGCACACTGCGTTACATCCCAGAGGGACAAAACACCCAATTGTCCTGTACTTCTGCAGGCGCAGTGTGGCTGCAATGAGCCCCATCCTGCGCCGAGCCCTTCCCACCAGCCCACAGCAGGGCTCTGCTCCTTGCCCCAGCACTGCCTGCCTGATGGTAGCTCCTGCAAGAGCTGCGCTGCAATGCAGGGCACGGCAAGCGGCAGCGCAGGATGGCACGCAGCCCCCGGCCTGGGGATGGAGGCATGGACAGGCCAGGTCAGCTAAGTGTTTCCATTCAAGCCAGACGGTGACTAATAACTCCATTAATTTGTTACTCAGTTAAATTTTTCAGACCCACAAGAGCCAAATGGTTGCTCCAAGCAAAGAACTCCTGCAAAACGCATTCCTTCCTGCTGTCCCAGGAACACCCGGGGATCCGACACTGCAGGACAGAGCTGACAGCTCTTTCATCCGTCACAAAGAACAACACAGTAACCTTTCCTTTATCCCTTTTCCTCCCCAAATGCCATTTAGTGGTGGTGAGAGCTCGCGTCACGCTCCCGCAGCACTACAGGAGGTGGGGGCCGGGTGAGCTCCTCGTGCTGCCACTGCTGCACATCAAACAGATGAGAAAACAAACATTTGTTTTATTGGCGTTATGGCTGTCAGCACAGGGAAGGAAAGAGCGTGGTCCACAGAGCATCCACCTTCCTACTCTTCTGCATCCGACGTCACTGCATGCACCAGCTACACCTGGCAGAGCCTGGAAGCCCCTCTGAGCTCCCTGGAGGTACAGCACTCAGAGCTCGGCTCAGGCATCAGTGCTGGGTAGGATTGGTGATGTGGGATTCATGGCCAAGGCCTTTTTATTTGTGCCTTCAGAAGACGTGCCAAGAGCCTGCACCGCACACCAGCACATCCCAGCTGTGCATGGGGAGCCCAGCGTTCCCCTGCTGGCTGCCCCCAAACCTGGGGCACGGTGGGGCCCCGCTCTGCGCTCTGCAGGGTTTTGATCCCCCCCTTCCCACCTGCTCAGAATGGACCTGCTGCCTCTGAGACTGCATTGAGATTCAGCTGAGAACCAAGCTTCAGGCAGGCCACAGGAAGCCAAAATAGAACAAAACATACATTTGTGACATGATATCACCCCGGTAAATCGTTGCACAGAACACAGAGGATAAATAACCAGATCTTCTCTTAAAAAGCCTAGTGCTTTCCCTTGCTTGGTAAATGTGCAGCCCTGCAAAGCCCGCAGCCCCAGCATCCCCACAACGCCAGGTGCAATGCCACAGGGCACAGAGCAGAGCTGCAGACCGCTCCGCAGCACACCGCCCTCCCCAAGCCCTGCTCCTGCAGTGCTCAGCCTGCAGATCACTCTCAGCACATCGCCAAACAAGCTTACAGAACCTCCTCAGGGCCACGGGGATGTGAGCGCCCAAAGCCCCAGAGCCAGGCCACCAGGACCCCCGTGGGTGTCACCAAAATGGACCCCGCACACCTCTGGGTGGTGAGACACCAACCGCAGACAGTCCCCAGCCCAGCTCATGGTGCCCTCAGGCTTGCTCCACCCCACACCCCACCAGGCACACTGACCCCTCCAAGCGCAGGGCAGCACACAGTGCCCCCACACCACCTGGCAGCCACTCCAGCCCAGCCCTTCACCTCGTGCCTCCGGAGCCCCTTTACCCTCCTGGCCTCCACTGCAGCCAGACACTTTGGTTCACATTAGGCTTTTCCCAAATGATATCCCAGGGTACCCCAGCTCTGCAAGGTGCACCGCTCACCATCTCTGCTACGCTCTGGTCTTCACAGGGGCTCCAGCTTCTTCCTCCTCCTCCTCCTCCTCCTCGTCCCCTCCCTGGCTGCACAGCAGCCGCCCGTCCCGGCTCCGTTCCACGGTCTGTCCCCACGATTACAGGGCAGCACAACCACCCCAGGTGAGCTGGCAATCACAGACCTGGAGGCAACTTCCATGGAAATGTCCCCTCCCAGCTCAGATGTGGGTTTATCTGCCTGGGAGGAGCGTCCCACACCAGCACTCCACAGTGCTTGACCTGTGCCTTGCCATCCCAGGATGCAGCAATGCTCCACAAGCAACAAACCATTCATTCACTACTTTCCTCCCTCTGTCCCATCACAGCCCATGAATTCACTTCCTCCCTTGCTGACCCTGTACCCCTAGTCCTGACCAGCAGCACCAGCCCCAAGGCACTGCGTCTCCGCAGGGTCCCCAGGCCCCAGCCCCAGCCCCAAGCCATTGATGGGCAGAGCTGCTTCAGGAGAAAAGCACACATCTGTCTCCATGTGGGGTTAAATGGGCAAAGATCTGACTTCACTGGCAGAAAGAGATACGATGGGCATTTATCAGTGTTGGGATGAAGATGAAGGCAAGCTCGGACCCCGGAGCCCACACAACCTCATCCCTGTGGGCTCCAGCGCAGCAGCCTCCATGGGGCACTGTGGCAGGATTCGTGGCGATAGCACAGAAAAACAAATGTGCCGAGGATTAGACGACCTGGCAAGTCACAGGCACGGCCAAGGATGGAAAACCAGCAGTCTGTGTCTCACCATGACACCATGTAGTATCCCTGCAGGCACAGCAGTACCCACCCCTACGGGAGCCGTGAGAAGCGCTCATCCAAAGCACCCCAAGAACGACGCACAGAGCTGCAATGGGTTGTGGGTGTCTGTGCTCAGAGCAGCTTCCAGGGGAAACACAGCACCTCGTGCCCAGGCCCCGGGGAAGCCCACCCACATTCAGGCGGCATTCGGGCTGCTGAGAGGGAAGAAATTAAAGAAATAAATCATATTTTGTTCGTGTTCAGTAAACACTCACTGGAGAGCCGTGATTCAGCCGTGCATCTGCTCCTCCCCGGCAGGAAGCCGTGGTGCTGGTTACTGTGGTGGCTGCAGGGCATGGGGAGCTCCAGGCTGGCATGGGGACAGGGATGGGGACAGGGACAGGGGTAAGGGATGGGGATGGGGACAGAGGGGAGTATGGCACAGCCACGCGTTCTCAGTGAGAAGGCTTTGGAGGGATGGGGAGAGAGAAGGCAGCTGGGAGGAGAGTGGCTCAATGGGGAAAGGACACTCCGGGCGGCCTCTGGGGAGCTGGGGGGGGGGGGTAAGGAGCTCGGGAAGGGAGAAACAGGAAAAAGACATGAAAAAGCTGCTGGGTAAGGGATGTAGGAAGGGAAAAAATAAAAGGGAAGGGAAAAAAAAATAAAACAGTTGAAAAGAAATCCTTGGGGAACTGCGGAGGAGAAGAAAGCGCGCAGACACGGCGGGCGCGCCAGAGCCAGAGCCAGAGCACAGGAAGCGCCTAACGAGGCTGGAGACAGAGATACTACCGTGCTGCTGACATCATGCCGCGCCGCAGCCCTGTCCAAAACAGCTCCGAGCTGCTGCGCGGGGCACAGGCAGCGTGCTGGGAGATGTGCTGGGAGCTGCCCTGCGCCAGCACGGCCCTGGGGTTGGCACAGAGGGGACAGCGGTGTGTGGGGCTGGGTGCGTGGGAAGGGGCACTGCCAAAGGTGTCCTCCAACTCACACACACAGGGAGACCTGGCGTCCCTGTTGGGCAAAAAGGTGAATGCCGGATGCTCCCAACAAACAGCGCCAAGGAGTGAGAAACGGCAGAGAGAGACCAGGAGGGCAGCAGGGCACTGGGGAGGATCTCGGCTGGGCAGGCAGCGGTGCCACGCGGCTCCCGGTCCCGCGTGGGCTCAGCATCCTCCCGGGGTCTGCATGGATCACCCACACCGAGGGCACCCAGCAGCCGCTCTCCCGGTACCTCCTGCAGGAGATCTGCCCACCACAGGGCCGGGCAGGTGGGAGAAACCCATCGTGGAGCCTCTGTTGGCCCCGGAGCCGCCCGCACCCCCCAGCTCCTCGCTCCCAAGCCCTGGGGCTGCCTCCCTGCCCGGGGGGGGGCTGACTCACACGCTGGGAGAAATTAATAAGCACACACAGAAGAAGGCTCATCCCTCCAGCAGCAGCATGAATCACGGCTCTGCCTGCCTGTCCAACGCATTGTTCTGCACTGAGTCAGTACTGCTGTGCAGGTTAACAAGGGCAGAAATTAAAAGTGATGGCCCACGAAATGCAACAGCGCTGAGAAATTATAAGGCAGTGCTACTGTATGAAAGCTAATGGGACTGCCCACAGAGCCCCAGAAAAGACATGCTCTGTACTCCGGCTTCTCACCAGCTGCCCCTTTGCAGCCAAGCCCTCCCAGCGCCCCCAGTGCTCCCCACTGCCCCTCAGCAAGGGACTGCACTCCACGGCCACCACCTCTGCGCTGGGCGCCTCACACGTGCAGCCCTGGCTGCAGGGAGAGCCCTAACTGAGCAATGTGTGTCTCAGGGCTGGGGGCCATCCCCAGAACAAAAGCTCTTGCCAAGAGCAGCTGTCACTGTTTCCCACCTAGAACAGCTCCTGCAACACAGGGGTGCATCACCAATGCAAACAGCAAGGACGTTTAGAAAATACATCGTAACCTCAGCATAGAACAAGAGGCTCCTGCACCCAGAGTCCTGGGTGTTGCTGCAGAATGACTGCTGTGGAGCACCTGGAGTGCTCTTGAGGCCCCCACCTCCAACAGCCCTCATGCTTTGCAACCTGGCAGGCACTAAGCGAGTTCACCAATATGGGCCGAACTGCACTCGGAGAAACGTGGGAGCAGAGCCCGGCTTCGTGGAGCAGACAGAAAATGAGGAGACACCCAGTTTGGGAAATGGGGTCAGCTGCTGGGCTGCCCTGGTACATGAGCATGAGCATACCCTGGAAACATGTGCTGTGCCTTAAGTGATCCCTTCTGATCATATCAGCCACCAACGACTCTCATCCCTCTCCAACACCAGCTGATGGATCAGCTTTGAAGATACCGTGCAGCAGCAAGTTCTGCCGGTTACATCCTCTGGTACAAGAAAGCCCTTCCCCACAGCACTGCCTCACTCGCTTCCTTGCCGCTCTGGCTAATGGACTTGAGCCCAAGAGAAAGACCAAACCGTCTCCAAGGACGCCGTGACTCACAGTGCCATCCCACGCCGTGCTGGGACCCCAGGGCAGCTCCCACCCACCACCAGCACCTCTCCTTGGTCACTGCGGGGCTGGTGACACGAACACAAGGTGACGCACACCGCTCCATCCCACCCGGCGGTCCCACAGAAAGCTAATCTGAAGGAACCATCAACCGAAAACAAAACAAAATCTGCTCAACAAACTGGCGAGCACCAGAGGACCCATTTTCTTCGACAAGGATCCAATTCAGCTCTAAGAGGACAGTTATTATATTTTAAATGAATGGCAATCGATTATTAAGAGCGCATTCATCAGGACGGGGTAAATGTGTAAGAAGATACCCACCTATTACATAGCTGTGAAACCACACTGAATGCGCTCCTAATGACCAACTGCTATTTACTTAACATTCAATATCCATTGCTAGGGAAGGTCTCTCTAGATTTAATAAGCCTCTGTTATTTTATGTTTAATTAAATACCGTCCACTATTAAAAACATATTTAACTGAGGTCAAAACCAGTAAAAACTGTATCTTATAACACAGCTGCTAAACCTCAAATATCTCCTTAATGATTAATTGGGATTTAGCACGATTGCTGTCCAACCAAGAGCACGTGGAAGCCAGAAGCTCCAAGGTTCAAGGACAAAAGTGCTTTGCTTCTGCAAACAATTCTGCTGGTTGAATAGTTTGGCTAATAGAAACGTAGCAGGACAGTGGGAGCCTCAGCCCAGCGTAGCTTGAGATTGGAACATTCAACATACAGCACATCCATGCGCACAACGCCTGTGCAGCCGAGTGGGGAGCTGGGACACAGTGCCCCACATGCAGGGACCCCATGGCCTGGGACACTCGTGGGACCCATCCTGCTCAGCCCTGTTCCAGCTCTGCTGCAGAAGCTCCAGGGCAGTGGGCTGGGAGCCTCTCAGTGGGACGCATTCAGTTGGGATTGCCAATGGTTGGGATGGCCAATGGTTGGGATTGCCAATGGCTGGGATTGCCCGCGGGCTGGCTCCATGATTCATCACCCACAGCAGCTCCTCCAGCAGGAACCAGCAGCGCCGGGAACGAGCTGGAGCTGGATTTGCTACAATGGCCGCCTAAGCCCTGCCCTCTCCACTCCATTTGTCATCAGCGTCAGCGGGCACAGGGACAGCTGCAGGGACGGGGGCCTCTCAGCTGGGAGGAAGAAGATCGAGCAGGGAGCAGGGAGAAGTTCAAAGCATGTCAGCACTTGGGATAAAGCCATTCCACCTCAATAACCTCCTGCAAGAGGATTTGATTCTTGTTGTTTTCATTCTGAAAGCCCTTCAAAGCAAAATCTGATACTAGCAAAGAATTAAATAGAGCTGCGCATACCCACACAGATTGCACAAGAAAACAAAAGTAAAAATAGAAACAGCGAGAACAAAAATGAATGCAGAAGAAAAGCTCAAGAGCAGAAATCCCGAGGGTCCTCTCATTCTGTAGTTCCCTCCCAGCCTCAGGTATGTGGTGGCACCAGGGTTAGGCAGCACACTGCATGCTGTGATCCTGGGATGGGAGTTAAGAGCCCAGAACTTCAGCTCAGCACCGGGCAAACCCAACTGCAAGCATGCTGTGAGCTCACCGCATTGCTGTCGGAATTGGACCATGGTGCGGGGATTTAGTGAGATGTCTCAGGCAAATGTCAGTCCTGGGCAGCTGGATGGGGCTGAGACAAGCAAAGCTCTGCCCCAAATCATGTCCTGAGAGCGGCTCATCATCCTGCCACAAATGTCATCCCAAAGGAATAAGAAGCCATCGCTGGCATCTGACAAGGCATCGTGCCGTGCACCGAGACGAGGCGGGTGCTAATATCCATATTGAGCAGGCACCTCTGGAGGAAAATGTTGAGATAATTAAGTGCTTCTGACACCTCAAGGGATCCTGGGAGTCCCAGCAGCGTACCCCGAGGGAAGCATCACAAAGCCAGCTGGGCGCTTGCCTCTGCCTCATGGCTGCCAGGCTGGCAGCTGCCTCTCCAGGTGCTCCAGGGACAGGATGGGAATGAGAAGGATCCCGTGGGAGGATGCTGCTGAAATAACCATGTCACCAAAGCCACTCACCTCCCAAATCTCAGCACTAGGAGGAAAGTCCGCTTGGTCTTTCTTAACTTCCTTCTCCAAGTACTGATTTATACGTACACATAAATGCACAAAGTGCCAATTTGCTCTTCACAACAGCCCTCCCATGAACTAGCCATACCACAACAGTAAGCAATCCATGGCAGATACCATCTGCGTTACTTCAAAGCCACGCAACACATTAAGCAAATAGCAGAGGTGTCTGTCTGAGGAATATGGTGATGAAGGACGTCTCCATCTCCAGATCAGCCTTGGGGACCTGCTGCGACATGGAGTGCTGCACCAAGATGCAGGGCAAGGAATGTAGCACCCCATCTGCCCCATCTCATTCAGGAAAAGTCAGTGGATGGGAAGAATCAGGAGCAGCTCCAGAGATGCCTCCCTGGTCCAGCAGAGGAAGGAGACACCTACTGCAGACATGTTCATCCTGCCTGCTTCCCTTATGTTCCTGGTGCTCTGTTTGTCTTCCAGTGAGTCCATCTCTGTCTGACTGACTCTACATAAGGATCCAAGAGCCCTGCTGAAGTCAACAAGCCAACACTGAATGTTGGTATCTGTGAATGACTCCTACAGGGCATGGGAAACCTCAAGAGCTGCACCTGCACAAGCACAAGGGTTTGCTTGCTTCAGTTCACCTCTTGGTATCCTTGCCACACCATGATTCCCATGAAAGATGCCTAAGGAGTACCTCTTCCACCAACAGAAATAGGGTTGCATGGATGTCTTCAGCTGAGGCTCCAGGCCACGTGCCATATAGGGCTGCGGGGGCACCATGGATGTGTGGGATGAGGAAGCAAGGCTAAAGCAGCCCCTCTGCACCTCTGCTCCCATGGCAGCATGACAACAATTCAGCCAAGGCTGAGGGCAGGCCAGCCAAGGCCTTGGGGGACGGGCAGACAGCGGCAGGGAGGTCGTGGCAGAGCCAAACCCCACCTCCATGCCTGTTGCAGCTTTCTTACATCCCTCGAGTCACAGGTTTCACATCTTCCTCCATTAGATGCCTGCAATGCAGTCATCGGCTCCAGTCATCTCTGCAGCCACCGTTCCTCTGCTGTTCTATGCACCTACATCCATAGCAGCCTACGGCACACTGGAAATGCCCATTTCTCTCCATCCTCCACGTAGAATGCCCGGACACGCAGCCCAGACACCAGTGCACGCCGAGAACTCCATCCTGCCCCCACCACAGCAGCATAGCATGGCTTAATTCATTACAGCCTGCAAACCGCCTTGAGACCCTCCCCTGCTCTACAACCCCAGGGCTGCTATTTGCTTAACCCCGCCGAGCAGACGGGGCAGGCACCCAAAGCCGCGGCAGCACTGGCTGCTTCAGCCGGCCCCACGGAGCAGCAGCAGATGCATTGGCTGCTGCGAAACAACAACTTCCTTCTTTCTTTTCGCTCGAGTTAGCTGGGGTTCAGGCTGAGATTTCGGTTACGTTTTGCAGCCCGCCTTTCTGGAGACAACCACCCGCCTGATGCTGGGTGAGAGCGAGATGTCTGAGACCACGGGCAGTTGTGTTTATTTGGGTTCCAATCTTCCAATCATTCAAAACCCTGGGAAAATGAAGCTATGCTGCTGAAAATTGGTTTCAGTCGGGGGGTGATGCGATGCCTGCAGCCCCTGCCCTCCGCTCCCCGCAGCTCCGCGCGGCACGAGTCCGCAGGGACGGCAGCACCGTGCGGCCCCCGAGACATCCGGGGAGCGCGCGCTGAGCCTGCCCTCTGCCAGAACCCGACACCGCACCGGAATGTAGAAAATTGCAAATGATACTTTAATTCCACAGTCACTCACCGCCAGTAGCCCCGGCCATGGGAAATAGTGGGGCAGGCGCATGGCTGGGAGCGCCCGCACAGAGCGCAGCCAGCGCCAGCAGAACCCAGCGGGCTGGAACTGGGATATATCGAGCAGCGCTCCCAGCGTGGGAAGTTGTGCCCACCCCGTGGTCACACCAAGTGCTCGTGCCCAGATCCCACGTCTCTGCTCAGCCATGGCACCTCCAGGCCCTGTCCCATCCACGGGGCAGTGCCTGCTCCATGCATCTACTGCTCCCCAGGAACCAGGAACTCGTGGCTTCAAGACTTGTCCCCTGTTTTGCCTGGTGCCTGGCAGAGCCCTGGAGTGATGAAGAGTCAGAACAGAACCAAAATTAAACACGAGACAATGTGGAAAACTCAGAAAGTCCATGTCCTGCCCACCAGGAGCTCAAGAACTGCTGCGGTTGGATTTATTGTCAGGGTAATTATCAGATACAGGAGGATGTGAACTCCAAACTCCCTGGGGCAGCTTGGAGTTGGATTTAATACCACGCAGAGCTCAGCCAAAAGTGTTACAAGAGGAGAGGGGCAGCACATTGGGATGAGGGCTGCTCTCACATTTCAGGAACTTCCTGCTCCAGTTTCAGGTCTTCCTTCCTTCCTCTTGGCCGCCCATCTCAAGTCAGTGGTTTTGGAGACCAAGGAATAACATGATTCCCTGCTGTTGCTCTCCAACAGACAAGAGCGCAGGGTTCCATGGCGCCCAAGGGGGTGCCACCTCCCTCAGCTCTGTCTGCACCCTGGGGCGGTGCCAAACATCCTCCTGCCTACCATGGCCAGCAGCAACCAAGCCAGGACCCATCCCGCACCACCCCGTGTAGCAATGAGCAGCAGCAGGTGAGTTCCCACTCATAGAATCATAGAACCATTGGAGGATGACCTGGCACTACTCCTGCTGGCACAGCCGCAGAGGCGTCATCGTCATGCCCACACCAGTAAGGTGCTACAGGTGTGGATTAGCTTCCCACAATGGAAAAGCTCAATAGTATGCAGCATTAAATCCTTTTGTGCCACTGAGATGGTCCCTAAGCCGAAGTCTCTGTACCACAAACATGAGAGCCTGAGGTGCCAGTCCTCAGCCCCTCATTGAGCAGGGGATAGAGGCTGGGGAGGGAGGAGGTAGGAAATCACAACCAGGCAGCTGTCTCCCCACTGCCACCAACAGGGGCTGTAGGAACCAGCAGGGCCACGCACTTGTACCCGCTGCCTCCTTCCCACACCCCATAGCTCTGCTCTCCTATGGGGTTCCACCTTCAAGCAGATGCATCAAAGTGAAGAGCAAAGCTGTACCAAGGGCACTTCTGGAGATGCACGGCCCGGGGATGAGTGCAGCAGCATCCCGGTGCCTCCTGTGCCAGACCCAGCTCCCGGGAGCCCTGTGTGCCACTGCAGCACGAGGCCCTGACGTGCCCAGGGCAGGATTTCCCCTTCCAGCAGCGCTCCAGCAGCACAGCCCAGGGTTTGCTTTGCGCTCTGCATAGAGGGGAGAGTGCAGAGGAGAGATGAGAGGAGCGTCACGCCGTGCGATGGAAGAGGGTAACTCGAGCTGTGGTCTACCCTACATTCCTTGTGGCTCCAGCTCCCCAGCCAAAACAAAACCAACATTTTCCCTTTTTTTTTTCTTCTTTTTTCTTTCCCTTTCCTTGAGGCCAAACAGGAGGTGGGGGCACCCCCACATCACTCAGCCCAAGTCCTGTTGGCTGAGACCCAGCTCAGCTCCGCCAGCTCCCAACACTGCTCCCAGCAGCACGTGGCCCAGACCCAGTGTCCCCCTGAAGTGACACCTCCACCCACCCACCACAGACCTGAGGGTCCCCCTTCTGCCCCACAACTTCCTAAAGTCTTTGGTGTGCTTACGGGGAGGCTCCTGCTACCCACTGTGCCCACAAGGAGCCATGGGGCAGGGTGCCAGGAGGAGGGCACCGAGCCCCTGATGTTCCATCCCACACCATCCCATCCCACATGCCAGCTCGCTCTCCAAACTGCTGCCCACCCCATCCCCGAGCAGCGGATGCACTGAGTTGGCCTTGGCTCGGCCATACGGCAACACTGGGTGCTAACATCCAGGTGTGAAGCACCAAGAAGTCCCCGTGGGCTCATGTGGGTGCATTCAGCATCCAACCCCTCCAGGCTGACCCACTGCACGGGGTTAGAGCTCACATTTGGGCACACGCTGCCATTCACCTCCCAGCCCCAGCCATGGACCAGGGGGCCCCGATGGGCTCACGGCTGCAAGCTGCAGGCAGGGGAAAGAGTTAACGCTTCCCCCAGCTCAGCTCGTAGGCTGTTATTCAATACATTATTGACGTTGAAAAGTCGTCACGTTACAATCCAGCAGTCCACGAGTATTAAGAGGAAAACAGAGGCATGCAGAGCGAGACACACACCGCGAGCTGTGGGCCCCTCCACGCTGCGGTTACGTTGCTGCACACAAACTCCTTTCCCAGACTTGGTTTCCTCCCCCACCTCTCCCATTTGGTGCAAAACCCACCCGCCCGCTTAATGCCGCTGTGAATCCCCAAATCCTGCTCACAGGAGGGATTACCCGGGGTAGGAACGGCGGCCGCGGGCTGTTCTCAGGCTCCAGCGGCTCTGATGCTCCGTGGCTGACATCGGCGCTCGGGGCCAAACCCTGCAGGGAGGGCTCCTGTGTGGGACCCCGAGGCCATGCCGGGGGCTGCGGTGGCAGCAGGGCAGGAGGTGAAGGCAGCACCTGCCCAATGTAAGGGTGGGGCCGGGCTGCTTGGGCCGCTGCTTGCCAGCCACCGCACTCCCCACTTGTATTTTATTTCATCCCCTGATGGGCAAAATGTGTCCTTAATTTGTCCTGAAAGAAAAAGAAGGGCGAGCTGCATTCTCACATCCAGAACGAAGACAACACGCAAAGCCCTTTAGAAGCCGGCGCCACACATACGACGCGCTCCTTTTTCTAATTAGCGACGCTTTTCCCAGCGAGCGGGGTGGGGGGGCTGCACACCAGGCCCCACGCCGCTGCCCCTCGCGCCCCTCCGTGCCCGGCTGGGCCCTCCCCACCGATCCGTCCCCAGAGGGCAGTTCTGGCTCCTCTCACACAGCAGAAATGGGGGTTCATCTGGTTTCAATCCGGCCCCTCGCGGTAGCTGTCACCATGGGTTTGCTGGCGGGGCGAAGGATGCCTTTGTGCAGCCCTTTGCTGAAGCAGAAACCGCTCAAACCTGTGGCTGTGGCAGAGCCCCGGTGCCCCGCTGGCACACCTTGGCCACGTGGGGCAGAGCACAGCGGTGCTTGCAATGAGCAGACACCAAGCAATGTGCCACGGGCAGCGTTTGCCGGGCTCCAGCCAGCACCTGCGGCCGCAGCACAGCAGCACAGGCTCTCCTGGTCCTCATCCCCTCCCCCAGAAAGCCCCAGGAACCGCAGGAACCACAGAAATGCATCCCCGTGCTGCAGAGCCTCCCTGCGAAGGGCACGCTGTGCTGCCGGGGAGCTCTGCCGCCCGCACCGCCTGGCCGCCCGCCAGCCTCTGACAGCAGCTGTCACATAAAAGCAAACACTTAAAACCATTACATTTACAGCAGTTTATCTTGAACGCCGCCTAAGGTTTTGACGTCGCTCCACGATGACCGAGTTCAGTGGGTTCCCCCTGCAGCCCCCTCCTCCTCCCGGCTCGCTGTGACGCCACGACACAGCACTGAGGTCACAGCTCACCCCGTCCCACGCAGGGACCTCCCCGTGCAGTGACCGTGAGCTGCGTCACTCCATCCCTGGCACAACACAGCCAGCATCCCCCTGCCAGCAAACAGCCGCTGTCCTGCACCAGGGACACAACCCCTTCTCATGCAGCCCCCGATCCCATTGGCTTTAGGGCTGTGAGGACACACTGCTGGCTCGTGCCCAGCTGCCACCCCCACTCCTTCCCAGCAGGGCTGTGCTCCATCCTTACATCCCCCAGCTCGTACTGAGAGCAGGGGTTGCCATCGCACAGGTGCAGACCTTGCACTTGGCTTTGTTGAACCTCATGCAGTTCCCCTGGGCACGCTGCTCAGCCTGTCCAGGTCTCTCTGGATGGCATCCCATCCCTTGGGTGTACCGACAGCCCCGCGCAGCCCGGTGCCATCTGCAAAGTGCTGAGCGTGCACTCAATCCCGGCGTCAGTGTCACTGATGAAGAGCATCAGTCCCTGCACTGAGCCCTGAGGGACACCACTCATCGCTGATCGCCATCCAGACATTGAGCCATTGACCACCACTCTGGGTGTGATCTCATAACCAGTTCCTCATCCATCAAACAGCCCACCCATCAAATCTCTCCAGTTTGGTGAAATGATGCTATGGAGGACTGTCTCAAAGGCTGTGCTGAAGTGCAGACAGAGGACACCAGTGGCTCTTCCCCTCCCTGATGCTGTCACTCCATACAAAGGCACATAGTTGGTCAGGCAGGACCACGGTACAGCCATGCTGCTTGTCCCATCACCTCCCTCCCTCCTATGTGTCTCAGCAGGAGGATCTGCTCCATGATCTTCCCTGGCACAGAGGTGAGACTGACAGGTCAGCATTTCCCAGGGTCATCCTTTCTACCGTTCCTACATGTGTGACATGGCCTCTTATCCAGCCGCCAGGGTCTGCAGCTGACCAAGCATCATCAAGAGTGGCTTGGCAACGACTTCAGCCACTTCCCTCAGGACTCTGGGATGCATCTCATGGGGGCCCACAGACTCACGGCTGTTCAGGTTCCTGTTGTTCAGATGTTGTTCCTGGTGTTCAGGTCTTGGGGCCGTGCATTCAGGTAAACACAAAGCACAGCTGGATGTTACCTGCTGACCCCCTCACCGCTCCCCATGAGACAACGCACTTCTGGATGGCCCCGAGTGAGGAACTGTGGAGCAGAGCCCCCAGCTCTTGTGGTTGGGGGGGGGAACAGAAATGCCACAGCATTCCCCTTCGCTTCCATCCCATTCAGTGCACGTCTCACGCAGCGCACATCAGTCATGAGCAATTTCCTCAAGGAGCAATACAGCGTTGGCACAGCCCTCACATCACTGGGTGTTTTCCCCACATCTCCCACTCTGTTTCCTGCACTCCTCCTAACAATGTGACTTCTTTTTGTATATACATATATATATTATTTTAAGCCTATTTTCTAACCATCTTGCCAACGATCAAATACACACCGCAAGAGGAGAGCAAGAGCCCCAAACCAGCGCCCGGTGCTTCCAAACCAACACGTGGCAGGTGGGGCTGGGAGGGAAGCGAGGTGCAGCCCCAGGAGTGGGACAGCCGCAGAGCTGGGCCAGGCCCCGTCCTGCTCTTGGGCTCCCCTGCCATGTCGCTGCCATCACAAAAGCACCGTGCAGTGAGGTGTCATCATTCCTAGGACAGGGCTTCGATCGGCGTCGCCATCACGAGCAGCCTCTCATTCTCCTTCCTCCACGCACACGTACAGATGTGTGTGTATACAAATGAGAAACCGTACTCGCAAGGAAAAACAGCAGCAGGAAATTAAAAAGGTTCGCGTGACAGCACTGAGCACGGCTGTAAAGCACACCGCCTGCCCCCTGCGCAGAGCACGCTGCCATGCTCACACGCCGCGGCTTTTCTCTGTGACGTTTCTCTTCACTGCTTTTACTTCTGCTTCCATCACTGCAGCTTTTGCTTCTGAAGGCGCAGGTGAAAGAACGAGAGCATCCATCACTCAGCCCCTGCGCAACATGCACAGCCTCAGCAAATATTGCCAAGGCTCCTGCTCTAGATGCCTCTTGCTAACATCCTACAAGTGACCCTGCTTAGCTCAGGCACCTCGTGGGGCTGGGGCTGTCAAAAACCCAATGGAGGCCAAATTACAAACAGAGCATTGGCACTGAACCCTCTCTATCCCAATCCGCACAGGTCCCACAGGACAGCCCTAAGAGCATCCCTCCGAGCATCACCACGCTGCAGCAGCCATCCTCGGGCCTCCGCTGGCATCACAGCGCGCAGTCAGGAGGGAGGAAGGGAAATGGGACCTGCAACGGGTTTGGCTCCGTGGGAGAGAGGAGGAGGGGGTCGGGGAGGAGGGGTGAAGCAGAAGTTTGGGAAAGCGGGAGCCAGACAGCCAGGGGATTTCGCTCCGCTTTGCCATCGCCCCGAGTGCTCCACGGGGTTGGGAGCAGCGAAACCCGATCGGCCGTTAACCCTGGAATGCGTGGAAATGACAACTGCGCATAACTCCGGGGAATCTGCAACGGTGCCCCCGCGCCCGGAGCGGCAGCGCCGACCGCGCGCCTGCGGCATGAGCTCATCGCGGGGCTAATACCCTCCATGAGCCCAGCCTGCAGGAATGCGCCGCGCTTGGGGCCGGGGGGACGCGGGGGGACACCCACCTGCCCCGTCCCCTTCCCTCCCCCCGCCACCCCCCCGTTTCCCACAGGTCGCACGCAGCTTCGCCTTCCTCTCTTCTTATTTTCTGCCTTGTGGAAAGGGGTTGAAAGCCCCGGGCTGCTTCCTCCCAAGCCAGCCTGCTCCCTGACACTGCGGCACCGTTCTCCCACGCGGCGGTGATGCACAGAGCTGCCTGCAGCATTACTGCCCTACTCCGTTCCTCCTCCTCCTAACAAAGCCAGCCCAGACCCACCGCCACTGGTGGTGAGAACCCTGTGGAGCAGGAGCCGTTGGGACCAGCCACGCTCGTTGGGCACCTCTCAAACATCGGCACGTCCTACTGATGGCAGCTCTTGCTGGGAGGGGATAAAACAAAGCAGGAAAGTCAAACTGGACCTGTCTACCCCCTGCATGCCTCTGGCAGCAACTGTCCCACATCTGCCTTCTGGCAAAGCCACCACAAGTGAAGGGCTTCACAGGGCCAAAATTCAGGTGATGTGGGACTGCTGGGGCCAAGGAGAGGCGAGGTGCAAGGAGCAGTGTTTGTAGGGTGTTTGTTGCCTGTGGGGCTTGGGGGAACCATGAGGGAGAGCTGTGTCCAAGGCACTGGATTTGGGACAACAGGGGCAGCCCTGCTGAGATCATCTCTGGGCATCACACGTCTGCGCACACGGCTGGGGGAGACCTCCCAGAGGGGCATATCTCACACCTCCATGGCTGTCCTTCGTCGGCCTGAGTGCTTCCCATGGAGTCCAGGAATGTGGGGAACATGTGGGAGAGGACCTGGGGCAGCCACTGGCAAAAGGGCCACGGCGCTGGGCTGCTGCAAGCCAGGGAATGCCAATGGGTGGGTCAGGGGTCAAGGAAGGGTTGTGGGACCAGGAAGGGTCAAGGGGATCAAAATCAGACCCAGCAGTGTCACACAGCCCCCCTGCCACTGCATGGGTCCTGGGGATGAGCTCTCAGCCAAGAGCTGAGTCCTTGGGGACTCAGTACATCCTTGCAGAGGGGCACAGCACTAAAGACAGAGGTCAGTCAGGTAGCCAGGGTTTGGATGCAGCTCTGAGCTTCTTGAGCTGCCTCCAGAGCAGAGGCACTCCTCACCTCCTGACTGCCTGATCCAATCTTTCAGTAAGAGCCCCACAGCCAAATCCCCTCCCCTCCAGTGTGGGAGGCTCAGCGCTGAGCCTCCAGTGTTCCCCACCCAGCAATGCCAGAACAAAGCAAGCTCAGAAAATAGCTGAGCCACGACAAAGGTGCAGCCCGTGCCTGCAAGGCTGGGTCCCTAACACTGTGGCTGGGCAGGCCCAGGAGCAGGAGGGCAGCTGACACCCGAGGGGCTCAGTGCTCCTGCAGCTGCATGGGGAGGGTAGCATGGCCATGGCACAGCCCATGCTGCCTGCAGGCACCAGCAGGGTGAGATGGGAGCAAAGGCATCTAACCACTATGGCTCACACCCAGGCTCGGAAGAGATTTAGGTGATGCTGGGCTTAAAATGCCTTCATTGGCTCACCTGCTGCCCCTGCTAGCAGTGCATTCAGGCAGGGGATGCTGCCACCGGCTCTGCACCAGCACAGGGCTGTGTTTTGCAGCTCTGCCAGAGCACCGCAGCACCAGGATGAGATGGGTCATGGAGCACCGACCCCTGCCATCTCTCGGTCTGCCCACAGGGTGCCAAGTTGAGCTCCTTGTGACACTGTGAGCCATCCCAGCACTGCCAAGGTCTCCCCGGCACGTGCTGACACACAGGTGACAATGCAGATGACACACGAGCTGGGAGCCGCAGCAGGGCTTGCATTTTGTTCTGCATGAACCTGGGGGCTGCTGCCACGTTCTCTTCTCACGGCATCTGCTGTAAAGAACTGGCCACACCGCAGTGGGCACGTGCAGGTTCTGTGCAGGGGAGCAGGATCACCCTGGGCAGTGGCACTGCAGCAGGAGCAGCCTGCTGCCCGCTCTCCTTGCTCAGGCCCTTATTCAGAGCTGCTTTATGCACTGCTCAGTGCTCGGTGGGAAAGCCCCACATGGAACCTCACAGGTATCCAAGCAATGGGCTGCTCAACAAATTGCTTCGAAACCCACGGAGTTTATTCTCTCAAGAGTCTTTTCTGTGTTTCATCTACAGCAGCCCGAAATATCCTTTGGCAGGTGCAAATGTCTTTACTGAATTCCAAACAAAGATCCGTTGGTGATACAGCTGGGATGGGGGTTTTTTGACCCAAGTGGGAGAGGCGAGTGCACGGGAGCCTCAGCCTGTGTGAATCCACGGGGAGTGTGGCACTGTGTGGGATGTTATTTCTATGAAATGCAATGGGCCTTTGGGAGCAGTCACAGCCTGTGGGGTGCCTGGCAACTGCTGCGCATGGGGCAGCACTGCTCCTGCATGGCCCGCTGGAAAGCTTCCCGTGGGCAGAGCAGCTCTCCCTTCTGAGCAGGGGAAACCTAACCAAACCGCACCAACAAAAAGGAAATGTTGCCATATCCCACCGTATCGCCAGGAGGGGAGCAGCGAGCGCCGCGCCTGAGCACAGCTCCACGCCGTGCCCACAGCCCTGCGGCCGCCTTGGGTTACACAAGGGAAGCAGCCCAGCCCGGGCTCCCATTTCCAAACACCTCGCCTTCATATGCCAGGGTTGCATCAGCTCCTGTGCCCGTATTTATAACTGGTCCTAAAACCCGATATTCCATTTCCAGTAGCTCATGGGGTGAGCTCAATGTCCAGGGCCCCGGCCAAGCAGCTGCTGCCAGCGTGATCCCTCTTCCCTTCACATCCTGCTCAGAAAAGCTTCCCACTGGCAGCCCAGTGCCTCAGCTTACTGCATGGGCTCCTTAATTAGCTGACCGAGGCATGAGGCAGTCTCATTAAAGAGAGAGCTGATGAGGGCTCAGCTGAGCGTGGCCACAGCCGACACCGTGCGGCTCGTTGAGCCTCTCCTGCCCTGCCTCCACCACAGCCAGCACAGCCCTCTTCTGGCAGGGGGGCCCAGAAAGCTGGTTTGGGGCTGACAGATGGGTGGGGAGGGCTTGGCCCGAGGGGGCTGGGCTAGGAGCGCAGAGGGGCTCATCTCCATCACCGCACGGGTGCCTCCGGGAGGAGACCTCCAGCTGCTCCAGTGATAAATAAGAAATGATCCAATGAAAAGGGAGAATCTTCCAGGCACCGGGATCAATCACACACCTATTACATGTACAAAGCCAGCTCTCAGACTAACCACGATTTATAAACCTTGACACCGGGAGCAGATCTGGGCTTGGCTGGGACCCATCGTGCCGTGCCTCGACACAAAGCAACCATCAGAGCCCCTTAAACATCTCCATCTCCCAAGGACTTCATGGCCGTCCACAAAGAGCCACACAAGCAAATCTGGCACAAACAGCAGCAAAAGAACAGCTCAGAGCTGGGCCACAGCTGGAGCCCAGCAGGAAAGTGCCACAGCAAGCACCGGGCTGAGCACTGCTAAGGCCACAGCAGCCATCAGAGCATCCCCTGGCTCAGCCCAGGGCAATCCCAGCACTTCCGTAGGACAGGAAACAGGATTGTTTTCTCCTCTACAAACACATCTCCTTCCATTTCTCTGTCCTCTCGAAGCAGAAATTGAGCTGTGATCTATATGTCAGAAACCAGAAGGTTTCCCAAGAACGTAGGGATGTGACATGGCAATGGGAATGAACGGCAGCCACCAGCAGGCAGGACAGGTCTGATCCCGATGGAGCCAAAGAACCCAATCTCAGGAAGAAAACATTCAAAATCCCATATTCCTTAAACTTAGAATCCAAAAGAGATCAAAATCCACGTCTGAAGCATACAACGCACACGCTGCCCCACCACCCCCTGCTGCACACCACCAAGTGCAGCCCCTCACTGCACGTCGGGGGGTTCAGCTGCTGCATCAGAGGCAGAAACGCATTTATTTCCTCCCGGAGAGGCACAACTGCTGCTGCTGCTGCTGTCTTGCACTGGTGCCATGGGAAAGGTGCTGTGGACCCCCATGAGAGCTCTCGCCCCAGGGGAGCAGCATCCCCCCACTCCTCATTGCCCCATTTGTACGAACGAGTGGGGAAAAAAAGGTCCCTCTGCTAATTTTATAGCACGTCACAAATAAATTCCTCTCCCAAAGAGAATACGGGAAGGGAACTCCCCAGGGGTTATTTTTACAGCTAGCCCAAATATCGGGCTGCCTCTGGGGCTGTGCGTGCAGCATTGGCTCTTTCCAGAAGCGCTGAGTGGGGAGGATGGAGCAGCTCCCTCAGCACTGGGCTCAGCTGCCAGGAGGGGACCTGCATGCTCAGTGATGCTTCTCTGCAGCGCAGCACTCCCGCGCAGCTGATGTGGATTTGCATCCCAGCCCCTGCTGCAGGGCTCCGGCTTTGCCCAGCCAGAGGTGACAAGGTGCAAAGAGCCACTCGAGAGGAGCTTTTACCGACTACAGGTGGTTGCACAGACCCCAGGGCACAGCGTATTTCCAAAGCTGAACAGCTCTGCTGACGGCAGGCTATGAACTGCCCTGATCTGATGACACTTCTTTGCAGATGCTCGGGATCAGCCCTGCTGCCATCGCAATGGGCACGGGCTTTATGCCACAGACCAATGGCAGCGTGAGGCAGGCAAGTTCAGGCTCAAGAGCAAAGAGATTGGCTTCCCAGCACTAAGCAGCAATTACGGCTCTTATCCGAAATTCCCCGATGCCAAAAGAAATCTTTACGTTGGCTTCCAGCAGCTCTGCTCACCTCAGGGCAGGGACAAAGCCTGCAGGCAGCAGGGCAGCCCAGCTCTGCTACTCCCCACTGCCCACAGGAGCACATCCACAGCCACACACCCACCATCCACGGGGCACAGCCTCCATCTGAACACACCCCAGCTCTGGCACATGAGCTCACACGCTATTGACTCTACAGCTGAAAGGTGGTCCCCGCGGCTGCCCGGACCCTTCTGGGTGGGCTGTGGGGTGCTGTGGGGTGAGGGCACAGGGAGCTGCGTGCCCAGCCCAGTGCTGAGGGCTGAACCCGGGGCTGCAGCCAGGGCTGGGGGGGCCGAGTCAACGCCTGGTCTTCTGGTGGTGGCTCGTGTACAGTAACATCTAAATATATACTTAATGGAAAGTGTGGAGGGATTTATTTTTGTTATTGTTGGTCTCAAATTATGCTGGCTGAAACGGCCCCGCTGAGTTACAGGGCCTGGCCGGGAGCACACAAAACATTATCAAAGGTGTGTCATAAAGCAAACACCGCTGGGAGCCGCAGCGGGCGCTGCCAGCAGGGCCACCCTGCAGCGGGACACAGCTCTGCACCCCATGGAGCCACAGCTGGCATCCTGCGGCTCAAATGGGTGAGGGCTGTGCCAGGCTCTGCGACAGACCCTGCTTCTCCCTGCAGCCTCTGCAGGCAAACTGCAGACCCCTGGAGGTGCACCGTGCAGGAGCTATCGAGCCTTTTGTCACAGAGCGTGCAGATGGATGTTAAAACCCCCGCAGCCCTCATGTGCTCCAGCCACCAGCCCACCCCAGCTCAGCAGAGCATCTCTCCACACCTCTTGCCAATGTTTATTTGGAGCAGGACGGCACCCTGCACGTAAGGAACCTCCCCCCCCTCCTTTCCCATAAGGACATTCCTCGTTGCCGCTGCTGTCACCATTCTCTGGTCCTCCCACCACCACCATGGAGTTCCCCATGTGCCCAGGGCTGCACGGGCACTCAGCTCCCAGCACAGAGCCCTGCAGCACCTCTGCCAGCCGAGGCAGTGGCTTGGACAGGTACACTCCTTGCTGGCTAAAGAACCGGCTGGATGGCCGGCCGCAGAGAGTGGCGGTGAATGGAGTTACACCCAGCTGGCCACCAGTCACGAGTGCTGGTCCCCAGGGGCTGGTACTGGGGCCTGTCCTGTTAGATACCATTACTGATGATCTGATTGATCTGATGAGGGCACTGAGCGCACCCTCAGTAAGTCTGCAGATGAACCAAACTGGCTGAGGGTAGGAAGGCCCTACGGAATGAACGGCCTCCAGTTGTGCCAGGGGAGATTCAGGTTGGACGTTAGGAAACACTTCTCCAAGAGAGCGGTCAGGTGCTGCAATGGGCTGCACAGGGAGGGGGGAGTGACCGCCCCTGGAGGCGTCCGAGGAACGTTTAGACGTTGTACTGAGGGAGCTGGCTCAGTGGGCAATACTGGCGGTAGGTGCACGTCAAGAGGGCAGGATCTCTCTCAGCAGATCATCTCTCAAGTTGTTGTTGTTGTTGTTTAAATTGTGCCTCTTTATTAATCCCAGGCAGAAATCTGAAACCCCCCTTTAAAAAAAAAAGAACCACCAAAAAACCACCAAAGATATATAATAATTTTCAAAGCCGTGTCACATAATTAATGTCACATTTATCTCTTCAGCTGTAGAGATAAAAAGAAACCATCTACCCATGTCCCCATTATTCTTTATTCCTCTTTTAAAGCCTGGGTTTAAATCCTTGGGATGGGGATGGAGTGGGGGGGAAGCGCTGACTTTCCCTTTACCCCACACAGTGATGCCAACAAGAAGGTTCCCCCTGCCCCATCCCACAGCTGTGGGTGGGTGGTCGGGGTCAGCTGCCCCCTGGATCCCCATCCTTTGCCCCCTGCACTGCCCACCAGCACCAGGCAACTGGAAATCATGCTGCTCCCACTCCCACAGCACTGCATGCTGCCACGGATGGACCTCTGCCTTTAGGAACTGCCAACGCTCTGGGAGCTGGAGGGCAGTGAGCTCAGCTCCTCTGCACTACAGAACCAAGAGTGAGCTCAGAAGTTGCTCCTTCCTGCCCCACATGGCACCGGCAGAAAAAAAACCTCATATCCCCCTCCCCACTGCTAGAAGAGCATGCAAACGTGCTTGGGGACACACAGAAAGGAGCAGTACGAGCTCCCCATGTGTCCTCCCTGCCCCAAAACCAAAGATGTTCAGCTGGGGAGGAGCACCAGATGGAGCCACTCCAGCCCACGGAGCCACGGAGAGGTGGTGGTTACAGACTGATATTCCGGTTTGCCCACATGGCTGCTTCCAAAAGGGTGTGTGGATGCAGCAGGAAAGCCATCCTTGATGGCACCCCGTGGCAAGGTGACCCTAAGAGGTCGGAACGCACTGGGGTGGGATGAGCGTGGCACAGCGCTGACACCGAGCACCCGCAGCAAGATGTGAGAGTGCTGCCCCATGGACAGACAGATGGACAGACGGACACAAGTAGGTGTGGGGCCAGACCGGGAGCTCTCAGCTCTCCTGGTTCAGAGCTGCCTTGTACCAGCGCCCAGGCTCCGCTGCAGGCAGAAGTGAGGGCATCGCTTGCATTGCGCAGCAGCACAAGCACCAGCACTGAATGGGCGGAGAAGCAGAACCGGCTTGGACATCTCCAGAAGCGTCATCATTTTGCCCCTCTGAACCAACGCCACGCTGCTGTTTCTCAGTGCAGAACTGGATTTCCCTCTGTGCGCTCCGACCCACCAGTGATGGCGATGGGAACAGAGCACTGCACTCATGCCCCTTCGTGCTCTGCACCACAAAGCAAACACGACATCTTTGTACATCTGGGACATGACTGCACTCAAGCCACCGCCCAGGCAGTCCAAATCCCTAAACCACAGCCACTGTTACATCTCTGCTAACTGGGGTGGGGAAAACAGTGACCCCAACAGAACAGCTCCTCGTGCACCAAAGCATGCCAGCAGATGTCCTTTCCCCTGCACGATGCTATCGCCCACTGCTCCGCCCTGCCCAAGCCCCGGTGCCAGCCCCGTCCCCATCGCCCACCCCCCCGGGGGCACCACACACACAGGCCAGACAGGCACTTCATTTGTTGAATGGGGGCATTTATACGAGAGGCTTTGCAGACACACGGAGAGCTCGCTTGCAGGGCCGCCCCGCAGCAGCAATCCCTTTATCTGTTTATTTATAGAAAGATATTTCTGTAGGATAACACACCCGGCGAGACGCAGCTTTCCTTGCTCAAACACCGCCTTGTAGCACAGGCAGCTATGTACAAACTTTCGGAGGGAGGATGATGAATTAAAACCAACACAGCCTCGCAGAGGGAGCTCCCCACCGGCAGCGCAGACGGGTGAGTCAAAGCCGGGCTCGCAGCACCTGGAGCCTCAGCGTCTGCCTGCGCTGTCCGTGTGGTCTGGGCAGGACACTGAGCTCACTTCCCCACAAGATGCCAACACGCACGGAGCCTCCAGGACTGCCTTTACCATCGGTGTCCCTTGAAGAAATCCCTTTTCTGTCCCCAGCTTTGCACCGCATCGGGGCATCTGCGTGCAGTGTATTCATGGGGGGAAACCCCAGGCAATGGGCTGGGCCCCAGGCTGCCACGGGGCCTCTGCCTCTCCTTGTGGCCGCACCTCTGTGTTCGCTTTTCTGCCCAGAGCAAGGAGACGCAGAGGGCAGGAGGTGCAGATGGGAAGAAAAAGCATTAAAACATGAGGAGTGAGGGCATCTGGGAGTCAGGGAGAGAGTGCTGAGACCCCCCTGCATGCAGGCATGGACACCCTGGTTCAGCCCACGGCCAGTGCTGTGCTCCGATGCCACACCTTCGGAAAGGTGAGCTCTGCGCTGCGGTGGCACTGCCCAGAATTGTGGGGATGCAGACAGGAGGAGCCAGACCACAAACCCTGGTTTGCCATCAGTCCTGGCAATCGATGCTGGCGCGCAGTGACCTGAACTCAGCAGACCCACGGCTGCGTGGAAGAGCTCAGTGTTGTTCCCCAGTGGGATGGGCTGCAGAGGGGATGGATGGGCTGGAGGAAGGGGAAAGTGGAAACAGGGAGAAGGAAGGATGCTTGTTGCATATTCCCCAGACCAGTTCAGTGGTTATCCCTTCCCCTTTCCATCAGGACATGCAGGAGTAGGGCGAAAGGCCATGGGAAGGCCACTGGGGATGCACCCACATCACACAGGTCGGTGTGCACAGGAACAACGTGCCCACAGCCACAGCGAGGCCTTGAGCAGCAGCTGGGGCTGCCAGACCTCCCCAGCACAAGCCAGTGGGACCTTCCCCAGACCCCACAAAGCCATCTGCCCGCTCTGCTGCCCTCAGTGCCCCACTCCCTCACTGTGCTGCCACCATCACATTCAGCTCCCAGCGTACCGGGCACCTCCAGCTCCAGCTCTGCCCTCCACTGGAGCATTAATCTGGGAAAGTAACCCAGCCTTCCTCCTCCCCCTGTTCCTACCCAATGCATTTTAGTGTGACTGCCGCACAGACAGCAGAAAAGTAACCAGAAACTCTGCTTTTGAGCACTCCTGGGCAGGACACCTCCTCGCAAAAGCAAAAGCAAGAGCACAGCACCTCCTGCAGGCACTGCCAGGCTCACAGAGCAGGGCTGCACGGTGCAACAGCAGGCACCGGCGTGTTCAGGTGGGGAGGGCACAGATCCGGGAGGTTTGGGGGTGTAAGTACAGGCATACATCTATATGTAATGAATCTTAAGGTAATTCACTTGGAATAAAACTGCTAAGGAATGCAGATCGCCACCTTATCACTTTCTGCAGGCGAGCCCTGAGAAGTGCTTTGTCAGCTCTGAGCCCTGCGTGACAAACGTGCAGTGTGACAACTGCTGGGTTTGGGGCTGCGTGCTGCCTGCCACCGAGCAATGGCGGTTGTGCTGATGCACAGGATTTGCAAATCGGTTTATACGTGACCAAAAGTGACCCAGTTCTCAGTGACTGCAGCTAAAGGCCTCCTGCAGCAGGTAACCAGCACGGAGAAGCCATGGGCCCATTGCAAGGTTGAGCAAATGAAGCACGCCCCACTCATGGTCCGACGGCACTGATGTGCGCCCCACATGCAGCTGCTGGTGCACAGCTCGCAGCACCCATGGGACCTCAGCTCCAGCACAGCCCAATGCATCCCTGCCCCACAGACCCAGGACAGTGGGTCCCCACAGAAGGTGGGGCAGATGCCAAGGTGATGCTGTGTCCTGCCCGGAGGGCAACACCTCCTGGGAAGGCAGGGAAGCAGCACCACGTCCCCCAGCGCCCTTCAGCATGGGGACATCAGTGCAGAGAGAGGAGCGCACGTGGGTGCAGGCTGGCACTGCCATCAGCAGCGGGCCTTCAGTGCAGTGACATGGGAAGGGACTGGGACATGACTTCCACGTGCAGACACTTGCGCTGGGGCTTTCCTTTACTTCTGTCTCCCTGCCAACACAGCAAGGCACTGCTCCCCTGCCTGCTCCCTGGTTTTGTTTTTCCCTATGACCAAACCCAATCACTGACCTGGCGTCCAGTGCCAAAGCCATTCTCTTAAAAGAAAAAAAAAAGAACACAGCTCTTCACACACCACTTTGCTGTGCAGCTCTTTGAAGCCCACAGAGATCAGCTCTGCGCATCAAAGGCCAGCACAGGGCTTGGACTCAGCCGGCAAAACGCTGCCAGGCACCAGGAGATAGCATCAACACTGCTGGACGCCTCCGAAATCCCACTGGGAAAGGCGAGCGGTGCCGCTGCCAAGCCCACCAGGAAGGGATGGGGAGGGAGCCCTGCTGTGTGTAGCTCAGCCCCAGCAGTGTGTGAGCGGAGGGCCGGCTGCCCTCGGTCCTCCTCTGGGACACGGCCACACGGAGGGGCTGACCCAGGAGCCGTACCCCACCAGGTGGGGCTGCCACTGGGGACCGCGGGTGGCAGCACAGCCCCACCACCACTGCTCCTCTGCACCACCGAGTTCTGCCTCCTTCCAGGAGCCCTGTGCTGTGAGCCTTCCTCCTCCTCCTCCTCCTCGTCTCCACTGGATCCAAGGGAGGAACGCTGTGTCTCTGCTGTGCTGGGACCCTGGCTGGGTCCGGACCACACAGTGTGGCCATGCACAGCACCCACCCGTCCCAGCGCTCGCATCCGAGCACTGAGCAGAGAGGAGGAGAATGCAGACTGACCTTTCCCTGGCGCCCGGGCTTCCCTCAGCTATGCACATCCTTACCCAGGAATCTGAGGCAGGAGGAATCCAGAGAGCCAGGGGAGGGCTGGCAAAAACCACTTTTCCCATTTTATCATGTACCAAAGCTCCACTCAGGTCCGCTTCCCCTTGGCTCACGCGCTGCGCTGGGTCTACCAGCATACTTTGGGTAATGAAATGCACATTTGCTGGTCAGCTCTGATATACCCAGAGGGACCGTTTTCCGCCTGTGTTTGGTTTAAACTTGAGGGTGTTGTGCAGTTGTTCCAGTGGCGCAGAGACAGCAGATAAGACATGGCAGGCAGCGCCTGGCTGCGGGGTGCCTGCGGGATTAGCATTTATCCCATAACTGAAGGGAGACGTGACAACATGAGAAAAGCAAACCACCACAATGTTTCCTTACAAGGCACACGCCGAGCCCTCAGCAGAGCCCACCAGACACTCAGCATCTCATACACTCACTGCGTATTGCAAAGGCCACGCGCCCCTCTGCTCTGCCCTCGGGAGCCCCCACCTGCAGCGCTGCGTGCAGGCCTGGGGCCCAGCACAGGAAGGGTGGGAGCTGCCGGAGAGGGGCCAGGGGAGGCAATGAAGACGCTCAGAGGTTGGAGCACCTCTGCCATGGAGACAGGCTGAGGAGCCGGGGGTGTGCAGCATGGGGAGGAGAAGGCTGCGGGGGGACCTCACTGTGGGCTTCCAGTGCTCAAACAGAGCTTATGAACAGGAAGGGGACCAACTTTTTACAGTCTGATAGTGACAGGATGAGGGAGAATGGCCTTAAACCACAAGAGGGGAAATTTAGGTTGGATGCACAGCTGGCATCAAACTGAAATACCCCAAACCAGCAGTAGAATGAATGCAACTGCTCCACCACCGCGGGACTCGTCCATGGCAGGCAATATCCGCGTCCAATAAACCTTTTAAAGGTTCGCTGATCACAGCTAGATGTGTCATAAATCTCCCTGAACAGTTTATTATGCCCATAAATCTCTGTAAAAATGACTTTATCTCATCTGGATCGGCAATTAAGCCAATTTTGCTCTGCCTGCAGCTCCTGTGCAGATGAGGTGTGCAATCCTCACCAAGCAAAGCGGGCGCAGACCCCCCCAGCCCCACAGCACGGCCATCACTGCGCTGCGGGGAACGCTGTGAACCCACGCGGAGATGCATTGCCTCCCACACCTCTTCCCTCCGGAAGCAGACCTGCTAGCAATATCCCCTTTCCCACTTCATCTTCTAAGTGTGCTGCTTAAGGAGGGGGAGAAAAAATTAGCTTAGAGGATTACTCAGCGCGCCTTCGCCAAAATGCATGCCCTGCTTCTAATTCAAGGGATGCTTCTGCTGCTGACGGCTTAGCAGATGCTTTGTCAACAGTTCTTATTGTGAAATGTTGACGTTTTATGGTCTCATGTAAATCAGGTGGATGAATGCACAGCCATCATCTGCTTGGCTTCCAACCGCAAGACCCAGTTCTGGGTTGCCCCGCCTCCCCTGTGAGTTGGGTTCCCATCCAGTCACTTTCTCTATCATCAGGCAAACAGATCGTTTCCCCCATGGGAGCTGACACACGGCATCTTTAGAATCACAGCATCCTGAGTGGGAAGGGATCCACGAGGACCACGGAGCCCAGCCCCCAGCTCCACACAGCACCACCCAAAACCCAAAGCTGTGCTGCCACCCCCATCATTGTCTCAGGGAGGGACGAGGAGCCTGCAAAGCGCCCGGAGGAGAGGTCCTGGGCATCCCTGGGGCACTGCGGGGCACCTCTGTCTGGCACCCATTTCCAGCTGGAGTCGCTTCGGGGGCTTCATGATGAGCTGTGGGATCGTTTGCCAAAAGAACCCTACCTCGGGGACACAGCGCCCAGCCCGGGGAACGCAGGCTGCGCCGAGCCAGGCTGGGCTCCCAGCATGGCAGTGTAGATGCACACAGCACCCAAGTGGGGACTGTGGTTTCCATGGCAACACCCGGATGCCATCGCAGAGGATTAGATGGTGGCAGGATGAGAAGCAGGGCTGGGGAAGGAGGTGAAGCTGTGACAGGGACGCCGTGGATGGACAGAGGCCCTCGGCACCGATTTTCACGCCCATCTTCCCTTTTTCAATTCTTTTCCAGCATGAAAGTCCCAATTTAAATGGCAGGCTTTGACACCATCAGAAACCTTCAGAGCGTTTCACACACTGCCCCTTCCTCCCACGTCATCACAGCCGTGTCTGCCATGGAAATAAAGGGGTCTGCACGACCCAGCCCAAATCTGCCTCACACTGAGACCCTTTGAACGGGGATGAATACGAAGTGCGGGGAAAATGATTTCTTTATTTATAAAGACCACATCTCTTGTCATTCTAATCCACTCCAAACCCTCCTGGCACTGCGCAGCTGCAGGTTCAGTCATGAATACACAAATGGGCAACAAACAAACAAACAACAGCAAGGTGGGCAGAGGGAGCACCCTGTCGGGCTGGCTGCTGCCGAGGTCGGGGCAGCCCCTTCATGCACAAACCCCTTCCCTGCAGGGCCGCGCTGGCTGCTGCCAAGAGCCCCTTCGCACACACCAGCTCCACTCTCTGCTGCAGTGCCGAATGGGCACGTTGAGCAGCTGGAATGCAGCAGGAATCAAGGCAGAGCAGTGCAAAGCACTGCATGTTGCTTCAAGGGGAAAGGGGACCTAGCAGAGCTTCCTAAGGGCTGCTTTGCAGAAGGGATGATTTCACTTGTGCAATGAAAAGAGCAGGAGCTGAGCGCAGGGCAGGGTTGGGCGTGGGGCCGGTCACAGTGCAGCTCCTCACCTCCCAGCCCCACATGATGAGACACGACAGGTTTGCCCACTGAGGGTCTGGGGCCCTGCACCAGCAGCAGGGCACTGCAGGGCCACGACAGCGCCTGGAGAGCGTATGACAAATTCGGTGTCAAAACAAACAGCTCCAAAGAGGCTCGGCCAGCTGATCCCGTCGGCATGGTCACACTCACGGCGTCCAACCCAAACACAGCACTCACACTGCCGGTGGTCCGGCACAGAGATGGGCAGGAGGGAAGCGGAGGGTGTGTGAATGGGAAGGGGGTCAGCAGGACGGCTGTGGGGCGCAGCGGGGCTCACCGTGATGGGGAACCACATGGAATGCAGGGGCAGAAAAACAGCGATCCCGGCGTCTGTGTGGGTCAGTGCAGTGCGATGCCCGCATCACCGCAGCCCCCCTGCCTGCCCACCCCCACACTGCACGGCCCACAGTATGAGAAAGGCTCCCGTCCCCCCCCCCAGCCTCTGAAATCGCCTTTCTTAAAAAAAAGGTCCCTGCAACAAATGGCAGCAAATCCCGATGCAGAGTGCACAATGGACGCTTCAGTCTTGCCCAGGGGGAGGGGGTGAGGGGCTGTCAGTGCCCAAATAAATTCAATTTGCTCGTTAAGAGGCGAAGGGGACCGCGGGTATTCAGGGCCCCAATTAACATTCCAGTGGCACTGCTCTGCTTTCGAGGAACAATCGCTTTTTTGGGGGGAGGGGGTGTGATGAGCGTTGGATGCTCCTGGAGAAAGGAGCCACCTCCACATCCCAACAGCTCGTGTGATGGGAACCACCAAACAAAACCAAGAACACACAAAGATGGAGCCTAAGCCAACAGAACCTGCAGATAAAGCCTCCTGCGACCACAGTCCAACATCATTTGCCTTTGCTGCTGATCTAAACGCCCTCTGCACAGACTGTGGCAACAGAAAGGGGCAGCTTGCTGCTGGGCGGCTGACAGCGGTGTCCCGTTGGGGTGATGAAAAGCATTGCCATGAGCTGCAGCACAGCCCCACGCAGGGCCAGGTGCTTGACAGCAGTGGGTTCTGCTTCCAGCAGGGCTGACTGTGCAGGCAGAGCCCTCCGGGCAATACTTAAGGGCATCCAACAGCTCTCTGTGCTGGAGGAAAAGTGCCAGAGGTGGCCCCCAGGGAAGTGGGAGGGCAGCACAAAGGGCTATGTCTATCAGAGCACCCCAGCACTCCACCCCGGTGCCAAGGAGCTGGGCCTTCTTACCCCACACGAGGATCTGCATGCAGAAGGTGCTCCCTCTCAGGTCAGCACTGAGCACCAGGGCTCCATTTTTCCCACTTTTTGGCAGCCACGCTCTGTGTCCTACCACCTGAGCAGCCCTGCACGACCTACCGCTCTGCAGCTGATGCCACAGGTGCTCACTGGAAGAACCTTCAGTGGCCACGAGGAACAGTAAATGATGCCGAGAACAAAAACCTGAATGAAAGAGCTGAGCTGTGGGCTGGAGCTGCTGTTGCCTTTTGAGTCTGAAAGAAGAATCCAACCATGAAACAGAGAGCCCAGCTCTCGAGAGGGAAAGGCCCCTGCCAGAGGGGATGTGGCATGAACCAAAGCCAGGCTCAGCTGTGCTCTGCCCACTCTCCACAGACCATGCTTGTGCCTCCTCCCTTGGCGATGCCATCACTGCTGCAGCTGAATGCAGGATGAGCCGAACAAGGACCCAGCTCCAGCACGGCCCTACAGTGACCTACGCACATCTCCACACCACAGCACCTCCAGAACATTCCTCCCCCTCTCCAGGAGTTAACGGGGCCCCAACAGAAGCACCAACACACAGTGGAACCGGGGTCCACACACAGGGTCCCTCTGGGACAGCAGCTTTCATACTGCCAGCTCTAAGTAAGTGCCCAGAAGAGCCTGGAAGGCCCTCGCCGTGTAGGATGCACCCAGTGCCGAGAAGTGTGAAGGTCTACGAGCTGAACATCGTCGCCGTCTGCAGAAGCCTGAGCTGTTCGTGCCTCTGCAAACATCCCCTTGTAGACACAGGCTCTTCTTTCCAAAGCCTGCAGACTGGTCATTAAAAAAATAAAACGTGAGAGCGGAGAAGTGAGATGACCGAAATGCTAATGGGAGCCCCGGGTCAAACCGCCTCCCCTGTCACCCAGCCCTCCTCGCCAGCACATTCCTGCCGCTAATGAGGCCCCGCCGCTTCCTCCTTCCTCCTCAAGTTGCTCCTGGTGATGCAAATCCACCGTCTTTGTTTCTATTCTTGGAGGAAAAACAGAACCAAAGTAAATAGCAAAACAGCTCTTAGGTTTCAGGATCCTTTCTTTTTCCACCCTTCCCAACAGGGCAGGGCTGCCACTGCGTCAGAGCGAGCTGACACCCGACCCCAACATCGCCCTGCGCCCACCGGAAACGCTCCGCTCATCTCCGGTCTCCGGTGTCCCCTTGGAGAAAGCTGCAGGACTCAACGACCATTACGCGTCCCTTCCACCTTGGGATGCTCAATGACTCTCAGAACTCTGCTGCTCCCAGGAAGCTCAGGACAGCACCAGCAGCCTCCCAGCAAGAGCAGGGTCTGCAGAGAGCACACCGTGCACCCTGCGCAGGCAGAGCTGTCCCCTCCAGCAGGCTGTCCCCAGCAGAACACCTCTGCCTGAGGAGATGACCCCACCCCGGGCTGCACCCAGGGAGACCTTGCATTGCCCAGTGCGTGCCCACTGCCAGGGTACAGGTGCACAGTGCTGCACAGCAATGCAGATCAGAGCCGTCATCTCCCTGCGGGTGCCAGCAGAACAAGTGGCCGACACAGCAAGGTGATGGCTGTGCTGCCATCATGCTGCAGGGCAGCCAAAAGCTGGGGCTGAAATCAGCTCTGCTGCTGCTCAACTCCTGCAGAAGCTGCAAACAGAGATGGCACACACAAGTAAGTTGGTGATTTTGCACTGAAACCCCCTATTCAGCTAGAGATTCTGTCTACAACATCCCCAAAACCACTTGCTGGGGTTCAGCGAAGCCCAGCATGCAGACAGCCCGAGGTCAGCTGCAGAGCCCCGATCAGAGCTGGCCAACGGCAGCAGCAGATGGACGCTCCTGGGGGCACTGCTGCAGTCCCACCTCCACGGCTCTGCTGGAAGGCAGCAGTGGGTGGCAGAGCTCTGCTTCAGGCACAGCTGCAGAGAAGAGCAGGCACAGCCCCACAGAGCCCAGCAGCACATTAGTGCCATTCAGACATGACTGCTGCCCTCCTGCCCTCCCTCACTGCACTCGGACACAAGAACATGAGGGTGTGAAGGTGGGGAGAACTCAGATCTCTCCAGCAAGGGAAGGGATGAGGAAAACAAACCCCCCTCTTCCTCCAGAGCTGGGGAAGGAAGGGTCTGGGCAGCACAAGAGCCGCCGATAGGCGTGTGGCAGCACCCTGAAGTGCAGTGCTGCAGAGACCTCTTGCAGCACAGCGCTGCTACTGCATGCCTGCCTGCAGCCCAGCATGGGAAAGCAGAGCACTGCACACTGCTGCATACCCAGCTCATCCAGGGCAAAGTGCTACCCGGGAACGGACACTGCCCTGAGTGGCTGCTAGCTCTGCTGCCCATCCACCTGGCACATCTTTGAGGCTTGATCCTTGAAACCACCATGACGTGCAAAAGGGTCGCAAACATCCCACTGCAGGGAGCTGCTCGCAGGGAAGGTGCTTTGCAGAGAGGTTCTGCCCCGTTCTATCAAGGATGCGGGGCACTGATCAGAGCCCCACATCTGCAGACTGTGAGCTCTGAGCTGCATGAAGACAGCGCTGCATGAAGCCAGGTGTGCTGTCCGGAGCATGGGGGAGAAACTGAAACTGCAAGAGTTTGAAAGGAAGAATAAGGCAGCACATCTACCAAGGGAAACGTGAGGAAGTGCCACAGGAGGAACAAGAGGCCCCATGATCGGCAGCAAATGTGACCTACTACACCTGGCCTGAGCAGTGAGCAGGATGGGATGCAAGGATGTGCAACCACAGAGCCATTCCTGCTGTCAAGCCAAGAAATGAGAAGAAATCAGGATGGCAAAAGATACCCGGCTGTGCCCTTTGGGACCACCAGGAGCAGCCCTGGCTGCCAGGATGCAAACACCAGAGGGACCCAGGTGGAAGGTGCACAGCCATTGCCACCATCACACAGTCGCTGGGAGGGGACAGGCAGTGGTGGCACACCAGGACCTCCTCACCATGACCAGATCCTGCCCCCCCAGCCCCGCCTGTACAGGGCCAGGTGTCCTCGCCGCACCCCGGCACCCCGCAGCCCCGCTGCTCTTGCACAGCACCAAGCCAGCAGAGGGAGCAAACAGCGTGGATTCATGGAAGATGGAGTGCTTTGTTCTTGGGGCTGGGACATTTGGGATCTAGAGGCCATTTCCCAGCATTTTGCAAGTTAGGAGCAAATCCAACCCACACTCGCCCTTGTAGGAGCCCTGAGCATTGATATAAGCTCCCACCTGCAGAATGGCAGCCCCCACACCAAAGTCTGTCTCAGCAATAAAGCCCTTCCCACTTGAAGCCCAGGGACCCACAGCTCTCCTGTTTATCCCACTTATTTCAGGCACCGCCATAGACTGTATGCCCACGTGCTGCCCATCCAGGGCTCTCACATCCAGCAGAAGAGCACAGGCAATGTGCAAAAGCCGTGTGTTCTTGTCCTGTACCAAGTGCTGTGTGAATATCAGTGGGTGGGTTCCAGAGGCACTTTCCCTTTGGAATCCCGGGACATTTCCAACCCCCAAACCCACCCCTTCCTTCTGAAAGAGGAACACACTCTGGCTGTGACCAGAGGTCCCCAAGGCCGGAACACTGTGTTGCAAGGGGCACAGAAAGCAAAAGAAAAATACAACTCTATAGATGTTGCTGAAACCAAGCCCAACCTCGACGGAAGCAGCTGATGAGCACAGTGTGAGGGCTGGCACCACTGAGCAGAGCTCCCCTTGCAAAGCTCCGAGCTGTGTTTGCACACACAGACCAAAGTGCCTGCAGCACGGCCTGCCTGTGCCGCTGCTTTGTGCCCAGGAGGGGATGCACGCTTTGTGCCGCTCCGCTTCAGAGGCGGGTGTGCAGCACACCGTGAGGCACCCCAGTGTGCCCAGACCCATCCTTCCGTGCAAAGAGCAATGCAAAGGAAGGAGGTGCGGCCGCACGCTGACTTAGGCTGCGTCTGCTCCGCATCTGCAGTGCCATCCTCCCAGAGCACCACGCGACCCTTGCTTGGATCTGGGGACACTTCCCTCTGATTGGGAAGAGAGAGCAGCCCAGCAGGTCGCCTGCCCCTCCCCAGGGCTTCCCCACACCTCCTGCAGCGCTGGGGCACCACAAGCTGCTGCTGCACTTCAGCCCGTGTCAGTCTGAGCAGGCAGCAGCCGTGCCCGGCCGGCCCCGCTCCTGTTTGCTGGCTGCGACGCGTCGCTCCCCACCGACCTGCAACACCCAGTGATTCACTCCCGGTCTCTCCCCCTCAGTGCCCACCCCCCGGGATTGTTCTCTGCCGGATGCGCTCTGAATGAGCCGCTGCCCGGCGCAAGCGTTACATCATCATTGATTATGATTGTAATTTTTATTGGAATACTCACTGAAACAACAGTCAGCAAGAGAGCGATGCGCCGAGGGCGGGCCGGCACAATGGGATGATGCAGCGCGGCTCTCATCCACCTCCATGTGTGCCTCCTCGAGAGGCACAGTGCCACTGAGCTCTGCAGAGCTGAGCGTGTGCAGCGCCTTCGCTGCCTTCTTCAGCCCTTTTGTGAATGGGGACCCGCCTGCTGAATGGCTCCAACCCCTCTTTTTCCTTCTGCTCCGGAGGCTCACGTTGCAAACGATCACAGAATGGTGGAGTTGGAAAGGACACCAAACATCCCCCGGTTCCAACGCCGTGCTGTGGGCCGGCTGCCCCCCCAGCTCAGGCTGCGCAGAGCCCATCCACAGCCACAGACACCTCCAGGGACGGAGCACCCACAGCTCTGGGCAGCAGACGGAATCAGGGCAGGGCTGACCGTGGGCATCCCACAGACCCAGCAGGTCCTTGCATGCTTCAGGACAAGATCCAGAGGTGGGGGTAACGCGGGGCTGGGGAAGGGATGGCTCTCACCACACAGAAACCACAACCCCACGTTGTGCCCCACACACTGTGGGTCCCTGCACATCCCCAGCCTGACACGTGCCCCGTGCCGAGGGACGCGTGCAGCTGTGACAGCGGCACAGCAGCGACCAAACGCTCCCAGCTCTCAAAGATGGGGACTGTGCCAACGTCAGCAGCCTGAGAGCAGAGCAAGGGGAAGGCTCGTCAGAAAGAAAATTCATTCTGACAATCACAGAAATCGGAATTCATTTAAAATTCAAATTATGCAAATTCCAGTAATCCCTACATGCAGATCCATCACATGCCAGCAGTGGGACGGCAGACACGCCACTGGCTGTGGCTCACAGAGATCCATCCATCACCAGCTCTGCAGACAGCGCAGGGCCACAGGCATCACCCAGGGGGTCCCTGCAGCACCGGCACCAAAGGGAAAAGCTCCCATAGCCCCGCGGGCACAGGGTGCAGGCCCCAGGTGCTCCCACGCCAGCTGAAGGAAGTCCTCTCATGGAGCTGCACGGATGCGTGCTGCAAACATGAAGCCTTTGTTGGGCAGAACCCCCAAAATGGCAGCCCTGCTCCACCTGCACCCGGCTACAGCATCAACACCTTTCAGCCACAAGGACACAGCAAGGAAATAAAAGTCACGCACAATCCCTGCTGTGCTCCTATCAGCCCTGTGGGTGTACCAAGGAGAGCTGACGGGCAAAAGCCATCACGGAGTCAGAGGCCAAAGAGAACCACACGCAGAGCACGGAGAGCTGGAAGAGAGCACAGTGCCCACTCCTTACCCCACAGCAGGACCGCCCCAGCTGTACCCTGCAGTCCCTCAGATGCCACATCCTGCTGCTGCTGCTGCTCATTGCCATTCCCGACACTGCCACTGCCGTTCCCAGCGCAGGGCAGCAGCTCCAGGTCCCCTCTCACAGTGCTGGATCCCAACCACCTCCTGCAAAATCCCTGCCACGGGCGGGATCTGCACCAGGGAGGACATGAGCCACTACTTTCAGTGGTCCATAGGATGCAAGGGGCTGAAACAAGCCCTATGCAGAACCCCACACATAGCGGGGAGCAGATCCCATGCCCAGCCTGTGTGGATGGCTGGATCAGCCCTTCCTCAGGGCTGGGGGGAAGCAAACAGACCCAGGAGCAGCGTGTTTATGGAGATACATTGCACCCACTCACGCCCCGCAGCAGGTGAGCCCCGCCGGCCTGGGCTGATCGCCTGACAGCACTTCGGGCTGCACAGGTGCACAGCGCCTGCTCTGCTCCCATTGTAGCAAAGCCCTCATCCATTTCCAACCAACGCCGGGTGCCTTTCAGTGCAGGGACACCCGAGCCCTCATTACAACCCCAAGCCAGTAACGAGGCGGGAGGAAGGCCACACAAAGCCCTGTATCAGGTGTCTCTGGGAAAGGGAAGACGCAGAGCTCATTAAACATTGAGGGGAGCGCACGGCACCCACAGAGCAGCAGGAGGAGGGCTGTCCCAGGGGCTGGGGGCTGCTCCCTGCACACCCTGCAGCCCCAAGCCCTTGGAAAGGCCCAAGCGCTGTGCGTTGAGGCAGAGCAGTGCCCACTCCTTTTTGCCTCGAGCCCCGTTTTGTTCTGACCAGAGGCACGGCGATGGGATACCCACACTGTGCACTGTCTGGTGAGCAGCAGCCACCCAGCCCCGCGGCAAGGCTGAGACCGGGAGCCACAGAGCTCGCCCAGCATAGCAGATGGGATCCTGGCGTGGTGTGGGCAAACCGAGCAGCATCAGGCTGGCAAGAGACACGTCTTTTGTTTTGCCACGCTGTGCATACAGCCAACCCTCGGCCATGCCGGTGTTTTGCAAAGCCACGTGGGTGGGTCGCGTCACCCCAAGTACTCACAAACTGCCGCCGCAGTCGGGTCCGGACGCGCTCAGCCTTCGTCTCGGCGGGGTGCCCGGCGTAGCCCAGCGAGCCCAAGTGGTTGTCAACAGAGAGGCTCTTCCGCATGTAGAAGGAGCGCATGCGGAAGTGGCTGAACGGGGCGTCCTCCATCGCCGTGCGGAGCTGCGGCTGCAGCGGGGGATCCCCGGAGGGGTCCAGGCCGTCGTCCTCCAGCCGCCAGGCGTCCCCTGGGGACAGAGGGACAGAGGGACAGCTGCCCTGTCAGAGCTGTGCTCGCCCCCTGGTTTTGTGCCCCACAGAGGAAGGGGGTGGAGATGCCCACCCAGACCGCCTCCATCCATCCCACCGCGGGGCACGAGGGTTGGGGTGCTGCCCCATGGGGGTTCACATCCCTGCCACAAGCCCCATGTGTTCCCGCTTCATTCAGCAGCTCCCAACCCATTAGGGCCCAATGAGGCAAACTTCTCCCAACTGTTTCTGCCCATCTGTTGCTCTTCAGTGGCTGGGGCCACCGTCCCCAAAGTACAGAGCACTGTGGCATGCGGGGCTAGGACAGTGCCGAGCACCCCTCACTGCACCAAAAGGGAAAACGGGCAAAGCACGCAGGTGGCATCTCCACAGCATGGCCACTTCCCGAGCAGCCCAGGTATGGATATCGCATGCTTCTTGTTGCCTGGCAGACAGCGAGCTTTCCTCTTCAGCTCCCCCACAGCCCACACTGCTTCTCAAAAGCGAGAACAAACAAACAAAGCAACCCCATGCTCAACCCTGCAAAACCCGGGCCAGCTGCTGGTCCCGCAGCACAAAGGCGGTGGTGAGGCTGGCGCTGCTGCCTGCTCCTGCGGCTGCACCGCTTTGTTGTCTTTCTGAGCAGCCTGGCGCTGGGGGGCACAATACCACAACCAGGGCTGGGGAGCAAAGTCCTTCAGAGTTGAAAGCAGATAAAGGCCTTAAGGAGAAAAACAGCCAGAGTGAAGGCGAGTGAAGAAGAGAAAGGAAGAGGCTACAGCTGCCAACAGAGGCGACCCGGAGCAGTGCAATACCTGGGAGCTATTTTTATTATTTTTTTTTAGCCCTGCTTTGAATTTAATCAGCTGTGCCGCTCCTCTCCAAATGTCAGCTCGTACAACACAGGAGCGGCTGTTTGAAAGCTGTGATTACTCCAGGCACAAACACGTCAATCGGCACCAGCCCCGGCTGCTGCCACACAGCAGCCCCACGCAGACCGGGCTGCAGGGCCGGGGCAGCTCCCAGTGTAAGGGCAGCACGCATCCCAGTGGCCCCATCCACCCCCCACGCCATGACATCCCGCAGCGGCACGGCTGGGAGCACACTGAGCTGCCCTGGAATCGTTCCCTGCTCAGGTGTAAGGGTACAGGGGGTGTCGGGAGGCAACACTGAGGAGGTCAGGACCTTGCCTCCTGCAAAACAAGGACGAGGAAATAACCTGAGGTTGTGACAGGGCAGGTTCAGGTTGGATATGAGGAAACATTTCTTCTCTGAAAGAGCCTTGCGGCACCGGTATGGGTTGCCCAGGGAGTGCCGGGGGCTTTGCTCAGTACCACGATTCAGATCTCCACTGTGCATCCAGGTCTGTCCTTGCCCACCCTGCAAGGGAGCAGCCCTGACCCCACGCAGCCGCTGCCATCCCATCCCTCGTGTCCCCAGGGGTGCAGCAGCCATCCACAGCCCTCCATCCCACGCCCAGACCTGCTGTGTCAGAATTAGGAGCACCGGGAAACAAAGCGCAGTCTGCAGAGCATTAAAACCAACCCAGGGCTTGGCCAGCTGCTGGGCAGCTTGCAGCAATCTGACAGTGAGGGCGTTAGATTAAAAAAATTATACAAATAAAAATCTAAAAAAAGGCAAAGGGTGTTGGGTAGAGGCAGCTGCTTTGTAGGGGTGTTATTTTGCACTGGATTGCCAGCCCTGGCTTGCAAGCTTTATCTCTGTTTCAGCGCTAATCACTTTCCCCATCACTTCTATGGCCCCAGCGTGACTCTGCTGGCAGCAGAAGCGTGAAACACTTTGCCCATCAGTGGTTTTGCCAATAAACTTGCTCAGAGCAGCTGGACCAACCATATTAGTGTTTCATCAGGATCAGAGCAAGAGCAGAACACGATAAAAGCCTCGGATGCCAAGAAGGCCAACCCCCTGCCCCCGGGTGGGGAGCATCCATCCCAGCACATCCCCAGGGCGGGAGCATGGGAAGGCAAAGCAGTGCCACTGTGCCCCTGCTCCCCAAGGAGGGCAGCCAGCTGTGCCCTGAAACCACCGCATGCCATCGCACAGAGGCACCTCGGCCAGCAGCGGAGGTCAAAGGAATGTGGGGCAGCAGCTTGCTCAGCTGGAGCTGAGCGCCATCTCCAAGCCGGGGTGCCCTGCTGAGCCTCCCTCCGCTTTGTCACCAATGTAATGAAAGATGGACAAGCTTAAATGGCGGCCTCGAGGAAAAGCTCAGAAATGGGCAGGCAAAAAATCATTGAGAATGGCTGATGTGGGGGCAGGACGACCCCACAGGGGCCGGTGCTGGATTTGCCAGGTTGCCAGTGCCCCTGGAGAACCAGACTGCACTCGACAAGGGTTCGCAGAGCGCCGCGCACTCACCGGCAGATGGGATCGTGCAGCCCTTCTGCCCATCGGGGGCGGAGTGCTTCTGGTAGGGCTTCTGCTCCGGCATCGCCTCCCGGAACGCTGCGGAGTCGAGGAGGGGAATCCTGCTCAGCACCGGGGACTGCGGGATGCTGGGCAGCGTCCGGGACTTCCCCAGGAGTGGCCTCTGCAGCTTTCTGTCCAGGGACCTGCCGGGGAGAGAACACAGGGCTCACTGCAGGCCCCGGGACGGCTGCTTTGCGCCATGCCCTCCCCTGCAGGACGCTTTGCCCAGCGCTGCCCCTGGACAGGCAGCACCCGGCTCTTCGCAACACTGAAGTGCAACCCTGGCTTGCAAGGCTGCAGCTGTTTGGGCAAAGCCTTCTCCCTTTGCATTTTAACCGGGATTTGCATCTTGAGCTGCAAGCCACAATCAGCACCAACAGCACATCAAGCACTCAGCACCTCCAATCCAGCCCACCTCAAGACACACAGATAATCGGAAATAAACAAACCAGAGGCACCAGGACTGAAATGATACAAACGGTGAACAAGAGAATGAAAGCTCTGCCCACTCTCCCCTGCAGCTCCATGCCTTATCCCATTGCCACCACGCCACACTGTCAGACCATTTCCTTCTTTCCTGCATGTAAATCTCAGTGCTCCTCCACATCTGCCTGCACGCAGCTCTGTTTGCTGCAGAGCACCATCAGCATGCGGGACATTAACGCTGCCCTGTACCTACTGCACTGCTCACATGGACTGCACGAGGGTCAAAGGGGTGAACTCGTGCTCTTGGAGGAGCCCTTTGGACCTGCGGACAATGATTTATATTTGAATCCCAAACCTGTTTCCGTCTGGAATCTGACTTGGATCCCCAAGTAAAGCCAGTGCTGGGGATGCAGTGCAGTGTGCCACGGCCAGCAGCCAGCACTGCTGCTGGGACGTCGTGCAGCGCCGTGCGCTTCGTGAGCCGGCCTCAGCGCCGTGCGTTACCAAGGATGCCGCATGCCATTAGTAAAGAGCCTTGATGGGAGTGTACAGCTCAATTAGAAAAGCCATCATCGACGCAGCTACAGCCCATAAACAGCAGCTGTTCAGTGCTTGGTGGAAAAGAGAGCACATACTCAAGTCTTGCCAGCCCCATCACTGCCAGGTCCCTGCCTCCAGCTCTGGGAACGCCGCAGGGTGCAGGCGGGCGGCACCAAGCTGGTGGCACAGCACAGACTGCTCCAGCATCGCCCATTCTGCAGCACCCAGGGCACAGGTGCTGCTTCCTCAGGTGTTTATTGAAAGCAAACCACCCGGCCAAAGCAGCCACCGAGGCAAGCAAAAGCTGGTGCCTGCCCCACAGCCACATCCTGGCTGAAGAGGTCCGTACCGTGCAGCTTCATTGCTGCAGGGAAGGAGGGGAAGGGCTGAGCAGAGAGAAAAGGGAAGGAGGCAGAGGGAAGGCCAGTGCAAGTCAGCCAGGGAAAGCCAACACTCAAGCCACTGTCTCCACAAACCTCTTCTCCCCCTTTATTTCAGTGTGGGAGAAGCCACTCTCCAAAAGGCCCTTCTCAGCACAGCCCAGGCTGGTTTGTCCTTGTTCTGAGAGGGAGCTCAGAGCCTCTGCCTCCCCCAGGGCATGGACCGAAGGGCCCCGGGCTAACTAACCCTCCTATGGGACAGCCCAGGGACAGCTGCCCTTCCTCCTCTGTCCATCAGCCATCGCGCCCTTAATCCATCTGCCCCCTAAATCTGCCATGAACCAGGAGCTCACAAATCTGGGTTGCCCACACAGCACCCAGGTGGACCCCCAATGAAGCAGAGATAGCTCAGCCCCTGTGGGGTGTGAGGATGTTCTGAAAGCACCGCAGCTCACTCTGAGCCCCAGACCACTGCCAGCAGAGCTGGGGCTGAGCTGCAAGCGCTGAACATCCCTTCCCAGTTCAAGATGAGTCTCCACCAAACTGCCTTCGTGCTGCTAGGTGCTACCAGGGGCTGAGGAGCAGAGGGTGAGAGTTGGAAGCACAGCAGCCTTGAGCTGGCTGCAAAACGGATTCAAAGCAAAACAAAACAAAACAAAACAAAAAAAAAAAACCAAACCAAAACAGCATTCAGCTCACAAGTTCAGGGGGAAAAAAACCAAAACAGCCAACAAATAAAACCACAACCAACATGTGAAGCAATAAAAATACCTCCCCCAAAGCTCAGCTGTGAGCTGGTAAATATCATGATTTCCACCAGCTGGTTTGCAGAGCTCCTCTCCTGCCATCGCTCCGGGCTGACAAGCATCACACAGCAGGGGCCATCGCCCAGGCAATGACAGGAGGCAGCCGGGGCTGTCCCCAGCAAACCACGGTGGGACACAGAGCTGCTTTCCATCCCCCCACCATCCGGTGCTCACGCAGCAGTGAGGATGCTGAAGGCAGCTGGGATGCTCGGCAGGGGAACAGGAAACCCTCAAGGGGAAAGCAAACCAGAAAGTGGCACGTGGCTCTTTGTGTTAAGCCATGAACCTCTCAGTCAGACGCACAGCAGCTTACGCTGAGAGGCAGGGAAGGCTGAGATGAGACCCCATGAGCTGCCAAAACCTGCGGCAGGGCAGGTTGGCCCCAACCCACACACACAGGGCAGACCCCCACGGCCACCAGCCCAGCACCTGGTGGTCTCATCCCCAGTCACGGCCATGAAGCTATGGGGCAGGGCCAGAGCAGGGCTGCGCTTTGCCCTTGGCAAAGGAGGCAAATGGAGCTGAGCTCACCTCATGCAGGATCATTGCAGGCGTGTGTGGGATGCACCAGGCATGAACTCTGAACACTCTGGTGCAGAAAGCTCCGTTTGCTTTAAATCCCATCATTTCTGCAGCATGAGCAAGTGTTCCACCCCTTGAGGTCAGTATTGGCAAGGCTGCCCTAAGTCTGTTAAGCCCCGGCAAAAAGTCACCATTTCATATTTTGGCCAAAAAAATATCCCTAAGCACAGCTTTGGACAGCGTGTTGTTGTTTCAAACACTCCTCCCCTCCAGAGCTGGGCTGGGTTTCACTCTGAAGCACCAGAACCCCAGAGCACCAGTAGCACCAGTAGGGTTCCCACTGCAGCCAGGTGGACACGAGCCCGGCCGATGGGATGGATTCATGCTCCCAACGTGCTGCAGTAACACCCCTGAAAAGTGCTCTGTAATGAAGGGGGGGTGGATGCAGGCTGAGGGCAGGCCTCCCGGCACTCCCCCCATCCCATGGGGTGCCCCAGCACTGGGCTGTGAGGTTCCCACCAAACAGATGCAAAGAAAGCATGAGGAGCGTGCAGAACAACATGACAGGAAACCCACTGAGGCTGTGTTGCCTTTTCTCCCCCATGCAACCATTTGTACACAATCACAGAGCGTGCCATGGAGGGTCAGCAGCACCTTGAGCAAAACAGTGCACTCGGGTTCTGTCTGTGCTCCTTCCCATTGGACAGTGAGAGACACAAACATCTGCGCCATCGCCAGCAGCTCCCCATGGGCGAGCTCCCACTGCCCCTCCTCAAAGGAAAAAGGGGAGGAAATAGAATGGAAAAGGGCTCCTGGGTTAAGATAAGGACAGGGACATCACTCGCCAATTACCCACACAGGCGGAGCAGACTCAGCAGAGGGAGATTAATGTAATTTATCACCTATTGCTGACGGGTGGGAGCAGTGAGAACTAAAAGCAAACCGAACAAACTCCGAGCCCCCCAGCCCCCAGCTCCCAAAGCCCAGCCGTGTGAGCACGGCGGGGGGGTGAGCCGGGGACACAGCCCAGCACCCTGCTCCATTCACAAACCTCCCCCTCGCCGACCGCCGCTTTAATTAGAAGCTGTTGGCATTCACATCCGCCGCGCTGAGCCGCTTCCCCCGGTGTGTGCGGCCGGGGCCTCTGTTTCCTACCTGCCCACCCACCCAGCTGTGACTCAGTGCCAACACAGTGGGTGAATGAGGCACCAAGCAGTCTTTCTAGCAAGCGTGACTCAGAGGCCAGGGCTCACTGCCGGAGAAGTTTGCTGCAGTCATGCTACATATGTAATTCTCCTTAATGCCAGCGTAACTTCCCCTTCCTGCTAGCCCATCCAGCTGTCACGCCAAACGAAAGGATGACTGTTGGGTTTTTGCCTAATCCGAGTAAAGATGAGCTTCAGCTTGCGCAGAACGCAGCCAGCTCCCAACCCCATCCCCGCCCTAACAATTAGCTCTGAGAGGAGCCCAGGAGACAGGCAGGGGGGAAGAAAGCCAGTGCACGCCCCATCATCACTCGGGTTTAGATGCAACACTCCCCCAGACCCTGAAGGATGGTGCTAAGAGCATCTGGGCACTTTTCCAGCCCTTCCGAAGCAGCAAGCCTTCCCAGCACCGGGAGGGGGCAGAGGACCACCCCCACAGCCATAGAGCACGGTGATGGAGCCGGGAAGGCTCTGCTCACCCACAGCCAGGTGGGAAAAGCACAGAATGGCCACAAAGCACAGCCAGCACCCACGCCATACACAGGCACGAGGGAGGGGGGCCGAGTCCTAAAGACACTGCTGTCTGCTGCAGGGAACTTCAACAGGATTAACTTCTGCCCAGCAAGCTGTGGCTGAGTCACTGACACGGGATTTAGGGCTATTTCCAGCTTGGCTTGGATCAGCATCAGCACGGAGCGCTTCCACGCATCAGCAGTGGACACGTCCATCACTTCTTGTGTTACTGCTCATTTCTTCCATAGGTGTCACTGATTCGTGGTGGCAGTAATGCAGGTGCACACACCCACGCTGTCCTGCTGGCTGCTCAGCCAGGCGGGTGTTGGAGCTGGGGAGTGACCACATCTCGCATACAGCTGCCACAAACACTTCTGAGCAGTGCGAGGTGGAAACTTCTCACTCAGACTCAAGCACTTCCCAGCACCTCACTTACATTCTCATTTAAAGTCCAGCTCCACCAGCCAGCACCGACCGAAGGGCACGGGACTGCAACACGGCAGGACCCAGACATGATGTCCCTGGGCAGCCACGCGGACTCTCAGGGCTGTAAAGCAGACGTTTGAGACCCACTTCCACTTTTACCCTCCTGCTGCTCACGCATGGTTTGTGCCTTCGGTGTAGTTTTCCAGCCCCCAAACGTGCCAGTTCCTCCTCTTCCCCATCACAGCCACACGCCTGAGCACAGACGTGCTGCCAGAGCCGGAGAGATATTTTTACGTACCCCAAAGCAACCAAGCACAATCCCGCCAGGAGAGCACTGCCTACTGCCCTCCCTGCCTGGCAGCGCTGCTCTCAGGTCCAGACCAACCTTGGCAGTTGCTGAGAAACCATCCAAAACCCATTATCTGTCTCCATGAAATGCTGCTGGATCCGCTCCCTCCCAGGAGGGCCAGAAGCACCTGGGATCTGCAGCCAGGAACCTGCCTGGGCTGAGACAGAGCCTGGGAGGTACCTCCGCCACGCACACACAGCCAGTCCCAGCTGTAGTTGTGCCTTCCTCCTTCCCGATCCACTTCTGGAAGCAGCACGAGCTTGGCAGGGGCTGCCCAGTCCTTTCAGTTGAAAAACAAACAAAATGAAAGTTAGCTACTTTGCATTTTGTCTTTTCCTCTCATTGCTCCTCCACGCCAGGCATGCAGAACAGCAGGTGTGAGCACACCAATGCCAGCACCAGGAGACAAAGCAGAGAATACAGCCCTGCATGGCTGCATGCAGCCCCTGCTGCATTCGTGCCCAGGCTCACGGCCCCTTTGCCCAGCACTGCAGCCTCCAGGAATGTACCTCTGTGACAATGCAGACTCTCAGACTGCAGAAACCAGCACAGCTCCACAGCCGCTCGGCTCAGGCATTCGGCTCTGCCATAAAACTCCCACAAGGCTGCAAAAAGTCACTGAGAATAAATCGCTTGCTTTAGAGGATTGGCTCTGGTTGACTTTTCCAGTCCATCACAAGCACTGGGAGGTGCTGCCTGCTAGGTGCACCAGCCCCCAGCCCAGCGACCTGCCAGCCCATTCAGCTCAATGAAGTGGGCACCTATGCCACAGCAGAGCATCTCTCGAGGTGGAGGAGAACCTGCAGACATAACACAGGAGATGTGAACCACGGCACGGCTCTGCACTGCAGCTCTCAGCAAAGCGATAGGGCATGGGCAAAGGGAGGCTGAGCAACACCTGTGAGCACTGGGCTTGGCCAGAGCATGGAGTGAGAAGGTGCTATTGCTGCGTTAGCCGCCTGGACACGAGTTGGAGCCCTGCTGGGTCACAGCACGAATCCCCAGACCCAGCAGACTTACTCAACCCGCCTCGTACTCGCCGCTTTTTCTGTGGGTGTCATTTAAAAATGCAGGCATATTACTTAATACCACAACTACACATTGCTGATATCTTTTAGGTCCTCTGAGAATGAGTGGGATCGCTATATTTAGAATTCAATAACTCCAAGCAGCACACCCTGTGTGCCGCTGTTGCTCGCTGAGGCCCAGCAGCACCCGGAGCCGATCACCCCGAGCCACCCCGACCCTGGGCAGAGCTGGGGGGGATCCAGCCGCCCTGGGGTGGAACTGCCCAGGATGCAGGAGCGCCGCGTTTCATCCATCCACACTGGCTTGTAGAAGTGAAGAAGGAGCTTCGGTGAACAGCGACGCTGATTTCACGAGCATCCCATGGTTCAACCAACGCTTATTCTGGCTCCCATCAGCAGCCGCGTGTCATCAGGGCACACACGCAGCACCAGCAGGAGCAGCCCTTGCTTGGAGCCAGCCCTGGGGCTGCTGGGCTGCGTGGGGAAACTTCTGCTCCCAGGAACCATGGGGCAGAGCTCCACCAGTTAGCCCCACACTCCTGTGCTGGGGAAGTGTTAGCGCAGCTGTGCCCAGCAACACCCCAGGAAGTTTGGTACATGAGTCACACACCAGCAACGCTGCTTCATAACCAGAACCATAAGGTTCGTGCTTCAGAGAGAGCAATGCACCACAGCATCTCCCTTCACATGGATAACCAGGTCTGGGAACACAGCACCCCGTGCATGGGCGGTGGCACGGTGCAGGGCCCCAGGAGCACCACCTTGCCGCCCTCTTGCTGGCACAGGCAGCTATATGGCACATGCTCACCGTCCACAAAGTGCTCAGCTGCGTCAGCAAACCCTGGGGGTGTGTGTGCTCAGCAGTGCCCGCACCATCCCCACATGCAGTCTGCACTGGCACAGCCAAACCCAGAGTTCACGGCTTCCACGTCTGTCACTGCGCTGCCTGGAAGAGCAGAACAAAGCTCTCAGCTCAGCCGTGAGCACCTCCAGGCTTCTGGAGAGAACATGCCATGCTGAGTGAGCAGGGAAGAGGCGATGTCCCTGGAATTGTGGAGTGTAGAAGGGAGCAGCACTAGCACTCTGTGTCTCACCAGCTTGGTGTGATGTGGAGAGCAGCAGGAGGGCACCAAGCAACAGATCACCAACTCCTTAATACCATTAGCAGAGCCTGAGATGCTCAGACACCAGGGAAGAAGGTGAGCGGATATCTCAGCTGTTTTTCCATGTCAGCCCCACCTGGCACAGACTCAGCTCTGCCTGGGCTGGCACACAGGGACAGCAGGGACAGCAGCAGTGTGCCAGCTCTAGCAATAGCCCTTCCCCACAAACAACCACAACAGCAAGGTGTTCCCATGCACCATGGGGTGTGAGCCCCCAGCATCACACCCCTCCCTGCACAAGGCAGGGGCTTAGGCAGGGCACCCAGCACACAGGCTTCCATCTCCACCTATGGAGCAACCTGTTGCTGGCCCTGTAGCCGTGGGTTTTGTATGCAACAGGGTGAGGGGATGGACAACTGTGGCACATAGCCCTGCCGCTGTAACAAGGGACTGGGTGAGGAGGCACAGCACAAAGCAGGAGACAGAAGCAGGCAGATATACGTGCAGGCAGTCACATGGCAGACACCCGAGATGCACCGCCGACACCTTGGACGTGCCCTGGGCAGAGACACAGGACACCAGACATCCCGAGGCTCTGGCACCCCAGGCAGCACTGAGATGCTGCTTGCAAAGCTCCTGGCTCATCCCCAGCCCCTGGTGGCAGGAGAGGGCACAGGGAAGCAGCACACCAAGGGCCACAAGTCCCACCCTGCAGCCACACCAGGACGGAGGGGCTGTCACCCCATACCTGCACTCGGTGACACTACAGCAGCAGCTCCCACTGCGCCGGCCCCGTCGCTCAGAGCGCAGCTCCGTCCTCGACTTCCTCAGGCTGAAGTACTCCGTCAGCTTCCCAAATGAAGCCATGGCCCCCGCCAGCTCCCAGCGCACGCCCGCCTGCAGCCGTGGGCACCGCTCCCACCACGCTCCCGCATGCTATGTCCCAACTCGCGGCCCTGCACGCTCCATCAGGTGTGGGAGCAGGAAAGGAGCGCTGCAGGTAGACAGGTGAGCTCAAGGCAGGAGTCACGGCGAGCCCTGTAGCCAGGAGGTGAGGTCAGTCTGCCCGCCTGAGCCGTCCGCGGGCACCAGGCTGCACGGCGGCAGCTCGGGGCTGCGTGCTTCTCTGTTGTAACGTGGCAGCTGCTACAGAGCTGAGTTAAGAAGGGGGGGAAAAAACAATAATGCCGTCTGGAAAGGATCCCTCGGTAGAGGTAGCACAAGCCTGCATGCCCCCGTGGCAAGCGGGTGCTCAGCACGCGCCCAAGATGAGGGAGCCGGTGCTCAGCCAGGTGAGCGGACGGAGGCCGGCCAGGTCAGCAGCAGCGACGTGAATGCCTGGGACATCAGCCGGTCAGATGGATTTCCAAAGGGTCTGCTCTCATGGCACAGAGATCAGCACGGGAGGTGGAGAGCGTCCCCGCTTGCTCTTCTTGCGGCTGTTCAGAGTTTTCCAGTTCTCCTCCCTCCCTGTTTTCCAATGCAGAAGCCAACCCTTTGCCTCCAGCAGCACCTACCCAACACGATTTTCCAGCTCGTCACCGAACACCTGAGCACGAGGAGAGGCACAGACATTTAAAACGAGCGGCTCTGATCCATCTAGAGGTCACCTCTGGGCTCTGCTTCCCGAGCTCCGGCACGAAGCATCTCTCCCGCTGGCAGCAGGCAGAGGGATGCTGCAGACTTGGAGGGAAATCCTGCTCCCAAATCTCCCCTGTTGGGAGCTCCGCATCCTCAGTGCCTGGCGCCACCTGGGCAGAGGGAAAGGAAAAAAAGGCTTCAAAACGCCACTCCAGCCCTGCAGAGCAAAACCAGGTCCAGTCAGCGAGGTGCATCCAGGGGTGGCTGATGGAAACCCCCAGCCCTGCCAGCGCAGACCCTCGGGGAAGCGGCCGAGACGAGCGGCACTAAGCAAGGCGGCAGATCCGCGAGCTGCCTTTGCATCCTCTCGATCCCCGCGTCGCGGATGCCATGTTAAAATAAATAAATAAATAAACAACGCAAATCATTCGTTGCCTTCTCCCTGCTCAGAGCCATCCGCTGCCGGCAGCCCGCTTCCCCGCCCTGCCGCCTTCCTCCCTGCTTCTCCTCCTCTCCCTCGGCTCCCCGCTCCGAGTCCGATGCCTCCAGCAGCAGCGGGGTACGCCCCGCCGGGGTGGGGGGAGAACCTCCTGCCCGCCCCCCCCCCCCCCCCCCCCCGCGCCGCCCACCTGCCCGCCCCAGGGGGCTCCAGCGCTGCCGGGGGATCCCCAAAAACAGCGCGTCGGCAGAGAGAGGGGCAAAGGCACAGCACGGGCTGGCTGTGGCGCTGCGCACCCCCCGGCTCCTATCGGCTCCCCATTACTATTCGAAGCGAGAGGCGAGACGCCGAAGGAGGGCAGCGGGGGGGCGCGGGCAGCGGGGAGCGGCGCGGGACGGACCGGGCAGAGCGCGCTCCGAGCGAACCGAACGTCCGACGCCGGTGTCGGGGCGGCCGGGGGATCGGTCAGCCGGGGCTGCAGCGGAGAGCGGGGGGGGAGGAAAAATGCGGAGCGAGGTCCGGCGCGGTGCCGTCCCTTCCCTCCGAACGGAGCGATGCTGCCGAGTAGCCTCTCCTCCAGCCGCTGTGCTTAGCGCTGCTTTGCAAATGGCATCGCGTTTGCTTTGCAAAGGCCAAAAGCAGCGTCGTTCCGAGGGGGACAACAGGGCGACGCGGAGGAACGCGGAGAAAGCAGAAGGGTGCGTGCACCAGACCCACACTCCCAGGAGCGGGGCGGTCGGCCTGGCACCCCACGACCCAGCAAGGGCAAGAGGCTGATGTCAGCAAGTTCAGAGCAGGACAGCTCTATAAACTTCTCCAGGTGTGACAGACAACTGATACCAGAGCGGATTGTGACTCTACAGCCCCCACTGCCGCGTCCCACTGCCCTGCCCAGGCGGGACCGGCTGCGGCCCCAGCTCTCCCACACCTTTCAGTTCCCCCACCCCGGTGCCCTTAGGCCGAAGGACGGCTGTTCCCTTCCTCCCGAGGCAGAGGAGCACCCCCAGGCCCTGAGGTCAGCCCTTGGGGACAGGGCTGTATCAGCCACCGGCTCCCAGACGAGTGCCGCTCCTTTCATTAAGCAGAGACAATCTGCCGAGATGCTGCTGGAATCTCTCATTTCACATTAGCAATCTGCTGTGCTGGGGGTGCAGCCGTGTACTCAGCGATGCGAAAGGCAGCTTCCCACTGCCATTGAACAGCAGAACGAGAAACTTCAAATGAAATCGCCGTTAAGTTCGTGTGTCATTTTGTTTTCGTTCTGTTTTGTGATTCTTTTTAAGGAAGAACTGCAGAGAAGACAGCGGGTAAAGCAGAAATGAAGCTCCGTAGGGGCTGGGACTTTGTGCAGCCACACAAACCCCAACCTGTGCCTGCCAGAACACTGCACAAGCATCTCACACCTGTGTCTGGAGGGGAAAAAAAGCCACGAGAATGCCGTGGTGTTTGGGCCCGCCCCATTCCCATCCCTGTGCATGTGCCCACCAGGGCAACAGATCAGCAGTTCCCATTCTAAAGCCCTCACTTCCAACAAGGTGAATGCACCACAGACCTGGGAAGCGACACGAGTCCCAGCTTGCAACCAACAACAGCCCATTTTCCAGGCAGAAGTGCTACCAGCTCCCTTACCTGAAATAGCCCCATGCTGGGTGCCCAGGTGAAGGGCTTGGAAACCATCCCTGCTGCTGGAGACGGCTCCAGCCCCAACCCCAGGGGTCTCCTTGCAGCCCCATCACCGTGCTGCTGAGCAACCTGCAGCTGGATGCTCTGTTGTTTCCCTGGGCAACTTTTATTCCGACAGCTCTCCTCCACAGCAGCTAGGGAAGGAGGGAAAGGGCATTGCTCAGATGGAGCTGACAGCTTCATCTGCTCCCGTGGTGCCAGAGGACGCCACCGCGATTCCTGCGGGGCTTTGCTTTTGGATCCCTATGCCAAGAACTGAGCTACACACTCCCAGACTCACCAGGAGCCACAGCCCCCAGAGCCCAGTGACAGCTGATGGATTTGATGGGTGGGCTGTTTGATGGATGAGGAACTGGTTATGAGATCACACCCAGAGTGGTGGTCAATGGCTCAATGTCTGGATGGCGATCAGCGATGAGTGGTGTCCCTCAGGGCTCAGTGCAGGGACTGATGCTCTTCATCAGTGACACTGACGCCGGGATTGAGTGCACGCTCAGCACTTTGCAGATGGCACCGGGCTGCGCGGGGCTGTCGGTACACCCAAGGGATGGGATGCCATCCAGAGAGACCTGGACAGGCTGAGCAGCGTGCCCAGGGGAACTGCATGAGGTTCAACAAAGCCAAGTGCAAGGTCTGCACCTGTGCGATGGCAACCCCTGCTCTCAGTATGAGCTGGGGGATGTAAGGATGGAGCACAGCCCTGCTGGGAAGGAGTGGGGGTGGCAGCTGGGCACGAGCCAGCAGTGTGCCCTCACAGCCCTAAAGCCAATGGGATCGGGAGCTGCATGTAAAGCAGCGTGGCCAGCAGGGTGAGGGAAGGGCCAGACTCTTTAGCAGGGTTTGTTGTGACAGGACAAGGGGAAATGGTCGAAATCAACTAAAGAAGGGGGGATTTAAATGGGATGTAGTTTGTTACAATAAGAGCAGTGAGGCACCAGCACAGGTTGCCCAGAGAGGCAGTGGTGCTGTGACCCTGCAGACCCACAAGGTCAGGCTGAGTGAGCTTTGAGCACTGATGGAGCTGTGGGTGTCCCTGTTCATTGCAGGGGGATTGGACCAGATGGCCTTTAAAAGTTCCTTCCAAATCAAACAATTCTATGAAACCTCACATGAACAAGGCAGGCCATCAGTGAAGAATTTTGATAAGCACTGTTTTTGGGTGTTTTTTTTTTCCACTTGGCATTCAATGATGCGCAGTGATGGGGCCACCGCTTCCCACACCCCATCAGCCCCATGTGCCAAAGCACCATCGGGCACTGCAGAGCAGTCAGAGAAAGGGGCAGAACACGAACCCACGGGATGAACAAAACCAAGCAGCACGAGTGCACAAGAAGCACAAGTACGAAGGTTGCTCCTTAGGTTGCTAAGGAGTGCACGGGAGGCTTCTGGCAACTGCTAAATGTCTCCGTACTGAACTCACACACACACTCGTATCCCTGTTAAAACATCGTACTGCAAAGTCATCCAATAGCTCCAAGGTCCCAAAGTCATTTAACTTTATAGGGAGGGATCAAAATAACTCTATGGGCATCCTACTTGCATCTGGACCAGCAGCACCAGCACACCACCGTGCGTCATACAGGCAATGCACAACGAAGATGCAAAACCCTGAAAGGAACCTCCATCCCAAGGGGGCGAGCAGTGGCCCAGGGCCCCCCCCCCCAGCACCCTGCTGTGCCAGGCATCGCCCCCCATTAGGGGTGTGTGCAGCAGGACTGGGCTGTGACACGGGGACAGCTGCTCCCAGCCAAGTGCCACAGCCCTGGGCCCCGCACGCATACGGCACAGCTACAGCCCGATGGCAGCGCTGCACTTCAACATAGTCATAATAAAAGCAGAGCACAAGAAGCACTATAATTTCAGCCTAACTAGGCACTTTGCCTTAATTGTCACTTCGATGGCGCTGCACACAAGTCTCAGCGCTGATACCTGGCATCAACCACTGTGTCAGTTTGAGACTGCCTGGCGCACGGCCGCCTCGGAACTCATCTAGCACCAGTCCTCCAGTTCCAGCAGCAAATCCAGACGTGCCGCACAAAACATCCTCCTTCCTGGGAACAGCACAGAACCAGTTGGAGAGAGGCTTCAAAGACACACCTTCCCTTGCAATTTGGCCCACTTTCCCACGCACAAAGCACAGAAGAGGTGGCATTAGCAACATTAGGGAATCCAGATGCAATGCAGCACCCTGCAGCTGAAGCTGCCCTGCCCGCAGCTGCCAGAGCCCAGCCCTGGTGCCCGCTCCTTGCACAGGGCACGGACACCTTGCTGAAGCCTGCAAGGAGAGATAAGGGCAGGACGCAGCGGAAGGAGCAGCAGGGAAAAAAAGAGAAAATTAGTCAGTCTTTCCCCTGCAAGAGAGTTTGCTGAGTTCAAAAGCATGAGAGAAAGCATCAAACACAGGCAGTGATCACAGAATGCCTTGGGTTGGAACGGACCTCGAGGATCATCAAGCTCCAACCCCCCGCTGCAGGCAGGGCTGCCAACCCCCATGTCTAATGCTAGACCAGGCTGCCCAGAGCCCATCCAACCTGGCCCTGAGTGATGTGATAGGAGGAAGCAGCAAAAGGAAAAACAGGGGCAGAATAACCAGAGGAGGCTGGAGCTGGCAGGGGCACATGTGGGCACCACGGCTCTGCTCCATGTCTTCATGCAAACCCCCAGACCCTGCCCAACTGGTGACACATCATCTCCCCACCCGCAGCCAGCTGCAAAACAGCTCAGCACGCCCCAAACTGTTACCCTTCCCCTCCCACCACTCCCCCAAGAAAAGCCTGAGCAAAAATCAGAAAACCTATCAGCACGATCAAAGATCCCAGCAAATGGAGACTATTTTCTGTAATTACCTCCCGGCAAACACCAACTCTCCTTACAATAACAATCTGTATCGAGTGAGAAAGCTCTGGAGAGCAGCAGGGCTGCAATGCATGGGGCCAGCCGTGCCCAAGGACAGCCATTGTGCCACCTGGTGAGGAGCATCTCTCCACAGACCATCCCCTCCCCGCCAGCATCTCCGGGCCACCCCTGGGCACTGCCAAGCACTGCTCAGAGCAGGGCTGAGCCCGTGCTTTGGGCTGGGCAGCATGGCAGTGCAGAGCCCAGCAGGGACTGCAGCTGCATCACCCGGCACTGTCAGGCCCTGGGTGCTTTCTCCCTTCCACCCAGTTATTGTTTCTGTATCAAAAGAGTGTGAAAACCTCAGCTCCTTTCCCAAACGGCGGATGGACGCAGCCCTCTCACAGCGCAGATGAGGACTGCAAACCCTCAAGCCCGGAGTCAAATTTCAACCTCTCACGTCGGAACTCAGAACGGTGCCATCATCAGACGGGTGTTGGGTTTACTCAGCATAAGGCTGCTTGTTTAAATTAAGCTGGGAGATTTCCCCCCAGGTTCTGGCAATTTAATTAAAATAAAGTAAAAACAAGCAAACTTCCAAATGCTCATCGTGCAATTAAAACCTCCAGGACTGCCAAACAGAGCACAGAACCTAAATAACATCCAAGGGAAAAGAAACACTCCGGCTCCTTCAGTACAAAGCCAGTCACACCAAACTCCCCCAGCACGAAGAAGAATTAAAGCCACCACCAGGCACAGATCAAACACAGGGATGCCTTGAGGGTGACCAGAGGATGCACAAGGGCACCAAGATGCTGCATGACACAACGCTACACCTAGCTAGGTGTAGGAGCTAGAAGCCGGCAGCCCAAAGAGCAGTGGTACTTGTGGGGCAGCTGCTGGCACAGCCAGAGGGTCCCCAAGCAGCAGCATGGCATCCCCAGCACCAGCGGCTCTTGCTCGCCGTGCCTGCCTTGCCCTGAGCAGGATGTGGTGGTCTCTTGTCACCCAGCATTTGTGGAGGCAGAAAGTGGGGGTCGTGGGGAGCATCACGGCTGAGAACAGCCGCAAGCAGAGCTCCCTGCTGAGCTCTGTGCTTCCTGACCCCATACGGGGCAGAGCTTGAGCCCGAGGGATGGCCCTGGACGTCACAGCCAGGCAAGCAGAACTCAGCATGAGCTCGGTTATGCAATCTCCAGTTGGGGCTGGATATACTACAGGCACTTCACTCCAACCTAAGAGGGTCTCTGTGGGCTCCTTCCCTGCCGTGGAGCCACCCCACAGCCCGACAGTTATAAGGGGCTGCCCCTGCTTTGGGGCCCACACAAGGCTCTGTAGCCACGTCTCCATAAAGGGATATCAAAGGTGATCGCCAGCACAGGAGCGACACGGCCCTTGGCCACCGATGCTCCCACAGCACCAGCTCCATCTGCGCACGGCAAAGCCTGCGGAACGGCACAGGGCCGTGTATGAGATCAGCAGCAACGCGGGGCGGCTCGGCATGCTCCCCTAGCAGCTTGCTGGATTAAAGATTTAATGCAATGCGTCCCTCTGGAAGAAATTACACGGGCTATCAAGGAAGATGCGCCGCTCATCTGATGAAATCTCGCAATCATTGCAGCAATATGTGCAAACTAAATAGGCTCTGTAGAGCAAAGGGAAAGCTGCAGTTGCTCTCGTGAGCCCTTTCCAGGGAGAGGAACCAATGGGTAAAGCAGCAGCTCCATTAGCAGGAACGTGTATGTGCAGACGCAGCCGTGTTTGCAGAGAGCAAGACGGCCCGGCGCCCATGGAAGGAGCGGAGCACCCAGCGGCCCTCCAGCCCCAACCTCCAACACCTCACGGGGCCCTGGCTGGCAGAAAAGAGCATGGGGGGGGGTGCGGGTGCCTGGGGAGCTCGGGAAGACAAAGCATGAGCTAGCACTTCTCCTGACAAGCAGGAATTAATCCCACCACGCTCACCCAGGGCCAATGGGACATCCTGTGCTCAAGCATCTTGTAAAATGCTGCGGATACCCCCAGTTTAATTGCCGCCTTCAGGTGCCTCTTTCTGGCGAGCTCTGCGCTGCTCTGAGTGCTGTGGCAGCACACTGCCTGCATTAAATCCTGCTCCAGCGTCCCGGGAGAGCATTCACTGCAGCTGAACCCGGTCTGCAAAACATCCGACTTGACTGAAGAGCCGGTGGTAAAGCTTATGTTTGCATCTGCAGAGCTCGTGGTGTAGCAAAACCATCCATGCATGGCTCACCTGGAGCTATTTTCCCCAAAAACTCAAGCTGAGACCCCCACACCTCTGGGGCCACCGTGCTTGGCACCCCGGAAAGGCACTGAAGAGTCTCAGCCCTGCTCCACGGGCACTCCTCTGACCTCCCATAGCAAGAAAAGGCAGCAGGGTTGGAGATACCCAAATGCACGCTGGTCCCTGTGCGGGGGACAGGGCAGCCCACGGGCGGCAGAGAAGCAGGACTTCGGGGCTGGGGGGACAGCAGTTGCTCACCTACACCCCAACTCCCCCATGCTGGGAGCAGAGCCCTCCTCAGCACCACAGCTGGCTCTGCTGACCGCAGCCAGAGCCAACAGCCACGTGCTGCAGCTCTGCCCACGGCGCTGAGCAGCTCAACACGGCAGCTCCAGCGCTGGCACTTTGTTGGCAGCTCCCTTCAGTCCAGGAGCGAATGCACAGACAGATCCCGCAGCTCAGCTGGTGAGCAGCTCTGTGCAGGTTATTAATGAAATCATTTACGGCTTATTGCTAGGATCCTGCCAAAACACAAGGAAAAAAAAACCAAAAACAAAAAAAGCACAACTCTTACTGCCAGCAAAACCCCTGTTACGCTGCAGGCCAGCTATCTGCCATGCGTTCTGAATACACGGCGTGCAGCGACCCCGTGCACGGCCCGGGCTGCTCCCAGCACAGCAGTGACACGAGCACAGAGATGACAGTGACCAGCAGGCCTCTGTGCACAGGAGCATGAAGCAGCAGAGCCGCCCTGCACAAGCACAGTGCTATGGGGCACACAGCCCCGTGCTCACAGCAAAACCCCACTGATGAATGGTGATGCAGCTCCAGCCCCAAAGCACAGAGTGCACGGCCCTACACAGCACAGCTGCTGCTGACAGCGGTCCTTCCTCCCAAAATAGCCGAGGGAAGCAGAGCAGTGCAGAAAGGGATAACAGCCAACCTGCTACATAGCAGATCTGATTTCAGCAGCACATCAAGGACCCGTGGAGATCAAGGAAACATACTCCTTTATACGCTCTCTAGGGCACGCAGCTATTTGCAACCTGAAAAATAGCTGCTGTCGCTGTATATAGGAGGAATTTTCCCGAGCACAGCAGCGCAGCTTTAAGGGAACAAACAAGGGCTCCAGGAGGGCAGATTGCTCACGGCGTGCTCTGGCTGGGGCTGCAGGGGACGGCAGTGTCCCACCCGTGGGATGGCAGCAGGCAGCGTCCCTCCGGCCGGGCACCCCAAGCCATGGGATTGGGAGCTCCGCATGCACCCAGTGCAGCCGCCGTCCCCCCTCCCCACAGTCACTGAATAATTAATCCCCCAGAAATTCATCAGGCCCTCAGCTAAGCCAGCTCAGCAAACCCAGCAAGGAATTTCTAGGTCAGAACAACATGGAGGGGGGTGAGGAAAAAAAACAAAAACTGAGACCATTCTGCAGGGCTGTTTCTTCCCCCGTCTGTCATAAAGCCCAGGGATGAATCGTGCAGGAAAAGCCCCAGGACACCACAGTTGCATTTCCCAGCACCGGACAGCAAGACCACCAGGAGACCCATCACCTGCCCAGCACAGCAAGGGGTGGGTGTGCAGGGAGCGCAGTGATGCGGGGCGCTGGGTGACAGCTGGTCCCTTTGCAAAAAGGGCCGTCTTCCCAGAGGATTCTGGTACAAACAACTGATTATTTGCTGGAGACAGCTCATCCCTGAGACAGACAGCTTGGTTTTGGGATACCCAAAGGACCCAGGGCTATGAAAGCTGCTGCTAGCAGGCAGCGCACCGAGCTGCAGCAGTGTGGCTGAGGGGCACACCGAGCAGAGCACAGCCAGCTGCATGCTGCCGGTACCACAGAGCTGCACTGTCAGCTCGTGCCCCTCGCCCTGGTGGGTGCTCACCCCACACTATGGGGACGCATGGGAGAGGGGCACAGCTCCAGGGAGGGCTGAGTGGCCAGCAGGATGCGCACAAGGAAACTTGATGGGGCTGGATTCCTGCCAAGAGCATGGGAAGGAGGGACTCTGAAAAACCCCTTCTCCCCTTGTTCGCACAAGCTAAAACCACAGCCCTGACCCCCATCACTACAGCCTCTGGGCAAAGGTCCAACCTCGAGGAGCTGCCACAAGCAGATCCACAGATTGGAGGGTGGTAGGGACCAGGGGAGAAGAAGCAGCCCACACTGCATCCATCTCCTCTCCCACTGCTCTGTGTGACCCATTGGTGCCCCAGGAGCACACACTGTGCAGGCAGCCTTCAGAGGAGCTCTCTCTAGCACACCACCACCTTACTTCTTCCTCCAGTCCAGCTTGCTATGCACCCCATAAGCCCCTGCTTGCACAAGCAGCACAGACTGTGCACACGGTCACCGCACTCACGGTCAGCTCCAGCACATCATCCCTCTGCTGCTGCTCACAGATCATCTTCCAACCTCATGTTGAGACAACCATGGGCAACCAACCCAGAGAACAGCTTGGGGTGTCAAGGGGGGCTAGGGAAGAGCAGAGCAAGGGTCCCTGCATTTAGCAGACTGCATCCCACTCCTCCATCACCACTGCAGGGCAGGAGCAGCACAGCCCAGCCACAGAGGGATGCCGGAGCCCCTCGCACCCACCCGCACTGCGCCCAGAGCCCCACCGAGGCGGGGGTGGCTGCAAACAATCCAGGCATTGAGATCCCACCCGCCCCATCTGCAGCTCCATGGGCCAGCAGCACACAAAGCCAACATCGGCCCATGGCGAGCCTTGCCAAGGCAGGGACAGATCAGCCTTTGTGTGCACAGAGGCAAAGTTAGCTTTGGGGGACAGGCTGGATTGCTCAGGCACTGGAACCTGTGCTCGGGGCCGCTTCCCACATGGAGGGCAGCAGCTCACGTGCGGATGACAGCAGAAGTCGCCAGCACTCCCCTCCTCACTCTGCCTACGCGTGGGAAGAGCCAGGGGTCCCACCAGCTCTGGCACAGACACAGGGTCCTTCAGCACAGAGACACAGGGTTAGGCACAACTCACCCTAAGCCATCCATCACCCGCGCTCTCCTTTCACCACAAGCTGGGAGCAGCAGCTCCTTGGGGACAAGCCCAGCAGAGCCCCACGCTCTGCTCTCAGACCCAACCCGCCCCATCCCTTCCAGCACTTGGACTCCGCATCCACTCCGGCAATGACTTCCAGATGCAAAACCACAATTCTCCCATTTCCCCTCTCTCTGTTGTCGCTGGAGCCGCCAGGACAAACACAGCCCACCTGCGTGCCCTCACCCACGCGCTGCTCCCAGGGGATCCCAGCACAGATCTTTACCAGGGGAAACATTCAGCAGCGCCCACCAGGATCTCTGGGCTGCCCGGCTCTGAGGGTGCTCCCCCATACAGGTGCAGTGCAGTGAGGACACAAACCCCCCCAGCTTGCTGGGTGCCTCCGACATCCAGCTGAGAAACAAGTGGTGTGTGCTGCCCTCCTTCTGGGTGACTACCAGTCGCTGGATTGAAAATGGATTACATTCATTAATTGATTATATCATTAATTGATTATATCAGTTCCTTACTTAACAAGAGAAAGATACGTGAGCAACAGCTACGTGCTCGTACTTCCATACATCTTCCCTCCCTGGCGTTCGCAGACAGATATATTAGGGCTTCCTGCTGACCTCAATAAATATGCATGGCTTGGCAAGAACATCCCACACATTTACTTACTGCATGCTGACATCCATTTATTATTACAGGGACGTATTCTCATTAGCCTGAAACCCGGAACGGCGAGAGATGAGACGCCACACACAGCAGGCAGGAGCAGCAGCCACCTACAGCAAAGCAAGCAGGCAGGGCAGGGAAATGCACAACGACAGAGCGAGGGGAGCTCAGCATAAAGCCTTCCTCCATGACACACATCAAGGGAAAAAAATATCCCACTAAAATTAGGCCTTCCGGGGCTTTTTCCACACATCGCACCGCCGCTCTATCTGCACGTCTTTCTGCTCAAAGCCCCTTTGCTTTCAGCCTCCAACCCTCAGTGTGCATCGCCGAGCTGCCTGGCGTGGATTCACCCCACGACGGAGCCACACCTGCTGATAAAGCAATCTGCTCCCACCGAGCCAGGACTGCACCGCTGCATGTCTATGAATGCACACAACCGAGGGAACAGCTCTCCTTTGCTCCCGTGTTGGCCGCGGGGCTGAAGGAGCACAAAGCATCCGGCCAGAAAATGCCTTCCTCAAAGTCATGCAGAAATCCACAGCGACTGTCAGGTGGGAGCCTTCCTGCTTGTGGAGACCGCAGCCAAGGAAGCGGTTAGAGAGCTAAGCAGTGTGTCTGGCATGCAGGAAGGTGCCAGGGAAATGTTATTTACCACGCAGCCAATGCCCTTAAGCACTGGGAAAGGCTTCCAGCTCATTACCTGACGCAGGCATCCCTCGGACAAATTAGGGATTGGGAAGTCATGTCTGCAGAGCAGTCCTTTCATTTACCTTAAAACGACCTACAAAAGGAAGACGACACCACGTGGTGCACGCCCTGCCCAGCCATCCTCACCACAGCACTGTCATTAACATCCAGAACGGGATGGGGTTTGGGGACCTCCTGACACAGCCGCTCCCTGCAGCCCAGGGAACGCTTTGATTGGAGCAGGTATACAAGCCCAGCAGCCAAAAGAGGAGTCTGGGGCAGGTCTGGTCGCACAGCCTCGCTGCAGAGCTTCCCAGAGGGAATCCAGTCCCCAGCCCAGGGCATTAGGACCAGCGCACGCCCACCCAGCAGCCCATGCAGGACCCCGATGGAAACGGTCACGCTTGCCTTCTCCAGCGCTGGGCTCATACACCTCCGGGTCATCCATCAGCTGGTTGCCTTTACGGCTCAACCTCGTGTGCCGCTCACAGCGAGGGGCGCTGAGTTGTGCCTTCACGGCTTCACTTCTTTCACGGAGCGGTCACAGCCAACAGCAGCGCAGAAATGAGCCGCTTCAGGGGAAGAAAAGGAAGGAAAAATCCCTTTTGCCACGAAGAAATACAGTCCTATTTGAGAGCTCCCACGGACTCGGGCTGTTTGTTCTTGCTTTCAGTCCGCAGTCACTGAAAGAGGTTTGTACCCATTGCTCACCAACCAAGCACCCTCGTTGGAAACGCACGCTCCCTGCTCCAGCACCAGCGATCAGAGCTGCTCTCATCCCTTCCAGCACCAGGCCCGGGGCTGCAGCAGAGCCCAGCAGCACACCACGGCCCCCGGGGTAGAGGAGCAATGGAAAAGCTGCTCTGCGCTGCACTGTGATGAGAGCACGTGGAGGAAGGACGGCAGCCCTGCGCTCACCGGCACGGCATCGGCCACGATCTCCTTCTGTGATCTGAGAGAGCCACAAATCAGCAGCTCCCCCCGCTCCAGCACAAAGGGCTGCCACCAAAGCAGCCCGGCACAGCTGCGCTCCCCCAGCAGCGTCAGCCTCAACTCCTCCGCCCGCGGGCAGGGAAGCAACAAGCATCAAGAAGGGCTTTGTCTGAGAGCATCCCAGGCAGCGCACGTGCAGCGCGCACTTCCTGACCAGGGCTGCGGGGGGGGAACTGAACTTCAGGCACCGTTTCCTCCCACAGCTCCGCTCACTCTTTGGCTTCTAAAAATAAAAGTAAACACTGAAGAAGAGCCCTTTTGGTTTTCTATTTCTGCTGTGTCAGTTTGCTGGGAGGAAGGGGTCCTCGGAGCGGTTCTTCCCCAAGCCCTGGGAGCGCAGAGCAGCCCCCAGAGCAGCAGCAGCTGTGGAGTGCTGCGATGGGGCCTGAGGTGCGGGTGTGGGGCTCCCACCTGCACCACGCTGACCTCCTCTCTTCACTCACAGGGTGGGAGAGCTCAGTCTGAGCCACTCTGCTCCCCTTAGCAATGCCTGAGAGCATCAGGAAAGCCAGCAAAGTGGCTCTTGTTTTTTTTTTCCCCTCTTCCCTACAGATATCACAGAGCCCATGGCAGGCTGTGCTGGCTGACAGTGCCAGGCCGAGCCTGACAGCCCCATGCAGTCAACATCACTGCTGACCCACGAGCACAAACTTCCTCAGCAGGCAACTGCTGTGATCACAGCACCTCACTGCTCCACCACTTGTTTGTTCAGGCTCTTCCTTCACCGCTGAGCTGCCACGCAGAACTGCAGGGCAATGAGACACAAACACAATTATTTCCTTTTTGTTGACCTGCATACAGAGTAATCCCAGCATCAATTATAGCCCAGGGCTTCAGCTGTCCTCCCAGATTCCATAAAGTTGCTTGTCTAAGCAAAACCCCGCAGCAAAGAGCCTCGCTGCCCACCGCAAAGCGCTTCCCCCACACCCTCATTAACGCTGCTTAAATCCACCGGTGCCAAGAACCAGCCCATAAGAACTGAAATACAGAGAAGTGCATCCTGCCCATCTCACTGCTTTGGCTGCTTGCACCACGGGATGTGCCATTGACCCGGGAAGGAGATCCCAGCCTTGGGAAGGACAGGGGCGAGTGTGAGCAGCAGGGGCTGGGAGCAGCCATCCTCCCAAAGGCAGCTTGCAGGGACAGCAGGGCACTAACTTGGGACAGACGATGGGGTGGACCCCCAGCTCCCTCCTGGCAGCAGGCAACAAACCCTCACAGCAGCCCGCAAATGCACAGAGCAAAACCCAACAAAAAAAAAAAACACCATTAACTCCTGAACTGTCCCCTCCTGGCTACTAAGCACGAGAAGCACACGTGTCTGTTCTGTGGTTTTCCCCCCCAGGAGCAAGGCCAGTGGCCCAGGAGTACTGGGAGCTCCACGCATGCACCAACCCCCAGCCGCGGGCACAGAGGCAGCCCTGCAGCTCACCCACAGGACACGATCAGAACAAAAATCCTGGAGCCTTGGATGCAGTGCCAGGTGTAGAGCCCAACAGCAGCCGTGGCACAAGGTATGGACGTGGGGGTGCGGCCGTGCCCATAATGCTGGGAGTGCTGCCAGGTGAGACGATGCCAGCCGCCTGGATCCCCCAAGCAGCACCCAGCAGCAGCATGAAAGAACAACGCCATCCACACAGGAAGGCCCATTTATCACAGCTGTAAAATTTATGATGCCCTTATCTCCCAAGTCCTACCGGCATAAGCTGCAGTTTATTCTTAGGTTGTGCAGCTGCCATTTATGGGTGCATACCCCCAGCACATTGGCTGCTCCTCAGCCCACCTCGCAGCCCAGACAGAGGGATGCTTTGCTCATTCTCCTCTCCAGGCAGAGCCACGGGAAAGCTTTGGCTTACCTCCAATCTTCACCTTAATTTACGCTATTGCACTTCCTAACACTGGCATCACATGCAAAACCAACAGCAGACGCTTGCCAAAGCCATCAGCACTGTGGGTGCAGGCAGAGATGGGCACTCCAGGCAGGTTGCAGCCTGCAGCCTTCTCCCTAACAGGACCTGACCTCCAGGATCCAGGGTGCAAGTGTTGGAGCAGGACAGCATCCCAGCTGCACAGCCACCCCACGGCGTGGGCAGTGAGTGCTGGGCAACGGGAAGGAGAGGAGGACAAAAACCAGCTCCCATCTTTCCTGCTCACAGCCCCATATGTGCAGATCACATTGCATGCAGGTGCTGCAATGGTACCCAGGAGGGGCGAGAACAGTTTGGCTCCAGGGAAGGAGACGTGAGCAGCGCACACACTGCCATACCCACAGAGCCCACACGTCCCCGTGTGCTGCTCACTCACACCGAGGGCAGGGCCTTGCTGCAGGGGCAGAGGGCAATGGGCCAACCCAGCCCAGCAGGGACATGGCACCCCCAGTGCCCCATATGGCAAAGTCCAGCTCTGCCACACATGGCACAGAACACACCACACAGCTGAGGCTGCAGCACAATTGTGCACCTATGGCGGAGAGTACTTGGAAAGTCATCAGTCAGAAGGGGCTGAAATTATTTTATGCATCATTAAAAGGGAGGGGAAAAAAACCAAACAACAAAACACAAGAGAAAGCAGCCAAGATAAGATCAAGTGCACATCCTCAGAGCCTCAAGCCAGTCTCAAAATTAGGTCCCTAGGTAAGAATACCAAATGAATTGCTACCTTGCTAAAAAGCTTCCTCTACAAGAGCGTTCATGTTCAGACTCGCTGTGTCCAAGCTCTTTAGAGCAGTTAATGTGGCACCAAGCAGGAAGAATAAAGAAGTAAGCCCAGCACAAACTTTTCCTGCACAGCACTGCAGTTCTGCATGGCTGCTCTCAGGCCAGGACTAGCTGTGTCTGTGGGACAGGGAGCCACCAGAGCTCCAGAGCGCTGCAGCCCTTGCAGCAGTGCCTGCAGCCCTGCAGATCCCACAAGGAGAAGCCCCAGGTGGGGTGCAAGCATCGCCCTTAGCGAGGAGGCTGCCGAGCACAGCGCATGGCACAGCCCCAGCCCCTCTGCCATAGGGCACGTGGAGGATGGTGGCTGCCCTGAGTCGCTGCCCGCTGACTCATTGAGTTGGTCTGTAGGCAAGGAGATGCCATGGTGACACCGGCTGAGCGTGACTGCCCCAACAGGAGCCTCCAGCACAGCAGGAGCAGTTGGTCACAGCCACCACCGCCCCACCCTCGCTGAGCCCTCCCCTGCCCCCAGCAGAACCAAGCAGAGCTGTGCCACCGCCGCCCAGCCTGCCGAGGACCAAAGCGGAGAGCAGCAGGAGGTGACGATGCCACCAAAAAAGCAGCAAACCCAGAGCATGGGCAGCACCGGTGTCCCCAGCTGCACACCAAGCCCCATCTGCAGGGCATGCACTCATACCTGCACCGAGCTGCCCCCGGCACAAAGCCAGCCCTCTGTGAGGGCTGCACATCCCATGGAGAGAAGGGAGAGGCGTCCCCCTCCCATCCCACCCGCCCACACCCCACGCTAACAAAGAGCTCTGTGCAGGAAGCGTGGAAGGAGCGCAGGAGCACTTTGCTTTGGGAGCAACAGACAGAGGGTCACAGCCCTGCTATCAGAGCCGAGGAGATGACGGGGAAGCAGGGAAGGAGCCAGAGGGAAGCTGTATAAATAGCAGCATTGTCCTTGGTGTCACAGGACGTCAGATGTCAGCTACAATCCCTCACTCCAGAGTGGAAGCCTCTAATTGATTCCCATCTGACAGTTTCTTACCCAGCAATTACCGTCCGCCCAAACAAGCTGAGTAAATTCGCTTCTTTCTGCTATTACAGCCGGCAACAAATCATTGACTTGCAACAAAAACAGCATAAACAGCAGCATTTCTCCAGGCCGGTTCTCCTGCTGCTCCCTCACGGATGCTTGGCCAACCCCATCCCCCAGCAGCCCCTGCCCAGCTCTCCTCAACCAGGGGAAGAGATGCCACACGTCCCACAGCACAGGGGCTCTCCAAGTGCCTCCGCTCACCTTGAGGGAAGCCGGGGCTGGACGGGCAGCCGAGCTGCTGGGATCAAGGATGGACGTGAGAAGAATGTTGCTCCCCCATGGGAAGGGAAAGCACTTCTCCCACGTGCACCACCACAGTGCCCCACTGCTGCAGCCCGCTCTGTTGCCTGCCCTGCTGTCTCATAGAAGCAAACAGTGGGAACAAGTCCACGTTCTTGGATTTCTCCCCACTGCAAGAAACACGATCCGGTCACTTGAGCCTAGCGTGCCACATTCCTTCCTGTTCACACTGCTGTTCACAAATGTAGCACCCTTCTGCACAACACAGCAATGGGACCTCAAGCCATGCAAATGTGACAGCAACAACAGAGGAAACATCAGCCCACAGTGGGTGTTATCCCAGGGAGAAACCATCTGAAAAAGCAGAGATGACTTCTCTTTCTCACAGGTCGTTTCACTTTCAGGTGGAAGGGAGCAAAAACGTCTCAGTGAGCTCCTCTGTGAGGTCACCCCAGTAGTGACACCAGTTCATTTAAGCAGCACAGAGCACACCCCGGCCTCCCACCGAGGGCTCCCTCGGGGAGACAAAACCCAGTCTGAGTAGAGGAAGCTTGAACCCGAGTCACAAAAGACCTCCAAGGATCAGAGCACAACCCCACACCAACCAAACCCAAGCCCTATTCCTGAACACAGACGCTGTCTGCTTGGGCAGAACTGGAGGACAAGTGTATGAATTCCGGCTGCCTGGGTGCTCTGCCATCCGTTCCCACGGACTCACCCAGCACCAACACCACTGAGGGTCCCCTCTGCTCTGACCGACGGCGCACGCATGGCTTAAATTGCTGCCACCCACCCCAACATGCGACCGGTGCAGGAAAACCAACCACGCTTCTGCCACGGGAGCACCACTGTGGCAGCGCTGCACCAGAGAGCTTTGCTTAAACACTGTGATCCCAGTGTAAGCTACAGCTTTGCTTCCTGACATTTGCAAAACCCCAAAGCACTCAGCCTGGAAGGAACCCAAAGCGAAAAAGAGAAAAGGAGACGCACGTTTTCAGAGATGATTGCTGAGCGCTCCCGAGACCTTGCGCTTTTCCTAAGGCCCTCACATGAAGCACACAGTGCTTTTTAAACACGTGGCTGAGACCGAGGTTAGACCTCAACTGCAGCCACACGTTGACAGCAGCCCGATGTTCTGCACCCGCAGGGAGCTGTGGGCTTATATACACCATAAGGACCAAAGGTCTGTGCTTACCATCAGCCTGTTGACAGACATTTGAAAAGCAGGAGCCAGACGGGATGCACAGACCCTGGGAGGGGTGAGAAGCCAACCTGCTTCTTTCCCAAACCCACTTGTAGACTCTGACATCGCCTCTCCCAAAGCATCCTTTCTCCATTTGGATTACGAGGCGTGTTTATGGGCACAACAGAACCCAGAGGCCCACCACTGCTCCCCGCATGCTTGGAAACGTGGCCATTGTTTCAAGAGAAACAGAAAACACCCCAATAAAAGGGGGAATTTACGATCCCTTAAAGCTGTAACCTCCTCTGCACCACGCGTGAAAGACACACTTGTTGTGTTCGTGGTGCAGGCAGAGCTAAGATTCATGGCATCCTTCAGCTGAACATTTCCCTGCTCCAAAGCATCCAGCAGACGACCTCACCCAGCCCCAGCCACACGCTTCAGCACACAGCGTGTGCACAGAGCACAGCCAGCTCCCAGGCATCCCAACCCCCATCGATGCATCGCAGCCACCAAGCATCCTGACAAGGGGTGCTGCCGGAGCACGAACATCCCTCCCCCAGCTCCAAAAGCACCCGGCCAGGCTGCTGGCGGCTTCATGATGCTCCATGCACGGGGCTGTGCCATCAGCACGTGGGTGAGGGGCTCAGCACCCACCTGCATGGGACAGCAGCGTCACCGGGCTGCGAGCTGCAGGCAGTGGCAGCGCCCCACAGGGAACGGCTCAGCCCTTCTGCAGGGCGCTTCGCTTCTGCACCTGAAAAGCAGAGCGGAAAAGAAAAGGACCACGGGTGACACTAAAAGGAAAATCTCAAGTTTCTCAGCTCTCTTCTCCCTGGGAACTACAAATATTTGCAGTGTTTTATCCAATATTCCTCCATATTTGCCCAACGTCTAAAGATGGATGAAGGGGTCACGTGCACCTCGGATATGAAGATTTCATAAGGTTTTCGCCTTTCCTCTGCGCTGATGACCTCCATCCCCACAGCACGGTGGCACAGCAGCACCACAAGGCCAGGCTTCACCTCCAGGCAGGCGGGCGGGCGACCCATCAGCAACACCCAAAGCAGCCCTTCCAAACCACGCTCTCTGCTCCGTTTCCTCAAGAAGCGCTCCCAGCTGATGCCGGCAGTTGGACAGCCGGGCTCTGGCTCTCCTCCCACAGCCTGTTTTCAGTCATGTGTTAAAAGGGCAAGCAGCACAGAAACAAATCCGCACTGAAGGTCGGGGAGCTTCCCCGCCCCACGCAGCGGAAGGAAGGCCCTGCTGGCTGCTGGGCAGAGCTCGGCACAGGGCGGCCATCCTGCGGCTCCGGGCACGTTGCTGCGCCCACCCGGGGCTGCGGCCTGCTTCATGCAGCCGAAGAATCGGCAGAGCGTGGCTTGGGTGGGAAAGGACCCCACAGCCCATCTAGTTCCATGCTGTGGGCTGGCTGCCCCCAAACTCAGGCTGCCCAGGACCCATCCATGGCAATGGGCATCCCCGAACAGCTCTGGGCAGCAGCGCCACGACTTCACCTCGTCCTGCGCACAGGGCAGGCAGGGCCAGAGCCAGCTGGGAGCCACGTGCTGCCCCCCACAGCACTGCCCTACAGCCACACACGCTGTGTCCCGCCTCCTACTGCTCCCTGGGCACAAAAGACCCCCCCAGACCACCCAACAGCATCACAGCCAGCCTCAGGGGACAACATTCCAACCCACCTCAGGTGCACAGCCACAGCAGCCCCTCCAGCACCTCCTCTTCTGCTGCACGACCTCTCCGTGCTCTCCCTACCACATGGGCAGCCCCAGCTCAGTAGCACCAACTAAGCTTGCAGCAAGGAGCTGCCCCCATCCCTGCTGCTTCCTCCACCAAATCCCATCTGAAAGAGCTACGAGCTCACCCTTCATGCTTGGAATTAGTTCTTTCCACACTGCTCTGGGCAACCCAACTGAGAGAGAAGCACAGAAAAGACCTCAAGCCAAAGCAAACAGCCCCAGCAAACACAACAGCACAGGGCTTGTGTTTGGAGTCAGGAGCTGCAGAGCACATCGGGACCCGCTGGGCTGCAGAAGGAGTGGTTTCCTGCCCATGCTGGGGATGCCACAGCATCTCCAGGAGCTCCCAGGCAGCAGAGCTCAGGCTGGGATGGGAAGAACCTGAGCTCGCTCCATCAGCCAAGCCCCAGGCAGCTCCCACACTGCAGTAAAGAGCAGCGGGAGCAGTGCAGCTGGGCTATGGGGTGCAGCAGCAGCAGGGACACCGGCACAGACCTGAGAGTGCAGAGCAGAGGGGTGCCCAGCAGCACGCACCCACGGCACAGGGACAAGACAAGCAGCGGCGCAGGCAGCACTCAGTGTGCTTTCATCACAGCACGTATTTCTGCCCAACTTGTTTTGCTACAAAGGGAGGAGAATCAGAAAGGTACGCTTTGAGCTGCAGAAAGAGGAGCTGTAGAAAAAGAATAGATCAAAGGTCTGTCATTTGAAATTAATTAACTCAAACCTAAACTATTAACGTAAATGAAAAATTCAAGCCACATGTGCAGCTCCATTCATTCCCAAGTCATTTTCAAGAACCTGCAGTGCTGCAAGAGAAGTTAATCACACATCCCATTAATTTGCGGCATGCACAAAGGTTAACCTCCACTTAATTAGAACTAATCTTAATTCTGTGGGAACAGGGCAGGCACTCCTTGTAACAAATCCCCTCCACGATGCACTTCAGCAAGGGGAGCTCCTGCACCCTGCTCCCTCACCTGGCAAACCAGCCTCACCAGGACCCAGGTGGCAGCCTGGGAAGGCTCCTGGCAGCTGCGCCTCAGGTCAGGCTGAGCCCCCCTCACCCCCCCCCCCCCAGCATGGCCTCACTCACACTTCTGTTTGAGCCATGCACAGAAACACCCTGCGGGGGGAGCCCCCCAGCCTGATTAACCCAAATTGATACAAGGCAGAATTCAAAGGGAATTAAAGACATCCACGCTGGAATCTTTTTAAAATTTGCCTAACCCAGTTTAAAGTCCCAAACGCCCAACTTGGCTGGAGTTCCCTGCGAGCAGAAGGCTTTGCTGCAGCTTGGGGTGGGCTGCACACCCACTGCCACCCTCTGCAGCCCCTGGACCCCAAAGCCAGGAACACATCAGTGGGGACACCCACCCCTGCCCCCCCCCCCCATGCCCGGCAGCCAGCTCAGCCTGCACTGTGGGGCGCAGTCAAGATGCTGCTCACAGGCAGGGATGGGGACGGGGCTGTTCTTGGGGACAGAGAAAGATCCCTGCAGTGACCACAGCACTGAGCGCTGACCACCCTGCATGCTGCCAGCCTGGGGACAGTGACAGCAACCTACACACAAAGGACAAAACTGCATGTTTACCTTCTCACCACCTTCACTCTGACCCTCCAGCCCCATCCCGCCAGCACCAAGCCAAGCAAATCAGTGACTTCATCGCTGCTTCCTTCACCTAACTCGCCCTGAGAGACCCCGCTGCTGCTTTCCAGCACTCAGCATCCTCCACACGCAGCTGCACAGCCCCCGCTTCCTTCCTCCCTGCAGGCCCAGAGCTCGCACCCACCACCGTTTGACCTCAGCCTCTCCTCGTCCTCCTCCTCTTCCTCCCGCACTGCCCCATGGCCGGGCCTGGGGATGAGCAAAGGCAGCAAGCAGCAGCTTGCACCCCCCAGACCAGTAAGGCACGTGGGAATGGTGCAGTTTGGGAGGAAGTACTGCTCTAGGAGATAAACAACCGGTGTGCCAGGAGGAGCCGCCGACATAAGGCGATGTCACACACGGCCACTTTTTGCTTCGCTCCAACCGGAGCAGCAGGCACCCACCAAAGAGCAGCAGCACCCTTCCAAACACGTTGGGATAAAATGCACGGCATCGCTTACAAAGTGACAGTAGCACAGAAGCAAGGTTGGCATTTCCTGAAATGAAAAAGGCTTTCATTTCATCCTGCCTCCCTGAACACCTCCTTCCCCGGGCCCAAAACAAAGCTGCACGCAGTGCCTGGCAGCACCACAACTGGAGACGCTGCGCCCCTCCCAGGTGCACGCTGCCCGGAGCATGAGCTGCCTTTTGCTGCCTGCACGCACAGATGAAGCGGCTCTGAAGGCTTAACCTGGAACCGGGAGCTCCAGGACAAGCAGCCCCACTGCCAGCCCCCAGCATTAAGACCCCGTGTGCACAGCCCTGCTGAGTGCTGCCTGCTCTGTGCTGTGAGCCCAGCTGTCCTCAGGCGCAGCGGGTTGTGCACACACTCGTGCTGCTCTCGGAGCAGAAGGGGATTGTTGACACCACGCAGCACCACGCACACCGTTTGCTGCTCTTTTTTGTATTATGAAACTTGGAGGTTTTACGAGCTTCCGTGGCTCCGTTTTCCTCCTTAATTGGCGCCACTGTTTTTAACCCTGCAGCCGGAGCTGCATTGCCATGGTTACCCACACAAGCCTCAGCGAGCGGCAGGTATTTTTAGAATTGCCAGAATGCACACCTCCAGCAAGCGGGGCTGCGCCGCACAGAGCCCCCCTCGTTCCACCGCACCAGCATCAGAATGAGGGAAATTCAAAAGTCACTGCAGGAGGGGCCCCCGGCACAGCTCCCACGCGCCCACTGGGAGCACCGTGGCACAGCTCAGCCTGGGGACGTTGTGGCAGCCACCCACTACTGACCTTCTGGCCAGGAAGGAGCAGATGAGACCTCCCAGCCCCCCGGAAACGTCACCTTACTGTGTGAGCAAGAGCTGTCCTGCAGTCATGGGGCACCTCGCCGAGAGCGCCCACACGTGGCTTCAACACCGCTCAGGGTTTACATCACAGATGTGCCATCACTAAGGCCTGAATGGTGCGGTGACGCACTGGGTCCTGCGCCAAGCCAAAGAGGTACCCATGAGCAATGGTTGCCCTACTAACTCCCACTCAGCTTGCAACCACCCCTCCACCATCGCCCTCCATCTCTCAAGGCAGCAATTGCAAGCTCTACAGCCAACAGCAGACACATCATCCCCCTCCACCAAGCAAAAGGAAAATACACCAAAGCTGGCAGCTGGCTCTGGGTGCATCGCACACCTGGAAGGATGCGGCGCCGGAGCCGCCTGCCTGCAGCGATGCTCGCGCTGCCCCAGCTCCTTCCTAAGGACACAAGTAATTATGGAGCACTCAAGCTACTAAACCTGATTAGAGCAAAACAAACTAATGTGGTTGCAGGGCAATGATCTGACCTTGTTAACGATGTGCGCAGCTCACTGACACAGTGATGTCTTTCTCTAGATCCCAAGCTGCTCTATAAAGGAGCCCAGCACGTTCCCACAAACCCATTTTGCTCAGGAGGGCACCCACACCCGCACAGTGCTGCTCCCTGGGAATCACAGAGCACAGCACAGAGCTGTAACTGCGGATATGAAGCCCCTCCTGGCCCAAGCAGAGCAGCAGCCGCAGCGCTGGCGCTCGGAGCACCCAGTCCAGTACTGCCCATTCCCTTCTTCCTCTCCAGAGATCCAACCACCACCATCTGTTCTTCGATTATAGAACAACTTTGGACATCCAGACTTGCAGCAAAACCCCACAGCAGTTATACAGACTTTGCCATTCAGGGCCCTGCGATGCTCCACAACACAGTCAGAACCACAAGAAATGCCCCACAGAGCTGCCAACCCAGAGCTCTCAGACACCTCTCCTCTTCTCGTGGCCATCGGTCCCAAAATAAAGCCACGGCTGCCCTCAGGTCAGTCCTTCCCACCCTGCCCCACCATTCACTTGCACTCCCAGGTGGCTGCTGATGACCAAGGTCTTACCACTGCGCTCCCGGGTACAACAGTTTTCCCTGTCTCATAGGCTCAGCTTATGACCCCAAAAAAGCACTTAAGGATGATCTTAATCCAATTTCCCCCTCCATATTCAGCTGTAAGGATGTTTTTACAGCAAGGAATAGGAGAGAAGAGTATCCAAGGCGGCTGAGCACAGCCAGAGGACTTCCCATTTTCATGACACTCCAACACATAGCAAAGTGAGCTCACAAGGGGAAGCAGCAGAACAAACATTTCAGAGGGATTCGTGGACTCTGACCCATATTTGCACACTACAAGGAATGAGATGAGGACAGGGAGCTGCCCGACGCTTACCTGCACACGGGAGGCTCTCAGCACAGGTACCGGGCGGTGCTGGTGGCCCTGGGTGCACTCTGTAAATAAGAGAAAAGGGTTTTAGGCTGAGTACATCTATCACACACGCCCCAGATCGGATCCCAGCACGGCAGCAATTTGCAGGCTCACAATGTGTTAATCTGAGTGCTCAGAAGCACGCTTAGCTGCAGGCAAAACAAGGACCTGGGAGGAGAGCGAGGGTGCTGCCTCTCAGTTGGGGAGAAGGCTTACAAACACCAAGTGCCCAGAACGGGGGCAGCATGGACACTGCAGTCCCAGGAAGCTAAAGGAAGAGATGACAGCTGGGCAGCAGCTCGAGCAATGCTCACAGGGCAACACCACGTCTGCCAGCACACCGCTCCGCACAGCAGGACCCAGCGGCTGGCAGGATGGTGCCAGCGGGGCCCGGCAGGGCCAGGAAAACATTTCAGGCTGTGCCCAAGTTTCCTCAGCCCTCTGCATTTCATTGGTCCCCTGAAGCTACTGCTTCTTCCACAGGGAAACCCTCCTCTACGTCTGAAGTCCTGACGCTTCGGTGGCTCTCCATGAGCTCCCCAGCCCCCAAACCCACCCACAGGTGACCAGAGCTCTCCCAGTTCCCCTTCTCAACTCTACAGCTGCACACGCAGATACTCTGAGGTGGAGAAACGCAGCCTGGAACCCAAATCTCGTCTTACACCACATGAGTTCTGCCACACATCCAAAACCAAAACTGCACCAATCTCTCTTCCCTGACCTCACGGCCTTTCTTCTCTCTGGGCATCCCCAGACATGAGGGCACCGCCACACGCAGGCGCAGCACCCCAAGCACTGAGTGCAGGTCTGGGTACCACGGTAACAGGACATTCAGCTGTCAGAGAGCATCCAGAGGAGGGCTGCGGAGGTGGGGAAGGGCCCAGATTCCCCCATACACTGCACAGAGCACACTGCCAGCCACAGCTCTGCTAAGGGCAGCCCCCATTGCGAGCACTGCTGCCAAGCAGAGGGCTGGAAACGAGAATTACAGCTGCTGAGCGCTGTGTAAATGGCAACGGGTTGCCCTCTTAGAAAATTAAATCCTCTGAGCTAACGAGAAGAGTGTTTGCTCTCGAGCTGGAGGTAAAGGGCTGATAATTAAAAGACCCACTGGCATAACGGCTGCCACATTTTTCTCAATCTTAATGTAATTATCCCCATTTCATTATCCCATAGGAACACACAAAACGTTGCCCCATGAGTTCCAGATGCCAGAAGCACAACTGGCTCCCCGCTGACATCACAGAGAGTGAGAAGCACACAACTCCTCAGTGCTGTGCAATGCTCCCCCTCATCCTCCCCAAAGAAGCCACGCTCCATGATACAGCTCCAGCAGCCGTGGATTGCAGTGCTTTGCTCACCGACGTTCTGGCCTAAGAGAGGCTCAGCTCCGAGGTGCAAACGGGGAACAACTGCAGGTGCTCCGGCTCTGGGAAGCAACTGAATGGGTTCTGCTAGTAACAAAATACATCTGGATCCTCGCTTTGCAGAGGGGGAGGGGGAGGAGGAGGGATGTAAGCCAAGTTGTGCAACTATTAGGGGATGGATGCCCTCATAATTTTAAACGAGACATGCAACTTAAACTATATATACCACATACATACATACACACACAACGCCAAAAGTAGTTCGGGTTGATACGGAGTGAGAGCTGCAACAAAGGCTGCGTTAGGAAGCTCCCACCGCACAGCATCAGCCCCGCAGGGCAGAAGGAAGCTCCCCAGCAGCCCCAGAGTCCTCAGCTGCAGGAAGGCTTCGGGGACGGTGGTGCAATTAACTCCGGGCGTGCAGAGCAGAGCAGAGCAGAGCAGCACACCCCAAATCCCAGCAGGAAAAAAGAGACAGGAGCAGAACCTCCACGGGGCGCCCTCCCTGCTCCGTCCCCAGACTTTTCTACGGAAATCTGCTGAAATCCAAACCAGAAAGCCCTGGCGATGGAAAGAACCTGCCAGGCAAGAAGGCCCCCGAGCACAACCGAAAGCACCGCGGGACCCGCTGAGCGCCCCGTTCAGAAGCACAGATCCCCTCCGACGCCGCACAGAGAACGAAACCTTTCCTGCAAGCTCGGAGCGGGCGGCGCACGGCTCAGCCCTTCCACGCGGGACGGCAGCAACGCCACATTGCAAGAGCATGAAGTAATCGCGCTCCTGCACTTACTGCTCTGCTATCCAATTAGCCGAGTGTAGGACGGGGGAAAAAAAGGCGGAGGAGGGAGGAGGAGAGAGGAGGAAAGCGTGATGGAAAGCCAGGAGATGTTTTGCAACCGCGGGCTGCTGGAGCACAGGGCCTGAGCAAGCAAAGCCACGGGGGGGTGCAGAAGCAGCGGAGCTGGGGGCGGCGAGATGGCGAAAGGGAGCGGGGGAGCGGCAGAAGCGGTGGGGCAGCAACAGCCGGCCGGGAGCAGCAGAGCCCGCAGCGCCCACCCCGCTCACTTCGCTCCGCCGTCCCTCCGCCCTCCCGCGGCGCAAGGCGGCCCCGCACGCTACGGCCGGAGCCCCGGTGGGCGCGGGGCAGGAAGCGGGGCGGGGGCAGCCCCGGAGCCACCCCATAGCCCCTCCCCGGGATGCTCGGCCGGAGGAAGACACGGGATGGGGCCGGAGCGGTCGCGCTTACCGCGCCTCGGGATCGCGCTGCTCCGCTGCCCCTCCTTTTCTCAGCCCCCCCCCCCCCCCCCCGCGGCTCTGCTTAACGAAACCCGTTTGGAGGTGCTCCTTACATCCCAGCGCTGGAGGTGCCGGCGGACGAGCGGAGCGCGCGGCCCCGAGCAGCGCTCGCACTGCGGCAGCCGCCGCGCGGGCAGTGCCGGTGGCAGCGGGCAGGTGCAGCCCGAGCTGCAGGCAGTCCCGGCTGCTCTGCGCGGTCACCCCGAAGCCCCCTGCGGTGAGAAGACTGCAAAGAATGAAGCGAAGTCCCCAGGCGGACGTTCCTTTTGAAGATGTGCAGAACCGCTGTGCTGATGCGCGCTGCGGGCTCCGTGCAGGACGCGCAGTTGTTTGGCAAGTGCAAACGCGAGGTCTTCTGTGCGCTGCGGCAACGTGCCGGTCCCACGGTGCCGGTGGGACAACAAAACCTACCGCCCCCGGAGAAGCCGCAGAGCAAACTCCTGGCTGAGGGCTGTTGCTCTTCCCCACGCTTCCCCCTCCCCAGCCCACGCCGGCCACTTCTCTCCCCTTGTCCTCCCTATCCATTTCACTGCTGGCACAGCTGCAGTTGATAGCGCATCCCAGCTGCCTCCCCCACCTGCAGCCTGCCCACAACCCTCGTGTAGGGCCCCCAGCAGCCATCGGGGCACCGGGCCTTGCAAAGTGCTTTGGATACGTTTAAATGGTTCCAAATCATTATCTAAATGCATTTAAAAATGGAAGCGGTGAGAGCTGCGGGAGGGGACGTGCACCACAGCTCTCTGCCCAAGGCAGTCCAGCACGTGCTGCCATGCAGGCAGGGAATGGGGAGCGCCGTGGTCCCGCAGCTGGTTTTGGTGCACATCCACCTGCCGTGCTGTGCGGCTGCAGAGCGCTTCCTCTGAGTTAAAAAATGCTGAGAACGCACCAGCAGGGAGGATTCCTGTGAGCAGCCTGTGCTGCCAGCCCTGCAGCTGCATTTCATCAGTGATACCCCTGCCACAGGCTCTGCCTGGTGATCTGCAGGTTAAGACCTCTGCCATCTCCTGCCTGGAAGCAGGCAGAGTTAAGTGCGCTCATGTGCAGCCCCAGGAGCTGTGTTAGCATTCACCTTAGGGCTGGAAAAGGTCCAGAACAGCATCACCCTCACACTTCGTGTTCGGCAAAAGAGCAAACCATATCATTCAGCAAGGGGAAAAAAATACATTCTAGGGCTAAGGAAAGTGAAAACATTTGCAGGGAAACACAAACAACATTTTTCTTTGTATGATTAAACAGCAAAACCTCCCGACAGGCCGACGTCTGGCAGAGGAGCTGTGGGACGAGCTGAGCTCCCAGGCCAAGACGCCTGAGGCACACGCTGAATAAGGAAGGAAAGCATCCAGGCCAGGAGGGAGGGCTGAGCCTGCAAACACAGCACGGAGTGTGCATCCCAACCCCACAGTGCCTGCAGGGCTACGGTCACAGTGTGCCAAGGGAGGGGGCTGGCACTGCACTGCCTGCAGCCCATGGGGCTCCTGCTCCTCACACTGTGCTTCCCATGAGGACAGCTGTGCAGCCCGGGGTCACTGCCTGTGCTTTTATCCACAGTCCAGCTCCGCACTGCTGGCAGAGCTGGGGAGGGACAGTCCTTGGACCATCAAGTCTGCCGTTCCTGGCATCTGAGAACCCTCACGCCCCGTCCCACTCTTACTATTTTACATCACTTCTCCACACAGCAGGACTAAATGACTTGACCTCTGTTCGGGCAGCTCCAAATCAGCTGTGAAACAGTAGGCTGTAATTAATGATCTGTATTAATGCTCAAAGTCTCTTGCTTTCCAGTCCTCATAAAGAGCAATTGCCCTGCAACAGAACAGCATCGCAGCCACCAGTCCTGCAGAGCACACTGCTTTCTTAGAGCCTACACACTCCCTGTGCCATAAATCATTGCCTAATGTGAGAGCAAGGATAACAACGCTGATAGAAACCCTGACACCCTGCATGTGTGAAGCCAAGCCCTGCCCTGGCTGTCCAGCTGAGCTGAGGGCAGGGAGCAGCTCCCCTTGCATGGACACGGGCTCTGAGGGGACACCACCTCCAGGGCAGACCATCCAGGGGGGTCTTCAGACACACCTTAGCTAAGCATCAGTCCCCATCAGGGTCTGCAGATGAGATGCTGACAGAGGCTCATCCCATTGGATGCACCCACTTCACTTCTGGGCGGTACCTTCTGCCCACCAGACTGCACCTTCAGCACAAGACATCCTTCGTACAAACTGGCAGCATAGGGTTTTACACCCAGCTACAAAACCCTTCTCTCACACCTCCTCTTGCTGCTGGGGCTCCAGCTCCAGGCCTTCAGGCACAGCTGACACGCATGGTTAGTAACGAAGGCAGCTCCTAACGAGCGGACATAAGATGGCACCTGCTTCACCAAGAGCTGATCAAAGAGCTGTGCTTCTTGGTCAGGGAGAGCAATTAACAATAATTTCTAAAATAACCGGTTTCAGGTTTGATGAAAAATGCCAGGTCTGACAGCTCGTGAGTGTTAAGCTGCCTCAGGGCCTGCAGCACAAACACAGCTTAAACCCAACACAGAGCCCAACAGAAGCACCTCTCCCATCCCTACAGCCCAGCCAAGCCTGACGTGTGGGCTCGGGGCTGGTGGGGCCATCGCTGCGCAGCTGCTCAGCTGCAGCCCTTATCCCAAATGCAGAGCAGAGCTGTGTAACACTGCTCGGGGTCACAAACCCGGGAGAGCCTTTCACCAAAGGCTGAGCAAAGGGAGGCAGTGCTGGCACCCCACCTGCCCAGCAGCAGAAGGCCTTCACCTGAGCCTTCCACACCTGAATGCAGGGCCACCTCTGCTCCAGGAGCCCCTGTTTGTGTGTTCTGAGCCAGGTGCCACGCAGAGCTGGCAGTGCCTGCTGGAGTGGTGTGTCTTATTTGATGTGATCAAAACTGCAGGAGTTCAAAGTTGCTGCAGTCCTGCAGAGCGTCGGGCACAATCAAATTGCCTGAGGAAATCAGAAGGGTGTCTGTGGCTGGCCCACCTCTCAGTAGCTTCCTGGGAAAAGCTATAGCCATTGATTGGGAGGCAGCACCTCTGACGGCTCTTAATCAGTGCCTGCTTCCAAGTACAAAGGGAAATTGAAACAACTTCTGCTGCAGTCTGATACGACCTCCCGTTAAGAACTAAGAACTGCTTGCAGTGCTGATTGGAGTCTGCGTGTCTCAGGGCTGTGAAAGGAGCGGGACGTCAGTTGAGAGGTGGAGAATGGCTGCTGCGGGAGGACGGCAGGAGATGGAAGTGCTGGCCCTCCCAGGACGACCCACGGCCTCACCAACAGTACCGTTTTCCAGAGATTCTTCAGAAAATCATGTACGTCCTTTCGCCATTCGGAAAGAGCAGATGGAGCTTTTGAGGGTGAATGTGAGAGCTGGAGCTGTCTGATAACCCTGGCCTTGCCAACAGGGGCGAGGAGCTGTCAGTGAATGCAAGGATGCACTCCGGCAGACGAAGTGAGAACCCGAGTGTGAGATATGAGCAGAGATCTCTCCGAGGACGACGTGCGTGTGTTTGTGTGCCTGCAGCAGTTCGGAATCGACTGATGGGAAGGAGAGTCTCAGCTGAATGCACCGGGGATGAAACACGGGCACTTGAACTTGAACGTCTTCCTAGCTGCAAAGTTCTGTCCTGTGCACTAAATCAAGTTCAGGAGCAATGAAAAGGTTTCCAGTCTCCACTGGAGGTAATTTCTGAATTCCAGATGAGGAAGATGAGGCTGAATGAAGCAAATCAAAGAGCTCGGTTCTGTGTGATTGCTGCCCACGGGGAACAGGACGCAGCTCATCAAATGCTCTCACCTATGCAGCGGCCGGCGCGATGGCCTGCAGCGAGCGCTCCTGTCTGAGAGCAGCAGCAAAGATGATGGTAATGTGATCAGATCTGAATCTGACAGTAATGTTTCGAGAAGCTGAAGATGCCTTCCCCCACCTGAAATGACCCTCCCTGTCGTCAGCTTTCACACATAGCCAGTCTTTATCAGCTTTGCACAGAAGACTTTGTGAGACAATGTCAAACGCTCCATTAAAACCTAAATACATTACTGCAGCCCCTTCCAGTGTCAGTCAGTACAGTGCAGAAGAGGCACAGGCAGTGCTCAGAACCAGCATTTCCCTTCTCCTCTACCTCCAGATTAGCTCAAGAGGGAGAACAATAAAAGAGCAGTTACGAAAAGCATTTTGTAAAGGCCTGCCTTCATTGTCTTGGATTTGCTAATAGAACAGCACAAAGACTGCCGGAGCGGCCTCTGTCAGTGCTGCCCTATGGGTGCCTGGGGGTTCCTCCTTCTCACTGTACCCTCATTCAGAGCAGTGGGGCACCCAGGCTGAGCCCAGCTGCGTTCCCCATCACGCTGCACAGCACAGCAGCAGAACATCACTCACTCCAGGCAGAAATACCTCCAGGTGGGAAAAGACAGACCTCACTGAACTGAAAGGTTTGGCCTTCCTCTAACTGGAAGGAAGACATTTGGGAACGAATGTTTGCCTCACAAGCTTCACCCCCAAGGTTCCTACACCCCATGTTTGAACTTCTTCTAATAAGCAGAGAGCCAACAAGGTTTTAGCCTTTACCCACCCGTGCTACAGCAGTAGATGACAACATAAATTTGTTTTACGCTTTACCAGCAGCTCCAAGAGAAACAGAAATCTCCCACAGCCCTTGCTGCCCTCCATCCCCCACGGGGCTCAGACCCATGCAGCTCACTACCCTGTCAGTGTCAGAAGCCCAGGCCCATGGGCAGGTGCTCCCCGCCCCACAGCAGCCCTACATCCCCCCATGCAGGAGGACCAAAAGGAAGCAGCCCTCAGGTTTCCATTTGGCCGTGCTTCCCCGGACTGTAAATCAGCAAGCAAGAAGCCTCAAGGGTAAAACAGCCCCATAAACCCCTTAGTGGTGCAGATCCCTCCGCTCACAACAGGACCGGAGCCATTCACGCTCCGACGGCTGCGCGGGATGCTGCGATTGCTCGGTGTGAGCCAAGAGCCCAGCTCAGCTTCAGGATTTTGAATATGTGCTAATGTGATCGTCCTTACCACGTGTGCTCCCCAGGCAGAGGATCGACCCTCTGCTTCCCGCAGGCACAGCCGTTACCCACCTGATTGCATGGGACTGCTAGCATTAAGTGTGCCTATGCACACAGAGGAACGATGCTGTCACTCCTGCAGCGCACCACAAAAGCCCTCAGCAGCGCAGCACAGGGCCGTGCCCCGCGTCCTTCCACCCACAGGGCCAAGCAGCTCCTGAGAGCCGATCTGCACAGGAAGGCACAGCAGAGAAAGAGCCGTGAGCCCGCTGCGTGCAGCCATCCTCCCCTTCCAGCTGCACGCTGTGCCCTCCCAGGATGTTTTGCCTCCCCTTCCCACCACAACTTGCTGACAGACAGGAGAATTCTGCAGGGATTTTGGCTGCAGCAAAGGGCAGGGTCTGGGAACCAATTTCCTGAGTATTTGCTCCAAAGAGATGACAAGGGCTGAATAGGATCTCTGGATGGCTGTGCATTTCTGCAGCCACACAGCAACATCCACAGGCTTATGCTGGAATTGCTGCGAGGATTTCTCCTGCCTCAACAAACAGGAATGGTCTGGGACCCAGAGAGGAGTGCCTCGCAGTTACCTCAGTCCTTAAGGTATCTCCCCACAGGCTGACGGGTCTGTATAGGACATTACCCTCCTACACACAGGGAGGATTTTCCCGTGTCAGCTGAACAGAGTGCTGCGATCGCTGTGGGCAGCACACAGGAGGAGCACGGCTGGTGTCATACAATAAAGACTGAGTAGGTTGAATGGTGACGAATTGCACCACCATTCTGTCTATCAGGATTAAGGCTTTCCAGCAGTGGGTGAAGCACCAGTTTGCTTTGAGGAAGTCTGCTCCCCTTCTGTCTCCCACTTTTCCCCCCCATCGTTCATCCAAGCGTGATGCCTGCTTGAAATCTGCCCTAAGGAGTCTGACCACGATGGGCTCTGAGTTGGGTTTTGAAAGAGCTTCAGGCACTCAGCAGGAGATCTGAGTCCCGGGACAGCTCTGCTGATGAGCTGCCAGGTGTTTGGCAGCCAGGCTGTCAGTAACGAGGGAAGACAGATCACAGGATACCACCGGGCACCCGTCAAGCTAAGCAAGGAATGCTGACACTGTGCCTCTGCGTTTCACCTATGCAAAACACCTCATCATTGCAGGTCCTGAAAGCACACGGTTTGCTCCAAAAGTAATGCCTCCTGTTTATTTTCACGGAAACTACAGCTGATACACAGAGCACAACGACACCATTTGACAGAGCCCATTCTCAGCTACCAAACACTAATTTTCAACACAGCCACCACCGTTAGCTGTGCACTTTGACCAGCGATGAACATGAATCTGCATGCTGCACTCGCACAGATCTGCGTGGCGGTCTGGAACGTTGGTGTCTTTCACATCACTGTCACCTCTGCTGAGATGCACCACCCACCGCCTCGCTCTGCTAACAGCCACTGCTCTGCTTCCACCAGCATTCACAAGCACTGATGAACGCCAATAGGTGCCATGTTTTCTGCATGAAAGAATTCAATCCTACAGCTCTGTGTCAGGTGCCGCTCTGTCGGAGTGCCCCATTGCTGCTGTCTGTCACATAGCAACAAAACGTAACAGAGCATTGGTGGGAATGTTCAGCTTCTGCTGCCATCCCACCTCCCTCCCACTGCCATCCTGTCCCACCTCCAACACCCGTGGGACAATGTAATGAAATAGGAGGCATTATTTTCGGAGCAGCCTTCATGACGGCTGGCAGAGCCGTGCCTATGAGCAGCTGCCACTTCTCCATTACACAGGTGTTTTAACCCACTTGTCTGTTGTAAATAAATCTTTAAGTGGCACTTAGCATCAGTTTAAACGCCATTTAGCACGCGTGCTATGTAACAGGAGCCAGTACTACCCCAGCACACAGTAACATGAAGTAGAATGCCAGCTTGTGCTCTGCTAGTTACAAACACCACCACTGAGTCCAGGCATTAATGTGCAGTGTGCCAGCTGTGCCAGTAGGTCAGGTCGGCACCTGGCCACGACACGTGGCTATATGAACAGAATGTCACCTTCCGCTCGTTACCCCTCCTATCAGGAGCTGCTATCAGTGGAGAAATATCAGAGACAGGTACCTTGGATTGTGTCAGATGAGCCACTGGAAAGGCAGCACCCACTGGGGAAGGTCCGTCTGTGTTTGTGCAGCAGCTGCCCAGCTGCAGGGCTCTGCAAAAGGCACAGAGCAGCACAGGGGCACGCTCCGAGGGCAGCAGGGCTCTGCCACGGGCAGGTTTGGAGCTACAGGTACCAGCAGAGAGCTTGCATCTGTCAGAAGGCTCCTGCTCTCCACCTGCTAATTATCACCTCACCCAGCTCTTGCAGCACGGTGTGGCTCCACGGCTCACCCAGCGCCGCGCGGCCGCCCTCCCACCTCCCAGTGCTGTGGGGCTGCGGTGCCACCCAGCCCTGAGACTGCAGGCAAGGGACCGCCTGCGGCACTGGTGACACACAAAGGGTCCCCGGTCCTTCTTCCCAGCAGGCGCACAGCAACCTCAAGGGCTTCCTTGGCCTCAGGAGGCACACAGCACCCAGCTGCCCGCGCAGCGCTGCGGCCGTGGGGCGGCAGTGCTCTGGGTTCATTTGGACCACCCTGGTGCCACAGGGGCCGCCCGCTGCAGTGCTTCCAGACATGGAGATGCAACGCAGAAGCTGCTGAGATCAGATCGGGTCTCCCTGCGGCACGGCAGTCCGATCCTCCTCGTGGATGGTTGCAATTGCTTAAGTGTCAACAGCCTGCAGGTGCCCAACAAGATCTGGGAGCTCTCCCACAGCCTACGGCACTGCGCTGTGCTGAAGGAGAAGGGCCCCTCGGCGGTGGTCCCACCCCACCCTGCAGCCAGGACTGGTGTCAAACCTCACCAGGAGAAAGGGCAGCCCATCTGGTGTGGTTTGTGGTGCAATTCAGCAGCGCTGAGGACAAGGCACGTTCCGGATGGCCGTGCACAGCTGCCACACCACGAAACGTGGAGCATCTCCTCTGCGAGAACGAGCGCATCGTGACCAGGGCTGAGCAGAACGCGGTGTTGGAAGACCGCGAAGTCAGCGCCAGGCGGGTCCCGCTGATGCCCATGCAGGAGCAGAAAGGACACGGCATGGAGCCCGTCAGTGCTGCTGAACTGATAAGGGCTGACGGTGACAGTTCTCCTGGGTCGCATCGTTTCCGGGGCCAAGTCGTGGCGTCACCACGAGGCAGCAGCAGAACAGCGCTGCGAGGAGCGGCCGCGGGAGAGCTCCCCATTGAAGACAAAGCTCCAGACGCAGCCCTCTGCAGGCAAACCGTGGGAAGGCCAGACAAGCCGCCAGCTCCAACCGCCACACCAGGACACTGACAGAGCCGAAGGCTCAGCCTTCCAGCGCGGAAGCCAACGCAGCAACGCCCTGCATCCTGAATCACAGAAACGGACGTGGAGAAACCTCTCGGCAGAAGCGCTGCTGCTGCAGGCAGCTGTTCTGCAGGCAGGGCTGGGGCAGCACTGGGTCAACCCTCCAGAAACTTTTCCCCAGTTAATTGTCTGCGAACGGGTTATATCTTCATCAGCATTACCAATCCGTTACGCTCTCCAAATCATCATCCTTTCCACTCCCAGCCTTATCTGGCAGTCTTTGATGTCGCCCGGTGCCCTTCTAGCGCAGCGCCGCTCCGCTGTCGGTCCTTTGGACGGGGCGGGGGGGTCTCCTTCCCCCTCCAACAGCCTCTGTCTTTCAAAATCACCCCTTCTGTCCCCGAGATCGCTGCAGAACGCGAGGACAGCCAGAGGGCTCTCAGCACACACAGATACAGAACGCGAGGAGGAACGCCTTGACGCCACTCTGCCGCGTTTCAGGCTCATTCTGCCCGGTGTGCCGCTGCTCCTGGCTTCTATCGATAAGTCCAGCGGTTGACGAGGGCTCGGCACAACACGCGCGCAGCTCCACCGCCGCTACGCGCCTTTCTTTCCCGTCCCGCCGCCGCTATCCCGGCGGGCAGCGCAGCGGGGCGGGCCGCAGTCGGTACCGCCCCCGGAGCCCGGCCGCTGGGCCGGGCAGTGCCGGAAGGAGCGCGGGCGCTCGGCGGGAGGCGGGATGCTGCCTGCGGGCTGCGGCGGGCGGTGAGCGGCCGGGGAGCGGAACGGGGCCGGGAGGAGCGGGGCGGGCTGGGCTGGGCTGGGCTGACGTTCCCGGCTCGGGCCCCGCAGGTTGGCGGCGGCGCTGCAGGCGGCACTGCGCGGCGGCGCGGAGCGGCGGAGGGAGTTGGAGCGGAGTGCGGAGCGCGGCCGGGATCTGCTGCGGGGGTGAGTGCGGGCGGAGGGAGCGCCGCGGGGCCGGCGGGGGTACGAGCGGGGCGTGCGGCAACGGCGGGCCGTTCTGTGCGTCCTCCGCAGGGAGCGGCGCGGAGAGGAGCGGCCGAAAGCGGAGGCGGGACCCGGCGGTGGACGCGGTGAGCGCTCCTGTCCCGAGCCGGCGCCGTACGGCCCGGTGGGGGTTCCTGCTGGGACGGCGGGGGGAGCGAGTTGGCGCGTGGAGGAATAACGGGGGATCCGGGTTGGGGTCTGCTGGGCCGTCTCCTCCTCGCGCAGAGAGCTCGCCTTCACCCCGGGAGCTGGAGGAGCTGGAGCTGCTGAACGCCGCCTTGGAGAAAGCGCTGAGAGTCAGGAAAAGCGTCTCCGGAACGAGCGCGGCGGCACGGGGGGCTGCGGGAGCAAAACCTGCGGGCGGGGAGTCTGACGGCGGGGATACGGCAGAGCTAAAGGTGCCTGCGGCCGCCTGCCCCACCTGCGAGGTGAGAGCTGGGAGCCAGGAGCCCACCGCTGCCAAGAAGCCTCCTCCGTACCGACTGCGAGCCCCGTATGGGACTGACCCAGACGTGAGAAGAACCCAAAGGAAAGCCCCGGCAGGACGTGTCTGCAGGGCTCCTGGGGCGGCTGCGAAGAGCTCTTCCAAAGCGGTGGCTTCCAAACAAGGAGGCAGCCGTGGGCCGGAGGTCCGTGCAGCTGCCGAGCCCCGGAGGACGGCTGGATTCCCCAGGTCTGCCCCCAGTGAGCAGCACGGCCGCCCTGCTGGGGAAGGGAGCTCGGTGTCTGTGTGTGGGCAGCAGCTCAGTGCTGGGAAGAGGTGCTGTGGTTCCCTCAGGCTGCCCGGTGGAGCGGAGGAGCACGCAGCTGGTGCAGGGAGCGCATCGCTGCGGGCAGCAGCACTGCAGGAGCAGAGGTGGGTGCTGGCTGTGCTCAGCATGGCCAGACGCGGCTGCAGCACTGCTCTGTACAACCTAATTTGGTTCTGCCAACCCTTACCTTCTTTGCTGGAGGAAGGGGCCGTTGGAGTCCAGAAGCCTTTGTGGCTGTTGAGTAAGCGTCTGCATGCCGAGAGCTGCTCTCGGGTGCCTGGGGCTTCACAAGTCCTTTCGTTATGGCTTCTGCTGCTTCTCAGCACTGCTGCGACTGCTTTGGAAAGTTGTCCCCGTAGAGCTTTCCTCGGAGCCCGCTTTCCGTGACGGCTTATTGATTTTCTTTATTTTCATTTATTTAAACAGAGATAACAACAAATAATTCACAAATAATCTCCCTCTCAGAAGCCCAGTGCTGTGTGGGGGGAGGCTGTCTGGATCTCATGCTATGCCCTTTCAGCTCTAAGATGCTGTCTGCTTAACTGTAGAATCGGGATTAGCCTGAGTGTGGGGTGCAGGAAGGCTGGTGGAAGTGGGTGTTGGTGCCACGTCCTGCAGACAGGCAGGGAAGCGATGCTGGGAGCTGTGGCAGTCCCGTCCGTCATTTCAAATGACTTCTGCATTCATTTCCGTGTGTTCTGCGCTTTGGAGAAACGGTGACGTTAAGTTCTGGTCCTGCACTGGGGTGATACTGAGACGTTGCTCTCAGCAGCCCCAGCCCAGCTCCCCGGTGTCTGTGCAGGGGAAGGGAGTGCAGTGCAGTGCTGGGGCGGGTGCAGGATGCAGTGACTGCTGCTGGGGAACAGGAATTTGGATTCAGACCTTTGTTTCCTTTCACCCTGGCTGCAGCACGGCCTGCAGTTTGCACAAGGCTCAGCTGTAACTGCCAGCTCAGTTGGCGGAGGGCTTTGCACACAAAGGAATGGGAAAGGAACTTTGCATATATCTCAGCCCCGCAGCAAATCAAAACCTTTGATCAAAGTGTTACAGTGCGTGCGGTGGGAGCTGCAACGCGCCCTTCCCATCCTCGCTAGGCAGGGCGACCTCGCGGAGCAGCAGTGCAGCAGGGAGGGCTGTGCACAGCTGTGCAGCAGTCAGCTCGCTCAGAGCTGTGGCTGCACCCCCTGGTGTTGGGGCTTTGGCCCCAACGGGGCTGACAGCAGCAGTGGATTTAATTTCTGGGGCTTCTGATGTCTTCCATTACGGCTGAACTAATTAAGACAAAAAGTAGATTACTCTGTTGGAAGAGGAGGCTCTGCCGACCTCCGCCGGCGGCATTGCTGAGCTCCTGTTTTGCAGATGCCTGCTGGAGCTGCCCCTTCCCTACAGGAAAGCCCACGCCAAGAACTCCAGGTGAGCACCAGGGCAGCATGGAGGGCTCAAAGTGGGGTGGTGCAGGGACCCAACCTTGAGTACCCTGTGCTTTGTTTATCAAGTTGCTGGTGTCCTGGGCAGCTCTCTGTCCTGGAAGCACTGCTGCTGTGCTTGCATGAGGCCAGATCTGCTGACGAGCTGCCCTGAACAGAGCTGTTAACCAGCGGGCAGCTGTGTGTTGGGTGAGCCTGGCGCTCTCATCCATCCTCCAGTCCTCAGGGACATCTCTCACTGCCTCCTCTGGGGCTCCTGATGATGGGGTTTGTCCAGATCCTAAGCTTAAGCCACGAATGCAGCAATGGCTCCTTGCGTTGACCTCAGGAATTGCTCCTTTTGTGGGAAGCAGTCATTTATTGGGCAGCAATCTCTCAGCTGCCCTTCGGCGAGGTGGAGATAATCAGTTCCCTTAATTTTCCCTGCTAAATTGAGCCCTTCCGCATCCTGATAGCTCTGATACAACTTATCGCTCTTCGTTATCGCCTCCCGCTCTGTAACGAATTGAAACTAACCTTTGTGCCAAAGGTCACTCGGGAGAGAAGTCACAGCGGTGAGAGCTGCGGTGAGAGCCTGTCCCGTGTGCGCCCTCCCACCCTAACTTTGCTTTGCACACATTTCCTGGGGGAGCAAACGTACAGGGGAGGAAAAAGGCGAGGAGGTGCCTGTAGTGGAAGCACTGATGCGTGCTGTTGATGTGAGCAGCGCAGCACTCCTGAACCCCTCCTGACCCCCTGGACTTTTCAGGGCATGGGAGAGGTGCCGTCTCTGCCACACGAGTGCTGATGCAGCGGCTGCAAGGACGTGTTTCACAGAGAGGATCCAGAGCACTGTATCCTTCCTCCGCTCACCCCTCCCAGCTCTGTCAGTCCATGCTGAGCTTCCGTTGGGAGGAGGTGGGCCTCGCCATAGCTGGAATTCAAGCCTGCTCTCCAGGAAGCGTTTTTTCTTCCTCGTGTCGCAGCTTTTGTGTATTCTAAGTTGTGAGCTGCACAAAGAAGGCTGAGAGGTAAACATCTGCACTGCCCTCACCTTCTGCCTGCAGCGCTGGTTCTTGGGCTGCTCGCTCTGTGCTGCTGCTCTGGGCTGAGGTGCGTGCGCTGGGCTGCTGTTGTGAAATGTTCCTTAAGCTGCTTTTGTTTGAGTTTCGTTCACCAACGCCAGTGCTCAGCCCTGCAGAGATAGAGGAGGAATTAAAAGCCCTCCAGGATGTTCCCTCCCGTCTGAGCCTGTATGTGGAAGCTGAGTCTGCAGGTAAGAAAGAAAAGAGTGGGGAGGAGGGCAGAGGGTGGAGTAGGGGTGGTTTCAGTGGGTTCCAGTTCCGCGTGTCTGGTGCTCTTAGCGTGTGCCAGACAAGATGGACAGGAACCATCTCTGCTCCAATTGAAGACTTGTTAACCTGTGGCCACTCCACAGACTGATGTCTCTGGTGGGTTTCAGCATTCTCATATCTGCTGGTTTTCCTCTGCTTCTCCTCTAGACCATCCCACTCTTCAAAGAGAGTACGAAAGCCTTCTGACCTTGGAAGGTCTGCAAAGCACAGTGTCCCGGTGCTTGCATAAGCTGCAGCTTCTGCGAGCAGGTGAGCCGGTCCTGGTGCCCGTCTTCAGGTGTGGATGTGGCCAGCTGTGCCTCAGCAGTAGTTTGCCTTGTGTGGGTAGAATGCTGCAATTCAGAGCTGGTGATGGAGCTGTTGAGAGAATGGGGAGGGGACGCTGTGTGCCGTAAGTCAAGATGTCCCGATTGTGCCACGTGTGAGGAGTGTGCCCCAAATGGAGTAACATCACCATGTTCCTATAAATTAATGACTGAAGTAGCTCGCAAGCTCTGTGAATATGGGTTTAACTTGCTTGTCACTGCCAATCTTCACCCTGACAGCTGTGGAGTCCCAAAGGAGGCTGCACCCAGACTGCACTGGGGACCAAGGGGACTGCTGTGCAGCCTGTGCTGCAGGGCCTCGGGTGTGTGGCAGTGCAGGCACGCTGGCTGTGCCTCTCCTGTGCTACTCCGGGCTCCAGGAGCTGAGAGATCTGTTTGCCTTGAAGCTGCAAGTGTCGATGCTGCACCAGGAGATTGCCTTACAAAAGGTGAGTCTTTAAGGGTTAGTGCTGCTGTGGTAGGGCAAGGCAGCTGTGGGGCAGCAGGAAGCAGCAGCACAGCAAGCTTCCCCAGTGGCATTTCTTTATGCCTCATGTCTGTGTCCCATCAGTGCCTCGCTTATTTTGTGGAAGATCAGACCTACCCTTTTAAGTGCCTGATGCTCTTCTGATAAGGTTTTCAAGCCGCTCTTCTGGAGCGTGGTAGTGCAGGCTGAAGTTGGTAGTGCTTGGAGATCAGCTTTGGCCACCCTTTACTGTCCCATCAGGGCCCCCACATTGTCACCCACTCATGTGACCTCTTCAGCTAGCAAACTTATGTGCTTCCTGCTGTTTTCCTTTTAGTGTCAACCCCCTGTGCTGCTAATATTGATTTTTACCTTCCTTCCATGGCCTGTAAGAGCATGAAAGGAGGTCAGCCTTCCCACCAGCCCAAGCACAGTGCTTGCTGCACGGGGACCGTTTGTTCTTCTCGACAGCAAAGGGCAGAGATCTGTGAAGCCACGTCTGCTCTGTGCTTTTGACCTACCCTTCAACCTACTTCAGTGACAGAGGCTTTGGAAATGCAATTATTTATAACCGAGGGAGTTATTTATAAGATGCCATCCTTTTCTCTCTGTCTGAAGATGGACTGTAGCTTGTTTCCAAATGGGATTTCAGAGCTGTTTCCTTGAATTATGGGTTGTGAGGTCTTTGCTTTTACCTGCCCAAAGTATCACAGCGGCTGAAGCCCCGTGCTTCACTGATGGTCCCATTTCCTCTGCATGGATATTTAAATAGGTGTCATGTGCCAGCTGAGCTCTCTTCAGGGCATGCAGGGTACATGAAATTCTTGGGACAGGTGAGGTGAATGGACTTGGTGCAGGGTAAATAACCAGGGAAAGGATCTATTTACCTCTGGGCCAAGCCTCTCCATTGCGTTTCTGCAGAGGAGCAGCAGGAATCGTAGTAAGTGCTGTTAACTCAGTCGGTCTTTGGTGAAGATGTGCTTCCCTTTGTTCTTCTGTATCAGGAACAGATCGGGTGATGGAATAGCGAATGGGCTTTCTCTTAACAGTGCTACATTCCCCACTTGTGCCAGTTTTCCCCTCGGGTGGCATTTTGTCTACGGGTCTTAACTCTTTTTAGAGATTGGCAACTGTGCTGTTCCTGTTTCCTGTAGAGATTTATAGAGAACTGCAGAGAGGACCCCTCTGAGCTGCCCCAAACTCTGTCCTGGTTGAGCCTTCCTTTCTGTCCTCCACTGGAACATGCTTGGAGGGATGTGATGATCACATGGAGTTTATCATCCCCTCCTGCCATGAGAAGCAGTGCACACAGTAGGCCACATGCAGCTCCAAGGAGCAGACTGCTTGCAGTTCATTACCAGATAGCAGCTGAAAAAGTCCCTGGCCAAATGCCTTTCTGAGTATTCATTCTAGACCGACACACTGGAGGTTAGCTTTTGTCCCTTGATAGTGAGTTCATTTGTGCTTCAGTTGTCAGTCACACCACAGAGCTTGATGCCGTTATGCTGCTGCAGGCCAGAGGGTTGCTGGTGAGTGGGCTGAGCTCACTCAGAGCTTGGCTTTGTGAGCCAGGTGCCGGGCAGTCCAAAAGAAGAGCTGTGCTTAGCAGTGGGTCAGTAAGCCCTGAGTGGGGTGGTTGCAGAGCTGCCAAACAGACATCAGCTTTAACGACTGTTAACAGCTTTAACAACTGTTAGGGTGGACAGTGATGGGACAAGGGGGAATGGTTTTAAACTGAGACAGGACAGGTTTGGGTTGGGTTGGGTTGTTAGGGGGAAGTGCTTCCCTGCAGCACAGAAGCACTGCCCATCATCTCGCTGCTCAAAGCACTGCATGGCTGCTGGTGTGCTTCCTGAGCAAGGGGTGAGCAGCCCTGCCATCCTGAAAGCTGACACCTGTCAATTAGCACATTATTACTCATAGCACTCTTGATAGATCACGTTTGTTATGCAGCCACTTCAGTTCTAGGAATCCCAGGGGGGCAGCCCGTCCTCACTGCAGCGATGTGTCTCCTTTACTCCTGCACAGCTCACGATGACAGAACTGCTGCCTGTCCTGGACTCCAGGCCCTGCCCAGGGGCCTCTGTGGCTCAGCTGTACCGGGCGATGTACGCACAGCTCTGCGAGGGAGGCGGGCGCTTCCCCGTGCTGGTGCGAGATGAGCTGGCAGACTGAGCTGCTGAGAGCCTCCCTCTGCCATAAACAGCCACGGTTTTAAGCAATAAATCCTTTCTGATAACTTTTAGTGCTTTACCTGTTTGTTCATCTAAAGGAAATGGAACTTCTGGGCTTTGGTTTGCTCCTCGTCGGTTGCTTTTACAGCTTGCTAATTGTGAAGGTCTGTGAGGCCTCTTCATGGACGCTGGTGGTGGGTGCTCTTCCAAGGTCTGTCTGCTCCGGATTCTTGTCTGCTTCAGCCTTGCAGTGGCCTTGCATTCAGATGACACAGCTGTCCCTAACACGTGATTTACACTGCTCACAGTGTGTTGGGGCGCAGCTTTCCAGGATGAGAAAATCCAGGGAAAATGAGCTGCTGCTGCCATGTAACTTTGTTCATAATTTGGCATTACGGTCGTACTGACCGGCGGTGTTTCTGATGTCTTCATCCACAGCTGCCCAGGCTGCACGCAGTGGTGCCTCTTTGGGAACTGCTGCGGTTTGCATACGTTGCTCTGAGCTGTGCTGCTGCCCGGACCGCTGCAGCTGGAGCAGCCCCTTCAGCCTGTGGGTCACCTTGCTGCAGAGGTCAGGGCTCCATCAGGCAGCCTTGTGACTTGCCACGCTCCTTTGTAACGCCTTACACCTCTAGCCTACAGCCGACGTGCTTCTGCTGGACGGTCTGATCAGGGGGTGGTGCCTGGACCACAGAAGGGCTGGGCCGCGTGTGCTCGGGGGGCTGCGGCTGCAGCAGGAGGGAGGGATGGAGCAGCCCGGTAGATGGCACTCAGCCCTTTGCTTTGCTGCTGAACCTGCGCCGGCGGCTGCTGTAGGAGCAGCCTTCCAAAGTGACTAACGCAACGCCCTGCCCAGCTGTGGAAAACACAAGTTCTGTAGCAATCCCGACCTTGCCACCACAGGAACCCCTGCTTCGGTTCTTCCTGCACCTGCAGTCTTCGCTTAACCCCCTGGCGCTGCTGTGTGGCAATTGCTTCAGAGTCACATGGCAGACTTTTGTCTTGCAAGCGTTTTTTAGTCCATTTAGCAAAGGGCCACTGAATACTGATGCAGCATTTCTACTTCTTGTTACAGCTGGGCTTGCATCATGCCTTGCAGCTGGACCAGACTCCTGTTTGGAGGAGTTCATCTCTTGGAGATGCTGACGTTGGTCATTATTATTTCCTCCTGTGGTTTTTTTCAGGGCTGGAGTTAAGGTGGTCCGACTTCCAAATGTTCGGCCCTTTCTGACCCTCAGAATCTGCCCAAACCCATCCCAGTGCTGGGTGAATGTCAGCTTTTTACCGTCACTTTAATTTCTTCATTGCATTGCATTCAGTTCCTCACGTTTTGGTTCCCGTGGAGCATTCAGCTGGGGCAGCTCTGCCATGTGTAACAGCAGCCGCCCAGGAACATCAGTTCTTGGAGTCTGGATGTGTTTTATCTGCACGCCTGGCAGGTTTTCTGCATGCAGATGTCAGCCAGAGGGGGGAGGGATCGTAGCGTTCGAAGTGCACTGTTGTTCTGGGAAGGAAGTGATGCTGGTGCTTCAGACTGAGGTGAGGAGACGAGACGAGAGATTTGTGATGCCAGAGGGTGGTGTTAGGAAAAATACAGAAAATACTCGGTGTCTCCTGAAGGTGATGGATGGCACCACCCGGACTGGCTGCTTGCTGCGAGTCGGTGCAGCCAGGGCTGTTTCAGTGGGAATTTACCAGTCCTGCTGTGCCTCAGTGGAACTCCACAAAGCAGAACCCCTAAGCACGACTCCGTCGGACTCCAAAGCAAAACGCCCTACAGGTGCTGGAGTTTCTATTCTGCACCGTGCCGATGAAATTCTATTCCTATGGCATCCAAAGTGCCAGGGAGGATCTGTCCTCTCGCTTTTCATTTGCTGAGGACTTCCTTTTTTCACGTCATAATGGAGAAAAATCGATTGCTGCTTAATTAAGCTGAGTCTGTCGGACGTTGTGGCTGTGTGAGGCGATGGGGATCTGCAGCTCTCAGTGCCTTCATGGGATGGGGAGCACCTGGAGCACCCAGCACAGGGACAGCACACACAGTGAGGGCACCGGGACGGTAGCTGCTCAGTCACAGACCTGAAAACACTCCTCAGGCTGCCCAAAGCTTTGCACTGCTTCTGACAGTGGTTTCCCACTCCGTCCTGTGGTGCCTTCTGCCCTCCCGAGGCACGTGCAGACAGCACAACTGCTGACGCTGCAGCTGTGATGGGGGCCCTCTGTGGCAATGGGCATTGCATCAGGCCTGCGCCCACCCGCGCTCTGTCACTGCAGCTGCTCGGTGCAGTTGTTTGTCACAGGGGATTCTTGTGCCCTAAATGGTTGTTCACTCTTTCTTGCCACGGTTTTAAGTGATGCGTTAACCTTTCCCTGGCAGCCAAATACAGTGCTGATTTCCTGCGGGAAGCCAAAGCCTTGTAGGGATGCCGTGGTACTCACAAACTCCTGTGTCTGTGCAGCCCCTGTGTGTGCCGTGCTGTGCTGCTGCGTGGCTTTGGTCCATCTCCGTGTCCCCGGCGTGGGGCTGTGGGCAGCACCGTTCCTGCAAATGGCACCCCAAGGCACTGCACCAAAAATGGGATGTGGGTTGAGCACAGTGTAACAGGTTATCCGTGGTTACCTGAGGTTGCCCTCAGGTGGTGCTCTGTGCTTGTTTTCAGACCCACTGCCTTCCAGTTTGGGGGAAGATAAGGCATAGTTCCTACGCCTACAAACCCTTTCTTCTACACGGCTGTTTTAGCTCCCAAACGTAGGCGTTGGGGTTGGGGTCACCGCCAGCGTGCACGAAGGCAGTGGGCTGCACTGAGCGGAGCTGTGTGGGTGCCTGCATCCTGGCCCGGTGTTCTTTTGGTATTTCCTTGTGAACTCCAAATCATTTTGGCTCTCTGGGATCTGCAGTGAAAAGCAGAAGTTCATCTCCCCCGTGTGCTGATCCGGTGAGGGTCAGCACTCTGCTTGGCTTCAGGCTTCCTTTGATGGGGCTCGTCACTCTCGCTTGGAGCCCGGGTTCCTCAGCCCTTCTCTCTTCTGTTTCCATCCTAGAAATGGGTGCACGCCGGTCGCCTTCCATTGGGCTCCTGCAGCGTGAGTCACCGGTCCCAGCTGCGCTTTTCTCTCCTTCTGTAGGAAGCAGGAGGGGGCACGCACAAATCTCTATTTCTGTAACAAAAATTACACCCTTAGTTCGTGGCAGAAGGAGCTGCTGATGCAAGCAGAGGAGCCCGTCCCCCCCAGGAGGCTGCACCAGAACGGGATGCTGGGGGAGTTTGTTGTGAACAAAAAGAGCCCGTACCCAAACATGGCCCACAGCGCGCAGCAGGGAGGTGGCTGTGCCCCCACACTGCCAGGCGAGCTGAGCAGGCTGCCCCAAACTGCTGCCTCAGCGCATGGGGTTGGCACTGCGCGGGGACAGAGCCCCTGATGCACCTCCTGCCCTTCACCTCCCCACCCCGCACAAGGTTGTAGCACAGCTGGGGTGGAAGGGACCTGACGGATCCCCTGATTCCAGCCCCCATCGCAGGGTGTCTGCACAGCTCTCTCAATCCATTCTTGCTGCAAAATGGATTTTCTTGTTTTTGGCTTCCCCCCGGCCTCCTGCTGCCCGGTGCGGAGGCAGCTGGGCCCCACATGCTGGGGGAAGCTCTGACCTGGGAATGGCTCCAGGCTTCTTACGTTTGCTGCAGCAGCCAATTCCTTCCCTTCCTCCTTCAGGAACACCGATTAAAAAAAAAAAAGAAAAAAGTGCAAAAGAAATGAGAGGAGGTGGAACTGCTCCCTCCTCTTTAAAAGCCATCTGCCTTTGTGCGATTGTTGGGTCCTACAGAGAGGAGCAGGATGTGGGGAGCCCCAAGGGCAGGAGCAGTGCTGGTCTCAAAGCCTCAACAGCGTGCTGGCCCCTTCCCATGTGTGCTGCCCTCTCTGCATCTCTGCCTGTGCCCTAATGCCCCTTACCCCACGGCAGTCACCCTCCAAATCCTCCTATGGCTCCAGCCCGTTTGGTCACACCCCCTGGCCGTTCCCCCCAGCTGTGTTAGGGTCCCATCTCCAGGTGTGCTGCGGTCCCACCATGCAGACATACTGGGTCTCGTCACCAGGATCGATTGGGGTCCCACCAGTCTGGTGTGTTGGGGTACCCCCATCCTGCCGAGTCCCAGCCTCCAGCCCTCTCCCATCCCTCTGCATCTCCAGCCCTGTGCTAAAGGACACAGCCGGCAGATGGAAAGCCGGGCTGACGTGAGGCAGGGCTGCTTGGAAAGGGATGACAGCAGAGCCCAGAGGGCACGGGGTGCTCGGGGGCGGGCAAAGCGCTGCGGGGAGCGGTGCTCACGGGCCGGGCGTTGCAGGGCAGTGCCGGGGGGCAGCAGCCGAGGAGCGGCGCCGGGCTGCAGGCAGCCACCAGCGCCCGAAACGGTTAACAGCAGCGCCCGCGCGGTCCTCCCACCGCCGTGAGCTCAGCACCGCCGCCGCCAATCCCCGCTCCCTCCGGCAGCAAAAGAGCCGGGAGCCAAAGCCGGGAGCCAGAGCGGCGGCCGCGAGCCCAGCCGGCCGTGCGGCACCGCGAGGCGCTGCGCTGCCATGTAGGGCCCGGCCTGCCGCGGGCACGGCGGCTCCGAGTGCCTTCCCACCGGCCGCTGTCGCCAACATGATGGGCTGCAAGTCCAACTCGCTCACTTGCCTGCAGGGAGGGAAAGCGGGGCTGCCGCTGGCCGCGGCCACCGACTCCACGGCCACGCTCAACAAGCTGGCTCTGGCCACGGGCGGGACGGAGAAGTCCTGGTACCGCTGCATCTTCCCCTTCGGCATCGTCTCGGTGGTCATCGGCGTGGCTGCGACGTGCATCACCTTCACCATCAACGGCCCGCAGATGGACATCGCCAAGGTGGTCTCGGTGGCCACGCTGATCTTCGGGGTGGGACTGCTGGTGGCCGCCTACGTGTGCTGGAGGGCCAAGCGGGAGCGGCAGCAGAGGAGGCAGCGCCACGAGCCGGGCTCTGTGGAGCAGGGAGCCCAGTGAGGGCTGGAGGAGAGGAGGGGCTCCGCCTGGACACCCCGGTCATGGACCACGCGCCCCGCGGCGCAGGGCTTGCAGCTCTGAGGAGGTCCACGCCGTGCCCGAGGCCAGCCTGCCGCTGTCCCACACGTGGCCATCCCTGTCCCACCACGGGCTGCGAGTGGCCCTCGCCAGGACCCTTCTTGCAGCCAACGCCGAGGAGCCCCCAGAGCGGCACGGGAGCGCTTTGCCCGCGCACAGCTCGGCAGAACGCAGTGACGCAGCTCAGCAGGCTGCTCCAGGCCCATGCCCCGCAGATGGGGATGAGGATGGGGATGGGGATGGAGCAGCTCGCACCATCTGGAGACCTCTGCTGGGGGCACGGATGGCCCCCTGTCCCTTTCGTGGCAGTGACAGGCGAGGACCCCGGCAGCTCGGGACAAGCGGAGTTTTGGAAGAAGGCGGCAGGGTGTGGGAGCGCGTGGGGCGGCGCGGGGCAGCGGGAGAGGCCGGCGGCAGGCGGTGGGTGCCGGAGCGTGGGCACGGCTGATGGCGCGAGAGATCGTGGTGGTGGCTGCGGTGACACCTGCGGTAACACGGGTCTGGGCTGAGGGTGGGGGCCAACGCTGCAGGGGCTTCACTAAGACAGAGTGCAGAAATATGGCACGGGGCTCTCACTTCCCACCCAGCACCAGCGTGGGGGTTCCAGGTCCCTCTGGGGGTTCCAGGAGCTCAGGATGCTCGGTCAGAGGGGATCATACTGAGAACCCCAGCGGCAGCCCCTGACTTGGGGCGCCTGGAAGTGGTTGTGACAGGACAGGGAGCTGCAGTGGCATTAAAGAGAAGAAATTCCATCTTTACCGGCTGTTTGTAAGCTGTGAACGAGGCTCCCGCTGCCATTCTTCGCATTCTGCTTCGAGTTCCTTCCTCTGAACGTGAGTGTGAGGGAGAATCCCACTGCAAGTACTGCTGTACCAGCCCTGCACCTTTTGTGCCCCCAGAGCAGCCCCTCTCCTGCAGAGCACATAGATGTGCTGGGAGCTGTGGGGAGCAGCCAGGGCTCTGCGTGTGTAGCAGAAGGGAGCGAGCGCGGCCATAGCTGTGAGTGGGGCAAGCGATGCTCAGAGCGCATGGGAAGCTGGGGGGCTGCGACGCTGCTGATCTCTGGCTCTGCCTCGGAGCTAAACGTGGGGCAGCCCGGCAGTGAGCGCGGTACCAGCCCTGTGGGCGCTGGCGTGGAGGTGTGGGGCTGCGGCGGAGCTGTCCTGCTCAGGGACGTTGGGTCCACTCTCAGCCATAGCTTCTCCTTCACGAGCAGTCTGGAGCTGGGGGGCGTCACAGGGGCCAGCACAGCTCTGCAGCGGGTGAGGAGTTCAGCAGGTGCCTCAGGCCAGCAGTGCTTTGCAGGTCTGCCTGCTGCCTCGGGTGTTTGTGTATCCAAAGTCCGTGGTTTCGGCACAGCTCAGGAGAAGCCAACCGGCAGTTCCTCCCCGCAGTGTTTGCCCCATGCCCCCAGGCCCAGCCCTTCACCCCCAGCAGGAGCTGAGTGATGCCGCACACAGGGAGTTATCACACCTTATTTCTCTTCCTATGCACCGGTGGGGGGCGGGCTGGCAGGCGGCAGTGCTGGAACAGGAACACAACAACAGACGGGGAGGGGGGGGGGGGGGCACAGCGGGAGCCCCCTGTGCACAGACGGACGCTGGCAGCATGGAGTTGTGGCCCTGCGCCCCATTACATCACCCCCGCCTGGATCCCACCCACGGCTCCTGGTGCCCAATTTCCTCTCTCCGCTCAGCAGGAGCGCGTTGGGGCGGCACAAAGTGGGGCTGAGTGCGCCGGGTATGGGGCAGTGGTTCTGGGAGCACAGAGCTGGGCCGGGCAGGGGAGTGCTGTGCAGGGCGGTGCTGCTCCTGCTGCTGCTAACTGCTTCAATGGACACAGTATCTCTCGTAAGGAGCACGCACAGAAATCCCTCCTACTGCCTTCAGTAGTTTTATTTACGTGGACACACTCTGGCAGGTTCCCCCTGCAGGATGCTACTGCAGCACAATGGTTGGAGGGCGAAATCTAGAGAACATTCATCTCCTTACAGAGCACGGAGTGATTTCTTTGGCTGCAGGAAGGTTACACCGTGTTCAGCAAAGACCCCAGTCCTGCACAGTTGGACCCTCAGTGACCGGCACCCCCTGCTCCCTGCTGCCCTGTGCTGGAGAGTGTGGAATGGAGCCAGTGGCAGCCCCTTGGCCGGTGGATGGTGATGCCGCAGCATCCCATCATCACAGCACTGTGGGCACCAGGCAGCCTGCTGGCCGCAGCCATTCCTTTCCCAGCACAGGGCCATCTTGCTGCGTGTCCCACCCAAGCATCACACCCGGCACCCCCCAAACATCCTGCTGCACGTCCCCAGGCCATTTCACGGGGTGCCCTGACGCACCTCTGGTTGCTCGGAGCTGCGCCTCCCATCAGAATGCTGTTTTGGGGAAGGTGGCTCACATGGCAGCCCCTGGCCCAGTGCAGCAGGCAGTGCGTTGTTTAGTGGTAGCCCCGCAGCTCTCCTGTCACTGCCTGTGGTACAGGACTCCGTTTACCTTTGCCAGGTCAAAAGAACCAAAAATGAATAAGCCTGGAAAGCTGTAACGCTGGTCTCTGCCTGCTTTGCTTCCCACTCTTGCCAAGGCCCTGGCACTGCTTGGTGGTTTCCAATGCAACAGGAATATTTCCCTGTTCTGACACCAAAATCACGCTGCAGCCTCCCCAGGACTTCCTCCACGCCAATTTCTCCACGTTGCAGTGCTCCGTTTCTGCCAGCTTCAGCCAAACCCACGGTCATCACTACAGAGGCTTAAAAGGAAAAGAATCATTTCGTCGTGCCCGAGCAAAGGGTTAAAGTCTTTGTTACCGGACTGGGAACAACTACAGAGGGGAAACAAATAAAACCACGTATCCCTGGAGCACGGTGACATTAGTTCCTTATGGCTGACGCGTGGGTCCATCCTCCAGTGCAGCGGTGCCTGTGGGGCTGTGGCTGCTGAGCAAGCAGAGCTCCAGCACCACCGCCAGCAGCGACCCCCACCCACCCATCGTGCACCCAAGGATGGGCCCAAAGCCATCCCCAGGCTGCATCTCCAGCACACAGTGGGTTTGGAGCAGCCTGAAGGTGCCTTCTGCCTCAGCCCCGAGTCTGTTAACCCTATTAGTCACCATGGCACCAGAGCGCATCGTAAATGAGTACCTGATCTTGCAAAAATGTCATCACTACAGCATGAGGCATCTTCATTAGGGCGCTGAGGCGCTGCGCTGCTGTCCAGAGCTGTGGGTGCCCAATCCCTGGAGGTGCCAATGGCCACAGATGGGCCCTGGGCAGCCGAGCTGGGGGGCACAGCCCACGGCAGGGTGGGACTGGGGGCTGCGAGGCTCCTCCCCACCCAACCGCGCGGTGATTCTGGGATTCACATCCTGCCAGCTGCCGGCTGCAAGCCGCCGGTGACACCGGATGTCGGCAGTGGGTTCCCCCACAGTGCACAGACAAACTCCATTGTAGGGGTGAGGGCTGCAGCCCGGTGATGGGAGCAGTGCTGCTGCCCCTCCTCTCGCAGTGTGAGGCTGCTGCAGCTCCAGGGCTTCAGCTTGCTGCCCCCGTGTCCGCGCAGCCGGAGGCAGAAGAATATTTTGAGCCTCCAAAGGGTTTTGTTCTCCCATCGATCTTGTGAAAGACAGATGCAAAACAGCATTATGCCACGAAATGTATTAAAAAGGCTATAAATACCGTGACATTATCAGGGTGAAATGCCAGGGGCCGTTACATCACTATGGCTTTCTGCCGGGTGCTTTCCATTCGGAGCAGGGGCAGCACAGCCTTTGCCGGCCCCACGCAGCACTTTGCACGTTCTGGTGGCTGCTCCCATGCTCCAAGCTGCAGCCAAGGCCTAAAACTTTGCTGCTCTACCAAAGGAACGAGAACATTAGGTCAAAAATTTGACCTATCTGCACTAAGTCTTATTGCAGCATGGAGTCTGCTCTAAGCATATGAAAAATCCAACCAGCTTGCAGCTACTTCTAGGAAGCGGTGGTGCTGGTGGGACCCCTGGGCACCTGGCAGCTGTGTGAGGGTTCCCAGCACCTGTCAGTGGGACATGGGGCTCTCAGGGCTGGAGAATCATAGGATGACCCGGGTTGAAAAGGACCACAATGCTCATCTATTCTCAACCCCCCTGCTATGTGCAGGGCTGCCAGCCACCGGACCAGGCTGCCCTGAAGACGGCACCAGGCACGGAGCAGCGCGGTCCCACAGGGCGGAGGCAGCTCGGGGCAGTCACGCATCCTCTCTGTGCTTCTGAGAGGGGAGGGGGAGTAAGAGCCGGGGTAACAGGACATCTGGAAAGAGAAAGCCCAGAGGTTCTGTTGGAACTGGAGTGGCATTTGCTGACACTACCAGGGCTGCTGGGCTCCCCTCAGCGCTTCATGCAGAGCAAATTCACTTTCCGCTGAATGGGATCAAGGCGGTGACACTCCTGCAAACGCCCGTCTCGGGTTACAGGTAACCTTTCTGTTAGCCCTCGGTGTGCACGGTTAGAAACTCAAAAACAAAGCCTGAGTGAGCCTGTCCCCACGGCTCCGTGTTCCCCACCGCCGCAGGGCGCTGCGTCCCACAGCCCACTCCCAGCAGAGCCACACCAGGTGGCTCACTCTGTGTGCTGGGTGACGATGGCACATCCACCACTGCCGTGCTGTGCTCCCAGCAAAGCACTGCTCCCCACGGAGCCCCCTGCATGGAGCCCTCAGCAGCAGCCCCATGGTCAGGGCTCACTCGGGCACTGCTGGCTGAGCCCTTCAGTTGCTCAACACGCAGAGCTGCTCAGAGCTCTGTGCACAGCGCATCCCAAACCCCGACACTGAGATCTGCTGTTTGGGGGTGAAGTGGGCAAACAAACACATTTTGGAACATTTGGAACCTCGCAGGTGTATGGGAAACTGTTAATCACAGCCTGAACCTCTGATCGACCATCTGAGGCAAGTGACGGTCAGCTGCGGGAGCACAGGTGAAGGTAATTCAGCTGTGCTCCCGGAAGGGGTGGAGCTTGACTGCACCTCTCCTAGATCCCATTTAAGGGCTGACCACCACTAAGGCAGCATCTCTTCTGGAGACTGTTCCTGTGTGGGGTTCCTTGTGGTGAGTATTCATCTTAACTGTGAACATCAGTGTGGGTGAGTTATTCCTCTATAACCTCTGGCTATTCATCTATTACAACCTTGTATAATTACAACTATACAGCAGGCAAGCCCCATCAGCAGCCCCTGTGTCCTGGGAGCTGCCCGCCCTGCTCCCCATCGTGGCATGTGTGGTTGGAGCACTAAGAGGAGCCATCCGTGGTTCTGCATTGCCGTTGCTGCATTTTGTCATTCGCTGCTCACGGGGATTTGAAACCACTCAAAGAAGCTGTAATAAAAATGACAAAGCAGTGCAAAGCAGCTTGACCCTGTGCCACACTGCCCTCACACAATTCGCTCTGGCTTTTCTGAACAGAGAATCATAGAATCATTCAATTTCACAAAGACCTCCAAGATCATCCGGTCCAACCACCCAGCTGCCACCAGAAATGGTTTCTGGAGTTTGGAGCTCAAACCTCCCTGGGCTGTGGGAGCCCTTGCTGTCCCTCCCGTGGGTGTGCAGCCCCGTGCAATCCCAGCACGAACAGACCTGGAGACGGATGGCGCATTTTAGGAAGAGTCTGAATCTGCTCAGGTCTGCCCTTCTTTGGGCTAAGATTTATTACAACACTGAAACTGCACGTTCCTGTTTGGAGCAGACCCTCTTCCTGGAGCTGAAGGGAGCCTGGAGCTTGCTGCCATGGGGCTGGTTTATCAGCTTTAGATTCAGTGCCTCCCAGCACCACTGACCTCCCCGCTGCTCTGCACAAGGGCAGCACAGCCATCCCTGTGCCATTTCTGTCCGCGGTGTTCTGTTGTCCCCCTTTCCATCCCGGAACCAGGAGCCCTCCGAGGCACAGCACCCAGCAGCTGGATGCCTTTCACCAGCAGCTTTTTGGGACCGAGCAGTGCAAAGTTCTTAGTGCTGGCTCATCGCGCAGAATTAAATCCAATCAATTTAGCCCACACATCACAGTGCCACTGGAGCTGAAGGGAAATTTCACATTTGCTGCGAGAAGCACAGTGGAAAACTGGCAACCTCAGTGCACTGGGAGAACAGAAAAGGGTTCCTACGCTGCAGACTGAAGCCACGTGCAGTTGGCAACTTGTGTGTGCCGCCAGCAGCAAATCTGGAAAGGGAGAGGCTGGCTGGGACACGGAAGGCAAGAAAGCACCCAAACATGAAGTCCATACATATTGGCCAGAGGAGACCCTCCGAGCTGAACACCACTTCGGGTGATGGCTTTTCTTGCAAATGCAATGCAGAACAGCAACGGCGCCCTTTTCCTACAAGCCTGAAGCTGCGACCGCTGCATTGAGAAGTCCGCGCATTGAGAAGTCCGCGCGTGCCAGCTCCGTCGCTGCAGGCGGGGCTGCGGTGCTGCCAGTGCACAGCTTTGCCTCTTCTCCTGTTCCTGCATGGCCACAGCATGCACTGCGCACTGAGCCTGGCGAACACGGCGGCAGCTCCCAGGCACCACCCCAGCAGCGTTTTTTTTCAGTACAGTGCTCTGCATCCTCGCAGGGTTGGTGTGGATGCCAGCAGGAGGAGGCTGAGCAGTGCAGAAATCCCATTTTCCCTCGCTGCTCCCCGCGGGGTTTTCCTGGGAGCGCTCAGTTGGGGCGGGGAATCTACGGGAGTTTCATCGGGATTTTAACGGGCCGGGTCCTCCAGAACGATCGCTTTCGGATGAGGGCTATAGAGGAGGAGGTGACGGGCGGAGGTGCTGCCTGGGAGGGAAGGGGAGAAGCCCCGCAGCACGGCGTTCCTGCGCACCAGAGGAGAGGTGCCCGGGGGTGATGGGAAGAGGCGGAGGGGACCAAAACCCAGGGAAGGAACCCCAAATTTTAGAGTCAGGAGCTGCCAGAAAACAGCTCCGGGCTCCGTCCTGCCGCTCAGCCGGGCTCGGCGGGTCTGCGCTCCTCGTTTCACGGTCGTGCAGCCGCGGCTTGTGCTCATCTCTGAACTTTTGGCCTCCAGGTCATTGGCTAGCCGACAGGAAGCTCCCCGTCAGCGTTTAATTGGGAGTGTGCCCCGGTTGTTGTGCCGGCCGTTGCCATAGTGGGCAATGATGTCCTTCACCCTGCAGTGGGGGTGGAAGAAAAAAACCCTCTTGACAAACAAGCGGGGATTTTATTACAGCTCGTGTCACACCAGAAGAGTGAGCGCTGAGTCACTGCCAGGTACAGACAGTGACTGTGAGTCACCGCCGAGCGGCTCATCAATAACCCCGGGGCTCCGCGCTCCGCGCCCGGCCCGACGCGGCCCCACAGCTCCGGCGCTGCCCCGTTTGCCCGCTTTGCCCAGGGGACGCTGCGTGCAGCACTCGCCCTGCTGGAGGTGGGAGCAGAAGAGCAGCAGACAGCTGGTCGGTCCGCAGCATGACATGGGGGGAAGTCTGCGGTAGGGAGCTGTGAGAGCGGCAGGGACACGAGCCTGAGCTAAATCCGGGCTGAAATGCCAGCTGGCGTCTGCTATCCTTTAAACCCAAAGGCCGGAGCTCTTGCTTACATGAGGAGCTGCTTTCTGCTGTGCTCCGTCACCTTGCTGCCGATAGCACCCCCACTCTGGCTGACCCCAGTAGCTGTGGGACCCCAGCGCCGGGTGCCAGCAGACCGTGTGCCCGAGAAGCAAAGCAGACAGGAGCCCAAAAAGCAGCCCGGGAGAAAAGCAGCTGCAGCACAGGCAGCACAGCCACGTGTCCTCTCCTCAGTCAACCTGGAACTGCAAGAACTCAAAATAAAACAGCGCACGTGGAGCAAAGCCGTGGCACCACCCATGGACCTGGGGGTCCAGCCGCCCCCAGAGCCCTGAGAGTGCCCTGCAGTGCCACAGGGAATGCTCTCAGTGCACGAGCACAAGAGAGCCGTGGGGTCACGATTCCCAGGCGAGGCTTTGGAGATGGGCAATGGGCACCGTCAGTCACCGAAAGGGGTGGCACATGGGCTGTGTCCTCGGCACTGAACGAGCATCTTTTGGAAAGCTTTGCCCCAGCAAAAGGCCCTTTTAATGGAAAAGCAGACAGAATGAAACAATCAACCTCCGGGAAAAAAAAAAAAACAAAGGGAAAGAAGGGTAATTTAGCACAGAGTTAATAAAGGCAATGAATAATCCTCCCAAGCGCCCAGGGGACAGACGTGGCATCACGCAGCTGACACTGGGAGTCTTTGCACACGTTTTCTTTCCCATCTCAGCAGCTGTTAGCATCAGGCCCCCATTTGCTGCCCTTGATCTTCAGCAGCTTTTATATTAAAGGTTCCTGAGCACTTCCCATTCTATTATGCGCACAAATCACCTCGCTCAGCCCCAAAATTCATCTGTTACTGTGGGAGGAGTATGGCAGCACGCAGTAATTTATATTACACAACAGCTTAGGACCAGAAGCAAAGGATAAACTCGGTGCTGGACTGTAAATAAGCGGGGCTGTGTAGGACGAGCCAGCCAGGCTGGAGCCCAGCCATGAGCCCTGCGGGTGTGAGAGCTCTGGGGCTGCGCTTTGCCTCCAGTCCCGGCAGCAGCACAGCACGACACGCTCTGCCTTGCCTCAGCACCCCCCTAGAAGCCCCTTCTCAACATCCTCCTATTTCCAGGAAACCTTGGAAGGGGGCCCAGCCTGCCAGGCGGCTTTTTAGAAATCAGGAAAGCAAAGATGTGTTAGGAAAATTGCATTAGTACCTCTGTGCAGCCCATGAGTCACCGCTGGCAGCCCTGCAGCCCTATTGCAGCAGTGCTGTGCTGCGTTCTGCCTGCACCCAACGATGCCTCCCCCTGCCCTGCCGCATGGCCATGAAGGAGGACCAGCACACAGCATGGGGAAAGGGCTGGGGTGTCAGCTCCTGAGCGCAATACTGCAGCAAATCCCCCTTCCATTGGCACCCAGCCCTGCTCCCGTGTGGGACTGGGGCACATACTCTGTGCCCTGCAGCCCCAGCAGCACCTGGGCTGCTCTCCTGCTCCCCATTTCTCTCAGTGCTGTCCCAGCTCTCCAGCCGAGACCATCCCAACTGGGGCTGCCTCTCCCACAGGGAGGGCCAGAGGCGTGGGCTGTGAAAGCTTTGAGCTCATTAGCTGCCACTGGAACGGGTAATTATGTTGATTTGTGAAGGAAGCACAATGGGCGCAGCCTTTCTTTAAGCAGCACTGACAGCAGAGGCAAGGCTCCCATCTGCCCCCGGTCAGGATCTGGGGGCAAGGAGCCATCCAAGCAGTGCTTGGAGCTGTGAGGCCCCAGAGCCCTCTGCAATGGGATGGTCTCTGTGCCCACGCTGAGTGTGCAGGGTGGTCAGGCTGACCCACGCTGCCTGTCCTGCCTGGTGATTTAAGCAGGTCTCCTTGTTGGCTGCTCCATCAGAACAGCAAAAGTGTGCTTGCAAGGATGGAAGCAGGGTGGGTGCAGGGCTGCAGTATCACTGCCCACATGACTCCCTCCCTGCCCTGCCCAGCACCAGCCTTCCGTGGGCCCTAAATATTCCCCAAACCTCCTGACACGGGATCAGATCCCAAACCCCAACCCCCGCTTTCCCCAACCCTCCACATCCCATCTTTCTCCCAGGGGAAGAATGCATCATCAGTTCAGTTAAACCTGATTATCACTGCTGAAAACAGAGACTGCAAATCTGGCGCTGGTCCACGGCTTCCCTCCGAACCCTGACGTGTCTGTGGGGTGCGAGCAGAGGCAGAGGAGGGATCCTGGCCCACACCTGCAGCCACGTTTCTCCCTGCCCGTGTGAAAAGCTCCTTCCCAAAGGGTGACACTGCGTTGCAGGAGCCATCGTGCGAGAGCCACGTGTCCCTCTGGTGACAGCGTCCTCACCCCCAGTGACGCTGCTGGCACAGGCTGTGCCCTCCCCGTGCTCCTGGTGGCCCTGTGGGGCTCTTTCGGAAAGCTTTCAGCCAGAGGCTGCCGAGGGATGCGGGGAGGTAATTGAGGAAGATAGGACTAATCTCTTTTTTTTGGGTTGTGAAAAGGGCGTGAAGAAGAGAAAAGGAGATGTGCTGGGAAATTACCATCAGGGCTGCTATAGTAACACGGCTCTACAGACTGCCGAGCCGGCCTCCTTGGGGCTATAGAAAGCTCTCCAGTTTGTTCGGTAGTTTTCCACTTTCTCCTGGCCGGGGCTGCCACCACCCCGACCCCCCTCCATGCCCTGCAGCGCTGCCTGCACCCCGCGCCCACCGCAGCCCCGCAACTCCAGACACTTTGCTGCTCCTAAGGAAATACCTTTCCTTCTCACTCACTCGCCCCTCATTCACCGGGCAGCCCTTCCGTCTGCTCCATGCCCAGCCCTGGCACCAGGGATGCCGTGTGGGATGCGCTGGGGCTGAGAGGTGAGATGGCAGCAGCAGCCGCTTCAGTGGGACGGTTCCTCCCCTCTTTCTAAAGGAAAGCCCCGAACTTCAGAGCGGCAGCAGCAGAATGGCCCGGGGCGAAGCGCTGCGGAATGCCTCCAGCCGAGGAAAGCACAAAGAAGGGCCGCTTCCCTCCCAGCCGCCATCAAGCGGTCTGACCTCCTGCAGAGTCCTCAAGAGCAAGTCTTGCTTTCGGCACAGGCGGGTTCGGGGTCACCACGTGCTGCTGAAGCGTGGCTGCTGGATAAATAGGGCTTCACTAAACGTCAGACTCGCGATCGACTCAGAAGGCCCTGATGGAGGGACGTCCCTCCCCCGTTCTCCTGCACCGCGTGGTTTCTCAACACGAGCCCGGTGTGCGCGGAGGCGCTGCTGTTTGGCGGCTTTGTGTCTCTGAAGTTCTCCGGGAGGGAGAAACGCAAAGGTTTGATTTCTACAGGTGGGGGAACGTGTTAAAAACCAAACCCCACAGAGGAAGCCGGGGTAATTTAGCAAAAACAAGGGGCTGCTGTGAGTTCTGCTGTGAGCATTTGGAATAGGCAGGTGTGCTGGCCTGCAGCTTAAAGCACTTAAAAGCTTTGAGTTACACACTGTAAATCCAGAGAAATAATCACACTTACATTCCTGCCGGGCGCAGCAAGAGCAAGGTGGGGACGCTGTGCTCCCTGTATAGCACTTCTAAACGTAAGAGTTCCCCCCACTGCTGTGTTACCTCACTCGGCTCTCACAGTGCAACCCAATTCTTTTCATCTTGCATCTAAAATGTTGAGCTGTTCCTGCTTGCTCCACCTCTTTCACTTCCCCTTCCCTGAGCTGCGTGCCCGTTTCTAACACAAGAGCCAGCTGCTCGGGCGCTCCGTCACTTCTTAGCTCCGCTGGGTTTCCTTGCAGGCTGCGGGGGGTGGCTGCTGTGCTGCTCCCGCTGCGCCCTGCTCTCACCACGAGCGTCCTCTGTGGGGTGAAACCACGCAGCCCGCTGAAGGACCAAGGATCCTCTCAAACCATCTGCTGGATGCCCCCAAGGACACCACCGGCAAACTGCTTCCTCTCTGGCACAGGAACGCAAACCCAGAGCCACCGCTGTACTCGGTAATGCCTTGGCTGGGACCCTGACCCCTTCCTGGCTGCTGGAGCCACGTCAGAGCCCAGGAGGCTCCCTGGCAGCCGCATGCTTTATGCATTTCAGGTGCTGATGGAAGAACATCCCCTGGCTCTGTGGCCGAGCTGGTTTATCCCTCCTCCAGTTACAGGAGTCAGATGGAGCAATCCATCTTCAGCAGCAGGATCAGTGCCTGTAGAGCAGGAAAGCAGCAACCAGAAACTTCCTGACAGAGATGAGTGCGCTGCAGCCCCAGCCCAGCCCCAGCCATGCTGCCCTCCTGGCTGCACAGCACCAGAGGAGCAAGTTCCTGAGCCTAGGGAAAAAGGAAAGAAAAAGGCTTTGTTCCTTTGTGCTGTCATGTAAGTATGCAGTGCCCAGAAAGTTCCTTCATTTCTATTTTGAAATGCTTTAGTTTGCCACCAGTGTGGTTGCTATTCACCGGTCCACAGCCCTGTGATCTGCAGAGTAAATTATTGCTAACATCCCCTCAAATGAAAGGACTCAGCCTTGGGGTTTCATGTATATTTATACTAAATGCCAGGCTTGCAAGGACGTTGACATTTCACTTGGTTCCTCTCTGAGAACTGCAATCTTTCTACCCTCTTGCCTAAGCATTGTACAACACTCAAGCCAAAGCCAGATGGAAAACAGCTCTTGGCTAAGAGGGAGAGATCAGAGCCCTGACATGGAAGTCAAGCTCTCCCAAAAATCAGGCTGCCATTCCATAGCAGCTCACAAACGGTACCATTTCCGCGGGAGCAGGAGGAAGGCAGTGTCAGAAACCCTTCTGCTGGTGGCACAAAGATGACTTTAAGACAGCCGCTTTGCCCTCAGGACTGGGCATCTGGAAATGCTTCCTGGTTTTGTCTCGATCTGTTGCGTGATTCTGGGCATTGTGGTGACTAAGTGGAGGCTGTCCCTGGATGCGCAGCGTCTGTGCGGCTGTGGAGATGCCTCATCCTCTGCCCTGCTGACCCGGCTCTGCGCTGAGAGGGGGTGGCACAGAGCAAGCTTTTGTGGCACAGCCCCTGCCTGCAATCTGTGCAGCTTTTCAATTGCTTGAGAAAGGCCAAAATGAGCTCCCTAAAAGCTTTCCGCTGCTTCATCACTCCTCTATTGCACTTCTCGGGAGGAACAGGAGGGCCAGGGCAGCCACAAAGCAGCTTGCCTTGCTAGATGCTCCAGACATTAATAGTTCTCCTCGAAGTCCCAGGTGCCTGCAGCAAGCTCTTTAACCCTCACAGGCCACTCCAGTACCTCAGCACCAGGACAAGTGACTCTCCAGCTAAGCCTCTGCTGATGTGAGCTGTGAACTCTGCAGTACCTTCCGAAATGGTTCTGGAATGTCTCCGAGGCAGAGTGGAGCCCGCAGCCCACCGCATGAGCTGCACTGCTGCGTTCATCTTCATGGAGACACGCTCAGCATTACTGTTCTTACCCTGGCTTTTACCCCAGCTTGGGGAAAAAAAAATGTCAAGTTTCCTGCCAATGGAACTCCACCCGGAGGGCATCCCTTGGCGCATTCCCACCAGGAAGCTGTTAATCCCACTGACCTGGCTTGGTTTCAATCAATGTGGAAACTCTGCCTACGCAGGTTGCTCTGATGGTTTACTTGCCTGCAGCACAGCTTCCCATCCCTTTTTCCATACTTCGTATGCATTTTGTAAATGCAGCATGTCACAAACGCCTTCTGCCCTGGCAGTCACTCACCCTCTGTCCCCAGCTGTTTGCAGCATGCATCCCTCAGCAATGCTCCTCATTTGCTTTTACAATAGCACGATCTTTCGTCTCTCTGGAACCTTTTCTCTTTCTTTCAGGAACCAGTGTCCCTCAGCCGTATGCTCCCTGCCCTGAGCTGTGGGTGAAACCAAATTCATGGATGGATCCATTTCCAACAGCCACATTCGCCCTCCTGCAGCCTCGAGCCAGCCCTCTCCTTGGCCACACGGTGTGCTCCATGCCTGGGAGCAGTACAGCTTTTTCACATCACACAGAACAAACCTTGTGAGCCATGAACCCAACGCATATTTTATTGCAGGACCACCGACCACTTAGTCTTGTGCTGTGGCTCTGCCCCTAAGACACATCTCTGGAGTTAGGAAGCATATGAAATCTTGCCTCTGTTTGACTGGGGATAGCATCTTTACAAAGTCCTGGGTTTTAGTAGCCCTGTGATACAGCTGATGGATGTACAGGGAAGGCTTTGAGTTATCCCAAGGGTGCAAATGACAGGAACTCACCAGTGTCTGTGCACAACCAGCCATGGCTCAGCATGGTACACGTCAGCCTGGCATGGAGCACGTCATGGGCTTTGGATACCCTGCTTTTTATGTACCCTTAGAGCACTTGATTAAGACACAGTGGTTTCTGTCTTTACATCAGCAAAGTGTTGCTGGGTAGCCTTTAATGAGCACAAATTGGCAATCATTTACCGTGTGGTGGTTCATGCAGTGGGGGTCACCCGTAGGATGTGGGTAGCCCTGTGTCTCAGTTTGCCTTCTGCTGCATGATCAAAGAACTGAGATCGTAGGATCACAGAATGGCTTAGTTTGAAGGGGACCTTAAAAATCACCCAGATCCAACTCCCCTGCCGTGGGCTGGGTTGCCACTCACCAGATCAGGCTCTCAGGACCCATCCCACCAGGCTTGAATGCCTCCCTGGATGGGGCACCCACAGCTCTGTGCTTTGTGGCCCTCAAGTTGGGTCCTTCTGTGCGTGCATGAGATGTATGCACACAGACTTCTGCCAGGGTACCCACTCTCACCCATGCTAGGGAGAAAGCATGGGTCCCCCGCCCAGCCCCTCTCCTCTCCTTTCTTGTGTGACAATCCAGGAGGGTTTTCCACTGGCCCTGGTGTGTTGGGTTCTGGTTCTGTTTGCACAAGGTGTGGTGTCCTGGGGAACATCACCTACAAGGACTCAAAGTGAGGAGGCCAAAACAGAGTTTTAGAAAAGAGAAGTTCTCTCTGCCTGAGTCATTTCTGGGATCCACGTGTGGACTTTCAGGCTCCCCACCTTCCACGTGCCACCCCATGTTTGGGGCTGCAAGCCCTGCCTAGCCTCTCTGGGTGGCCTCCTGTTGTGCTGAAGTGGCAAAACACCTTGAAGTAAAATTAGGCCACAAACCTGAGCAGGTAAATTGGTTCCCTTCACCCTGCTGGCATCCATGGCTTCACCGCTCTTCTTCCACACGCATCCTGCACTCTTCCAAGACCACATGGCACCATGGCTGCTTCTGCCTCTGCTCTGATGGCACTGAATGATCCTTCCTCTCAGATGCGAGCTCTGTAAATATTATCATTTGCTCCAGCAATTGAAACAGGTGTCCCCTGGGACTGCTATGTTTTGATTTAAAAAAGCACTGAAGTGCAAGACAACAGCAACGCTAATGAGCTTGTTTGAGAACAGATGAGGCAGGAGAAAAAAGGTCTGCTTGCTGGCTTCCGAAAATTAAGCTGTGCTGTGGTTGTGAAGATGCGGAGTATTGTAAGGAGCAACAGCAAGGAGCAAAACATGACAGCTCTCATCGTGCAAACACACACACACAGAGGCACCTTGTGCTCCTCTGCAGAGCAGTGAGGAGCCACTGCTCACACAGAGTGTGTTCCTGGGAGCAGGGGAGGAAAGCTGGTCTCCACAAACCCAGGGACAGGCAACATTCTTGACAGTGAATGAAAATTACCAATCAAAAGGATTGTAATTGAAGCAATTACCGTGTTCTCTGCAGATACACACACTGCATGTTTCATAAAGCCTAATAGAGTAGTGTTGGTCCGTGATGGATAGGAAATTGCTAGTTAATCACTAGGGAATGGATAACTTCCTCAGCCAATCTTCAGTTAATGCCTTTAACACGCTCTTTTGAACACAATTTGTACAAGCTGTGCTTATGGAGAGACTGTTCGGCGAAGTGAAGCTGGTTAATGTAGCAACGGCCCGCCGTGTGGATCAGAACAAGTCTTTGAAGCACTGCACACAAGGTCCAGCTCCATCCGAGAGATGCTGCTCCAGTACTGTCACCTCCTTGGCAAGTCATATTTCATTTGCAGCTACAGCGTAGGAGGCATTGTGCCACAACCTCACAGTGGTCCTCTAAGTGATAACTCTTGAGCGTATGAAGCCCTTCTATCTTAACCTTAACTTCTAACCCTTCTCTGGGTTTTTTTATTCCCACTTGTTTCCTTGCTGGGAATGGAAAGTTACTACCTTGAAACCTGAACAGGAAAGCTCAGTCCCTTGGGGGCCTTTGGCACAACCCAAGAACCCCAACTGAAGGTGCCCGGCCAGAAGTCAACTCCTTGGCAGCAGCCAGGGAACTGATTTCTGTGCTCCCAGCAGTGAGATCACCCTGCTCATCTCATGGGTTTTGGGGCTGCTTTGGGACTCCTTGCCAGCCGATGGCCAGGACGGCACTCTGGACCCAAGCTGCACCCCAGAGGTACATCACCCCAAGTGACAGGAGGGAGGAGAGGAGATCATCTGAACTCCTGGGACTTTGCCCATATCTCAGGTTGAGAAGTCCAGGTCAAGTTAACCAACAGCCGCAGCAGACAATGGGCAGAAAATAGCTCTGTCAGCCACAAGGAGAACACAGCGTCACGAAAAAGCACCTCAGAGGCAAAGTGGACATGTCAGAGACTTGGGGTTGGGTGCCTGTTTGGGAGGAGAAACTTCCCATGCTTCAGTGTTGCCTCATTACATTACAACCTGATGTCATTTTCTATGGGTGCCTCATAAAACATCTAACATAAATGTCAGCAGAGCACAGTTTTCTCTCCACGCTGGGAACGTTTCCAGCTCGTTGGGTTACAGCATCAGCACAAAGAAAGCAAAATTTTATGAGGATAATTATTGAAGATTGCCATCAGAAGGGGTAACAGTGTTGAACCATGGTGATTCTGGGAACACTGGGGCAAAGGCATGTTCAGAGGCTTTCAGCCTGACGCTTCTCACTCTGGGTGCCATCGGGTCTGGGTTCAGCCCCCAGGAGTGCTCAGTACCACAGCAGGCACTGCTCTGCGCTGGGAGCAATGCAGAGCTTGCTGCCCTGACTGACTTTTCGAGGCACGGGTCAGGGCCATGCGGGCTGCAGGCACAGAGCAGTGGGGATGGGGTGGTGGGACTTAGCACAGGAGCAGCAGGAAGAGGACTACAACAGCAAGCACTTATTTAAACATATTTTTTGACCCAGAGTGAGTGGTATTAACGAGTTTGAACTCATTTTGTCCCTCCCTTTCCACCCACTGTCTGTTCCGGTCTCCTGCTCCTTTTGCTGCGTTGGGCCGCCCATTCTCCACGTCTCCCACTGGCCAGTCACCAGCTATCTTTGGAAATCCTCCATCAACCCTTTCACTCCCACAGCTGTGCTCTTTGCTCTTCCCTTCCTTCCTGTTGCACACTCACTGCCCTTCCTCCCCCGGCGATGTCCTGGCTTCAGGTCTGCTGGTGTTCGGTTGCGGATTCCTTGGACGGCCCTGGTCCTCGCGGTGTGCGCCGTGCGTTCCTGGCCAGCTGTCAGCACCAGTACGTGGCTGAGCCCTTTGAACGCATTCCTGTGCCTACCCCTTGGGCTCTGCTTGCCTGAGCTTCTTCTGTTACACCCTCAGCCCACTTGCAGAAATCGCTTCTAATTTTGTAGTTCATAAAGCCAGAAACGTAATTGCAACCGTATCGATGACTTCCTTTTCTCAAGCCAGAACTCCCTAGCAAATATTTTATTTCACAGAATGTTAAATAATAATAATAATAATAATAATAATAATAATAATAATAATAATAATAATAAATCTTGACTTACAACAAAAATTTAAAACTGTGGTTCCCAAAATTATTGCATCTGACTACCAGGTGCGGGGCCCCAAGTACAAGAAGGGCAGGGAGCTGTCAGAGAGGGTCCAGAGGAGGCCACAAAGATGCTCAGAGGGCTGCAGCACCTCCCCTACAAAGACAGGCTGAGGGAGCTGGGCTTTTCTTCAGCCTGCAGAAGAGAATGCTGCGGGGTGACCTCATTGCAGCCTTCCAGGACCTAAAGGGAGCCTATAAACAGGGGGGAGTCAACTCTTTGAAAGGGTAGATAACAGCAGGACGAGGGGAAATGGTTTGAAGTTGAAGGAGGGAAGATTGAGGTTGGATGTCAGGGGGAAGGTCTTCACTGAGAGTGGTGAGGTGCTGGAACAGCTGCCCAGAGAGGCTGTGGATGCCCCGTCCGTCCCTGGAGGTGTTCAAGGCCAGGTTGGATGGGGCCCTGGGCAGCCTGGGCTGGTATGAAATGGGGAGGTCGGTGGCCCTGCCTGGCAGGGGGGTTGGAGCTTCGTGATCCCTGGGGTCCCTTCCAACCCCGGCCATTCTGTGATTCTGTGATTCTGTGATTTTCTGCATAGGATGCCATTTTTCTGTTGATCAGACTTCTAACACGTTGCCATGCTTGCCAGTGCAGCCATATGCAAGCACACACTTCAGGAAAGAGTCTGTAGGGATTGTGCAGCACCAGAAACAGCAGGGTCCTCACCTGCAGCTAATGCCATTTAGTGATATAGTAGTGCCAACCACAGTAATTAAACATGGGTGTAATTTAGCGCGAAGACTCTTTTAATTTCACTTTGTCTAACAGCACAGCAAGAGGAGAGCTGCTTCAGCAGCTGAGCTATCGGTTTGTGCCCGCTGGGATGCAGGTGTCACCTCCAGCCTCAAGGATGTCACCCATGCCTGAGTTCAGCCCCCTCCATGCACCCAGCACCCAAGGACTGGGGTCCCCCTGGGGATAATCACTGTTGTTTTGGATGTACCATGCAGGATGCCCCAGCGGAAGACTAAGGAACATTACTGAAGTAAGAACACTTGCTTTTTTCTTTTTTTTTTTTCCCCCAAACCAGAATTCAGGGATGCCTGCATCTGTATCCACGGCTGGCTGAGCCACGGATGCTTCCTCTCACCACGGGAGGCAGACATTTTGCTCACACTTACTCAGACAGGCAACTTCTGGGAAGCAGACTGGAACAAAGGCACCTGAGATTGCAGGGGAAGTGGAGCTACTTCTGTCCTTGCAATGAGCTAAAATCAAAGAAGGCACCCATGTCCCACAGTGATATCTTCCTACCTCATGGACTCCAAGAGGAGCTCCAATTTCTCCACCTGTCTGAAGATGTGCCTGAAAATTGTGATTTATATGTATATGTATATGTGTGTGTGTGTGTGTGCCCCAAATTGAAAAATAGAAGCCAATTAGCAATCAAAAAGAATTTTGTCACAAATTGCCCGATTTGATGGCACTCTGCAATCCCAGATTTCTGCTGCAAAACAACTCCTTTGGGAGATTTTTGCCAGCACAAAACTTACCCTTGCTCCTCTAATTAATAAGATGGTGGCCCTGCAGCTTGATCCTGTTTTTCTGCTCTAGTCGAACTGTTTAAAAATGTGCTAATGATTCATTCTTCTTTCAATTAGGTGCAGCAATCAGATTCTGCTGCACTCCTGCAAAGTTTGCTGTGAAGGGGGCAATGCAAGCGCAGTAACAAGTCGCAGATCCATACCGAAAATCAATGGCTGTTAGTTGGCAAAGCACGTCTGGGGATCTGAACACGTATTTAATTCTTGTCATTATCTATTTGCAGGAGACGAAAGACACAAAGGAAAGCTCTTTCCTGCTTTCTGTCGAGATGTCGTTCAGGTAGAGGCTGGCCGTGAGGGGCGTCCCTCAGAGGTCCCTCTTGGGACCGGTGCTCTTCAGCTTCTTCATCAATGACACAGTCAGTGGGATCAAGTGCACCCTCAGCAGTTTGCTGATGGCACAACGGAAGGGAGGGATGGCATCCAGAGGGACCTGGACAGAACCTGCCATGGGCGCTGGAACTAGATGATCTTTAAGGTGCCCTCAAACCTAAACCATTCTATGACATTCTTAAGCATTTAATTTTTGAGTTGGTTTCTGTATCTAAAATCCACGTCTCTAAGGATCTGCCTCGAAGTGTAGTGGGAGGCACCATAAATTCCCAGCATCACAAGACTCAGAGAAATGAGTTTTCATTGTGGATGGGCACAAATCAGTTCTCTGCTGAAGTGAGTCTGAAAGGTGATCGATGTTGCAGGACTTGTGGGACAGGGCGAAGGCTGCCTGGGTGTGCTTAATTCCCAATGGAGATGGGTTTGCTATAATAAGACAAATGCAAATCCTGTTGACTAGGATGCAGAAAGGAATAGCAAATCCCCCCTACAGGGTTAGCACTGGCAAGTATTTACAGCGAGGGCTTTGTTGCAGGAAGAAGGATTAATTCTGCTTACAGGGAGCAACCCACAACTCCCCACAACTCCTCAGAGCCCTCATCTCAGCCTGACCGGAGGGAGGGATGCTCGGGTAGACATCACAGCACGGAGTCGCACTGCAGAGCATTTGCAGTTAGAACCATGAAAGAGCTCGTTCCTTTCCTCTGCTCTGAACCAGCAGCTTTGTTTCTGTAGGTCATGGATTACAAGAAACACTGACACAGAAGGCTGCCAAGTACTTGCACTATCCTACAGTTTGTCTCCTTCACACTCTGCACAAGTGTTCCCCTAGGGCTTACTCCTCCATAATGAGTGCCAACGCTACCTCAATAGCCCTCCATTCACCACATCCAAACAGGGATGGCCCTGCCCAGCCATCAGCTGGCTCTGTCCCAGCCCTGCAGGCCCCTCAGCTCTCGCGGTGCCCAGACCCATTTCGATATTCCACCGCCATGTCCCCTCGAGGACAGGCACCCTGCACGCAGGGCTCTGGGCTGGCCCACCCATGTGTCCCCCTCCTGCACCTCCTTTTGTTCCTCAAGCTCTTGCGTTGCCTCTGGCCTTGCAAAGTCTGGAAAATATCTGCTTTATGGCTTCCTTCTTTCCAGATCTAGCCCTCCAGAATCGCTGTCGTTTATCTCCCTGCCTCATCAACTCCCCACCCATTTCAAATTCAATTGAAAGCACATTTTCCCTCTTGCCTGTGGTTCTTAAATTATATACTCAGCTCATTTCAAAATATCAATTCAGAAACTTGGCGAGGTGATTATTAATAACAGCTCTGTTCTCCTCCAGAGGAGAAATAACTAGAAATATGTGAAATGTGTACACAGTTGTCATTCTCACTCTCCTCTTTTGCCAAACACTACGTTCTTTATAGGAAATAAAAACAACCCTACACCCAGCATTAAGTGCCTGACCATGTAATCAGCGAGGCACCATGCAGAACGAGGGCTGTATTCTTTTACATGCCCTGGAACTCGGGGTGTTCACCGCCCTCTGCCATGAATTACAGCTTGGCAGTATGTAGCTGCGCAGACGTAGGGCTAGACAACGTATGCAGCAATCTGGAGCCCAGCTGGGCCTGGGTGGTCTCTTCATTCACTTGTGTACAGCAGCATACGATAGACATAAATACGCTTAATTAGTCACAGCAAATTGTGGTTCAGCTATAAGGTTTTTTCCCCAGGGTTCCCACGGAAGGTGGGCCAGGGCTCCACAGGGACCGGCGCTGCTGGCAGCACGGAGCTGTGGTCTGGCTTGCAAGCTGGGCTGGAAACTGCTTAGGCAAGTCTTTTATTTCCTTTCCTCTTTTTCTTTGTTTAACTGTGCTTATTAAACATGCGGCAGAGTACTGGAGACTTCCATGGCCCAAGAATCCACAGCATGTGCAGGGAAGAAGCTCTGGGGTTTCTCCCAACATAAACTCATATGTCCATATAAAATAAGCCATGGGGTGTCCAGGTGCTTCCAGCCCCCAGGTAGGCTGCGCCCTGGGAGAAGTGAAGCCATGGCCTTCCCACCACGCTTTGGGCTCTGAATTATTTACAGTACACCTCCTTTGGCTTCCTAAAGGTGTCAGGGCTGCACTGCCTGCCCACTGTGGGCAGATGGTGGAAAGGCCAGCAGCCACACAGCATGGTCACCTGCTAACCAGCCATTGTCAAACCACAGCCCTCAGCTCCGGGAAAACTAAGCCCATTGCAGGCCTCTTTTGCCAGGTTATACGTTGTTAAAAGCTACGTTCACTCTACCCTTGGACAGGCATGAATTTTATTATTGCTGCATTATCCTGCTTTATGCAAACAGCCACATTCTGCTCATTGATAACCACTGGGAAGGCAGTGAGGTGTTGTGCACAACAGTACTGTGACATGAAGATCTTCTGCTCCTAAAATATGTATAGAATTATAGAACATCGCGTTAGTGCAGTCCTTCCTGTCCTCGGATTTGGAGAGAAAACTGAAAGCTGAAGGTCTGACGCACCATCATATGGATTTAATGCCACCTCGTGGTCGTTTTATCTCCTAACGTGAAAGAGGAGGTTTTGACTCCGGATGCTCCTTCAGAGCGTTCCTCATGAAAGATGAATACTGTTTGGAGAAAGGATGAAGTTATTACAGACACCCTGCTCTGCCCTTGACCTTCACTGCAGAGTCGCTGCGCTGCCACCTCACTGAACTGCTAGCAGATATTATTACAACCTAGAAACATCCCCCAAACTGGGATTGCAACTAATGCCCAATAACACGAGGCTGAAATACCAGCAGTGGGCATTAGAGAATATGCTCCCTCCATTGGAGAGCAACTTTCACCTCCAGCCCAGCAGTTATATGGCATTACCAGTGCAATAAAGAACTGAGTTACATCACCATCCTAAACGGAGGACAGGAGAAATTACAAAGTCTGCTCTCACGGTTTCAACTCTTGGGCTCTTTCAAGAGAAAATTGGTTCTTGTAGCCTCTCAATAATTTAGTCTACAGCAGAGAATGATATTTACCAGAAGAATTCACAGAGCATTTCAGCCTCGCATCCAGCAAATGGCCTGCGTTGCTTTTGTTTGTCCCTAGAACTGTGGAAGTGCTACCACTTTACATCTGACTAAACGCATTCCTTGGATGCCATAATATAAAAGTACTGTGTTTACTGAGTGAGTGATCAGACACCATGTAAAAATTGTAGCCAAACGACTCCCGGTCGCACACTTCTTTCCCATCCTCAGGCATCCTCTTATTGAAATGGCAGCACATCAACCGCTGCAGAAAAGCCGAATCCTGGAGACAGCATAGCTGTGATGCTGCTGCATCAGAACTAATTACTCTTAGGTTTCCACTTGGCTAATTAGTTTCCACGTATCACAGCAGTATCACATTCATTCCATTTTCAGTTCTGCAACTGTGTTGGACAGTGCTTGTCCCAGGGGAGGAACCTCTGCAAACCACAGCACTCTACTGTGCAAGGCACACATATGCTGGTTTAGTGCAAACCTAATTAAAAGTGCTATTGCAACAGCAGATAACATAACCTTCAGTGCCCAACTGCTTGTCCACATCAAGAGGAACACATTCTGTATATCCTAATTAAGGGGCTGGTTAATTTGTTTGTCAGATGGGATGCTATGTTCAGATTTGTTGATATCACTTTCTCATAACATCTATCTGACTGAAATTCTTTGTCTTTGCTCTTTCTTTAAAATCTGCATATTGCCTCTGATCATCATCCACGTACACTTCAGGCTAAAAGCCCTTTAACAGATGACCATCCGAGAGTCTCTTTCCCTCCAAGAAAACTGTCCCCCATCCTGACAGACCTTGCTCTGGAAATAAAGCTGTTTTGCCAGGAGAATGCAGCCGTTGACCGAGCACACACTGTCCAGATGCCAAAGTCTCAGAGCCTCAAGTCTCTCCTCACAGGAGGAACCACCACCTTGACTGGAGATTGAGTTCACGTGGCAGCATCTCTGGCCCCCAGAAGAATCACAGATTTGATAGCACAGTGAGTAAGCTTTGTTGAGTTCTGTTTAAATCACAGCAATCGAGGCAAATAAAAGGCCTTCGCTCTGTTTAGCTTCATTTCCATAGCCAGCAGATGTGAAGGGAGGAAAGAGGCATTCTGATTTTGGAGAAACACAGTCCTCTCTCTGGCGTTTAGTGGAGAAGGAGGGATGACAAACAGGGGAAATTCAGCTCAGGCGCTGGTGATTAACACAGATGAATCAGCCTTCCTCCTTTTTGGGGAACGGCTCGAGTCTGTCTCGTGCCTTTCCAAGGAGCACAGAAGTGTGAAAGATGGCACATCCAACCTGGCCCTCTCCCATCCCAACCTGCCGGCTCTGGGTAGAGCTTGCTGACACCACAGGGTTTTGGAGCTCCTGCCAGATGGCCGTGTTTAAGCCACATGAATGCCTCCGCACACCGGGCTGCCTCTCATTTTCTCTATCAGGGATAAATCCATCTGGATGTTCTGCCATCAGTCTCCAGAAAGGACAAACCAGGATGAATTTCATTGCCACTGAAAATCTTAACTATAAATATCACTTTCACAGAAAAGACAGAATTTTATTTGGACTAATTTATCTCACTAGATGTCCTTCGTCTTTCACAGATCTGCTATAAACTCTGCAGATGAAACCTACAGATGTCATTAACTTCATTTCACTTTGAGCCAGGCCCATTCAAGGCAGGCGCTGCTGTTCCAATAGATGAGCAATGCATTTTCAGTAACAAGCACTGGAAGAACAGTATCTTTGGGCTTTTGGCAGCCAGTCATCCCTTTAGCTGTAGCTTCTGTGGGGCTGAATCGCTGGTTTGGATGTCAGCCCTGCACAGAGCACGGCTGCTGCTGCCCTGCCCCACACCTTTCTTGCACCTACAGTCACAGTCTGCTGGTTCTTGATACTACATTGCGTCTCCCACTTCTCTGTGCTCGCCTGGGTTTCTGTTGATGAGGAGTCTCATCACCTTCATGGCCTGCATCCTCTGCTGGAAAGAATGGGATCTACCTGGGGAACTGTGCACCGTGGATCAGCTATGAATCAAGGGGCTTCTCCTGATAGTATTTTAGCTCTCCACGGGGAGCTGATTATTCACGTTCTGTTTGCTAGTTCAACTTATTTTTAGTTGACAGAAACAGCTGTGAGGGGGAGAATAAACAAGGAACAAAAGCTGACAGTGTGATTAACTCTTCAACTCAAAGCACTTCCCAGTTAAAGAAGCTCAATATTGCTTCAGACCTCAATACCACTCCTCCATGTCAGCAGCTGCTGCGTGTCCCAGGAAGGTTATGCAGCTTTGCAGGTGGGAGCGGAGGTGGACCTGCATGGCAGGGCACCTTCCCTTCAGCACTGTGTGGTCGCAGATGGGTCACACCACACAGCACGTCCGCTGTGCCCCGCAGGACGACACGAGGGGCTCCTGTCCCAGTGTGGTGACAGCGTGTGCTGCAGATGAAAAATGCTGGTAAAATTGATAAATAAAACTCGGGCATGCACTACTAGGAAGACAGCCCGGCTGTGGTGGGATTGTTTATTGAAGGTGCGCAAATCATGGCACGCTCATCTCATGTCCCACAGAACCACCGCTCCTCTTCTTGCCGCTGCTCTCCCAAAGCCTCACAAGGGCTGTGGGTCAATTAAAGCACCGACTCATTTTCCCCATGTTGCTTCGTTTGCCTGACGGCCATTTCAAGGCACCCTTCACCTCTCTCTGCATTCTTCACACCCGGGCTTTCCTCTGAGCCCTCGACCCAGGCTTGCACTTTGACTCCTGACTGCTCCCCGTATCCGCCCATCCCTGCACAGGGCCCAGGCAGCCCCAGCACAACCGTCTGCGTCCTTGCTCTGTCGGGTATGCCCTCACTGCTGCACCGCAACCCTTAGGCCCGGGATGCTCAGGGGATCTAAATTAGGTGGAAGAAAGAAATAAAATGTCAGTGCTTTTTGCGGCGCAGCACACTCGGCTGCCAGCGCTGCAGCTCCGGGCTCAAACCGAGGAAAACGGGCGCGCAAACGGCGCTGCCGCCATGGCAACACCGCCCCCGCCGTGAGGGGGAAGCGGGAAGGGCCCTCGCTTCGCACGCATGCGCTGTAGCCGCCATGCTCGCGAACCGCCAACCGCCCCAGTTCGAATTCGCATCCTCGTCGTCCAATCGCGGCCCGCGGGGCGGGGTCGGCCCCACCTTCCGTCATCCTCCCGGCCAATCAGGCGGCCCGCTGTGTTTAAAAAGAAGTGCGCGCGGCCGGTAGGCGTCGCTCAGAGGATCTCGGCCCGCGGCGGAGGGGCGGAGCTGCGGCCGCCCCGCGGAGGTGCCGCCTGAGCCCGGCTGGGGCGGAGTCGGCCTCAGCCTCGCGCTCCTTCTCTGACCCGCGCTGAGCGCCGAGGGGGCGCGGCTTCGTGCGGTTATCGCCGCCCCTCGCGGATCCCCTCGGTCGGAGCCGGTCCGGGTGCGGCGGTCGGTGCGTGCGCTCGGTCCGCGAGGAGCACCGCGATGAAGGCGGGCGGTGAGTGCGGGCCGCGCGGCTCTCCTTCCTTCCTTCTTTTCCTCGGGCCCTCGGCTCCGCGCGGGTCACTCTGAGAGGGTTCTGCGGGCGGCCCGGGACGCGTGGCGGGATGCCGTAGGAGGCTGCGGGAGGCTTCAGGAGGTGGCGGCGGCGGGGCGGGCGGCTCGGATGGCGGCGGGGGGGTCGGAGCGGTGCGGCGGTTCGCCCCGAGCGGAGATGCGGCAGTGCCCGCTCTGTGCCGGCTGCCGCCGCTCCCTGCGGGGCCGTGAGCCTTCCCGGGCGTTGGGTGATCGGTGAGAGGCGTGAAGCGCCTCCGCCGTGAGGAAAAACGCAGCGGAGCGGTGTTCGCCGCCTGCGAACGGCCCGATCCCTCCCTGACCGCTCCGCTTTCGCTGTGGGAGCGGCGGCTGAGCGCCGCATCGCGGCCCGGTACCGGGTTCGGCTCATCGTTCGGATTCCTGCTGTTTGTTATGTTGAATTGCGGCGGGGTTTGGGGCTCCCGAGTGCAGGCAGAGCCCGGCTGCTCGCGGCAGATGCAGCCCTGTGCCGGCCCAACGGATGGAGGGGCTTTGGGCTTTCTGTCTTCTGCCGGCGTTACTCGTGTGTTCTTCCTGGCTTTGCCTCATCCCTTAGGTTATTTGTCTCTCTTGGCTGATGTGCTGAGGGTAAACTCTCAACTAGGAACGATGATGCAGGCAGTACCCTGGTCTCCGAGTGCCGTGAGATGATGAAACCAGCTCTGAGGAGTCTGCCAGGAGCACCTCCTGCAGAGATGGGCTTTGGACTGGAGTGGCTTAGTGAGCCTTACCTTCCTAATCTCTTCGGTCACATTTCAAGGACTGTTATCAATTGATAAGGAGAAGTTGGAGCCTGGGGGAGGTACATGAAGTTGCAGCAGTGACAGCTGAACTCAACGCAGCCAAATGATGGGGTCAGGGCACGGATGTGCTCTGTGATGGGTGTGCGCCATCCCTTCTGGGCACCTGGCTTTAACTGGCTGAACTGAACGAGTCGCTTCTTCATGGTTTGGTCTTACAGCGTTCTGTTCTGTGTGTTGAGTTTCTATGGTTGACGTGCTTGAAGGTGCATTCTACTTAATTAAACACGTGTTCTGTATGCACCCTTTTTCTCCCGCTGTTTTCTCACTGTGATGCTGTTTTTGTTTTCCAGTGGTTCACTGCCGCTGTTCCAGATGCTTCTCTTTCCCTTCCAAGCGAAGGATAAGAAAACGGCCCCGAGTCCTGACGTTGCTGAGTCTGCCCGAGGATGTTCTGCTCCACGTTCTGAAAGGCCTTCCTGCTGAGGACATCCTCTCGCTCAGAGCGGTGAGTGCCAGCCCCTCCTGCAGTGCACTGCCTTACTTCTGCCCCCGGAGCCAGAACTGCATGCAGAAACGCCTGCATCTGAGGAGCCATGAGGAGGGCCAGAAAATGCATACAGTGGGATAGATATTTGCTGTCCTAACAATTAGATTTCTCACTACTCTAACCTCAAAGACTCACAGCAGTATTTATGTGTTTTGTGTAAAGTTTCTATGGGGATTGTCCTTCCAGCTCACTGTGACTGGGAAAATGAATTTGGTTTGGCATCTCTTGTTGTAGTGATGGTTAGACAGGAAAAGAGTTATGATGAACCTGTGATTAATCAATTGCCTAAAATTAGGTCACAAACTGTTTCTGTTGATCCCTTTATTTTAATAACTATTTGATGCTCCCCTCGTACCTTGCAGGTGCACTCCCATCTTAAATACCTTGTGGATGATCACGCTAGTGTTTGGGCATGTGCAAGTTTTGAAGACGTATGGCCTTCTCCAAAAAATCTGGTGGTGTTTGAAAGGTGAGCCTTAAGCATCAGCATTCCTTTGAAGTTGTAGAGGAGGGCGTTTCATGCTACTTGTACAGTTTTAATCTGTCTTCACTGTAAGTGGTGAATCTGACTGTCCTTATTTGTGAGAGTCTTTGTGTGGAGTGATGAGGGTAGCTGACTTTGTGTCTAAGCTGTGAATAATAACTGCTGTTTTGTTAATTGGAGCAGGGCCTACGGCATACGTGGAAGTTATTACTCTAAGGGCATTACTGTTCCTTGTTTGAATGTAACACGTGAACTGAAATCTGTCACTGGTGCTTCTGTATGAACAAGCAAGTGAAATGAAAGACCGCAATTCTAAGTCTCAGTTGTTTTGCTCAAACAAATGTACCGAAAGATGAGTAAACTTCAATATTAAAGATGTGCAAAAGGAGAGTGTCTTTTATCCATCCGATTTGAAGGAGATAGGTTCACTTAAATGTCATGCTAATTGTTTCTAACTATCATTAGCCTGCTCTGATGCATGTATTGTTTTCTTTCTGAAGAAAGGTATTGTGTGAAAAGAGATCTGTGAGGGAGGAGCACGGGGGCTTGAGGCATGGCCCTGAGGGTGCAAGTACCTAAACCTGCTTTCTTGCATTGGGGATGTTGCATGGGATTAGGAAATGATTCCTGTGAGCTGTCGGGTTGTGCCGGGCACAGATATATGAAAGTATTGCAGCAAGAAAAGCCACATCATAACGTACTTGTAACTTCTGTAGTGAAATCAGGTGTGCTTGTAGTTGATGAACAGCAAATTCACAGCCAGGCCTTCACCAAAGGAACTTGTCTGATGTGGAAGCACCTATTGACTTCAGCCTGAAGTATCTTCTCTGTTCCCATTCAGGGCTGCTGAAAGGGGCAACTTTGAAGCTGCTGTGAAGCTGGGGATAGCGTATCTGTACAATGAAGGCTGTAAGTGTGCAAGCTTTACTTGGGTCCCCGGGGAGAATGGCACAATTGAAAGATACATAGATGAGCTGATGGCCTAGTTATAGATACAGATCAGTAATTGTCTCATCTTTTTTTTTCTTTTGAATGCTGATGGTTTTGTGCTCAGATTCTAGAGCAGTGATGTGCAGAAGCAGTCTGCTCTCCTCAGTGTGCGGTTAGGTTTCATTTGCTGTCATGCCTCTTCAGCTTTATCTTTCAGTGTAATTTAAGAACTGGGCAGCAGATTGCTAGGTGTTCAGTGATAGTATGGCACACAGGGCTTCTACAACTCCCACATGTGCCCATGCTTTGGAATTTGCATCTTTTGTAAACTTCTGATTGAAGTCGGCTGGGTTGCTGGTATGTTGGATGTATCAGAAGGGCTGATGGTTGACAGGAAGAGCCTCGTTGCTGAGAGTGACTTGCCTACCACCTTGTGCAGTGTCAGGAGTTAGCGAATTAACACTGCAGTGAGCACTGGTATTTGTAGGACTTCTCCCAGGCTTAGGGTCTTATGTGCCCACAGACTGATTGTAGTAAGATTTTTTTTTTCTCCTTTTGTCAGCTCCATTTTTAAAGCTTCACAGAGTTCAATCTTCCTGGTGTTACGCTGTTTTCTCTCTTGACCTAAGTAGCTGCCAAGACCATGCTGTGGATAAACCCTAACCTATTTCTGACTTTTTTTTTGTGCAGTGTCCATATCTGATGAGGGCCGTGCAGAAGTGAATGGATTAAAGGCATCTCATTTCTTCAGTCTGGCAGAGCGGCTGAATGTGTGTGCAGCCCCATTCATCTGGCTTTTTATTCGTCCTCCCTGGTCCTTGACTGGAAGCTGTTGCAAAGCTGTGGTCTATGAGAGTCTTAAAGCAGAGTGTCAGCTGGACAAAGTAAGATTGCTTTCTGCCTGTGACTTTAAGATAGGTTGGGAACTGCACCCTGCCCCTTTGGAGAAATGATTTTTGCTTCCCCAAGGAGCTCCTATTCTCCCACTGCTTAAATAACTGTGGATCAATCGTTTTAATGAATTTGCTGCCAAACTGCAGTGTGTCGTGATTGCCAGAGGCATGTGCTGTCTGTTCCGAGGCATCCAGTACTGTCTCAGAGATGACAAAGAGAAAAGCAGAGGGGGAGAATGGAAGGCCAATTTTTAGTCTGGAACACCTAGCAAAAATGTATTGTTCTTTGTTTGTCTTCATCAATACTTTGTCTTGATGCTTTTTTCAGGCTCAGAAAGGATCTATTCTGTACTGCCTGGCTAAGGTCTTGAGTCTCTTTGAGGTGAGCAGTGTTTCTGATTTGTGTTTGGAGATTTTGAAAATGACTTCTTTGCTAATGTGGTTTATCTTAATTTTTAAAATTACAATAATGATAATCCAAGTGTTTTTGTATTCCTCAAATGGCCTAAGGGATTTCTGCTCTCATGCATTAAGCTTACTGGTTGTTTAAAGGAAAATGATCAACTTACACAGTTTTAGAAACAGTAAAATTAAGTTTGGCTTGATGATGAGTTTGCTGTGTGGTCAGGTCTTAACAGAAGCCTTTCCTTCATAATACGTATCAAAAGCAACCAAAGACAAATGGCCTTCAGCAGCATGCAAGTCAGAAAGCTCTCCTGTAGCTGAGGGAAGCCTCCATCCTCAGCCAGAATAATTAAATGCTGAGTGGGTGTTGAAGCAGCCCTTGCAGTCTGATCACAGCTCGTTGGTTTTGCTCTTGCAGTTTTCAGGTACAGAGTTATTCTGTAGTTTCTGAAGTATTAAGTTCTGGCTGGACAGCATGAATACCATCATGCCTTTTGTCCTTAGGATGAAGAAAAAAGAAAAGAGTCCCTTGAAATGTTTGAGGAGTCTTCAAAGCAGGGTTGTTTAAATAGCTCCTACCTCCTTTGGGAAAATAACAGAAAGGTTGCTGTAAGTAACTTCCCTTTTTTCTTCTCTCATAGCGTTTTCATTATATCTGGACCTTTTGTCATATGCAAGGAACATAATTGTTACGTTTTCCTCAGATCTGACCTTCTTCATAACCAAGAAGAGCACTAAAAACCCTCAGAAATGAGCTCTTGGTGTTTAAAGTAAGCAAGTTTACAAGCCATTGTAGCAGAGGTGGAAGCGGTTCTTTGACAGTGACTCTGCTAAAGGCACAGGCACTGCTGGTCAGGCTGCTCACTCATGAATGAGGAGGCTGCCTGCCTTGTCACTAGTAAGTCTGCAGAGCATGTATATTGGAATCCCAAGTGACCCATCTCATCTCCTTGGGCAAGAACTGAAGAAAGTTTCTTAATATTGTTGTTGTGATGAGAAACAGACTGGTTGCCAGAATAGTAGATGTACCTACGTGTACCTACGTGTACCTACAGGCTGTTGGTTTTTTTCCTCTGGATGTTAGTGCTACAATCCTTCTGTTTATTAAGTAAAGGTAATGGGATTTGAAATCCATTTATATTCTTCTCTGTAGATGTTAGACCCTGGCAGATACCTCCAAAGTCTCAGGAAGCTACGGGACTATGCAGCAAAGGGATGCTGGGATGCTCAGGTATGTTTTTCTGGTTGTGTTGCTTTTTTTTTTCCTGGGAAAGTTATAATTTATTTGCTCTTATCTATGCTGTCACTGTAGACTTAGGCTTCTCTTTTCAGAAACAGTCAGAATTGCCGAGTAATATCTTTGTGTGTGCATATCTGTTCTCCACAAATCAGTCTTTTGAAAAATGCTGTACTTCCAAGGATTGAACTGGTGACAGACGTAAAACTGTCCCTGAGTAGCATGTGCAGTGTTCAGCATTCGAGCTACACTAAGAACCAATCCTGCTAGTAGTTTTCAAGTATTTTCTCTTGTTCACTGTTTTCACCAGGAAAAATTACAGGACCATTCTCTACTGCTTTAGTTGGTGTTTGGTAAAAGTCCTTTTTTGTGCATGTTTTTCCTCTGCTACAGATAGCTTTAGCCAAAGCTTGTGGAAATGGAAACCAACTAGGATTAGAAGCAAAATCTTCCAGTGAAATGGTGGCTCAGATGTTTCAAGCCTCCCGTCCCATCAGCAAGCGGAATATCTTCACTGTGCAGAAAAAGATAAATGAAACAATGAGGTAAAAACTCAGACCCAGGAGTGAGGTCACACAGCAGAAACCATTGCCTATTTCCCTTTGCATCAGTGAAGGGGGAACCTATCTAGAATAAGGCCTGTTGGAAGATAAAATCCTTAGCTTTACTGCTCTGCAATGCTTTACGTGCAATCAGAGGAAGACATGACAGTCAGAAACCTTATTTTATGCCCAAGTAAAGAAGTGAACAGAGGTGTGAAGTTGGGGTTTTTTTTCTTTTCTGGACTGTGAGTATTTGTCAGTCTTAACAGATGCAAGTTTCGCACAGATCTGGAGGCGCTGTTTGACTTCCTGGTGTTGACTTCCCTTGTTGTTGCTCTCCAGTTTTCTTAGGTGGCCTTTGGACTCCTAATTGATGGACCTTGCCCCGTTTCTTGTGCAAGTGCACATTACTTGTCTGAAGTGAAATCCAAAGCAACTTAAAACTTGCGATGACCACTGACCCTTCAGAGCATAACAGGCCTCTGGCTACAAATCCTTATCTTGGTGCCACATGTTGTTTTTCTGAGAACAACACCTCCTCCTTTTGTTGGATTTCCTATTGTGGAATTTCTGAGTAGAGAAGGGATTCAGATGACCAGCACAGGGAGGGTGCTCAGCACTAGTTTGGATGGCTTTTGACCGGGCAGCTTATGTTTCTCTCTTTGCCATCTAGGTACATCCTGGTTGACTGGCTGGTGGAAGTGGCTACCATGAAAGACTTTTCTTGCCTGTGCCTTCACATGACAGTGGGGTGTGTGGATCGTTACTTGAAGCTGAGACCTGTGCCCCGGTATCAACTCCAACTCCTGGGAATAGCCTGCATGGTCATTTGCACACGGTAGGTGTTCTGACTGACGATGGGAGGTGGTTCTTGGGGTTGTTCAAACTCATTTGTGCAGCTCAAGCTTTTTTCCCCCTTGCTAATAACAGTACTGGAAAGAACCTTTGGCTTCCCCCACACTAACTGCTGCTTGAACTGTGTTCACATACAAACACTTCCAGGCTCTGCCTCAAACATGTTTTTTTAATACAGAAATAACTCCACAGTAGCAGGTAAGTTTAAGCATTCCACTGAGAAATGAAGTCGTTCATACTAATATTAGTGTGAGTAACCCTGTATAAGGAACAGCAATATTGTTCACTAGTTTCATCTGTTATGCTCGGATTAGCAGTGTGGTGTGTTGGAGAACTATTCTTCTGTTAGTTACCTCAGTGTCTTGCATCTGAACTAGGAGAGGTTCCATAAATGAAGAATTAGGGATGTTTTAGTTGATGGTTCCAGCTTAAAGGTAAAATAAATGAGGAGCTGCTATTTCTTCTTTCCCAGCTTGTACCTGACTTAAGTACCTTACAAAGTTTGACCCCTTGCTTGTCTTGGATGCTTTTATTGGCCACTAAATTAGGGCATAGGTACACCAACTGACTTTCTTCTGGGACTAACTTGTAACAACATTTGATATTGCAGTTTTATCAGCAAAGAAATCTTGACAATACGGGAGGCTGTATGGCTAACAGACAATACATACAAATATGAAGACTTGGTCAGAATGATGGGTGAGATCATCTCTGCCTTAGAGGGGAAGATAAGGGTGAGTTTGGGACATGGATGGACAATTTTATCCTTGGAGCTGCTGTTGAAGTGGATCTCTCTATAGAAAGAACAAAGATGCTATTATAAGTGTTCCCTATGGAGACTGTACATTTAAGAGCATGCAGATACCAAACCATCTGCCTTTCTGTAGAGATTAAAACTTGAGTTTCTTAAAGCACATTCAGAGATGTTTATTCTTTCACTGGGGAGTGTTTCAGTGTTGGTGTAGAATTTAAAATAACACTTTAACAAAAACAATGTCTTGTGGATACAACTGTGGTCTAAATACTTGGTGCTTGAGTTGTATTGCCAACCTCTGTTCTCCTTTGTGTATTAGATACCTACTATTGTGGACTACAAAGAAGTACTGTCAAACATAGTCTCACTGGAGAGAAGAACTCTTCACCTTTACAGCTTCATTTGTGAACTGTCACTCTTAAACACAAGCCTTTTCGTGTACTCCCCAGCTCGGCTGGCTGCTGCAGCACTGCTGCTGGCTAAGATACTGCATGGCCACGGTAAGGAACAGCCCGTTCAGTGGAGCTGCAGCAAAGTATGTCAGTCTGCCTTGTCCCTTCAGGGAGTTTCTGTGGGCAAGGTGCACCGATCACCCTGGGGAGTGTGGGAGAGGGGGACAGGTGTAACATGTGGAAATAGAGTGGAGTTGAGTTCAGTCTACAGCAATGCAATAACATCAGTCTCATTTAAATGCAGAACTTAAGGTTTCTGCCCCTATCTACACAGTAGAATTCTATTTACGTGTGGCTTCAGTTTCTCAAGTAAGCCTATCCTTGAAGCTGATTCTGAACTTCAACTATGTACAGGCAAAAGCTTCTAAAGGTTATCATCACATAAACATGATTTTTATCCCATTAAAAAAATGTCTGTGTATAGAACTTGCAAGCTCTGTGAAATGGTGATACCTGTTCTCTTCTCCAGCACATCCCTGGAGCAGCCAGCTGTCTGAGTGCACTGGGTTCTCTCTTGAAGACCTGTTGCCGTGTGTGCTACACCTTCATCAGAAATGGTAAAACATTGGGAACTCTTCTGGGGGTGTTTGTGTTGGGGCTCTCATAGCCCTGCTGCAAGTCCTTCCAAAGGGAGGAGGTGACTTTGGCAAACTGCTTTACTCCCCTACTACAGGGCACTGAAATCTGGGGGCTGGTCCAGTGATGGCTGTTCTGTGTCTTGACTGGCAGTGGCCCTGGGTTACGGAAGCCCTGGTGCTCCCCAAGGCTAGCAGGTTTCAGCTTGCCTACATCACTATTTTCAGGTGATTGTGAGCAGTGTTTTGATGTGCTCCAGAGGGAGCTCAGTAGCAAAAGTAATTCGTTTTTGAAAGGCTGGAAGTCAAATATCTCAAGAAACAGAAAAAGAACGAGATGCTTGCATGCTTAGCAACTCTGCTGAAATGCCAGTTTCCTCAGCACGGAGCTGAGGTGAACAGAGGGAAAGTACTTCCCTTGCCAGAATTTGCTCACAATGTTATACAGAATCCATTCTAAGATTAAAGCTCTGGTCTTTCTTTTTCAGTTTCCATGATGAGGTCCCTAAGGATTATAGGCAGGTGTCTTTAACAGCAGTGAGACAAAGATTTGAAGATGAGCGTTATGATGAAGTAGGCAAAGAAAAGGTGGGTTTGCTCTTTTGTTTGCTGAAATCTGACTCCTTGAGCAAAAGCTGCTGTATGGCAGGGTGTTCAAAACTTCAGTAAGGGGAAGTGAGTTTTAACTTCAGGTTTTGGAAATAGAGAATAGCTAGGTGAGGCTGGGACTTTAACTGCTGCGGTTGAGCAGCAGTTCTAGGAAGGACTCAACAGGACAGTTTTCTCCTGGGGGAAGAAAGAAGGATAAATAGGGATAAAATAGCTGCTTCCCAGCAGAGGGAATCACACAGTCTAATTCTTAACCCTTCTTTTGTTTTTCAGGTGATGAGCTACAGCCAGCTCTGTTCACTGCTGGGTGTGAAACAGGAGGACCCAAAGCCCAGTCCCTTGCACACAAATGTCATAGAAATTAAAGCTTTCTTTAGCTCTCCCTCTGCAAAGAGATCTAAAAGGCAAGTATAAGTCATGGCTGTAAAGGTCTATGAAGCATGAGCCTTTCCTCCTCTCTGGCATCCAGAGCTTCCATTCTTAACTGTAATTCTTTCTGTTATTTCCTTGGCTGACATCTGTATTAGAGCTGGAGAAGCAGACTTAGCTTTTAATGCGTGACTTCTGGATGTTCTTGCTACAGGAGGAGGGAAGACAGCACTCAGGATGACAGGGGCAGCTTAGTGACTACACCTACAGCTGAGCTATCCACCCAGGAGGAAAGTCTTCTGGACAGCTTTCTGGACTGGAGTTTAGATTCCTGCTCTGGTTATGAAGGTGATCAGGAAAGCGAAGGCGAGAGAGATGGAGATGGTAAGGCTTTTAGTCTTACAAAAAAACAGATGAGAGAACTCAATCTGCCTTTTTATCTTTGCATAAAACTCTTTACTGGGAGATAAGCCTGAGCTTTCAGGAGAAGAGCAGCTGGGGAAACTCTTCCTCCCCCTGTGGTTATAGTTGTTATAACTCTCTAAGGGTAAATGTTTCTTTGTACTGCTTCAGGACATAATGAAGGATTTTATAGCCACTCAGTGTTTCAAAGGCAGTGTTTTCAGATACCGCTACAGCAGTAGACCAAACTTGATGAATGGGATGGCGTTGTAGCCAGTATTGGAACACTGTTTGTTTTACCGACCCAGGCTCCAGCCTCATTTTCCAAGCAGTTGCTAGACAGTACCTATCCAAACAGGCCGAGAGGGAAATAGTGAAATATTTTAATGAGGGTAAACTCTACCCTTACCCTCCCCTCTTGACAAGGTTTACACTTGTACTTCTTTTCTCTGCTTGACTGTTAGTGTGATGTTGCCCAAATTCTAACTGGCCTTTTCCTCATCCCTCAGTCACAAGTCCCAGTGGAATCCTGGATGTGACAGTGGTTTACATGGATCCAGCAGAGCACTGCTGTCAGGACTCTAGCGATGAAGACAGCCTATCCATAGAGTGGTCTGGGCACTCAGCACCACTGAGGAAGGCCAGGACACCAGATGAAACTCGCAGAGTTTCAGCCTGTGTTGCCTCAAGAAATCCCAGCTGGGAAAGGAGCTCGGGCTACTCTTCTGTCAATGGTGCCAGTCCTACCTCTTCTGTGGAAGGTAGCTGCGGAGTACCTCTCAAACCTACCTCAGCACTGTCTCATGGCAGTGCCCTGAACAAGGAGCCATGCCTTCCTCACTACCTGCAATCACATTTACAGTCAGTGTGTGCTAGAGCTACCGACAGGAATTCGGACCGAAGGCAAGTCAAGCGCAAAAACCTAGCAGAACACAGCGAGGAGAGGGTGAACTTGGGCTTCTTAAGCCTCTGATTTCATGCTTCTCTAGGTTTCCTGGAAAGTGTTTCTGTCTTAGTTGTACAGGAATGATAGTGAATAATTGTCAATACCTCCAAGAAGAGCCCTTTCCTTTAACTTTGCCTATTCCTACCGCATTCTGTCAGCCTGTCTTTTAAATGCCTGTCTCACTTCTGGCCTGTTTCCATCCTTAGTAACTGCTTTTTTTTTTTCCCTATTTTCTGATTCTCTCCAAGTTTCATACACTGAGGGAACTTTACAGCTTGTCATACTTCACCAATTATTCCTTGAAACTGGCCTTGCTCTCTCTCTTGCTTCACTGTGAGGCCTGTGCTATGAAAGAAAGGTGTTTACTTTGGTCATGAGGTTACTGGATGTAACACTATGCTTGAATTTGACAGACCTTTTTGCGGTTACGCTGCATTCTAATTCTAGCCAGGTACTGTTTCAAGTCAGTTGGTGCTTCCCTCTTCTATGTATATATCTTTTGCTGCACTGATTTAAGGTTTTTATAGATACAGTCAAGAGGTAAATGAAGGCTCATTGCAGGTCTGAGCTTTTTTTTTTTTTTTAACCTACCTCTCTCTCATGGTTTTAAAAACCCTGTTTGACTCAGGCCTTAGTCGCCATGTGTTCCTTCCCCTGAAACATCATCCTCCTGTGCCTTAATGTAATGTGATCTGTGAACTGTTAATCCATGCTGCATCAGTGTGGTTCAACTGCCACCTCCAGCCCGTGGCACACCGTCACTGCCTGTCTTCCTCACTCTTTCCATGAACGTGGTTGTCAGTAAAGCACGCCTCACTTGAACACTAGAAGCAGGCAGCAATGCAGTAAGGGCAAACTGTCTTACAGAAAGCCCTATTCTAAGCCTTGCAACTGCATCCTAGTCCACAAGGGTAGCCATAGGCTCTTCTTATTAAAAATTGCAATCTCCTGTACTGTATCAATAGGGCTGTGAAGGAACTTCCTACACTGACCTCAGCCTAGCCATCCTGGGTTAAAGCTCCTTCAGCCTGTCTGCATTAGGAAAATAGCTTTCTTTTTATGCGTTGGTATTTTAATGTTCATTACTTGTTTTTAAGTTTTAAGACTTCTACAAGTTGTCACTGAATTTAACACTGGAACTGGACTCCACAACTTTTCCTTTGTCTAGAAGTTACTGTGGCAGGTGGCAACTGTTCAGATAGGAAATAATAGTGACATTTTTTTATAAAACTTGTTTTTATATCTTTAAGTGGCTCCCTATATTGCTTTCATGGCTGGTATCCATTCACCGCTGTTGCTGAGCTGGGGCTTGAAGTACTGGGGGCCGAAGGCTATTTACATCCATACCGTGAGCAGCTGGGAGAGGACCCTGCACAGAATATAACATGAGACTCAAACCACTACTCTGCTGCATCCCCAGGAGGACAGAAAGCCAAAGCACAGCCTTGAATGTTTCCCCAGTAGCCCCGTGCTGCAGGCTCTGGGTGCTTTCCAGTAAGTTTATTATAAAACAGCAGGAGGTAAAAGTCTCACATCTTTTTGGAAAAGCCTCACAGTGCAAAAAGCTCTGAGCTGTGTTGTCCTGTGCAAGTTTTCTTGATCTAAAAGAAAAGGAAACAAAAGAGGAACATAAATTGGAGCTTGTACAGTTTCCTCCCTGTAATTCAATGGAAAGCTGTAACACCATGGAAAACATAACATGGCAGGGTAGAAAGGTATTAAGCTACAGCAAGTGGAGATCTGCTTAGATATAATAGCAGCAGTGCTCCATTGCTCCTTGGAGTCCAGGGGACTGGTGCTGTGTGCTGCAGCAATCTGAACTGTGGGCACTTACTTAGGGCACTATCATGATATCCACAGAGTCATAAGCTGAAGCTTTCAACATCTGCAGTGGCTTTTTGAAGAGCTGCCGCAGGGCCTCATAGTTCGGCTTCTCCTCATATTCTAGGGCCATTACTTGCTGCAGGTAGCTCTGAAGTGCATCTGTAAAACACAGAATGCCACCTTGTTGTGCTTTGACACAACCCATCATCTTCACGAAGCTGCCAAGTAGCCTTTCCAGAGTCCATTCCCTGCGGAGATCGCTCCTCAGCCTTGGCCAGCTGCAGAGAGAGGAAAACAACCTGGGCTACAGCAGAAGTGCAGCCAGCAGGGGGATCCTCCCCCCTCTACAGCTACAGAAAGACTTCATTGCTGCTTTTCAGTGCCTGAAAGGGACTATGGGAAAGATGGAGAGGGAACTTTCTACAAGGGCACAAAGCGACAGGACTTGGGATAATGGCTTTACACTAAAAGAGAGATTGGCTTTTGATATAAGGAAGCAATTTTCCACTATGGAGAGGAGGCCCTGGCACCGCTGTCCAGAGAAGCTGTGGATGGATGCCCCAGCCCTAGAGGTGTTCAAGGCCAGGTTGGATGGGGCCCTGGGCAGCCTGAGCTGGTGGGAGGTGTCCCTGTCCATGGCTTGGGGCAGGGGGTGAAAGGTGCCAAGCTAGATGCCCTCTGAGGTCACATTCTATGAAGTCTAAAGACAGGACAGAGAAATGACCTCAAACCCCAAATTCTGCATTTTTAAAGCCACCAGAACACTTGCCTCTTCAGCAAGGCTTATGAATATAGATCTAATAGGTAGCAGCCTTCTTTCTTTTGCTGCAAACAAGGATACATGTAAAACATTCATAGGAGGAGCCTGGCAGCTGGTCTGTGCGCTGCTGTGTCACCATCACCACCAAAAGCCATCCCAGGTATCACCCCAGTGTGAGGAAGGTTCTGGCTTCAGGTATGGTCAATCTCCCCTCCCTCCCCAAGAAGCCCATAGGAAAGCAAGCCTGCACCTGGAATTGACCTCTGCCTGCTGAAGCACTGCCGGAGAAGGCATGTCACATCATTTCTGTACCTGGAAGAACCGGTGCAGAGAGCTGTCAGAAGAAAAGCAATGGAGCAGGCACTGAAGCACCCTGTCTGACAAGAACAAAATACAAAAAAGGCCAAATTCAGATGGCCAGGTTCTAAATGCTGCTGAGATCTGGGTTCACCAATAACCCTTTCACAGGGGAGATAATTTTGGCCACCTGCTTCCAAGTCTGACTTTCCAATGGGATTTACCCTCAACACAACAAAGAAATCATTTGATCAGTCCTCTAGTCACAGAATCGCCCTCAGTGCTTCCTGCCGAGCACTTCCCAAAATAGCAGATGAACACTCCTACATTTCTTTCTTTTCCATCACAGTTTCTACTTTGTTCAGCTCCTTGGACCAAGGCAAGAAGCCGCAGAGCCATTTCAGAAGACAGTAGCCCAGAGATTCCAAGTCACTCCGTCGAGATGGTGCTGAAAGAGAGATTCACATGCAGAAAATGGAGTGGGAGCCATCCCAGGGGAGGCCCATCCTAGGCTCCCATCCTAGCGCCTCCCCAAAGCTGATCAGGGACTTCAGCACTCATGGCACAACCTTGGAAGTGTCTATTTTTGAGACCCAACCAAGTGGCTAATTCAAACATCCTTCCAGCTCTCTGCTTCAAGGTCAGAGCGGAGCCTGTTTCAAGTCTGCTTTGGGCAGGGATCCAGTCTAGCTTGAAACAGATCCCATCTAAGCCAGCATGAGGCAACCCAGTTTTCTATTCCTTGCACACTTGTGGGAGCCAAGACTCCAGGTGGAGCAGGAACACCCCTGCACCTCTTGCTACAGTTGCTGAGTAACCTGGCAATTCCCAATGCAGCAGTCTGGAAAGAGGTTAGAGGAAATGGGCCAAACAGAAACTGGGTTCCAGGTGCACGTAAATACCTGGAAAGCAGCAGTAACAAATGCCAGCAGGAAGACCTAGCTCCAGAGAGCCCTGCTACAGCTCCAGGTGGGCTTTTTACCAGCTTACATCAGAAACAGACTCACCTGCTCCCTTGTGGCTGTCCTGGCTGATAAACTCTATTGTGCCCTCATGAGGAGTCCTGCTGCCTTCACGCCTAGCCACGTGCTTCCCTTCTGGGCAGTAACGGAAGGCAAAGTAGTAGCCTGCTAGGGACACCTGGAAGACCGCAGGAAACACATCTGAGCATTACTGCTTGGGGCCAGGATCACAGGCTGTGCATCTGCTCTGCTTGCTCCACGCAGGTCTCCAAAGTCAGAGCCTGAATCTTCCCTCTGAGTAATCCCTTTATGGCACACTAGGCGGCTTCTATGGTTCCCTGCCTTCAGGTGTTAAATCTGTGCATCCCCCAACCCTGCACTGCTGCACCTGAGCACTGCATGGACTGCATCGCTTCCCTGCTCAAAAGCAGGAACCTGGGTGCTGCTGTCCCGCTTGTACGAGCCCACCTCTGCTGCCATTTCCTTGCAGCGCTGCTCCTGCTCCATACCTGCGTGAGGTCTGCTGGGTTCACATAGATGTTGTCAGCTGTGATGTCCCCATGCACATACTCATTTTCGTGAAGGTACTCCAGGCAGTCCAGCTACAAGTGAACAGAAGGGCAGAGCGTATCAGACCCACACACTCCTCACTCAGCACCCGGCTACTCAAGTTTACAACAGACTCGAGAGATGCTACCTTAAGACCCCAGCAGACTGCCTAGATTAGCTTTAAAGTACCTTTAAAAGATGAGGGATAAGTGATATGCCTTTCCTTAACAAGTCCTTTGGAAAGGGTTGGCTCTCTACGTACCAGCCGGACTGCAATCTGAAAAGCTGCCTTCTGATTCAGGTGTAAGTTGTCATTCAGGATGGACTGAAGAGATCGCCCTAAATCAGAGAACACCAAGAACCTACAAAAGACAAGGATGTAGCAGCGCTTGCCTGGTTCAGAAACCCTGCAGCAGAAACTCAAGCGATCCACCTGGACCAGACACCCCCTACTGCTTCATGCTGACCTGGGCAAAGCTTTCCTCACTTAAGGCAACAAATCTCCTTGTAAGGGAGTTTGTTGCAGATACAAAGTGTCTGTCTCCATTTTTTTTAAGAAGTTTAAAAGGCAAGAATAAGGCGTCCCTGGGCCGGAGGAAAAGCTGCTGCAGATTGCAATGGCTGCACCAGCAACCCAGGCACTGAAGGAAGCAGGGCGGTGAGAGGCAAAGCGTTTGTTAATAAATGAGGAGCAGCGCGTTAAATTAGGAGCCCAGGGAACAGCAAGAAAAAGGACAGCGCACAGCAAGAAGGGGAGGAGGAAAGCCCAGGAAGATGGCAGGTGTGGACAGAAGAGCTCAGCTGTGCCCTTCACAGAGTCGCCTCACCTGTACTTATCTGCATGCAGTCCAAAGCCAACACAGCTGGGGATTCCCAGCAAGGGCAAAGAGCGCAGCTTCTTCCACTTCTCCACTAGAAGGGAAAAGAGTATAGCAGATGCCAAGCTGTTTCCATACTGATCTGCCCCAGAAATGCCAGCCTAACGTGCCAGGGTGTTGGCAAGTCAGCGCACACAGCACTACAGAGCAAGAGTAAGGAAGCAAGGTTGCTGAGAATACCAGAGCAGGCCAAGGCGTGTGCTTGCTGTGAGGCTACGTAAAACAGAAAGGGGAGAAGAGAGTCAGGAACAGTGATGGAGAAGCAAATTCTACAAACAGGTCTGGGAAGGACTTGATTACAGCCCTCCCGGAAGCGCTGGTTTGGCAGGAATTCCCCTGCCGTGTCTGGTCAGCTTTGCTGACTTGAAAACCTGGACATGGGCAAAGTAAATACTTGACAGCAGCTGACAGAAATGCCCACAGAGGGGACACAGAAGAGACAGGGAACAGCAGCCAGTCGGGCTGTGGGGCAAAACAGCTGAGCCTGAGTAGAACAAGAGAGCTGCAAAATGCCGGTGCTGCGGTGTCCTGAGGTGCGCTGCTGGAGAGCGGGCTCAGGGCTGAACTGCTCAGCACTGGCACAGAGGAAGCAGCAAACTGGTTTATTCTACTGCGGCCTTCTGAGAGACTCAGATAACAAAGGAGAGTGATGACAGTTCTCCTAACAAGCAGCCCAGTCTCCACCCTGCCAAGGAGCACCAACCTCTGTCTTTCTTCGCGGCTCGCTGGAAGAAGTTCTGCTCATTGTAGATCTTACTGTCCTTGGCGTCCTGAAAGAAGCAGAAAGAAAATGCATTACTTCAGCTACGCACTGCCTGCCAGACAGGGACATGTGGACACGACTCTACGAGACCTTCACTAGCCATTTGAAAGCACTTCCCCATCCCACCCTCCTCAAATGAAAGAAAGCAAGAGAACAGAGTTTGGGCCTTTTATCTCGCTGTTCAGCGCTGCAATCGACTCCAAGCATCAGCACAAAGCAAGGCAGCAGCTGCCTCGCATCTCAAGCACCACTACTAAGAAGCGTGCGGGTTAACAACGCCTGAACAATGCAAACCATCCGGCAGCCCAGAGCGAGCTCCAGTCCTGGAGCCGTAGTGTTAGGAGCCAGAGGCAACCTTCATAGCCACAGCATGAGCGAGGTTATTTCTGCAAGCAGGTGAGTCCAAGAAGCAGCTGTTTGTTGTACGCTGGCTGTCAGAAGACAAGACAAGCAAGGAAGTCTGTAGTCACCACATTTCCCAAGCGCCCGGGTGATGCTGAATTCTTAAAACCCATCCTTTTTACAGCAACCAGCATTACTGCCCTTTTAGAGCTGCTGCTTGGAAGTGACCTGACGGCTCACAAAGCAGTTCGCAAGTCTGAGTGCCCGCACACATTGGTGTACAATGCACGTGTACTCAGCGCACCGCGGACTAACGTGGGAGGGACGCTGTGCAGGGAGGTGGGCGTTTCACACCCTGCTGTGTCTGATACCACAGGTCCCACCCATGAGGGGCTGCGCTTTCTGCAGGATCAGCAGCCTCCAGACAGCACAAATAACCACAGCCCCAAGGACAGTTTATCGTGCATCTTGCCTGGAAAGCCAATGTGAACTGTCAAACCCAGGGACTGAAACGCCCTCCGCTGCAAAGCCAGGAGGTGCCAAAGGTGACGAGTAATGGGAGCCGGGAGCGTTATGGTCACAAGTGAGCAGAGCTCCCCACCTGCTGGTCCTACTTCTGTAGCAGCTAGCTGTCTCTTCTCATGCATAACACTGCTTTCACTCCCTGACACAGCTCCTCTCTGACAGCGGAGCGAGTAATTTTACAAGTGGGCCCCACCACGGCCCCCACGCAGCCGTGACTCCTCCACCGAGCTGCAGTCACAGAGCAGCTGTTACTGAAAATACCACATTCCTGGAGAAGCCGACCCGCTGCCAAGTGCCCAGCGGTGTGAAGATGTGCTCTGGCACTGAGTCTCGGTGCTGCTCCGTGGCACGGCCACCCAGTTCTGCCATCCCCAGCTCCTCCGAGGCTGCAGCAGCATTTCTGCTTGTGTCATACCGAAACGGCACATCTGACACAAATTAAGCAAGAACTTCACACCACTGCATTCAGTTTTAGAGGTCACTGAGCCTGCTGGACGGAAGAGGCACCCTCCTGGGATGAAGGCTTTCTGTTGTTGTTTTAAATCAAATCCTCCTATCTAATTGCCTTCACACCGTTAGGGGAGGAGCCAAGCAAGAAGCTCCTGGGAAGTTTTCTCAGTTCCCTAAGCTCCCTCGCTTCTCTAAGGGATGCACCCATGGCAGTGAGGGCAGCACAGGTTTGGCCCCTCAGAGCGCATTCTCTGCGTTCCTTGGACGCTTTGGTGACACAGAGCAGACGGGCCAGGCCCAGGATGCAGCACTACACACTACTCTTACCCAAGCATATAAAAACTCACAAGTTTGAGGGAGAATCTTTGCTTTTGAGGACAGGTTCCAGATGCTGACTGTGCTGTGGAAGGATGGAACAGATGTGGTTACAGAGCATGGAAAAGAGGTACCTGCAGCGTCAGCTGCACGGCTCAGCACCGCCTGTGCAGCGACTTCTGCTCATCCTCTGCTTCTTCCTCTCGGTCTCTGAAAGCATCCTCTGTGACGGTGCTTCCCAGCGACTCTACAAAACAACTCTTACCTCGCTCCAGGAGCGCAGCGCCCCGACATGGCTGCAGGTGCAGCTCTGCTCAATGCACACGAGCACCTGGAGCCACAGCACTGGGGGCTTTGAGGGTGGTACGTAAAGAACAAATCGCTAGCAGAACCTCCAAGGCACCCCCTGTTAATTTGGTGAGCACTCCCTCCAGCTCATTTGTAGTTTACGAGAGCTGGATGAGATCACAGCGCTTCGCTCCCTTGTGGGTGTCACAGTTCTACGTGACAAAATTCCCCCCGCATTCTCACCCGTTACCTTGCCCTGCCCTTTGCCTGAGTGCTGCACGCAGCTGTCTGCTGCTGCTCAGCCAAAGGCTGTCTCAGTGCCGGCACCCTGCGCTGCACAACGCCCTTCCCTTCTTCTCACACCAGGTCTGCAGATGCACAGCCTGCATTATGCGGCAGTGAAAGCGAGTATAACGACGCTAAAGCCAACCATCAGGCAAAGCTTCCGCGGGGAGAAAACTCCTGAGCAGCTTCCAGGATAAACAGCGGAGGACGTGACTGGAACGTCTCCCTTGGAAGCCTACAACCGGTCAGGGGAGCACAGGCGTGCCCTCGGGGAGCAGCCCAGCACCCGGCTGGGTTCCTGTCTGGCCGAGCTGTGGTCAGCGCCGACAGCGCCCGCGGCACAGCGATGCGGGCCCTGAAGGACGAGGGGCGGCAGCAGCGCAGCCACGGCCGCTTTCTGCCGATGCACAGCAGCGTGAAGCGCTCGGTGCCAATGTCTGCACTCACAGTACGGAGGCCTCGCGGACGCGCCCCCACCTCGCCCGCCCCGCGGCTCGGAGCCCCGCCCGGTCCCGCACCTTCATAGAGCAGCCCGCAGCCTCCCTGCTCCAGCAGCCGCCGCAGCCTCCAGCGCCCGGCGCCGCGGTCCCGCAGCTCCTCGCCCTCCGGGAGCGGCTCCGCGGGGCCGGGCCGGGCCTTGCGGGGCGAGGGGGAACCGCGCCGAGCCGCGACACACGGCGGGCGGGGCGGGGTGCGGGCGGCCTGCGGGGAGAGCCCTTGCCCGGCCGCGCTCCGCTCACCCCCAGCGGCGGCCGCGGGGCTCGGGGCCCGCTGCAACGGCGGGCCGGCCGCGTCCCTCGGCGGCGGCGGTGCCGGCAGTCTGTCGCCGCAGGCCGGGCAGAACCTGAAGCTGGGCTCGACGCCGCCGCCGCACTGCGGGCAGAAGCGGGTCAACCTGCGGGCACAGCACACGGCGTCACGGCCGGACCGGCACGGCACGGCACGGCCCGCCCGCTCCCGGCCACCACCTGTGGCAAACGCGGGGCGGCTCCTGCCGCTCCTCCTCCTCCTCCGGCTGCTGCTCCGCGCCGCCATCACGCGCTGCCCCAACCGCCGCACGGCCCCGACCGCGGCTCCGCCGCCCGCAGCCCCGCATCGCCATCGCAGCGCCCGGCGGAAGCGCGGCGCGCGCATGCGCACAGTGGGCCGGTGGGGGACTGCGGCTCACGGGGGTGGGCGGGAAGGAATGAGAAGGGATGGGAAGGGGATGTCGAAAGGGAAGGGGGGAAAAGGGAAGCGGAAGGGGAGGGAAGGGGAAGGGGAAGAGAATAAAAAGGGAGGGGAAGAGCTGCGCCGTCCCTGCCACCTCAAGAGGCCTTCCAGGCCCTGGCCCAAGGGGGTCCCACAGAAGCCACGGCGGCTGCTGGGGCTGCTTCCTGCACAGCGGCTTTACCTCCAGCTCCCTCCTGAATCCCCCCGTCGTTCTGTTCCCCTATAAACCTCCTGCCCTGGCTGCGGGCCGCAGTGTGAGTGCTGTGCTTCAACATCAGTTTATTAAGCCCCATGGTTACTACATATATACGTGTATACACACACACACACACACACACACACACGCTAAACAGTGCTAATTCGTGTCACAGCTCTGTAATCACAGTGATCACAACATGACGACATTCAGTTTGGGAAGAGAATATCTGGTAAACCAAGATACAAAGTGCTTTACCAAGATGAAGCCCAGAAGGCCAAGAGAAACCGTGAGGAAAGTGGTAGGAAAAGGTGGGCGGGAAAGCACAAGTGGAGAAAGAATCCTTGGAGGTTTCAAGAGCTTCCACTCAGAATCACAGAATGGCCGGGGTTGGAAGGGACCCCAGGGATCACGAAGCTCCAACCCCCCTGCCAGGCAGGGCCACCGACCTCCCCATTTCATACCAGCCCAGGCTGCCCAGGGCCCCATCCAACCTGGCCTTGAACACCTCCAGGGACGGACGGGGCATCCACAGCCTCTCTGGGCAGCTGTTCCAGCACCTCACCACTCTCATAGGGAAGAACTTCCCCCTGACATCCAACCTCAATCTTCCCTCCTTCAACTTCAAACCATTTCCCCTCGTCCTGCTGTTATCTACCCTTTCAAAGAGTTGACTCCCCCCTGTTTATAGGCTCCTTTTAGGTATTGGAAGGTTGCAGCAAGGTCACCCCGCAGCCTTCTCTTCTGCAGGCTGAACAAGCCCGGCTCCCTCAGCTTATCTTCACGGTTTCTTACCTTGACGAGGGCTTTGCATCTTGCTGCTTTCCCTGTTTGCGAAAGAAACGGAGGACCCTGCACAGAACAGAACGAGACTCAAATCGTAAATCTACCGCATCTCCAGGAGGAAAGAGAGCCAAAGCAAGGCCTTGAATATTCCCCCAATAACCACACACTGAGTTTCGGGTGCCTTCCAGTAAGCTTACTGTAAAACAATACGCTGCCCCTAGTGTTGTTACTTAAAAAAAAGAAGGTCCCTGGTTTAGTTCAGTGCCTGGCTTTGCCCTTCTCTGGGTGGTCTCAGGACTCTTCAGCCTTTTGCAGTGCCCTTGTGTAACACTGTAATGCGATGGAACGCACAGCAGTAGCAGCAGAGTAGCAAGGTCCTAAGCTGCAAGTGAGGGTTTGCTCAAAGGCAACAGCGGTGAGCACAGAAATAAAGGAAAGAGCCTGCTGAGCTCCAGAAGACCTCAGGTAGGCAGAGATCTCCAACACGATGCTCTCAACTCCACTGCCCTGGCTTCCAGTGATCGACAGCCCCGAGGATTTGGTCGTCCCCGAGCGCTGCCCCGACACAGGTTTTGCCAGCTACTTGTACAGAGCAGCTCCGTTGGGTGGTGAAATCTGGTACCAGCAGCGGCACAAACCCCAGCACTTGCTGGACTCACAAATTCCATACTACACCTTGGCCACGAAGCACCGAGAGGCCTGAGGGAAGGGGGAGAAAGTGGGAGGTGGGGGTCGCAGCCCTGCAGTTGACGCAGGCATTGTCCAAGGAATCAGAACGCCAGACCCGCCTGAGCCCAGTGCCGAGTTTTGCCAAGGGGGAGGAAGGAAGAAGTTTCAGTTTCAGCCCTGCGGATGGACGTCTTTCTGTGCCCACAGAAGTGCTTTGTGCCCTTGATGCTGAAGGCAGCAGCCAGAGCTGGGGAGTGGTGCAGGGCCCCTGAGCTCTGAGCCGCAGGGAGAGCAGCAGAACAGAATGCAGTCAGTGCCGATTTTTACAGTTTGACCCTGCCTTAAGACTGAGTGCAAAGTGGCAGAAAACGTGTCCCCTCGGAATAACAAAGAAAAGGAGCAGGGTTGAAAAGGAACAGGGTTGGTTTTAATTGTTTTTTGGAGTTGTTTGTTTTAAAATATACAATCAGGCTACGGTGTTACACTGTCAATGATCTCGGACAGTTCTAGAAGGAGATCATCCACATCCCCAGCGTCCCCATCAATTTCTCCTTCCAGTTCTTCCCCTGTGATTTCCATCATTAATTTCTCGAGGTCATCATCTTCAGACAGGAGCGCTTCCCCCGCCTCTGTGCAGCTCAGCTGCTGCGTCTTATCTGCGTCTTGTGAGGACTGGGATGTTGACGTTGATTCCTCCGACGGTGCCACAGAGTCTGCCTGGCTACCCGGAAGCAGTTCCAGACTTGGGAGAAGGAAGAGAGCGGTCAGTACCTGACATTTCCGACTGGAGATGTGCTTTCAGCAAACCAGCTCTGAGGTCTGTAGTTAACCCCTCCCGCACCTCACACTCACATAGGGATGGTGATTCAGTTAACCTGGGGCTGCCATTAGAGTGCAAGATACCAGCAGGTACAGTTTTCACAGTGCGAGTTTATCTGTTCAGGTAGAGCAGTTTGAGTCCAGCAAACAGGGGCCAGGCTTTGTAGCAGAAACACACTGCCACCCTCAGTGCTTTGACCGTAAATATGTCAAGAAGTCAGCCCCTGCAAGAACCTGCTCACTGACTGAGTTACTTTTCCCCATGACGTACTCAGCAGAGCTTTTTAGAAGGCAATTTAAATTATTTCAGATGACCTCTTCCGTTGTTGGATGATGCCATGACACTTCTCAAACACCCCATTTTTCCCCTGATGTGAAAGAACTTCTGTCTAATGGAAAAAGGGCACTGATGAACAACAAGTTGTGGTCATCACCTGCTTGGAGGTTTTGCAACTGCAGGAATGGTCACCAGGCTGTCCCCGGGCAGGGCTGGAACGATGGCCTAGGAAGAAACAAGACATTGTGTATGAAGCACAGGTCAGAGATTCCAGAGAAGTTGTGGATACCCCATCCACGCAGGCATTCAAGGCCAGGCTGGATGGGTTTCCAGGCAGTCGGATCTTGTGGCTGGCAACCCCGGCCACAGCAGGACAGGTGGAGCACTGGATGATCTTTGAGGACTCCTCCTCCCTTCCCTCAGCGTTGCTGAGCCTGAACCCAAATACAGAACCACGGTGCTCCTGAAGAAAGCATTCTCTTAAAGGTTACAAGTGACCTTGGGTGTTTTTAACAGCGCAGCATTAATGGACAAAATCCTTCACACCACAGAGCAGTCTCAGTAGAATCACACAGTATTACGTAATCATTGCTCCACATCTAATCAAAATAGAAAGTTTCCACGAGGTGAGACATCTGCTGCCTTCAAAGGAAACAGAAGACCTGTAGAACACTTGACATTTCTACCTTTTCTTCAAGAGCAATGTAAACCTTCCATATCCACTTCTGCTTTTGCCACTGTTCTTACCATAGGTAGTTTTCTAGCTGGGGGCTCATCCGTGTCCTCAGCAGCAGATGGATGCATCTCTGCTGCTTTTCGTTTCTGTCTCCGCATTGTGGGGAAGGTGGTTTTCCAATCAATGGGCCTCACGGAGACCTTGCGCCCACCTAAAGCAAAAGGAAGAGAGAGCTGATACTGTCTTGCTGTGCCTCAAGAGAGATCCACGTTCTCTTATCAGTCCCATAACCCTTCCACAAAGTTAAATGCATTTGGCCAGCGGGATTACAGTGCCATGGCCAGGATTCTCAGCCATGTTTTGCACACAATCATCTCTGTCTACCAACAATGCATGAACGGGAACCCAACAGCTGCACTCAGTAATAATCCAGGGCAAGGAAAAGTCAGACACAGAGCAATGCTAAGTGACAGCACTGCTTTTCTGAGGCACTGTAACAAGCTCCTTGTGCTCACCCTTAACTCTCTTCTTGCAAGGCGAACCCATTGCTTTTCCCTTCTCCTCAGATCGTTTGCGTTTTCGTCCAGCTGGGCCATGGGAGGAAGCTGGGATGTCAACTGCAGAGAAGAGTCCCAGGAAAGAACAGTCAGAAAATCTAAGTAGAAAGACAGCGCATCAAACCCAGATGCCTGTTTAGTATCTGTACCTCCCTCTGGTGCCTTCCCAGGCTTCTTGCCCAGACTTTTTGCAAGGCCGCTCTTCAGAGGAAGGCCTCTTGTGTCAGCTTCTGGCAGAAAGAAAACAAGAAATAATTGAAGAGCATCTCTTTGGAGGACAGTTTCAACACAGCTAACCACAAGCTTCAAATTTTCAAGCACTGTTTCTCACATTTGCCTTTCTGCTGCTCAACTGCTGTGCCATTTCTGCAGTCAACACAGACCTGCGGTGCATCTTCCTCTCCAGAACAAACCCAACACTGTTCTGACAGCCAAAACACCAACTAATATTTCACTATCACGACTCTTCCCTGCACTGCTCAGTGAGTGGTTATGTGACATCCTGCACCCGCTCAGAAGTTATATTCAAAACTGAGTCTTTTGTGCTTCACGCCATCAGAAACTCACTTTTGCTTGGCGGTGTGGTCAGTCCATTCCCACCGCGTTCCTTCAAGTGAAGAAAAGCGCAGTGGGCTTTCTGACAGCCTCCTGGCTGATTCTCCCAATAGCAGGGAATCTCACCGCGCTTCTTCTGAAGAGAGAAAGAAAGGAAGGGTCATGGAAACAGGCACACGAGGTTTGCAAAGAGATGCGGCGCTCCAGGTCATGCCAGAGATAGGACTGTCACACTGCTGAAACGTCCGTCAGAAATCACTGGGCAGAGCCGTAGCTCTTTACCCTCATTTCTTGCCCCACCCTTCACTACTCCAAGCAGCCAGAACGGACTGCTCTGAAGAAATCAGGACAGAGAAGGCCTGACAGACCGCAGCCAAGCCCCGCCGGCAGGAGGGCAGTGCCTGCTCTTTCCTACCACCCAGCTCCAGCAGGTTTGGGAGGCTGAGCAATGCGGTCTTTTTGCATCTGGGGAGAAAGCGCCTTCGGCTCCTAATGCAAACATCTCTCGCTATGATATACCTAAGGCATTGAATTCTCTACCTTCTCTACCTCCTCCCAGTCCCCTCTAGAAACAGAAACCAGTATGATATTCACAGCAAATGTATCCAGCCTGCAGAAGTGCACTCAGCCCACCTGCAGCCATGAAAGGTGGTTTTGTGGGCTAAGTTGGAGAGCACATCTTTAGGCAAACACTCACATCAATTCTCATGTGTCGAAACTTGCAGTTGCTCCTCAAACAACAACCCTCCATCCACAGTTGGCAGACTCGTTCACTCCCCAGAGCTGCTTCACAGTGGCGGAAGGGACAGCTGTCTCCCTGCAAGCACAAGGAAACCACACAGGAAGATAAGAGCACGGCCTGAAACATGCCCATGGCGTTAGCCCAGGTTGTTAGCAGCGAGCGCGGAATCCCACTGGTTATGAAGGTAACATCACCAGTAGGTCTCCCCCTGCTCCTCCCCTTCCTCTTAAAAATGGGGAAAAGGAAGAAGATCCAGGCAAAAGAAACCCAACCATACCTTAGTACAGGTAGAATAGAAATAGAAGTAGCAGTCGCCTCCATGCTGAGACATGGGTAATCCTTAGAGCAAGTCTGGGTTCTCTCCAAAGGAATTCCCCACTCTTGGAAAGAGACGGCTGCACTCCTGGACTGCTTGGATCCCCAAAATGTCCTCTCGGACCGGAGCCCTACAGAAAGTGTCAGCAAGGGAAGAATAATGAGGAATGAGCATTTTCCCAGCTTTCATTTTATGCAATTTAGACTCTCGAGGAGGGCAATGCCTTGGAAGCAGCTGGTTGCAAGAACTGTGCCAACTCTGGATCCAACGTGTGTCTGAGTGCCACGACTTCTCCCAGCAAGTGTTGTCCTCCATCTCATCAACAGTTATATACCTTGCAGCACACATTTTGTGTTCCTGTCATGAAAAGGACTCCATCATCTACGCTTGCTGCAGCTGCAGTGGATGCACTGGTACGACTCACACGTTTGAGAAACCTCCAGTTCTGGCTTACCCAGGCACAGCTGCAGTCCTTCTCCCTTCCAGCTAACACACCAGCCCAGTGGCTGAGCAACACCGTCAGCGAGAGCGGGCAGCACCCGTCAGCCACCACCACTATCACTGCCAGCCGTGTCCACACTCCTGCGCAGCGCTCACGGCGGTGGCACTCACTGGTGGCAACCACGGCCCCAGGCACAGTGCTTGTGATGTCACCGTGCTTGTGATGTCACTGGACAGCCCATGCCCCAGCTGAGCACCTGGCTCTCCACCATGACTTCAGCGGGGTTTTGTTAAAAATATGCTGGATATGGCACAGCCAGCGATCTGTGGGTCAATAAAGCACAAGTTGCATTCCATGAAGTCTGTGCTCTTCTTCCTTTGTAATGTCCGAAAGGAAGGCTGGGGCCCAGCAGCAGTTTTACACGGGTGTAGTGGCAATGCTCAGCCACAGCTTGAAGCAGTGATTGAGCACCTGGTGGGAAGGCAGGGCCAACCCAGGGCAGCTCAGGTGCATGCAGACCCTTCCCAGATGTCACTGAAGGGTTGGCAGTGGAGGCAAGGGTGTCTGACTGGAGATCCCTGCCTACCTGAGGCTTTCTTTCCTTTCTTTCTGTGTCCACAGCTCCTGCTCTTGGGCTTATCCTCACTTGCTGCACCCAAGGATTTGCCACCCCGTTATTACTGCTGTGCTTTCCATTGCACTGTAGCATTACACAGGGGAGTAATGACAGTTCGTCATCCTCACCGAAACGTGTGACAGAATCTCACAAAGAATCCATTTCCCCTGGAAACAGCCCTTTGCAAGGGCCTCATTTGAGCTGGGAACTCCTCCCCAGCCTCGCTTTTCTGCTGAGACTCCTTCCAGCAGCCACCCAGCACCAAACCCAGCTCACCTCTTAGGCCTGGTCAGTCCAGGCTGTGCCCCGCTCACACACACGCCACAGCGGTGCTTCTGACGGGCTCTCAAAGGATGATCCCTGCCAAGGAACGCTCACAGCTCAGTCTCTGCGTGCAGCACGCTCACCAGAGCACCAGCTCTGCTCGCCAGCTGAGGGCCAAACCCTCCCACCCCAGCAACAACTGTGACCTCAGCATGGATCCACATCACTTCTGAACTTGCATCATAAACAAAGGAAGCCAGCACCAATCCTAGATCCAAATTCTAAGAGACCAACACAAGGGTCCCCCAATGGGGTTATCTGAAGTGAAATAACAGAGAATTGAGGTGACTCTTGTGCAGCCATCTCGGGTCAGCCTCTCGCTCAGGCACCGCACGATTGGACCCAGGAGACGTTGCCTCCGGGCTGCCTCCAGCTTGGAGGCCTGAAGGATTTGAGCTTCCAGTCAGTCAGCAGGCATTGGGATGAGCCAGCCCTCTGGTGTTTACGAGGACAGACACGTCCTTCTTGGGAAGCCAGCTCGGCAAAGGCAGAACAGCTCTGCTCTTGGGCCGCAGCCCTCCACGGCCAGGCGCTGCTCAAACACCTGGGCTGCGTTTCCTCCTGGGCTCCCACATGTGCTCTGAGTCTCCTGCAGGTTACAGCAGGTTTTGTGGCTTCCTGCTGGGGAGCTCCTCATGTTCTTCTGCGGCTGTCCCCCGACATCATTGCTGCCAGCTCTGGTACCGCACCAGGATTTCAGTCCTGACCACTTGTGTGGGCAGAGGCCTGCTGACACCAGGCAGCTCTGGACATCAAGGCAGCCTGGGTTCAGAGGCTCCACCTGGAGCCTGAGCATAGAGGAGCTGTGAGAGACCTGACTGAGCATCCTCTTGGGGAGGCCCTTGGAAGGGTTACTGCTTATTGTCCCAGGTCTCCTTCCATGTGCTGTGGTGCTATCTGCCAGCTTCTGCTGCTCCACAGGCCTCTGGAGGAACCTTCACAGTCACTGCAAAGATCCTAAAGCAGAAAGACATCGAGCACATGGCTGAGACACACCAGAACTGCAAGATCAGGGTGTGCTTGCTGAAGAAAAGACCACATCCCCAGGCACTGTCTGGATGCCATCAGGAAGGCAATTAAGCATGCTTTGCTAGTGTGCTACTTTTTGTTTATATCCTTTCCCACACAACACAGCAGGAATGGAGGCCAAACCTTTGGGCCAGCTTTCTTGCATTTAAGATTTCTCAGAGGGAGTTTTGCATTCACATATAAAGCCATGCCATCCTCTGCACAATGCTCAGAGCGGAGATGCCTCGTGACTCATCAGTGATCCACTCCACGATGAAGTACATCTCAGATGACATCATTATTTCACGGTCACTTCTCGCTTTCTGTGAGACGAGCCTTAAATGTGTCTTTTTAAAGTTGTCTATAGTTGTATGCTAGCAATATAGCTAGGTATAACCACATCACATAGAATGGAATGTTTACAAGACATAAGACCATTAATCACGGGTGAGATGTGATATTCCCACTGCAATTATGCTTTTAGGGTAGGTTCACACTCCTTCCACTTTGTGTAACGTGGAGTCTGTGGGATGACAATAATGACTTTGGAATTACACTCATCTTCAAGCTCTAAAATCAAATCCATGTCAGGAGCCTTCCCAAAGATCAGGCCCTGGTTTGCCTGTCCTGCCAGGTCAAACTTGGTGCAGGAACGGGAGGTGGGCAGGAGATGGCTTTCTGCAGCCGCCGCCGCGCTCAAATTCCGCAGCCTAAGATCAGCTGAATCTGAGATCTCGCAGAGCCCTCTGAGGTTCCTGCAGCGGTTTTCTGCTGCTATTACACAGCACGGAATGGCTGGGACGCATCCAAGCACTTCCCTCGCACCGATAACTCCATTGTGCTCAGGAAGTGCCGATGTGCTGAAGGCAGACTGTCTGCCACGCCGGGGCTTACACAGATCAAATGCAGGCTGCAGATCTGCTGTCAGCCCTCAAGAGCTCCCTTGCCCTAACCCCGCTCTAGCGCTCCTTCCCCGCTGCTCTCTGTGGGTTCACTCCGTACCTGTGCCTCCATTTCTTCAGTCTCTAACAGAGAGACAGTATCCAAAGGAATGCGTAAGACCTAAACAGTACGTGTGAAGTGGATGCTACTGAAATACTGCTGGTAATGCTTGGTCTCATACATACCGAATACAGCTATTTCGTGCCTCAGTCACTGCTGTGCACATGGCTGCAATCCCACTCCGTTCTGAATTAACTGCACTTGCAGGGTATGTTTTACACACAGCTCTCTGCCTTAGCATGTAGCTTCACCTGATATGGAAGAATTCCCGACTGCCCCTGTGCTGGCACCGCTCCTTCTAGCTTTTTCTTTTCCTCGGTCAGAAGATGATTCCGATGGGGCCGTTTGTGATCTCCCCGCCTCTGTTTGCACAGAGTTCATGCACAGCTCCTGTGAGCCGTACTTGGAGTTTTCGCTGACTGAGGCTGACTGAAGTACCAAGGGGTGGAAGAATTCCTGCCACTGTTCTTGCTTTTGTGGGCGTAAATCAAGCATCGCGCTTGGGACAGGCCGGCTGTGGTAACGCGGGAGCAGGGTGGTGCTGCATTCTGCAGCTGAGAACACCGCTAGGACTGTGCAGAAAACCAGAACTGGCACCTACTGCCACAAAGAGATTTCCTTCATACTTACATTTCGGGTAGCTGGGAACTCCAGCACGTTCAGGGAAATGGCAGCGTGGGGGAGCTGGGATACGCCGAGTATTTCTGGTCGTCGGCTGATGGCACAGCTGCTTTGCAGATCATCAATTCTTTGCCAGCTTGCATTTTTTAACGCTTTTCTAATCAGAAGATCTTTTTCTCCTTTGCTATGTTCATTCCTTCCAGCGATGTAAATCACGCTCCTTGCTGGTGTACCCTTTTGTTTCTAATCAGGATGCCTCAACGAGAAGCTCCCCAGTGTCACACACACGTAAAGGACTTCATGCGCTTCGCTGCCTTTTCCCGGTCAGGAACCGTAACCGTACGTCCCTCACACCTCAGACTCTCTACTTTCTCAGCAATCCCTCCCACACGCGGATTGTTCACAAGGACAGCTTGCAAAAGGGCATCAAGATGGATAAGGGTGCAATGAAACGCCATTGCAGCGGCGAGCACGGGTGAATGCTGATACCACGTGCGTTTTGGAGCGTCGTTTCCCACTTCAGTCCCCTTGCTGGACTGTTAGAGCGCATTGCATAGCTGAGTCCCCACACTTCCACATTATGAGCTGCGGACGCTGGTGTTTCTCTGAGCGTGCTTCTGCTCACAGAAATGTGCTGATGAAGCTGCGTGGCTGCAGCGCTGCTTTCAAGAGCTCAGGTGCCGGATGTTTTAGCATGTGGGACAGCCAGTTTTCTCTCTGCTTTTCTCTCCTGATCCATCCCTGTCTCAATAGGGCCCCCGACCCCTTCGCTGCAGAAACCACAGCCACTTCACCTTGAAAGAATAATTACCTACATTGAAACTAACTGTTACGTATGGACGCACAGGAGTGCCCTGATTTTCACAGACCCTGGGCAGAAACGTGCAGGTCTGACAGTGTTTGGGGCATTACTAACTGGGTTGCAAAATTAGGTTCTAACTCCTGACTCCACCCTCCTCCAGAAATATTCCTCCTAGATCAGGCCTCACACTGAGCAATAGCCGCTTTGGACGCTTTGGACGCTCCTCGCTTTTTTGTGAGGTGATGGAGAACTTACAGGTGTGCATGGGGAAGAACCGACTTGTTTGCGACCTTCATATCGTGCCCTTTGAAAGCCTTCCCGGCCTGTGGCTTGTTAGGGTGCACAGCCCGGGACAGCTATGCGCCGTGGCGCACTCAGCCATGGTTCGGGGTCAGGATGCTGAGGGCCGAGCTTGGATTTGTTAAGAGCTAAAAGGACCAAAACACAGAACCGATTTGCCGTGGCCACGTCCTGGTGCCAGAAAAGGTGTTCCCGCAGCGGCAGGGCGGCTGTGCGGGTTTCCTACACGGGCAGGAGCAGTGCCTCGTGTGCCCGGGGGCTGCGGGGCTCCGCGCGGTGAGGGGCTGAGGGCACAGCACGGCGTGGCGGAGCGGCGCGGCCTCGAGCAGAGGGGAGGGGAGGAGCAGGGGAGGCCTCGTAGCGGCTGCGGTTCCTCACAGGGAGCGGAGGGGCGGCGACAGGACCCGACGGAGCAACACGGAGCTGCGGCAGGGAAGGGCAGGGGGGTGAGGGAAAGGCTGAGCCGCAGAGGGCGGTGGGCAGGGTTGGGTTCGACGGTCCTTGTGGGCCCCCTCCAACTCGGCACGTTCCGGGCTCCCACGATCCTGGGATTCCCGCCCGCCACCACAGCACAGCTCGAGACGCACGGAAGGCGCCAGAACAGCCCCGCACGGCGCCGACGGGAAACGCAAACCCCGCCCCGCACGGCCGCAGCTCCGCGCCCCTCAGCCCCGGGGCTCGGTGACGGGGCGGGGCCGCGCGCCTCATTGGCTCCCGGCGACGGCGGCGGGGCGGAGCCCGGCGGGGGTCTCGGCGGCGGCGGAGCGGAGCGGATCGACGCGGGGCGCAGCGCAGCGCTGTGAGGCCGGCAGGATGCTGGAGATCCAGCTGGACGATGGCGGCGTGGGGGGGTACCCGGGCGACGACTATTGCTCGGGCTCGGTGATGTCGGAGCGGGTGTCGGGCCTGGCCAACAGCATCTACCGCGAGTTCGAGCGGCTCATCCACTGCTATGACGAGGAGGTGGTGAAGGAGCTGATGCCGCTGGTGGTGACCGTGCTGGAGAACCTGGACTCGGTGTTGACCGATAACCAGGAGCACGAGGTGGAGCTGGAGCTGCTGCGGGAGGACAACGAGCAGCTCCTCACGCAGTACGAGCGGGAGAAGGCGCTGCGCAAGCAGGCCGAGGAGGTGAGCCGGCCCGAGGGCCGCCGGCCCCCGGCCTCCATCTTGTGCGCGGCGACGCGGGCCGAACGATGCGCTGCGCTGCGCTGCGCTGCGGGCGGGGGGGGCCGCGCGTCCCCGGGGCGGCGAGAGCCGGCGGCTGGCCCGGCGGCGCCGCGCATCGCAGGCCGCGCTCCCGGCCCCGCGGGCCCCGCTCCCATCCGCTCCTTCCCGAGCCGAGGGGCGGCCGATGGGGAACGGCCGTGGGGGTCGGCGCGCTCCGGTTCTCCCGCATCGGCGGGCGCGGCCCGCGTGAAGGGGGAAGGGGAGTAGCCCCGCATTGCTGCGGTGCCCCGAGTTCGAATACCAGCGGCACGCGGATGACTTGAAAATTTCTGCCGGTTTCTGGTTTGAAACGTGACCTTTAGATTGTCGATTTCTTCCCTGTGCTTTTCCTGCCGTAGAAATGATGGCCTGTCTGATTTCAGTAGACTGAAGGCAGGCAGACGCCTCTTTCAGCGGCAGCGGGATGCCACCCTTCGGAGCGGAACGCTGCCTGTACCCGTGGGGCTCGTACGGAGGCGGCCCTTTCCGCAGGCCCGAGCCTTGGCCCAGGCGCAGCGGGTCCCGGACCCCGCGGGGCTGCGCCAGGCGCTGTGCGGGCCGTGGGAGCGCAGCCCCGGGGGGCGGGCGGCCTCAGGGCACGGCGCCTCGGGCGGGGACAAAGGAGAGGAGGCGACTGCGCCGCTCTCGCCCTGTGCGCCCGATTCTGCTGAAACCGCCAGCATCTTTTTGGCCATAGGCGAGGCCTGCCAGCCCTGGCCTCCAGAAGCTGCGGCCTCTGCAGGTCTCTGCTGAACGCATTGGTGCTGCTGGAAGTCCACCGCCTGCCATGTCATCCTCATTTCTTTGCGAAACTACTGAAAAAGGAATATATGCATATGTATTTGCTGTGTTTTAAGCTTGGAGAGGGTAGAGGATTTCAGTTTCAGGGGTCTTGCTAAGAGTCGGGTTTTGATTTGCTTAGACGTAGTAAATGGAATATCTTCAGAACTCCAGAGCAATGTAAAGCACCGTGCAGTGCAGTATTTTAATGGAGGCGTTCTGGTTGCTGAATGATGATATGAGGGAATCTTGCTCGCTGGATGGTGAGGAGGATGTGAGCCCCGGGCACTTATTGTCCATTACTAAGACTGAAAGCTAGAACCAGGCAATTAAGGTTATAGCCTTAAGTTTTAAGGATGTGTTAATTAATAAAACTTATAGTCTTTTCAAGTTCTTATGAAGGCATGTAGGGATTGAAAAGTGATTCTGAGCATGCGGGACTTCATTCCATAGAGCCAGTATTCTGTAGCTTCTGAGGATTAAATATTTGGAAATGTGCTGCTCATGGGGAGGAATGGGACTTGAGGCATGGAGTGGAACAGCCCGGTGGAATGATCCTGCATCTCTGGACTTGCGTCTTTCTGCTCCTGGCTTAGCAGGTACAGCGCGTGCTTCTTTCCAGTGTTCCTGCTCCTGGAAGCAGACGTGGTGCCAACGCTTACAGCCCCTGCAGGGACGCTGTAAGATGTAAAAAACACTCTGTCATCCTCAGGCGCATCTGAGCTGAACGGGCAAAAAAGTGTCTGCAGAGAGCCTTGTTAGCAGAAAGGAATAGATAATGTGCTTCTTACGAGAACAAACAGGTTTTGTCCCTCTATGTAGCCTCTGCTGTCAGCTCATGTATGTAAGATACAGCTCTTACTTCCCTTTGCATGTGACTAAAAGCACATCGCTTACCTGCACCAGTTTCCTGTATGCCTCTTACTGTGCAGTAGATGACATGTTATGGAAGTGAAAATCTCTGTATGTTACAGAGAACTCTGCTGTTCGTCAGCTAATTGTAAGCAGAGAAATGCTTTCCCCGCCAGAGCCCGCCTGGCAGTTCTGTAGCAGGGGAAGCCCGTCTCCGTCCCTGAGCAGTGCTCGGCGCTGTGTGCTTTGCCTGTCCTGGGTCTGCAGCCTCCAGTGCCACCTTCACTGCGGGATCCTCCTCCGGGAACGAGGTTTAATCCCTCACTCTTGAGTGCTCTGCATGTATCAATGATCACTTCAACAACTACAGCAACGCTGGGATGCCGGGAGTTGATGATCAAAAAGTAATTTGTTCTTGTATTGCAATATCATGTCGAAAGACCTGGGCTTCTAATTACATTGTTAGTTTATTGATTTTAAGTGAACTAAAACCAGAAGTGGATGTTGTTTTCTGGCATAAAAATGGAGTGTCATAGCCTCTTGTTACCGCTACTGCAGAACCACCAGATCTTTTACATAAGTGTGTAGGGGTTGTGCATACGGCTGCGTCCTGTTCAATTAGGGCTGCTTGCACAGCCTTCATTTCCCTTCCTCTGAGTGCTCTGAAGCACAGGTTTCTTCTCGGTATTCGTCCACGTGTTTCCCCAAGATGGTTGTATTTGATATCTTTTAAAACACTCTTTGCCAAAAGCAGAGCTTTTCTAGGCACTTGGACTGCAGAGTGACTCGATATTTTCCACTTGCCCTAAAATAGGGCAGCAGAGCACCTGGACAAGAGCGCTGAAATCAGAAGTTCCTTGAAATGAAGCAGTGCTGTCAGTCTGTGATTGCAGGGCTCAGAACATAACGTTTCTTTTCCTTGACCTCCAAACTACAGAGATGTGGAACGGCATCAGGTTTTCATTGTTGTGTTCTTTCACCTGCTTTGCATTGTGTGAGCGTGGGGTAATGGCTGCTCATGTGGCACATCTGCAGAACTGCAGCACGGGCTGTCCAGAGAACTGGGGATGCCCAGGGACAGGCTGGGAGGGGCCCTGCTCTGTGGGTGCAACCGGGTGCTCCTTCTGCTCCCTTCCAGCCCCAGCCAGTCGGTGATTATGTATTTACTCATCTTGAGGTGAAGGTCCTGCGGATGCTGTTTGGCCATTGCCCCCAGTAACTTAGGAAGGCGGTAACCGCTGTCAGCATGTGAGAAACACTCAGACTCAACAATTTCTTGTCAGGTGAAGAAGGAAATGTGTTCATTATTGCAATAATGGGGCACAGCTCCTCATGGCAAGGGAGGGGTTGTGCAACGTGTCGCAGGAATCCACTGCATTAAATACCCTCACTCCATCACAGGTGATTCCTCTCCTGTCACTCACTGGTTGAGCGTATCAAGCTCACAATCTTCAGTGCGATTGCTGAAGTATTTTTCCATATCAATTCATCACCCACCTGTTGGTCTTTCGCCTTTCAGTGGGGAACAAGTGAACAATGCATTCCAGGCCCCCTCCTTCAAGGGTAACTGGAGGACAGTGCATTTTGGGTCTTCCTGCACGTCTCTGGTTATCAAGGGGGCAGGAGGACAATGCATGCCAGACTCTCCCTCCCTGTTACCTTGCCCTGGTCTAGCTATTCTGATGACCACGCTACTTGGCAAACTTACTCTACCCTGCGCTAAGCCGTGCCCCAATGATTTGTTGTGAACAGCAACCCCTGCAGCCATTTGGTAAGAAAGTTTAGCAAAACTCTGTGCCTTAGTTAGCATTGCTCTACTGCAGAAACACCATTTTCTTCTCGCAAGGAGGTGTTCCCTTGTTGGACAGGTCAGCACTAAGGTCACAGGCACCAACTTAGAGAAGCGTGTTTACTTAAGTTTAAAGCAGTGAGAATCAACTCTACATGGGTAGATAATGGCAGGACAAGGGGAAATGGTTTGAAGTTGAAGGAGAGAAGATTTAGGTTGGATGTCAGGGGGGGTTCTTTACTCTCAGAGTGGTGAGGTGCTGGAACAGCTGCCTGGAGAGGCTGTGGATGCCCCGTCCATCCCTGGAGGTGTTCAAGGCCGGGCTGGATGTGGCCCTGGGCAGCTTGGGCTGGTGGTCGGTGACCCTGCACACAGCAGGGGTTGGAACGAGATGAGCACCGTGGGCCTTTGCAACCCAGGCCATTCTGTGATTCCATGGTTGGTGGTAGACATTTTGGCTCTGGCTTTGTGATGCGTGACAGCGCAGCAGGGAGATGTGCCATGCTGCTGGGGACGAGCCAGGCTGGTCTGACACAGGGGTCCAGAGGGCTTAAGTATAGTGATTTGCCTACAGAGACATTCAAATAAATGCAGTCAGAACTTAGCTACAAATTAGATCGCTTATTCTGCAGTCCTTTGGGAGAGGGTAGTGCGTGCTTGGAGGGGCGCACGCAGAAGGATTGTTCTGAAGTCTGTGGGTGGTTGTTTCAATATTGCACTTGATGAGCTCTGTAAATGTCAAGTGGATCAAATGTTGATTTGAGAACTAAAAAGCAAGACATAACGCTTTGGGCTTAGGTGGAGGAAAAACACTCTTGGAAACGCGGAGGCAGCGTGTCCTTCCCTCGTCGCTCTTGATCCTTCCCCTCTAGAATGGCTCTGTGCAGAACGTGTCTGCTGAGCAGAAGTTACAGGTTGTTTAATGCACCAGAGACGTTCAGATCTGGCAAACAGTTGTTGGAAAAGTACTTGTTCAATACAGTTAGTTGTTGTAAATGTTTCTGATGGATTATGTGAATTCTACACTGATTTGATGCAATGCATTTGGAGACTCTTCATTTCACAAGTTTTATCCGTCCTAAGAAAGTTTACAGCGGGTTTGTGCTGGGCCCCGCCGTGATGTGTGCGTCTGGCTCAGTTCACTGTGGGGGATTGGGCTCTTAAGGTGTGACGCCAGTCTGGGCCCTGTGGGAAGCTCATTCCTTCCCAGTAATGTTAGGGGAAGAGTCTGTATCCAAACATGGATTCTTCATGTTTAGGTCCTTCATCTTCATGGCACTTAAGCTGATGACGCTTATTAATATTCATAAGCAGTGTATGTTACTAAAAAATACCTTTAAAGTAAAGCTGTTTTGAGCAAGTTTTTGGTGTTTTTTATGGTTTTTTTTTTTTTTTTTTTTTAATTTGAAGATCAGTTTGAGGCAATGTTCTGGGTGACCGCTGACGATCTGGGCTGATGGTCAGGTTTCCCCACAGCACATTTACCAGCAGCACTCAGACTGTAATCCCTGTGTGTGGTGAATCTGAGCAATCTGCTTCGTGGTCACTGGCTCTGGGTGGCTCTGCTGGTGGGTTTCCCAAGGATGTTTTTGGGGCATGCATGGTACCATACTGGATACATGGACTTGTCCTTTGGGTTTCAGGAGGTGCAGTTGTAAGGGGAAAGCCAAGAAGATCCGGTGTACGGGAACTGCTGAGTCCCGGCCTGAACCACTGATTGAGCACCTGGGGAAAGGACCGTCAGCCCGGGAGCACAGGTGGAGGCAGTTCAGGTGTGTGACCAGAAGGGGTGGAGCCTGGCTGTGCCTCTCTTGGACCCCATTTAAGGGCTGACTGTTAGGGCAACGGGGCTCTGTTTTCAGGAGGAATTGTTTGAGGAATGAATGCCCAGAGTTTGTGGTATTTGTTGCAGAGCTGCCTCTGGCAATAAAATTAAGAGGATTCTGTTTCTCCCGGCATCGTACTTGGTGCGTACCTTCTCCTCTGATGTTACTTAAGGAAACCATGTAGGTTGTGTTTCAGATCTAAATGAGAGCGGGCAGTTTCAGAACTAAGGTGTTTTCAAGGAGCGGATACACACAGGTAGCTTTTTTCTTAGGAAATATGAAGGAGTTCTGTGTTTTGTGGCGATGCGGTGATGCGGTGCTGGTCTCTGCGTGGCAGGGCACGCTGCTGGCTCGTGTTCAACTTGTGCCGGAACCCCCCGCTCCCTTTCTGGGGCATTCCGCAGCATCCAGCCCCCTCTCGGTGCGCAGAGCTGGGGCTGCCCTGTCCCAGTACAGCACTTCTCTTGTTAATCCTCATGTGGCAGCTAATGCACATCCCTCTAATTCGCCAAGGTCTCCCTCCCTGCAAGGCCTCTCTCTACCCTCCAGGGAGCCAACAGCTCCCACTAATTTAGTAACATCTGCAGCTTACGCATTGGACCTTGCATAGGAATTTTCCTCCTGCTCGGTGGCTGTTTTGTCTCTGGTGTTAGGAAGAAGCCCACCTGTAGGAGCACAGTACCGGAAGGGACGTGCGGACCCAGCATGCCCGTTCCCTCGGTAGTGCAGGCAATTGCGTTACAGAAGCTGTTTCATGAATTTATCAGGCTTTGTCTTAAAACCATTGCTGAAATCTCTTGCCTCTACTCTCCTAACAGTAACCTCTCTGAATTCCACTTTTTTTTTTTTTTAACTTGCAGCTGTTTTTACTGGTTTGTTCTGGTGCCAGCATTGTGTTTTACTCCAAGTAACTTCTGCCTCCATGAAATATTTATGCCTTTGATGTATTAATAGGAACTGGTCCTGCCTTTGGTCTCCATTGTCTTGGCGGCACAGGCCGAGCTCTGCCCCCTGGAGAAGGGGCGGCTTGGGGTGCCACGGAGAGGTATCTGTGTGCAGCTGGCTGCTGACACATGGTCAGCCTCAGCTGCCCTCGTCCGTGGGTGGTTTGGGTGACACTTCGCTGTGCCTGGTTTGATCCTCCCTGAACACGTGGGACTGCAGTAGCAGGGGGCTTTGCTGGAAGGCCTTAGCAGCGTGGTAGCATGAATAGGTGTATTGGAGTGTTGCACTGTTCAAAATCCCAGCGGTAGGATTTATCCGGGGCGATCACCCTGCTTGTTCACCTGTGTGACATCCTGTTGGCTGGAGATGGCAGCATGTCTGTCTCCTCACGACGTGTTGCAGCTGGCCTGGGGCACATAAGTGCTTTGTGCTCAGCGCCTTTCACTCAGGACTTCTTGTTGTAATCAAAATGTTTGCATGCCTTTGCCTAGTCCCAGTACCTCTCTGGCCACCAGCATCACTTTGTTCCTCCTGCGTGATGTTTTGATTCTCTTCATGAGTGGCATCTCCCAGTCCTGTGTCATCTGCTGCACTTGAGTAGCACCTCCTGTCTTGTCAGCCCCACGTACCACAAGGCTGTCTTGAGGAGCTCTGTTGGCTGCCCATGCTGCCCCTGTGCTCCTCTGCAGCACCGACCCCATGGCGTGTGGGGGCAGGGCTGTGCCGGGGCTGGGGGATGGGAAGAGCCCCTCCGCCTGCCCTGGCTCTGCTGTAGCACCAGGCCTGCTTCATAGAGAGCATCTGAAGGGCAGAGCATCTTATTCTTGAAAAGAAGGCTCAGATCCCTTGGAATAGGAATCCTGGAGATAGTTTTGTTGATATATGCCAAAATAACAGAATTTTAGTTCACAGAAGCATTTGAAGGCCAATCTATAACTATAGAGTAGCTAACACATAAAAGATGTGTTTGTGAATCCTTGAAATTAGCAACAGCAGCAAAAGCCTTTAAGAGCTGCAGTTGTCAAGGAAGTGTTATTTCAGTGAGACTGCGTGCTTCTGTGCGGGTGGAAGCGTTTCCTTGGGAGGGTGTTCCTCTTCGAGGGGGAGAGCGGGGCTCTGGGCTCAGTGCTGGCTCCTGCTGGGCGAGTGGAATCTGGAACCTGGCTTAAAATACAATGAAAATGGCTTTACAGTGTACCAGAAAAAACGGGGAGGGAAGAGGAGGGGGTTGTTCTCAATGCTCTCACGGCGATTTAGCTGCTTCACTAATGGCCTCTTTCACTGTCAGCTTCACTTGAGGTCTGAGACCTCATCCGAGTCCGTATGAGATGTTTTAATGTGTCAAACTTACATGTAAGGATCTTCACGTGAATTGGTGTTCCGTGTTGTGGATATTCAATACAGAAATATTCATATAGTCATAGAATCGTGAGTGAGAAACAGTTGCTGGTCCCAAGGCTGTGGTGTGGTGGGACTGCTCCGAGGTTCAGCGAAAGTTCCTGAGAGTTCTGGGCCATGGCTGCTGCAGGTGGAGCTTCATTGCTGCGGGGCACAGCAAAACATGGGGAGCCCAAGCAGAGCATGAGAAGAGAAGCCAGAGAACGCCTTTGTCGTTGGCTAAGTTCTGTTGTAAGTACAGGATAGATTTCCAAGCAACTGTGAAATATGAGATGACAAAGTAATTACCTGACATTATTTGCTACCCGAAGCTGTCCGTCTGCAGTTTCTGTCCCCGATCCTACAGGAGTGTAATAGTGTGCTCTTTTGAGCTCTGCCTTAACTCGAGGTAGTTACTGCAAATGAGATCCTTCTGAGATGGAGAAGGTACAGATGGTCCTTTGAGTGTGTGCTTCCTGACGGCACTTTTTCTCATGACACAGTTGCTGTTTGGGGGCTCTTGCACGGGGATGGCGAATGCTTGGCGGTCTCACCGGAGGGCTGTATCTCCAGAGGGGTGCTGTGCTCGTTCCCCGACGTGCTGTGGTGCTGAGGGGCTGTGCCGTGCCTGGGGCTGAGGGCTGCAGCAGAGCTGTGGCTGCTGGCAGGGACCACACTGTGCCTGCATGCGCACAAGTGAGTGTGTTTACTGACGTGCTGAGGTGCCTGGCTCGCACCGATGGCTGAACACCTGAGCTTTGGGGCTGCCACCCTCAGCCCTGGCGGGTCTGTCACCCTGCTGAGACACGAATGGCGGTCGGGGAGATGGAGTGAGTTCTTCTCTTGGTTTTATCGCTGTCTGAGGGCCGGTGGCTGGGGGTTCGTGTTTGTGTGAGAGTAAATACATAGAAACTGTCCACGTTCTGATTGAATCTAGGAACGTTTTCACGCGGTGGATCAAATTAACACTCATATAAAAATGATGTGTTGTATACAGGACTCAATTTCTTAATCATTCCCTTTTGCTTTGCTGTACAAATGAATTTATTTAGAAATAAATATTTATAAAATAAAGATCTGAGCATCTGTTCGTAGTGTGAGGTTGTTCACTGTTAGTTGGTTTCTACAGAGCTCTGTAGGAGCAGTAACTGAACCAATGGAGGTGAATTCACAAAGTGAGAAGCAGGATTCTTAGTATCTTGATGATGGAAATTGGAAGCTTTTCCTGACCAAGCCTGTTGTTTATGGCCACATCTGTGAGAAGTGGCTTGCTTGAAGCATCCTCTCTGTAAATGTGGAAGTGGAGAGGTGTAGCTTTCCTTTCTTGAAGCTCTGGCTTTGCTGTTTGACTTGGAGTTGCCTGGAGAGTGGCTACAGCAGGAAGCTGTGACTGGCTGTTTGAAGGACAGATGCTGTGCTGTAGGCATCTGCTTCACGAGAAGGTAATCCTCCCTTTTCGAACCTCGCGTTGGGTGAAGTGGATTGTGTTAGGAGAGCAGAGCAGTGTCTTCGCCTTGGGTAGCACCTTAGCAGACCCCCACTGGTAAGGATAATGAAACTTACCTTCAAACAGGTGAGAAATCAGCTGAGAATTGGCCTACTTCTTTGTCTTGGCTTCTAAGACGGAATACTATCAATGTAACTTCCCAAATTGCCAGTTAATTACTGCCCCGAATTGTGAGTGGGGGGCTGCACAGCCTGCATTGGCTCCCTGGCTGATGGGCTTCCTGCGGGTGGGAAGCGGAGCGCGGTGAGAGTCCTCCCTGCCCTGCAGACAGCCCCCACCTCACAGGCAGCTGTGTATCCAGCTGTGCATCCTCGCTGTTCTCCTGGGCAGTGCATCACAGCTCTGCTCTCTCTGCCCAGCAGGAGGGTAAGGTGACAGCTGAGCTGCTGCTGTTCCTGTCAGTGTGTAATGCGTGCTGCCAGCCAGCCCAGATTAAGGCCTTGTAATAAGATTTCTGCATATATGCATATCTAGCTCGCTCTGCTTGATTTATTGTTAATATGATATGATGGTTTCTGACCGCATGCTACTATTTTTAGTCATTTTCTTCCTCTGAAAGCCAGTAATGCAGGAAGCTAAGCAATCTCCAGTGTACCGCTGCTTTTCGGAGGAATACTCGTTCTTTCACTTAAGATGATTTTATGGTAGATGTTTTCCATTCAGTGATGAGCGTGTGAGTCACGGTGGTGGTTGTGACCTAATCCTGAGTTGTTAGAGACCAGTTATTGTGCTTGAAATCCAGGGAGAGACTCCAGCAAGACTGATTTGTATATATACAGCAACTTCATGTTTCATCTTTAATAACTGTTTAAAATAGATCTGGTTCCTATAACTGCTGAAAAATTGTCCTTTGAAAGCAAGTATTAAGAGTTCTGGAAAAAGAAGTAACGCTGTGGTCAGTTTTGCTCTCTAGGACAACTGGGAGCGGGCTGTTTGTTCTTCCAGTTCACCCATCTATTTTGTTGTAATGGGGTAGAAAAGAAAGGAATATTTTCCCCTTTAACATCATTGGAATTACCCATTACATTTAATTTCTTAAAATCTTTGCTACATCTCCAAAAAAATAAAGATAGGAGCTGTGAAATCGTGGAGGTGTTGGTCTGAGCTGAGCTCCTTGCGGTGACGTAACTGAAGAAAATCAACGGCAGCATCTGGCCCTGCTCATGATCTCCCTCTTGATCTCCAGGACACCTCAGAGCATGACGTTGAGCCTGTGTTTCCTAACCAGCACTGTGTAGTAGTAAAGTGAAAGCAATGGACATGGAGCCATTGGCTACAACCCTCTGGCTGTGGCCATCCAACCAATCCTTTATCCATTGAATAGTCTACCCTTCAGATCTGTATTCCTCCAACTTAGAGATAGGAATGTGGTGTGGTACCGTGTCAGAGGCCTTGCAGAAGTCCAGGTAGACAACATCATTTGCTCTTCTGCCTGGTGATGCCATCGGTCCATCCTTCAAGTCCACCACATGGGTCAGGCGCGAGCTGCCCTTGGCGAAGCCTTACTGATTTTAGTTCAGCGTCAAGAGAGGTGTGCAGCTTCATCTTTCTGCTTCCAGTTGCAGCATCTAGATAGGATTGACAGTGCACAGTGTTAAAGAAAAAAGCAGAGTAAAATAAACAAGAGTAAACCAGAGGGATTATTTTTCTGTGATGGCTGCTTTGGTGCTATTCGTGAGTGTACGTATGGAAAATAGATGACTTGAATCAGTGTCCCCTCTGCCCCTTCATTTTCAGGAGGCTTAGAAAGGGTGAAATGTTTCTCTTGTTTGAGTTAGTGAGAACATTCTCACAGCTCCAGTACAAGCAGGGTTGTACGCTACGTGTTAATGAAAGAGATGGGAAATGTGAAATGCGTGTGGATTTACTGAGCTGCATTCACTCAACAGTATGCTTTAAAACCAAGCACAACTGCATCAGAGTCAGGTTAATAAGAAATAGCCAAAGTTCTTTATTCCCTTGTTGGAGTTGGAGGGGACCCACAAGGATCAACTTGCTGTCATTGAACCCCCAGATCCCTTTCTGTGGGGCTGCTCTCCAGCCTCTGGTCTCCCAGGCTGTGCACAGAGCCAGGGCTGCCCTGTCCCAATGCAGGCTCTAGCACTTGCTCTTGTTAAACTTCATGGTGTTGGCAATTGCTCATCCCTCTGACTTTTCATGACCCCTCTGGGCAACCACTGCACCCAGATTTAGGAATCTCCTGGACCCGTTTGTGTCAGCTGCGTGGTATTGTCAGCTAACATCCGGCAAGCTGAAGTCACCCAGAAGGACCAGGGCAGCTGGTTTACAGGTCTGTTAGTTCCTTAGAGAACAATTCCTCTGTGTCCCCATGCTTGCTGGGTGGCCACTCCTGCGGCACCCACTTTATTTGCTTGTCTTGACTTTCTGATGCATGGGGAGAACACTGGCTGAGAGATTCTGATGGAGGAACAGCTAGGAAGGGTTTTGGAGCCAGACAGAGTGAGGAGTCTTTGGGTCCCTGTGCGCAAGAGCTGGTGTTGGATCTTCTTAAGAGATGGAACAAGATATGCTGCAGTGCACTTACCTGAGATGCTCTTTTTCCCTGGAACACTTAGAGTGGCATTAATTTTTAATGTTGCTGTCTCTGTTTCTTCTCCAAGTGGTTAGCTGATAGCTGATCGCTAGTTTTGTTTCTTTGATTACTTTGAGATTGCAGGGCAGACAGGACTGAGTAAGAAGAGCCGTAGTGTGGAACATTTAATCTTCCAATCAGTTTCTCTAAACTAAACCCAAGCAGCGGTAGCAAATCCAGGAATCCTATTAAAGTTGACCTACATAGTGGGAATAAAATTGGTCTCCTGCCTTCTTTTGCTCCCTATTTTACTGTTGAGAGAACTGTGAATGTTTTCTTTAAAGTCAGTTAATGTTTATTGCTACTACAAGCACAATTCCTGCCTGGCTGGGTGGCACACGCCTAGGTGGGGAGCTGGGAAAAGATGGGCACCTTGAGCCAAGAGGGCTGAGCAAGAGTGAAAGCCAAGCAAGTGAGATGGGAGAGGGATTTAGCACTTGCTGTAATTAGAAGTTTGTCAACAGAGCATTAGCGTGGAGTGCGTCCAGCAAATCCTGGGAGGGGGCAGAGGAAAATACTTCTTTTCTTAGTATAGCTTCAGCCAGTCCAAACCAAGTTAAATGGCTTCTTTAGGTCTGTTGCTTAGTGTGGCTGTCTTGGTTAGGGCTTTTTTTTTCTTTTTTACTGATGTCCATAGAAGACTGGCCAGGATTCTCTTCCTGTGAGGTCTCATCAGCCACTGCGTCTGTTCTGCACTGATTGAGGCATAACTCAACTTACAGAACTGAAAAAGGAAGACTCAAGTTTTTCTCAGCAGCTCAGGAGCTGAAAGTGCGGTCCTTGTAGAATCATCTTTCCAAGTTACTCCAGTTTATACCATGTAACTCTCTATCCCTTATTTGATGTGTGCCTTTTCCCTAACCTCTGGTCAGAGATCTGGGAAGTGGATTGCACAGGTGACTGTGGGGTGTGACGGTTGTGGAAGGGTTTTCCCCAAGACTTGTACATTTCCTGCAAAACTTGGATGCAACATCATTTGGAGTGGAAGCTTTCTGATGTCTGAAGGAGATTTCTGATGTAGGCACTTCTAAATGCATGACCGTAGACACAGAATTTGTCTTTTCTGACATAAAACTGACAGGAATCCAAATTCAGCCTAGCATGACAAGGATTTTGCTGAAGATGATAGAACTGTGTTGGTTTACATAACTTGCATTGGGCAGTAACTTATGTCTTGATACACAAAATATGTCTTTTATTTTATGAGATACTATTTCTTGCTTGAGTAAATGCTTGTTGTGCTACTTAAAGCACATAGAAATTCTTATCTCTTGTTTTTTGTATATATATACATGAATATGCACACACACATAGTGTGCGAGGAGAGGAGGGGAAAAGTCAAATGCGTTATGTTTATTCCTCATCCTTGCTTCCTTCTCTGGTTTTTCCCTGTACAGAAGTTTATAGAGTTTGAAGATGCACTGGAACAGGAGAAGAAAGAGCTACAGATCCAGGTGGAGCACCTTGAATTTCAGACTCGACAGTTGGAGCTGAAGACCAAAAACTATGCAGATCAGAGTAAGCAAAGTTGTGCGGTTTGCACCAGATATGATTGTATAGTTTGCTTTCCATGAGCGTATACTTGCACATATTCTTCATGTGCTGTTTTTTGTCATTTGTTTTGATGTAATTTATGCAAAGCCTGAAATCTGTGGCTTTCTTTGGTATAAAATTCAAAGCCATCTAGAGGGTGGGATGTATCCACACTAGTTTAGCACAGGTTTCATTGCTTCTCTTGCATGGAGCATGTCTAGTCTCCCTAGCTGTAGATCTGGGCTATTGCTGAAGTCTTTGATACCTGGTTTTCAGTTTCTCCTCGTTCTCCTGAACAGAACCTCCCGTTTTTTTTCGTTGTATAAATGAATCACATTTAAGCATTTGCTTATGCAAATATTTCCTTAATAACTGTAACTGCATTTTGTTGGTTGAGGTTCCCATCATGTTCCAACACTCCTCCTACTCAAACAGCCAGTCACCCACCCCAAAGGATAACTTAAATTGTTGTCAGACCACCACATTTATAAGGCACCAGCCTGCTGCTCAAGAGCTCTGTTTTTACACTTGTTTGCACCACCTGGTCTACCTGTTCAGGGCACGTGCTTGCATCCATGAAGTGACTTTGTAATGAAAACCGTGTACTCTGATTTGCATTTCTGTGTTTCTTTTTGTTCAGTAGGAATTCATTTTCAGCACAGCATACCTATTTTGTAGTACAAGTTTTGAGATTTCTCTAGATTCTTTGAGGATCCTGATCTGTATGCTAATGGTTGGAATCTTTTCTTGGCAGTTTCACGGCTGGAGGAGCGTGAATCAGAAATGAAGAAAGAGTATAATGCTTTACATCAGCGTCACACAGAGGTAAGCTTTTGTCTGATTCCTTCCAAATAAACTCTTAGCTTACCCATAAAATCATGTCGAAGAATTCGGTTTTATCATGCTGGCAGTGAGTAGAGCTTCTGAACCTTGAGAGCATCAACATTATCTGAAGGGAGGGTGCAAGGGGGATGAAGCCATGCTCTTCTCAGTGGTGCCCAGTGCCAGTACGAGAGTCAGAGGGCACAAACCGAAGCACAGGAGGTTCTGTCTGAACATGAAATAGCACTTCTCTATGTGCAGGTGACCAAGTGCTGGCACAGGCTGTGTAAGGAGACTGTGGAGTCTCCTTAATTGGGGATATTCACAAGCTGTCTGTGCGTGGTCCTGTGCAACCTGCCTTGGGTGGCCCTGCCTAAATTGGAACGTTGGACAAGATGACCTCCAGAGGTCCTTTCCAACCTCACCGGTCAGTAATGCTGTGAACAGAGGTCTCCTCTCTCACCTCCCACTACTGACCAGCCCCATGGAGACCTATATAATTGTTGGATATGCTTTTTCATGGCTTAAGGTTAAGCTTAAGTCATTTCTAGCACAGTTTTGTGACAGATTTTCCGTCAGACTTGTCCATTCACTTATGTCTTCAGTTTAAAAAAACAAAAACAAAGATGAGTGCTTTTTATTTAAATGTATGTATATTTACAATATATATGTATGTTCTTTTAAAGAAAGAGAATTGGAAATAAATGCTGGAAAACAATGTTAAAAAAAAAGAAATCACAGAATATCCCAGGTTGGAAGGGACCCATAGCGGTCATGGAGTCCAGTGGTGTCTTTCATTTTGTTCTGTTTGGCTCATGGTTTTTTTTCCTCTTCACAGATGATCCAGACCTATGTGGAGCACATCGAACGATCCAAGATGCAGCAGGTTGGGGGAAATAATCAAACTGAGGGCAGTGTACCTGGGAGAAGGTAGGGCCATAACCTCTCCATATAATGTTTGCCATCCAGGAACTTATAAAATGAGTGCATATTTTCAAGAGAAAGAAACCAGACAAAGGATCTTTCCGTGTGGGCATGGATTGTACCTGAAGCTTTTTGTAATGGGTTGAGGGTGAGTTGTGGGTAAGTTCTTGAAGGTTTGACAGAGAGGAGTTTTTTTGTGTTCTGTTATGAAGCTTAGACTTTATTGTGCTGCTGCAGATGAGGGTCTTCTGGAAAGCGACATTTGTCTTCTCAGGTAGCATGTGAAAGACTTACCTATAAAATGGATGGGGATGGAAGAGAGTGTTCATTTGTGTGTGTCTGTGTGCATGTGTGACAGCCAGCAAAACTGGAGCAGTTATGTGCATTAGCCTTTGTGTAACCTCTTCCCCAGCTTCTTCAAGAGAAGATTTCTCTGAGTTGGTCACTCAATAGACCTACTGATGCCCAAGAAAGCACTGTGGTTGTTTTTTCCTCTGTTTTCATAGCACCAAGCTGATAAGAACCAGCCTCTCTTTAAAGGAATGATAGTAGTAGGAAATGAAGTTCAGTATATAAAACCACTATTTTTTTGGAGCCTTAGTCTAAATTTAAAGCACAAAAGTTCCAATTGCAGTCATTTCATTACAGATACATTACAGGCACCACAGTATTGCCCGTAGGCTGTGAAAGAAAAGTGGTGTTCCATAAGTACTGATCAGAGAAGTAATACATCAAATAAAGCATTGTATAAATCTATTTAGACTGAGCACAATCTATTGAGCCACTGGGACATATAAAAAGATAATTTTAAATGAAGAAAAAAAAATATGTTTAGAAAATAGGAAGAATAAGGCTATTTTAGTACCTTACGTTTAGGTCTGTAACATTTAAATACTAGTGTGTCCATTGGGTTTGGGATGAAGAAAGTAGGAGGAAGTGTTAGGCCTTGAAATAAGAAATATAAGCTCTCTGAAGGCTTCTTCTTGCTGGATTGGAGTGCCTGGGAAGAGACTCAGATTGTCAGAGTTTTGACTGTGTATTGTAAAAAAGCAAAGGAGAGAGCAAGAGAGACGCAAACTCCTCCCCCCAGAAGGGGGCTTGAAGGATGTGGAAAGGGAGAAGTAGAAAACAGGAGTTTTCAGAAGAGTGTGGGACTTCTGCCCTATCCCTTACAGACGTGATGTTCCTTCCCCAGCCAGTGCTTTGCCTTCTGCCAAGCATCGTGGTGTGAGAGGAAGGTGGGAGGGTCAGCCTCTGGTTCTGTACTGGTGGCTTACTGGTGTGCACGCAGGGCTGGTGGGGGGAACAGGAGTTTTGTTCACAGCTGTTGGGAACGTCACATCATTGTATTAGAAGGGAGGGAGGTTGCTGAAGGAAAATGGGCTCTGTAACTGCAGAACATCCACGTTTGAGACTACTCTGCTGAGCTGTGTGCCTCTGCTGTCAGCTGACTCTGTACAAGCTCTTAGGCACACCCATGGTAGAAGAGAAACAGGGTAGATTAGGTCTTGGTCAGTCCAGCTCACTTCTCCCACCTACCCGAAAGGTATGAATGTTTGCAGAAAGAATAGCTGTGCTGATGTGTGCATTTCTCTCGTTGCCATCTCCATGTCTCAGCTGGGAACGGGGGGGGCTGTGAGCTGCTGAGCTGGCAGGGCGCAGCATAGCTGGAAGCGAAGTGTCAGTGTGTGGTCCTGTTTCTTTTGTTCTGCAGAGAGCAGCTCAGCTCTGCTGCCATGGAAAATATTCAGCAGTGTTTCAGGGGCAGCAATGTAGCAGTTTTAAGCAGTTATACCCTAAACTCAAGAGGCAGAGAGTCTTATCTAGGTTTTCTCCCACATGCACTCTCTGATAGACAGTACAGATCTGTAGCAGATTTAAAAGGAACTGGAACAGGAGCGTTCTGATCTGGCTGAGCTCTTTCCATACAATAAGTTCTCAGTGCTGTGTTTCCTGCAGAGAAAATCGGTGTCGCATCAGAGAGTGGCTTAGAAGAATGAAACTGATTACGGAATGCAGTGCTTGGAGTCTGGCATTCTGGCCCTTTCCCATCTGAAGGTGATGCTTTTCCAGCATACCAGTGGACAAATATAGAAACCTATATGGGGAAAGAAGAGCAGAAGCTAGATGGTGGGTGGCCTCCCTGGGCAAACGGGGGCAGGCATGATGTGTATGGAAAGAGAAGATACGGTGTGAAAAGAGCCAGTAGATTGTAGGTTGTTCTTAGGATTGTGAGAGTCCGTGTTCCTCGACAGGCTGTTCCTGTTTTCCTCTGCCCCAAACCGATCCTGGTCACAGCTGTAATGGTTGGAGTGTGTTAGGCTGGTTGCCCTCCCCAGATATCCTTCTGTAAATAAGGATGTATCTGTGCAATTACTCAGATGGTAAAATATGAAAGTACTGCAGGCAAAAAGCAGGCTCAGCCTCCTTCCCTGCTTGACATATGCACCTGAACGGACTGCTTGGTAGAAACTGGTTTTGATGAGTTTTCCCTAATTGTGAAAAAAGCTAAAATTAATTATGGCTTTCTGTTACCGTTCAATGAAAGAAATGCATAGTGAGAAGTGTTTAATGGTTCTGTCTGTAAGACCACCTTTCTCTGGTGTGAAGGACAAGCCTTTCACTGAGGGTTGTCTCTGTGTTGGAGGGACGCTTTTCCATGTAACGTATTGCTAGTTCCTGGAAGAATGGAAAAAAGAGAAGCTCTCTGTGTCTGTCACAGCCCCTGCCAGGCCTCCATCTGAGTCTGTAGGAGCAGCAACTGGGAAGTGGGTCTTTTTCCTTCATTTCAAGCTTTGCGCTGTTTGTGTGTGCTGTGTTTGTGTATGCTGGTGCCTTTGAGGGTTGTGTGTTCTGTGTCTGCACAGCTGCGTATGGGTGAACACCCGCGTTTGTGAGTTGGTACACTGATGTGTTTTTGGGGGGGATATGGGGTGTAATCTCTCACTGTCTTCCTAGGTGTTTGTGAGTGCATTTGGTTACCTTCACCTTTGGATGTGCTTGGGTGTGTTTTATATGGTAGACTGTGTAGATACGTATTATTTGCATAAGGCCGTAAATACACCAAGGATGCTTGCTTGTCACTTGAGAGAAGATGGTGCAAGAACTGCTGGGGTATGTGTGTGTCTGCTGCCATCTGAGGATGGGAACGGGTGTAGTGCACAGCTCCAAGTAGTATGAATAAAAGTGCATGCATATGCTGTCTCTGATAGGGCTGCATGTTTGCATGACCTTCATTCTCTAATTGTTGTTGTTGTTTTGTGTTTTTTTTTTGTCTTGCTTTTTGTGCAATTGCTGCTCTGTTTTGGCTGTTACGTTTGTCGCTGCAGTCATCGCCAGTCATGGAGGAAAAGGTAAATCCTACTGCTGCATCTTAACTTTGTTAATCATAGTTTTGGAGGTTGCTGTTGGGTGGCCATGGTGTGATGCTGAAAGGTTCTGTGCTGGCCTGTTTGCCCTCTTTGTGTACTGACATCTGCATTAGATTCACTCACACATGGCACACTTCCCTTGGCTGGTGCAGACGGAGCCAGCAAGCTGCTACATCAGGAAGGAGCTTGTGCACCCAAAAGCAGAAGGGGCGGAGGCTGGGTCCCAAACCATCCCTGTGTGACTGGACCTTTGCACTTCACGTTCCAGATGACTTTAAAAAGTTGTCTTTTCTCCCTTAAATTAGAATCATTGAATCATCAAGGTTGGGAAAGATCCCCAATGATCCAACTGTCCACCTACCACCAATACTTCCCTTCTAAACCATGCCCTCCCTACCACATCTACACATTTCTTGAACACTTCCTATAGGAGCACAAAATACGCCTATTTTCTAAGCAGGGCAGGGAACGCATGTCACCAGTAACTGTCAGAAAGCACATCTGACTTTGGGTGAGGCAGTGAGTTCTGCACCCTCAGCCTACAAAGAGGGCAGTTACCATCTTGCAGTGATGGCAAACCTGGTAGTTCTGTTACATTTCTAAGCTTTAGGATATTACAGGAAGAGCATTCTGACCCAGGTTTTGGCTACTGCAAGCTTTTAGTGTTTACCTTGCAACATGAGGTGGAACTAACCAAGTGCTCAGAGTCCCCCTGGACCAGGAGGACGTGGGTGTATGAAAGTCACTCCAAAGGGCCGTAGTCAGCACTGAAAATTTATACCAACCCCGAGGATATTCTCAGCTGCTTTGAGGAGTGGTAACACCAACATCAAGACTGTAAAACTGAAGTTATCTTTCCTGCAGTTTTTCCTTTTCCCTGGTAGATGCAGAAGAGGCTGGAAAGTATTTCCAGAGAAACACAGAATGGAAATTTGAAATGCAGCTTTCCTAGCAGTCTGCATCAGAATGCTTTCCTGAAGATCCTGCAGTTTCTGATGTTGCTTCATACTCCTCTTCCTTGTTAGCACAGGTGGTCAAGTTCGTGTAGTCTGTGTACGTTCAGTGGGGATCTGACAAATTCCCTGGAGAGGAAGTATAACGTAACATCAGTGTCAGCGTGTGTTTGGGGTGGCCCCTATTTCTCCGAAGTGGCAGCGTTGCCCTGTTAGGCCATGCTGGTATAATCTCAGAAGTGCTTATAGTATACTGTCACATATTTGACTGCACCACTTGTTTTGCAGAAATAAATCATTTTTTAAGAATATTTTAGAGCTACAGGAACTTTTCTCAAGCTGTAACGCAGCTGTGGAGTGTGATGTCCTTAGGGCCATCATTTTCGTAGCTACGTGCTGCTTTTGTAAGAGGATTTGTCTATGACATTTCCCTGTGTGAATCTTTAGGATTTTCAGAAGATTGCAATGGGGATTCTTAAGGAAAGTGTTTCCCAAATCTCCCTGCTGGACCACACTGAAAATTCCTTTCTGCTGCTTCTGCTTTTCCCTGATGGGCCACAGCAAGCAGCCACTCCAAGCAGGAGCCACACTGGCGCAGCGGTGCAGCGTGCCATGTCAGCTGGACAGTGCTCAGGATGGAAAGGCTGAGCATTTGTCTTTTCTGGTAGACATTTTGCTTTCACTTTGTAAATGAACTCTTTTCTGCCCCTGCCCCTGTGTCGGTGTGTCTGAGTAGGTCTTGGGGCAGCCTTAGATGCAGCTGCAGTTGTTTTCACCCATGGTCACAGGCCACAGAATCGCAGAACAGTTTGGGTTGAACACTGGAGGTTGCCTGGTCCCACTCTGTGATGGTGGTAGCTAAGCTGAGTCTTGGTAAAATGATTGCAGTGTCCAGGAGCAGCACTGTACTGGGCTGGCATGGAGCCTGATGGTGCAGGGAAGCAGATCAGTGCCTTGCGAGGAGGTGCCGACTGCTGCCCTGTTTCTGGAGCGTTCATGCTGACAAGCTACTTTCTTCTTTTGAATTTCCACCTCCGCTGCTTGCTCTACATTTTCTCCCACTGGAACTTGGTCCCAAAATCTGTGCCAGCTTACGTATTCAGAATCAAACCCACAGCTCACTGGTCACCTGCCTTTGCCAGAAAGGAGCGTGATAAAGAAAAAGTGATTACAGACATCTGGCTTTATGAGTGATGCATTTATTTATAAGTTTGTATAAATTCTGAATTTTGAGAGGACTGTGGTTGGATATGGAGAGGGGATCACACAACGCAGGTGTTAAATCTCTCGCTTAGAATTGGAAGTGATCCAAAACCCACTGATTTCTGCTGTTGGTGCAAACCAGATTTGGGGTGGAATGTACCAAAGTGGCATGTAGGTGACTCACTTCAGCCCCTTCCTTCATTCAACGATGGCCATTTTGTTGTGGGATTGTCTGCTGTGGCGTGGTTTCCCACAGTACATCCATTTCTCAAAGTACACGCTGGTTTAAATTTGCTCAGTTCCTTGCACTTTTGCATTTCCTCCGACCATTGCATGGGGATGGTGGTGTCAGTTGTGCCTGTCTTGGTCACTTGACCCCCTCTGACTTTCTAGGAAGATGGTTGGCTCTACCAGTGGACACCCTGGGTCTGAACGAACAGCACCATGCAGCTGTGGGTTTGGGAGTCCACACAACTGCTAAGCTGAGAGAAGGAGTGCAGTTCGGTTTCTAATGACTAACATTTTGCATGAGCTAGTGTGCTGTTTCTTTTGTGTGTGAAGCTTGTAAACAGCTAACAGATTGGCTTTCCCTCTCTCTCTGTTTCTCTGTTTAGCAGGAAGGAACGTCCTAACTCTCTGAATGTCTTCCCCCTCGCGGATGGCATGGTACGTGGGCAGATAGGGGCCAAGATCGTCCCAACACTGGACCACTGGCACCTGAGTGACCTCGGCCAGCTGCAGTCCAACTCCAGCTACAAGGTTTTATAGACCATCATGGAGCAAGGGTTTCCCACTCTGCCACTGTCAATAGCATCCCATGTTTTCATTAAGGTGGAGATTAACCTGTGTCCATAACCCTTTGCAGCCTCTTCCTGCTGTGCGTTTACTCCCGTGGTGGCTGAGGTGGGAGGATGTCCCATCACAGATCTGGCGTACAGTGCGGGAGGGATTTGTACAGCTCCTCGTGCTTGTTACCTCCTTGTCTCAGTGTTAATCTCCTTTACTTGGCTGGCCCTAAGTTGAAAGGGGTGTGTGTGGAGGTAGCTAGAAATATAGGGAAGATAAAATCTTCACCTTTTTTAGTTTATTTGTGAGAAGAAATGTTGGAACCTGCCTCCTCTCTTTCCCTCAATAAGAACAAGGCTTTTGCTCCTCAGCTGGGGCCAGACATAGGGTTACTCTTGCTCTTCAGCAATTGTTCTTTTTATCTTACCACTCTTCTGGCCTTCCTATTTTCAGTTAAGAGCGGTACTAAACCTCTCTGACTGACCAAGTCCTGCACTGTGCTTGAAGCTCTTCACTTCCTCACACGTCTGGTCTGCAGCTCTAGTCTTGTGCTGTCTACATCCAATACGCTTGCCACATTCAGTGCACTGCCTCCTGCACGGGGGCTTGCCGAAAGCCTCACAGCATGGCAGCCACACCAGAGCAGCTGGATAGTTGTGCCTCTTGCTTCAGGTGCTCTGCCATTTGGAGACTGGTCTGAGCCCAAAGACCCAGAGATCGTGCTCTTAGTTGACAGATCTGTGCATTTATTAACAGTTGAGACCACACATGAGCCATCTTTCCTGGTCTGCTTTAAAAATGTCCTATAAAGCACTAGTCAGATCCTACACTAATTTCTGGAGAGCTTTGCTGCAATTGGGGAATAGCAAAACCACAGTACAGTAGGATGTGGATGTGAAGGTGTAGCTTCAGATAGACTATCGTGTGCCAGCACATTGCTGCGCACAATTACATGGCAACCAAAATGTACGGAGACCGTACTTGTACTTCTGGAAAGAATTTATTCCTTTGGATCCCCGATCAGCACTGCACACTGTGGTGTGGATGTGCTCTTGAGCTCTCTGTCGGTCGGGCACATGTGGCAGGTGTAAGCCTTTAGAGGAGCTGGAACAACATTGAGGTTAGATCCACCTTCCAGACTTCTGAAGGCATAGTTCTTTCAGATATATCATTGCAGGGCTTCTGAAAGGTTTTCGGTGGGAGTTGAGTGGAACTCATCAGTAACTCAGGGTCTGCATTGCAGGAGAATACGACGGGAATCCAGATAAATTCTAAGCTTTGGTTTCCAAGCTCTGGTAACGGAGAGTTACTGACTTGATAACTTTGTGATTTATTACTGGTGGTGTCAGGCAAAAAGTCCATTTCTGGTAAAAAGAAGATGTGCAGAAGTAGTACTGTGCTACTGTCCATGTATTTGATGGGCAGGTCTGGGATTTGTGTTGATGCTTGTTAGGAAAATTCAGAAGTGGGAAACACATTAAGGAGGTCAGCTGGTAGTGTGCAGATAGAGCTCGGGCTGCGGAAGACTTGGATAGCTGGGTATTATGGTGGACTTCTGAAGACTATTGAACAAACGTATGAATAATTAAAAGGACTGATTAGCTGACTTGCTGGATTTGCAATCTGGAATGGAAAATTTTCCTCCTGCAAGCTCCTTGTGCACTCTGACTAAAATGCTGTTTTTCAGCTCTTCTGCATGACTGAACTATCAGCAGTGGTGCTCGTGCACTCCTTGCTTTTTCTTCATCTGCTCTGATATTTCATTGACATCGACTGCAGACACAGAGCTTACTTTCCCAATATGTCTATCTTGACTTTTCCGGCTAGTTTTCCTTCCTCATGGGGCCGTACGTTAGTTATGTTTTAATTGTCCTTGCATACTTACTATGACTATTTTCTGTTTAAGTTGCTGTCTTTGTTATTTTATTTTTACATTCAGTTGCACATTTATTTTACGTAATAATTTGGAGATGAAAGTCCTTAACGTTTTTGTTTTTATGTACTATGCTTTCAGTGTTATAACCATACAATTGTGACTACTCATGGTGACATATGGCTGCTATGAATGTTGAGCCTTTGCAATGCATTTTGGAGGTCACTACTACACATTTGATGTTTAGGAGGTTGACAGGTATGGCTGTAGGTAAGTGGTGGCTGTGGAGAGTTTTCTTGGGGTGAGCTATGGGCTATGCAGTGTGCCTCCTGGACTGCAGAGGAGAGCTGTGCAGTTAGTAAAATATCTGGAGCAATAATGGTGGAACAATCAGAAGGACGGTAGAAGGAAAATACCAGCAAAGTTTAATAGAGGTTCTGGACTGTGAAGAAGAGTGCCTTGGCAGTGTTTACATTTGAGAGGAGTTTCTCCAGGGCAGGCTGGTAGACTTAATAAAGGACACTTTCTGGATGACTATGAAGTACAGATATGTAATCCTAAAGTAAGTGTGATTACATGCGTTATTACTCCCTGATGTGTGCTGGGTGAGAGAAAGATAATGTCAACAAGCAAGAAGCTATAGGATGTATTCTCAACACAAGTATCACTCTGTAGATGCTGTAGAACTTCTAAATGACATCTAGATCCCAAGTCCAAGAAATGACATCTGCATGTCCCTTTTGCAGTGCTAAAATCCTCACAGACTTACATGTTGTGCTTACACAGTTATGCTTACGTGTTGTGGGTACAAGAAGCAGCTCTGAATGTGTTCATCCAACAGAAGTTTTTTTGGGGTGGGGGAAGAGGTTTTATGATTGCACTTTGTTCTTGGTACTCTTGGTCCCTTTGTATGACAGAAAGCACAGCAGATAAATTGCAGCTGAAGTGTTACAAGGTTTACTGGATCACATTCCCAAAAACTGAACTAAGCTATTAGACAAGTAACTCACAAAACAAGAATCTGAAGTAGAGGTGAGAAGTGTCCGTACGTAGCCACAGTGAAGAGTTTCTATCTCAGTTTTCCTTGTAAAATCAGCAGTTGTGCAGGAAAGCAACTGGAACTGCCATGTGGGAATGCAGGGGCCATTTGGGCTGACAGTGCAGCAACCAAACAGGACATCGATTTCACCGAATGGTCAAATTATAAAAAGATTTATTTTTACTTAAATGCACAGATGCAATATAAAACCTTTTGACTTCTGCGGTGCAGTGTACTGCAGGGTATTTTAAGGTAAGCATAGAGGCCAGTCTAATTAAGGGAAGGTGTTAATAAGATTCCAGATTTAAAAAAAAAAAAAAAGGCTGCAAAGGGTTAATATTTTTCAGTATTTCGCTCATCTCATTTTGAACTGCTTTGTTATGTTGTGCAGTTAATATCAGAACAGTAGAGCAAGACTTAGAAGTTGGTGAAGTGAACCAGCATCACAGCTCCGAGGATGGGAGGCCCTGAAGCAGCTGCTGAGCAGTCTGAGTCTCTGCAGCAGTTGCACAGGAGGGGAGGGACAAGCACTAACAATTATAGCTGAGTCTGGGTGTGCAGCTGCTGAGCGTCGCTGCACCCAATTGCAGGTCATTAGCGCAACTCCAAATTCATTTTGCCATCTCCCTGCAGGCAGCAATTAGAGTGGGCTGCCATGAAGAAAGGAGAGATCTCATTTGGTACTGGGAATGATTACTGCATTGGTCAAGACATTAATTGGCGACTTTGAAGCAGTGCTGCTTTAATTGACAAACAAGGGCTGCAGTATAAAGTCCTCACAAAGCCTTACAAGTCTCCCATGTTTTTCAAGAGGTGTTATTACAAGAAATGGGGCTGTAATGTCTGTAAAGCTGAGACTCATTCGTGCACATTTCACAGTGGAAGTCTGTTGCCTATGTTAATTCGTCAGCTTCTTAGTTTTGAGTTTCTGGGTCTTGCCTTATCAGTTTGGGGAGACCACACCTGTTTCTGCTGTGTTGTCAAGCCGGACCCATGCCTGGCTAGCTTTTGCATAACATCATGTGGAGACATAGGTCTTCCCCCGCTAGCAAAATCAGACCATCAGTTTTTTATCCGCTTTGCTTCTGCAGTTTGGTGTAAGAAATATGGTGCTGTTCTCTCAACACAAGGGATTCTCATCCTAGTTATGTCAGTGGCTTACTGTAATGGCAGCTTCTGGATCCTCTAAGAGCTCACATCTTTCCCAAGCAATGTCCGTGTTACCTTCCAGTCTTGGGAAGTGCTGTCCTGGCTTACTGCGAGTGCCAAAGCCCTTCAGCTTCTGCTGTAGTCAGTGGCAATTGGAGGTGCTTTTCACTTATGAAAAGGCCTTCTTCCTTGAGGTGCATGATGAAGAGGTCACATGATGATGTGACTTGTGAAGATAGCTCTTCATGGTAAAAGAAGAAGGATGTCAATCCTTTCACAGGTAGGATTTGCTTGCTGAGTTCAGCATGGGAACTCACTGCTACGTTCTGGTTACGGTGCCATGTGTCACCAGTGAACGCTGGGCATTTAGTCGGTACAGTGAGCAAGGCTCATTTTGCTTAATGCTTTAAGGCAGCTGTATACCAACAAATCAGAGATTAACTGAAATATATAGCTCTGCTTTTCCCTTTTTATCCTTTCCCTCCCCTGGAATTGCCGTAGTGTCCCCAAGATGAAATGTCTGAATCTGGGCAGTCCTCAGCAGCTGCCACGCCGAGCACCACCGGAACCAAGTCCAACACACCCACGTCGTCCGTGCCCTCTGCTGCCGTCACGCCCCTGAACGAGAGCATCCAACCCATCAGTGAATACAATGGCACAACCAAGAGCAGCAAGAGGACACGAGAAAAGCGGAACAGCCGGAACATGGAAGTCCAGGTCACGCAGGAGATGAGGAATGTCAGCATAGGTATGGGAGCTGGAGCTTGCTTGTGTCCTTCTGTTACAGGAGGAGGCTGGGAGACTGATGGGTGATCAGCTTCTATCTCAAATAGGATTAAGCGTGAGGTTTTTTCTGAGTAGCAGATTCTGTTAAAAGTCAGTAACGTGAATAGTTTCCCAGGTATACAGGATGGCAGGAGATACCGAGTTCATTTCCCTGCAGGTGTGTTCATCCATGTCATAGAACCTCTGTCATGGAGAAGCAAGTCCCATCTTAGAGCTTTTGGGAAGCTGTTTCTGGGCCTCATCAATATGCTGGTTAAAAACTTTGTTAGTTTCTTTTCTCTGGATTTATTCTCAAGTGTTTTATTTCCGGCTGTTCACAGATCAAAATTGTCATTCGGGTTAAATAATTATTTTCCCTCCCATGTGTTTACTCCACACCCTGATGTATTTTAAAAGAACTGTGATATCCTCATCCAGCTGTTTCTCTAAGCTTTTCTCTTGGTCTGTTTCTCACTTGAGAAATCTTTGGAAAGTGATGGTTGTTTTTTCTCTGCTTCCCGGAGTCCTGTAGCAGATTGGATTAATGATGTCTGGTGAGGAAAGCCAGCACCAAAGGCTTTATCTTGCTGAAACAAAAAGAAGAGAATGTAAGAGCACGAGAAAAGCCTCTTTCAGTGCTGTTTAATATAGCAGTTTCAGCGTCTCTCAGGCCGTACTGTGTTCAGACTTGTGGCAGCCTTCAGAAATGAGGAGCTGTGTGTTTCTTACATGTCATTAACTTAGATTCAAAGGGGCTGTAAAACTCAGTGAAGACCATACAGAAAAAGCCCGTGCAGGAGCGTGTGAATGAACGCAGGTTTCCGAGGTTGGCATCAGAACCAGAACCTTTTCCTCTGTAATTCCTGTGCTAACATTCACCAGCCGGTTCCTAACAAATTGAGACTATAAAACAACACGTAACATCTTCTGTTGTAGCATTTGAATAAAAAGAGGCACAAGTGGGTCCAATTCTGTATTTTATTAGCAGCTGAAGGGCTCCCGACATCATGGATTTCAGTCTGCCAGAAACCAGCATAGTTCTCTATAAGGGCATATGGCTTCTGCATAGACAACTGAAATGGTAATTTCTTGTGTATCCTGGCCATGGCAAGTCAACGTGTGTTATAACAGAGAAATTGAGCGTGGCTGTCTGTGGTGGCTGAGACCAGAAGTTAGAGCTGACAAGAATAAGCTGCACTGCACGTGCAGGGAAAGAGAAATTGCTTTAGTAGGTCCAGTGATGATTCTGGATTTGCGTTCAGTGATAAGTTTGTCCTACGGTGTTTCTCAGAATTCAGTGGTTCAAATGTACTATAAGTAATTATCCTTAAGTTCCATTTGCTTCTGAGAATTCTGCTTACCGCCAGTAGCTCTCTTTTAATGGTGAAGGAAATGCCCGTGTGAAAATCTGAGTTTCCTTGGTGGAATGATCGTAGTGTGCAGTCTGCTCCAGGAAGGTGGTTGTGTCTTTGTGCGCTCTGCTGTTCAGCTGTTTCTCATGTGTAGTGCAGAACGCATCTCTGCTGTGGAGAAACTCAGGTACTTGAGCTGTGATGACATATTCTGTGCATCTGTTATCGACACGTCTGTTGCTGGTGCAAGTGTCTTAGAGAGGAACCTGCAGAAATTATATTCCAAGGTATTTGCTGCAAAGTTTTCCAGGCTGAAAAGAGAAGGAACCGGCTGTTTGTATGAGCTGGAGAACTGCTGTGTATGGATGCCTCCTTTGGCAGCAGATATGCATCAAGCCTTGTCTTCAGCATGGCATTGCTTGCCAGCTAGCCCACAGTGCCAGCCTAAACTGAGCAGTGAATGCTCTCGTTGTCATGGGCTTTGTATATTTGGCTTCTGAGGCAGCTTGGAAAGGACAAAAATGTCACCTCTAACACATTACACATAGGACTGATGTAGTATACAGATGACAGCCTTAATCCTTTGAGAATTTCGTATGTGAGCAGACGTTGTGTTTATGTCGCTTGCCTCAGCTTTTGAACGTTTTGGTTTCTAGTACACGTAAATTGGCAAGAGGGGGAAGTCCCTTATTTTGATCCTTGAATATTGGCCTTAAGCTACAGATTATACAGAAACCAGGCTAGATTTCATGCGTTGTACAATGCAGTTTCTAAGTGAAATTTCACTGTCGTAGATAAGCAAGTTGTAGATTTGAGAACTTGTGTTGTCTGATTGTTTGTATTTAAATGAGCCAGTGCTCGTTCATAGCTGGAATAATCTCTGTGAAGTGATGTGATTGTGGCTGAATCTGCACTGCGACTGAGGAAATTTTACTGACTGGTTGAAAGATTATGTGGAAGTTATTTTAATGGAAGATATTTTAATGGGCGAAGTATTTGTGGCTGTTACATTTCAATGAAGGTCTAGGCCAGCTGTGTTGGTGGTACGGTGGTATTGCAGGGAGCACGCTTGTGGTCTTTCTGCCCTAAAGATATGAAGGTATCTTTCCAGCACAGGTGCATTTGTGACTCCAGGTGATCCACTGCTTTCTGTTCCTGTTTTAACAACTGTACACAGCACCGTGACATTGTCAGGCCATGCTGTTTGAAGCTGCAGAAATGCCTTTAAGGAGCACTGTTGCCATAGATTGTGTGTTGTCTCACCTAGGTATGGGAAGCAGTGACGAGTGGTCCGATGTTCAGGACATCATAGACTCTACTCCCGAGCTGGATATGTGTCAAGATCCCCGCCTGGAACGCCCTGGTAACAGGTATTGGTTGTGACTTTCTGCTCTTGGCCTTCTGTGTTGTTTTTGTGAGGAGCGAAGAGTGGATACTGTGGTTCAGAGTTCACTGTTTCAAAAAAATGCATACATCCTGCCTAATGCACAAATGAGGGGGTGTTGGCCTTCTTTGAGTTCTCCAGGGAAGGCACGTATCAGCTAGTAATCTGGGAGGATCTGTGCGAGTGGCCCAGGTCCAGGCTGCTTTGAGGCAGGAAAAAAGAAAACCGCTGCTGTTCGCAGCATTTGAGTCCTTATCTGATCTTACTGCTGGGAGGGTTGCTGTTTAAGTTGGAGTGTAGGCATCATTGCACAGTCTCAGGACTGCGAGTTGAAAGTTTTCTATGAAATATTGAGTAGTCATCAGCTATTTGAAAAGGAACCAGCTAGGCAAGTTTGAGGTCATGCACGGTAGGTACTGGTACATGGTATGGGGAATAAGACGTTCTTTTTCCTTTACTTGCTAAATTCCCTCAGTCAGCCCACGGCAGACAGGTGGAATCCACTCTCAGAGTTTTGGCTGTAATGGTCTGTGATGCTCAGTATTTCACAGAGTTATGTTCTGGCTTAAATGTTGCCAAGTAACAAGAATCCTTGCCTTTCTTTCTTCCAACCACAGCCCAACCCAGGGGATTGTGAACAAAGCGTTTGGCATCAACACAGACTCCCTCTATCATGAACTTTCCACAGCAGGATCCGAGGTGATCGGAGATGTTGATGAAGGAGCAGATCTGCTAGGTAAAGACTTGTTGGAACTGTTCTCTTTTCTCTGATGCAAAGACAGCTCCGTTAGGCTTCTAGAAGCTTTTAAATGCACTCTTTTTTCAGAACTTGGATGTTTGACCTTTAGAAAATGGCATGGAATTTGGGATACACTGTGACTGAAATATGTACCTGCAGCAGTAATTCTTACCCAACAATTTGAGTTAACGGCTGTGTGTTGGGGCTGTCTTTCTGTGTCTGTAAGTTATTTTCCTATCGAATTGTCCTACATGCGCAGTTTGAAGATTGCTTCTTCCCCTCCTCCCGCAGATTTTCACTCCAGTAATTCTGCAATCTGGCAGCTTCACTTGGAATAAAGGTTTTGTTGGAAGTTTGCAAGAAAAAAACTCCTTTTGTTAAGTTTTTTCTAAGTTTAAGGGGAAAATTTTTCTTTGTTCTCATGTGGAAGCATCATAGTCTTCACTGCAGTTTTTACCTTTTTTAGTCAATCCAAGAGAGATTTGCATTCTCCTTTTAGGCTGATTTAGAAGGAGCTTCTTGTATCTGAAGTCTGATTATGTTCCGTGTTCCTGATGAGGACTTTGAAGCAGTGAAGCAGCTTTGTATCATGTAGCAGTCTGAGCCCTTGCCATGCATTCTGGTGTTGGACTCTGAGCACGCAAACCTTAACTCATGACAGAATTTAAGCTTGTTCTGAAGACCTACTGAATATTTTCAGGAAAATGTGAGTGGTATTTGAAGATCCCAGTGACACAAGCCGCTGACAGTTTATAACTGTGTCGCTCACTGTCAGTTTTACTGCTTGATTTAAAGAACTGTAGGAAATATGAGGACTCCTACAGTATTCCTTGTATGAAATTGAGCAGCAAGAGATCTGCCCATGGCCACGGATGGGGCTGTGAGCCACCTGGTCTGCTGGGAGGCGTCCCTGCCTGTGGCAGGAAGGTTGGAACTGGATTGTCTTCCAGATTCCTTCTAATCCAAACCATTCTATGGATCCCATGATACATAGAGATAGTTTGTCCTTACCTTCCCAAATACACAGGGAAAAAAGGGAGATTGCTTAATCCTTCGATTTCTTTTTGCTTGGGAAATTAAAATCTCTTCTCCCCTCTTCCTTAAGCACAAGAACGCTTACAGCCTACGCTGCTGTTGTTAGGTTTCTGATTTGGTCTTCCTTTGAATGGTACACACATTTTGAGCCTTATTGAGGTTGGGGTTCTTTTTTCTGTTCTTCATTTTTGAAGTATTCTGGAAAAAATATGGAAGTGTGAAACACCTACAATATATTCTAATCAGAGCATTTGAGAGGTTTGTCTGAGGAGCAGGAGCTTAAATACACGTGCATGAATTAAATGCTTAATGGAAACGGTCTGCACATCTCTTCCCCTGTCCTAGAGATGTGTGTGCAATATACTACGTGTGTACAATACCCTGTACAATGGCAAAGGGAGTATTACTGAAGTTGATGTCACTCTGTATGTTTTTAGTCCCGAATGGTTCCTCTTTATGCGGGTTCTTCGTGGATGAAATAGAAGGATGAGTCTGCTAATGGTGAAGAATTCTAAAGCTGTTTAGAAAAAAGTGTCTCTTTGTAATTTGTGTTCATAGCTCACTGGTAGAAGAGAAATCTTCTCGGCAGCGATGCTACGGCGTGGAGTTTGGCAGTTTTTCTGTACTCTTCCCTGGGACAATTTTCTGTTTTGAGAACAGCAGAAAAACTCTTGCAGGAGATGGCTTGGTGGGCTAGCAGAATAGGAAGGCTTCTTCCATTTTATTTTAAGATCTGGAGTGTGATTAAAACACTTAGCTAGCTGAGTGAGTTTCATGACAGAATTGTCAATCTAATTACCTCTTTTGCTGAGTTCTGGATACCAGCTCTGTCTTCTTGAAAGTGTTCTTTAAAGTGAACACTTGTTGCCAGGATTGTATAAAGGAAGGAGGGCAAGGACAGATCTGAGAGGTCGTGTTTCTCTGACCGAGAATTGAGATTCAAACGTGTTGGGTTTTTTTTTTGCTTTGAACAATAGAAAGCACTAAGAATGTCTGAAAGGTAGAGCTCAGTACTGTCAGCATCTCTTGGTACAAAATTGGCACTCTTCATTGCAATTTTGAAATACAAAATCTATTTTTCCCCCTTATTCTAATACTGTTCTGCATAAATTATCATAGAATCATAGAATGGCTTGGGTTAGAAAGAACTTCAAAGATCTTTGAGCTCCAACTCCCATGCCACCCATCAGTTCAAGCTGCCCAGGGCCCCATCCAACCTGGCCTTGAGGACCTCCACGGATGGGGCATCCAGAGCCTCCCTGGGCAGCCCGTGCCATTGACACACCGCCCTCTGAGTAAAGAACTTTTTCCTAAAATCTAACCTAAAATCTCTCCTCTTTAAACCAAAAGTCATTCTCCCCTGTTCTGCCACTATCTCTGGCCCCGCTCCAGCAGCTCCCACCCTTCCTGTGCTGGGCCCCAGGTCTGGATGCAGCACTGCAGGTGGGGGCTCCTGAGGGCAGTGCAGAGGGGGACAATCCCCTCCCTGCCCTGCCCGCTGCTCCACTCTTCCATGCTGCCAGCACACACTGCTGCCTCATGTCCAGCTCTTTGTCCACAGGAGTCCTCACATTCTTCTCTACAGGGCTGCTCTCCTTGAGTTCTTCTCCCAGTCTGTGCTCTTATCTGGAATTGCCCCAACCCAGGTGCAACACCCCTAGATTCTCATGGCCCCACTTTTCGAGCCTGTCCAGGTCCCTCTGGATGACATCCCTTCTTTCCTTTGTGTCAGCTGCACCGCTCTGCTTGCTGAGGGTGCACTTGATCCCATTATCTGTGTCCCTGATAAGGTTGTGAAAGCATACCAGTCCCAGGATGGGCCTCTGGAGGACACCATTTGTCATCAGCCTGCACCTGGGCATAGAGCTGTTGGCACAACCCTGTGGCTCTGACTGTCCAACCAATTCTTTATCTGCTGAAGGTCCAGCATTTAAATTCATAGCTCTCCAAGTTGGAGATGTGGATTTGGTGTGGGGCCATGTAAAAATCTTTATGCAAGCCCAGGTAGATGACGTTAGTTTGTGTAGGATGCATTCTGGGGAAACATGTAGAATGAGAACATTTTCTAGTGTAATTGTTGGTAATTTTCTTCTTTCTCACTACAGCCTTTGGAATGTTCTCACCGTCTAGTTGGCTGCTTTCCTGCCTGTTTACTTATTAATTGCATTCCTTACCATCTGCTCATGGGTAGTTCCCCCTTTCTCTCATATCCCCTTTCCTGATCTTCATTATCCCGTTACTCTGGACACGGGGGACGACTAACAGTTGGGTAATGGGCACTGGGAAGTCCTTTCTTTCACTGTTAGGATGGCCTCCTGTGTTTGCTTTGGAGATTAAAATCTCACTTCATGTAACGGGTGTTTTATGGTGAAGACAGCAGTTGTTACATTAGTGGTAAGTTCATGCATATAAATATTGTTTTTCTATACAGAAGTTGAAATGAAATTATCAAACTGAGTCCTGGCACTGCTGTAGGGAAAGGTGTTGTAAAATGCAACTGTCTTTTGCTTACTGAAGTGTCGTTGAAGTGCACATTTAATTTCAGCAGATCTGTCTGCCAAGAAGAGACTTATCACAAAGGGAGGGGAAGCAAGAAGGCAGTGGAAACTGGCCATTCTGCATTTAGTGCTGTGTGACTGTGAGAAGGAAGGTTTATCCAGTCCAAGATGCGATCGCCTGAGATTCGTGTCTGGAAAGCTGGGGGTAGCTGAGGCGTGTGGATGCAGTTATAACAGGGGTTACCTCCCCTTGGTTTTTTTTTGTCCTGTATGTAGAGTCGTGCCTCCTACAGTCATGGCAGTTCCCGTCCTTACTATTTCATGCCTTTTGACATTGAAATGGCTGAATCATTGTTAATTTATTTTTTTTGAAACAAGATTTTAGTTCTGTTGGTTTCAGTCACTGATGGATCCTTTTTTTCACTTCCTTTTTTCCCTTGTCTCTCTGTGCTTCGCTGGACATGGCCCATAGGGGAGTTCTCAGGTGTGTATCTCTCCTCTGCTCAGTTTCTTTTCTTGTTTGTTTTTACCTCGTTGAGACTGAATGATATGGTATACACGTGTGATACTCCCCTGCTCTTGTCCAATCACGGTTGGCTTTGCTGACTTTCTCCCACCTTTGCCTTGCTTGGTTCCTTGCACTGGCGGGTTCCTGGGCAGTAGGCCATCCCTGCTTGGTGTTCACGTGTCTGCTGCGTTTTGATCCACTTCTTGTCTAGCTTTCTGCAGGTTTTGACATTGGCCCGTCTCAAGGTCTTGAGAAAAACCGTGCTGCACCTTTCCTTTGCTTCAGAGTGCAAAGCCCCTTTTTTTAGGGCAGGCGCTGTGCTCTGAGCAGAGCTCAGCTGAGCACAGGGTTAAGTTAGTTTACTACTTTTCTTCACGTGAAACAAACTGTGAGGAGTCCCTCCGCTTGCATGATGCCCACTGTGAGTTTCTTAATGCGTACAGACTCTCATACAGACCCTCAGGTGCAGTGAAAATAAAGGCTTTCTTGTAAGGAAGACAGTGGCAGATGGTTAAAAAAAAATTCAGATGAAATCAAGGAAATCGCTCTTGATTTCGGGGCAAACTGGATGAAGTTTCACCTGTAATAAGGACAGGTGACTTGGGCTGATACGGTACAAAATCTGTAGCATAATTGTGCAGCGATGAGCTCTGTCACGTTCCTCTGCACGGCACCTACTGATGGTGGGTCTGTAAGGTTACAAAAGGAAGGAAGGAATGGCATCATCTTTTCTCTTAGTTCAGATTGTTTGTGCTATTACTGTAGGCCATTTTTTGGTGGTATTTTCTCAGAAACTCCCCCACTGAAGCGGCACTGGAATTTATCTCAGTAGCAAAGTGGATTTGGGTCTGTACAAAAAGGCCAGATAACAGCTCTGATGTCCCTCCCATTTTGTTTTTTCTCCTGCCCCTGTCCTTCCTTCACCCTATGCATTATGTCTGTTGAACTGCCATTGTGGTGGGGTTGGACAGCACAAAGATATTTAGTCCAGGGTAAATAATGAAGATGGAAGAAAAAGATGAGCTCATCCTCAGCTTGTCCTGAACTCTCAGGCATAAATCCCCATCAGGCCAGGCTGCAGCTGAACAAGGTGTATGTTAGTTTATGCTGAGCATCACATATACTGGCACCACATACGTTTACACGTGCTGATGAGCTGCTCTGTTTGCTATTTACAGATTGGTACTTAATGGCTGCTTTTTTCTCTTCCTTTTCCCCCCCTTTGTTCCCCTATCTTTCTGTTCCCTTTCTCGTATGGGATGGCTCTCATAGTACGGGATGATTTCTTTGGTAAGGCGAAGGCCTTTTTTCTTTTTTTCTTTTTTCTTTTTTTTTTTCTCTTTTAACCATGCATTTTTTTCTTTTAAAATTCCTTCCATTCACTCAACATCCCCTCCACATGTCTTGCATTACCTTGGTTTGTGGGTTTATGTTTTGGTTTTCTTTTTTGTGATGGTGGTGTCGCCTCTCCAAGAAGCAGGATGCAGCTGGTCCCCAGTTGGGATTTGGAGATTCTCCTTCCCTTGATTATCCACTTTGATGCTTCATACTATTTGCCTGGCTGTGGGAGGTGCACAGTGATGCATGGCTCTCTCCTTTGTTCCACACCATAAGGAGTAAAGAATTCTCCTTTTAGTCACTCCACAGTGCCTTTTTTTCTGTCTCCATGAGTGGGGCTTTGTCACTACAGCTTGTGTGAGATTATCTCATAGTGGCTCACTCTGTGGCTGTAGGATGGCTTCATCCATTTCTTCATTGCAAGGCCAGTCCTTCAGACCACCCACTGGTTAAAGCATCAGGCTGGGACTGGGTCACACACTAATTAGGTAGTTCTGGGGTAACAACTGACCCCCTGTGCCACAGGGATGAGAAGGAAAACTGTTGCTGACCATCCCACCACCAACAGAGAAACCAGGCATGAGGATGCCAGCACTCACAGTGTCCTTGTGCCATTTTGATGTCTTACTAGTTAAACATTTATTTGATCATTGTAGAATCATTCAAAAGGAACCAGAGAAATATTTAATAAACAGATGTCTGTATTGTGTGACCTCTGGATTTTAGAAACAGCATATATGCCATGGAAGAGAAGGGTTATAGCTCATCCTTACCAAGCCAGAGGTACACTTCAGTTTTCACGTTTTTGTTCGCAGTATTCCTTGACACACTAAGAATACATTGCCTGAAACATCAAAGTGATTGATTATCTTTCTACTGATTAAAAAAAAAAAACAAACAACAACCTGAAAATGCTGCTTCTTATTCCTTCCTGCTGGGAATTTGCTTTTGCCATCATAACTTCATGCCATCTAACTGTGGGAAGAGGATTCGTTTTGTTGGAGTGTTGTGATATGTTCTCACTTCTTGTGTGCTGTCATGTTTCTCTAACTTCCATTAACTAAAAGTTTGTTTTGTTTTTATTTTATCGTGAATATTAATCAGCAAATAACAACTGTGGAAAATGTTGATGCCTCTGCTGTAAAGGGATAGGTAGTTCAGAGGGCAGGATGAGGAACACTTCAGCACAAACACTGATGGTTGTGATGCCTTTTTGCGCCCAGGGGCTTGTATTGAGAAACAAGCTGCAACACTCAGCACTGTCCCTTAAAAAAGACAGGTAGCCTCTGTATCCGTTTGTAAAATAGAGGCAGGTCCTGGGATCCCACAAGTCCCCGGCAGCAGGAAGCACTCCAGTTGTGGTTTTGGTCCCTAAATTCCTTTTGGTTCGTTTTTACTAAATTCAATCTCTACACTTAGCTCCAGATCTTTCAGAGTTCTTGCAACCTGGCCTGTGTGCTGCAGCCTTTGTGCATTCTTGCCCAAAGTGCAGTGTGTCTGACCTAGGTGCTTTTTTGGGAGTGGTCCTTAAGTCATGGGCCTGAGACTTCAAACTGTAAGTCCCTGTGAGAGAACTGTTCAAGGTAAATAGTAGAGCACTGGACGATCTGAAGTCCTTTTAATATTGCCACGGTGGAAGGTTGGTAATAGGAAGCCTTTCAAGTGGATGAAGCTGGCTGTAGGAAAGCCTAACAAAAATGATTTCTCTTTCCCAAGCATGAGTCAGTCAGTGCCACGCAAGCTCCGTATCCCAGGGAGAACAGATGAAAACCGCTTGACCTTCTTTTTGTTTTTTCAGGAATGGGGAAAGAAGTAGGCAATCTGCTGTTGGAGAACTCACAGCTACTGGAGACCAAGTAAGAAACTGTTGTGTGCTCTGAACTGCCTGCTGGTTCTATAAGTGAGATACCGTCACAAAGAAGGTTGTGCCTAGAACTCCAGCATCACTACGGCTTGCTGGCAGGCTCTCTTGAATACTTGAATGTTATGCTTTGACATGTAGACGAGAAAATCCTCTCCTGAGCAATTTTCCTGATGGGGTCTGATCCCACCTGAAGTCTGTGGCAAGCTCTTCTTTCATTAACTTTAGCAAGAGCCTAGATGGGTCTGCGTCTCTGTGAGGACACTGCATTTTGAAGTTGTTATTCACAAGGTTTGCTATTTGGAATAAGCTTGTATTACTATTGAGAAGAGTTTTCAGAGATTTGATAGTTGATAAAGAAGAGCAAGGCAATGTAGTTTGCTTATCCTTTGGGAAAGGCTGGCAAGCTAGATACTAAAGAATGGCTAAGCAGCCGCGCAGAGGAAGGAAAAGTAATCCTAAGGGTGGTAGCTGAGGAACTTTATGTGATGGGAAGGTGCTCATTTTAAAGATTTTAAGATACTTGAGAACTGATTGGAAATGCTGAAGTATGTCACCATCATCTCCAGCTACCAGCAGCTACAAATAATACAGGTTCTGAGAGGTTCAGAATACAGGTTCTTATGTTTCAGTTCTTAATCCTCTTAGAGTAGATTTTAATTCTGTGCAGCTGTCAGGTTGCCCTGAAGCACCTGAGGTCGGTCTGTCAGTCAGAATGCACAACTGAGCAGACCTTATCCTGACCAGCTATGTTCTTCAGTAGCTCTTTGTTGTCAAGACGTGCTTTTTCATGACTTATAGCCTGACTTCTTTCAGTATGCTCGTTTCAAGTCTCCTTGTAGTGCCTGTGAGTTTAGTTTCAGGTCTCTTTTACGGGCAGCTTATGGTTTGGGGCATTTTTGCTTATTGTCCCTTTCGCACCTTTAAGAAATGCTTTGAACGTTGTGAAGAATGATCTGATTGCCAAGGTGGACCAATTGTCCGGAGAGCAAGAAGTGCTGAAGGGAGAGCTTGAGGCAACAAAGCAAGCCAAAGCCAAAATGGAAACCAGAGTCAAGGAGCTGGAGGAAGAGCTGAAAAGGTGAGTGATTCCCATGCTGTGTCAGGGAGCTGAGAGAACCCGAGTGATGAACTCACAGCCTCTATGAGAAGACCTGAGAGAGAAACCCGTGCCACTCAGCTTTTCTGCATTTCATTCATGGACATTAGTGCTGGGATTCAGAGGTAGCCTACAGAGCATTTCAGGGCTGATAGTACGTGGCTGAGATATTTCTGGTGTTCCTAAATTGTTTTTCTAAGTTTGAAACGAACTACTGAACCTTAGAAAACCTACAGAATTTTTCTCCCTCATGTTAGGGCTCCATCACAGTGATTGCAAATCCAGACTCCCCAGGGTGAAGCTTTCAGCATTTCAGTTTGCAATTAAAAACAAACAAACAACAAAAGAATTTCTGAAACAGCAGTTGTGAAGGAAACTGTCAGGAGCTTGATGCTGCTGGTGGCCAAGATCGTGCTGAGAGGCATGAATGCCCATTCATTTAATGGAAGAATGAGTGCAGATTCTCACAAACGGCGTTTAAACGTCAGCATTGTTAATTGTCTCGTTGTTCACATTAAGAATAAGAAGAGGGAGAAGAGATTCTAGAGCTCTGTGCAGGTGGCATTTGGACAAATCCCGTTGCCTATTTTCCACTCAAAATAGAGAAACCTAAACCTGAATGCCTACAAAGCCTGGGAATTTTTCACTTCCATAAAGCTACGCACGCCCCATTGGTCTCCAGGCTGCATAACTGCATTTTAACTAGCTGTACCAGCTGCACTGTGGCACTCAGATTCGGAGGACAGTGTTTCATTTGCATCTTGAATCTGGAAGGTTGCCTCCGTTCGTTTGAAATTCTTGAGCACAGTCTCTAATCACAACACAGTCGGGTTTCTTCAGTGTTCAGAATGGCTGAAGTGAAGGGATGTCACCAGCAGTGGAAATAGATCTGATTTTTTTTTTTTTTAAACGCCTTTTTGAGTCTCCTACAGTGTTATGTAATACGTAAAATACGCTATGCAGCATGGATGTGGACTTTTAACTGTCCAGGGTGCTTTACTGGGAGATAAAGGTGGCATTTTTTTTCTTGCTAATAGAAGTACAGGTGATTCGAATGGGACTGACTGGGGTTCATTTCTTTGCTGTTATGACAAACTGCCCTTCATATTAGAGGCTTTTTTACCGCATTGGAAAGAGAAACAGCCCAGAAGAACTTAAGCCAGCATTAGTTGCTGATAATGGCTCAATTTTTATGTGATTAAGATCTCAACAAACATCTGGATACGAATTATGGCTCTGAAACAGATCTGTCCCAGTGGTCTGTATTTCGGGGCCTGGTGCTTAAATCACGTTTTCCAGAGAGAGGGGATGATGTCAGTGAAGCTGTTCCCAGAAACATGCTGCAGGAGTGAGGAAGAATAGCACAGAAGCATCTTGTAATTTGTTTGTGTCACTCGCAGTTGGAAAATGGTTTCTTTCTGATGCGACCAGATCTCCCCCAGAGCCCTCTCGTGCTCCCCCCAGCTGCAGTCACTGTATCATTTGCTGGTTTGATGCATTTCTTCCTGTTTCCTAGAGTGAAATCTGAAGCGATTGTTGCCCGACGAGAACCCAAAGAAGAGGTGGAGGATGTAAGCAGCTATCTCTGTACAGAATTGGTATATTACATTACTAAAATGCCTGTGGGGAAAGGGGGTTTATATACTTATTCTGTAATACTTGGTATAAGGTTCTTGAGATGCAGACTGATCTCCAACCCTGGTGATTCTACGAAAGACAGAAGACCTCCAAGATAATCCAGTGCAACCGCCCACCTACCACCAGTATTTTCCCACTAAGCCACGTCCCTTAGTGCAGTATCTAAATGTTTCTTGAACATTTCCTTGTTAATGATGAAAGCAAAGCTGTTGAATTGCAAGTTGCTGTCGTGCAGCCTTTGTGTATGACTTGCAAACTATAGTTTGGCGGAGATCAACAGCTGACAGAGGGACAATGCAGTCGGTGTGGTTTTAAAACACCAGTGTTTGAGTGGAGCCCAGCTCAGCACCTTTCCATTTTACCTGGTTTTCCTCAGTTTTGAATGCCAGACAGCGTAGTGTGTGGTGTGCTCTCTCACAGGACCTAGTGATACTCAGGCTTCCCCAGAAGAGCTAGTCTCATGTTGGCAGTGCAGCTGTAAACCAAGAAGACTTTGTGCAGTGAAACTCAGGTTTTACAGCCAGCTTGTCAGCCGTAACTGCCTTCTTTTCATAGCTCTGTCAGCTCCAATCTTGCAGTGTTGTTTTCCTCCTTTTTACATTCACATAAGCCAGTACTGCCTATTACAGAGTACGGGCAGAGAAGGCTTGGGTATTGTCTTCCTGTTTTGGCTGAGTTTGAGGCTTTTTAGTGAAGTGTGCTGTAGTCAGAAATAAAGCAGACTGGAGAGTAAGGGAGTTATCCTCTGTAGAAGTCTCCTCTGCTGGGGTAGGAGATCAGAATCACCGAACTGTGTGATGGCTTTGGTTGGAAGAGATGTTAAAGATTATCTGGTTCCAACCTCCCTGAGCTTGCCAGCCACTAAATCTGGCAGTAGGTCAGGTTGCCCAGGGCCCTGTGCAACTTCACCTTGAAGACAGATTAGATAACATTTATTTTTAATATAGCTATGTTCTTCCTTTGTAAAAAGGATAGCACTAAGGTCATTTCTGGCCTAATACTCCTGACTTAACTGAGGTGAAATTACTCTGGTTAGTATGTGGGTAGATAGGAGAATTCTCAGGTTGTGCTTCTGAAATGCTGCAGCCATGTTTGCCTTCATTGGGAAGCCAAATTTTGTCACCAAGGAGGAGAAGGTTGTTGTTTAGTTTCGTGTGCCCTGTGCCTTTATCAGTGCATACTAACAGAATGCCTTCTGCCTAGCCCTGCAGAGGGGAGAGATAACGCTATCTTCTGCTCTCTGCTGCTTGTCACTGCATTTGCTGCTGAATGCTTTTTGCTAGAACTTTGGTTTCCAAACTTTATGGACCAACGGACTGCTGTCAGTTCTCAAAGCCTCTTGCAGATTACCAAAGCACCTCACTGGCAATATTCCCTGGGTAGGGTCTTCAATTTGGTGGTGGTTCTAGTTCTATTTTCCCTGGGTTTTCAGAGCACCCACATGTCCGTGGGCCATAGTTTGGAGATCATTTGTCTGCAATTAGCACCTCATATGGGAAAGGTCGGGGGGGAGAAGGGGTGTAGTCAAGCAGAGAAGGAAGAGCACTAACCAGTATGTCTTTCTGTCTCTTGACTTGCCCTGCACTAACATCAATCCTCTTCCATCTTTTGTTGGCTGAAGCAGTGCTCCTCCCCTCTGCAGGACAACATTCCCATAGCTCAGCGCCGACGCTTCACCCGCGTAGAAATGGCCCGGGTTCTGATGGAGCGCAATCAATACAAAGAGAGGTTGATGGAGCTCCAGGAGGCTGTCAGGTGGACTGAGATGATCAGGTGAGGATGGATGTTGCTGCAACATCCATTTACGACGGAGCCTGGTCACATTGGACCTTTTGCTTTTAGCCTTAATGCCTTTAATAAGATACAGGTGATGTGCTGAACGTTTTCCAAACTAGATTCTTCTCATACCTAATCCTTTCTCTTATTGCTGATCCTGGGCTGCAGATCTAGGGTTACCATTATTATTTGGAGGCACTGGGCAGCTGTTTCTCTTGCTATTTTCTTGTGCTAATTAAGTTCAGAAAACCTGTATGGAAAAGGCTTCTAATTGCTGAGTTGCTTTGGCGGTGGCTTGAAAGGACTATAATGCTGGGCTTTGGGTTAGGATTAGGATTTATAATTACCAGACTGATACTGTGGCAGTGATACCATGGAAAGGAGCTGATAAAACACTGATCTGAGCACATTTATTTGCACTTCATGTTAACATTGAAATACAAAGCAACTGGATGTCCTTTCATTAAAATGACTGCATGTCATTTGCTCTGTGTTTCAAAATGAATGTTGTTAAAATGAATTCTGAGTTGTGACGTGGCTTCCTTGGTGCAAATGGGCTGCTGATTGGTTGAATTTTAGGTTGGTTGGCAGAAATTTGGGTAAAAGATGCTGAAATTAAATTGATTGTTTTGTATTTGTCCTTAGAGCTTCCCGTGAGCACCCATCCGTCCAGGAGAAGAAGAAGTCCACCATTTGGCAGTTGTAAGTTGATTGGTGGTCTCTGTGAGATGAAGAAAAGGGGAAATGTTGCCAGTTCTACTGTATACAGCAGCTTAGTAGACTCTTCCTTTCATGTTAATGAGAAGTCAGTTGAAACTGTTAGCTGAACCCTTTTGCCTTCAAGGGCTTTCTTTGTCCTTAGTGAAATTAAAATCAAATCAGAACATCCCTCTCAGTTTTGCTTCACAAGCTGAAAAGGGTTCTGCTTGACCTGGGATGGAAACATGTAAACACCCCGTGATGGAAACGTGGTGGAAACAGAATCAGTTTTAATAAAGGAGGTTTCTCAGAAGGTGCCTGTTTTTGAAAGCTAACAACACCTTATGTCAGACAAGTCAGGCAATTTTCATGAAGGGCTTGAAGCACCTGTTGGCACCCTTGTTGTGTGTCTGTGGTATGTTGTGTCCCCAGGCTCCTTTTCTCATATTTGTTGGCCTTTTCTTGTCCCCAGCTTCAGCCGTCTGTTCAGTTCCTCCTCAAGCCCCCCACCAGCAAAGAGGACCTACCCATCTGTGAACATCCACTACAAGTCTCCAACCACAGCAGGGTTCAGCCAGCGACGCAGTCACACCATGTGCCAGATCTCCTCTGGCAGCCGCACCCTGGAGTTCTTCCCTGAGGAGTGAGTTACGTGCCGTGTCCCAAGCCAGGTCCCCCACTCTCCCAACTCGTACTTTTCGTACAATAAGCTATTTTCCACTGGAAAAAAAAATGTATGTGTGGTGTTAACTCATTGATTACTGCTTGGATGGGCTCAGCAAAGAGGCAGCAACTTTGTTCTCCAAAAACATGACCGCTGTGGCTTTCTAGGCTGTAATGGCTCATATCAGCAGAGACCACTTTTTAAAAACCTATTAAGAGCTGGAACTGATATTCAAACAACCCTTGTTTATATGAAAACACATCCCAAGAGCTGACTGATGTTTCATCTTACCTTTGCCAAAACTGAATTTGTTGTGTTGAAACCAGCAGTTTCAACAGCAGTTAGTGCATATTTTCCTTGTCAGCAAAGTTTAAAATGGACAGAAAAATAAGTAGTTGAACGTAATGGGGGAGGGAAGAGATCAAAATGCATTCCTCATGGAGACATTAGGTCAGGAAACTGTAACAGCTAAGCAGAAATGGATAGGATCTCATAGCTAGTCATATGGAAGGTGGATGCTGTGTCCAAAGGGCTCATGGAAGACTGAAGTGGAGGTGATAATGGTTTGGCCTGGTATGTCATTCAGGTAACAAGACACTGGAGATGAGGGCTGCCGAGGGCTGCCTGCTTCAGAACAGTTCTTCTCTCATTTCCTGCATCTCCTTTTCTCCCTGTGCAAAGATGGACTGATGCTGCTTTGCACTCTTAGATTTTTGCTTTAATTTCTGCTCCCTGTTAAGGGACGACAGACCCATAGCCTTCTGCCAGTGTTTTTAACCCCGGGCTGAGCAGTGACGCTGTTGCTTCTCTCCTCAGTGACTGCACCTCCTCAGCACGCCGTGAGCAGAAGCGGGAGCAGTACCGCCAGGTCCGGGAGCACGTGCGGAACGATGACGGGCGGCTGCAGGCCTGCGGCTGGAGCCTCCCTGCCAAGTACAAGCAGGTAGGTGCCATCCCCAGGGAGGCGGGGGGAGTAGACTTCATCCCTTGTAGCGAAACTCTGAGGACCTGGCTCTCCCTCTGGTAACCTTAGCCATAATTGTTTAGTATTCGAGTTGAGGTATCGTGTGCGTAGTAATTTTCTGCGTGATAATTGCAAACATGGAATGAATTGATTTATTTTTTTTCCTGTATCTCCACTGAAGTCAACAGGAGAGAATTTTTCTTTTTGAAGGTACTGAAAGAACCTCGCCTAGAACTACAGCAGCTGCTCTTTGTCCAGAGTCCAATCCCTGTTTTCATTTCTTTCATTATTATAACTGAGTTTCGACATCGGCTATTTTATTTAAGAGAACTCTACTGGTTGTTTAGTTTCAAAGCCGAATGCAGTACGGTTTGTTCCCCATTCTCTTCATTAGTAAAACAAGAAAAAGTCATCAGTCTCATTTGCTGGCCTATGGCTCATTTAACTCTGGTCAGAAATCACCTGTAAAGGAGTGTGGTGGAATTGAATGCATTTCAGGCTGTGATGGAAAAGAATGCCAGTGTTCTGCCTCTGCGCAGGGAGTGAACTTCAACAAAACCTGTCTTTCATCAGTGCAGCGTACGGCCTTGGCTGGTCGTACCTGGGACACCGTACCATGGTGGGAGAGTTGGTCTCTCAGGTTCTCATCCCTGTAGGGAGGGACATTTTCATACATGATGTCAGATGAAGTGACAGCTGCTATTGGCAACCACCTCTGAGGCTGAGAAGCTTGGTCTGCCCTGCTGGTTAGAGCTCTGACAGCGCCGTGGTCGGGTGTTTATGCCCTGGTACTGTCCTTTCTGTTTTCTCTTCCCCACAGCTGAGCCCCAATGGTGGTCAGGAAGACACTCGCATGAAAAACGTCCCTGTGCCTGTATATTGTCGTCCGCTTGTAGAGAAGGACCCAACCATGAAGGTATGTTGCCGTTTCGTGCCATTCCAGTACAGAAAGGGGCATGGAATAAACAGAATTTATTTGCAAAGTATACAATTTTTATGACAGTCTGCATTTTTTTTTCATTCCAAATCTTATCTGCTGCTTCTTTTTTGCAAATAGTAGCTTCTAGTGTATGTGGGGAGAAGTTTCTCTGATATGTAATTATCAGCTGATTCTCAGTGCCAGGTCTGACATTTCTTACATTTTTGGGGTTTTTTTTTGAGGCATCTCCATTCAGCCTGACTGGGTCTCCTAGCAGAAATCGGCAAGACCTGTTGTTCCCACCTCAGTGCTTTAGGTCTTGGGTACGTGTGCTAAGCAGTGTGTGCTTAGGATTCCTTTTCTGTTGTTTAGCTGTGGTGTGCGGCTGGAGTCAATCTCACGGGATGGAGACCTTTGGACCAGGAGGCTGGGAATGGGCAGAAACTGGATCCTGGACGGGATCCTCTCACCTGTGATCGGGAAGTGGAGGGTGAGAACAACAAAAGTAACCACACATCTCCTGAAAAGAAAAAGGTCAGGCTTTATTTATTTCTCTCCAGTGTCATTTCTCATTCCACCTCTGACATGCCCTGTCTCTCTGCACTGCCTTTGCACTATGCTGTGTAATGCTCTGGGTGAGGTCTTCTACTGTCACGACTGCTGTAGTCTTTCAGAGGCATTGACTGTTTGGGGGGGTTTGGTGGGGTTCTCTCACGCAGGAACTCTTGTGAAATTTGGAATAAATATCTGGGGTGGAATTTCCCACTGTCAGTTTTTGAAACGTTTGGAATTTTGAAAAGATTTCTAGTAATGGTAGATAAGGACTGATGATGTTGCTGGGAAGACTCCAGAGTCTTCATCACTAGAAACGAAAGAATAAAACCACACAAAGCCAAACAACAGAAAGTGCTTGAAGAAGAACATAGATGTAGCAAAGCCCATGAGTTCATTTTGTTCATAAATTGAAGTACTTGAGATTTTGTTACAGCCCTGGTTTTTATAAATGTTGTCCTAAGCACTTTTTTAAGACCCACTTACAGAGCACAAATATGCATATGGATACAACGTGTTATTCTCCCTGGTTTGTGGATTTTGTCACAGCTGTCTCACGCTGTCTGTGATCAGTTTGCTTACGCTGACAGCTCAGCACATCCCAGCTTTATGGTATTCTGTCTAAAGTGAATGGGCAGTGATATTAGTCAGATAGCTCAGAAATTAATGGCTGAGTTCCCCTGGCCCTGGGAGCCACACGGGCTTTTGGCCATTCTTCCAGATACAAGTGCAGCAATGAGAAGAAAATTTGCACTGCTCTTGTTTTCACCAGCTAGGAAGAGAGTGGGGTTCTTTGGAACTGGTATTGTGATCTTTGTATGCGCAAATATTGCCAAGTAAGAATGTGCTCTGATTCTGCCCATGTTTGCTCTCCTGAAGGCAAAGGAGTTCCATGAAATGGATGCCACGTCCAGTCGTGTCTGGATCCTCACCAGTACCCTGTCAACAAGTAAAGTTGTAATAATTGATGCCAATCAGCCTGGCACAGTGGTGGACCAGTTCACTGTCTGCAATGCTCATGTGCTCTGCATCTCCAGCATCCCTGGTAAGTAGGGTCCCACCACTGGCTGCGGTGTGCCCAGGGTCACCACCTGCTCAGCTAAGGAGTGACAAATGTAGCATCCTCACTCCAGAGTTAGCCTTTGGAAGCTGCTGCATTCTGTAATTGTCTCTCAAAACCGTAACTCCAGAGCTTGCCTTCTTGTAAGTGGAATCTTGTGGAGATTCTTCATTTCTGAGCGTTTAGTAAGTGGTTCCTTTGGCATGCAAAGGATGACTCTTGGGAGGAAGAGTGAACCTTGCTCAGGTTTGGGAGGGCTCTGTAGCTGGTGTGGTAGTTGACACTGGGAATGAGGGGATTCGTCACAGTGCTGGCTGATGCTGTGGTCCCTCCCTGGGGCTCATGAACCCTGAGTATCAGCGTCCAACCGTATGGTGACCTCAGGACTACTGGGATGTGTAGATTGGCAGTGACTGCTAGATTTATGGGAGAATCTGTTCTTTGCCCTTCAGCGGCCAGTGAGAGTGATTATCCTCCAGGAGAGATCTTCCTGGAGGGAGATGTAAATCCTGAAGAGTCGTCTGGAACAGATGGTGTCTTGGCAGGAATCACTCTGGTGGGCTGTGCAACTCGCTGCAACGTGCCACGAAGCAACTGTTCCTCGCGTGGTGACACACCTGTGCTGGACAAGGGGCAGAGTGAGTTTTGGAATATAAAACCTAATGGCAGTCACTAATAGCTAAGTTCCATGTGATCTTCTGGTCTTACAGCTGCATCCTTCTGTCCCTGACTTAACTACTTCAGAGATTTCAAGGCATTTCTTAATGCAGTACATGATATCCAAAGACTGTTTGATACTTTTCCCTTTAGAGCCATCCTTTTCTGAGTGATCCACAGCCCAGTTGTGGGGTTAGTATAGCAGAATATTTTGAGAAAGTGATGTTAGCCCTCCTAAATCTTTCTGTTGTAATTGCTTTCTCCTCTCAACCACGTCTTCAAGTCATGTGAGCCTATATGAAAATGTAATAATGCTCTTGCTGGTTACATACTACTGATTACCTGCTACTGTGGGTAGCCTTGGAGAACTGTTGATATTCCATTAGTCTCAGGTTGTACCTCACTGGAAAACTGCCTCTGTTTCCTTCCCAGAGCAGCAGGCACTCTGGAGGAGCTTCTGCCTGCAATGCAGTCTTTGGGTTTGATCGTGATTTACAAATAAGGATAAAGAGAAATAAATTCAAACCTTTTCTCTTTCTAGCTAGCTTTCTGCTCAGTCCTCCTGCTCTTTGTACACCTCACGCTGTTGTTTGTTGCCTAGGTGAAGTGGCTGCTGTCTGCAATGGGAAGATCAACCAATCTCAGTCTACAGAGGAGGCAACAGAAGCTACAGAGGTGCCAGAGAATGGTATGAGTGAGACAGAGCCCATTCAAGCCCGCCCTGGACCCCTCACAGAGCACGTGTTTACAGACCCAGTCCCTGCCCAGGCACCTCTTCGGCAGAACGGGTAGGCTGTCTGGGGCCAATGTGTCCCTTCAGTTACTGCCAGCTCTGTTTTCATAAGCTGCTTATGAGAACAAGCCTGATCTTCTCATAAAGTGTCAAACTTTGTCCCTTAAGGGAGAATGGGCAGCTGAAGACAGAGTCAAGCACAGCACTGCCAGATCAGGAGCTGAATGGGGATGCCGCTGGGACATGCACCAGTGCTGCCCCCACCATGTGGCTGGGAGCACAGAATGGCTGGTAGGTTCCCCTTAGGCAGATTCTCTGCCTCGGTTGTCCTCTGGCCTTTACTTTTCATGCCCTTACACATCTAGTTTGCTTTTTGTTTCTAAAGTAGGTATTCATTACTGTTTCTGAGTCCTCGGCTCACCGTGGGCTCTGTAACTTCACCTCACTGTGCACATTCCTATCCTACAAGAAGAAAAAATTCAGGCCTCGTTAGTGTTAAGATGCGGGGCCTTGCTGCTAACGCTCCCTGATTTGTCCTCTATCCCAGGCTTTACGTGCACTCCGCTGTATCTAACTGGAAGAAGTGTCTGCACTCAATAAAGCTAAAGGACTCCGTGCTGAGTTTGGTGTAAGTACACACGCTATGGGACATCCTGAAGGAGGATGCTCAGTGCCTGAGCAGTATCTTCCATGGGAGTGGTAGTTCTTTGTCAGTCATCTTTTTTTTTTTCCTTACTCTTAAGTGCATTGATTTGTCAGCAATGTGTTCCTGGGGCTCCTGCTGAGTCACTTTCCTACACAGTTGCAGACGTGAGCCGGTACGGAGAATAAGGAAGGCACTACAGTGTATTTACAGTATCAGGAGGAATTAAGTGGGAAGGAGAAGAAGAAAATTTGAGAAGGGTGTAAATAGGGGGGAATCTGTTGAAACTGATGGAGTTGATAGTGTGGAAGAGAAGTTAAACTCAGCAGGAAATTGTTTGATGATCTGACTACACGTAGGACGTTCCAGCAAGTCTAAAACTGAATGGAAATTCTATAGAAAGCATAAGAATGGTTTGCCTGCATATCAGAAAGGATCTGTTAAGTCCTTTTTTTCCACAATGTTTTTATAGTTTTTCCTTTCCTGTGATTTCAGGCATGTGAAAGGAAGGGTCCTCGTTGCTCTGGCGGATGGAACGCTGGCCATATTCCACCGAGGAGAAGGTAAGGATGAGTGTAATAAAAGAAAAACAAGCTGGTCAAGACTGTGGCAATTATTTAAATACTATTCCAAGTCAAGAAGGAGGAAGTGCTAGATTGCCAGAGTACAAACACCTGGTTAAAATGCATAGCTTTATACACCCATAACCCTCATCCTGAAACATCTCTGGACATCTGTAGCTGTTGGAGCATATCCCAACATCATTTCTGGAGGTTTTCTGAAAAGAAAAAAAAAAGTGTAAAAATGCCAGGCAGCACGGGTGGGATGAGTGCAGCGTGCCTGGGAGCACATTCACTGCGCAGCTGCTTGAGGCATGTTTGATGAGATGGATGCGTTTGGGCCGTAAGCAGTATTACTGGGCGTTCACGAGTCAGCTGTACAGTGCATGTGAAGGGAGCTCTGGGCGGCTCTGGGAGGCGGTGCCTGAGCAGATGATGTGTGCAGTGCGGGTACGCCTGCTGCTTTCCGGGGAAGTTAGAATCTGTGTCAGAAGTGGAATTGGTCTCTGTGTGTGCAGAAGGACAGAGCTAGGATTTTCTGGAAGCCTGAAAGTCCCAAACAACGACAGCCTTGACACTGCACCCGGCCAGTTCTTCTCGTGGTAAAGAAAAGGTGTCCGAGTACACTGGCGTGCCTTAATCCTCTCACTTCAAGATACTATTTTTTGAATTCCGTGTTTCTTGTCCTCTCGCTGTTGCAGATTTTGTTTCCCTGCAACTTCAGCAGTTCCTGAGCTGTGCTCATACAGCGCGGAGGAATTTGCAAATTATGAATAATATCTGCTTATAAAGAATTTATTTCTCAGTTGCTCATTGGGTAACAGTTCGTCAACCAGATGTTCTGGTTTTGTGCAATGTAATTTCCGATTCAGGCTTTCTCATGAGTCTGAGCCTGACCACTGACACGCTCTAAACGTTCCCATCAGAAATATAATAATGCTTCATCACCTAGAGGCAAAAGACAGTATCTACCTGCCGAGGTGGCAAGTGAGAACAAGAGAAGAAATACCTGATTCCTTATCCTGGATTTGACGCTTCACAGAAGTCGTGTTGTGCTGTGATACTGTGTGTGCTGTGAGAGCCTCACCAGAAAGAACTGTGTGCTCCATTTGCTTTTCAGTTTCCCTGGAGTCTTGTTAGTTTGTCTTTCTTCTTCCCCTTCTGATTTTGTTGTACTTGTTAAAGAAGGCTGTTCACTTCATTACAGTAAAAGGATGTGTAAATTAGCCAGAGCTGGAGAGCTTTTAGCCTACCAAACTAAGCTTTGTCATGTGCCTGCTAACTATAAGGCTGTGCCTGAAGCAGTGTTGTATGTGGTTTGCAGACATAAGCAAGATCAGCTTTTAGGTATCAGCCTGGCCTTGTATACCTAGATATAAATGGGATGGCAGAGGTGCATCTTCCTACGCTTATTTTTCACCTTAGATCGTCAGTGGGATCTCAGTAATTACCACCTAATGGACCTTGGTCACACTCACCATTCTATCCGCTGCATGGCTGTTGTGTATGACAGAGTCTGGTGTGGCTACAAGAACAAAATCCATGTTATTCAACCTAAGACAATGCAGATTGAGGTAAGAAGCAAATGTGTGCCTGTACGCATGCAGGTGCTTGTATTTATTCTTCTGTTTTCTGCTGCAGAGTACAGAAACACACAGCTTACTTCTTGTCAGTACTGACTGGGATGAAAACTATAAACTGCCGCTTGGGGTTATCTTGAGGCCCAGTCTGCCAGGGGGGTGTTTCTTCCTTCCTCCTTTGGCAGAGATTAAACCTTGCAAGAAGTCTGAACTGAGCATTGTCTTTGCCTTTCTTAGCGAGACCCTGGGCTCACGTGCTGTACAGACAGGTCTGTGCATTACAGCTGCCTTCGTGTACAGTCTAAGACTTCTCCATCTGTAGGCAGTGTGGCATGAAGGAAGAATAAGTCAGAAAGTCCAAATGGTTCCACTTGCCTAATTAAAAAAAAAGGATACTCAGACCCTTTTGGTTGAAACATTTGTTTAGTACAGTGATGTTAGTGCAAGCATACTTAACAGCACATGCAGTCATTTACTCAGAGAGAAGTGTTGAAGCTACAGTTCACATCAGTGAGCCAAGGCAGCTTGCTGGTCGTCAGGATTTCTCTTGGAGCTGTTGGTTTCTGAATGTTTTTACTCCCAAAGTGGCCTGCAAGGACTGTCATATTCTCTGTGGAGCCGCAGCTCTGCACCATGAAACTCACTGTTTGAAGCAATGTGATCTGTACCCTATACTGAACTTCTTAGGTCGTGTGGCACTAATACATTGTGTCCAAGGCTTTGGAAGCCCAAACAAGCAGTCTCAGTTAAGGAAAACAGAATATATGTACAGATAATTGAAGACCTTTTGTGAACTTGCGTTGCTCTCCCTCTGTGGCATTTCAGAAGTCCTTTGATGCCCACCCTCGGCGCGAGAGCCAGGTGCGACAGCTGGCGTGGATTGGAGATGGAGTGTGGGTTTCCATCCGCCTGGACTCCACCCTGAGGCTTTACCATGCCCACAGCCATCAACATCTGCAGGACGTTGACATTGAGCCTTATGTCAGCAAGATGCTAGGTGAGGCAGTAGGGATTGTCTCTCAATGGTCTGCTGCTTACTGAGATCGGAGGGAAATGAAAATTCGTTAGCTGATGTTGCCCAAAAGTCGTACAGTTTTAACTGACGCTCCCATTCTTGTGTGTGCTTACAGGTACTGGAAAATTGGGCTTCTCATTTGTACGGATTACAGCCCTGCTCATTGCTGGCAATCGTCTCTGGGTGGGAACAGGGAACGGTGTTGTCATCTCCATTCCATTGACTGAGAGTAAGTGACATTTATCAGAGTTTTTTCCCTGTCCCCCTGAAGAGAGCAGAGCTTTGGTGTTGTTTGTGCATTGTGGCAGATGGCTCTGGTGGGCTGATACTTTCTGGGCATTTTTACTCTGAACCCGACAAAGTGTTCAGAGAGAAGAGTGCTGGGTATGAGTGACCCAGGCTTCGATTTAACTCTTCCTTAGTATGGAATTAAGCGTTCAGCTGAATGGATTTAACCTGTTTAAAACCAATTAGAGATTCATGACTGTTCCTTTTCAGTTCAGTTGAAGGCCTATTTCTCTTGGGCACCAATGTCGTCTCCACCCTCCGTACAGCCTTCTCTTTTGAGGGTGACCTTGACAGAGCAGACTGATGTGAACTGATTCTGTACCTACTGGGAAGCAGGAGAAACAAAGCACTGGGAATTGTAGCAAGTCTCCAGAAGGAGGAGGCTGTGGGTTGAGAAGTCACCAGGAAGATCTCCCTGGAAATTTTTGTCTGGTGTGGAGAAGCTCAGATGTCTATGAGAGTATTTTGCAGAAATCAACCTTAGAAAAAGCTTCATTTTCTCAAATTAGAGTTCAGTTTTTATTAGTCAAGTAGAAATCAGTATCTTGAGACAAGTCCAGTAGCAGTAGTTGTTGAAAGGCACATCTCCAGCACTGGATGTTTAATTGAAGCTCTCAGTAAGCCTGTTCTGTACCTGCCTGTCACCATCTGATTTTTTGTGGTCTGTTTCAAATCACAGCAAGGAGTGGGACTTGGTGCTGACTGCAGCTCCTTTCAGTGGAGAGCAGAGAGATGTGCGTTTTCTCATCAGTGCTGGCAGGAAAGCTGAGAAGCAAATGGCTCTTGGGTAAAAGGGGCAAACCTGTTGCAGCCCTCCTGGAAGTCAGAGTTGAAGTTGTCTCCTCTCAGGCTACTGGAGCTGAATACCCCCTGGGGCTGACACTGTTGTCATAATTCCAATTTAAGCTTGTTCCCTGCTGTAAACCAGCTGCATTATCTTCTGGTGTTTCTGTAAAAACGTGATAAGCTATAAACCTTCACTAGAAACTTTAGCAGTAGATCTTTGTGACCAAGGACCTTCATCTGTCTCAGATACTGCAATTGTCTTTGTAAGATAAGAGTAAAATGAGCAAGAACAGTGTTGTGATATAAACTAATCGAGCCCGTAGCTCGTGTGGTTTCTCCAGGTATATACATTTCTGTTGCTACCTGAATTTCCCCCCAGTAATCACCTTTTTCTTCTCTCCCATCCTGCCTGTCTCTTCCCGTGCCCCTTTGTGTTCCCACTCCTTGCCTCTGCCTAGCTGTAGTCCTCCACCGAGGCCAACTCCTTGGGCTCCGGGGTAAGTCCACTGCCTCCTTCCTTCAGTGTTCACTTCTTCTGCAGCTGCTCACCTTTGCAGTCATTTTCCTACCCTTCCATCCTGCCATTCAGCTCTCCCCATCCATTTTTCCTCATCTTTCATTTTAAGTTAGTCACAGGAGAAAAGTGACCACAGACAATAATGTAAATACGATCATGTCCTTTGGCTTGAAACGTTTTCATCCATCTCATGGATAGATCAGCCACCCCTCTGCTTTTCGTGTTGAGTACTTTACGATATAGTACTATACAGTACTGCCTTTCTGGTAGGCCTGGTCTGAGTTGGAGACTGTGAGGGTTTGTTCATTCAGCCCCAGGAATTGGGAGCACACTGTTCTTCCAAGGTCCTCCTCTGGTCATCCTTGGTTTTCCAAGGATGCATCTCACATCAGTTTCCAGGCCGGTGGTAGGAGGTGCTGTGGCAGCCAGCTGCAGGTAGTCAGCCAACACTTACAAAGAAGAAATTGTTTGGTTGTGTCAGTTAAAGCAAGGTCTGAGTTCACTGTTCAGATTTATACTTGCCTCAGCCTTTTTAGGGACAGAAAGTGTGTTTTCTCATTGTAAGATGTTCCTGTCCAGAAACACTGGTGCATCTCTCTTCCTTTTAAAGCCTCTGGTAGTGGTCACTGTGAGAGGCCAGATATTGAGCTGGAAGAGCCCTGTCTACTGGAGCTCAGCCAGTTCCGTCTACCTTCAGTAAACCAAAGCACAGAGGTGCACAAAGCTTTCATCTCAGGGATCTTCCCCTGCACACACTGATTCTCATTCCTCCATCCAAGTATTTGTACTTGCCTCAGCATCCCATTGTGAGTCTGCTAGGTGAGAACCTCCTTTGTTCCTGAGCCTCTTAATAAAGCCAGCCCAAGCCAATGTGCAGAGCTGCAGATAGTAAGTAAGCATTTCATTTCGCTCTGTAAGTAAACAGGAAGTGAAAGCCTTCTGATTATAGTACTATTTGTTTTACTGATGTGGGTGCATGCAGAAGGAAAGCATTTCCTGTCCTGACCTCTGAGCACTGTTCTCTTCCCTGGTGAGTGGAAGCTTTCCCACCCTGAGAGCCCAGGCCTCTGTGCTCTCATGCTGTGGATGTTGAACATCTTTTTTATGTTTATTGCTTGAGTAGCTGATCTTCTAAATCAAGGACTAAGGAAGGCGCTGGCTCCACTGCTCTGACACTTGCTGGGCTGAGAGGCCTTTGCCAGACACAGAGGCTGTGGAAAGCAGCTTGGCATGAGCAAAGGACTTGATTTGGAAGCAACTTTAGTTCCCAAAATGGCAGTAGTTCTCCAGGTGTATGGAAGATTAGAGCCTTGACTGTGTCTCAGGTACAGTGGATACGTTAGCTTACATTGACAAGTGCCAAAGGCTGATCCTAGGGCAGTAAGTGACTTCTGAAGGCTGGACAGGATTGTTCCTGGAGAAGAGGCCTTTATTGGCGCACCACAGGGGCCTTGTCTTGTGTGCCCTAGAGTCACTCTTGTCCACCACCACCAGGGGAGTGTGCATCATTAACAGCCAAAAAAAGTAGTCTGTTACTATGAGTGGATTTAACCAGCGTAACAGGGAGGGACCATATAGTCTGCTATGGTCTCTTCCACTGTAGGGATCGGATGCCGCCTAGAGGGACCCAGACAGGCTGAGCAGTGCACTCAGGGGAACCTCATGAGATCTGAGTGCAAGGTCTGCACCTGTGTCAAGGCAACATCCACTGCCAATACAGGCTGGGGGATGAAAGGTTGGAGCACAGCCCTGCTGAAAAGGACCTGGGGGTACTGGTGGGTGGCAGCAGGACATGAGCCAGCACTGTGCCCTCACAGCCCAGACAGCCGCTGTATCCTGGACTACATCCAAAGCAGTGTGGCCAGCAGGTCAAGGGAGCCCTGTGCTGTGAGCAGTCTCGTGGAGCTATGTGTCCAGATGTGGAGTCCTCTGTACAGAGAGACATGGACCTGTTGGAGCACATCAGAAATGATCCAGGAGATGGAACACTTCTCCTGTAAGGGCAGGCTGAGAGAGCTGGGGCTGTGCAGATGGAGAAGAGAAGGCTGTGAGGTGACCTGAGAGTGGCCTTCAGTATCTAAAGGAGAAGTAGGGGACAGAAGGGGACAGACACTTCAGCAGGGTCTGTGGTGACAGAACAAGGGGAAATGGCTTCAAGCTCAAAGGGTAGATTTAGGTTGGATGAAAGAAAAAAGTGTTTTACAGTGATGGTGGTGAGACACTGAACGGGTTGCCCAGAGATGTGGTGGATTCTCTGTGTCTGGAGACTTGCAGAGCTAGGCTGGATCAGGCCCCGGGCAATCTGATCTAGCTGTGGTGTCCTTGTGCATTGCAGGGGAGTTGGACTAGATGACCTTCAGATGTCCCCTCCAACTCTAAGGATCCTATGAGTAGAACCTTACATAATTCTGGGCTTAGTTCTAGGGCCTGTTCTTTTCGATGTTTTATCAGTGATCTGGATGCAGGACTGAAGTGCATCCTCAGCACGTGATGGCACTCAGCTAGGAGGTGCTTTTGACTCCCTGGAGGGATGAGAAACCTTGCAGGGGGCTCTAGATAGATAGAGCATTGGGCAAGGAGCAGCAGCGTGAAGTTCAGCGAAGGAAAATGCTGAGTTCTGCACCCAGGATGGAGCAGCGCTGGGCACAAGCAGAGCCTGGGAGATGAGCAGCTGAAGAGCAGCTCAGCTAAAAGGGATCTGGGTGGTGACAGCAGGCTCAGCGTGAGCCAGAAGGGTGCCTTGGCACTAAGAGAGCAAACTGCGTTTTGGAGTCTGTTGGGTCACAGCATGGCTGGCAGGTCAAAAGAGGTGATTATCCTGCTGTACTTAGTGTTGGTGTGGCCTCACCTTGAATATTTTGTGCAGTTCTGGGCTCTAAGATATAAAAAGGATGTTAAGGTACTTGAAAGCTTCCAGATGAAGGCAACAGAGCTGGTAATGGGACAGGGAGGCATTTGCTGTGAGGAGAGGCTGGGGGCATTGGGCTGCCGGGTCTGGAGAACAGGAGGCTGGAGGTGACCTGTCTGCTCTGCACTCCCTGAGCAGGGGAAGCAGAGGGAGGTGCTGTGCTCTGCGCCTGGGAGCTGAGGGCAGCATGTGTGGGAGCAGCCCAGAGCTGTGCCAGGGAGGCTCAGACCGGGAATCAGGAAGAATGTCTTTGCCATGAGGCTAGGGCAACACTGGAGCTTCCTAGAGAGGTGGGTGCTGCCCCGTGCCTGTCAGTGTTCATGAGATGTTTGACTGTGTATTGAGATGCCCTCAATAAAATGCTTTAAGTTTTGATTAGCCCCGAAGCGGACAGGCAGTTGGAGTAGATGGGCTTTGAAGGTCCTTCCAGCTAAACCATTTTATTCTATAAGACCTTCAAAGAGATTTGAATCCATAAAGATTTTCCTTCACGGCTCACGAGTTTTCTCTTTGATTGAACCCCTCCTGTAAATGGGGCCAAAACTATCACTAACAGCATTCCTCCTCCTGTCCGCAGCCAACAAGACCTCACCCACCTCTGGAGAGGGCAGCCGCTCTGGTGGGGTCATCCATGTGTACGGTGACGACAACAGCGACAAATCTGCCAGCAGTTTTATTCCCTACTGCTCCATGGCTCAGGCACAGCTCTGTTTCCATGGTCACCGCGATGCTGTCAAGTTCTTTGTCTCTGTGCCTGGTAAGGATGAGCGCAGCCCTTCCTCATGAGTGTCTGGTAGTGCTGTCCGTTCTGAGGCAGGAGCTTAGGCTGACCTGCAGCCAAAGGCTGCCTGTTTGTAGCACTTGGAGATCCCTGTGGCTCAGACACTGGTAGCTCAAACCGCAGCGACTTTGAGATTTCAGCAGCAAAAGGAATTGATCTGCTGTCACGTTGGTCTCTCAGAGTGCCTGAGGGCTGAGCAGAGGCACTGATGGCACTTCTGTCCTGTCCCAGGCAATGTCCTAGCAACCTTGAATGGGAGCGTGTTGGACAGCCCGTCGGAGAACCCCAGCACAGCAGCCACGGAGACCGAGGGGCAGAAGCTGAAGAATGTCCTGGTGCTGAGTGGAGGAGAAGGGTACATTGATTTCCGGATCGGTGAGTCCTGCAGGGGGGGGAGTGGAACAGGAAGGGGTGCAGGGGACCAATTTGCGGGGGGGGTGGGATCACTGCTGTGGGAAAAGAAATCTGAAAAGCAAGGCTGTTTTTCTCCTACCTCCTGCTGTGGTGGCAGGTAGCAGGCATCTTCCTTGCGCAGCACAAGGCTGCCAAACCTGCCTGTGCCTGCAGTACTGAGCAGTCAGCATTAATGGCCCTGGAAAAATAAAACCATCTGTGCCATTGGCTGCAAACACTGCTGTCCCACCGGAGTCACCTGTGCTGCTCTGGGGCACACTGTTGTAAACATTGGCTTCCCCAATGGTTTTCCCTTCAGCTGGAAACAGTTTGTTCCATTCACAGAAGCCTACTTTAGAAAAGCACCGTGCTGTTAGAAATGCTCTCCAGACGTACAGAGAGGGCTCAGCTCCTGCTGCCTGTCATCAGACTGCAGAGACTGTAGCACAGATATTCACCTCCTCTGAGCAATTCCAGGGCAGCGTAGCTGGGATTTTCTTTCCAGCCATTTTTACCCTGCTTTCTATCTTCAGGGGATGGAGAAGATGATGAGACAGAGGAGAACGCAGGAGATGCCACCCAGGTGAAGCCAGTACTTTCTAAGGCAGAAAGGAGCCACATTATTGTGTGGCAGGTATCCTATATCCCAGAGTGAGAATTTCTCCTTTCCTACCAATGTAAGTGTCCCTCTTCCCGCCTGAATGCCACGATGTACATACAGAACACCTGCATTATACCTACTGCTGGAAACCGACCCCAGACAACTGCAGCGGCTCCTGCCTCAGACTGTGACCCCTTTGTAACCTCTGAACTTGCAGCTTTCATCTTGGGCCCATGAGCTTTCTGCGTGGTTGGATTATTGTTCTGCTCTGGAGCTGGCGTCTACAAGGAGAGAAATGGCAGCGCATCCATAAAGTGAAGCTTGGAGCCAGAGCTGTGCAAAAGCTTTGCCCGGGGCTGGGGAGCTGGACAGGTGGTGGGTCTGGTTCTCCGGCAGGATGCCTTGCTCCCACCTGCATGAGAAGCAGTTCAGCACCCCGGCATCCCCGCCGAAGCGGCGATGGAGGATCACAGCTCCTACAGCACCCCAGGAGAAATCCTTCCTTGTTCACCAGTGGACTTTCCACCTTATCCACTATGCACAGAGGACACCTGAGCACAGAATAATATCTCACAGACTGACAGCAGCCAGGTCCAGGGAGCCTTCAATGGAAAGGAGTGTTGAGGTTTGGGACGCGCTTCTGCTGTTTGGCTGGAGAAGGTGGCAGGGCCGTTAGTGTGGGAACACATCCTCCGCACTTGCAGATGGAAAGTCTCCCTCCTCTCCTGCTGCTTTTGTCATAGCAGTAGTGTGCTGGGTGACTGCATGTGTCCAGAGGGGATTGTTTGGTAGCCTCAGGTGGGTGACAGGTGGTTGACTGTGGAGGCCATGGGGCCTTTGGAAACTATAGTAACAAAGAAGTACTGGAACCTTGTTATTTTAAAGGGGGGAAAGGCAGTGATATTTTAACTCCCTTCTCCAAAAAAAAAAACCATCAAGCAGAAAAGAATTCTTGAGTTCGTTCATTTTGTGAGCCTGAAAGCTTTAGGAGAAAGCTATCTCTGCATAGCATTTGTTGGCTTTTAAAATACAGGCGATGGTAGATAATGTTGGTGTGCTGTGGATTCTGCGTTAACACGCTGAGCTTACTTTGACTCGTCAGGTTCCCATCCTGCTGGAAGGAGGTGGCCGTTTTCCTTCACACAGTGGCTGTCAGGTTAGGAAAGACCGTGCAGGTGCAGTCGCGGTGTACAGGCTGTCTCTTGCCTGAGGTCAGGCAGGTAAGGGAATTGAGGCCAGATCTCCCAGCTCCTTTTACCCAACATCACAAGCACTGATTGACTTCCTTGGTAAGTAGTTTGAAAAGCTGGATCTTTGTGATTTCTGAGAAGAGTGACAGCCCCCGAGAGAAATTCTGACTGCGCTCCTTGTGCAAGCTGTGTATCCTGCTTGTAGGAGAAGCAGCCAAAAACACAACCAGGAGAGCAGGGTTAAGCTCCATATTCAAAGTATGGCAGCTCCAGGTGTAGAGGCAGTGATTCGTTTTCCCTTTCTGACAGTTGTAACAGTCCTTTCCCTACAAAGGCTACCTGTGAGCAGTGAATTGAGAAGATCCTGGTGGCTGTTCTGTTGGTTTCCTGAGCTGTGCAGCACTGGATCTCCCAGGGATGTCCGCCTCCATCTCTGCGGAATGTGACCTGTGCTTGTTGGCACAGCCCAGGCTGCCCCCAAGCCTTGTGATCTGCAGCTGTTTGTGTGCTGCAGGAACACAGCGTTCACTGGGGAAGCTTTAACATCTGTCCTCATTCAGCAGCCCTGAAATGCTCTTTGGATCCCCAGTTCAGAAAAGGCTGGGGCACGCAGTTCCCATGCAGGGTGACAAGAGGGCATACCCAGAGTGCAGCGGCCTCAGCCATCAAAGTGTGGGGCCACAGCGCTGCCCGCACTGCCCGTGAGCAGCTGGTGACGTGCAGACCCACACTGCTCTTTGCAGAGGTAGGAAACCAGCCGGGCTGTATCTTTAAGGATCTGTGGCTTGCATTTGGCCGATTCTGTGAGCAGCCGCTCATGGAGAGGGGAACGTTTTGGGGAGGCATCTCAGCGTGGCAGTGCTGACCGCACTGGGCTGCTCACTCACATCCCCTGAATGCTTTCTGCTAGAACAGGCTCTCTGGGTCCCAGCACATGGGGCAGTAACAGATGTTTAGACAGCAGATTCCACAGACAACTAACAGTCAATTAGAGCCAGGAAAATGGCATAATTTGGTCTCATTTAATGGCAAATCCAATTCTTTAGATGCGTCAAACCTTCAGCATAAAAATACAAATTGCGGCGTTCTTACCTCTTACAATTTGTTCTGTCTGGTTTTAGCAGAAGTGACAACATTCAGTCTTTTGTCACCCCCCTGGTCCATGGCAACGTAAGGAAACCACTCTTGGGCCTCTGCCAGCAGGTCCCTTCCCAGTTTGGTGCATGGTTTCCTCCAAGAGAAGCACACGTTTCAGAGGGGTGGCTCCAGCTCAGCAGAGCCTGCCTCTGCTGTCGGCTCCTGTCGGGATGTGGCGGCTGCTGGGCAGCAAGGTGAGAACTGACTGGCTTCAATACACTCCCCTGTCAAATCTCCACTGTGATGTATGTAAAGTATCTTGTATGTTACAAAAGGATTTTAAAAAGTGTCTTAAGGCCTGTAAACTCCGCTGTTTGGTCTGAAGATGGCATTCTGTAAAGAGACCGCTGTATGAATACGTTCCCATGCTTTTTTTTCCCTATGCTATCAAACAACAAACCATATCTGTTCTGTATGTAATAAATGTGTTAACATCAGCAAGGGCCAGTATGTCTTGTTCCTGGAAAGGTCACTGGGGTTTCCGCTCAGCCTTTAATAACATCGTGACACAAAGTGGTGAGAATGGCGCCCAGTCAGCGGTCAGCAGGAAACGAGATGTGTGTTCCTCGCTGTTTGACCAGGGGGTGCTGGTCCTGCAAGCCACGTGCCCTTGAAGCCAGTGCACAGCGTGGCATCTCTCAGGGTCGGAAATAGAAGACATGCTTCGGCTGCAGGCTGTCTGCATCTGTCCTTGTGGGGTCCCCTTCAGACGAGCTGTGGGGCTCTTCCATCAGTTCCCTGCTGATACGGGCGGTGGTTGACAGAGCGCAACAGGAACGGTGATGTGAACTCACTTTCTGAAGTGTTGAATGCTCAGCTGTTCCTCCCAATCCCAGCAGTATTTGGATAAGCTCATATTTATTTGGAGAACTGCATCCATTCAAGGGATGTGTACAGCAGTAATAGATCAGAGACAGGAAAGGAGTGAAAATTACTAAGATTATGAATATTGGTCTAAAGTGACTTCTGTAGTGTGCTGGGAGCTGTAAACCAGTTCTGGGAGAGGAACCTGGAACAGGAGGAGCCCTGGCTGCCCAGGAGCTGTGTGTTCTAAGCAGAAAGGTGATGAAGCAGAAAGGTTCCTCAACGACACCCTGCTGGGGTCAGCCAGCAGCCCAGTAGACCTGCCCTGCAGCTCCCTGCAGGAGCCACACCTGAGGCCCAAACCCCTCAGGAGCTGCGTCCACAACAGGCCAGGGCATGGGGCCACCAAGCGGTGATCCTGGGCTGATGGCAGGACCTCAAAAGCCAGGTTTGGAAGCAGGGTCCCATCCCATCTGCTCCTGCTGAGGCTCCCTGTCCATGCCCCGGGCTTGTCCCATTTCTGGCTTTGTCTCTGGCTGTTGGTGGATGCTCTGCTGCTGCAGGTGCCTGGAGGAGGAGGGCACTGCAAGTGGTGGCTGCTCAGCCGGGCCATGCAGGATAGGATTGTTCCTTCTGAGTGCCAAATGCTGAACTGCAGGGAGCCGAACAGCTCTCATGACTCCTCCACGCACAATCGGACTGGCAGCCCTCACCACAATGGTTTGTGATGCTGCACCAAAGCCACAACCACTGTGAGAAGAAACGAAAACATAAGCTCGGCACTAAGATGCATTTTTTAACCTTCACCACAATGTGCTGCACCAGAACAAGTGATATTTTGCAACGGGCTTCAAATGATTCATCTCCTGACAGCCATTGCTGGGACAATGCTCAGTATCCAAAGCCCAGCTGTGTTCCTCCCATGCTGTTCGTTGCAGTTATGTCAGTAAATGAGATGACTGCACTGGGTAAGAGGAATGTGGTGTTCTACCAGTATTGTAAAGGCTAAATTTGGACCTCAACAAACCATCATGCTGATCTCCAGGCACTGAATAAATAAATCACCCACCAAAGAACAGATTTTCTTATAAATATGAAATCATTTATTCTGGCTCTGTAAAATAATGTTGTGTTTAACTCAGTCATTCTTCCATGATGTAGGACTGGCTTTAACTACTTGAAAAATGTTCTTAAAGAACTCCTCAATTTTCAGGCTGTAAATGAAACTGTGCTCCCAAGCACCATAGCTGGGTGACAGGAGCTCTAAGCTCAGGGAATACAGAGTGAATCTGACTGAGACCAAAGTTATGAGGGCAAAAAGAAAATAAAATCCAAATGCATCTGCATCTTTCCTTTCAGATGAGATTATCATACTGTCCAGGGGAGAAAACGAGGTCAGTTGGATACACCGTACCACAGCAGGCAAGGGGGTCTTCAGTAAGGTGATGTATTGCCAACGTGAAACGAGAGCATGTGAGAAGCTCAGGACACAGAGCAGGACCTTACAACGCTGTCCCTGTGGCGTTTTTCTTTGCAGCCTTAACACGAGAGGTCCTCTGCAGATCAATCATTGGCTCCTCTGTGATCTCTTTCCCCTCTCTCTGCCACTGAGCCAGGATCATGGCTCGGAGCAAAGGTGGGTATGGAAGGTACCGGCAGGTCTCCTCTGGCACTGGGGTAAACTTCTTGAAGGCCTCCTCCTCATGCTTGGGCACCATACGCCAGTCGTGATACATGACTTTGTCAATCTCTCTGTCTTCTTCTTCAGTTTCACCTAATAAAAGACAATGAACGTTTGTGGGCAATGCTCTCAGCAACAGCTTCCCTCCAGAAACTGCAGCAACAGTAAAGAAAAATTTGAAAAGACCCTTTGGTATCCTCACTGCTATATTCAGTCCTTGGAAATCTGACCAGGAACAGACTGAAAAGACACAGGCAAGCAGCTCCATGCTGTGCAGAGGTCATGACTTGTAATGCAAGGAGTCGCCTGTCCCTCTATATTAGTTTCCACGGTAAAGAATGAGAGCAATGCATCTCTATGCTGTGAAGTTCAATGACAAAAATACTCAACAACTTTAAAACCTTTGAATGAGAAGACTTTCAAAAACTCTAATAAACTAGATTTATAAACCTAACATAAAGCAGCTTGGAAAATGGAGAATTCACGCATTTGACTCTTAAGAGTTACTTTACAATCTCATCCAGAAGCCGCCTTGCCACCACTGCTGCTCCACCGATGACTCTACCTGGCACATCCCCGCGTGCTCAGCACACACTTTGTGTTCCAGGTCCGAAAGCAGCCCCTCACCTCAGCCCTCAGCACAGGGCCCGAGCTCAGCGTTATGGCTTCTCCATAACGTCCCTTACAGACGGGTTCCGGGAGCGCCGGACTCCAGCGTTTGGTACCAATCGCCGGGAGCCGCTTTGATCAGCCCCCATCGATTCCCGCCCCGCCGGGGAGGCCTTACCTCGGAACGTCAGCCGGCCCCAGGCCCTGCCGTGGTCCATGCCCTGCAACGAAGGTCGGGGAGGCTCAGGGCCGGAACAGCGCGGCTCCCCGTAGCCCCCCACCCCGCGCCGTTACCTCAGCCGTGTAGTCCGCGCGGACCTTGGTGATGACCCAATAGCAGGGCTCGTCGTGTGCCCACAGCCAGGACTTGCGGGTGACCATGCGGCCCACACCGAACAGCGGCAGACGGCAGAGCAGCGAGAACAGCCGCTGCTCGCGCCGCACATCCTCCCAGGCCAGCACCGGCAGCCGCTTCTGCGTCAGCGGCCGCCTCATGGTCTCGTAGTCCAGCGCAAAGCGCTGCGAGTCCCGCGGCCGCTCCTTCAGCGCCCGATACTCGCGCACCTTTTTGGCCATGGCGGCGATCGGGCGGTACAGCTTCTTGCGGCCCATGGCGTCAGGCCCCGCTTCGGCCCCCTGCCGCCACCCGCGACTTCCGGCATCCCCCGGAAGCTGCTTCAGACCCCGCCCCCGGAAATAGGTCCGCCCCAACTCCAGTCCGCTGCCATCACCTGCAGCTTCCGGCGCTCCCCGGAAGTCTCCCCCGTTCCACACCCCGTCCCCGGAAGGAGGCCCCGCCCCGCCCGCAGGCGGGGGATGTAGACTTGGCGGGGGGGGCGGGGGGCGCTGCTTATCTTGCACAGACGGAAGTCACCACCGCGATCTTCTGTAGCGCCCCTTAGTCAGGCATACAAACGCCAGCTTTTGCCAGCACACAGGCAGGAGCGATATGTGTAGGAAAGGGAGCAGAGGAGGGCGCAGAAGGAATCCAGTAAAACTCAAGTGCTGTTAATGTCTTTAAAACATCAGATGCTCTCCTAACGTGCTGCATCTCTCCTGCAAGGAGCGCGGAGCTGGAACGAGGCAGACATGCCTGCTTAAGTCGCCAATACCAGTTTGGAATAAGATACTCAACCTCAATCCTCCCATCAAGGGGAACGGCTTTAAATCAAAACGGAGGCACTCGGGTCTGATGACAGATTTTCTCTGAGGGCGGTGAGGCGCTGCCGCTGCTGCCCCGAGAGCTGCGGGCACCCCACCCCTGGCGGTACCCGAACGCAATGGGCGCCGCAGCCACACCCCGGGGGAGCGGCCGCTGACAGTCCTCCCGCCCACGTGACCGCGCCTGACCAATCAGCGCCGCCGCGGCCCCCGGCCCCGCGGGGGGTGCCGTCCTGTCCCGGCAGGCCTTGCGCGGCGGCGGCGGTGTCGGTAAGATGGCGGCCGTGAGTCTGAGGCTCGGAGACCTGGTGTGGTGAGTGCGGTGCGGGCCGGCAGTGGGGCGGCGGGGCACGGCCCGGGCCTGTCCGGCGGAGAAAGCGCCTTCCGCGGTGCCTGAGGGAGCGGCGCCGAGGCTCCGCCTGGAGCAACGGAGACGCGGGCGGGCGGGGCGGTGGCGGGGCTGCGCCCGGTTCGGCCGAGTGCGGCGGCGGGGCCCGGCCGGGCGGTGCCGCCCGGGGCCACGGCAGAGCCCGGGGTGCGGCGGCGGGGAGGGAGGGGCTCGGGAGGGCGGGCGCTGAGTTTCGCCGTTCCTCTGCACGCCGCCCCCGGGGCATGGCGGCGGTGGTGGTGACGGCTGCCGGGCTCGGCCCGAGCGCGTCGAGGGGAGCGGGCACGGCTCGGGGCTGACGTGCGGGGGATAGGGAGGGAGCGGGACTGAGGGGCGGTCATTGCCTGGCTCGGCTGGAAATGCGGTCTCCTCCCGAGAGGGGAGAAGAGGAAAATAAGTAAGCGAGTGAGGTGGTGAACGAGAGCAGCGGCGCTGCGCTTTGGGAGTGCGTCAGCCAAGCAGCACAATAACATGGGAAAGCACCTTTTTGTTTTTTTTGCAGGTTAGGATGTTCTCCTTGAAGCTCACAGAAGCTACTTCCCTTTGTCACTCCAGTTTTACCCTCCAGTAGTCGGAGAGCTGTGGTTTTGTATTTCCCGATCGGGAGAACTGAGGGGATTCCTTCGAGGCCTGTAAGCACTGATCTCCAAGTGCATAGGCTCTGCTTCACCGGACAGGTTAGGGCTTCCTGCTAGGGCTTGCAAGAAGTAGCTAATCCCCACTACACAGGTTTCTGCATTTGTCTTGGGTAAAAAGAAAGGTGTGCTCCTGGCTGTGTGACAGCTGCAGTTTCTCATCTGAAAAACAGACAGTGCTGTGAAGCTGTTAAATATATATAAGAAAGTAAATAAAGCTTCTTTTCTGCTCCATTTGCTTCAAACAGGCATTTGGGCAGTGCGGTGCTCTTGGTGTTGGAATGCAGATCATCCTGCTTTAGTTTTGTATGTGATAGCCTAGGCAGCTGCCAGCAGTGGGACCATTGCAGAAGATCTATAGCACTGAGACAGTAACATACAAAAAGCTTTAAGTATCTTGTTTAGCACAGGGGTGGAAACATCAGTTATGAGCTGTGAGCTTGGTTGAAGCTCTTGGCAGTAGTTCTGCCTGATCATTGCTACAGAATCTTCTGGGTAACATTCCCATCTCAGGAGGGGCTGAAATGCCTCTTGTTGGGAGGTTTTTTTGCTTGGGAGTTGGCAGACTCTACGGATTCTCTCTTGCTTTCTTTCAAGACACCAAGCAAATGACTTTTGTGAGAGTACTGCGGCTTCTGTAGGTGGGAAGGGTAAGGTAGCAATAAAGATGGCATGCTGTGGGCTAAGGCTAATGACTCTTCTACTCTGTTAAAAAAGTTTTGTTCCTGGAATGGAAGCAGACACAAGTGTAGGAAGTAAACTTTTCTGCCCCTCTTCTGGCACTTTTCTATCTTTAGCACATCACCACGTGTGGTGGCAAGCATCTGAAGAATGTGACAGTGGAACACCTAGTGCAGGGGTCCTGCCAGTTAGTGCTTGCCTGTGAGAACCTCTAAGTATCTCAGCTGTCTGAGCTGGAAATCCTTCCCTCCTGTGCTTGCTGGACTGCTCTGTCCTGATGGATATAAGTTACTGACCTAAGCTTTGGTTTGGTTGCCTGCATCACGGCTTATCTCGGTTCCTTGTGAGAGAATATCCGATCTTACAAGTGCAATAAAAGCTGTAGCATCCAGTCTTCCGGGCAGTAGCTGTGCTGCTGCTGGTGTTCTTCTGACTTAAATTCTGATCGTGCAGCTGGTTCATGCAGACTTTATAGGGGCTCAGTTCAGGTACAGGTATCTACCAGTAACAGTGTGTTGAGTGCTCACGCCTTGCGTGTCACGGTAGGTTTTGACTATGAATTGTATTTCTCTCAGTATGAAAAACATGATGTCATAGGAAGAGGTAGAATTGGGATGTTGTGTTGGTTTTTTTCTCCCATCTCTGATCCTACTGCCTAATTCTTCCATTTCTCTCCAGGGGGAAGCTGGGCCGGTACCCGCCATGGCCAGGAAAGGTGAGTTGGGTTTTTTGTTGTTGTTTTCTTGGTGTTTTTGTTTTTCCCTCTGCACAGACAAAGCTTTACCTGAAAGCTTTTCAGTTAAAGATTAGTGTTAGTTTTTGCTTTACTTTTGTATATACCATCCACGTGAATCTAAACTGTAACAGTTGGGTTTTTAACTGATGTAGACGTTCTCCCTGTAACTGAGCTGTTAGCAGGCGTGATGAAAAGCAGTTCATCCAGCACTGGAGCTGATTGTTTTCCTCAGACCAGTCCCTATCACCTTCTAGGAGCTTCCTGTCTTCCAAAGGAACTTGATTAAAATATTGGAAATAAAGAGTCTGCCTTCAAGATACTGTTTTAGAGCAATGGTTCTTAAGTAATGATTATGGATGTTTGGTGTGGTTGTTTTTATTTTTTATCTTTTGCTGGTGAAGGTCCAAAAAGATTTTAAAACAGCACTTTTTGATGGTTACGTTTCCATTGAAGAACTTTATTTTTGGTGTATGTGCGAGGTGTGAGCAGCTCACACAAAAGCACGCCGCAGAGAAAAATGCAATTAATGCAGCTGACAACCAGAAACGTTTGGTTTCACTCCAGTCTTTAGATCAGGTTAAGTCCAGGCTCCCCTGTGGTGTCTCCCCTGTAACAGCGGCTGCTTTTCTCTTCACCAGTACTTCACACTTCACTCGCAGAGTAGTTTGCTTATTAAGAATGTAAAATGTAAACTTATTAAAGTTTATTTATTAAAATATAAACTTAGGGGAACTTAGTTTTAAACTTAGGTTCCCCTAAGTGCCATTTGGACTGACGAAGTTAAGAAAGATTCCTGTCTTTCCTATTGGGAACGGCCTCGCTAGGGATTGTGCTGATGTATAACTGGCATTTGGGGATTTTTTCACTCTGCTGCTGCATAGGTAATCCGGGGGTGTCTATGAGGATTCATGTTTAATTGTAGTAGATTCACGGTGCCTTTGTAGTTAGGATTAAAAATAAGTAAAATCACAGAGTATAATCTTTCATTATGTACTTTATTTTAACTTTCGCTTTTAATTGCCTTCAGATTGTTAATCCACCTAAAGATCTGAAGAAACCTCGTGGAAAGAAGTGCTTCTTTGTGAAGTTTTTTGGAACAGAAGATCAGTACGTACTGCTTGTTCTCATCCAGTGAAAATGCTGCTCCATGTAACGTGGGTTTTTTTTTTTCATGGATGAAGGTTTTCCCAGCACAGCAGAGCGTGGCTTTGTGGGAGTTTCATTGATCTACATGCGAAGAAATCCATCTGTTAGCGTATGCTGTAGCCACTCATGGTGTATGGAGGCTGTAAAGACTTACGGACTTGGTCACATTAGGGTTTTAGTTGATGATGGGGAGGGAAGTTCTTGGTAACTTGCCATTTTTAGGGCAGTAGGTGTGATGTGACTGGATTAGGTTTTGGCATGTAACTGTTTGAGGAAGGCGCAGCTAAGGGCATTCATGTGTTGCCATGAAGAATAACGTGGCTTTGTACTTGCTGCTCCTGATCAGAATGTGTTCTCATGCCTGATGACTGAAAACATTCTTGCTGTGCTTTAGGAAGACTTTGCAGCATTGGACTTCTGTAGGCCCCCTTTTTGCACAGCAGAATGTGTTGATTCCAAACATACCTGCATAATGATATTTACAATCTGGAGTAAAAAAAAAAAGCTGGAATCTTGCCTTTCGTGAAGCTGGAAATTGTTTTGCTGGTTGGCATTAAGTCATGTAATAAGAGTCATTAAGTCATGCGATCCTACAATCATTTGCAGAATTTTGGAAAACACCTTATTTTTGGTGGGGACAGAAGTAACGAATCGAGAGCAGTTAATGGATGTTTCTTAGGGAAGCCGTTTGCAATGGAAGAAATACTAAGCAAAAATAATTTTAAAATATCAGTTGTCCTTTTCAAGGCCAGGCTGGATGTGGCTCTGGGCAGCCTGGGCTGCTGGTTGGCGACTTTGCGCATAGCAGGGGGTTGCAACTGGATGAGCACTGTGGGCCTTTGCAACCCAGGCCATCCTGTGATTAAGAACCAAAATCTGTGCTTGATGGAGCAGAAATGAATGCTGCACACAGTTAGGAAGGTTTGCTGGATCTCTAGTAACATAGGGCAGGTGAATGCTGATTTGAAGTCAAATAGTGTTTTTGATGTGTTTTTTTCCTTGTTAACTAACTCAAGCTCTCAAAGTTCTTTACAGAAAACTTCCTTGCAGAAAGGGTTGTTAAGCACTGGAATGGGCTCCCCAGGGAGGTGGTTGAGTCACCATCCCTGGGTGTGTTTAAAATCTCTTCAGGTTTGGTGCTCAGGGGCATGATTTAGGGGTGGGCTGTTAGAGTTGGGGTAGTTTGGTTGGGTCGAGGTTGTATTTGATGATCTTGAAAGACTTTTCCAACCTGAACAATTCTCTGAGTCTGAGTTGAGGAAGTTGACTGTTTCGATCCTGTTAGCTTGCTCTGGATCCTTGTGTTTTGTGTTTTTGGATCAAATACGGAGATGTCCTGCGTTAAGAACAGTTTGGATAAAGCGGTTGTACGCCTTAAGGTTGTGTCGCTGAGATGAGCGGTTTGGTTGCAGGTGAAGAGTTCAGACATAGAAGCAGTGGGGGTTTACTCTGTGTTTCTAGACTCTGGCTGGGGAAAATGCAGCCGTCTCACAGTGTGGTGCTGCGCACACCTGCAGGCCTGCCCCTCGCACGTTTAGTCAGTTCCTGCTCCATGATTGCTGCTCAGAAACTTGCTCGCTTTGACTTGCATACCCTGTCTGAAAAATTGATTAGAAATAAATACTGTCTCTTTTGCTGCCTCTAAAATGATGTTTTTAGACAGGGGAGAATCTTGTGTACCTGTTCTGCTCCGAGTTCTGCTGGTGTTAAAACTGTGAGAAAATCCTCGTCTTTGAGCAGAGTCACAAAAACTTCAAATCATTTCACTTAAAATGTTGGTGTCTGGGGGGGGAGATCCTCTTATTTTGTGGGAGTAAACTGATGTGTTTTACAAAGCCTTTTTTTTAAGGTCTCTGTAAACAGGAAGTGGAAATACCAAACTGACAGAAAGTCGCCGTGTAACAAACAGAATTAGAAATGGGGGGATGTGGAGCTCCTGTCGCTGGCTGTAGTCCATGGTCTGATGAGTACGCAGGCTTGTACTGGTATTCCAGTGTGTGTTGCTCCCGTTTTCTTGTATTTACATCTTTCTGTCCTTTCCAGGTTTGCAAGGTGATACTAATATACCGTTGATCAGATTTCATGGATCTTCTGTTTCTGCCTTGCTGTGCCAGGGTGTAACAGGTGGATGTTTGGGCGTGGGCCCTTCACTCATTGTCGCCTTACACAGGTGAAGGCAGTGCTTGTTGGTGGGGAGAGTCGTCACAGAGCTCTGAGGGTGGTTGCCAGCCAGTTTGTCAGTGGATAGGTGATCTCAGAGCATGGGTAGTCTGTTTTCTTCTGAGGAATTCCAGAATGCCACCATTTCAGGCTGCGGAAAGGCTCTTTCCTTCTGGCTCGCTTGGTTCCAGTTTCCACTACCGAAGATTAAGGAGAAAGCTGCTTAAAAGTGAGAATTGATTTGCAGTGTGACTGCACATATGCGAGCAGAGTGGTTGGGTGATTGAAAATGTTCTGCTGTGTTTGGCAATGTTTTTCTGTAGAGTATGGATAGCGCTGGTTATTGTTGAAATCCCGAATGGTTTGGGAAACGACTGTAAAGAAAATTCCATGCTTTAGCTGTAACCTTGGACATGATCCGTGCCCAAGGTGTACACGCTAATACTTACTGGCTTAGTGTGGTGCTGCAGTGACGAAAGGAATACAGTACCTGGCAGGCTCTGTGTAGCTGTGGTGAAAGACACAAAAAGGGGAGCGCGAGTGCGGTCAGACTGCTCTGTAAGTGTTGGCTTTTGAAAGTTCCTGCTGAGCTCAGAGTTCCTTGTTTGTTCAGTTGGTAGAGTTGCTCTGTTGCTTTCAGGCAGGTAGATTTTCTAGAAGAGAACTATTTTTACCCATGGAAAAGGGATTTGTTTCTTGGTTTAAACTGCGACGTATGCACCTGTCCTCTAGTGCAGAGCAGGCCACCTGGATGGGCAGCAATATAATGTCCATGTCCTATTCTAACTGACTTCCTTAGTTGTGGTGCACGTACTCACGAAATGCCTCTATTAAACTACTCTCCCATAGTGAGATTTTGTGAGTCTGTCTGGGACTTACCTTTCTGAGTACCCATCCTCAGACTGACTTCACATTAGAATGATTCTTCATCCAAAATGGAGAACAGTTGATATTTCCAGCCCACAGAGGTGACAAAGTGTGCAACAGCACCCAGTTGTTGGAATTTAAACTTTTCAGAATTGCAGTGGAACTTTGACCTCTTACCAGTGTTTCTAGCCGTACTTCTTAACCTGGAACATAATAGGGGCTTTTCCAAGCTACGCTCTTGTCACAGGAAATAGTGGATCAGCATTCTAGTAATCGAAGGCAGTGGTGTAAGAACTTAGATGTTGGTTTGCGTGCTTCTTTCTTGCTGTTGGTAGGATGACTAGGCTGGCAGGCCCATAGTCTGCCAGTCTTCCATAAATTCTTAGTGCATTCCATCCAGTTCCAAGTATTCTTAGATTCATGGCCTGTTTGGAAACTGTTTGACTTTTTCTAAGCTAGCTACTTAACTGGAAGTAGCAGGAAGTCCTGCAGGCTGTGGGCACACACACACATGCTGTAGAAATGTTGTGATAGCTGAATAGTCTTGCAAGTCATGTATCAGAGTCTTAGTAGGAAACTGGAGAAGCCCATTCTTACTCAGAGCACCTTTTTGAAATATCAGTACAAAAGTAAATAGTCTTACTGGAAGTGCTGGGGTTAGGGGTCACTTCCTGTCTGTTACATCAAGGAAAAATTGGAGGAAGTTTGCAGTCCAGGGTAAATAGAGTCATCTGCAGCCTATTTGCATTAGGCCCAACAACTTCAGCACAGACCTGTCTTCCCATCCTCCATACGCTGTTGTGATGCCAACACGTTTGCTCTTCTTATGCCACTGTTCTTTCTGTTTTTTTTAGGGAGAAATTGGATGTAGTCTTTATAAAGCATTCTTTGAGATCCTGACATCAGAAGACACTTGACAAACTTCAAGTGATGGATGTGACGCTTTGGGAATATAAGGAGCCAGAGGCTATCATAGAATGGTTTGGGTTAGAAAGGACCTTTAAGACCATCTTGTTCCAACCCCCTGCTGTAGGCAGGGACACCTCCCATAGCCCAGGATGTTCACAGCCCCATCCAACCTGGACTTGAGCCCTTCTGGGGGGCATCCAAAGTCTCACTGGGCAACCTGTTCCAGTGTCTCACCACACTCAAAGAATTTCTCCCTAATATCTAATCTAAATCTACCCTCTTCTAGTTTAAAACTGTTTCGCCTTGTGTTGTTGCTACCTGCCCTTATAAAAATTCCTTCCCCAGTTTTCCTGTAGGCACCCTCAGGTCTAGGAAAGGCTATAAGGTCTCCCTGGAGCCTTGTCTTCTCCAGGCTGCACAGGTACTTCAGGTGGGATCTCAATAGCAGAGGAGCAGAATCACCTCCTTCGTCCTGCTGGTCACATTTCTCTTGATGCAGCCCAGGATATGTTTGGCATTTTGGGCTGTAGGCACACATTGCCAGCTCATGTTGAGTCTTTCATCCTCTGACACCCCCAAATCCTCCTCTTCAGGGCTGCTCTCAAGCCATTCTCCACTATGGGCTGAGTGAAGAGAGGGTTAGCTTGCATTGCTGCTGTTTTCAGCTGGGCATGGCCCATGCAGAGCTCCATGTTGCTGTAGGCAGGCTGCTGTGGACCAGAGCCAGCTGGAATGTTGTTAGACATCTCTCAGCAGAGTGCCATAGCTGAACATTACTGTAGTCAGAACTTTTTGGCCCTTTGCTGCTGGCATCTCCAAAGGTGTGTGTCCACTGTACATTTTTCATTACTGCACACCTCTCAGCATTGGCCTGCTGCTTGTTCTTTTGCAAGATATTCCTTCCTTTCAGTTGCACAGCAGTTTGATTTTACTTAAATGAGATAATTTTTGTGCTTTTTAAAATTTTCCTTTAAAAGCTGTACGTACCAAATCAGAGCTCAGCTGTGGGATTTTATTCATCGCAATGCCCGTAATGATGAGAAAGTGCAGCATTCCATTTTTGCGTCACAAAACCCATCCTGATTTTCTCCATCTGGCTTCTCTGTGCTGTGTGCTAGCTAACGCTGGCTGCTTACAAGCCCAGGCTATTCTCTTGTGATTTTTGAAGCTGGCTGTGTTGACACTTAGTGCGGGCCTCCCAGCTGACGCAGTGTAAGCTTTGGGAACTTTCCCATGCTCCAGTAAGTAAAAGAAATTTGGAGGTAGTGCCACCATTTAGCAGAGCTAACTGTAAGTTTTGCCAAATGTGGGTATATGTGGAACTTCTGCCACTTGTATCTCTCCAGTTTTTCAAGCTGTCTTTAGGAACTGATATCTTCAGTCTGGAAAATGACTAACAGCAGCGTGCTTTAAGGCCTTGTTACCTGTACCACGCTCATACAGTGGGTTTGAATCTGAAACTCCAGCCGTGTTGCTTCCATGCTGTTCTTGGTCACATTCATACCTAGCTCTGCTTCACCGTGAGCATTTTAGGTTTTGTTTGTTGTTCATGACTAGAACATGGGTTTTTCTAGGAATGCTATTTTGAAAGGGCATGGAGAAATCAGCAGAGAAGTCTGTTACTAAAATGTAGGATTTTAACGCCTTTTTCACTTTTTATTTAACCAGTTCTTTATGGGTATTGGATGACTGTGCCATGATATGAGTATAGTCTCATCTTAAATGTGACAGCTTTAGTAATGTGATGTCACTGATGTTTTTCTTTTCTAGGATGTTCATTCATTGCTGAGTTGGGGAGAAATGTTCCTTTTAAATGTTGCATCCTGGAGACCTCTTCTCTAAATAATAGCCATGAGGTCACTGCTTAACAAAAAAAAAGAGATCCTGTGCAGAAATGTGAATGAATTTGTTTGGTGGAAAATGGTTTAGTTTTCAGGTGTCTGAATCACACCAATGCTTTATAGACAGGCACACAGTGTCAGAAACATGTTGTACCTTACGGAGGGTCTTCCAAGTAGGTGGCACACAAAGGATAAACTGGAAGAGACCCTTTTTGTTTATCTCCCCCTGAGGCAGCTCTGAAGGATGTTTCTCACTTGTGAGTTTGCCTCTGAGATCTCTGGGCTTTATCTTGGGTGACCACAAGTGCTGAAATGCGCTTTCAAAGCCAGGGAGCGGGGAACTTTGTGCTTCAGGCTTTCTCCATTCCAGTGGAAAAAGTAATGGGGAAAAAAGGGTAATAAGCATGTGCAATGAAAAGGAGTAATATGTGCAGATAGAGAGAAACCTAAGAGAATGCCTTGGAAGAAGAGACACTTCTTATTCTGTAATTCAGATCTGGGAACAACACTTAATGCGCTTTCTTACAGCGTACGGGCAAATTTTATTTCCTTTGTATACACAATGGAGAGACTTCTTACGGGTTGGTGTTGCATCGTACCTTGGTGTGCTTTGTCCCTGAGAGTCACAAAAAAGGCCTTTGCATCTAAGTGAATGTTAGGATATGTCACTATGAAGTTTGGGCACCTAGGAGGGGTTTCCCGAATAGCTGCTGACTGCAAACTCCGGTCTGAAAACAACAGTTTGACTTGCTATAGCATGTTGAGTCAGTTACCATGTAAACTAAGCAGAAAGATTCAGTTTGGTGTGCAAGAGAATACTGAGTTCTGCTTCCAGGCTATGTCAGAATCATGGTAAGTACACTGTATGGCAGTGTGGAAAGGATGCTGCTCCTTCTTCACTGAGCTCTGTCAGGAGACCTTGCCTCCCCACGTGGGACACAAAAAGTCTGATTCTGTCTTCAGCGAGCTGATTTCTAACTACAAATAGTGGTTAATGGAGCACAGTGTGTTTGAGCAAGAGATTGGTGACTCTTAGCAGCATTATGAACAGATTAATACTAGGGGCTACCGAATACAGAGGCATGTGATTGTGGATGTTCCTCCTGGTGGTACAGGAGCAATCACTGGACAGCCTGTGTTCTGAACAGGTGCCTGTGATCACATCTAAGGGCTGGTCTGCTGATAGAGTATGTCAGTGGTGCTTCGAGGAGGGTAATGCTAGCAGAAGAGGGTGTGTAATGTGAGGGAGAAACCAAGGAAAAGTGCCAGAAGAAGTTCTCAGTGAGTGCAGACAGTGCAGTCCTTCAGGCTTTGGAAAGTAAGTAATCTGTTGCTCTGGACAAGAAACGTGTCTCTATTTCTAGTAGTGGGGTGGTTGAGGAGGCTGCTGTTGGAGAATATAACTTTTTTTTTCTCCTCTGATTTCAAGTGCTTGGATCAAAGTGGAACAGCTGAAGCCTTATCACCTGCACAAAGAGGAGATGATAAAGATTAACAAGGGTAAGCGCTTCCAGCAAGCCGTGGATGCCGTGGAGGAGTTTCTCAGAAAAACCAAAGGCAAGGACCAGGTGAGTGCGTGGGTTCTTCTTTACCATGTACATAAAAACAAGTCTCAGTATGAATGATGGTGCAATGTGCTTTTATTTGAAAGGAGTCGATTGCTTCTGGCCATTTGTTGGGGAGGATTTCGTTTTCTTTTTTTTCCCCCTCCAGTTTTAAAGTTTTACTTTTCCCTAACTTCTCCTCTTCCCTGTTCAGTCTTGTCTGATGAGGAGTGAAAAGACTTGTTACACTGATGGAGAAAATGAAGGAGGCTAATTGATCTGCTTATGATGAATTTATAACTCAGTCTTAAGTCTTGGACTTGGATGTGATAGCTACCAATCCTAGTGTTAGTGGAAGCGCGTACGTGTGTATGCACTCCCAGTGAGTCTTCAGATGTCCTGTTCTGTTACTCAGTGACTCAAAGTGAGCATTTTCACAGGTGAACTAACAAGGAGCTTCACTCACTGACGTCAAGGGGCTAACAGTCTAGTTTTCGTGTTCCCATGCTGTTGGTTTGCCTGATAGTAATCAGCATGGGGGTCCTTCGCATCCTTGGTTTTGCATGAAAGTCATTCGAGCTCTTCTCTTCTTGCCTTACCGTCTCCTATTCTGTAATCTCTCAGGCATCTTCCCATAACTCCAGTGAAGAGAAGAATCGGCGTAATTCCAGTGAAGAAAGAGGCAAGCAATCTGCCGGTGAAGAGAAACGCAAAGCCAGTTTGTCTGAAGGGAAGTTGAAGAAGGGCACAGGGGAAGGAAAAAGGAGGGTCTCTTCTGTATCGTCAGAGAGAGGATCAAAGTCACCTTTGAAAAGAGCCCAGGATCAGAGCCCCCGAAAGCGGGGGCGTCCACCCAAGGATGAGAAGGTTTGTGTTGTGCATGTCCGCCAGTGCCCTCTGTGGACTTTGCAGGTGGACTTTAGGGATGACTGGCACCTTAACTAACAGGCCAGCGTGAAGAGTTAGTTCAGTATCAGATTTTTTTTTTTAAGCTCTTCCATGTGTCTTCTTCAGACCAGCTGGCTGTCAGATACCTCCTTTGACAAGCACATGCTTGATTCCTCCTGTGCATTTTTAGCAGTTAGTTGCTTTAGTGGCTCTAGTCGTAACTTTGAGAGGGCTTTGAGAGCTGTCTCATGAGGCTCTACCTTCCATCTTACCATCCCTCAAATTCAGTTCATGTGGGAAGGATTAGTGAGGAGGTGTGGCTCTTCATCTGATTCTGGACTTATCTCATCTGCTTTAAATGATTAAGTGATTTATAGTCTCTTAACTTCACCCTCTCTGCTTACTGAGGGTGGGATGTTCTTAACGACTAAGGTTTGAAGAAGAAATTCTTATAGCACGGGAATAATGCACCAGAAGAACTAGTTGTATTCATTTCCTCTTCTATGCTATAGAATATATTTCCATCCTCCATTATAAAGGTCCAGCACTGCAGCGTTATTATTTTATCCTCATTACTTCCCTTGCTTACTTCTGAGTGTCGTGACGGAAACAGTAGCCAGCAATATTTTGTCTGCTGTCATGCAGACTACCCATCTTTATTTATTGTGGAGCTCCCTGTTGTGGTCCAGATCTTTCTTGTCCGAATGGATAGAAATTTCAGTGGATTACTACAGTGCACGTTCTTCACTGGAGGCTACACCTGAAGACTGTTGAGAGGCTTCAGCTGATGCACCGTGCTACAACAGTGTGCTTGCTCACTGCTGCTTCAGAGGGACTGCTCTACTCTGTGCCTCACAGCCTTTGCTTTTAATGCACTTCAGGATGCAACTCAGGATAGTTGGTTTCCATTTGAATTGTTAAGGATTGGCTGTAACAGGTTGAATAGCAAACTCTTGATGTCTTGGTGATAAAACGAAGCTGTCATTTCAGATATCAGCTATGAAAGAAATACTGTGGTTTTGTTGTTGTTTTTTTTTTTTGCCAGTTTCTGTTAAATCACATCATGGACAGAGCCCATCAGTTTCTCCTTTCGGGGGAATTGGAAGAAGGGGGAGGTGGATGCATACTTGTGAATTACTATTAACCATAAATCTTCTGACCTGACTGCAGAAAAACACTTTATCAGCACCGTAGCTTACCCTTCTGAGATGTTGCTATGATCACGTCGTATCTTTGAATGTATCTGTTAAGATGAAGCCCTGGACCATTTTTTTCCCTAATGTAAAATGCTTTTTTGTCTTCGAGGTAAATTCAATCCAAACCAATCAAAATGAATGGTGGGAGAATTCCAGTAGTGCTGACACACTGCATGCTTAGTTTCTCTTGTATGAGCTGCCTTGGTGTGTTAGAGAGAGCTTTGAGTGACTTAATTATAGCACTAGAAATTTGTACTGGGAAACTGCAGGTGGAGTGGCTTTAAACAGCTTACCACAGAGATCACCTGCTAGGGGATAAATGCCGTGCTGCAGACTGTGAAAGTAAGCTGGTTTGTGTCGGAAAGTAGCCGTGCAAGTTCTGAAAGGCAGTTTACTGAGAAATCGCCATGAAGTTATAACAGTGCTGTCATGGCTCTGTGTTTCAATCCATGACACAAATTCTGCTTACCTGGGTCTCGTAACTTCCCAGAATTATTAGCGTTAGGGGGAGGGTGGTGTTTGTCACTGTTCTGAGTTACTGCAGCGTTGGGATTTGGGATGTATTTTTTCTTTTTTAGTTCATTTGTTTTCTCCGGTCACGGTTCAGCTAACTTTCCAAGCACTGGGGATGCGTAAAATTCAAGGATCCAGTTTTTACTGAGGCGTGTACAGGGCATTTACTAGAAATGCCCTGTAGGCATAAATGTTCATTCAGATACTCTTATTTTAAAGTTTATAGGGATATTTTCAGGGGACCAACGTGTCTTCCTATGTATCAGAGCAGTTTTTCATCCATGCTTTGCCAATTGAAGCAGCGGTGTGGTCTCTAAAAGGAGAATTCTAGCGTACGGGGCGCTTTAAGGTTGGAGGTTGATGTCTAAGTTGTCCTTGCTTTCAGAGGAAACGTTTGCATCAGTGTCAGTTACCTCCAGCAGCCTTATTCTTATTTGTTTTGGAAACAGTGCTCATCTCTGGTTCTTTGTGGACACTGAGATACGCTGTGCATTTGCAGGAAGTGCATTTCATTTCTGAATCTTCATGTTAGGAAGGTAACACATAATGTACAGAAACCCTGCACGTTCTCTTCATGAAGACCTGTGTTTTAATCTTTACCTGTGGAAATAAGGATGAACAGATCAAAATTTATCAACAGTAAAATAATGGTGCTTTAAGTGTCATCGTGACATGTTAAGGAATGGGAACAGTCCATGTATGATTTCCAGTTTCATGCAGTCTGGAAACTACAGCAGGTGTGACTGTATGAGGTGCACACTTAGAAGGTTTTCCTGCTAACAGGTAGGCTGCTGCCTTTTTTTTAACGACAGTGGAGGATGAGAACAGCTCAAACCTCTGTCTGGTGGTGATGATGTTCTTTACCCATTTGTTTAGCTTTTTGCATCCACCTGAGGGAAATGCTGGATCAAGTGTGTTCGTTTGTTTCTCTGCTCATTGCATGATTACACAAGTGTGATAATTCCTGTTACAGCTTCTGGAAAAACCATTCTTCATGTGTAACTGGTTGAATTTTGTTGTTGATAGCTCATGTTTTTTGTTCTTGTTTTTTTTCACTTTGCATCACCTGTGTTGGTAATACACCATGTGCTTGAAATGTTACCTCTTTGTGGAAAGGCATGCGTAGTGCTCTTCAAAACTGTGTGTGCTCTTGCAGTCATTTTGCTGTTACCAGCCACTTAGCCAGTTTGTAAGCTCTTTTCTGATCTCCCTTGTATCTTCTCAGGACCTCACAATTCCAGAGTCAAGTACAGTGAAAAGAGTCATGACTGGAACAGTGGCTGGATTTAAATGGCCACCGAGCGTCAGTGAGGTGAGAAACCCTGGGCTGCCTTTACAGCATAGTTCTGCAAACTCAGCTCATAGCTGAAGATGATCTAGAACCTTTTGTCTCAGTGTGAAATAGTGGAGTTCTCCCTTCTTCTTAAGGTGCTTTCTTTGTTATTCTGTAGCGTAACAAAGGTGGGCAGTAGCTTTGGGCAGCTAGTAAGTATGTTGGAAAGTGAGATTTCCCACCTGAAGTTACTGTCGTGCAGCTCGGGAGAACGGGAATGATGCTGTGGTTGCTCAGTGACTCTCTGGGAATGTTTCTGAGTCTGTACTTTTTCTCTGTAGCCCGTGAAGGACAGCGATCCGCACTTTCATCACTTCCTGCTGAGCCAGACGGAGAAGGTGAGGATTTGGCAGACAGGATAAGTCTGCTGATCGCTGTAGCTTGGCACCCTGCCCTTTGCTGGGATGAAGGTCTAATTACAAGGAGCATGCGTAACCAGCTCTGAAATTCTGTTCTTTGGGGCCTAGCAGCAATGAAACTCTCGTGTGCAATCTTGTCATTTGGTTACTTTCCAGCATTTAGGTTTAGAGTGATTTGGCAGTGAGGACAACAATTAGTTCAAGACATCAAAGATTACCTAGCACTGGGATTCAGCAGACTTCTGTTAAATTCTGGAGCTAAAAAAGCTCTGTGTAAAATGTAGCCAACTTTAGAGTCAGAAGCCATGCAGGATTTTGTATTCAGCCCCTGAATGTCAGGAGGAAAAGAAGATAACGAGTTAAATGAAATACAATGTATATCTGGTTGAGGATCTGTGCAGAGACAGATTAAGAGCAGCTTGAAATAAGCAGCCTGAGCAAGAGCAGCCTTCACCACACAGTTTGTTGTAAGCCACATGCTGCCTTAGGTTAACAAAAACGCTTTGCTTCAGCAGCTATGCTGACATAATGAGCACATGCACGGTGCTCTACGGCAGGCTGTAGAGATCTGTTTTCCTTTATTCAGATGTGAGTGGGGATATGCTGTATCCTCAATGCCAGAGTGCCTGCCGTGTGAACTACAGAAAGGATTTTGTAGTCCCTGCATTAGAAAACAGTCTGAATTGTTGGAATAGGGTAGGAAGGGAAGAACTTAGTATGTTACAATAGGGTTTTATTTTCTCTGGTTGAGGGAAGCCTGAGAGTTTTCCTGTGCTGCAGATGGTGTGTGGGTGAGCTGCCTGTTTTCTTTGTAGCGCGGATACGGTCTGTTTGCTCAGCAGAGCAAATCAGCACTGTCCTTCTCCTGAATGCTTGTTCTTTCCATACAGCCAGCTGTCTGCTATCAAGCCATCACAAAGAAGCTGAAGGTTTGTGAAGAGGTGAGGCAGATCTTTGCTTTGATGGATTTTCTGTATTGTCGCAAGGACTGGCAGTTCCTCCAGAGCTGTATGGTCTTTTTTTTTTCCTTCAGGAAACGGGATCCACCTCCATCCAGGCAGCAGACAGCACAGCAGTCAATGGCAGTATCACACCCACAGACAAAAAGTAAGATCTCCAACGCACTTCAGCCATTTCCCTTCCTTTTTCTCCTTTCCATCTCATTCATGCAGCCATAATCCAGCTTGTCACTGAGAATAAATAAACCTAACATTTCTCTCTAGAGATCTCCTCTGTTCTTGTGTGAAACACTCATTTGGGTGGAAGTGGGAGGCAGGCAGCTAAAATCAAAACAGGAGCTGTACTGCAGAAGAGTTTAGAACAAGGTCTGCCCTGGATGTACTTGCATCTCAGTGCTTTCCTGCAGTTGCCCTTTTCCTGCAGGGCACGTTGCAGAACACGAAGCAGCAGTATTTCTGAGTGCCTTGTGAGGCAGGATGATAAAAGGATATCTTTCTCCAGCGGTGCGTGGCAGTTGGCTGGGGCTGTTTAATTGCTGAGCATGTAGAAGGCAAGCGGAAGAGGGAGGCTCCCAGCTCAGGAGCTTTGCTATGCAGCACGTGAGCTTTCTGGTTTCTTCTAACATCGCCGTTCTCCTTTCTAGAGTGAGACGAGCCTCACTTGAGCTTCCTGTTTCACTCTGTAACTTCCGCTGTGTTCGCATTGCGCTCAGGCCGCAGCTTGCTGTTTGCCGTTGGGGTCATTTCTCATGGGATATCAGTTCTCAGCTGTACTCGGGGAACCAAAGTAACAATGAAACTGTTCAGGTAAAATAGTCTCCTAGGAAAGCGTGGCTCAGAGCTGGGTTGGGAGAGAGAGGGTCTGTTTGAAGCTTTGTAAGTAGATGGACGATAAGCTGTTGAAGGAGCCTATAGTGACTTGTGATCTGTCTGAATTAGTTTGCTTTAACGAGAAAGTTGGTTGGGGAAGTGCAGGTGACTTGAGAAAGGCACAGTGCAGCTGTAGTACGGCTAGTTACGAAGGATTACCTTCTGGGAATTGTGAGGCTGAGGTTACATCAGACATGTGAGTGAACGATTCAGAATTTCCTACTGAAACTGTGGTTGGGTATTAAGCTGTAGCTGCAGCAGTGACTGCCGAAGAGTTCCAATTACAGGTAATTACGGAGATGAAACTTGTTAGTTTATCACCTTTTTCTTGAAATGAGCAGAACAAAACTCTCCCCATCTTAGGAGAGGGAAGGCAGCAGTTATCTGGGATTGTCATTTGTGTTGACCTGTACAGGACTTCTGTTTCTTTGTTGACTTGCAGCTGTGGAGAGGTGTTCGGCCTTGGTTTGTGTGTGATGCGTAGTACAGTAGTTCTTTCTGAGTTTTACTGAAGTAGAAGTAGTAAAGTATCGTTCAGAAGTATAAGCAAGTCATTGTATGCATGACTCGATTCAAAAATCAGAAGGTAAATTAGAGAAGCACCTGCTGATGTGCAGTTGACTTCTTTTTCTTCAGTACAGCCATGGCTAGCAGCAGAAAGCACAAGAGCAGCAAATTTAATCAAAAGCAAACTAATGAAAAACCAACAGCCCCTCAACCTTCAGCATTTAGTTGCTCTTCTGAAGCAGACTTGAGTCTTTCTAGAGGAAATTATTCGCGATGCTTAGTATGCAAAACAGACGCTAGCTTGCTGTTAAAGCGCAGTGTCTCCCCAGTTTGGAAGTCCTGTTCTGGCTGTGGCTGTGTTGTAGTCTGGTTTTTGCTGGTTGTGCTCCAGGTTTTGCTCTTGATGGCTTCCAGGATCAAGGGAAGCTGACAACAACTGCTTATCTGTTACGTAATCCCTTCCCCGCATTAATGCTTCTCTCTTCCCTTCAGGATAGGATTTCTGGGACTTGGTCTGATGGGAAGTGGCATTGTCTCCAACTTACTGAAGATGGGTCATACTGTCACGGTCTGGAACCGGACTGCTGAGAAGGTAAGCATGTACCTTAGGTATAGATAGTGCTTTCCTTTTTTTAAACATTTTCCTACTACCTCTAGTCACCAGTCAGTGGTGCCTGGGAGAGGATGCTCAAGAAACACAGATATGTTTGCCACCTTGTTTTATTATTCTTTCCCGAGTGCTTGTGCATGGCCGCTTCGTACTAGAAGCTGTGAGCAGTTCCCACCGCGCTGCTGTTTTGATTTTAAAAGTTGCAGTTTTGTGTCCCTGTTGAGGGCTGCAACATAAAGTTCTTCCTGGGCATACTGCTGATTCAGATAGCGAGTCATGGTGTTTTGGAGCTTGACAAAAGGACTGTGTGCTGGGAAGTTGATCCCAGGAGTGGCGTGGTGAGATGCCCTGCTTGACCACAGCTTCATCTACACATCCATTGTGCTGTTTGTAGTAGCTGAATATTCTGTGACAAACGTGCTTTGTCGTGACATGAGACCAGGTTCAGAACGTTCCTTTTCAAAGTTGAAATTGAGCTAAATGGCTACACAGTTATATTAGAGCAACTTATTCTCTGTAGTGGAGGAGAAGATGTGCGTGCATCGATTATATTGTAAAATAGCATAGGCAAGGAGGGTTCTGTGGCTACTGGATTTAAAGGATGTTTTCTAACTACAAAACATGGGGATAGGGTGGGAAGGAATTAAGAATTTGAAACAGCAGCCCTTTAAAGCCTGTGTCAGTCTCAGCTGTGCGTAATCCTGTTCACTGTTCAGCAACACCTTTTGCTCTGTTTACCAGTTTTTTTGCATTCATCTCTCCTAAAAACTGCAACATTCAATCTCTTAGATTTTTTCACCTAAGCCTTCTCTCTTGTGCCTTTGTTTTGAGGTTCTTCTCTTGAGGGTTCAGAAAACCTGCAGAGGAGCCCCTTGTGTGTAGGAGATGAACCAACAAAACCCAACCCAGTTACTAAATAGTTAATACACTTGACTCATGTTGAGCCTGGCAGTAAAGTTTGTTTCATCAAAATTGTAGAGAACCCATTTGGTTTGTACTTAATTTTACTTACGTTTCAATTTGTGACTTTTGCAGTGTGATTTGTTCATCCAGGAAGGGGCACGGCTGGGAAGAACCCCTGCTGAAGTTGTCTCCACCTGCGACATCACCTTTGCCTGTGTATCAGATCCAAAAGCAGCAAAGGATGTAAGGATTAGCTCTTGTTCTTCCTCCACCGAGTGCTAGTTCTGATTCCTACCGATGAAGGTAGCCTGGGTTATTGTAGGTGCTGGGCAGGGCAGATATGTAAAATCGTTTCCCAGCAAAGTCATACTTACTTCCCTCCCTTTTACCCCCAGAAAGATAATCCACGGGAATTGGGTTTTGATGTCATTTAGAAGACTACCACTGCAGTGCCAGACTTTCTTGGACTTGGAGGGTTTGAGTTTCTTTGCAGACACCCTATTGCTTTACCGCTCTTCTGTTCCTCACAGCTGGTGCTTGGTCCGAGTGGAGTGTTACAGGGGATTCGACCAGGGAAGTGTTATGTGGATATGTCCACTGTGGATGCAGATACAGTCACAGAACTGGCCCAGGTAATCAAATTAGCTGATCCTCTAACATTTGTGACTCAGCAGCAGTACTGCAGTACTTGTTCCAGGCTTTAAGCTGTTGATGATACAGATGTTTTGTTAGACTTCTTGACTTCTTCTAGAGGAGACTCAGGTCTCAAGCAGATGAGACAGAGTTGTCACATCTTGACCAGTGAACAGAGCTGGGTAAGATGTACTCTGATGATAGCGGCAAAGCCTGTAGATTTGTCAGGGCTGTCAGGTGGCACCAATGCAAACTGCCTGCTGAGTTTTTAACCCTATGGAAGTATTTACTTGGTATAGTATAGAACTGGTACGGATTTGGTATCCTGTAGCAAACTGGAGGAGGAATGCTATCTGGATGTGTAAGTGTCCTTAAACTGATAAAATACATAATCTTATTTTAAGTGCCCTGGTTATGGGGAAAAGAGTGCCTTCATATTTCACTCTGCGGAAATTTTTAAAGGGAGGATTGATGTAGAAGTGATTTGATTTACTTCTGGCATGGCATTTTTGATTTCCTCTTTGACATCTTGATTGTTCTCCTCAGCCCTTAAATGAGTGTTTGTTATTGCAGGAGGAAGGGAAGATAGTGGTGAAGTTTTAAGCAGAGATGATGCAGTAGTGCGTAACACACACATTTGGAAATTGCATAGTTACACACATTAGTAAATGTCTGGCCAAAGAGCTCTGCCACAGGCCTTTCATCTTTGGGGAAGAGGGGTTAAATACAAAGTAAGTAATTGAGAGTGCTGTTCCTCGTGAAAGGCTTCAGCCCTGTTTCTTTGCCATTACAGGGTGCCGTGGCAGAAACACATAAGCTCAGCTGCTGAAAATATTGGCCATTAAGATAAGAAGTGTTGCTGAGAAATGAAGGCAACTTTTGTGCTCAGGCACACCTTTCAGGGTGTCATGCCTCGTGTTAGGTGTATTACAGTGCTTCCCTCTCCTGGTTTTGTGTCTTAGCTGTTTGTGCTTTAAAATTCTGTCCTCAGACAGTGCTCTTGCTGTGCTGCCTATTCAGGATCAATGCCTGCTGTTTGTGCACTGCTAACCATAGATACTATTTTTCCAGGTGATAGTGTCCCGGGGTGGTCGCTTTTTGGAAGCACCAGTCTCAGGAAATCAGCAGCTATCAAATGATGGGATGCTTGTGATCCTGGCAGCTGGTGACAGGGGTTTATATGAGGACTGCAGTAGCTGTTTCCAAGCGATGGGGAAGACCTCTTTTTTTCTAGGTAACTGAAACACTGAGGGCCTGATAGCAGATTCTTAGGCAGTGCAAGGACTGGGCTATTCAGGAAGGAGTCTGAGAGGCATATGCATCATTGTAGGCTGTTGGCAAGAGGGACTGGCTGTTTTCCGTCTCCATAGGCAGTATGGGAAACCAGCCTGCTCCTCTGGAATTCTGCCAGTTTCAGAGCCTTCAGACTAAGTTTTCTTTTTTGAATATTGTCTCATTTTGGAGAATCTGTGGTGCTTTTTATTTTTAAATGATACTTTAATTTCTCCTGTTGTTTGAGTGCATGGAAAACAGGGAAGTTTTCCAAAGCCTATAAGGGGAAGGGGCAGCTGTAAAGTGTTTGGGATCAGTATGGAAGGCGTAGTAGTGTTAGTACTGCGTGGGGCGGGGGAGCAAGCCTGCTGCATCTGTTCCGGAGGAATGTTCAGTGCTGTATTTTGCTTCCAGGTGAAGTAGGCAATGCTGCCAAGATGATGCTGATTGTGAACATGGTCCAAGGCAGCTTCATGGCTACAATAGCAGAAGGACTGACTTTGGCTCAAGTGACTGGTCAGTCCCAACAGACCCTTCTGGATATCCTCAATCAGGGACAACTTGCCAGCATCTTCCTGGACCAGAAGTGCCAAAGTAAAGTTCTCTTACAGTGGTTTATTATAGAACATTTGTTGCAGTCTGTCAGCATTTCAGTTAACGGCGGAAGGAAGGGAATCATCCCAGCTTCATCAGTGTGGGATTCTGGGTGCTTTAAGCATTCTGCAGATGAAGATCTGAGTTCTATTCATCAGCCTTTATAGACAGAGACTCTGAGAATGTATCTCAGGCTCTGTATTGTCTGCAGCCTGCTTAGGTCTTGAGTTGACACTGATGATTTCATTGGGATGGGGTAATAAGTGAAACGGAGGGCAGCTGCTTAGAAATCTGAGCTCACTTTGTCAATGGGCAGAAGTGATATTATCTGTGTGGTGGGATGAGGACACAAAGCAGAGAAGCAGAAGGGCTAAAAGCAGTGTTCTTGGTGATCACAATGGGAAAGGGAAGCTTGATGTTGAATTGCATGACCTTGCAGTGTGGTAGGCTTGGTTTACTTTTGTCATGCTTATTTTTTTGCGTGCATTCCTCTCAACAGATATCTTGCAAGGAAACTTTAAACCTGATTTTTACCTGAAATACATACAGAAGGATCTTAGATTAGCTATTGCACTGGGTGATTCTGTCAACCATCCAACTCCTATGGCAGCTGCTGCCAACGAGGTGAGAGTTCAGATGTGTGTGTTACTCAGTGTTTCTTCAGTAGGTGGAGTTAGAGCTGTTTGTCACCAAGGGACAAAATCTGAGTTATGTGCTGTCTAAGAGAAAGGAACAACGATTGAAATGCATTCCAAGTAGGACGGAATTTAATTTCTTTTGATGGTAGAAGCTCTTATAGTATTATATCAGTGAAAACAGATGACCTAAACAAAACCTGGAGTGTTCTGACCTGTGCTGCTGTATTTACTTGAAGCACTCTGCAGTTTTCTGGCTTGTAGCGATCAGGAAAGTAGTTTTTCTGCTAGGGCAAGGCTTCCCACAAGGGCAGGCACTGATCCTTTTCTAATTTCTCTTCTCTAGGTCTATAAACGAGCAAAAGCGTTGGACCAATCAGACAACGACATGTCTGCAGTGTACAGGGCCTACATCCACTAGGCTGCACCATTCTTACTGTTAATACTATGATTATTGATTAATATTATTATGATACTGGGTTTTAACTCTGGACCAGTCCATCTCTGTCTCTCCATTTCCTTTTATACACAGACTTTGAGCTCTGCCATGGAGGCAGCTGCTGTGGTCAGCCTTCCCCTGGTGGCAGAAGGGGGGGAGGAGGGGGCTCGGATTGTTGCAGTCTAATTAGAAAATCCATGCCATGCACTGGCAGTCATGGAACAGAACAGTGGCGGCTTGTTCAGAAGCTCTGAGGCAACTCTGCCAGAAATCTGCTGCTTGGCTGCTTTTATTTTCTTCTTTGTATGCTTGTCCAAGACGCTGTTTCTAACGATCCCCTTTCTCCTTTGCTGTGAGATAATGCGTGTGTTGGACTTCTTGCATCAAGGGGACAGGTCACATACATCCCATCTACCTGTGAATATCTGTAAAGTCCTTGGTCCCAAGTAAGGTGAGGAGCGTTCCTGTTTATCACCCACTGTTTGAGAACAAAGCACCTCCCGTGGAGGGGAATGACAGTTCCAGAAGGTAATGGGGTTGCATGCAACACTGTCTTGATTCTGTTTCTTTTTAAGCTTCCACCTCCCCAGCACCTTGATGGAGGAATTCCTCATGTTGTTGAGAACAGCTTGCATCCATGTCTTCCCCTGTACAGATAACTCTAGCATAGGGAACACAAACCTTACTGAAAATGAGAGAATACCGGTGTAAGTGTGGCCTCCTAAAAGGCTAATGGCAGCCGCCCATCCCACAGACAGCATGGGAGCTTCACACAGATTTGCATAAAAAGCTGCAAGAGAAACATTTAGCTTGAAACTAAAGCAGAGGTGTTTAATTTGGTGAAGGAACAAACTTCAGGGGGTTGCTCCTGGCCTTAGTTTGTGTTACTTTACTATTTGCTTTCTTTTTTTTTTTTTTTTTCCCCTGAGTCAATAATTACAAAGGCGTCTTGGGTTGTAGCAGTGTCACAAGCGGAGTGACGAGTCTGCAAGGTGTGAGAGGAATGATCATGGTGCCAAGAGATGGAGGGTCCTGAGCTCCCTCCCGTGCTATCTCTGGCCTTTGCATGGTCATTTTGTCTGTTAACCTGATTGCCCATCTTCAAAGGTGGGTGATAATTACCTACCTCACAGGGGTATTTTGTGTAACAATTAGTGATCTTTATACATGTCGGATTTTCCGTAAGCCTTCTCAGTGTGACCACTCAGAGTGCAGCACTAGCACAGCATGAGAATATTCCCTGTACTTGTGACTCTGCTTGTGGCTGGGTACCAGCTTCTAGGAAGACTGGTGGAGGTAACGGGCGGCTAATACTGCTGCTGAGCTGTAGTCTAAACATGTGGGACTTGAACTGCAGAGGCCAAAGCTGAAGAGCAGAGGTGATCCCTGTTGGTAGCAGAGCGACCCAGTCCAAAGGATGCCTGTCTGTAAAAAATGCACAGAGCATGTTTGTTTATTTTAACCTCTCAGTGTTAGCCTTTTAGGAGGATTCTTCCATTTTTAGTTTTGAGAGTTAGTAAAATGCCAGTAAGAAATGTTTTTAGTCAAAGTCGCTGCTCAGTGGCACAATCTCCTCCCTTCAGTTGGGATTATGAAAGGAAAGAAAGCGAATTAAAATTAGACCATGCTGCTCTGAATCCTCGAGGTCTGCCCCCCCGCCATCTTGTTTTTCTAGGAACTTAGTGATTATTTATGAAAATTTTCCTGTGGCTTAGGATTGCTTACCGATCCCGCTATCTGCAGCAAGCGTTTGTGGTTCAGGGGCACCTTATTAAGAAACAGAGGAAGTTCTCAGATGCTCATTGTGAGACACGGCATCTAACATCTGATGCTGTAAATGTTACATGGGTGAATATTTCACCTGCTGCGGTCACTGTTCTTTGTAGGCTAATACTGTGTTACGCGTTGTGTCCTGTGGCAGACATCTACTAATAGATCTCTTAGGCGTTCCTTTGCCCATTTGTCAGTGGTATCACTGAGCAGTATTAGTTACACGTATGTGTTTCTTCGACAATACAGCTGTCATCCTGCATGTAGATTCTCATATTAAAGGCACATGTGAGCACCCAGGAAAACCGCCCATCGGCCTGCTTCCAACCCTCACTCATTTCCCATCTCAGAGAGCTCAGCTGTTAGCAGCAGTCCTTGATTAAACACATTGCAGTTAGGAAATCGCATATTGAGGGCATCTGCGGATGGTTGTGTTTTGGGGGGCAGGAGATGAGACCACGTGTCGTGTAGCTTAAGGTGTGTTTGGGAAATCGGGGACGGGAGGTGCTGTCCCAGACCCACTGAGCACAGAACCGTTCCGGGCCGGTGCAGTAGAGTAGATTGAAGCATGGGTCTGGATGGGTGTCGTCAAGGATCTCCTTCTTCTTACTCCGTGGTGCCGCTGCAAACTGGGAATGCAAGAGGAGCTCTCGAGTCTGGTGACACGCATTGCATAGTGAACTCGGAGCACCGTCCCTGTGAGGGATCCCGAAGCGCCCCGGTGCGGCAGGTCGTGTTTCCCAGAACGGCTGCCCTTCTCAGAGCGGGGCCGTTCTGTGGGAGCTCCGGGCTCAGGCCGGTTGGGCGCTGCTGCTCCTGCAGCTTCGTGGGGGGGAGGCGGGGCAGGAGTGGGGCGCAGAGCTGAGAAGCGGATGCAGAGTGAGGAAGGGGGGTTAAATGGTGGAAAGCAGGCCGTGCCAGGTGCTGTGTGAGGCCGACGCGTGTCAGACTCGCTTGGGTTCTTTTATTGATGTCTGCAGCCTCCGAATGTGGACCGTGCTCTGTTCCTAGGCCTGAGACCCGGGGGGGGAGTTGGGAGCTGTGGATTGAGAGATGCTCTAATAAGACTGGCTAGTCAGTGTTGTCTTAATATTGTTGGCAATTCTGTAAAGTTCCTTTTTATGAAGATTTCTGTTTTAGCAAATTGCGTTTTTTTGACTCCCTCCTTTTTAAAGAGACAATGTGACACTTGTGAGAAGCTTGTAAGAAAAGCGGTTTCTTTTCTCCTCAATGATAGATCCTATCGTTAATTAAGGTTGTGAATTTTTATTTTTGCCTTGTTTTTAATTAACATTTGTCATTCAGAATAGGGTGTGTGAAGATGTTTAAATGGCAAAAAGATTTTTTGTGCAATTAACAAAGCTACTGGCAAAAAGAATAAAACCTTTCTTGGTAACACGACGTTGTTGCGGCCGTTTCTGAAGCCCATCCGCCTGCTCTGTCAGCGTTCCAGAAGGGGGTGGGCTGCTCACGCCGTCCGAAACGCGGCGGGTGCTGCAGCGCAGCAGAGCCCTGCGGGCGCCACGACCCCGCCCCGCCCTCCTTCACGCGTCTCCCCCGCACCTCCCTACAGCGGAGGGCGGGGCTAGGAAAAGGCAGCCAATAACAGGGAAGGGGCGAGCGCCCCCAGCCAATAGGGGAGGGGAGGGAGCGAGGTTCCTTGCGGGGCTGTAGCCAATAGGGAGGGTGGGGCGGGACTGGATGCAGACGGACAGCCAATAGAGGAGGGCGAGGGCGGGGCTGCAGGCGGGGTAGACCTCCAATGGGGGAGGTTGGGGGCGGCGCTGGCGGTAGGATGGCGGCGGCCATGGTGAGCTCGGCGGAGCGAGCGGTGCTGGTGAGTGCGGGCGGGGGCTCGGCGGCGCCGTGGTGAGCGCATCTACCGGCAGCGGGGCGGCACCGCGGGTGAAGCTGCGGGGCTTCGTCCCTTCCCGTTCTGCCCCAGCGCCGCCCCTTCGAAGCGCTTTAGCGGGGCCGAGCTGGCCCTGGTCGCTGCGGGGCGGGCGCGGTGCTCTTCCATGAGAGGGGCGCGCAGCGCCGTGCGCGTGTCCGACCTCTGCTTGTCGGGCTGCTGGGGTTGGCTGCCGAGGGGTCCCTGCGGGGGCCCCTCGAGGATCCCAAGGACAGAGATCGCTGCAGGGGGCGAAGGTGCCCGCTCCGACAGCGCGAAGCCCGGAGTTGTGCGTGTGCGCTCAGCTCTTCCGGAGGAGAGCTGTGAAGCAGAGCTGTCCGTGCCCTCGTCTCCGCTCACCTGCGCCTTGCACAAGCCGGCGGTGCCGCGAGCAGCTGCGGTCGTTCTCTGTCTCGGGGGGGGTCAGTCTCTGCTCCCTGTAGCAGCGATAGGGTGAGAGGGAACGGCCGCAGGTTGCACCAGGGGAGGTTCAGGTTGGATATTAGGAAAAACAACTTCTCAGAAGGAGCCCTCAGGCACTGAACTGGGCTGCGCAGGGAGGTGGGGGAGTCACCGCAGTCACCACAGTCACCGTCCCTGGAGGTGTTCAAGAACCGTGGAGATGTGGCACCGAGAGACACAGTGGGCACTGTTGGTGGTAGGTGGATGGTGGGACGGGAGGATCTTAGAGGTCGTTTCTGACCTTAATGATTCTTAATGGTGTGATTGTTGGTACAGTGATTTGTGCAAATTCTGTGTTGTTAAAGTCAAATCAAGACTTGTCTGGGATGGAGCAGTTCAGGCCTCTGAACGCATCCGGCAGAAAAAAGATCTTTCTTCTCTAATAACGCGACGCAAAGAGAGCACGCATTGCAGTCTGCTTGCAACTTAAGTCATTTTCTTACGTCAGTTACATTTATTTCCGTGTTTGACAAATAGTTCTGATGCTTCTGCTGCTGTCTTTCCGCAATGTAGGAAGAAGAGTTTAAATGGCTGTTACAAGAAGAGGTCCATGCTGTTTTAAAACAGCTGCAGGATATTTTGAAGGTAAGGGCAATGTGTTTCCTGCACCTCTGTGCTGTGAGTTTGCCTGCTTGCTCTTTGCTGTGAGGAGAAATCTCAGTAGGGAGTGCACAGAAAGAGCCGTCAGCTGTTTCTTGTGCTGTCCCAAAGGTTTGCTTGGCGTCTGGTTCTGGGGACTCGCGATGAAGCTGTGCCCTCTGAGGATGCTCTGTTCTTGACTTTGAGAGCTTCTTTGGAAGGACGTGTGGAAGCAGCCAGGCATGTGTCCCAGGCTATTGCTTGGGGCACGAATGTTGTCAGGAACAGAGAATCTGAGTCTTCCAAGAAATCAGCCATGTGAGGGTGGGAAGCAGTCTGCCAACCTTTAGCTAGCAAGCTTCTGCTCATGCAGTAATTTGCACACGTTCTGCCCCCTCCCCCCCACCCAATCCTGTTTTCCCCCAACACACCACTTCTCTGCATCACCTGCCCAGGTGGGGGTAGTGGATGGTGCAAGATCAGGGGTAAAAATGGGGAATGAAGGAGGAGGATGCTCAAGGAGGAAGGATTGTAGTGGTTCTGACACTGCATATGGCCCCATAGCAGGTGAGGATGACCTCCAGTATCTGTATGTATTGTACTGCTTTTGAAGAATGTCTTAGATTCAAAGATGAGGTGTGGCTGCAGGACAGTCAGCAGCCAGCATGACCAGTCAGGAGGGCTGATCCTTGGGGGTTGCTGTGGGAGAGCCCTGCAGGCATGACTGTGAAGCTGCATGAAGCGGCCCTTCTGACAGTGGACAGCTCTGCTCTGTTGTGACTCTGGGGTGAGCCATGGCATGCTGGTGCCCAGACAAGAGTCAGGGGATGTCTCTGTTCTCTTGTGATTGCTGGGCAGGGTGCTAGAGGCTCACAGAAGTGACTGCACTGCTCCAGGCCCCTTGCTGGTACTGTTCAGCTTCGCCATGTGCCCAGGCTGAGGCAGGCCAGGCCCAGGGGCTCCAGCACTCATTACTCTCTCTCTCTCTGGGGCAGGAGGCCTCCCACAGGTTTGCCCTGCCAGCGGGGGGCTCGGAAGGAGCAGCCAAGCAGGAGAGCTTCGTGCTGAGCGTGGCAGGGTAAGCGGTGTTGCTGATGGGGCCGCGCTTCTCCCCTTGCGGGGCCAGTCTCTGTCCTTTGGTGGTGAAGGAGTGTTGCCTCCTTTGGGAACGGTTCCCATGGCACTGCTGGAGTAAAGGGGCCTCATTCAATACTGGGATTTTGCCTTATGGAAAAATAAAATTTTTATGGCAGGTTGCTTTAGCAGTCTGTCTGTGTCCATGTTCCAGGGGCTGTCTTGGCTGGACTTTTGCAGCTTCCTGCAGACTCTGTAATACTGTCATTGATCCCTGACCACATGCTGGTGTACTGCATCGCTGCGCTGCTGTCAGCAGTTCTTGCCAAGGGACGTTTGATTCTGGGCTTTGTGAGCTGGACCTACAAGACCTGCTCTGACCCTGACCTTGGACAGTCTCCCTAAGATAACAATGCTAAATCTCCTCGACACAGAACAAACAGAGCTTTGTATGTGGTCCTTCAGGAGCGTAGTTCTGAAATAGCTGTCCATTTTTTGATCTTCAGCATAGTCCTCTGTCTGAATTCTGTACTTGGCAGGGTTTACAAGCTCTTTGCAAAGCAGGGTGCCTTGCTGCTTAGAGACAGCATGGTGAGCACTGAAGAAGGGTGCAGCATTGCTGTCTTGTTTTTGAAAGTCAGTCTTAAAATCTTATAGCATTAAAATGAGCTGAGCTTTTATTCCTTGTTTCTCTGAGGTGGATCTTAAAAAGTGCAGATCTGAAGCACCTAATGTGTTAATATGTAAGGTATGGCAAAACTGAGTTTTACAGCCCAGGCGCCTCAGTCCTCCCCCACTGTTTGCTGGAGGTGTGAGCCATCTTGCAGGACCTTTGAACGGGCTTGGGGTATGCTTTTTTTGTTTGTAACAGCAACCAAAGTGTTGATAGGTGATACATGAAACCTTGTTTGGAACAGAAGGTGATGTTTTAGGCAGGGCAGGCAGGGTGTGGTGGTGCACAGTGTATGGCAGAACGCCAAGAACTGGGAATTTGGATGTGTTTGTAGAGTTCACCTGCACCCAGCAGCTGACCCCCAGAGGGAGGGGACCATGGCTGGCTGCCTGGCCTGGGGAGGGGCAGTGCTCTGCTGGCAGTGTGGGTGGGTGTCTGTTGTCTCCTGTGACCTGCGTTACCCAGATTTTCTTCTCATTCTTTTCATTTCAGCATGGACCAGGTAAAAGGTGTGTTGACGCTGCAAGGAGATGCCTTGTGTCAAGCTGTGAGTACATTCATGCTTTGTACCATAAAGAGATGTGGGAGAAGTCTTCGTTGCTGTGGTTTAGAAGTGATCAATAAGTATTCTTTGTCTTCCTTAATAGGCCTTAAATCCTTAATGTTTCAGGGACTGCTGACATTTTACAAGATCCAGCATCTTGAGCCCTCCCCCTCAAAGGAATACCACTGCAGTCTTGGTGCCAGTTGAACTGGCAGTGGATAAGAGATGTCTTTGGTTGTAGTTCAGACCATACAGACCCTTAGACTTGGACTTTTTGCAAAAATTTTACCTGTTTGGCTGCAGGAGAGAAGCGTAATTGATGGAGGTATATGTTGGTAGTCGTACCAGCTGGTACTAAAATTCCTATGGTGGTTGATGCAGTCAGCTTTGCTGGGGATTCTCTGCCTTTACCACCTGCATTGTTGTAATTTCAAACTCCCTTGAGAGCAGACTTTGGAGATGAGATGGTGTTTCCTGCCTGGTTCTTGATACGCTAAATGCCCTTCAGCTTATCTGTGGTGTTAACATCTTCTTGGAAAAGGACTGATGTTCTTACCGTGGTGGAACTGCTTTTAACAGCTTGCCATGATGGTGTGAGAGGCAGAATGGATTGACAGCCTCTATGTTCTGCATGTGGGGATTGCTTGCTCTGATGTGATTGCTTCTTTCTTCAAGGACCTTAATTTGAAAATGCCCAGAAGTAATCAGCTCCTGCATTTTGCATTCCGGGAAGACAAGCAGTGGAAACTGCAGCAGGTACTGTTAACTTTGTAAGTTTACCCCTCTGCAGCACCTGCTGCCTCCTTGCTTTCAGTAAGGACTATTCCATCCCGCGCTGTGGTAAAAGCTAAGGTAGGAAACGTACGTTTAAATTGAATTACGGTGCTAGGAGAGCAAGAAGTGAGTTCAGCTTGTTCCTGAAACACCACCAATCTGCAGGCTGTTTTTATGTAGAGCTCATAATCCTTTAAAAGGAGTGTTTAGAGTGTCTGTGCAGTACGTAACTGGATCTAAAGGCCAGGCGAGCAGGACAGAGAGCAAGGTTTTGAGCTGGTTCAGTAGCTTGCTTTTCAGTGTCTTAGAGAAACATTTTTTTAATGCTAAGAACAGATCTCACTGCACTGTGCCATTGTAGCATAGCTGAGTTCTCTCAGTTAAGGATTTCAATATTGAATCTCTTACCCCCCGTTTTGCTGAGAGAGATTTGATTTTAGAACCTCATCTAGAGCCTGATCTTGAAAGTGTGGTTTCCCAGTTACTTGTCATAGCTGATGAAGGTTGAAGAAAGATGTATGCTGTGTACCTTCCTGTGCCACAGCTTGGATGTTTCTGTGTGGTTGGTGTATTTGGTCCTTGAGTGCAGTTTGCAATGACTGGGCAACAGAGTGAAAGCTCTGCCTGGTAACTTCATGAAAATCTAGAAAACTGCGTGCTTGAGTTGTTGATGCTGAATTGAGCTGCGCTTTGCTTTGAGTTTCAGTCCATCAGGAGCATAGATAAACTGTGTTTGTGCCTTACAAGAAGGAAGGGAGCTTTTGTGCTAACACTCCACAGTCTGCCCTGTTTTGTGGCTGTCTTGGAGATGGGCTTTTGCCAGCTAACACCTTTATTCACTTAGGAAAATTGTGTTGCACTGTTGTTCAGGTGTGGAATGCTTCTGTGTAGAAGCATTTATTGTAATTATGTGGAGATCTTTGTCCTGTCTGGGTTAAAACTGAGGATCTTGAAGTGTTGTATTTCCCTTAGCATGTGGTGCCAGTTGGAGTCTTATTTCCCTGTGCAAAGGGAGGTAAAGTCATAGGTAAGAAATAGCAGTTTAGGTCTGGTTTTGAGGAACACAAACGCATGCACAAAACTTGGGAACTTGACTAGAAAAGAGAGCAAAATCAAGGGGGAAATGAAATAGAAATAAAGCAAGTCCCTATGGTGGCATTATTGGTATTGCTGAGTTTGTTAGTGCTGCCAGGAGCCATGTAGTTTGCACAGAAGCACTTGGGAGATGTAAAGGCTGGAAGTGGTGGTACTTAGAGATGTCGTAGCTCAGGTGCCTACAGAATCCCTGTACAAACTGTCAGTGATTTTATAATATTACCTTTCTGTAACCTTCAATGCCTTGCGTTACCTAAGAGCAAGATTCTGGTCTGTGAGCCCAGGATAAGAAAGACCCAGTGCCTGGATCTACACCTGGATCAGAGAGCATCTGATGTCACTGTTCCTTTGGGGCAGCAGCAATATTTTTACTGACAATCCATGGTGTAGCTATTAGACTGTTTAGTATGTCCAGTGAACAATATAGTAACGTATCTGGACAGCAATGGCACACTTGTGTTGGCAAGCATCTAGTAGTAACAGAAAAATGGCCTTAACACTTGAGAAGTCACCATTTTCTTAGATGACTCCCAGTGCGATGGAAAACCTCTGTTTTCTTTTGTGTATTACAGAGAGCTTCTTTAATGCTGCTACATTTGTACCTTTGCAGATCCAGGATGCTAGAAACCATGTTAACCAAGCAATTTACCTGCTTATGAACAGAGATGTAAACTACCACTTCAAGACAGGCTCAGAGGTTCTTAAGGTGAGGAGAAAAGCACTCTAGCTGAGCTGGAGCCTGCATATTTCTCATGTTTCTTCCCTCTGTTTGCTTTTTCTTTTTCTTTGCATACTTATTGCACGTTACTGCCTTGTCTCTTAATACTGGAAGCGTCAAGGTGGGTTTTGAATATCTCCAGAGAAGGAGACTTGTGTAATCGATGAATATAGCGATGTTTTAATTAGGAAATATACAGAAGAGTTAGGCTAACAAGTTGTAATGTTAGAGAAGAATGGATGGAGCTTACCCTTATACTGGGCTTGCTTAAAGTCTCCACAAGGAGCGATCTCCAAAAGAGATCCTTCCTTAGTGGCAGTCAGCTCTTAAATGGGCTCTAGGAGAGGTGGAGCCAGGCTGAACCCCTTCTGGTAGCACAGCAGAATTGCCTTCACCTGTGCTCCCAGGGCTGACTTATTGCTCACCTCAGGTGGTCAATCAGAGGTTCAGGCTGTGATTCAGCAGTTCCCATACAGAGACTCCATGGCCTCTTTGGGCAACTTGTTTCAGGATTGTGTTATCCTCTAAAGAAGCAGATCAGTCGTGCTCTTCCCTGTCAGTCGGTGGTCTTGAGGAGAGGAGCAGAAATGATGCAGTTGTAGCAAATAAAAGGGAACAGTACTTAGGATTTACAGATGGTTTGAAAATGGCTTTTCCAGTTGTTGCTAATGGTACCTGTCTGATGCAGCCCAGCCTGGACACGATCTCTGGACCAGAGGTTGGGCTTCACTCAGTAGAACTCAGAATGATATCAAACATTTCAGCTAAATCTTTTTAGTTGCTATATGTATGCACAAGGGCTGCTGATAGGGAAGATACAGGGGTTTTTTGTTTGTTTGTTTTTAATTTTGGGTGGGAGGAGAGGGAAGAAATTAGTCAAAATTTTAAATGCTTTCATTTTAGCAGCTGTAACTGCAACAGGCAAACGTTGCTTCCCACTTCCCTGAAAAAGTCTGCCTCAATAGAGCCTTTGAACTGTGGAGTTTCAGGCAGAGTTGGACCAACAGTGAGTTGGTTCTGTAGTGCTCTAGCTCCTTTATGGTTGTGATTGGGACGGGAAGCATTCGGTACTTCTTGTACTCATGAAGCGGCCAGTAGGGAAACTGGAACATGGGTTGCTGTTTTTCTTGAGTACCTGTTCTTCAGAAGAGTTTATAATGAGCTGTGGATGCTTCTGTGACACCAGTAATTGATCGCATCTTCTCTACTTGTTCTTGTAATGAATAGTTGTTATCTGTTCAGCCTCTGACATTAAACACTTATATCTCACAGTTGCTTACACCTCCCACTAGACCAGGATGCTTAAAGCCCCATCCAGCCTGGCCTTGAGCACTTCCAAGGATGGGGCATGCACAGCTTCTCTGGGCAGCCTCTTCTGGTGCCTTGCCACTTTCATAGCATTGAATTTACTCTGGATACCTAATCTAGATCTACCCTTCTTTAGTTTAAAGCCATTACCCCTTGTGTTATTGCTGCACTCCTTGATAAAGAGTCCCTCTCCAGCTTTCTTCTAGGCCTCCTTTACGCACGGGATAGTTGCTGTATGGGCTCCCTGGAGCTTTCTCTTCTTCAGGCTGAACAGCCCCAATACTCTCAGCCTGCCTTCATTGGAGAAGTGCTCCAGCCCTCTGAGCTTCCTCCTATGGACTCAGTCCAACAGATCCATATCCTCCTTCTGTTGGCTGCCCCAGACTGGCCTTTTGCAGCATGTTATCAAGAGCTGTCCCTGGCTTCCCACTCAACACTGTACTGTTGTTTTCCAGCTTATGGATGCTGTGATGTTACAGCTCTCAAGAGCACGGAATCGACTCACCACTCCAGCCACTCTGACTCTGCCAGAAATTGCCTCCAGTGGTCTCACAGTAAGTATGTGGTAGTCTAAATCTCGTATACTTCGGTAGTATGCAGTGGTCCGGATATTGTGCTGCATTTTGGTGGGGATGGATTTCTGAAGCCTCTCCTGGGCAGGGAGAGAAAGGGAGAGAGATGAAGTAAGTGCAAACCCTGAGCTCTTAATTCTTGTCTGTTCTGTATCCCTTGGGGTGTGAGGACTCTGGTTCACAGGGAGAGGTGGTGTTCCATGCCCAGGAATGTTGTCCAGAGATGATTTCTTCCTCCACATACTATTCCATCCTCTTTCAGCACCAGCACTCGTGCCCACACTGTCTGATCAACTGCAGCAGGAGGAGCAACCATTACATGCATGCTGCTCGGTCTCTTTCTTTCTTATATCTCACACTGTGGGCTACTTGCTGTATAGCTTAGAAAAGGTAGTGATTTTGTAGCATTAGAAATAATGGTCTGTTCACTGATAAAGAAACAACTTATTTTCTCACCAGAAAATGTTCAGCCCTGCTCTGCCTCCAGACATCCTTGTGAATTTCTATATAAACCTGAATAAGCTGTGCCTGACTGTCTACCAACTCCATGTGCTACAGCCCAGCACGACCAAGGTGATGCCTGCCATTTCTTGAGCCTTGTTTATTTATTTCTCCTTACCTCCTACTGTGAGGAGATCACACTGTTACATAGTGCACTGTTATAAGATAATGTAGAAATCATGGTGACTGGTATTGTGTCTGTATTTAGGTCTACTACAGCCAGAACACTGGCTCTAAACCCAGCTCATGGCATGGCTCTTTAGCCAAGAAGAAAATAACAGTGCTCTGGAGAAAGTTGTAATTATTTTTTGCCAGGCAGTGTTTTGTCTTGCAATATAGTTGGATAACTTTTACGTAGTTCTGGAAGGGTGTAGTTGTAGTATTGCATTTTATACTGAAGTCACATCTTAGGTTTTCTGAATGGGGTTTTGGTGGTTACTTTTCTGCTTAACATAGTACGTTTGGGTCAGCTTGGTGTCCTGTAAAAACAGAAGTAAACTCTTACATTTTAGGAAATACAGTCCCTTCATAAAGATATTTTTCCTAAAATCAGTTTTCTGCTTTTATTCTGGATATTCTGTTCGGTGGGAACTTACTTTTGTGTTTCTACAATCTGGAGCTAAATTGGACTTGGCTGCTGTGTAGAATGCTTTCCTAAAGGAGCAAAATGGGATCAAGTGACAGGGATTCAATACGAACAGAGTTTTCAGACATATACAGCAGGTGATTCTTTTGTCAAGTTACTGATTTGCACATCTTATAGGTCATCAAAATATTTCACTGCTTCAAAATCCTAATCACCTTTGCCTTCTCGTAGAACTTCAAGCCTGCTGGAGGATCCATTCTGCACAACCCTGGAGCCATGTTGTAAGTACAGTTGCTACAAGGCTGTGTATCAGTGATAGGAGGATGCAGAGGGTAAGGTCCAAATGGAACAGATGCTCTAATCAAACTGTTTAAGTGGAAAAACTAAACTGAGTCGTTTGCTGTGGCTGTGCCTGTAATTGCACAGCTACCTGTAATAGTGTTTCTTTAATGACTGTGAGAAAGGCTTTTCAGGATTCAGCTTACCCACAGAATGTCATGAGTTTGGCAAGAGATGAGTCATTAGCCAGTAGAACATCAGACTATTGGTATGGCCACCTGCATTTCCTGCAGCACACCTCTATGGAAAGTGATCATGTTTCCACCTGAACCCTGTTAAATTGTGTTTAACTCTGAGTCCAGTTAAATCCAGTTGGAGGTAGACTGAGAGTTTGTGCTCTGTGACTTTGCCAGGTGCTGTTTGAAATGTAGAAGTCATTCTGATTCCTTCTGTGAGAATGGAGGACAGTTGAGTTTTGTGTTCTGTGCTGCTGTATGTGAAGCTGTGCTCTTCTTTTACCCTATCCAGTGAGTTTGGCAACCAGCGTTACGAAGTCAGCCATGTCCATAAAATGGAGTGCGTTGTCCCATGGTTAAATGATGCCCTTGTCTTCTTCACAGTTTCACTGCAGCTTTGCCAGCAACTGAAGGACAAGGTAATGGCCTTAGAGAAGGGGCTTTGTTTTAAAACTCTGAATTTTGAGGAAACCTTAGATAACCTAAAAATCTGGTGAGATATTTTGTACACAGACTGAAAACAAGCTGTGAGTCAGTGCTCTGGAGCCTGGGAGCTGGCTGTCACTGCTGAGCAGACAGCCGTCTGGGGTAAATGTAGTGTGGCAGATGTTTGCTGAGCTAGATGGAAAGGAGCAGGTCAAAGTTTTTGTGTTCTCAGTCGTGAGCTGGGTGTTAAGAAATGCCAGCGTCCAGGGGAGGAGATGTGGAGACCTGTCCAGCAAGCTGGTTTCCAGTAGAACAAAGTCCAGTTCCAGCTCTGCGGCTGACCTGGCTGCTACCTTGGCAAATAACAGTGTGCTCCAAGCCTCTTCAGTGACAGCAGCAGCAAATCTGTGTTTCTGCAGCACAGTGCTAGATAATGCTGGAAAGCTCAGTCTTTTCACGCTCATCGTAAACTCATTCTTCTATGGTCGAGGGATTCCAGGAGCTTAACTGCTTTTTCTCTTGCTTTCCAGATCTCAGTTTTCTCCAGTTACTGGAACTACAAGCCATATTAATTCCCTGTGGATTGTCCAAACCCTTAAAGCACTTCCAGTGTCTCCCCGTTTGTTTTCTGTGTGTCAGTTGAGTCCAGGTCAGCCTGTGAGGAGTGCTGTGATTCGCTTACCTCGTGGTCCTCTTCAGGGTGGGGTCAATGGATCTGGAGATACACGTCTGGTAGCCTTGACTGGGAATAATGCATGAGCAGGGCACCAAGCAGTGCTGTGTGGTTGGTGGGAGCTTCCACCCGTCTTCATTCTCGTGTGGGTTGTGTGGTTTATGCTTTGCAAACCTCTGATAATTAAACAATAGTCTGTTACAAGGGATGGGGAGCTGTGGACCGACCACCTTCAGTAACTGTATTTGCATGCAGTGCTATCACTAACTGCTGGACTACAAGCTGGTTGGGAAGGGGTGAAGTTAGACTCATTTAACACACCACAAAAAGCGAAGGGCATGTTGGGCCAGCTGCAGTTATGACTAGCTCAGAGCTTTTCTCTCCAGCCTGTTCTGGCCATACCCATGTTACTGATTCCCCTTTGGGGATATTCTTACTTGCTACTATTTGAGCTTTTTTTCCTTGGCATCAATGTGATCATCTGTGTTATTTATTTTTCCTAAACCCTAGGCCGGCCACTTGGTTTTTTTCCAGGTGTGGTATCTCATTTTCATTGCCAGCCTTTGGAGCTGCCTTGGTACCTTGAGCACAGCTGTGCAGTCTCACATCCTGTCATTAAACTCGAAGTGAGTACCACGTTGTTAATATGATTTGCTGCCTATTTATGAATGCTACACTATGTAACTCAGCCCTCTAACCATTGATAACTGTGAAATAAATATCCTCAGACATACCATGCTCCTGTGAGTTGTCTTTGCTGAGAATAAAGATTGCCAAAGGTTCTGTGCTCTTTTTCAAGTGAGTGCTTTAGTTGTGCATGCTGCATTACTGCTTGGAGAGTGGAGCCTAAGAGCCTGTAGCTCTTAGCCAGTGCTGTCTGACCTGAGTGTTTGTTAAAGCCCTTCTCCAAGCTTCCCTTGACAGTCATGTTTTGAAGTGGCTGTACATACTGTGACTGGATTGAGTTGGCTCTTGGAGCTGACTGGCTATGTTGGGGAGTCATTGCCTATGAGTAGCTTGGCAGCTACTCATCCTGTCCAGCCTTTGTTTCTGGTGGGTTTCATCACTGGAGGACCTTACCCAGGAGCCTACTGTGTGCTGAGGTGAGCAGAGCAGGCTACAGGCCATCAGGGCCATTGGAGGCTGTCTTGGTAGGATGCAGGTTGTTGCTGCTTTCCAAGTGGTATCAAGTAATTGACTGGAATTAGTAATGCAACTAGTTGTGGTCGTGACCCTGGGTATGCATTTACCAGTCCTTGCTCTGTTCCAGACTATTTTCTGCTTAGAGAGTGGCTATACATGTGTGCTGACCACTAACAGCTTCTCAAATGAGAGTACTTTTATAGTTAATCTCTCTGGAGCTGTCTGAACTTCTCTTTAACCCTCTGTGTATGTGGGTGGAGGATCCTCTTTTAATTCACACTGCTGCGTGCAGTCCTGTCAGTGTTGCCACATCCTCTCCAACGGGGCTTCCTGCTGTCAGGGATACAACACTCAATCCAGTGTGTTTGTTTCCTTCCAGTGAAAACAGTCTCCTTCTGTTCTGAAGGGCAGGAGTGTGCAAAGTGAATAGCTGTCCTGCTTCCAGCTCTGATGCAGACTGTGTTGTGAGAGCTGCTAGGTGGCAGGGCAGCTCCTATTCAGAGGACACTGCCTTGTTTAATGATGCAGAAGAGCAGGATAGCAGCAAGGTAAGCGGAATTCCACAGGCACGGTGCCCTGGGCTTATGTCCCATTATTTGAAAGATAAAACAAGGGTCTACCAGGTAAGGTTTTTACAGCTTATTCCTTTTCCGTTCTAACCCTCTGAGGGCAAAAGAAAAGGTTACAAAGTTTTTGCAGCTCAGTGAGGTTAATATGGCACAGCTAACAGCAGCCCACCCTCTCTTTGCAAGTGCAACTCAATGTAGCGTGCAGTGTGCCCACAGTACTGGGCAGCTTTTGAATGGTACATACGTGGGGAGTGTTGCTGTGCCACTGAGGCAGAATGAAGTACTCAGACTGTCAGCCCTCTCCTGAGAAGAGTTTCTATGGCCTTTTGGGTTTTTAGTTTCCTTTTGAGAAGCTGTGGCTCTCATGAACAAAACCTTTCGTGGTGGTGTCTCTTTTTTTTTTTTTTTTTTCCATTTTGCCAGGGGATATTTAGTTAATCTACAGTTTTTCTGATGGAGACAGAAGTATGCTGCTTATATTCTGTGGCTGCTGCTGCTTTTGAGGGGTCTAGCAGTTGAATTGTTGCCTGGATGCTGAAGCTACAGAAGATGTTGGTCTGTTGGCCGTGGCTGTTGAGGCTCAACGCACCCTTGGAAAAGGAACTGGAGTTGCCTGAACTGAAATGAAAAATTCACAGAATCACAGAACTGTAGGGGTTGGAAGAGACCTCCGAAGATCATCCCTGCAGTCCACCCCCATCCTGCTAGAGCAGGTTCCCCAGAGTGGGCTGCACGGGAAGGAATCCAGGTGAGTTTTGAATATCCACAGAGAAGGAGACCACAGCCTCCTTGGGCAGCCTGTTCCAGTGCTCTGTCACCATCAAAATAAATAATTTCTTCCTCATTTTCATATGGAACTTCCAGTGTTCCATTTTGTGCCCGCTGCCCCTTGTCCTGTCGCCAGGCAACTCTGAAAAGATCCTGACTGGGCAGCTTGTAACAGCAGCACTGCAGCAGGCTGATGGTAGAGCAGAAACACACACTATGAGTAATTAAAAAAGTTTATTTGACATCTGTCTCAGTCTCAGCAGCTATTTCTGTCTTGTCTGCTGAGTAGTGACACACAACAGACAGACTCCCTTGGTGCCCTCACCAGCATCTCAGCACTGAGCAGAGCCCAGTCAAGGCTGACCATTTGTAAAGGTGCAATCATGGTTTCATGAAGCTGTTCGTGAAACTCAAGGTATTTGTGTGTGCTGATGCCAGCCTGCTCAGGCACTGCTGTGAGCTGCTCAGAATGGCACCTGACATCCCTGGTTTCATCCGCTCTTCCAGCTGTGGTGGAACCATTAGAAAGCCCTGTGCCACCACTCCCACACGCATGTACGTCCTTGGCTGCATTTTAGAATGTCTTCTGTTCTCAGTGCAGAAGAGGACCTTTCTTGTTCTGCATGTGCCCTGGCAGGAAGGGTCACTGCCCATCTTGGGATCACGCTTACGGGTATGCAGGGTATCACCAAAAAGCAAAGGTACTATACCAGTCCACCAGGGGCTGTAAGGGTCCTCTGTTAAGGGGCTGACACTTTTCACATGGGAAGCAGTGCTAATCTTTAGCATGAAGAACAAACCTTTTCTTTGCTGCCTGCAGCCTGTCTCCTGGATGCAGGAGGTTCCACGTTCAGCCCAGAGGTGCAGCAGTCAGGTGATGCAAGTCCAGCGTGGAGGGCCTTGAGAGTGTGCAGACACCATTCCTGCTGCTGCTGTTCCACCTGTGCCACCAGCAGTGACCTGCAGCCCTCAGTGGCACCTGCTCACACCTGCCTGGCTCAAAACCTTAGCCTGTAAATGTAGAAATACCATTTGAGAGCCTGATTGCCTTGAATAGAGCAATTCTTTGGAGGCCTGAGCAGGGGAAGGTGGGAAAAGGCCAAACCCGGCAGGGCAGTGCCTGCTTTTAGCAGCTGGTGTCTGTAGCATGAGCAGCAGAGGCCGTGCTCCACCAGCGCAGCCCAGAGCAATCCGTGGGACTGGACTGCGACTAAGCATTGTCAGAGAGAGGACATAAAGGAGGCTGGGTCCGTGGTGAGGTGGGCGGAGAGTTCTGTGTCTGCCTGCACAGACTGCGCTGCAAAGACTTCCTCCTGCCTTGGGGTGGCACATCTTCTGGTACGAGTGAAGTACTGGTAGCGTTGCGCACCTGTCCAGGCTCAGGGGGCTGCAGGCACAGCCCCAGCTGGCTGGCTGGACTCTCCACCCCTGTGTCCGTTCTTTTGTAGGGTCAGAGAGCAGCACCCACGGGAAGGGCTGTGATTTATCTTCCCTCTTCCTGAGAATGGTTTTGGCCTTTACTGCCGTTCCATGTTGTTATTAACAGGTGCCAAACTAATCTGGCAATTCAGATCACGTCGCTGGACTTCACTGAGGCAGTAACAGTCTATTCCTTATGAGAACCTGGAGCATATTACTGAGAAGTACAGCTGTCCTGAGGGAATGCTGCTTGCAGACAGGAAAATCTTCATACTGAGAGGCACTTTCCATTTTCACACCAAAAAAAGAAAAAAATGAGCAGAAGTAATTTGCTGGAATGAGCCATCTTGATGGAGCAAGGGTAGGACTGGGCAAGTTGCGTGAGGCAAAGATGTGGGTTTAAGCCACGACAAGCTGTGCTGGGATAACGTGAGTGTAGATGGAAGTTTGACTCCAGTTTACAAGGTGGTAGTAACTGTTATAGCCTCAGTTAATGGTGTTGAGGATGGTTTTGGCTTCGTTCTTCGGTTGTGTGTCCCAGCCTGCTGGAGATGGACGACACACCTGTTCTCAGGAAGGCACTGTGGGGCCACAGGATGGATTTCGGTTCAGAATCTGAGCTTAGGGTCAGAACAGTTCTGCTCACAGTGCCAAGGAAGTACACACAGGGTGATGCTTCACAGCAGTGTGTCCTGTGCCAAAGAGGAAAGGCACCCAAGGGCTCTGCCTGCTGTGCTGCTTGGTCACCTGGAACAAGGTCTGTGCCTTCTCCAGACGAGCCCTGTGTCCTAGGGGCCAAGAGAGGGATTTTGCTCACTCATACTTCAGGCTTGGTGGTGCTTGTGTTATCTGAAATGACAGCAGGCAAGCTGATCTGACAGGTTTGTGCTTCGTGGAGTCACAGTCAAGTGGCCCGTCATGCCTGTCTGGTTCCATCTCCCTGATGCTGTTGGGAAGGAGGGAGGAGGTTTGCTAAAGCCGCAGAGAGCCTCCCACCTCTGAGCACAACTCGCTTGGGCAGAGCTTGTGCCCAGTTTGTGAGGTGTTTGCTTTAGCAGAACTTCTCTTCCTTTTCTGTCCGTGATGTGTACAGGTGCACACGGAGCCTGTTCCTTGCTTGTCCTCCCAGTGGTTCATTGCACATGTCATGCTGGGAGCACTGAGGTGTGCAGGAGAACACGGGTATCCATGCAGTGTATCCAAGGGGGAGGCAGAGCCAGTTCTGTTTGCTGGAAATCTCTCCAGAAGTTGGAATTGTTTGTCCTGATTGCTGTCAAGGGCAAAGTGTACAGTGTCTCCCTGCTTCTCATCACTTACAGTCTAATTACAGCCCAATTCCACATCCATTCAAGTTGTGGTGTCAGCTCAGGCAAATGAATGTTTTACCTCTAAGCTTCTTATCAGCACAGTCCATAATTCACCTGGAAGATATTCATGTGTGTCAATTCACTGCCTGGAGAATGGAATGACGTTTGTCTCATTGCTGGGCTGCTGATTATGAGAGCTGGGATGGGGCAGTGGCAGTGCGGAAGGCAGATGCATTTACCCACGTGGCTGGCTAGAAGCCTGAGTGGGTTACAGGCAGATGGAAGGTTACACAGGGAGACTGAAAGCTGGAATGGGCAAGAGACAAAGTGATGGATTTATTTGCTGAGTGGGTAGGTAGACAGAAATGGACATGAGTGAGAACTCGGTTAAGCAGCTGATGAAAATTGGGTTATTTCCTGGCACGTGGCCCTGGGAGCAAAAACAATTTGTGCTCCAAAAGGAAACATGGACTCCAGAATGTTGGAGCTGGTGGAGGAGGCACTCCGTGGCACTCGAGCTCTAAAATCACTCTGCATCTTGCTGGATCTCCTCAGTCTTCTCTCTCCTCCCTGTGTTCCTGTTGCTGGTCCAGCTGTTCCTTTGTCACAGACTCACCATCTTACCCACTGCGTGTTGGGACTGGGACCCCTCTCACTGGACATCCCCAGGAGAGCATGGAGTGCTTTCAGCAGCTGCAGTGGCAGGGTGTTAGGAAGTGCAAGGCAGATGGGAGAGCAACTTTTCCTTTTTTTTTTTTAAAGTAGATCACCAGGTTCTGTACTTTACAGTGGTGTGGGCAATGCTGCTCAGGTTATCAGTGTGGTCAGCCCACATTAGTGACAAAGATTTGGGGGTCATAAGTGAAGGAGACAGGGAGGGAATGCAAACATGCATACAAATACATAAGAAGGGCCACAGAGCCACTTGGTGCCTCTCTGCTCAGGTTATCTGCCTACCAGATGGTATTTCTAGACCTAAGCATGCTCCAGAGAGCCTGGTGGTCTGACAGCAGGCCCTGCAAGCCTGCAGTGGCACAAACTCCTGCAAGGACCATCGCTGAGGCTGACCTTGAGCTTTCCTCTGAGAAAGCTTTTGATGTGAACTTGAGCACTTCCAAAGGCAGGGTGGAGGATTTGCTGCCTACTATAATGACTGCAACCTTGCCAGAGAGAAGAAGTGCACCCATTCCAAGTCTGAGTACATGGAACTTCTGTTTTCCAGCTAGATCTGAGATTCCAACCTGCAAATGGGGCTTCTCTATTTTTTTGCTAGCACAAAGAGGCGGTATATGGCTGAACTGAATGCCAAATACCTGCCTTCTTCCAGCCTGCCAGGTGAGCAGGGCGAAGAAGGGTCCCCGTCACAAGCAGTATTCACTCAGCACTGATTCTCCCTTTCTAGTGATGATTTGTGGCACAGTCACTGTAATGGGGTTTTAACCCACATTGTGCATTATTCTGATTTTCCATTGTTCTGGCCTGTTAATCAAGCACTCAGGGATGGGACAGTGCCAATCAAAGCAGGGTTATAGAAGACAGCTCTCATCAAAGTCACTTGATATTTTTCAGTACGGGATACTTTATGGATACTTTGGGTATTTTATGTCAGAAGATGTCTGTAAAAGCTCTGTTCTACCATTGTGTGGCAGTAATTAATGAATCTTATTTTAGTTTTTTCCATTGTTCTACTGATGCCTGTCTAGAAGAGCACAGCTGGACCGTAGAATCATTGAATCATTTAAGTCAGAAAAGACCTCCAAGATCATCTCATCCAACTGTCCACCTACCACCAATACTGCCCACTAAACCGTGTCCCTGAGTACCACATCAGCATGGTTCTTGAACACCTCTGGGGAAGATGACCCCGCCACCTCTTCAAGCAGCCTGTGCCAGCGCTTGAGCACTCTTTTGGAGAGGAAATTTTTCTTACTATACAACATAAACATCCTCTGGCACAACTTAAAGCCATTCCCTCTCATCTCATTGCTGTTACCCAGGAGTAGAGGCTGATCCCCACCTTGCCACAACCTCCTTTCTGGGACTTGTAGAGGCAATAAGGTCCGTCCTGAGCTTTGTCTTTCCAGCTGCTCGTCCTGAATGGACTATGCACCTGTGCTGTAGGTAGCTTGTCTCCAGTAGTAGTGCTGAGGTAGTGTTGGCATGTAGGCATTGCTGGAAGGAGGTCCAAGAAGACCTGACTATGGACAGGCTCTGTGCAGTGAGTGGGATGAGCTGCGTTGGGTTGGCTTGTGGGCAAGTTGGTGCCAGTTGGCATTGGGTTGTGGTGAAAACAGAGGTTCCCATCCCGAGAAGTATTGGTGCTGCTTGGAGGGGAGGTGTTTTGTGCTGAAAAAGTCAAGGGGGTGCTGCTGTTTAAGCCTGGTCTCAGGCTGGTCCCCTGGGCTGTATGCCTGGAGACAGCAGGCCCTGATCCAGAACTTTTAGAGGAGTGAAGAGTGCTCCTCCAGTCAAAGGGAAGAGATAAACCTGCAAAGAAGTATTTAATGCACCTTAGTTCCTGGTAACTCTCCAGTCAGTGCAGCAGCTAACCTGAGGAGAGTCTGGAGTCCACGAGTTGGGACGGCTCTGCAAATGTGAGGGCTGCAGAAGAGTGGGAGCTGCCTTTGGCATGTGGCTTTTCCCTAGAGAGAAAGGAACTGAGGCAAAGCCAAGGGTTGGTGCTGTAGGGAGCAGCAGGAGGCGTCACTTTTGTATGCGTACATCAGCATCAGCCCTCAGATCGGGCTCTGAAGCTGTCAGAGTGACCATGGATCTTTGGGGCAATAGATGTTTTGTGTCAGGAAGTGGAGCAGCACTTCTGAACACCCGAAACAGGGATTTTGAGCACTCAGTCTTGAAGTCTAAAGCTTCCTTACCAGCTGCTTCTGTGACTGTGGCAATCTATTCTGCGTCTCTTGGTCTCTCTAGGGTCCAGCTTGCCTGGAGCATGTTGTGTTGTGGCAGATTAGGGTGAAGGAAAGTGCTGAAGTGTGGTCTTCTCCTATGGGGCAACCCCCTGCTCTTGGCTGGATCTCCCACACCGCAGGTATGCTTGTTGCTCCCTGGGCCGGGGACTGAGGGGGCCCTCAGGAGCGTGCTGCAAGCTGCCAGGCACTCCGAGCATTCCCAGCTGTGTTGTGTGAGGGAAACTGCTCCTTCTCCATGCTGGATCCTGTGCCCAGTGGCAGCAGCTCTCAGTGGAGCCAGGGCTCAGGGGAGAGAGTCAGGTTGTTTTAACTGCATGCATTTAGCTCTTCCCCAGCTTTAGAATTATCTCCTTTAAAGTAAGTTTAAACGAAGATTGGCTGTTCTAGATTTAGCTTCTGGTTTGGGCAATAGCCAGCTGGGATCCATTAGCAGGAGCAGGAAGGATGGTGTGGGCAGGAAGCTGCACAGGACACCACACCAGGATTTTGCTGTCTACCACAAAGCCAGGTTGAACACTTCATTAGAAACAAACTGTGTCATGTTCTAATATTAGCAAATGTGCAAACAGCTTGCTCTGTCCACTGCTGTTGTGCAGGCTGTGCTCTGACACAGAGGCCACGTGGCTTTGCAGAGCAGGGCGTGCAGGGCTCCTGCTGGCAGAGCTCCTTGCGTGTGGGGCTGCACTGAGGGCTGCTGGCCTGGCTCAGATATTCAGTGCTCGGATGTGTTTAAACATCCCTTGAAATGTGTGTCTCTATCTGTGTGGGCCCAATGCAGAAAGAATCCTGCCCAGCAAGCTGGATACTACACAATGGATTCTGCTTGGATCCTTTTATTGATGCAGTAGGCCAAGCTGTTTTTGCAGGTAGCTGCAGTCCAGAAGGAATGGATGTTAGGGCTGTAGGGCTAGGAAGGTTGTCGTGGCTCAGTCTTTCTGGGAGAGCTGTGTCTGGAGGCCCCAGCATGAGCAATGAGCTTAATTATTGCTGACAGGTCCCAAATTAACCTATGGCTACTGAGATGTGAAGAGAAGCACATGTAGGTTGAAGGAGTCTCATCTTCTGTGCTGAATGCCAGGCAACTGAAGAAGAAATGGAGGATGTGGGTCGAGCTCTCACATGCTTATTTGATGGTATTGGAGGTGAAGTTAAAATCAGTGACTGAAGGTTTCACTGAGCTATAGGGCAGAGCGCCAGACAGGCAGTGACCGCAGTGCACTGGTGTACAGGGGCTATGGCTGATTGTGAGGAAGGAGAAAAGGGGCTTGTGCTGAGCAAGATGCACCGTGGGCAAAAATTTACAACTCCGGATCTAGAAAGAATTCACCATTTGCTCCCACAGCTATAGATCCTCACTCTCTGGTATCTTCAGACTAACCTGAGGAGCTGCCTGCTGCAGTGCGGCCTGCTGCAGGCACCCATGTGTGCTTATGACACCTTATGGGCAGTAGAAAGGGCACACGAGAAGAGGTGTCAATACCACTCACTACATGGGACAGGAAAGCTGTGACTTTAACACAGTTATGTATGTGGCAGGCATGTGGGCCCTGAAAATAAATCTGCCTCTTCTACCCAACTGCACCTAAGTAAAGGAATTATATATCCACCCAGAAGCATCACACTGAATAATAACCCTGTTATCCCCAGCACAGCTTCTTTTTCCACTGCTTGGAGCATTATTCATTCAAATGAAATTATTACTTTCTGAAAGTTGAACACTCTTGGTCACTGGGGAAGAATGAACTTGGTGTAAGAGCAGATGGAACCATTTATTTCTGCTTGGGTTGGTACTCATTTCTTTGAAGGCATCTGGAAGTGTTTTGACACCTGCCCTGGTGCACACACCGTGTTATAGTAATAGCAAGCCACGATCCTGGCTCTCTAATCACAGCGTTTATGTGACTGGCACGCTGGGAGGATGCAGAAGCAGACACTGGAGCCCCCAGGAACGCAGGCAGCCCATACAGAAGACAGGCTCCATGTCCAAGGGTGATGTCTGCCTGCTCGTGTCTTTATTGACCCCAGCTTTAATCACCAGGACTTGCATCTCCTCCTTGTCTGTTCCCTCTGTGCTTATTAAGGGTGCTGCTGAGGTTCTTGTACAAACAACTCCGCTAAACGGTGGTGGGCGTCTCTGCCAATATACTCAAATTAGTACTGGTCTCTGTCTGACATTAGGAGAGAGAGGTATAATTAAGGTAATTACAAGCAATTCAGTAGCGGACAGGGAGAGCAAACTGTCTTTCACATGAGAAAAACACACCATGTCAGCCAGTCTGCCCAAACCATCACAGCACAGAGCAAAACTGGAGATTTCCAGCTGGCCCACGGGTGTCTGCCTGTCCCCAGCACAGCCCGAAGGTGACCCCTAGGATTGGGTAGGCTTCCAGCACTCCCCTTGGGGTGGGTGACACTGTGGCTCCTTGCCAGAGGTGGGGATGCATTCATCTGTCTGTGTGCCTGGGTAAGTGAACACCACTTCTCCTGAGCCCTGAGCGGGTGCTGGCCCTCACTGCAACACGGGGAAGCAGTTGGGAATTGTGGCTGTTGTACGTGACCTGAGCAACCCTGGCGTGCCTTGTGGGGAAGGCTCTTAGGGTGGCACAGGTAAGTGCTTCAGGACTCACACCCACCTCTTTCCCCTACTACTGGCATCCTCAAAGCAGTCTGTACTGCATCCTGCCTGGCTGGACAGCAAGCCTCAGCTCTAAAAGAGCTCTGAAACTCACTGCAGGAGACAGGGACCTCACAGAAATGCCTGATGTGCTGCACAGTTCTGCATGCTCTCTTTTGTGTGTTTCCTACCTGTTCCTTTGCTCAAGGCTGCTGTGAAATCCCGTCTAGGTCAGGAGGGAAGAAACAATCTGCATCTTAAATCACACTTAGACCTCTGTGTCAAGCAGACATTGCCTGGGACTGAAAGGGGGTTTCACGCCAGCATTTTTTGCTGCTGCATCTGTACTGGAAAGACCTCCAAGGCTGGCATGTGTCATCTGCAGGCATCTCTGGTGTGTCGAGCAGTTCCTCTGCCTTGGGAGGTTGCACCATCAGCCATGGGTTGCCAGGCTGGAGTAGCAGAGCAGGCACATCGAGATACACCCAACCATGCATCGTTATTGCTTGAATGGAAAGCATGGATTCTCATCATCACAGCCCTGCAAGAGGGAAAAGGCTGGAGCTGGCAGTGTTACTAGCTGAAGGATCTCTGAGACAGAAGGGAGCAGCATGCTCTTTCCTGAGGAGTGAACTGCCCTGTGAACTGTTAGTTGTTTAATGAGAGCCAGGGCCCTTGTCACCAAACCACGTTGGTGTATGGCCCATGCCATCCCTGCCACGTGCTTCTGCAGGTTGTCATGTCCTCACCAGCATGGTGCAGGAGGGAGCCCTGCAGCTCAGAGGTCACTGGTGATGTTTTGTGCCTGGTTTGTTCTGTGGAAGTGGTTGTGTGTTTGGGCACACAGATGCAGAAAATGATTTTGACTGAATGCTTGAGTCAAGGACATCCCCACGTATGAGCAGGCAGATACTGGGAGGCAGAAAGAAGGGGGTTGCAGGAAAAGCGTGAGACATGCCTGTGTGATGTGCAGTATTCAATTCTTATGTCAGGGTGGAGAAAGCAGGAGCCTACAAACAGTCCAACTGGTGTGGGAAGACTGATCAAACTGACTGACTCTCTGCTTCTCCCCTCTTTATCCTCTTGAAGCTTGAGTCTCTGTATGGGGCTGGCATTGCTGCAGTGTGGGTGCAATAGCTTTTCTCCATCTCCAGTCAGTGAGAGGAAATGTGTGGCCTTCAATTTACTGGAGGACAGATTAGGCACTAAGAAAATTGTGATGGAAAAGCTGGAACAGCTCCGTGTGGGAAGATGCTGAGAACAGCCACCAACGGCCCCGGGATGGGCACTGGGACCTCTCCACAGCTTTGTTTCCTGTGGTTCTGGTTGCAGCTCGGATGCACTGAGCCGCATTCCCTTACTAATTGGTCCAAATGAGAAACTAGCCAGGCTCTGCACATTGTTTGACCCTTGTTTGTTTGCCACTCTGTAGGCACTGATTGTCGATTTGACAGTCTGGGCACAGGGTGTCCCTACAGAGGGGCAAAGTGCTGGGTTCTCTGTTTTCTCATGTTTTGCTCTGGGGTACCATGCACAGGGGCTCCCCATCACTGTAGGCCTTCCCCAGTACTTCCCTGTGGCTTTGGGCAGGTGTGGGGTTCAGCTGTTCTGCCTGTTCTTATCAGTTTTAGAAAGAAGAGAAATAAGTGAAAACCAGTCAGCGCAAACAGCCAAACATAAAATGACTCCTGGATTGTACAAAGTGTTCCCCGCCATTAGGAACAGCCTCTTAAATCTCAGAGCTCGTTACTTTCCTGATTTATTCTCCTTCCTAACCAGTTTCTGTCCTTTTTTGTCTTTGATGGCTATTAATGAGTTTTTCCATTTCCTTCGTCTGGATGTGCTGCTGATTGTGTTACTGCAGTTCAAGAAACAACATGAATTGAGCTGGCTGTGCAAGATGGGCAGCAGGAGACCATTAGCACCCACCACTGATCTCTGTCCAAATGTTAAACGGTCACCTTTCTGTCTGTCTTCTTCAAGTGGGAGCTGAACTAGGATTCTGACCAAACCCAGTTCTTTGGGAGGTGAATTCTCTCTTAGGATATTGGCTTTGTTCTGTGGTTCAAGAGGAGGCGAGAGCAGCAGGGAGTGGGAAGAGATCTCAGCCCTGCTTAGGCAGTTCCCAGCCAGGAAATGAACAGGAGGGAAGGAAGCCCCTGCAGGCAGCCGTGTTGTGCATGTGGGGTGAGGGACCATCCCTGGGACTTTCAAGATGACCTGCAGTGGAACTGGTAGCAGCTCTGGACAAGTAGCAGGGCTTTGCCAGTGGGACTGAGAATGCAGCAAGCTGGTTTGGAGGCCCAGTCATGTTTTGCTCCATACAGGATCCAGTCCTAGAACTGGAAGGAAGGTATGCATTGCTCCTATGTTTGTGCAGCTCTGCAGGGCTGCAATCACGTGTTGAAAAGGCAAAAAAGCCTCTGAGTTAGCAGAGAGAGTTGGCTGGACTGCGCTGAGCACAGCAAGGAGGGAGTGGTAAATTATTCCCAGCCTTGGGTGCAAGTCTCTGATGTGGGAGTCTGTTGTGTTCACAGGTTTTCTCAGATCTGTTTTTCAGATCAAACTCAGTCAGCTGCAGAGGCTTTCTCCATCTCCAGTAATTAAGTAACGGCAGGAAGGCATCTACTAACATCTAATCAGCCCCAGAAAAGGAGATGAGAGTTTCCCTCCCTGAAGCTACAGGATTGCATGTTTGGCATTCAGCATGCCCTGAAGACGACCATCTGCTGCACTGTGCAGAGAGAGCTGCTCGCATCCCCTTAGCAAGGACTCAGCTATGCAGACGGGACAAACCATAACTGAACCACCCCAGCTCACCCTGCCTGCTGGCTGCTTGCCTGCCCAGGGGGCATCCAAAGAGCCATGGCTGCACAAAGCTGCTTTTATGTGTTGATGGTAGACTCTGAGCTGTGGCTGGTGGAGTTCGGTTATCTTCTGAGAAAAATATCATCTGCGTTGTAGAGTGACCAATCAGACATGAAGAAATGTGCAGGCAGGGTAAGGGAAAGCCTGTACATCTGTGGGCAGTGACTCTTTGCATGTGTGGTTTCCAGGCTAGGAGTCTGATGGCTTGAAGTGAGGGAGAGTGTGCGACCATATGTTGATGCAGCAAGATGATGATGGTGGCCTCTTGGCAAACCCTGGACCAACCCCACCCAGAAGCTCTTCCTCTGAACCTCCTCCTGCCTGGGCCCGGTCTGAGGATGAGCAGAGAGGCCCAGTGATCATGTCAGTGAACATGGCTGCGGTGTGAGAGCGGGGATGCGAGGCAGGGTTTGGCTCAGCAGAAATTACTTGATAGTAATTTTTTGTCATACACTGATTTATACCAGTTAAGAAAAAGGCCACACTGAGGTATGAGTAGTCCATTCCAATCCCAGATGACCATCAGAGGCCCCTCTATTGCCTGGATTAGGGGAGTGCATTTATTTACTCTGGGTCAGAAAAACATCTCCCTAGTATTTACAGCAGCAACATCGCACACAGAGAGACAGCCCGCAGCCCCACACCCCAGGGAAGGACTTGGCCACTGGGAGAGCAGCACAGCCAGTACAGAAGCCACCACTGTAACCATCCATGAGCAATGCTGGTTGCTCTCTGTCCCACCTTTGTTCACCTGGCCCTGCTCACACTGCCTGTCTCCCTTACCATTCCATAAGAAACGCTTTGTCCAGATCAGTCCAACAGGAGGCAAGAGGGGACCATCTGACAACAAACGTGTCCAATGTAGTGGGACTGCTAAGCAGAGGACTTAGAAGGATGAGAATCAACACAGGAGCCGGAGCATTAGTCCTTGAACTCCAGGTGGGCTGCAGATCAGTAGCAAGCGTGGGTCCATTCCTTCTTTTGCACACAAGATGTTGTGGGGAGGTGGCTTAGGAGGACAATTGGTACCCAGAAAGAAGAGGAACAGCAAGGCCAGAAGCAGGATAGAGCAAGGTTTCTGTCTTGCCTTTCCTAGCATCCTGTCTCATTCAGTGGAAGAGAGCAGCCTGAGGCAGATGGCACAGCTGGGCTGGCAGATGGTGTGGAGCTACTAAGAAAGGTGAAGGTGCTGGGAAGAACCAGAGGGGACTGCCAGGGAGTCTGGGTTCAGCTCACACCTGTTATTTTCCTCGTGCACCTGAGACACTTCAGTGGAGCCTGCCTCAAAGCCAGGCACAATGTGAGCAGCGTGTAACACGTGCACCTTGTTGCGGTGCTTTTTCCTCAGGAGACAGCTGAAGACTTTTTTGAAGCCCTTGCGGAAGTGCTTGGATACCAGGGCATAGACGATGGGGTTGAGGCAGGAGTTGGCATAGGCCATGCAGTGGGAAAGCAGGCGGAAGGCATAGGTGGCCTGGTTGAAAGGGAAATCTCCATAGAGGTATCGGAGGATGACTACGTGGTAGGGTAGCCAGCACAGGCAAAAAAGGATGGTTACGATGATGATCATTTTAGTTACCTTCCGCTTGGCCTTCTTGGACTCTGACATGTCCTCCAAGGGTTCCACTGCTGTCCACAGGTACTTGATGGTCCTGGTGTAGGAGAGGCTGATGACCAGAACTGGGATGACATAGCCAAAGGCAAATGTGCTGGTGTCCATGACCTTGCGTCTCCACTCCTCCCAGCCAGGCATGCAGATGTAGCTGGACTCCCACTCAATCAGGTCATAGTAGCTCAGATAGGGCCCAGCAAAGACCACGGAGAGACCCCAGATCACAGCCATGGCAGCCACCGCGTTGTAGGGAGTTCGCAGCTCCCGGGAGCGCAGCGGATAGCGGATGGCCAGGTACCTGGAGGAGAGAGCAAAGCAGCCGGAGCTAAGATTTCAGTCAAGCTATGCCTGGCCACATAAACACCAGGAACAAGAGGGCTTCCTTCGTTCTCCTGAAGATCCCTGAGCAGTGGCCCTACAGGATATCTCATGGCCTCTTAGAGATATGGTCCTGGGTAAAAAAAGCTGTTTGTAGTAAGGATGCGTCTCCTCCCATAGGCGTGGGCAGGCTGGCTGGCTCATCTGTGTATAATGGGATGGGTTATATGCTGAGCTAGAAAGAAGGAAACAGGGCTGTGGAGACCACACAGATATTCACTACTTGGTAGAATTTATCTAGAAGTTTCAAGATCAGAGGAAGCTTCACTGGGTGATGGATGCAGTGCTGGTTCCTGCCCAGTCAGGGCCTGTTTTCAGCCCTCTCTGGCTTTTACAGATCAGACTGGCAAGGGAGACATTTGCTCCCTGTAGCCAGGGTTGTGATAGGTGATTAGCAGTGGGTGTTTCTGGCACAGTGTGGAGTTGAGTTTGGGTCTCAAGCGCCCTAACCTGTCTGGAAAGCACAGACAGGAGCAGCACTGGCTCTGCACTTGGGAGAGATGGAAGTGCTGCTTGGGGGTTGTTGGAGGAAAGGAAAACCAGACCCCAAACTGCCTTTGGCACAGACCATTACCACTGTGGTTTGAATGATTTGCCTAAAGGTGATGGGCCCTGACCTTCCCATGCTCTCACTCTGCCCACGTTCTCCTGACTGTTGTCCTTCCCCAGCCCCAGAGCATCCTTAGGCTGTTACCTGTCCACAGAGACGGCAGCCAGTGTGAAGCTGCTGGCGTACATGGTGAGGTAGATGAAAAAGTGGACAGCCTTGCAGATGAAGGAGCCGAAGACCCAGCCCTCAAGGGAGTAGATGGTGGCCTGGAAAGGCACGCAGAAGACAATGAAGAAGAAGTCAGCCAGGCTGAGGTTGAGAATGAAGAGGTTGGTAGTGTTGTGGCCCATCTGCCTATTGCGCAGTAGCACTGCCAGCACCAGGCTGTTGCCAACTGTGCCCAGGAGGAAGATGAGGGAGAAGACCACAGGGACAATGACACTAGCAGGGCTGAACTGGTAACTGTCAGAGGAATTCCAGTACCCAGCCAAGCTGGTGAAGTCCTCGTGCTCCATCATTCTGCGCCGTGGTGAGGTGCTGGAGCCTGTGGCAACACAGGGAGAGAGGTGAGAGACTGGAGAAGTGCTGCTTGGCCTATCAGGTTGGTTGATAGACGTGTTAGCCGGCAGGACACAGACAGCTCCACTCTCAGCTCTGTGACACACATGCATTTCAGCAGGTTCTTCTGGTCACAGCTGGCCTGCAGGATAGGTGAGGGTAGGGTGGGAGTAAAGGGTTCCCTGCTCCCCCATTCTGGCCCTGGAAGGAATCCATACCCCAGGCTCAGATGTCACCAAGGACCGATGATGCTGGAAGTAGGGCCTGGGGGAGCGGAGAGGATAGCATCTGTCCCCATGGGTGGCACAGCCTCCACCTGTGTGGGAGAAGGGAGCCAGGATTTTCACCTCCCATCTGGTGCAGCTGATGGCAGGAGGGGTGTGAGGTTTGTTCCCAGCAGTGGGGCTCCAACCTCGAACCGGCCAGCTGGACAACCTGAGGTGTTTGCTCCACCAATACAAACATGCAGTTTTATAGCTCCTGTTTTCAGTCCTTTCAGTACCTGCTCCTAGAACAAACATCACACACCAGATACAGGCTAGAAACATTTTTGGCAGTGACAGCTACTACCCAGTTCCACGCTGTGCCCAAGCGATGACTTTTTGAGGAGGGCAACTCTCATGGGACACCCCGTGCTTTGCTTTCAGTGATCCAGAAACATCTTCCTTCTCTCTGCCCCAAGGGGAAGCTCTCCCTCAGAACTGGGCTTTCTGCATCCGTCTTCTGCCATCAAAGTAAGTATTTAAATTGCAAGCTGAAGTTGAGGTTGCAGGGAGAAACTCTAGTTTCTCCATCACAGGCACAGAAATATGTGTGGTTTTTTTAGTTCTGGAGCTGGAAGAAGATAGATATTTTATATCTATCTATCTATGACCACAGGCATAGTTTTCCTTGAATAAACATGACTGGAGTTCTTTTCCCTATGCAGTGTTTGTATGGGTGTGCTGTGGTTGCCACTGTGTGGTCCAAGGCCAGCTTACCATGAGTGCGGAGATCATGGAATCTCTGCAAGAAATCAAGCTCTAGCTTGGGCATTCTGGTTGAGGTTTGGGAATTGGCCTCGGAGCACGGGAGGTGTGAGCGCCTGCAGCAGAAGCACTGCAAGAGGCATGTGAGCATGGGTCTGCAGGTGTTTCAGGTATGGGTGCAGATTTGGGGATGCCAGCTGCTTGGAGTCACTGCAAGCCCTGTTCAACACACCCACTGCTGCAATGAAGGAAGTGTTAAAGGACATAAAGGCTACGAAGCAGGATGCAGTCTTTGGCCTCCCGTGCTCTGCCCAGCAGCTGCTAGGAGTCAAATGCTCCTCCTGGAGTGACAGCCTCTCCTTCATCAGGTGAGGAAGCACAATGCTACCCCTACTCTCTAGGACCCAGGTCACTGCCGTTCATTTGTAGACATGCAGATTTCTCCCTTGGAGACTTACCAATCCTGAAGCAGAGGGGTCCTCAGGGCTGTCTGAATGTGAATTTGCCTTGTGGCAGATGCAGCACAGAAACTTGATCTCTGGCTGAGCCTCTTCTGCTTTGTAGAAACCTTGAGGTTCGTTGATGTGGAATGGCCTATTTGTGCTGCCTGTATGGCAGAGGGATGAACTGACTCCTCCAGAAGGGTGGGCTGACCAGCACTGAGATGCAAGCTATTTATCTTTGGTAGATGACAGATGTGGTGTGAACTCCACCAATTAAAATGGCAGTGTCAGTTCTCAGTACAGCCAAAAGTCCATCCTACAGCCACACAGGAACTGAACACCCCACACTGTATGAAAGTAGGGGAAGTGGGGGAGCTCACCCAGACCTGCCAGGGAGTCTGGTCCCAGTGCCCTCTACCTGAGGAACTGGGGCTGTTGTTACCTAACACCCTCGGGACCAGAGAGCTTCCCTGTGTGCAGCAGACAGCAGCCCAGGCTGTTACAGGCGTTGTATTCCTACTGCTACTTGATTGCACTGGCTTAGGCTGTGCTCGGCGCTATACCCTGTGCTTACCCTGAGGTCCTTCTGTAGGTCTGAGAAAGTCGTTAGCAAAGCCTTTCTAACATCTGACAGCTCAGCCAGAAACCAGCTTCGTATTAACATCCACACAGACTGTGCCCGTGCTGCCTGGTAGGGTGTCTGCTGTCCCCTCCCCACCATCCTGCTCATCACCAGATGCTCTCTCTTCATTTGCTCTCTCTCTCTTGCAAGGCAGATAAACCACAGCCAGCCCTCTTCAAAGGCTGATCTAAAGAGAACAAAAAGACAGGGAATACCTCCACCCCTCTCTGCAAATCAAAGAAGGCAACCTTGCAAACAGAAAAAGATGTGATCAATGGTGTGATCTGCTGTGGGATCACTTCAGAGCACCTGCACATCACAGAGCCTGGTTACAGTCCACATCTGACTTCCCTTGATGTGCATGCGAGCAGTTCATGCTTCACTTGGCAAAAATCGGTTCTGACCGTCAGGGAGCCACTTCTGTTACAATTTATCACTCAGCTTCAAGCATAACTAACTGTTGAGCCTGTGGGAAAAGGAATTCATGAAGGAATTCATGAAGGAATTCATGAATCACTCAGCTTCAAGCATAACTAACTGTTGAGCCTGTTGGAAAAGGAATTCATGAAGCTTGGAATGCTCTTATCAGGGACAGGAATGACCAGGAGCATGGTGACTATCAGGAGGTTGTGGCATGCCGCTAAGTGCCTGGCTGTATGTCCTTGCCACAGCTTCAGGGTTCTCCTTGGTTGCCCACAACTCGTGACCTGTCTGTATAAAGCTCAGCACTGCTTTGTTTCACTTTTCATATGGGAGCTGAGTCATGGGGAATGTAAAGTGGTGGCTTAGTAGCTATCAGGGCGCTCACTGACAGAGCAGAGAAATGAATATATATGTCTACTCGGTCAGTTCTGAAGCACCCATCTGTTTGCAGCCCTGCCTGCAGAGGCAGGACAGTGATAGGAACAGCAGAGTGACAGCAGCACTACCCCTTCCGAGGGATGTGTGTATGTAAGCGATGCACGCAGTCTCAAGGAGTGACTCAGAGCACCCCTGGTGCAGTGGGATACCCCTGGTCCCAGTTCAGCATCTTCCCGGGCAGCCGGCAGGAACCCCCACTGCTCTCTTGTCCCTTGGAAGCATTTTGCAACCGTTTGACACCCTGCCATTTTGTGAACGGATTTATGGCGATGCTCTCGAGGTTCATTTGGTTCTGAACAGTCCTCACTATCAGAGAATGAGAGAGGGACAGAAACAGTGAACAGAAAGAGTAAGGAGACTATGGGCAATGGGGTTCCTCTCCCAAATCTCCTGCTCAGGGTTGGCAGGGGCAAAGGTGCTTTGACAGGGAGAGGTAACGTTGCCAGGGATGGATGAGACCTGAATCGGTGGCAAAGCTGGGACGGCAACCCAGGATACACCACGGCTCAAGAACGGACGGGCAGGGCTCAGGGCTGCGAGCAGCAGCAGGACCCGCACTGACGGCCGGTGGGGCAGCAGCGCGTTCCGGCGGGGACTCTGGGGGCGGCACGGCCAGATCCTGCAGCGAGGGAACGCTGGGCGGGAGGAGATGGGGGTGGGGGGGGAATGGCAGCAGTGATGGGATGGAGGCTGCGGACCCTTCGTGGTCTGGACGGACGGGAGCAAACGGAGGCGAGGAGGAGCAGGCGGTTCGAGCTCTCTTTTTCAGCGGGCTGCTCGTTCTGCTGCTGTCACTGCTGTTCCCAGCAAAGAGTGCCTCCGTTTCCCCCTCTGTGCAGGTACCTCGTTTGCTCTGCTGGAGGACAAACTCGATGCTCAACCTGGGAACCGCAGCCGCCCCAAAGCACCCGGCAGGCACCGAGCCGGGGCGGGCAGCCGGGGTGTCCCCGGGGCTCCTGCAGCGGACGGGCAGGGCTCAGGGTCTGAGTCTGGGGCTGCGCGTCCGCACCGGGAGTCGCTCCTTCCCCTCGCCGCCCGCCCGCCCGCCCACCCCAGTGCCGGTCGGTTGGCCCGGACGGGCTGCTCGCACCGGCGGGACCCGGGCAACCGGGAGCCCGTTCCCGCCGGCAGGATCCTACCTGCCACGCTCCGCTGCCGCCTCCGCTCCGCTCCGCTGCCCCGCTGCTCGCTCCGCCTCGGCCCCACCGCACACCTTATGTATGCACGCGCCCCGACACGCTCACACGCACCCAGCTGTGCAGCGCTGGCAGTTCGCACCGCGCACCGCGTGTGCACCACGCACCGAGCACACAGCGCCCGCCCCGCAGCGCACACAACGTGGAGATGTGGCACTTGGGGACAGGGCTTAACAGCAGCGTGGGGATGGGCTGGCGGTTGGATCTGGTGATGTTGGGGATCTTTTCCAACTGTAAGGATTCTGTGACTCCATGTGATTCTACGAAATCCTACAGTGAGCTCGTGCCTCTCTGTGAGGTACCTTGTCGAGGCCGAGGCTGTGTATGCAAGGAGGGAAGGTGTCATGGAGTCCTGTGAGGAGCCCCGTTTTGGAGTCATCTCCTGTGCTCCTCTGCAGGACCTCCTCCGCTCTGCACGCCAGGCTCTCAGCCCTGCTGTTGTCAGGGCTCTCTGGAGCGTGCTGGAAGCTTCTGAGGAGAACTGTGGGGCTCTGTAATGGTCACAGAGGCATACTGGGGGGACACTGCATCCCCGGGGCAGGTACTGGGGGCTCATGGAGATTCTGGGGGATCTGTGACACTCCACACTCCTCAATGACTTCTTTTCCTCTTTCTCTCTCTGATTCTCTGCCCTGCTTCCTCTTCTCTTTCCTTAATTTCACTGTCCCCAATACTTCTCTCTCCATCACTGTCCTGTTCCCTGTCCTCTGCTCATCTCCATCATCCTTGCCTTTCTTTGTGTATTTGTTTCTCTCTCTGCTCCTAATGCTTCTTTCTTTGTCTTTCTGTTTTTCTTTCTTTCTGTTTAGTTTCCCTCTTTTCCTCTGCCTGTCCCCACATCTTGCTTCTGCTCTCTGTTTTTTCAGTCTTCCTCTCTGTCCTGCTGACCTTTCCCTCACTTCTGGCTGCATCCAGCTGGCCGTCCCTTTTTATCCTCAGTGCCTCTATCCCGTTTCTTTCTGTTCTTTTTGCAGCCCATTTATATTTTATCCCTTTCCTTCTTTGTTTTGTCCTGATCCGCATCCCTCCCCTGTACCTTCACCTCCCCAGTGTCCTGCCCAGTCCTGCTCTGTCCCTCCCTCCCACCATCAACACATTCTCTACCCAAACTCCCTGTCTTCTCTCCCTCGCCTTCTACTTCCCTATCTATCCCTCTGCCCTGTCCCCATTCCCTATTTAACTTGCTTTTTCAGCCTGTTCTTCCTGCTCCTTCGCTCCTGGATTTCTATGTACGTCAGTTGCTCTGCCCTTCTTCCCACGTTTCTGTTTCCCCTGTTTACCTATCCTGCTCCCTATCTCTCCTTTTACTCTTTCTGCACCCCATTGCCTTGCTTCCTGTTCATCTCATGTTCTCTCTGTCCCACTGCCCATCCGTGTATTTTCCTACAGCAAGGCCCTGCTCCCTGTTCCTGTCTCACTCTCCATCCCTGCTCTTCATCCCAGGATATTTTATTCTCCCTTGTCCTGCTCCCAGTCGTTCTTTCTGCATCTTGCTGTCCCTCAGCCCTCCCTTCGCTCCTGTTCTCTCCCCCCATGCAGATGGCTCACACTGTTTGTCCCTCTGTGCCTGTCCTGCTCCCATCTCTTTGCTGTTTCTTGCTCCCAGTCCTGCCCCACACCACTGCCTTCTCTCTGCTCTGTGCCCTCCTTTTCTGTCCCTGTGTTATTCTGTTACTCTCCTGCTCTGTCCCTCAGTTCTGCTGCCTGTCACTAAGTTCTTTCCCAAGCTTTCTTCCCCCCATACCTCTCCTTCTCTTCCTACCATTCTTTCCTACTTCTTCTCCCTCTGCTTTTCTGTATTATTGCATCCCGTGCCATTTTTATTTTCATTGTATTTTCTTGCTCTTCACCTTTCCTTTCAGTCCCTCTGTTGTATTCACTGCCCCCTAGCAGGGAATCTTTCTCTCTGTCCCTGTCATTCATTTTCTTCTTGCCTTGTTGTCCACTATATTTTGTCCTTCTCCCCCACTCTGTGCTGCTTCCTGTCTCCACGTCTTTCTTGCCGCTAAGAAGTCCAACACTTTTCTTTCAGATCCATCCTGCTTCCTGCCTCGTCTCTTCTCATGTTACCCCTCTGCTTTCCTCCCTGTCCCTCTGTGTCCCACCACCCCACGTCCTCTCCCTCCTCTCTCCATCTTTGCGGCCTTCCTCTCTCTGGTTCTGTCTCAACCTGTCCTGCTTTGTGTTTCTACGGATGCAGCTGCCCCTTTCCCTTATCCTTCCTCTGGACTTTTCCCATCTCGGTCTCTGCCTTGCTGCCACCACATTTGTTTTTCCTGCACTGCTGCCCTCCTCATCCCTTCGCTCCTCTCTCTGTCCTGTTCCCCACCTCGCCTGCTCTCTGCCCCATCCATGCCCACTCTCTGCGTCCCTCCTTTTTTCTTTCCTCCCCCGTCTCCTCCCGCAGCCCACGGCCAGACGCTCCCCAGCGCAGCCAATGGAGACGCAGCTTCCCTTGGGACTGAGGCGGCCTGCGGGCTCACAGAGCGTGGCGCCGCCCGGCCCTCTGCTGCCACCTACTGGTCAATGCCAGTACTGCGGCAGCTGGCAGCGCGCACGCGCAGTGGACAATATCGCTCCCCCCGGGAACATGCGCAATAGTGCCCCTGAAGAGCATGCGCGGTGGAGCCCTTTTCGACGGCAAGCTCGGCCGCGGCTACGCCGGCGCACATGCGCAGTGGCAGCTCCGTGGGCGGCGTACCCGGAGTCAGTGGGCAGATTTGAATGTTTTCAGACAGCATGGGAACATTTAAAACGTCCCTGGATAGAATTAGGGATAGGGGAGTTGGCCGGGGTTATCATTAAGGTTTGGATTTGTTTTAGGTTTAACATTAGGAGTTAGGTTTAGTGGTTAGAGTGAATGTCATTAGGGTTAATGTTAATATTAGGGTCCATAGAGTCATCACCGCATCAAACAGTGGTCATAGAGCTGTCACAGAAACCTCAGAGTCCTGGAGCTGGCATAAGGCTGTTGGAGAGCCTGAGAGCCATCACAGAGTCATCCTAGAGTCCTTATATTGTGAACATGATGTCCTCACAGAGGCATCCTGGAGTTGTCACAGTCATCACAAATATGTCATGAAGTCATCATATAGACCTTATAAAGTAATATAGTCATCATAGAGTCATAGTGTCATCATAGAGTTGTCATAGATTCATGCAGTTGTCATGCAGTCATAGTCATAGAGTCATAGTTGCCATACAGTCACCATAGGGAAATCATAGAGTTGGTACAGAATCACAGAGTGGTCACAGGGTCATCACAGGGTATGTAAAGATGCCATTCATACCCGCAGAGATGGGATCAGGAAAGCCAAAGCACACATGGAACTGAACTTGGTGACGGATGTGAAAACCAAGAAGAGATTCTACAGGTAAATAGGTCAGAAGCGGCAGACCAGGGAGTGCACTCCCCTCTGGGGGGTGGAAATGAAGAACTGACTCCACTAGATATAGAGAAGACCTGTCTGTCTCATGAAACCAGAAATACTCATCTTCATCTCCATAACTCTTGTTCCCAGATGTATAAAGATCACCAATGCAGTTTTGGCAGCTTTTCCCACAGAGTCCCAACAGCAGCAAGGAATATCCCAGAAATGACAGCACAACTTCAGAGAATCCTTCGTTTTCCATGGACATCAGTGGAAGCACCTGACAAAATCTACTAAGGCAAAGACCTGGCCTTCAAAGGAACTAAACTAAGCAGCTGCTGGACGCCATTGCTTTGCCACATCCCATGGAAACTCAGACACGGATGCTGAGTTCTGGTCTGTGTCTTAAATGTAACATTTGAATGTGAAGGCTGAATTCCATCTCTAGCTGATCTTTTCAACAGTGAATCCTCCTCGCATAAATTTGCTTACAGCCATTTCATTTATAAATTGTGCTACATTTATATGTACAGGGTGATTATAAAGACTCATATAAGGTATTAATATAATAATTGGTTTTACTCCAACAATCTGGAGAGCCTTACAAACAGCTAAAGCCAAACTCACTTAATTACTGCTCTGTCATTACGGCTTTATTCCAGCGTTTGTACTGGGAAGCAGATGAAGTTGTAGATCACTTATTAAATGCTTCTGCCCAGTGGAATGGCTAAAATAGCAAACCAAAAGTTAGAGAAATCACCATCCAGCAAATCTGCAATACAAAGTTCAAAACACATACTGGAAATGCGCTGAGGACTTCTTAGACAGCAAACTACATATTAACTTACTTTGTAATGCAAGCAGAGATTGTTTCTAGGGTCTCTGAATTCCAGTTTATACACTTGCTTATTTTCACATGCATGTGCTTATAATTATGCTTTTTGCCTCTGGCTGAGTGTGCAATAGGAAAACATTTGAAACAAAGCAGATTTAGAAGAAGCAGAGAACCTGGAAGGCCCGGAAATGTATGACTTTTAAGGGGAACAGAACTGGAGACAGGTAAGAGCTTGCAGCAGTGATACGTTGATACATGACACACTGAAACAAGTGCATCTAAGAGAACAATGACAATAATTGACAATTAGGTAACCTGTACTTCTGAAATACTGAAAAATCCTCTGAAATCTCTGTGAAATACTAAGGAGCATTAAACAACAAAGCGACTGTCAGCAAAGAAAAAGTAAATGTATTTATTGACAACTGCTTTCATTTCAGCTGTTGCTGGTACAAAAATTCTTTCATTCACATGACCAAAATGTTTAATCTCAAGAAATAAAAATGCTTTATTTTCTCCAAATTAGTGTTCTCCAAATCTCACTCTAGAATGGAACTCCAAGCAGGGAACCAGCTGGAAAAGACCTTATTTCATGCCCAAAGATGCTGCTGTTTTCCAGCAATTTGCTCTTACTTAATGAATGGAAGCGGACTGCTGAAGGCTGGAGATGTTTTGTCAGCTAATGACAATTTATGCCAGAAAAGGAAATCTTGGGGGGAAAAAAGGAAAAAGAAAAAGGAAAAAGAGAAGAAAAGGAAGTGAGTACATAAAATTAAAATGCCTGAGGCTGGACAGCTAACAACTAACGCAGCCTTAAAGCTTGGCACACTGTTGTGTGTGCAGTGTAAGGAGGAAGGGTGTGCACACCGCAGTACGTATTTCTTCAGAAAGCACAGAGCTGAAAGTTAAGCAGATGTGATGATCTAAACCAGGCTGTGGGAGTTTTCTTCCTGGTTTCACCTCTACTGAAGTGGTTGCTGATGTAGCCTCTTCATGCAGCAATTGGCTGCTGTGCCAAAGAGCTGTAGTTTAAACTGCAAATTGGGTCACTCGCCAAACAGAAAATGTTATTTTAAAGAGCATCAGAGGTGGTACAGGAGTTTTGCCTCTTGTATGTGAAGATCAGAATAGAGGATGAGCAGCAAAACCACTCTCTGTATTAAATGACATTTGTGGAAAAAGCATGGTGGAGGCTGGCAGTACTTGTAATCAACACATAACACATAAACATAGGTTTATGAAGGACTTTTGGTATCAGCAGAGGAGTCTTTCCATTTTCAGTAAATGTTAGAAGGACTGCATTCAGTTTAAAGCATACTGCATTTAAGGACAGTGCATGTAAGCAAATCAAATCCACGCCTGTCTCTTTCTACAGCTTGGAGCTACACCATCTGTATCATAGAATCATAGAATGGCCTGGGTTGAAAAGGACCACAACAATCACTCAAGTTCCAACCCCCTGCTATGTGCAGGGTCAGCAACCAGCAGACCAGGCTGCCTAGAGCCACATCCAGCCTGGCCTTGAATGCCTGCAGGGATGGGGCATCCACAGCCTCCTTGGGCAACCTGTTCCAGTGCGTCACCACCCTCTGGGTGAAAAACTTCCTCTTATCAGCACTATTCTTTTGTGATCTTGGATATTGTATATAAGAGATGGCTCTCCAGCTAAGTTCTGGTGAACTTTTGGGTAGTAAGGACTAGAATGGAATTGTATAATTGGTTTGTTCTCCCAGCAGCACATCAGGACCTGAACCTGTAGTGCTAACATTAGAGGTTTTTGCAAACAGGTGCAAACATCACACTTTGGCATTATGTACAAGTTTGGATGCTCAGGCATTTAACAAAAGCAGACCAGGCCAATTTAAACAGAGAAATATAGCATTAATGGAACAACAGAAGTTCTGTTAAATTCCACACAGTGCTACATCTTTCCCCACTCTTTGGCTCTTAATTCATTCCTCTTTATCTTCCCAGTGATTGTCTTTGGCAGCTCCTGGACAAATTCCACCTACATAAAAAAGACAGAAGGTGATGTAGCCTGATATCTGCAGAGCAGCTTTTCCAAGACTCTCAACATACATGGAAAACAAGGAGACCTCCCATCAGTAAACACATCTTGCCTAGAGGATCAAGTCCAAGCCAAATGAAGGCAGCACAATGTGCATCTTCTGAAGATTTCTTTGGCTTCCTAGCTGGTCAAACACCAGGGGAAGCTGCCTTCCAGCTAATTAAGCTGGGCATTGTAACTAAAGATGAAGACTAACGCTATCTGAGAACAGAGGAGAATAATGACAAAATGAAGAGAAAAGGGATGATATTGGCATAAAGTAATGGTCCTTAGTTCCTACAAGCTCTGCATATGTAAACTAAAGCATTGCTGGTAACATTTCTTTTGTAGCGTTGATATTTCTGAGATCATCAAGCATCAAGCATATCCTCCTGGACTGTCCTCTTAGCTGGTAACTGTGAGGACCAGTGGACAAATACTGGGATTCAGTCATGTCCTACCCCTAAAGTCACTAGAGAGTGCCTGTTTATATATGGAATACAAAAATGGAGATTCGTAGTCATGACGTTGACTTAGAGAGTTAACTAGGATATCAGAGAAAGCCTAGAAGCATTTCTGAGGTTTAAGCAAACACTTTACTCAACTGAAAAATAATATAAACTATTACGAATGACCTCCTTTGGCCAGTGCTCTAGCTGAACCCTTAACACCTTTTCTTTAAGATAAACAGTGAAGATCCAAACAATAATCCTCCTGAGATTTATGGAAGAATGTTCTGGTTTAGTTTCTCCAGAGGCATTTACCTTCCTGGGGTATTTATATGGAGCAGTAGTTTTCTTGACATGCTCCTGCAAGTCGCGGGCTAAGCTTTCACAATCACTGGATGAAAAAGCTTCAGACAGGACCACAAATGCTTTCACAACCTAGAAGACAAGGTCAGTAAGAGTGATCTGACACTGTTAGTTTTTAAGAACTGATACATTGGCTACCAGTGAGCAGTTATGACGTGATATGAGCTTGGAGTCATGACATGCAAGAAGCAAGAGAGAAACCAGAGCAGGGTATGAAATGGTTGTGCTCAGCTTTTGCACACCTGTATGCCAAAGGGGAAGTAGAAAGTGTAGTTTTTCTGCCCCCGTTACAGAAAAAGAGCATTTGCTTTGTGCCTTCATAGGGGGTCAAGAAGAAGGGGTAACAAGAATTGTCTTTGCGGCGCCTGCTGAACGTTTTCTCTGTCTCTGAAGTTTGCCTTACAGCTATACATTACCCAGTAAAAAAGGAACTTATTTATATTGTAATACATGTAAACAAACGTATGGCTTCTGCCACCACTGTGCAACATCGTTACCTCTCCTCTGAGGGGATCTGGGCTGCTGACAACAGCTGTTTCTGCTACTGCTGGGTGTTCTATCAGGGCACTCTCTACCTCAAATGGCCCAATGCGATATCTAGATAAGGGAAGAACAACAAAGGATTTCATTTTATGAGCAGTACTGAAATAAAATATTTCCTTGGCTATGATAGAGGTATCCTTCAATTTCAGCTTAAACTGAAACTAGATTAAAATCCCTCCTCTGCCAGTGGAAAACAGGCAGAATTGTGCTGTGCTCATGTGCTGAAAGAGAAGAACTGCAGGGGAAACTGATACGGATGCATGAGTAAGACGATACTGCAGGTCTAAGCAAAACTACTAATTAAAGCAAGTATTCGTAAGGTGAGAGGTAATGCATTTCACCCCAGGACCATTGTGTCAGAAGCACAACAGTAACATTGCATAACAGCATGCTTAGGAAAGAAGCGCACAAACTGACCCCGAAGAAATGATGATATCGTCGTCTCTTCCAATAAACCAAAAATATCCGTCTTCATCCATAGTCCCCTTGTCCCCTGTGACGTAAAAATCCCCACGCTCGCTTTCTGTAGTTTTCTTTGGGTTATCCTTGAAGTGGATTGCAAATAGGAACTTAAATTTTGAGCATGCATCAGCTGTACATTATACTGCAACACACATAACGTTAAATTGATTGGAATTTATGTTTTCAGTCAACACTCTTCAAGAATAATATTGATATTGGTATAAAATACAATAAAATAGGCTTAAAAAAACCTTTCTGACTCTTGAAAAGAAACTAACTTAATCTTTGATAGATTCTTCTCTTCACCTGTCACCAATCCAAGCAAGCGCATTGCTCAGGTTTTCTCTGCGTTTCTTGATCTTTTAGTCAATCCTTAACATAAAGATTGAACCGGCTTTTCAGATAGCATATGGAGCATATGTGGTACTTCCCAGTGAGGTCACTGTCTGTGATAAGGATGGTAGGGAAATGTTTTAGCCTGCTTTTTCAGATCCACATTTTAACATTCTTGAACAAAAGTCTGAATCGTATAATGGGATGAAATGAAGTCTGGATCACAGTTTTCCACTCTATTCTTAAGTGCATGTTGGAATCACAGATCGTTAATGCTGGAAAAGATCTCCAAGATCACCAGCCTCAACCCACCCCACCATGCCCACCAGCCATGTCCCCAGGTGCCACATCTCTGCAGTTCTTGTCCATCTCCAGGGACGGTGACTCCACCACCTCCCTAGGCAACCCATTCCAATGCATTACCACTCTTTCTGAAAAGGAATTTCTCTAAATATCCAACCTTAAGGGGAAGAATAGCTTCCCATCAGGTCTCAGTCTGCGCAGGGTATATCAGGAGTTCATTCTCAGGTTCTCTCTACCAAAATATATTGCTTCTACAGTTCAGGACTCAAAAATTGGCCCAACAAGCCTGAAAACTGGTGAAAAACACAGGGCCTTTTTAATCCCTAAGGAATTTGAGATATTCTGGGGAGATTGCTGTTGGTGAGGAATAAAATACTTACTACATATTCAGTGAATAAACCAAGTGGTCTTACAGGTTTGCTTCTGATAGCAATTTCCCCCTGCTGTCCAGGAGGCAGAATATTAGCATTTTTGTCTACAACCTAGAATGAAAACCAACATGGACTTCAGTAAAAGCAAAGTAAAATAAGAACACCCACCCCCTACCTATGGAAATGCCTAAAAAGCAGTCAATAAACCTGAACATCAAATGGGGGAGCGGCCTTTCCCATTGATCCAGGTTTGATCTTCATTCCTTTAGAAACAGAGCAGATTATTCCCTGTAAAAATAAAAACTGACATAAAGATTTGCCATAGAAAACCACTACATTCACATTCAATTCATTGCACGTATTTTCTAGAATAAAGCCAAAGTAAGGAATTAAGATTCAGATCCTGGTTGTTGGTTCTGTAAAGTAGAAACGAGCAAGATGAAGAAACACCGGGAAAGAATTCTGTTCCATTCACTACAAAGGATTTGTGTCCCCTGCTAGCCCACCTTTGTTAGCTTTTAGCTCTGCCCTCTCTCCTGTCACTGTCATTTGGAATTTGCTTAAGGACATTTAAGAAAACATTAGAGCAGGTCCCCTCCCAACAATCCCCTCTTCCGAGAGGTTCTGTGAGGAGAGCCATGCCAAGGGGCTCTTTCAGAGGTGATAGTGGAGGAGGTTACTGAAACATTCACAGGAATGTGAAAGAAGAAATAGGCAATGTTACTGAAAACAAGCATTAAGCAAGAGGGAATCACAAAGATTTAAACAGAATATTGACCCTACCGCTTCAGTCTGGCCATACACTTCATGGATGTCTAGCCCCGTCTTGCTTTTCCACTGGTCAATGACTTCTGGGTTCAGCGGCTCCCCTCCACTCATGCAGTGCTTCAGGTTCATGAATTTGTACCTTCACAGGGGGTCAAAAAGCAAAGAGAAACACTTAAATCTATCACATAAGACAAGGGTGAGCAAAATGCTTTAAAATAATCCTGGAGTTCTGTTTACTGAGGAAGTTATTCCCATGAAGTAGGAAAACCAGAAGATTCCAGATCCTTTGGTTCCCAATAAAGCAAGGATATCAGTCTTTGCTCAACGTTATACACAAGTAGAGTTAAACATGCATGAAAAACAAAGTTTTGCTGAAATCAGCTGGGATTTAAGCACCAGCTTGTAACTAACCAGAGACCAATTTGCTGAGCCAGGGGCATGACTGCTGACCCAAGAGAGAAAGTACAGGAGAGGAGCAACCAGCAGCGACCGTTTGTTCATCAGCGAGAAACTGGAGCAGGTCTGTCAGTCCCCAGCAGTTATGCTAATGCTATCCTAGGGTGACAGCGCTTCCCAGAGCATGGACAGTTATTGTGGTGATTGGAATTAGCATTTCCCAAGTGTTTAGTTTCATACCCTCTGGGATTTGCTTACAGTGTTCAGTAATGAAAAGTCTCAAATTACCAGTGGAAAACATCAGGCTTCTCTACAATCAGCAAAACTCACAGATCTTGTACAACTGTCTCTTCATAAAGGGTATTTTAAACTGAATTATGACCCTACACTGGGTCAAAAGCTGGACCTGGGAGATCGCTAATGTGTAGTTAGAGTAAATAATATCTCTTGACGTACCTGGAGAGATCACTTTGCACCAGCATGCGGTACAGCGTGGGAGCACCAACGATGGTGTCAATGGGGAAGCTGCAGAGAGTCTAGTGAGTGAAGCAACAACACAGCAGGTGAAACTCAGGCAACAAAAGCTGTCTTCTGGGTGTACAGTGCACAGGAGTGTAGGGATCAAATGTAGCTCTCCTGTTTATGTAAAAGCAGCAGATACATTCTGCTGGGCAAGAAGCCCCCCCTATCCTTGGCATAGCAGGTGGAGAATCACAGCATGTTTGGAAAAAAAAACCTGTTCTTTCTTGTCTACATGAAACCCAGACTGCCTAGACAGCTTGGAGCGTGGACAGAATAAGCCTGTCTGCATTATGGGGAATGGTTTGGGTTAGAAAGGACTTTTAAGGCCATCTCGTTCCAACCCACAGCCCAGGTTGCTCACAGCCCCATCCAGCCTGGCCTTGAGTGCTTCCAGGGAGGGGGCATCCACAGCCTCGCAGGGCAACCTGTTCCAGTGTCTCACCGCCCTTACATTAAAGACTTTCTTCCTAATATCTAGTCTAAATCTACCCTCTTTCAGTTTAAAGGCATTTCCCCTCGTCCTGTCGCTGCCTGCCCTTATAAAAATTCCTTCCCAGCTTTCCTGTAGCCCCTTCAGGTACTGAAAATCCTAATAATGTCCCCCTGGCACTTTCTGTTTAGGCTGAAGAGCACCAGCTCTCAGTCTGTCCCCGTAGGGGAGGTGCTCCATCCTCTGATCATCTCCATGGTCCTCCTCTGGACCCACTCCAACAGCTCCATGTCATTCTTGTATTGGGGGCCCTAGAACTGGACACAGTACTCCAGGTGGGGTTCACTTTCATCTTGGCCACCATAGGGAGAAAATCATTTTCAGTTTGCATTAATATCAGCTAATATTACCCCCCATGGTTACTGGAACAAAGGCAGGTGATTAGTACTGCTTCTGGGATGATTTTCACCTGTGCTCACCAGCTTCGTGCAAAATGTATGAAAGCATCTTGGGATGGACCCCTTCTGTGTACAATGAAAGAGTGAATAGGGCTTTATGGAAGGATATAGCATCTTGAATGCAACAGTGGGCGTAACACTCGTTAAATCTTTCTACGCCGTTAGAAATTATTTTCTGCTCCTTTTCTGCAGGTTTCCACACCCTTGTAAGTTTTTCTTACATTTAGGATAACTGATGATTCAATCTGTGGGAGCTGGTGGACAAAGACGCATGATCCCAAAGCCCAGGCATCGAATACAGATGTCAGTGAGGTTACTACCCAGCCTGTGTCTGTAATGCCCCACACTGTGTCTGATGGAGCCGTATCCAACCAGTATCTAACAGCAGGAAAAAGAATTAAAAACAATAAAAAGGAAACGGTAACTTTTGTTTAATTAAAAGAAAAAAAGAAAAAGGAAAGCAAATGAAACCAAAGGGTCACTGTCCCCCACACCTCCCCTAAAAAAACCAAATACCCAACAATCAACAGCACCAATAGAAAACAAAAATCAAATCCAAGACTGCTAATGAGATATGCGGGCTCTGGGCACTCTCAGTAAGTTCATTTGGTGAGCTAGCTCAGGGATAAAAGGATCTCTAAGGTTTAAGTACATGTTTGCACACATAAACACGTATATAGTAAAGTTATGAGGTCATTCATAACATAGGATACAAGAAGGGAAAGAATTGCGATAAAATGACTTTCCTCAGGGAGGAAGGTCGGGCTGAAGCAGCAGCAGCATGCATTGATTCTGTGTTGGACACCAGGTATTTCACTTCCATTTCTGCTGAAGGACCCGGTAACAAACATCAGCTCTGACTCTGTTCATCGACACACACGACATAACATTTGCAGCCCAAACAGCATGATGTCTTTGGTGCTGCACTCTAAGATATTCCCTGCTTGTGGCTGTCCCTTTGAACCACTCTAAAGAAGGATTGGAAGATAGTCACTGGGAAATGGAAATACCGGGGCCGATCCTACTCATCTGGAAATCTGTCAGAGTTTCTGATGGGATTTCTGGGGGAGGAGGGCAGTAGCCGTACGCCTGGGTAACTCAGGAACTTTTCATCAGTTGTACTGTGCAGCTCCAATTATCAACCAGGCTCAAACCTTTCATACCTTTCACATAACAGGGGTCTAAAACCAAGGCTGCCCTGGGAATGTTCGGTCATCTTTGGAGAACCTGTGGTTCCACTGGTAAAGAAGATAATCATCGAGTCTTGAATCCTTGTTTTGATGCAGGAATGGTCAGCAGGCTGGTTTCTGTAAAACACAGGATGCAATCGGTGACTTCAATGATTACTTTACATGGGCTTCAGAATGTAAGCTTCACAGAAGCCTTTCACCAAATTAGACTAAAATCACGTAGAATTATGCTTTCCTCCATGACAAGCTTCCACTCAAGAAGGATAGAGGTAGAAACTTCCTGGAACAAGACTGAAGACTGTTGGTGAACAACTCTTATGTGGAAACAGCACCCAGGGAGTCATGAATTCACACCACTAAGGCTTAGTGTTGGTGTTTGATGAGTATTTGCAGTTGATGAATACAAATGAGCACTTGTGGAGAACAGTTCTGCTTTCTGCATCGTGACTGCAGTGCCGCTCATGCATACTCACTTGTACAGTTCATTGAAGTTCAGCCATCCCTCCCTGCTGCCTTTGGACACCATCAGCTTGTTTTTAAGAAACTGGCACTCAGATGCCACTGAGTCTACTGCAGGAGCCAGAATGTCATTGGTAATGATGCATTTGGCCTTCGAAGCCTGGAGTCGATATAATATGTCTTTGGCCGATAATTGGGATGTTCCTGGAATTAAGACAATTCCTGGAAGAGCAACATGGTTAGTTTAGGATAACATTTTTTACATCTGATCCTTTTCTAAGAGTCTAAACTAGTGACTATTCCCAAACTGACCTCTGGGATGAATGTGCCATGACATTCCCAAGTCAGTTAATGTTGGAGTAATGCAGCTGCTGTGCCCTCCCCTGTAAGGAATCAAAGGTGGACCTCTCTATTGACTTCTCAGCTTTTTGCCTTTTGCCATCTCCATGCCCCCAGGCCACCTGCTCTATGGCACCTACTGCAAATCCTTCAGGGCTGCCTGCGTAATTGGTAGACAGGCAACTCACTCGATTATTAATTTACATTACTTCTCCCTTATAAACAATTCTGTATCCTCTCAAATGATTTGCATTTGCATGAACCAGTTTTACTGATCTCAGATACGCTCCCTGACCTGCTCGAATGCACGCCACGTTCACCAGCCACCATTCCGGGATTCGTGGCAGGACCACGATGACTCTGTCCCCTTTTTGCAGTCCACATACTTTGGTCAACACGTTGGCTACTTTCCGAGAAAGGAATCCCAGTTCCTCAAAGCTCCACTTTACTTCTTCTCCACTTCCACTTATCCACCAAAAAGCAGAGTTTGTTGGTCTTTTTCCAGCCTAAAAACCACAAGGATTCCAAAGAAACCCTGATTTCTTCTGAAAGACTGCATAATTATAAAAGCACAAGTTTCTGTGAATCGTGGAGGATTCGGGTGTTTCCAAACTTGCATATGAGCCATTATCTTCCTTTGTCCTTAGGGAGTGCAAGACTCACTATGGGTCACACTCAGATATTCCTAACAAACTGCCCTTTTCTGAACCTGAGGTGCTCACCATTCTGTGCATCTCCAGACTCAAGTCACTGTCTAAATTCTGTCCCTGTCTAAGCTTCACACTGAGCATTAATGCTCTTAAGAAGGTAATGGGCAACATGGAATACTTCACCTAATACTTTTGATATTCTGAATGGATTTGTGGAACACTCACAAAAACGTTCCGCAAGAACACTTGTGAAAGAGAGAAGATAAAGTGTGAGAATGCAGTATGCCTGGACAAGCCTGAGAGCTCAGGGAAAGGGGAGTGACCAAAGCAAGAGGTCTTAAGCGACATGATGTCTGGACAAATGCAGCATCAATTCCAATGATAAATCATGGTCTTGAGGGTCCTCTCATTGCTTTTTCCACCAGAGGGAGGACCAAGGGTCAGACACACTTGTAAAAAATGAAGCAAGAAGAAACAAGATCCCACATCATTTCCTGGTTCAAATTGGTTTCTAGCAACTGATTTTTCTTTAATAAAAAGAAGTTACTATTTTAAATGAATTTAAGAATCTCATCTGCCCAAAAGATCACCTACCTTTTCAATCTCAGACCATTTGTCCAGTACATCACTTGCAAAGTTAAAGTACTTCGGTATTTCCTGTTCACCACGTCTGACAGACTCGTACTGAGAGTGCACATCAGAGACAAGCAGCCTGGGATGCCCATGGAAAGTCCTACAAGGAGGTTTCAGAGTCCACAACGATTTTAGAGTCCGTAATTTACAAATCTTCATGGCAGGATATAAATGGGGACGCTGTAGTCTGCATAAGAAAGTTAATGGAATCGTTGCTACTGTTTTCCTGTAACAAAAATAATGAAAAAAACTACCTTGAAATTAACCAGACAAAGAAAGACAGTTCTATTACGGATTGATTAATTATTAGTTGAGTTCACTTGGGCTACTCACAGCAGAACTGATGTTTAAATGCAAAGTTCCCCAGCATGCTTTCATGTATTTTGTACCGACAGCTTTTTAAGGACTTAAACTACTGACATGATCGTATTGTCTGTAGCTTGGCTGATCCATACAGTTTATGGATTAGTTCTTCAAGGCTGCTAACATCACCTACCTGATGGAAGGATACTTAACTTATTCTTACACCAGAATTACCAAATACTCAGTATTTGATTTTCTGAGATTCTTTTTCCTTCATGTGGAACTGAAGGATGTTTCCAGTTTCCCTTTGGTCGCTGTAAATGTCCTCCCTCTTCCATCTATTCTCACCACCAGAAGCATAAGTGATCTGCAGACTAATGAATTGCTTCCTTTTTATTGCCATTCTTTTTTTCTTTTTATTTTTCTTAATTTTTATCATTACTTTCAGTAACCTGGAGGACTGCTTCAGAATCTTGCCAAACAGTGATGTAATGCTGTTTAGAGGTGCCTGCTGAGCATACGTGAACACTGTCCAACATGGAACAAAACCTGGTTTGCCCCTGGAAGAGCATGCAGAAGTAGCAGGGGACAATGCAGTCTATGATGACTCCGAAATCTGTTCCTCTCTATTGATTTTCCTTTTTCAGCTGTTAAATAGAAATTACTAGTCGTGTTACAAGCTTAGGTGATTGATTGCTGATATTCAGGTCATTTTCTTTCCCATTCTTACAAAGAATGAAGCTATCAACCAGCTTGGAAAAAATAACAAGAAAGCTTTTGATTAATTTCTTGTCCACAGGAAATGCGTGCAACCTGGGCACAACTGCAAAAACAGTGAGTTTTGCCCTCTGTCCCATGTTTTTAAGTTAGTTTTGTATTCAGCATATGTTGTCCCTTATCTTCAACCATAACCACTTCTCTGAAGTACTGACCACAATTTATGTAAAAAAAAACTTCATTCCTCATGACAAAATAAATAATTTAACAGTAGAATTCTTTCTTTTCTTATTAGCAGGAGCTGGTAACGATCACATTTGATCTTCCTATCAGGAGAATGAACTCAGATGCCTACAGCTTGCATAACTTAATCTTTTCAGTGATATACGACAGCTCATAAAACTGTGTGGGCTGGATGCAGAATGCTTCACCATCATGTTATGATTGTGATCTTTGGTGAAGCAAAGAATCTCATGAAGGCATTCAAAATAAACACAAATGTGCTACTGGGTATAAGCAGTACAGGAAACTGTCATGCATTTACACAATACTTGATGGAGTATTATGCACTGTTGCCATGGAAAAACATTCAGTGACCAGTAATATCATTCATTATCATTGCTGGGAAATTGCAATACCAGAGGTCTTCCAAAGAATTACCAGTTGTTCACTTCTAACTTGCTGAGTGAAGGAAAACTGCATGAAAATTTTTAACCTGGTGCATTTAACCCATTGCCTTTAACCCAGAGGAATAAGCAAAGAGGCAAGAGCGGTCAAAGAGAAACATGGTCTTGGCATCAGAAACTGGCAGGAAGGGCTGAGATGGGGCTGCAGGCATTCCCCTGCTTGGTCCACGTTCCACTGCAGGTCTGTCAGGCCCCAGTGCTATCAGCTCCTGGCTATCAGTGGAGTTCAGGCATTAACAGATTTACCTGTACCACCAGAACCACCAAAAACAGAACCATAAGGTGGGAAAAGACCTGTAAGACCATCTAGTCCAACTGTTCACCTACCACTAATACTGCCTACTAAACCATGTTCCAACACGGAGCACCAGACTGGATTAAAACAGATCCACTTGAATCAAACCGAACAATTCAGTGATCAAAAATAAAACATTTTGCTTAAGTTTTGTTATTTGAATACATTTGAAAGACTGTTTTAAGAGAATAAATAGTATTAGCTTAAAAAATGACATTTTTCTGGCACGATGAGACCCCCACCCTGAATGGGTAATTTGACAAAACCAACAGTAATTCATGGGAATTGCGTTAGAGAAATACTCAGCAGCTTTAAATAATCCAACAAGGCATGAAAGTCCAACCTTTGGGCTTGCCAGGGCCGCACTGAGTGAGGAAGAATTGTCCTGGGCTGCATATGCATAGGCCAAAAGCAATGCCTCTTAGCTTATTTTCATGGAAACTAAACAGATACAGAGAGCACAGCAACTCTGCTTGATAGAGCAAATTCTCAGCTATAAAACATTATTTTTCCACCTATGTTCAGCACCATTAGCAGTGCGTTTCTGCTGGTGGTGAACAGGAGCTGCATGCTGTGCTCTTAACAACCTGCACCAGAGGAGGTGACCCACTGTTGCTGCAACCACTGCTGAAACACTGCACCCACTGCCCCACTGCGCCAGATCCACTGTTTGGTCTCCATAAACATTCAGCAAGTGTTGGATGTCAGTGGGTACCATGTTTTCCACGGGGAAGAATTCAATTCCACACCCTTCTTTCATATGAACTTTCATGTCAGAGATCATTCTGTCAGCGTGCCCCTCTGCTGCCATCTGTCACACAGCAACAAAATGGAACAGAAAGTGGTAGGAAGGTTCAACCTCTACTGCTGCACCACCAACATCCGCTCTGATGTTGTGGCCCAACATAATGAAATAGGAAACATTACCTCTGGAGCAGCCCTCCTAAAATATATAACGTAGTTAATAAGTTTTGTTACTGATATGTATTTTGACTGTTAATATATATATTTTTAGAACATTAAAAAGAAAAACAGAGTGACAAAATCACAAAGCTGCTGGGATATTTGTCTCTGTTTTTGTGAAACTGATGCATCAATGTCTGGTTCGACGGCAGGGGCTGCGATTCTTAGTGAGTTCTGAAGGTGTTCATCAGAGATTTTTGATTAAATATTATTCTCCCTGGACTTCATCCTTGACAATGATTGTTCACAGAAGTGCGTACTGACAAAAAGCGCTGACATGAGTAAGGCTGATTGCACAGTGAGGGATATCGTTCTCTGCCGAGAGAGGTCTTATGAAAGTCTGGTAGAGAGACGTGATCACATTTTTGAGTTAAATATCTGATTGCAACTCTATACCTTTCATTTGAAAATTTGCATGTATTTCGTGTATTTATTTCGACTGAAAATGGAGTCACAAATATAAATTAGTGATTTCTTTTTTTTTTGCAACCTTGAAACCCATTCTCAAATCCCCTTATCAAAATGGAAAGCATGGCTGCATATTTTTCTCTGTACACAGGACTGTGTTTAGGCAGCATATCAAAATGCATACAATTATTTGCCATAACTTGAGAATCGCGTGATTCTGTGTCCTTGCCTGCCCTCTTTTTCCAGCATCAGTTGGAAAACAGTGCTCAGCTCAACAAATAAAGCCATTAAAAAACAATAAAATTAGGTTCACAGCAGTAAGAGGACGTTTCCCCTTGACAGAGGGAATCAGGTTCCCGAGTGGGTGCTTGAACAGGGAATGGAAAGCAAATCTGATTAAAATCCAGTACATGCGTTCGGATAACTACGCATGTACCCCAGAGGGATCATGACAAGCAACAGAAGAACCATGCTATCCACTTCAGAATTAGGATTATAGAAGAGAAACTTAGAATCGAGGTGGTAATTGCATTTAAAGTCAAAATCCTATCAACAGGGATGTGTGGACAAAAAATAATCTAAAAAGGTTTTACTTGTGAAATATGTTTTTTTTTAAATATTTCCTACATTCTACAGTAAAAAATGGATATTAAAGATTTTTTTAACATAATATTCTAAGCAATATGTTTTTTTCATTACTTAAGCAAACCACTTGCAATGAAAAATAGCAAGCTTTTCATTAAACGTAACTTTTGAGACATGAACAGTGCCATTAATGTTGAAAACCAACGGATCTACTTTCAGCCCTGTAACACAAAGGCCGAATCACTTTGACTACTCTTTTTAATATCATAGAAAGCCACTTCTCATTACTTTGTGCACTCTAATTCTACAATTTAGCTAAAATCTGTAGATTTAAGAGCATTGTAAGAGCAAAATATACACAACATTGGGTAGAGAGGAGACTACAGACATTCAGGAGCAATGTTCAAGTTTGGACGGGGTACTCAAAGCTGACAAAGTGAAAAAGATTTTAAATGGAGGATTCCCTGGTGGTCTACCAAAGTTTGCATTAAGTTTTGCTGAGAGAAAACCCGACAGTTTTTATCACTTTCGCCATCAAAATTAGAAATGAAAACAAAACCAGAAAATTGAGAGAAGGATACAGTAATGAGAAAGTCTTCTCAATTGCTGCTGGAATCAGAAATGATTTTTCCTGATTAGCACCAATTGCTGCTTCTTGGTGATCGCACCACTGAGAACTGGAACAACACGTTTTACCAACCTGTTTGCTCTGGGCAGCGTGGACTGAGCGGCCTGCAGCAGATCCTCTTCACTGGTTCGTTTAGCCGTCAGGACACGCTTCCCAAAAGGCACTTTGGGAAGACTGTCTGGAGCTGTGGAGCTCAGACATGCTAATTAAGAAGAACTTGGAGTGATGCCCCTTTACCAGTTGCTTTTTTCCAACTAATGAGAGCAGAACACAGTACAAAACTGACCGGGCAGTGTAATGATTTCTAGAGTAACCTTTCGCCTTGTAATCATTTACACCATTGTCAATCATGTATAATTTGCACCTTAGCCTGAAGAACTTTGTATATTCTTTTCTCCCATTTTAGCCATTTGAGGAGATCACGGATTCATCAAGATGAGAGGCAGTCACGCAATACATCTTTCTCCTTCCAACCAGAAAGAGTTTGGGAATGTCATAGGGAGAATGTTTAAAGAGAGAATATCATTCCATCACTGCTTGTACTCATTACAGGGCAGAGATTACTTTTATTAATTTCTCATTTATTTGTAACTGTCAAAATTGCTGCGGACCTTTTTTTTTTTTTTTTTTTTTTTAAAGGAATCTGATGTTTATATTAATTGCAGTAAAAAAATTAAACTTCCACGCAATCTTGGGTCACTCTCTCCTCGCTCATACCACATTTTTAATTATTTGTGTCTTTTCCCTCCCGAATCGTTGTGGGTTGATGGTAGAAGTGGTTCTCATATCACACATCCTCAAGTTATATGAGCGGTGCCTCCATTTTTGCTCCCTGCAGCATTTTCTTCCATACGTTCTCTTAGCACTCTGGTTCGTGATAACGTGCCAAGTCCAAACACTGTGATTTGGCCGATGTGGATGATGGAAATTTTCTCTCGTCCATTTTCAGGTAATGTTATGCTTTTCCCCACTCTTTGTTTCTTAGAACCTTTCTCTGGATTTTCCCCGTAGCTGTCTTTGGCAGAGACTGAACAAACTCCACCTGAATGACAAAAATGCTCACTTTTAGCCAAACACTTTCTGATTAATCACAGAGATGCAAGGAAAGATGCTCTAGCATTATGGTGAGGGTAACAAGATGCAAAGCTGCACAGCTTGGGGCTAGGATGTTCCTTGCTGCATATCTTAGCTGTGCTGCACTGGCCATACTTGCTTGCAAGGGCAAGTACAATGATCCTGGAGAGGAGCATCTTCAACTATTAGGAAGGAGAATCGTGGGTGTTCTCCAGACACGATGCCAGCAGAAATTTCTGCTTTGTTTTGACTGTGTCTGAACGGAGCTCAGGGAAGGAACTGATAAGAACAGAATGCCTTGTCCATTTGAGTTACAGTGAAAACCTTGGTATTTCAGGAACTGGACTTTACTTTTACCATTTCCTCTTCCTTTCTTATTTTTTTTTTTCTTCCCTTTCCCCCCTAGGAAGAACAGCCAATCCAAGGCTGCAGCTGCAATACATTCTGTAATTTATTTTTATGTTACCTACTTTGGAAGATTTTGTCAGAAAGCAATGGAAAAGAAACCGGGGCAGGACAAAACCAGTTCAGTTTCTGACATAATTAGAAGACCTGGCTCTTAGTGGCATACTCACCTTCCTGGGGTACTTGTAAGGAGCAGTCACCTTTTTGACATGTTGCTGAAGATCATGAGTTAGCTTTTCTGGGTCGTGTGATGCAAAAGCAGGAGCCAAAACAACGAAGGCTTTGACTACCTGTGCCACAAAAGTGAAAGGACTCCGTTAACATCTAGCTGTGGTAATTAAAGGATTGCTAAAACTGAACACCAAAATATAAAAATGTGAGTTCTTTCTTTGATCTCTCCTGTCCTTGGCTGTTTATTACAAAATGAGTTGCAATGAATGACATATCTTGAAGCATGGGAATGTTTGCTTTTTTCTCCTTCCACGTTTTTCTTCTTCTTAACTTTATACACTACCAAACCTTCCAAAAGTTTCAGACCAGAAAGCAGTTGAACAGTTCATCTCAGATCTCAAAGACACATCGCTGAGCTGAACCAACAGAACCACAAAAACCCTCTCTGCTCACCACTGCCATCACGTGTTGTGACAGAACACAAGGAATTAAATCTCAAATACTATTTCTTAGACAAAAAGATGCCACAATGGATCTGTTTTTCCAAATCAAACCTTGCTACCAGGGAAATGCTGAAATTCTGTGATCTATTAAGGCACAGTTTTTATTTTTTTTAACCCATTTTAATTTCAAAATCTTCCCAAAGAAAGTCCAGCGTATGCAGAGAACTCGATGCTTAGAATCAAATACATTTCTTTCCATATCTTTACCTCCCCTCGGATTGGATCAGGACTGCTGACAACAGCTGACTCTGAGACTGCTGGGTGTTGTATTAATGCACTTTCAACTTCAAATGGACCAATACGATACCTAGGAGAAAGATACAGATATGACAACCACAGCAAGCTTGTCATTTCACTAGATTGATTTTTTTAAATAAAAACAGGCCATTAACAGGCAAACAATAGAATCTAGAAGCAGCTGACTTACCCAGCAGAATTAATTATGTCATCAGATCTTCCAACAAACCAGACATATCCTTCTTCATCCATAATCCCTCTGTCCCCAGTGACATAGAAGTTTCCAGTCACGCAGGCAGCAGTTTTCTCTGGATTATCCTGACAACAATCAATAGTAAAAGAAAGAGTGTGATCAGGACTATTTCTTAAGCAATCCTCATAGCAGTATGTTTAATACTATTTTATGTGTTCGGTTTATTTGCAGTCTTTCATTGGAAGTAAGTGAGAAGCGGAAAAGAACATTTGTGCGTCCATGGGTTCATGTCCTAGGGTACAAGGGTGAGCTCCATCAAAATGCTCATTTATCACCGTATTTTGCTAAATTGTATCATCCACTCTCTCCAGATAAATGTTTTCCTTTTTTTTCCTTGCAGGGGGTCTCCACAATAACCTGTCAATAGAAACTTTTAACCTCTGTCCTTCAAGATGAGCAAAATGAGGTGACCTACAGGAAAAACACCGTTAACTACACTCATTTATTGGATGAACATTATACAAGAAGAAAAAAAAAAACAGCTTGACAACTGAAAACTTGAGAAAAATTGAAGCAATAGCACCAAATTAAAATAAGTTTTTTAAATGACCTGATCAATTTCTGGGAGTTGTTATTAGGGGATGCTACAAATACCCAAATATTATGTGGGTTCAGAAGAGGATGAAACATATAGCTAGGTTCCTCAAGGCTTATTCAGTGTGATGGGCCAAATGCAGCAGAGAAAATCTACCATGGTCAGGTACAGGTGTGGAACAAACTGCTTCTGCTTCATGCTGCAACTTGCACTTATACTCTGCCAGTCTGTTCTTGATTAGATGTACTGATCAGGCTCAAAGCTCTCAAGTCACCTAGAGAGACCCTGTGAAGATGCTGGATGAAATTCTACTCCTCAGTAAGTAACTTCGCCCTGGGTCTCTCCTAAGCTTCTCAGCAGGCACAGGCAGGCAGAACAACTCAAACTTACCAAGTACTCAGAGAACATGCAGAAGGGTCGTGAAGGTTGAACTTTGATAGCAATGTTGCCTTCTTCTCCTTTGGGCAGAACAGCCCCATGGTCATCTATGATCTGCAGGAAGAATCATAGAATCACAGAATACTCTGAGTTGTAGGAGACCTCCAAGGATCATCAAGTCCAACTCCCGGCTCACAATGTCTGAGAATGTTGTCCAAACGCTTCTTGAACTCGGGCATCCCAGGGCCATGACCACTGCCCTGGGGGACCCATTCCACTGCCCAACTACCAGTGCCCAAAGGGACGTATCACTACTGCTCTGATTAACTTAATGAAACATCTGTGATGTAACAAGTGAACGACACACGAGGACAGTCAGCATTTTCTTAACGCGTGTGCCCACAAACACAGCTGAGCTCAGATGTAGCGTATCAACATACCCGCACGTCATAAGGTGGAACAGCTTTTCCCAGAGAGCCAGGTTTAATCTTCATTCCTTTCATATTGGCACATATTGTTACCTGCATGATAGACAAATACATACATACATATATATATATTCATATTTCTGCAGCATTTTGTAGATCTTACGATGGCCTTGCTTTAGGCATGACACCTCTTCGTGACTTTGTCATGACCAGGACTGAATCAGGACCAAAACACCATGGTTCTCCATCACATCAGGGAAGGGTCAGCTGTGTGGAATAAGGTTGCTTTGCTCAGACTGAGCTAGTGGACTCTCTTGTAAACACTTGAATTTGCAATCCAGCAGAGACAAAACAGCAGACACATTGCATATCTTATTTCAATAATGGGACAATTAATTTGGGACCATCTCAAGGGTAAGTAGAGAGAATGCCTGAAATCTGATTCTTAATAGCTCTGTTATGTTTGCTTGCAGAGTCAGCAGGGATGTGAACTGATTTAATACTTTCTATCAGAAGCTCAGAGGGGCCAAACTGATACTCAGAGCAAATTAATTGTTATTTTCCCTTCTGAAGCAAAGGCTATGAAGGGATCTACTACATGTTATTTTGCAGGGAGCTTCTTTTCAAAAAGTTCATTTAAATGATTCTCACCATTCCACTGATTAATCAAAGCACACTGTGTCTTGGGTACTGTAACCTTTGAGATGGCATAGTAGAGAAATTAATACAAACATACTGTTTCGGTCTGGCCATAGCCTTCATAGATATCCAGCCCTGTTTGGATTCTCCACTTCTCCATCACTTCAGGATTGAGTGGTTCTCCTCCAGATAGACAGTGTTTCAGAGTCATGAATTTGTAGCTTGAGAAGAATGGCAAATAAAAGAGTGTTCTTATTTTTTGAAAATAGCAGTTGAATGGTCTTACCTGGGGAACGTGCCTCAGCTTCCAAAGGAAGCATGCCTAAAACTTCACAAGCTAGTTTGGAAATGACTACAATACTTCTGTCACACTGCCCTTGATCGGACTCCTAGATTGCTCATGTTACCACTGAGGGATTTATCTCTGTGTCAGGAGGAGTTGGGTAGGGACAAAAAAAAAAGTGTTTGCAAATTTTCTTGGAAGAACAGTAAATAAAGGCATTTCCTTGGGAGAAGAACAAGAAAGGAATGATGAAAGGAACTATCTGAGCAAGCAGGTCAGGTGTTCTTGGAAAGCTGAATTAGGTGACTACATCCTGGCACAATAAGACAGTGAGTACACAGGTAACGGTATGAAATCCCCTTACAAACCACACTGACTACTAATAAGCTTAAATATTTTGCAGTGTAACAGACCAGTGGGAGCAGCTGCCAAATAACTAGCAGCATGTCAAAGTCCTCTAAATGTTCATGTCCTACTCAAGGATATAGCAATGACTCCACTGTACTCCACCAGCCCCTTGATCTGGTGCCGTCTGAAATCCTCCTTGACTTAAATTTAACTGAGAGCCATAAGTTTGGAGGAAGTGACACCTTAAAAAAATACACATAATTTATACCTAATAATTTTAATCTAACTACCTATGTGCTCTTTTTTCAGAGATTCCATTCCAGAAGCCTGAATGGACCAAGGTGTGAATTCTTATTCTCCTTTTTTGGAATATAACCTTCTCTTCTGAGAGCAAGGCTTTCCTTTAATTGAAAAAAAACCAACCCCAACATAAGTAACTAAACAGCCAGTGCTGTCACATCATTATATCCCAGCGCCCGCTACCCCTGCAACACACAGATGTGCAGTACCTGCTCACATCATGTTGGACAAGCATGCGGTAGGCAGTGGGGGCGGTGCAGAAGATGGTGATAGGGTATCTTGAGAGAGTCTAGGGGAAAAAAAAAGTGATTTTATTGAAGATGTAATGATGGCTCTGACCAAGTAGGTATCATGAGATATTAACGTGACAAGAGGGAATGGCCTCAAGTTGTACCAGGGGAGATTTGAGCTGGATATTAGGAAAAATCTCTCCTCCAGACAAGTGGTCAGGTGCTGGAATTGGCTGCCCAGGGAGGTGTTGGAGTCACTGTCCCTGGAGGTGGAGATATGGTACTCAGGGACGTGGTTTAGTGGGGAAATATTGGGACAGGACAGCAGTGGTCTTGTGGTGAAAGATTCAGGAGAGAATTAGCTCATCTTCTCCACCCTATAGCCTAAACAGGAGGGAAAACACTTGCTCCTCTTTTTACTGTGCACCATAAGGGGGGATAATTTCTGGGATGTGGGAAGTACCATGCCTGCTGCTGAAGAACGCTGAGTAGGTATGCTCTGGAATCCAGTTTGTTTGTTTCATTTATGCCAGCTGGAAATAAAGCTCACAGCATGAAATGTTATGCTTACTTCTGCAATGACTGTTGGTTTAAACTGTGGCATATTGTGAACAAAAACACAAGATCCACTGATCCATGGTGCAAAAACGCTGCTCCAAGCTGCCTTTACCCAGCCAGTATCAGAGGTATTCCACATTATATCTGAGGGAGTCAAGTTCATCCAGTGCCTGATAAAGCAGAGGGGAAAAATAAATGGTTCACACAGTGTGAAAGACTTAACTTAGGCCCAAGTCAGAGCACAATTAAAGGAAAGGACAGAAGGCTTCCATCAGAAGATGTGGTGTCAGCAATTAGGGCTCTTTAGAAAGTTGGTAGGAATTTAAGATTTGAAACATTCTCTTGTTTCCATTCATTTCCTCCTGCTTAACATTTCCAGTGCCAGTTTTACTCCTGAACAGCCCAAAACAGCCTTGGAATGCATTGTGCAATTGGATTCAAACCAAAAATTGGTCATTTGGAGTAGGTTTCTCTCACCTTGTGGATCAGAGACATCAGCCAAATCACAGGTTACTTCTCTAGGAAAATAACCAAGTTAGTTCTGTTGACTCTACACTACCACCTTCCAACAGAGAATGCCTAAGGACATTTATTTTTCACAGAATTTCTCCCTTCATGGTAAGTACAAATGAGAATGATGTTCAGTGGAGGTAAACTCCACTGATTCTGAATGAACTGTGACTTTTCAGATGCTATGATCCAAGGGCTTTTGGTTCTCAAGGAAGGCTTATATAATACTGAAGAACTTGGCTTTATCTGGTGTTGCTACAAGGAAGCTATCCTGACTGCTACTCTGCAGTCAGCCCTGGGAGTTATTAAACACTGTGGCTGATGTTTTCAACTGAGTCTACAAAAAACATTTAATAACCTTTGTTTCACCCTGAGAGAAGAAAGAGGAGGAAGAAGCAAGCTCCTACACTGATGTAATGTCTACATTTCTTGCAGTTTTCAGTGTTACATTGTAAAAAATAATAATTCTTTACGGTGAGGGTGTCGGAGCCCTGGAACAAGCTGCCTGGAGAGGCGGTGGAGTCTCCGTCTCTGGAGATATTCAAAACCCAACTGGGTGCTTTCCTGTGCAACCTGCTGCAAGGAACTGCTTTAGCAGAGAGTGTTAAACTAGGTGATCTCCAGAAGTCCCCTCCAACCCCTGTCATTCTGTGATTATGTCACTTAATCAAGACTCTGAGAGCATCCAGGAACAATACCTGCTACTGGTTGCAAATCCGATGCCATAACTGCTGTGGGACTGCACCACCATTTTTGGAGAGCCTGTACTTCCGCTGGTAAAATAGATGAGCATTGGGTCTTCATTTCTTGTCTTAATGCATTTGTGGTCAGCAGATGTCACCCTTCAGAAGAAATAGCACATGATGGCTACTACACGTACATTCTCCACATAGGAAACTTTAATTTTTAACATTTAGGAGTTAAATAGGAAAACAGTTGGCACTAAAATACACGATCTCACAAAACAGTTACATCAGACGGTACACGTAAGAGTTAGAGAGCACGTTTTGATAATCACATTTGTGTTCCACACATCTTAATTTTCACAATGTGAACACCTAAAGCCCATTCCAGTGAATGTCTACAGCTATATTTCAATGGCTCTGAAAGTGCCTTTTGTGGAACTGCAGGTAGCTGCAAAGCCAACTTCTGCCTCAATACGTACCATCTCCCACCTCAAAGTCAATGGAAGACATATTCATGCTATGATGCCAGATAAGGTGCTCTTAGACACACATTATACTACTGAAGTCCAAGATGCTGATGAACTATCCAGACCGTCTGGGCTACCAAGTTAGTCAAGGGAAGAAATAACTGATGCCATGTCAGCTGGGCAACAAGAATTGGCAACAGTTGTATTATCGCAGAATTCAAGAGCCATTAGGCTGGGCTCTCGTAGAGAAGCACAACGTGACTTCAAGATTAGTACTCTGTGCTCCTATGTTGCGATCACAGTTGTCAGCTTCTAAAAGGGTCTCTGCTTCCAAGATGCTAGTAAGGAGCAGCTCAAAGATCTGACTCCAGCTCCCAAGAGGTATGCTGGAGGGATTTGTACTTAATGCAGCGATAGCATTGAGTTGGCAGAGGGCTGGAAAAACATAACTCGTCTGTATTTGGGAATGTGAAAACTCAGCAATGTCACCTGACTGCCACAGATTCCTTTATTTCACAGAGATGATGCTAAGACAACTGGATACTCACGCATAGAGTTCTTTGAGGTTGAGCCACCCATCTCTGTTCCCTTTGGCTACAATTAGTTTAGCTTTCAGAAACTGGCATTCAGGCAAGATAGATTCCACTGCAGGTGCCAGGGTGTCATTGGTAATGATGCATTTGGCCTTTGAAGCCTGGAGTCGGTATAAAATATCTTTGGCTGTTAGTTGGGATGTTCCTGGAATAAAGACAATTCCTGGAAAAAAGCAACAAAGAATTTGGAAAATGGTCCAGTTGTCTTTATGATGTTTATACAACATGATAGCATGGACTGAAGACATTGTTCATTTTAATAAGGAATTAATACCTCCAACATGACAGAGAACTCAATACATCAAGTTCAGGTAGCTTGTGCACATTGCTCAGTCAACATCTCTGTCTAGCTTGGATTAATTTTGTAGCATGAACAAATATGAGTTCGGATAATAGGCAGAATGTGATTGGCATCACAGCTTCAGAGGGGAAAAAAAAAGAATTTCCTGGATTTCTATACAACCTTTTCCCAAGAATTTCAGTAGTCTGAACATAGATTGATTTCAGTCTTGTTGCACCTTCAGAAGTGTCCATGAAATTCTTCAATTGGGAAACTGAAGAACTGAGCTACTGCATGATATTCCCATGTCATAATACAGAAAAAAAAACTTGGATACAAAAGAACTGGGTTTGCTGAGCCTCAGTCCCATCTGCAACCTGCAACAGAGCAAACAATACAAAAATGCTTGTATGTGTCCCTGTTGATGCTGAATTGTTCCATCATGGATGTTTTGCAGACTGAAAAGGTGATGGGTCAAATTCTTCTGAAGAATCTGTAGAAATAACAGCAGAGCAGAAAAGTACTGCACTGAATTATTAACTATTGTTGTCATATTACTGCATTAGAACTGTCCATACTGATAATACGCCTGCTCAAATCCAGCCTCAGATCGTAACCATTCAGCCTCCACTGGCTTCAACTAAGGATGGCATTCAATCAAACAAGATCTGCTCAGCATCTACTTTGTAACATTAATGATCAGTAAGACAACTCACCTGCCCTGATGCAGGCTATACTCAGTAGCCACCATTCAGGGACACGAGGCAGAACTGCCAGAACTCTGTCTCCTCTCTGCAAACCACACGCCTCAGAAAGTATGTTAGCTGTTTTCCTGGACAGAAATCCCAACTCTTCAAAGCTCCACTTCACCTCCTCCCCTTCATCATTTACCCACCAAAAAGCTGGGTTTGCTGGTCGCCTTCCATCCTAGAACATAGCAACAGAACATATTAAATCAGATGGTAGACCTTAAAAGGTTTAGTTTCCATCCAAAGTAACTCCAGACTATGCAAATGGTCTTTGGTAATCAGTCCCTGGGAGTAATGCCCACATTTCTGACAAAGAAAATACTGTGCTGTAATTTCCAGCCACTATTCTCCAGCATCCATCACAAAAAATTGGTTTTTATTGTCTGGTATTTGTTTCCATGTCTATAAAATAGAAGAAAATCACTACCTTTTCCAGCTTCAGCCACTCATCCAAGACGTCGCTTGCAAAGTTGAAATATTTGGGTAGTTCCTTTTCACACCGGTTTACAGAGTCATAATATGAAATAATCTGGGATGTAAGAAGCCTGTTACGTCCATGGAAAAGTCTGGAAGGAGACCTCAGAATCTGCAAGCACTGGGGAATCCGGGATACCATAAATGTCCTCATGATAAACAAAGATTTATCAGGCAGTGGGAAAAAAATCCAGGTGAACGCTCACAGGAATCGGACATCTGCAGTGAAAGAAATTGTGTTTAGAAACAGCCAGAAATTTGGGGCTTTTTTTCCATCTTTGTTCTCTAGTTTTTCAGCTTATGAATGAATCCCTTCTCTCTTCATATCTCCTGATACCAAAATCCCATCTCTCTTGACTCTTCTAAGTTTTATACTCACAGAAATGAAATGGTCTCCTGCTAAAAGTTAGGAAATGTGCTGAGCTCGGGACACTTTGCATATCTGATTGATATCATCTATGATACGATTCTGTGATTCAGTCTATGTAATTACGTTGTGTCTTACATGCACACTAGGTGGCGATTCTCCACACCAAATAATTGATCTATGAAACTGTATCTCTTTTTCCCAGTGAGTTCTGATTTCGTTTGGGGCCTGGAATAAACTCAATATTTATGTATGCAGGCAAATGTGAAATTCCAAACTCTCCCATTTGTTTTCCCCTTCATCTGAAGGTGTGCCACATTTTACACATTGTAAAACATACACAGAAAATTCCACCACTTCTGTCCCACCCAACATACAGGTACATGCAGTTATTTACTGACCAGCTTGGGAAGTAAAAAAAAAATTGGATCTTTGCTCAGATATGCAGAACCATCTGATTAAATTTATGAGTTTAATCAAGTCCCTGGGATCCGGTGACCTCATTGAATCTAAGGGAATCTTTCCCCGTGCCCTGGAAGAACTGAGTTTCGTATCATTCTCCTCCACTTTCCCTGCTGGAGATTAGAAGCCCTTTCCAAATTTGTGCTTTTTCCCCTTGCTGTAGATTTTCAGAAGGGAATTGATCTGATTGCTGTTTGTTTCAGAGGCAGACAAGGAAAAACCAGGTCTATAGGCAGATGTCTTTGTCATCCCACCTGTGCTCTGGGAGCCTTAGGCTGGGGTAGCTTACAACAGGATATGTCCAGATCAAATAGGTCTTGTTCCTTCTGTTACTCTGAAAGATGGTTTTTACCCTCCTAGGATATTACTTGGAAGACAGCTTTGGAAAAGAGATGAATAACAGATGTTTTCTCTGTTACAAAGAGAAAACAACCACAAAGTCAAACAGGAGACTCTTATCTTCCTGCTTTTTTCTTCCTTCCCTTTAGAACCTGATTGCTGTGTCTGTATTTACGTGTGATCTTATCTTGAAAGCAGCCTGAGTATACAGCTCTCTGATTTCATTAGTCGCCCTGTACAAGTGCTAATCAGACACGTCTCAAGGTGCATTACAACCCAAAGCCTTTGAGATTTACAAGGAAGAGTTCACTTGAAACCAAGCCTTCCTCACACCAGGTATGAAAACAACCTAAACTGAAGCAATCCCCAAAAGTGGAGACTAGCACATTGATCACAATCAAGATCACCAAGCACTTCTGAGAAGTACCCTCCAAATACCAGATTTTTCATCCTTTAGTTTAAGAGTAAGAAAGAGTGAAGCTACACTTATACCCCGTCAAGAGAAAAAATTCTTCAACTGTTAGTTTGGTTCTTCTGAACTGGACAGATCCATCTTCAAGTTGTCTCTGTCCTCGCCCTCTATATTGATCAGTCCTCCAGAAGCGCTGCACCTTTGGGTGTACACCCCAGACTACAAATGTAGACATGGTTTAAGGATCATAGGTGTTCCTGCTAACATTAGAGGCAGGCAAATACTTTGGCTTCAGAGTTCACGTTTGAAAGCTATCCAAAGGTTGAAAGGAAACATCTGGAGCTTTCAGTTACCGTACAGATACTAGCTAACAAACCTGGGTCACAAGCTGTTCACATCGCATGAAATTGTTCTGTAGCTGAGATCAATGGCAAAATGTTCTGGTTTAACCTAAAAGTAGGTATCTTTCTTGAGCTGTAACATGGCACTTCATCAGAGAGCTTACCCTGAATCAATCTGCAGAACGTAGCTTTGCAAGCACAACAAACAGGTATCAACCAGAGGAACAGCTATCATCTACTCTTCCTAGGTGCTGGAACAGGTTGCCCAGAGGGGTTGTGGACGCTCCATTCCTGGAGTTGTTCAAGGCCAGGTTGGATGGGGCCCTGGGCAATCTGATACAGCACTTGATCTATCGCTTGGCAACCCTGCCCATGGCAGGGGGTTGATGATCTCTGAGGTCCCTTCCAAGCCGAGCCATTCTAAAATTCTATGATTCTATGATCCTCTGATTCTAGTTACCTCACTGCCTGTGCTGCCTGTAGCCCTGTGCTAGGTTATGGTCACAAGAGAAGGCTGTCAAATTGACTTATGCTTCTGTGGGCACGTTTCCCCTCCTGTGCTCTCCCACCTTCTCTCCAGGGTTCTTATTACTTACAGCAACTGCAAACCTATTATCTCCACAGAAATTGTTTTTCCAAACACTGCTAGAGATGGGGAAGTAATTACGTTAACCTTCCAGTGGAAAGGTGCATTTGGCTCCACTGATGGCAAATTTAACAACCTTATCAGCCTCTAAGTATGGCTGATAAAACAGCAGCCATCTGAGCAGCAAATACTGCTGCTTAGTGCCCCTTTGCTCCTTTCTTTTTGGTCACCGAATAAAGGCAGGGCAAGATGAAGACGCATCGTTTCTTCTTTCTGCCATTGTTATTTCTCTCAGCTTTCCTGGCTGTAGAGAGCATAAGCCCAAGTGAAAGAAAGCTAAGGAAAGCCAAACTCCCCAAAATAAGAAAGGAGAATAGCGTACTCTTGCTGAAAAAGAGCAACTTTGACAGAGCATTGAAGGAAACGAAGTTCCTGCTGGTGGAGTTCTGTGAGTATCAGCTTTGTCTGTCTCTTATCCTGGCAGCTCTGCAGAGCACGGTTGATGCTGGAGCATGAAGGTATGCCTGTTCTACTGTTGCTTTTTCCTCCAGCAGCCCTTGTTCTGTGTCCACCATGTCTCTATTTCTGACAATAACTACAATCACTGATTCCTTTTTGGAGTATTTGAGCACCACCCTGCTCCATAAAACTGATACTAAGATAGGTTTACACGTGTGCAGCTCTGACTTTACATTCTCTGCTTCCACTGCCTAATCTTGCAAGTGTGTTTCACGGCAGCGATGGGTGAAACTCTGTGTGTTCAAAAATCAGAGAGGGCTCTGATTCTCTCACATCTTCATCCACACTTTGTACAAGATTTATGCCAGATGGCATCTCTCTTCTGTAAGTGTTTGGGCTTTAGGGAATGGCTCTGTACATTATTTCAGTGTCTGTAACTGCATGATATAGGTCTGCTAGTCTCTTTCCCTGAAACCAGCACTTGATTAGATGGAGGCAGGATTGTGGCTTTTCTATTACGTTCCTGCTCATTCCACACAGGGAGCAACTAATTCTGTGAGTTAGGAGGTCTGGTATTACAAAAAGTAAATCACAAAAGCAAAAGCCAAAAAATAGTCTCGCGATTGCACCCACCCAAAAGCTCAGACACTACGTGACTTCCCCCTCCACATGAGGAGGTTTTTTGAACAGCCTGCTGGTAGCACAAACTCTTACTGCCAGAGCAAAACTCCTTCAAGGGGTTGTGTGTTACAGTTCATGCCTGCAAACCTGAGGATGCCATTTCACATTCAAAAGGTCTTTCTCAGTTTCATTGCCAGTGTTCCCAGTAAGCCCATAGAGGCCACAATGGGGTACAGGAGATAAAAAGAGCAATTCTGCAAAACTCATTCACAGTGGGGCTGCTGAAGTCCTATAGATAGTACTGATCTTCCCAATGTGTTTTACTAGCTTGCTTCATACAACCTATCAGGGAGGCCAGTCCCATGGAGCAGTGCTCATCCCACTCCTTCTCCAGATCATCACTGACATTCATGTTGAATTTTAACAGATGTGCTTACGATTCCATGCCTGCTTACCTTGTGCTTAAGCACTTTGCTGGACCAGAAATGATCATTCAGCCTTCAGAAGGACAGAAATAACATGTGGAGACCCAGCATATTTAATATTAAACACTATGCATTATGATTGGTGCAGAGAGAGGAGTTACAGCAGAGATAAAGGAGTCCTATGAGAGACAGTGGTGCAAATAAAAATGCTGTAAATCTCCAAGTAGAGACGGTTCGACCAAACAAGCAGGGGAAGATACTACTTAAGATAGGAACGTTTTCTGAGATAAGTTTGCTATGGGAGTGTCTACAGATTATGGACAATGGACTTCTCAGTCTGTGGAAGAAAACAAAAGCTTTGTCTCTGTTCCCTGAGCTTGACATTGCTTCACCCTGCTATCAGTTGTGCCGCACTCACTGAGCTCAGCACACACACCAGCTCAGCCTTAAATTGCACACTTTGCAGCCCAGCTCTGCTCTGGAGGCAGGTAAGCATGAGCACAAGATGCAAATCCCAAATCAATCCTGAATCTGGAATAGCTATTTGAAGCTAAAGCAATATCCTAACTTTGCAGAAGCAGACGTGACGAATTAATAAAACTAAAAGTAACTTTGGGTCATGCTAAACATTTCATTAATCCTCAAGCTGTTACAAAACTTAACATATTCCTTAAACTTTGAGAGCAATCACTTTAGAAGTTTATTTTAATAATTGAACATTTAAATGACACGTTTGAAATGCTGAAATTCAGCAGGAATATATGTACGTTCTTATTATTTGTTGAGGATTTACAGCTGCTTGCCAAATTCACCCTGCAACCATGAGTTGCTTTGGTTCCCTCTGAAGATGTGATAATTTGGTGAAAAAATATTGTATCAGAAAATCCCTATTCAAGCTCTATTCTCAACCTTTTTAAGAGCTGATTCAAAGCATTGGACCTAAATGTCCAAGACTGGGAGGAGATTGTAGCCAAGCCTCCTTGCTGCTGGCAGAGCTGATCATCACCTATATTCTGCAACGCATTTCAGGATTTCAACGTAATGCCAAATGGGAAGAAGACATGAAAAGTTCCATGAAAAATGAGAGATGAATAAAGAATTGTTCAGAATACAGTAGCTCAGAGACTTGGGCACTCACAGTATGTAGGAGACCTAAACCAGGATCTCCTGCTCCTACTTCAGAGAAGCCTTGGCCCTCCATCCGCTCTCATAAATGGAATTCTTCAGAACCAGAGGATGAACACACCATGTCCTTGCACTCTGCACCTTTGGGTAAAGTCAGAGAGGAAGCACTGCTCCCCTACCACATCTTGACCAGTGAGCCTCACTGCATTCTGGTTTGGATTCAAGGTCACTGCATCTATCTGAAGGGTGTACTGAAAACCCATGGACTGCCTTTCTTCCTACAAACCAGAACAACAACCACAGAGAGCTATAAAATCATTCAGACTAAGTTCCTCAGCCAAGACACATTACCTGGAAGTCTCCAGCCTCAAACTCATCAGGTCCCTTTGGAGACGATGGCACTAACTAGCCTTCAAGGCAGCGAAAACGCATCCTGTCCTGCAGCATTGGCCCAGGATGTGGGAAATCTGAGCCTACTCTGGTTCACATCTTGTTCATTTGCTAGACTTTGCTTTGCCATGGAATGGAAAGGATAAAGATCAGACATGCACAGAGAGCCCACAAAGAATTTTTTGTGACCAACTCCTTAAAATAAGCTAAGAAAACTATGTGAACGTGGAACTACTCTGGGAATTAAGATAATGAGAGACAGAGCAATATTTCCACATAGGGAATTTGTGGGGCTGCTAGGGATTAGTTTTAGAAATCCAGAACGAATGCAAGACCTGAGATTCTTCTTCTCAACAGTTCTCAATCGTGGTAATGCAATGAAAGAATGCAAAGGAATCCCATACACCCCAGAAAGTAGACTTGTACCAAGAAGAGGAAAAGTGTAAGCTCCAAATTTGGATTTAATGCTCTAGGATCAGCCTTACATCTGTTTGTACTGAGAAAACCTCAACCCTCTCCCTGCTGTATAACAGTATCTACTTACCAGTGGCAGAATATTCAGTGAGGAACGGCCTGCTTTGATGTCTTCTCCCCAGCGACTCCCAGGCCCTCCTGGTGCCTCCTGCAGTTCCACCCTCACTGTGTCACAGCTCTGTATTCCTCCAGGCAAGATTTAATATAAAAACATCTGCTGATTTTCTGCCATGCAGTTTCAGTGCCCTAATGAGCCGAGTGAAGTACACTGGGCAAATTCCCATTATGGAAATGAAGTAACGATCCAGAAATCCAACATTCTCCTGCCTTCATCCCGGCTGTTTTCTGCAATGAGAAAGTAACTGAAGGGGCAGCACAAAGGAGGTGGGGGAGGGCAGAAGAACAGAGAGTCCAGTTTCAATTTGCTTTTTTTTTTTTTTTTTTGGTGAAAGAACAGTGAACAACGTCTGAAAACAGCATAAGCAGCGCGTGGCATTGTGCCTGTTCTCTTATCTGAATTACTGTCCTGATTATGCTAGGAGAACTCCGTTTCAAAGTTCACACGAATGGGTCCTCATCCTGCTGCGGTCTGCAGCACTGCCACTGGCACGCTAGCATAGGGAACACAGAGCACTTGCCTCCAAGAGATGGTAGATCTTACATGAGTGTTGCCTGCATGGAAGAGTTTTGTTAATTATGCTGTGTGTTAACCGAACATAAACCCCCTGTGGCAAAGTGCATGGCAGAATATTGTTGCTTTCAAGTTTTATCCTCAAAAAGAAGATAATTAACAAAAAATCCCAAGCACTTCAACAACAATTAAGCACCACAGGGAGTATGAAACGTGTCCACTTATAAACACAAACACTCCAAGCACTACTGCAAACAGCCACCGACTGTGACCGTTTTCAGTCATGTATTAACTTAGTCCCCACAGGCCTCTCCTCCAGGCTAAAATCTCTCAGCACTTCTCCATGTTAGAGGCGTTCCAGCCCTCTGATGATTTTCATGACTGCCCTGCTCTAATGCTCCAAGTCTTTCTGATGCTGGGGACCCCAGTGCTGGACGCAGGATGCCACGTGGGCTCTTACAGCAGTGGAGCAGAGCAGGACAGCCACCTGCATTCACCTGACGTCACACTTTTGGTTCAACCCAGGCTACAGTCGGCTTTCTGGGCTGCAAAAGCACATTACTGGTTCAAATCCCATTTTTCATCTCCAAGTTCTTCTCTGCAGAGCTGCTCTCAGTCAATTTTTCTTCCAGATGCTGACAACACTGAGGATTGCCTTGACCCAGCGCAGGACCCTGCACTTAGCCTTAGCTTCATGAAGTTCACATGGGCCTATTTCTAAAGCCTGTCAAGGTCCCTCTGTGCATCAGTTGTCACTAGTTTTCCTGTCCTATTTATCTGGGTGGTAACATTTCCATTGTCTTTTTATAACCTAAGGACAAACACATAAGCGGTGCATTTCTGCATTGCGCTGCTACTTTGCTCTCCAAGCATATTTCCACCTACTTAAAAACAATAATAAATAAAAGAAACATTTACCTTTCCTAGCAGATCTCTGCATGTAGTGAGCCAGGAGATCAGCCATAGGATTCCTGCAGCCTGTGACTGGCAATCGGTGCTGGGATAACGACATTTAATAGGCAAGATAGGGTGACTCTCAGAGACGTTCACCTCCTTCCCAAGGCATTAAAGCAGAAGGTGACGTTTCTGAAACAAACGAGAAGCCGCTGAGTGTGTATATATGAGAAGGGAGACTTCCATGCAGCGAAGGGAGCATGACTGCTTTTAAATCAGCATGTCAGCTCACTCATAAAGCCAACACCCAAAGCACACTCACTCGTGTGCTAGGAGCTGATTCCAGCAATGCAGAAATCTGCTCACTACAGGAGAATGGGAACAGTTCAAAAACACCCCAAACATGTATCTCTGATAACTAAGCTTTAGACAGGAACCCAATGCATCATGAGGGAGAATGGGATGCGGGTGCCTCGTTCACGTAGGCTTTGTTGGAAATCTGTCTCAGTCCTAAAGAGTACACTGTCTGAAACAGACACTTGACTTATTTGCAAAATATGATTTCAAAAGGGAGCTGGGATGTTTGAAGTGCATGTCCAGGCAGGTACAATCATCACTAGAATCACCAGATGATATTCTAGTTGCTGCATGCAGTCCTACTGATTAGCATTGATCAGCTTTTTTTAACTGAACATTCTGTATAAGGATCCAAACTCTTGAATAATCTTCAGTGTTTGCACAGCAGAAGACCTCAACTGAACTGCAAACTGCAAACATTATATTAGCTCAGATTCAAAGTACAGAAGTCAACACAGGAGATAATGGGCTATATTTTGCATGGTAGAATAGAATGGGAACACTTTCAAGGTCACATAAGAAAATGTGCATTTGCAGCAAGATCAATACCTTGCTTTTCTCGCTTCCAGTCTAATACGTTAAGCAGGAAACCATTCTTCTACACAGAAAATAACATATCTTTAGTGAAAACTGTAAGAGCAGACTACACAGGAAAGAGGAAAAGTAGGACTCCTGACCATGCCAGGAACTAACAGCTAAGAAATCAGTATTTAGCATGACAACAGGCATATTCACAGTGCCTGCAGCAACCACATCAGTATAGACTACCCAATGAAACTGGAGGCCATCAGCAATTAGCTAAAGAAAAGAAGAACTCATAATACTTCCATATGTTGTCACTTCAAGGAAGCTTTAGGGTCATGAAAGGTGTGTACATATCAGCAAAGAGTATCTCTGCCCACATTGCAATATATAGTAGCTGGCTACATGGCACCATGAAACAAAGTAGTTGCTTACTCAGGTCATCACAGTGTTCTACTCATAATTCCAAGCCCAGAGCAACACATCTTAGAAAGACCAACATCTCTGCCTAACAGATCTGGACTAACCCTGTCCATATGCAGTCATTACATATCAGCACTCAATAGCACGGCAAACACCCTCTTTTTTAATGAAGGCTCCATGCATCTCTAACCATTTTAAGTAATGATATTTCATAAAGACTCAACAAATACACTCTCGAGAAACAGCAGTGTTTTCATATGGTAGATATGCAGCTTCTCCTGTTGACAGAGCAGAACTTCCATTAGGTATCACTGTTTTCTGCAGCTTCATCTAGAGTGGATCGAACTCAGCCAAGACTGAGATAGCACTGTGGTGGTTTTGTGCTGGGAGACAGCATGCTGCAAATTAATTAGGGGAAAACGTTAGCAAGAGCATCTTCATAATTCTGAGATAGGAAACTGAAGTTACAGTTAAATCTCAGAAAATCTCTGTAAAGTAGCAATAAAATTAGTTGATGAACCACAGCTGCCATTTGAGGCAGCCAAGGGTCGGCACACAGCACACACAAACACCCGTTATTTTAGAAGCACTATCAGTCTGTAAGAACATTTTCTCTTATTCTCTCCTTCCCTTCCATATCTTATCTGGAGAAAGTAGTTACTGAATTACTCAAGTTTACCCCAATGAAGTGCTTACAAAACTACCATCCTACAAAGAGTCTCAATGTGAGTACAAACTCTACCCTTGAACTCCCTTTAGAAGCTACTCAGGATACTCTGCCAAACTTACTTTTTTACTCTAAGTCATTTCTTGCCAACAGAAGACTACTGCAGTCCTGTTGATTTTTCACTCTGAATAGTCCAAGTACTCACGTAGTCTTGAACAGTCAGAATCAACACAAAGAAATAAGAAGTAAAGATAATTTCTCACTTATTTGAGTCACAAACGGCCTTTATCCAACCCCTCCAGCTACTATTTGACATAATAATTTCTGCTGCAAAGCTTCACACGGGAGCCTGTGTAACCCATTCTCTTTTGACTGACCCTTTCCAGATGTTTCTTTATCTCAAGCATCTCAGAATGTGTCGAAAGAATTTGCTGAGGCTGCGCGACTGCTTAAGAAAGAAGCTCCAAGAATCCAGTTTGGCAAAATAGATGTCACAGATCAACATGACTTGAGAAAAGAATTTAATATTCAAGAGTTTCCGACTGTGAAATTTTTTGTGGACGGCATCAGGGAGGCTCCTATAGACTGCAAAGGTAAATTATCTCATGCACTGCTAATGACAGGATGTGCTGACCTATTCTGCCACCAAGGATAAAAGTATGGATGCTCAGATAAAGGCTATGCAAACTCTTTGTGCCCATGGTATTAAACATGCAATTAACTCCACACCTATACAAGAACTTAGACTTTAATTGGTCTTCCTCATTTACAACTGAATAGGCTTCTCTCTGTTGAGTTCACACAGCCAAGCTCACAACTGGCACAATTCTTCTGAGGACACAGAAACAACCCCAAAATGACACACGCCCACATACTACAAACACACAAAAACCATAAATAAAAGTTACACCAAACAAGAATTTGATCCCAAACCTACTCAGTCTGCACTTCTGCTGGCTCGCTGCAACTTCCACAGGCACTGAACGTGCAGCAGGGTGCTGCAGGAATCCACTGCATTTAGCAGCAAATTCTGAACAAAGCCAAAGAGAAGAATTTTACCGGGCAGCCATCAGAGGGAGCTCATACATGGCTCAGGAAGGAAACTATGGAATAATTTCAAATCTTTTGGGGAAAGTTATTCAGCAAAAACAACAATATTGGAATAGGACAGATGAGCACTCCTTGGAAATCCAGGCCTTGTTAGAGCTTTTCTTCCAACAAAAGTGCAGACAAGTAACTTCTTTTGTTTTGTTTTCTCTTTTCTCCTCCGCTCTCCTCTCTCCCCTCCCCTTTCAGCTTTTCTTCCTAAAGATGTTCAATTTTACAGAGTTAGCACCAATGTCATGATTTGCCTGAGCCTCCATTTGTGCTCTGAGCAAATACACTTGAGTCACATGTTTAAAAAAGGATTGTGAAGTTTGTTTCTGAGCCTGCACACAACGGGACACTCAGCCTTCTTCAACTCCCGAGCCCCCGTGGCTGCTCTCCTGAAAGCTGATCTTAAGTATTTTTAGTAACTTGCTTCTCCTTGTACATCAGCTATTGAATTTCGTACCCACGTTTCCCATAATCTACACTTCTGCAAACAGCTCCTGCACAAATGCCACTGAAAGCACAGTTTGCCACAGAGAGCTCATATTAGAGGCGCTGATACATAAGAGTGAAAGCTCCGACTTAAGTTTCTGATTAAATCTATAGGGCTGACTTGAAAACATCTTTTAACTGGGTAAACTAACTTGCCAAGCAACACAGAGCACCGTAATACAAGATGCACACAGCCATCCTTCAGCTGAGAGCTCCTATTTAAGAAACACCTTCTAGCAGGACACAAGGAGTTGCAAACTGGCTTCTCCCCTGCGATCTGCATAATACAGTGCTGACCGTTCAGAGACATGTACTGCTCGTAATGACTTAAATCACACTTTGTTGATGTGCTCGTACAATTGCTAGTGAAAGCTTACCTAGCAAGTATAACTGTAAACACTGGGAATCCGCAAGCAAATCCCAGTCGTTGCAGAAATTGTTATTTACAACTCCAAGGCCAGAATTTGCCCAGAAGAAACAAGTTGTAGGCCGTGTAGAGCAGCAGCAGGAATACTCCACACATGAAAAACCTGCTGAGAGGTTACATTGGTGACACAAAGCTGCAAGAGCCCAGCTCTGCATGTGGACAGAAGCCAATCCCTCTGTGGCCACTAGGCAGTGCTCCGTGCTTTGCTCTGCAGCCTGCACACCTTACAGCCGATGTCTGCCAGCTTGGCCTTAAAAAAATCCAATGACAACAAGAACAAAAAGCCCCACCACCACCACCACAAAAAAATCATATTTTAAACTGGTTGCAGCGCAGCCTGCTGCAAAATGACTTGATGGCAGTAAAATGGTATGACTCAATTCTGACCTTGCCGTATTGTTAAAATACACAGTGATAGGACTTGCACCTTTGATTATCCACTTGTACAGCACATCTTGATTCTGTCACTTCCCAGCATAACACATGCAGACGTTTTCATGTACAGTTTTCATTAACCCTTTGCCAGACTTTTGTTCTAATCCAAAAAGGATGCCAGGCTTGCAGAGATGAAGGGGCTATTTTATGGCCGAGAGCCTCAATTTATGGCTCCATTTCCTTAGAAAACACAATCACTAGAAACTATTTCTTAAGAGATTTAAGATTTCTAAAACTCCTGAAAACCTGAGAAGAATTTACCAAGCAAATGGACCGAGTGTGCACTTATGAACACAGTAATGTTAATTTGGAACCCCGAAGATGGAATGCTGCCGAATTTTAGGGCAATTTTGGCAGTTTTCAGCTTCGTTCCTCACGTCTAAGCCAGAAGTGAAGCTGCAGTACCACTGGGGAGTTTTATCATGTCTCTGTACCTATTAGATCCTTTCTGCAGCAGCAAAAGAACAATTCTGACACCTAACTCAATTGAATAGCCAGTTCAATAAAATCTGCAATTGGTTTGAAGACATTTTGGATTAAACCTCAGGTCGATAGCTCTTCATAGCTTATTATGATTTTTATTCACTTGTGGGGCACACGAAACCCTGCAGAACAGGCTTCCCACTTGTCTAAATTTTTTCATCTCTACACTCCAAGCAATTAAATGGACAAAGTTGAGTGCAGAGGTCCCACAAAACAGGGCTCATCACTGCTGATCTTCTAGAGCTGACAGCAACTACAGCGGTGACGGGACCCAGAAGTTGGGTTTGAATCTGACCTCAGTCCTAAGGAGTTCAAGTTCAGCATCCTTCTCAACTTCCACTGCTTCTATCTTGATTGCTCAGAAAAGTCTCATTCACTTTGAAGGTCATTTTAATTCTTTTTTCCTGCCACAGGAGTCAGACAGGCCTCAGCTTTTATCACGTGGCTCAAAAGACGAACAGGACCCAGCACAGTTTTAATCAACTCCACCGATCAGGTCGAAGCCATCATAAATGCTGACGATTTGGCAGTGATTGGCTTTTTTAAGGTAATTCACTGGAGAGCTCAGAAGGCTGGTTTCCCTTCTGATCTCTTAGGGTTACGCTGTTTTCCACTGCCATCAAATCTTGCACATCCAAAAGGCCCAGAACTTGCTGAAAGACTCCTTGTACACTCCAGCCTCCTCCCTGGCAGGGTAGGGCAGCACAAGAAGCAGAAAGTGCTCAATGCTGCACCAGCACTGCTTCACAGAAGGGAAAACATTGGGGTGCTATCACCACTATCATCAAAAACCCAAAACACAACAGAAGTTTGTGTCTACACAGAAAGTTAAACTCCATGCCAGCCAAAACCACAGCACCTAATCACAGTATTTCTATTCAAAGATGGTGTAAAAATCACAGATGTGAATATCTGGCAAGGGGAAGGAAAGGTGATAAATACCATCAAATTTGCCAGAATGCCTTTTTATTTATCTTTCCATTTGGAGGTGGAAAAGAGCTCCATCAGTAACTCACTAGCAGTTTATTTAGCTCCTGCCAGGTAAGAGATCTGGGAATAGGAAGTAAAAATATTGCACTGTGAATGATCCAACTCACACAGTCCTTTCTCAGATAAAATCCTGCTACTTTCCAGAGTAGAGTAAGTTTCTGAGGATTTGGGACTGAATGATGCACAGCAATAGCCAAATAGCGCAAAGTAAATGTGAGCTGCCAAAGCACTTGGTTAGAGGTCGGTAAAATAGGGCGAGGATTTTTAATTCTGCTTTTTCATTGCATCCTTGAAACTTATCACTACCTGCAACATTCAATCAATGCTCCAAAGAGACTTTTATTCTGGTAACTTTCTGCCTAGTTCAAGGCACGACGTCTGGACTCATACCTGAACTGATAAGGTCCCAAATGTGTTGGCTACAGCAGACAGACCATATTTTATGGCTGAGGAAAGTAGGTTTCATTACCAAATTGCCCAGAGTAACAGAGGTGGTGAACACAGACAGGACAAACTGTGAAAATGCTCACAGAGCCCAGAACTTTGCCTTGCAGCAATCTGCTCACAGCCACATATGGAGAAGGGCAGTTTTCCAGTGCTGGACCAGACTGAGACACTTTTGCTATGGCAGAGATACTGGAGAGTCTCCTGCAAAAGGCTGATAGCAGATACTGCCTGCAGATGCGTCCAACTGGGCTCCACAGTTTCCCTGGAAAAAACAGTAGATGAGCACCAGCATGAGCAGGGCCGTGTCAGAAATGCAGGGGGTGGAAGCTAACGCAGTGGTGTCCAAGTAAATACAGAGTTGCATTTGGCCTTCTATTAGTCACAGATTGCTCACAAATGTGGGTGCCAAAACATGTTGGGAGATCTCAGCATATAAACTGCTATCAATCCAGCATGAAATAATTGCCTGATTAAACCATACCTGAAAGAGCTGCTGCCTTTCACTGTGCCTATTGACTACTAGTTCAAGGGTGGACAGAACGGTGACTGTTTGACAGATGTAGGAGTCCAGATCCCTGCTTTGAGGAGCACTCTGTCAAAGCCACAGACACGTCCATCAGGTTCCCCTGCAAGCAGGCAGCCCTCCCCACTTGCCCATGCAGCTCTGCCTGCAGCTGTGCAGCAGACTTGAGCAGGGGAGCAGCTGCTAGCTTGATCCTTCCCCATCTGGAGGAGTCTTGGCAGAGCATGGCAATGCCGGGGGAGTGCAGGGCAGATGAAATAAGCGCAGGAAGCAGATGGGGGGCTGCTCAGTAACCATATTGCCCCAGCCCAGCCAACACTAGCCAGCACAGTGAAAGCACTCATGTTGTCATAGCACTCCTATGATTTGCTCTACTCTGAAGATCTCCCCGTGAAGGTAACTGTGGCAAACCATACCCACTTTGCATTCACCTACACGTCACAAGCCTTTTGGGGCCCAGATCACTTGTAGCTCTCACTCCTACACATCATGTCAGGATCCTGGACACGGCTCTTAATGAAGATTCTTTCTGAAACCAGGAACTTCACAGCGACAGTGTGGAAGTTTTCCGTGAGACTGCAAAAGATGTGCCAGAGATGCCTTTTGGGATGACAAGCAGCGAGGACGTCTGTGCCCATTATGGCATCCAACTGAATACTCTTGTTGTGTTTAAGAAGGTAGGAGTGCAAGCCCAGCAAGGTAAGGTGCAACAAGCTGCTGTGGCAGCTTCAGGCTATGGAAAAGCAGCATGGTACTTTTTCAGCTTAAATAATTTCCTACCTGAAATTCAAACAGCTTAACACAAAAAATATTGCATTTGCAGACAAGAAAGATAAGGAAGAAACAGACAGCAACCTCTGGATATTTTCCATCTGTCTGCTCACACTTCAGGATCCTGGTTTATACTTAAAGCCATTTTATTCTGAATCCCTATGCTCTAATTCACCAATCACCCCCGCACACCAGGAACTGAACGTGGCGACGTCCAGAGAGTTCTGCTGACATCCACTCTTCCCTTTTCCCTCAATCAGGAATCTTTTCTTCCAGCCCACATCAGAAGTGGCCAACAAGAGCAAACGTAGAATAACAGCACCAAACTTTAGGCCTCAAAGTAGTGAGACCAAAAATGGGTGTGTCACAGATATTACATCTGGCGTAGAACAAATCTCTTAGTATTAATGAGCAAATTAAAACTGTCAGCTGTATCCCGGATTCTAGCTATAATCTTCTGTAATCCGTGACGTTCATTTTTCAAGCTATGGAATTTCACTTACTGAGGATCATAAAACAGCAAAAGCAAGAGCAACATTTTAGCCTAAAGACAGTGTTTTTGTTCCTATAGTTGATAAAGCAACCTCAAACTTCACTATTTATTTAAGGGAAAACCTGTGCATAATGAAGTGCTTGGAGATGGCAGAAGGAACAAACTGGACCTCACAAGGATAATCAAAACCTTTACCTTGGATTTGGTCACTGAATACAATCTTGAGGTATGCGTATTTTCTTTCACTGTATTAACAAAAGTCAGAGAAGGGCAGCCAGTAACATTTCACATCAACCTCTGAGAAATCTCCCAGCATTTCTTGGGTTTTAGGCTATCGGACTGATACAGGCATCATGTTATGAAACTGCTTACGTGCCTTGACAAGTTAATACCTGGAACCAAAGGGAGTATTTGGCTAACATATTTCATATGCTATTTCCCACTTACTGCAAGCTATCATTAATGGTACCTCTTATAATACTGTAAAAAAAGGGGAAGGAGGTGGGGAGGAGGAAACCCTACCCACCAAATATAAAGCCTACATGTTAAGAATTCAGGGAAGAGGCAAGACAGCTGCCTTTCTTCCTAACAACTGCTGTTACTGTGAACTCTGCTGGCAGCAACCATCTGCAGAGGAATGCATACAGAAAATAAGGAGCTGATCTGCTCCTCAGTGTTGGAGAATGTTGTTCGACTAGGCTAGCCCTAAACACATCTAGGAACCCCAGCAAAATCCAACAGGCAGCTCTCGGTCAAATCCAGACCACAGGGTGCATCCCTCTTAGCAAGGCGATGTTTCCTGAGGGGACAGGGAAGGGCTGGCCAAGCAGCGAGCCCACCCGAACATGCAAACACCACCGACGTGCAGAGGTGGCACAAACCTCAGGCTTCTGAGACAGCTCGGTGGGTTGGAGTTTGGAAGGTCAGCCTCCATCCTGTCTCCAACCCTTCTATTCTCATGCACCACCCTGGGCCTCTGGGCCAAGAGAAATCAGAAATGCTGGAATAGCCATTGCTAGTGTAGGAAGGAGAGACAAGGCATCAAAATGTTCGCATGGGAGGGTGCCTCATTAACTCTGATTACAGTGTGGAATGAGAACGGGCAGCTCTCTGCAAAGGAGGAGATGTAGGCTGCTGATGGCACGCAGAAGTGAGGGAAGTGCCCCGGTTGGCTCTAGTTGCTGCACCTGGGCCTCCCTATGTAACACCGCCTTTTACTTTCAGCACATCTTCAGCACTAATTCTTCAGCATGTGTTATACAGGAGGTCAGACTACCCCTTCTGACTGTAAAATCCATGAATAACAATGAGGTTTTTACTGAAATATAGAAAATACTGAGGAGTTCCTGATTCTTCTCACTTTATCTTCTCTAAAACAATGAAAGCAATCTCAGGGTTATAGAAATGATAGGGAACAGAGCCTTAAGAAGTAAAATCTACAATATCAGAACTGAATGACACTGATATTCTGAGCCTCTGATTCCCTGCTTTACTTAAGAGGAACGGAACAGATGTTGAGTGTTGTTTTCCAGACATCTGTGAAGATTTTTGATGTCCCTGTTGAAAACCACATCCTGCTGTTCATCCCAACGAACTCAAAGACATTCAACACAACTTATGAAAACTACAAGTCTGCTGCTGCAGAATTTAGAGGGAAGGTTTGTAATACTGAATCCTGCTACACAAATATGAATGCTAAAAGATCAGTGGAAAAACACCACTGGTTTCTGCAAAAGTACACTGCTGCCACTCTATCCTTAGGTCTAACTAAACCCTTTAAAAAACATTTCAGCAACTATTTTTCAGCTTGGACCTTTAACAGAGTTATCTGAGAAATTCAAAGAGTAAACATCACTTCAAAACAGATCTTTAAAACAAAAAGATCACAGAAACCAACGCTAATTCCAGCTGCTCCCACTCAACTTGCTTCTGATTTTACACATACAACTTTCTAGGAGCAATTTCCAACCACAGCTGGTTTTAGCAAGCTTCTGGCAATTTCTGCCTGCACCAGGAAATGGCCCAAAGATCTCAGGGCATTGCCTGAAGCAAGAGCTGTTTCCAGCTGCAAAGCCTGAGAAACACTGCAAGGCGTCTGTATAGATTTGTCTGCAATGCACAAGTGTTTGAATATATATATTTATATATAAGAGCAGTCTTACACCGAGGTATTTCAGTTCCTCTTGCCAGCCAGTGTGGTGCTACTTCTGCTCTAACTATGCTAAAGATTGAAGAAGTATAATTTGCCTTGTAATAGAAGAGCACACATGACTATTTCAAAAGACATATACATGACATACATTCCACAATTCCGTCCTCTGAAGATCTATTAAGAACTTGGAGGAGTAATTTAAAAGTGTTACTAAAATAACTGGTAGCAAACCAGTGTGAAAAGGCAGAAGGGAAATTTCCATTTGTTTTGGCTGCTCTGCCATTTCTTAGGTTGGATCAAGGTACAGAAATGTTCTGAGAGCTGCTGGCTGTTGGGCTGAGACCAAAAAAGAGTTCTACAAAATTGCTTTCAATTAAGGTTAGGTCCGAACCTGCTGCCAAGCTGCACTTCTCTAATTCTCTAATGGCTAAACCAAAGCTGGAAGACTCAACCAGATGCTTGGCTCTCTTTATTATCAGATAATGTTTGTGTTGGTGAATACTAATGAAACGAGAAATGGACGCATTTTTGAGTATTTTCGCATCAGGGAAGTTGATGTTCCTGCTGTAAGAATCCTAAATCTGACAAGCCAAGCGAATTACAAAATGCCTGCAGATGAGGTGACTGTGGAGAACATAAGACGTTTCTGCCAGAGCTACCTGGATGGAAGAGCAAAGGTATGTCCATTACTAATGGGATGCCCCTCTGCTACGCCAACTAAAACAAATTTGCAACGTTAAAACATCCCTTTTAGTATTAGAACAGTGCGCTCTTCTGATTGTCAGCTGATTAACTTACTCTTGCCCTAGTGCATTCACTGACAGTTACTGAAAGAGCATTCCTCTGTGTTTAAAACAGAGGGGAATTACAAAGCTCTCCAGTTCTCCTACCTGAAAAATGGGCAAATTATTTAGGATGCAATTTTTCAGTTGATGCAAGCTGGTGTTTGAGTGCTTTAAAGCCTCCTCGTGCTTCCACCTTGCCAGTAATCGTGGAGAAAATTTACTCTCTTAGTTGGGAGAAATTTCACTAATGATTGCAAAGGAATTTGAAATTATATAAGTTCAGTAAATAGAAAATTGTCAGTTTCACAGTGGATCAGAATTTAGCATTTGTTGCAAATGAGTCTAGCAGACAGAATTTTCACAGGAGGAATCACTCCCGGTGGTAAAAACAGTATTTTTTGTCATAATGAAGCATCATCCTCCACACTCACATGGAAAATACATGAAAATGTTTTCCTTCTTCAGTGCTCTTCAGGGTTATTTACTTTTGTTTTCATCACAAGGAGTGATGAGGTGATCAGTCAGAGTAAACTGATTTGAGGAATTTGAGCAGCAGGTCCTATTTTCAATCTTGAGGCAGGTAGAGACAGAAGAGGCGCAGACGTCTCCTCCACAAAGAGCTGCTTTTGTGGCACACACGCTATGGAAAAGCTCCTAAGAGCAGAGCGTGACATTCCTCTACTTGGTCTAAAAGGAAAAATATTGCCAGGGCATATACTGGAAATTGTAGGAGTCGTGTGGAGGCCGTGATCAGCAGTAGAAGAAAAAGTCTGGGCAATACTCACCTTATGTGTTTTACTTAATTTTGAGAACCCTCAATAGAATCATGGAATGGCCTGGGTTGAAAAGGACCATAATGATCATCTAGTTTCAACCCCAATAAGGGGGCAAGCTTTTCAGTACTTTAGCTTTTGAGCGCTGGGCAGCAAGCATCCAGGACAAATACAAATATGTTCCCAAAAGTGATTTGCAGACTGTCTATCATGTCTGTATTCAAGAGATGGACACACAATTCTGCCTACCAACTGTGCAGGGGTGCGAGAAAACAGATCCCTGCTGAGGGCTGAGCAGAGAGTAGCATGAGAAGGCAGGAGCGGATATGGAGATAGGAAAAAATACAGCATTGAGTAGAGGTGGGCATCAGGCAGAGGGTGATCCCACTTGCCTCACAATAACTTGATCTGGAGTACAGTTCCTCGATGCTTCCCGGCACTTTCACAGCAGTGTTTGCTTCTGCTTAGTTACATCTCTCTAGTGAAGAAATTGCTGAAGACTGGGACAAGATGCCTGTCAAAGTGCTCGTTGGGAAGAATTTCAACGGGATTGTCTTCAACAGGACCATGACTGTGTTTGTCATGTTTTGTAAGTGTCGCTGTATTCAGATTGCTTTCACGTGATCCATTGGAAATGAAAATAGAAAGCTCATTCTTACATACCAAGCTGGTCTTTGCACCTTACAGAAGCCATGGTGAGCAAGTTTTTGATGTCTGTTGCAAGTACTTAAATTTTTGTCCTATCTATGAAAATGCTGTGCTACCTTTGCTGACTCAGAGCAGCAATGACTCTCACTCCCTTCAGTAAGGTTTTGTCAAAGCAGTTTCAAGTCTCTGCCTTAAAGGATCTTATGCTGTACAATGGAACGTTGTAATATTCTGTACAGTACGAGTCTGGCTGCCTTCCAAGGACAGAAGGGAGTTAAGTAAGGTTTTCTGGATACAATGCTGTAGTATTATGTCCCAAAGAGGAGCTGTAGTTTAGCCAGTCTAACTCCTTTCCCTTTTCTGTCTGCAAGGGAAGTGGCATTCCCTGCTCAACCTTTCTCTGCAGGAAACTGCTGCCCTATCCTATACCAGCCAGCGGAGATTACACTGTGCCTTAATTTGTTCAGTTGAGCAAACATACAGCATTAATACAAACACTGCATTCAGCATAATACTAACAAATTCTTAAAGGCAGCGCAGTCATGCAGTCCTTTTAATTCCATCTAACCTGATCGTGACCACTCTTCTCTTGATGGAAATTCCGTGGCTGTGTATGCTATTTAAGGGTATTCTCAGCAGTATGCCTTTTTGTTAACCTGCTCATGTGCACTGCTCGGAGATAAAGCACCACCATACCTCAAACTCCTCCTTTTCAGTACAACTATAGCATAGTTTATGGATACAGTTAATTTTAATATGTCTGGAGACATTCTAATATGTGTAAAGCATTTTGTGCTTCTGGCAAGTACCTCATCATGGGAACAATATATTACTTGGGTTGCACTGGTTATCTGCCATGCTTCTCCAGCAAAGTCATATGGCAAGTGCTGTGTGTTTCAGTAACAAGGAGCTAAGAAGCAGTGCTGCTGCCAGAAAGACCTTAGAGATAGCGATAACCTTAGGCTGGTTATCGGTACCTGAAGACTCATGGAGGATGGATGGTTTCACAAAGAAATGGACCACAAGAGAAATCATAAAACCCCATTAACTTTCACAGGCTTAGCAGATCCCACTCAGCACACCAGGACGTGCTCTTCCAACAGACCGCATACTTTTAAATTTGCAGATGCCCCTTGGTCCTATGATTGCAGAAAACTTCTGCCAATCTGGGATGAGCTAGGAGAGAAATATCAAAGCCACGAGGACGTAATCATTGCAAAGATAGACATCACAGCAAACGATGTCCTGTCAGTTGTGATGGACCGCTACCCCTTCTTCAGACTCTTTCCTGCTGGACCCAATATCCAGGTGAGAAGCTTGAGGGGATGGCATAGCTGCATGCTGATGGGGAGCTGTGTGCACACAGATCGCATAGAAGTACATTCTTTAAGCAAGGCTTTGCTCTTTATCTACTCAACGCTGAGCTCATTATCATCAAAAATCTGAATTAAAGGGGAAACTCTTCCACCATCTCTGAAGCGTGAGGCTGTAGCAAGAGCTTTTGCTCTATTCACCATCCTGGACCTCACTACTGCCTTATTCTCTGCTGTTTAGCAGCCCCCCATCTGGGTTCTAGCAACAGCCTCACCTCAGGGCAAACTCAGAGCCAGACTCCTCGTCACAACAGCGCCTTTCCTCAAACCACAGCAAGAGGCGGACAGTCACAGAATAACTCTGCCAGTTGTTCCTGCAGCAGCTATGACTAGGCTGCAAAATACTGCTACCACTTGTCACATCCTTTATATTTTCACAACATTCAGCTCTCAAGACTTACTCCTGTACAGTTCTGCCAGTAATTTTATTTCATCCAGTCTCAGTAGGGAAGAAATATTTGTTGTCAAGACTAATGATCTTCAGAATACGCTACCTAATGCCATGTTACAGAATAATCAGAAGATGCTACAGCTGAGAGAAGGAAAAATATTAGACAAATAGTTACATTCCTCCATCTACGCATACAATCTCATTAAAAAGAAAATATGTCTGAAGCCAAAATAAATTAAATTTTAAGATACCGTTATAATTAAGACATTACTAAGCTTTTCATTTTTCTTCTTAGTCCCAAACTTAAATTAAATTTGAAGACATTTGCTCATGTCCTCATTTAATCTCTTAGGGAGATATTTTGCTCTCAGATGTGCATACGCATCTTCTAATGAATTGAACTGCAGTCCTACACACTCACACTGTGCTTTCTCTTTAAATGGGAGAGCAGAAATCCATGAAATTCTCATAATAAATGCCAGTTTGTTAAAAAAAAATAAATCAGTAATAACTTTCAGTAGCCATTAAGGGATTGTTTCAGACTTAAACAACCCCTAAGTTTGTTTGAGATCTGAAGTTCTTGCTTGTACACCATGCTTTTATGCCAGGCCCCTTGGCTTTGGAGAAGTTAGCCCATACTTGATGGGCAGTGCAGGTGTCCTGCAGCTTCCTGTGCTGGCTGACCCATGTCCCAGCCTTCCTTCTGAGTGCACTGTATGGACAGCTGGCCATAGACCATCATAAATAACCAGAGACATACTCAAGCCATTAAAAAACAGTCACTATAACAGCTCTCAGCCATTTTCTACTCAACCGCAGTTATACAGGGAATTCTTCCAAGTACATTTACACTTTTTTAGAAGATAATGCAGCAATACCCCAACTTGCCAACATGCAGAGCATTATATACTGTGTAGGCACTGCCCCACATTTACAGTCCCTACTCCTTATTCTGCCTATGAAAAGCACAACAGAACAAAGAGAAACTGTTACGTGCAGAAGGAAGAACAGGACATATCTATAGTCCAGCATCACCACCTGGTACAACCCTGATTTCACACAAGCATCTTCTATAGTGCTGTTCTGCATAGTGCTGGAAACAAACATGAGCCTTCTAACTGCTTCTGTTGATCCTCCACATTGTTTAAAGACTAAGGACGAATTGAAAGCTAGTGCAGAAGCATGCAGAATTCTAAAGATGGAATAACTACCATAAGACTCTAGAAAGCACACAAATATAAATAAAGGAGTCTGAGCCAGCTCCCGATAAGCCAATGGAAATGTGGCTAACATAACATGACTCACAGCTGTTTTCTAGACTGGGTTATCGTGTTCTTTGATTACCACAGCCCTCCTTCACACCTGCTTAAAGGCAAAGCCAGGGGCTTGTCTGTCTAACACACCATTAGCCAGACCCTTCCATGCACTCCATACTGCCCTCCTACTGACAGGAGCACCTGCTTGGTCTGCAGGGTGTGAACTGCCTGTTTTCCAGTCACTCTTCATCTAAGCTATCTAAGAAGGGGCCAGAATTTTCTGAAGCTGCAGACCAGTTACCCTCTTGCTTACAGTGGATACAAAACTTGGTGATTTAATTTTTTAAAATTAATTTATTTTTAAACCAGGAGCCACTTAGTGAGGAGTTAAGTGGGGCTACATGAGGCCAGACATCTGGACAGCATGGGTGCAGCTTTCCAAAGCACCAGCTCTGTGTTCCTATGTTGTTTTTTTCCCCATTCTCACTCTATTTAATAACCATTGATTTCAGTGTAAGGATGTGTTGCTGGATGGCTATTGATAAGATAAAAAGAACCTTCTGATGTCAAAAATCAACTCTCAGTGAGACAGAAAAGTTTATTCCTCCCCCAAAGAACAACAAAATTTGGCATGTAGCTGTATGCCAGGAACAGCTATAGTCAGAGCTGGAGGAACAGGAGAGTGAAACTAATGATTGCATGGAGGAAAGAGTGACCAGGCATCATCTGAGCTCCATCTGTGAGATGAACAACTCATCCACTGTGTCATCAAGTCCAAATGTGAGAGAAAAACATCAATTTTTCAAGCAGATTTTAAGGTTATTTGATTTATTTCCATGGATTAAGTGAGAAAAATAACAATGACATACACTTATGCACTGACTGCTCTAATGAGAAGTGCTGACACACATCCTCAGCAACCAGAGAAGGGATCAACTGCTTCTCTGGTTTTACAGGTCTTTGGTCTGAGAAATTTCTATTTCAGCCACTAGAGTGGAGCAGGACTCATCTGAGAATATTAATTGCCTCTGGAGGAATCAAATAACATTACTCAAGAAAGTTAATTTCGCAAAGAAAAGATACCTTCAAGGCTGCAACACCTTTTATTACAAGGGAATACCTATTTTCAAGGTGGGAAATGTGGATTTTAAAAGCCTTTCTGGATTTTGAGTTTCCATAAAAACGTTCAGACAGCTTAGAGCATCATGACTGGACCTGCAGAATACTATGCTCTCCAAACGCCTTGCAAACGTTTAACTGCTGCAATTCTACCCTCACTTTTTAAACTGAGAGCAAAAGCCCAGAGCGTGGGCAATCTAAAACTCTGACATCCTTCAGCTAATTATGCTGCTATTTGCAGCATTTTGTGTAGAGAGTTGAAGACTTTCCTAATCTTCAAACGCTTTCTAGGAGGTGCCCTATGCTGGGGAGCACAACTTGGAGGCATTTTCCGAATTCTTAGAAGAACAAATCAAGAGGAAAGCAGAAACAAGAGAAAAGGTAGGCATCTGACCCAGACAATGACTGATCCGCTGTGAAATCCAAGGCATGTTTGCACCCTACGTAGGCACACCTGAACCGGCAATAGCATAGCCCACAAGTATGGGCTTCAGCCATTGCTTGGATGCTTCTTACCAGCTCACCACGACAGCATTAACTGCAATCATACCACTGCCAGGCTGGCACACACCCACTCACATCCTTGTTTTCCTCACACAGAAAGCTCTTCTCTCACTGCTCATATCACCTCTGAGCCCCTATGTTAACACAGCACTGCAAAAGGAAACCTATGCCTTGACAAGCATAAGCAGAACTTTGTCAGGATTTTAGCTGGAAAAAAGCCTTTGCTAAATTCATTTCAGCTACAGCCAAACTGGTTCAAATATTCATACCTACCTCATCCTGCTGTAGGCAGTGTGGTTTCCCTTCTTCATAAAGCAATGGCACAATCCAGAGCAGACACTGTCCCTCATATTGACAACCTAGTTATGACAATTTTTTGATTCCCCAACTCTCTCTCACTCACTGTAAGTCAAACCAGATAAGCATTAGCTGTCTCATACAATGTAAAAGTTGATTCACTCCTGACTTCACTGCTGAAATAGGTAGTTACAACTGGAGGGAGATGACTAAGCAGCGTTGCCAAACAGAGGTCTGCACTGAAGGATCAGATATGTGACTGACCAGTCACTGTGCACCTCTGTTTTCCAGTACCTGGAGCCTACGTTTGGTGTCTGCCCCACTGCTTGTATCTCAGTGATGAGTCTGCAACAGATCCCTTGAACCCCATATGTGCCATCTTATGTACCATGCTGAGGAGCCATGTCTATTCTGTCCTCCCTTCTTCATGCTTTGTTTTGCATTAAACCATAAGTGCCAGCTTGGGAAACACTGTCCGTAAAACCATGCTCTGTGCAGTAAAAGAGGTAAATATCTGACATTTGCTCATCTGTTCAAAATTCTCCATCCTGATGTTCTCCAAGTTTTTCCAGAACGCAGTTTTAGGCCTTTTGCAGTACAGTGCTTGATGTAAAGTCCCCTACTGTCAACTCTTCGTCCTGACTTCAGGGTATTCATAAACAGGATAAATAAGAAGGTAATTTCTTCTGTAATTGCCTAGGAAATATTCTTCTATACTCATTATCTTACCAGCCATGGTACCCAAGTTCTCATCAAAGCTTCATGCAAACCCTCATCTACCCTCACCATAACCCAGTGCAAGGGGGTGCAAACAAAACATGTTTTATCAACAGCAGCACTACTTCTTACGCCATTAACCACTATGTCTTACCCCATTAACATGCTCTCGCTGAAATTATGAAAACAATTTATTATATATACATTAATTTTTTTTGTTTTTGAAAGTAAAGAGTTACTAGAGCAACTCCCTTAGTGACGATGAGCAGTAAGCAGCTTTGCTCTTGCATTTGTTTTTTTAAAAGGGTCCTTCAAGAGGAATGAAAGAGGTTCTCAGCCAGAAAGAGACCATAATAGCAGAGAAAGAAGAACTTTAATAGTACAGAGAGAAAAATCCTGAGGACTGTGGGGAATGCTTCCTGGAAGGAGTTCGTTGTGAGAATGAATCAACTCAGCTGAGCACAGAGCTGAACCAAAACAAAAATAAAAGTAAAGAATTCAGCATCAATTGCTCAATGTGTGACCTCTATTCTGAATTCAGTTTTATTCATAGTTTTACCAGGATTGCTTGACAGGGTTCTTAAAATACTTTCAATCTTGCCTCAATAATTCTTTCATTTTCAAACAACTGCTCTTATTTAGGAAAGTGCCACAGTAAACCAATCAAGATGTAATACCATTCTTTTTGATCAAAAAGTGCAACGAGTTTGCAATCAGTTCCTCTCCAATGTACCCCCAGACAACCCTATTCTTTCCAGGGGAGATCAACTGATCCCTGGAGTAACTGCAGGTAGGGGCTGTGCTCAAAGTGGCAGCAAGGGGTGGTCTGTGACCATTTTGCCTATTGTCAAGCAGCAGAAAATGCAGAAGTTATGATATAATTTAATTTCAGTAAGAAAATACCTTACCTAATACACAAAGTCACTGTTATGACTCATATTTTAGTTCTGATAGGTCTCCTAAGCACCCCATACATGTGACACTGCTGGACAATGTCAGTTTCTTCCTGCAGAGTTTAGATAAAGTAGAAATAAGTTTGAAAACTGTTCTTACAGAACTAGAAATCACATACTAAGCATTCATTTCAATAACAGACTTCTCAAGTCTTTGTTCCCAGCTGGTTAATATCAATAAGCTGTTCTCCTATGTAAGCAGAGGAAAAAAGGTGAAAATGTATAAAATGAAGGAGGATTAGTCACTGCAGTGTGAAGAACACAGCACTGAAAGTGCAGTGGAGATCTCCAACCTCCCCCCTCTCATGAAAGTCAACAAGAGATGGGGCAGTTTTGAACTGTTGGATCCCTCACATCTTGCAGCTATTTGCTAGAAAGAACAGTTCAGAACCAAAGGTCTGTTTGCCAGCCAGGCTGCAAAGTGTAATTAAACAGACACGCTTAGGGATGGAAGATAAAATACCAACCCCTCTTTACTTCACAGATCTTGCAAATAGATAGCACTCCACATGCAGTGCTGTCAGCTCATGCAGCTGTTTGTTGGCCCTTGGTGATGAAGTGTTAATAACAAGGAGACAAAGTAAAGCAGTTTGTATGAAACAGGCACGCAATCTCTGCTGGGGATAATCCTCCCCGGGACTGCAATTAATCCTTGTCATCTGCCACTTTCAGATGTATGTTTTCATGCAAGATCACAAAGAGGATCTGCCCGGGCTTTGTAGGTCTTGGACCTACTTTCATGAGCAGTGTGATGGATGTAATTCCCCATAGCTGAGAAGATGCATCCAAGTCACTCAGACACCCAAGGTATTCAGCAGGTATTCATCTCACCCAGCCTATTTAATGGCAAATGGTCATCATGACTGGCAGTGTCCTTTACCACCTCAGCGCTGCACTTTAGGAGCTGAAGTTGACCCTTCTAAACTTCTTCACTGCAAGCACAGGAGGGGTTCAAGGTCCTTGCACTGTCCCAGTCTTGTTCCCGAAGTCAGTCCTACAACCCAACCGGCCAGATGGATGGCAAACTGCAAACACAGCAAAAGCCACATCATTTGTACTCCCTACTTTCCTAAGCTTCATATGTACGTATATATACATATACGTGTGTGTACGTATATACATATTTTAGAAGATTCAGATACTCAAATTACTTTTTGCCTCAGATTCTTTGGCAAAATATTTTGTTCCTCACATTTCAAAAGCCACTGAAATTCACAAGCTACAGTTTCCAATTTTAGTATTAAGTCATGTTAGCAAATCTGAGAGAAGCAGTCCACTCCTTCACTTCTAATTGTGAATCACAGCTGAGCTATTATTTAAAGCAAAATTCTTCTCTGAAGATGCCAAGCGCTATTTAAACCTCTTGATTTTAGGACAGAACAAGATTTTGATAGAACTGCAACACAGCACACATCAAACCAAAGCCTCACTCAGCAGCAACAGCGGAAGATAGGATCTCAAATAGAGGGGTGCTGGTTTTGAAGAGATTAGCCTTACTTGCTGGCAGTGGAAACTCCCATCTGAGCTGGCAGGTGAGTGATGGGGTTAACAGTAGTTGCTTCTCTGCACCATTACTTAGGGCCTTTATTTACAAATATCACAGAAGAGCTCCAAAATACACCAAAGGATTTTTTAAATTATTATTACACACAATTGAGGAAGTCAGTTCTCTGTTGGACATCAAACCAGTTGTCCGCCAGTGGGTCGCTGCACAAAGCAAACCTGCTCACTGCTGGACACCAGGTTTCACTTAACTTGGGGCATTCATTAACAAACAGAAGCACTCGTGATACCCGGGGAGATCAGATTAGAGAGCGAATGAGAGGAAACAAATCCAGAAGAGGGAAGTGCCAGCATGCTTTCCCTTTGCTGCACTCAACATGATGAAATTTGAACGGCAAGCAGTGTCACCAATGCATTTTGAATGACTATTAAACACAGAAGCTATAATCTTTTAATTAGTTTCTCCACAGAAAAACAGAGCAAACAATGCTCTGCACATTATCTGACAGATGGGTTACCATTCAAGATAATGGAAAAAAATTAATTTTCACCGCTCCTACCCCCTCTATATAAGGCTCAATCCTGAAGCTGCTATCTATCCTACTGTAAGATGCAAGATTACAGATTAATGAAAACATGCGCCTCCTCAGCAAATGATGTTCTCATTTCTATTCCAGCCACTCTCAGATGCTGTGTAAAGACAAGAGGCCAAATGCATGCCTGCCTTGCCCTGATACACAACAAGACTTACAAATCTGGTTTATAAAGCATCTGGTAAACGTCTGCCTTTAAGACAAGTTCTGCAGTGTGAATTCCCTCCTTACCATCTGTGTTGGGTTTTTCCTGTCCCCAACCAAGCAGGATGTGCCCTTGGTGGCCACAAGTGGCCTTGCCTGATCATTTTCCATTTGCGTTGGGTTGGTTCCAAAATATTTCACTGGAACCAAAATTTAAAGCCAGATTCAGCCGGTCCAGTAACTCGCTTTCCTTCCCATGCCAACTTCTGTCAGTTTGATCAACAAAATCTGTAAGTGCCTCTGAGGTTCCTCCACAATCGCAAGCAGAAATGAGCCCTAAAAGTTGGAAGCTGAATCACTTTCTCAAGCTTTTTGAAGTCAAATGCTATTTTGCTTTAGTTCAAACTTCAGAGAACTTCATTATAACCGTGCTCAGATATTCAAAAAATTACTTAAATCCAAGCAAAAAAAAAAAAAAAAAAAAAAGAATGTTTATTAATTGAATGACAGTAAATGAGTATCAGTGAGCACACCAATATCACTGGGTTTTAATCACACAGTAAATTTCCCCATGCACATAAATAAGCCCAGTCAATTAAGTCTGACATGACTAAGTAAAAGGATATCAGCGTGCACCAACGACGGAGCTCATTTAATCTGCAGAGCCAAGATGGTTTGGTTACTAATATGGAGCAGGGGAAAAAAAACACTCTCAGCCAAGAATCTTACTTTAAAAAGCACTGAAAAGCAACGTGAAACATAGCAAAGCTTTATGAAAAAATAAGTTGGAGGTTTTGTTTTTTGGAATTTTTTTGGAAATTCTGACTTTTTAAAAACACCAAATATCTGCCTATTTTGCCTTAAAATACAAGTTTTGAGCACCCTGAAGACAGCAATTCATCTCATTAAGCTCTCAAATCCTGGGGAAGAAAAACATGGTTCAGAATTGATGATCATCCATAAATGTTCATACGCACACGAAAAACACAGTAATTCTTGTCTTTGCAACAGCTTCATCCTAGCTTAACTCCCCTGGAGTTATCTTCAGCCAGCATAGCATAATGACAGAAACAGTACCACAGTACTTTAGGAGGGGTTAATCAAATGCACAACAAATGCACTCATTGTTCAAAAAGCCCCAACTGTGGTAGTTGCACGAGTGGTATAAACCAAAAGGTCTGTGTTGGTTTTGGTAGAAATATATAGGTTATGTCCTTGAAATCTGATATGATGATCAAAAAGAGGTGCTAAGTTCAGCACTTCAGGCATTTCGTTCAATGACTTGGATTGCCAATCTTCATATGTGTGGAAGCCTTTGCCTCTGTCTTGCCCTTCTCTCACCTTCACTCCTGATAACAAAGAGGGAAGATAGCTCCAAGCATACAATGCCTTTGTACAGGGATATTAATGAAAATGGACAATTCCCACTTTACTAAAAACATTCTATTGTGTTAACTCAAGCGGAGTTTGGCTGATGGAAATTACTAGTTCAAAAGTTCATGATTGAAAACTATGCTTGGGTATAATCAACTGTGACACAGGGGGTAGGAGATGGTGTTACAGATGGATTTGGGAGATGCTTCAAGTCCACCTGTCCCCTGGGCTTCAACAGTGGGATGCATCTGAATGGGACACCCAGTGCCATACAACCTTCAGGTCACTCATGCAAGTTTGTGCCCCATTTTGAGAGTTTCCACGCAGATTTCCCTGCTCAGCACTTACATATGAGGCAGCACATATACAACTAAAGCATCATTTGTAACCCTTTGCCAATAAGCAAAACCCCTCTGCATTTCATTTAACCTCCCCAGGGCAAATACGTGTTACCAGCAACTACCACCAGTGAATAATAAATATTAACGTTTAATTGGAATCTTATTGAAAAGCACTTTACCAGCACAGCTGGCAATAGTCCCCTTGAACAAATGCTGTCTCCTTGCCAAGTACAACACAAGTAGAAGAATAATTAATCACAGGCTACAGAACATACACATGTAAACATCACTGCTCAAGCATGATCTTTTCAAAGCCTGAATTTGATAGATTACAGTAATCTGGGTTCTAACTAACTTCCCTGGCCTTGTTTTTGAACAGGTGCTGATTATTTCTCTATACATACCTCTAGTCTAAACGGTTTTTTTCCTCATAGTCTTTGATAATTTCCCATGTAATCCTTTATTAAGGCTCACTGAAGGAAGAGACACTAGCCTGCACCCAATTGGCAACCTTTGCTGTAAACCTTTCTTTATCCATTTGAAACCCCTGCACTAAGATGCTGGCTGGCATAAGAATTCCTTGGAACATTTCTTCTGCTCCCTCAATAACCAAAGGGCATCAAAGAGGGCAAGGAAGATGACTTTTTCTTGAATAGTCATAGAGGAAAGTGAACTATAAGTTGTGATGTATGAAAAGAAAATCAATTCAGATAAACTAATATCTTTACTTCGAAATTCATTTCCTTTTGTGATCTGAAATCTTCTCTCCTAGCTGACAGCCATTGCGGTTTTTGAGCAATCAAATCTTGGCTTACAAATTCTCATTCTTACTGGAAGCATCCAAAGCACTTTTCCAAATCCGTTTATTGTTCTACAGTCTGTTTCTTAGTAACGTATCTGAGCCCAACACAACAACATTTCAATCTTCCAGTCAGAGGTGAGAAATAAGATGTATGACTTCAGGGGGAAAAAAAACAAAAACAGTGAATGGTAAACAACAGAAACTCAATGCAATCACTAAGCACAAGGTTTGAAAGTGTAAGAAAAGCTAACAAGGCAGAGCTCAGATGTATGAGCTGGCACATAAAATGGTAACAAGAATAAACACAACTTCCCAGGAAGCCAATGCAGTATGTTTCTTCATTAGCAATGCCCAAAGCACAACTGACCGCTCCGTTAACGACACCTGCTGGTGAATTGCAAGGTTGTGTTGACTCTCTAGGGGACTCCCTGATGTAGGGACAGAGCATGGAGCACCACAGGGTCAAATATCATCATCCTTGGAAGGGAAAGGACCTTGTGGGCTGCATCTGCCAGGATCCAAAGGGTCCCATCCACGTTTTCTCATTAAATAGATGTTCAGCCAAGATCTACTAAACCATTTATATCCATATGTAACGCTTACCAAGCTCTAGTGCTCCTGGAAAGATCAGATAAATCAGATAAGCACCAAGTACATTTCCTAATATATGTAGTTAACCAGAGACTTCTCCAGGTGGTTAATGCTGACAGAGCTATTCAGAAAAGGGGTAACTTTGTCCTGTTGGAAGTGGCCTAACAGATCACTTTTTTTTCTTCCAGACCAAAACATGAAGGTAAAAAACGTAAAAGTAACAATAAATTAAGATTTTTGAAACGATGAGAAACTCTGCACCTGGGAAGTTAAAATGAACATATTGCATCCTCATTCCAGAGCCTTGATATGTCAAACTCATGTCATGACAATGCATAAAAAACATATTAATGCCTTCCTGAAGGGCATCAAAACTTGTAGAACTGAACAAAAAAATAGCTGAAACTGAACATGTGAAGATGTGACGCGTGGAATGTGCCAACCAATAGAAATGTTGAACAGAACTCCGCTTGCAAAAACACATCTGTTCACTGCAGCAGTTAGAGGTGTCATGTTAATATGCATTGAGATGCTCCTAATGTAGCACTGCTATGTCTGTCATGAAACCAGACATCAATTAAAGAGCACGTTCTCCTGGAAATACCAGGCGTGTTAGTGATGATTACACACAAGTAAAGTTGAACCAGTGTCCCAGCAAAACAAATTCACACACTTGATATCCTAAGATAGCTTCCTGATCATACAAAACCAGCTATTATGCATAGTCTTGATTTTCAGCCTTCTTAATATCCCAATGGCTTATTCCTTCAAGATGTAGCTCTTCCAGATGATTTCCAAGATCTTCCTCTTCTTCACCCTATCTTCAATGCCATTACTCTTTCTTGCACTTCTCTAGCATCCAGGCTCTAGTTTCTTTGATTCCCTCTGTTCATACAGATCACTCAAGATGTCATTCACTTGTTTCTTTCTCAGGTTAAAACCTGACGGACAGTGCTCTACTGCCTACAGAAAAGTGACCTTCAGAGACAGTGATGTACTGAGAAGTACAGAGTATGTTAGAGGTAAATTTTGAACTGTATCACTTTAAGGAGCAAAGTTCACTATTGCTCAAGATGAATGTATTGTAGGTGGTGATAAACAAGCCTAAAGCAGCCAAAAAACCAAAATAAAACAAAATGCCAATGGATTTTGTTAGAAGTGCACTTCTTGAAAACTAGTTTAAAAAGTAAGAATTTGTCCCCCATCGATAACCCGACTGACTTGCAGCACTGAAACACCAGGTGCATTCACTATGAAGCTGGAAACTTCCCTTCAACACAACTGTCAATTCAATGTCACGCACGTGCAGCTCCATGCCAACCTCTCCTTGCCTTAATGAAAGTCAGGCTACTCATCTGGCAGCACTGCACATCTGGAGCTGCGCTTACCAAGAAAAACAGGCAGACTCAGCCAAAAATTGAGATCCATTTTGTGATAAAAGTGGGTTTTGTTTGCTTTTCACAGTTTCATCTGTATGTAGGAAGCATCTCTGGACTTGGTGGAGCCTTCGAGATCAGCAGCAGTTCCAGTTGCCAGTTCTTTTCCACCTTATTGATTTACTGATTTTAATGTCCTTGTTGTAGAAGAACTAACTAACAACAGCAAGTGGGTCAGGCACATGTTCTTCAACTGATGAAGCTAAGCTGATTGATGTAAGTTGAGAACCAGATCATTATCTTCACCTAATTTGATTTGATATGGTCCCAATTCAAATTCTAATTTTCATTTGTTCATGAACATGACTTGCTACAAAACAGACTCAATTTAAAGTTGCTCAAGTGCAGCACTGGATCAACTTTTCCAAGTTCCGAGTACATTTTTTACTAAAAAAGTCAATTTTCTCCCTTCCCCTCTCTGAGAAGGAAAAAAAAAAAAGTATGTTACAGTTTCACAGTTGCTCTCTGTCATGGAAGTGAAGGACAGACTTTGTTTTCCCTGCACAAAACTGCTGTTTTTCTTTGCACACAAACACCACTAATTACCTTCTCTTCATGTCTGAATGTCAGAAAATTATCTATATTTAGCAGACTGAATGTAACACAAGGAGAAGGAAAAAGCTTCTGAGCAAGACACGACAAGTGTTTCGGTCAGAAGAACCCAGCATTTCTCGAAGCCTACTGTATCAACTCATATGCTTATAGAAGAGAATGAATTTGAGTCAAATTTATGCCATCATTTCAATCTTACAGGTTTTTGTCATGTCTCCTTTAGAGGAGAACATGGAATACCTGTGTTCTGTGCAAGTTACTCCTACTGATGACACCTTTCTACCTTGTCCTCAAGCATGGCAGATAACAAATGGCACAATCTCACAGCATCATAACATCGTATTCCTCGCCCCACAAAACCCAACCAACCACAACAGCAACAAAAGAAAAAAATGCAGAGGGAAGGGCAGCGCTTATACAGAAAATCCAGAAGATATTCATGAAATGAAGAGATACCACAGGACTGGTGGGAAGGCAAGCCACTAACTAAATGTGAAACTGCAAAAATGAAGAGTACCTAAAGAAATCTGTAGGGCAGGCCAAGAAAAGATCATGAGAGGTGATATATGCATGAAGCTCTACAAGAAGAGAACAGCTTTGCTGCTGACTACTCCTGTATCCGGTCCTAAACACACACTGATACCACCTCACACACAGAGATCCAATCATAAGTGCCAGTTGCCCCATCCTGCTATATTCTGAGCAGAGCCTTTGGACTCTGGTATGGGATTGGGTTTGATTTACAAGGCTGTACTTTGGGGAAACTGCTTTAGTGCAGTTTTATCAAACCCTAGAAGACTGCCTGCCAGACAAGGGAGACTTCTTTCTTCCATCATGATGCTTCCATTAAAATTATGCAGTGCATACCACGGATATTTTCTACCAGACTGTGCTGGGTTATTTCTTCCAAATACATCAGCATTCATGTTGTCAGGAAGCAGATTTGAGTGCAGGTGTGAGATAGTACATCTCATGCCTCTACTTGCCTCATCTTGAGGCAACAGGAGAACAGCTCTCATTCCCATTCTAAAAGCTGCCAAGTAAGTTTTAGTTACAAGTACTGTAACTATCCACTTTGAAACAGGATAATTATCAGCACTTCTAATTTAAGATAATTACGAAGTCTTGTGGTTACCCATCTGAAATAACCTTTGCATCAAAATAAGATGTGGCCTGCACTTCCTCATTTGTGTTGTACAGTCACATAGGTTCAGAGCAAACCAAACCCCAGCTAGCTATACCAAAGGCAGTGGCACAGACACACACCAATAGGATCCTACAGCTTATGAAGCTTATTTTATTTGGGAAACTAGCCCACGTACATTAATTTGGCTAGTGTAAGCTGTATCTACTAGGAAAGTTTGTCAAACTGGTCACAATTGTGCATATTCTAGTAGGAAAATGCCCATGTGTGCACACAGTTATTCCTTCAGTTTCTATATAATTTCTCCCCTTGCTTCAATATAGCAGCAGGAAGAGACAGTGACTGCTCCTAGCCTGCAGTAAAGCAAGGTACCAGGGAGCAGTGATCAAGGAACATCCAAGAGGTGTTATCAGGACAGCAGGAATCCAGCACCTCTTGGCTGGGAAAGCAAAGAGCTCTTCACCACACACTGCTCCAGCATCCAGCGTCTGCGCCAGCCAGAGCTAGCAGCAGCCCTTGTGCCTTAAATCACAGAAACCCAGAATGTCTTAATGCCCACTCAGTTCCAGCCCCCTGCCATGGGCTGCCCCAGGCTCCATGAATGGCCTCGGGCACCTCCAGGGATGGGGCAGCAGTGCCAGGGCTTCGCTGCCTTCTGGGTGCAGAACTTCTTTCTTACATAGATCTCCCCTCTTTCAGTTTAAAACTGCTCCCCCTTGTCCTATCACTATCAGACTGCATAAAAAGTCAGTCCCTCTCCTGTTTGTAAGCTCCCTTTAAGTACTGGAAGGACTACAATGAGGTCCTCCCAGAGCCTCCTCATCTCCATGCTGCACACCCCTGTCTCCTCAGCCCATCTCCATAGCAGAGGTGCTCCAGCCTCTGAGCATCCCCTCCCTGCCCGCTGCCCCCCTCTGCTGATGCAGCCCAGGATGCAGTCAGCCTTCCAGGCTGCAAACTGCTGCCTCATGTCCAGCTCTTAATCCACCAGAGCCCCCACATCCCTCTCCACAGGGCTGCTCTCTGGGAGTTCTCCCAGACCCGACCCAAGTACAATACCCTGCACTGGGCCTTGCTCAACCTCATTAAGCCCACATGGGGCCACTTCTCAAGAACATCTGAAAAAGCAGCACTTGGCCCCAAGTAGCCACTGTGTTATACAGCAAGGTGTGAAGCGTCTGCCAGAGCAGTTAAGCAAATTATGAGGAAATTCAAACCATTGTTCAGGACAACATCTTTAGCATAAATTCCTGCTACTGGTTTTTGCAGCTGACCCCTAAATCTGTCATGTTTCAGAAGAACTGATAAAAATCTTATTCCTGAAGTATCTATCCCTTTCTGGAGCAAAAGGTTTAGTGCCACAAACCCAAGTGCTGGCTGTATTTACCATCTTGTGTCAGGCGTGGTCACTGCAGCCAGGATTTCCTTGCCAGAACTGACTCAGAGGGGTAAGAGCAATATGAGAAGGTAGCCATGGGCAAATTATTTTAAAAGCAAGGAACACAACAGGTCTGTGACTAATTAAAAGCATTTACTGATGGTCTTTTAACAGCCCTTTTGGTTGGTGTAGGTTTTCAGATGAACACTGTAGGGCATGGGATGCACAGACAAGCTACACAGATGTGATTACGGAACGACATAGTTCAAGGACAGTGTTTTCTATATTTACCAGAGATAATGTTGATTTTATCAGTTACTTACACCAGGTACCATGAACATTATCTGCTGATCCTAAAGTACCCAACAAAAACACAGCAAAGACCAAAACCAGAACCCCTTTTCTCCAGAGTTAGCACAGGACCAGACACAGTGGCTTACCAGCCAGAATGGCTATCGTATAAAAGGCAGAACCAGCTTTCATTTTAATGGGTAACAGAACAGCCAGAAAGTTGCAATGCTTTTCCGAGTTAAGATGAAAAACTCCCTGGGGAGGGTGTACGTATGTGTGTGCTTAAATATAAGGAGGCTGTTAGCCTAAAGGATGAACCACGCGAATTCCACGAGTTGGCAGAAGATTTACAGAGAGGCAAAGCTGCCAATTTACAGAGATCACCTCCTGAGGCATTCAGTCTACAGCAGTTATAATTTCTGAAACCCTGTGTGGGTGTGCTATCAGACAGAACTGTCACTGAGAGCAAAGAAACAAAACATAAGAAATTATGTCTGAATATCCAGGCCTGCTGGTGGTAGATGTCTCTGGTGGTCGTTCTGGAAGAAATGACGGTACTCAAAATGCTACAGTAAATGCTGATAATAACAGCAAGAAGATGCAAATCTTCCACCTTCTGAGGGCCGTGGTACAGCTGACAGTGCTTTAGGACGATACAGTCCATCCCTCCTCTTGGAAGGGGAGCTGAGCACAACAGAATCTCATGCTGGCTTTTGGAAGAGAGCCACGGTGAGCGTGGTGGGCTGCGAAGACCCTTGCTGAGGTCAGAGCAGTTTTTGCAGAATGTCGCTTTGCAGCTGCAATCATTTACACTTCCCAGTTTCTTTCCAACAACCTCCACGAGCAGCACACAGAATAGAGCACTGATCGGTTTTAAAAGACAAGATATCAGCAGTGCCCAGAGAGACACACCGCTGCTGCTCACAAACAGAAGCCTGCCGATAGAGCTCTGCTATTCCAATTCAAGCAGTTCCTGCCTTTGGCCCACAGCTGACCCAGGGCAGGAAACAGATCCTTGCAAACCCGTGGCCACATACTACCTTGCACTTGTGAATGGAGAACACTAAAGGACCGAACTGAGCCCTTTACTGCCTGGCAATGAACACAGCTGTGAACTCCAGGTTTTCCAGGAGCAAATGCTTCTCCCTCCAACTGTTCCTTTGGCAAATGCCCTCCCTGAGTTTTGTTAGCCTCCCTCCCACCCCCCCCCAGCTGATCTCAGCTGTGCAGAAAAGCCTGTGGTTAAGGTCTCCACAAATCTTTGGAGCAGCATATGAAGAGGCAAGTACCCTATTAACATCAAGTATTCAGAGAAGCTCAGCTATAAGAGGCATACAGTATGTTCCCAGGCATCTTATACATCAGACTTCCACAGGCTCTGGGAGAGGAAATTTATGCTTAACCTCTCATTTCCCCCATCTGCCCTTCAATAAATTCTGCTGGCTGGTAAATAGGTAATACAGCCAGGGGAACGGCCACTGTCAGCTTCAGTCAAGTTACACAGGAAAAACAGCCTGCATTTTCCTGAGAGGAAAACCTCACCCTCTGATCTGAGGTGGGAGAAAATCTAGAATGACAGATTTGTCTCAGTCAGATGCTCCAGGGGCACTTCTCTTACACAAACCTAGATGTGCCTCTGGGAGAATGAGGGGGCACAGATGGAGTAGCTGTAGGCAAACAGATATGATCACTAGTAGCTTCTAGAGATAGATTTTCTGGCTCAGAATGAACTCCCAAGGAAGCTGAATTACATGGCATGAACGGTTACAAGCAACATTATCAGAAACAACTCCCATCAAACTGTAATGGTGGTATTCTTAGACAAGCAGAGGGCTCCTCTCCCTCCCCTTCCTGCATATCCTCAGGTTGCAATCCTACAATTTAACAGATGGTGCTTGGAGAAGTAGCAGTTTTCACTTAAAACAGTCCCTAACAATTCCTGCTGTGCTCTCATTAAGAGCATGCTTATATTCACAGTGGGATGGGGAACCCCTCAACTGGTAGGTTAGTACATTATGGAGACCTGTAACGATCAGAAACCTCAATATGGGGGAATGGTAATATAGGAGGTGTAATGACAAAGGGACTAGTGCAAAGGAAAGGTATTAAAAAGGAAAAGTGCTCACCCTTCTCTGAGCATCACAGCTCCCAGGAGAAAATTCCACCAAGGTGGGATCTCCAGAAGACCCTTCCCCAGTGGCAGTCAGCCCTTAAATGGGGTCCAAGAGAGGCACAGCCAGGCTCCACCCCTTCTGGTCACACAGCTGAATTGCCTTCACCTGTGCTCCCAGGGCTGACCGGTCCTTTCCCCAGGTGCTCAATCAGTGGATCAGGCTGGGACTCAGCAGTTACCATACAAGACCTTTCTCAATCAAGGCTGCACATTTTCTTGTTCAAACCTCATTCCCATGGGGGATTTTCTGTTACCAGCATGTTAGCAGTGGTATGCATCAAAATAATACGATGTCTTTGCCCAGATGGGCTCGCTTGAGATTTCTGCCAGCATACCCAGCAGCTTTTTGTGGACTTAAGCATTGCAGTCACAGGAGATGTTACTCTGCTGCCATATATATGCATCTTCAGGTAGGATACAAACCAGGAAGCACTGACTCAGATAAACAAGAAACAACAATTTCCAAGTTCCGCTTGGACAGTAGGAGTGTTAGCATCAGTTCATTTAGAGCTATTGTACACTTTGTGTACATCTACAGACCAAACCAAGTGCACTGCGGAGATGTCTGAACTAGCAGCTATTGCTCAAGGGCCAAAGCCAGAAGGTAAATAATTGCACTAGTATGGTGCTTTGTCCAAAATTGTCAAGTCCTGCTTATTGCTAACAGCTTCAATTTAACATGGGGATCATTTCCAGCTTGAGCCAACAAATATGAGCAAATATTTTCCTTCTGCAATGTTCTGGAAAATCCTGTAGATCTGCTGAAAAAGAAAGTTTCCCAACTCAGGGGTCCGTCAAATAGAGGCATGCAGATGACCCTCAGCAGAAGAGGATCACACTGAGCTGTTTGCCCCAGGTGCTGCAGCAAAACCTTCAGGGTTACAGAAGAGAGAGGTTTGGGCTGAGCAACTGAAAAGCCCTTAAGTTCAGATGCAGTTCAGTGAATGCCTCAAGGCCTGGCCTGCACTGGGATGTGCTTTCTGTTGGTTTTCAATTTGCTCTCATACTCTGGAAATTCGAGGCCTCAGGGAATGAACAAACAAACAAAAAACAACAAAAAACAGCAGTTGGGGCAATAGCAAGCACAGATACAGGCTGGGTGGAGAATGGCTTGAGAGCAGCCCTGAGGAAAAGGATTTGGGGGTGTCAGAGGATGAAAGACTCAACATGAGCCAGCAACGTGTGCTTGCAGCCCAGAAGGCCAACCATATCCTGGGCTGCATCAAGAGGAGTGAGACCAGCAGGGAGAGGGAGGTGATTCAGTCCCTCCTCTCTGCTCTCATGAGACCCCACCTGGAGTACTGCGCCCAGTTCTGGACAGTAAGGACATGGAGATGTTGGAGCAGGTCCAGACAAGGGCACAAAGATGATCAGAGGATGGAGCACCTCCACTATGAGGACAGGCTGAGAGAGCTGGGGCTCTTCATCCTGGAGAAGTACCCGAAGGGGCCTACAAGAAAGCTGGGGATGGACTTTTTCTAAGGGTCCTTTCTAACCCAAACTGTTTTGTGATTTTATGATTCTATGACTTGACCTAAAGTCTGATGGCTAATCTTTGCTGGCCCCTGGGCAGTAGTGCTGAGCCACTAAGTGACAAATCACTGCAGCACATGACATGTTTTCTCTGCCTTCTAACCTAGGCAGAGGCACCAGCAGCAGCTTTCTAAGTCCATAGGCAGCAGCTGACGTCAGGAGACTGGGAAAACAATTGGTTGGGAGCTTGAAGGAAGACTGCAGCTGTGTTTGGTGCAAACCTGTTGACATCCGCTCTCCAGCCAGCTCTGATCCAACACTAGAAATACATACATTCATTATTTTATATATGAGTCAAGGGCGGGAAGGTTAAGCTTAATTTTTGCTCTGGATCGCATCTGCACCCTGTTACTGATGCAGAATACATTTACAGGGAAAACTTGATGATACTGCAAGTAGATCTTTTATACCGCTGTAATTTACAGAGGAGGAGGAGGATCATCTGTAAAGGAGTCAGCCAGGGACAAAGTATTTTTCATTAAGTAGTTATGGAAAATGCACTGTGGTTTGGGATGGGAAAAAAAATAAAACTCTCCAGAAGCGTGAAGCTGCGCTTTGGTTCCTGCTGCCTTTCCTGCTTCATTCCCAAGGCATGCAGCAGCAGCCAGGCTGGCAGTCCTGCCTCTTCCTACCAGTAAATAAGCCTCCAGGTAAGAAGTCATGGCGGTGCAACTGAGTACACTGTCAGAATCGATTCCTCCCACCCTTTGTGTTGACTTCTTGACTTGATTCACTTAGTGCCTATGACTGATGCAGCAGAATTACAGTGTGTATTCTCTTTTGATCTAAACACCTCGACATAATGGTGAATTTAGACTACTTGGTGGGAGAAGAAAAAAAGAATGGCAAATCATTTCATTCTTACGAAAGAATCTATTTGCTGGAGAAGAGAGCTGGAAAATTACTGCCGTCTTACTGCTTTGTTTGAATAATTTTCTGTAGGAGAATTTTAAATGCCTTTGTGTCTGCAAGGGGCAGCTGCTCCTTTTCCCAGATGGGTATTATGGTACGAGGCACTGATACAATTTGGAAGACGTACCATTGACTGCCGTGAGATGACACTGAAAATGATGGAATCAATTTAAGTCTCTGATGGCCCAAAGAAAGGAGGGAAAACTTTGTGTGTTGTTTGACCTGCCTTATGAGAGGCTAAAAATCCTGTTCTGAGTAATCAGAAGATGGATCTCATATTTTACAAGTTTGTTGTTTTGGGGTTTTTGTTTTGGTTTGGTTTTGATTCAGAAGCTGAAGAGGGAAGAACTGAACCACAATTTCTAATTCTAGATCCTTCCGCTATCCCTCGGAATGAGCAGAGAACACAGCTTCTGTTCCAAAACCTGAAGTGTTTGAAGCCTTCAGATAGCCTGGTGGTCACCAAAGCCTTCCTGGTTGGATTAGAAGGATGGCTTGCTGGTATGGGACTATGATTCAGGAGATTTGCATTCAGTTCACAACGTCGCTACAGGTTTCTTGTGCAGATCATTTAACTTCATTAGGGCTTTCTCTGCTCCAAGCATCTTCTAGTCACTTACATTGTCAATTCCCTGTGAACAGGCCCACATAATACTGTGTGCTCCTAACAGCTAGCAGGGTGTGGAACTGGGCAAGGCTGGGCTCCCGTGCAGTACTGCATTACAAACAGGAAGATATCAAGCACACTCCTCTCAGCCAGCACGCCCTGACTGAGCATTGCTCCCACTGTTTCATGGGCTGAACAAGCAGTGAGATTCTCTGAAAGAAACATCAGGCTTGCAGCTTTAGGAATCCTCTTTTTGCATGAAGCCATGCAAAAGAAAAGCCCAGGACCTGATGCAGCCTCACTGGTTCAGGTCTGCCTCCCCTCTATCCATCAAATGCTCCCTTTATTACGAGCCTTCAGGATAAACAATGCCTCAACATTTTTGATTAAGTGCTTTTCAAGCTCAAAGGCCCTAGCAAGCAGGCGGGTTTGGTCTGTGATATTGCACTAATACGACAAGAATGATTGATTGAAAGAAACCTTTTCCCCTTTCACTCCACAGCTACTTCCACAAGTATTTTGATTCTGGCAAGAAGTATGACATTATTGATTTGCTTCTGCACTGCTTGGTCTGGAGCCTCATCTGCAAAAGCATTATTCTTTATTGCCTCAATAATTTCACTGAGTGCAGAGAACTCCGTTGTATTTTTTTTACTTAGCGTTTAGTGATTCTTTAAATTTTTTATGTGCTCTGAAGCTGAAAATCAGCCATTTGCAGAAATGCACTGGAAAGCAACCAGAAATCCAGATGTCTCCGTAGACATGGGACCACTTACACTTGCTGATCCAGAGCTCCCTCGGAAGGCTTTTTGCTCCGACGGGGATGCTGACAGCACACTGCCTTTACGTAAGATTGTAAGCGAGAAGGAGAACTGGGCAGGGAAGGGAACTGGTTCTGAACCTGGGACAGCACCACATCCTGTGCCCAAATGGCTCCTGGTCAGCAGGAGGAATAGAAGTTTGATCCCTGAGCCAGACCAACAGCGAGGGGTCTGTAAAAGCACATTCATTTTTACCTTTTGTCCTTCCAAAGCTATCTATTTGAGGTGCTGTCGAATGCAAAGGAAATCCCAGATCACTGGAGGATCAAAGGGTACATCACACACGTGTATTGTGAGATTTACAACCGTAGATCTGCCCATGTAGCCTGTGAACATGTGGGAGACACACTCAGAATTCAGAATTTGCACTTTGACACAATATTGTATTTAGTTGCCTCCTTTGGTCCATTACAGTGAGCTAAAATGTCTCACGAGAAGAAAAGACTGCAGCTGATGCACTGATAGCAGAAGGTGCCAAAAAGGGCATCACTTGTTTAGTTAGATAGAATAGTTTAGGACAACAGTGCCATACAAACCCTACTAAATGCATCCGCTCTTTGAGAGTTGAACTTGTGTGTCAGCTACATGTTGTAACCCAGCTTACAGGCTGGAGGCCAAAACGATTACAGTAAGACAGAGAACCTCCCACTCTCATTAGAGATGTGAATGAGCCGTGATCTTTGCATCATGTAACATTTTTCAGTTTCCAGGACACTGCAATGTACGGAGTTATTTAGCAGCCTGAAAAGGTCACATCTACTCCTCTTCCCACCGCGGTTTACAGAGCACAGCAGGCATCAAATACAAGAGGTCATGTATTTTCATTCTGGAGATTTCAGGGCAAATGAGGATTTAGAAAAAAACATGGTTGGAAAATAACACAACTGTGAATGGGGCAAGCAGACAGCCAACACATCCTCTTCCACTGGTCTTCAGGGGAACACTGACGATTTTCTGCATCTGAAGAATCAGCCTCAAGCCTTGAATATGGAGCTGAGAACAAATCCCTGAACTAAGATTTCATCCTACACGACACCTGCCCGGAAGCCACTCCGTACCTCAATCTTTGCTTTGTGACCTCAGAAATTAACAACTTCATGTGAAATGTCAGGCAATGGGTTTGTAAAGCCTAAACCCCAAAGCTTCTCTTTATCAAGATACTAACTTGTCTATTTTGGTCAGCAAAGGGTATTCTTAAGAGTTTCTTATCACCCTGAGATATTGCACTATGACACTTTAAAGATGTATAGGCTTATAACAGATTGTCTGGTAATTTTCCCATGCAGAAGATCTATGTCAGTGTTTAGAGGAAGGAGAACACTATAAAAAGTGCAATGCTGGAAGCATATATTGAACCCCTTTTCATGTTTTATCTCTCTCCCCAAGCAGTTGAATGATCTGATACAACACAGCTGATCTGTTCCAGTCGTCGCTACCCTGCAATGCATTTCCATGAGGGTGGAGGCAGAAGGTAGTTCTAATAACCAACCCTACCCACATCTGGGAATATTTCATTATCTGCCTCCTTCCCTTTTTCAAAATTGAGAGAATTTTTCCAAGCCACGGAAATTCCATCCCAAATCCTCAGGCAAGCAACTCTCCCATGAAGGGAAAGAGCTGATCCTGCTCAAGTGCACAGGGCTGGAGCTGCCAATATAGCTATGCTAACCCACAGCAGCTCTGCTGAACCTCTGATTACAAACACATCCACAGATGTGCTGCTGAAATGTCTGGGGCACAGCCACGGTCAAAGTTCGGTTGTCTGAGTGAGAAGTGGGTCAGACCCATTGAAGTCCAAGGAACTGTCTCTCTATATCAGTCAAAAATTCAGCTCAGAATTAATCTTGCCATGCTTTCAAAGGTTGTCCCAGGGATTTTAACTACATTACTTTGGTAGTGCATTTGTTGACCTTATTTAAGAGACTTTTCAGTAGTTTTAATGTGCACATCTGTTCCATGCAACAACAGGCCAATTACAAAAGCAATTAAAATGAAACTCCAGCATTCAGGACTGACAGATTCTTGCAGGTGACAGCTGTTCTGCCACTCTGCCAATTGCACAGCAAGCTTCACAGCACACCACAGGAAAGGTCACAAGTCACTGTAGTCACTTCTACTGTGAATAAAGTGTCACAGAGCCGTGCCCAGGCAGAGGGCAGACCCACCTTACCCTGCAGCAGTGCAAGTGTCCTCCTCACACAGCAGCACCTCCCTGCTGCTGGAAGCAGAACGCATGCCCTTTCTTCCAGACACATTTGCAACATACAGCATCTGGCCAGACACCACTGGGAGAAATTGAAGGCGGGGAGGGAGGTCAGGACATTATTTTTGTCTTGTCTGTACTTTTGTGATTTTAGCCACAGCAAGGAGGCTGTGGATGCCCCATCCCTGCAGGCATTCAAGGCCAGGCTGGATGTGGCTCTGGGCAGCCTGGTCTGCTGGTTGGTGACCCTGCACATAGCAGGGGGTTGGAACGAGATGAGCATTGTAGTCCTTTGCAACCCAGGCCATTCTGCGATCTGGGAAGAGTAGCAGTTAGGATAGATATGCTGGAAAACGGACTCTGGCACCAAGAATATAGTGAAATATTCTAGAATATTTCTCTGAGCACTGATGGAGCTGTAGGTGTCCCTGCTCATTGCAGGGAAGTTGGACCAGATGGCCTTTAAAAGTCTCTTCCAACTCAAACAGTTCTATGATTCTATGATAAATAGATCAGGTCAGTGTCACACCTGACCTACTGAAGTCTGACTTCGTCTGTGTTTGTGAAGGTTTATAAATGCCCTGAGTGATCAGACTCATTTTTATGCAAAATTTGGATTTTATTTTCAGAGATTAGTGCTGATCCACAGTTGCACAATTTCGATGTTTCTATCTTAGAAATGTTTTTAAATTCAAGAGCACTGGAAAAGCAGTCAGAGAAGAAATACATGAAAAGGACTATGAATTAATCAGGATCCCATTCCTGACAGAAACTGAGCATCTGCTAATCACACAGACCCAGCTCCTGTTGGAAAGAAAAAATAAAAACCACAAAAATCTAATCCTAAATCAGTGGATATCACAGGCACCAGACCCATTCATGATTGAACCTCTGTGATCTAACAAGATAATAAAGATATTCAGATGTACTGCTCTAAGCAGCTTTTTCACACAAGTCTTAACATCAGTACAGTATTGCCACTATGGAGTTTGGCACTTCAGAGAAACCAAGAGCTGCCTGCAAGCAGCAGACTGAATCATGCCCAGCTTTAATGAATGACTCGGATATTCTATAGCATCCCATCAGTATGATAATGTTTGTTAAACGCAGCTGTCTTCATAACAATTTACTTTCTTGACAAGGCAAGTTAAGGTAAGTTTTCAGCGCTGCTTTCAGTGATTTAGCTCTGTGTCTCATCAGGAGTCACCTTCATCGACACCATTCATGTTACTGTGAAATTCCCTGTTGCTCGAGCTTTCCCTTGTTTTCCACCTCTCTGCAGTTCATATCAACAAATCCCTTGCAAAGTCATCTTTGTGCCTGAATGCTGCAATAAGAATACCCTTCAAAACTGGGCACTCAAGTCATAATATGGACTCTGATACTGCACGTATCTCTCTTCCCTCCTCCCACCTCTATAGTAGTAGTGTTACACCCCTTACAGAAGATGATACCACAAACCTATGCAAGAATGGGACTTAGAAGGTAGTTTAAGGAGACAAACTTTTATTATAGATGATTCACTGAAAAATTGACTGCTGTTGCAATATATGTATTCCTATACATACGGGAACTACAGTATTCCATGCAAGAACTTTCTTTGGGCCATGGCAAAGACCGGGTTCCCAAGGACAATTTAGGCTTATTCAAAAGGCATAACTACAAAAGCTTGCTTTTCAAAGGGTGAGTGGTTCTTAAAGATTATACCTGCTCCTTCTGGTGGTTAATGAGTCAGATTCTTCAGTGGTGGATGTGCAGGCTGACTGGTGCTCCAGATCAAAGCACTGTGCTAATTGTGCTGTTAGTGTGGTGCTAATGCTGGAGTATATTGGTAGTTTCTGTTGATCAAAAATTTCCAGCAACTACGTAAGGCAAATTCAATATCACTGAGTCTACTTGATGTGTTGGCAGGACAGATCTTAACTTGTGCACAGAGAATGCAAGCAGTTATTTCTCCAAAGACTATTTCCTTTGTTGCCTTGAAAAATTCTGGCCTGGGCAGGCAGCCTTTGCTCACAGTGTGTAACTCATATCAGGAGACAAACACGACACGGCTCTAGGATGATCTTGCCACTGTTGCCCACTCATCTTTTCACTCCCCCTGTTTTGTATAAAGACCATCTCTTATTAAGCAATCTTTTGATAACCTCTCGGTATATTCCAGAGCAAGATCAAAACCAAAACCAAGACAGATATCCACTCTATCACTAATTGGTAATTAAAAAGAATGACCAATTAAAGCTTGCACTAGATCTACCGTGACTAGAACAGTACAGGAGGGTAATTAATAGCAGACTACATCATTATTACAACACTAATGCAGTGCAGTCATGTGGAATACCAAAATCCCTTGAAAGTTAGAAGAATTTAAAAGCCAACTGATAGGACTAAAGCACCATTCATTGAATGGGGTTGCAGGTATGAATTAAGCTGAAAACCCCACAGTTTATTTCATTATCCTCTTTCCCAGAGCATCACAGCCCTCCCTCCCCAGTACAGACTGTGGTCAGTTTTCTGGCAAAATTCACATCCTTTGTCATCTAAATGGACCACTATTCTAGTGAGCTTTCCAGTGTAAGAACAGTTCTCTTTCATTACTTTAATATACGGAACTAATTAATTATTTTGCAGCAAAGTATTCTGCAATCACAACAAAAAGACACAAAAGCATGCCATCGGGTCAAAAGAGAAGTTAACAGTAAAGATGGTCAGTTGACACGGCCAGGTTGACAACCGAAAGAAGCTTTCACTACCCTTTTTTTGTTAATCAATCGTTCTACAAATTAATCTGTAATTAGTGCCACGAGCACTACAAATGTAAGTTGAAATCATGCGAGAAGTTGAATCAAATCACTGCTCTGTGAGGCTTGGAAAAATCTCACCTGAGTCACAAAATGAAGATAAAGTACTAAAATGTCAGCAGGACTGGGAGATTTTGTTCTTTGCAAAATTAAATAACTGTAGGCTTCAATTAATTTTAAGTGACTAAGTTGGGCCTGTTTCAGTACAATTCTGCCTTTCTGTCTGCACCCCTGTACTTAGCTATTTCCAGAAGGCCATAAAACACGTCCAAAGCAGGAGGAGCAGCAGCAGCTAGCTGGGAAGTTGGTGCTTGCAGTAAGTGATCAGAATTCTGGAAGGAAAAAAAGAAAATATGTAAGAAAACTTCCAGTGCAACAAATCTATAGCATAGATATAGCATATATGTTAGCATAGACTGAGTTATTTCCACCTCCTCTTCTCTACACACACACCCCTATCCTGCCCAAATGGAAGCTTTCATTTCAGAGAACTGTTATCTGTCAGGGGCAGAAAGGATGCTCAGGCTTGCACAGGAGCTGCAAGACAGTGAGCTGGGGAGGGTACGTTAGCCCTGGTGTCCATGAACTCCTATCTACAAGGAAGCTGCAGCTGAGAGTCAATGCTATGGTAATGGCTGGAGGCACTGTAGCCAGCTTTTATTGCTAATGCTACCTGCTACATCTTCCCACTTGTCAAGACCAGCTTTTTATAGGCAAAAATTCTTCATTCCACTGACAAGATCAGCATCAGTCTCTTGCTCTCAGAGTCTATTCCTTACCCACAGCAGCTAGAAAAGGGTATTCTCTGCTGGCTTTCAGGAGCACAAATAACATGGCAAAGGAATCAAAAGGTCATCTACACAGCAAAAATGAAAGCACCTTCTCAACTTGAAGCCATAGTTATGTTATTTATCATGACGTGACCAACACCCTGATTTGTCTTAGGATACTAACTATAAGTTGAAGAAAAACAGCAGAAGCCAGGATGCACATCAAAATTGCCATCTATAGTTTTTCACAAATTCTTGCTATCAGTGAACAACATCAAGCACATGTACAAGTATTTATGGAACCAGAACCTAAAGAACTTCAGAAACAGAATGCTGCATCCACTGAGTTAATGACATATCACACAACATGGAGCACATTTTAAGATGACCTTATTTTCTATCAGCATCATATGAAAAAATACATTTTATTTATTTATAAAGTGAGAGCAAAGCAGAATCATCAGTTTATTTGTAAGTTTAGTAGCACTGCAGTATATTACCGAGTCCATGCTCCCATCAGATCCAACATACCACATTTTAGGTTGGCATTTAATACAGATATTTGTAGCCTGCAGGAATAATAAATGAAACTAATTAAGTTTAATAATTCAAGAGAACCTGGCATGCCTGATTGCTACATAAATGCTAATTATCTTTCTCCTCTTCCAATACATGTCCCCCTCCCCCCACAATAAATACCTATTCTGGAAGCATCAAACAAGTGCATTAAGGAAAAAAATCACTATGGGAAAAAAAAAATCACTATGGAAAGGAAATCACTATGGAAACCCCCCTTTGACACACAAAACACCCTAGGTCAGGTTTGCAGCTGATGCAAACTTGGCTAAAATCCTACAGTCTTTCAAAGAGTAACATCTACTTTCATGAAAAAACAGGTCAGTTACAAAGGAGATTTATTTTTCTTATCTGTCTGTCCTCCCATCAGAAACAAAACCATGGACATCTTGCTGGATCCAAGTGAAGAGCTACAACACAACAGTGACTTCAACTGCTGAGGTAACTTTACCATGTGGTTCACAACCATACAATCACTGAGGCTGGAAAAGACCTCTAAGATCATGCAGTCCAACTGTACACCCATCACCAGTATTGCCCACTGAGCCAGCTCCCTCAGTACAACATCTAAATGTTCCTTGAACACCTCCAGGGTCGGTGACTCCCCCGACTCCCTGGGCAGCCCATTGCAGCGCATGACCACTCTCTCGGAGAAGCAGTATTTCCTAACATCCAATCTGAATCTCCCATGACACAACTGGAAGCCATTCCCTCTAGTCCTACTGCTAGTGTTTGCAGGCTTCTTCAGGGAAGGTCTACTTCCTCTACCTCTTACTCAGAGCACTGAAAGTATGAGTATTTGTAGAAAACTACCCTTTTCTTCCCCCACATCTTCCTGCCAGAGCCATTACCAAAACACAAGTACAAATAACTATTTAAAACCTTTGACGGATGCACAACGTACATGTTACAATTAGAACTGAGAGGTCTCATCAAGAAGCACAATACTTGTGAGGGAAAACAAAGGTGAAGATTTTGTCCTGGTTGAAGGTCACTGGCTGTGAAGCACCTCAGACCAGCAGCCGTCTGTGCAAGAAGCAGCATGCAGAGTGCTTGTTCCTTACAATTAAGGAAAGAGCCAATCGCAGCTGCACCCATTCATTTCGTTCCAAAATCCACTCCAAGCCAATGCTCTTTTGCCAAGGTGAAGAGTGAAGGAAAATACTCTAACTGATGAATAATTTCCTTTGCAGTACAACAAAAGTCTTTTGAGCCAGAGGTTGACTGAGATTACCTTGCTAACTAAAGAAGAGTGCTTAGTACGGGTTTTTAATTAGCTTGCCTAAAGCTCGTTCTTCCTTCGTTATTTATGATTCTTCTTCTCCACAGTGTAATTACCACCACTGTACACACACAGGCACACACACACGTACAGGGAGAACAACATACCAGTGAGAAGCAGAGACATCTCCCCTTGCACAGGCACTCACACCTAAAGGTAAAAAAAAAAAAGCCTCAGCCCTCACAGACATCAGCTTTGCTCTTCTTTTCAGATCTCTCTTTCCCAGAGTCATCAACAGGATGGTGAGGCTGCCCACTGTAACCATTAATCACTGCATTTCTTCTCATTACCTACATCCTATTTACATACATATTTTGGTGGAAGCTCTTCCAGAGGAGGCACCAAGCGCACTTGGCCAGGAACAACAGGGATGCACTCTCAGCAGCATCACTAAAACCACAATTCTTCTTACACACTTACAGATACCTGGTAGAAGAGCACTGAATGAGTCTGGCTCCCATATTCAGGTTTAAAACCACAGCAGAAGGTAGAACTCTCAAACACACAGAGCAGCACACAGAGAGAGCTGCACAAAGGATAATTATTTACATGTTTGTATGAACCACCTTTGCCCAATAAGTCCTACATCTGCTCACATAGTATGGTTATTGAGGAGATTGAGGCAAACACCAGGACTTGTGCTAGACCTGAGCCTCACAGGGGGCTGGGCAGGGGCAGCACTGGGGAGCTGGTGCTGTGCCATACAAGAGAGCCATAGAGGCTGAGCAGCTCAGCTCCAGTGTCGTTACTTCCAGGCAAAGAAGGCTACTGATAAAAGCAGGTAGAATGCAAGTCTGCATGCCAGTAACGTTTATTCCCCATGCTAAAGGTTTGCTTGTAATGCATTCAATTGTTGAAAGCACTGCCTACCCCAGAACTTGCAAATGCTCCTCCCCCAACACTCAGTTCTGGGTGAGTCTGTGGGACAGGTGCTGCCATTTTACACATTTCACTTCTCTGCAGTTCTGTTGTGCAGATCTCTTCCTTTTCCTCAGCTTTGCCCAGAGAGAGCATTTAAGGCCAGTAATTACACATGCACAGCACATCTTCCTTCTATTGTGTGCTATGCTTTTTCAAACTTTAATAAGCCTCTGAAAAAATATGAGCATTCCTGTTCAGTTGCATTTGGGTGTAATGAAGATTTCTTTTTTTCTAGTGGAAGTTGAATTAATTCACTGTTGCACCCTGCCTATGCAGATATAGTGTTACTTCCAGTCCACCAAAGGGAAAAAAAACAATTTGTGGCATCACCGCTTTGCATGGTAGCTGCCCTCAAAGTCCTGCTGCTGACTTAACAACACCTCTGCATCCAGACTGCTCAAGAAGAACATCTCCAGGCAGAGGCCATCATCCAATCTCACAGGGAGCTGTACCTTTTAAAAAAGGCCTGTTAGTTTCAGAAATTACTTTCCTCCTTATTTAACATAGAACACCCCCCCCCCCAAAAAAAAACAAAACAAAACGAACAAACAACAACAGAACCTCATGCTGGTCCATAGAAAAACGAAAGCCCCGAGAGAAAAAAGAACAATCACATTTGTTTCTTGCTTTTTAAAGCACAGACACAGAAGGAGAGAGGAGGCAGGAAGGCTGGCTATGTGGCTAACTTACGGCATATGGTACAGCAACTTCCTGATAGGAATAAACAGTCTGATCTTCTGCTCACATACACTGACACATGAGGATCCTGCTGAAGGGAGAAAGGACATTGCTAAGGACCATCTCTGCAGTGTGGATGCAAAGAAATAACTTATGCTAAGGAATCCCAAGAAACAAGTGGCTTCATAGAACAGAACGTGCTGCCCAGGGAAGTGAATCAGCCTCCTTGGAGGCGTTCAAGAAACACATATACGTGGTACTATGGGACATGGTTTAGTTGGGAACCATTGGCGGTAGGTTGGACTGGATGACCTTGGAGGTCTTTTCCAACCTTGGTGATTCCATAATTCTATAATATATATAATTCTATTGCTTTCTACCTATAATTCTATATATTCTTAGTGTCTCTTCTGTCTCATGTGCACCCAAATCCACATTCATGGTCCCACTCAGCACTCTCAAGTTCTGGGTATCCACAAGTGAAGTAATCACAAGAGGGGCAACAGGCACAGGACAAACGAGGGTGGACTTGTGCCTGCTCTACACATGGTTCCCTCTTCTGTTCATACCAGTGTTCAAATTGCCTCTGAAATTGGACACCGTGTCTGCCAGTGCAGGTGGTCATTAACAGGACAACTTACTGCTTCCAAGAAACCCCAAGAGCTGCTTTAAATCTCTGCAGCTCACTTGAGAGAGCTTTCTTCCAGATTTCTGTGACACAACCCCCAGACGATTCTTATTCACATTCTGGTTACTTGCTGTACAATCAATAAGTAAACAGAAGTTTGGTTAAGTAAGATTATCATGATAGAAAGATGATCAATAACAAAGGGAAATGCTCACCGATGTTGAAGGCTCACAGTAAAACTCCACCAAAGAGCAATCTCCAGAGAGAGATCCTTCCTTAGTGGCAGTCAGCCCTTAAATGGGCTCTAGGAGAGCTGTAGCCGGGCTCCGGCCCTTCCGGTAGCACAGCAGAATTGCCTTCACCTGTGCTCCCAGGGCTGACTCAGTGCTCGCCTCGGGTGGTCAATCAGAGGCTCAGGCTGTGATCAGCAGTTCCCATACACCTGCCTTCTGTGAAACTCCGATGCAAGGCTTTCAGTGCTACAACTAGGTCAAATCTCACTACAGACTGTTTCTACGGGGAATTGCTCAGCAGCAGTTTGGATTCTCAGTAGAATTACATTGCTCTGATTTCCCTTTGCTAAGTCCACGGTACCAGGAGCCCTCAGCCTTTTTGTGGCAGTTTGCCTCACCTGCCCGGTGGATCCTCAAACATTCTGGTTTTGCATTTCTATAGAACTGGTATTGAAATCTTCAGAATAATCCATCTCCCCAGGACATTAAATCTATTGGGAAGACAGCAAGTAGAGGCTTCTCTTACTTAAGCCTAAAAGGCAAGAACATAAATTCTTGGTACAGATACTTAAAACCATATTGCAGGCACACTTCAAAGGAGCAGAAAGAAATGCAATTAAAACAGAATTGCATGATGTATTGAGACGCTTTCTATTTTGTTTTGCTCACGAAAGGCCCCAGTCTAGAGTTTGGGATGATCAGTGAATATTTCCTTCCTCACTGAGCCAACTGATACGGAAACTTGCATGTGCCTGTGCACACCCAGCTGTACAACAGGAAAGGTGCACTGTCACTGGACAAGTGACACACAGTATGTTCTTGCCTGCAAGCATTCAGTCAGTGCTTGCAGGGCTCCTGGCAATTCTTATAATTGCAGTTAGCCGATTTGCATGTTGCGTTTCAAACTCTGGAGATGAAAGCAGAAGTTACCTGCAGCTTTGAATCCTCTTGGAAACACTGTGTATTGTGGCAGGGGAGGTAGATGAAACAGTTCTATGACAACAGAACAGCGGGAAGAAAGTCCCCTCCATTATTACCGAAGCTTCAGTTGCATATGTCAATGGCTAATTTGAACTGCTGTTACTTCAATTAGGCCAATACATTCGTATAGGGAAGAAAAAGTACACCACTATGTCCATATAAATGTCTGTTGCCTTCTCACTGCATAAACAAGTGCCTTTAAAATACGTATTGGTAAATTCAAATGAGGCGTAAGGAACATCGATATTCTCTGCCAGCCAACAATAATGGGGCAGACTCCATTAGTGTTACTGGTATGTTTTGATAATCTTCAGTGGGGCTACCTTATGAAGCATGTGCTACTAAGTACAAGGCTGTCCAGAATCTAACCCTCTATTAGTTTTTTACCCATTACATTATAGAATCATAGAATGACAGGATGGCCTGGGTTGAAAAGGCCCACAGTGCTCATCCAGTTCCAACCCCCTGCTATGTGCAGTCGCCAACCAGCAGACCAGGCTGCCCAGAGCCACATCCAGCCTGGCCTTGAATGCCTTCAGGGATTACCTATTTATTCACAAATAAAATAAGATAAAATGAAATGAAATAAAAAATCCTTGAATATCTCTTCATGCAAGTTTTAATCACTTACTCAATGTCAAGACTTTAATTAGGCTGCTCCTAGGAAGCAGAGTGAACAAGTCATTAGTAATACAGTCATACACCAAAACTCTATTAGGAAAATGATACTTTCATTTCAGTAGACAGACATCAGTATAGTTAGTCTGATTCTTATATTCTAAGTGAAAAAAAGATACTGCACCAGGTTTACTAATTCCTTTGAAGATTGTCCAGAGCTGTAACTTGTACAGGTATGCTACAGTAAAATTGTACAGCAGTGCTGTGGAAAAGGCCTGCTGTGTTTACAGTGAAGAAAATGTGATATTATTTCATTTTTGCTACTACTATGAAATTTCTGTCAGAAAAAGTTCTTTCTTAATTTGCACGCAGTGCAGGGCAGCAGACAGGGCTTAGGTTTATTTAAGAGTGCGCTGAGGCAACTTCTAGAGCAGTGAGCTTGGAGCACTGAAACACCGAACAAGCAGATGAATCATAATAACAACTGCTTTCAGTAATTGCACAGAAAGCTGACAGGCAGAGAACTGGACTAATTGAATGCATACACTACTCTGTAGTATCTAACAGTAAGGCTGCCAAGAATGTAAATAATGCTGTTCCCCTGGGTACTGAGAACTGCTATCCTCTTACACCTCTTCATTGTCACTTGTGCAGACTCCAGGGTCCAAGCTGAGCTGTAGAGAATTCAAGTAATGTACACCATCATCATCAAGAAAGGTGGCAAGCAAGGAGATCACTGATGAGAAATAGAGAAATGCCATTACATTCAAGTTGTTAGGTGAGTGACCAGAAAACAGATTTTAAACACTAAGTGTTAAAAGCAAAATTAGAGCTAGAGATCAAAAGAAGACAGTGGATGGATTTTTAGGACTTGAAAAGAGTTTACTTGTGCTTGAATTGAAACAAAGGTTTTTCCATTTATACTGGTAATGGAACAGTGATCTAGCCTCTGGGCAATGTAAGAGAGCAAGGCACATCAGAGCCAAAGTGCACGATGAGGAAGTTTAATGCTCAGTCTTAGAAGTGAACTGTTTTTATCTAAGGAGACAATTGTCGACAGTTTTGTATTGGGAGTTGTCTTTTGAGAAGCTACTGAACACAAATGCATATAGAAGATTTTCTCTACTTAAACTTTGTCATGACGGGAAGAAATGCTGTGTGCTGTTAATAAAAAAGCAGGAAAGTCATAAAGCCAACAACTCTTACAGCATGCTTACGCATTTCAATGCCTTTTATATTTTCAACAATGCCAAAATAATCAAGTGATGCCCCTGTGAAACTTAAGAAGAGCTACTGAATCTTCTGCTGTAAAACTGGAAGTGCAACCTGTGAGAACACATCTCTGTTTCATGCATTCAGAAATACAGACCAGTCCAACTGCAAGTTTAATACATGGGGATGAAGAGGTCTGTGCATCTCTCAGACAGAAGACATAGCCTCTTCCAGCTCTTCTGTCTCAGAAAAATGCACCTTCGTTGTTTTGGAGACTAATAACATTCACTATTTTAAAGAGAGCTGTGTGGGAAATGTGGTGGTAGAAGTGCAGGCAGTAGACAACGAGGTGCAGTGAACTTCATGGGTGATGGAGACTGTCATTTTTAGGAATACTAAATTTCACAAGCATCAGTGCTCTGCTTTGGGACATTGATGCTAGCTGGAACAATGAACTTACTCTTGCTAAAGATGACAACACAGAAGGTGAAATCAATCAAGTTTGTCATATCCATTTTCTGTGACTCTGGGACAGCATGCAGCCCCCAGTACGTCTGGCTTTCTGGGCAGCAAAGGCTCCTCACCTGCTCCTTATGGACTTGCGCTCTGCAAAAGGTTTGCTGACTGCTAAAACTAATGGTGACAGCACGCAGCTAACCCTTCTGGTGTACCTGGAGGAATGATGGTGTTCTGCCCTTGAAAACTGTCACAGAAACATCTCATTTGTTCTATAGGAGACAGCAATAAATTCAGAGATGTGCTCAGCACAGATAGATCCTGGATCAAGTGTAATTTTACTGACATGCATGAAGTTACATCAGAATTGATTCACTCCACTATGTTGGACTTCTCGTTGCTTACGTTCCTTTCGCCCTTCAAGAGGGAGTACGCAGCCATCACACAAGGACAGATTCGTTACTTGTTCACAGTCAAGTCCCAGAATGTGCTCACACAGTTGGGCAGAGCTGGCATAGATGCCCAGGCTCACCTGGTGCTTGGGACGCTGATGAGGGTCACAATTCACCACCCCCTGGCATGTGCTGTGCAAGTCTTCAGCGTGCCAGAGAAAGGCAGACAGCTATACCAGAGTCTGCGTGTGAAAGAGATGTAAGGAAATACCCTCCAGATCATATTTGGAGCTCCTCTATCCCATGCAGTAGGAACTGGAGACGCAAAGAACCCAAATGACTTTGGTGGGAAACAGACACTTAAACAAAAAGGGGAAGGTGGGGGAGGAATCTGACTTTCCAAAATCTCTTTTCGTTTTGGTTGTAAGGCAGCGTGCTCATGGCATCTTCCGATCAGTGGGACATCAGCAGTAAGCACTTTCAGTTTCATCAATATTTGCAAGAGATAGAAGAAAACTTCACTCCTTTTTGAGTACCACTCAAAGATGAAAAGCTGGCGAAGCTGCCAATTACATATCCTGAGCTGTCTTTTCAGTGAAGAGGATGCATTCTTGCTTCACAGATGGAAATTCAGCTTTATTCAAGTGGTTTGATTTGATGACTTCACTGTTTAATGCCTGTAGTTGCTGTGATCAATCAGAAGCAGTAAGTGAGAGGGAGGTTGCTCAAATTAATTCTCCTAACCAAATTTTTCTGTCTCTTGGGTAACATGCCAGTGAGACCATGTCAAGGATAGGGTTGATGCATACTGCACTAAAGACAACGTTTGCTTACACTGCATGACAGAGGCCAAAGCTGAAATACTGGACAGACCACCAGTAGGTTCCCACAGAGCAATGGGTGTAGCAGATCTGGCCTAGCAGCTGCATGGCCGCATTTGTGCTGACTTACATCCAGGTTAGTACAACCTGCCTCCCGATTTACTGCTCTAGTCTTGTCCCTACACAAAGTCATAAACAGCCATACTCTTTCCCAGCCTAAAAGAGCTTTTGTACAGCTGTCTGGGTCACCCAGAGACAGCATGTTTCTCTTCCTGATCAACGTGAGTTCGTGGACTATATCTGAGCGCCTTAGATTACAAAGCCTGTGGGACAGGGACAGTCCTCTGCTCACAAGTCTGGGAGGTGCCTTCCATTTTGTGGCCTCGAGAATGGAACAAGAATGGACGTGTTTCTTGGGTTTGAATAATGACAGCTTTTCCTTTTGCAAAAGGAAGTTGGAGCAGTAAAACTGCTGCTCTTATAGAAACTGAAAGCAAGAAAAACTATCAAAAATATCACTATTTTGTACACAAAGGAAAAACAATGCTGAGCTTATTAGCCAAGTTGCACACAAGCTTAAAAATCTATCAGTCTAGACCTGGAAATGTGTTCAGAGTCAAGAACTCCAAGTTAATTTACTATGCAGTAGATTTCCATCTCCACCGAGCTTAATGGGATTTGTTATTCTGTTAAATGGGCTTTTCCCTCAGAGCACCTTGTTTCATTAGACTATGTAACAGGGGTGTGCATGAATGAGGTGTGTAAACACAATACAGCCACACACCAGCTGCCCCTTTATTTTGTGCACTGCACGCTAATTCCTCTTACAGATTGCAGATACACATGTACTGTACTCCATGCACAGGAGGGCATGCATGCACCATGGTCGTGGAGGCAAGAGGATGCAAGGGGATTTCTTTTTGTCAAGGAGAAACTGCAGAAAATGTTACAGATCCCTTGAGAGAAGTTCTGACGTGCTTATAGCCTACAGTATGTTTAGTGTTCAAACTGGGATCCAGCTTGCTTGCGCTGGCAGCATGGACAACACATTCTCCGTGAGGAGGTAAGCATTTTGGGATGTGACCGCATGCATCAGCACAGGTTTGGGGCTGACCTGTTGGAAAGGAGCTCTGCAGAGCAGGAGCTGTGTATCCTGGAGAACAACAGGTCAGCCATGAGCCAGCAGTGTGCCCCTGTGGCCAAGAAGGAGCATGACCAGCAGGGCGAGGGGGGGTCATTCTGCCCCTCTATTCCGACCTGGTGAGGCCACATCCAGAGTACTGTGTCCAGCTCTGGGCTCCTTAGTTCAAAAAAGGCAAGAGAGTCCAGCAAAGGGTTGCAGAGATGGTGGGGGCCTGGAGAACCTCCCAGATGAGGAAAGGCTAAGAGCCCTGGGGCTGTTCAGCCTGGAGGAGACTGAGAGGGGATCGTAATATTGCATATAAATACCTAAAGGGTGGGAGTCAAGTGGATGGGGTCAGCCTCTTTTTGGCAGTGCCCTTTAAAAGGACAAGGCGTAATGGGCACAGACTGGAACATGGGAAGTTTCATATGAACACAAGAAATAACTTCTTTACTTTGAGGGTGGCACAGCCCTGGAACAAACTGCCCAGAGAGGTGATGGAGTCTCCTCTGGAGATATTCAAAACCCACCTGGATGTGTTCTGGTGCAACCTGCTCTAAGGAACCTTCTTCGAGGGGGGGGCTGGACTGGGGGATCTCCAGAAGTCCCTTCCAACCCCTATGGTGCTGTGATTCTGTGTTATGCCAGATGTATACAGAACAGTCCATAGTTAAAAACACAGCGATTCATAGCAGTGTTAAGTGGACCCAACAAAATCACGTCCCCAGAACTCTCTCTGTCTCTTGCAAAGCGTCTAAAATTTAAATGTCAATTCTTAAGAAGAAAAAAACCCACAAGTAAGAAGAAAGACCACACTTCATTTCACAGAGGTGAAATCAGGGCAATCAAAGCACATGACCCTGCTGACAAACCCAAGGTCTGCTTGTTCCTTCAGCACCTGAATGAAACTCCTTTTATGACAGCCCTCAAAGGATCCTACCCTGGTGTGACCAATCAACACACGCCATTCTTCTCGTGTCCATGATGAGAAAAAAGATCCTCCCTTTCCAGCGCTAATTGAAAAATGAATTTTCTGTTAACTTTCATTTTAACTGAGAGTTCTTTGCCGTTCTGAGCAGCAAGTTGAGCATAAATGCTATATCCCTTAGTCAGGCAATACATCCATTAAGCAGACCTCTTGCTCTTTTTCGTGGTAGAATCTTATACGACACAACTGACTGACCTTGATATTCCCACTGCTTACAGTAATTTCATGTTCATATAATATTATGATGTTTTCCAAGGAGAATTTATAAGCAATTTCAGCAGGTATTAGACACTGTCAGTGGAAGTCCATTTATGGTGGAAAACAAAATAAGACCCACAGAACTGTCAAGGAAAAAAAGAACGTCAATGTCTAAATTCCTGAAAGCATTAGCAACAACAAATGTAGTGTGAAATGGTAAGAGTTTTCTCCAGATACCCATTTTGCAACTTGTACAGAATGGAAATCTTGCTGAAAATAAATTTAATGGACAGAACAAGGACCGAACAAATTAATAAAAGCTGTGGGACTTGAAAAGAAATGGTTTATTTCTCTGTTGTTTTATTTGTGTGTAAATCTAAATGCATTTCTGAGCCCGAGGGCAATGTTGATTCAGAAATGACCTGTTGAAATAAATGGCAAAATTCCCTTGATTTCAGCAGGGTGATTTTTTTCCCCAGATATTTAAGCCAAACTCATCTGCCCTCTGAAATCCAGTGAACGGGAAGAGAAAAACAGTCTTTGGATTGTCCATCTGTCCTGTAAAATCTTCCTGAAAATATGTTGAGCAGTGCTCAAACCTTGCTTCCCCACTCCCACCTCATCGTAATCCAGTGACATCTGTTTCTCTTTGCCTTAGAGGTACTGTAAGCTCCTTAAGTAGATGTGCCAGTCCACAGTTAGGTGAGGGAAATACATAGGCAACTCCAAAAGTAATGCCTCGTATTCATTTCCATGGAAAACACAACAGGTACAAAGCGCACAATAATGCCATTTGGCAGAGCAAATTCTTAGTGACAAAGCACTACTTTTCAGCACAGTCACCACGAGTTGTGCATCTCCACCAGCTGTGAACCAAAGCTGAATGCCGTGCTTGTACAGATCTGCACCAGTGGAGGTGAACTGCTGTTGCTGTCAGCACTGCTTGAAATGCACCACGCACTGCCTGGCTGTGCCAGCACCCACAGTTTGGTCTCTATGAACATCCAGCAAGTGTTGATGAATGTCAGTGGGTGCCATTTTACCCTCATGGAGGAATTCAGTGACACCTCTTTTCTTCATCTGCACTTCCATGTCAGACACCATTCTATCAGACTGCCCCTCTGCTGCCATCTGACAACATGGCAACAAAACGTAATGGGACATTGGTGGAAGGTTCAACCTCTGCTGCCATCCCACCAACATCCTCCTCTCATGTCGTGGGCCAGCACTGTAAAATAGGAGGCGGCCCTCATACATGCCTTAGTGTGAGATAGGCCAGATTACAATTTACTTTCAAGACTTAGGAGTGTGCAATGATGGAATGAGTCATGGTATCACATACTACTTACTTCCACATGCAGAGAAGCTTATGTTTGATAACATGTATAATGAAACTGGTTTCATGCCCTTAGTTACAGAGAACACTGATGCCATGAAATGTGCAATGAAGCCTGCCAAGATATCTGTTGATCTCCCCCGGTGGCCCACTGACGCCTGCATGGCTGTGGTGTCCTTGCAAGTTCCATAGCGGGGCTCAGGGGTCCCAGTCACTGCCTTGACTCCATGAACTTGCCCAGTTCCAGTGACATAAGCACAGCTGCCCAGGGATGGCTGTTCACAAGGCATTTCGGTTCCTGAAGTATCCTATGAGGATGGTGATGGCATGGCATTGGCTTCCTGCACAGACCATATACAGTGCCTTTACATTTCTAGAAGTGTTGTGCCCACCGATGACCATTCCATATTCAATGGGTGAACCAGTCGTCCCTGGCCAAGTTCGTCCACTGGACACCTGGCTCACTGGGGCAAAGTGGCTGTAGCTGTATGGCATAGCAAAATGCTGCTCTGTTTCACTGCTTCTCTGGGGAAAGTGTGGTGCAGCAGGACAAGCAGTGGCCCATTCCAGGAGGCTGCCTGATCCCACAGGTAAACCTTCTGTCTCTTGGCATGAGCCCAGCTCCTCTCTCTCCTTGTTCCTCTGTTACAAAGCAGCAGTAACACCAAGCAGCCACAGATAGGTAGGAATTAACACCGTCACAACAACAGCAGTGTTCTTCAGGCAGAATCAAAGCCACTGCAGAACAAAGACCAAACTTAAGGTGAAATGACACAGGACAATTTCTACTGCTCTAATTTTTCTGGTATTTATGTTTCATTAGCTAGAAGTTCAGAATGGCCCTGGAAGCAAATCTCCCCTGGATGAGTCCCAAGGTCACTTCCATAGCTGCAGGACTAAAGAAATGCACTGAAGTCTGGCCAGCTGATAATCTTTTCCCTTGCTCATACCAATTGAATCCTTTCTTCTTTTGGACGAGCTTATCCCGGAGCTAGCTAGACTGTATGCTCCTATTAAATAATGATGATTATGTTCTTTTGCTCACTGCAGACAAAGAATTATAGCCCCTCATTTAGAACTCATTTCAAAACCATGAGATTCTGTAATTGAAAGTGACTGAAGCTAATTTGATAACCCAGTTCTGAACACAGCCAACTAACTACTTTCCCTTTGTCCTTTCAACAGTAATGGCCTTGTCAGGAAAGTCTTCTGTGCTACTTTTAAGAGGACAATCATGATGGAGGTCGAAAACTATTGTTCTGTGACAGGCTGCAATTTCAACATTACATTCAGGTTTTCAGCAAGGCCAGAGGCAAGGCAGGAGGTTCAAATACTCAAATAATCAGCCCACAAACACCTGCCCAGAGCTCACCCTCCTGGGCTCTGGAGCATGCCCTAAAAGGCACAGCTCCATCCAGAGGTATGCCTGACATTTGCAAGGCCTGCACTGTACTTGCTGTGTTCTCCCAGGGTAGATGGGAAGCAGAAGCATCTCAATGCCTTTATCCTTGCTGGCAGCTCCCTCAGAGATCCTGGACTGTTGAACCTTGCCATCTAAAATCCCACTAGAGGATAACCTGAAGGCTCCTCCTCCCAGTCTTCTTCAGCTCACTGTATGGGGAGGATGCACTAATGGTTAGATATGGAGAGTGTCCCTCATGGAATATGAGGTGGGTAGCATTTACACTGCAAGGGTGGGAATGAGAGGAACTCTGTTTACCCTGACAAACAGCCACACCTGCGCAGAGTAAGGGAGAGGCACACTCATGCTTCCACATACACCGCTGACTGCGCTGCCAAAATATTTCAGTTAGGAAGACACTCACAGGAGCAGAACAGCCTGGCAATTCCTTCTGCCCTCAGAAAGGTCAAAACAGCCAAAACAGGCAGTGCAGCTACAGCTGGAAAACAAAGCCTGAAGGTGATGCCCGCCGGCCTACAGCTCTATCTGCCACACTAACTGCTTTCTCTCTGCTTTGCTCTTGTAATCAACAGTCCTGATCCCTCAACACATTTACCACGGTACATGTCCCTTTCCCTCAGATTCCTGGCTGTCTCATTGCCACATCTGCACCCAGGAGCTCGTCTGGTGCTGGAAATGGGAACAGCTTTCCCCTCTGCAGTGAGCGCCGAGGGGAACCTGCCAATTGGAAGAGACACATTTTTGGTATTTACATTTTTCTTGGTGTTTGTAGGATTCCGGGCCTTCCCCGTGGTAAATGGAGGGAGTGTCAATAACACGGCAAACACAGCCTAGAGCTGTGCTCAGAGCTTCTCTGTCTGTTGTAATAATTAGCATAAGCAAATTGCTAAACAGCATGCTAGGATAAAATGATGGATGGCAGCGTGGAAGAAATCATTAACACATTGATTAGCAGAACATGCCTTCAAAACCACTATCTAAGCAGCTTCTGAGGGCTGTGCAAGCTTTGTAAATGCTGCAAGTGCTGCCTTCTGAAGCCAAAATCAGGAAATATTAATACATAAGTCACCAAAGTATGGAAATGGAATTTTAACCATTAAAGTCAGTTCTCAAATGGTTTCTGTCGCTGTTCATGTGGTGTTCCTGATCCGCACCCCCTGTACTCACAGACTGGGGCTGGGACTGCGGCTGCTGGAGGTGCTGGTGCTCAGAGATCTGCCCTCAGCTCTGCACACCCCTTCCTCTTCTGTCTGGATCTCTGATGTGTTTTAAACATCACCTCCTAGCATGGGGAAACATAATTTACGTAGTTACAGCACGAATAGTAACTTTTTGGGGTTGTTTTTTGGTGCATCGTAACTCCTGCCTTGGATGTGTTAGGAATTTGATTCTGACCTTTTTATCAACTGAAATGTTTCCCCACTCTTATGTATCAAATGGATCTTCTGACCAAAGGCTGCGTGGCTCACTGGCAGCACGCTGCTGGGTATTCCCTCACAGCGGCTTTAATAGTCAAAGCAGCTTCGCCTTTGCCAAAGCTAACAGCAAGAGGCTTCACTCCTCATTCAGCACGAATGCTCGGCAGTTTATAAAATTACTCATTTGAATGGGTTTCCTTTTACTAGGATTAGCAGGCCAATTCCACCCCTCCCCAGCCTCCCTCCCCACCTTGTTTGAAGTAAGATGAGACGTGAATACTGAATTTTAATACGTGATCGTAGCAAAAACGTGTATGTCAATAATGGCTCGCTACTATGACAAAGAAAAATATGAGCTCGCCCCATAGCTCTGGGTCAGCACATTTACCTAATCCCCGAGGATTCCCAAATTCATTATCAGCCGTACATAAAATCAATACGAGACTGTGATTTCATTTACTGACTTTGGGTACTGCAACAGTAGAGATTGCACGTCGAGGCCTTGCTGTAGTGTGTACTGCCATAAAAGAACACACACACGCACCTTGCAGCCAGCGCCAGCCAGGAGGGTGAAGGCACATCCAGATCGTGGAGGTGCAGAGACACTGGGGGATCCATCTGTGTTGCAGAAGTGCTCAGTGCACTCCCTCCCCACCACTAACAGCTGAATGGTGGCTGGTGGCAGAAGGAGTGGAACCACAGGTTTGGTTATTCTGTTCATTTTACAGATCCTACCATGCACAGCCAAGTCTTTAAAGGTGTTTTTGGGTGCTGCAGAGGGTTGGAATGGGAAGAAAAAAGAGAGCTGAAAAATGTTTGCATTTCATTTGCCAGGGATGAGTATCTTAGGGATTTCCCCAGTTTCACTGTCAGATTTAATCATGGATGTAGTAACCGGTGACCACTGACCCTAGCACCTGTGTCCATCAAGGAAAGCACTTCAGTAAAGAGGGAATTTATTTTGCTATATTAAACTCATTGATTTGTTGTATGAATCTGTTTGGTAAAATGCCCTTTCAATACCTAAAGGAATACCTTTCAAAAATTGGAAGATTGGCAAACGTGTTTCCTAATCCAGCAGTTCCTAATCCAGCTCGGCTCCTGCTGCAAGGCAGCTCTCAGAAAGCAGAGGCACAGGAGAGCCCACTCGATGGGTGCCTGGCAGTGTATTTAGCTGCTCACCGCTTCTCTCCCAAAATCTATCTCACTGGGTTTTTTTTAAGATTAATTGGGTAATTTTATACATATTCCAAGAGCGCCTCTCAGAACAGCATCAATTTTAACAGCATCTTGAAATGATGGATTCGAGATATGTCACTAACAGTGAATATATGTAATTAATAGATTTTCTTCTTGCTGCACTTGCATATTTGTCATAGCAGTGGTTCGGCTTTGGCAGCGCTCTCATGCAGACCTCATCCACTGATTTTTACATCATAAAATACCTTTCACCAGCAGGGTAACCTCTGCATTGCCATACAGACAATTTCCTGAAATACTCTTCATAAACATTTACCTCAGCACCTGTCTGTGTTAGGCATCCACTGTTCTTCTCTGGAGGAGCCTGTGGTTTCACATATGTCACCTCCCAGAAACAGCCTTAGGAGTAGGTCCCATTAATTTAAGCCTCCCTGAACAGCCTTCACCTGATCTGACGAAGGGAGTTGTCCTGACTTTTTTGGCTGCTGTGAGGAATGTTCAGGCTGCAAGCAAAGCCAATGAATAACTCAGCAGTCAGGCCCTGCTCAGCAGCCCCCAGGACCAGCCAAACAAGTTCATTGTTTCTGATTTTTAGCAGGATATTCCTATTTTTCCCATTTTCAGGAAGTCTGGAGTATTTGACATTGGTTGTTAAGATATTTCATGGTGACAGAAATCAGCACAGTACTCCTTAAATTTGTCCTCCATCTCCTTTGAATTAGAAAAGCTGGCCTGTTAGGATGAGGCTTTTGGTTCTTATTCAGATGGGATTTGCACCTAGAAGCTGCAAGGGCAGAAACGAAGTTTGTTGCCCTTAGTCACCAAGTGATGTAGTCAGAGAGAATCTTTGCAAGAGCAGCCACATTTCTCAGAGTTGTGCGAGTGACCTCATGTCAGTGCTTGCACGCAGGTTTGAGTGCTGCCATCCACACAGGCAGTAGCTAGGAGTGGCATGAGTCTGCAGAGCAGCTCTTAAGTCATCCCTGTTGATCCGTGCTGGTTGTGTCCCTTCTAAAGGCAGCTGGAATTCAATCAAACAAAGCAGAGGAAACAAAACCACTGATATTTGCTTTACACTATAAAGCAATTGCTTTAGTGTTTCATTCAGGTTTGTCTCACACCAGAGACCAGCAATAACTGTAATCTTGGGCTGTCCAGGTGGCACAAGGAGTGGATATGAAGGAGGCAGATGCTACCAAAGGGCTCACTTTGTATGGCATGACTTCTTGCTGTTAGGAAAGCAAGGGGACAGTGACGTATGGAGGAAAGAAAACTGACTGGGAAGATCTGGGAACTGACCCTCAGGAGGAAGAAGCTGACCTCAGAAGTCGTCCTTGGAGCATCTGGAGCAGAGTGCCTCATTTAAAGAAAGAAAGCATTTCTGTAGCTTTCATGAGATGAGGAAGGAAACAGCCGTCTTGGATGCAGAAAAGGGGAGAGATGCAAGGCAGCCAGGCTCTCACAGCTCTGCAGTTTTCCCTTTCCCAAGTTGCTGGCAGCTCTTCCCAGCCAGCACCTGGCAGCAGCAGCAACCAGCAGCCAGCTTACAGGCCACAGCACTCTCCTTAGCCAGAAGGCTGCAAAACTGCCGTGTACTTAACATTCCAGCTGATGAAGTCCTCATTCTATTGAAGAATAGCAAGACTTTTTCTCCCATCAGATCTCTGTTTCTGTTGTCACCTTTTCCTTTTCCTCTGAGGCTCTCCCAAAGGTTTTCAGGGGAAATGAACTGAATTCACCCCTACTAGTTTTAAAGCTCCTGCAATACAACAGTATTCTTTTTCCTACCAGGAAACCCTGACTGTATGTGTTTCAGGTTTTTGCATCTTGCACAGTTCATTTTTTGTAAGGCTCAATAAAGGTCAGGCTATTTAAAAATGTACGTCCTGATCAGAGTGCAGAAAAGACCACAGACCTCAGGGCTTTCACAGCGATGCATGGCTGTTGTTTTTTTTCTCGTGAGCAGATGGTACAGCTGACATCTGCAAAAGCAAAGGGCACGGCTGGGTTACAGCTCAGGTTATGGAAAGCAACATCTACTGCGTGTCACCTGTTGGGACTACACAATTCATCTTTCTCTGAGAACAAAGTGCTTCCCCTATGCATAGAGAATGAGTGCGTGTTTCCTATTTATAACAAAAGTGATGCCTCATACCCCAGAGGAGACAGAAGAGCAATGGGCTATAATATTAGCAACCAAGGTTGACACTCAACAAAAAGCAAAGCTACCAGCAGTACCTGAAGGGCCCTACAGGAAAGCTGGGGAGGGACTTTTGATAAGGGCATGCAGTGACAGGACAAGGAGAAATGGTTTTAAACTGGAAGAGGGTAGATTTAGACTAGATATTAGGAAGAAATTAATTCTTTACTGTGAGGGTGGTGAGACACTGGAACAGGTTGCCCAGAAAGGTTGTTGATGTCCTCTCCCTGGAAGCAAACAGGAGGGGAGTGAACTCTTGACAAGTGTAGATAATGGCAGGGCAAGGGGAAATGGTTTTAAGTTGAAAGAGGGAAGATTGAGGTTGGGTATCAGGGGGAAGTTCTTTACCAAGAGAGTGCTGAGGTCCTGGAACAGCTGCCCAGAGAGGTTCTGGATGCCCCTTCCCTGGAGGTGTTCAAGGCCAGGTTGGATGGGGCCTTGGGCATCCTGGTCTGGTATTATATATGGAGCTTGGTGGCCCTGCCTGTGGCAGGCAGGTTGGAGCTTCATGATCCTTGAAGTCCTTTCCAAATTGGACCATTCTGTGATTCTGTGAAGCACTCAAGGCCAGGCTGGATGGGGCTGTGAGCAACCTGGGCTATGGGAGGTGTCCCTGCCTAAGGCAGGGAGTTGGAACAAGATGGTCTTAAAGGTCCCTTCCAACCCCAACCATTCTATGACTCTAAGAACATTCAAGGCTCTTTGTGCTTTCTGGAATTAAAACTCTTTTCATGGAAGATGATGTTAGTCTAAAAGCAATCAGCAGCATTTTGACCAGAATTTCCCACGGGAATGGCAGTGTTTCAGTAGGGCAGTCACTTTGTAAAGCAGTGGTGACGTTGGTGTGGAGGATGTTGGTTCCTGGCTGGAGTGCTGCAGGGGCAGTGAGGGCACTGAGGGAAGGGGGATGAGTGCCCACATGCTGTGTACCCAGGGAGCTGCAGTGCCACCGCTGCCCTCCCTCCCCAGCTGGCTGTCATTTGACCAAATGGAGACAAAAACAGCTTTTGGTCCTACTGACAGAGTTAGCAAGCAAACCCAAAGGAAGCATCCAGTACGTTCTAAACCACTGAGCAGAAACTGGTTAGTTTTAATCATAATCACTGCATTCTTTCTGGCTTTACTGTCCAGCATTGCTAAGGTCTTTTCATAGCACTGTCGTGATTCAGTCTGTGCCAACTGCTTCCCAATCTGGATCCCACCCCAGGTATTCTACTTCTGTGGCATTACTGAATGTACTGATTGAATATACAACACTGCAGATAAGGGACATCTGTGGAGATTTATATTCTTGAATGCAGAAAAAGCAGTTCATCTTGTCAGATGCTCTAATCTCTACACCAGCTACGTGCATCCGGAGCAGCTGATAAAGCACTTTGGTGTTTCCCTGAAGGCAGGCGGGAGGGCATGCACTTCCAGAGGAATAGATGGCATGACTGCAACAGCACCCCAAAGTTCAGCCCCACCCCCTTATTTGTACTGTATTGAAGATACTTTCAATGTGTGCTTTCTGTCAAGGACTTTTCTGCACGCTGGCTATAATGCTGCCTTGTTCAGAGGGGTCAGAAGAGCAGTACAGAGTGTTTTCCAATTAAACGGTCAAAACTACTTAACTAAGTCCTTTTATTTAAAAAAATACAGGAAAAAAAAAAGTTGCTTAAATCTTCGCAAAACAAGATCTCTGGCTTGATTCAAGCTTCCATTTAAAAAGCAAAAAGGGCATGAATGGGAGTGGCATCTTGTCCTTGGTGTGGGAAATATACCCAGAAGTGCTGCTATGCCTTTCTCTTACCTCCACATTTTAACTCCTGATGTCACAGGTCAGCACTGAATTGCTCACACACTGATCATTTTTGATTTTTTGCCTGATGGTCTCATCAGTGTGGCACTTCACAGCTCAATGTGACACTGTAGGACTGTTTACCATTTCAAGAGGGTCCAGGAAATCCTTCAAAATAGCAGTGAGATGGGATACAAGAAAGATCTGCTGTGTGCTTCCACTTATAAATAATTTGCACTAGGGCAGTCCAATCTATGCCTTGTTATCATTTTTATAGATAGCTGGTATTACTAACCACAAAGAGGGTAATCCTAAAGGGAGCTACAGGAGAGAAGGGGACAGACTCTGTGGTGACAGAACAAGGGGAAACGGCTTCAAACTTAAAGAGGGGAGATTTAGGTAGATATAAGGAAAAAGTCTTTTCCACTGAGGGTGGTGAGGCCCTGGCACAGGTTGCCCAGAGATGCGGGGGATGCCCCATTGCTGGAGACATCCAAGGCCAGGCTGGGTGGGCTCTGAGGACCTGATGGAGCTGTGCATGTCCCTGCCCATTGCAGGGAGATGGATCAGACGGCCTTTAAGGGTCCCTTCCAACTCTAAGGATACTGTGCTTCTACAATATTGTACAATTAACCAAATGATCCCCATCCCCCTAAATCAGAAAGGCAGTTGATATCCACCTCGTGTAGGCTATAGCTCGGGGGAAACGATAAAGAGGAATAACAAAGCACAGTGTTTGGCAGCATCGGAATATTTTTGTGGTCAGGATGGAGAAATCCATAAGCAGGATTTTCATGCACACCTCATGACTGAGGGTGCCCTTATCCTCTAACTGGACACACAGAAATGGCATCACAAGAGATTGGGAAAGCTCTCCTCATTCTTATTTGTCAAAGCGAGACCTCTGTGACCTCAGCACTGAGAAATGGGCTGGAGGACCCTGGGCTGCTCTTTCAAACAAGAAATCAAACCATTGTTCTGTAATCTCAAAAGAAAAAGGGATCTTTGTTAGAATGACACCATAGCTACCACTGAGAGCATCTCGAAAGTCAAAATGTGTTTTTGCAGCCCAGTGACTTTGGAGCCAGCGCTGAGCCTGAGCCAGAGCTTCATGACCACAACCTCTGCAGTTACAGAGCAAGACCCCAAATTCCTGGTGACATTTCAGAGCGGTGACAGAATCTGCAAGGTGTTTGAGAAACAGCAGAGTCATCTCTAGCTGTTTTTCTTGTTTTCTCTGTCAGGCAGAGAAACTTTTCCAAAGCAACTGCCTCAGCACAGTAGAAGGATGATGGCTTACAGGAGGTAAGAGCAGGAACCAAACAAACCGGCTGGCTGGATTAATACCATCATTAAATAACAGCAATATGTATTTCAGAGCCTCATTTTGCAGGGTGCCAGACCTCATTTTATGCTCTTGATTCACTTTACCCTTATAACAAGCCTGTCTCTTCCTTTGCACTACTCTGTGCGTTGTTCCTGAGCACTGCTCTTCCTGCTGGTTAAGGGTGAGGAATAATGGACAAGTCATATAACTATCTTGTATGATGCTATCAGACACAGCATGGATTTAGCAATAAGCATTACGTGCCATCAGCATTCATTCCATTTGAAAGACAGCTTCTCTTTCTGCACTCCTTGTGTGCACCCCTGCGGCAGCCCTGCTAGTGGGGAAAAAAGGCAGGATGGTTCCAGGAAGTTTACCTGGCGTTAACTCTTCAATAGCAGAGCAGTTTCCTGCTGTACTTGGATAAGGCTGTGTCATTGAAGGGTCACTCTCTCCCTTGCTTTGAAGATGAGAAGTTGCACCAGCTCAGCGGGGCTGCAGCAGCTGCTGGGTGCAGCCGGGGCTTGTTGCAGTGTAGAGGGGAAAGGGCTGCTTGAATGCATCTCTGGTGGCTGCAGCAGGAGTTTCCCCACCCTTGGTCTCTCTCTGATGGGCCGCAGAAGTGGCCTAGACAGAAATTGCCCAAGGAATGCTGTGAGCTAAAGGCCAATTCTCAGCTGAAATCAGTGATCGTGGCTCCTGGTCTCTACTTCTCCCCAAAATGGCCAGAATTGCTGTCCTGAGTGGATGTGCGGGCAGCACCCCGAGCTACGTGGCTGCTGGGCAGATTCATCTGCATTTAGTTGCATTTAGCTTGGGTCCCATCCTCCTTTCTCCTGTGCTCTCCGTAAAGGGCAGAGAGGTGCTCCTGCCTCTCAGTGCCACATCATCATAATAAATGCATTTGCTGGAAGAAATTAAACAACAACAGGTGTCCTTCAGAGCCCGAAATGACTGTTAAAAGAATTTATATTTGTGAATAAACAGCGTGAGAAATTGTCTGACAGCTTCTCATTAAAATTAAGACCTGCTTAATCCCTGCCTGTGTCAGCAGGACCCAAGATGACCTGCTAACTGCTGGCCACAAAATGCTGCCCAGGGGAAGTTTTAATGGGAAGCAGCCCATTTTAAAACATACAGATAGTTTAAAGACACGTTGGAGCCGTCTTTGCAGTTGTTACAGTCAACTTCAAAATCCCATGGCTTTCAGTGAAGCAACAAAGCAGAACTTGTAGAGACTGACTACAGTTGCCCTGGGCAAGAGTGCTTGGGGGTGCGCACTGATTTTGGTCCTACACAGCCAGCCAGCTGCTTTTCCAGTCAGAGATGCCCCAGCAAACAGGCACTGAGGCAAAACCTGCACCTCTGCTTGGAAAAGATTCAATGATCTGCTACAGGGCCTTCCTATCACCTTGCCAATCCTATTTTTCTCTGCCTGTAAAAATGAGGTTGCCAGCGGTTGGATGTACTTTTAGTGTTTAATATGTTTGGAAATCCTCTCCCTGGCATTGCTTTTAAATTATTCATTTTGGGGTACAAGGTATCTCGCAATGCCATCATCTTGAGTGAGGCCTTAAATCCAAACCCAGATGCACATGCCATGTATGTTCAGTGGGCCTTATTGCGAGCAACATGAAGTGAGACAGGGAAGGTTTTAAGCTGACTAGCTTCCCTTTCTGCTTTATATTTTACAGTTACTCTGAAGGCAAGGACTCCCAGGTAAAACAATCCATTTGTGGCAGATTTGTCAAAATGTAAAAATATTGATTTTTGAAGATGTTTGTCCACGGTGTAAAAGCAAGTCAAAGTTAAAATCAATAGGCGCAAATTAGGCCTTCTCCAGCTATAAAAATGCTGGAATAACAGAGCCTTTAATGCATAAAAGTCATGTAGAGAAGACGACAAAAATAGTTTAAATTTACTATTTACTGCAATTTTAAAAGGCAAGGGAGAACATCAGCCATCCGCTGTTCTAAATTTTTAACGGTAAATTATTTCTCCAGAGATATTGCTCCCCAGAGATGCTGTGTTTGCAGAGTGCTGAGTCCTACAGATGCAGTAACCTCACCAGGACTCCCAACCTCTGCCATACCTGCACTGCTCCTCCCTGGGGCTCATGGGGTTCAGGCTTGTCCCCCATTATTTTTCTTCACTTTACATCCTTCCTAGGGGTTCACCATGACACGAAGAGACAAATTGTTGTAATATTTCCCATACGTAGGGAAAAAAATGGTTGTTTTCTCCAAGTTTGTCAGTTCAAGATGACTTACTGTAAGTTGCCTTTCTTTTTCTAGTGACTTGCGGAACAAACTCTATAACCAGAAAGTAGTTGTAGAGCAGGTACGTTTATTTGGCTGGCCAGGTGCAGGGGGAATAACTCCTTCCGAGCCTGCACACTGAAATCAGGTGAACATCCCTATTTCTAGAGGGAATACATGCATATTCATGGTACAAGGAGTGGCTATTACAATTAATTCTATAAATTCACTACGATCTCGTATGCCTATTCTACGCCCCAAACTCCACCCCTAACTAATGGCCCCATATCGTTCCCATTGTTTGTGCTCAACTACTCTTACAATTTTAACAGTATAACAGATTAGCCCTTTATTCACTAGGAATGCTACAGCCTCCACCTGGACATAGAGCCATTGACCAAAATCCTGCAGTCCTTTATCCACTAAACAGTTCAATGGTCAAATCCACCTATTTTCAATTTTGAGATAAGAATGCGTTGTTTTTACTTATAAAACTCTGTTTGTGTCCCAGATAAATACTGTTTCCTTACAGGCCCAGTGGCTGACCACAGACAGGGATGGGCAGGTGACCCACCTCGTTTGGGGATCCAGGTGTGGCGGATGTCTGCAGCAAGAGAAATGAGGAAGGTTTGTTTTCTAAGTGACTGCCTGACTTATTGGCACGCTCCCATTTGGGCAGAACTTGCTTGTGAGAGGTCAGCAGCTATTCCCCTTGAGTCTGAGAAAATATTGTTTTAAATACTCAAGATGGGCTTTCAGGCTATACATTTTCGTTAACAGTTATTCCATTCATGAGAAGTTGCTCAAATGAGACTTTTCAATTGCTTATGTGGGAGGAAGCATTTGGCAAGCGGACAGAGAACAAACAGATATTTTTTTGAGATGCTTCCTCCTGAAGCACAATTGTTTTGTCACCCATTTCTTTCCCTCTCTCAAGGCTGAGAAGTTTCTGGCAGCAAAAGCTGCAGAGCTTGCACAAGACAGGGGTTTCCAGCGTGGTGCATCAGATGAGCCTAATGAGACAGATCCTTGGCAGCCGTAAATGAGTCCAACTCCATTGACAACAGCGAGCCTGATTTACGCTTGCAGAAGATAGAGCTCAATATTTTTTAAGCTTGGAGTTTGCCATCACAGCTCTGAATACAGCTTAATGGCTCATGCCTTTACTCTGCCTAAATAATGTGCACAATGCCATCACCCTGATGTGTGGTAATTGGACATTATACCACTACAACCATTTCTCTTGGCTTCTGCTTTTGCCTTATCTTTTTATTGGAAGTATTCCTGCAGTTGCACTTAGTTTTCCTTTACAACTCTTGATTTAAAATGAGCTTTTTCTGGCTGTTCCGCTTGACTCAAGTTTGTTAATGTTTCTGGTGCTCAAAGGACACGCAGTTAAGTTTAAGCCGTTCAGTGTGGCCGGTGTAAGTGCAGCCATACCATCAGAAATGCAAAACCTGCACTCAACTGCATGCAAACCGAGCTCTCTGAGATCACAAAGAAAAATATTTCCCCCCCCAGCAAATGGGTTATTAATGTTTACAGTTGTGTCATACTGGATGTGAGAATACGTGACTACATTTGTTCATTTTGACCTGATGGACAGAGGCCTAAAAACTGTTCTTAACACACTTGACTTCCTCACCCACATGCATTGATGTGCATATGTGCAAAACTCAGAACTTCCCATGCAAGCAATTTTTCACATCGCAAGCAAACGCATGATTTGACAGTGCACATTCGTACTCTGCAAGAAGCACACAAATGTTTCTGAACAGTTTGAAAGGGGCAGACATGGATGGCCCATGCAGGAGTTGTGTGTGCAGTAAGAGGTGTGGGCAGGCACTGCGCAGGCACAGTCCGCCTGTGTTCCTCCCTGGAAATGCCTGCTTAGGAGATGGATCCTGTGGACTATTCTGCCTTCCTGAAAAGGCACATCTCCCATTGCTGTTCCTCGGCAGCAAGGTAGGAATCAGGCCCTGAGCATTAAGCAGAATCTTAAAAAAAAAAATCTATTTTTCATATTTATTAAAATTCCACAGTGTGTAGGCTCTCCGGAGAGTCATTAAATGACAACTTCTCTATGCAAAATTAAATTTAACTAATCTCCTTATAAAACTCTCCATACAGAGCTTCCCAAAATGTTTACTAGCGCAACAGACCATTGCAAAGACTGTTTTAAGTCATTTGCCTCCAGACAAAATAGGCATTTTGTAACATTTTGATTTCTGCCATCTAATAAATGAAGTGCTACAAATCTAAACTTAATGTGGCATCTCCATTATTTTTCTTTGCCTTACATCCTTCCTAGAGGTTCACCATGACACCATGAAAAGACAAATTGTTGCAATACTTCCCACACATGGAGGAAACAATGATTTTTTTCCCTAAGTTCATCTGTTCAAGATGACTTACTCTAAGTTGCCTTTTTATTTCCTAGGAATGCTTAGTTTCTAAAAGGGTGAGCTGCCATTGGAGGGTAATCCAACGGAGCTGAGAACTCTTCTGCAGCACGTGAGAAGTGAGGATTTTTGGACAGAGCCCCATTGGATGTGCATGGACCTTGTCCTTGACACACAAATGCTTAACAGGCTTGATTCTTTCCTTGTTTTTTAACACTGACATTCTTAAGCTTGATCTTATTTGCAGTTTTTATTGCATTTGGGATTATTCTAAATGAGAACTTGCTGGTGTCTTTAGCTTAAACTCTTCCCCATCATCACAGAGAATATTTTAAATGATGCAATTGAGAACTGTGCCAGCCCTCTCCAAAGTAAGCACACTGGCAGCTCATCATTACTTACACGTGACCAAAGTACCCCTTTTTTGTTTTCTGTCTCCAGCTGCTACATCTGCAGTTTGCAGCAAAAGCCACTGCAGTCTCTGACCTATGTCTGTCTTTCACACTGAGATGCAAACTCAGCCTATGCTCTCCTAGGTGATGAGCCTTACCACACTGGTGTCTGCACTGGCTCCAGCACTCTGGTCATGTTACATCCACCTCTATACTCTGCCTAAGACCAAATGTAAAGGCAAACTATGAACAGAAAGTGAATGAATTGCTGGACTTGGAGTGCCTGAAGCTGCTTGCACACCCACACCCCAGCTGTACACCCTAAAAGAGGTCATGGCCACTGCTCCCCCACCTCCCTTTCACCACAGATATCCAATGGTTTTCCAAGCACAAGATGTTCTCAGGCTCATCCAAATTCTTGCATCTCCAGCCTTAAGTCCTCATTTTGCACAGGACTTGTGCTAGCCCCAGCCATGCGAAGCAGAGGCTCCTCCCTGCCACAAAGCTCATCTCCTGCAGGCCAGCCCAGGAGCACCAGGACACACTTCTGCCTGCAGATTTTCTGGCCCCGCTCTCAACATCTGCACATGCACCAGGCCCAGCAAATGTTGCAGCACTGGGGCAGAGCTGAGGGCAAGCTCTCCAGGAGTCACCATGAAGGGCATGGACATCCTTGCAGTGTGGCAAAATCTAAACTAATCTTATGCTACTGCAAAAGGGCTGCTCGCATCTACAAAGGCAGGAAGTGTTTCATGGGAAGGGTTATTGTCAAGTGACAAGGACACTGCCCTGCAGCTCCTCCTCCTGAGCTGGAGGGTGGCAGAAGTGGCACCAAAAATGCACCATGATGGACAAGAAACCTTTAAGCACTTCAGCTTTATATTAAATTAGAGCTAGCCTTGATCTTTCTCTTTAGCCTTTTGCCTTTCCAGAAAGTCTCAGCTCTTAAATGCTGTCAGGATAAATCTGAAAAGCTCCTCTCTCACTAACATGCGGTAGTCCTGAAGCTGGTACTAGAAACCATTCAGTACCAGGTTCAGAGCAGCTACATCAGTATTTAATGACTTCAGCAAAATCTAAGCCTCCTTAATGAAACATCCATATGCTTACCTGCACCAGTGTCATCTCCCAGCAATCTTTTAATTCAAAATGCATTCCTTGTATTTTAGGTTTTGCTGGACTGTACACAACCAATGTATAGTCAGGGCTTATGAAGCCAATTTGCCAAGAAGTGACTTTATACAAACAGAGACAATGTTTGCATGCCTCAGTATCTGGTACATGCTCAGCTGCACTAAAAGTGCATTCTGAATAAATGTAGGAAGGTGATAGCAAGAACACCAGCTACTGAGTCATGCCGGCCTAATTGTGTTTGCATAAAATCTACCTGATTGGCTTCCTAATGACGTATTCCTCGAGTTTCCACTGATTGTATCTGCTTCTGCATTTGAATCATAATACACAGCCTCAGCACCCATGTTTAGAAATACTTCAGTACCATCCGTATGATCAGATATGCACAGATCATTCAAGCATGCCATGTGGTGCTCTCTGGGTCAAAAGCAGCCCGTTCCTTCGTTCTGGAAAGGAATCCTCCACCCCCAGCTCCCTCTCTCTTTCAAGCTCAGTCGTAGTTCTCAGGTAGGATGGTTTCTGCAGACCTGCCTTGTATCTGGCGAGGCCAAAGCTCCCTGAGAATACCATGGGCACAGCTTGCTCCATAGACCAAAGAGGTTTCCTGTTCACCGCACCCAGTGTTTGCCGTATCAGAGAGCTCCTCTTCTCTTTGCCTCAGATTTATCCTGTCTCTAAGGAGAGTAAATAAAAAGTGGAGAGGAAAAAAGCATCTCTTCAAAGCTCCATTTGGAGGATCTCAGCTGTGGTGGCTGGCTCTCAGCAGAGTTTGAGATTGCGCAGGAAAGAATTATATTAGAGTCAAGGTCTATCTTACAGATAAAGGAGAGGAACACTACACTTTGTATTGCAAAGGTATAATGAATAGAAGAAAATACACATGGGATGAAACTAACTGGAACTATGGAGTTTCCTTTAGTCAAGACTCAATTGAACTTTATTTATTGAGCTTTATAAATAGATTATGGTGCTGTACTCCTATCTATTTTTTAAAAAAATAAAGCCCTGTCACTGCCAGCAGCTGTAAAATAGTCCTGGCTTACATAGGAAACGTCTCAGCAGAATGCTAATAAAATAATGCAGTGAAGCATTTGGAGAAATATTCTTCATGTGAATAGTTGGGATTACCTTCATGTTATGTGACAGGAAAACACAAGTCAGTAACACAGTCACTATTGCTTGTTTTCCCTTTACTCGCAGTGGTAAAAATTCACAAGTACAGGGATCTCAGGGAAAAATCAACACTCTCCCCAGGAAAGGAACAGTGAAGGTGTTAGAGTTCACCAAACTTCCTATTATTTCTGGTTGATTAATTAGATTAAGAGCTGAAAATCATTCAGTGCATCACAGAAGAGCACCAACTTTTATATTTCTGTATATAAGATTTGACATTTGCAGTTTGATGGGAGTATAGCATGCCCCAGCCCTGCAGGCATTCAAAGCCAGGCTGGATGCAGCTCTGGGCAGCCCAGTCTGCTGGTTGGCAGCCCTACACATAGCAGGGGGTTGGAACAGGATGGTCATTGTGGTCCTCTTCAACCCAGGCCATTCTATGATCCTGTAGGACCAAGTTGGGTTATCCCACTGAAGCACCAGCCATAGAAGTCAGGAGGGAGACTCACTGGAATCCCCATTGTGTACTGCCAGATCTGTGCTAATGAAGACTGATCTTGTCAGCATCTCATTAGCCTTACTTAAGGTGAATGCTTCCACTTATTTGCTTCTCAGGTTTTCCCAGCTGAGGGAGATGAAAAATCTCCCTTGTATCACAGTCAATATCATCACGGCTACAAAATCTCTTTGAAGTGCAGCAGTGCCCTTGCTCAGCACTGTGACTCCACCAGGTCCCTGAGACTTTAGGAAACTGTACAATCAATAAGCAAACAGAGGTTAAACACAGGCTTAGTTAAGTAAGATTACCATGACAGAAAGATAATCAGTAATAAATGAAAATGCTCACCAGTGTTGAAGGCTCACAGTAAAACTCCACCAAAGAGCAATCTCCAGAGAGAGATCCTTCCTTAGTGGCAGTCAGCCCTTAAATGGGCTCTAGGAGAGCTGCAGCCGGGCTCCAGCCCTTCCGGTAGCACAGCAGAATTGCCTTCACCTGTGCTCCCAGAGCTGACTCAGTGCTCGCCTCGGGTGGTCAATCAGAGGTTCAGGCCATGATCAACAGTTCCCATACATGTATAGAGCAAATATTACTAACCTATGTTGTCCTTGAGAAATCTGCTACAGGAGCTTGGATGGATCATTGCGTATCTATGCTTTAGCACTGTTTGGGAGCTACTATGAGAGAAGAATCACAGAAAAAATAGATATGCAGAGCATCACTCCTTGCTTTCAAAAACACTATTTACCAACCCATTAGGCTGTCAAAACAGCATCCAGATGTTACTGCAGCCCTCTCAGATCTCAGTGCAGAGAAACTCAAGCTGAATACATAGCAGCAATTACAAGGCACATCTGCAGCAGCCTTTATTCCATTCGAAAATTCTTCAGCTAGTCTGTCTTTGTTTGCATTCTTGAAACAGGATTTAGCAAAATAAACACAATCAGAGATCAGATCAACACTGCATGCAAACGCACTGCCTTTCGTTTATTTGATGGTATGCATTGCCAGGATAGTGCTTGTGGTATTCACACACTGCTGCCAAATCTTGAACTTCACATCTTAGTATTGATCTTTATGTCTTCTGTGCTTGATCAGGAATCCCCAAGCAGAAGATGCTCTGATCTCAAGCTGCACAAGTCACTCCTCCCCAGGAGGCTGATAGTGGTTGCTTCTCCCTCTGCTCGTCACTAGCACTTTTCTCAGGAAAGACTGACTCCTTTGCTATGTATTCAAACTCACTTTGTAGATCAGCATCTCATTCACACTCCTGGAATACATATTGAAGCAGTCCTTTGGGTCTGAATAACACAGAATAACAGCACACAGTCCATGCTGCAGACCCTGGAGTAGCAGCAATAGCCCATGCCTCCCAGGGGACAGTGCTGAGCACTGAGTGATGCTCCTTGTGTGCTGTGGTTTCACAGCTGACCAAACCCAGTGAGAGCAAGCATGTAGACACAGCCACTCACCCATCTCTCACTGGTGCTGCAATCAGCTCTCCTGAGCATATTAAGGATTACTTGATACTGTAATATTGAAGATACATCAGTAGACAGGAGAGGCAGCTGAGCTCAGGTGATGGAGAACTGTACCTCATCGGGCTTCAGATGGTCAGTAGTTCAGAGAGCGCCCTGGTGGTGCAACTGATGTGAGACACAAGTTTCTCTTTCTTCGGGATTCCTGCAACCCATTCGCTATACTCCAAACATTTTATCATGTCCAGGGCTTACCTGGAATATAAAATCCTCCTGAACAAGCTAAATGGAGACCAGCCTCCCCTAGATGAATGTTGTGGAGAATCTAATGGTAGAAAAACAGAACTCAGATGGTGAGAAGACACAGACTTCTGCAGCTACGCTTAAGATGTCAGAGCTGTGGTACAGCACTGAGAAGACATGTCACAGCTGAGGAAAAATCATCGAGAGATGAGTAAGTGAGGCTGCCTTCCTCTCATTTTGCTGGGATCACAAATTGACTGCATGGCATGCCTGAAAGGGGATCACAGAATCACACAGAATCGCAGAATTGCAGGGGTTGGAAGGGACCTCTAGAGATCATCGAGTCCAACCCCTCTGCTAGAGCAGTTCCCTACAATAGATCACACAGATAGGCATCCTGACATGTCTCGGATATCTCCATAGAAGGAGACTCCACAACCTCTCTGGACAACCTGTTCCAGTGCCCATCACCCTTACCGCAAAAAGTTCTTTCACACGTTTGTATGGAACTTCCTATGTTCAAGTTTTGGGCCATCACTCCTTGTCCTATTGCAACACACCACTGTGAAGAGCCTGGCCTCATCCATTTGCCTCCCACCTCCCCTTAGATATTAATAAACATGAATCAGATCTCCCCTCAGTCTTCTTTTCCCCAGGCTGAACAGACCCAGCTTACTCAGCCTTTCCTCATCAGGGATGTGCTCCAGGCCCTTCATCATCTTTGTGGCCCTCTGCCAGACTCTTTCCAGGAGATCCATGCCTTTTTTGAACTGGGGAGCCCAGAACTGGACACGGTATTCTAAATGTGGCCTCAGCAGAGCAGAGCAGAGGGAGAGGATCACCTCCCTTGACCAGCCGGCCACACTCTTTTTAATGCACCCCAGGATACCATTGGCCTTCTTGGCCACAAGGGCACATTGCTGGCTCATGGCCAGCCTGTTCTCCACCAGGACCCCCAGGTCCTTCTCTGCAGAGCTCTTCTCAGCAAGGTCATCCCCTAGCCTGTATTGATGTCTGTCGTTATTCTTCCCCGGGTGCAAGACTCTACACTTGCTCTGGTTAAACCTCATCAGCTTCCTCGCTGCCCAACATTCTGGTCTGTCCAGGTCTTGCTGAATGGCAGCACAGCTTTCTGGTGTGTCAGCCACTCCTCCCAGCTTTGTATCAAGTACACCAAGTACATCAAGTGTACATCAAGTACACCAGCTATGACCCAACCGCAACCTGATCATACATAGGGTGAAACTTTACCACTGAATCGTAGAATCATAGAATGGCCTGGGTTGAAAAGGACCAGAATGATCATCTAGTTTCAACCCACAGTGCACAGTGGCTTGTCTCTCAGGACAAGCAGCGACGTATCTTCATGCTGCCTGGTCATTTTGACCATAATAACACATGAATGACATTATCTGGTGATGATCACACTTTCTTCTAGCTAAATCTGAACACTCGGACGAACATTAAGTAATTTGATACACATTGATTGAAGATGAGGCTGTAGACAGCCATCTAGCTTCCCCGCGCTTCAGCTTCCCATCTGTAAAATGGATTTAATATTACTTCAGGGGTGACACAAGGACAAGCAAATTCAAATCTGCAAATGTCTTCATAACAGTTACTGATGGGGAGGAGGAACAGCTCTGACAGCACTGTGATGGGGACAGCCACATGCAGCCCTCCCTCTGACACTGCACACAGGATGCCTCAGCATGGGGCTGGGCTACACCATCAGCCCCCCAACATATATCTAAGAATCCCTCCCTCTACATCATTCTCAGTTTTTGCGGTGCTCTGTACACATCAATACCTGAGAGCTACAGTATATTTAACTCCAAAAAATCGCAGCCACCTTTCTTGTACAGCACAAAGCACTCTGGAATCCAGCAAATAATCACAGTTCACATTTCTGGGCTTTGGAGTTTTTTGTTTAGATGGGTTTTCAGATTACGGTTAGTCTCTGTTTCTACCTAGAGGTAGAAGAACAGATTCCTATTTACAGGCCACTTTACTCGTGAAATAAAATCTAGCATCCAGCTAAAGCCACTCGTCCAACCGAAAAGGTAAACACATCAACATACAGACACATAAAGATGCCTACAAGCATCTCTATTACGGGGTCCTTGCTAAGCTACCAACTGCAGAGGATTTTCTCTGGACGTGAAGACCCCGCAGTGTCACTGAGATCTGCACGGTGGGGATCAGGAGGTGACTCGTGCAGACAGCTGGGACATCCCCTAGGGGAGCTGCAGCCCTGATGCTGCCCTGAGCTGCCCCAGCTGATGCAGCAGCTCACTGCAGTTGCTTATGGCTGTAAATCTGCTGAATAAGACACCTCAAGGAAAAAAAAAGAGAGAGAGAGAGAAAAAAAACCAGCCCCAGTAACAACTCAATTACTTCAAAAGTTCTGCTGTAAATCTGTAAGGCTATCCACACCAGGTTTCAGAGTGAGCAGATCCCTGGCTTTGTGTGGGTTCCTGAATGGCAGGGAGCAGCTGGGCAGTGCCTGCTCTGTGTATTTACTGCACTGTTTGGAAAAGCAACATACAAGCTGCAAAGAACACTGCTCTGTAGCTAGGCTTCCTTATGACCAGTGCTGCTTTGCAAAGATGGATGAGAGCTATAAACAATGACAATACCTGCAGTTTCATCTTTTATTATTTTTCCTTCATAGAAAAGCAAACTCAAACATATCAGCACAAAGACAAGCCAATACAACCGGGGAGCAAAATACAGCAGGCTTTTGTGAACCAAACCAATAAATTCATGTAAATCTATGCCTGCCTATGTTGTCATGCTGATCTGCGCAGGTTGTTTTTGTTCACTCCAGACACCGCAAGATTACTGATGTGCATCCACACTGGGGTGCCAGCCCCCACCAGGCAGTGCTGGTCAGCTTTGGAGGGACTTACGGCCATTTGCTCCGGGGCTTCATCACAGCCTTCTGTCCCAACAGTGCCCCACTGGCACAGTGCCCTCCAGTTTGACTTTTCAACGTCACCTCCAAACCTCCCAGAAATTCCAGAATTCAGTTTTGTGGTAGTGAGAGGACTCAGGATTAAGATACAAGCCCGGCCAACAAATGTTTGCATGTCTGGCATCAGAAAACCTGAACCATCCCCTCAGTTCACAGTTTGTTCCACCTAATGCTGCTGCTCTGCCACTGGTCTGCTTTCGTTAACTTTCATCCTACTACTTCCCACAGTCACACAGTATAATTATCTGATCTATAATTTATGTTGTTATTCAGAGCAGTATGAAGTTTCCTTATTCCTGAAAGAGCACAGTGTGTCCAGATAGCATCAATACTTTATTTACCTGTTTGTGCGTGTATTTGGTTATATGGCTGCTTGTTAAGTATGGGATTATTACAACAGCTAAGAGTAAGCAGCAAGTGAAAAGATGCAAAAATAAGGCTGGAAACAAACTGGCATCTGCTCTCCTGATGTGGAGTGCGTTCAGAAGAGAGTGGTCCCAGAGCACTTCCAAAGGGCCAAACCCACCTCTGTCATCTCAGGCACCAGGGACACGGCACCTGCAGTCAGGGAGAAAAAGACAAGACACAAAACTATACTTTTCCAACTCCTGTTGCTAACCTGAATGCCTTCCCAAACCAATCGGCTCCCATCTGAGAAGATGGGTGTATCTGAAGGCAAAGGAAACCAAGATGTACATCACGTAGGGCCACGATGTGTTATCCCGATGAGCCGCGTCTGTCACGGCTCCAGAAACTGCAGCGACTTTCTTAACTGGCAGCTCTGAATTGAACCACTTGTGTTTTGCAGGGCTCTTAAAAGCAAATGAAATCCTTAAGGATGTCTTTTTTTAATCACCAATTTAAATTCCATCATCTTGATGGTGATAAAAATTGACACCCAAAATGCAAGCAAGAAAGATGGTTTGTCAGGCTTCCTGCATGAAGAGGAGATTTGTGCAAATGGACATGTTTACAAGAAGGGAAACAACTTCCTAATTTATTAAAAAGGGATTCAGGTAATTGAACAAATATTGGAAAATTCGGTGTTGCCTCTATTTTATCTCAGTGCATCAAGAACATTAGCAAATCCAGCTGCCTGAAACATTACATAGCGGTGGTATCTTCTGATGATTCCAGATGAAGTTGGCTAAATAGAAACAGAAAGCAGCAGAATTTTCAGAAAGTTTACAGTCCTGATCCTGCATGGCTTGCACAACAAGACCTTGAGCAGATCTAATTCAGAGTGCAAACATGTTATGCAAGTTGCTCTATCTCAATTTCTTTGGGCAATTTAGGAAGAAAAAGAAGGGCTACGGGGGGGTCTTCTGATAGATGGGACAAAAAGACATACCCAACACTGCTAATGTGCAGTTCAGTTGTTCTGCAGGCTGGATGAGCACACATCCAAGAAACTCTCCTGCTTTCAAAGATACTATGAGCTTCACTGGCAGTGCTTTGTGCCTCCCTGTCTCACCAGCACAGCACAAAAAAATAAACCAATGTGAGTTACAGCAGATACAGAACAGAAACCTCTGTGTTTCAGTCCTGCACCCTCACTCAAAAATCACGCAGCTTTACCCTTTCTACTTTCTGAAACCTAATGGTATTCATAGACGAACAGAAAAAAAAAGAGTGGTAACAATATTTGAGCAGCTGCAGGGAAAAAGTCTTCTTGAAATCATCCACTGCTGTTCGTTTTCTTTTAAAAGCTAATGGAAAATTAAGAGGAAAAGGTGAAGATCCGACACTTTAATGACAAATGGCATTGAACACGTGGGAGCTGCCTGCTCACCCGTGGAACTGGCTGAAATTTTGAGCAATCAGCTGTTGGCTTGATTTTTTATTTTTCACCTAAATAGCCAGAAAATAAAGCGAAAAACCCACTGGCTGTTTTTCCCTGGGTGTTTTCTCTGCCACAGCATTTTCACAAGCTTCCCAAAACCCACTTCGCTTCCCTCGCTCTCTCAGTGCTATAACACATTGTCACAGCTCTCCTGCAGCAGTACATCATCCTTCACGCCACTACACAGCCACCATAAAGGCAGCATCCCTTAGCGGGACTGCTGTCGTGATGTGGCATAAATAATCATAAGGACTGCTCAGAAGTGAAATTTCCTATCTCACTGCACCTCACCCTCTCTTCATGAAGCAAAGATAGTTCGGAAGGAATGGAATAACAGGATTTAGATGAATTTTTATGCATTATTTTTGCATTTCCCCTCTAATTTTTCTGATACTAAATTGTGGCGTTGCTGGAGTCCATGCAATATAAGGTGCTTAAAGAACAAATGAGAACAAGAGACAGAAGGTTTCCGGGATGTACAGGTAGGCCTGTGTGGGCAGCCCACTGTTACTACAGCTAACATCACACAGTTCCCATCCCACTAGAATATTCAGGCACAAAGTACTGTAGGCAGCAAAACAGCTGCCTGCCAGCGGGCCATTAGTTAGCTCACACCAGACACAACATACATTATTTGTGGCAGGCTTCTACTATAAGAATAATGATAAAAAAGCCTGTAATGAAAATAAGTCCCAAATGGTCCGTCACTGGGAGCTGCATGGCTTTTACAAATGCCTCAGCCAGCCAGACTGGTGTGCTTGATTCAATGGACACCAACTGGACAAAACACTGAGGTCCCTGGCAAAATCAAGTGATTTACTTAAGGAAAGAGCAGAAAGCTTCAGAGCAGGGGATCTCTTTGAGCCCGAGGCTGAGACTTCACTCTGAGCTGCACTTCGATCCGTGAGCAGCTCTGCATGGTCCCAGCCGATTAGCTGGGCACAGCCAGAGCCTGGCCACCAGCATGCTGCAGGGCAGGGACCAAGTGCATGCCATCATCACCAGATCATGTCAACCACTCGTCACTATGGTCCAAATGACTAGAGAGCACCAAGACTTGTGTGCAGTCGTGTGCTGTAGGAATCATCTGAAATATTCAATGGTGAACATGGGGCGAGAAAGTGAATTACAGCAACTTAAAATGGTCCTGGGGACGTGACTGAAAATGAGGATGTGTAGGAAAGCAAAACATGGCTTCACACTTACAGGATTTTTCCTGTTCTCCACACAAAATAATGCTGTTTGGACTTCAGCAACAAATTCTACACAATTGATGGGTGTATGAATAATACACTGATGGGTGGATTTTGCATTCCCACAGCCAGAGCCCAGAGATCTATTGCACTGGAGTGGAGCACATCAGGTTTCTTTATCTCTGGAGTCACACAGCAGATTTACACACGATGACATTAACTGGAAGGAAAATAGCCAGGCGCTCTCCCAGCTGTGGGGCCCACCTGGCAGCTCCTCAGGGTAGGCACCTCTGCTGCAAGATGCTCCAGTCTGTGTGCCAGCTGTTCCCAGGGGATCCACAGATCTCCTACAGCTCCAACACAGTCATCAAATACAACTCTTTCCTTGCAGTTTGAGTCCCAAATAGTTAATGACGTCTTCTAAGAGAAGGTGTGCTTCCTCCTAGTAGTTCAGACTAGTGTGTGCTCTTCAGGGAAATCTGGAAGCTCTTGCCCTGCTTTACAGAAGTCCTTGTTTCTGATGGTAACCACGCTCTGCTCTGGTTGTGTGAGCCTCCCTACTGCTGTTGCCAATACTGCAGGAGAGCTAATCCACGTGGTCTTGTATCCCTGGGGTATTTGCCAATTTTTTGGTGAGTAAAGATTACCAGAGAGAAAACCCTAAAAACAGGCTCAGCAAATGGTTAACTCCACCACATGTTCAAAAAGAAGTAGGAATTGTACTTGCTAATCTCTCCTAACGGCCGGTGCTTCAATGGGTCACAGCGCCTGCTTGGGTAGGGTGCAAGGCGGACGGCTGGACTGGATGATCTTGGAGGTCTTTTCCTACCTTGGTGATTCTATGATTCTATGATTGAGTTTCCCAGGGCTGCTCTGTCCTACGACACCTGCAGGTCCCTCCTCCCAGCACCCGGAGCCCAGTTCCCTGCAGAGGGGAACAAGGAATGCTGTCCCCACCAACATGTGCTTTTCCTAAGGAGAGAAACCTTATCACTGCTTCCCCAGACCGTATTGGCTTTTTGTTGTTTCCATTAACTTTTATGAGTTTAATAAACAAGCCTGATTTAAAAAAAAAAAATACTCTCCAAGCGTTGGAAATTGAATTCTCTGTCTAGTCCAAATGCAACAGCCATTTTAAAGCACACCGAGAGAAATCATTGAAATGGCACTTCTGAGCATTTTGCATTCCTTCTCTGTGCATAAAGTGTAGATGATTTGGAATACAGCCACTAAATTAATGGCATCTATTGTTTTTTTTCGTGGTTTTTTTTGTGATTATTATTATTATTATTATTATTATTTGTGATTATTATTACTATTATTATTATTTTTGTGTAACCTCAGTGAAAAAGCAAAAATAGCTGAGAAAAAAAACACCGTTACTGATATGATGACTTCTTAAAGATTTTCTTGCCCAGCTGCTCCTTGGCCAAATCTTAAATATGGTGACTTCATTCATTAGTGCACTGGATCTGTCGCACAGTGGTAGAAGTCAGACTTGAAAATAGCAGTTGACAATTCCTTACCTAAAATCAGATGGAAGCGTTAATGGGGCTGCTGCCTTGGAGGCATGTAAATGATGGCCAAGAAAAGAAAGGTGTCATGGTCAGACAGAACCTGCTCCCTCCCAGTGTTCCTTCAGAGCTCTCCAACCTCACCACTACCAGCACAGAGTGGCAGCTCAAAGTCACCTTGGTTATAGCAGCTGAGCTGCGCTATGTGCATGTCCCTGCAGCCCCAGTTCTGCACCAAGCTCTGGCTGCATTGCAATAGGCGAGAGCTCTCCTGAAAATTGGAAAGGTCTTTGCAAGGGCTGAAAGTATTACATGATTACAAATAAGATGGCAGTTGAGAAAAAAGATCGAGCTAATTTAAGGGCTGCAGGACCTGCAAGACAGCTCAAGAGAATGTGCTGCATACATCAGGCTGCACGGCTACTCGCACGGGGCTTGCTGCAGCTCAAGCAGTGGTCACCATGAAGAGACAACACCGCTGACTTTTGACAGTTCCAGCACTGAAACAAGAAATTACTGAAAATCCACACTGCTTTCTGAAAATACAGTATGCATTTCAGTGCCTTTCCAGTAATCCCCAAATCATCATTGAGGAATACATGTGTTCTTTTTTCCCCAGCCCCTGTGGAACCCTATTTTATTCAGTCTAGTCCAAAACAAACTCGATGCTGCTGCATGCCCAGGAAAAACCACCCTGAGCATCTGATAGAAATGGAGCTGTCCTTCCTGATGACTCCTAATCCACTGTGCTGGGGTGAGCTGTAAGGAGATGCGGGCAGGGAGATGAGCGCCTTCCCCTCTCCTCAGCTTGTGTTCCCATTATCATTGCAAAATCATTTTCCAGCAAAACCATATTTATTTGGCCCAGGGCCTAGGGCAAGCATTCCCTGTCTGATGTTTAAATAATGACAGCTAATTTGCAGGATACTGGTAATCCTAGATCAAAGGCCCACGAGCTGTTTAAAATGCTGCAGACAGGAACTGGCTTTCTTTTACTACACCTTTTTTATTATTATTATTATTTCTCTCTTCTGGTTGAAATGTTTCAGCTGAACAGGAGGACATCCCCGTCCAGCTCACTTCTCTCCAAGTAAAACAGGGCAGAGGGCAGCAATGAATGGCTGCCAGGACAAAACTCTCCCTAAAAATCTCTATGGCAGCCAAGACGTCCCTGCAGCACCCTTCTCTCCGGCCCTTGATGTTTTACAGGCTGGGTACTTGCAGATGAAGGAAGAAGCACAGGAATTTGATTTTGCCTCATAAGCAAGAGTTAGTTACAAAAATACTTGGTATTTTTGTACAATCTGGAATGCTGTAGCTGCACTGTGCAAAATATTTCATTTTCCAAATTCAGTTTCTCATTCCTTGCCCTCGCTGCAGCTTGCTGCGAGCAGTAGGCCATTTCTTCATCACTTCGAAACTTGGACACTCTGGGTTGTGTTGTTGTATTTTATTTTTCTCTGATTACAGCCGATCAGCTTAGATTTTGAATTTCAAAATATTCTGCTAAAAATGTACACAGACATGGCAATGATCCGCTTTAAGGACAGGAATTGGAAACAACCGTGCTGATTTTAGAGGCAGTTCAGTGCCTGAGGGTGAACAGGACCCCAACATTGAACTGTCCCTGCCTGATGGCCCACAGCTTGCTTCCACTGCAACCCAGCAAGACGTGGAGCTGCGTCAGGCACTGCAAGGCTGCTTCCTTCTTGTCCCTTCCCCAGCCAAGTCAGACCCTTTTCTGAGGAACAGAAAAGCCCCATGGTTGGGGCTGTAGGGGCCCTGCCAGCAGTAATACAGCCACGCTGGAGACAGCCAACTTAATGTAATCTTAATGTGATAAACTGCTAACTTGATTGGATTCAATGAGATGTTAATGATTAGATTCAATAAGTACACAGAGATCATTTCACCTTACACTCTGCTTGGGAGGATTCTGCCTCCAGTCGCTTCATCATTCCTGTTAATTGTGTACAATGCATCACAGAGATGAAACGCTTGGGACTTAAGTTGTCCTCTAACTTCTCACAACGCAGTGTTCTCTCCCACACTATCCTATCTTTCATTGTAAAAGAACATTTTTTTCAGAACAGCTGTACTTCCTTATGGACACAGCTCCATTCAGTATGGTCAGTCCTGAACTAAAGAAAACTCTGTTGATCCAGATTTCCGAAAAATTCCCATATACTTACCCAAGAGAATGACTTCCCATGAGAATTCATTTTTAGTAACCAAGAACTGGCAACAAGAAGACTTTTATAGCTTCTCATTCACTGAAAGATGCTTTAAAATCTCATAGGAATCAGTGCTGTGATTCCAAAAAAGGGGAAAACACAGAGGATACCATGAAAATATGTAGAGATATCCACAGAAATATGAACCCAAACAGTTCTGCCTAGAGGAAAAAACTAAGAACCCAACAAGATGCCCAAGGAAATGGCTGTCCCTGGAGCTGTTCAAAAAACATGGAGATGTGACACTTGGGAACATGGTATGCTCTCACATGTAGGGTATAAATACAGGGTGGTGCTGTGTGGGGCCAGGAATTGGACTCAGTGATCCTTGTGGGTTCCTTCCAACTCAGGACATTCTATGATTCTATGGTTTAGTGAAGATGGTGGTGATAGATCCACAGCTGGACTAGATGATCATAGAGGACTTAAGAGTTTAAGAGTTCAAAACCAAATGAGAATATTTAATTTCAGACTCTACATTTCATGTTGACTTTCTCATTTTTCCTTAGAGGAGTGTTTCATTTTCTTGCAGGATCAGATCCCAAATTATACCAAGAAATGTTTCCATATAGTTCCCCAACACAACCATCCAGAATGACATCCCTCATCTCTTCTATGATTCCATTATGGGAGCTATGGCAAATAGGACCTGAAGAGTTACCAGTGCAGAAGGAATCCCTTGGAATAAGTCTGGTGGACAGAGCAAGGGATTCCCTGTTCCTCTGTAAGGACATGACTCTCACACAAGCAGCACAGGCTGAGGGCCCCTCCTGAACAGCAGTAAGCCCTCTGCATGAACTCTACAGCTCTTCACTTTCCTTGGTTAATTTTCTCCTGTCTTTGCTCAGATTGGATCTGATCAGCATCTGCCATCAGCTAAGGCAGCTTCTCAGAGCAACAGCACTGCACCAGGGACAAAAGCAGTGCCAAAGCCACGGTGGATTGGCCCGGCACGTGTTTTGCAGCCTGGCTTTGTCTCGGCCGTCTGTTAAGAATCCAGTTCATCTGTGAGAGATGGCTGCTGGGTTGGCAATCCTGCCCTAGATGACTGGGCATATGATCCTTCTCAAGGAGTTTTCAAAGTGATGCCTTAGGCACTGATGTCTTCTACTTTGAAGTTATCATCTCAGTTTCTCCTCTTTCAACTTAACACTCAGGTCTGGGACATTTTAATGTGCAGTTGCTAAGTGGTGGCGTGGTTAAGAAGCCAGTGATATCAGCAGTACCTTTAAAATGACATTTCTGGGCATGTAAAAGTTTTTCAGGCTGCTCCTTCTGCTAGCCTGCAATTCTCAGAAATGCAACCTGTTGGCTGGCTTCAGTGCCATTCTTCAGCTCATCTATTTTTCAACACTTGCACAGACAGATGAGTTATTTCTAGCTTGCTACTGGTAAAAAAACAAGCAACGACTGCATCCGTTTGGGATCCAAAGCCGCAAATGCAGCAATGTGGACGTGCAGATAATTAGAGATTGCTTCAACATCAAATACAATTCCAGTGAAATCAAGAGACAAGAAAGAAATACATATAATGAGCAGCTGTTTCCCAAGGAGAGAGGTGCATCACGTGCACGGAACTTGCTGGAGCATCTTTAGCATCTCTGTGATATTGGATTTGGGAAATGAAGGCAGAAGAGCGAGGAAGAGACTGGGTAATCTCTTCAGTTCCTAATCAGCACCTCTCCAGTCATTATCTCATCTCACGGTGAAGGAGAATCGGAACTCCTTAATGACAGTTTGACTCGAGGAAGCAGTGTGGAGCACTCTGGGATGAGGCAGCTCCAATGAGAACCAAAGCCTTTTAACAGGGGTGGTACTTTCAGAGGCTTTGCCTCCAGGAAACTGAATTGTCCAGATCTGCACATTTCCTTCCGGACTCCACCCCACTGCCACGTGCTACCGTGGAAGGACAGATCGCAGCATCTGAACATTGTTTCCCCCCCGGGTTGTTAATAGCCAGTCTGAGAAACCCAAACGGAAGGCATAAAGCTCATTCTTTTGAATTAATAAAAACAGAGACTTTTATTTCCGATTGTCTTATGTGTACTTAGATATATTATCACCAGGTGTCAATGCATAGCCCCGAGGATAAGATTTGAGCTCAGCTTTAATTAGTTTACCGTAATAAGGTAAGTGATGCTTCACCTTTCCAGGGAAGTCATTATGTGCACTCTTTCTGCTTTCCAGTACTTGCACTGCCTTCTTAATTTGCAACGAGAGCAAAGCAACTGGTTTATTCAGAAATGAAGCGGAAACAGTACAGAAAATACAGGAATGAGGATGAAATGCTACTGAGAACAACACTATGGACCAGAGAAGTAAGCAAGGGGTCAGATCCAGCGACAAGACAAACTGCTGTTAGCAGACGTCACCTTGGTGGTGTCCTGTGTTGGCAGTAGGAGGAACCAGCCACCTTCTGAGTCCTCAACCTTCAAGAAGTACCTGGGTACTAACTGATGCAGAAGAACTGATAAATAAAACACTTATTTTTTAAAAAAGGCCTTTCTCTGACACTGTGGTGTCAGTTCCGCTGCCACATTTCTGTGCTGGTCCCTGCAGATGGGGCATGGAGTGGCTCCCATGCGATCAGGGAGCTGTGCCTCTGTATGGAATACGTATTCAGGGGGCTGCTGCACATCCGAGCCTGAAATCCCAGCTGTCAGTCTCCTCTGTTAATGTCGAAATATCTTTTACAATCTTGCTCTAAGTAACACTGAGTAAGACCCCTCTGGCTAAGTATCCTCTAAGCAACCTGTTCTTGGAGATTTGCATATTTTTTTCTTGGAAAACATATTGCTGCTACAAAGATTTATCTCAGGTTTTAAAACCACCTCAGCTATTAAAAAAAAAAAAAAAAAAAGGATAATATTAAGCAAGAGAGAGTCATGAAATAAGAATGATCAAATACTTCCAAGCCCTATCATCAATAAGACTGTAAAGTTAGCCACATCAGTTCACTTCAGGGCATCTGCTCACATTTAATTGAATGATTGTTTTAATTTTTCATTGTTTAAAACCACTCAACCACTTAGCAAAAGCCAGTGCTGCTCTTGCAGTGAGCATAACAAGTTCTCGTCGAGCTCCACGGAAGGTAGCTGTCTTTTTGCAGGAATCGTGGTCTCTGTGTGAGCTGCAGCCATGGCACAGTCAGACAAAACCCTTGGGCTGACTTTCACTGAGCCGTCCCAAACCCTGGCACACTCACTGCAGGATGGCTTTGGTCGGTGGCACCCAAAGGGCAGCCCAGGTCCTCAGCAGGTTGGATGGGGCCCTGGGCAGCCACCTAGGATGCTTGGGAAAAATAATTCAACCTCGCCAAAGCAAATGACCCCAATGACCCCAAACCTCCCAAACCGTTCATTCGATATCATCTGAATTCAGGGAGCCTCACAGCTGTTGCAACTTCAGTTGCTGCTTTCAGGCCTTTTTAAAATAAAAGAACTTTGTACTCATTGAAAGCAACTTCCCATTATGAGGTTGCTTGTATTGTTTGATAGATTCTAATTGTGAGATGTTAAACAATAAATGTTGGACTGTTCAGTCCCCTGGACCATGAGCTTCTCCTAGGTGTTCAGCTCATCTGTGCAGGCTAATTTACCTTTCTTTTAAATGAAACTGAGAATCTTATGTAATTGAATGTCTTTAGCATCAGATATTGTGATAAAATTGCAATTTGGAAGCCTTGTAATTGCAGAGGTCTGAGGGCTAAAAATCATCATCTCTCTGAGACTGCCCAGCAGGAATTACTACAGGCTTCCCTGAGTACAGCAGATGGTGGAGGCTCCAGGGAATCAACTTTGGGTCCCCGAGTGTCCTTCCCACTTATGTCCTGTATTACTTTTAACAGCCCTCTATTTTGCCACTGTCAAGGAAACTACCAAGGATTTAGAGAGAACCATGCTCTGATGTGCCGTGCTCCTGAGCATGAAGCTCATTCTATACATTGCAAAGACACGAGCAGAATTGCTAGAGCCACACTCTTGTGCAGATGCTCACCAAAGCCTTCCTTACATCTGGAAAACATGCTGGGGTCAACCTGCTAACAAAAACTAGAAGCTTGCCCTTCCTCACCCCTGTGTGACACAGACACAGTGGGATGTGTATCTATCTGAAATGACAGGAGGGGCTGAGGAACACCCACCTCACACCATAGGGATGGCTACACACAGGCAAGATGCTAATTCCTAAAGTTATGAAATCTCTAGAGCCCTTTGCAAGGCTAATTGTTGACATTAAGTCTTTAAGTGCAATTACCAGTGCTAATGGTTGCAGGGACGGATTCCAAAAGAATGCTGTTTAAAACCTTCTGAACTGGGAGGTTTGGGAGAACGCTGAAGCCAGGCAGATAATCTCCAGAAAAGAAGACACAATTGTGATTACCAGTGGGCTGTGCTCACTCGGCATTTCAAATTAAATGAATGTTATACCAGGACACAGAACCTTGAGAAGGAACAACCTGGATTATTTTGCAAATGCTGTTGGTGGTTGAAATCCAGACACTGGTCATTAGATCCAGTTTTATTGCAGCCATAAAAGAAGTGAGTCAACAGCTTAGTCACATCAGGCTGGATATGCTACGATCACAGTCTGAATGAAAGAATGAAGTTAAACAAACACTGAGAAATACAAGGTAATTAAAAAAATCCCTGGCAGCTTCTCCTCTAAAGAAGCAAGAGATTACATAGTCTTCAAGTTAGACTGCACGGCATGTAGAGGGGGCATGAATTTAAAGGAATGAAACTGGGCATTGCAGCACAGCAATGCAGGCTAGCCCTGCAAACCAACCTTCTGCCTTTCAGAAGTATTTTTTGTTTTGTAAAGACAGATACGGAGGTTGATTCCTGTCTCACATCAGTATAAAATTTACCATCTGTTAAGTCCATTTGTACACATACCTAATCAGTACCAGCGGGCCCTGCCGGGTGTAGGCTGTAGGTCAGAGAAACAGGTCAGGCTGGTGGCATGTCATGCAAACACACAGCGACTGCTTCGGAGGGATCCAGAAGAGTCTGACAGACATACCAGAGAATTATTTCTTTCTTTTCGAATGGAACCAGTAACTAAGCCATGTGCCCTCAGAGGAGAAAAGAAAGACACAGTGATCAGCACAGGGAGATAGCAAGGAAGGAAAGCTTTGCAGGTAAGCTATCAGGTCTGAATAACTGCTTGCCTAGAAAGAAGTCTCTTCTGGACAGCACGACAGATTTCTGCCATTCCAGGCTTGATTCCAGAAGGCTGAAAAGTTGGAGTGCGCTTTTTAGAATGCCATTTTATTTCAGTGTGAGCACACAATTAAGACTCAACACTGAAGGAGTTTAATGACAGTATTCCCGAGGGAAACATCAAACAGACACAGTGCCCTCCTATCTGATGGTAACAACTGGCATTTTCTATTCCAGTAGGAAACATGACTGGGATGAGTGCTCAGGGAAGGAGGAGCATTTCTCACGGTAGGTGGGGAGGGACCCTGGGATCATCACAGGTCTGGGTGTTGCTGATGTTACTGCAGGCAGCTAATAAGGTCTACGCATCTGTTTTTCTGTTGCACGTTTGCCATGTGCAAATAATGACATTAACTTCTCCTTTGGGACCAACAAACGAAATGGATGATTGCTCGTACATGAGGAGGATTAATGTGAGGAAAAGTGAATATGCCACCAGAGGGCAGTGAATGAAATAGGCTACTTTCTTGTTTGTAAGAGACAAGTTACAAGGATAAAATAACTAGACCAGCCAAGCTCTACACACCGGCGCTGAAGGAACATCTCACACAGGGTTCAGTGCTGGTTTCCATCAGACTGGAGCTGAACAGCTCAGTGAGATTCTGTGCAGTTGCACTGATAGAAAATTGCCTGAAGGAAATGCCAAGTGAGTGCCCAGTGCTGGGAACAGGGGCACAAACACACGTGAGGAGGTGAAACAACAGCTCAGGGGAAAAGCTTCATCCAAACTCACACAAAGCCAGAAGCTCCCAGCAGAGGGAACACCACTGCGTGTCCCCCAGCCATGCAGTTGGGCCCTGTGGAGCAGGGGAGCTGCTGGATCCTCAGCCAAACCCAGAGGACGACAGCCTCCTCCCACAGGGCCAGGAGCTCTCCTTGCCCACCTGGCCAGACTGTCCCCATCCCAAGCCTGCCCTGGCTCCCTGCTTCCCTCGGGAATGGAGTGCGGACGGGCTGCACCACCATCAGCACCAAGTGCTGCTCTGCGTATGGGTCTGTTTGTGGCGGTGGGATACAGCTGCAGTCACCGCTCCTTCACTCCTCCCGGCTGCCCCTGCTGTTGGAGCAGCTCCCTGAATCACTGCGGGATGCAGCGTTGTTCCTGTGGGCTCAGAGAAGGTAGGTGCTGTTCTGCAGCTCTGCTGCGTTGCTCTGCTTTGTCCTCAGAGCGCAATTACCCGAAACACAGTCATAAGACACAATTTACAATCCCTGCAGCTTTTTGGCATCCCAGTGTATTGGCTTACAGATAGGATTTGTGGTAGGCTACAGCAGATAGGCAGAGCTCTCTAATTACAGATTTACTCGAAGAGGAATAGTTTAAAAGCTAATAGGACATTATTAGAATAATGATCCCAGCTTCCATCTGAACATCTGCCATTACTAATTAAAAACAAGTTAAAGTCAACCTGTTTTAAGAGAATCAATATTTACAGAACAACACACCACTCTGATGTGGTGCGGAACCTACAAGAACCTTCCCACATGCCATACCAAATCCTCCAAAAAGGACGTTGTTTAGAAACTGATGCCAAGGAAAAAGAAAAAAAAAAAAAGAAAAAAAAAGAAAGAAAGGGAAAAAAAAGCCTTTGTGAAGCAGAGCCAGAAATTTGGCTCGTGTGCAGCCTGTTTGTCACCTTCATTAGTCAGCTGCTTCGAAATGAGTACCACATGGAATGATATGTCACCCGCTTCCTGAGATTGGGGTGTCATTTTTTTCTGAAAGCAGGTTAGAAATTACATTTCAAGTGGCAAATGAAAATCATCTTCTTGCAGCCTCTGTCTTCTCTGTCTGCAACCCCAACTGCTACTGAACAGACTCATTTTGTGGAAGCGCAGAGAATCTGCATCAATCTAACTGCATGGGAATGTACAAGTAAATCCTAGAAGGGAAGGCATACGGTTACTGAGAGAAAACAATTAGGCAAAATATTACAATAGCAAATAGCTTTGAAATCCATTAGCAACCTCAAACTTAAAAGCAAATGCTTATTTCATCCATGACAGCACAACCACTACAAAATGGGATAAACTCCCAAAACAGGGCACACTCAGGTGGCTCTCCAAGGCGTATTTTGAGATTTACTATCAGTATCATGCAAGAGAAGCACAGAAGCACACAAGTTCATTCAAAGACTAAAGAGTGAGTATCCAGCGCACGGCTGTGGGGAGCACAGTGCTGGTGCAATACTCCATCAGTGCTCGTGTGCATCTACAGGGCTTTAACACAACGATCATCTGACCCAGGAGCACCAGCCAGTTCAGGGGGAGAGGAAAGGGATGAAGTTCTTCTGACTGCTTTCCTTCCCCCTTTCACATAAACCCAGACCTACTGAAAAAACTGAAGTCAAGGCTGACCCCGCAATTTAATTCTGCCATTGATCCGACACAGCCCTTACATATCAACCTTCAGAGCAGGCATTTGACTGTTAGCTGTTTCCCTGGAAATGTTGATCACTGACAGCTTCTACGGGCTTCAGGTAAAGATCGGTGGTCCCTTTGGAAGACACTGTTCCATTTGTCACGCACGTGGAAGGAAAGCTCTGTAGTCTCTTTAAGAGCTCTGTGTTCCCAGGCCAACAGCACAGGAAGAGAAAAGAGCATGGCAGAAGAATCGCTGCTTTTATAGCAGCGCCCAAGTTGGACTTCAGGGGCCAATAGCAAGCACTGTGTGACCTCGTATTTGTGACTTCCATAGGCTGTATTATTAGAGACTTCAGCTTGGTGTATGTTTTTGCAGCGTGGGAGCAATAAAGAGCAAAGGCAAGAAATAAAGAGCCTCCGGGTGCTGACATAAAATTAAATCCTGACTTCTCTTTCAAGTTCAAGGTAGGAAAATCACAGCCATATGTCTTTGTCAAAAGTATGCCCAAGCACTAATATCATCAAGGACAGCCATTTTTGCCATGTAATCTTACCACACTCTGTATATCATCCAGAGCCACTGTGGACTTAGATGTAAAGCAAACCACTACACCATCTTCTAAGCGTGGTGGCAAGCAGGATTTGGCCCCATGTAAGTAACTTTGGATTACTTCTGCCTGGTCCACAGGGAGATCAAACCTCCCTTCAGGGCAATATCGGATTAGAAGAGAAACAGTTGTCGGCCTCTAGGAAACTGCAAATCATTTTTTGTTCAAACCAACAGGGACTGTTGCAAGGCCTGCTGAGCCAATTTAAACAGGGAGAAAAACCTGAGAACCCTGCAATAATACTCTCTGTGGTTTTCTAAAAGCCAGGTCCTACTCATCCTACTCAGCAAAGCAATCTTACCGAAGCTAATGAATCTGGTCCCACGCAGCACAGGCTGACTACAGCTCAGCCACCGTGCCCAGAGAATTGCACAACTGTCCCCGTCGAGCTGAAATACATCCGTTCCTTTGCAGTTACACCACTCTCCCTGGTAATACTGGCAAGTTCAATTTTCTGCTTGTTTCCTTTCTTTTTCTTCAGCAATGTGTTCCCATGTCTTCCCCTCACGCTGTAGACAGAGGTAGGTGAGCTGCAAAATAAACATAAGGATATCAGAGCCCCCGTAAAATGACATGAATTTAATCAAAGCCATTCTTAGTCTCGGGGCTCAAACACACTACTGGTCTTGTTGCTCTTCCCTTGGCAACTGCTCACTGTGCCCCGAGTGTAGGCTTGGACATACATCAGATGTCACTAACCAGAGGCACCGAGAGGCTGCGCCGCTGGATTTCTGACTGTAGAGCACTTCCTTGTGCTCCCACCGCCTTTGTGGATTACAGTAAATCTTTGGTTAACTCAGTCTCATTCTTCTTCTGCCTCATGCGCTCCGAAGTAAAGCAACAGACACGGAGACACACTCAGTGGTGCTGCATGGCAGTAAGGCTGGGTATGAGCTCGTTAGCGTTCTTCATGGCACTGCTTCTTGAATACGTACCGACTCTTTCTTTGGATCCAGAACAGAAAAAAATTTAAAAAGCAGGAACACGCACGGCCACTGACAGATCAATTACTCTTGTTGAAAATCTAAAATAAGAACGTGCATGTCAACGAAATAAAGCCAGATGGACAGTGGTTTTAATGGCACGGAAAGCATTCACCTGCAGAAAGGTATTTCTGCTGCGTTTGTGAAGTATGTGTTATCCAAAAATACCCACAATACGTAGAAAATGGGGAAAAAAAACAGTGGTTTTCTTCTGATACCTTTCATAATGGTTACATCTAATTCAAAGTGGATCAGACAAGAAAGGAGGAACTCAAGGAAGCCAAACCCTTTATTGCAGTTAATTAGTAGGGGGGATAGAATGTGAAAGCCTTACGTAAAATGAGAAAGTATCTTATTCTGCTCAGGCTGCCTGCTTGGAAACGGACAGAAGTTAATGAGAGGCCTTGCAATCTATTTAATTGGCCAAAAGATCAGAGTGTGCACCAGCCTTCTGTTCGCAGAGCTGCGCTCTGTGCCCCCCGCCCTCCCCATACACAAGGAAGGCAACGCAACACGGCGTTCCCTTGGCTCTTGGACAGGGTGGTTGATGGAAGGTTGCCTTTGCAGCCCCAGCTCTGCAGCTGCATAGTTTGCCCCCGTGCCCACCCGTAACAAGCACACAAGCAGCAGAGCCCTGGCACCCGACAAGCCGTGCTCTGTGGGCGCCTTGCATCCACCCAGTGACGACAGATCCATACAGAAAGCAGCCTCAGCTCTCATGAAGAGCAGCATTGATTTTGCTGGTACTCCCCTGCCCCACCCCCCCAAGTAATGCAAATACATCAACAAGCAAATATGGGGAAGGATTACATGTTTGTTAAAGGGAAGAAGAGCTCCAAATCTAAAGAAAAAATGTGTACCATTATCTTCAGATGTGCAGGGAGAATTTAAACAAACCAGCTGTGTCATTTGCATGCAAAAAACCTAAACGACAGAACAAAGCGCACAACCTTGTGATTTGAACCTCAGATGAGGTCTAACGGGGGTTAGCATGATGAATGTGAATGTTCAGTTGTGTTGCTAGTGATCGATGTTCAATCTGAAATCTCTCTTTCATTCAAGTGCGGAGAAGACTCAAGGTTTGCACACATTCCAAAGCTCTTCTTTTTTAACCAAAATGAGGTGTTTAGAAAAATTACCTACTATCCCAGACATGCAAACTCTGCATCGATTTAGCAATAATTAGTACAAATAAGTGGTACTGTTATTTTAAAATAAGAGAGAACCTGATCCATTTTTACTCCCTTTCTTGGTACCCACATGCTGAACTTCTCAGTTCATCTTCCATTTGCCTGCACACTTGCCACGTGGCATTCTCAGAACAAGTGCAAAGGTAAATATTCCAGTATTTTATCATTCAACTTCCAAAAATCCCGATAGAGGAATTGCAAGGAATCTCTATGACATGAATCTCACGTGGTTCCTTTTCCCCCAGAGGAGAGGAGAGGACAAATGAGCTTCCATCTTTAGAAGTACTCATCAAGTAGTTATGTCACAATTCCAACTTATTTATTCCTGAATCTGGCAAAGCACTTAAGCATATAATTATGCTAAGCACACGAATTAGCCCCTTAGCTCTACAGTTAAGTATCACACAAGTACATCACACAAGCTTTGAGAGATTCCAGACCCTTAGAGCAATCCTGCCTACCACATTTGATTCTCTTTACTTCCTTGCCTTGCACAAAGAGTCTAATTTCCATTCTGACTAGTGGATTAATTTTATTTGATATGCTGATTGTTGCAAAAACAGCACAAATTTGTCGTAACCGCTGTGGACAGGCCATATGAGTTTAACTCAGAGCACATTTCCACCACGTGTTTTCACTGTGACCTGAAAAGAATACAATGGAAAATCAGGTGTATCATCTACCAATTAAATCTCAACAAAACATGGTTATGCTCCTTCCTTTTGTAACATTTCTTTAAAACAACAGATGCCAGGTTAAATCTCTTGTTCAGGCATTTATCACATCTGTTTTCTGTTCCCTTGGAAAGCATACTCATAGTAGCACTCAAACGAATTACAATGAGATTTGTCAGATGAAACCTAGAAGGGACTTCAGGGAATACACGCTTAATTTTAGGGGGGGAAAGGCATTTAGAAGCTTTAAACATGTTTTCAGACGGCCCAGAATGGCAGTGTTCCATCGCAGCCACTGTTTGAGACCTCTCACAGCTCCCAGGTCTCCAAGGAGATATGAAGCTAAAGGATGAAGGGATGAACGGGCACCTACACTGGTGGTTCCAGAATACTTCCTTAATTTGACTTCAGTGAAGCAAAAGCAATTCAGACCTGGAACCCCGGCCCGTTCTGCAGTAGCTCACCATGAAATGAGGCTCATTCTGTGTCAATTTGCATGCAGGGAGGCAGAGAAAGTCTTCAATGAGTTTCAAACAAGTTAACTAAGCCATGAGAAGGAGATTCGTTTTGTCTTCCCTCTCTGTTGGCAGGGCAGGCCATCAGTAACACTGAACTAGTTCTCCAGTTTTTCCCCTTGTACAAAAGATGCTCATCAGATGCAAGAGAGCCTCGCACAGCTGGGAGGCTCCAGTGAGAGCTCAAAGCAAAAAGATGGGAAAAGATTCTTTTTTTTACAACCAAAAGCTCCCAGCATACAAGCAGCTCCCTGAACTGTGCCCCAGCCACAGCTCTAACTCCGAGCAAACGGATGCTACTATTACAGAAACCTCTCTGGGGAAGTCCTATTGCTCAGGCTGTTCCAAACTAGGCCAGAAAGAACAGTGACAGAAGCACAGTAGAAAATGGGTGATGGGGATGCTTCCTTAGCCTCCAGCTTCTGTGAGGTTTCGCTTGCATTCATCAGGTAGCTGTGCGTGAGGTGCACTGCAGTGCTGAGCTACTGCCCCGCTGCCAGCTCCTTCTCTGGTGCCTTTCTTTGCTGACAAACTTCACTCAGCCCCAAAGCAGTGAGTCATGCTTTCAGCCCTGCTGATGCACTGAACTCCACCTAAAGAAGGTTCCAGGAATCACCGCTTCGCTTTCAGTAGGCGCTGAAACATCTCTTTCCTCATCAGCTCTATAGCAGAAGCACAAGAAGAAATCACACTTTTTGAAACAGTGAGTTTTGGTTAAAACTCAGGAGCAAAAATCAAACATGCAAACAGGCAGAGTTAAACTCATGAGGTTTTATCCTTTACAGCCACTTCTGCCACGCGCAGTGCTTTATGCAGCTCTCTTGGTTGTTTGAATAGTTTCAAAGGATTTCTTTTTAAAGGGAACACATTCACTTATTGGCCATACGAGCAGAGTGTAACAATCTTTAAGGCTGCTTTCACAGCTGAAAAAGCAGAGGAAAAACGTGGTGTTTTTTTTTTCCCCAGCACGTTTAGCCTCTGATGTTGACAGCAGTTTTAGTACAGTTCAAAAAGTCCTATAAAATATTTTAAGCATGCAAACAACCTCAAGGTGTCTCCTGCACAGCAACCTTCTTTGCAGGGTTGGAGCCGTGGCTGTTCCTTGCTTGTGTCCAAACAGAGCTGTGCTATGTTTGCAGCCAGGTCGTGGAACCACACGGACATGCATGACTCTGCCCAGTGAGCCGACAAAGTCACGGTCCCTGTCCTAACGGTGCCTCCTCACCTGCAGCACTCTTGTCATGCCACATCATTACACTCAGGGGTGAGATGCTCTCAGATCACAAGGACTGCACCTTTGCTTAGTTTTGCAAACCACACGCTGGTGTATACCCCAACAGAACAGTGCCACTGACCAAACTCGCACACCTGGTACACGTACTCACTCCTTGGTATGCCTGGGCAGCCATAGGAATCCACAGGGCTCTCCAGTGCTGGGCCATGGATACAACCTGGCAGGCTCCTGGTGAAGCGAACCTGTTTTCTGCCCAATAACAGTGTGTTGTAATTAAGCACCTACCGGACAAAAAGCCTGAGCCCATCAGAACGCTGCCCCGGCCGAGCTCACCCACCGCAGCACACAGCCTGCACTCCAGCGGCTTCATATAACGCATGTAACTCCAAATCCCTTATTAATTACACAAGAGATTACCTACTGAGGCACACAGATGCTGAGGAATTGGTTGGCCGTGTCAGACTGCTTCCCTTCAGCACCGCGAGCTGCGCGTCCTGAGGTTGGGGTGCGGCCCCACTGCTGCGGGGAGGAGCGGCAGCGCCATCACCCTCAGTCTGTGTTCCCATTTACAGATGAAAAAACCCTCCCTCACGTGTGGGTTCACCACCTTCCCCCTACAGGGCTTCAAAATATAACGCAATGCTGGCAGCGGCGGGCAGGCACGCTGCTCACAAACCCTGCCGGCGCTTTTATTGTCCTCCTGATGGTACGCTAACTTGGAGAGAAATCCCCTTTCGGTGCCCTTCGCTGCGGGAGGAGCTCTCGGGGCGCGATGCCACCACACCGCCGCCGACCTCATCGCCCCCGGCCCAGCGGGCGCGGTCCCCAGGCGGAGGCTCCGAGGCCGTTCTCCGCCCGTCCCGCCGGGCTTCTCCCACTCCGCGGGGCTTCGCCTCAGCGACAGCGACTCCACCCCGGGGCCGGGCGAGCGCCGCACCGCGACGCAGTCCGGGGGGCCGACAGCGCCGGGGGGCGAGGGCGCTGCCGCCCGAGGCAGGGGCTGCCCCCGCCCCGCCCCCCGGAGCCGTGCCGCCGCCGCCCCGCCTCCCGCCGCCTCAGCCCCGCGCCACCGGGGCTGCGCCATGTGCCGCCGCCGCCGCCTCCCGCCGCGGGGGCCGCGCCGCGCTCGCCGCCGCCGCTGAGCGTGCGAGGGGCGGCGCGGCCGAGGCGGCAGAGCGAGTGCCGGCGGCACGGCCAAGGGGAGAGCAGGTCCATGGAGCACAACCACCTCCACCTTCACAACGGCTCCCTGGTGCCGCACCACCGCTATGGCTGTGGCTTGGGGTACGCGCCCGTCGTCTACTACAGCCTGCTGCTCTGCCTCGGGCTGCCAGGTGAGTGCCGCGCCGAGCCCCGGAGACGGGCTGTGGGGAAGCGGCTCCAGCGGGGTGCCGTTCCGCTCCCGGGCGCCGCGAGCGGATCTCCGCTCTGCCCTCGCAGCGCCGTCCCGCCCGGCCGCGGGCACGCAGCCCGTCACCAAGTTTCTGCCGTCATCCGTTCGGCCGTTGGAAGTGAAGCGGTCCCGAAAACGTGAGGACGCCGTCCCCGCCCGCTGCCCGCCCTGCCGGCGGCGATGGGAGCGCGACCCCGGGGCCGCCCTTGGAGACAGCCGGACAGAGCGCTCCGAACGGGGCGGCGGAGCGGAGGGGACCGAGGAGATCGGGTTAGGGGTCTGTGTCCCACGGTCCATTCTTCCACCGCTGTGCGGTCCGCGGTGGGGTTTCTCGCTTAACAAGGGGACAAAGACAGTGCAAAGGTGTTGGGGAAGGCGGACTGCGAGAAAAAGAGAACGAAGTGAGGGGGAAGGGAAGTTTCAGGCTGGGGGCGAACACCGCTGCAGGTGCCAGCGAGCGTCGCATCGGCATTCCCGTCCCGGCCGAGCCGAGCTCCGAGCAGTGCCCTCCCGTAGGGGCTGCAGGAGCTGCTCGGACTGCGGCACCTCCGGCCCTCGGAGAGCAGCGGTGATCCCAAGGACAGGAGGAGTCGGAGGAGGGCTGGAGCTGTCGGCGGTATCAGGGCGAAGCAGGACACAAAGGGCGCCGTACGGCAGAGTTTGGAAGCGTCCGTCAACTTCTGGGTGTTTTGTTCACCTTAATTCCTCTGGCTTAGAAAAAAACATTCTTCAAGCAATTAATTCACAGAAAAAAAATTAATTGGATGTGAAGAGAAGCCTGTCTCTGAGCAGCACATATGCAATTACCGCTCTGCATATGAATTGATGCTCTTTGTGTGTTGTTTCTTTTTTTCTTCCTGGCTTATAATTAAATTTTGCAGGCTGGCCAATAGTTCAGAGAGCTGGAAAGTGAAGTCCTGTATTTACCCCCCAGAACACGCAGGGTGTCGGCAGGTGTCTGTGCTGCACTGCATTGGTGAGCTCAGCCCGGACCTGGAGGGGCGAGGAGGTTGCTCCCTCCTCGTTCATCCCTTGGGAGCTGTTCGGGTTTCCTCAGTAATGACAGGCTTCAATCTCAATATCTCTCCTGCAGGAACCGACCGAGGCTCTCTCAAGATTATCCAGTGATATCTGGTTGGATGTTAGGAAATACTTATTTTCAGGAAGAGCAGTGATGCATGGGAACAGGCTGCCCAGGGGGGTGATGGAGTCACCGTCCTTGGAGGGGTTCAAGAAACATATAGATGTGGTACTTAGGGACATGGTTTAGTGGGCAGTATTGGTGGTGGGTGGATGGTTGGACTGGATGGTCTTAAAGGTATTTTCCAACCTTTATGATTCTATGGAGAAGGTGTCATGAAAATGTGTGTGGCTAAGCTTGCCTTTGTATTTCCCTTCCATGGGGCAAAATCTTACATGCACAGACAAGAAAAGTCACTTGATGAGTGTTTTGCAGATTACTTGCACCAGCTCCCTCAGGATACCATGTTGTAGTTACAGACCTAATGCTCTCATTCTAAGAACTGGTTAAAACCGATGAACGATCCGAAGTACCAGTGGTGGCACGCATTTCTCAAGAGCTTAGACATCCACTTCATAGAAGCACAGAATGGCTTGGATTGCCCCCTCGGTCCCTCCCTGCTGTGGGCTGACTGCTCCCCACCAGATCAGGCAGTCCAGGGCCCCATCCAGCCTGGCTGTGGGCATCTCTCATCCATTTGATGACAGCAGTGGCAGAAGCAGTAGCCTTTAACAGGACTGTCCAAAGCATTTGGTGGTGCAGCACTGCTGAGTTCAGTGGCTTCACACCAGCTTGTCAGCATGGCAGCTTGTTCTGTGCATGTTTGAGGACAATGCTGGCAGTGAAACCTGAAAACATGGTTACATGTACAGGATGCTGAGAAAATGCACAGTGTGCGCGTGTGAGAAACTCAGAATGCTCACCCTGAGACTGCACAGAGAGGGAAACCAGCTGGGTACGGTTAAGGGAGGACTGATACGGCCAAGCTTTCTTGAGGATGTGGAACACTGAAAAAAGAGCTCTTCATCTTTTTATTTGAAGCCACTCTTCAATTTTTTAACATTAGGAAGCTGTAGAGGTAACACACTGTTAGACAAAGAGCCCTGAAGTAGGTGGGGTGTGAGCAATTAGCTTTGTGGGATGCCATGAATTTGAGAGAGACATCGTTCTGGGTCTGTCCTCAAGTGCAGCACATTTTCTGGAATGGAAATGGTTAATTCCTTGCCTTCAGTCATGGAGAAGAATGATGAGAAGAAATCTCACAAACTCAGCAATCCACTTTGAAGCCAGGCTATGCCGGGCCTGATTGTGTATGCAGAGAAAGCATCATTTCCCTCGCTTGTGTAACCCAGACATCTGGGCAGATCCTTTTCTCAGCAGCGGCTCTCCCTCTCTGTTCAACCAGGCTCCAGAAAGTCTGAACAAGGTAGCGGCAAAAGAGAGGAAGGTGAAGTCCCTTTGCCCTTGAGGAGCAGAGAGGCAGCAGTGCGGGCGACGGGGTCTTATTGATGAGAGAGGGGCGGGAGTTACAGCTCACAGAGCTGTTCTGCAGCCCCCGCTCTGCCGTCCCTGTGCTCGCCTCTTCTGGCAGTGGCGGAGGACCCCTGAAGCACCTCCTGGTACCTGAGAGGAAAGGAGGGCTGCAGGAAGGCTTAATGGAGCCGTTTCTTGGTTCAGAGAGGGAAAGTGTCAGAGAAGAGGTGTTGTTGGATGCGGGAAGGGGAGGAATTGCTCTGATTCAATCAAAGAGCCCGAAAAGGTGAGGAAGCAACAAGTATCTGCTCTCAGTCTGTATCCACTCTCAGTCTATGTCTGCCAGTGAGAACTGCAAGAAGCAGCTGTACTGAGGAGCTTTCGCAGTGACAGTGCCACCAAAGGCAGCCGGGAAGGGCAGCCCAGGACCAAAAGTGCTGCCTGCTTCATGAGGAGGTGCAGCAGCAGCGGAATTGCCTTGCATGTAATTACCTTCCCCTCTGGGGGTATAGTGTATTGCTGAAAGGATGGAGTGGCAGCATTTCTGAGGTCAGGCCAGGCCTGATCATGCTTCCTGGGGTTTCCTCCTCCCAGCAGTGGCATACAATACAAGCTCACACCCAGCAGCCTTACCGTCCTTGGGAGATAAGACTTGCACAGGTGCTCTAGGGGAATACCACTCCAAACTGTCTGCTTGGAGAGGCCAGGCCCCGGATGTTTCTTTTACTCCTGCTTTAGCCTTATGCTTAAAACTGATTTAAATTCATATTGAGGACTTTGCAAGGCTGGAAAAGCAGCCTGCACACACTTGGCAGATGGGTACCTCCAACAGGTAGCTTTTGTGTCAGACCTGCTTCTGAACAGGGTGTCCCAGAGATAGGGTCATTTAAACGCCAGCCTCACACAGAGCACACTCAGTGGGCTTCATGCAGTGGGAGAGAAGCTGTAGACCTAGCACAGAGGAATGCATAGACTCATCAGGGTCCCTAGCCTTTTGACACTGTCAAGGAAGGGTTGCGCCTTAGGGACCTTTACCTAACAGATGACAGAGCAGCTGTCCTCACACAGCAAGCCAGATGCTTCCTAGGGGGTCAGAGTGACGCAAAGGTGTGTAACATTTGCACTGCACCTGTTCAAGATGCTGTGTAGTCTAGGGAAAAGAGAAATGAGGAAGAACTGGTCTGTCTGTAGCCTTTTCCCAGTGTGCATCTTGGAATAAGATGTGCAGGCTAGGGTAATTGTCCTGGCATGGCAGGTGCTGCTGGTGGGCTGTGGACTGAGCATCCCTGATCTGAGAACTGTTCCCTGGCTGAGCATGGTGAAAGATTTGCATCTTATACTAAGTTTTTGTATACACTGCAGGCATAGGCATAGCTGGTATGTGGCACTTGCCCAGGTCATTACAACTGGCTGACTTCTGGGACCATTTGAGGAGGGAACTGGAAGCAAACAGAGAGAGCAATTCAAGAGAGAACGGACAATTTGTGCAGAGAAAGCAGCAGAGACAAGAGGAGGAGGTGGTGAGAGAAGCAGCTGTGCATTGCCTTGATGTTATTGCCACTGGTAGAGTGGAAGAGGGGAGAGAGTGCGTAGAGGGCACCTGGATGGTGCTTTACCAGATGATGAGGATAAGGCCGAAAGATAGGAAGTGATGTGATCCTGCAAAGGAAAGAAGAATGGATAGAGGTGGGGTAGTGGTGTCTGTGGAGCAAGAAGATGAAGCTGAGCATTCTAGCAGCCCAGCCCAGCTCCCTCTGCTGTGTGGTGGTGTTGGTGGAACACGTGCTGAAGCAGTTTGCTCTCTGTACTTACAGACACAACCCAGTTAGTACAAGGAGTTGGAGGAGAGGCAGGTGGCAGTATCTGTAGGTGACTCACGTGGCAGGTAATAGCCAGTAGAGACCAAAGCAGGCAGCAGGGAAGCTGTTCATACGGCACACTTACTGGTGTGTCTGACCCCTTTTGGATTCCTGCCATCTGCTGCCTAGCGTAGTCTGCAAACGCAGTACAGGTTTCTGATTAAGGAGAGCATTTCCAACACCCAAATAAATAGGTTTTCTCGTAACAACACGCCTGAACTATAGAAGCACTAAAGGAAGTTCTGAAAATATGAGTGGGAGAATCGTTATATGCAGAGTTATGACCTTGAAAAAAAAGGGCTCTTCTGCTGTCACTCATCAGATGGGCTTCAATATATAAGAACTGAACCCTCCCGAGGCCATTTTATTCAAAGATGGTACTGTCTTTGACTTAAAATCTGAACTGGACCCAAAGCCAGTACACTGCATCCTGCTGAAAGGAGAACTAATTGGCAGAACTTTATCTCAGCTGTCAATGCAAGCAAAGCATGGTAACAGGAGCATTAGTGGACAGAGGGGAAGAAAAGTCCTGCTAATATGCTTAAAATGTGTCACTTCCTATTGTAAAATGAATGCTTTATCTTTAAGGAAAGAAGCTTTATGAAAAAGAATAGATTCATTACAGTGTTCCTGCTCTGAAATGGTGCCAGCAAGGCGTACAGATGGGAGCTGTTTCATTTGGTCAGTATCTCTGGAGACTGCGTCTGCTCAAAGCCTTGCAGCCTGAAAGGAAGCGTATGGCAGAACCCATGCTAATGCAGAAGAGGGCTTGATACAACTCTTAACTTTGGTTTGTTATGCATATTGCTAGGGAACAACACTATCAGGGCTGAAATGGTAATGAAGTACAATACTGGGGAGGCTCAGTAGACTATGAAGTGCACAACCTTGCATGGTTGTGCTAAAATGGATGGGGAAGGAAGATCTCCTAAGGAGATTTTTCTTCGCAATGGTGATACAAAGAGAGAGCACAGCCAGTTTTCCCTGCAGGTGGGTAATGCAGATCCCCCAGTTGTTAAGAAGCCAAGCCATTCAAAAGCACTAGGCAGTCTGATATCCTGCTGTTCTCCATCCACCCCATTACTTAGTTCTCTCCTCCTTCTCTTTCTGCTCCCCTCAGTAAAATGGGGGTGAATCAGCAGACACAAACCAGCAGGAGAAGGCCTTCAATCACATACGTCAAAACAGTTTATTGTAGGCGGAGAAACAAAAGAGATTTCCTGACCTGATACTCTCCCTGCATTCACGCTCCAGGTATGAAACAATCTCTAGGCACAGAGGTTTCAGGTGGTCTTTTCCAGCCTTTAATCTCTTTTCCCATTAACTCCGAGACACAAAGAAAGGAAACAAAACCAAAGTTAACCTCTTGAGCGCAGGAGAACTGGCACACAATTCCATTTTCATTCTTCACACTAGAGATGCATACGAATGTTGAGATCTTAAAGTCAGGAGTACTGTCTGTGTCATTTGGGGTGACCAGATAAAAGAAGATCATACTGGGGTGTTTCCCAGGGAGTGAAGCAGAGGCAGCTAAGTAGGACTGGAATCAGTGGCATGGAAGAAGACCAAAAGGAGTTTTCTCACTTTACCCATGAAAGAGGAGGTAAGCCTGCCTCTCAACACACTGAACAGATTTTTTTCACTGAAATTGTGTTTTGTATCACCTGAAACAGAGAGCTCCTGGAATGTACTGTCATTTAACTTTCCATTTTCTCAGTTATCAGGTGCACGAGCGGCTGCTCTTGGTTTCAAGACAAATTACCTTTCAGCCATTTCCTTCCAACTAGGATGTTTCACAAACGTTTGTTTGTTCCAGATGTTTTGTTCACTGTCCAGACTGGCACACTGAAGAGCGATATATCTAGAGTGAACGCAGTATATGCTCAGTGGGGGAAATAAAGCCTAACTGTGATGGCTTTACGTAGCCTGCAAATCCCTGCTTATTGCCTGAAGTTGGCATTGCCTCTGAGAAAGCTCAGCCGCGGGGTTTGCAGACATGAACTCTCGTTTTGTTAGCTAATGCTTCAGGAAGACTTTGTTTTTAGCCAAACCACAATCAAAGGTAAAACGCTTTTAATTATTCATGTTCAGTAAAGAATTCATGATATTGCCCTTATGAAATCATGTCCTTCCTCCACCCTAGCTATCCCATCGAATACCTTTGCAACCCACCTCTGTGCTCTGACATTCAGTATCGAAAGGATAGGATGGTTTTGTCATCCTCAAGCTCAAGTTACTCAGCTTGAGACCTCTACCATTTTGCTGACAGCCCACATTCGGAAGCCACAGACACCTGCCAGATGAGACACTCAGATTGCCTAGAAAAGCTCAGTCTGTCCAGCTACGTCACACGAATAACCAAATCCCTTTTATGATTTCTGCATTATTTTGCAGATTGCTTTTTCTGCTCCCAGCACCAATTTCCATTAAAAAGCTTTTCTGCTCTAGTAGCATGATGTGAGGCTAGATGTTGAGATGCAAGTTTTAGACATTTTTATCTTTGTCCTTTCTTGCCTCTAAGAAGGGATCCATATACGGAACATTAAGGTCATTAGAGGCTTCCTGCACCGCAGACCCAATGCAGGAAAGGGCATAGTCTTGCCCATCCTGTCTTAGTATCGATTTAAAATCCTTATAAATATGGAGCAGCTTAACACCTGTGAGGCTTGTTACTACATACGTCACTTGGAAATAAATGGCAAAACTCCCTTGATTTCAGCAGGGACAGATTTTTTTTCCCCCAGATATTTGGGTCAAACTTATCAACAGCCAAAAGACAATAGATTTGCCCTTTGAAATCCAATGAACAGGAAGGGGAAAACTGGTCTTTGGATTGTCCATCTGTTCTGTAAAATTTGACAGTGCTCAAAACTTGCTTCCCCACTCTCACCTCATCGTAATCCAGTGATACCTCTTTTCTCTGCTACCTCAGAGGTTGTGTTTCTCCTTAAGCAGATGTGTCAGTCCACAGTTGGGTGAGGAAAATACAGAGGTCACTCTAAAAGTAACGCCTCCTATTTATTCCCATGGAAACCACAACAGGTACAAAGAGCACAGCAACACCATCAGTGATCACCACCATTAGCTGTGCATTTTCGCCAGCAATGTATACGAGAGCTGCATGCAGTATTCATACAAATCTGCACCAGCAGAGGTGGTCCATAGGCACTGTCACCACCCACCCCTCAGTGTGGCAGCACCCACGGTTTGGTCTCCATAAGCATTCAGCAATTGTTGATGAATGTCAGGGGGTGTAATTTTTTGTATGTGGAGGAATTCAGTGATACCCTTTTGCTTCATCCATACTCTCGCACTTCCATACGAGACTTCTGTCAGAGTGCCCCTCTGTCACATGGCAACAAAATGTAATGGAATATTGATGGGAAGATTCAACCTCTACTGTCATCCCACCAGCATCCACTCTGATGCCATGGGCCAGCATAGTGAATTAGGAGGCATTACTTTCAGAGCAGTCCTTGTATTTGCATTTCTGTCTGTGCTTTCGGAATGCGTGAAAAGCTGGTTCTCTGAAAGGAAATATATAAATATGCTCTGTGGTGTGTCAGTGAGGTGTTTTAGAGTTAACATTACAGTTCTGAAAACAGAACCACATTATCAGACCCATCTTAAGTGTCTTTTTCTGGAACAGTGCCACTGTGTCACTGGGGTCAGCAGCAGACGCGGGGAAAGGGGAAGGGGTTGTCCCCAGAACTGTCAGTGAGAGATTGTCCCTGCTTGGGAATGGCTAATGGTGCTGTTCTGAAGATGGGAGAGAAAGACCAAGGCATGGAAGTCATGTTCTGGCCCCAAGGCAATGAATTAGGGGCAGACCCCTCAGATAGATGAAGAGGGGGAGGACAAGCAAGAGGACAGCCAGATCTCTGCCGTGATGTGTCTGCTGGGCCTCCATGGAGGCTTATTCTCCTCTTCCTTCTGGCAGTTTTCATATTGTAAACAGCGTTCTATGTTATGGATACCATGAGCAAAAGCCTACTCCAACTCTTTAGGAAAGCCAAAAGCAACGCAATGCAATTACTCCTGTCTGCCAAACAAGTTACTGCACTTAACAAGCCTGAGTGGTTGGCAAGGCTCAGAATGAACACTCGCCATCGGCATCTCCGCACCATTATAGCGTCTGTGCCCTTGAACAGCAGAGGAAGTGCTCCTGGCTTGGTTAAAATCTTTCTCTGGCCTCAATGACCCAATTATGGCCAGTGCCAGCCCTTGAGAAGAGTGCACCATTCAGTGTTCTTCCCCAGAGCTGCCTCAGCTAATAAATGCTGTCAGGGAGAAAAATGGCCCCGGAAGCCAGATTTCACTGTTGGAGCTGGGCTGGTGACACCGATGCATTAATTCACCTGTGACTTCTAAGGACAAGGCAGTGCTGCATTGTCCCTGGCCGCTGCTCCATCCTCTGCTGTGCAGGGGAGCTTTGGGCTGTGCTGGGCAGCAGAGCAGACGCTCAGTAACTCTACCAGTGCTCTCACTGCGGCCCTGCAGCCTGTGTGTGCACGTGGGGTTTCTGAGCACAGACCTCGCAAGAGCCTTTCTCAAAAGACTGTTCCCATCTGCTGAAGTGCTGAGGTTGAACCCAGTTCAACCCTTGCTGGCTGCAAGAGAAAAACGCCAAACTGCCCTATCTCTAATCTGCCCTATCCTCGACCAATGAGATGCAGGTTTTTAGATGTTTTAAGACATCTAACTGGCCAAAGCCAACAGCCCCAATTAACAGATGTTTACATTGCCGCAGCATTTGTCTTTTAAAATGATTTCTTCCCATTGTCATCCGTGTCCCCCAAGAGCTGCTGCACAAAGGAAAGGCTGAATGCTGTCCACCTCTCAGCTCCGGTAACCGCTGGCACATGGCCGTGTTGGTAACCGTGCTCAGGTCAGCCTGCTGAGCACTGTGCATGTTTACATATTCATATTGCCTCCTGGCCCAGAGGAAGCCATCTCTTCCCACCAAGTTGACTTTTTTCAGCATATCTTTGTAATGTGCTGAAATCTAAAGTCTCATCATTTCTAAATCTGTGAAGGAGGGGTGGCTCATGTATTTTCCGAAGCAACTTAGAATTCTGTGTCCGTAATTAGGCTCTCTGTGTGCCAGTCAGGTGGCTAATGCATGGCCGGTACTTTCTTACATTGCACGGTGATTCGTAGGGATCCTAGCAACAACTGCATTTGGTAAAAGGTGTCCATTATATCTAGTGACCTGATGTTTATCACGTTCGGTAACCGACCCTCATGGCTACTTCATTTAGGTGGTTTATGACAGTGAACTGCTGAACCGCACAGCAGGCCTTATTCACAACACAGCAGCATTTCTACTTGCGAGGGCTGTTTGGCTGCACAGCCTGCGGTGTGCATGCAAAATGCTCTCGATAAAAAACAGAACAAAGCCAAGGAACATGCCTGTTTCTTCTTTCGACAGATAAAATTGCTCCTGCTTAAGCTCCCATGTGGCGATAATAGGCAATGGAAGGAATTGTGTGAATTCCCCACAAAAGCTATGGTTAGGCGCTACTTGAGCTATGACTGTAATCCATAACACACGAAGCTGTGGAAAAAGTTGTGCCTTTAGGTCACAGGCAGAGCTTTGAGGAGGCACCAAAGGCTGCCCAGGCTCTGCAGGGAGCTCAGCAAGGCAGCTGTTGGTGTGGGGAGCAAACCCAAACCCAGGCGAGAACCAAGGGTCTGCAGTGCAGATTGATGGTGTTTGGCTGTCAGAGACCTTCACGTGCTGTATTTCAAAGGCCTCGTGATCCTCGTGATTGAAGGGAAGGCACTGAGACTCCACCATTTCTGACAGTTGCTTCTCATCATCTGCTCTCAGCATCTCTTGAGGCTTCAGCCAGTCAGTCCCCAATCAAGCCTCGATTCTCAACTAGATATTTTTAAATTCTAAATACTACACTGCAAAAAGCAACGCTGGCGTAAACTCCCATCTGTCGTCTCATAATCAACTCCCAACACTGCGATCAATCGTTTTGAAATCCAGATGACCTAAACTACTTAATACCTGGAAAACAGTACTGCAAGAAATGGACACTACTGTCCAGGACAGGAAGGGGCACTGACCCTTCCCAGCAGCTGTAGCAGTATATATGTTACAATAAAGAGATATTTTTATATTTTCATCATTATCCTGTTGCCCTCACTCCCCACTGCAACATTAGGACAAGAATTAGAGTAAACACAGTTAAAATGTGTTCTCTGTCATATATGCTTATCCATCCCCTTTGCCCCCCCAGGAGAACTTGCAGGGCACTGTGCGGGTATCCAGGAGTCACCAGGAACAAGGGCACAGTTCACATGGAACAATCAGCATTCCCACTCCCTTCTTGTTTTACTGAGCATTAAACAGTTTTTGAGGACATACCAAGGACCATCTTATCACTCCTGAGGAAACAGGTGAAGGACTGACTGAGACTTTTCCATAGCTTCTCTTTGCTTTCCCTCTACAGCCTGCACAGGACAAACATTCCCAAACCCAAGGTGCTGTGATACAGGCAGCTTTCTGCTGCACCCCACTCTATATCTGTTTTCACAAAGTCAATGATGTTATTATATTTCATATCATCCAGCCAGAAAAGCACTAATGTGATCCCAGGGAAAGCATTTTCAATACAAGATACCATAACCCTTGCAGAAAAATTGGACAAAGCTTGCATGTACTTTGTCAGATCAGTTTTCTAATCCGGCTCACCATACAAAGCTTGCTGGTGTTGAACTTGCATTTCAGTACACTCTGTTACTGGCATTGCTGGGAACTCTGCAAAAGGTGGTAGGAGAAAGGATGGAGGAAAAGGCTGTTTATAAATCTGTTCCTGTAGCAAAAAGGGAGGAGGTAGGACCAAACAGCAGGAGTCCCAGAAAAGGCAAATGGGATGGGGACTGGGCATGGCTTCAGCATCCCTGCCAGGAGCTCTCTGCCCAAGTGGCTGTATTTACCTACAGGGGCCAAAGTCCCCAGCTGTTCCCCTTGCTGCGTGCTAGCTCCAGCTGCTGCTGCTGCTGCAGTGAAACAAATCCAAGGATTAAAGAGGAGGTGAGCACCATGAGTCATATCCAAGTGAAGCCAAGCTATTCAGCGTGGCTTGCCAAAACCAGCAGTGACTGGCACTGTCAAGGTAAATGCTCTGACTTGAGGATTTCCTTGACAGTACGTTGTTCATTTTACCCTCTCGGGCTCATCACTGCAGGCTGGCAGCAATGAAGACGCTGAGAGAAGCCTGAAGGCTATCAAAAGGGTCTTCAAGGGACTGGGGCAGTTAGTGGATGGAGCAGGAGTACACCTGGAAGTAGATGACCTTTAAGGGTCCCTCCAACCTAAGCTGTTCTGTGATTCGATGATCAGCAGGCACAACAGAGGAGTTTTTTTAGCAAGGAAGTGAAAAATGGTACCATAGTCCTGAGTGTATCACTCTGAGCTGAAATCAGTGAGGTTGCATTCCTGGTAAAAGAGGGCAGAATCAGACAAACTCCCCAAAAGGTGATTGCAGATAATATTGTTGGGTAGGTTATGTAAGTATATATATTTAACCTAGAGAATGATTCCATTGGCTGTCATGTTCACTTTAGTTTTGTTCCAAGATACAAAATTAATCAATTCAGGTAATACAAAAATAGTTGACACTTACAAGGGCTATTACTCAAGATCATTCGCTGTGCTGCAGTTCATTTCCCTGGCAGCAGAAATCAGCTCGCGGAAAGCAGGTTTCGAAGACATTTATAAAAGATGAATTTTTGCCTAGAATCAAGTAAAACAGTTTTTAAAAGTGTGTTTGCAGTTGTAGGACATCTGAGATCACTACCGGAGTGCTTTTAACTTCCTTTTTCTCTAACGTGAAGGAATCTTTGCAGTTGTTGATTTGTTTTGGGAAATCCATCACAACCGGCAAAAATGTTTGAAGCACTGAATGCATGGAGGATGTGATTTATGGAGCACTTATGAAAACATCAAATACAAACATTTGGCAGTTTGTTATACAGTATGCCAGCAGCGCTCTGATTTTTAAGCACAGCTTCAGGTATTCTAGGCTAGTGGTTTAAACTTCCGATGGGAGCAGTCGTGGCTGTCTTATTCCAGCCATGCATCCAGGAGGAATTACAGCTTTTTTTTTTTTTTTCCTGATTCAAGATTATACAGTAATTTCTAGCAAATGTGAGCAAGCGGTGAAAGTTTGGCTATACCTCAGTGCTCCAGCAAAGCTCTGAAGGACTGCAAGGCCTGCACCTTCCCGCCATGGGGAGCTCTGCAGGGCCAGGGGCTGTAGGACTGCACCCTCAGTAGAGCATTTACATACGGGTACCTATCTTACAGTCCCTTTTCAATCAGCTAGTAAAGCATCTTTAAGCTGAATCACAGCTTTGGAAGTCTGAAGCAAACCAGCCAGTGAAAATGGCAAAGACAAGATATTGTAGCTCTTCACCGTAATATTATTCAAGTGTCATGCAGTACTTCCAGGCATGATTTAGGTGATGGGTCTGCATTGCAGCCAGAGAGTTGCAAGCAGAAAGATTCTCAGGATGCTCAGGGATGTTTACATTTATGCTGAGCCAGAACATCCATCATGTCTGACTTGAGCAGCAGGATTTCCTTAAAGACTTGGCTGTACCACTCCAGAGGAAAAAGACCTTGTAAGCTGGGGAGGGACTTCTGAAGAGCAGCTGTGGCTAAGCAGGTAGCTCTTTCAGTGGTGGGGAGAGAGACATTTTGCCAGAACCCATCTGCAGGAGAGCAGGTCAGACATCCGGGGCATAGCTGGGAACATCTCAAGGCCTCGCAGAGCACCTCCAGCTTTTGGGAGGAGCTGAGACACGTGCTGTTCTGAGAATCCTCTGCTCAATTGGGATCCCGTGTGTAAGCAGCGTTGCTGCAGGGCCAGCCTGGGCAGGGCAGCAGGAGGAGAGATGCTGTTGCACCCCAGCCATCTCCTCAGCAGAACTGCCTTCTCGTGCCCTCATCCCTGCTGTGCGCGGCCGGCTGTCCCAGCCCCCTGCTAGGGATGCTCCTGCCTGTGGGGCACACAGAGAGAAGCACCAGAGCCACAGCTCAGCTTCTACACCTGCTCCAGGGAGATGGCAGAGGGCTGCTGGACATCACCTAACCCAGCGCAGGGACTGAGGGGCCCAACTTTCTGCCCCTTTCCCTGGAGTGCAGGGTCACCAAGTGGCAGTGTGACATGCAGCTGGGAGCAGGGCCACGTGCTCCTCTCAGTGCCACAGCTGCTTCATTTCTGTTTCCCAGATATTAATAAAGGTCGTGTTGCCAAGTGCTTGAACAGAAATACAGCTCCAAATAAGCGCTCAGAAAAGCTGGTGTCACATCTTAAAGGCCTATCTCTGTGTTTTTGTCTCCACAGCAAACATCCTGACAGTCATCATCCTCTCCCAGCTCGTGGCTCGCAGGCAGAAGTCCTCCTACAATTATCTTCTAGCTCTAGCTGCTGCTGACATCCTCGTCCTCTTCTTCATTGTCTTTGTTGACTTTCTCATGGAAGATTTCATCTTAAATAAACAGATGCCTCAGGTACTGGACAAAATAATTGAGGTCTTGGAATTTTCTTCCATCCACACATCCATTTGGATTACGGTTCCACTAACTATCGATAGGTACATAGCTGTGTGCCATCCACTTAAGTATCATACAGTCTCCTACCCTGCTCGTACTCGAAAAGTCATTGTAAGTGTTTACATCACCTGCTTTTTGACCAGCATTCCTTACTACTGGTGGCCCAATATCTGGATTGAAGACTACATAAGCACGTCAATGCATCACGTCCTCATCTGGATCCACTGCTTTACTGTTTACTTAGTGCCCTGCTCCATCTTCTTCATCCTTAATTCGATCATTGTGTACAAGCTGCGACGAAAGAGCAACTTCCGACTGCGAGGGTACTCCACAGGGAAAACAACAGCCATTTTGTTTACTATAACTTCTATTTTTGCCATTCTCTGGGCACCAAGAATAATCATGATACTGTATCACCTCTACGTATCGCCTATAAACAACAGCTGGGTGGTACATATTGTGTCAGACATTGCCAATATGCTAGCATTGCTGAACACTGCAATTAATTTCTTCCTCTACTGTTTTATTAGCAAAAGATTTCGCACAATGGCAGCTGCCACACTGAAAGCCTTCTTTAAGTGTCAGAAGCAACCTGTGCAATTCTATACAAACCATAACTTTTCAATAACAAGCAGCCCTTGGATTTCCCCAGCCAACTCTCACTGCATCAAAATGCTTGTTTACCAGTATGATAAGAATGGAAAGCCTATAAAAATATCGCCATGAAGAGGGCAATAATTGGAGTTTCTGGGTGAAAGTTCTTTACAAGTGGTTACATCTTCAGGATGTAATCTGCTGAAGTGGCTGTTTTAAAGAGTGGTCATCTGATTTCATTTCCCTGCGAGGCTGAGGGCAGATGGGACTGTTAGGAGGGAATAGGAGCACTTGATTTTAGGAGCAGAAATGTGAAGGCAAACGCCTCCATCTCCTACACAGCATTTTGAGTATGCTTCAGAGTTCAAGTCTTAGCGTTCAGTTGCACTCAAATGTTTTGCATCCAAACACCAGTGCAGTCCAAAGTCTTTGGAGGGGGGAAGCTACAATAGTTAATTACTTTTCAGAAACAACAAAGTCTTACTTGACCATGTAGTTCACCATCAAAAGAGCAAATTGATGCTTTTACGCACTGTGGAAGGTGCCATTTCTGTTATGTGCCCTTGCCAAAACAGATGTGTTCTCTCTGACATGAAATACCGCCACGCAGATTTGCTGTCAAGACCTTTTGGCAGGAGGCAGTCCGTGAGGCATGAACTATGACAAGCCCCTTTTGGCTCATCTGAGCAGGGCTCAAGGACCAATATTTGACCTGTTACAGCCTTGGCGTGGAAAGCAATCCCGCAAGCTGCCAACGTTCACATGTTTTAAGTTAAGATGCGACCAAGACAGGGAAGCTTGATGGAGGGGGGTTTCTAGAGCCAAGAACAAAGGCTGAGTATTTTCCCCACTATTTCAATTACGCTATTTGAAGTCTCTCAAGTGCAAGGCCAAATCCTGCCTGATGCAGAGCTCCCACTGAAGCTGGTCCTGCAAGGATTGGAGTGATTACAGCCCTCAGTTTCCTCGTTAACCAGTGAAGATTCTCAATTACTCCCCATATTCAGGCCTTTAGGGATTATATATATAAAACCTTAACCTGAGATTTTCTCCTGACAGATTATGCTATTCCTATTGCAGATTTGCCATTCAATTGTTAAAAGACTATTTGTGAAAGAAATCCAGTAAATCCATTAAATACCCTACGGCAGTGAAAACATAGATGAGTTTCAAATATTTACCTTATTTAAAGTAGCTTAACTTTTCTTTCTTTACACTCAAAAAAAAGCTTCACAGCAGCGCTGGGTGTAGCAAATGGGAAGAGATTACAGAAAGGCTTGAAGTGCATTTCTTCTACTTTGTCTCATTTTCAGATCTTGGCATATGGTCTCTAAGAATCATGTACCCCAGCTTTTTTACTTAGATATTGAGTGTTTAATACAGCCTTACTAAACGTGTGAGCAGACTTCCTTGCATGGTGAACACAAGCACAACTTGGTCAGCAAACACAGCAGCCTCTCAGTAACTGCAAACAAAACACAGCCCGGTGCTAGCAGTGTGTTCGTGTCTGTGCCCGTCTCCATTCCCAGCGGGGAGCTCATGGTGCATCTGGGACTACTACAGTGAGGTCCCCGAAAAAGGTTCCAGTCTGTTCTGCTTCAGCGGGACCCGAAGGTTGAAAGCATCCCTCTAAAACCTTTGGATGGCTCAGCTTTGGTGCACAAACACGTCCTAAAAAATACCAAGTCTGCAGAAGTCCTGCTGAGGACAACAGCCTGGTTTCCTGCCATGCAATTACATACCTACTCCTGCTGGCATCCTGCAAGACCAAAACCTATCCCAAACCCAAGCACACCTTGGGAGGAAATGGCAGCAGAAGGCACAAACTGTGAAGAGTGGGGCCACATGCAATGGCTGGCTGAGGTGCAGAAGGGCTTTCTCAGGAAAGGTCGGGACTACTCAGGTCAGATGGGCCCAGCGCCTTGGTGAGCAGGTGCTGCCTGCTCCTCCCCATCAGCAGAGCCAGGTGAGATGCTCAGTGCTGCTCTGCCAGGTGCTGCAGCACCCCAGGGACCGTGCTGGTGTGGCAAGGAGAGGGGCACGGCTGGCAGAGCGAATGCTGTCCCTTGCCAAAGGAATGCTGTAAGCCCAAATCTTCGCAGATTCAAAGGGAAATGAAGAGCCCCCTCATCTTCCGGCCTGTTTGTCCCTGTAATCTCAACAAGATATCACACTTACTTGCAATAATAAAGCATAAAAGGGATGCTTAGCCTTGCTGTATTTATCACAGCAAGGTTAAAATTACTCCTCCCCTTACTAGTCTTTTACATAAATAGTCTTGTGGTCATGCCTTCTACCTTACTCAGAAATCTCTCTCTGTTCTTTGTGTGTCTGTTGATAGTAACCAAAGTTACCTGTGAAAAAGGTACTGTATGTCTCATTTTGGAGAAAACACTGTATTTATAACTTATTTTTATGCTAAATTTGTTATGAGGAATGCTAGTCTGAGTTACATGTGAATGAGTCTGAAGTGCAATATCTATATAGATAAGTAATTCATTTTTGAGAATGCATCTATTGAAAAAATATTTATACGAGATATTCACTATTCTGCTTAATGCAATGGTAACCTTACAGAAAATAGTGAATGTTTAGGGCTTTTATTTATTAAAAAACAAACTCAATTTGGTGCATGGCGTATGCTGCCATACACACGGTGTGATTTACCAGTTTTTGTAACATAATGGTTTTCCTGCAGTCTGGCAGAGTCATCTGACTTTTTCCTCTCCTAACAAAGTATTTTTGTAAGTTGCCATATTTAAAAATTAATTTTTATTTTATTTTTGTGTGTTGATATTTATTTCCAACTGAAAATGACTCATTAAGTGGTTGTAACTTCATTTCAAAACCAGCCCCTAACCTGTTCCCGTGTCACTTTGGGAATGACGTGGTGCGATGTTCATGTACAGTGGTCGTTTCATTCCTGATAATTTAGGGCTCTAAGAGCTTACTTCCAAAGCCCCTTGAAGTCAAAGGGAAGATTCTGTGTGGCTTTTGTGGTTGGTTTCTCCAACCCTCATCAATTTAGGAGGGCTTTGGATCAAGCCGTATCTTGTTAACGGATGTTTGAAGCCTTGTTAGAGTCTGGTTTGGGTAATAAAGCCTTGACTTTTTTTGGTCAGCATATGAGAGCTGCTAATAATGTTGATAATACTTGCCTTATTTTTTGGTTTTGTGGAGCATTTTGCAATGACTGTTGCTAACTAGCCAGTGTCTTGCTGTGTTATTCATACCTCTTAATTTTACGATAGTTAAAAACTTAACTGAGCACATAAAGTTTCATTATTTAGGGCAAAAGCATCCTGGAGACAAAATCATCTGTGTTCTGGAGGTGGTCCTTTGTACTCAATTTATACTTCAAGTATCAACAACTATAAAAAATAAACTGTGAATGGACAGTTTTACAATTACATTTAGGTATCTTTCCTTCAAGGCCACAGCTAGGAACAAAATACTTTTTAGATGAGCTACTGATATATAAAATTATGAGACTTATCATCTATTTAAATTGTGAATATTGATATTTTCATAAGTAGACATTGTGTTTGATGGGCTTGTTTGTATTATAATAAATTATGAGATGGTGCATAACTTCTTACAGCGTTTGGGGCTATTATGTTTGAGTTGTAGGTTCTTACTACATTCTTTGGATTTCTAGATACTCCTAGTGCACTGCAAATAAGACGGCCTTGCAACAGTTACTCAGTAAAACACAGCCTTGCATTATGAGTGTTCATTCACTTGTTGGAAAAAAAATCTGAAGTACAAGACAAATCATTACTGGCCCGATTTTTCCTTGTAAGCTGAAGCCTCAACTGCTGTGAGTTCGGGTCAGCTGTTAAAGTTGACAAATCCCTGTCCCTAACACCAGTGGAAGGTTTGACCTGCGGAGGTTGTTGAAACCCGACCAAAGTGAGTGTGATGCCAAGAAGCTGGGCTGCTGTTAGCAGTCACTGGAAGTGATGACATGCAGAAAACTGGGCCCAGAAGACCAAAACACATAAACCCAAGTCCCGGTGTTGGTAAATGACAAAAATAAAGGCATAAACCTCCCTGCAGATAGGCTGCATTTGTTATCGCAGAATCACCAAGGTTGGAAAAGACAAGATCAACCAGTCCAACCATCCACCCATCACCAATAGTTCTCACTAATCCACAGCCCTCAACACAACATCCAAACATTCCTTGAACACCTCCAGGGTCAGTGATTCCACCACCTCCCTGGGCAGCCCATTCCACTGCCTGACCGCTCTTTCAGAGAAGTGGTATTTCCTAACATCCAGCCTAAATCTCCCTTGGCGCAGCTTGAAGCTTGTTATGAGAGCTGCAGGAAATGGGATAAATAGCAGTTTGGTTCAAACTGGGGAGAAAAACAGATTCCAAAAAAGGAAACCTTACCAATCCACACGCCTGGGGGATGTCCCACGTCTGTGTGTTCCATGGGCTGGGCACCACCTGGAGTGTAAAATACAAAGTGCTAGAAGGAACACACTACCCTTTGGCATAAGGGACAGGCTTCTTGCTTGAGCAGCTGTATCCCATCCCCAGAGCCATGGGAGCATGGCTTGGAGCCTGCTGGGCTGCCTGACACAGGAGGGGCTTCTGGCAGCTCAGCACCCTACCAGGCCAAAAAGAAAGAACAGTGTTTTCAATTTAGTTTTCTTGCCTAATAGTCAGGAAATAATTTTAGCTCAAGTGACCATAGGTTAAATTCATTTGAAATGTAACAACACTGTATCTGTGATTAAGGTTTTTGTTTCCCAGAAGAACAGCTTGATAAACCAAGTGAAGTGAGGACCTCAGGGGACGGCATGTGGAGGAAGCCTCGATGAGTCAGTGGGAAGGGGGAGGTGGTGGAGGGGCAGCGTCATGATTTGTTCCCCAAGGAGGGAGCCTGGGACCCGCCAGCCTCAGCATCTTCATTAACAGCTGCAGCATGATAAGTACTGATGAAATGCAGAGATTATGAAACAGCATCATACTGCTGCTGGTGGAGGGCAGAAGGAAAGGTATTTCATGTGAGAACTGGATGACCTTGAAGATTCGAGTGATAAAAATGGGATGATTTCAATAGTAATAAACAGAGGGCTCTCCACTTGCCTGCCTGTAACAATACGTTTCCTATAAAGCCTCAGCAATCAGAAACAACTAAGAACCCAGTAATGCCAGCTGGGTTGGAACGATGATGAGTCACCAACAGAAAGCAGCTGAAAAAAAAAAGACCAGAACTAAATCACAAAGACATTGTGAAGAGACAGAATAGTATTCATTCTATTTTGCAAGACCTTGTGTGGAGTATACATTTCTATCAAGGAATAAATAGCAGTAGCTAGAAATGATAAACAGAGCTGGAACAAGAATAAGTGGTGATAGACTTCTCTCAGGTAAGTTTGCCCTGGAAGTCAGAAGATCATTTCCACCAAAGCAGGGAAGACTACAAAAGCCCACCCACAACCCAGATTACCACAGCGGTTTTAAATGGAGCTCAATGGCTTTGTGAACAGTGGTGAGACAGCAGCTGGACGTATGGGGGCCATGCAGCCCCATGCTGCCACCTTCCCTGAGTGCCTGCACCTCCTGCTCAGCTCAGTAGGACCCCTCAGGCTGCAGTCGTGCCCCCACGAGCCCGTTCACTCCAGTACAAGAGCAGGGAGCTGCCCATCAGTGAGCTGGGAGCCAGTGGGCGGGCGGCACCAACCACAGCTAATGGACTCCCCATTGAACACACAGTGCCCTCTGCTTCAGCTGCTCAGTTCTTTGAAAACCTCTTTAAACCCGCTAAGCAGAGTAGAATAAAAAGCAGCCACATGCAGACTTGAACTGTTAAATAATAATCCCACTATTAGCAAGATGGGGCTGGATTTGCTGGAGCTGCCTTTCTGACAGCATGCAATTAATCCCTGGGAGCTGCCAGACACAACAAGGGGGTTGAGAGGCTCCAGCCTTTGTAACAGATAGGCATCACAAACAAATTTACTATTGGTCTGCCACAGTGGACCAAAGCAACATAAACATTTATTGTAATTACAAAATAGTGTCAAAAAAAATTAAAGGCTTGTGTCTTCCTGTCTCATAGGCAGGCTGGAAACCCTGCTCCATGCATTCCTCACTGAGCAGCTTCTTCTACGCTTTGCCTGCTAGAGGTATGTCATTGAAGCTTATAGGCAGAAGATTAATTGGCTCTACCTGCAGTACTGCAGTACCAAAGGCATCAGCTTAGAGCAGCACCTCCTGCTGTCTGCCACAGGAGCACCCTGCAGCCCAGGCACACACAAAGCAGTGCAGGAGCATTTCTGCTGCCTGTTTTGCCAAGCAAGAACCAAGGCACCAAGGCAGTGCTCTCACAGGGCTGCCGGTGGGGAAGGGCATCAACTTGGCCCCCCAGCAATCCTGGCAGGTACAGACAGCACTGACTCTCAGTGGTGCTGTTTCTGGGTAGGAAATGATAAAAGTCCAAAGGGGAGCTATTGATGAAATCCATCAGAGCCTCTGGCTTCCTGCCCCAAGTTTCAGGTCACTGGGGACCACACTACACCAAAATCACACAGGGATGCAACCAACGCAAACTGCATGTTGACAGCACTGCTTACAACGGCGCTGAGCAAAAGCCATTCTCTGATTTTCACCAGTGTGTTTTTAAGAGAACATTACGTGGGAAAAAGATTAGCTTAAAGCTGCTTTATAGATTACATCTGACTCAGGTTAGAAAAGTACAAAGGGAAGGGAACCAAGGTACTTCTCAGAGTCTCTTGCTCTGGGCAAAACCAGAAAGACAAAAATCAGCGCAGGGAGGGCCCCCCTCCAGCCTTCAGCCCACGCACTCCAGTACTCGGACATGAAAGACGGTTCAGGACCCTGCAGCACCGAGCCTGAGCAAGTTACAAAGCAACAGCAATCCAACCCAAAGTCATCCATGAGCTCTTAAAGGGGCGGTTATCCCCGAGGATCTCAGACATCTGGCCACAGCTGGCTGGTTAATCAGCTACCTACAGGAACAGACACACATATAATACACAAATTTTCCCTTAAGCCAATATTGCACCGGTGTGACCTTTACCAAGAGTGTATGTGTGTAAACCAGCAATCCACAGCTCGGCAGCTGCCTGCGGGAAGGCACGTGCCTGAAAATTCACCTCTCAAAGGCGAACCCTGCAGACGCTGAGATGAAAATGGTGCTTTGTGCTCACGGCTGCAGCTCTGAGAGGGTGGTGGTGCTTGCGGGGTGAAGATGAGGATACACATCTGTGGAATAGCTGAAGGAGGAACCTGCTTAACATGCAAAACCATCATGCTCAACACGAGCAACTGCATCAGTGATTCAAAGAGGAGAATGAATAGGGAAGGGATGAAATTTGCAGTTTAATTAAACAACTAGGAATTATCAAGCGTGGGGGGAAATCAGAGAAACAGCACAGGGGAATCCACGGGCAGAAGGCAGTGGCCATTTTGCTAAACTGTCAGCTAATACAGGAGCACATTAGTGTAGCTAAAAAAACTGTAAAATCTTGAAAAGTGTTAGTTGGGTTGTCTGGGAGAGGGAAGTCCAGGAGGCACAAAGGAAAGAATGAAGCTGCCACAGTGCAGAGCAGCAGAAAGGCCAGCGCTCCCCAGGGTCAGACTCAAAGGGTTCCTACTAGCTCCACATAGAGCTGGAGGGCAATGCAGGCAGAGAAGGGGCTGCTCAGAGCCTGCCCAGACTCAGAAGGACACAGAACTAGAGCAAGCTGCCAGAGAGGTGGTGGAATCTCCTTTTCTAAAGATATTCAAAACCCACCTGGACACTTTCCTGTGCAATCTGCTCTAAAGAACCTGTCTTAGCAGGAGGTTGGACTGAGGGATCTTATTTTTAGTGGTTTATCATCATCTTTTCCCTCTCTGTTGAAGCCTTGGATAAATGCATGAGGACAAGTTATTTTTCTCTGCAGTGAGCCAGCCCTAATCAAGCCATATTAGAGAGCAGCATATTTCCCCAGAATGAGTCTTACAGACACAGGAGCATTAATGGAAGGTTTGATCTGCACGATGTGTCCAAAAGCTTGTCAAAAAAACAAAAACCATAGACTGGTTAAGATTCCCTTCCCTTGTATCCTGATGGGGTAGAAATGCTGCTTCAACAGCCATTTGCCTTTGAGTCTGGATGCGACAGCGCTTCACTTTATATCACAAACATTCACAAACCTAATTGTGAAGGGAAATTGCTTCTCCAGCCCCACTCATGCTCGGATGGCTCTAAGAAATCAGTCATAAGTACTGGCTTGATGGAGGGGCAGCTGGAGAATTTTAATAGTTCTTTTATGACAAAAAGTATATAAAAACTTCATATAATTTATTGTCTCCTCATCTACCCTTTAGAGTTTGCACATCTCAGACTAAGAAGTCTCCAAAGACACAGACTGTATTCATGCTCCTGTCCTAAATTCACCAGACCTTGTGCAGACTGCTCCCCAAAAAAACCCTCATATTCTCAGATTCAGCAAATATATCCTCGTAACCTACAAAGAGGTTGCTTATCGCTGTAGGTATTAGACAAGGAAAATCCAGCTTTTATATTCTTACAGAAGGTATTGTGACATTGTCCCGAAATTCATTTGTATATCCAGTGCTCCCAACATCACTTAGAGCCACAGAAGCCTTCTGTAGCCAACCATTCAGCTAATTCAACACTAACCTCATGGGCCATTCTCAGACAGCTCTTGAGTGAGGTAGACAGAGAAATGAATTTTACAGTGGGTTGATTCTCAATGCACCAAACCAGCCTCCTGCTGCTTTATGTGCCACCACACAGACCTCGCCTCCCAGGAAAGCCATCTCCTGCACCTGCAAAGCCCTGTCTCCTCATTCAGTGCTAGCACATCCCCACCTGCTGCAGAATGCTCAATGATGAAACTCGCACTACAGTTCAAACAGGCTCAGAAGCATCAATTGCTGATTTCCAGTAAACTCTCAGCCAAGCAATGAATGATCAGGAGAAGCAGCTCATCTGGATCAGCCCTCTACATCCCAGACTTTGTCTTTGCCAAAATGTCTGCAATTCCTAAATTGAACCTTTTCTTCATGAGCCAGGAGTGTGCCCCGGTGGCCAAGAAGGCCAGTGGTAACCCTGCTGCACATTACACACAGCGTGGCCAGAGGGGACAGGGCGGTAATGCTTTAAGAACTGCACTGATACAGAAACCTGCTGTAAAAATGACTGTAAATAGATGATCTGATATTAAGACAGCCCTGTAATGCAAAGGCATGATTTCCAGAAGAACCCTGCCTTTTACCAGGAAGCTGTGAACACATGCAGGCCCTGCATGCAGACCAGCAGCACGCATCAGTGTGATCTGACAGCGCTGTAGTAGGTTTCATGTGCCTCCATCAGCACCAACTGCTGCCACAGCACGGTATCTGGTCACTTGAGAAAAAAACTGTGGGAGATGCAATGAAGACTGTTGCCTGATTGTAGAAGAAAATGTGCTTCTTTTTAATGGTTTAAAGATTCAAGAAGAAATCTGCATATTTCCAGGGAACATGCACCAACATCCAGGTCAGCAATTTAGGTCACGCTTGCCTTGTCATGCCACTGTCCTCGGATCTGAAATGAGCTGCTTGCACCAGAGGACACGGTCTCAATGCTCAGCAAAGCAGGTCAGGCACAGGGGGAGGCCAAGAACCCGATGCTACACTTTTTGCAATGAATGCATGTGTATGAAACACTAAGAGGAGCTACAGATGTTCTGGAAGACACTCATGACTGTGAAAAAAGAGCCAGAGACCAGGAGAGGGTGCACTTTCCAAGATGGCTATTAATGCATGCATATGAGTTTCTGTCATCTCCAAATCCAATCCCTGAGGGAGAGCAACCTTAAGTCCCGAGCCAGAAAACATGACAAGCAAGCACAAAAATAAGGTCTGTGATTGCTCGCTATCTTAAAGCATCTCTGTGCTTATAAGGAAAGCCAAGTAACCTACTGCCATTTTAACAAGTTAATAGGGTAACTGTAAATTCTCACAAATTAACAAGGAATGTCTGAGACTTACTACATATCAAACAATGAACGTTCTGTGCCCCCACTCTACTGCTGCATCCCTGCCGGAGGTGACAGTGATAAATACTGCAGCTGAACCGGGACAGCCAGGTGCCCTTTGGGTACACGTCTTATAAAAAAAAAAAGCTAACTATTTAATTCCAACTTTCACTTTAAAAAAACAAAACACCACCACCATTTCTGGGTGCAACAAAAATTTGTCAGTTCTAACAACTAACACTTCATTGCCATTGCACTGCGTGGACAACTCACACGGAGGAAAGCATCTTTCTGCAGCAAGTTTGGCAGGCGTCAGTAATAACAGCAAAGAGTCCTCAGCAGTACCTCAGAAGTGCACATTTAAAAGTGACAGTAAAGGAATTTTGATTTCCAGACACAACTCTTCCCAGTTTTGCCACTGACTGCTCCTATAACCCTAAACACCTACCCTGAGCTCCCTCTTGCAAAGGGAGCTGATCTCACCAGAAGCCTTTCAGGACACTGATCTTCTTCGCATACTCAAGTATTTCACTTCTGAGAGATAAGTGCCATAGAGAAGAAAAAGATGCAGGAAATTAGGCTGAATTAAATCTCTTGACCATCAGTAACTTTGCTTCCTGGCTTCTCAGGATGTTTAAGGCACTCCACTGCTGCTGCTCTTTGCTGACATCCCTGACAGTGATTTCTCTGCAGATTTCCCTGTAAGTTATGATATTTAGATGGAGCAGAGTCCGCTTCCCAACATGGGAACTCATTGACTGACTGCTGATGAGAGGTTTTGTTTAAACACAGCAGTGCAAGAAATTCCTCTGCCAGACAAAATGCAGTCTTATTTTTCAATACATTGTTGCCCGTATGAAAGCACTATGATGCTATTACTTGGAGAGAAATGCCTTAATGGTATACAAAACATTTTGAAATGAAGCTATCTTCCCCAAAATGTAAATGCCCAGGAACAGCATTTGGTAGCTCCCTGGTGTGTGCTTTCTTGAACATGCAGACGTTTACTGCTCCATACACACACACACTTGGAAAAGCTGTGACACTGAGCGCCGTGCTACTCTAACGGTCCAGAAGAAGACAATCACACTGCAGATCTGATCCTTTCCCAGGGCTGCTGGAGCTGAGTGCTCCAGATGGTCCTTCTGGCACTGCTTTGTTTACCAGGGCCAACTCAGAAAACAGTATGCAGGCATTGAGTTAATGAAAGCAGCTGCCAGGCATGAAGGGTTAACAGTTCATCTAGAAAAATTAATTTATTCTCAAAACCCATTCTCTTGTCACTTATCAAGGGGAAAAAAAGTTAAGCACTGTAAAATGGGCAGCAATAATTGCATTTCCTTAAGGAGGTGTCTGGCAGGAGGTCGCTCTCTGTTTCATGAAGTACGTGACCACGCTGCTGTCATTTTGACAGCATCAATGTATGTAGCCATTAATCTTAGAAATTAAAAACCCATAAATCTGTTAAAACGACTGTCATTGATTAGGAATTACATTACTGCAATACACAGAAGCCTATTTATTTATTTACTTTCTCCACAATGAATAAACAGGTCTCTTCGGTTTATCTTCTCCTATTAGAGATAAAGGGCAAAGCTGTTTTATGGCTACGCATCATTGTTTTGGAAAAAAAATCATACCTAAGAAGCCTAGGAGGGGGGAAATGAGGAGCATAAGCAGGTTTCCAGGGATGTAGTATAGCTTAACTATTCACTGCCTCTTCTGAGGAGTACCAAACCATGAGGCAGCACTTGTTAAATGGTGAATCCTGCAAATTTAGTTGATATGAAGTCAGTGAATAACCCTGCAGGCTTCCTCACAGGAGGAAGATAAGCATATCTGTTCTGTTAATCTCAACTTTCTTGTCACATTTGGGTTGTTTTTGTTTTGTGTCATGGTTTCTTTTGGTTTTTTTTAGTGCTGCTAGCTATTGGAAAAAATCCAGATTGATCTGTTATCCAATGAACCAGCCTTCCAAGACTACATAGATAATTACTCCTCATTACACTAATGACCATAAATGACTGGGAAGTCCATTGCCTTCCACTGAATTTTGACATCTGGGTGCCCACTTTAAAATGCAGAGACATAAACTTCAGCATACTGATAATTCCATTAAAGCTAGAGATTGACGTGCTGATAGCCCCCCATGCAAGTTCTCTCCTGGGCAGCCCAGACACTACAAAACTCCCTGCAGATTGGTGTGATTGGGTCACCACTGCACCTTGTTTGAGTATCTGATGAGCGAGGATGAGAGAGTGAAGCATAACAAGGTCTTTTGGATAATCAGCTGTAGAAGTGAGAACCACTGTTGTCCAGATTTAACAATCTGTTCATTTTATTGGGCGAGTAGGTGCATATCAGAAAGCCTCTGAGAATAAGGACTTGTTAACAAGCTTTCTGGATGCTGTTTAAAAACAACCAGAGGGCACACAAAGGGGAAAGCAAGCACCCACAGATATTCCTAAAGCAAAATTAACAACCCAGCTGCACTGTAAAAGTTCCAGCAGGAACTAAAGAAAGACTGAAGGACTGAAACTCGTACTGACTCTTCTGCACTGGTCTCTTCTGGCAATGCTGATCTCCTTTCTTTCATCTCTGTTTTAAGCAATGGTTATCGAAACCAGCTCGTCAGAGTATGGATACAAGGACTGCACTGGGTTGTAATTAAATACAGCATTTGTGCTCTTAGTAGTAGTTTACAGCTTGAAGATCAAATGGTTTTCTGAGACTTTGATCTCAATGCTTCTACTTGAAAAAACACATTGAGAAGTTCAATGGACCCTACCTTCAACTTCTTAGGAATGAGTTTGGATGCAGATCTTATTAATAAACCTGCACATCCTCAAGATGGGGCAACAGTTGGCTTTTTTGACATCAGCTGGCTGATGTGGGAAAGGATCCACTGCACCTTCATCCCTGCAATGCCACTAAATGCAATAGCACTCTTTTTAATAGAAAAGGATGTGTCTTGTGTAGGATCTTTTATAGGAAAAAAAAATAGGCTTTATGGAAGAATTTCATATTGGTTTTACACAGTTAATATCTAGAAACTTTTCCTGACTTTCTGCCTAAGTTCTTGCTTTAAGGACACAGTGCAGGTTGAGTAACTTTAATAGTGCCCAGCACCCAGCCCAGCCAAAGGAAGCTATGGGAGACCAACAGCAGTCAACAATTTAATTTGCCTGGGGGCTGGAAAGTCAGAGAGTAGTCTAAACCTCCCTGAACACCAAGTGGCCTTTATAAATAGCCCCCTTCAGAATCATTACAGCTGAATCTTGCCTTTCACTGTATTACAGACACCAGGAGTCACTTAGGACCTCTCCAGCTCTCAAATTAGCCAACAAACCAATGTCAATCCAATTGGAATTGGGATAGAAACATTTGCCAGAGTGAAGCAGACCCTGTGATATCAATAATATAGATCCTGGACAAGCAAAAATTCAGCATCTGCAGAAGGAAACAGATGAGAAAAAAGTCACAAATCAATTATTACCAGGTGCCAGGATCTGGGGGAAAAGGGAAATAAGACCAGGAACAACAAAACAGTAGCTGCATATGTACAAAACAAGTGGACATAGGAAAAATACATATATTTACTGATTACATTCAGAAGATCAACTTCCATTCCACATTCACACCACTCTTTTCATGGTTGTATCCGTGTGTAAGAGGACGCATCCATCTGATTCAAAAGGAAAACTGCAATAATATATGAGAAAAGGCAGGAAGGTTCATTTCTGAAAACGCACCTCTCCAAATAAAGTACAGGTTCAGTAATGCCTGAGCAACCATCATGGGGTCTGAAGAGAAATGCTGTTCCATTTGCTGAGAGACAACTGCAGATGTTAAGCACAGCATCTGACAACCATTCCCTGAAAAATACACAGGGTAAAAAAAAAAAAAAAAAAAAAAGCAGAAAATATCTTGGTCACCTTCTTGCCATGGCTGGAAACAGGAAGCCAAAGGATAGATTGTTTTTTGTACGGCTCAGTGCTCTGACAGCTACAAAAAACAGATGAGATGAGTAAAACTTGCAACTCCAAACTGAGGTCAGGGATTTTCAGAAATATACAGATAGCCCTTTAGTCACAGCTATGAGGCATGGGGTGACATCGCATGAAGAAAGTACTGTGGAGTATTGAGCATTCCTGTAGGAACGTTTGTGGTTTATTTGAATAGGTCCTCCACTGTTACACAGACAGTGAATATCAGCAGTACATTCTTTCCTGCAGAGGCTCAAGATGCTACTGGGCTTTGGGTTTCAATCATGTTAGAGGATGCAGGTATGTCAATGGCTGATGCATATGAAAGTACAGATGTGTGGCAGCAATCTAGTGGACCTCTGCCAGCCAAACCAGTAATGCAAGCTGGTCTCCAAGTGTCTTCTCATCTCACATTCCTGCCTGACAAAAATCCGTTTTCATATTGAGGATAAATGTTCATTTCTGTTTTGTGAAATGCAAGGGCTGCTCCAAAAGTAATGTCTCCTACTGTGTTACATTGGCAGATGACATTAGAGACTGATTTTGGTGGGATAGCAGCAGAGGCTGAGCCTTCCCATTACATTTTGTTGCAGTGTGACAGATGGCAGCAGAGCGTTGTCTGACGTGGAAGTGCAGATGAAGCAAAAGAGTGTCACTGAGTTCCTCCATGTGGAAAAAATGGCACCCACTGACATTCACTGACACTTAAAAAAGTTGATGGAGACCAAACTGTGGATGTTGGCACAGTGAGAGGTGGGTGATGCATTTCAGCAGTGGTGAAACTGACAGTGGGGCACCTCTGCTGGTGCAGATCTGTAAGAGTGCAGCATGCAGCTCTTGTTCATTGCTGGTGAAAATGCACAGCTAGCAGTGGCTTCTATGTTGGAAAGTAGTGTTTTGTAGCTGAGAATTTGCTCTATCAAATAATACTATTGTGCTCTTTGTACCCGTTGGGACTTCCTACGGGAATAAATTGGAGGCATTACTTCCAGAGCAACCCATCTACATACTGTCACTGGTTTGAGTACACAGGACCAAATTTCAGTAGTTCAGCTTTTAAATGACCCGATGCCATGTTTCAGATGTGGGGGGAGAATATGGAAGGGTAATTCTATCCCAAGCCCTCTTCACACCCCAGAATAAGTATTTACTTTGTGGCTTATATCAATGCATTCAGCTGTCTTCTATAGGTACCACCTTAGAGGGACTTGCCCCCTCAGAGCTAGCAAGGAGTTTTATTTGGTATCTTTTTGTGTTTGAGTTAAACTTACTGAAGTAATATAGTGCCTTCTCTAAAGCTGCAATACAATTTGGGAAAGGCAGATGCATGCCCGATCTTGAGGGTCTCTCTCTAACAGCAGCCTGCAGAATGTATTTCACCACAAAATGCTCCTGCTCTAATCCAAACTTACGCAAATATTGCTTCTGGGATTGATTATTTGGACAGAGTGCTTATTGGTATCTCTCCAAATCAATTTCTTTGCCTTCAAACCATCCTGTTGCCCCCCCCACCCCGAGAGAAAGCCCACGCAAACTGCCCAGCAGCTTTAGCAGCATTTCAAGAAAGGCCAGCAGGGCAGATCCCCCAACACTGTCAGTTGCTCAATCTTTATGGATTTCAGTGAAGTTGCATTGATTTGCACTAGTCAAAGGTTTGGACTGGCATCTTTCCCCACTATGAGCCTAAAGAAGCTTCTATATTATTTTCAAGCCACCTATATACAAAACAAGATCTGACCACATCTACAGCAAGCAGATCTGGCAGCCACTCATTCTGAGTAGTTAACAGCCCACATGGCAGCAAATCACCACCAGTGTCTGGTTCTCACACCATGCAGGGCTGTAAAACAAAACTACTTCTTAATCAAGAGAGCTGTACTTGGAAACACTACAACTGACAATTCAGCCATGTCCACAAGGTCAACTCAATGCCACCTCTAAACCTTCTCCAGTGCCCTTCAGGGTTCTTCTGTGACAACATCAGTTGCCCCTTCCACACACAGGGGCTGGCAGTAGTCATGCAAGGCAGTACAGCAAAGCATTTCCCACTCCCAGGCGTGGGGTGGAAAGCCCATGGCTGTGTACATTTTTCCACTCACATGGGCCAGGCAGGAGGCACCATGCAGCTCTGGAGCTCCTCTGCACTTGTGCTGTCACATGGAACACAAAACAGTCAGCCACTGTCACCCCTGCTTTAAAACATGGGTGAAGAGACTTGTCTACTGGAAACAGACATACGTGGGACAGAAGAGGTTAAAAGATTATCTAAAAGCAATTTCAGCAGGAAAACGGAAAACTCAAAAGGATGTTTCTTTTGCACTGGCAAACTTCACCTTCCTCTGTTAACCTGGCAGACAGCACAGAAGACCTCTGCCATGGGCAGGACGATCTCCAGCAGTTTGGACCTAGGCATATTGAACATTAAGCTGGAAACATGTATATAATTTCTCCACTGCAGCACTCCATGGATTTCTGAGCTCTGCACAACCAGTTGAAACAGCCAGAGAATTTGTGAACTTCTGCCAGCAGGCTTCTAATTCTTTTCCAGGCTGGCAAGTGGGCTTGAGTGAGCATTAGGAGAAATGGACACAGCTCTTGCTTGCTATCCTGAAGGAAACTGCTATGGGAAAGCCAGTGACAGCAGCTAAGGGAGTCATGCCATGCAGCTATTGGCCTGTGGTTGCTGGTGTCCCAGCCTTGATGCACCAATGCACATCCATGCCCCTGTGCCCATGCAGTGCAGTCAGGCTGGGGACACCTGTCCTGCACATCCCATCACCTCGCTACCTGCAGCAGCTCTGCCCTCCCCTGCCAGGCCCAGCTCCAAAGGCAACCAGCAGTCCCACTTTATACAGAATGAGATCAGAGAAAGCTACAGGTGCACCACTGAAGAGGAAAGCTATCAGAGCCAAAACTTTGCACCAGACCTTCACTATTAAACAATCATTACACTCTCATGCAGTATTTCATGCTTTTTTTCAGCTGCTCCTACCACCTGCAAGGAGCTCTCTTGCCCCAGGGTGTAAACATTTCACAGGCATGCAGGGAGGAAGCAATGCATATCTACAGGCGGTCTCCCCAGCCAACAACTCCACTCAATGCAATGGGGAGAGCCAGCCCTGCTAGGCCAGCTCAATGTATAGAAGCAATATTCAGTCTCAGTGGAAGTCAAAACTTCTATAGTCCATGACATCTCTCTGGCTGAAGCATCACCTTACCATCTGAGCATCAGTCATTATGAAAACAGCTTTCTCCCCAGGAGATGTGCAGAAGGAGCTGTATTCTCCAGTGGGGGTTTGCAAGCAGGCAGATTTCTAATTAAGTGGAAAGGACAGAATCCACAGGATGATTAAACATCTGCCAGGTGCTCACCCACTTGTCTGCTTCTCACTGCAGATGGCCAGCTTTTAACCACAACTTATTCTGAAGGCGAGGGACCAGCTTTATTTCTTGAAGTGATGCTCGAAAGACATCATCAAAATGCATCCAAGCTTGTTCTGTCTTCCTACCACATTTCATTAGATGTCCTTATATTATATTTTATTTTTCATTTTCTGAAGGTAATCTCAAAATGGACAAACACACTGGAAGAAAGCAGCAATATCTGGCTGCAGCCCCAGCTCTGCCCAGCTTTGCTGCAGGTACCCATGGAAATAAAGGTGGGCTCACACCCTCAGTCCTGTACTGTCCCTCACCTCATGTAAAACCACCTCATCTCCGGCCAAACCTGCCCACATGCTGAGTGCTGGTATACTGCCAGTTAGTGCTGGGACCCTCTCTATTTATAGCTATGCAGGATGACCCCTAAGGTGGCAGGCCCAGCCACAGTACAGCCAGATGCACAGCACATGGCAGCACCCAGGACAAGCCCTGCCCCAACCTGGGTATCAGAAGAGCAAACAGAGTGTTTGGGCTGCTTTCCCTTCATACTTTCCAGTGCTCAGTCAAATCCACACAGCACAAGCTCCTGCATGGGCAGCAGAGCTGGGTTCAAGCTGCATCAGAGACCCGCAAGGACAATGCAATGCTTCTGAATGTAATAAACACTCAGAACATACCTGCCTCAGGGCAGCAAACCAAGAAGTTTTTTCTCCTCCGTCCACATCACTGCCTGCCCAGTTCCAAAATAGCAAGTATCGCAGAACCCCTGTTTGCTCTTAGGCACAGACTACATCCCAGCACTCCCCGTACTGAGTTAGAGCTCTGCACAATATTTGCCTTCAGCACCCTAGCCTGTCTTTAGCCACGCTGGTTGTGCCTCTGTCTGTCTAGCTGTCTCGTTACACAGTATTCTGTTTGCACACAGGCTGTTAGTTCTTCGTGCTGCTCAGCCCTGTTTTTGCAGAGTCTGTTCCCTGGGGATCGAGGCATACCACATGAACAGCTTTTGCTTTATATCACCTCTCCTTCTTGCATCCAGCATTGTGCATCTGCCAAGGTGGAGTTTCACTCAGACCAAAATGCTGTTGTACCAACCGTACATCAGCACAGCAACACCCACCACCACACTTAAGGTTTTAACCTCTGGCAAAACAATTGCAGCCCAACCTCAGAACCAGGACCCAGAAGGATGGTCTGGGAGCAACCCTGCTGCATCAGCAGATGAAGGTGACTGTGCAGGGATGGCCTCCAGTCTTTGTCAAAGTCAGTACAGCAAACGTTGCAAAAGTTTTCTGCTTAAACCAGCACCACACCTCCCCCTCAAGAAGGGGACATCACCAGTGGGGAATTGGCTGTACAGCAATGCACTCCATTTCCTCCAAACACAATATTTCTATCAGAGCTTCCCAAGGAGCTGAGACTTTAGCACCTTTTAGCACTTCAACACAACGCCTTCCACACATCCAACGGCCGCTCTGCACCTCGATTCTTAACCCAAATTTCTCTCATGCTCAGCAGTTCACACAAAAGCAATGTGATTTGCTGCCCCAGCACACTGACGCATCACAACTCACCCAACACGTACGGGCAAAGGATGATAGAGGAGGAAATATGAATTTCTGGGTGTAGCTGTAGTTAGCATTTTCCCCTCCCTTCTACTCCCAAGAGGAAAAATGTCTGGACTCTGTGCCACGCAGGGTGGCCCACTCAGGCAAAGGATGGCAACTTCCCCTGGTTTTGTGTTCTGAGTCCAAGCATTTGCCATCTGTGAAGGTGACGGATGCATTCGTTCTTCCCCTTTGCCAAGCAATGAGATAAGAGCACTGCTCAGTGTCAACTGCTCCTGAATAACAAATGCAGTTGGCATCAAGATTGCTGAGGCTGGTAAAGAAGAATTCATTCACTTGGCACATGTATTATCAATCACCATAGGTCAAGCACTGGAAAATACATTTCTAGAGGTGAATGCTTCTAGCCTTATTATTTCTTCATACACAGTGATAGCCAGAGGATCCCATCAAGAGCCTTCAGCAGCATGAAAGAGGCTCTTAAGCAGTATTTTGTGGTATATGCTTTAGAAGGAAAACTGATAATTAAAGCTTCTCAGAGATACTCCATGCCTCACCAGGTGAGCTGTAACAAACACCCTTGCCAGAAGCAGCAGTCCCACCAACCATCCCACTCCCCTCGGGCTGGCCGTACACCTCCCCACCTGCTGCCCAGGGGCCAGCCCAGCCTCACAACTGCTCTGCCCATTCTAACCTCTGTATGCTCTTACCTGCATCAGTCTGTCCCAAAGGTTTCAAGGAGATGGAAACAAGGCAGTTTTAAGTGAGAAAGAAAATGCTGAGCAGTGCCTGTGACCTCTTAGCTGACCTATACTATCTCAGGCCCTGAGAGGTATAGTAAAGGTAAAAACCTTTGAAGAAAGTTAGTCGGGCAACTAAAGGCTGTGCACACATGCTGAGAACCAAAGTGGATAGCACTTAATTACTTTCCATCATGTCAATAATCTTCTCTATTATTAGCCTTGATAACTTTTGAGGGTCAGCATGTCAAGTTCAGCAAAACGATGCAGTGATCATCCACTGTAAACAAAATGTCGTCTTACTGTGTGCCTACATACGACGTTACAACACACACCCATGGTAATATTAATCTAAAAAAAAAAAAAAAAAAGAAAAGAAAGAAATGCAAGCAAACTCAGATCCAGGAAGCTGTATTTTACCTTGATTCTATTTTCAAAAACCATCTGGAAGTAAATCACATGGATGAACTATTATCAAAAACGTGTGGCTATTACTAATTACGGTATGCTGTGTCATATCCCACCACCTGCTAGTGATGACACAACACTACTCAAGAATGAAGGTTGATCAAGCTCGATGAATAATATTTAGACCATTTTCTTCAACAATCTGTGAGCAGATTTGTTCCCTCTCGTATCTAATTTGTTATTTTAAATTAATCACAATGATTTTGGTGACTAACTCCTGATCTGTAATTTATTTATGAGAACTGCTCTGTAAGGGTTCAAGATTTGGAATTCCGATCTTTTGCGCACAGTTTGGATTTGACAAGTAACTCGGTAACAGTTTAATCCCTACCTAGATGAAAACAACATAGAATCACCATATCAGGAAAAATATTTGCATTTGCAAACTAAAAGCTCACTTCCTAGCAACTTGTAATGATTCCTTACAGTTTGCTGCATCTCTATCGCTCCTTCTCAGACCATTCCAAGAACACAGAAGCACTGCAAACACAAAAGAAGCTTGTGTGTAGGAGACTGGAGAGGTAAAGAATTGCCTGACTTCGCTGCTATTTTTAAAGCTACTTCTGTAAAGCCAGAAACAGATTCAGGTACTCCTAGCAATGCTTCCAGACACCATGTTCACCTTTGGATCAGTGTAACCTGAGCCTTTCACAAGCACCTGTGGACATCTGAAAACAACCACACAGTGCTATTTCTCTTGCAGCCATCTCCCCACATAAATAAGAATGGCTTTATTAAGAAAGAGCAGTAGTTTAATGAGAAGTTACGCATCGTTAACTGGACAAGACCTCTGGTCTTTCACCCCCCATAACATGCACTGGTTTTGTTCAGAAGGTGGATATATTTGGAAGCACAACACACATAAGCAAGATATCTTCCACATGAGAGACAGCCCACTGAACTCTGTAAGTGTGCCGGTAAAAAGGAGGGAATAGGAGGAGGCAGGAGGCCATAGATATGCAACAGGGGCACTGCTGATGCCCCCAGCTCTGAGGATCACCAACCCACAGGACTGAAAACCCTGCAGATACCTGTTGATCTACCCACCATCCCTCTGCCCCAATAGTCCCTCCACTTCTCTGTCACCCAGCTCTAATAATCACAAACAAGGCGCTTAGGCTGTGCATATTTCATGCAATACACCAAATGCAGCTACAGGTCTATATTTTACCTACACATAACATCTTAAAGTTTATATGATTGCCCTCTACAAGAGAATCAACTGTGATCACTTGGATGAAAAGGCTATAGAAACATTCTCTTCCTCAAAAACACATGCTCAGAAACAACCTTCTGATTAAACTATCTGCTTATTAGAGTAGTTGGGTGCCCAGGAACACCTTTAGATACAAACTTGGACTTCTCCATGGCTTTGGAAAAGACAGAATGTCATCAGAACAGTTTGTTCCTGAGGAGAGCAGACCTCATGCCAGAGCAGCATCCAGATCTCATTCGCACAAGTCCCCATTCGGTTAAGAGCACCACTGACCACCAATCTATAAACCACGCATCCATGCTCTAAAGACAGTAACAAAGCCTGTAGTGCTTATAAGCCACAAACATTAAATTGTATGTACTGTTTATTTAAAAGCATCACAAGGTCCTCATTTGTGTGATTAACTACCTGCTCCATGCTATAATCAAATGAAAAGCCCGGATCTCTGCAAACCCCAAAACACTTAAAAACAATCAGTAACAACAAAATAGGAACTCTCCACCATTTTATTTTCCACTTTACCTTCCCATATAGCTTTCTCCGCTGCACAGCCCACAGTACCCCAGCAAGATGACATAAGTCTTTCCAGGACCTTAAAAGCATTTTCAGACCCATTTTAAGCTTACTAAAGTCACCTTGGTCAATGCGTCTTCCCAGCTTCCTTAGCTGACCACTGCTGAGGATGACTTCACTTCTGGGCACGATTTGATGTTTCACGTGGACCCCCACACAGAACACAAAAATCTACAGAACATCCCACCACCAGGTCCCAATGCTTCGTTAAACATGGTGTTAACATCTGCAGGAGATCAGTGAAACTCTGTGTTGACGCAGAATGCTAAGCAGCAGTGTTCAAGGTGATATTGCAAGCACGGCATTTTAACCTCCTTACCATCTAACAGCCAGGGGAATGCTGTGCATGGCTTAGGTGTAAGAAAGAGTGAAGCACTGCACCCAAGCTCATTTTGGACTACTCCGAGCTGAAGTGAACACAGCAGGCAGCACACCTGGGAAGCAGGGCAGGTAGCTGACGACTGCTTTGTGCTGCTCTCCTCTGCTGCCAGCAATAAATTAACTGGCCCAGAAAGCCTGTTCAGGAAGGACCTCTGGTGACATCCCATCAAGCCCCAGTGCCACTGTTCCTTCTACGCCCTCAAACCCACCAGCTGATGCACTGCATCAGCTCTTCATTCATCAAGAGAGTACAACAGGGGACTATTAGCTCTGTTTGCTTGCTCTCATCTTCCCTATTCCTCTGGGAAAGTTTTAAGCCTCGTAGCACTTGCCACCAGCTGTCAAGATAATTAGAGCTATTGTTTATTGCAGCAAAGGACTTTGATTGACATCCTTGTAAGAGTGCAGAGATACTACCCTGTGGCAGAGCTGCAGAAAAGCATATTAGTGCCATTAGTTTTGAGGCACGTAGAAGAAAGTGAATGCTACTCCTCCTCCCTTACAGTTATTTAACAGATGACAATGCATTTTCTTGGCTTTAGCTTTACCTAAGTAGGTCAGGCAGACACTGACTGCTGTTTCTTGGTGTGATGGTACAACCAGAAAAGGAAGAACAAAGCCAGGCAAAGCTTGTTAGGAAGATACATTTAACACATCTTTATAAAGGAACCCAGCACAAGTTTTGGGAAGTGTCACCAGAGACTTAGGAAATTTGCTAGGCTATTACTTCTCAGTATTGCACTTTACAAAGCAAGAACATACACAAATGATTTTAAAATGCCTTCCCGCAGGTCAGCACTGCTCCTTCGTCTGGGTTACATCTGAGCTTTCATGCTTTGTAGCTGCATGAAGCTACTCCCCAGCTAATGCTTTGCTATGGCAAAACCTCTCCAAGAGAGCGCTAAGAACAACTCTGTGGTAATGAGGACAGCCCTGCTTGCACCAAAAATGCGAGAGAACAGAACTTGCTTTTATAGCTAAAGAAATAACATTCTAAAAAAAGCAGGTTTGGAGTCAAAGTTTCAGAATCTTCTAGAGCTTAAGGACTGCTTAAAGTGTGAGAAACTGTCAGGTGGTCGTCTTCATCTGGGACAGGTGTGAGTTCACTTCACTCTTAGCTCTGTTTCCTCCATGCAGAAAATTAATGCCTTTCCCAAAATGCAAAAGCGACATGAAAAAATATCACAGATATCTCAGCTCTTCTAAGGTTATAATTAGTCAGACAAAGCAGCGAGTGTTTGGCCCCTCACAGCATTCTGTCTTCCAATAGATGTTGTGTATTTCTTACGCGCATTAACAGGGAAATCTATGTAACAGCATCCGACCTTTCCAGATAAGTTATTCTAATGTGAACTTGCTGTGAAGCTCCAGCCTGGATGCATTCTGTGTAAAGAACGGCCTTAAACAGCTGCACTTCTATCACCTCTTCTCCCCTACACACAGCACAAAGCTGATGAAAGTACATATCAGGTATTTTCAACCCTAGTAAAGTATGGAGAAAAGTACTGAGCTCATCAAGGAGCACCCTTATCTGTAACAAAAATATCTATGTTCAATAGATATTTACTGTTTATAAAGAAAAATAATTGGCTGGTCTGTGCTGTGCAGATTAGAGATTCTTCAAAGGTTTAAAACCAAAGCTGGCACAAACCCAGAGACACTGCAGTTAGTTAAAAGCCATGAAGTAGGAAGGATTTTAATCAGAGGCACACTGATCCATTCCTAATTAACAATATGTTGGGGGTTCACAGTACAGCAGGGTGACTTTGGGAAGAGACAGGGAAAAACGAGACAATACTGGTACATAAGCATTTATATTTGCTATATATTTGCGCTTGGGCTCAACAAGGATAAGCCAACAAAAGAAGCACCAGAGTTCATTAACACTCCGGCAGTTTGGGGCTCCCCATTTTCTCCTCATCCTCCAGCATGTCCACATTGCTCTCCTATGCAGCACCACAACCCCTCCACCTCCCCCAGGGGTCACACTGCCAGGACAGGGCTGACCAGGGGTCTCATCCCCCCATCGCAGCACCAGGAGCATTCAAGCTACCTCATGTTTGTGCTGAGCTCTTCCTATAATAAAGAGAGCCACATTGCAACTAGCCATACCAGTCACCCAGCACTCTTTACTGAGCAATAGGGACACAAATCTTTTGCTTAACTGTATCTCCATGCTATTACCTGAGACACCCTGCCCGCATTGAAAGCATTGGGGTGGCTCAATCCCTTAAAAGGCATTGGATCCCATTGCAAGATGAGCATCTGCAATTAGCAGCACACATCGGTTTCATGTCTCCAGTGCCCTGGGAAGCCAACTGTCAGAATAGCTCCAGCTCTTCGAATGAAGCTCAGCCCTCCTGTCTAAAGGTCAGTCCTCTTCTAAACCAGACTTAAGCACTTCAGGTGGCCCAGCTTTGTGGGCCACCTGCACAAAGAACTCAGCTTTTCTCATCCCTTTGTGATCTGGCACCACTAAGAGAATAAGGAAGGAAGCTGGAAGGCAGGCCTCAGCAGCACAGTGGAGGCAGCCTCAGCCCCTAGCCTGGCAGCATCAACAGCGCTCCTCCCAGAGCAGAGCCATGAGCACTCCCAGCATTACCCCCACAGAGCCCCCAGCAGCACATGCAGCGAGTGCTTGGGTCCAAGACACAGAGAGCACAGGATTTAGGAGGGAGGAGAGGGCAAGCATGAGTTCAGCAGCCCCAGGTAAGTCCACACATCCCTCAGCTTGGCCAAGGCTGTCAGGACCAGAACTCTGCAGTTCCTTCGGTGTAGATCAGTATTCCCAGAGCTGTCACCTACTGCCTTTGCCACATCTGCCTGCAAGACAGCAGCTCAGAGCAGCACAGGCAGGAGTTGCCCCCTACCCCCAGAAGCCGAGCAATGTGAACACAGCGATCAGGAAGATGGGCTTGGAGGCAGAGGATTTGCTTCTAACTACCGTTCTGTACCTCACAGATCTGGTGATACAGCAGCACCATTCCTATTTCCCACCTTACAGCATTCAGCTTCTGATAGCATTTGCTCACTTGTCAGCACAGTTCTTTATCAGCTGCCTTTGCCTTATCAACCCAGCACAAGGCAGCAGCACACAGAATACCCAAGCTGCTTTGAGCAGCCCTGTTCCCTCAGCTGAAGCTGCAGAGCTGAAGCAGAGGCCCCTGCACACAGGAATCTCTCCTTAGCCTGGCATAACCCCGCACTTCACCTCCTGTAGTTAACAGCAGTTCTCTAAGGCCTCATTTTGCAAAATTCAGGAAACAAACTTATATTCTCCTCTGACATAAGCCCCTACTCTCCCTCCAGCACATCAGCTCCCTTCTGTTCCCACTCCATGGCCGGGGCAAACCAGGTCCCAGGGCTCGGTGCCCAAGGCAGCAGCCCCCTGCAGTGGGCTGCCGTGGCCAGGCTCAGGCACCCAAGGGCCACAGCAGCCCTCACTGCTGCTCGGCCCACCCTGTCCCTCTGGGTGAGGCACCCCAAGCCACCCTGGCAATCCTCTTTTTCCACCAGGAAAATTTATCAGCATAACATCATGCCACCTCATTAATGTATCACTTCATGCTATCCAAATCAGCCTTTAATGATTTCTGCCAGTACAATCCCTTCAATAAGATTCTTTGCCAGCCTCCCTCAAGGCATCTTGCCTACCTCACCACTCTCCTAGTTGATACATTGAGTAAATACAGTGCTTGTTACTAGCCCTGAATAAAACACCCACTTGAGTTAAGCCTGAAGAGAACACCCCTGCTAGGTACTGTAAGGGTGCAAGCTATACCAGCTCCTCCAGCAGCATCTCATGGCAGCACAGGGCAGCCCTCGAAGCACCACACCTGAACCCAGATTTGTAGAACCAGGGCAGATAAATACTTCCACAAAGAAACGTAAGCCAGCTCACTAATTATTGACCCAGCCTCATAACTGGAAGCATGCAGACACATAAGGCTGACTCTGTGCTGGGACCAAGCCCAGCAGCACCAGAACACACTCTCTTCTGCATCATTTCACACAGCATAAGCTGGCTTGGGGCAACGAAGCTTCCACTGATTTCTGGGTAGAGGGCCAGGGCTGAATATCAAAAAGCACAATCAAATCCCATGTACTGCAGCACCCTATAAAGAATATTTCTGTGAGGAAAAATCAGAAGGCAATACTGCATTATTAGATGGACCGCGCAACACAGAACAATAATTAGCAAACTGGTGCGCACTGTAACAATGAAAGGTCTAAGCGAGTCAGATTAGAAAATTTCGGGGCTGGTTTTTTTTTTTTTTACTCTTTCAATCATGAGCTAACCGAATTAGGTGCAGCCTCTCAATGAACTCCTGCCTCTGAAAAATGTGCAACCCAGCTCATGTGTCAAGCACAGAGCATTTGTTCTAGTTCAGACCAGACTGATAGGCCCTTAGTGCAGCATTTACACTTCTCAAGGTCTTTTCACCCGTTTCCCATTCCTCTGATCTGAAAACAGACACTATTCAAAAGGAAAAAGAGGTAAAAAATGGGTCAGCATATCTCAATGTAGAGAATGGGGAACATCTGCATAAAATTAGACCGGAGAGGCTTTCAGCAGCACAGGCTGTGTCTGGGAAGATCAAGGTGCCTGCTGAACTATCTATTTCAGTGCATCACAACCTAAGTGGAGGAAGACCAGATATTTTTTGAGACAGCGACCTTGACAAGACCATTATTTCTCTTCTTTTCCCTAAAAGGCAGACACATACAGCACAACACCCTGCTGAGGCTGATGCTGCTGCCAGGCACCAAGCCCAGTGCTCCACATGGGATCTGAACTATTTGTCTCTCCTAGGCATCACCATGACAGCGATGGGACAAGCGCATGGTCCTGGTAAAGTGCCACCTGCTGTCAGACGTTCCACCCTCCAGCAAGTCTCTGGGGACCTCAGTATCAGCTCACTGAGCTAAGGGACATGACTGCACAGCACATCTCAGTAACACAGACCAGCATCCACCACTAGACAGTGGGCTGGGAAGAACTATGTTCATCTTCTGTGTGCTAAAAGAACACCTTCCAGTCCACAGGGAAGCCTGAGATGAGGTGTGTTTCCTTGGTCTTCGGTCTTGGTCTTTCCTTGGTGGTTTTTCCACCTAAGGGTGATCTAAAGAGGTGGGGCTTCCCTTGGCTCTGCTAATAAATGATTATATATTAAAAACAGCAGCTTTCAAGGCACTCACTGTCCATGCTTCTTGCAAGGCAGCAAAATCATAGAATGGCTTGGGTTGGAAGGGACCCAAAGGATCGTGAAGCTCCAACCCCCCACCACAGGCAGGGGCGCCAACCTCCACATCTGATACCAGCCCAGGCTGCCCAGAGTCCCATCCAAGCTGGTCTTGGACACCTCCAAGAACAGAGCATCCACAGCCTCTCTGGGCAGAAGAGGATGGGTTATCAAATGGTCCTCTGTCAAGCTCTCCCCAGAAAACACAACAATGAGGAAGCACTCCCAAGTGACACCTGTGTCCCCCGGGTCTCCTCTGGGCATCATCACTCTGAGTGTCATTCCTAGTAATGCATTCACAAAAAGGAACTGCACAGCAGGCAGGAAAGCTCAGGTGAGGTGGGACAAGGAGGCAACATCCAGCAAGCCTAAATTCACCCTGAAAGCCACAAAGAACAGCATTACACTCTGGCTCACCAGCCACTGTCATCAACACCAGGCAGCACGAAAACAGAGTTCTGATTTCAGTGCCTTTTCCACGCTTCAGAGGTTAAATAACCTTTTGGTACAAAGATAGGTCAATCTGTCTCACCTGTGAGGGGTTCAGCAAAGAGCAAAATAGGAAGAAAAGATGATCGAACCATGCCTGTTATTTTTTCAGCTCATTTCAGATTGTCTCCATCCCCACCTGAGTCTAGCTCCGTCTCTTGCAGCTTTCAGTGTTTTCCCCACCATCACACATCACTTTTTATCGTTCCTGCCATTTGATTCCTCAAGTTCCCTTCGTCTAATCAGTGAAAACTTTATCTGTCTCTGCCTGAAATGAAGTTTCAGTGAACTATCTCGGAGGAGATGCCAGGAGCATATCTTCCTGCTGTTTGGTGAAGCCTGAGAAACTGCCAAATCATGGTTCTGACACCCCATACGACAGCCTATTCAACACATTAACTGATGCTTCACAGCATTGAAGAGATAGCCTAAGTTGCTTTTAAACAGTTCCTGATGCCAAATCTTTCCACATCTTATCATCTTTCCAAGCTCATGCTTACTCATATATTGTTATTCTTTGTCACGTGTTTTCTGAATGAAAAGTCATATAGGTTAAAGATGTTCTGTATTTAATTGTGCACTGACAGCAACAGCTCTAAGACATCAGTGGTTTCTTTTTTTAGGGGAAAATGAGCCTTTTGCACTATATTCCACTGGTGCCCTTCTCAAGAAGGGGCACTGGGATGGGAGTAGAGTCGGTAGCGTTGGATCTGACAGCAGGCAAGACAGGAGGGCAGAGCTTGGAGCAATATTCAATACAGGGAGAAGCCTGAATCAGAGTTGGAAAAGCCTAACCTATGTATATAATAACATCCTGTTATTAGTATATACTTACGGTATTACAGTGATATACAGGCTGATGTATTTAAGTGATATATATATATATAACAACCATGTGAGCTTATAGTAATATTAGCAGTAAATGTAGTGTTTTTACACTGCATTCTGAGTCAGCCCCTGGTCCTCCCCAGGCAGCTCTGGGGCAGCTCAGCAGCACATCAGGGAACAATAGAGTCTCTTTCACGTTGCCTTGGGCTACTCAGCTTGACAGCCACCACCACTGCAACAGCAAGCATCTATGGGACAGCTGGGCACAAACCCAGCTTTCTAAGTGCATCAGGGAATCATAGAATGGCCTGGGCTGAAAAGGACCAGAATGATCATCTCGTTTCAATCCCCCTGCTATGTGCAGGGTCGCCAACCAGCAGACCAGGCTGCCCAGAGCCACATCCAGCCTGGCCTTGAATGCCTCCAGGAATGGGGCATCCACAGCCTCCTTGGGCTTGGACAGATCTAGACACAGAAAAGCTTGGCCATCAGCTCTGCAGCTCATTTCCACCTGGGTTATCAATGCTGAGCTTTCTCCACACTGCACGGGCATTCTGTGTTGCTGCTCACCTGCTTCAAGGCTCCCCTTACTGTCAGGTCAGCCTCACAGGTACTCCCAAAGCACGAGAGCAAGCAGCACTGAAGCCTCTGCACCAGCTACCTGCTTTCCTAGGCTGGGACTACATCCAGCCTCAGAAAATCATTCTTTGTCTCCAGTACAAACCGCAGAACGCTGAGCCCCACCAACTGACCGGACCTGCATCGCACCGCCGCTGATGAGTCAGCACAGAGAAGCAGCATTTTTCTTTAAGGCAGGTGCAGCAACAGCAGCTGCTGCTGGCTCCCAGCTGGGGATGCTCGCAGCGCAGAGCTCCGGGCGCTGCCTGCAGGACAGAGCGCAGCCGCACAGCGCGTTCCCAGGCGTGATGCAATTTGCATCCAGCTACTCTTCTCCTGACAAAAGAACGTTTTGCATATCTTTGTCCTCCTATCATAATAGCAACTAATAACCATGCTGCTCAGCGGTAACAGCTTATTTTAATTAGCTTTGATGGTTAGTCTGAAGCTTTCTTCGCACAGCCTATTATCCCTACTCAGCACTATTTTCCCACTAATTTGCACTTCGTTTCTCCAGGGAAATCCCAATGTTAAATATTTACAACCAAAACACCCCCAGGAAGTGTTGGTTTCTGCTTCCGTAGAACCAGATTTTTCAGTGAATGCTCTAATTAAAATTACAGCTTAATAAAAATATTTTTGGAGCAGCTCCTGCCACTCTTTATGCTTTTATCATTGTAACTATGCCCACGGGAACTTTGGGGGGGTCTCGAGTGGCTCGGGCAAGGCAATACTTGATAGGAAGTCCCTGTAACGCAGGAAGAAAACGCTCCGAGCGTTGGGTTGCGGGAAGGCCACAGCCGAAGGCTGCAGCAGAACGGCGGCCCCGCCGTGCCCCAGGGAAGCGCTGACTTCCCCCGGTCCCATCGGCGGCTCCGAGCTCCGCTCTCCGGTTCTGTGGTGCCACCTGCTGCCACCGCCCGGCACTCACGGCGGCAGCGCTTCGCTCGCCCTCCGTGCAGCGGGGCGGTCCGCGGGGCTGCTGCAGCCCTGAGGGATGGGAGCTGTCCTGCGCAGGTGACGGTGGTGCTTAGGAGCAAAGCTGGACGTGCTCTTGGGAGAGCAACTGTGGAGCTGCTCCTGCTCACCATGAGAGCAGACTTCTCGCTAGCTGCCTTCCCCCCACGTTCTCCAGAGCAGAAGCAGGGATCATCGGTCTCAGCCAAGCTGCCCCATGCTGCTTGCAAACCTCCATGACAAGTGGCCAGGAGTACAGTCAGACACAAATAATAGGTTAAAAACCTGCTTTGATGGCCTAAAAGCCTACAGAACATAATTTAGCAGCCACCCTCCCCAAATCACAGGTTTAACATCTTTGCCAGGGACAGCAGGGCTGGATTTGGGGGCTGGTGCAGTCGCACAGTACCAAAAGGAAATGACTTTGCACCAACACCAGCAGCAGAGATGCAAGGCCCTGACAGGCCTGGCTGGGCAAGGTTCGCATGTGACAAATGGAGTCATCACTCGGATGACTGCAGCAGAGCCACATGAGTAATGACACAGCTGCTCCAGGATCGTAAACAGAATCAATCCTGGATGAATGAGCCAAGAACCCAACCACAGTGGTCTGCACAAGCAGGCTCCAAAGTTTTGGTGCTTTGCATGAGCAGGACCCCGTGCAGAGACCCACAGAAACTACATCTCCCTGCGCCCATGCAAGCAGAGGCACAATCTGAAACCAGAAGGCAGAAAGAAATCTCAGCCCCACAAAGGCCACAGTCACAGTTCACTACTGCTCCTGTAAGCCCAAGGGGCAAGAAACAAGACAAAGCAACCTGGTTCTCACAACTCTATAGTGCGTGACACAGGTTGTCCTTGACAAATTTCTGCTCTGTACTCAGTTGAGCAGAGATTCTCACTGGTTCTGTCACACTAGAAGTTAGAACACCAAGGCCAAGTGCAGCAGAACAGGTGAAAGGAGACCAGCTGCCCTGCTGAATTTTCCACCTGCCCCACAAAAGGGCAATAAAACCATCACTGGTAGGAGGGTGGTACTTCAGCCCAAGGCATTAAAGTTAATTATAACAGATGTTCCTTTGAAAGGGATGCAGTACTCAAAAGTCTGACCACAATGGGACTGGATCCACTGGAAAAAAAAAATATTGATGTGAGAATAAACCCAAACATTCTTCAGCATTCCAATGTGCAGCCACCCACCCATCCAGGCACATCAGCTAAACCGGGGTGAACTGATCTTGGCATCTGGTAGCTGAGCCAGAGACCACAATCCCTGCAAAATTGTTTGTGAAGGAGCTAAGCCCCTGAGCTGAACTTAAACAGAGCTCCCAGTCCACAGCTGAGAGGCCCCAAGTGAGGCTGGTAAGGGACACTGGGATCAAATAACGTGCCATGGCCCTGATCTGCAGCTGCAAGAGAAGCTGCTTTTTCCTGACTGCAGATGTTACATCACCTTTAGAGCTTCTTAGCGTCTGCAGAGCCAGGGAAATGTTTCCTAGGGAAGGTCCACGTAATCCTCCAGTATGAGTGGAAAATTCAAAGGAGTCAGAAAATAAAAGCTAGGAGAGAAGAAATGTCTTCTGGAGGCAAACCATCCATGCAAGGATGACTCCCTTGCCAAAAATGACTTTTCATCACAGCTCAGTATGAAGACTCATTGCTGCCACCCTTAAAACCCACAGGTCTTCAACACCCTGATGTCACAAGTTAACAACACAACACAGGGTTCTCATGCAAGGAAGATTTCTTTATTGCTGTGATGATCACTATGTGTGTCTCTCCATGTCTACTTTCTAAAGCAAGCCTTTTATATTCTAACACACATTCCATGAATTTCCACTAACAATCCATTGGCTAAAAAGCAAGCAAATTCCATAACAAACTCTGTTTATTATGAAGACTTATCTTACAGCTAGGTACAAAACACCCCTGTTTATTCAGACCTTCTGCCTCCTTTCCAGAGCCAAATTATCAGTGAGTCAACATTCATGAGGCTGAGCTGACCTCTTTATCTCCCACACCCTGAGACATCAAGCACCCTGTTACCTGCCTCGAGGAAGGGCTCAACAATGTAAATGATATTTAGGCAGAAGGAGGAGTGACAGTGATAAAACACAAGGTATAGCAGGCATCTGACTGAAGGCTATGTTCATGGCATGTGTTGACAGTGGCACAGCTGCTCCCTTATCATAAGATACAGGCTGCAGCAGTAGCGCACATGGCAAGGTGGACATGAGTGTGCAGTGAATCACAGCTTGCCTGCAGGAGCATCGAGTTGAGAAAGGTGGAAGAGCTGCAGGCTCCTCCCAGGCAGTCCCTGCTGTGCCAGCCCTTCCCTGAGGCTCCAGTCTGGGCAGCGAAGGCAACACAAAACTGTCAGGAATAAACTCTGAAGCTGAGGAAAGCCTGTGCAGAGAACTTTGTAGGGAATACTAGAAACGCTGTCATTCAATGAGAAAACCGGGGGGGGGGGGGGGGGGGGTTAAGTATGAGAAGCAGCCTCTGAAACCTCTCCCAAACACAAATTCAGTTTTTCATGGTACCACAGCACCATCTGTCGGAAATACCTTAAAATTGGCTAGCCCACACTTTGTATCCTCATCTGATGATGCCATACACAAATTGTTTCATGCTTGTATGCATGAGCAGACGGTTCGGAAACGCCCAAGTCGCTCCAATAGTTACTAACCAAAACCTGGGCTGACCTATAAGCTGCTGGCCTGCAGGAGGCGAGCTGCTGAACATGCATTTCCCTGAGCAGCCTCTTCAAGCCCCACCAAATCCACTGTGAGCCAACAATTGGGTGGCTCCTCCTGCTGGTGTACCCGGAGACTGCAGATACAAAGTCAGGGTTGTAATGAGTCCAGTCCTCAGCGGGGAGCTGCGAAGCTGGGCACAGAAGTCACCGCACCCTGAGCCATGCCGTGAGCTGCACAGGCAGCACAATTCACTGGAAATTGCATAGCAGACAATGAAATATTTGCTCTGGGGACCAAATTTAGCTCTCTTATACCCTTTTGGTTGGTCTCAGTATTTGTGCTTATTTATTTCTGAAAAGGCTGAGAGCAGTTAGAGCACATGAAATACACACACGCTGTAGTTATCCTCAAGGGAGATCTCTAGCTTCTTGTCTGTAGTACTTGGCCTAGGCTCCTTTCCTCTCCCTGGCTGCCAGCAGGCACAGAGCTGTTAAACCAGTGATGTGGTGGTGACATCTGAGCAATACCAGTGGAAGAAGCTAAGTTACAATAGCAAAGACTTCATTGAGTGTTGAACAGAGTCCACCTTTGGAGTGGTCTGAGAGTCTGCTGCCTGCCCAGACAATTCTGAACTTTTTTCATTGAGAAAAGCCTTTCTCAACGCAACGTGTCATCTCCTGGGTATCAGAGCTGTAGATCCTACCCTGGGAGGTGAACTCCCACAGCCAGAGCACGTGGTTCACTGAGCACTTCTGTGCACGTCCTCTCTGCAGCACACACACTCCGCATCACTAAGCAAATACCTGCCCTCCTTCCCCTCCTACTGCTGCAGCAGAACCAGCTGTGCTGTGTGTCCTGCAGCTCAGTGAGAATCCTTCTGTTTAAAATATAAGGAAAGAAACAGCTTTTCAAATATTGCATCTCATTAACTGGGACGTTTCGTGGCCTCATTCCTCTCTTGTGCTTGCAGGGGAATTAACCTCCACTTGCCTATGGCCATGCAGTGCAGGGACTGCAGCAGCTGGGTTCCCACTTTGCTTACCAAAAAACAGCAGCACCTGGGGGTCAGTGGACAGGAAAGCAGAATGCCAGAGCAGCCCATGAGGAACCTACCGACCCTTCTGTGTCACCTCCAGTGACACAGGCTCTACCACTGCAAATAAATTCCTTCTGTGCATTCATTTACTGCCTTCCTTTCGAGTATTATTATTTTATGTAATTGGTTGTGTCAAAAGAGCCCTTACATAACCACAGTCTCCCCAGGCACATGTCTTGAAACACATGCATGCCTCCTCTCCCTGTCAGTTGCAATATTTTGCACATGGATGGACTCAACTCTTCTCCAGGAAATACTAAAAATAGAGAAAACCCACTGTCAAGTATCAGGGACTCACAGAGCTTGGCATAACAGATTCCCACGTCTGCCATGGACAGTACCTGTATATTACAGCACAGAGACATGGAGACAACATATGTCAGTGGAAAAAATAAATACTCACTTTACTTAAAGTTACCTTCTCTGCATTCAGGGCAACATCTCTTAAGGAAAAAGCTTTTTTTTCCCCCCTCTGTAAATGCGCCAATCTGTGCATAAGCCATCCGTATAGATCAAGGACTTGGGCAGAGGCTAGAAACACTTTGAACAAAGCAATTTTAATCATCTAAGTGATTTCATTGATTTTCCCAGCATACTCATGTAGCTAAATGAATCGAAACATTTGCATGACTGCTGCCCAAAATTTTACTGGCTAAAAGCATTGGCACAATAATTTCCTGTGAGATCAGATCTATCATTGGCACAGAGAACCGTATTGACTCGTTCAGCGCTCTGCTTGCATGGATCAGTTGCAAGGGGCAAAGTGTCACTGACAGACAAAGCAAGCTGGAGCCTGTTCAGCAATGGGAAAGCCAAGGAGCACTTCAGCACTGGCTCCAGGGAAAGCAAGATCATGGCCTAGATAACTAAGGTCATGATTTACCCGCAAAGCTAAGAGGTATTCCACCTTGTCACTGCAACCTTACTTCACTCTGAGCAATACCTTGCCGTTTCTTTTTCTCTTCACTTCCTTACCCTACCATGACTTCCCATGCACCCTGGGTGGGTGTCTCTTCTCACCCCTGTTGTCAGGGACTACTACAGCTATGTGCTGGGATCTGACCACATCTGTTAAGCTGATGGTGGGTGAAAGCCCTCATATACTTCTGAATGTATGCTGAAGGCAACCAGTTGTTACCTCCCTTTTAAAGCCAGCATTTCATTTTGTGAGGCTCATTACAACAGCCTTTCAATGAGCATGTACACTGCCAGAGTGTTGCTCAGCCTGAAAATCTTCTTAATTTACAAGGTGATGTTAAAAGCTTGGAGTCGCGAGGCACTGCTGAGCTCAATCCAGCTAACTACGATCTACTGGGATGGAATCTGTTTTACTTTTCTCTTAGGCAATAGTCACAGATTGCACTGGGACTAATGACAGCGAGCATGGAGTCACCAGAAAGAGACCAGTCAGCTTCTGATCATTTACTTACATGAGTGGCCTTTCCAGCTCAGCAGTTGAGCTGGCACTGAACATCATTGTGCAGTGACACAACAGAAACAAACACCAACTCACTGGGTTGGCCCATGGAGCACAGAGCGACAGATGTGAGGAGATGGCAGCTTTCTCCCCTGAATGGGGCTGGGGTTGGCTATGTCTGGAGAAGCACCATTCTGAGCAGAGATATTTTGCTTGATATTTGGTAAAAACATTTAATTGAGGTTAAACTTTGCACACTAGAAAAGTCACCACACTTGGGAAAACCATTGCATTGCTGGTGGAACAGCTTGGCTCCCCATGGATGGGGATGGACAGCCCTACTGCAGGCCCAGAGGGGGGAGAGTTGCCAGCTGCAGCCAGAAATCTCCTTGATGAAGTTTGCCAGCCAAAATGACAGGGAAACATGGGTCTGTGTCCAGCTGTGCCTGTTGTGGGAGCTGGAGACAAGTGGTACAGCCCCTGGCACTTGCCTTCCACCTGCTGAGAAATGCGTACAGTTTTTTTCCTACACCCACTTAAATTCATGGCAGTCATTGTACTCAGAGACACCTCTGCAACATGTCAGGGGTCTGAGTTGAGCAATCTGCTTATGGCTTTAGAAACATGTCACACAGGATAGTATAGACCTGACAGTTACTTCACTTAACAAGTCACACTTTGTGGAGTAAGAGAGCCTCATACTAACCAGTCAACAGGCTAAGCACTACTCTACACATTTTTCCTACTGCTAGCACAGGGACAAGACACTGAATATCATTTTTAGGAAAATGTAAGAGAAAATGTATTATACTGTAATGCTAGGTCTCAGTTAAAGCAGAACAAACATGGGCAAGGAGGAGGCAGAGGGGGAAAGAGTTCCATCACATGCACAAAACAGAACTCAGCACATCCAGAACTCCACTTCTTTCCTGAAAGCCTCCTGAATTCCTACAGGTCTTCCACATTCCTGCTCTCAAAAGCACAGAACTGTATGTATTCCTATGACAATAGGACTGCTTATGCTGAAATGCAGCAGCAAGGAAGAATCAAGTACAGGAAATACCTAACCATATCTAAGGTATAGATTTGCTCCTATGAGAGAAAGCAGGGCTCAAAGGTTTTCAAATAGCAGAGAAGTGAGCCAATTTTCCACTTCTTCCTGAGGCAAGGCTACTGGGCATCCCAAACATAAGCTGCTGGCACTGGACCCAAATACCTGTCCCTTCTCAGGGCTTCCCTGTGCAGGGCAGCTCCATCAGCACAGCAACATGGAGACAGACACCTGGCTCTAAGACATCCCAGGACGCATGGTTGAACATTAGCACAGTCACGCACTGATGCTGTCATCCCAAAGAGAATTTCTTTCAGAAGGGAGGCGATCTGAGAGATTTTTTCCTTTCTGATCACAGCATGAAAGAAGTTTCTAACCAACTGATAACTCTTCTGAAGTGATCTTTCTCTTGTGGGAGCTCCTCTGTTGAGGCTTATAAAGAGCAGATTAAGCTTCACAAACAGTGATGGTAGGGAGTTTTCATCACATTTCACAGAGAGAAAAGGAGTAAAAGCACAACACTCCTAGCACAGAGTCTGCCAAGCAGTGCGAAAGGAGGAGGGGCTTTCAACACCTCCCTGCTTCTCCCTTACCTCTGAGTTAACCCATCCACAGATGTCAAAATTAGGATTCAGGATCAATGTCAGTGGATAAAGGAAGAGCAACTGACACCATCTACCTGGACTTGTGCACAGTGTTCAACACTGTCCATCATGATATCCTGGCCACCAAATTGGAGAAAAATGGATGTGATGGAGGGACCACTCACTGCATATGGCAGTCCAGAAAGCCAAATATATCCTGGGCTGCATCAAGAAGCATAACCAGCAGGGAGAGGGAGGTGACTGTCCCTTTGCTCTGCTCTTGTGAGACCCCACCTGAAGTACTGCATCCAGGTCCAGAGCCCCCAACACAAGCAGGTCCAGAGGAGGGCACAAAGATGATCAGAGGATGGAGAACCTCCACTATGAGGACAGGCTGAAAGAACTGGGGTTGTGCAGCCTGAAGAGAAGGCGGCTCTGGGGGGACCTTATAGCTGCCTTTCAGGACCTGAAGGGCCTATAGGAAAGCTGGGAAGGGACTTTTTAATAAGGGCAGGTAGCAAAAGGACAAGGGGAATTGATTTTTAAACTGGAAGAGGGTAGATTTAGACTAGATATTAGGTAGAAATCTTTTACTGTGAGCATGGTGAGACACTGGCACAGGTTGCCCAATGAGGCTGTGGATGCCCCCCTCCCTGGGGGCACTCAAGGCCAGGCTGGATGGGGCTGTGAGCAACCTAGGCTATGGGAGGTGTCCCTGCCTACAGCAGGGGGTTGGAACGAGATGGTCTTAAAGGCCCCTTCCAACCCAAACCATTCCATGATCTCTTTGTGCAAACATGCAGGAAGGGAATTACATGCAACGTTAATATAAACATACTTTTAATGCCTGTGTCACACTTGCAGTCAACTACAGAAATCAAGTATAAGTCTTCAGAACCATCCATTAGAAGTCTCAGTAGAAGACATGGTTGATTTCAGGGCAGGTACTCTGCTCCTCAGTGTGAGAAGCACCACAGGCTCCTCCTGCGGAAGGCAGTACTGCTCAGTAAGCCTTAAACCAATAACATACTGATCAAACTGCATGGTTTGGGGAAGGCTAAAGGAGTCAACCTCAGCCGAAAATCTGAGAAAATGCATCCATAAAAAAAAAAGTGTAAGATTTCGCTTTCACACATCCAGAAATAAAATATTCCCATTGAATTTCAGTGTCCTGCTTTTAAGCTGAGGAAAAACTCATTTCTTAAGCATTTTAAAAAGGAACCGGGGCCCTTCAGTTTACATTAAAATATCTGATTTTTTGTGCATTTCAGAACATAACCTTTTAGCAAACAAAGTAGCCACCTCCTGTTGCCAGTCACCAGCTTCCCCCTTTTGCCACACAAATCCCGCTTGCTTACTCAGCACCACTCTCAAATTTTGCTGTGGTATCTTAAACCTGTGTTTGGGTATTTTGTTTTAATATCTCTACTTCCCACTTTCCTCATGCAATCAATACCATTAGATCAAAGCGCTGCTGTGAAATCAAAAGCTGGCTGTTTTAGAAGCCTTCTCAGCAATCCCTGTCAGCTCCCCAAATTCTGGGAAAGTAAAGCTAGGTCAACTCAACAGCACAGTTTGTTACTGCACAAAGCTCCCATCTCTAAGGATAAACAAGCTATTTACATGCTTTTTCCCCCTCTGACAGTATCATGCTTTCCAGCCAAACACAACACTGTAAGGAATAAAACAAAGCCACGCTTCATCCTGCTGGCTGAAGACCTTTATCTTCCAACAGCGACAAACAAGATACAAACAAAAATAACACACGCACTCCACCTTAACAAAAGGGTAGTTAAACACAGACTCTGTTGTTTTGTTATGTGTTGTGTTTGGTTTTTTTCTCCATTTGGGTACACAAATCCAATCACCAGACTAGGGAAGTACAAACATGTCCGCACGCAGCTGCCTGCAGCACCTGGACCTGTACTTGCAGTGCAAGCCCAGCTGGGGGCCTCCTGCTCAAAATTAGAAATGGGACAGTTCAGTTTACTAAAACAGGAAAAATCAAAGCATTTGAAGTGCCATGACATGCAGGGGGCTTGCTAGCTGAATGCAATGCTTCTTATTTAAATACCTACAAAATCAAGCAATCTTAAAGTCACTTAAAGATCCTGATCCACCAGTTTGTGGCAGCCCAGCTTATGCTCTCCCATAAAGTTCAGGGTCCTGCATCCCAGCTGCGATCAGCATGAGTTTAGCATACTATAGCAATTGAACAGATCAATGCAATGGGAAAGGTATTACAAAATAAAACATCTGTGATGACAGAAGGATTAGCACAATAGAGAGATGCTATAAAAGAATGAGATTGCTCACCTGTATCAGAAGATTCCTGGTTCACAGAAGAAAGCTCCACCAAGGAAGGATCTCCAGATGACCCCTCCCCAATGGCAGTCAGCCCTTAAATGGGGTCTAAGAGAGGCACAGCCAGGCTCCACCCCTTCTGGTCACACAGCTGAACTGCCTCCACCTGTGCTCCCAGGGCTGACCGGGTCCTTTTCCCAGGTGCTCAATCAGTGGTTCAGGCCAGGACGCAACAATTCCCATGCGCAGGCCAACAAATATCTCAGGTGTGAGGATTCTACAGCAACAGTCTGCACGCATGCTCTAATGTAAGCCTGAAACTTTCTGTGTTCAGGACTTATGTGGATATCATTCTTTAAAGTCATAAAGTTCTAATATTTGTAAATCTAGTTTTGAATTTTCTTCTTGTTATGTTTCTTCATTTTCCAGCAGGAAGATTTCCATCTTCCCTGCTGCAATATAAAACTCGGAGGAGACCAGAAACCAGGAGCCTGGACAAATGCGGCCCTCTGTGGCCAGAGGACTGTCAGAAACATCAGATGATGTTCTCCAAAGCCCCTCTGAACACCAACCAGATTTGCAGACGGACCCTGAACTTTAACAAAACAAAATTCCTCTGCGCTAAGGAGCACTTGGGAGGACCACCAAATGGCCGAGGGGAGGAAAGAAAGAGGCTGTTTTCTCACAGCTCTATTTCATAGGAAGCTTTTCAAATCATAATTTGATAAACGACCACACCAGTCTGGCCGTGTCTCATATCACTGTGAGTGACTTTCAGAAGATGTTGTTTCATTGCAGAGAGCCATCTGCAAGCAATGCTCCTGGGCACAGGAATGGTGTGCCTCTATATGTCACCCTGAAATAATGCAACAGCTCAGCCCACAGCACAGCAGAACTGCCCCACCAGTACACACAGTGCTCCCAGCAGGGGAGATCCCAGGCACCTCAGGGTGGGAGCTGAGCTGGGGATAGGAGGGCTGGGTCCCCTGGGCAACTCCTCAACAGTCTCCCACAGAGCCTCTGGGTGCTGGACCAGCATGGGGACCACACATTTCCTACTCACTCTGCGAAGTCCTGGGCAGATATCTAAAGAGGAAGGGCATCGTGCTCCTCACTTTTGCTGTTTGATTGCAGCAAACCAGGACCTGCTATGCTCAGGGGGAGCAGAGGGTGGACCATGACGCCCTGCTGGGGTTGCAGAAGGGAGAACTCTTGGGCCACTGCTTGTGAGTTTGGACTGTCATTCTTGTAAAGACATCCTGTCAAAGGAACATCCCTGGTCTACAGCTGTGTCTGAGAATGTGACAGCAGTGACATCCTGCACAAAAAAAAAGGTGGGTGGAAGGACTTGTCCAGAGTTTTGAATCAGATACACCTAAAGTTCTCCCTTGTGGTGTGCACAATTCAAAAATTAATTTAAAAAAAAAGCTTTGGAACTCAAACACACAGGCTTTGCCTGAAAAAAAAAAAAAAAAAAAAAACACACACAAAAAAACCCCACCCACAAACTAATCAAGAAATGTACCTTTCCAAACAAACTCAAAGTCAAACTACCAGTGACTGAATACACAGCTCTCTGCAAAACCTATTTCAAGGCTTGGCTGCAAGTCAGGGACATTCTGAGCTGCAGCCAGTTGTGCCTTTCCATGTGGCACCCCGGGCAGCCCTCAGCCCAGCTGCCTCCTCCCCACTCCTCCTGGCAGTTTCTTGATCTCTGTGTCCAAGCTGTTCCTGCTGCTGGGCTGTGCTCCCTGTTTGCTCCCTGCCTGTCTCTCATATCTTCCCTCTGAACAGAGATAGCACTTGATCCAGTTTCTGCCTTATAGAATACAAACAGATATAGTGAGGAAAAAAAAAAAAAAAAAAAAAAAAAAAAAAGGATACTGTTGATCACAAAGGGCATCTCTTTCACTGCACTGCAGTCCAGTCTTATTCATGGCATGAGATGGGGGTGACTTCTAACACAGGGGCACAGCTATTTGCCCAGCAGGTGCAGCACCTCCTCCCAAGCTGCGCAGCTCAGCTTGTGTGGCTCCTCACCAGCACAGGGCAGAGTTCCTAAGGCCATCTCCAAAGGGACTGTCCTGTACCCCACAGGTGCTGCTGTAACAGAGCTCCTCTCATCTTTCCCAACAATCTCAGCCAAAAATGCTTTGCCTTTACCATACGGAGTCCCAACCACAGCTGTGTGCAGAAATCAGCTCCAAGAGGTGAGCAGAAGTTTCTCATCAAAATGCAGAAATGTGGGACCCCGGGAGGGAGCCCTGCTACCCACAGACCCAAGTTTTTGAAGGGAGGGACAGGAGCAGGACCTGCCCCTCTCACTGTGATGGCCCCATCACCAGAAAAATCAGAGCGCAGAAAAACTTCAGGTGATGAAATCTATAACACAAAGAAGGAATTTCCATCTGACCTTCAGCTCTCCTCATTGAGATACGCTGCTGTGTTTTCACAGCTTGAGCAGTCTCTGTTTACTGGATTTGAGACACGTAATGTTTTTGCCCAAACTCCATTTCCTTCCCTCCAAAGCAGTAAGATCTACTTATGACTCAGCCTTCAATAAAACACACACCAAGGATCATTAAAATGAATGCGCAGTGCAGGGATAGAACTCATAGGACACATTTTGGGGTTCAACTCCTCATTGCCCTTTATTTACCCTTGAAACCAACACGAACTTGTGTCACGTCTGGGTGCAAAGTAAATCTACTAGAAAACAAGCGCTTCTAAAGCAAATCTGTCTCCAGCAATGAGGGAATATCTGCACGTGATGAACACAGTGATGGATGGGGATGGGGAGGCTGCAGGGAGCACACCCTGCAGCCCCACAGACACTGCTCCCAAACCACCTCCTGCCCAAACACAGCTTCAAGGAAATCAGTTACTGAGAAGCGTGGGTGGATCGCAGAGAAAGAAGCCAGGGGGATTTCTCTAGCTTTGCATTCAGAAATTTCAAAAAGAGAGCATTTTGGGCAAAGGCTGATATTCTCAGTGAAATGGAAAGGCTGTGGCTGTTCACTGCCAGTGTTAAGGAGCTGCCTCCAGAGTCTGCTCAGCTCTGACCCAGAGGTGTCCTGCATCTTGACGCTGAATGAATGGCCTTGAAGCATTTTACTCTTGCACAGCAGAGAGTGAGCAGTGGGAGGAAAAGCAACCCACAGGGAGGTAAATAGCATTATCCTTCCTGTGGCATTATCCTTTCCCCCTCCAGCAGAGGGGGAAACTGAGACTCAGCGTCCTCTATTAATCCGTCAGATCAGAGCCTCTCCTGGCACGCATTTGAAATCAGATCCTAAATTGCTCAAGATGACCATTTTCACCAAATTCAGTGGAAGTTTCAGACTTTAACCTCTGTTTCATTTATTTATTTTAACCCGCTGTTTTCGTAAGGGACGCACCCGGGCACCCCAAGACATCTGACAACCACTGAAGGCTGTTCGTGTCCAAGCACAGGAACAAAGTGAAGGGAAATAATGCTCCCATTTCACACACACAAAAAAGGGCTGTAACAATATATACATACATGGCCTATCTGAGCTGATGCAGTGCCAGGGGTTTTCTCCAGATGTGATCAACGAGGAACTTCAAAGAACAAGAAATTTCCATTTTTGAAGATGTGCACTAAAAAGCGTATGAAAGAAAAAAGAAAAAGATCCAGAAAAAAAGAATCTCCTCTTTAAAATGTCAGTGTAATGCACAGCAGTGAGCTTGAGGGTTAGCTTAGATGTGCTTTCAGGCAGCAACACCCCTGTGTAATGCCAAGTGAGCTGAGGATAGTTGCCATGAATGTATTTGTAGCACAAGCTTCCCTTTCCCAGCAGCAACCCTGTGGAACACCAGCAATACATCTCGATTATACAAACAAAAAAACACGAGTTGTAGAAAGCTGTACATGGGGATGCTCAGTTGGAATACATGGCAGAGAAGCAGTTTTGCAGTTCAGCACCTGTTGTCCAGCCCAGCAACTCATTTCTGTGCCTTCAGCAGAAAAAAAAACCATCTGCAGAGCAGTACTGGGGCAGTACATTAACCTGCTCCCAGGGCTGGGCAGGAGCAGAACCACATCCCAGACCCATTCCTCGCCACGAGCTCAGCCTCTCCTTTATACAGGTTGAGGTTCTGATCCAAAGACTGGTGGAACAGGAGCTCCCAGTGCCAAGAGAGGTGAGAGGGGCAGGGATGGGGCTAAAAGAGCTTTCCAGAGTTGTAAGAGCAACAGAGTCACTCTGCTGTAAAGGCCCTTTGTGATTCCTGTCCAGCTCTGGGCAATACTGAGATCTGACCCTTTCTTGATGTTGTGCTGCATCCACAGATTAACATGACAAAAATCCACAGACAGAACAGCTGTGTGGCTTTGGGCTTTTTGTCTTTCCCTTGGTTATGGGATATGGCTTATTTTGCAACCACTCTCATTGTGTTTCCTGGGGCTCATGACACACTCCCCTCTGACAAGTTCTCACAGACTCATGGAACCACAGTTTCCTTCGCAACAAAACTCCGCGAAATCTGGATGTTTTATAAAAGAGGAAGACTTCTCAGTTCTCAGTCTAGCTCCATTCACAGAATTACTGCTGTCTGCAGTTACATAAAACAGGACCATCTCAGCGTGTAATTTCTAAAGGCAGAGCAGCACCATTCTCTTGTCAGACTGTTGCAGAGCTGCTGGCTGGGCAATGGGGGACAGACTTAGCAACAGAAGAGCCCGGGCAGCTCACAGCAGAGGCTGCTGTTCCCCCTTCTGTCAGGATGTAAATGTTATCTATGTGTGCTTATACGTACAGACAGTCCACAACAGGGGGCAATATTTCTCATGTAGCACACCAATAAAAAGAAGGCCAGCAAAGTTCCTGAGTGTGGTTTACTGACCTCTCCAGAGGAGAGAAGACAAAGGAAGATGTTTTTGGTGCTGTGGATGAGGCATTAACAAGATTCTTAGCTGCATTCATTAGAAAGGAAGGAAGGAAGGAAGGAAGGAAGGAAGGAAGGAAGGAAGGAAGGAAGGAAGGAAGGAAGGAAGGAAGGAAGGAAGGAAGGAAGGAAGGAAGGAAGGAAGGAATGAAAACCCAATATCTTTACATCTCAGTGTAGATGCAAGGTGAGTATATATATAAATAAAAGCACTTAGAAATCCAGCCCATTTGAAACTAAGCTAACAGTCACACCAGCTGATACCTTTAACATTTCAAGGAGAGCAGAGAACCTGGATGCACATTTTTGGTGATTGCAACATTTTCTTTGCAGCAGCTGTAGGCAAGGCTGGTGTTTGGGGCACAAACTCCTGCTCTGCACACATTCGTGTGTCTACAGTGCAACTGCTGGCAATGGCCAAGACAACCTTTGTGGTGAAAGCTAAGAAAACATTCCCTTAGCCCACAAAGCCGCCACACACATTAAATGGCTGCACCTTGTTAACGTCCAAAGGAATAAAGCAATTCTTTGAATGGCTCGATCAAAACCATAATGAGTGATGTAAGGCAAAACGAGAACCTATTCTCTGCTCCACGACCATTTTGTTTTATTCCTTTATGTGAAGCAGCGCAGACACCTCCCTGCAGCCACCAATGTTGGCAAGGATCTCCAGCTCCCCAGCAAATGCAGCTTCAAGTCAATAAGTTCTCAGGCCAGACACAAAAAGCCACAATCCCTTTGTCTGATCAGATCTGATTTAACATAATTGGTGCTTTGCTGAAGCAAAAGTCAAGAATAGACCTTTAAAAATGGAATGGTTTGACCAGCGTGAGAGGTGTCTGCCCTGCTGGAGCCTCAATGTGTACTGCACACTGCCATAAAACAGAGATGCTCATCTGAAAATCTATGGCAGCTTTTCCTTGTGAAGTGAGGACTTGGAGCTGTAGAAACCCAACCCATGTGCCCGGTAAGACAGCACATCTTGATCTGAATGGTGTATCGGTCAAATGCTGCCAGTTGCATTATATCTTAACGTGTCTGTGCTTCTCTGCAGTGTTAATTCATTACTCATGTGGTAAAGAAGTGTGTTGAGAAAACAAATTGACTGCAATGTAAATCTGGCCTGCACAGCTGCTCTCTTGTCCTGGCTGTAAGTGAGCACTCACCACCTCCCCTCACAGCACACCTGAAGACAGGCAATGATGTGTGCAGCACTAGAAACGTGTTCCTACCTTCAATAGTCCAGCCCAAGCTGAAAACTGGTGTAATTTGGCTCTGTGCATTGGTGTGGCCAACAACACCATGGCCTTTTGCCAGCACTACCCATCCTGGGAGCACTTTTCTTTTGTGCCATGAATATAAATTCTGACGGATTACATTTCTCCCTAACGTTTCGGTAATTCTCTGTACCCCATGTGTCCATGTCCTTCCCATCATCCTCCTCTTGCTTCATGGCAATTTCAAGGCTCTTCTTTCATTTCCCCTTCTCCCCTTCTCCTCTCCATCCACGCTTGGCGACTCAGCCCCACCAAGTGGTCCTTTGCACCGCGAGGAGCAATGTGTGACACCAGCAGCAGTTATAGAGAAACCCTCTTGCAGCAGCCACACAAATCTCACTGTCTCCTTGATGCTGCCAACCAATGAGAGCTCCAGGATTTGTATCCTGCCCTGAGAAAAAGCAGGCCAAGTATTAGGCAAACTAATCACGCTGCAGGGATTTATGTAATGACAAACACCTCTCTGCCTATGGGTCACAAACAGTGTGAAACAGTCACACAGCACCAGGTGGGGCAAATCCATCCAGAATCTCCTTCTCTTCAGCCACGTTCATTACCAGGGCATCCCAACACCCAGAAGCAGCCCCACAGCAGCCCATCCAGTGATGGAACCACTTGGGATCTCCTTTGGTGTTGCCAGAAAGGTGCTGACTCCAGCTGGGCCACGTGCTGCACGTGCACAGCACAGCCCTGTGCCTGCCATGGCCTCAATGTGCTCCTGCTGTGCAAACATCAGCAACACAGACTGTGATCGCAGTCATCCCCTGTTCCTACTGCTGATCTCTTAGTGAAATACTGTGTTTAAGTTGCACTGACACGAGCACAGGTCCGTGCTGGTAGCAGCCACGGAAGCACTCTATTGAGGTTCTGCAGAACCCGTGGGACAACAGTGGGACAGAAATGCTGTTTGACAGCTTCTCCCCGCTCCTGCTGAAAGCACAGCACCTTCCTGGCTGCCTGATGAGGAAGGAGAGAACAGAGGGCAGAAATTGCCTTTACATCACCCTGAGACACAGAAGTACTTCTGAAATGCGGGCTGCGGGCTGTGGCAGTACGGGTTTGGCCTTTGTTGGTGGTGAGCGCCCTCCACACGGGCTGGAATGTTCTCTTTCTGCCGTCAAGTGCTGCTGAAAGCACTGCTGCAGCAGGGGGAATCTGTGGACGTGCAGCATCACACAGGCTCTGTGTGTACATCTTGTTGTAAGCTGGAAGACAAATACTGAAAACAAGTTAAAAATTAGGAAATTTTGCAGCAGATGTTGTGCAGGAGCTGGGAGCGCAGATCAGTGCAGGAGCTCTGCCCACCCTCCACCCCAGCACCCAGGGCAGGGGGTCCTGAGGGCTCTGCTGAGTGGGTTTTTCCCCTTCATAAAAGCATATTTCCAGAGCACATCTTCCAAGTTAACTGCCAGAAGGAAGTAACGCAGAGGGAGCTGTGCTTTAGTCCAGCTACAACACGAAGCCCTCTTAGAATTTCCTCGAGAATTTTGTGTTCTGTTCTTAGTATTTTCAGGGCAGCCAACATCACAAAATGTTTCCCCAGGACAGAAATCGGGCTCATTTGCTAACGCTCTGCCGGTGACTGGTCGGGGTATCACCCTCCCTGCTCTGCGCGTACAAGGCGGACAGGAGAGGCCGCTTTCTCCACGCACCAGGGGCGGTGGGAGAGGAACACGGAAAGGAACAATGAATGACAAAATTTGCATTTGCGGAAAGGCTCCGTCCATTGCTCCATTGTGAGCGGGCCAAAGCCTCCATCACACGAGTCCTTGTGATCCAGCCTCCGGCGGCCCACCTCTCCGTGCCGCTGTTCGCGCCTCTGCCCGTCCCGCCGTCGCCGGGGCCGTCTCCGCGTCTCACCGACGGCGGCGGGGCGGGGGGTGCTGCCTCAGGCACGGCCAGCGCCTCGAGTTCAGAATCGGAACTTGGGGGAGGAGGAGGAGAAACGTGGAACTGTTCCGCTGCTGCTGTCCTGTCCCACCGCGGGGTCACAGCGCGCGGCCGTGCGGAGCTTTGCGGGGCTGCGGAGCCCTCTCCCGGGCTCTGTGCAGGAGCGAATGCAGCACGGAGCGCTTCGGCCGTTCCTCCGCCGAACGCGGAGCTCCGTCCGAGAGCCGGGCGCGGGCGTTCGGGGCGAACCCGGGGAACGTCCTCGGCCTATCGCGGATCTCAGAACCGCGCCGAAGCCCCGTGGCCGCCGGAGGTGTTCCACCCGCACCGCTCGGAGCACGCGGGGCTGCCGCACGCGGTGGCCCGCGCTCGACATCACCGCACGGCAGCGCAGGGCCGCGGCCGCGGTACGGTGCCCGTGGAGGTGTATACGTGCATCGCTGCACACTGAGCTCTGTGCGCGGTTTTGTCTGTGTGTGTGTAGGCGCACAACGGCCGTCTGCATATCCGCCCCTGGACGCAGCGCAGCCGGGACACCCCCGGGCCGTGCGGCCGCGGCGGGGCGGGGCGGGGCGGGGCGGTGGGAGGGGGCGGGCGGGCGATCGGAGCGCGGCGGGACGGCAGCGCAGCGCAGAGCCGCGCACAGCACCGCTCCATGAGCCGCCGCCGGGGTTGGGAGGGGGGCCGGCGCTGCTCTCGCTGACCGCCGCGCCGGGATGTGAGTGGCGGCGGCTGAGACACAGCTGCCCCGCCGCCCTCGGCCGCGGCACCGGCGGTGAGTGGGAGAGCGAGCGAGCGGGCGGGCGGGCGAGCGGGCGGGCGGCGGCTGCCCCGGTCCCGGGCAGGTGCGCGGGCCGTGAGGAGGCACGGAGCTGCGGCCCCGTTCTGCCCCGCCCTGCCCTGTGCCCGCGGAACGGGAGCGGACAGCGGCTGGGGCCAGGAGTCAGGGAAGGGGATTAGAGGGGATATAGGGCGAGGGGGTGGAGGAGGGGTCTGGGAAGGACTGACGACGAGGGGAGTTCGGAGACGGGGGAAAGAAGAGCGGGGGGAACGGAGGGAGGAGGAGAGGCAGGGAGAGAAAGCGGAGAGAAATGAGCGGAGGGACAAAAGAGAGGGGCCGGAGCGGGATGTAAAGGACGGAGGGAGGAGGTGCCGCGGGGCGAGGGGGGGCGGCTGCAGGGCTGTACCCGTGGGAAGGAGCGGAGCTCCTCGCGGGTCGCTGGGCCCGACCCGGGGGGGACCCTCGCGCTGACCCCACCGCCTCGGTCGGGTCCGGAGGCGCGGGGGGGGGGGGGACGCGGAGGGGCGGCCCGGGGCGGAGCGGTGCCGCTCGGGGCGGCCGCGCCGTGGCTATGTCTCAATGCAGGCTCCCGCCTCCCGCAGCCGAGCGGCGATGGGATTTAGTACTTATGTGAACCCTTTGTTTACGCCCGAGCTAATGGTTATCCCGCGGTAACGGGATTTCCTCCACCGGAGCTGCGCGCCGGGGTTGGTTACGGGCGGAGCGCTGAGCGCTTCTCAGCGGCGGAGCGCAGTGCGGAGGTGCTGAGGTGCTCTCGCCGCGAGGAAACCCGTCCGTGTGAGGCTGTGACGTGAAGAGAAACAGTTGTTTGAGAACGAGCGGAGCAAAGGGAAGCATTGACCGCTTGCCATCGATCGCGCTCAGCAGCGCAGCGCGTCGGGGCTGACAGCCGCGGGCAGTGCGGGCACCGCGGGAGCGGAGTCCGAGCGAGGGGAGCAGCGCTGCCTGGGGGATCGCTGCGTGTTACGGAGTACGTCTTGTTCTGTGCGCCTTCGGAGCGGGCTGTGCTCTCCGCGGCCGCGAGCGGTGCGTGCGTTCCTCTGACACGGGACACGTCTCAATCAGTGCCGTAGTTTTGCATCCACAGCGCAATAGCAGCGCTAATTGTTATTCCAGAAATGCATCTCCCGGCGGTCCCGTCCTGGCTGGGCTGCTGCCGCTGCGCTGTCGGTCTCCGAGTCCACTCCTCACCCGAGCAGAAGGTGCTGGCAGAGACCCCGCACTGCGATCGGGGGGTAGCAGGGGCTGGGGGCTCCTCCTGTGCTCGGTTACAGATTGATTTCCTCTTGTGGTTGGATGCATCCTCTTGCATTGCTTTGTTAACGTTAGGACTGTAAAAAGGGGATCAGGTAACGCAGCAAACCATAAATACCATCACCTTACATCTTTGCATGGTTGTAGCATTATTCGTTACACACAGATATTCTCTAGCAGCATGCAGCATAGTTTTGGCTGGATGGGAGATGTTTGCAGTCTGTAGCCAGAAGATGCTAGCAATGGAAAGCCTCACTGATTTTTTTAACTGTGACAACTTCACAGGAGAGCGGTGAGGTTTTCTGTTCCTGCTGAGCTGCCCGCTGCCGTGCTTTGTGCCATGCATGGGTCCTGTGCATGTCACTCCTGCCATGGTCTGTGCGCTGCCCCTACAATGCAGCACAGGACTGTGCCGGCTGCAGAGCGCAGTCCCCACTGTGCTGGGAGCAGATCCGGGGCTGCTGGCTGTGGCCTGGCCCTGCAGCTGTCCTGCTGTTTGTTTGCTGCTTGTGTCTGAAATGTCTGAATTTCCCGATTCACATCATGTGCTTGTGGTTGCTCTCAGACTCAGGTATGTGGGTTTAACCGGCTGTAAAGAAATATAATTTTGGTGGGGGATCTGGGGCCAAAAAAAGAAGTCTCAAGTTGATTCCTCCTGTGCCATCAGTTCCCTCCTGTGCTGTGGGGAGTGCCACACCGCTGGGCACCGCGCTGCAATGTCTCTGTGCCAGCCGTGCTCTGCTCCCACTGCAGCTCCGGTGGTGGCAGAGCGATGTGGCAGCACACTGCCGGGCTGTGCAGCTCTGCTGAGAGCTGATCTGGACATAAAGAGGAAGAAACACCGTCGTGCAGCCACTGATACGTGCAGCTGCTGAGATGAGCTGGTTTTGCTATGGAGCCTCGAGGCACACGAGCTCACCGCCCACAGCACAGGCTGGAGGAAGCCACTGTTTTAACAACAAACCCACACTGATATCCTTTGCTTTTTCAAAACAACTTTTCTGGCAAAAGGACTCTCTGGTTTTCCCTCACGTTTACTCCGTCTGTGGCTTCAGCTGAAGCTGTGATACTCCTGTGCCAGACTTGCATGTTGTGCTGCACTGTTCTCCCCTGCCCACGCAGTGCTGTGGATGCGCTGCCAGTTCCAGTGCTGGAAGGATTCTAGCTGGCATCCCCATGGGGCTGCTGACGGTGCTGGTTCTGACCCAGTCAGTCCACAGTGCGCTGCTGTGAGCGTGGCTGTACCAATGGCAGCAGGGAGAAGTTCCTCTTATGGAGCTCTGCTTGCAAGCTTTGGTGCAGAAAGGCTCTGCTGGTCAGCACGAGTTGCTGACATGTGACGGGAATGTGATTCCACACCAGGAATACTGTCAGCAGTCCCAGCAAGCTCTTGTTTGATACTGCAGCTCTGTCAGTGCCTTCTAAGAGAACTACTGCTCATTTCCATTGGCTCTCCCGGAAGTAATTTCACAAATCAAAGTAACTTAGGAAAAGTTCTCTTGAGTTGAACATCTCTGCCTTTCTGAGGATGTATTTTGTCTGAATTCTGAATATATTTTGACACAGATTCGTTCTCCTTTTCCAGAAGAAACTATTCCTTCCTGTAGGGGGAAATACTTAACATCGTTAACCCTCCCTTCCCAAACACTTCCACATAGGAAGAGGAAAGAAGTGATGGTGGCTGACAGTACGACTGCTTACCCATGCAGCACCATCACCATGGAAACAGACTGTCCTAGAATAGCTCCATCACATGAGGGTTACATGACATGAATAAAGTAACCAGAAAACTGGAAAATATCATAGAACTGGCAATACTTGCTCTTAATTCATTACCCCCCAGGTCTTTGGAGAGCAGTGAATAAACAAAGCTGGTATTAAAATCAATGTAGTGCACGTATGTCATTACATGTATGTGAGAGGATAGTGGAAAACAAACACGATCCTCATTTGAAGGGCTGTTTGTTGCTTCCAGTTTGGGATACATTATTTTAGAAGGAGTTTTGAATAATTTTCCGCGTAAGCTCCTGCTTCTTGAAATTGGTACCAGTGGTTTTCAGCAGTGCCCTTGTGGATCCCTGTGGATTTCCTCTGTGCATCAGCAGGCGCCGACCGTTCTGTGCCTCTCAGGAGATTCTGGATCTTCTGACAAGTGAATGCAGCAGTTGAAGGAAAAACCGCCTGTGCATAGAAGGGATTGCAAAATTACCTTTGGAATGTTTCCTTCTAGTTAATTATGAACTCACAGAGCAAAGATTCATTGAGCATGACCATTTTCAATAGAAAAATGAATCTATTTCACTGATGATTGATTTTCTCTTTGTAAAGTCAGTGTTTTTTAACATGTTGTGACAGTCAATGGGAAATACAGATCAGACACAAAGAAGTAAGTTTTCTAGTGATTCACCATAAAGAAAACTACGGTTAGGTAGAAAAAAACCTCATTATTCACCATCCGCATGTCATCCCATCATTAGAACATGTTAGCCCTCCCAGCAGCGCGAGGGCCCTTTTGCTCCCATGGGCAGGCACAACTCAGTCATTACTTTCTTCTCATTTGTCCAGCCCAGATCACATTATGTGCCATAGCCACTGCAGAGATGAAGTTTTGTAGTGAGCTTTTTTGTTCATTGTGTGAATGAAGAGCATAAAGCCATAACACGTTTATAGTTTGTAGTCTTGGTGCCTCTGATAGGAAACAGAATAATTTCTGTCATTTGTCTCAAGACAGAGACCTGCAATGGCTTCAGAACTCAGTGAAAGGAGAATGAATGAACGTGTTTAAAGGTTGAGATCCTCAGGATTTAACTTTGGTCATTAAAGGACCCATTGTTCTCATCTGTAATAGCCTCTGTGCTGCTTTACACAGTGCATGCGAATGCTTTTTGCATCGGTTAGGACCAATCACATCCAATATAACAACACTGCACCATTAATGAGAGTTGACGATGGTTTAAAGTAAACTTTTTAATGTTTTCCTTAGATGAATTTCTGATTTGTAAAATGTCATTAAACAGGCAGTCATTTAGGATTTTGTGTAATTTGCTACTGATAGCTTCTCTACTTCTTGCTCTGTGTCGTAAGGATGCCGCGTAACATTAATGCCTGCTTACACCGTGCTTTTCTCCCACAAAGGCCTTATTCCGAGCATGTTCAGCTGGGCACACAGCACACATCACTGAACATAACCCACCTGAAAGCCACAGCACTACAAAAGCAAAGGTTAACAGAAAGAGGTTTCCCATCTGGTACGTCTTGTGCTTACTGTCTGTGGGGCAGATTGTTCATTTCAAGGGTTCATATTAACAATGCCTGGCTTTGCTTGGTAAAAGCATATGCTGTTACATACATCTTTTAAAACCACCTAATCCGTGTTCTTCCTAAAAGTAAGAATTTGGCTTGACTTGCTGGAATCTGTCCAGCCCAACGGTCCCGATGGCAACTGTGATGTGCTGTGGTCCTGGGGAGTTTACAGTTGTTCACTCTGTAGCCCAGGGAGAGCGATGCTCTGTTTTTTGTTGTTTGTTTCATTTGAATAGCTTTAGATTTGCTAAGGAGCACAAAGAGTCATTCATTTTTGATTAGTTGATTGATGACACTGCATGTGTGCACCATTGTTGCAGAGCGCGGGGGTTTCTCGAGCCAACCATTCCCATTTGCAATTGCAACCCAATACCTGGGCTTTGAAGGGAATGAATATTATAACTGCCTATTGACTGAGGAGGAAAAGAACATTTTCCTTCAGAAAAAAAAAAGGGTTTGTCCTGTCTGCATCCCAATAGAAGGGGCAAGCCTGTGAAATGGTCCAATTCTGATAGTTCAGTGCAATTCACACATTCTTTGAAGACCTGAATCTGAACAGTAAAATACTGTAGTTATTTACCATGTTGTGAAGAAATGTATTAAGTCCTTCTGGCTGTGTTTTAGGATATTTGCAGGGACAGTGCTCGGGAATGTTTTTGATCAGTGCAAAGTCCTTCAGAGTGACCTGTGGCTAAACACCCAAATGTTTATTGTCTCAGACAGAAAAATGAAAACCTACCCAGCCATCGGTTTCTTCGTCCTCTTCGTCATCAGCTATGGCTCTTCTGAAAACTCCAGCACACCGAGAGGGTGTGGACTGGACCTCCTCCCGCAGTACGTGTACCTCTGCGACCTGGATGCCATCTGGGGAATAGTTGTGGAGGCGGTTGCGGGAGCAGGTGTGCTGACAACGTTACTGCTGATGCTGATTTTGCTGGTGAGGCTGCCCTTCATCAAGGAAAAAGAGAAGAAGAGCCCCCTGGGAATGCACTTCCTCTTTCTGTTTGGGACACTCGGACTGTTTGGACTGACGTTTGCTTTCATCATTCAGGAAGATGAAATGGTGTGCTCTACCCGAAGATTTCTGTGGGGAGTTATCTTCGCTTTGTGCTTCTCGTGCTTGCTAGCTCAGGCTTGGAGACTTCGCAGACTAGTTCGGCACGGGAAGAGCCCATCTGGCTGGCATCTGGCTGGTGTGGCCATCTGCCTGATGCTTGTCCAGGTCATCATTGCAACTGAGTGGTTAATACTGACGGTTGTCAGAGATAACAAGATGGCTTGCAGCTACGAACCAATGGATTTCGCTATGGCTTTGATTTATGTTATGTTCCTGATGGTATTTACCATGGGTTTTTCTCTTTTCACTCTCTGTGGAAAGTTTAAGAAATGGAAGAAAAATGGAGTATGCCTGATTATAACACTGTTTTTTTCCATTCTGATTTGGGTAGCCTGGATGACTATGTACCTCTTTGGTAATGCTGAACTAAAGAGAAGGGACAAATGGAGTGATCCCACTCTTGCTATTGCACTGGTGTCCAGTGGTTGGGTGTTTGTTATTTTTCACGCTATCCCAGAGGTCCACTGTACCATCCTTCCATCGCAGCAGGAAAACACTCCCAATTATTTTGACACTTCACAGCCAAGGATGCGCGAAACTACTTTTGAGGAAGACATACAGCTTCCTCGGAGCTACATGGAAAACAAAGCCTTTTCTATGGATGAACATAATGCAGGTAAGAATTTACTACTGAGAACTTGATTTCTGTAGTAGCATCACACAGAAAATCATCTGTGAGACATTTTTCAGGTGTTGAAAACAACGCTTACTACAAAGGCCATATTTTACACCCTAGAGATAGGTGACTTCCTAATTAATACCTTAAAAGCAAGCTTAGTGGGAGAAAAACATGAAAAAATGTAATACAGAAAACAGACATTTGGTTAAAATGTTGGAATTTTTTTTTCTTTGATAAATGGAACAACTTTGAGTGTAAGCAGACGGCACCGAAAGCAGAAGAAAAACATGGTGAGTTCTCCATGCTACAAAGGCTCAGCCTCTTCAGCAACAGAATACTTATTATTAATCATACTACCACTAAAATAGAACTCAGTGCCCCATTGTGACACTGGAAAATAAAATGCAAGGTGGCATATAAACAAGTTTAAAGACAGTCCTTGTCAGACCCTGAAGACTTTAACGTGCAAACAGAATATGCACAGACAGGTTTCACAGTAATGGTTGCTTTCCTTGTCACAGCTGTTTGGTGACACAGAACTACGTGTGATGACACGTGAAGAAAATTTGCAATAAAAATGTTGGAGCGAGTAGCAAAAAGGCCAGCAAACTGGTTGCTCGAGAGATCCAAAGCATTGCTGAAATTAAATACATGTCAGAAAATACCCAAGGATGCTTACGTGAGCAGTGATGGAAATCACCTGATGGTGTGGAGGAGGGTAGGCTGTGTTCTGCTGATGTCTCACGGTGGGAGAAAGGATTTGGATACTACTAAAACTGCTTTAGTATCCAAGCCAGTGGTTGCCACACTGCTATGGCAGTCCCCAAAAGAAGGCTTCGGTTATATTGTCCGGGCACTTTACCTCTTTATTCACCTCCACATATCTTTATTTTCCTTGGGTCTTGATGTTTCCTCTGGATGTAGAGCAGGCATGAAGGAAAAGAGCACTCGTGTGACAGCGTTGGGTTAGGAAGGTATTTTCCCTCTACGTGTTCTAGCAGCTGCTTCAAAGGTCTCCACTTTGGATGGAAGCTTTGAACAGAAAGGAGTTAAGGTCTCGTGAGGACATAACCAGGCAGTGGTAAAACAAAACGTGGATAAAAGAATAGCTGTTCATTACCAGCGTTCCAAAGGAACTTCACACTGTAGACTGTAAATGCACTTTTATTGTATTTTTCTGCTCTTGATCCCCCATTAAATTAATGTCATAGTAATGTAAGTGCAGTGACTACAGTGGAGTTGTTTCTGACTAAGACAGATCTAATAAAAAACATTAGATCTTTCACCCTCCATTATTTTCATTCATGCCCACACTTAAAGAACTAGAAGCTCCATTTAGAAGTAATTGGTCAGTGATCAGGTTTTTTAGTGACATGGGTAGACATCCAACAGCTATAGAATCATTATAGTATCTACCATAGTGTAACTTACAATGTTCAGTTTTAATCTGAATATAAAATAATTCCTTACCTGATTCCCTTATTAATATTTATCATAATAAATGAATGTTATTCCTATCCTCATGGCATGCGGAGGAAAAGACTGGATTTAAATAAATGAAAACAGATTCATTATTCCTTTACAGTGGTTCTCTACACTGTGTAGAGAGCTACAACAACAGGGCTAGGAGACATAACTTACAGTAGAGCATTAAATAGAAGTAAAAATACTCAAGTCACATATGGCATATTCTCTTCTGCTATTCATTTAACTAAACTAGAATGTGTAATTAAGAGTTCAGAGATTAAGGGAAGAGTACTTTCTTCAATTATGCATAATAACAGCATTTCAGATTATAAGCTCTACTAGCTGGAAAGTTTTGGAAGACATGCTTTATGGTTGGACTTGAACATCTTTTCTGACCTAGATGATTTGAGGTTCTGTAACCAGAAATCAACTCCTAGTTCCCTGACTTTGTTTAAACAAATAGCTTTACTGAGAAAACATGCTTGGTTGAATGTGTTTTCCATTAATTCACACCATATAAAGCAATTCTCTTTATTTTTTTTTCACCTTTTTTAAAAGGTTTTATCACTTTAAGAATCAGAATAACCTTTAAATTACAGGTTCAAATAAACATGTATTCTCATAGTTTTTCCTCACTGAGGGTAGCCCCAAGTCATACTTACCAACAAGGTCTGTTCTGTTCCATTAATACCATTAAGTATTAATAATGCAAAAGAGTTATACATTCAGTTACTTAACCATCATTTAAACAACATACTAATTTTAACATCTGCATAACAGACATGTCAAAGTACTTGTCAATGTGTCAATGAGTGTAACCAATGAATATACTGATGTTATAATTAGGAAATATACAGAAGAGCTAGGCTAAACAAGTTGTAACGTTAGAGAAGAATGGATGGAGCTTACCCTTATACTGGGCTCACTTAAAGTCTCCACAAGGAGTGATCTCCAAAAGAGATCCTTCCTTAGTGGCAGTCAGCTCTCAAATGGGCTCTAGGAGAGGTGCAGCCAGGCTCCACCCCTTCGGGTAGCACAGGAGAATTGCCTTCACCTGTGCTCCCAGGGCTGACTTATTGCTCACCTCAGGTGGTCAATCAGAGGTTCAGGCCGTGATTCAGCAGTTCCCATACAACTTAGAAGACTTATTTTCGTTTCTGTGTTTTGCAAAAATATTAGTAAAGTATTTAGAATCTCTGGAAAAGGGCAACTTGACTGAGCTCCCAGAGAACTGGAAGTGCAATGCACAGTAATAGGGCAGCCTCAGCAAAGCAAATACAGTTTGCCTTTTGCATGAAAAACCTGGGCATGAAATGTAGAGTTCTGCAGCTGTCATGAAACCCAAGCCTAAGAAGCTCTGCTGCTCGATGGATTTCATTTAACTGTCAGTACTAAAGTCATCCTCTGAGCCACCTACAAACAAAGCTAACAATTAAAAACACATAGGAGCCTCTGACCTGACATTTGTTCAAACCTCCTTAGCAATTTTTTTTTTTCTTACCAGTCGATCCTCTACATGACTGGATGTATTTAATAATGACAGGAGAAGTGCAAGAAAAATAGTAAAAATGCTAGAAAAAAAAATCCTCAAATGAGTGTTTTCCCCACAAACTTTGTCTCTGATTCTCGCATTGGCAGAATTTCAGACTCCTGGCAATAATAGGGAAGGAAAATTCAGCAATCTGACTTTGAAGGTACTTTCTTAGGATAGGGTTGGAATTACCGTGCAAATTTTATACTAGAACATGTAAATATTTTATTGATAGCATGCATTACTAAATCCTAGTGCAATCAGTTGTGTCAAAGGCACAAGAAGAAGCCAAACTGCAAAGAAGGGATACTGAAATGATACTCTGAAATGGTTAAACATAAAACAAAGATACCGAAGTGTGGGAGAACAGCTGATGAAAGCCTCTATCCAGTGTTCTGGAAAAAAAAAATGTATGTAATTGTGTATATATATGAATTTTAAGTATAGAGCAAGTGAGGATCTGTATATATGTAAAGCCAACAGTTAAACACTTGCAGGGCTGGGTTTTTAAATACGTGTGCTAAGTCAGTGCTGTTCATCATCTCCATGCACTATGCCCAGAGAGAAGAGAGCAGTGAACAGAGGACTGTGCATAGCAGTAAGCTCCATTTAAATCCTGATGCACGCAGTGCAAAGATGTTAAATCCTGACTTCATTAAGGTTTGTGCTGAAATTCCTCTAAACTTAGTTCCTCTGGGTTTTCAGCTGGAGAGCATAGAATTGTAATTTGAATTAAATCTAAGTGGAATTCTTGCCCCAGGTGCCCCATCCAGCACCTATTTACCAGCTGACAGATGGGCACTGCCTGCTGGAACCGCTCACACAGCGCCTATAAACGAGCTCTGTTCCCTGGCCACATCTGAATTCAGAGAAGCCATTCTTTACCCCTGAAGTAAAAAGAGTGTGTGTGTGTGCCAATCCCCAGCCTGGTTTAGACAGAAAGAAGCACATCCCTAACCCTGCATCTCTTTCAGAATATACATCCTGAATCCAAACTTGTGCTAAAAGTCATGGAGAAGCTGATGTAGTTCTGCTGTAAGCGTTTGGAAGGACAATCGGTGCCTTCTCTTTTGCTTCAGTCAATGGCCACGTTTAAGCTATTCGAAAGCAGTATTTACTTCATATTTCTAGTTTCTCAGGGTAAATATAATCTGAAACATCTGGAAAGTCCTTACGTGCTAGTCATGCTGAAGTAATGCTCAGGGGGACTGCGAGCATGCTTGCTGGCTCAAGCAGTGCTTTGGATCTCTGTCCTCCCAGTTTGATAGAAAGCAAAGTGTAATAGCATTTCACTTAACCCCACCATATCCACACTGATGCGGAAAGCACTTGGCAAAAAAACACTGTTCAAGATGCATCATGGCTGCACTGACTGAGGATACTCAACTCCTGGTGAAATGAAACTAAACACATTTCAAGACGTTTTCCCCCATTCCACTGCAAGCAGTTGCTTCTGTGTAAAGCGTTATTTTTTTCTGAGATCCATCCCTGCTCTCTAAGAAAAACTGCTGTTCAGAATCAATATGGAAACTGATACAGCAGCATAAAAGTTAAAACCAGTGGCACAGTTCCCAGTAACTGCACTGGAAGCACGATATTTTATGACTTCAGAGGAGACGCGCAGCATTACTCGTGTTCCTAAGAACGGTCTCTCTTTTTAAACGCAGCGCTAAGGACGGCAGGATTTCGCAACGGCAGTTTGGGAAGCCGACCCAGTGCTCCTTTTAGAAGCAATGTTTATCAGCCAACTGAGATGGCAGTTGTGCTAAATGGTGGGACTGTAAGTATCAAAATGTGACGATGTACCCATATAAGCAATTGCTACTAATCAAAAAGCCTTCTGCATTTAGCTTGCTCAGAGCAGGGGGAAAGCTATAAAGCAGCAAGTGTGCATGTAATGCTTCCCTCCCCCTCTAGAAAAGATGTCATTTGAAAGTATTTTGTATTTTGTTAATTGTCCATTCACATTTTGCATTGTCGCCTGGGAGGACCAAGTCCTTTGGTAACTACCTATTCTGTGACCCCTCCAAATTACATTTGCGTTAAGGTTAACGACATTAACACAATTAATGACGTTAACGAAATTAACGACATAATTTCTAACCCGATCCTTTTTCAAGACACGGTGAATCACACAAACGTTTGCAAGCCAGTGCTTTGCTTTAAATAAGAATCATTGTAGCAGCATTGTAGCACCTAGTTTCCATTTTCTTGCAAATGTACATAACTCTTTGTAAGATACAGATGTAAAGATCTCTGGGAAATAAGAGCAACGTAGACTGTTTTAATGATAACAACACTGATCTTTCTCTCTTAGGCAAAGGTTTGGCATGCCATTATTCCATAGGCCTGTCTTTTGCAGCCTGGTAGCTGTAAGAACGGCTTAGCGAGCTGATGCCAAACAGACCTTCCAGACATTTCAGACATTTCCAGCATGACGTGTAATTTGCACTTCAGAAGTGGCATACAGTAGGCATAATGTTGAAAAAGAATTTTCATCTCCATATTTTTTCATGCATATCTACGTGCTTGTAAAAATCTATCCATGAGCACTCTACACATGAGTTGGGTTTTTTTTTGTTTTAATTTTGAATCATGAGCTGATTCCATAACTCAGCCTCTACATTTAATGCCAAATAATGCAATCCAAATGCAGGTCTCTTTGTTTGTTTGTAAGTAAACACCATTTTGTTTGGATTTAGTGAACAAGGCAGACTAGATACAAGGATTCTGCTGTGCGGGTAATAGAGCGGGAACACATCAACTTGAATAAAAAGGGGCTTATGCTTTGCTGTCAGTCATGAATAGCATCCTTTTGATGCTTGGTTTCACCCACACCTGTGTTTTCTGATACCAGAATATGCAGCTCAGGGAAAAGCAGTTCAAAGATGATGAGAAACTGAATAATTTGTTTGGTCTTGTTTTGAGGCGGATACAAAACTTACTGGAGATCATTGGATAGTAATATGAGAGAGAAACGCGTGTATCTAGCCATGCTTTTTACAGAGAGGTAAACATGTCATGTGGGTTGAACATGAGTTTCACTGTGGTGCTTTGCTCTGGCAATACTGTACATGTAGCATGGTAACCGATTGCTGAACAGACCAGACCTCTCAGTTATGGGTTTATTATCCTTATTTGCAGATACCAACAGCTCCGCCAAGTTACACTGGACGACACCTCTGGTGAAAGGCTGTAGGCTGTAGAGAATGAGAGTCCTTGTTGCAGAATTATTCCCTGGCAGTGTGTCTTTGAGGGAGGAATTGATACCAGTACCAGAACAAAGCAACAGAACATCCAGGAGCTTGCAAAATCCCACAGAGGATTTTGTGTAAATGTGAACACCGCGGAATGGATAAACTAACTGCAAAAAGGAAATTATAAGTCTGAAGCTAAATCTGAATTAAAATAGAGGTAGGCACACTTCAAAATGGAAGAGGGGGATATTGTATTCTGCAATGTGATATTCCCTTGTCTGTAACCAGTAATCAGCGTGCAAGGCAAGCCTGATTCTTTTTGTTGGATGCCAGCTGCTTGCAAACTACCCTCCTCTCACCTAAACTTAATTCACATTGCCACAAGAGATTGCCACCACAGTGTGAAGACATGCAGGATTTCTTTCCATCTTGCTCCTTTTCCTTTGTTTGTAGTTTGAAAAGTATATTGTTTGCCTCATTATCCAGCTGTACTGTAACATCATGTGGCATCACCTGCAGTCCCACGTTACCGCTCTGTGGCAACACCATTACCATTATGCTGTAGGTTGACACTCTTCTCTTTAGAAAGCTCATGTATGAGAAGCAGTTCTGGAGAGATGCAAGGTCTGTGTGCGCTCCATGTGAGCGCAGGAGCTTCTTGAGGCAGAGGAGTGCAGGTCCAGCATAGGCAGCTCTTTGGCAGCCCGGAATTGGATTCCCTCCTGCTCCTCAACCTGGGTGTGAGCAGAGTTGTGCGTTCTCACTTCTACAGAAGAAGCCATTAAAGGAATCTGTGGAGGGATATGCTTTGCAAAGACTTAGCTGGCAAGAGAACGTGACTTGTGTTTGCCACAAGTGCGTTGTGATAGCAGATGAAGGGTGGTGTCCATCGGTGCTGGTGGGCCAGGGCTTGTGCCCAGGAGGTCAGTGGCAGCTGCAGAGCACGACCGCCTGTCAGGAGGAACACGGTGCGTGTAGGGCTGAGGCTGCTGCTTCCAATCCCTGTTTGTATGGGTAGTCTCACTGACTGCAGTTGTTTGTGCATTTGTGGTTGTGCATTTTAGTGCCTAGCTGGTAGAATCTCCGTTCTGAAGGTGGTTTGTTGTTGTTTTTGTTTTTTTAAGGTGGTTTCTTCCTTAGTCCTCCCCTCTGCCTCTGCTTTTTCAAGTTAAAACATGGCAGACTTTCTCAAAGCTTTCTATCTTTGTTTTCTCCGGGTTATTTAAAAGGTTCCCATTGCCCATTGTTTGTGCCATCGTTTTCATTATGTTTAAGCAGTCATTCCTTTACTTAACATTTAGTACATACCGGACATTGAAAACATCGCTGTATCCTCACCATTTGGCCAATGTTAATCTTAGCTTTCCTCAGTTCTAAAAGCAAATTGTTTTTACTTGAGGGCATAGGAAACATTTAACAAATAAACTTTGCATATAATATAATAAAAAACTATATTTTCAAACTAAAAATATATAATGTACAAATAACCGAATAGCTTAGTAGCTTCACAGAAAGAAGTTACTTGCTGCCTACTGCAGAAGAAAGACAAGTATTCTATTTTCCAAGAGTCTTCCTGATTCTCCACTTACCTCCATTTCTGCTGAACTAGGAACCTAGTCCTGCAGAGTGTACTCCCACAAGTAGTCCCTTTGATACCAGTAAGTCTACATACAGGTACAGAGGCTGCAAGACCAGTCCCTGAGTGTTGCACACAGATATACAGGTGTGTGTGCGTGTGTGTGTACATATACATATATGAAGGAATATATATTGCCATTCTTGCCATGATCATCTTACAAAGTTTTACTTCACATCCCTTCTCTTCCAGAAGCAATCTTTTTTCTGTCAGGCATGAGTAAAGGAACATGTTAGCTCCATGTTAGATATTCCCCCCTGCCCTTCCCTCCTCAAGGCAAAGGAAGCATGTGCTTGTCTAGGGATTGCTTATTTATTTTGTAAGTAACTGGATGGCCTAAGTAACCAAGTAGGGTAGGGGAGGATATCGCATGCTATCCAGTCACTTAGAAATACATTTGCTTTGTTAAAAGCAAAGCTTTAATTAAATAAGACAACATTCATGATGTTTACCCTGAAAATGCATCGCTTGGAACAATATAAAACCTGCTTTCATCACTTGCCTGCCGAGTTTTGTTTTTAAAAATAAAATAAAATAAATCACAAAATTCTACTGTAGAAACATATAAGATGACCATGGCATAAATGGTAGCACAGCTTTCTTTTAAAAAGTTTATCATGCTACAACCAAGACTTTGGAATTACAATACAACAGTTACAGGCCTTGGACAAAACCGTACAACCTGTAGTTCTCTTAAGAAATGTTTTTTTCTAGATGTGACTGAATTGATAAATAGACTTCCCAATCCTGTTCCTAATGAAGCGGATTAGAATTTAAGGCCTTATGTAAGGATAGGGCCAGACCCTACAGGCTGCTACTGGCGTGACTACTGTAGCTGGTTAGTCACCTGGGCCATTCACAGAATTACAAAGGGGCAGGATTGGTCTTAATTTGTGGTGGTGAGGGTGTGGCAGTAGATAAAAGGTCTTTATTTTCCAACTTTGTACAATTAGTAATAAGCAAATTTTTTTTTGTAAGTCACTGGTTCGTGATGTTAAATGCCCCAAACAAAAATGTGATCAAAGAAAGGCACCTTTATGTTAGCTTACACTTCTGTTACAGTCAACAATTTGTTTACTTTTGCCTTTTCTGAGTTACCTAGAATGTAGAGCATCTCTGAACAACATAATAAATAAGTGTAAGCACAAGCCTTTCACAGTTCAGTTAATTAGAATTTTATAGTATAAAAGCTGCTGCATTGTCCCTTGATGGCTATGTGATCATGGTGTTTCCATGCAGAAAAGTGAAACTGTAAAACATCTGAAAAAATCGGTACCAGAACAAGATTTTTACTGACTGGCTTCTGCAGTGGCCAAGAGTTCAGAGCCATACTTTTACAGGTCCTGTCCCGCTTTCAGGAGAGCTGAGGGAGTCTGACACTGGCCAGAAAATATGTAGCATCTTCAGAACAGCACTCTCAGTCCATACACTTGTTTCTATAAACAAGGTACATGAAATACAGAACTAGTTAAATCTATTTTTAGTGCAAACACGGGCATCTTGTTTGGCTTTGGAGCTCAATGCCTTGGGCCTCACCAAAGGCAGTGCAAAAGGGAGCACTGTAGCTTTTATAATAAAATAATTGGACTACTCTACCAACTTACAGGACTACAAAGCAGGTGCATTTTATTAATTGATGAGAGCTAAAGCTCATTTTTGATAGATAATATATATTTATTAAATATATTAATGTGTGTTTTATAACATACCCTTTTTTCTGCTGATCGTTGCATACACTGGTATCTTATTAAGTACATCTTTAAAGGATTTTCAGGACAATCAATGCATACCATGATGTCTGTACATATGTATACAAAACTACAAAGGTTGTAAAGCATGGGCAAATGTTTTATTTTCAAAATGCTGTTCTTAACAAGAATAAAGGCTTTACTATTTACTTACAATGTCTGTGTTAACTCGGTGTTAAAATCCACATAGAATTTTTCTGCAGAAACAAACTTCTGGTGCTACAGACAGCTTTATCCTGCAGTGACACTGTGGGTGCGATTCTGCAGTATGAACTAAGTTGAACTGAAGGAAGCTGGCTCCTTCACCTTTGGTCACACTCCCATAAGAGCCCCTGGCTCTGGCACCCACCAGACCCCACAGTTCCACTCAGGGAGCTGTGCAGACAAACTCTTAACACTACCGCTGATTTTCATTCTTCCATTTGGCTCAGCAGTTTCCTGAGCTGGCTCAATTGCTAATGCCTGTGAAAAGGAGGGGACAGGACCACACAGCTGGTGTCTTGCCAGTTTTTCCTTCAGGTTTTCCTGATCTGGTGAAAAGCATCAGCATCCAAAAGAAGAAAAATATGAGGGGTGTGTACTGGTATAATAGTGAATCATAGAATTGCTCGGGTTGGAAAAGACCTTCAATTCATCAAGTCCAACCACAACCTAACCATACTACCCTAACAACCCTCCACTAAATTACATCCCTGAGCACAAAGCTTATGTAAGTCATGGAAGAAATCCATGTTGGATCACAACAGAGCTAGATAGTATCCACATTTTACCATGATTACCCTCCAATTAATTAGACCGTTGTTGGACTTGCATAGAAAGGCAGTAGAACTGCAAATTCCTTCTTTAACTGTGACATTACAAAGGCCTAAGGGGGCTATGCTTGGCCAAACCGAATTTAAGAAACTGTGGGGTCATTCACATGGGAACCCAATCCTATTTATATTCTGCTTGCCCATTTTGTAAGTACACATAAGCGAGATCACTGAAAATGCCGTCACTGTGATCTGAATTTTACACTTTCTCAGCACACAAGCTAAGTGATAACAAAAGGTCCTCTGACTTTTCCCATGCAGAAATGCAGAGCAATCCTAGCTTTCCTTGCCTTCACAGTGTATCTGAAAACGAGACCATTAAGAACAGAGCATGAGTTTGCACAAATTGTCACAGCCCCGCAGAAGTCAGAACTAATTCAGTTTATGCTAACTGAAGACCCAATTTATTTCATCCAGAGTTTTTTGCCTATCAGAAGAGCTTTTTATGTAACCATTCAGGAACACAATTGTGGACACACATGTTTTAGCTAAATTCTCAAATCCCATCTGCTTGAACAAAACTGTGGTCACTTACACTGGGACAGAATTTCACCTCGGCTCCTGATGTAACCTCCCTTTGATTTACAACACCTCACAAGTCAAAGAAAAACTGTCATGCCAACCTTTCTAAATCAGTACTACACAAGTCTGTTCATGAGCTCCGTGTTTTGTGAGCTTGGTGAGAAAACCATAATTGAAATGCTGAATCATTTTGTGTGTGTTCTGAGGCTTCCCATTTGCTTCCCACTTTAATAAAACATTAAATACTCAGCTTTCCAAAACATCCGCAGAAATCCGAACGTAGACATCCACGCTTCCACAGCAGATACTCTTCTGCTCAACACAAAAAAGGAAATCCCCCACCCAGTCAAAAAGGTGCATTTTTTTCCGTGTATGGCATTTTTTGTTCTAACAAAGCTTCAGCACTCAGATACTTGCACACAGATCTCAGTGCTGTCTGTGGGAGTGGGGCATGTGCAGCTGAGGGCAGAGGGTGCCAGTAAGAAGTCACTGGTTGTTAAAAAAAAATGAAAGCGGCTCTTTGAGTTTCTTGCTTTGAAGAATTTTCAATTAGAAGTCAGTGATGAGACATACAATTCACCTAGTGCATAAATATACTTTTTGTCATTAAGAACAACAAGCAAGGTCAGTAATGAATAGTTTTTCTATGTCTCAGTGGAAAGAAGAATGTTATCCATGTGATTGCAAAGGCTCTGCCAAATGGGAAAAATGAGTCAAACAAAGAGCACAGGGTTGCCTGCTGGAGTAAACAGTTCTAAATGAACAAAAGCTCTACATAAAAGTAAAATGTCCCAACTCCTAATGAAAGCTGTTTTCAAAGCTCTGTATTCTTTCCGAATGCTGTAATACAGATTAACATAATGTTTTCCTTCTCTTGATAAAAGAGTTTGGTTCCTGAGTATACTATGATTTCAGCTGTCATATTTTATTATCAATATTTTAATCTTTTACAAATATTTTAAGTTACATATTTTAAAGATAAAAATCTATTAAATCACAAGATGGATCGTCCATACTGTATGCTTTTCACATCAAGCACATTTGCTGGGAAGATTCATAGTTACATTGAAGCCAAAGAAGGATACGCAGGCCAAAAAAGTCCCGACTTTCACATACAGCTTCAGGAGTGGTTAGTTACCTTTCTGAGGTACGAAGCTGTAAACCAGCAAAAAAAAATCCCCTTCGGTACATACCCAGAATATTGGGCTGCAGCACCCCGATGGGCTAATTTAAGGTGCTCAAAGTGCTGCCAACATAGAGGATCTTTGCTAGTAGAAAACATAAAGGAAAAGTGATATACGATGATGAAAAAGTACAGACAATGCCTAGGAAACCCCAAATATGGCCATGGCCAGATGTCTGATTATTTGATATTCCTTGATGTAATGAGGCTGTCCTCTGTAAATATTTCATGAAAAATGCAATGAGCTCCAAAAGCCCAGGGCTCACACATGCTGCCCAACATTAGGACAAGCCGGCGTTTTAGGTAGCTTCTAGGTTTTAGTTAGGAGCTTCCATGTCTCATCATAACCTACGTTACTTAAGCATAACAATTTTGAATCACATCACACTAAACAGGAAGCACAGGTTGTCACCACGAATCTGGATTTCAGAGAGTTATTTAAATAGCTTTTGACATATACTTGCTTCCTATGCTGACAGAAAAGTAAGATGCCCTTAGGATTCAGATAGGCTGGAAGGATGGGGAGCAAAGTCTGCCAGCCTAAGTCTTTTCACCAGAAATTTCCATTGGAAACTTTATTCTTCAGGCTGTGACACCTCAAACTGAACTAACTTGCTTTAATATTTTTAAAGGCCTAAGAAAGATGATTTGTTGGTAGGTTAGCATAGCTCCCACTAAGTTTAGAATAATTTGCATGAGCTGATAATCCAACACTTTTTTTTTTTTTCAGGCAACACCTATCTAAAAGCAGTGAATAGTGTAAATGATGGCATGAACAACCAGCTTACCACCATTGCTACTTATATGCTGAATTTTAACCACTTAAGTCTTGTGAGTCCTGCCATTCTTTCAACAGGAGCAAGAGAAAGACCCATTTCCATTTTCAATTGCCTTAAAAGTGTTAAAGCCGAACAGCATAGTTCCCATTTTATCCCTCGCCCTCCTTCTGCTAGCAGATTACCACCATTGCACAAATGTGATTCTGCTGCAGCAGAGGCCGTCCCTTTTTCCTTAGAGAGATTTCCTACATGCTGGGAAAAGGCATATGGACATAACTGGGCAGAACAAGCTGCCGGAGGATGCCAGGTAGGCTGGGGCGATTGCGACCACACACTGCTGCCAGTCTGGGCAGTGCCAAGAGAACCATTTTGACAGGAGGTTGGACTCAGCTCCGAGAAAAAGGACAAACCCCTTAGCTCCCAAGTTGTCCGTGTAACAGAACGCGTGAAAAAATTCTACAGGGAATGCCTAATCACGAATTATGCATTCATAGGAAGTGCAATGTGAGATTTAAATAGAAGTAAAACATAAGGTATTCTCACGGTATTTTATTTTGTTCTAAAACATGAGCACCTGCTTCAAGACGTAAGGCACAGAGCAGCTGAGGCTCTTAGGCATCGTGGCAGCGTAAGTTTATAAAAAACAAAAACCCAGACAAGGAAAAGGAGAGAACTTTTCAGGTGCTTTTCTGCAATCACTTTTCAGGATGTGGAATGAACAGCCCAAATGTCCAATGTGTAACACAAATAATCACCCCCACATCTTATGGTGGTATTCAGAACAGTCTCATAATTTCTTCAAGTTTTACTGGCAATGTTCATTATTTAAAACTGACAAATAGTGTAGGACATCTCACCTATTTCTGATACATGGTTTCTATCTGTACAGGTCACATGTTTTCTACTGCCAGAGTAGATAAGGTTGTTATCACCAGTGCACTCACATTACTGATTTTAACAATTCCTATTTCAAACTGCAGCCACATGCATGTCCTAAATCACAGGATGCTACAACAGTTAACACCAGTGGAGACTGCACTTAATTTCCTTGCAAGTGAGGTGAGGGTCTCTGAGCAGAGCTGTTAACCTGGCCATATTTTTGACTTGCAGCTTCCACTACAATAATTTGTCTGTCACATGCCTTGGGAATGCAGCTTGTTCTACATAGATTATGGCACAGATGTTGCAATGTTGAAGGCACAGACGATGGCTAAAAGAAGCACAGAGTTTGAATGCATTTAGATTTACAGTCTCAGTCAACTCCTGGGAGTGGAATATTCAGTAATCTGCAGAACTCCAACCACACGTCTAAGGACTGCCTGCCTAGGACTTTGTCCTTTTCGCATATACATTAAGTACAAACATCCTTACCATCTATTTTAGATAACAGGCAATTTTCCCTCATCTTAACGCACAAATAAACCAGAATTCTGTAAAGTTTGGTTGTTTCAACTTAACAGTGAACAACCTATGACCTACTTTATGCATATACTACTCTAAATTACAACTGGTTTGTGACAGAAGCTTATGAAAGGTTTATACACCCACACTCACCGTTTAAATCATAAGAACGATGAGAATTACATTTAGTGATTTAAACGGTTGAAAACAGAAATGAAAAAAAGACTCTATAAGAAGATGAAAATCCATAAAAGAAAATACACTGGAATAACTTATTAGCAAGGGCTTAGAGTAAAAAATATATATATAGAAAGCAGTCTCACCCTCGCCTCCCAGTGAAATGCCAAAGAAGCCTGAACGTGAAACTGGAGCTGCCAGCAATCTTTCTGAAATAAGACCTGAGTTTCAAACAGACAGGTCTTAATGAAAAATGTGTATAATTTTAGCCTCTTACTATTGGAAGTCAACATGCAGGCAACTGTTAGCGAAACCTGTCACTTCAGGAAACGTTCAGTCACTCGTAATAGGGAAGTGAAAAAAAGATATATTAAAAAAAAACAAACAAACCAAACAACTCTAACAAAAAGAAGAAAAACAAAACTGGAACATTGTGCCCATAGGCATGCCCGCTTCTCATGAATCTGAAATGCAACTCCCAGATCACTCATGTAACGATTGTCCCTTTTGTAAAAGGGACGCAGAACAGAGACAGGACAAACCTAATTCTCCAAAGCACCCACAGAAGCTGCGAATCGCCTACTGTCACCGCAAGGACATTTGCTGTAGCCCCACACACCACAGCACAGGGCAGGTTGCCAGCTAGCAACAGGCAGCAATGGAGAAAATGGACTGGAAGATTTCTAGTAGTATTTATGTAACGCACCACACTTCCTAATATTTTGACCGAAAGTCAAAGCATTCATTTCAAAATATCTGGATGGCATTTTTACAACTCAAGGTGCACAAAGAGGGAAGCACTGACCGGCATCTATTAAACTGCACAGACAGCTGAGACGAACATCTGAGTCTGGGAACAGCCAGAAGCTGGCTGCAAGCAGGGCCCCCCAGAAAGCATGTGGGGAATTACAGGCAGAAGGCACTTCAGGCAGAGCTGGAATGCCAGGTGTGATGGGAGCTTCATCAGCACCGCACTGATAGCCATCACCCCTCTTATTTCTGACACGTTTACTGCTTGTAAAACAGGTAAGTTCTGTAAAGCCATCAAATGTAAACGCTCACATAAACTAAAAGAAATAACAAGGTACAAAAAAACCAAAAAACAAAAGAGACAGTTCTGTTGAAAAATACGTCCCATACCTAAGGGAAGTCAGGGGCAAGTAACTTGTGTGTTTTGCAGGCCTTCAATAATCTGTATGTCCCATTTTAAGACTGCACCAACGGCTCATGGCCTTTCTTTTCCTGCCTCCCTGTTTTATTCTTCTCAACCAAATTAGTCTCAAGTCTAGTTTTGCTGCAGGAAAGTTCGGAGGTTTTATTTCTTATTTGATAGTAGCCCTTCCTTCGGGGTTTTAACACATCTCATAGATACACAGGGATATAAATTTGTTTTCATACACCTGAATTAAAAAAAACACCAGAGTTTTCAATACAAATGTTCTCATTTTTTCACTACTATTTTGTAAAGGTTAAAAGAAAAAATACTGCAATGCCTAGGAAGAACATCTCCCCTCTTTTAAAATAGAAAAAGAAACAAAATGCATTTTGTTTGAACAATCACAGAAACAATCAGCAAACAGCAACTGCCCTCTTTTCCACTACAAATCATTATTAAAAATTGCACAATGATGGGCAAAAGTACAACTTTGGTGCTGGAAGATTCATTCGGCCTTGAGCTGGCTGATAACTGCTGCGCCTGTGTAAGTACAGTTCAGAAGATCACACAGTTTGTAGCTTATCTAAATTGCCATCTTTATTCTTTTTTTTCCCCCAAACACTCCCAGTGTGGTTTCAGAAATTAAAGTGACTGTCATCTTTGTAACTTTTCAAAGACGTCTGAGTTCAGGGTGTGGACCAATAAAGCAGAATCTACATCATGAGCCTTATGACTTTATCACTACATTCTCAGCTGTTAGTGCCAAGATTAAACTTTCAGAAACATCTCAAGCATCTCAAATTAGACTTGGTGAACACCACGTACTCAGCCACAGGCACTGCTTTGTTCTTGGATCTCCTTCTACTTCTTTAAAAGAAATTTCAATGTCTTTTGCACAACTGATCTACTTTTAAACTGAAAGCAACTACAGGCCTGGTCCCATTGAAAATCATTCTGAATATTGCACTTTTGTTTGGGAAACAATGGAATGCCTGTAAACACAGTGATTTTCTAATTTTTTGTAGGAGTAAAATTGTTCTAGTTGCACTGACATTGGCAGCCAGAAGCCTTTCAATTCATACATCACAGTTGGAACCAAAATAATCAGAAGACAAACCTGCAACATGACAGATATTAACATATATTTTCATGTACCTTAGAAGTGTACCATGGAATGTGGGGAAGTATCTGCTTACGAGAACTTAATAATGAGACCAATTAAAGAATTAGAGGTATAATTAAAGGAAGGCTGATTAAATCATAAAAAAATAAATAATAATTAAAAAGTGTTGTGTACCATGTTTAAACATGGCTACACTTCAACCTCCATCGATCAAAGTGAGAAAAAATAAGGAAGAAGTAACCCGATATGTAGAAACAATGAATTCCTTACATTTTACTGGGCTGAATTTTCATAAACAAACTACAGAGGTGCTGTTTTTAAGAGATCCGTTACCTACTCAGGACTTTACCGTCCACTACTCCAACATTACCACTTATGGTGCATTTAAATAGACATATTTTTAAAGCCTGGTGTAATACGTGCCACTTGGGACCAAAAAGTTTTCTCCTGGTATTTTGTTTGGGAAACTGCTCAGTCTGTAAACATGCATGCAACTGTAACTTCATTTATAGACTCATTAGTAAGTATCTGTTGGAGTCCATGACTATATTCACATGTTTGTTTATGTAATGAGTTCCAAGAAGTTTCATCAGGCAGAACTTTTCTCTCTGGGCACTGAATTTAATGTTCTTCCCTTCCTCCACCCTGTTCTGTTGTAATATCGTTATTTATTGTGATACAATCATGATACAGCCATCCTTCTCAAGTATGCAGACTGGGCTTCCCCTCTTCAGCTTAACTTGGTAAACCTATTCAGTTTTCAAATCCTTCTTTGTAATTCAGATGGAGACATATCACAGCTGCAGGACTGACCACATTTCCTTACCTCTTGACAGTATGCATCTGTTCCTGCTTTAGCACAACACATGCTTCTACGATAAGCAGCCTATTTTCTCCTTTACTTATCTGCAACCTCATTCATGTTTTCAAGGATTTTCCAGTGAAATAACACCTACATTCTGAGATCTTCCAGCACGCTGCTGGTTGCATTCACCCTAGGCAAAAGATCCTTTCTTTTAAAGAACTGTTCTTAAAAGCTCCCATCACAGGCGAGTAATAACTTCTACTGCCAAAGGAGAAATACAGCTTGAAAATCAAATGGCGCATAAAGGAATATTCCCTCCTGTGTCTCAAAATTAACCCTCCCCATCTGAAGATCACTTTGTTTCTCAGTGTGGTTTAATTATGTTTTCCACACGCAATGTTCATTCACTGTAACTTGCAAAGCTAAAGCTATGGTGGCCTCCAAGAACAAGTAGCTAACAGGGTCACCAAGAAAGAAAATAAATGAGAAGCCTCAAGCTCATTTGCTATTCATTCATAACCTCCAGAAGTTGTTTTTTATTAGTAGTAAAAGGCCTGCTCTGAAAGTAACGCCTCCTATTTCAACATGCTGGCCAAATGCATTAAAAGAAATCAACAGTCCTGCAGGATGCTATTTGTTTCCCCAATTCCTTCAGTAATTTTCATGCGAAGTTTTCACATGCTATATCCCAGAATACTTTTCAAAACTAGTAATAAATAGTACATAAGATACAATGAAAGGAGAGTAAAAATTTGTAAAGTGAGAAAAAAAGAGATACTTTTAAATGTGTTTTGAAGTAGGGGGAGAGTCAGTGGTTTACACGAGGTTACTTTACACCCTGGCCCAGCACACCAAGCAGACATACCACATAGGGTATGGTTTCACATGACACTGTAGGCACAGCACAGATTAGCTGATCTAAGAAGTGAGCTGCTATCTCAAGGGGGTGGCTTTGCTCCCCTCGTTACTGGGGCACCAGTTCCATCGCACTGGATCTAAGGGCTGTGTCATATTGGGCTTATCCAGCAGAAAACAAATGTGGAGGGCCACAGCACAGAACAGAAAGCCAGCCTTGGGCAGATGGGCCAGCTGGAGCAGTTCACTACAAAACCCTCAGCACAAGAGCCAAGGAAAGGAGAGTTTGATAGAAACCTCAGCCAAGGAAGCACAAGGACTACCTTTTTGATGGGCAAGTTGTTGGGCACCTCAGCTGCCCAATACAAATCACAATTTGGCTCCTACTTAAAAACAAACAAAAATACTCAAAAGCTGTTTTATTCTGGCTATGTCATTATAAAACTTAAGACTTCACAATTTGTTTTGATTATGATGGATGTGTTTACACACATTCTGAAAAGAGGAAAGTTGGTTAAGAACGCCTTTGAACTTGTTAATTACAATACAGCTGCATTTCCAACTTCCCTTTGGCATCCTTTTTCAGCATCGCACTGCTTTCAGCACCAACATAATAAATATTTGCCCAAAACGTACCCATGAAATAAGGTAAAGGTAGCATTGTGCTGTGAGCTGCACCACAGCAGAATGTGACTGCTAGCTCGCATTTTGGCTGATATTTTCACAGAGAGCTATGCTGATCTTTCTAGTAGTGTCAATAGAATCACATTACTGCTCGAGTCAGCATTTCCTAAGAGCTATTTGGCAGCTCACCATTCATCCCCTACAGTTAGATTCAACACTATTTACAGTGTCTAATAAATAGGGTTCGAGTCATCCACAAATTTAAGAGGGATTTCATTGTTATTCTTGATGTAGATAACTTTGTAACACAATGATCTATCAATTTTAAAATGTTTTTCTTTTGATCTTAGTGGTTTATTTGTGACATCTGAGCTTTCGGTAATAGCAAACGCTTTGTCCTGCTCGATGCAAGGAGCTCAGTGGTTTAATTAAAGGGGAGATTTCACAGTAACTCAGTTAAACCAAATGCGTAGAAAGATGAGCTTAAGAAGCAGTTGTGTTACGCTATTCATTACTGCATAAGTGCTCATATTTCCCTTCAGCACAAAGTCAATTGGGTGAGACTGCACCACAGACAAAGGCAGCAGAAAGCAACTCTGTTGACTTTACAGTGAAACAAGGTTTAAGAATATTAATAAACAGCAGAGTAGTAATAGCAGAAATACAAGCAGCTGGAGCACTAACATAATTAATTATGGCATCACAGCTGAGATTGATAATGAAAACCTCTGGACAGTAACTTCTTAAAGTGGTACAGCTGTTTCCAAACAGCCATCTGTCTGTGCCCCAAGGCTATTTTATGTAATGGATACTCTTACATTAATTTAGCAGGGCTCAGTCAAATAATTACAGAAACAAATTGATAACAGTGAAAGCTACTGTGATATAAGCAATATAAACTTGCACTGGTTGAAGAAAAAAAATGAAAAGGAACAATTTTACAACATACTTTGAAGTGATGGAACAGCTTTGTCCTACCATCCTAAAATAATTAATTTGATGACAGAAAATCTCTATGAGGATGATTAAAAGAAAGTTGTTTTTTCATTTGGAAACAATTGGTAAAGAAAGCAAAGGAACTCTTACCACTACATGGCCCTCCAAAGCAATGTAAGTGTAGTTTACAGAAAAATTTCTTCAGAGACGGGAGTTCTTGGTATGAATTTAACAGCTGAATGGCACAGTCCCTTCCCCCCTCGGCCCTGACTTTTCTTGCTCACATCATTTTCAGAATGGTTTCATCTTATCCCCCAGAAGGGTACTTCAAATTTCAACTTTAAAACTTGCTACGCATGAAGACTGAAAACTGTAATCATACAGACATCTAATATCATATACATCCTTTCCCAAAGCACTGCATTGGAAATATTACTGTGGAAAGGCCTTTTCCAAGTTTGTTTCCCAGAAATAAGTGAGAGACTTATGTAACTGTAAATCTGACTGGTACCACAGACAAAGGAACATTTAAAAAAGCCCTTGATGAGATGATGGAAATGCAAACAAACTGAAAAGAGAGAATCAAAGCACGAATTCAAACTGGAATTATTTAAAATGAATGAACGAGCCTGCTAGATAAACCTCTATCGTCACTGTCATCGTAACAATTAGCACAGACAGAATTAGACACGGATTACAAAGAAGAAAACGCGGCTTTTACTTTTTAGATCCACCGTTTTCCGATCTTCAGAACATCTTTATGCTTACTTTTTTGTTGGTTTTTTTTGAAACCTAAGCTTTTAGTGGACCACAGTACAGCAGCCATACAATCTCACAAAGACTTGAAGAAAAAGTCACTTCAAAAAAATCACTGCAAAAATTGGCTTTACCCATAGTTAGATCTGCTAGAAGACAAGAAAATACTCAATGTTCTAAACATTTCATTTAATAGTGAAGTGAGGCTTTGAACAGAGTCCCGTGTATGGCACAATGCAGATACAGAAAAGCGTGCCAGCTTCTAACACCTTACATTATACATAGGTTGCTCTGAAAGTAATACCTCCTACTTATTTCCATGGAAAAAACAACAAAGGGTAAAATAACACCACTTGATAGAGCAAATTCTTGGCTACAAAATACCATTTGTTCAATGCACTAGCTGTGCATTTTCACCAGCAAAGAACAAGAGCTGCATACCACACTCATAAAAATCTGTACCAGCAGAGGTGCCCCACTGTCGCTGTTATCGCTGCTGAAATGCAGCATCTACCCCTCACTGTGCCAGCACCCACTGTCTGGTCCCCATAAACACTCACTAGTGTTGATGAATGTTAGTGGGTGACATTTTTTCTGCATGGAGAAATTCAGTGGCACACCTTTGCTTCATCTGCACTTCCACATCAGATGCTGTTGCGCCCGAGTGCCCCTCTGCTGCCATCTGTCACTTCTGGATTTGAAGTCATAGAAAATTGTTGATGTACAGCTGGGATTAGGCAGCTTCATCGTACTAGGACACCACTGGTCTCAGTGCTCTCCAATGAAGTAGGCAGCTTTTCACTCAAACACTGAATATTTATGGTCACTATTTGGAGCTGTTTCTCTTAGCTGTATCTATGCGCCTTGCTGGTGCTTTATTAGCTAACCTTCTTGAGTCATGCGTCCAGCTTCCAGATATTTAGAGTCTAAGCTAAGACATGGAATTTGTCCTGCTGTGGCTTCATTCAAAGTGTTGTTTCTTCCATTATTTTGTACGCAACCTAACTCTTCTTTCTTAGGTGATGTCAGTGTACGCATGCGCAGACATGAAGTAGGGTATTCTGGAGTTAAGTGCTTGACATTCTCACAGCAGGCTTTGTTTTAGAGACTATAGTAAGAATGTCTGTACGTAAAGAGTAGCTATTAATGTCACTGCTGTAGCAACCAGGGCTTATTGTACATGATGAGAGCCTTGCAATTCCTCAGTAACTTTAGTCATCAACTCTTCTGCAGATATTGCTAATTTCAAAACTGTCCGGTTTTTTAATAAGTGATATTACAAAACTTCTCTATCAAGTAGTTCAATTATAAAATCGTTCATGCTCTATTAATGCCAATGGAATTAAGAGCAGTTAGGTCATTAGCCTAATGCACTGCAATTATTCTTTCAATTTGGTCACGCATCCAGTCTATCTGTCCAGTCCCAAGTAGATCAGGGTAAAAGGATGGCACAGAAGTCCCAAACATTTCCCTCTGCTTGAAATCTTCTATAGAATGTTTTTGCCTAAAGATGAAGAAGAAATCTGTCACTAATAACAATCGTTACAGCAATTGGAATTATGCAATAGCCCATTGTTTTCAGCTTTCCATATTTTAAGGACTTCTTTCCTTCACGCAACATAAATGTAGTAGGCACTTGGGTTAATAATAGTATTTTAAACCAACGCTAGGGTTTTCTGATGTGAAATGCTGGCAATTCCAGAGGGGCTACATTTGCGTAATACCAGGAAACACAAAGAAAACACTGGGCACCAATAACAGACATCTCCATCAGCAAGCCTTTGATTCCTTCAGTGCCTGTTTAATGATTTCTGACTTATACTTGCTCATCTGTTGGGTAGCACCAGTTCTGAAGAGGTCCTCTCAGGGTAATGTTGCTGTTATGCTAACTGTGAGCTGCTGAGTTTGTTGAAGTGCAGTGTAGATTCTAACTCTGGAATCAAAACTGGATAATTGGACTATATTTCTAATGGATGGAAGGTTCAGTAGTTCTAGCACAAATCTTTCCAGTAAATACCTTAATACACAGTGCTTTTGTAACACAGTTTCTCCTCTGTTGTGTGGAGCAGTATTTGAACCCACTCTCACAAAACAGCTGTGCAGTTATGGTCTGGTTCTGCAGCCACCACCCCAGCAGCCGGGTAACCTCCTGGCTCACCTGCACTGCACAGAGCCTCACACAGAGGGAGGTCTGTCTCCAGTCCTGTTGCACTCCCTGTAGTGACAGATGGGGACAGCAGTGGTGGCTACAGGACAGATAGTTCTATGGTTTGCAAACTTGCAAAAGCAAGGACAACATCTCCCCTCTTGGTGGTACTTCTTCTGCCCAGGCAGCTGTTTTTCATGATCTCCAGGGAAAACACAAGCTGGAAGCTAGTTTCAGCTACATCATGCTGCTCAATAAGAATGTGTCTGTTGAAGTCTGCTTTTGTTGTGGTATTGAATGATTTGGAGCGTGTGTACTGAAAACTCCATCCACTGGAAAGTGTGCAGTGGAGAAACATACTCATCCAATGAGCAAGTTGGTGTTCTGTGCACAGAGGATGACATCCATCCAGCATTAGCTTCCGGTGTTCAGAGTTCTTAGCACAGGAATGACTGGCCTGCATTGATACCAGTGCTGCTGCCAATGAAGCAGGACCAGATTTCTTCGAGTGGGTATTCAGGTACATGGAAAGGCAGGCCCATACCTAACAGAGACAGCACTGAATGGCAGGCCCAAAAGTGGTGCCATGTACCCACACAAGCAGCAAGGACTGCAATGAAAGCACATTGTATTTCAGCTGGGAAGGCATTATTCCAGCTGGCAGAAGCCTCACCAGGAACATTTTTTTAAATCATAAAGACAATTAAGTATTAGCCAAGAGAATGTGCATTCAAGAAAACATGCAAAAAAAAAAAAAAAAGGAAAGTTAAAATCAAAGTTGACATAAATAATCATTTTTTCCAAAAGACGTTGTTTTCAAGTCCTTGATGCACTATGTCCTCCTCAGGTGTCTTGCTGTTATAGCAATGTACGAGGGCTGCTCTGAAAGTAAAGCCTCCTATTTCATTACACTGGCCCACAGTGGCAGAGGCAGATGTTGAAGTGAAGGGTGCATGCTGCACTTCAGCAGTGGTGACAGAGACAGCGGGGCACCTCTGCTGGTACAGATCTGTATGAGTGCAGTATGCAGCTCTTGTTCATTGCTGACAAAAACGTATCACTGATGGTGGTGACTGTGTTGAAAAGTAGTGTTCTGTAGCTGAGAATTTGCTCTATCAACAGTGTTATTATGCTCCTTGTATTTATTTTAGTTCCCAGTGAAATAAATAGAAGGTATTACTTATTAAGCCACTTACATACACTGGATTGTTAGGATTTTTTTAAGAACACTACAAGACAACTTCTGTTATGAATAACATAGGAAAACACCAACAGAACATTTGTCAGATAGAAATTCTGCAGTTCAGAAAAACTGTACTACAATCTGTCCATTAAAAAAAAAAAAAAATCAGTATTTCAGTGTTCTGCAGCTGGTAGAAGATTGATACTAAGAAATACTGTGCCACCACATTACCATAATTCTGTGAAGTTACTGATCTTTGACTTTTCATGTACTTTTCATTGCCACTTTCAGCTATTCTAGTAACTATGGCAAATAGTGATTGTAAAGAAACAGTCAGGCACTTCCACCACCTTTTCTTGTCACTCACAATTAGTGTTGCACTGTGTCTTATTTCTTAATGCAACTTAAGTATAAAAATTAAATATTTAATGTAAAAAAAATTACAATAAGCAATTTAATTCACCTACCTTTGGCTTCCTGCTTAGCCCAGAATTCTTCTACTCTTTGAAAAATTATTTTCTCATCTCTGAACTGCTTCTGCCACTGACGCAGCTCTTGTACTTCCCTACCACAGCGGACCTGGAAAAGGAAAACAGAAAATGCAACTAACATTATACATTCGTGTTACCCAAGGTCACAAACCTTTGTTTTATATGCTGGGCTGTGGCTGTGCAAATATGTGGCATCCATCCTTTTTGCAAGGCTTGATATAAAGCATGATCCCAGAGGTTTACAGCATTCAACTTCCACAGAACTAAAACACACAATTGACAAAACCCACTGAAAACATAAACATGCCAATTAAGGGATCATTTTGATCACCAAGGACTCTTGAGAATGAGACTGCAGTGAGATGCCAATTCTTCAGGTTAATTAAAATTTAAAGCATTATATTGAAGGGTATTAGTGCCTTTAGAAAACCACAACGCTACAAAACCAACCCATTGATCAACACAATAGAAGAGGCACATGAAGGGTCATACAGCAGGAAATTTATTCCAGTAAACTGATTCACACCTGCTACCAGCAGCAATCCATACAATTTTCACAAATAGAAGAGGCATTAATCTCTTGTTTAAAGTAATTGGAATGCACTACATGATGTCTGTTCTTTGGCAATCACTCCTATGAAAAGCCTAATTCTACTTCCATGTAGAATGACAATAGTCACAGGCTTGATCTCCATTTAAGTTGAATTCCTCCATTACTGCTTTTGTACTGGTATGGATCCTATTAACACAGGAAATAATTCAGCTTTTGCCACTGCTGAACTTGCTCTAATCCACACTTGATTAAATAGCAGTATGTTGCCTATCATCTACCTTGGCACTCACACACTTACTACCTCCAGTGTTAAAGCAAAAATCCAGAATGGATGCCCTCACTCTGACAATAGCAGGCAGTGGTCACTGTAGTATTTGCTCACTGATAAGTGATCATTCTCTAACGTTCAGGTAATAGAATTATTTAAAACAGAATTTCTGTGTTTTTTCTTTCCTAAACGATACAGATACAAAATGCCATTTGCTTTAGGACTGAATGTCCAAGTTGTTCAGGCTGAAATTAATCAGCATTGGAGAAACAAGCATCAATAGGTGTGGCTTCTCCTGAATGTTTTACTTTCAGGAAGCCAACCACTAAGCTGTCCAGAGAATTTATGTTTACTTTATTCTTAGATGATGATGGTAATGAGTCTGCTCTAGTGATTTAAACTCTGTTACTCTACTACATTACATTCCAGATTTCACATGCTTTTCTGAAATGCACAGAGAGCAAAACAGCAGGATGCAACTTCCCACTTGTTAAAAAAATTATATATATATATTCAAGTATTTAGCAGAAGTATTTTCCACACAGAATTTCTCCTCTGTGGTGCAACTAAAAATGCAACAGACAGCAGCTGCACTCCAGCAGCAGTTTTCAGTCCAGATTGGAGAAGATAACTTACCATATTTCAGTGCACTGACAGAGCAGAAATACAATGCAAGGTTACGTAACCAGTACAGGTGGGGAAGACTCTCACTAAGTCACTTGATATCAGATACTTCCTAGGCCTCTTACACTATCCCATTGTACTAATACAGTTCTGTATTATCTCCTATAAAGGATACATAAAGACCTTACAAGGTGAATATAAGATTAAAAAACCAAAACCACAAAACATTGATTTATTATTATTAGTGACTTCTTTCCACAAAAATCAATTAAAAAAAAAAATCTATCATCTTCTATGTAATCCATGACATACTATTTCAAAAAATAGAATATAATCCCAAACAGAGGCCAGTTTCTTTAGGCTTGCAAGAGAAATTTTCTCATTTATAGTGCCCTGTATGCTTTTATAGAATCCCTAGTTCTCTATTTCAATGAGAACATTTATTTGCACAGGAAAGGTTAAGGGAATGTTTAGGGAACATCAAAAACAACAGTAGAAAAGTTACAGGAAGACACAGAAATGAGGACCCCTACTTCTAAATATAAAACTGTTGGGAAAAAAAAAAAAAAAAAAATCAGGTGCCTATTTATAAGTGCAGCCATTTAGAACCTGCATTTTGGTCCACAACAATACCACAGCGCTCTCTGTATACTGAAAATGAAGATAATGACTCTAAGCAGTTAAAAGGTAGGAGGTAAGCATAGTAGATTCCTCATACTCTCCCTAGATAAACAAAATAGCAAGTATGGTGAAATACACAGCAAAATACAGGGCTCTGAGATAAAGAAAGGCATAGTCAGACAAAGTTAAATACTCCAAGGTCCCATTTGAAATCCAAGCAGGAACATGAGCTCCAGGACAAAGAGATTTTTTAGAAATGGGAAAGAAAAAGGATCATAAATACGTCATCTTCAGTAAAACAGGCAATAGGAACTGAACAGAATCCTATCTTCGTGTTCTAAATATTCTTTAGAAACTCTAATTTGGCATAATTATGATAATTTCACAGAATGTCGCCTATTGGTAATTAGAGTGCAATTCTATGATTAAAAAGCCATGACTCAGCAGCCAAAACTCCAGATAAGTAATCAGTGGCTCAAGTACTGTTCAACCCTGTAGATCAGCAGCCCAAATATGAACTGAGAGTAAGCTGTGTAATCAATGAATGTATCTATGTTACAATTAGGAAATATGCAGAAGAGTTAGGCTAAGTTGTTATGTTTAAAGAAGAATAGATGGAACTTACCCTTATCCTGGGCTCACTGAAAGTCTCCACAAGGAGCAATTCCCAAAAGAGATCCTTCCCTACTAGTTGTCAGCTCTTAAATGGGCTCTAGGAGAGGTGCAGCTGGGCTCCACCCCTCCGGGTAGCACAGCAGAATTGCCTTCACCTGTGCTCCCAGGGCTGACTTATTGCTCGCCTCAGGTGGTCAATCAGAGGTTCAGGCCGTGATTGAGCAGTTCCCATACACAAGCATAACATTTCTCTTTAAAATCTCAAATCACATGGACAGAATCTACACTTGTTGTAAAGAATAATGAATATTCAGATGACTTTCTAGATCTAAGCCTCCACCAGTAGCCACACTACTGGAAAGGAACAAACTGGCAGCAAAAGCACAAGAACACTGTAAGATACAAAGATAAACCTGCTCCCATTCTGAATTAACTTTTGCTAGACCAATATGTATACATAAAAGAGCTTCAGCTATAGTTTAAGCTTCATAATACTTCAAGATTTACATAGACAAATACACCGTGCTCAATGCTAGGTAAGAATGTGTCACAATAGTGGAAGGATGCCTTCACTGGAAACATTAGAGGAAATTCTATTAATGAAGACATCTGTCTGTCTAGATAAGTCATAATTAAAAGAGAATGTGAGAAGATAAAGATATTTGACGAAATAGCTGTCAAAAGCCTTATTCCAGCTGCTTGCCTCAAGGAGACCTCTCAAGACAATACCTTTTTTGACCTCCTCAGAGTACCAAGCCAGACTGCTTTTGTGTCTCATATGTGTGTCTCATATACAAGCAACAAATGAGACTATCATTACTCCTTTGAAGTACGCTGGTTACCCAATATTCCTTTATTTGGTCCTGCAACTAAAAGACCTTTTCTGATAGGAATGGGAAACTGAAAGTTTGAATTAGAGTTTCTTTAGAGCAAGCCTTTGTATCTGTAAACCAAACACAAGATCTTCACAGACACAATGGAGGCAGTGGCAGCAAATGCCTCTTTGCTCAAAAACGCTGCACTTCCCTGCAAGGCAAGCTCTGCACCCAGAAAGCTCCTTCCCTTTCCCGCTAGGCTGCACTTATAACAGCTAACATCACCTCCTGTGGTTTTCTTCTGCTAAGGTCCTGATCTAACATTCCGCTATCTGATCAGTTTTTTCCTGCCTTTTAACTAGAAAACTGTTATAAAAGCAACTGGATTGTTATTTTCATTTCAGTGTGTGGCCTAGTGCTTTTGTATCTAACACTGCTTCGTAGTACAGAATTTGTCTCGATTGAACTTGAAACAAGTACTCGTAAATACCTTTGTACGAAAGACGGTAGCAAAGGCTTTGTGGCAAGCAATCATTAAGTATTATTACCAAAACAAGGACTTTTCTGAAATCTGCTCTAGATAAGGATGAATGTACTGTTTCACGTTATCTTTTTAATTATCAGAAAGCGCTATATGATTTTTTCCTTCACATAGAAAAATCCTTATTGACCGTCAACTTGTTTTTGCTGATTCATGTGCACATGCAGACAGCCAGATACGCAGAAATAAGTGAAATGTATGAGAAGATGCAATGCTTAGCCAGCTACGCAATTAATAAAGTCTATTGTCTAGATCAGCATGGCTAACAAAGCATCTCAAACACGGCAAGTCCATAGAAGATGTGTTAGAGAAAATAACCAGCCCTGGTTTCTCATATTTTATATGAGATCATTTACAAATAATAATAATAAAAACTTACAAACTTCATATCGGGGTTATTTATATTAAAGCACACTATCTGAATTCTCCCCTAACTTTTCAGAATCTGTCATTACTGCATTTAAATCTCATTTAGACTTAGTGTTCTCTTAACTTGTAAGCTCAAAGATAACATATAACCATGCAGAGTAACTTGCTACTAACTATTTTGATTTTACATTCTCACTTTTAGTTTTTAAAAGCCCAAGCTTTTTCATCTCTAATAAGCTAACCACTAATTTTATAGTCTGAATTATTTACATAGAATCATATCATAGAACACTTGATTTTCAGTGTCTCTTACTTTTTAGTGCTAAGGTTCCTCACTCATTTCTAGGAACCAGTTTCAAAAGATAAATACTACGCTGAAAATTTTAAAGTTAACATGAGAAGGGATTGTGCCCTTCAGAACCTCTGGTAGAAGCACAAGGTATCTGAGCAACCTTGCAGGGCTCAGCTAACTATTACTGGATGTTTGCCTTTGCAATACTCCACTGCAAGGATGCCTGCAGTGATATTGTCAGTGCTAATTAATGTTACAGTCAATGCCATCTCTGTTTAGAAAAACAAAAATCAAGGAAAGCAAACAAACACAAAGTATCAAAAATCTATCAGTCAAGAAGATCACCTCAGGATATTTCACCATTTTTGTCTGCATGGCACACCATAGCAGGAACTTTTATATATTCATGCTCGTTACAATAGGACAGAAAAAATTAACAGAGAATGTTTTATTCTGATTGTGATTTAGAGAACAGCAGATGTATAGGCAGATACCCATCACAATGAGACTATCGCTATAGCAGAAGCTATTTACAGCCTTAAATTATGATAAAGACAGTCAAAGACACATTTGTCACGTGGATTCCAAGTCCATTTCTTCTAAAATCATGAAGGTTTTAGAGCCTTAGAAAAACAGGCTTGCCAGAATCTCTTCAGGATTTGCAAAATAATTTATACCTTATCCTAGGCTTAGCACTACTGTTACACTTCAAAATAACAGCAATAGCCAATTTTCTTCATAAGGTACTTTAAGGGCCTTGCTTTTCCCCCTTACACTGGAGATTGTATTAATGCTGTTTTACTAGTACTGCTTGCAACATCTGAAGAACAGCCTCCATTCCTCTCTGGTCTCATTTGTTGTCTCAGCGTTGCCATCTTTGCTTCTATATGCTTCTATTTCTGCACAGACCTCACCGATCCTCCTTGTGCACCTCTACACTTACTCACATATAACTCTAAATGACACAACCTGACATTTTAACATATAACTCTAAATGACACAACATAACATTTTAGCAACTAGCCAAAGACCAACTGAAAAAATGAAAATGGTTCAGTATTTCTGAAATTTGAATTACTTTGGATTTCATGAGAAAAACAGCAAGATTACATCAGTGTAAATGCCTGTGAAAAGATTGTAGTCATTAGGCATAAGGCAGAGCAACATCCAAAGCCAATGAACCATGAGGGTCTCAACAGCTATTTATAGTATCCTCCACTTAAAATTTATGTAAGGATTTTCCCCAGGGCCTTCACAGTCCTACAGATTCAACATCAAGCAAAGTAATTATAGATTATTCTTACCCGATAACCTCTCCAGAATGCCTGTATTATTATGCTTGCTTCTTCTTCTGACAGGAAGAAAGACAGAGGCAATGGTTGCCTGGGACTAAATAAAAAATAAAATATTTTGTAAAAGACTGGCTTTCAGAAGTACATTACTTTATTCTTTAGCAATATGTTTTATAAAGAGGGCTGCTCAGGAGCTTGAAACATGCAATTTCTTATTGCTCTAAGATAAAAGGTGTAATTATTTCTCCTTTAAAATGTAGTCTATGTATGCTACAATCACTTCTTCCTTAAAATAATAATAAACTAATGGCATCTGAAACACAATAATCTTTCTTACTCTTCCTATGTGGATTCTGAATTGCTACCGTTATGGTAGGGTTTGGGCTTGCGGTGGGAGGGGAGCAAGAGATGGTGGAGACGTCATTTGTAAAGCAAAGGAGGTTTTAGTTTTAGTTTAGGTTTTACAACAACAACAACAAAAAATGTATGACAAATGTTTATAACCTAATTATTAAAATTGTACAACTTGAATATATTTTAGTACCTACAGCTACATTATGATTTCACTTAAGTGGAATGTACTAAAAATGAAAAAAATGATTATTATTGTATGGGCATCAACATGCATCCGTACTCAGAAATGTCTCAACAAGCTCTTAAAATACTGAAATTTTACTTCTGATAACATACACACATGTCTTAGAGATAAAAGAAAGGACAGATACTGAAGACAGCAATTAATTTTCAGCCACAATATGTGGTAATCTGAGAGCATTTCTGATGACTGAGAAATACCCCGAGCAATAACTACATTTCAGACATCACTAATAAAAACTCAAATCATGATATCAAGTCTTGCTTTGCAAAAGCCATTTTCTAAGAAAGTTGATTTATCACACACATTGACTTAAAAAATGCCAATCTGGAAGGAGAAGACAACATTAATTTATATGGCTTTCTTTTGTACTAAACGTAATACAATCTTTACAGGCTTTACTGTTGCAACTCATGAAAATACCGTAGGTAAGGAGTGGACTTGGCACAGTGTTAGAATGGCACTAAGAGCCATTCTCCCTGCATGGGACACAGCATGGTTTTGACTGAGAAGACCATAACATTAGGAGTTCAGATGAAGCAATCATTTGGATTTAAGTACTAATTATGTTTTTTTCTGTATCAGGCTTAAACTCTGCTTTAAGAGAACTAGAGGCAAGCGTAACCTACATAGGAATATTATTTACACTGCAAAGATGCATATACTACAAAGACCATAAGTAACCGATCTATCCAGTCGTACACTTGCTGGCTAGAACACCACTTCTGCCATTTCTTTTGAAAGCATATTTTTAAATACATTACAGTCCAGGCTAGAAGGTCTGACAATATACATTTTCCCTCCATTTGATTTCATTTCTATTAGACTCTGCCCTGGTAAGCTTCCTGTGCTCTCTGAGGCATTTCTCTTTGGGTTTATCTTCACTAAAGGAATATTTCCATGTAGAGCACAACCCCGTGCTGCACTGACTGCACCATTTGGGCTGGCACACTCAGCTGCTCTGCTCTCATCATCTTGTCACTTGGCTCTCAGCTTACATTTATTTCCATGGGAAAGAAAACAGACTATTTGGAAGAGTGGAAATAAGGCAAAAATGAAGAGCATTCTCTCCACTAAGTGAAACAGTGCTAGCTCTATGAGCATTAATTAGCATTTCTGCTGCTCGAGGGAAATTGCATGTGCAGGAGAAGCAAAGCTTCCCAAGCTAACTGCTTCTTATAATCAGACTTAAAAACACAAAGTTGGTCTCTGCTGCTTTGGATGATAGGCTTTCATTCAGTGTTCTATTTTTGATTTTTTTGGAAACCAAATCTTACAGTGCAAAATGCACAGAAAGACCTATATTACAGAGACCTATTTCACAGCAGTCATATCAAAGACACTGAAGTTTCCTAAGAACGAGTACATCTCTAAGGAACAGACTGAGATTCCCCCTGGCCCGCAAGGCCAACTATAGCATTCCATTGCTTTCATTTTTAAATTATAAAAATGTCTCTATTATAATCCAACACTATATTTAAGAAACCAATATGAATTCAAACAAGAAGTACGGGACTTCATTTTCAGTGTGACAGTCAGTGGCAAATATTAATCACTTCAGAAGTATCAATCATTTTAGCAGGGCAGCTTTAGAGAACAAAAGTCATGCCACGTCCATTTTTGTCTACATGAATATACACATTTGGCTTCGGGTCAAATAAAAATAGTCTGTACAGAGGTAATCACCCATCAGCACTGAGCTAGGAAAAGGGGGAATATGTCATCTGTGGCAGAAGACAGCTGTATGACTCCAAGAAGATTAAAACTGACAGCAAATGCACAGTAGCTATCTTCTGTTTAGTCTTTGATTATGATTTAAATATCTAGTTTGGTATATGTATGTGATATATTGCACAAAGTTGTACCTGTACTATCAGAAAAAATGATTTTCCAAATTACTACATTTTACCAAATGTGAATAAAGCAGATGCTGAACAGAGGACAGTTACATTTCAGGAAACACACTTCTTGCTTTGTGCACAATCACACTTTACAGATCCTGATCATGTGAGATACTTTCTAATTACACCACATCATGCAGGTGGAATTTAGCACCCAAAAGGTCTAAAACAGACTTCATTAAACAGATGCGTGAGTTACTGGCAGAGGTTCTCACTGATGATGTGTGTCTTGTCTCTTCCTGGAGAGAAGCTGGGCCTCCCGGCAAGCTCTCAGAAAGGGCAGGGAAGAACCTCCATTACCTTGACAGCAAAATAGACAAGCTGACATGGAGGTCCCACCAAAGGGCTCTGCATACAGTCAGTACTGTTATGCAGTCATGTCTGGAAGCCCCAGCTATTCCTAAGCTCCCATCTGTCCTACAGATAGGTCTGATTCCTTCCTTGGAAAGTAAAAGTAAGAAAAGTATTAATGGAGGGGAATTTTCACTATACGTAATTCAGGATTTGGTAACTGTGCCCATGCAGGAGGGAATGCAGGGAAGTGCAGTAGCCAGGGGTTTCTCTCTCTTTAGAAAGCTGTTCTCTTGAAATAATGAAGCAACCTTCCAAAGAGGCACCAGGTCCCACCTCTGGAGGCTTGCAAGTTTCAAGATGACAGCCTCTGCCCACCGAACAGCCTGAGCCACTCCATCCTCCATCTCAAAAATAATAAATAATTAAATAAAGATCCAGAAGTTCTTCCTACAGATACTGTTCAGATGCTGAGATTATTTACACCAAAACAAAACAGAAGAAAAACAATAAAATACAAACAATGGGAACAAAAAAGTTGCTGAATAAAAAAAAAAGGGACACCAAAGTACCCATTCGTCTGAGCTGGTATTTAAAACTAGGAGATATATCAACCACATGTTACACTATCACTGCATGAGCCTCACAAGTTTGCAGGCGAAGATTCCCACAGACAGTTGACAAAAATACTCCTGGAACACTTCCACAGGGCAGACTGGGTATGAATGGAGACCTCCCTCAGAAGTATTATAAGTAACAATGCACCTTGGTAAAACATGAACAACTAGTTTTCTGCACTAATGTAAATACACTGTAATAAGAGAAAAGCATTTGAACAAAAAAATCCTTACAGTATATAGGGAAGCATTTTTGTGCATTAAATAGAGGTACATTTTTGAAGAACCGCGAATGTGGGCACAGGCAAATTTAATCTCCTGAAGTAAGGATGTGCAAATGAGCTGACATTTTGAAGAGTGACTACTGCTGACTGACTGACCTCCTATTACTTTCTCTAACTAATGGCTCCTGGATACTATCAATAGCTACATTAAAAATTAATACATATGTATAAATGTACATACATTTTGATCCCTATTGCCTGCCTCCATTCTCTGAATCCTACACAGCTTCATCATATCACACCTTTGTATCTTGAATAATCTCAAGCATAGGCTATAGGTCATGAACAAGGCAAACATTTCACTTTTAAATCACCTGCTTCATTTTTTGCCTCTCATTATTTAACAAACTGACCTGCGGAACAGCACTCGGACTCACAAGAGTCAGAATGTAAGGTAGTTTATTTTAGGTGTATACACCGGCACACTGGGGGGCTTGCACCACCCCAACTGCGCAACTAGTGTCTCTCAAGCAGCCATATTTATACCACACAAAATGCACACTCACGGTTACGCAAAAGCAGGTATTGCTAACTCACTCTAGACAATGGGTTGTCCTATGCTAACTAATTCCTTGAATGTTTTCTCGTTTTTCACTCCTTCTTGGTCATGCGCAATGTATAGTCAAGTCAGTTTGAATGAGTTTTCCTTTATGGTGATTGGTCCATTTTCTTATCTGAAGGTCTCAGGCCTGGAATTCCAAGAGCTTCTTCCTTTGCAATATGCTATTGATAAGCGAAAGCCTTGCCCCCATTCTACCAAACTCCTCCCAAGTCCTGCCTATTCCTGGTAATCCCCTCCCCAAACTCCGCCTAAACTCCCCCAAGTCCTGCCTATTCCTAGTAAGCCACACCCCAAACTCCGCCTCTGAAGTAAGGGTTCCTCCCTTCTTTAATTTCTATGGAATTGAAGTGAGGGCTCCCCCCCCCCCCCCCGTACTTGTACAGGGGGCCCCCCTGTACAACCCCCCTGTACAGGGATCATCCTAGGGTTTCTACCTTTACTCAAAACAACAACAAGAAGTAGTAAATTTTAGTCTTGATTCATTGGTTTTGATGGCATACAATGATGAACAGATCTAATGTAAAACACATGGATGTACCCTCTGTCCACCTCCATATCCAGAGTGCTGGGAAACCCAATGGTTTAGAGCTGCAACTTATTTCACTTCCTAGGCTTTTAGGGAAAAAAATACCTTCTACATACAATTTAATTTGTGCTATTGCTTCCTTCTATGAAAAGGCCTCAGAATAGCGACAATACTGTGCATGTATATAATTGTAGTAGGAAAATATTGCAGAATATGAAAAAGGAACAGCAGCAAAAATAGACTCCAATTAGTGCTCTAGCAGCACCATTATGAAGATGCCACAAACCACCAATGCATACTCAATTTTTCATTGCCACTTGGACAATCTTCACATAAATTAAGGCAAGTTATGTCACTGCATCAGGATTTGTAGCAATAATACCTCAATCTCATAAAATACCATTACACAACATAAATATTTACACATAAAGTTTGTGAAGTTCTGACAATTCAGTTTTCCAACACACAATTATCCTTTAAGTCAAAACTTTATCTTTCATTAACTTGAATTCTGCCACACTACTGGAATGTCAATTCTTTACATGGATCCACACAGAATAAAATCCATACAGACGTATTTCTTTGACTTCCCTGTTAATATAGTTAAAAGTGCTGCTCATCACACCAAAAAGCATAAAGTTCAACTTATTAAGGAAAATTAAAGAGTAAACTTAATGCAAATTAAATATACACCAAATAGGGCTAATTTAGAGACAGACAAGTGAAATAAAACAGTCTGCACAAAGCAAAGCCTGTAGAAAATGGGCACGTTAAGGAAAGAAAGAAATCAGTCACCCATGCGAAATTACCCCTATTGGCCATCTGAGAACTGACAATGAAGTCAACTGTAAAGGCAGCTGAGACCAGCAGGCTTTTCTAATTAGAGTACTGGGGGTGGGTGAGGGGGAAAATAAACGCAAAATCAATGTGTATATATGTACAAACAGATATTTGGCAGAAAGCCACTACTTCAGATTTAGTAATCATTTGTAGATATATACATGATCTGTCCGCTTCATTAAAACAATAATAAATGATTTGGTCTGTAGCTGCACATTTGTTTTCATACACGCAGACATTAAATCAGGAAATGTGCCCGTTAGAACTGAATATCCAGTAAGTACCTCTATAGAGAAAATTAGGAAATGCAGATAAAATAACCCTTGTGAACAAATGTTTATAAAAGACTTCTTCAGATCCTGAAATCCCTGCAATGTATGCATGCAAAGATTAATCTTCAACAGCCAGAAAAATATACATAGTTATTCCTAACCTAGAACCATACACCATTATCTTCCACTGAGTGTAAGGGTTGAAGATAAACTTGAAAAATATTGTCATGTTATTAAATTCAGTTAACATCAGGCTTTCATAATACCAATATTTCTCAGTGCAATTGAATGTTTTTATTATTATTATTATTATTGTTGTTTTCTACCTATTTCTTTCATAAATAGGCCTAAGACATCCCCATGACATTCCCATAATGCTCTATCTATGCTAGAAGAGCAAAACTTAAGTGGGATTAGGGCATAAACACAGATCAAACTCTCGACTTCTCCATGATTCAGTGTATACCGTTTGGTGACATGTGGTTGAACATCTGGAAAATACTGAAAGACGACAACAGTGTTGCTTATTAGCACCTTTAAAGAAGGAATGCAAAAAATCCTAAGCTTTAATTACATTAACTTTATTTGACTATACCAGTGGTGTTGAAAGTAGGATAGGGATATATTCCAACAAGTTTCCGAAAACTTTTGTTAGTTGCTTGTTAAAACTTCAGTTTTCTTTCCCCTAAATGGTACAGCTATCCTTCAAGGCAACACAAATGTCTTGTGCTCTCCTGGGAGTGAAATGTAGATTAACAGTCAGTGTGGAGACTACTCATTCTATTGATCATGAAATCTGCTTAGATAATCAAGGATTCCCAAGGGATATAATATGTAGGTGGCTCCAAAAGTAATGCCTCCTATTTATTCCACACAAACTACAACAGATATGAAAGAGCACAATAACACCATTTAATACGGCAAATTCTCAGCCACAAAACATTATTTTTCAACACAGACACCACCACTAGCTGTGCAGTTTTACCAGTGATGAACAGTGTGAAGCCTTCTTTGGTGGGAAGGTTCAGCCTCTACTGCCATAGCACCAACAACCGCCTCTGACATCGTGGGCTAACATAATGAAATAGGAGGCATTACTTTTGGAGCAGCCTTCACATGTTGTCAGTGCTATCAGTACTATACAGAGCACAGTGAAGACAAGGTATGTATACTAGGGCTTTTATGTACTGCTACCGTAGCAATTACTGTAAATACTAATGCTGGAAATAAACCTGAAGTAATTTTACAAGTTTACAGCAACCAACTTTTGAGGCAACAATGTTTGCATTTGAAATTCTGGAAGCTGACTTCAGGTCGCCTTCTAAAGGAAAATGCAGCCACAAGATCTCACATTGTATGGGGAGAGAGGCTCATAAGACTGTGACTTTGACTATTCTTAAAAAAAAAAAAAAAAAGCTGCAAAGAAGAATGGAAGGTGCAGCAGGAAAGCCAAGATAAAAACAGAAATGATAATAAAATACAGAGATTCAATCACATTTTAAATGTTGTGTCCAGAAGGATATAATAATAAATTATTTATGACTTATCCAGAAGGACATAATAATGAATTCTTATTTAATATTTCAATCTTTCATTTCACAATAGTAATGCCTACTTCATAATCAATATTTGTTAAGAAATCTGTAATTGCAAGGTGTGTTCACACAGAATTGCTTTTCAATAAATTATTTGTGAAGGCCTAATTGCTCAGAGGATTGAAGACCAAGTGCGTATAAATTTAAATAGGACTTTGACACGTCAGTGTCCTTGTGGAGCTGTCACTACATTATTTAGGAGCACAAGTCCTAGCAGAAGCTATGAGTCATTCAGGCTGTGATTCCACAGTGTATTTCTCTTGTTGGCAAAGCTGACTTAAGCAGTTTCTGCCACCACCTCTACATCTTACCGGCTCATTTGCTCTCTTCACCTTGTCCTGAGCCCTTCATTTTAATCTTTCGTTTGTGCCGATGCAAAGGACTGTTTAACTCCCAAGTGAACCAGATTGGAGAAATTATCTACATTTTAAAAAGCTATACAAACCCTCATATTTGGATATTTTTAACTCGGAGGAGGTTCCTGGTCAAGTATAACCAAGCATCCTATCAAACAAGGTGTTATCATGTTGGCTAGAAGCAGGTTGGGATGAAGAACAGGGGAGTGCAAGGAACAATGTAGGTTAGCTTTACTTCTAGGAGGAATGTTTGTAAAACTGAACTCAGACATTTATTTTATGTATAGATATCCATCCCAACTGTTCAGTGGTATCAAAATTGCCTTACTGTCCGTTGGCTCTTAGTATGCTTAGGAAATTACTATGACAACCTCACTGCAGTTCATAATTAGCTTCCCAACTCCAAAATCACTGCCTTAATTAGGAATTTTGTTGGCAAGACCACCTAGTGATCTAGGGAATTTAAGTGTTAGAAGCGTCCCACCAGGCTTGAACAACAGCAGCTGGGCAGTATGATACAGTAATAGGTACCTGAAGCTAACACAGTTGAGATGAAATGGGTCACCCTCCAACGGTTCCCTTAGTGCAGGAGCTTCCTACGATATGACTGTCCTTAAGATAGCCAGAGTTAACTGTCCGTGCCTCACCAACTTGCTTCCAAAGACCAGAATATGGCATGGAGCTTTCCTCTTGCTGGGTCAGTCACTCAAGGTTCTAAGTCTCTCCAAAGGATTCTGCTTTATGTTTCACACGACATGAGTTCAAGAAAGGTCAGTTTCCAGTTATGTAGCACAAAGGCTCGAACATGTCTACAACGACATTCATCTCTAAGTTTTCACCAACGACCAATGTAGCCTCCAAAGTCGGGAAGTCTGACCTTCCCGACTTCTTTATCCTCTCACCATTCCCTGTACTTGTTTTCCTTTTTCATACAACGGTTACATTGTAAAACAAACTGCAACCTCAAGAACAGTAACAAATGTTTCAAAACCCCCATATAGGTGGGTTCTGCGGGAATACTGAGGAACCCAGGGTTGAGACAGCCGAAACAAGTGCTCATTACTCAAAGGCAAAGTCATAAACATTGGCATAAATGCATGCTAATGCCAAAGATTATTACAAGTATTTTTAAAACGACTGCTTACAGTTAGAGGAAGAACTTCTAGACTGCATTTCCTCAAAGATTTCCACTGTAGGAAGCAGCATTCGAAACATTGTTTTGTTCCTGAAAACAGTGACACTCACAATACTACCAGGTTATTTGAATGTCCTGCTCTGTATAACAATTTTTGTTTAAGAATTCTAAACCAATTTATCTGTGAACAACCCCAATACAAAAATACGTTGTCAACAATGCACTACCAAGTCAGAAAGGATCATACAGTTCTTTACTGCACAAAGTAGAGAGCATTTAGAGTGGAAAAAAAGTACAATGCACTGAAGCTATACTACATTTTTGTAATAACAGGAGGAAAAGAATAAAAAGAGAAGAGGTTACTCTGAGAACTGCAATAACTTACTGGTCCTTTAGCCAGTCGTGAACAAAAGGGATGGAAAAGAACTCTGTGAATGACTCATCTTTCCTCCTTGGGTTGTGGCTGATTAAAAAAAAAAAAACACACAAGAGAAAAGGAAAACAATTCATATTAATTTAAAGTGCAGCTATTCCATTTGGAAATTAATGTCTTTGAGCCACTGGACATAATATTAACAGTAAAAGCCATGATTAACTTACTTGTATAACCACTCCGTTAGGAAATCACAGGCAATAAATTTGGTCCTTTTTCTCTAAAGATAGAAGATAGTTTCAAATTATTTATTATCTTTGGATTAGTCACATATTTTTACTAGTGGAGAGGAACAGATGCTAAACTGACTGATTTTATTAAATAAAATACATGGGACGTAACTCTGTCTCCTTAAATGTTGCTACTGCCAACAGCCAGTGGCTCAGCCAAAACTTCAGACCTTTTGTGAAATGACAGAACGTCAAGCCAAGTCAAGAAACGAGTGAGAAAATTTTACATATATTATCTTGATACTCACTGTAGTATAGCTGAAAGAAATGTCTCTGAAGGGTAATCTTTCTCAGTGGCAATCTCATTGCAAAGAAATTAACAGAACTCATATATGAAAATATGTTGTAAGCTACTCGCCATTTTGTTCAAAGCTCTATTTGTCCAACCACCTGTTGGGTAGTCCAGACACAGCCTATAACTGCAGACTCAGTTGAACAGGACCTGTTCAACTGGACTGCACTACATACTATAAAATATCTTTTGAGATCAAAATACCAAGCATGAATTTTGATCAGTATAGAATTAAGGCCTCTCTTTTCCTACAGATTTCCTCTCTGTGCTCCATCCTTGCAAATAAAGTATATGAACAACTACAGGTGCTTATTCTTCTTTTCAGAAACCAGGTACAGTTCCATGACATGGAAAATATAATCTAGACTGCTGGTCAGAATTAACTAGCCTGTCCAGGATCCCTCTTACACAAATTGTGTTATGGACATACACAGCCAGAGAGTGAATGATAAAAGATATTTAGCCACTGCCAAAGAGTCAGTACTTTATTAAACTAGCAGCCATATAGAAGAAAGAATGTCTACTCCCATGCAGAAGTTAACACTTACCATGTCAGATGGGAAACTAAACTGAAATCATTACTCTTCAGGAAAACAATTCATACTGGTCAAACACATCAGTGAAAACCGTTAGATGTCATGAAAAAGGTTGGAACCTTGAATAACTGTAAGAAATGAAGGAAAAACTGCCATTTGCTAAGAAAAGCAGAATTATGCAATTGGAGACTAATGCATGAAGGATTACTTTATTCTATGTACTACCTTCACCATCTGTGTTCACCATACTGAATGAATACAATGCAAAAAAAAAAGGCAGGAGAATGTGAACAGCAAGGCAGAAAAGAAGTGGTGTCATTCTCTCAAGGTTTGGGCTCTAGCATGCAATGTAGAGGGTCATTTTGTGTCACAGCTACATGTGAAGTGGATGAGGAAGGTTCTCTGAGCTCTTGACTGCACAGTGAAGGATGCAGGGTGGTCGTGTAACCAGGGGATGACAAAATTGAAGTTCACAGATAGATAGCACAGCACCCCTAGACAACACCCCAGAAAGCACCTACATTTCTAAGTAAATCTTGGGAGAACAGAATGAGGAGATTGCAAAACACCTTTCAGTCCTGAACCTCACATCCTTCAGTACGGCCTTTGACACTGTCCCCCACAACATCCTTGTGGAGAAGCAGGCTGCCCATGGTTTGGATGGGCGTACGCTCCGCTGGGTGAAACACTGGCTGGATGGCTGTGCATAAAAAAGTTGTCGTCAATGGAGAATCAATGGATTCTGTGAGTGATCCCTTTTCAGGTATCACAACAAAAGTTTTGGGGTTCATGTAGAGCTCCATTACAATGGTTGGCTGCGTAGAACATGTATGTCTCTCCAAGGAACTTTCACACTATCAGGACAACACCGAAAACTGATCCTAGAAGCCAAACACCTAAGTTTTGAGACACCAATACCTTTTACTAGGGGAATTTCTGCAGCTTATTTTACATGACGACTTTTACTCGAACAGAATCTGAAAACAGCGTTTGACTGTCCTTATGTAGATATTCCCAAGCCTAGTACAAAACTGGATCCATTATTTAGTGAATTGTTTCCAAGGCCAAATTCTGTGCTTTGTCAAGAAAATTAAATTTAATCTAGCATTAATAATTTAATTTGATTTAAGTTCCTTTACAGTGTGAAGAAAAACGATCAGAATAATGTTGTCAAAACGGTTATCGGTGAATCAGATTCATCTTAGCCTACCCTTGTCAGATTCAGTGAGCTTATGAGAGAGGAATTCAGTCTAAGTCCTTTTTTTTTTTTTTTTTTTTTTTTCCTGCCAGGAAACAGCTCACTCTGCTAGTCAATTAAATCTTTAGTTGCACAGCAGTCAACCTTTACAGAAGGGAAAGAAAGACATAAATTGACCTGTCTGACACATTCCTCCTATGCCACATGAATCAAGATAAACACAGGAAATATCTGCACAATGAGCATTGTTAACCTGCAGATGTCTTTATTAACTATTTATGATCAGAATTCATGTTCCATTCTTCAGTGTGCTTGGTCATAATCATGCAAAAATATTGGTGATGGTGAGATTCTAGAGTTATCAGACGATCTTCTTCCATTTGCTTTCCCTGATTTAACATACTTCAAAATATAATGTATTCCACACAGAGCCTGCTACAGCAATTTCTTTCTGCGATTGCCAACAAGAAAGAAAAATCATAGTTATGTCTTAATTCTGAAAAATGAATGCATTGCTTTAAGTTTCACGAAATAAAAGATTTAATAAAATGTCTTTCCCCAGAGACATTTGAGAGCAGACAGGATAAAGCACAGGACAAACGATAATAGAAAAAAAAAAATCAGCAAGGGAGTGCACTGGACAATCTAATAGGTCTCTTTCATCTCTCATTTAAAAATGAAGCTCCCACAGGCTGCTCCCAGTTCATTTGAAGCCTGCAGACAAATCTCGCAGCTGGCAGCTTTTCTAGGGTTTTGCTTTTCAGATTTCTCATGTGCACTCACTATATAATGCAAAGAAGCCTATTACAAACGAAATGTTTAAGTTGTTCCATCACTTTCCAAATAAGGTCTTGCAGATTGCTTTCTTACACAGATGACTACCTTCCTTTCCTGCACTCCCCTTCTGATTCCATAATTCTTCCTTTTCAGACAGGTGTCTTTTCTGATCTCTTCCTTGAGTTCCTCTGTTGTTCGTATGACCCAAACTCCCTTATCCCATTTTCTTCTTCCATCCCTTTAACATGTGAAGACCTTTAGTCCCCTCATCAACAATCCACTCTTTGCTCTCCCTCACCATTCCCTCTCTCTTCCCCCAGGCTCACACAGCAGTGCCTGCCGTCATTTCAACTATTCCTCTCCTTTTTGCACTGCTTCTTCCATTTATCTTCCACTGGTTTATTCTATTAGGGCTGCCCTTGGTAAAGGGGCTTTAATGACTCATGTCTAGCCAGAATTCAAGTCCCATATTCTGTTCTCATCCTTTACAATTTCAGTTACCTTAACCACAATTAATCATGTTCCTCTCCTGTTCTCTCATGGATACCATGAATCTTTTTACTCTTTGTTCTCTTCCTATTTTTGAAGCTACTTCCGCTGTGTTTATCACAGGAGCCTTTCTCCCTGCCCTCAGCTAACTCTGAACTTCCTAAGGGTTCTGTTTTTTTATCCTAAAAATCAGTACCAGCCATTGCAATAACCACTATAATACAAGATACAGCACATTTTTTTTCCTTCAAATTCATACAGAACAGCATATTTCCAATAAAACAAATGCATAATTTCTAACTGTACTATTAAGTCAGAAAAGGAAACAGAATGTCCAAGTACAAACACCAGGTCAGTAATGGAAAAGAACACAAATATTCGTTTATATGCCAAGGAACAAGAGCTATTATTTTACTAGTTATTGTTCAAAAGGAAAATGATCATCTGACATAAGCTTGATTTCCCAAACTTCCTTCCTCAACATCAGGATTTCTCCATATAACCACAAAAATGACTGCGCTAGTTTTTATGATGTTTCTAGATATTAGAAAACAATCGCTTAAAATTGACATTTCTTTTTTTTTCTTCTTTCCTTTTTTTTTTTTTTTTTTTTTTTAAGTTTTCTATAGAGCAATGCACAGAGCAATGCACAGAGCAATGCAATACAAAAATCTGAGGACAAATACTTTCCAAAATATATACAACAGAGCCTCTGCAAAATATCTCAGATGAAAAATGGACAAAGTAATCTTAGATTTCAGCTGAGTTTTAAAACTGAAGTATTTCTAAGAATTCTTTTGTATTATTATTAAGTGCTGCTCCATTGCCTTCAAAAATATGTAATACCTATTTAGGACTGTATTTTAACGCAGCTTCAAAACACCTTTTTTTTGTCAGACGATATTTACTTCTTTTAAACAAAATCTGAATTGATATAAATTTCATTGAAGTGTGATGAATAAAATATATGTTCAATTTGTTCTTGGCCAGATAATGTAAAGATGATGGCAGGAATAATGTACAGAGATATCAAGCCACAACGACACGTACACTGACCACTTTCTTATTTCACCTGTATTAACCACAAATTGTAAGTACCTACAAATATATCTATAAAACCAATCATCTCACAGACAGACACAAATCTTGTAAAGACAAAGCAAAAAATGGAAATAACTCACCGTTATTAAAAGTACGGATCTGAATATGAGATACAAGTTTGGAGTGTCCAGTCAAGCAAGTTAAGTGAATTTTTGGTGAGTGAATTAGTGAATTTTGGGCTGTGCTAAGCACATCTAGGGCAATGGCAAACACTATATATGTAATTTTTACAAGTTGTTCCATGATGTCTGTTATCACATATACACGTACCTATAACAGGAAGTCAATGCTAGTAGTTGGAGTGCAGGTATGTCAAGACCACAAATGATTAACCCACTAGTATCTCAAAATCATCCTCACTTAGCTTTCATTTTAATTTATAACCTCAACGGCACAGACTGTATTCCTCAGATATTTATCATATACAAAAGAGAGGTTGCCATCTATATTAATTACTCTTTGTACTATGAAGTTGCAAGTAAGAGGAGGTTCAGTCACAGGCACAAAAATACATTAGAGGTAAGTATTAGCATGAAACCCCCTGATGACAGGCAAAAAGTAGAGAAGAAATTAAAAAAATTACTTCCACAGCTGGAGAAAATAGCAGAAATGATGCAGACCCAACAATCCTGAGCTCCTCATCTATTGCTGGGGGTCTGGGAGTTAGGCTGATACACTGAGCTTTCTTTTGCACTGGTTCTAATGTATTCTTAAGTACCCCCTGTGTACAATGTGGTATCTCTAGGTACAGTCACACAGACAGAAGAAATACATAAATATATATAGAAGACAAATATTTTTAAAGGTACATTTTTTATAAGCTCATCAATGCTGAATACCCTGCTTTCCACTTACAGGGAATTAATTTATACAGAACTTTAAAAATCTAGAATGGAAATTATACCTATCTTAGGATGTCAGACCAGCAAAAATAAGTAATGAATTGAACTTTATTAAGTAAACGTCAAGCTCTTTATGCCTCTGAAAAGAGTGATGCATAGCAATCCAAAAGGAAGCATTTTTCTTTGAAATACAATACAACTTTAACTAGATGCAACTGAATATTTAAGGAGAACTGGGTGTGAATAGACATTGGCATCGTGACGGAGTGTGTAGTATGCAATCTATTCTGGATTACCAGACAAAAAACCATTCCAAGCAAACTAGGTCCAAAACAACTCACAATATATTATTTCATACTATTGTCATCAGTTTTCATGTAAACAAATAAAGAAATACAACCTGTGAAATAAAAGGCTGTAACTTCCTGACAGCGATCTGAACTGAAAACTAAGAACTAACCTCAAAGCACTTTTCCTTCTTTGCTTGATGCAGAAGTTCAGTCATTGCGGGTAAGAGGACTGGAAATATGTAGTACTCTAAATATTCTTGAGGAGAACCTGCACAAAACAGTACAGCTTTCACTTACAGACAAGCACTTAAATTTCACAAACAGTAGATAACAAATGAAGTATAAGTCATTTTATCAATATCACTGCAGCTTGAACCACGTACAGATTCTCTAAACTTTGATACAGCCGTAGGTCTTTCTTCCATTTCTTCAGACGATTACATAAACTTGAGTAAATTTCAAACCAAAGGTGCATCAACGCTGCACACTGGAGTGTGCCTCAAAGATGTCAGACTAGAGTAAAACTGAGACACCAGAAGCAGTTTAGCATGAGGAAATGAGGAGCAATGTGGACTGATTTACCCTGACAGGAAGAACAGCGAATGTGCCTGCACTGCACTCAGGGCTCTTACAGCCAGACCTCTTTCGGTATCTGCACTTGTGCTCTTAACAATCTGCTGTAACAGAGTTGGTCGTAAAACTGACTTTTTAGACAGAGGGGGAAAAAAAGTTGTATTTTAGTGGTGCTGTGATTTCTCTCCTAATTACTTCCTACTCACCAGATCCTTCTGATTCTGAACATTAATCCACACACATTGAAAGGGCTGTCTGGATTGGCATCTCTCTTGTTTATGTTTCCACTGACAGTACACTGAGCTCTACTTACCCTATTTCCCGTGTGCTCATGCTCTGAATTCTACGCAAAAGAAGGCAGCTACTGTCAGTGTTTCCAAACAAAACAAAACAAAACAAACAAAACAACTCCACAAAAAACAACCCCGTGTTTCCATTGTCTTTATTCTACATAAGGCCTAATGGCTGTATACCTCCCTAGACATTCACGCTGTCTCCTTCTCAGCTTTTCCCCACATCCCCATCTTCCCCAACAGGACCTTCCACAACCAACTTATAAACTGGTTAAGGTGAAGAAGCCATCTGTCTCCTCTGATGAAGACACCATACACGCAGGAATTCAAGTTCACTGGGCCTGTGGGAACAGGGAGCATGACCCCATATGTAGCTTTAAGAGCCCTACTCTTCGAATGGTAAACAAACCAGAACCTGTCAGGATCTCGGAGAAGCAGGGATGACTTATTGGCTGAAGTGCTACCCTCAATTTAAAGCCAGACTACCTGCCATTGAGTAAGTATTCTTTTTTTAGTGTGTTTGATAAGGATGAAGTCATAGACACTTCCTGTTCTGGCAACACATGACTGAAACACTAAAACATACCATTACTTGGTAAATTGGTAAAAATGTTATAGAAATTGATAAAAATGAAATAACAAAACTTGAGAGCTATTTCCACTCTGATTTGTAATCACTTGAGTAAGACAATATTTTGAAAGCAGTTTTAATTATCTGCCTAGTCTGTAGATCCTAATTTTGTATTATCAATTTAGAAGCAGAAATACTTGTCCTTCTCTGATCTAACTGGTCAAATAAAGTTACTTATTCAGAAGATAGTAGAATACCATAACAGCTAGACATTGCTAATAATTCCTAACACATGTACATTCAAGCTCCCTTCACCTGACAAAGAGGCCGAGCTGGCTCCCGCACACAGACCAGGGGAAGTTCCACTTAGGAAAAGGTGGTGTAACTGTTAGCACTTCAGCTATTAGATGCCTTTATTCCTTTTTAAATGCTTTTGAACTGTAAGCACTTTGACCAACCTCATCTCCTTCTATGACCAGGTGACCTGCCTGGTACGTGAGGGAAAGGCTGCTGTCATAGTCTACCTGGACTTCAGCAAAGCTTTTGGCACTGTCTCCCACAGTATTCCCCTGCAGAAGGGGCAGCTCGTGGCTTGGCAGATATGCTCTTTGCTGGGTAAAAAACTGGGATTGTCGGGAGAAGGCTCAGGGGAGACCTTATTGCTCTCTACAACTCCCTGAATGGAGGTTGTGGTGAGGTGGAAGTTAGCCTCTTCCCCCCAGTAACAGTGATAAGACAAGAGGGAATGGTCTAAAGTTTCACTAGAGGAGGTTCAGGTTGGATATTAAGAAACATTTCTTCTATAAAAGAGTGGTCAGACACCAGCACGGGCTGCCTGGGGAGGTGATGGAGTCGCCATCCCTGGAGGGGTTCAAGAACCATGGAGATGTGGTACTCACAGACACAGCTTAGTGGGCAATATTGGTGGTAGGTGGATGGTGGGATTCGATGGCCTTAGAGATCTTTTCCAACTTTACCGATTCTGTGATTCTGTGATGAACTGCAGCCAATGACAAACCCCTGCCAAACTCAAGAAAAATATTCACAGCAGGGCTCAAGGTAACATCCTCCTACTTACATGTTTTTGGATCAGGTGCTTCTGGAAGGGGAGCTGCCTCAGGTGTGGGAAGCAACTGTTGGACAACTGCATCAGCTGCAGGGGATGGGTAAAATTGTTCTGTATATAATGGCTGCAACATTCCTGCTTTCAAACTCACCTGTTCAAGATAAACATAACCTACATAAATATCCCAATCAAACTGAAAGAAATGTAGAAACCAATTCAGCAGGAAACACTGTAAAGTCAGTCAGTTAAAAAAAAAAATGAAAGAAAGAAAATCCAATTTTCTAAAACAAATATTATCTCTGTATTTTCTGCACACTTAAAAAAAACCCAAACAATTTCACTTTTAATTTTTTGCAGTTTCCGCTGAATGAAAACATTCAAAGCTCGGAGAAGGCATGAGATTGTTTTTGAAAGAAGGTGCTAAGATATCATAATTTTAAAAATATTTTAGCTGTTCTAAAAAATAGTAGTTTTTTGAAAATGAAAATTGACAATGTGTTCTCAACAAGCATTCTCCCACTCAGAAGCTTACATATCTGTTTCTGTCCTGCTCAGAAGTTCTAAAAGAAACAAGGCACAAGCAGATAAGTTCAGAACAGGTGGAAATGCCAATCTTAAGTTTCTTCATACAGGAACAATTACAGTTACCACAAAAAAAAAGCAGTCCACAATTTTATTTATGCATTTAGGAGTACAAGAACTGTTACAGTGAGCCAGGAGAGTACCTTCAGCAGACCGTGAACCACATCTGCTACAGAAATTCAGATGTCTCCCATTACATACGCAAGAATGCACTTCCACTATATTTGGAATGAAAATGTGCTGTGAAAATGATGCCATCTCAACAGTTTCCCTTTGAAATTCAGCTGGATTTATGAGTTGCTGAAGAGCAAGCCATGGGCCCACACCACCACACGTACAATACACTGCAAGTCAGGGACTGCAGAATCACACGCAGTGACCGCACTGGTATTTGCAAGATACATAAATGATCCTTCAGGAAATTTTAAAAAGTACACATCAGCATAAAAAGGCATACTATTACATTCTGGCATTAAACGCTCGATTATGTCAATATATAACACTAGACTCTCGAATGTTCTAAGCAGAGTACACGCTTCAAATTTAATAATGTCCTGCGTTGAAGCTACTTTCACTTAAGGAAACATGGTATATTATGTAAAGGCCTAAACTTACCACGAGTCAGCCAATTTGAACCAGAAGGCCTTGAAGAAAGTAACCTAAACACAGCATAATAAGAAGCAGCCTAGTTTAAATGAAAGTTAACTCTGCAATTATTAAAATAATTAATTTTGCTGCTTATAGAACTGCTGGGGAGAAAGAGTTAAAAGGGTTCATTCTTGTGTACTGCTTCTGTCTGCCAAACTAGTTTTCCTAGACTGAATTTACTTGGTCAAAACTAGACTTCAGGCAGCGGTGATCGAGTTTAATTCCTCTGACTTCAATGGTCACATCTAAGTGACCTACCACATATGTGAAACTGGGGTGTAGCTCCTTGGCGGTGCTTGCTCCCCGTTTCACACATCAGTGCTGGGTCTGCCTGCACCAGCAGCAGCAGATCCCTGCACACTTCCGCCTCCCGCCTGCAAAGCCGACAGCTGAAGACAAAAGGCAGCAGGCTGTGCACACCAAACACAGCTGCCATCTAATTTTAGGACAGCACTCCCCAAGTTGCTTTAGACAAAAGCCATGATTTGGAATATTGCATTTGTTGATTCACACAAATTATTTACAAAAAGTAGTTCTGTTTTCATTTTATGAATGAGTCTACTCTGTGGGTACCTAATTTTCCTATTCTGTTATTTAAAACATGACGCCTTATGAAGATTTTGTACTTAAACTATGCTCACAGATTTCTGCACTGATTCAGGGGTGTCTGGAAATGGACGCTGTTCTGCTTCGCACTCAAAGTAAAAAGAAGTACAACAATTACATGAAAGATTTTAAAACCGTTTTTATTCTAACCAAGCATTGCTTTCTGCAAGTCTGTACTCTGGTTTGAAACAACAAAGTCAGCACACAACAAGTATTACTTTAATACAGTACCTGATGTGCTAAGAAAAGGCAACATTTTGAAGTCTCTTGTCCTGCCAAGTTCAAGGTTTTCAGCTATAAAATAACCCCTTATTGGAAAAAAGATTTTTGACCAAAAAATAATAATCTAAAATATTTTAATGCAGATGCTCGCATGTTATCAACCGTTGGTTTCACTGTACCGCTTTTCAACTTCCCCTATGTTCCCCTAGGAGCCATCAAGTCCCCAGGACATCGCTAAGACCTTTCTTCTCCACTTCCAAGAACACCAGTGCAGGAGTAGTGCATGACCCACCAAAATTAGAGCAAATCAAGGTAAAAAAAAATAACCAAGAATGGCAATTTATCTCATAGTGACACCAAACCCTCCTGTGTCACCCAACACAAAGGGCTCTGAGAGACAGAGCACTCAGGGTCACTGCTCCTCCGTTACGGGATCTAGAATCATAGAATGGCCTGGGTTGCAAAGGCCCACAGTGCTCATCCAGTTCCAACCCCCTGCTATGTGCAGTCGCCAACCAGCAGCCCAGGCTGCCCAGCGCCACATCCGGCCTGGCCTTGAATGCCTGCAGGGATGGGGCATCCACAGCCTCCTTGGGCAACCTGTTCCAGTGCGTCACCACCCTCCGTGTGAAAAACTTCCTCCTAAGATCCAACCTAAACCTCCCCGTCTCAGTTTAAAACCATGATTTACCGCATCGCTCCCCTACTATGGGCTGTACCACACTGCTAATCTGTTATGGGATGTACCGCATCACCCTGTGTGTGCAGGGCAGATGCCTCAGAAGTCACACCGCAACAAACAACTTCACTCCCACCTTAGAAATGGCCTTCAGTACACGAAGTACTTAAGGCATTACAAAGCAGTACATCAAAAACGCCGCGGGCTGCGCAGAACCACGGTGTGGGACACGGCTCCCCGAGCTGAGCTGGGGAACGAACGGAGCTCCCGCCATCACTCAGAGCCCAACGCTGTGCCTCACCGAGAGCGCCGGCACCGCTCCGAGCTCCCAAGGCCCCGCTCACTCGCGTGACGGACCCCAGCGCGGGGCTCCCAGCGGCAGCTCACAGCCCCACGGCCGAGCAGCGCCGCGACCGCCGCCCTGTGCCTACACCGCGCTTCCGCCCCACGGCTGCACGGCAGAATCACACCGACGGCCCTGTGGGAGCGGGGCCGTGGGAAGGCCGCTCAGCCCCTCGGTGCCGGGCGGGCCCACCTGCTCAAAGCCGCTCCCACAGGCCCGGCCGCGGCCCGCCGCCGCCATGTCGCACCGCGTCGCCACGGCAACGGCGGCACCATTCCGCGGGGCGGGGCGAGGCGGCGCGGCGGACGCGGAGCCGTTCTCCTTCCGGGGTCGTGCGCTGCACGTGGGCCGCGGCAGGTAAGGGGTGGTCGCTGTTGTGTGTGTGGGTTCGCGGGCACGGCTCTCTTCGTGCTGTCCATGCGGGAAACGGAGACCTCGGGCTGAATCCTGCTCCTGCTTATCCCGCCCGGAGCGGGGCCTCATCTGTAGCTGAGGGAGAGGACAAGGTTTCCAGCGGCCCAGTAGAGAGCGGCTGCGCGGCCAGGAAGGCCCGGGGAAGGGGGGCAACACCTTTCCGCCTAAAGAAGGCTCTTCTATGCATTCATTGTCCGTTAAAAGATGAGAACAGAAGCAGGCACGAGGGGAAAAGGGGGAGCGTTTCAGGTGCCCCGCGGGCCGCTGCTGTCACCCCCTCGTGGGCAGCATCCCCAGAGGGGTGGCGGGGCGCACCGCGTCTGACGTGCCTTGGAAGGGTCCTGTGGTATTACGTGGAAGATGAAGGGATACAAAGCCAGTGTGCCTAAGCATGACCCTTTATTTGCTTGGAAATCCATCTAACTTGTACTGTATATACATTACACGTCTTGCTAGGAAGGATATTTGGAGGACAGATGTTTTTGTGACAGTGTCATTCTCTGAAGCTGTTAAATAGAAAGAATAAGGCCACTCCTTCACCAATTCAGTAACTGTAGTTCAGTGCAGTGCTTCTGGTTCCTCCATCTCTGAAAATCCATGGTCTCTGATGCTGTTTTCCCCAGTTTTGCAATCAGAGATGTGGATGGGTTTCTGAGGGAGGGAGCACTAGATAGGCCAGAATTTGCAATATCATGTTGAAGCTGCACAATAACATATTCATTTCTTTCTTTCTTTCTTGTTAGAATGACAGTCAATAAAAAGAGAAAACAAGCTCATGAGAAACCTGCACAGAAAAAGGAAAAAGTGGGAAGCATTGGGAGCCAAACTGTCATTAAAACTGAGAAAAGAATTGAGGCTGTCACTGAAGCAGAGGGTGATGACTGCTTTGAAACAAAAACGAAGGTAAGGAAGAAGGGAAGTGTGACAGAAGATGAATATTCAGACCAATTAAATATGAAGAAGAAGAAAAACAAAAAGAGGAAGGTTAGCTTTGAATTACCAAAAGAAGCATGTTCCGACTTTGTGTATGTAGAAGGCCATCAGGATTTAGAACAAGAAGAAAAATCAAACGTAAAATGTTCAAAAGGTAAAGTGGTAAAAAAGAAGAAAAAAAAAGACCGATGTCATGCTTCCTTATCACTGGAAAGTAAACAAAATAGTGACGTGGAGCTTTCAAATAGTTATTTAGATGATATTCAGGAGAATAAATTTGCTTTTACAAAAAGCAGGAGAAATAACACCTTGAATTTGACACTGGATGGTGAAGTAACTAAGAAAAAAAAGAAGAAGGACACCTTTTCTTTAGAGTTAGCAGACATCCAGGACAGTGAATATAAACAGTCTCAAAAAGATTCCAAAGAAACAAATGTGTACACTTCAGAAGGAAGATCTATCACTGGTGAAAGTCGTGGAACAGATACTATCCATAACAATGGGAGGAGTTACATGAGAAGAAAGAAGAGGAAGAAAAAGAAGTCTGACTCCTTTTTGCTGCTAGCAGATAATGATAATCAGAACAACATCTCTGCAGTTCGTTATAGTCCTATTGCATTAAGCAACTTCGGAGAAAGGCACAGAAAGGAAATCAGATTGACAGATAAAAAGGACACTACTGAGAACCCAGAAAGTATCAGGGAGACAAAGAAGAAGAAGAAGAAGAGAAGCAAAGATGTTTCCTCCTTAAAGTGTAAAGATGATCAGTGCTGCAGTCAGAGAGTTCTTGATGAGTGTCTCCCTACATCGCAAGAAGTTGAATCTGAGGAGGAAGAGCCATCTGGGAGAAAAATCTGGAAGAAAAGTAAGAATAATAATGAAGCAACGAAGAAGAAAAAGAAAAGGAAGATTCAAAAAGATAAGGAAACAACTTTTTCAAAAGTTTCTTTAAGCAACGACTGTGCATCTAAAAGCCAAAAAACACCACCCCTAGAAAGCAACAAAAAGAACAAAGAGCAAATGAAGCCAGCTGAATGTGTCACAGGGGACACTGCAGGTGATAGGGTGTTATGCAATTCTAATCATATGCTCTCTGACAAAAAAAGGAAAAAAGTACCAGAGGACTGTGCTGAAGAGTCAAGATCAAATGCAAGTGTCAAAAAGAAAAGGATCAAAATAGAAGACAAGGGAGATAAGATCTTGGTAAGTTGTTAAGAAGGTGCCCTCCATCTTCAGAGCTGAGGGCCTCTTAGGCCATCCATTCCCTGTTCTGTAGCCTCTTCTGCCTGTTCAGACCTTCAGGTTACACTTAAGTCAGTAAGGGGACTTCTCTGGGTTTTAAGAAACAGACACAGGATCAGAGCATCCATTGATTTTAGCATGTCGTGTTTGTGATGTTTTTTAGTGCCTAATGCTGCAGTCATTTAGTGTTTCAATTGTGAAAATATAAAATGCCTAAATTACCTAACAGTGAGTATGAGACCAGAAAGAATGCTAGTGTGTACAGTTACCCATGTTCTTCTCTTTCACTTGCTCCTATCAAAGTCAAAACTATGATACAAAACAGCATTTTAATGCTATGTCATTTAATCTGTTCAGGTAGGTAATATTCTGACTGTTAAGATTTTTTTTCCAAGATGGAAAACAGCTGGAATTGTGTAGTGCTAGAAAACAGGGTACGCTTTTAGCCAGTCAATGCATAAATTGTGATCGAAAGTCAGGGAATAACCCAAACAAAAACAGGAACCCAAATTCCTAATATGAGATGGGTGGAAAGCTATGCAAAACAAAAAACAAATAGGTTCAAGAGCTTTGTAAATTTTAACTTGAGGTAAACGAAACAGATAAAGGAAATCTCCTCCAAGAGTACTGCCATTTCTGTGATGAGGCAGACGTGGAGAAAACCTGATGAAATAACAAGGGAAACAGATCTGTCTGGTGTATTTAAAAGAGGAAAGATTTGAAATACAGGGATTTCTTCAAAGCTTTTGAAGAATAAGACTATTGCAATGTTTTCTCCTTTTGACCTTACAAAGGGTAAAGTCTCTTTGATACTTTGACATTATTTGGATTCCTGCAGCTGCTCACATGAAAGTGGAGGCAAGATAAGCCTTATGATAAGTAACCTTCTATACTAGTGGTCCAGTTTTGGAAAACACAGCAAACACTTAGTGATCTGCTAAGGAGAACAGGGGTGGGGTAATGCATATTTTGGTTCTCTTCCCTGTATTCAGCTCTGTACATTACTACATTAGGCATCTCAGACCAGTTCTGGGTAACTGGGACATCTAGTTACTGCTAGCCTCAAAGACACTGCTGGAATAAATGGCCAGTTATGTCAGCCTTGCATTTAATTGTGCCTCAGTCCTTAACCATTTTCTGGGCTGTGCTGCATCACATGCTGCTGCATGCCTTGAAGAATCCTCTATTGGGTTTCTGCGGCAAGCAGAGTAGTGATTGTTGTGGAATCATAACCGCTTAGTATCAAAGATTTGTGTTTTCCCATTGGATGCTGTTACAGCCAACTAAAGCAAGGGGAAGGCTGAGATAATCCAGAGGGAGAAAGAGGATGGTTAGTACTGAACGTGTCAGTTGATACAAAACATGCACAACTAACTCCAGCATTGCTGTATGCTGACACAGAGACATTTCTGGGGAAAGTCAGCATGAGTAGATCGTGCTCCCAGTGAACTCGTGTGCTGCTGGCGCTTCTCAGGCCAGTGTATGCTGAAACTCTGTCTGTGCGGTGCAGGCAGTTTTCAGTTCCTTTGTTGAAATACACACATATATATATATATATATATATATAAAAAATACCTCTTTAAATTTCTGTTTTGTGGGTTGCTTTGGAGGGGAGGCAGAAAATCCCTCCAAAGAAAGGTACAGGTTTAGCTGGAATTTCCAGCTTTGATCTGACTGTTTCTTCTGACCCCCAATAATACTGCTCATTGCTTGGTGTTTTCACTGCTTACTCCTGTGTAAATTAATTAAGAAAAATGGATAATAATATTCATGCGAGTTTTTCCCTGTTTTACAGGAAGATTTGGATGATGTAACTATTGTGCAGGAAAAAAAAGGAAACTGTGATGAAATTAATATAGACAAGGTATGCTTTATCTCAGTTAAGCACGATTTAAAGCAAGTGAGCTTTTAGGGTGTACACAGAATTCATAACAAAAAGAATACCTTCTGCTGGTCTATGCCAATATTTTCTTAAGTAGACCTCTGCTTAAGATTTGATTTTGTTCTCATGGGTTAAGTGATAAACGTACAGCTCCACTTATTGTCAGATTCTTCTAAGTAGCTTATTCAGTTAAATAAAGGTTCCTTTGCCTCTCATCACTGCTGGCAGTTTCAGCATAGCTGTTACCTGCAATTAGAAGATTAAACATATCTGATACTACAGAATGTTCATTGAAAATAGCACTAGAAAATGCAGACTTCTTAAGTGGAGTGTGAGAGAAGATCACATGCAACTTTCTTAATTATCCTGGTAAAATACTGAAGACACATAATCGTCTTAATCTTCCCTCATCTTCTTACTGTGAATTAAATTAACTGTTGTTTAACACAGAGGACAGTGGCTGTGTTGCTTTTCTCTGTATGCTAGGTGAGGCGGCAGGCTCTGCAAGAAGAGATTGATAGAGAATCTGGAAAAACTAACATTTTCAGTCCCAAAGAGAACACGGTACGTATGAATTCAGACTTTGATCTGATGGAAATACTACATCCCAGGGCCACTTCCTGGGGGAAAAAAAAAAAAAAAGCACTGAAAACAGCAGGTTTTTTTTCTGTTTGTGGTTCATGTATGTGACTTGGCACAACCATTTGCCTTCTCATTGTAAGTTTAAAGTCATGCTATTGAACAGATTACAAGAATACCAAGAGAATCTGGGGGCCAACCAGTGAATTCTTAACATCAGTTGGAATCGTTTAGAGGTCTGATGCCCATCATGAGTACTGAAGAGCAGTGTTTTCTCTGGCTCCTCTGGAGATTTGGTTACGAAGAATTGCTACAAAGCTATTCTCTGCTTACTATGAAATATAAATGATTCTAGGCCACGGTCATAGCTGTCACTGAATTTTATTTGAATTGCTATCTGGAAGAATTTGCAGATATTCAGAAATGGAGATGCACATAAAAAGGTGAGAGGGATGGTAACTGACAGTACAGGTCTGCAGTATCTACAGGCAGTACCCTCCTAACTTAATTTCTACATCATTTTTCCATTTCTTTAAAAGACTATTCTTTATTCTTAGCTTTTGCATCCTACTCAGCCTGCCTCTTGGCAGGTTTACCTCTCAGTAACATAACTATTGCAGCAGTGTTCAGAAGGAATAATAAGATTCAAAAGGAGAGAAAGCTTTGCTAAAAATATGGGATTCTTTAGTTGCTTGCAGAAGTGTTGCTCAGGATTAGAAAGGCTGTTAATACCTTTCTAGGACCTCAACAAATCCCAGAAACAAGTCACGTAAGTTTTATGGAGCGGGAGGCAGACTGCAGTGTGTCCTGAACTGCAGCTATCATAGTCTCTGTAGGGAAAATTACTTCTTTGGCAGGGGAACCCAGTTCTTTGGTGTAGATCTGTCATTGTTTATTAATACATAGAAGAATAAAAGCTATGAAAACTAATTGATGGGCTTCAAAAGGGGAGAGCTAGAAATACTGCAGCAAAAGCTATGTCCAGTGCTTGCCAGCAGTTCACTTAAAAAAAAAAAAAAAAACACACCAAAAAACGGGTTTGCCAAGCCATAATTATTTCTGCATCTGTGCAGATATCCATCTCCTGTTCCAAAAGGAAGACTTATCTATATGTGTGCATTTGTGGCACAGAGCAGAGCTTATATGGCAGCTTGTCCTTTTTTTAAAAAAAGTATTATGGATAACTTCCTTGTAGCATCAGTATTCTGGCCTGTGATATCGGAGGATGCTCCAGCTCTGCATTTTTATAACTTAAAACACCTGCTACAGTTTGCCTTCCATACTGCATAGCATGCTGTGTGTCATGTTGGCTGTGTGGTGAAGAACGACTGTTTCATGTAAGCTACAACTGTTCAGTTGGAAGGATTTCAGGCTCACGTAAACATATTTCCTGTGACATAGCCAGATCAGTCTGTTTAATTAATGATTAAACATTCTTCCATTTAATTCACCCGCAATCATATTAAATCCTTTTAAATTAAATCATATTAAACCATTAAATCACCCCCAATTATAGAGGAAAAAAATGGGAGTAGCGGTCCTGACAAAAGTAGTTAGAAATGACCACATAGCTCCTACTGTTGCTCAGGAGTCAAAAAAGATCCTCAGTAATGAAGCATGTTTGTAGCTAAGCCAGAAGTTCATAAACTTCTTAAGTCATACCCTCTGTCTTGGGTTATTTGCAAACACAAATGGTTGAATTTCGATTCTACTTGGATGTTATCGACAGTCTCAGAAAGGAACCAATATCAAGAACAACAAATCTGAAGGAGTACATTTGTTCAAAGAATACAGTGAAAGGCAGAGTAATGGGGTGGCAAACTGCAAGGGAGGAGAGGTTCTATAAGGGCACTGCGTTTAGTTCTGTTGTTTAAGCGTATGCCCTAAAATTTTTGCACCTTTGCAGTCTAATTGGTAAGTAGTGGGATGAGGACGCCCTTGTTACTTAAAGCATACGAGCTTGATGGAATACTGTCTCTAACACTAATACAAAACAAAACAAAACAGTGCGGAAACAAAAACTACCTAACCAAGGCAGTAGGAAAATTAAAAAAAAAAAAAAAAAGCTGTAAGAGGCAACAGAGCGAGGGGAAGGTTGAGCCTTAGAATTGTCTGAGAGTAAGAGAAATACCTGCACAGGGCCTGGTGCTCTGAGCAGAGAGCAGGAAAGTCAAGATTTGTAAAGACTGATGAAAAGAAGATTCTGAAAGCGCATTAAATGCTGTCTCCAGGTTAAGCGAACTCCTACGCTAATGAAGCTGCACTCACATTGAGTTATGGCAGTCTAATCACACGGTGCAAGAGGTGCTGCATGTGAATGACTGCTTCTAGCAGCCTGCCCTGTCAGGTGGTGGTACACAGCTGGAAGTTGTCAGTCGTGGTGGTATTTTAGTGTTCATCTTGTTCTGTACATTTCACAGGATACAAAGATTGGCCAGTGGAGTACAGCTGCTTTTCAAAGTTCTGAGCGAGGAATGAAATTTCTTCGACTGATGGGTGGTTTCAAAAAGGGCTCTGCACCTATGGGAGATCTCTCTGTGACTACAAACAAACCGAACATGGCTCTGAGCAGGGAAGGGGAGCAGAAGTTACAGCAGGCTCTGAAGATGGAATTTGATAAAGCAATGGACTTGAAGCAACACAGAAGAATTGGTCTTGGATTTCAACCTGCTGCCAACAAGAAAGTGTACGTGGACAAATATGCATCTAGATCTATAAAATTTGAAGATTAATGATAGAAGGAATGAAAACAGGGAGATTTATTTTTGCTTTCCACTTATTTTTACTTGAAATAAAAATGTGAAGTGTTCAATGAATTGTACTTGTGAGGCATTTTTAGTACAAGTTTTCAGCTGAATATTCCAGTCTACATGGAGCTGTGTCCTCACTTGGACACAAATGGAGCTGATAACAGTAGGTTCTCAAACCTTTCCAGCATTTCTCACAGTCAAGGTTTCCCTTAAAGACTGAAGATATGTGGACACTGCCTGCAAGAAGGTAAAAACTGCTAATTTTTTTTTTAAACAGATTTCACAAGCTTATTTTTAGCTACATCTTTGTGATTCAAAAGGATTTTACTACTCTGTAAAATCTTCATGTTTTTATGCTCAATGAGCAGTACAAACTGATGGTGTTTTACTTGGAGGAGATATTACTGGGTTGCCTACAAATTTGATGAGGGGAGACTTAACCATGAAAGCGGTTTCTTGAATACTGGCATCTTCATTATAATAAATACTCTTGAACTTCCTGTTTCAACATGCTCTAGCAGTTTGATTTTCAAGAAGCAGCTGTTACCTGTCAATGTAGGTAAATGCTTTGTGAGTAGGTTTCTTAAATGATAAAAAGCAAGGTGATTTTAATAATGTGTTTATGGGTTAATTATAAATGAATGAAATTTTTAATCTTCAGACTTGCATGCAGTCTGCACTTTCACTTTTTGAGTACAAGCTATTAAGAGTGTATTGTGTGTGTTGCATTCAGAATTGAAAGGTCCAGAGTGGTGTCTTGTGAGAAGTTACAAAAAAAGATAGTGAAGAAATGTCCCATATTCCATCACTGTCCGTGCTGTTTGTTGTAGGATATGGTGTTCTGTAAGTCTTCAAGTCATCCTGGTTCTTGAGCGTGACCAGACCACCATCTCTTGTGTCTGGGGCTGCTGTAGCAATGGTGGCCTCCTTGCAGGGAACCCCCCATGCTCAACGCAAGTTACTGTCTCTACTTACCATCTCATTGCTCTTCTGTTTTACCTGTCCTTTTTGATAAGATGGTGCTAACTAATCTGCTAAATTTCTTGTTCTTTTAAGGCAACCTTTCTTTGCGCAGTAGCCTTTTCTACTGGACTGCTGCGCCTGAAAGCAGCTGACTCTTGGCAGAAAATACTCCTGCAGAACAGTGTTTGGTTTCAGTGTATTTTGAGCAACTCCTAAGGGGAAATTAAAAAAAAAAAAAAACATGCAGAGGCTCCAGAAAAAGCCATACCTGGGGAAGGAGATACTGAACCACTTCTTGCAGGGCCTGGACTTGGCTTTGAGAGAACCATTGCTTTTAAAGACTGGCTTCAGCACCTTTCTGGGCTGCAGCTGTGGCTTTGCTTCAGATTCTGTTTTCTGATTAAATACAAATGCTGAATTCGGGCCTTCAACTACTTGCCTGGCAAAAAATGCATTAAAATAATGGAATAGGTGGGAAATTGTCAACTGATGGCTTCATTTGAGAAGAGAAGGACAGAACAACATGTAGAGATCTCTGCTGCAGAGACATTATTGGGTATGTAGTGACTAGCCTTGCATTGCTGCTGATGAAGAGGCTGAAGGGGATCATAGTTCTACACTTACCTTTGGATGTTTCCCCCCTCTAGATGTATATGATGTATAATACTGTTGCTGAACTGTAGCTCTGTGGATGGCTTGGCACCTTGCCCTTACTAATGTTTTGTCATAGTTTGAAAAACAAGACACACACTGGGGACAAAGTAACTTCATTCAGGCAGTCAGATTTGCTCTAGCCTTACTATATACAGGAACCAGACAGGTCTATAGCAAGCAGGATGCTTAAACTAAAATTAATTGTTCTCTAACATGGAATTAAGCCAAAAGCAGGTTATTAGAGCAGTGGGGTAAGCTTTGAGGCTGGATGTTTAAAGTTTGCTCCTGGTAATTAATTAGAGCTTTTTGGATATCACTGAGCTATTTTTGCACTAATAAAAGTATCGGTAAAACACCTGAAAGCCTTTCTTGTGGCAGTCTTGCATCAATAAATAAAATGAAGTTATGCTGTGCACAAGAGATGACAGACAAAAATGGGCGTCTGTGCGGGGAAAAGGAATGGTTGGCTGGGCTGTCTGTAAGCCTGCTGCAAGTTTCCATTTTACAAAACCTGGACCAGCTCCACGCTGGGTTTGTAGCAGTACATTTACCCCCACAGGACAATTTCTGCCATTCCGCAGCTGCTCTCTGTGACCTACTTGGCCGGTTAGGCAGCCCAGTTCAATCCCACTTACCCAGTTTCCAAGTTTAACAGAAAGAATCGCCCACGTGCTGCTGAGAGTTGTTTTGTGCAGCTGCAGCAAAAAGGGAAGCTAAATCATAGTATGACATATGTGCAGCACTGCCATCTCACTGGATGTGTAGGCTATACAGAATTATCTAAAGAAAGTATAATTAAATTGGGTACTGAAGGTTGGAAAGGTTCTGTGTCAAGCTGATCCTACTTAATAATTATCTCATATTCCTTCAGTTTTACTCTACACATATGTATATACAGTCTGTATAAGGCTGTTACCAAAAGGTCCTTGTTCGATTCCTTCTATCCACAATACAAAATACGTATTTTACACATGTACTCTACTTTAGAAATTGCTACAGAGATGAAAAACATACAGCAAGGATGGTTTAGTAATCTGGGTGGTACTTATCATCAGCCTGCTAAATCTGAATATATGGTTTAGCAAAACCAATTATATGTTTAGCTGCTGTTAAACACTCGACAGTCATTTGCTCACTTCCTCCAACTCCCAGTGGGATGGAGGAGAGAATCATAAAAAAAAACAACAACCCACAAAGTAGAATTTGAGGGTTGAAATAAAAATATTTACTAAAAAAGAAAGAGGAAAAGAAGAATAACAGTTTGATATGTATATATATGATACATACAGACAAAAGAAGCAATGCACAAAGCAGTATCTTACCACCTGCTGACCGATGCCCAGTCAGTCTTCAAGCAGCAGCTGTCCACCCTGACCAACTCCCTGTTTCCAAGCTGCTTCTGCATGATGCCATATGGTACAGAACATCCCTTTGGCCAGTCAAGGGCAGCTGTCCTGATCCTGTTCTCTCCCAGCTCCTTGTGCCCCCCTGGCCCCCTCAGCAGCAGGAGAAGCCAAGAAACTGAAATGTCCTTGGCTCTGTGCAGCACTGCTCGGCAACAACCAAACCATCCGTGTGTTATCAACACTGTCTTTCACCTAAAGCCAGAACACAGCCTCATACCAGACACTGAGAAGGAAAAATCAGCTCTATCCCTGCTGAAACTAGGACATCCACCTTAACAAAGAGAACATTTCTGTGCAAATACATCTTAATGTGTGACTTCAGTCATTAAAATACAACTACACAGAAGTACCAACAGATGCAAGGTCACACCATGGTTGCTTACCACAGGACAGAAATGGTCAGAATGAAATTTGTCAGGTATAAAAGCAGTGCACGCAGCTAAATTACAGCACGGCTAGGTAATAAACTTGTATACACAAAGGAACTCCTCCAGAACAAACAGGTGAGCTGCAAACTGCTTTATTCTGTGATATAGCATACCAGAGAATATGGAATACTGTGCATACATCTCCATTTTCCTTTGCAGACAGCATTTAAAGATACAAAACACTACCGAACTAAAGTGATACTATAAACACATCTGAGAAAAATCTATATTAGAAATTAGAACAGTAACACTTGGTCCATTTTTCTCTTTTACTGAAACTGACCAAACGTTGGCAGTATCCTAAAGCAGGACAACTTAGTAGGATTACTACGCTCAGATACTGCTTTCTACACAGGAGAAACACTGCTCTACAGGCAAGATGAAGTCTGGGGGCTGCGAATTGATCTGTGCAGATTATCAGATTTTATTCCTTTGTCACTAAAATGACAACAGATTTGATTTGGAAAGGCTCAAATACCTTTTACTGAATCTAAACTGGATTTAAAATACAGCGGTAGAACTGGAAACAAAAAAAACAGATTAAATTATTGCACTCAGAACGGTTTTACCTGTGCCCAAAAGAATCAGCAATTTGTGGCCTTGGCTACATGCTCACTTTTACATAAGACTCCTTGGAAGAGGCATTCATCAGGTTCTGGATTGCAGAGGAAGGCGAAGGGCCAAGTCTGTGAAGTGACTCATGTCGGGTTGTTTGCTTCGCCTCTTGATGTATTCTAGAGTTTTTACCTGGGCATAAAAAGAAAGGCGTTTTGAGATGTTCAGTCTTTGTCTTTTCTCATTTCAGAGACCACAGTTTTGGTAAAGGAAGGCATTTTAACAGATGTACCTCTGATTTTCCCTAAATTCTACCAGGTACACAATCAGTTGCTTCTCTCACTCCAGAGCTGGCAACCATGGACACTTTTCTTAAGCCATGCTTTCAAGCGCCCATGTTCCAATGTGACAGCATACAATTCCTCCACTAAATAAAAATGCTGTTCTTCCTTAAAAGCTTACGTTTTCTTTGAAAAGTGCAGTACTCCACATTTCCAGGTCTTCTAAAGTGTGAAATGCTTTTAAAAATGTGAGAGACAGAGCAGATTGGTACAAATAAGTGAAGTTGCTTATTCATTAAGAAACATTTAACTTTTTAATTTTTATCTTAAACTTAGCTCAAAGCCCAGATCAAAAAAAGACGTAGGGAGACCAGGTTTATCTAGGTCAAGAAAGGGGGATGCTCTGAAAGTACTCCCTCCTATTTCATTGTGTTGGCCCACAACGTCAGAGGCGGATGTTGCTGGGATGGCAGTAGATGTTGAACCTTCCCACCAATCTCCCATTACATTTTGCTGCCGTGTGACAGAAGGCTGCAGTGGGGCACTCTGACAGAGCAGTGTCTGACATGGAAGTGCAGATGAAGCATAGAGGTGGAAATGAATTCCTCTATGTGAATAAAATGGCACCTACTGACATTCAACAGTGTTTACTGAAAGTCTGTGGAGACCAAACAGCGGGTGTTGACACTGAGGGACGGGCAGTGTGTTTCAGCATTCGTGACAGCAACATGAAAGACAATCCACATTCTGGACAGCCACACACAACTCTCACACCACAAAAAGAAGAGTCTTGATCAGCTCATCCACACAAATCACACAACCAGAGAACTGTGTACTGAGCTGAGTATTGGCCTCAGTGTATTGGAAACAATGGTGTAAGTGTTGGAATCTCGCAGTCTGCACCAGATGGTTCCCACAAATGCTCATAAGGGAACAGAATGAACACCATATGCAAGTTTGTCAGTATCTATTGAACTGATACGAGGTGAAGATAACAGTTTCCTGGATTGTATCATTACTGGTGATGAGATTTGGTGTCACCACTACATGCCAGAGTCAAAGGGCAGTCTAGGGAACGGTGACGTGAATTCCTCATTGAAGCAAAAGTCCAAGACAAAACGCTCAGCAAGATGAGTGATGTGCAGTGTGTTCTGGGATGGAAAAGGGGTGATCTTTCTGGATTTCCCAGAACCTGGGCAAACACTCAGCTCTGACCACTGCACCGTGATGCTGTCTGAGCTGAAGGCTCAAACTTCCAGAGTAAGGCCAGAGCAGAAGACAGCCTTTCTCTTGCCACAGGGTAATGCCAAGTTCCACACTGGTTTGAAGACTGTGCAGCATATTGCTAATCTTGGCTGGACTCTCCTACCAGACCCACCACAGAGTCCAGATTCAGGACCTTCCAGCTTCCATCTGCTCAGGCTGCAAAGGTGGACTGCGTGGGCAAAATTTTCGTAGCAACAACACCATCATAGCAGTAGTGAAACACCGGGTCACCTCTGCTGGTGCACATTTTATCACTGATGAAAACATATCACTGACGGTGGTGACTATGTTAAAAAAAATAGTGTTTTGTAGCTGGGAATTTGCTCTATCCAACAGTGCTATTGTGCTTTTTGTATCTGTTGTTGTTTCCATGGAAATAAATAGGAGGCGTTACTTCCAGATCAATCTACATAGTATTGCCTTTTCCCAAAAAAGGAGCTAAAAAATATCGTAACAGCTTTCTCTGCAGTATGTACTCCTTACCATAGTCTTGGTGTCAGCAAAGCCATGTTTCTGAGCAAGATTCCAGAGATTTACTGAAAGCTGGTTTAGTTTGTTGTTTCGTAGATCCCCATGAGCTAAAATAGTGTTAAAGAAATAGAGCGCCAACTGGCTTTGTCGCTTCAGAGTCTATAACGAGAAAAGAATTCCTGTGTTAACATACAGTCATCCCAGCATAACCTCTCCAAGTTTGCTTACAAGTGCAAGGGACAGATAAGTGTTTTGAAATACACAGCAATAACTACAGATGCAGGAATATGGGTACAGTTTCCACATTCGATACAACATAAGAAATGATCATTATGAACCAACCCACATCTGGAGCGCTGTGTCCAGTTCTGAGCTCCCCAGTTCAAAAAAGACAGATCTCCTAGAAAGAGTCCAGAAGAGGACAACAAAGATGATAAAGGGCCTGGAGCATCTCCTGCACAGGGAAAGGCTGAGAGACCTGGGCCTATTTAGCCTAGAGAGAAGATCTGATCAATGTTTCAGTGTTTAGAAATATCTGAAGTGTGGGAGGCAACTGGGCAAGGCCAGGCTCTTTCCAGTGGTGTGTTATGGCAGAGTAAGGAGCAGCAGTGTGTAGTGATACAGTAGGGAGCAACCACCAAAAACTGGAACACAGGATGTTCCACACAAATATGTGGAAGAACTTCACAGTGAGGGTGACTTCCATTTTTTACCTGCTTTTCTTCTACTGAAACACACTTGTACCATGTTTGTAGTTAATTTCCTTAAAATTTTTAGGAGGGAGCTCGAGGAGAACCACTGCTTCACTGTAACCTGCCAGGAGGAACACCACTGCCCTTCAGACTCTGCAGGGGAGCTTTCAGGCACTGACAATTCTGCATCGAAGACAGATTATTGCTGGATGCATCTTACACGTAGCACTTCTTTATACTGCTTTGCTGCTGCTGTCCTTTGGTTTTGGCTGGAGAAAGATCACTGACAAAACCAAAGCTCCATCTTAAGAAGGATCCGTAACAGCAGGGCAGTAACTAGAACTGTCAGCTCAGCACCTCAATTACTGAACTTGATACTTCACTTCAGCCCTCTCAGTTCAATATATGTTAGGGGTAGCTAATATACTGCACTCAGATACAAAACTACAGAGGGAATGAGGCAAAGATTGGGATAAGTGGAGTGATCAGTGCATGTTGTGCTCTCCTGACACCACCAGTGCAGCCATGCAGCCTCTGCCCTTTCCCTAAGGGACCAAAAGTAAATGAATTTCACTTCTCACTGCCAGCAGAAGATGCTATTAATCAAAGAAACAGAACACACACTGCCATCAGTCCCCCAGATAAATCTGTAAAAGCAGAAAGCCGTGCCATTAAAGAATTGGCAAGCTAGAAAAGAGGACACAGCATGCACCAAATGAGAAGTATAAGAGTGCTTAGTACTGTGTGTCAGCCACACAGCAGTAGATGCAGAGAAAATCTGATGCTTTACACACACACAATGCCCAGAGCTGCTACTGGGCCCAGGAAATGTTCTGTAAGCACTACACTGATTACATGGAGCTACCAGGAAGACAGCTCTTCCTCTAACAGTTACCTACTTCAGAAATTTTCATCCCAGTAGCTCTGAAATTGGTTTATTAGCTGAAACTGCAGCCATTATTTGGAAGTGTTGAATCATACTCCCTACCAGGTAGAGGAACACAATCAATCTAGTCCATGAATGTTAACACAAAGAACAGAGATGCCACTCTGAATGAGAGTAAAAAGAAAAGTAGTTGTCAATGCTTAAATATTACTATAGTATTTCTCTTGCAGGACTACCTTCCTTCAGGGAAAAAGAGATACAGCATACTGCCTGCTGGTCAGTATTTGATACAGTCTCCCTCCTGTCACATCACCACCACCCATGCTGAACTGGCAAAACAGGGCATTTAACTACATGACTTTTTCCCCCACTGACTATCTAACGCTTGTGCATCTTCCGCTGAATACCTCACACCTTCAGAGAGGCCCCTGGAGGCACTCTCATAAGCAGCAGCACAGAAATGGTAAGGCAGAACGCAAATGCAACAGCACTCAGAACTGGACATAACTAGCAAGGCTTTCCAGGCAGTAACAATGCCAGCAGACAATCCATTCTTTAAAGTAAGGATGATGTTTTGACTAACTGGAAACATAAGTACTTAAAAAAAAATGACCTGGAAATGGTAAAAAGCTGGAAGTAGGGACACGTGCTAACTCCCATCGTGCTGGGGTAGGCACAGCCATCTCAGACAGCATTTTGGCACCCAGTTACACGGCACAACGTGGAGAGAGAGAGAGAGAGAGAGAGAGGCAGGCACAAGCGTACAGTAAATCTGTGTCTGAAAACTATCAAGAAGGGTCAGACAAGGGTTCCAGTGACAGCAGGCATGTTTGTGCAACATAGCACCAGCCCGCCACCCAGGGGAGTGATGCATGTCAGCACACTGCCAACCTGGTGCTGCATGCTGACCCGCAGTGTGCATTCAGAGGCTGCACACAGAAAGGAGCCATCAGCTGCTCAGCAGCCACAGAGCCGCCGTGGGACTGACGATCCCCACACCGAGAGAACTGCCAGCCCTCCAGGAGCTGCGTTTTCCATAACCGATGCAATAATGCTGATCACTACAAAATGGAAAAAAAAAACCCAACAAATCATCACACCATGATGTGACCTCCTGTGTCCCAGGCTCCCCAAAGTGCGGAGCAACATCCAAGTTTCATACAGCTCAGCAGCAGAAAATACATTTCTCACAACAGCCCACATAACTGTTTTTGTGACCTTCTGGCTATTGGTTCAATCACTCACTCCTGCCTTTATAGACTTTCTCCAGACACCTATGGCATAAGGATACCACAAGCTTTCTGTGAGAAAAGCCGTGGCTCACTTCAGCCCTCTGCTCCCTGTGCAGGCTGCCCAGCACAGCGCCGTCCCACACAGAGCCCAGGCACCCACTGGCCACAAAGTGCTCAGCACAGCCGCAGTTAACTTCAAACTCTTAACCTTATTATACTGCTCTGCAATCCCCACTCTGTACTACAGCAGACCATTGCCATGGTCACCACAATTGATACATAACGGCACACTGGAGCAGCCTCTGGTGCTTGTCAGTTCTATCAGACTATCCACGTACAGTGAATGGTTAAGAGTTAACTTTAATGTGTCTTAAAAAACACATTAGCAATGCTACGTGATCTTTCACTTCATTAGGTCTTTCTACCACAAGTCTGCCTACACCATCAATTAACTTCTTTAAGAAAGTAAAACTAAGTAAAATAAGAATAACTAATTCTCTCATTGTAAAGCTCCCAGAACTTCCTAAAAGATCAATCCTAGTCAAGAAGCCAGTCTGTTTACTCACTACCAAAGTAATTCTGGTTTTGCATTAAATCCAGTTAAAGTATGGACGTACCTCTTCCTTTCCAAGGGTTCTCAGATGATCCAGAATCTGTGCTATCACTGTTTCACACAGTTTACTGATTTCAGCCAGGAACTTGGAGTCTCCACCATACAGAGTATCATTGGAATCAACTGCAGAGATGAAGCAAAGATTAGGCCTAGCTCAAGAGTTATGAGTTTGTTTGCTACTGAAAACACCAGCAATTTATAGAAGACCAGATTTCAAAGTTATAAAATCATTCCCCTTCATTAAACAAATGAAAGTCTTGTTTAAGTTGGCTGCCTACTATGTCCTCCTGATTCACACTCTCAAGTCTCTCTCTATTGAAATATAATTAAATATCATATCTTGGGTTTATGCAGTTATTTTGCACATATAGAAATATAATGAAAGCAAAAGTAGGTAAACCACAGTTCCATGAGAAAACAGTAAGTTTACTGCAGAGCAGTTATTCAACTGACTCCTAGTTTCGGTACTGCTGACTGCAAGAGATGCTCTTGCTGTGGTTGGTAACTCAGAGAGACTGCTCACCAGAACCGCAGAATGGATCCCAGCCTGCCTTGCCTGAAAGCCCTGTGCAACTAAAAGAGAACTCTGAACTACTTTGGTCTCTCATAGCAACTCATCTTACTCATATTCTTTGAAAGAATTGACAATGTATCTCATTTCAGGGACCTCTCCATGAAAACCCTGAACACTAGAGCCATCAAAATATCACGCTATTACAGAAAGACTACAGGCATTTAATAAAATGCAAAATCCGCAGAATATTTTCCAGCTATTCTGAAGATTTTTATAAGCTATCACAATTGCTAAAGCTGAAAACTGGCCTTCAAAGCAGGAAATGTATTATTTAAATAACAAAAACCAGGCATTATATTCTTATTCTTAGAATCAGTGTTAATGAGTGTGAATGAAACACCAGTGACAAGTATAAACCAGGTCGACACTTCAGACAAAAAGGGAATCATAAATATAGAATTCTAATATCAGATTCATGTCTATTGACTAGATATCTGCTTGGCAGTCACCTCCTACTATCATTTTCATCCGCAATATGTGGACCTGGATAAGAAAATTGGGTAACGCTTATCTTCATTAACTGGGTGTAGCAGTACTGCAAATTGCATGACGGAACAGACAAACACATGACATACTACCTTTATCTACATGGTAGATATATGTTTCTTGAGCCATTGCAGACAGCAGATGCAAAACATTAGTGTAAATCCTGACTTTGTCATCGCTGTTATCCTCCCAGGTATAATCCTGGATCACATTCAATAATCCTCGCACAAGAAACAACACTCCTTGTTCTGGATGGTCCTACAGAAAAGAAAATAAGCAGCCAAAAAAACCCAAAAAAACAACAACCAAACACCCAAACCAAATCCCAAAACAAAATGAAGACTATTATCAGTCATTTGGTGGTTTAGAGTCACAGTGTTAACTCTATGCGAGCAAAATCCACAATACAAAACCAGCAACTCCTTCCCTGAAGTGTGCTTTCAGGAAATCCTTTTAAAAATCTGTTCCCCATTTTGAGATCTCACAGTCCAATTGCAAGGAGTTGGACTCAATGATCCTTATGGGTCTCTTCCAACTTCAGATATTCTATGATTCTATGTTCCAGTTTCATTCCAAAATGCTCGTTTTCCTATAATGATAAACTTGATCTAAGCAGCCTCCACAGACACACTTTGAAAGGCTTTGTTTTATACTCATGGGGGAGTGATGCAGAATTGTCAGCTTCTAAACACCCGGGGCCCTAACATCACCTGCTGAGTAGAATTTTTTAAATTCAAATAATGTCTGTGACGAACAAGTATATTACTCATATAATTATGAGTTTTATAAGAACACTTACACTGGGAAGTCAAAGTCACAACCAACAATCTCTTAATAGGAAAGGAACACAATTACCAAGACATGCTCTACATAAGCCATGCTTTTTTTGCAAGCAGTTTTAACACTGCACCCAGGTTATTCAGTTTGCAACTGGTGCAGTGACACCAACATTCGTATGACAAGTTTCAGTCCACTTGGAACACTTCCTTCTAATTGTCTACACTTGAAAGTAATTAGAAAAAGGAACGGTGGAAGCTAGTTACTGAATCCTTATCAGTAACTTGCAATCACTGCAAGTTCTTCATTACTGAATCTGAGAGGTTGAGTCTTCTTCCTCTAATCACCCGAGTCATTTTTCTGAGGTGCAGCCAGTTCTGACATAGCTTTCCTCAGCATCTTCTGTAGTCAGTGGACTGCAACCACGGTGGCAACAAGCCTTTCCCCCCCTAACAAGTGAGCGCCTCCATGAAATGCATGGCCCAGGCAACCCCTTGCCATTGGAAAAAGGAGAATACACTGTTCTAATTATGAGGATTGAAACAGTAACAGTATGCTGATTCACTATGCACTTGGTCACTGAAAAAGGAGAATGAAAGAACAAAGAACTACAATCAGCAGATATACTTGTTTCTCTATATAAGAACACAATGAAAGTTTACATTAAAATGAACATACTCTAAAAACACAACCAAAAAGCAACTTACTGGAACAACCAATAAAGTGGAAAAGAAGTTACAGAGGAATTCCAAGAGGAAGGCATCGGAAGGTCGCATCTTTCCGTCCACACTGATCATTTTTGGCACTTCAGGAACAAGGCTCACTGCAGCTTTGAAAAAGGCATCAGCTACAAAACAAAAACAGAGGCGCCATATTATCAGTCCAACTGATAAGGCAGCCAAGTCTGTGATCCGATGGTTGCTTGGTTTTTGTTTTTTCCAAACACACTACAAATGGTGATTGTGTGCTTATCTGCAAAGAAACTCAAGACTCAGAAGGCAAAATCTGTGTTAATTCTAACGATGCTGTTCTTTCAACGGACATTCCTACATTGCTGGAGGCATCAGAAATTATCACTCTTCTACTTTACTTAACACCAGGCCATCACTGTTTCAAACGTAATGCAAGAACAGTAAAAAATACAAATAATGTAAAAAAAAACAAAAACAAAAACAAAAAAACCACAAACAACTCACACAATTCAAAATAAAGTAAAAGACAGGCTTATGTCAGAAGCATAAGGAACCAGAAGGGCAGAGGGATGGTATGTATTAGATCACGCTAACTCATACACTAATCCATTCACAAAAGGCTGTTAAATTTCTAAGGAAATACAGCCATCTAATTACTTACTTACCATTGTTAAAATATGAACACAGTATTTGAATTATTGCTATTTACACACAGCTATTGAGAGGTTTTTCATAGTTCTTGGCTGTGTCTCTAACCCTACAAAAAACAAACACTGGGATATCTACTCAGCTCACGATTAGGTTAATATTCATAAACTAAAAGCAGCACTGTTCCTCTTAGCACATATAGGTGCTCTTCTAGGCTATGAGTTCATTCAAGAAACATTCTGACAGCAACGTTTTTTCATACTTTCTTGGCTACATTTCAAAACATCCAAAAGCATCCAAGTTCCATTCACGTTGTTCGGCCATATGTAACATATATATGTTCGAATACTTCAAAGTTAATACTATTTTCATCTTTTATTTTACAAGAACACAGACTGAGGCCATGAAATCAAATTTCAGCAAAGAGGGTTCTTGGCAAAAGACAAGGGGTGTTAGTTGGGAACAGAGAAAACCATTGACAAGCATGCGCAGTCATTTCCAGGAGTGCAGCTCACACTGGAAAATTCATTTGAGCACATGAGACTCCAAGCAAATTTGCTAAATATAGCAAATATCTGATATCTAATTTAAGCTCATGAGGATTACCAGTGAAATATTTGCTTCGGAAAAACTGTAATTCTTCTGACTCTTTTTTCAGCATTTGAGTGCTTGAGTCCTTCTGAACTTTTCAGTACTTGGAACAGACTCCCTCAGTCAAACCTCATATTTCCTTTTATCTTACCCATTTAATTTGAAGTGAAGGAATGTTTTATATTTATTTCAAACTAATATATTAGTTTACATAGCCAACCCAAAGGAAGGTAAGTGATCTTCCTCTGAGCTTCACTGGAGGAAGGAAAATAACAGCAGATGTTCATTCTAGCGCAAGTAAATGAATTGGTGTCACTTTCACAGTTGTCTGCATAGGGGAAAAAATAAATGTCATGCCCCACATCACCATATATTCAAAACAAGCGAACAGACAAATGAAAGGCCATGTCAGAAAATAGTCTGCAAACCAAAGCATACATGTCCGTGCAGAGGGCACTCTTGCCTTCTGAAGTTATTTTATAAGAGGACACAACGCAATGCAGCACGGTAAACCAAAGAAATGAACAGAACAAAGCAGTTACTTTTTCTATCAGTGAGAAGGATGTTTTACTTAGGTACATCCAGAAGTACTGGCAAACGAGATGATGATCACTGAGCACACCTAATCTTTTCTAATTACAAGATGGTTCTTACTCAGGAACTAAAGCACATTCATCCAATGGGTATGTACCTTGTAAGAAGCACAAATAAAGTGAATTCGCACCAGCGCAAAGGTTTTATTAAAGATTATGCAGAAAAGTAACTCTCCTCCAAACACTACCACACCATTCTTTTGCAGAGAAGTGCCGCTGTGTGCATCACATGCTCCAAGATTGGAGTAGAAGTTCACTTCCAAGGCTGTCACAGAAATGTTGGCTATTTTATTACTAAGTACAAAACAACCATTGGTATTTAATTCTGAATTGCATTGATTATGACTTTATGCAAGAGTGCTTTCCCTACATCTTCTAGAAGTTCATTTATAAGGCTATTACACTAGACTTATTTCAAGCTAAAACCACGCACCAACTCTTCCTGGTATCCAAAAGGTGTAAGGAGCCATAATTACCTAAAAGCTATAAAGATGTTTTGTTCTTGATTAAAAAGAAAACAAGAAAAAGATGAAGAAGTCATCTTCTGATGAAGAACGCTGTTTCCTTGCCTGACAAAAGTACAACACTGCTTTCTGAAGTGAACCACTTAAGCAGGTTACGGGGAGATCAGCCTGCTCATCACAACAAATTATCATGATAAAGTCTTCCCAAACTGCTGTTAATATCTTGTGCAGTGCAATGAACATGACAAACATCATGCTTTGCCAAATTCACCCTTTCACATCCGCTCCCTCTCCTGGGTTGTCTGTAACTCCACTCATCTTTCCACTGAGCATACATGCTGACTTTCAGGCTAGGAAATCTAGCAGTCTCACCCAAGTCAGCACTTCCGATAATATTCTGCTACAGAAAAAAAAAGTGAAATTACTGTTCAGTGTTTTGTTATGTTCATGGTGGCACCTACCTGCATATTCCATTATTTTCTGTGTTTATGTATCTGCATATATTTCCATGCAACAATCTTTACAGGCTAAAATTTAACTTACATTGTATTTGCTGCATCAGTAGCAACACAGCTCATTAAATGATACTAATTAAAGACTTCAGGCAGGCAAAAAAATAGAAACAAAGCCAGTAGAGATGGGGAAACAATTAAGCTCCAGAAGGATACCTTTAAGAAGCAGAAGGGAATAGGTCTGACATGCCTACACAAACTATTTTTAGTCACAGATACAGTTACAGAAGGCCAAGTCCATCCAAAGGACAAAACCAGGGACCATATGCAGCCTTCTGCATCCCAGATCACCATCGCGTCCTACAACACTATTAAGCCCATCCCAGTATTTTCAAAGGTTTTGCTTCCACATCCAACAGATGTTGGGAATTTAATGAAGCCTTGTACTCTACTGCAAAAACTACCAGCAAGTAGGTGCAGTTTTTAATTGTTGCTGGTTTTCAGTAAATTAATGCATTGCTGTTTTAAATAACCAAGCTTTGCAGGCATTTAGAACTCTTTTCTCTTTACAGTATCAGTGAGGTCACTGTGATGGATCTGCCACATTATGGAAACGTGTTTTGCCCTTGAGCTATTGATTTACTGAACATTCCCAGTCCTAAAACTCTCTAAACATCACTCTCTACAAACTACAAAGATTCTGAAATAACAAAGACAAAAACAAATACAAACATACTGCAGTTTGGTGAACTGCAATGTACTGTGTTAAGTCATACTATGAATTAACCACACAAAGATGTAATTATGTGGATGAGGTTTGCTACTACAAGGCCTTGATACATCTAGACAAAGGCACACTGAGATATAAGTAGAAGGCAAAATACATACAGAGAGATCATACTTTATGACAAAGAACGATGGATGAAAAATTTTTTTCATCCTTAAGTTGTAGTTATTCAGCACACACAAAAGCACATTAAAAAAAAAATCATAACTAGAAATTTAGAGGGGCAAGCTGAAATTTTAAGTAATCTCTAAAGACTAAGGTAAAATACTATCGACAACCTTTAAAGAGAACTCCATTAGTTAAAGACCAAACCAAACAAAGCAATACGATACAAGAGTCACTGCAGACTTCGCAGAGAGAAACACTTCTGCCAATCTCTGAAGTTTTCAAAAAAAACCTGCCCATCTCTGTTCAGTGATCCACCCAGTGCAAATCCTCAGACTTTTTACATAGCTTCTAACAATATATTTCATAGAAAAGGCTCAGAAACAAACAAGCAAAAAGCCAACCTAAGCTAACAAAAGAAAGTCCTCCTGAGGATGCAAAACTTCTGTAAGCATGGAATGGATGGGAAAAGAGCATGAATAAGACAAGTTCTGAAAGAGAAGTGAAAAGACCACTGCATTCCTTAAGGCACTGCAGAAACATGTATCCTTCCAATGAGCAGGGTTGAACAGGGAAGAGGGAGGTGACAATGTCTGCAGAGTGCTCTGGAGCATGACTACAAAGAGCTGCAGGTGGAGCTTGTGATTCTGAGCAATAAAACAGCAGACAAAATCTAGTATTACTAAAGCCTGCAGGGAAAGAAACAGCAAAACAGCACTTGCTGTAGCTACAGAAAGATAAGCTCTAAATAAGCAATTTACACTTTAAAATTTTGGAGTCATTATGGTTGCTTTCTGAAAAATACACCCTAAATAGTTGCCAAGTAGGCAAACAATCATTAGGCCATTAATGGAAAAATGGAAGCATAATTTCTGTGCCATTTATGTATGATGTCCTTCTGTACCTAAAATATAGACCTGACTTTCTTAAACCCTTTAAGGTTAAAAAGGTGATGAGGTGTGGATCTATTTCCCTATCAGAACAGACCATACTGACACAGATTCTTCGGGAACTTATCAACTCCAACACATGTAACAAGAAAAAAAGCCTGAAGACGACTGAAAATTTCAGAATACCAGAGCAGATCAGCTGCACCCACATTTCAAGGCAATACAGCATGTAGGAGTTTTTGTTAATAAATAGTTATATAATACTACTGAAGAAAGACAAAGAAGCTTAATTAGAACATGTTTAAAAATTACTTACTAAATATTCCATGCTACGCTTTTCCAAAGCATGGCTGAAGCCTAGCATGCTTAGAGAACGTTCTCCAAAGTAGAACAAGAATTCATTTTGCAATCTACCTGCTACATTTAAAAACCAGAGCCAATGGATATTTAGGGTATGTTAAGCACTGGGTATGCTTCAGAATTAAAATCTGTTTTTGCTAAGCAAATACTGGCACCAGCTGGTTGTGAGAACAGAGCCTCCATGTTCAATAAATTTTAGTTTGACAACGTTAAGTCTGAAATAAGCCATGAGGAATCAATTTAATTACATTATTCACTCAGCATATTACTTCTGAAGTGTGGCAAGGGTTTCACAGCCTTTGAGATGAAAGCGCTGCTCAACAAACATTACCAGCAAGCTGTGTCATCCACATCCACCCGCTGAATGCTGTGACCAGCAGATGAAATCTGCTGTCTTCTCAGGCAAAAGCAGCAATTCCACAGGGAGGAAATACGTGCAATTAAAATAATACCTATGACTCAAAATCCAGAAGAGTGACACAATGAAGCATGCATTTAATCTCAATTTAGTCAAGCACTCCCTATGACAGAAAGCATGACTGATGAGAATTTAAAATGCCAGGTTGGCAGCATGCCCCTGCAAAGCACTGGTGTGTGACTCAGTTAAAGGAAAAAAGCACAGGGGACCCTTAATAGGTTCTCCAGAGATACAAGCAACAAATCTAGGACAAAAATCACCAAAAAAGATCTATTAATTTCATTTAAACCACTCTTTGGGAGCTGCAAACAAAGGAAACAGTATTCATATTTAATACATTTTGAACAGCACACCTGGACAGACATCCACTAGTCTGAAGGCACACTGTACTAGGCAGGCCACAAAATAAAGTTCAGCACAATCTAAGAACATATCAGAAAGCTAATTCTGTTTCCATGCTCCCACTGTACAGTTTTTTCACACATTTGTTCTAGGTTATCGCTGTGGGAAGAGCGGGCATACAAGAGGCAGAGCAACTTGGAAGGCTCAGTGAAGACGTGAAGATTTATTTTTTCCTCTTTGAAGGTGAAGATTTATCAGAAATTCCAGGGGGGGGAAAAAACAAAAACAACAAACAAACAAACCCACCAAAAAAACCAACAAACAACCTTTTGCCAATGCTCATGAAACACATTCAGTAGAGACAGACTAAACTGCATTAAAAGTAACTTTCAAGAATGCTTTATCTGACTACAATAGAGCAGAATGTGCAAAGACAGATCACAGAAACGTCCACAGACTGGTGCCACTGTTACCTGTTTAACAAATGCTGAATTACTCATGCAAATGAGTTGTCTCTGAATAAAAATAATGCTCAAAAGAACTTTGGAGGAAACAACAAGTGCTTAACAGTAAAACCTTGCTAAATGAACCAACTTACTGAACCACCACCAATTCTGCTTGTGGGTCTAAAATCCCAAAAAGGCCAATGGCATTCTGGGGTGCATTAAAAAGACCATGGCCAGCAGGTCAAGGGAGGTGATCCTCCCCCTCTACTCTGCCCTGGTAAGGCCTCATCTGGAGTACTGTGTCCAGTTCTGGGCTCCCCAGTACAAAAAAGACAGGGATCTCTTGGAAAGAGTCCAGTGGAGGGCCACAAAGATGGTGAAGGGCCTGGAGCATCTCCCCTGTGAAGAAAGGCTAAGTGAACTGGGTCTGTTTAGCCTTGATAAGGAAGACTGAGAGGGGACCTGATCCAGGTCTACAAATGTCTAAGGTGTGGGGGGCAAAGTGGCGAGGCCAGACTCTTCATCAGTGTGTGGAGACAGGACAAGGGGAAATGGCCAGAAACTGGAGCATAGGAAGTTCTGCACAAATGTGCACAAGAACTTCTTTATGGTAAGGTGACGGAGCACTGGAACAGGCTGCCCAGGGGGGTTGTGGAGTCTCCTTCTCTGGAGATATTCAAGACCCGCCTGGACGCCTACCTGTGCAACCTGCTGTAGCGAACCTGCTTTGGCAGAGGGGTTGGACTCGATCTCTGGAGGTCCCTTCCAACCCCTACAATTCTGTGAAATGATAGGGTAAGCTGCTCCATTAAACTAAGCTCTACAGGAAGAAGAAAGTCTATTTTTGCTTAACTCAGTTATGTACAAAGAAACTGCAAAAATAGTATTTTCACAACAACCAACTTTGCAGATCTTTTATTCACACAACATTCTTGGACACAACAGGAAGCTTTGCCCTAAATCCCTGCCCTTTGCTCCACAGGCAGCATCACATTCAAAACAAAGAAATACAACTGTCATCCTGTAGTAAAAAGTCCTAATCAGCATCCTAAGTCAGCTTTTTTGCGCAGTTGGAATTTACTGGTAAATGCAGAGCTTGGAAAACATCAAACTGAAAAGGAAACCCAAGTAAGTAAATGAAAAGATAGACTTCCCTTTCATTCCTCCAACACGGCAGAAGTCAGGCTGGGTAATGAATCCCAGCTCTGTCTCCCTGTAAACAAGAATTTATTCCCTACAGCAGTATTAAAGGCTATCACAGAGGTTTCCTCTGCAAAACCCATATCCAATTCTGATGCATCTCCTCACTTGAAAATCTATCCTTTTCAATATTCTGCAAGCATCTGACTGCTGGCAAGTTAAACTTACTTGGAATTGCTCTCCCCTTTCTTCCTGTAGATAAAGCCTCTCCAAAGGTCTAACCAATGACTTTTGTGGCAGAGTGCACACACAAAAAATCTAGCTACAATTTCAGTTTTACTGTGTTTGCCACAGGAATGTATTAACAAGAACCTTTTGTAACCCAAAGCAACCACACCTCAGTCACCCAGTTGGTCTATGCTGCTTTTCTTCAAAAGAATGCATGATTGACCTTTGCTTCAATAGCCACAAATATTCCCAAGAGGCTGACCAGCATATTATCCAGCTCACCATAGTGCAGTAAGGCAGGGTTTCCACAAGCTCAAAGTCATTTCATTTAGGACAAACCCACCTCATATCCACAAATATGTAAATAGAATCAGTTGTCTTAGCTATTTATCCCACAGGATTAGTGATGGAACTAAAATGTTGCTTCAATGTGACATGTTTCCATTGTAACAGTGCATAAAACAGACTTCTAATATCTGTTATATACTTGTATGACTTATAATCTCAGTGAAGTTATTATTCAAAGCTAGAAATATTTACAAAATAGGAGAACCTTTAAATAAACAAACTCCTCCCTTACCTTGTGAAAGGCACTGATTTGCCAGAGCAACCTGTCCAGAGTGCAGGTACAAATTAAGACGTGTGAAGATACTGCTCAGAGAAGGAATTGTAATGAAGCAGAAGGCAACGCAAGCCTAAAGCAAAGTGAAAAGAAAAAAAAAAAAAGAACACTTTATCACTTTATTTCAAATACAATATGAAAAGCTGAGCTTTCTAGAATGAACATGAGCACTTCTTCTGGGGATAGAGACAGTGCTGTCCTTTCTTGACACAAAGCTGCCAGTGGATGCTTTGGGTCTATATTTTCTTAAACAGCCGCATTTGGTTTTAGAGATTAAGGATCAACGGCACCAAGAGATAATGAGATTACAAACAGGATAAAAAGATAACACACTGCTTTTGCAAAAACTGTAAACTTTCGTGGTGGCAGATACTACTACCTGCTTAGAAAGCAGGCTCAGAAAATATTAGACTCTTACCTACCCTGACAAAGGCAGCAGTCTTTCTAGAATGATTTCCTCTCATCACCTTTCTTGTCTCCATTGCTAGTTGGTTCACAGACTACACACACACACAAAAAAGCAAAACATTAAGAAACATGCAGCTTTAAGTTGTCTGCAAATAAAAAAACTGCACGCTTTACTGCATGCTGTTAGAGAACAGAAACTGTCAAAAAGGAATCCAGGTATGGTGTGCCCTCATTGTATTATTTAGTTTTCACTCTCTCTCCACTCGGAGAATTCTAATGGCTGTTCTTTAAAGTAAATATGTTTCTGAAGGTCTGTCAATGTAGGGTTTTCAATTAATTCAAGACTTGAAACTATCCCTTGTCTCCCAGCTAAAGCGCTGGCATCACCTCTTTTCTAGTATAGAAAATCATGATTTCTAGCTGACTCACTTAATAAAATACATGACCACAACAAGTGGGATTTAAAAGGAAATACGACGTACTATATCACACAAAGGAATTGGTTGCGGCAAACGCTCATCTGTCATGTCACTCTATACAGAAAAGCAATTAAGCTTCCCAATTACAGCAGGATTCTGCCCATGCCTGCAGACGAGACACAGCCTAACCACTCCTATGCAGAGGATTATAGAAGAGAGAACCCAAATTCCAAATACATAAAAGTATCATTTCTTTTATTGGCCTTGAAATCTCTCCAAACATAACTAGTTTCCCTTGTTGCTATGGTATCTATCATGCATCAGGACTTCAGAGTCAAGCAAGAACTTCAGAGGGTTTGGGGTGATAAAAATGAAAGATGTGATCAAAGTCTACTTTTAAAAACACGTGATGTAAAGTCTTCAATCATTTTGATACTGACCAATAACCTGGGTAGGGAGTGAGAGAACTGCAAGTATATCCCCATCTATTAAGATAATGTAGATAAACTATAGCTTACGTGAATCAGCTGGACTAAAACAGGCTCCAGATTGCAAAACATAGACCTAGCTTCAACATAGAAACTCAGCTGCTGTTCAAAGTCACGACCAAATGAAACCTATAAAGGACACACACAAAAAAATAACCATTTTACTTTTGTACAAACATTTAACTGCTTTCCAATAATTAAACTTCACAAAAACCTGAATGTTTTGCTCACTTGCTGTTGTTTGTATACGTTCCACTATTTCACAAATCAAATATTTATTCAAGAAAACAAAATTTCCTAGATTTGTGAGAAATGCTTTCAAAACTAGCAGAACATACGATACTATGGAACTGGGAGACACAGGCTTGGTTAACAAACAAATGCAGAAATACATCAGTGAATCTGTACTGAGGTTCCCAACTCCCATTTACACAGTGGGCCTTCAAGAAAAATTACCATTTTTCTAACTAGGTACAGCAGCAACAAAGTACCATGGCAAAAGCCTGTAAACTTGCACACTGGCAGGAAATAAGTCAAAAGCCACTCCTGTTTGAGAATGCTCTACTTCTAACCCTCCGGATTTTAAAACCAAGCATTGTCAGCTGGAGTGTCTGAGCTGTCAATCAAAAGCACAGCGGGAGAAATAGTCTCCAGGCAGTCTATATTTATGGATACAACTATTCTTTTTTTTTTCCCCAAGAGTCACAGCTGCATTATATCTTATTTCTCAAGTCACACATAAAAGTTTTTAGAGAATTGAAGGAAAATTACATTTAATCAGAGATCAAGGGAACCACACCAGAAAACCAAAGATTTCTTATGTTACAGACCCAACTGCCTTGCCTTGCTTGTGTTTATGCAACTGCTCACTCTGTCCCACCCTTAAGAAAACTGAACATCTTAATGTTCAGTTTAAAAATTGGAACTAATAATTTGCTACTCTGGAAGTTTTTTATCCCTCCCAACCAGATCTATACAGACACATTGAGTATTCTTCAATGTGTGAAATCTTCCTAAAGAAAATTATACATTGGTTGCTCCAAAAGCATTGTTTCCTATTTATTCCCATGCAAACTACAGCAGCTACAAAAAACGCAATAACACCATTTGGAAGAGCAAATACTCAGCTACAAAACACTCTTTTTCCAACACAGTCATCACCACTAGCTTTGCATATTCCACCAGCAATGAACAAGAGCTGCATGCCACGCTTGTACAAATCTGCACCAGCGTAGGTGAACTGCTGTCACCACTGCTGAAATGAACTCCTCATTGTTCCAACACCCACTGCTTGGTCTCCACCAACATGCACAAGTGCCAATGAATGTCAGTGGTTGCCATTTTTACCGCATGGAGGAATTCAGTGACGCAGCTTTGCTCCACACACACTCCTATGTCAGACACCGCTCTGTCAGAGCGTCCCTCTGCTGCTGTTTGTTATGCAGCAATCAAATGTAATGGGATGTAGGCGAGAAGGTTCAACCTCTGCTGCCATCCCACCAACATTTGCCTTCGACATTGTGGGACAACGTAATTAAATAGGAGCCATTAGTTAGCCATTACTTTTGAAGCAGCCCTTGTATATTATCCTGCATGTAAACCTTAATAAAAATATTTTAAACATCATACCATATAGCTAAATATTAAAGCTGAAGAGTAAGTAACAACCTAGAGATACATTCATAGAATTAAAACAAAGAATAATGAGGACAAGCAAAGACAAAGCCTGCCAGCTGTGACCATGTGAAAAAAGCCAAGTAGTGAAAGCACCTGTGTATAGAACACAAAGAGAAAAAACTTACAAACACCTCTGTAAAAAAAAACAAACAACAAAATAAACAAAAAAAACCTGACATCACAAACACAGGGGATGAGAGCCAACTTAAATCTATTTGCTAAAATGGAGAGAGGGACTAAAAATTAATTTAATGACAACAAATGAAGCTTTTGCGGGGCTACTAATGATAGAAGTTACCTTATTCTTAATAATAAAATGGTCCCATTTAGGGATGGGAAGGGGAATTTTGTTAGCATAAACTTGGTTTCTGTGATCACCTCTCTAAAGCTGCAGTATAAAAGACTAATTCCTATTAAAATTAGAAATACTCAACATGTTTTACACAAGCAGAAAACAACAGAAAAATATGATTAAATGCACCTGTACAGTTTAACTTAGTGTACCACACCTTGCCAGCTTCAACACTGCATGATATTTCATTCAACACTTGCATACTCAAAATACACTGGTTGAGGTTTTCAGCAGCCTTAAGCAAGTCATATACCATCTCTAATTCTGCTACGCAGGCCCCCTGTTTCTCATGAAAATCCGAGCTGTGAGGCACACCCCAACAGCGGCGCACAATTGCCACTCACCATTTTTATGAATCCGTTTATCAAAGTTGCTAACAATCTTTTCTCATCCTCAAGCGTCAGAGCACTATAACAGAACATTTTTATGGTAAATTCTTGAATATTGCTTTATGACTTATTTATCTGTAGAAGTTCAAATGATACATACTAACTTCATGTCTACATAAAATATTTATTGCATGCTAAGACCACTAAACTAATTATTTCAGTTATAAAACAAAGGAAATAATCTTAATATGAATGTCATGAAGTCAACCATGCACAGAACTCCAAATTTTATAGAAATGTAAAAATTGCTAGGAGTCTCTCTTTAGATTTTACAGAATCTTAGGTTTGGTATGAAGATAAGAAAGCTCAATGTTCTTAACTGGAGCAAGTAAGAAAGTGGCTTAAGTCTTATGTTACAACCTGAGAGCTTGAAAGGGAATTGATTACAGAAAAAAAGTAAACCCATCTTTTAGAAGAAGAATCATCCCATTTATGGGGGAAAGCTTTTCGTATACACATTTAATAGTATATAAAAATGTATTTATTTAAGAGACAATACCAACTTCCTGTCTTTTTATGAATAATCCTGCTACACTAATTAAAAAATGCCATTAACATCATTGTGTTACTAAAACATCAGAAAGGCAGCACTGTAAGAACTAGACTGACATGTAAAAACTTCCTTCAAGACTGTCATTTATATCAATTCTATTTCAAATAAGAATTGAAATAAATTCACATCGTGAAAATCCAGCAAGTCAAATCTGTTTCCCTGAAAATAGATAAACTAACAGTTTAATAACAATTAACTAATACAGTTTAATCCCTGTATTCTTATGTACTTAGCTCCAACTTTGACCTTTAATGATCAATTACCATTTACCAATAGCTCAGACACCAGATGGGAAGAGGACAGTAGTTTTATTACACAAATTCTGTAAAAGTAGAAAGAAAATCTCAGCATGACTATCTTATTAGGGCTCTGCCAATCAAAAGAGTCAACTCTGAGAGGATCACAAGAGTTGTAATGGGATCACCAGGTCAATTATAGGTTTCCAGTTCAATACCAAATCAAACTGCTTCCAGTCTGAAGGCTGTCATCCTCCAACAACTGTTACTGTGTCAGTGAGCCGTACAAGTGGCCTGCGGCTTTCCTGAACCAGGATGTGAAAATAAATGTCACGTGAAAAATGTGAAAATAAACGAAACACGTGTGAGATTGTACACCAAGCAGCTAAAATTTGCGTAAGCAGTTATTGGTATGAGTAAAGTTAATCTTACTTCACAGAGTCATGCATCGTCTTGCAGATATGCAGAAGAGCATTGAGTATAACAGGATCCTTTGTAGATTCCTGCTGATGCCTATAAAATGTTTTAGAAAAAACAATGAAAAATTCTGCACTGTCAAGATGCAAAACAGTGAATAGAACAGCATGCATTTAATGAGTAATTCCCACCACCGGGGCTGTAAGACCATAAGAACATACATAAGTTACAAAAGAATAACAATTAAAAAAAAAGTATTTGGAACATGCTAAGATGCCCTTTTACGAAAAAACAGAACCTTGTTTCAGTGTCTCTCAGTGGATTATAATCATTTAGCATCTGCCTGCAATTTTGTAATCTAAAGGAAAAAGACGATCAAGAAAAAGGTGTTTCAAAGAACCTATTAATTGAAAAGGACCATCTGACTTCTATAACATTTGAAGATGAAGCCTCACCTTACAAATGCATTTTCAACTGGGAAATATCTTTTTTTTTTTTAATATCTAATGGAGCTTGTATCAAGGAACTCTCCTCTCTTTTACACCGAAGTGACAGTTCTGTATGGTGATATCAGATGGAATAAAAAAACCTTTCATTAACTAAAGCAATATCAGTTGAAAGAATGCTCATGGAACAAGTCATCTGTTGATCAATAGTAAGTAGCATCAATGTGATTACTTCAATTTCAGCTTTCATTGTGAACAGTTAAGCAGTCAATCAACTGATTAACAAAACCAACATATTCTCCTCCCCCCTCCCCCGCCCCTCCCTCCCCCTCCCCAAGAGGCCTGGATTTATCTTCACAAGATCACAAGATAAGTGGACTAAACAGTGGCTCATTCCATCTTCCCTAACAATCCTACAGAACATTGCCCAGATTCTCCAGAGTGCATTTGATCTGAATATTCTACACTTACTTAATAAAAGATTCCATAATGCACTTGCAAACCTCTACTCTCACACTCTCCTTCTGGAACATATCCAGAAACGGCAAGAATTTCTCCTGAAAGTACAAATACATGAACAACTACAATTAGGTATTTAAACAAACACATTATAAAATAAATATTTTGGGTAAGTTTTATAATCAGGGTTGTTGTGTTTTTTTTTCCCCAAAAATAATTTTTACCTTTTTTTAGAGGAGAGTATTTTATTTTGGAAGACTACTAATGAAAGAAGGAAACAGATGGCTGAAACGTATTACCATTACTGATTGTAGAGATCCAGAATAAAATATAAAACATAGAACAGTTTGAATCAAATGCTGCAAATTGTTAAAAAGCAATCATACTATTGAAACAGCTTAAAATCACGACAAATTCAGATGTCTATGGGAACAATTGTTAGGGTATAAAACAACTGAAACAGGCCATGTGCCCCCTTTCCATTGTGGATATGTCCAAGGCAACTTATCCAGGTCTAGGACGTTCCAATTCTCTTCAAAGACAAGGGCTTGGGTTGTTGACATGCTGAGATTATTTCATTTCTGCATCATCTCAAAAACACAGTGAGGGTAATTTTATCAGATGTATCTGAGCAATCTATGAACAGGACTTGACTCCAATGCCACAGAGTCCGTCTTGAATTTTACTCTGAAGAGCTGGTTTCACTAATTTGACATCTGCTGCCTTTCCTTTTTCCACATCTTACCCAGACTCTGACTCCTCTAATTTTCTTTGTGATTCAATGTCAAGCTTAAACTCTATGATAGAACATGTTAAAAGATAACACAGGAACAGCTATGAGCAATTACACCCATAGATACAAATAAATGATATTTTCTTTTTCACTGATTGTCTTTTAAACTGTAATAACAAAATTTACAGAATTTAAGTGCCTAAACAAGAAAAAGTACAGGAAAATGAAATTAGAATAATGACTGTTTAAGCAGTAAGCAGTAGACAACTCCCAAGACGTTTCTGCACTTATTTACTTGATAAAAAGTCCTCTTACAATGTGACTTTACAAACAATCTGAATATGCAACTTGGGTAAACTGTCTTGTGGAAACTGTGCAAGATAGCTTCTCCTAAAAAATGATTAAACATGGTATTACTTACCACAGAAAAAAGCAGAGAGAAATCATTGATATAGGTAATAACTTTCTGAATAATTGACTGCAACTGAAAAAAAAAAAAAAAAAGAAAATGATTGCAATATAAATTAAGAGTATCCACAACAGAGAACACTCTCTGGTCACCCAGAGGAAACTGGGCTGGAAGCCTCTTCAATGCTCACTCCTGCTGTTTCTTTTCCTCTAAGCAGGAGCAAATATACAGCAGTGCTATTCCTAACAGATGTTTTTCCAACATGCTCTTCAGAACTCACGTGAAGAGAGGATAACCAGCCTACCCAGGCTTTATTTGTTTGCTCTTTACTTTTTATAGTTAGGCAGACTTTTCTGATTTATAATCTGCATACTCTCCTGCTCACTAGACTAAAACAAAAAGTACATGTTGTTAGATCTTCTCTTGTATGCACTTTTTCTACCCACCAAGTAATCACAAAACTGTTCTTCTAGATCCAGTCCAACTAATTTGTATCTCACCTACCATACAGTCTCAAGAACTGGACACTAAAACACACCAAAGCTCTTGATATTTTAACTAGACATAGATTTATTGTTATTTATGTTCACTTCTGTTTACACAGTGTTCCATGCCTCACTAGAATACCACTGTTGACTTGGGAGTTGCTACTTCTAAATACATTAATCCCTGTTTTAGCTTTATTTTCTGGACTGAAAGATAGACTAGGAGGCAAAAAAAAAAAAAAAAAGAGAAGTAACAAACCACAGCATTATATAGTTCCAAAAAGATTCCAAAATTACAGCCAGCCTTCAAAAAAATGACTTTGTTGTAGGAGACATCAGCAACATTTCAGAACCTGTTTAATCTGAGAAAATGCACAGATTTTGCAGATTTGTAAAATAAGTTCTTTACCTGTGGGTAAGCATCTTCAAATGCTCGATCAGGAGTCATGTGTTTGATAACATCAGCCAAAACGGTATTGACTTCTCGCTTCTGTATAGTGAAAAAAGAGGTTACATAAGAAAGTAATGAAACCAGAATAGAAATCAAATGACTGAAAACCGGTTGGATAATTTATTTCCATTTGCCAAAGCATCAGTCTTCTACACAGCTCTAGCTAAGCAAAGAACTTTAGCCTATATTCCAGTAAATTCTTATTTAAATCAGTGCAATAAAAAGTAAGAAGTATCATGCAGGGTTTTAGGAAAGGGGTGGTGGAGAAGGACTCCTTCATGCCATATCCTTTATCCCTATTCATCTTCCATGAAAGAAAATACATTTTTTCATACACTAAAGAATATTAAATATTAAACACTCATGGCTTTTCCATTTTTAATATGGAGCAGCTGATATAGGCAGTTAGTCTGTACCAGAAGACCTTCAAAACAACTAAATTAGCACGTACCGTAAAGTGTCTGCATGTATACTCCACCCATACTTCAGCACAGTTGATATAATCCTAGAAATATGCATCCAATGATTATCAGTATTTACAGGAGGTTAAGAGAAACATACATGAAAAAATTACACTCAGAATAATAACTCCAGAGGTGTGGCTCATGCAGACCTGAAGATCTGGAGCTAATGACAGACTTCAAAACTGCACTACTTACGTAGGCAAGAAGAGGTCAGAGGGATTATATAAAGATACTATCAGGTATTGTACATATGGCAACAGCAGACGTCTAGGAAAAGTAAACCATGCCATGGAAAATATACAGCCTGCTGAACAACAGCTGCAATTTTGCCCTGAACAAAGGATCAACATGGAACTGAACTGTCAATAACTCACCTGTGGGTTCTTCAGTTTTGTTATAACCTTCCAGGCCTCATTCAATATTTGAAGGTGATCATTTTCAGGAGGATCAGCCAAAGCCAGGTTTAACCCCAAGGAGCGAAAGAGAAGATGCTGAAAGTAATGAGAAATTTAAATTTAAAGAAGATCTGTTTGTCCAACATTCTCCTAGAACTTGTAGAAAGATTGTTTAGATCTCCTTTTATTTCAATAATGTGCAACTTAAGTAGTCAACCTGTATAAACAGAGCATGGATAAAAAGTAACAGACGTGAAAGATGCAAATAAAGCATAAATAACAGCCAGACAGCAAACAAGAAGTGTTATATATTACATCCAAAAGTTACCTTCGGGAATCCAGATTCGTCACACTCTTTAATCATGCCAATGAAGTCCATAGACCTTGCAGCAATAAACTCTGCTCTGAAGGCTGACATTACTGAATTTAATAGCAGAGCACTACAACGAACATAAGATAAATCAATACAGTTTAACAGCAACTAGCAGTTCTTGTTATATTAATATAAATTGACAACTAAGACCAATCCAGCATATTTTCTAAATTTTGAAGAAAAATAGGGGTGAGCAAAAAAGCCTTAGAAATTTAACTTTTATTTTTCAGGGCTAAACGCACATCAGCAAAACAAGAAAATATTAAGCTATCAGACACGGAAAAAGCAGCCTGTAGAAATACTTGGTCCACATAGGTTTTTTTTAAAACCATCATTTGATCAAAAACTTGCCAAGAAAAAAAAAAAAATAATCAAGTAAATAGTATTTAGAAACACACTCTTCTTTTTAATTACAGAAGTGTACTTTGGAAGGGCAAAGCTCCATCAAAGTTTCTTCTCACTGAATTAGAAATACATATATGCACTTTAAAAAGTCCCATTTCTAGTAGCTGCATTGTTAGGATTAAAAAAACAACGAAATATCCAGTCATTATAAAACTATTGCCAATGACACGTTTAGATGCTTATAATCAACTGTTTCAATCATTACTACGGAGCCAAAGTTGCCATGGAGGAGTCAACTCATTACTTGAAAATCCACTTTACTGATATTATTATGCAAATATAAGAAACAAAATCTGGTATTACTCAAAAGGCAATTCCTGTGGGCAAACTCAGCCACAAGATAGTAACAAAGCTGCCTCACAATCCAAGCAATACTTTGTCTTCACCACTCCAAAGTAGACAGTCTGAATACGAGCCAGTTTACCTTGACAGAGCGCTTAAAATAGCCCAGCATTCCCTGTTCCTGACTGAGCATTAGTGGTCCCATTGCAATTTAACTGGAATTTGCATTTTTTCATTAGACAAGTACTTCCAGTTCACCAGATATGTGCTCTGCAATGCAGAGAAGCAGGCTGACATTTTTCACTTAGATGGCTGCAACATGATGATGGAACATACTGAGATTACTTAAAGATTTATGAACTGGTGTGACTTTTTTGTGACACTGTGACAGCCATGAGAAGACAAAGCGACGTGACTCCACTTAAAAAGAAACTTACCACACTTTTTAGACAATCTAAATTGGACAATTCAATTTCAAAATAAAGAAAACACAAAACACAAAGATGAGGTACCTGGCCCATCTTTACAATGGGATGCTAAAAAGCATTTAAAAAATAAGTTCCACAACACTCAAACAAAACAATTAATACAGCAGAGCGTGTGAACTATTTCACCTCTATTAAGCAATCTCTACATCATTTTTTAAAAATCACATTCTTCCTCTATTCCTTAGCTCAGTCACAGTATGCTAATGCAGGAGATTTCTCCTCTCTAAGTGATCAACATATTTTAGCTCCTCAGCCACTCAGAATTAGACGGCACAAAGCACATCAAAAGCCAAAGTAATTGAAAACTTTCACAGAACTCAGCCTATCTAGCCAGTAAAATGAACTGAGATTAACTCATGAGCAGGCTAAATCACATTCACATAGCTCAAAAAGAAAGCACATCCAAAACTTTCAGACCATCTTCCTGAATTATTCACTTAACATGATTAGTCTGCACACAGACATCAAGGCAACATTTGAGATACTAATTTAGTTTTGAAAAGAAGCAGTCACCTAAATATTCTTCCAAAGACACCAGCTGCTTTACAACTTCCCTTGGAAAACATACGTATAGGCTAACTGTAGCCAGGGGAGAGCACAGGTAAGGAAGGGAAGGAAAGCAGAGAAAAATGAAGCACAACCAGGGATCAGACAAGGCTGATGCTTTTTAAACTTTGCATTAGGAGACAGAATGTAGCAACCAAATTAATCAATTACACTTTTGCTCTATAAGTAACATAAAGCCTGACAGAATTCATCTCTGGAAAATAGATGTTCAAAATTATCGTTAGTCATTTATATGAGTAACAAAAGCAGTAACATGCATCCAAATAGTGGTTTCAAAATGGAGAATTTTATTACAGGCACTCAGGGTACTCACTACAGACTCATGTCTTCTGGACTGCACAATACTTACTTGTTTCCCAATTTTTTACACCTCTCCATCATCTCAGTAAGCAGAACCTGTAAGAATTACTCACTAAAATTAGTGAGATTCTGTAAATAAATTCAGCTTTAATTACTGTACTAAAATCTGCTATGAACTGCTTTAATTACCTCCCCAACACATTCCAGTAATTCCACCTTATCCTGTATTTACAGCACAAGAAAACAGCAATGTAGTACAACATTAAAAAAAAAAAAAAAAGCTTACTGGAATGGGTACAGTGACATTTTAATCAAAAACACTATTTTATGGAAGTCAAATTCTCAACCCTTCAGCTATGCCATTTCTCAGAATGATTTCTGTTTGCAACCAAGGTCAATTATCTCTGGCAGGAGAGGTGACGATTACAAACCGTGTGGCTGGAAAACTGTGCAACAGAAAAGGATCTGAGGGTGCTGGTCAGCAGCTGGCTGAACATGAGCCAACAGCGTGCCCAAGTCACCAACAGAAAATATTAGAAATAGTGTAGTCAAGAGGACAGGGAGGAGATCGTTTCCCTGCAGTTGGCCCTGTTGAGGGTCACCTGCAATGGTGCCCAGTGACAGTACCAGGGGTAATGGGCACAAACTGGAACATGAGAAGTTCCATATGAACATGAGAAAAAAAATTCTTTACTTGGAGGATGACAGCACTAGAATAGGCTGCCCTGAGAGGCTGTGAAATCTGTTTCTCTGGGGATATTCAAAACCCACCTGAACATTTTCCTTTGTAACCTACTCCAGCGAACCTACTTTAGCAGGGGGTTGGACTAGATGACCTCCAGGAGTCCCTTCCAACTTCTACAATTCTGTGATTCTGACTGAGGCACTGAAGCTTGTCCAAACAAGGGCAAAAAAAGCTGGCAACGGGTCTGGAGCACAATTCTTGCGAAGAACAGCTGAGGGAACTAGGACTGTTCAGTTTGGAGAAGAGAAGGCTCAGGGGAAACCTTATTGCTGTTTACAACTGCCTGAAAGGAAGCTGCAGTGAGGTGGGGGTCAGTCTCTTCTCCCAGGTAACAGCAATAGAACAAGATGTAATGGGCATCCCCTGGTGCAACTTGAGGCCAAGTAGGATATTAGGAAACATTTCTTCTCTGAAAGATTAGTCAAGTGTTGGAACAAGCTGCCCCGGGAAGTGGCGGAGTGACCATTCCTGGAGGTGTTCAAGAAACATGCAGATGCTGCACTTAGGGACATAGCTTATTGGGCATGGTGATGATTGGCTGACAGTTGGACTAGACAGTCTTACAGGTCTTTTCCAACTTAATGATTCTGTGACTTTTATTGTTCTGAATGTACCTCTTTTTAAAGAGATTCATTAGTGGTGCTTTCAAATGTCCATGTTTGCTTTCGGTTTGTTTTTTGAAAACCCTTCCACATGATGTCTCTTAGCATGATTTGTACTAGATGAGAGCAGAACTTAATCAGCAGTTACATATACAGCCATTTAGCACAAAGAACACAGAAAAGGGGAGCTGCTTTTAATGTTTTTGTAACTCTAAGGAATTTTATATTAACATTCCAAAAGTACAATCTCAGACCTGAACAGCATATTAGACAATAAAAAAATTGAGCAGCCAAGCTGAAGTTGCTGTTTTTAGCTTTATCATTTATAATTCAATGTGTTTTGCCATAGATTTTCACAATTTATAACAGAAAGCATTTATGCTGCCTGAGCTTCAGTTTCATCTTTAATACGTATTGTTTTGTACTGAGCACCCTCCTCCAAGAATTTCTAGCAAGAAAATACACAGTGTTACAGCATCAGATGCTTTCAGTATTCTTAAGTTTTACAAAGCATTGCTTTACTCTCTGCACTATGCAGTTAAACAGTGGGGGAAAAACATAGGCATAGGTCTATCAATTCTTTAGCAAAATTAACTTTCCACCTCAATGCTTCCGTTAGCACAGAGCATTATTACCACACTTACCTCAGGAGCACGGTATGCAATACATTGTAAAATCCAGTCTATAGCAGGTGAGTAGAGAGTTAAATACAAAGGAATTTCTACACATTGTACTACCAGTTGATTCTGAACTGTATCCCCATGAATCTGTTGAAATAGAAAACAAAAATGCACCACAGTGAAAAAGTACTTAACTGAAACAATGACAAACTTTGTTCAATAACTGGAAACTGAGAAACAAGAGCATACAATTGGATACTAAGAAGAGTTTCCTAACAAGGATTTAGACTGGAGAACAGGAAGAATTTCTTCACCAAGGGTGGTCAAGTATTGGAACAGGCTGCCCTAGGAAGTCCCTCAAATACCTCAAAGGACGGGGACATGTGCGTGCAGTACTATGGGATATGGTTTAGTGATGGGACTCGGTAGGTTAGGTTGACGATGATCTTAAAGGTCTTTCCCAACATTAGTGATTCTATGATAAAGATTCACAAACATCCCTTGCACACTGGGAAAAAAAATACCAAAAAACAGAAATATACTAAATAGAGTAGTTCAAACTTACTAGCGTGCACGTAACACTTCCTATGCTATATCTGGATATGGGACCATCCCTAAACCTACATTTAAGAACTTGAAAAATTCTCAAAACATATTTATATATTGTAGTTTGCTTAAGAAGTATATTCATGTGATTTGGCAAATAAAAAAAAAATACTATTTACTTACTTGTTTAAACGTTAGAAGAAAGTCAAAGAAATTTTTGTTGAGGCTCTCTTTGAGCTGTGGTGCCACTTCCATCCCAACCTGGAGTAAAAGAGAAGGACTTCACTTGCATCTATCGCCTACACTCCTTCTTCAATTGTAAGGCCAAAAAAAAATGTATTTTCCAGAGGAACACACCCAGTTACACCCATCAAAGCTTGCTACTGTAATCGCACCCACAGGCAATTACTCGAGGCAGTCACACTGAGTTTAAACATTGTTTTCAAACATCAGATCCACTGGTCTATAAGTGGTGAGGAAATCAATGTCTACCCTAGTACATGCAGTACAACTGCCCGTATTTGTTGTACACAAAGGCTACAGCAAAAGTAATTTTTAAAAGCCTGCCAAAAGTTTAGAAATTGCATTAAAAATACGCACATTGATTTTTGAGGATGGAATGAAGAACAGATCCCAGATGAAAATATTAATAAAGATAGATACAGGAATAATACTGATAAATAATAGAAAGTTATTATATACACAAGTCCTGTGTAGTGAGGCTGGAACTGCAGAGGGAACTAAGCTATTTACACCTGTTTTTAAAAACACAAATAAAAATGCAAAGGAAAAGACAGACTGCTGACCATATCAGATAAAAATGGTAGTTAATTTCTCCACCCCCCCACCCCCCTTTAGTGGGGGAGCTAGCTGTATTAAGTCTCTGACACAGATCTGAAGTTCTATATGGTAGCCTACCCTGCAAAGGTATGCTCTTGCATAGACTGCAACCAGTGGATCTCCAATTCCTCTAATCACAGACGTTAATCGTGGGAGACACTCCGAAATCCCCCTGTTAGATTTTTCAAGAATGAAAATGAGATTTAAAGTTTAAAAAAATCTTAAAAGAATTATACCACCTACTGATAACCTGAGAAGCAGCCTTGTAGAGTGACAAACAAGCATGATTTACATGCTTCACCTTTGCTAGGAGTTCCTATTAACACATTATTTCAGAAGCAAATTTAACATTAATAAATTTAAGCAAATTTAACATTAACAGCATACATTCTCTATTTGAATTGTGGCATTTGCCATTAGGAGCAGTCCAAATACCCAGGTTTGTATGCTTGGATTGTAGAAAGACAAGTGCAAGCGAAAAACTTCTCTGCTTTGGAGAAACAGCAGAGCTCCAGCAGTACTGTAACACAGGGTGAAAAAAAGCAGTTCAAGTACCGCCAGAACTCCTTGAATGGCTTTATGGCTTTTCCCACAGGTACTTTTTGACAGAGCTGTCCTAGCGCCGAGAGATAAGGCCTATCAATTCCAGCACAGGAAGTGCCTTACAGCGGCAATGAAGCTGTCTCCACAGTAGCAATTTGACTAAGCGCTCTCATTTCAAAATGTAACTGAAAAGGACAATTACATGTGAAAAAACATTTTCAGCTCAGCAACTGACACTGTTTGGCAACACATGAAACTTCAACCAAGACTTTCATTGCTCCTAAGCTGTTCTTCCAGCTCTGCCCCTATTAAGCTGACATCAACACTTCCCTTTCAGTTTTCCTTCTTTTTGCCTCCTTCCTGGTACCAACAATCTTTCCTCCCCACCACGCAAAGTCACTGCTTCGTGGTGTTTTTTTTTTGTTGTTGTTTTTTATTTGCAAACTCCTGGATGTCACAATTATAGATATACTCCAAACCAACGAGCATTGCTGCGTTCCAATTTGTATCACAGTCCACCCTGCATTTATTCCATGGCATTCTCACCACAAACTCCAGAAACATTCAGCACTACTTTTTCAAAGACCTGTTAACACCTTATCCGCTATTAATGACAGAATGTGCACATCTAACCCCACACAGTAGCTTATATGACTTACCATTCACCTCCTTCCCACACTTAGCATTTACTTACGTTTTAGACAGAAACTTATTGCACTTCAGTATTGCTGCTTCCACGTAACTAAAAAGAAGCCAAGTTAAGGAACAAAACTAATGCATAAGCCATTTAAAAATAAACATCAGCATTATGTACCACACATACTTCCAGACGTTTTGCAATTCACTTCGCTACGCTTCATTGTTTTTTACAATTTGTAAGATTCTCATTTATTCCCAAACTCTACTCTATCACTGCCATGCTATTCACAGCCAATAATTCAGCTTTCAATTGAGTATTAAGCATGATTAAAAAAAAAAAAAAAAATCAAGATTAAGCTCAAAACAAACAAAACAAAGTCAGTATAAACACAGATTACTGTGGGTTTTATTGCAGTAAATATGTTCACACTTGGAAAAGTCCACTGAAAAACCTGCAGATGTATTCTGATAGTCTCATTACAGAAAGATACAACCTAGGAATGAGTTCTCTGATTGAAGCAATCTTGAAAAACCAGTTTAAGCAGGTCTCTTTAGCAGTATCGTTAACAGTCTCTGGAGAAAAATTATCTGGGGGAAAAAAAACAACAACCCAGAAATAGTTACATTCTTCCTGGAAGAAAGCTGCTTTTCATTCTACATTTAAAATTGTATTTTTTCAACAAGAAATTAGGCACAGCATAATAAACTATTATGTTTGATTCTCAACTATTTCTTGCAGTAGTAAGAACTGAGTAGATGTGCAGCTAGAAAAGGCAACTAGAACTTCCAACCTGTGTTAAGTAACATTTCACTTCAAGCTGAAGTCAAGCACCCAAAAATAATCTTAGCTCTAGTGTTTGAGAAAATCTAACCCCTGCCTCCCCATAACCATTATTTCTTATTCTGCTTTTAACTATAGAAAATGAATACATATAGAGATGGTAAATTACGTTCTAGCATTCAAGTTCTTCACTTTTAAAGTCTAATATTTTAAAATAATCTTTAAAAATGATCTTGGAAGGAGGAGCAGGAAATACTAGACACTGACACAACACTTATTCTTGCACACTAAACATCCAACACTGCAGCGCAGTCTTTTAATGAGCTCTGGGGCTATGCATAGATCAGCCACCAGCAGGAAAAAGCTGCCACCCCAGCACGGAACAGATGGGTTATAGGGATAGCGCACTGGTCAGCTGGGCACACAATTGCATGCCTCTTCTTTCTCTAAGTTGCTCGAATCAGAAGACAAAACAGGCTTCTGGGGTCCCCCAGATCCAAGATGGTTGGGAATCCTCATGGAATAAGGCTAAACAAGCAGCTTCTGCAGCAAATATCTGCTTATGAACTCCCTGATAAACAGTTTTAGAACACCAGTGCTGTCTTATCCATGCCCTCAGAAAGAGAGAAGGCCCTGTTCCACATGAATGTGTCCCACTTCATAGGCTAGAGAAGCCACAGGATAGATGCAGGTTGAGTATAGCAAGCAGATCTTCCTGAGCAAGGAAGTTCTTGATCAATGTGGAAGCTAGGGAGCCTGGGCCTGAAACCCCCTAGGGCTCACAAAGGAATGCATGGCAAGAAGGAAGATCTTCCTTCTCCCCATGCTTCTGGAGCTGCTCCAGAATCTCCCACCTGCAGTACTCCCAGCATCACTGCAGCATGAGCTCACCCCTCCACGAAGAGGTTACTGTGCTCAGGAATTGGGCTGTGATACAGAAACTGTCTGCTTTCGTTAATGTTTATAAGAACAGTTTCTCGCTTCTGCAACAAGCAAATGTATTTCAAGTAATTTATGCAAGTTTATTAAGTATCAGCTGTTTTCAGGCTGCTGGCTCAAACCTTGCAGATCTAACTGCAACCCAATGTTGCCAGTGCAGCACCCACAACATAACAAAAATGTTGTGTATCTCAAGTACAGATACTAAATACACTGTATCGTAACTACTAAATAAACACTTTCACACCCATGTTGGAACTTCAACTGAAAAAAAATGGGAAGGGCCCAATTTCAAAAGACCACGCTGGTTTAATAAAGCGAACACCAGCCTGCTCCTTCTTCCAACATTCTTCCTTAGTGAAAGCAGAACTATCAACAAAAACATCTGTTTACTGAAAACTGAGCCTCCCAGCTTTGCCTGTTAAAGTTATACAAATTAAACTATTAAAAAGCTGTACTTTAAGAAGACAGCACATGCTAACAGAAAAGAAAAAAAAAAAATTCTTCCTTCATGTAATTCGGCAATTCATATTTAACTCTCCATGTACTTAGAAATGATTCTTTGTGAACTCAAGTCTCAGGAAGACCCAGTTTGCGTTTAGCAAGACCAAAACCACAAGCACATTTTATTGCACTTCAGGTACGTTTTTCACAGCTAAAAGATAAACTTGCAAAAACATTGCGAATGGTGGAAGCTACAACCAATGGATGCTTTATTTAAAACTAAAATTTACTGGATCAAAATCAGAACTGTTTTCGTAAGAGATAAAGGCATGGGTTCTAGTTAACTTCACTGATCAGTTTAGATATGATTTATTTCAGCAGGACATTAAGGGGAAAAAAAAAACCACACCCACAAAGTTACCTGACAAAGAGACACGACTGTCCATGCACATTGATAGAATTCTTTCATACACTAATTTACCTGGTTAAAAAAAAAACAAAACATTTTAACAAACTGTAACATACAAAGCATTGATTAACATACACTGAAGTCACCCAGAAGAATGCTAACGTCATGCTGCCCTCTAGTGAGGCTGAAACACTAGTAGCCAGCATTTAGCACTTTGCACACTGTAAAACGTTTATCTGTCTCCATAACGTGCAGAAGATGTATCCAGGTCAGGTCTCTCCCAGGCCAGAAAAGAATGTCGTGCCTTTGCTGGGTCTGGATATTACGTTATCTTCAGCAACTTCACTGAAAGCAGGGAAGAGCAAAAAGGAAGCAAGATCTGACAAAACAATTGCTCGTCATAGTGTATCCTAGCAAATATCAATGCCCTTGAATTTCAAATACCACCAGTAAGCCTCTTCCATAACACAGCAGAAAAACAACAGAATAAAATTAAGTGGATGACAATTTCACGTGAAGGATCATTTAAAAATAATAAAACTAAAATAATTCAGTAACATTTTGATCCCTTCATAGTCCCTGCTGAGCTAAAGAGAAATTATCAGACTTCAAGTACAAAGAATGAAATATTAAGACTCAAAAGGCTGTCAAAAATGAGGTATTTTCATAATAACTATAGCTTTTTAAATGCTGAAATTCAGAGATGATGGGCTTTCCCAAGGTTTTGTTGTGAACATTCACTATAGCAGAAAACACAGAACTGCTCCAAAATAAAATATTTTTGTTTTAAAATCCTCAGATACGAGTTTTTGAACAATTATATAATACATTTATATCAGGGGTTTCCAAATGTGCATGTTGGAAAAATATTTACTGTTAAAAGAGAACCATTTCAGCACTTTTAGGATAGTTTACTCTTAAACAACAAAAACAACCACAACCCAACACAAAACCACCGTACTTACCAAAAGTATCAAGTATATCTGTAATTAAGACAAATTTACTTGGATAAAATTGGATTACCGTTGTGTCTGAAAGAAGCTTTGAACACTAGAAAGGGAAAAGAAAAATAGATGACAATTCAAATTCGTGTTTTTATTCCAGTCAGATTGGAACAAATCAATACCTACAGATGGACTAACAATAACAATTCCCCAGCAAAAAGAAGAAACCTTAAAATAACCAACCATGGTACTCTATTTTTCAGATTACTCTTTTCCAACAGAGTTTGACACAGATCTGCTTTTCCTTTATACAAGGTAATCCATAATGCAGAACCTCATCTGACTCTGCAGACCTGTGCATTTATTCAGACAACACAAGTTGTCTTCCAGAAGCAGCATAAAAAGACTTCTTTCTAAAAAAGGGCATTTTCTAATTTCTCACACTCAGCTAAAGCCCCACATATGAAACACAAAATCTGATAATAAACTGGGCAAAAATGTTAAAAATTTACCTAAAGAGCTTTTAAACAAATCTTCGCAGTTCACGTGACCATTTCAAACCTTCTGCAAACAGGCCAACTGGCTCATATCAACTTTAGCAGAAGTTTATTCAGAACAAATCAGCTTCCACCTGAAGAGGCATATGACTGTGGGACAGAGCTCCACCTCACCCCAGCATGGGCCAGATGTGGTCTCCGGTCTCTGTGTAAGACTGAGAAGTACAGGAGTTTCTGTGATCTCCAGCTCTTCTTCAGTCTCAATGGAGTAAGTTAAAAAAAATAGCAAGTTTTCATTATATTCCAGAAATTCACATAGCAATCTGACACCCCATGATCACAACATCTGAACAAGCTTTGATGAGGGGCGTGCTTTGACTCTTTGCTTTATGATCAAGAAAGAACAAGTACGCACCAGAAAGACAGGTGAGTGTGCATTCACATCTCACACCCAAAGCAGAAAGGGCCCTACTGCACAGGCAGCAGGGTACCTCCAGAGAAAGGCAATTCAGTTGCTGTTCAATACCTCCAAGTACCACAAACGCTTGCCACTGCTATTAGAACTCACACACAGGATCAACTTATTTCAGGTTACTCTGAGTAAGTAGCTTAGCTAATCTTGTCTAAGGCACTTGAGGAATTCACATGCAGCTACAGGGCTACAAATTCAGGTCCTGCCTTAATAACCAGAACTCTTCCTGCACTCAATCTCTTCAAAGCTCTCACAGAGAATGAAGGCCCTGTCCCCCCCCCATCTAAATGAAAGAACTCACATGAATTAGTTTTGAAATCAAGATAATTGTAATATTCATATTAAATCACTTTTTCCTACCCAGTATCCACTTCCAAAAACAGTAACAAAAAGGTCAAACTTGCTCATTCTACAGTAATAATTAGCATGTTATACTAACAGTTATAGGCTATATATATTTATTTAATCACAGCCTGATGTCAAGAAAGCTACTTAGTTCATTAAGAGGATACCAGACTTAAAGTTATGCTCTTCACTAGGAAGAATCAGCAAAACAGTTAGATTTTTACCATGTCCTGTTTTCTAAGTATACAATTACTTTGTTATTTTTAGACTGCTTTATGAAGGGATTTTGATGTTTACATTAATTAACCCAATACCCATCTCATTCTTACCAGTCTTTCCATTAATGATGTGCATCTGCTGTATAAAATTCAAACGCGAAGTGAATAATATACGGACAACACCAAGATACTCAATTTTGATACTACTTTCCCAAAATGAAGGGCCAAACCCCATCTTAGAAACCACCTTACTTGAAAAACATTACTGACACTATTCTTTTACGAATAGTAAAAACATAAATGCACAGATTATTAATATATGCCTTTGCATCCTTTTTTTTCCCCTCCTCCAAAGACTCCACGCTGCCTTCCATAAAAACATTCTCACACTTCACAAAGCTCTCACTTGTTTTCCAGAATAATTTGCTGATCTCATAGTATTACAATAGAACATAAGTCACTTTAGGTCATGTATCATTTTCCGATCTCCCCTTATCTGTGTTTCATTTCCTTTATTGTCTTTACCACAATTTAAGCTGAAGTTACTGCTGTTTTCACAAGAGTATCTGTCATGAAAAAAAAAAAACAACCATCCTGACTTAACATAAACCCACCGGACGACTATTAGCATTACATCAGTTTTGCAGCTTTTAAAAAGATGTCATCATCTCCTCTGTCCTTTGATGCACTCTGCCTGTGGCATTTTTTTAAAGGCCAAACCAAACAAGAGAACGTTTAATTGTCCCATTCCCCCCTGAGCCCCTCTAACAGCTCATCACCTCAAATGAGCCATACAGAGAGACAGCAGATAAGTTACAAAGAAATCAAAATTTTAACAATTGAAATTTCCTGTAGTTTGCAAGGGTCCTAAGTCAGGTTATTCTATTCCCTTAGTAAGTCTGGATGGAGAAAAACACTGATGGTTCAAGAAGTTATTATTGTACTGGGAGAGGGACGAAAAGAAGAAAGGAAAATTCCTTAGGAAAATATTAACTACACATTATTTACTCTCATTATCTTTAACCAGATACATTGTCACATCTGTTTTTCATCCACTCTTTTTAACGGAAATCCCATCCTACATACCCTAATCAAAATCCTCAAACACATCACTTTATGCCCTTCGGGTTTATGCCCACAGAGCATTAAGAGCTAATAATAAGCCAGCAGGTGGCAAGCTGCAATTACTACTTCTGAATGTCTCCTAATACATACAAACACAGTACTCAGGTAACTCCAACCCAGCATAATTGTATTAATGATATCCTATCCTTTATTCTTCCCTAGTTGTTACATTTTGCCCTTAAGACCTAAACTATCTGACCTATGCCTGGTATGAAAAGGACTGATAAGGCACAACACAAACATGATGAGATCAGCATTTTAGAGTATCACTGCAGTACAAATGATTGAAGAAAAAAGAAGTATTAAATCAGTACAGTTTTAGAGGTAGAAGAGTAAGCGGATTAGTTTTTCCTACGCTTTCATTCCAAAAGACTTGAGAAAAGGCAGATTTCAGGTATGCCAAGCTGTCAAAGCAGATATTCCATTTGAAACATCACTTATGTTCCATTTATACTAGCAAACTGAACACGATTTTTTATTCTCTTCGGGGAAAACCATTAACATAACTTACGGCAACATGAACCCTCTTATAGGTAAAGATAGAAGAGTAGTCAAAAGCAAACCTCCATCTTTCCAGCTCTAATTTTAACACTGGAATACCTGTCATCTTGAGAAATGTTAGGATTGCAAGATACAGTTCTATAGCTACAAGACTTTAAGGTATAGCTACACTGTATGGTATGAAACACAACCAAATACCATCCAGTAATTCAGAAGACTTAAGATTCTCTTTCAGAATATTATGAAACTGACTGCTTTAGTTTATTCAGGAGTAACAGAAGAAAGTTTGAATTTAGCCACCCCTTTACCTGGCAGCATAAACAAACTTGTCTTGACAGTAATTCTGTTTGGTTTGATACTCTGAAGAAAGTCACTGTTCAGAGAAAGCTTTCGGGACGGCAATCTATTTTCCAGAGCACTGGAACAATAATTCCAGTAAGCAGACTGTGGTCACTTCCACCTTATACAGAATTAGAACAACACGAAACAGTTTTCCCTAGTTAATGTATAGTCTGTAACAGACTAACAGTTTTAGAAAAGAGTAACAGCATCAGAAATAATAAAACTCCAAAACAAATGAGTTTCAGTGTGGAATATAATAAAGTAATAGAAAACTAACAGAAACTCTACTTTCCTCTTGAAAGAAATCGGACAAGTCACACCACCAAACCCACAAGCACTGCACAGAAGAAAGCCACTTAAAACTGACCTGAATTACTATTTTCAGAGCTTTTACTTTCTGATCAGAGGACCAAGCATCCTTCAAAGACTGGTTGAGTTCTTCAATTCGATTCATATAATCCTGCTGAGTCAAGTTCAACAGCTCTTTCTGTGACCCCTGACAAGAAAACACAAGTCTACTTAGTGAGAGAGAGAGAAAGAGAGAGAAGGGGAAAAGCACAGAGTCAGATCACTGAGAGGGGGGTGGGGGGGAAGAGAATTCCCTTATTCTCCCTTAACTTTGCTGCATCTACACCTCAGATATTTACACAGGGATGCATCACAACCACTTTGGTTTTCACATGCTGGTACTCAAACATATTGTCTACAAGGTCAGAAATCAGACTAATTCAGTGGTACACTATTAGCAGTATAATTGCTATCCTAACACTATACAGATGCATACTAGAACCTATGTAGTAGCAGCATAAGAGACAAATGAAACACATTTTGCCAGTAAGGTCCTAAGAAATCTCTTGGCAGCAAGAAACGGTTGCATTGTAGCCATAATAAAAAAAGCAAAACCAAAGAAAAATAAGCCTAAATCTCAAGTACTTGCCAGTCTTTTTTTAAACTTTACAATCTTATTTTTTCAACAAACTACAACTACAGAGCAAACATCAAGACAGAGATCACAACCAAATTTAAAGACCTTATAAAAACCTTGCGTATCAGAAATGAACTAGTAACACACTGGAAGGCAAAATAACTAAGTTTTAGGAAATAGACGGATGGGTGGTTATAAATGCATTTAGAAGACCAGAAGTAGCTTCCGGAACAGTTGTTAGCAGAAGTACCAGTGACAGAAAAACTACTTTTAGGACTAATTCTGATCAATTAACCAAGCTGCATTACAAAACAGATTTCATGACCTGAATGTCTAGAAACAATCATCAGTAAAAAAGAACAACTACAGATGAAGAGGAAAAAAACATAATTAATGCAGCTACAGTTTCACACAAGGATACACACTACCCTCTGGTAAGGGATACTGTATTTTTCTACTCAAAGAATCCATTGCGTAACCATCAGAATTGTGCTTCCTAAGGCAAATGGCAAACTGAAGCTTGTTAGGAGGCTTCAAAACAACATTATCCAAAGCCACTCAAGAAGTAACCTAGAGATTCAGGTTTTAGGAGACCAATGCTTCCCCCATACTCAGTAAAATACCGCACTTTGAGAATAATTTGAATACTCATTGTTTCAATAAAGCATGTAAACATAACTTCAATTACAGTCCAGTAAACAGCATGCAGCCTCTGCAATGGAAGAAGACAAAATTATCTGACATAATAGCTGTAAAGCTCCATAAACTCTCATAGCAATTGCAGACTACAAACAGTATCAAGGTGAAGAAACACTGATAGATCAGACTAATTTCTGGACCACAAACTCTAGCGATATAAGAACATGATCTGGCCTCAATTTTCTAAAGACTGAAGTTACTGGAGTAGTCCCATGGAAATTAGATTTATCTAAAAACAGGTAATGCTTATGGTTATGCACACCTGCACAATTATGATCTTCTCACAAAAAAAAAAAAAATCTATGAAATCTTAATTAACAAGTTTATTTCACTTTCAGAATGATGTAATTGGATCAGAAAACATTCCTACCTCTTCCAGATCATCCAGTTCTTCTAACCTAGTCCTCACTTTTTCAGAAACTGCTGAGCCACTAGTTGTAGCTTTTCCTATAAAAGATTATATGTTTGAGTTTCTTTAACATTTAAACAATTGGACTTCAAAAGGCAAACAAATCTGAAGGAGACTCAGACAACTTCAGTGACAGAAGACAGGTGGTTTCATCCATGCGATAGCTATTCCTGAAGGCAAACATTTGATCCAACCTCTGCTTGAACATGCAACTTTTGTTGGTAAGGACAGAGCCATGGGATAATTTATGTTAGAAAAGCTCAACTTCACTCCTAAAATGGGCCTGATTTAGAAGTTATAGCAGGTTATAATAACCGGTTAATATCCAGTCAATTTAACATTATTTCAGATAGAGATTTCATGCCCTCTTTGGACATGTTGGTCCAGTGTTTGACCATTCTCAATTCAAAGAAGAATTTCTTTCTTTTTCAGAATATTAAATGCTGCACATGTGCTCATGCATAAGAATCCTGATTTACTATGCAATCAGCAATGACTACTTAGCCCAGATTTACTTCAAAGGAAAACATGATAAAAAATTTAAGATTTGGTTCCTTTTTGAACACTCAGCCGAAATTACTTCCCTTTCGCGTAAAGGCAGCAACTGAACAAGTTCCTATGGGATTTGCTTGCTTTCCCTTCCAGCAAGCAGAAGAGTTGATAAACACGATTCTCAAAACATTATTATTCATTTTAAATTGAAGAAAGTTTTAAGCTACAATGAAAGGTGGCAAATTACACTTTCTTCCATAACACAAAATCATGAATTCATTCGCTTACAAGAATACAAGACAAGGTGGATGTTTTGTCTTCAGTAATTATTTTAAGTCAAAATCCAGCAGAAGTCTTATTGACAGAAGAACAGCATACAAGCAAGCATATGTCAGGGCAGGATCACATTTCAACAGTTCTTGACCACAAGTCTGTCACTCACACCCTACTTGAAGGAAAACCGATACAAAGAAACCATTTACCTTTTTCAGATCCCACGTACAGGTTCTGTGAAGAAACAGGAAATGCAGACTTTCAGAGAACATGTACTCACCAGCATTGGAAGAATGCACAAGATAATGCAATGCTAATGAAGACTCTAATAATTTAGAAGTGGACCTGAAACTACGAGTTATTTTTATTGTTAGAAAAAGATAAAATGATGGCTCAACAAACTTCCAGTCTCGGTTCCTAAACAATCAGAAGTGACAGAAAGGTGTACCACAGCTCACAGCACTAAAACATGCGATATTTACTCAAGAAATTATTACAAAACAGTGGCATCTAAAATCCCTTATAGGTCTAGTACAAATGAACAAAATTGGAGGAGCTTCCACTTACAATAGAGAGCTTCTCAGTTGTTGTGTATCTAGCGAGGATTTCACTGCGCTTGCTTGACCACTGTTCAAAGTCACTTCCCACTGCTGAACTTTCATCTTTATCCCGTTTCTTTCGTATACCATCCTGTGAGGAGAGTATGAGGGCAAATGTTAAATACAAATCTGGAAAAAAAAAAAAAGAGAAGGCTGATAAAGGTCAACTTTATGTTTCAAGTGCTTACTGATCCTTCCAGTTACAATATAAATAATACAATAAAAATATACAGCAACATAAAACACAAATGGAAATACTTTATTCTATTAGTACAGTATATCCTCTATTTCCATGAAGCTCTAATTGGTGAGACAAATACTTTATTAATGGCTGGCTTTGTTGTTTGGCTCAGTTAAGTGTCCTACAGAATTACCACGGAAGCAGTAGTGGTCAAAGGATCTGCAGCTGCTGCAAATAATGACAAGGGATCGGTACCATCCAACACACTGCTCAATGGGTCCATCATAGAACTAGAAGAAGAAGATGATGTAGAAGAAGTACTTCCTTTCCGGCTCATTTTCTTGGTCTTGGATTCAGTAACCTGGAAGAAAAGTTCAAAACTAGTTAAAAAAGGTCTTCCTCCATCTTCTTTAATAAAGCATTATAGACTACATAAACTATAATAGTGCAATGAAAGCAAGGACTCATCTACCAGAAAGCCTTTAGCATCAGCTACTGCATGTTAGCAGAAGCACATTTCTGAATCCAGAGGCACTCTTCACTAGCATTTCCATTACACCTTTTCTTTCAATTCTAAGTCTACAAAACTCTAAGAACACTTATACTAAATTTATTCCTAGTATCTCTCCTCTATTTTACTGTCTTCCTCTCTGTCTTCCAACTTCTTCCTTGCTATTTCCTGTGTATTGATTTTGGCTGGGACTGAGTTAATTTTTTTCCTGATATCTGCTGCGGAGGTGTGTTTTGGATTTAGGATAAGAAAAACGTCGATAATACACCTATGTTTTAGATAGTGCAGAGCCAAGCTTAATACCAAATCAAGGACTGGCCAGCCTCATGCACTGCCCTGACAGCAAGGAGCGGAGGATACACAAGAAGCTGGAATGGGACAGAGCCAGGTCAGCTGACCTAAAACAGCCACAGGGATGTCCCAGACTACGTGGCATAAGGCTGAACAACAAAAACTGAGCATACTGCTATACTCTCATTGAAACTGGATTTTTTTGTACACACATACTTTTAAAAACCTCTCATACATTAAAGTTTAAATGTTTTAAAGCACTGGAATGAACTTCACTGGAAGTTCATCCAAAGCAAATCTTACGCCAACCCATGATGCAGGTTATTTGTAATGAAATTGTTTTATTTCCAACTTATTCATTATTCAGCATTTAATGGAATCAAGAAAACCCATGAGTTGAAATGCTCTAACTGTCAGATAGAGATCATTTTTGACACTCAGCAATACCAGCAAGTATCTGTAAAGGATGAACAGCAGACTAAACCTTGACACCTCTAGAACAACAGGTTGCAAACAGAAGGCCATTTCAGTAGCACCACCATCAATTTCAAAGCCTTTTAATGCTAAGCAGAGGAGGAAAGCAATCAGTTTTATTACACGCTCATTTTCTGAACACACGAAAAGAAACTCACCGTAATGGGTTTTAGTGGATGGTAGTCACCAAAATCCAAGGGCACAGATTCTAGTTTGTACACATCAGATTCTGAACCATAATTTCTTGATCTTGCATGCCTAAAAAGCAAGATTAAAGAGTAAGTATGTACAAATATAAATAATCACTTATGAACAGAGAAGCATACATTTATATAGACGCACTTACATTTACAAAAATAAATATCTAGTGGAAAAGAAGTCAGAGCGTATACTAATTTTTTTCTCTTTTTTACATAAACTGAAGACACTTTACTTGCATTCTGCAATTGGATTCTCTTCTGTTTCAACAAATGCAGAAATGGCAGTTTAACAGAGCATAAAGCGACGAGACAGGCTGATGGTGATTATTGAACACATCTCTTAAACCAAGCACTCAGAGTGAAGGGAAATGGTAGGTGTGAAAACACAAGGGAAGAAATCTAAGTGATCATGCTCAAATATAATGAGGGCAGATTAATTTGCATTGCTACAAAGCTCTCACCTGGGAAATCTATCTCCATCTGTACTCATAAGAAAAGTTGCAAAAGTAGAATGATAAGGGAAAAAATATATAGGTACTTGTATACTTACATGGTATTAACTTAATTGAAATTAACTGCTCCAGTGGCATGGGACAGTAATACCGATTAAACAGGGGACTGAAAATAAAAATCTATGAAAATAAATACAATAGCTGCTTCCCAAAACAATCAACATCATGGTTACCACTCGTACCTTACACTAGCAAATGTTACAAAGCAAGGCAAAAAGAAAGTCAGGCAAAGATAAGTGAAAATCTAGAATATATTAATTTTTCCTCTGCATTCTACCTGTTCTACCTGCCTAAACTTTTTCTTTTTCTTTTTAATTTTTATTTTTTTTTTTAATTTTGAAACAAACAAGGCAGCTAATTGTTCTTTACTGTTTCACTGAGAATCTTCAGAAAGCTTACAGCATACACTTTGCATAAGCAAAGCATCCACAGGGAGAGCAGCAGATACACAGAAGTTCCTGAGCAAGAACTCTTCCTCATTTCTCATGTTCTTGGTTCCTTGAATAGTACAAGAATGCAGATATCCAGGTAAAATTTGCTGTAATCAACCTAAGTTTTAAGTAAAAGCTGGACAAAAATGGAAGAAGAAAACAATGTGTGCACTCAAGGTTGCAAACATTTCCATAAGGATTTTCTGTCAGCCAGAATCAAAAACCAAGCTATCTAATTGCAGGTTTTTTTTCCTGGAAAGTAGTTCTTCTTTGGCACACTTGTTACTGTAGCTCTGCCAGAAAGCAAGAAGGGAAAACTGTCATGCAGCTCCCTGGTGCAGCCCCTATCTTTGACACACCCAACAATATGTCACCGTACAAAAGAAAGAGTCCAGGCAGATCCATGCTTACTCCTATTGTTTCCAAATCTTTACACAAGAACAGTCTCTTCAATTACACTTCTTATTCACTTGATTCACAGGTTAACTAGCATTTCAGTGAAAAATCTTTCAAAGCTGCCTTCTCAGTTACCATGTTTCTATTGCTCTATCACAGCTCTGCCAGTATTTCCATACCTCTTCCTTATATATTTGTCCCAATCAATGGTAGAGAAGTACACTGCTCACAGCTCGCACATGGCATACCATTCCTAGCAAAGTATCAAATGTATTCTCATAGTCATGTAAGGCATCACTGGACAAGCACACATGGAAATGAAGAAAAGCTGTTAGCCCTACAGTAGCCCTTTACAGAGTACATTTACAATATAATAATGCGCTCAGCACAAATCGCACCATAACCAGCAGAGAGACCAGAGGAGCTTGCTTTGAGCTTTCCAATCTCAGTAAACAGCCTCACAGCAAAGTTCCACAAGAGAAAAAAAAACACCATGAGCCACGCCAAGCTAGGTTTCATTTCTGGTGCACACAACAAGATGTACCTCAGGCTCCAGGCAGATTCCCCAGCAGCTCTTTTTTCTACGCGCAAGGATCACTGCATGTGGCATCAATCTTGAGCACCAGACAAACTGCCAGCCCCCTCCTGTCCAGCAATAACCTCTGCCTTTCCCCCCAGTACTAACATCCTCCAGGCACACAGCCCACCACGGGCTCAGGTTTACAGAGATACTTATCCTGTTTGGTTTCTGCAGGGTCACCAACTACACAGGATCCACCCCCAGCAAATACCAGCAGCGCTGACAGCCACTTTATGCAATTACAATCACACATTTTCTTATCTATGTCAACACAAATTTTAAGTTACCTGCAGCACAAGTAATTTATGTATATACACACATATATAAACACACACAAGGGAACACCTCATCAGCCCACTAATTACCATTAACTCTTGACTTTTCCTCAATTCTACACTGCACTCAGCCGATGGCTTGTTAATGACTACTGTAACTTGGCTGCAGCAGGACAACAGGTCTTCCAAAACAAAAGAACAGCTCGCTGGGAAAGCAGAACAGTTTCAGAGAAGAAAAAAATAACTACAAGTATCTCCCCTCACTGCCAGAGAGAGAGCCCGCGTGCCCCAGCCTGACCCCAGGCCCGCTCTGCTGGGGGCCAACAGCGATACCCCTGAGTGCTGCTGTACCTCACTCGCTCCTTCTGAAAGAGAGGAGCCACCCGCACCGCCATCATCAAATCAAGCAAAAAGGGAACCGTCCTCACCGAATTTTCTTGCCTACTTCGGGAAAATAAAAACCCACAAAGCTGCAGACGACGGCGGCAGGGACGCCCAGCCCCCACCCGCCCCGCCGGGTATTCTCTTCCCGAGGGCGAGGCGGACACCGTTCACCACCGCCCATCCGCGCAAAGGGAGCGTCTCCCGCATCAGCACCTCAGTCCCTGAGCGGCGGGTACACAGAGGCTGAAGACCAACCCCCACGCCTCAGCGGGAACCCGATACACAGCCCTGCCCTCTCCCAGCACCACCTCGAGAGGGATTAAGGACCCTCGAGGTAGGGGTCCCGGAGCCTCACCATGGGAAGGCCGCCATCTTGCCCCTGTCACGTGCCTCTAGTTGTCACGTGCCGCCGCTAGGCCACCACTTCCGCCTCTACTTCCGCCCCGCCTGGGACTCGGCGCTTCCGGGGTTTTGCGGGGGCAGCTGGTGCAGGGGTGCAGCCGCGGGGCGTGGTGCCCGGTGTTCATTGTAGATTGATACAGGCTGCTTTAGCAATACCGGTCGGTATATTAGTTTCAGGACCGATATGCTTGGTTCGCAAAGGGAATCGGTGAATGCTATTTCTAAAACTTCCCGGGTGTGTTTTGTTTGATGTGCAAACAGCCTTGTGTTCCTCAGCTGTCCTGCTTTGCAGAAGTCATGGGGAGTCACAACAGACTTTTATTTTTGCATCTACACAGGGACTTTATTCTTGGATTTCACATGTATTCTTTTAGGTTATAGCACACCAAGATAGAAAGTTGCTCATTATGGCATAACAAGCAATGGAAATTTGCCAAAAGGGGGAAAAAACAGCTCAAAGTAGAGCAAAAGTCACCGGGAAGAAGCTGAAGGAGAAATAAAGTGGAGGAAGCAGGTGGTCGTACAATTGCTTCAGATCCAACTGTGCATGCCCAGAAGGACGTGAACTTATACTGAGTTCTTGGGAAAGAGTGAATATGTATGCCAATATGTTATGTATCTATGTCTTAACTTTAAACGTAGAACCTAAACTGTGAGAGCATGTACTTGATTCATCTAGCTGCCTGGTACATATCGTGAGGAATAAAGGAATGTTGGTTTTCTAACACTACATTGGAGTTAGAGCTTTCTTCCCATATTTTGCATGACAACATCGTGGGGTTCCTCGTCTCAGAGGAATAATTAAGTCTTTTTAGAGACTGCAAGTTCACTGTGCAGCATCTTCAAGCAAAAAACAAGATGGATGAGAGTACAAAAATAGCGGCGGCGGAGCTCTCGGCCAGGGCGCTGGGAAGCACTCTGACTTTCCACCTCCGAATGGAGAATGAAGAGCCGTGATGCCATTCCCGAGCAGAGTGCTGGTGTCATGTCATTTGCCATCTGTAACCGCGAGGAAGCCAGAGCTCTGCTTTGAGAGAGGAATCAGGGCTGCAACAACAGCACTTCCTAAGGCCCAGGATACCTGTGCTGTTTGATCTCTGCCAGCTGGGCGCAGTCCTGGTGTGGCAGCCCATGTCTCAGCTGGTACCCACACGGCTCCATCCAGTAACAGGAGCTCCATGGGGATGAAGGGAATGGGTGGGCACCTGGAAGGCCTCACCTTTCCCCCAAAAGGCCCTGGAGCATATGTGTCTGCAGCAGGGACCTTAGGTGGACATGTTTGTAGTTGAAGCCATGGAGTTTTGTACCACATCTTACACTGGCAGCCCCAAGGAGATTAGTGTCCTTCCTCTGAAACAAAGGAAATTGAATCAATTTTATTATGTTCTTCCTCTGAAAAAGGAAATTATATTGCTTTTACTAACAGCATGATCACATTAAACTTCACTGGAACAGCTGTCCTGTGAAAAACCAATTTCCTTGGTACAGGGGCATGGCTGGAGGGGAGGGGGAGTTCCAAAGTGGGAGGCAGATGGCTCAAACTGAGCGGGCGCAGCTGCAGTGGGGGAGGCAGATGGTCTCCACTTGAGCTGCCTTGAGCCATGCTGACCAACATCAGCCCCCACCAAATGTGCCAGCTGGCCGCTGTGCCTGAGCTCCAGCAGGGTCCTCCCCAGGTGACCTCGGCATTGTCAGTTTTCATCTATATGCAAAAAGCTTTAAATTTCAAAAGAAAACACTGACGGAGGTAAGAAAGCGTATCTTTAATAACCGAGTGGTAAGGAAGACTGGACAAGAGAAAATGTCCTCTTAAATTCCCACCTTCTGTAACAGTTTTGAGAGAAGAGGAAAATGGAGACACTGTTGAGAGACCTGAACAGATTGTTCCTGTTAAATCAGGGAAGGAACAAGCAGCGTTCTTCAGGACAGGCTTTTCCCATGAGCAACCCACAGGCTAGAAACGGAACTCTGATGATAGGCAGTTGTGCAGGAGGAGTGCTCCAGCCCCTCTCAGAAAGCAGGCTGTAGCTGCACTCTTTGGCTTTGGTTTGTTTTAAAGTCACTGTGATATCAAGAGCTGCCACAACAAACTGACAACTAAAAACCCACTGACATTCATTTTCAGTATGGAGCAAATGAATGTTGCAAGGCTAAACCTGTACAAAAGGCCAAGCTCATATCCCCTTATCCAATATGGCACAGCAGAGAGCTCTTCTCGTGAGAGATTTCCAAGCAGTTTTTAAATCCAAATTTTGAGATCTATGAAAAAATAAAAACAAAGACTTTACAACTTCACCCCCAAGGATTATGCTTTTGAAAAGAGCCCAACAAAAACCCATTTGCAATAAATTATTGGAAAGGATTCTGTTAAGTGGCTGCATGCAGCATCTGCTGCAAGCTGGTAACTGCTGCATACTCAGCTGGTGTGCACACGTGGAGATTTTCCTGAAATCATCTGCACAGCCTGCACTGTACATCTGTTCTAGAGCAGTCCTGTCTATTACTGTGAATCCTCTCACAGAATTCAAATATTTTGATCATAGAAACCCATCCAATACCCTTTTAAGGCTTATCCATATTCTTTCAGAGATGCATACAGGAAAAAAAAAATTAAAAAAAAAAAAAATTAGGAGTTTGAGCTCACGTTGCTCACACAGATACACAAATCTGAGTTCTGCAGCCCCAAAACTTGTCAGATCGCTTTCCTAAGAACCCTCTCCAAGCACCTGTCTTGTTCCGGTCTCTCACTTCTGATGATGCCTCCTGACAGAGCTCATCCTGCCCTGCCTTTTGATTTCTGCAGCCATCAGATAGGGCAGAAGGGTCAGCATGCGGCAGGCTGGCCACCTTTATAGATGCATGCATGTAAGCACACTTTGGTGCTAGCTAAAGATAACTGAACAAAATTGCTGAAGGATGGCAGCAAACCTCACCAGAGGTGAAGCGCTTGGAAATCCACAGCAGCATCACCTCCACCTGCAGCAAACATTAGAATTCTTCCATGTGGATTTTAAAAACAAGATTCCAAAACAAAACCCACTTTTCCTTAAAACACCCTTTCCGAATTCTCAGGCAATATTTTTAATAGGTTTCTATTGTGTTCATCTTTCCTTTCTACCACATTTTCTACACTGTTTGCATATAATTTCCGTGGAGTTCAACTTCCATCTCACAATCACTCTTGTTCTTGTTTTACTTCCTTCAGGTTCTCTTCCATGGTTTCTGTTTTTACGGCTGTTGAGTTCTGTTCTTCAGACACACTTGATGGGTTTTGTTGGGTGTCTTCTTTGTTGCTCTTCACCACCTCCTGTAGATTGTATTTTCTGAATAGAACATAGTCTCTCACCACACTCAAGCAACAAACATTCTTTATTATTTCCACCACAACTGTATATTGTGGATTATTGAGATCAACTTTGTTTTCCGGGTTAAGGCTGCCCACAATTCCTGTAAAACAAGACATAGTTTAAAAGATGTTGGGAAAACAGTTTCAGAGTATCAGCATCTTCTCCTGTAGCAGATACAAGTCAAAGAAGATAACTTGTAACCAATTACTACTTACTGCAATTGTGTAAAACAGCAGAACAGAGCAGGACTCTTAAGAAATACTACCAGCAGGACTATAGTAACTAAGAATTATCCAATGCAACTAGCAAGAAACAAGATGCCAAAGTATGCAACTTGTTGCAGAGCTGTTTTTCAAGTCCCACATTGAATGGAAATAGCAGCGTGTATTTTTCTGTATAGCGCTCAGAGAAAACAACTTGATGTAGTCATTTCAAAGCATGCATAAATGACACACTGTATGGGAAACTGTTAATCACAGCCTGAACCTCTGATTGACCACCTGAGGCAAGTGACGGGTCAGCTGCGGGAGCACAGGTGAAGGTAATTCAGCTGTGCTCCCAGAAGGGGTGGAGCTTGACTCCACCTCTCCTAGATCCCATTTAAGGGCTGACCACCACTAAGACAGCATCTCTTTTGGAGATTGCTTCCGTGTGGGGTTCCTTCTGGTGAGCATCCATCTTAACTGTGAGCCTCAGCATTGGTGAGCTATTCCTCTATAATGTCTGGCTATCCATCTATTACAACTATACACACACCAAACTGAATTCACTACTGCATGCTGTTCTGCTTTGTCACTTCTTGAGACATCAACAGGAAACACTGATGTCAAGCTCTTTCCACAGCCTCAGAGACATCTTTATAACTCAACATACGGTTTTTGAGCAACAAATATACCTCCTCGTTTACAGCACTTTTCTTCAAATAGCCTAACCGATGTTATGCATGGAGCTGTAATCTGCTTGTATACTTGGTTCAGTTCTGTATGTGATTTATACGTACCTGCCAGCTCCTTAATTACTTCTTCTCTATTCATATGACTGTTATTACGAGCTTTGTAAACAATCTGGAAAGTACTCTTATTGGGGGCTTTAAACCAAGGCTCAAAAAATGTTTCTGTGTATTTTTTCATATCTTCCAGAAAAGCCTTGCAAGTTCCAGAAATGGGCAGCATGCGCAGAATGACTCTGGTTTTCTTCTTTTTAGTGGTATGAATGTCCTTTAATATATGGTGCACCAGGTTCTCAGGTTCTACAAGGAAATAGGTGTGAGAATCAACTTGGAGGCATCTTCTCCCTTGTTCCCCCCCTATAAGTATAAGCTGGGGAAATGCATGCTTAACTGCACTATGCTCAGCCTCAAACCCTTCTCTGAGAATTCTTTTCATGCACCAAGATCGCGTAGGTGTGAATCACTCTGTCAAGGCCGATTCCTCTGCCTTCAGCAACTCCTCTATTTGCAACACCCAGAGGGATGGACAGAGGGAAACTGTAGAATCGCTACAGTCAGAAAAGACCTCTAAGATCATCTCACCCAACAGTCCACCTACCACCAAAATTTACCCAGCAACCATATCCCTCGCTGCCTCATCTCCCCTGTTCTTTAACACCTGTAGGGATGGTGACTCAACCACCTCACTGGGCAGCCCATTCCAGTGCCTGACCACTCTTTCAGAGAAGAGATTGCTCCTAATACTCAACCTGAACATTCCCTCTCATCCTACCGCTGTTACCTGGGATCAGAGGCCAACCCCCAGCCCCTCTCCCCCCCCACAGCCTCCTTTCAGGAGGTAGCAGAGCGCAGTAAGGTCTCCCCTGAGACTCCTCTTCTTGAGATTGAGCCATCCCATTCCCTCAGCTGCTCCCTATGAGACTTGTGCTCCAGACACCTCTCAGATCCTATTACCCTTCTCTGGATACGCTCCAGGGCCTCGATAGGATAGCTTTCTTGCAGTGAGGTGCCCAACACTGAACACAGCACTAGAGGTGCAGCCTCCCCAGGGCTGAGTACAGAGGGATGACCATCTCCCCGTCCCACTGGCTGCACTATTTCTGATACAGCCCAGGATGCCGCCGGCCTTCCTGGCTGCCTGGCCCCCCCCAGGAGAAGCCCCGGACCTGTGTGCCGCGTGAGCTCCGCGCCGCCGCCCGCCGCAGCGCACGCACCTATGCCGCGGGTGCGGATGAAGACGACGTTGTTGGCGCCGCTCTCCACCGACTGGAAGCGCCGCAGCTGCCGCTCGGTGGAGGCGCGGATCTGCCCGACCTCCTTCTTCAGCGCTGCCTCCGCGTCGTCCTCCTCCTCCCGCTCCTCCTCTCTCTCGCTCCCCGACAGCCGCTCCGCGGGCTCCGAGAGCTGCGGGCACACGGTTCGCCCCGCGCGGTGAGCGCCGAGCGGAGCTGCCACGCGGTACCGCGGGCCCGGCCCGACCCAAACACCGCTCAGCGACAGCGGGCCGCGTCAGGAGCGCGGAGCGGAGGACCGCGTGGCCGCCCTCCCCCCGGCCCCGCCCCGCCGACGGAAGGGCCGCACGCACCTGCTCGGGCCCGTACAGCAGGTCCCCGTACTCGCCCAGCAGGCTGTAGGCCTCCCCCACGCACTTGCGCTCGTTCATGTTGCAGGTGATGAGGATGCCGCGCATGCCGGCCTCCAGCTGCCGCCCGCCGCTGCGGGGCCGCTTGGCGCGAGCCGCGAATTGCCCCTTCAGCCGCCGCTTCCGCGCTGCCGCCTCCGGCGCGGCCATGGAGAACGCTCGCCGCTGCGCGCCGCGATGGCGTCACGCTGCCCGCCTCGGCACCGCCCTCAGCACCGCCCTCAGCACTCGCCCGTAGCACCGCCCCGCGCTGCGCGTTACCTCGGCGGAGCGTGTCCCTGCGCTCGCTGCCGGCGCTGGGCGGAGGTCCTTGCAGCGCTTGCTTTCGTTAGCAGAGCCCCCTTTGTCTGCTCGGTAGATGTCTCCGTTATCTACTTGGTGCGTGCGAGGACTTTCTAAGCCAGTTGTTTAATGCTACGTGAGCAAAGCTGGGAGCAAAGACGAAGAGTTGCTCGTCGTTGTCAGGCGACCTACTGGAGCTGCCAGCTTAGCAAAAGGAAGAAGGAAGGCGGCCGAGAGACGCGAAGAGGAAGATGATGGATGAAGAAGGAAGGGCTGAACGACGGCCGGAGGGCTCTACCACGCGTGCCCGAATGACATTACAGTATATTAATGAGTCCCTGAAAAATATTATATTTCTTAGAAACGATTAACAAGTATGCATATCCTGTGTGTATAAAGCTTATCTCAGGTTTGTGGTGTGCACCCAGCCCGTGTCGCTGCAAGGCAGCCGTGCTGTGACCGAGCACCACCACCTCCTGTCCTCAGGAATTCAGTTCCAGGAGCAAAGGCTGCATTGCCAGAAAAAAGACCCATGCTTCTTTGTGTGGCTCCGAAGGAGGATGGTTCGGCTGTGGCTCCTGAGCGCTGCCTGCTGCTCAGCAGCTCCGGAGCGTGGTGGGCAATGTGGGGGGACACAGCTCAAAGCATTGTGTGAGGGCACAGGAGGCCTTGCTGGGAGCAGGGCTACTGGCAACCAGAGTCCAGCTGGGCTGCAGTAGGGAAACTGTGTAAATTGATGGGATTTTTTATCATTTACAAATACAGCAAGAGGTGCCATTTGTGTCTTACATAAAACTTGGTTCCTGGAAAGCCTTCAGGGCTCATTTAACCCTATAGCAATTGCCATATATTAGTGGGATTGTTGATCACAAATCATATTGCAGAACCCCAGCGTGCTGAGTTGGAAGGGCCCTCACAGCCTCACCCTGCCCCCCATCTCCAGCTGCCCCCGGCCCAGCCGTGGCTCTGAGCACCTCCAGGGATGGGCACCCACAGCTCCGGGCAGCAGTGCCAGCGCCTCGCTGCCCTCTGAGGGAAGAATTCTTTTCTAACATCTCATCTAAATTTCCCCTCTTTTAGTTTCAATCTATTGATTCAAAGAATTGAAAGCGAGGAAGTTAACCACAAAGTTTTGTTGCTATTAAGCAGGTATTCTTTTTTAAGCGTGCTGGGAAGCAGTGGGGGTAGTTCCACCACAAGAGCGTCTAAGATTACAAGTTTAAGAGTTCCTTATGTTTTCACAGCACATACTCATAATTCCTTCACGAGATAATTAACGTATACGTGCCTATCTCAGGTACTGATTGAGGAAGTTTTCAGTCTTCTGTTCCACGGTCTCCGCTGCCACCCAGTGTCCGTACCGTACCATGACAGCCCAGTTGGCAGCCGGTTGCTTCATCCAATGCTCTTCCTTGCTTGCCCTCTAGATGAACTCTCTCCGTTGACGCATTATACAATCAGTAAGTAAACAGAGGTTAAACAGATGTTTAGTTAAGAAAAATTATCGTGATGGAAAGATAATAACAAATGGAAATGCTCACCGATGTTGAAGGCTCACAGTAAAATTCCACCAAAGAGCAATCTTCAGAGAAATATCCTTCGGCCCTTAAATGGGCTCTAGGAGAGGTGCAGCTGGGCTCCAGCCCTTCCAGCAGCACAGCAGAATTGCCTTCACCTGTGCTCCCAGAGCTGACTCAGTGCTCGCCTCGGGTGGTCAATCAGAGGTTCAGGCTGTGACCAACAGTTTCCCATACTCGTATGCTCAGTAGGAGAACACTTATTACAAGCAATTTACAGGTACCAAAATTGTAACATTTGCATACTCGACCATTATTGTCTGCACATCTGTTAGTCCTGGAACAGAGATAAGTTCGGCATCCTGTCTTTCAGTGATATACTGGGGAATCAGAAGATGAGGAGGACAGGGGGAGTATCTTGATGCCTGCCTGTTGCATTCCAAGCTTCCCCCAGAATGGAGCAATTTGGCCTTGTGTGGAGGCACTGTCTTCTTTGATGTTTGATAAGCCTGCTTGTGCCTTTTCATTATTGAGTTTCTTCCTCTGAAGATCCCTGGCTAAAGCAGAATAGCCTTACAGAATGCTAGGTCTATGACTATTCACATCTAAAAGCTATTACAGTTTTGCAAGCAAGAATTAATCATATTATACAACAATTCAGCATCTTCACTTATAAGGATACACTACCAAAATATACTGTGCATTTACTTCTTCAAATCACCATTTCCCTTGTCCTATCGCTATGAGACTGTGCAAAAACTAAGCCCCTCTCCTGTTCATGAGCTCCCTTTAAGTCCTGGAAGGCCGCAATGAGGTCCCCCCGCAGCCTTCTCCTCCCCATGCTGCACACCCCCGGCTCCTCAGCCTGTCTCCATGGCAGAGGTGCTCCAACCTCTGAGCGTCTTCATTGCCTCCCCTGGCCCCTCTCCGGCAGCTCCCACCCTTCCTGTGCTGGGCCCCAGGCCTGCACGCAGCGTTGCAGGTGGGGGCTCCCGAGGGCAGAGCAGAGGGGGACAATCCCCTCCCTGCCCGCTGCCCCCCTCTGCTGATGCAGCCCAGGATGCAGTCGGCCTTCCGGGCTGCGAGCTCCTGCCTCATGTCCGGCCCTTTGTCCACCAGAGCTCCCATGTCCTTCTCTTCAAGAATTCCTCTCCCAGCCTGTACATGTAAAAATTAACTAAAAGTCACTGAACCTCTGAGGGCTCAGGGTTGTGTGGCAGCAGTCTGTGGAGCTGCGCAGGCTGTGTCTGGTTGTGAAGGAGAGGTACTGTGCACTTGTGAGCTGTGCCAAGGGAATGCAATTAATCACCCGGACATAACCTTTGTGGTGAAGAGTGCTGCGGGATTTGGAGGTACTCCAAATATATGGCCAGTATTCCAATGAGCTCTTTACAATGTCCCTCCTGCAGACTGCAGGTCTCCCTTTGCTGTGAGGTGGAGAACAGGTTCACTGTTTGGAGGAACATTCTTTTGAGTGGAGATGACCATTGCAGGAGCTGGTTAGCATCTCCTTTGAGTCTGCTTGTCACCGATGGATGTGAGCTGCACCCCAGGGGGTAACATGGCAAACATGCAGATCCTACCTGCAGAAAAGCTGTGGAGTCACCCTTTCTGATCAGCATGTGGAGCTGCTTGGCTTCAAAGACATGGATGGGTGCTAGCAATCTCTCTGCTGGCCTTGGAGCTGCAGCTTGAGAGTGGAGATGCAGCAGGAGGGACTCTGACAGCCAAACCCTTAGGAATTGCTGCGTCTGATGCACGGACTCAGATGTGAACAATCCAAATCGTTTATTACAAGTTCTCACATCACTTATATACCTTCACAAGTTTTCTTTTCCTAGCTTTCCCATTCGCCCATACAGTTCAACAAAACATTCCACAAACACTTCTTCAACCGTTCACACAGGAGTTTATCCAATCAGAGCCGCAAGCTGTTCTTTCTTCTTTTAGAGGTGTCCTTGGTTCTCATGCTGTTTATCTTGCTCCACAGCTGCTGCTCCATACAGTCCTTCTTGTATTCCCACAATTCCCCCTTTTTTTATTAATTAACAAGCTACTACCATACCATAGAATAATAACACTACTTATATTATTAACACAATCATTATAACTCAATCAAGGCCTCGATTGACAATACTCTAAAAGGTGAGAAAGGAGACAAGTCAAACATAGCATAGCAGCAGGAAATACTGTTAAATTCACTAAAAAGAACAAACACGTTTGCCCTGCAACCCAAGTTTCTGCAATCTGGAAATAAATCCCCAAGAGTCCCATTCTGTGTTAATCTGTAATCGGTTAGGAAAAGTCTTCAACTTTCATATACTCTGATATATTAATTTTAAATGATCACTAACATTTGTGCAACAAATGCTTTTAGGGTACTCATAACCATGCCTTTGGGCTAATAAATGATTGATGGTCGTGCAACTTTATGAAATTGAATGTCAGATAGAACCAGTATTAGTGGGCAAATGTACTAGAGTATCACTACGGGTGTTATTACTTATTGACCCTTGAGAAACAGCAAACTGCAGAAGAGGAGAAAGAAGGTAGTGGATGCGATAGGCAGTGCCAGCAGGGCGTCCCCTGCTTCAAAGTGCACTTCCCTCTCTCACCCACCACAGACCCTCTCCTGCTTTCAGAGTCTGAGAGGTATTTTCCATTTGTACACCATATCCGCGTGGCCAGTGTGTGATACAGAGCCCAAGTGGAACACCTGCTTGGAAAACGGAATAAGCTATCAAGGTCAGCTCTCTTAGCGTGCGCCTTTGTCTCAGGTGATGCATGGTCATATTTTTAAAATCCTGATTAGTGGGATGAAAGAGAGGCAATCATTCTATAATACAGGGTCATCCTTTTGCCAGGGATTCCTTTCCAGGTTTTGTCCTTACAAATTAAAAAGGCTAATTGATAGGCTAATACCATCATAACTGAGCATTGTTAATACATCAAAAGAGATATTCCTGTAGATTCAAGCTCTGATTACATCAAATCCTGTTTAATTCACATTTGATCTATTACTAAAATAGAAGAAGCACACAACAACCTAGATAATGCCTAATAATTCTAATTCTTGAGACTGCATCCTTCAAATTATCATCATGAGGGAAAATGATCGGTTTGTCTTTCGAATCTACTGAACAAGGATCAAAAAGTTCCTCTGGTCGCGGTCCATCCTTGTCTTTAACCAAGTTAAACGCAGGCTGCAGAGACGCAGCAGCAGACAACGTAGACGCGGCGGTAGGCGGGAACGTCACGGCGAGCGGCGTGGGCGGAGCGGAGGACGGGAGCGCGGCCGGCGTCGCGGGCGGAGCAGAAGGCGGGAGCGGCGCGGTGAGGGTCGGAGGAGGAGCGTAGGGCGGCAGCGCGGGGGCAGTCCGGATTTCTCTTCTCCCCAGCCTGGGGAGGGGTCTGAGCCGCGGACCGAATCCGCGCAGGGGCTGCTTTCCGTAGCCAGGGGCAGCGCCGGGGATGAGAGGAAGGGCAATAGGGAACAATCGGAAAAAATTCTTCCTTGTCTAACTTGTTTAAGTCCTTCATTATTTCGTGCCAAACAGATAAAAGTTTAGCAGCCGTTCTGTCTTTAGCAATAGAAGCCTCCCAGAGTTTTGTGCCAATTTTGTCCCAAAGCTCTTCATCAAGAGAGAACTCAGTTTTCAGAAATTCAGGGACATTTTTGCTTATCCATTTAAGAAAAGTAACTAATGTTGAAGTAGATACAGGCTGATCCTGAAACTTTAAAACTAGCCGTAATACTTCGAGATGTACTTGTTGCTCCTTCGTTAGTGAACTCCCTATAGTTCCCGACTGCTCACCTTCTGTCCTGCAGAACGGTGCGGGCGCGCGCGAAACAATCTCTCCAAAGTTCAGTCGGGCGACGCTGCCGGACCGGGCTCGCTCAGCCTCGGCTTGATTTGCCTCACGTAGTGGGCGCCATTTGCTGCGTCTGATGCACGGACTCAGATGTGAACAATCCAAATCGTTTATTACAAGTTCTCACATCACTTATATACCTTCACAAGTTTTCTTTTCCTAGCTTTCCCATTCGCCCATACAGTTCAACAAAACATTCCACAAACACTTCTTCAACCGTTCACACAGGAGTTTATCCAATCAGAGCCGCAAGCTGTTCTTTCTTCTTTTAGAGGTGTCCTTGGTTCTCATGCTGTTTATCTTGCTCCACAGCTGCTGCTCCATACAGTCCTTCTTGTATTCCCACAGGAATAAATCTCGATGCCCCAATTTAAGGTTAGCATGTCCCCAGCTCCCTGGCAAGTGCCACCCTTCCAGCATGGGCTGATGGCAAAAACAGCATAGTAATGCCATGGCAGTGGGCAGAATGCTTACAGAACGCTGTGCCAGCTGCAGCACCTCAGGAATCAACAGTCACAGCTGCACTGCTGTGGTTATGGTTTGCTGTTCCCTGTGCTGCCCCAGACAGAGTGTAACAACCTGGAGTTGGCTGCAGCTTGAAGGTTCTAAGGCTGTACTTGTCTGGGGCCAGGGGTAGGAGCAGGGAACTAGAAGGAAACTGGAGAGATTTTCACCTTCACCTCACTTTCTGCTTCCACTCTGAGCTCTGTAGAAACCTGTCAGCTCTTCTCTCCAGATGGGACCTGGCTGCCCCTTGTGTGAGTCCAAAGTACGTGGAACACACACGGCAGGCAGTCAGTGAGCACAGCAGCAGTGGCAGAAGAGCTGAGCAACCAAAGCCTTGGATTTGTGCAAGCAATCAAAGCTGTGGTGCATCTCAGCTGTTCGAGGGCTGAGAGTGAGAGGTGAGGTGGCAGCCTCTGCACGAGGTGACCAGCTCCCCATCCAGCCATGCTGCTGCTGGACAGGACACTTTCTGGTACTGGAACAAGACTGATGTGCCTCTTGTCTGTCTGCATTCCTTGTTCTCCTTGCCTCTCCACACCTTTCATCTCTCTGGGATTCTCTCCTGTGTCTGTCGTAAGCACATTGAATGTTACAGATCAAAAGCTGTCCCTTTGCTTCACTGAATCACTGAAATCATGCGGGTTTATGGCTGGATGATTATTAATTCAGCAAGGAGCTATCAGTGTTTATATTATTTTGTAAATGAATGTCAACGATGCATGCAAATAATGATTGTTGAGTTTTCTGCCCTCCTCCTAAGCCGACTGCAGAGAAACACAGCTCTGCATTTTGAATCCCTTATCACAGGGCCTTTTAAACTTTCCCCAGCTCAGACAGAGGTGGATTTGGCTGACTGCACAACAAAGCAGTGTTTAAAACAGCAGTACTAAAACATTTTCAGGGCTTTCCTATATGCATTTTACTCTTGGCAAGCAGCATAACCCCAGTGCTGATGGATTGGGTAAACTGCAGATGCCTTTGAAGCAAGTAACGCTGCAATCAGCCAGTAACTCATGCAGGACTGTTGGTTTTCTGTGCACCATCTTAGTCCATGCTGCTACTTCAGTGGTGTCAGTCAGTAGCAGTCCTTTCATTCCCAGCAGCCACAGTTGAGGTGCTTTCAGTGCCGCTCCTATGTAACAGCAGTGCGGTCTAGCAGATGGGTGGGAGCTGTGGGGAGGGAAAGGCTGTGAGTCACGGGTACACTGCCCTGCTGGCCGGCCTGAGAGTGGCAAGTTGGGTGCACGGTCGGATCTCAGCTGTGTGATCAGTGGAGGGCAGGGACCCACAGCGGCAGAACCAGAGCTGTCCTCACCGTGTATTCCAGATACAGTTATTGTTATTCCAGCTCATTCCACTGCATAATAGTAAATGCTGATTTGAAACTACATGGCTAACACCAGGTTTGTGTCCGTGTATCTACAGCATTTCTTGGAGGCTGCTTGAGTTGCTGCTGCTATGCGGTGTCTACTGAAGGCCCTGAGCACCGTGTCCCTGCATGCTTCCCTGAGAAGATCTCGCCAGCTTTGCAGCCAGAACTCCCCAGATCAAACCTCGTTTAGTTACGAACTCATGAAACAGCAGTACAGGCCAGAGGTGCCAGAGTACTTCAACTTTGCGAGCAATGTGCTGGACAGATGGACCAAAGTAGAAAAGGTAACAGCTATTTGTCTGCTCTGCTGCTGAAGAGCTGAGAGCTGCCAGGCACATCCATCCAGCATGCTGCTGCAGTTGTGCTCTGGTTATAATCTCATGACCATCTCATGTAGTTTGAACCTGTAAACCCCCTAGGCCACATGCTGCCCTGTTTGTGGGCCCAAGTGATTTATTTCTTTAATCAGTAACTCTGGCGACACTGACCCTGAGTAAATTTGTGCCTTAAGGACGAGACCAACTAGAGCAGTCTGAGCCTTGCGCTGCTTCCCCCACCAGTTGTGACATGCACCCCGCCTGTGTGTGCAAGCCCCCACACATCTCACTGCTTGCCTGCAAAATGAGTAACATGGTGTATTGCCAAACCTCCCCATTCTTTTCTAGTCATGAAATCTTTGCATCAGGAGCTATCAGTTCACAAAACTGAAACACTTGGAGTGCCCAAACAGGCACGAGCTCTAAGCAAGGATGGGGAATATATATATATATTAAAAAAAAAAAGTGTAGGTTCATCACCTATCTTGCTATATTGTTCTAGTCTCTGTGGGTGTAGTCCACAGGTTCTTCATGATGAGGGGCTGAATACAGTGGTGTCCACCTGGCCACAGGAACAGAGCAGAAGTATCTCCTGTCTGACCCAAGGCGAGCATTTGCCCCATGAGCATTTGCAGGCAGAATGGATTTTGGCAGGCTGCGAATGAAGCAAGAAATGAAAACCTGAAGAGTTTTGCCCTCTGAAGTACACAGCAAAACTCTTCTCCCTGGAGATGAACCTTAGTGTTATTCTGCCTTCAAACAGAAAACAAGATACCATATGCTTGCTGTCTCTGTGAGGTTTTCTTTGCTCAGGAGGTGACTTGCACAATGTCACTGCTAAAAGCATCAGTCCCCTTAAGAGCACGCTGTGTACAAACATTTCACTTTTCACACATCTGTTAGTTGATTAGAGGTCACTCTGTGCTTTTGAACCTCAGATCTAATTTCAGGAGTAACAAACAGGCCCAATTCAAGAATAAGTTGGAAATGAGCTCGGAGAGTTTGTGAAACTGAGGTACAGCTCAGCTGCACCTGTGTCCATTGGCAGCTTTGTTTGTGGCCAGGAACAGAAGGCTGGACAGCCTCTGCAGAGGAAAACACCATGAGCTCAGGAAAGGAATGCAAATTTAATTTCTAACATATTTGTAGGCGGCTCTTCCTGAAGGAGAGCCTTGTTTGGAGCCAGTGGCAAATATCAGCTTCATCCCCTGATTCCTCCAGCACTGAATTAGTGCCAAATGCTTTGTTTTCTTAGACTTAATTAAGGTAAAGGTGGTATGTTCCTAAAGTGAAGCATTTGCACTGTACCCTGTCGTTGTATAGGAGGGAAAAAAGCCTAAAAACCCCGCATTGTGGTGGGTAGATGGTGATGGAGAAGAGGTGAAGTGGAGCTTTGAGGAGCTGGGAGTGCTGTCCAGGAAAGCAGCCAATGTACTTTCTGGTCCTTGCAGTCTGCAGTGCGGGGACAGAGTTCTTCTGCTTCTGCCACGGATCCCAGAGTGGTGGCTGCTGAATGTGGCTTGCATGAGAACAGGTTGGTGAGAGCATACAAATGGCATACGGGGATGGAAATCATGACTTAAACCAATCCTTGCTACTTAATGCGTGCAGAACTAGAAACATGCTGCTGAGGATGAACTAGTAAAACAGGAACACCCTTCATGCCAAAAGTGGCATTTCTGTGTAGTTCTGCACATGCTCTAGATACTAAGGAAACACTATGAGTCCACTCTCCTTTGACATTCTCCTTTCTCCAGCACTTGTGATGCATCCCAAATGCACCTTCTTGCAACCCTGCAGTGAAGTTGGGCCACATTTAGCCAAGTGTTCCACATGGCCCCTGTGGGATCCATTACCTGCTCAGTTCACCAATGTTTTCAACCCAGAATGTCGCGGTGCCCCACAATCTCTAGTGGTGTACAGTAAAGAAATTAAGTCCAGAGGGATGGCATGGTCCTCGGGAGGTGTCTTCAGACCAAGGAAAGTTCTTCCCTTGATTTTTTTTAGTGTCCCATGTCCAGCCTGGTACCTCCTAACTCGTGTTCATCCTCACACAGAATTCAATCCACCAAAGAAGTCAGTATGTTTACAGATGTAGGGCCAAATCCTGCTTTCAGTACAGCATTGTCTCAAGACCACCACATAAACTGAAGTCTTAGTAGTACAAGAATTATTAAGCAACTTATAAGCTATTTTTTCCATTCCACTTGCTCCTGTTTAGGAACCGTCCCAATTCCCGGCACACAGCAGCTGACAGCAAAGGACATTCTCTATCGTCTACAGAAATCCAAGGCAAAGGGCATCATCACCGATGACTCTGTGGCATCAACTGTAGAGTCAGTAGAGGCTGACTGCCAGTCTCTGAAGTTCAAGTTGCTGGTGTCAGAGGGCCACCGAGAGGGGTGGCTGAGCTTCAAGGATCTCCTGAAGTGAGTAGCCACCACTGCGAAGATAAGAGTGCTTCCGTTTGCTTTGGATGGGAAATGCTGCCAATGTGTTCTTATCCTGCTGGGTCTGGAAAAGTACATATGGTTTTGGCACTTCTGATTGCTGCAGGTTATTTTAAACAACTTCAGGAACGCGTAAGTCACACAAATCACTTAATTCCTCATTTGTTTATTTTAAAGAAATGCTCCCTCTGATCACCGGTGCGTAACCACCAAGTCTCAACACCCTGTGGCCATCTATTTTACTAGTGGGACAACAGGAGCTCCAAAAATGACAGAGCATTCCCACTGCAGCTATGGCATTGGCCTCACAGTGAGCGGAAGGTATGTCCACTGCTTTGTCAGACAGATTGGTCGTGTGGCAGAAGGAAGAGAAATGCAAGCTTTAACCAGAAGCATTAATTTCCCTGCTCTAAGAAAAAAGCCCTTCTGTGAGACCCAACCAAGATCTGTTTGGATGGTTGTTTTCCCCAGGAAACAAGGCACATTTTGAGTCCAGCTGTCTTAGTGTGTATGGAATGTAGCAGCAAAATAGACACACTAACTTCTTTTTAACCTTTTCTTTAACTTTTGATAACTCTTTTGCTGTGTGTTCAACAAGTTAGCAGTTAACAGATTGTCCACCAAATGAACATCAGCATAAGTTTATGAAGTCTGTATCCAAAATGGGAGAAGTATGTGGATCTGACAGTCTTCTCGGTTCGTGTGTGGCTGGGTTCAACACAGCTCCCAGATGAATGAAATGCTGATAATTCAGAATCTCTAGATTTATAAAGCAATATTGTTTATAAAATTGATAGGGGAGTGCACTTCACTCTAACTGGGAGAGAATAACAAACCAGAAGAGGCCCCACATGCAGTAAACCACAGCCATCCTTGTCATGCAGCACCACGTCCCGAGGTGGGTTCTGCTGCTCTGTCAGTACAACTTCCCTTAGAAATGTGCAGCATCGGTCCATCCTGCTGCACCCTCGCCATGCCAGGACCTGGTCAGACTCAATCATTCAGGTCAATCTAAGTGCCACTTAGCCAAGACAAACAGTGCTGGATTCGCTTCCTTGGCATATCTCATGGCGTTTTACTACTGCTTTATTTCTGCTAAGTATGGACTGTGGGCTGTGCTTCCTTCTGCTATCAGGTACTGGCTGAACCTGACCTCTTCAGATATATATTGGAATACCTCAGACACAGGCTGGGCCAAGGCAGCGTGGAGCATTTTTTCGGCGTGGAGTCAAGGGGCATGTGTATTCGTACATAAGATGCCACAGTTCAGCCCGCCTGCTGTCTTTGAGGTAAGTGGGGGAGTTGACCTTGCAGCTGTTTGCTGTTTGTCCTAGAAGTGAAACACAGAGGAAACTGGGCTGGGATCTGCAGAGCTAATCTGTTATTAAAATGAGTGACATTAATAGAGAATGCTGGTTGCCTGCACCATGTAAGGGGTGGATTACATGGTACCTCTCAGTGGTAAGGGGTGAGGAGGCAGCAAGGCTGAATTCCTTTAACAAATGCCATCAACATCACCTTGTCTTTCATTCTCCACACACAACTCCTTATCCTTTGTCAGAGAGTACCACCATTTCACCCCTTCTCCTGAGATGGTGGGAGCTGTTAGGTAACAGCAGGCTGTGTTGGAGAATGCTTTCAGTTTCAGTCCTGTAGGACATCTAAATATGTAAGTTTAGGATTTCACTTTTTTTTTCTCCCTACACTGCAATTACAAAGCAAATCCGCAAGGAGGACTTCAAACCTTCCCAGAGTGCAAAGCCTTGGTGTTATGAACCCATTGTAAGATGATGCAGATTCTGTTTTGAAGAAAATAAACTAAATAAATGTAACTGCTGTGCTAACTGCTTCTAGGACACTAATATTTTGTTTGTGTGCTTCATAAGCCCGATGCAGGCAGATATCATTACATCTCTTATAATGTAAATGGGACCTGGCAGGCTTCAGTATATTGACAACATTGGTTTTTACTCTTCTGAACTCCTTAGAGCCTGTCAAGATATCCCATAACTGTCTTCTGCTCAGCCCCAACTGCCTACCGAATGCTCGTGCAGCACCAGCCAGCCAGGTAAGCCGAGGCAGTGTCCCCAGCAGTGCCTTCCATCAAAGCGGTGTGCCAAGTGCTCAGCTCTCTGATTTTATTCCACATTCACAGAGGTAGAACAGGAACTCTGGCTGTGTGTTTCTCAACATCTTGAGTCTCACTTACTGTGAATAACGTCCGAATAAATACTTGGGGTGCCACCTTAGACTTCGTAAGTAACAGTGAAAAGCAGCTTAGCTCAGGCAGTAACAAGATAATCATGGTATCATACCTAACATGTCCTCAGAAATACTTCTACTGCCACATTCTCCCTCCCTCTGTTTCTCTCCTATGTCCCACCAGCAGTATACTCCCCATGAGGTGTGTGTCGGTACAGCTCGGTGACACACGAAAGACACCTCGGCCTCATTGGGTTCTCACTGGCAGAGTTGAACTTCATTATTCCTCTTTGGTGCAGGCTTCAGTTCAGACTCTAGGGCTAGAAACATCGCATTATTAGATTTCCTAAATAATACAGAAGGAAAACAGAAAGCTTTTTCCCCTTTCTTTCTTCTGTTATTTTCAGATTTGTTGTTGTTTAGCACTGCACAGTTCAAATGGAACAAATGAGACTCAGCAGTTTGTCTGGAAAGGTCCCCCACAATGCAGGAATACTGCAGCAAATGGGACATAGCAGACATAACCGACAGTCATTTGCTTTCTCTTTCCCAGCTGCACATTCAACAGCCTGCGGCACTGTGTGAGCGCTGGGGAGCCCATCAACCCCGAGGTGATGGCCGAGTGGAAAGCACGGACAGGGTTGGATATCCACGAAAGCTACGGACAAACAGAAACTGTACGTTGAGCTTTATAGCTCAAAAGTATATAAAATATATGCTTTGCAGTTACAGCAATCAATTCTATTCAGTTTGCCAAGAAAAAGTCATTAAAAAGATTGTACACAGTTGTATTACGCTTACGTACTCCTCCTCACTTCACCACATTCCAACAACACAAATTCATCACAACTATTACAACAGTTGTGACTTTTAGGGAGAAATTCAGTTCTAATAGGCAACAATGAAAACGCAGTTTTTTAACTCATGGGACAAACGTAATGGCTCCCCAAAAAATCCAAGGCCTGCTCTTCATGTGAGATGCGCTCTTCGTGAGCTCCTTCCAAATTCTGCTTTGAACTCTATCTTTGGAATGCTCGTGTGGTTTGGGGGCTCTGGGCAAGATTTCCAGAGTGTCATTTATTTCACTGGACATACCCTTATAATGAAGGGATCATTATTTCCTTCTATATATGTAGAAGTTTGCTATGTTGGCTGAGTATTCTGAGCCTAAGCTAAAGGATGAATGTACAAGTCAGTGTTTGACTGAGGAAAATATTTATTACAGGTGCTTGTCTGTGGAAATTTTAAAGGAATGGAAATTAAACCTGGCTCTATGGGAAAGCCATCCCCAGGGTATGATGTAAAGGTATGGCACCTCTTGTGGCACTGCCATCTCTCAGATCATCATTTGCCATCAAAGAGTTCTGAGAGCTTTAGCACGGCACTGTGCTATGAAACATCGTTCCACAAGGAATGGAAGTGTGAAACAAATACGTTACTGTCCCAAACGCAGTGTGCAAAGTGAGCAGTCACACCTTCCTCTTGCACCAGCCTCACCAGGATGACAGAGATGACAGCCCACTATTGGATGGGAAGGCAATGATGGAAGTCAAAATACTGAGTAAAGAAAGAGTGAGAGTGAACATATTTCCTTGGGGATAACAGAACTGATGTAGTAGATTCTAGCAATGTTTGCAATATTGTTTGATCTTTTTAGTACCTTTCTACCTTAGTAGCTTCCTGTGTTTTCAAGCTCATTACTTAACCTCTTTGGGGTCTTACTAACTTCATTACATGTTTTCATAGTACTTGGAATTGTTCAGATAAAAAACAGTGTGAGGTACAGTGGATTTGCAGTAATCTGACACTGTAAATTCAGGGTCAGACTCAACTCCAATGCTCCAAATAATTTTCCATTAGATATTTCAATGGAATATTTTAAATGAGTATCAAGATTCTATAATATTAACATAATGCTTTTTAACTTGGCTCAAAGATAATAAAGCTGTGTTTTGCTTATTTTTAGATTATAGATGAAAACAGTAATATTCTGCCTCCTGGAAAAGAAGGAGAGATTGCCATCAAAGTAAAACCCACAAGACCACCTTTCCTCTTTACGTGCTATACTGTAAGAACGCTTCTCCAGCTAAAGCAGATGCCATATTAAGCCTCTGCCAAGGAATCTGTGCCTTGTTTCATTTACGTATACTGTTTAGATGTCTGAAAACCCCTGGGAAGGAAAGAGATTTCGGTTTCTTTTCATGCAGCTGCTTAGTCTACTTACACAAATTGTTAGTTGGTTGATGATAGCACCTTGCCTAGCAAGTTAAATTCACTTTCTTTTGATTATTTCCTTAATAAAAAGGGAAATCTCTAACAGCCTCCTCCCCGAATCCCCAAATACCCTTTGGTCAGAGGGCTAGGAACCCCATCAAGTCTCTTCACTGCGGAACTGGGCTCCAACTAGTGTCTTGAGCATAGCTTTTTTTGGTTCCATTTTCGTTCAAATTTTTAGTCCCAGAATCAGAAAAACAAATGCAGCGCTCTCAGCTCTTACAACAGGAAACCATATTAAATTTTATGGATGCTATCAGCCTATTATCAGAGAATCATTAAGGTTGGAAGAGACCACTAAGGCGATCTAGTCCAATCATCAACTACGTCTTGTTTTATGGGCTGATAATAGTGAACTAATAATCTACTGTCATTTCGTACAATTGGTTATTATTAATGTCCCACTGAATACTTCTGCTGAATATGAATCTACCAGAATGCAGTTTATTTTATTTTTCAAGTAGCCTTTATGCAAAACACAATTTCATATTTCCTAGGATGATCCAGAGAAAACAAAGGCAACAGTCTGCGGGGATTTCTATGTTACCGGAGACAGGGGGCTCATGGATGAAGATGGATACTTCTGGTTTGTTGGAAGAGCTGATGATGTCATTAATTCTGCTGGGTAATTCAACACTGATTAACAATACATCTTCCAGCACAAATAATAGAGCTGATTCAGATAAGATGTGTTTATGTGCTTCAAGTACAAATAAAGAACCTTTATCTCCATTTTAAAGATACCGCATCGGACCATTTGAAGTAGAAAGTGCTCTAATAGAGCATCCTGCAGTGGTGGAATCAGCAGTTGTCAGCAGTCCAGACCCCATCAGGGGAGAGGTAAACAAGCTAAGCACGTTTTAGGTAAAAAGGAGCTTTATGCATACCGTGGCTGATGAAGACCAACTTCCAATGGATTAGTCTACACAGTGATGAAATTTTTGAACTAAATAAAATCAAATTGGCATTTCTACTCTATCAGACATGTCTAAACCAGAAAAACAGACCAGGACAATTACCCCACATCCAACATAACCAAAGCACAATTTGAAGCTTGTCCTCTGCATTCCAGTATTTCCCCTGTTGACTATCTCCATAGTCCAGACAAACACACAACACTGGCATAGCTGTTTGCATCCATTGTATTTGTTGTTCTGCAGTTTGTACATAAATGTTTGGTAAACATAAAAGTTTAACCAAACTTTCAGATCTGACTGTTGTGTGATGTTCCATCATTACTTCACCCTCTGTTCCTTTATTGTCTTCAAGGTAGTGAAAGCCTTCGTTGTTTTAACGCCCAACTATGCCTCACATGATCCAGAAAAAATGATGAAAGAGCTACAAGACCACGTTAAGAAAGCTACTGCTCCATACAAGTACCCTCGGAAAGTAAGTTGTCAATTATCCAAATACTTTAAGTAATTGTCATGACTATAAGAAAGCACGTATCATCTGTTATGTCACTTGTGAGGTTATGTCACCAAAGGGGAAGTCCCTTCTGAAGTAAATTATTTTGTATTGTAATTTCCTCCCTTTCCCATTAGATGGAGTTTGTTCGAGAGCTGCCAAAAACCATGAGTGGGAAGATCCGAAGAAATGAACTACGCCAGAAGGAGTGGAGGAGATATTAGAATGCTTTGGGTTTTGTGTTGCGCTGTTGTTTTAACACAGCGTGTGGGTTCCAGTGGCTTTTGGCTTTGTTTGTTTAAACAAAATAAGATAATGCTCATTTACACAGTAATGTGAGACATGCAATGTCTCTCTTAGTTGACATTTTCAGTAAGCCTCACCTGACCCCCAGCACTCGGCTGCCCTGGTGCCACATGGAGAGCACAAAAGCAGGCAGGCTGGTACGAATGACACAAAACATGTCTAATCAAGAGTGCAATAGATGATGCGTTAAATAAACTTAGTGAACCATCACTAGCATTTTATCTTTATTATTACTGAAATGAGAAAAATCACAAGAGTTTAGTACAACGCTTGCTTCAAGAATCACTTCTGAGCAGTGTGACAACTCATAAAATAGATGTTTAAAAGTTACAGTTAAAAATCTCTACATTTACAAAAAATAGCATAAAAGCAAAATCCACATCATTAAAATGTTTAAGGACTCAATTTGCAAAGAATTTAAGACACATGATGACAAAGTAGGAATTTAAGATGTGTAACAACAGCTGCTCACACCTTAACTGTGGCACAGTGATTTGTTGTGTCCCGCTCCAATGATGTTAACGTGGGTATGTCTGCATGCTTAAACAATTGCAATCCTCATCCACATTAGCCAAGCAGCATTATTTTCATCCTCTGCTCAGAACACGTATCTGACATCATTGGACTGCCCCAGTTTCATTAACCGCAGTTAACTAACTGACCTTCAGATTCAAATCACCAAATTAAAAAGCTTCAGGTTCTCATAGATGGCCTGAGGAACAAATACTTCTTGTTGGAAGAATTTCCAGAAGTGCTGGGGCACGTTCCAAGAGAGGTCAAAGCATCTACATTCATGGTGATAACACGAGATTTCTCTTTTAGAAATGCATTTTCCCACTTGAAGTATCCACAACTTCTCTTACTAACTTCACTCCTCCCAACAGGACAACAGAAAAAAGCCTTGCCATGATTTGGGCCTGCATTTGACACATAGAGCCTTTTAGCCCTTCGACCACAGTTACAGAGGGGGGGTGTTGTTTTTTTGTTTTGCACTGCTGTTACAGACTGGTTTGGATTGACTGTGGAGCTCAGAACAGCACAAGATGCTTTGGACAAATTCAAATTTCTCGAAGGCAAGGCATGATCTGAAGACGCCGTTCTCTCTTGATAGATAGCAAAAGACTGTTTTTTTGCTGGTGGGAGTGCTGTTGGACTAGCTGGCTTTCTTTTGGGAACCTCAGAAGGAACAGAATAATTTCTCATTAATACTGATTGGGATGAAATAGCATTTACCTTTGCAGATGGGATCTTAAAAGCAGAAAGATTTGAAGTCTGCCTTTGTACCTTTCCTACATTATAGATAGTAGTATCAGGACTTTTGTAAATGATAGATCTAGGAGGTTCTATGGGTACCAGAGTTTTCCCCAAACTTTGATCACCTGAACTCATTGCAGCTGATTGCTTTGGAACTGTTTTTTCTTCAGACACAGTTAAGATGTTTGTACTTGAGTCCTCTTTAGATTGAATGTAGTCTGAATTTGGTTCAGATTGAGATTTAGGTATTAAAGCTACATCTTCCCAGTCAGTCAGCAGAGACAAGCAATCAGAATGAGTGCCTGTATTCTCACTGGAGGTATTAACTGAGGAGACAGTGGTGGAGATGAGTACTAGTCCTGACCCACACACTGCAGAGCCGTACCTTGCTGCACTCATGAGATGCCCACTGTTCAATCCTTGCTGAATGCCTGGTGATAAAGTACTGTGAGATTGCTGTGCACGTCCGAGGAGAAGAGGAAATCTGTCAGCAGATACTGCGGAAGAGCTTGGGGTTTCTTCACACAAATCGGCCCCTGAGTTGCTGCCGGATACAACATGCATGTCTGCAGAGCAATCACTGCAAGTGGCCTGTTCTGCAGATTGTACATTAGAATTTACCATAATTCCAGCAGTACTGTTGTTGTGGTTTCTCTCTGCCAGAGAGTTTGCTTTGCAAGGTCTAACTCTGGATGTTTCAAGGCTGCTGCTGCTTCCCGGCAGAGTCTTGTCAGCAGAGTTGGTATTCAGCATTCTGGAAATTAAGTTCTTCCTAGGACAGGACTAGGGAGCCCATTAACAAAAAGATTTTGGAAAGTGAATACCCAGAAGCTTTAGGAATCACTGCACAAAACTAACAAGTGTGTCAGCCTAAGGATGTTCTGTTCAATTCATACTCAAGATTCACCCTTCACTTGTATTTCAGACTACAAGACTAGTGGAGGAAAGATATGAAACAGTAACCAACCTTATCCAAAGATTTAGTAATCTTCAGCACACACCCGTCACGAATCAGCCTCCAAGCGAGACGAGCAGTATTCCGAGAGTCATCCAACCCTTCAAAAGTATGGTTATATATTAACGTCTTCCTTTTAATCTACCACTGCTGACAGTTCTTATTAGATGACAAGTAAAATTTACATACACTTAAGAAGAACTCATGCAGCTGAATAAATAGCCACAACTGTTAAAATTCTTGCTGTTTTGTATTAATCATTTCAAAAATTAAAAAAAATAAAAATTATGTTTGTATTTATTATTTGCATTTAATACACATTTTGTTTAACACTCATAAGCTGCCCAGAGCTATCAGGCAAGATCAAGTTTCCTTATCCTTTCCTCACTTTTTCCTTTCGTGCCCCAGCAACGCAGAACTCGATCTTGCGGAACACTCCCACTCACACAAAAGCTCTGGGAGAGAATTCTAAAATTAAGTGTGAGATTAGAAATGACCTTTCAAGCATCTCTACTTGGGTGGTCTATTGACCAGAACATTGTATACCTGGGAATAATATTATACATATTCATATAGAGAGAGAGAGGTTCATCATTATCACACTCACCAGAATGTTCCCGTCCTACAAAAGCCAGCCCCAAATCCTGCAAAGCACCACTCAGCCCCTTAGGTTTTCTATTATAAAAGGCCTAAGGAGAAACAAGCAGCTGGTTAAGATGCAGCAGCTCACTGCGGAGTGAAAAACACTTCTGAAATGCTACCTGATGAATACTACATCTCCCACTGCCATTGTGCAAGTCAGATATCTTCATGTTACTGTTGTGATGAGTGTAAAAGAAGATGTGCATTGCCTATAGCAGATTAGAATGGAAGGAACAATGATTCCCTCCTCTTCCAGTCTTAAACTAATCCACTCTACCACTCAGCAAACTCCATTTGCACTTCACGCCTTACATCAATAAAGGCCTTAATAGAAAGAACAGCCTCAAGGAATAGAATTATATCTTGAGATGCTTAAACTGTTGTATAACTTATTTTTTAACACTTCCACCTTTGCAATGTGCATGTGCCAAGTATATTAAATAAGGGAAGGTATGACTCCCTGATTCTCCCCTGATCATGTTGTTTGACTTCAGCAATCTAAACATGCTGCCTGAGCTCCAGCACTGGGGACAGGCAAACTCCTGGATCGCTCCTTTGAATGCTTCCTTGGCTGCACAGGACTCCTGTTTGAGTGTAGACTATGAAAAACCAAACAAGTGAAAACCCACCACCATAAAAACAAGTCTTTCATTTCCTCAGTATACATCCATTTTCAGTGTTACTAGTACTGCTCTGACCAGAATACAGTTCCCATACTAGGTCCTGATGTAACCGCTGAGCAGAAAAGGACCGCTATTTTCTAGGTAGCAATGTAAGACAGTACGGGCAGTGCAGGAAAAATGGTGAAGTCGAGGCAGCAAGCAGAGCAAAAGATGTCAGGAAAGGAAGAATGGCTCAAAAATTCTCCAGCGATTATCAATAATTTATCTAACAACATGTTGCTTTCCTAGCATTATGATTTCTATCAAAATTCACAGTCATAGGGCACGCAGTTTGCTATTTGTGCAATAACACAGAACGAAAACAGTTGGGTACCCCTAACCACTGGAACCTGTGCTGCCTCGTAGGTGCAATACAGATAGCTTCTGAGGTGATAACACAGATCATAGAACCACTCAGGTTGGAAAAGACCTTAAGGATCATCAAGTCCCACCATGGCCTAACCATACCACCCCAACTCTAACAACCCTCCGCTAGATCATATCCCTGAGCACCGCATCCAAATGGTTTTTAAACACATCCAGGGATGGTGACTCAACCACCTCCCTGGGGAGCCTATTCCAGTTCCAGATCCACGTTTCAGCCTACTGATTTTTCTCACCCTGTACGTTGCTTTGAGATCAATCCAGGAATTGAAGATGTCAGGTTTCCATAACTGCTTCCTCTTACACTCGTAGTGCAAGCACACGCCCAGGTCCCAGTCTGCACAGGGAAAGCAAGCAAAGAATTAACGTTTCTTTAATCCTAACGTCTGCGAATTGGGCATTATTCTCACCCGAATGAGCCAGAGGTTACCAAACAAGCAAACAAACCGACAGCTGGGCAAGAAGGTGCACAGCCACCTACAGAGTAGCAGCAGACCTACGATGGGGTGGTGAGCGCTGCTGCCTTACTGCCATTGCTGCAGGAGAGTCCCACACCCGGCATGGATAACAGTCCCACCAAGCGTTCCCTTTTGCTTATTGCACAAAGCAGCGCGCATTAAAAGGGAACGTTGCCTACCTGTCCAGGTAACAAAAGTACACAGCTTTGCCTCTGGAATGGCATTACTTGGGATATCTGAGCTGAACAGAAATTTCTTCTCCTTTTGTATCTCCTGAAGCCACTTTAAGAACTGTGACAAGCAGATGTGCAGAGGGACTCCTTCATCAACTTGTTTCTTTGGGCAGCATTTAGAGAAATACCCGTGTCAGTACAGACTGCGATCCGCTGGAGGTTTGGCCGTCTTCGGCCCTTTACAGCAGCACCGAAAGGTGTAAGTCACCGCGCGATACCTGCGTGACGCCGGTCAGCGCCGTGCAGAACTCGGAGAGCACGGGCTGCTCCTGCGGCTGTACGAAGGTATGGAACTCGGCCTCGATCCGCCCCGTGACAGCGTTCAGCAGCACGGCCGGGAACTCAACTGGGACGGAACACAGCGAGATAGCGGCGGGCGGGCGGCAGCCGCGGGGGGACATCACCGTACCCGCGTCAAGCGCGGCCGCGGGCACCGCGCACCCCACAGGCACCCCGCCGAACGCAGCCCCGGACGCGCCGGCGCAGCACTCACTGATCTCGGGGCGGCGTTGCCGCGCGTCCCGCCAGCAGGTGGACTCGAAGTCGAGGACGAGCAGGAAGCCGAATCCGGAGCGCTGCTCCGCCTCCCCGTCGCTGCGCGCGCCGCTCCGGCCGCTCCGCGCCATCCCCAGCAACCTGCAGGACGGGGCGGCCTCAGCGCCGGGCCGAGAGGAGACCGCCCCACCCCGGGAGAGCGAAGCCCAGCCCCGCGACCCGACACCTTCTGAGGCCCCAACGGGAAATGCCGCGGTCCGCACCTGGCCAGCCGCTTCGTAGCCATCTCCGCCGCTTCAAATCGCCCGCGGCCCCGCCCCGCTGCCCGCCCCGCGGCTGCGCGCTCTCCGCGCTCTCCGCGCAGGCGCCGTCAGCTCGGCTCTTCGGCGCGGCCATGGCGGGGGCGTCTGTCGGCGTGAACGGTTGCAAGCAGCCCGCGAGCGGGGACGCGGAGGGGCCGCGGGTGGGCGGCAAGAGGAGTAGGACAAGCCGCCGGGAGGCGAAGGTGAGCTGTGATGGAACGCGGCTCCTGGCGTGAGCACCCCGGGGCGGGCCTTGGCTCTGCGGCCGCGTGGGGCTCTGCGGCCGCGTGGGGCTCTGCTTGCGGTGTGCCGGCATCGGGGTGCACCGCGTGTTGGGTCGGGAGGGCCCTCGCAGTCCCCGGCACACCCTGCCGCCTTCCAGCTGCCCCCCAGCTCCGCCGGGCCTGGACGTGGCTCTGAGCGTCCTCAGGGATGGGCACCCACAGCTCCGGGCAGCAGTGCCAGCGCCTCACCGCCCTCTGAGGGAAGGATTTCCCCGACATCTCACCTACATCCCCCTCTTTTAGCTTAAAGCCTTTTCCCCATGTTCTGTCGCTATCCCCTGGTGTAAAAGTCAGTCCCTCTCCTGTTCCTGAGCTCCCTTTAAGTCCTGGAAGGCCGCAATGAGGTCCCCCCGCAGCCTTCTCCTCCCCATGCTGCACACCCCCGGCTCCTCAGCCTGTCTCCATGGCAGAGGTGCTCCAACCTCTGAGCGTCTTCATTGCCTCCCCTGGCCCCTCTCCGGCAGCTCCCACCCTTCCTGTGCTGGGCCCCAGGCCTGGACGCAGCGCTGCAGGTGGGGGCTCCCGAGGGCAGAGCAGAGGGGGACAATCCCCTCCCTGCCCGCTGCCCCCCTCTGCTGATGCAGCCCAGGATGCAGTCGGCCTTTGGGGCTGTGAATGCACATTGCTGCGCTCCCGGTCTGAACACACATCTGGGACTGCCCCGACCCAAGTACGACACCCCGCACTGGGCCTTGCTCAGCCTCATCAGGTTCTCGTCTGCCCACTTCTCGAGCCTGTCCAGGTCGCTCTGGATGCCGTCCCTCCCTTCTGTTGTGCCATCAGCAAACTGCTGGGGGTGCACTCAGTCCCACCCTCTGTGTCATTGGTTAAAGAGCACCGGTCCCAAGAGGGACCCCTGGGGGGCACTGCTTGTCAGCCTCCAGAACCACTGGCCACAATGCTCTGGCTGTGACCACCTAAACAGTTCCTTATCTACTGAACAGTGCACCCTTCATATCCATCTCCATCGAACCTAGAGACAAGGATGTGGTGCAGGACTATGTTGAAGGCCTTACACAAGTCCAGGCAGTCATCAGTTGCTCTTCCTTTGTCCACTAGTGCTGTCATTGCGTTGCAGAAGGCCACTACATGGGTCAGGCATGATCTGCCCTTGGTTATGTCCTTTTGTTATATAATAAAAGACTATCTTGGAAGATTTTTACAGATCAAATGAGTTCCACAGGCCACATAGTCACTGGAGTTCAGCAGAGTAGTGTATGTGCTTGCCAATCAGCTTGGGAGAGCTGGCGAATTTGGGATCATGGCTTAAAGAACCGTTGTGCTAAATTGTGTGGTTCTGCCTTGTCTCTGAAGCTCTCTGCCTGCAGCTCCTTTGGATGCTGTGAAACGTGTTCTGCACCGGGGTCTGTACATGCCCCAATAGATGATGCAGTTACACGAAGCAGATGGGTTCTGGCAGAGCCCCGTGTGAGACAGCTGCGTACAGCTCATGTAAATGCTGATGTCTGCATGTGGTGGTCTTTGCATGGGTTACTGAGATGCTGGTGGTCACACTGATGTTGAAGTGTGGGCTCTAAAGGAACTTTAATAAATGGATGAGTTAATTTACATGCTATTGCTTGTGCCCAAACAGTATGCTGTTTACTGTATAATTCACCTCCTGTTCCACAGACTTGTGTGGTCACATGAAACCTTTCTTTACTGGCGTTCTCCTTCTTACAGAAGTCATCTCACTTGTCTGCAGCGTTGTTTGGTGAGGACTCTGAGATCAGCCTGGAGCAGCTGTACGAGCTGTTACAGTACGCAGCCCTGGGGAAACGCCACAATGCAGCCCAGCCCAGGTACAGCACCTCTGTGCTCAGGAGGCAGCCCTGTGCTGTGCCCCTGTGCTGTGTGAGCCTCTGAAGGCACGCAGGCAGTGCGTGTTCTGGAACTCTTGCAACACCATACTGACAGCTTGTGTTACATAGGTATGGTTCTTGTTAGACTTGGTTGCAGGCCAGAATTCCTCTTCTGACAGATATTCTAACATTTCATACTTTAGTTTCACGTAATCACAGAAACAAAACAATCTGTGGAGCAGCAGCTTCACACAGCAAGAAAAGAAATGTGGTGTTAAAATGTTAGCGCTATACTTTTTGTGCCAGGTATATTTGAAGTGTTTTCTTTGGAGTGTTTTGGGAAAGCCGTTTTAGTCGCTTTGCCCTTTTTCGTCTTCTCAGTAACTGTTCAGTTTCCTGCTGAAAGGCCGAGGGGGTATATAGCTTTGGTTGGCTCAAGTATGGTGACATGCAGCATCTTGCAGTAAAGCTACATGCAAAAAACACTTCAGGTTTTCAGTACCGAATAGAAGATGATTTTGTGAAACTTTCATTTTGATGAAGTAATCTGAGTTTGGTTGACCAGATCGCATCATTGCAGCGGGAGGTACTGGTTTGTGTTTGTGTTCTGGTGCATATAAATGAGGTACGGTAAGACCTGAAATGGTGCTGTAGTGGAGTTCAGTTACAACTCATTCTTTCTCTGTCTCTTGTGTTGTGTTGCATCCAGAAATGTGTGGCTGGCTGAGATAAGTGACAGAAGCCTCTTCTCACTGAAGTCACTTGTCACTTTGCCACTGATGGACTTAAAAGTTGGGCTGGCTCCAAGTTTGTTTCTAAGAGTGCACGATGACTGTGTTGCTTTGAGTTTTATTTATTCACTTATTTGTTTCATTGCAGCTGGTGCCATCTTTATCGCCAAAGCCATCTAGCTGGGGTTGTGGTTATTGTTCTGCATGAAATGAGCCAGCTCCATTTCTACAAATTCTATTTACAGTTCAAACACCTCCGAAGAGTGTTCCGGCACGTAAGTCCCTGCACTGTTGTCTACTAAAATTCTTCCAGTGCTGAAGCCATGTCCCAGTGACTGCTTGCCACAATGAGGCTGTGGCCTTTCCTGCAGGAAGTGGCTGCCTTTGATTGCTCACCAGGCAAATGAGGGCATCTCTGTAGGCACTGACAGCTCAAGCTGAGGCCAGGGCTGCAGTGTGAGAAACAGATTTTCAAGGCTTAGATCTCTGCAGCCTTACCAGATGAAATGTCTGTACTGTGGTGTTTCAGTCCTGAATGCTTCTGACTCCTTCAGGGTGTCTGGGAGATTAAAAATACCTCTGCTGATTTGAAATTTTCTCTTGGGTGTGAGTGAGGAGAATCTCAGTGGAGTTATGCTGTTCCCACTGATTGAAAAATCTCACTGTGTGTCCTCTATGTCAAGTTTCTCCCATTTATTTAAAGGTTATTAATAGAGTAATTTTCTGAGCTGCAAGCAAAGTCTTAGAAGGAAGGGGGGAAGGAGGGAAGGAGAAGTGCTTTGATTCACACTTCTTGTGTAGTTTCCTAAACTGCAGCAAATGCAAAATCATGGAACGTCTGGAACTACTTTAGGTCCTTATCAGTGTAGAACTGGAGTTTGTGTTCTTAATCACAGCAGTGGAGGCGAAGCTTTCTCCTTGTAGCAAACAATTCTGTATTGTGTGTCATTAGAACAGATTTTTTTAAATTTTCCTCAGCAAATACCAAATATACTTCCTTTCTATCCATCCTTCTCCAAATTGGAGTGGACTGGGGATAAAGAGGCATCTTACATGCTTGACATTTCTGCTGTGTTTCCAAGTTTCTAATGCATCTCTTTTTTCAGAGGTTCACATTACCACCCCCTTCAGCTAACTTCCTGGCCAGTCTGTGTGGTGAAGGAGCAAGCCTGAATCCTCAAGGCCCTGCACAAGGTACCTCACTTGGCTTTGCATTCTCTCTTTCGGTTGCAGCGATTCACTTTCAGGAGTAGTTTAACATCTTTGCACCCTGTGTGATCCTAGCATGCTGCTATAGTAAACTTGTTTACAAAAAAAAAAGTGTAATGGCTTGTGCCAAGAGGCTAGTTACACTGACTGCTTCAGGAACTCTCTCGGGTTTATTATCACAAGTAAATGCAAAAAGCAGAGAGATTTTCTTTTGACAAATTTCATACAAAATTCTGATGCTTCATTACCCCTTTTGTGATTATTTTATTGTAAGATGTATCTGCAGTTTTTTAGTTATACTGAGCTGCAAATGAAGGTAAAGAACAGGTGTGTTGACAACTGATACCGTATTTTTACACTCTTTATAGAGGTAATTGTAATCCAACAGGCTTGTACAAAATCTGCAAGACTACCATGAGAACTTCACTGAAATTGTTAGAAGTGTAACACAGAGAGTCTTGAATTCGAGTCCTAAATGGGAGAATGAGCAGCTGTTATTTTCACTGTAATGACAGAGTCCTGTAGCACCTTGTATGTAAGCCTGCTGCACTGTCACAGAGCTGAGACATCAGGTACAGTTTTCTTTAAGTGCAATCTGCAGAGGATCACCTACAAAATAGTTGAAGTTTATACAGTTGTGGATTGTGATGTCAGTTCAGCACTTGCTTCTTTGTGAGCCGTGCTTACAGCACATTGTCTGTGAATAATACTTCGAGGAAAGAAATTTGTAGAGGAAGTAGAAAGAAAAGAGAGCTGCTTTTATGGCTTACATGAGATAACAAATGAGTGTACTGTCATGCTTTGGAAGAAGGTGTGCTCCCTGTTCTGCTGAGAGGAATGAGAGATTTGTAGTACAGCTGGCTCACAGGCCGCTAGCAGTGTCAGTAGCTGCACTGGGAGTGGATTCAAATGTCCCGATAGACTTGTATGCAAGCGTATATTAAGTATCCTGATATATGTACAGTGTGTTGTTCCATGCATTTCCTTTTGAAATTGCATAGTCTTTGGATGTGCCGATTTGCGCAGACTGCAAGTAAGGAGTGCTGTCTGATCCTGACAGGCAATTCTGTACGTTCCAGGCTTGATTTCTGCTGGCGTTAAATGTATTCCTAAAAGCTCAGGCTTGCAATGTGATCCCATCATCCGGAAATATGGCAAAGAAAAACGAGGCCTCACAAGCTATACTCTAACTTCAGAAGAGCTGGAAAAGAATGATTATCCTATGAGAGGTTGGTTTTTTGAGGTTTTAGTTGGTATGATTTTTTTTTTTAATTATGAAAATGAACGAGATGATTGGTCATATAAGTTGTATGTAAGTTGTATGATAACTGTTAGAAGAAAGAGGTCTGTGTCTTACTCATGTGTATCTTTTCATTTTAGATTCCCCTGGATGTAAGGGTTATATGTACACAGAGTGTGATCTTCAGAGGACAGACAGCAGCCCCCTCTTTGGTCTGGATTGTGAAATGGTAGCAGTAAATGGATGATCCTGCAGAGCATAGTCAAGCAGCCAACTCTTATTGGCTGTTCCAAAACAAACCAAGCACCCTGTGCATTTATCAAACCACTTCTGACATATCTGCTTCCAGTCCATTCTTTGATGGTACCAGTGCTAATGCAGCCATGGGAAGGACTCAGTGGTTCTGGAAACATCAGCAAAGTGATCTTTGTCCTGAGCAGTGCAGCAGAGAGCTCAGTTCTGTGCTGGCTCTCACAGCAGCATCTGGATCTGCTAGGTTTATTGCCAGTGCTGTAGTCACCCTTGAGGTTTTTGTTTTACAGTTTCTTCCCTCGGCCCTCCCCAGGGTTTGGGAGTGCAAAGGTGTCTCTGTGCCACATCTTTTCTGTAGCCATCACAGTTCTGTAGCAGCATCTTTGAGTGACTGTTGATGTAGTCTGGGGTCTGCTTTTAAATTGCATTATCTTCTTAGGTGAAGACACTGTCAATGGCAGCTCTGCACTGCAGAGTACAAACCGATTCTATGAATTCAGCGTTTCCCTGTAGAGGTTTTCTTTGTGTTATGCTTGGCTGTGTGCTGATGTGTGTAGGGCAGGCATTTACCACTTGAAATGAAGCATGGTATGGTATAAAAGCTGCAAGTGGTAGATCTCCAAGTAAAGTGACTTGTGGTAGTGATGCTGCCTGTAGCCAAAGCTAAGGAATCCGAATGGCAGCATCGAGCTGATCCAGTGCCTGCCTCTGCTTTGTCCTAACAGTGCCTGACTGCAAGAGGGAACGAAGTCACTCGTGTCTCTTTGGTGGATGCAGAGGGGCAGTGCCTTCTGAATGAACTAGTCAAACCGGAAAGTGTGATAGTGAACTACTGCACCAGGTGACTTCCATTAATGTTTCTTATCTCATCGTCTTTAAGACCTGCAGCCCTTTCAGATCAAGCCTTCTACACAGGACCTTTCAGAACACCTTGGTGTGCATGCTCTCACAGTTGTGTTTTGCATTCACTCAGTGTTAAGAATACAGTTTGTGCTACATGGTTAGAATAACTGGCGTTGCATATACACTGCTGCATAGTGTCTGCTTGTCTGGTTAGGCATTGTCATTTTGCAGTGCTGTAGGAAAAGTTCTTTAATAAGTAAATGATCACAGTACAGGCTGCTTTTCAGGGCTGGATATAAAAAAGTACACAGGGTGAGTAAGGTACGGGATTGTAAATCAGCTCTCTCTGCTCCTTAGCAAGTTTGTGTATCTGTAGAAAAAGAATAGCATAGGTCATCAGCTTGCTCACAGCTCTAGGGCTGGGCTCATTAGAACGGCAGCAGACCAAACTCAAACCATGTCTTCTCCAGGTCTTGACTTGGATTTACCCAGGAGGTGAGCTGCCTGTTCTGTTGGGTTATTTGAAGCACCTCCTTCCATAACAGCCTCGCAGGATTTTGTTACCTATGTTACCTGGTGCTGAGAACTGCATCACTTAATAAGTCATGCTTGAGAGAGGGCAAACGTTTGAAACAGATACGGCAGCACAGCAGCTTAATATCTCTGCATTGCATCCTCTTGTGTTGGAATATACCTGCTGAGAAAGCAGTAAATAGCATTCTGTCGTTAAGTCATGTTGGATTCATATTTTGCATGCCCTGCTTGTAATGTTCTCCAGTAAATGCTGTTGCTAACACATTGCTTCTCATTTCTGTTTTGAAGATACTCAGGAGTCACAAGGAAAATGCTTCTTCCAGTGAAAACAAGATTGCCAGACATACAAACCAGACTGAAAAAGATACTTCCCCATGATGCAGTATTGGTGGGGCATTCTCTAAATGCTGATCTTCGGGCTTTGCAAGTGAGTGTTTTTCCCAACACTATGATACTCATTTCAGATGTAAAAGGTCAAACAGTTCTTTTTATTAGTGGACACTTGTTAACACTTTTCATTATGCATAGCCTTATGTTTGTAAGGACTTGAAAGAGAGAGACTCCTCTTACATATATAAAACTTGCAAGCTGCTCTTATAAACCCAAAAGGAAGAGAGGAATCTGATTAGACAGGGGTATGTATGCAAAAGAAGCATTACAGTCTGCTGCATCTGGGTGCTTCTGACATCTCTGTTATGGGAAGAACTAAAGTCCTTCCTATATTTCATTAAACCAACATAAAATCCCTGAGTCATAACTAATCTTTCTAATCCAATTTTGATCTTCCCAACAGAGTGTTAGAAAAGAGATTTGGGCCTGTTTCATTATTACTGTGTGTTTTGTTGTTATGGACCAATTATTTGTCAGTGAGAAATTAGCAACTGAAATGAAAAGGCACAGATAACAATGGAGTTATCACCCAATTCTCTGACTGCTGTTCTTAAATTAAACTGGTGATATTTCCTCTCTTCCAGATGATCCATCCCAGTGTTATTGATACTTCATTACTTTTTGCCAGAAATGAAGGCCGAAGATTTAAGCTAAAATTTCTAGCCAAAGCTGTTTTGGGGTAAGATTATGAAAGCATTGTCATGGGAAGTATTAGAACTGTTGTGGGTCGTAGGGTCCTGCTTTTCCACCAGTAGCAACAGAATATTTTTTTTCCACTAAAACTCAAAGGAACAAGCGAATAAACACGGTAATGAGGAATTTGCTGTTTCCTTGAAACATTAAGCAGCACGACAGATTGGCCTGGTTTTGAGCAAAGATGCTTGGCACAACCAGGTCCGAGTTCTTGTTTGTATGTGACAACATGTTTGTATGATGACAAAACCAGCCTTATTGCAGCTGTACAGTGTAGGAAATTGTAGAAGATGGATGTAGAAGGAAATTGTGCAGATGCACTCTGGCTCACACAAATGAGATTTGTTGCAGCTATCAAGAAAGAAATGCTAATTTAGTTAAGTATGACGTACTGACTTAATCATATCCCTTCCTATGCCAGCTACCATAGCATGTCATAGCAATGCAGTGCTCACAACTCAGCTCCAAACTTCCCAGAGCCTCTGGTTAGCCTCTCCGCCTGTGTGCAAATTGTGAGTTCATTGGTCAAGGGAGAAAATGAAGAATGATCATAGAATGGTCATGCTGTACTGCTTCTGTCAAGCCCTGTGAACAGTGTTTTGCTCAACATGGCAGAAAGGTTTCTTGCAGTAACTTTGGGAAATATTTAGCAAAAATGCTGCTGTACAGAATTGAAATTGTTTTTAGGGAGAGGAAAGCTATTTTGCTGAAAAGGCTCTTTAGAAAGGCACTTTAGAAAAAACAAGGTATTAGTATGGAAAAGTAGATAACCTGCCTGTACATGCAATTTTGATGCCCTAGGAAGGAGATCCAGTGCGAACAGAGGCTCGGTCACGATCCTGCAGAAGATGCTAGAGCTGCACTGGAATTGGCTCAATTCTTTATTAAGAAGGGACCAGCAAAGGTACTTGTGTCTCATGTCCTAAATAGCAGAACCTGCAAATTGTTGTGCTTACAGTGGAAAAGTACTCTTGCCCGTTCTTTAACTGAGGAAATGGAGCTGTGATATAAGCCTTGGTTGTGGTAGCTTTCAGCATGAATCTTGGTATCTCAGTAACTTGGAACATCACCAGTGTCTCAGTACTCAGACACTGCCACAAATCTGCATTGTTGCTGATCTCTCACAGGGGCATTGGGAAGAGAAAGATTCTGGCGCTCGCAGCCTGTGGGACAGCCTGTCTTTTTCTCAGTGAAACAAGTGGGGGACCTTCTATGTTTTGGCAGCACTTCAAGCTGGTTTTATGAGCCTTAAATCTCTTTCTTGCATTGCTGGTTTCTGAGAACACATTTTGGATGTGCTTGCTGGATGGTGCTCAAATACTGCTTACTTGAAAATGACAACAGAAAATAATAAGGCAAAAAATGAATGCCTGTGTTTCTCCACTGCTGTGGAATGTGCCCATGGTGACTCATGGAGCAAGCGCATGGTTGGTGGTTAGTCACAATTAGCAGAGATGAAAGCCAACTGCTCATCTTCTTTCCACAAGGTAGCAGAACTAAACTTGGAAATGCTGCTGGCAGCTGAAAGGCAGACTGAAGTCTCAGCAAACAAATCTGTGATGCAGCCACAGCGATGTGGGGTCCAGAAGCAGCTGAACGATCCTCCACACTTATCCAAACCATGGTAACAAGATTCTCAGAGATGCGTATTTTTCCTTTGATTGAATCCTCGGTGAAATCAAAGACGTGTCCTGTTTCTGGAAGGCTTCCAGTATCGTCAGAGGGAGACGCTGAATTGTAGAGTAGCACTAAGACATTTTCAGAAGTTACATCTTAAATTTCACAGAGCGTTTTCTGGGCTTCTTCTGAGGACCAAAATAATATTCTTTAAAATATCTTTAATGAACTGTATCATTTTTCAATGACGGGCACTTTTTGAAAGCTTTTAACTCACCACATTGACAAATACTGTAATTTACAGCTTTATTTTTTTCTCTCTCTGCTAGTTTTCTGGCCTGCTTGCAGGGGATGGGCCAGAAGCCCCTCCTTTTGGGCAGACAGGAACTGGACTCTTCTGGCCTTTGTCAGAGTGACCTCAGTACTTCCAACAAACAGGTGAATGGACTCAGAGTGGGTTGGTCTGAGCAAGCGTCCAAGCTGTTAAAAGTTCTTCTTGTCCTGAGGCAGTAGGTGGGTCGTGTTTTCAAAAGCTGACTGACAGTGCTTTCCGCAGTGGTGTTAATACCAGGTTAGCTGAATCCATTTTAACATTTCAAAAATAAGCTTTGATCCTCTGCCACCATCACATGACTCACTAAAGAATAATTTCTGCTGGAGGTCTTCCTTAGACAATGATGAGAATTAGAGCTGGGAATTAAGTTCGGGAGCTGTTTCTGGTTTGTAGCAATACAGTTGACTCTTTGAACCTTTTACTCTTTTTCCTTCCAGATTCTTCAGAGAGCCTTGGAAGACGTTCCCCTCTCCACATTCAGTATAATTCAGTTCGGTTTGGATCCAGAGTATGTTGCACCGCACCGCCTTGCTGGATTTTGCAAAAAGGTAGTCGTTTTTCTGAGTGAGAGTAGTCTTCACTGCTGAGCTTGGGAGGAGACATGATGTATCTGGTGGCACCTGGTAGTTAGTTTCCTTGCTTTGTGAAGTTCCTTCTCTAATCCATGTTCTTACAGGTGAGAAACAAGCTGACTGACTTGCTGACAATTTACGCAGGTCCTTTTGAAGAAGACTTTTGCCCAAAGTCTGTGAAAAAAGAATTTGGAAAGTGTGGGCCAATCCAATCCCTCACAGTGGTGACTGAAACGTACCAGGTGAGGAACACTGGAAGCATTCAGTGTGCTGACAGGCAGTGAAGTCAAGAGTCATCTCTTGGAAAGATACAGATTAGAACCACTTAAATACCAGTTATTCTGGTGGGTTTTTTTGGGGTGGGGTGTGAGAGGGGCCAGTTCTTAGCACACATGAAAGCTGCTCCACACAGTGACAAGAATGAACACAGCTGATATGGTATAACATTGCTGTCCAAGCTACAGGGCTTTAACCGAGTGTTGATACTGAGATGATTTTTGTCCCTCTCAATAGAGCTGATATGCCAAGGCCTGTAATGGCAGAAGAAGGCTGTTTTTAATAGTTGAGCTAATTAAAGGTTGTTTTTAATAGTTGCAGTATCTAGAATGTTACCTGTGTCACTCGCTCAAACCCTTTATGTGCCATTTAAAACAGAAAAGAACCCCGAGATTTGAGTTGTAAAAGGGGAGGGTATAAAAGGGAGGCTGATATCTGCTATTCATAAGCCTGAAAAATCCCGTCCTTTTGTTTCAAGCCATATGTCTGTATCCAGTACGATGTTCTGGAGGCTGCCCAGCTTGCTGTGGAAAGCCTAAATGGAGCTGAGGTAGCAGGATCCTGCATTAAGGTAAGCAAAGTAAATAGCAAAAGCCTAAATTACATTTAGTGAAGGAATATGGGCTAATACGATTCTTTTAATATCTGTGTAGTGCGTAGAGTGTGGGTGGATCTCGGCTGGCTGTGCTGCCACCATCTCCTGAGACAACTTATGCCATGGTCTCCTTTCCTTTCTGTTGGACTGCAGAAGAGGGTTAAAAAGCACCTTGACTGGGCAACTCTATCTTTAAAATGAAGAGCTGAGTTGCCGGCTGTTGAAATGCCATACAAGCAGTATGGGGTTCTTAATCATCTAGTGTTCTTGCATTGCGAACCTGATCTTTTCCTTTTTCATGACTAATTAAGCTAGCCTTCATTAGTTACATTTTTCAAGGAAAGGAAAATAGCTAACAAAGTTTTGATGATGAGACAAAATCATTTAAAACAGCAGCTTAGGAGACGGAGCTGCCTTGGCTGATGTGTTGCATTTGTTCCTCTTGGACTCGCTTCAGGTTCAGAGACCCATCACTGCTGCAGCACTGGACTGTGATGTTCTGATAAAGGAACTGGAACAGGATATAGAAAACGAAGGTGTGATTTATGTGGCGGGAATAAAGAAGTCATTAACAGAGACAGATTTGCAAGAAGAATTCAGCCCATTGAAAGACCTTGAAACTCTGTTCCTGCCAAAGGATCTCCAGAGTGGAAAGCATAGCACCTGCTGTTTCCTCAGTAAGTAGCTTTGCAGTGCAGTCTGCTTGTTTCCTTCATGCAAGCTTGTTCAGCAGCCTTCGGAAATATGATGGAAACTCACGTGCTCCAAGTGCCATCATTTGAAATAGTCCAGTGAAAGCATGCCTGGCTGCTCTGCAGCTTCACACCGACCAGTGGTCACTTCTAAGAAGTCCAGAGAACAACTGGATGCTTTGTATTTATCTGACATTTCAATAGTCTGACACTTGCCTGAAGCAAGGTAGGATCTGCTCACTGCAGCGATTTCAGTTTCTCATCTTCCTCCTTCTCCACCTTTAGCCTTGCCCTGCAGGTGCCCAAAGAACAGGGAACAAGAACTGTTAAATCATGATCCCTTTCTCTTTGTTTTTCAGAATTCCGGACATCGCAAAGTGCAGCAGATGCCCTGGAAGCTATAAATGGCTGGGCTGTGAAGGGCAGCACGCTCAGAAGTAGGCACGCTCTTGCTTCAGGTCACCTCTGGAGATGGATTTGGAAAATGAATCACAGCAGTGAAAAGCAAGGAGGAAACAGTTTAAGTGAGAAAATGGCACCACTGTCTGACTCTGTGAGTTTAAGGCTATGCTGGCTTGTTACTGTTCGTCAGTGAGAAGGTGAATGATATTGAACCACATGCTGCCCTGGGAGCCAGGATGCCATATGTATGTCCATGCACAGGGCAATGAGTGAGGTTACACAGCAGCTGGCGCCTACCACCTGAGAGCTAACAAAGCAATGCACAGGTGTAGGAAATGGTACAGAAGTCAGAGAGAGAAGTGAATCATTGCGCAGCGTTGCAGGCAAGAACAGGTCTGCTTGTAGCTGTCCCTTTTGCTGGAGGAAGCTGTAGTGCTGTCTGAGTAGAGCATGCAGCTCTCCCTGCAGCTGAGCTGGTGCACTTCCAAATGCCAGCTGTAACAATCACTGCTGTCCTCGCCTGCTCAGTCGCTGATGCTGCCCCAGCTCAGCCTCCTCATAAACATTTCTAAATGTGATCATTACATACCTGCAGAAGAATGGGGTATCGTAATACTTGTATTCTGTTATGCAGGAGCAGGATGTAAAGAAAAAGGTGAAGAAATTAGACCACCATATAAAAAAGCTTTACAGAAGTCTGCAGGATAACACCTTGTGCGTTGTTCTCTTTCCTGGAACAAACAGGTAATTTACTGCCTCCTGTTTTTATCTTCATCATTTTTAAAAAGGAAAGAAAAGCCTGACAAAAGGCCTAAAGAAGCTTTTGTATTTATTTAGTCTGACTTTCATATGAGGCCAATAAAACCTAATCAGTAAGTTCTTCCTGTAAGCCATGCTCCAGATTAGCAAGGCTGAAAACCAGAGCGTTGATTAATTGCAGTTTTTTTGGTTGGATGAAACCCCAGTTGGACATTTTGTCTCTGTTTTGAAGCTGGTACAGTTTTGCAGTTGTCTTGACAGCAAAGCAAGCCAGGTTCGACAGCAGCCAGGTTTTTGGTTGTTGGGTCTTTGTGTGTTTGATTGGTTTTGAACCACCTGACAAACCACTACAGCCCAGGCACAATCTAGCAGTTGTCACATGGTAGCCAGACCAGAAAGTGTAAACCTTTCCCAGGCAAGGCCGTAGTGGCTGGCTGTATCTCCGCTCAGTCACACATCCACCCCTGCTTTTCTGCAGTTGCCTTTGGCAAAAGCAGTACCAGTCTGTGGAGACGGGAGCTGCACTGACAGAAGCAGGGGGACAGGGCAGCACCCCTCTCCCCGTGGGCAGCCAGCCCTGCCACTCTTACCTGCAGGGCTTCCTGAGGAGTGGCAGCATGACGCTGTGTTATCCTGTGGACCACTGTCCCCAGAAGAGTGAAGCATTCTGAGCTCAGTGCCCATGACAAGCCATTTCAGTATGCACATGTGCTGCTGTTGGCATGATCTGCTGTAATTTGCCAGTTTCTAGAAGCTTCTTAACAGGTTAGTTCCGAAATACATGGTTTCTAAGAAAAGGTCATTTGGCTGGTTGCCCATCACGTCAAAGAATAATAGCATGCAAACCGGGACAGCAGCAATTTCTACCTCATTAGAGCAGTGCTGATTGTACGTAGATATGTATAAATGGATTCTCACACAAACTTGTTATCAAATCCTGTCTTTGTGTACCAGCCGTGTTTTGGACTGTTGGGAAGAAGGGAGCGCCATCCCAAGCCTGGAAGAGTTTTCTTGCCAATTGAGGTTCCCAAATTACTGTTTCCCAGGGGATTGATAAGCTGCTTTTTCAAAAAGAATGACAAAAATGGTTGGGTGAAAAATAATACATGCAGTTTTCCAATCTGCTTACACTGGGGGTTGCAGGCTTCTCCCTGCTAGAACAGCTAGCTTGCATGCATCAAGGCTGTCCTGAGCAGAAATAACATCTCTTGTTTATATTGCAGCATTTACGGATCACAGTCCGGCCTTGGTCTGATGGGAATAAAAGATGACGGAGGGAGCAGTGCTTGTTAAGCTGCCAAATGTTAAATCAAAGTCTTTTGTAAAGATATTCAGTTACTTTAAATATTGATGTCTTTGTAAAGAGCCCTTGCTATAGGAACAATGGGCTTTCACACTGTATCTTTTATAAAGCCTAAAAATAAAGGCTATTCAAAACATCTTAAAAGCACAAAGCCTTTTCCGTTAATACTTCTGGCTGTGGCGCTTTTCCCTGGCATGGAATTCAGCAAACATTTTGGAAGAGCTGAGGGCAACGCAGGGGAAGCGTTTTCTGTAAAACCCGGTCACGGTGATGGAATTCAGCGAGGTGTTTCAGCACGGGGCAGTGCTGTGCTGCAGGGCTGCCTTCACTGCAGCACTGTGTTGTACCTGCAGCAGCCGCTCAGCGGCTCCACGCTCTCTGTTCCATGGAATGTGCTGTGCCAGCTCCCAAAACAGTTACAGCCTCATTTCTGGAAAAGCGCTGTACTCACTGCATGGAAAGGAGGAATTGCTGATTCATCCCTCTTGGACAATCTCTTTTCTCCCACACCCCTTAGGAAACAAAAACCTGCAACTTGGCAAGGGCTGTGTGGGCCATCTCAGCATGCGGCCGCAGAAACTTCACTCGCCGTGTTTTGGTGGGAAGCTGTGAGTGCAGAGCTGCTGCAGGAGCCAGCCCTCACCAGCAGTAGTGTGAGATGAGGTACAGCCCGACAGCATCAGCTCTGAGCTCTGCACGCCTGGAATCGAAGGCTGCTTCACCACCCCTTATCAAACTGAACTACAAGAACGACCCAAAAAAGCTTTGGGCACTGGGGCCAAAAAGAAAAACAAAAAACTGGAAACGTTTTTTTTTACCAAGTTGGAAAGTGAGACCAAGGGTTTCTTAGTGTGAATTGAAACAAGCTGAGATAACTTTGAAATATTTACTGTCCCGGAAATGAAGAAATGCAGCCAATAGGATGTCACCCCCCCTACATCCCAGCCCAGTTCCACATGCCCACCTCCCGGGCTGAGCTGATGGAGCAGGAACTGCTGCAAGGACCAGCAAAGAGCAATGGCAGGGAAAGGGCACTGCAGCTCAGCCCATGGCAGTGCACACAGTGATGCTCACTTCAGGCTTTTCCATACCTACTCTTCAAAAACTCCAAAATTCCTCAAATGAAATCCCTTATTAAGCAATATAAATGCAGCCATTTGTTTCTTTTATTTTAGAAAGGTACTTTATCCACACGCCCAGTGATCTCGGTGGCCCTTTTCAAACTGGGATAAGCACACTGAGCCCTCTGTCATTGCTGCTACAAAAATGGATGGCAATCCGACCCCCCAAGCAGCGCTGCTGGAGCGAGTGGCGACTGGCCGCACTGCCGCACTCGTCCCTCCACACAGCCCCTCTGCTGTTAAGACTGCCCACATCCAGCACCTTGTACACGTGCACTGCAAATCTGAGCAAATAAACCAGGCCATTTTAATTCCGATGCATGTAAGAACAGGGCAGGCACCTCCCTGCATGGGTAAGGTGTAGTAAGCAGTCAGGATTCCTGCATGGGAAACTATGGATAACAAAAGTAGCAAGAGTCCTAGTTATAGTCATGAAAAAATAATTAATTTTTCCCCTTTTAATTGAAAATGTAAAAAGGACTTCAGGTTTAAATAAAACATTTTGTACAAAGCTTCACAAAAAAGTGAACAGCAAAGTGTCATTATATAAACACGACAAGTGACTTATTTGTTCGTAACGCACAGAGCAACGTGCAAGTTCCCACCCCCGGGGACTGGCTTTCTCTGGCCCTCCCCTCCCTCAGACCTTACTGGAGTAAGGAGACCCAGAAGCTCTGAACATTTACAAAGCTACAGTACTCAGGATACAGTGACTACAGGTAATACTTCTTTGGGGGGTGATGGGGTTTCGGGTTTTTTTTTTCCTGTTTTTTCTTAATGGGTGTGTTGACGCTTCAATATACAGAAGTACAACAATCTGATGGGTGAATGAACGGCAACTTGGATTAGAAAAAGCACCAAAATATTTAATATACATCTGGCACAAACTCCACAAGATGTCAGTAATGGACAAACAGATGCTTTGCTTATAAGTAAAGAAAAACCTGAATGCTTTTCTTCCAAAAGGGGCTGAACATGGCACTCAGGATTGCTATCAAGTAACAACAACCTGCTCATCACAACCGATGTGCACTGTGCCTCAGATTGCACATTCTGTGGGAAACCGTTTCCATTCTGTTCTAGATGACAATGGTGAGCAAAACAACACAAGAGAAGTATCTGTAAAACAACAGAGCAGATGAGACTCAGTATAGACGCATCACCTCAAACTTTTCCCACTTCTCCAGGTCACGGCTTCACACTTGGCTACATCCCTCGATAAAGACATCCTGCACGAAACAGAACTTACTGCAGCCTTTTCAAGCATTACAACTCTGCAGCACTTTGACGGTGCCGGTTGGAGGAGGAAGCGTGGTTCTGCTCCACGACAATACATTCATCATTTCCTGGGGTGAGAAAACTGGATCAGACATGGTATCCGCTGGTAAGTCCAAAAAGCAAGGATTACTCCTGATATGGAGAACGGTAGATTTGATCCCAAGTGCCCTTGAGGGCTTACTGAGGAGACTGGTAGCTAGCTGTGTTCACATACAGTTCAGTGGAAGCTGCACAAAAGTGTGCTGCTTTCACTGTTTCCTTACAATTATTTACTTCTCTGGGAGCAAATACACTACCAAAACACAATCCTTCCATACAGGGCGATGCAGCCATGCTGGGGCTGAGCTCCACGACAAGTGTCTGTGCTGCGAGCTGCAGCTCTCCAGGCTGGCTTTGTCAAGTGCTCCCACCCACTGCATGCAGCTGCAGTGATGCAGGCTCACTTTGTGCCCCAGGTTGGCCAGGATGGAGCCCTGTAGTGCTGGGTGAGAGCCTCATCCCACAGTCACATCCATTCTCTTGGAACTCCAGAAAATGGACGACTTACAGCATGAGGCCTTCCCACCACTCCTGGTGGCCCATTTCCTTTCTGAGATACCATTTAAACAACTTACTGATAAGAAAGAAAGCATATTTTTAAGATAACAACTAAGCTTAATTTGACTAAAGAGCCATTCCTGTGGCACAGGGACAGCTGTTGGCAACATTCAAGCACGCTGCCCCAGCCACAGCCAACCCGCAGCCCAAGGAGAATCTGCAAGCAAGAGCACTGCAAACAAATGCGTTTGCTCTGCATGTAAAATGCATGTCATCAAGAAAGAGATTTTATCTTCAGGGTGCAATTATGTAAAGACAGAAGCTTTCTAAGAACAGAAAAGGAGAATCTCCTGGCATCTCCAGCACGCCTGAGCACTCTTGGCTCTGCTTTAAGCATAAGGCGTTCATCCTGAGCAGACACTGAGAGCAGGGAGGAAACAGCAGCTGTGCAGCCCTCACCCTTTCGCAGCCTTCACTTTTTGTTGTCACAGCTCAAGATGGAACAAAACACCATATATTTTACCAAAAGAAGAAATACACTCACAGCACTACATCAGGCGGGTTCCTGACGCTTTTCAAGGACAAACAGAAGGGAAAAACGGCCCCTTCTTGGGGAGCAGCTGCTCCATCTCCCATTTATTGCAGCCTGAACTGGAAAGACAAGGTGTGATGCTGAAAGGCCCTGAGCCACATGGGAGCGGCTCTGCTCACCTCCAGAACTCACTCGCTGGAGGACTGACACATCCCTTACCAAGCTTGGCCTTGCTCCCTTCCAAAGGGTCGACTGCATGCAGACTAGAAGCAGGATACCAAAAAGAAGTATGGTAAATAGGTAACACTTAACATGGGTCAATTAAAAATTGTACATTACTTATCTAGGCATCATAGCCTGGGAGAGAAGGGTGGTCAACTTGAACTATTCAAGTCTAACAAGAGGTAGAGATACCTACGTACTTCACGGTGAAGGAGTTATGGCCTTCCATCTTACAATCTCGTGTATTTCACTTCAACTGAGGATATAAAACCAAAGATACAATCTTCGATAATCCAGAGAGAAAAATGTAACACCAGTGTCTCTGCACACAACAGAAATAAGCACACTTCTCTTTCACTACTTGTTTGAAAAAAACAAAAGCCTTCAAAATTTATGTTTTGCTGTATGTTGACACACTGAAGAATTTTCAGTTTCAGGGGAAGCATCTTCCTTTTCAATATGAAAGGAAAAGTTCACGTGCACACGTTTCAAGCAGAGGGAGCTCAAAAGAATCAGGCGCCCAACTGATCAAGGATTCCTGCTACAAGGGCTGCGTTGCAGAACACAGGGCTGCAAGACCCAGACCTTCACAATGCCTGTTCTCTTCCAGTGAATAGGAGCAGCGAAGCCTCAACCAGCACGCCGTGTCAGACCCGAGGCAGCCGGTAACCACACGGTGTTTAACTCCGCTCCTTTGTTTGGGGTTATTTTTTGGAAACAAGGCTTAGAACCGTAAGGAAGATGCTCATGTCGGCAGTCAGTGCGCAGGAGCGGCAGGTGAGACACGTCCTGCGCTCTGCGGGGCCTCAGGGCTCCGATGGCCACAGCAGCAGTCGGGGCAAAGCCCACAGCAGCCCGCGCCCCAGCAGGTCCCATGCCACCTGCCACACTCATCTCTTTCCCCTCGGGTTCTCTCCATACCATTGCACAGTACTACCAAAGCTCTAATTCTCCACACAGAATAGCACCAGCAGCAAATAAACGCACAGTTCCACATTCAGTTTCCATGAAGTTACATCAAGTTTGATGGCCAACTCTGAGTGGAATCTTTCAAACCCACACTTGAATCAATCCATCGACAGTCTTCGACCCAAAAAACACACCCCCAGGAGGAACTGGCACCACCGAGCCAAGCTGTCAAGGCACTGCAGTAACACTGCGCAGTGCCCAGCGCTTTAGCACTGGGGAGTAAAGTTTGCACAAGTTGCACTTCTTTGTGAATAAGTGAAGGCAAAACAATGCCACAGAGTGTGGATGTCAGATCACATTCCCAGTCAATTCCTACAATTATAGACGTACAGTTCTATAGATCTATAGTTATCCCAAGTTGCAGCAGATTCACTCCACGCATCAAGATTTCCAATGCATACTCTGAAAAAGAAACTGAACAGTTCCAATGGTTTTGAGCACTTGATCTGCATCACTGCTTGACCCAGTCCCGTGGCCTACACATTAAAGACAAATTATATGGTGAGTGAAAGCATTGTGCCTCTTCCACAACTATTCACAGTTGAACCACTAAGCAAGCATTGCTCCAACATTGCTGCAGACTCCACAGAAGTGCATCCGAGGCAGCACTCCAGCAGCACAGAAGGGCAGGGCTGCCAGGGGTGGGAGCACCAAGCCTGATGCCCCCCAGCACTGCTATGGAAGAGCTGCACCATAACCACAGTTCCTGTTCCAGGAGTTTAAAGCAGACACGGGTCTGGCTTGCATCCTGTAACTGCCCTGTAAGCACCAAGGCCAGACTGAAACCAACAGCACTCTGCCAGGCCCACCTGTGGGCTGCTGTTGCAAGTATTTTACCCAGCAGGCTGGATGTGCTCCTGCTGGGCTGAAAGAGCAGCAGGACAAGAGCAGTTCTCCTTGTGCGCTACAAGCACGGGACAGAAGTCACTGACAGCTGCACACCCTGCCTCCCAGAGAAAATATTTCACCTTCCTGTATACTCAACACCACTGTCTCAAGAAAGAAGCTGTGTTGTGTCTGATGCACTGAAATGGCTAAACCTTGACGTGCTACAAATTTATTTCCTTACTTACATGTTCCAGACCACCAGATAAACGTGCTCCACAGAGATCTCTAATCTCCCCCTTCTGGAGCTGCTGCAGTTCATCGTGCAGACAAGCAGCAGTCACTGCCACAACTCTGTGTGTGCAGAGTTGCACCCTGCACTGGGTGAGCACAGCTTCCATGCACCAAACACTTTAGAACTACCTTTAGGAAAAAAAATGAAGCGATGAACAGAGCACTGAGTAGCTGAATGAACGTTCCAAACTTCATATAGCCTTCATTTACTATCAGCTCAGGCCTCTATCTGGAGCTTTCACTAGTGAAGCAGCCTCCATTGGAGAGCTCTTTTCTCTGGCTTAATTAAAGAACAGCACCAGCAGAAGCCCTCCCCCATTGATTCCACTCTAACAGCACAAATGCCTGCTTTGCTCACCAAACCAAGATATGGTTTTGCTGCCAAAATATCTTAGTGCCATTAGGCAGCATGGAGGATGAGAGCAGCAGAGCACTCCTGGGGCAGATTTGCCTGTTACACCCTGAGCTGGGCCACCTCCTGCACAGGGACAGGCTTGGCTAGGCCTCTGTTTCCCACTGCTTCACTCTCCCAAGAAGAGCTTGCCAAAGCAGCACAGACCAAACACTCCTGTTACTAGGAGGAAGAGATGCCATCAGCCATTGTGGGCTTGTTTTTAAAAGCAGTTTTAGACAGCCAGAGATTGTAACTGACGTACGAGCTCTGCCCCAAGCTGCCATGCAGGCTGTGCATCAGCAGAGCCTAGCACAGAAGTCAGGCAAACACTCCATTAGCTCAGCAGCAGACATGCACTGCACACCACCCCGCACCCAACAACAAGCTCACCATTGGAAGTTTGGCTTCCTTTAGCTTTACACGCAGTCACAAAACCCATGGGATGCTAGAGATGACTTCAGCTTTGAGGGTTTCTGTTGTTTTTGATTTTTCATTGAAGCCATTTTACAATCCTGAAGTACAGCTCTGAAAATAAAAGGTGCGCGATGTATGTGTATTGGCTTCGTGAGTTCAATACTGGGCTTCATGGGAAGCCTTGGCAATTATCCCTTTTACCAAAACGTGTAAAAAAGTTTACGTATTACAATTTAAAAAGGTAACATCAATAACCAAAAAAAGCTTCAACCAGTGTTAATAAAATTCCCTTTAAGTCACAACAGTTTCAACAGGCAAATTGTCCCAATACAGGCATTGTAAAATAATAAATTTACTCCTATCCAAATATTATCAAATCAGTCTAAAAATGACTTATCTACACTGTTGTCATTAAGAACACATTACGAATTCACTTTGTCATCAGATGCCGATATTGTTGCTCCAGGAAGTGTGGAGTATTAACTGCAATTTAGCAATTAAGCATAGCTTTAAAAAAATTGGTTCCTCACATAGAAGTACTGTGCTTGCCAGACAAGTAAGATAATGCTTCAGGTATAAATCAAACAAATTAAAGCAGAATTATACCGCAGTTTTCCTTGAAGACTTAGGCTTTGTGTGTTGCTTCTGTCAATGTTTAAAAAACTTAAGAAGCAGAACCTTTGGTTCTTTTAGTCAAGTAAAAATACTCTCCCGTAACCACAAAAATAAAACTTCCAGAGAAAATGGAAGTCCACCAAGAAGTCCACTTTCAATAAAACTGAGGTAGCACTGCTCTTTTATTATGTGTTGTGTTGGAGATTTCGATACAAATCCTCATCTACCACTCAGTTGACTGACAGGTACAGTAACTTTATAAAGCAGTCCCAACGTTTAGTTTGAAACTGAAAATAAAAAGGAATGATTTGGACTCGGTCATGAGGAGTTGCTTCAAGTGGCAGTGAGCCATATTACAAAAAGCTGTTGCTTATGTCATTGGATTTGTTGTTGCTTTTTTTCTTAAGAGCCTTATTAGGAGGGGATTAATGCATTTCAAGTTAACACTGCTATTATTCTTGGTATAAAACCTTAAAATTATTACAGCCTAAATTTCCAACAATGTAAACAGCACTACACACAGTACAGACCTGCCCTGACAGACGTAGTATGAGAGACTTAATCTGGCACTGTATAATTTAGCAATGTTAATTTAACCTAACTAAAAAGATCTACATTGTGCAAGGAATATCAGACTTACTTATACTAATCTCAAGTCTTAACGAAAACGCTTAACTTGTAGCTGGGGTCAAATATTTCAGGGTAAGAGTAAAAGGAATAACCAAAGTTAAGAAAGTGCCTAAAACATGATACAGCATTTTAGAGCCCTTTCGAATACAAGGCAGAAAAAGGTGTAAAGTAGAAAAAAAAAATCTGGAGCCTCAGTAACCTCCAGAAACATCCAGAGTTTACATTTCATGAAGGGCAACGGGTTGCTTTCGTCACTGCCGCTTAAATGCTGTTAAGTCTGTTCTTCTCTACACAGACCCCCTGTGTCCAAAGACGTAACACATTTGGTTTCTTCTTCCTTTTTCCTCCGCTCCATTTCCCACTCCACAAAGGTATCAAAGAGACTCGGCCAGGCCTCGTCTTCACTGTAGTTGCTAAGGTCTGGTCCGATCACCTGAGTAAAATTTAGGAACATGTTCCACGTGTCCCGGGAGATTCCCTTGATTCCTGAGGGGTTCTCAACTAGGAAGTGCAACCACTGGTCCAAAATGGGGGGTTTGTTTTGAGTGAAGACTAATTTCCAAAGGGCAATGGCTATTTCCCGATGCAGCGACCTCTGTCCTTCCTCAGAGTCCAGGCCAAACTGAAAGGTGAAGCGGTAGAGATCCTTGAATTTATCTTCCTGCTTGGCTTCATGTAAGAGGCTGGGGAACCGTGCACAAATGCCATCGATGCTGTCCGCATTTATTGCTCTACAGCCTTCAAAAAACTCCTTCCTATTAAGCAAGAGAAGAAAAATTAGTGTGAACACTTCTCATGCACCGAGCACTTCCCACCCCCCCTCAGTAGGACAGAGTGAGCGATCTCAGCAGCATGTGGTTGCCCCCAGCCCTGAGTTCTGGATAACAGCAGCCACTGCAAGGACAGACATTGCCCCAGGTCCCTCCTGGCTGGGGAACCCACCCACAGCACACACGCCAGCCCAGCTGGGGCACTGCAAGCACCTGAAGAGCCCTGCAGTATGGCCTTCGCAATACGTGGTACTCCCACAGCCCACACCTTTCACCAACACAGAGTAAACCACATCAGCCACAGGAGAAGTGCTGAACGCACTGGAAAACACCACAGCTGCTCCTCGACACCACATACAGAGCAGCTCCATGTGATACTGCCTGTGCCTGAGGGCCTGTCCTCTGGACAAGCTGCTCCCAATGAAGAGTCATTGAGCAGTGGCCTTCCTTCAATTTGTGGCTGTTCCTCCGGACTGAAAGGCAGAGAGGTGCCAGCTGCGATGGTCAGCGAGGGCACAAACGGAGAGCCCCGCACCACATGGCACTGGCTACAGTGCAACACACAGACACTGCTCAAAGCAGGGCTCCAGGCAGCGCACCAACGACCTGCCACGAGGACAGGTGGCTAGCTGATTTGTTTCATGCTCAGGAGCAAGCGTTGCAGCATAGCAAACCAGCTGGTATCAACCACGACCAGAGACTGTGATGTGGGATTGGGCGGATGGAAGACAGAAGAGCGCAGAGCTCAGGAGATCAGAAGACTGCCTTGCCTTCTTTGGCCAAAGCCACCTGTCTGTGCCCCTATCATGGTACACGCTGCTGAGCAGAAGTAATCTCTCACCACTGGAACTGCATCTCTCCCAGAAAATCAAATTGTTATTAAAATGATTGTGCAGAATCAGAGTTCAGTCCAGTGAAACTGGTTGTGCAGAATCGGACATCAGCTCCTTTCCCATACTGCACAGCCCTGCTCCTTCAGCCCCTGGAAAATCCACGTTTGCATTCAGCACACCCCCACACCCCCACGGCCGCTGCAGACGCAGGGGAAGCGATCAATGTTCAGTGCACAACAGAGGCTTGGCTGAACGCTCAGAACACCAAAGTAATTTAAAATGTTATTAGCTGAGTAAAAACAGTTAAAATTACTCAAATCAATCTCAACTGACCATAAATTCCAACATAAGCTCTTCACTTGTGTTTACCTGGACACTGATAGAGAACTCAGCACATGTGATAGAGGACATTTCAGTTTGGGGATTTCTGGTGGTGGGACTGGGTAGGTTTCTGATGAGTTTCAGCCATTCTGTCATTTCCCACAGCAGTGGACATGCTATGGGGTCACTGACAGCCTCGTCAGGACAGGCAGCGCCTGCAACACCAGTCACTACAGAAGCACCTCTCTAAGCTTTAACAGGACTAGTCTTGGAGAAAGACATCATGCGTAACATCAGTTGGGCACAAACAGTTCTTAGCAATGAGCCTGCTTTACACTCTTTCACAGAACAATAACAGAGCTGGCAGCAATTACTAGGGACTCTAACATCATTTTAAAGCAAAAGTTATCTGCTGTGTCAAATCTTAACCTTAAGACAGTGCTGATACAGAAAAGCTGGTTTTGTGAGTCAAGAACAAACTGACGTCTACAGAACGTCTCCATGTTGTTCATCGTTAGTAGAGTGATATCCAGAAACATTTTCAGTTCTGAAACCTACTGTGAGGGAGCAGGAGGAGAGGACAACATGGAGCTTACCTTCTGCAGCCGCAGGAATGAACTGCACCAAAGCGCAACTGTTAGAAGAAATACCTACGTGAAGTTAATGAGGCTCTCTCTGATACAGATGATAGGATACAGTTTAACATACAAAAATAATTAAAATTCTACGGGAACTAACCTTGTAAATTTGCACATAGTAGCAGCCTGGAATTTCCAAGCCAGAACTAGCACTTTAAATTCAGTGGGATCAACACAGAGGTCACTGCAAAATCGTTCCATTCCTTCCTCCAGTATGGCATCTTCCCGTTCATCCTTGTATCTCCTAAATAACTCTCCAATCCTTTGGAGGGACGATTCTTCTGCACTGGAGACGGAGTCTTTCTTTGTATCCCCAGAAAACGCTGAAGGTGGACCAGACTCCACAGCAGCATCCGCTTTCTTTGTCCCATTCACAAGTATATCTCCCGAGGACTTCCCACACGCCGAAGTGTGGTCATCTTTGTGGACAGCACTTCTCTTGCTATGCGACTTGCTGCCCGTTTCCCTTTCCCCGTTTTTGCTGCCGAGGGTAGACGAAGGATTCTTGCACTTGGTGACACACTGGCCCATGGTGCAGGGAGCCTGGCTTCATTCAGAGCAGCCTCCTCGCCGTGCCACAGCCCTGCGGCCGCCCCTCAGCACATTGCACCATGCCACTGGCGGCTGTCTGCCAACCTGGAAAACAGTTTCAGAGTGAAAGAGCTGCTTCTCCACAAAGAACGTTACAAGTATTACACATGGGATAACATTCACCGGAAGGAGACAAGCTTCAGGATACTTCTGTTTTGCCTGCTGAAAAGGAATAGTGTGCAGAAAGTTGGTGCATACTGGAAACTTCAGGCAATTCCAGGCTGCTTCACCTCACGCAGTTGCTGCTGTATATTAGCAGGTCTTAATAAAGGAAATTCCTAAAATTCTTACGGCAACATAGGTTACAAAGAGGTTGATTCATGTGCAAACTTCATCGTGACAGACTACTCTAACCCAGAAATATTTTAAAGGAAATTAAAATATATATATGTGTGTGTGTGTGTGTGTGTGTCCTCACATTTAAAATACAGAGCACAAAACAGTGAAACAAAGCACTGGGTGGGGGAAAGAAAGGGACAGCAACAAGGTAACCTGACCCAGACCAGAGGCATATACACACAGAAGTAGCAGTAATCCCAGTTCAGTTGGTAAAATCAGAATTAAAATACCAAAACAATTTCCTTATACTTAGTTTTCATAACTCCAGTGCTAAAGCATTGCATATTTGGAAAAGGCTTTTCACCCCCAGAGAAGGGATCTTAAAATGATGCCATTAAAAGCAACCAGACTGCCTGGCACCGCCCTGCCAGCAAGCAGCCATGCCATGCAGAGTCTGTTTCTCAGAGCATCACCAGAAAGCAGTTGCTCACCACAATCCTCCTTCCTTGTTGGATCCCCAGACACAAATGGGGTTTGCTTCACAGCTTTGATTATTGCTTCCAGGTTACAGAACAAGCATGAAAAGAATTGACAAGTACATACAAAAAAAGCAAACAGATGTCATGCCATCCTCCTATGCTCTTTCTCAGGTAGAGCTGTTCAGAAAGGGAACCTCCTGTTCTAAGCTGGAGCCATGTCAGAGCAGCAGCACACACTGTAGCTGTGAACACATATCCTCCCCCCACCACTGTACCTGCATGGGGCAAACAGTGCAGCTGCAGCTCTGTGGGCAGGCAGCACTTGGGAATCCACACTGACAAGAAGACATTTAACAATTCTTCAATTCATTGCTTACAATGGGTGTAATTTCTGCTACTTATTATTATTATTATAGCAACAGGAGGAACAAACTCCTGAAATTGCTTTGAAGATGAACTCCATAACATGATTTTTATATGCAAGGGAAATGCAATCTAACCTATTCAAGAATAATTTCTTCTTCAGTTGTATCTCAAACGATTCAGTAAGATACACATCTCCACAAGCCACCTGAGGGAATTTCGTGGGTCCTCAGCAGCTCACAGCTACAAACTGCAGAGCTGCCACAAAGCTGAGGAACGCTGCTGCCTCCAGTCCGCGCCAGTCCTTCTCTCGGGATATTACCAGGCAGTGTAAATTGCCGCTCAGCGATGAACTCCCAGCCATCAGCATCCACTGGCATTTGGCCAGCACATCTGGTTTTCTAAGAGACAGGTCTTTGGGCTCGCCTTCTGCTACTCCTTTATAGAATGCCCGAGCTGTGCCGAATCCACCTCATGTACTACTCACCTCCACTTCCTACATAATTCAGCATCAAACCATGACAGCAGCCAGAGCCTTGGAAGGAGGCAGAAGCAAGAACCCAGAGCTTTACTTAAGGGAGGATGGAGGAAGGGTTGGGTTGCAGCGCAAGGAGCTGCACTGACCTCCGTGCTCAGTGAGTATAAAGAAAGTGCTCCCAGATCAGTGACCAGAGCTACTCATTTAACTGGAGAGCAAAGCAAATGTCACACCTACATCATGCCAATGACAGAGAAGGGAGTAAAGGACGTGTGGGAATATTTCTCCTAGTTGGATTGGGAACTTCAGGCAAGAAGTGCCCTGTTTAACCGACCCAAAGGTCATGCTGGGCTGGCAGCAAAGTGCCAATTCCCAAAAGAGTCAGTACTTAATAGCAAAATTACTGCAACCTGGTTATACAGCTTAACGGTGAGACAAAAGAGACAGCACTGATCAACAGTTTTGCTATTCTGGTAAAAGACCAAAACTCGGGACTAACGATTGGACACACTCGGTGCTACAGGATACGGTACTCCCAGAGCAGTCTGATTACTCAGACAAGCATTGAGTAACAACCTACAGTAAATATGAATCACCAAGATGCCCATCTTCCACATAACAGGAACTGCCTAGCAAGGCATTTCTATTCCCTTCTAGAAGGGAGAAAGCAGCTGGAAACACAGGAAGACTGCAGCCAGTTAAAGGAAAGCCACCTTCTAAGAACAAAGGATGTGTAGACTCATATTGCCCAGAACGTTACACAGGAAGCCTGCAGAAGATCGGAAGGACCCTGTTAATGGTTTGGTTTGGTTTTTCTTTTTTCAAGTCCTGTAAAGCAGTTTGTTTTTATCTCATGTTTTCAGGTGACCAGATCCCACACAACCCAAGGGTTGAAGGGAGTAAACAACAAAGTGACTGGGTAATAACTCTGGCACACAGAACGCCAAGCTCAATTGAAAACACCTGAACTGTAGTGGGAGAATTTAATAGAACATGCAAAGGAGATATTTAAGTCACCCACTATTTTCCTCTAATGACTAATGTTGCAGCAATAGAAATTATTGGTTACGTCCAGAGAATAACAAAATACAGCTACGTGTTATGCTGTTTAATAAAGTGTTGCATCACGAGGTAGTTACAGTGAGTTTCAAAAAGGAGGAAGTATCATGACATAGGAAAAGAATAAATTTTGAAGAAGTCCTCATAGACAAGTTTAAGACACCACATACCAAAAGGTACACAGCTCCCCCAGCCAGTAAACTCCTTCCCCAGAAGCAGCTCTTTAGCTAAGGCAAAAACAATGGCTCCAACATCACCAAGCCTCATCCCAGCCTCAGCTTGCAAACAGTTAGGCAGAGACCACCAGAACAGTACAGAATTTCACCGTGCATTATTTATCTTTTGTGGGCAGGGAGGCATGATGTCTAACATAGCAGGTCATAGGGATCAGCATCACGGGTGCCCCCTCATTTTCCAGTTCTGAACAGGCATACAATGCTTTCCATAGGGGAGGCACGAGGGAATCATTACAACTGCTGAACCAGAAGCAATTGCTGTTCCAACAGCTGACACTGCAGCCATGACCTTGTAAGTAGACTTCTACTTACATCGTTCCAGCTATGCAGGGAGTCATTCCATTGGCTTTCACAGCTGCCTGCCGGCCCTCTGGGATCCACATGGAACACTGTAAAACAAAAGGGCCAAACAGAACTTTACACTTCGAAGAGATAATGAAAACCATAAAACACACTAAACTGTGCAGTAGCAGTTAATCTTCTGTAGTCCAAATTCATTTGTTGAAAGAGACTTTTTATAAAACTGGTTCACTTTTTCATTTACTGAGCAGCATTAACACCACTAGCTACGCATTATTATAGAAAACACAGTCCAGGTACTTAATACAATGGATAAGTTCAAATATTTGTTAAAAGTAAACACAGACTTCTGGCTAATTTAATGCTTTTCAGCAAGGGAGAGTTAATTCCTCATCTCATGTTCTCAGGGCAAAACTAACATGCTGTTGTCATGGCTGTCAGGCAACGTCCCCAGGAACTGGAAAAATGGAACCACCACTCATTTACAAGAAAGGGAGGAAGGAGGACCTGGGGAACTACAGGCCAGTGAGCATCACCTCTGTGCCTGGGAAGACCATGGAGATGGTCTGGAAGAGACGCTAAGGCACATGAGGGATGAGTGGGTGATCTGAGACAGACAACATGGCTTCACCAAGAGAAGATCGTGCCTGATCCATCCGGTGGCCTTCTGTGGTGGAGTGATGGCATCAGTGGACAAAGAAAGGGCACATGGTGTCACCTGCCTGGATTCATGCAATGCCTTCAACATGGTCCTGCACCACATCCTGGTCTCTGTGTTGGAGAGAGTTAGATTTAAAGGCTGGACTATTCAGTGGATAAGGAACTGGTTGGATGGTTGCAGCCAGAGCGCTGTGGTCAGTGGCTCTATGTGTAGGTGGAGGCTGACAAGCAGTGTCCCCCAGGGGTCCCTCTTGGGACCGGTGCTCTTCAACCAATGACACAGAGTGACTGAGTGCACCCCCAGCAGTTTGCTGATGGCACAACAGAAGGGAGGGATGGCATCCAGAGCGACCTGGACAGGCTCAAGAAGTGGGCAGACGAGAACCTGATGAGGTTGAGCAAGGCCCAGTGCGGGGTGTTGTATTTGGGTTGGGGCAATCCCAGATGTGTGCATACAGAGAGAAGAACTCACAGAGAGCAGCCCTGCAGAGATGGATGTGGGGTTTGGAACCAGGTGATCTTTGAGGCCCCTTCCAACCTAAGTCATTCCATGCTATCACTGTCAATGCATGTTAGCCAAGCCACTGTTTAATCTGTGAATACCAGACAGTTGCTCCCTAGTAAAGCACAATCTCGGTCTAGAAATTAATTCTCTTTTTTTCCTTCTCTAGCACATTCCTTTTCATGTTTGTTTTTCCATGTTTGTTTTCCCATGTTCAGTCAAGTTGACTCAGCCTGATTTCTTTTCAATTCCCACCTCTACTAGTATAACTAAAAAGCTCTTTCGAGATAAGGACAGACAAAGGCACGTCTGCTTTGTATAGCAAGTGCTGCAACTGCAGCTCCTTGTCAACATTTCTGTTCATACCTGATCTAGAAAAAAAACAAGAAAGCTGTGGCAGAGCTCCTCTGCTTAACCGCGCAAACATTAAGATATCTCATGTCATCGCTCTTAGTGCAATTAAGAAGCAGGCAGGAGATCAAAAGCTGCTTTTCTGTGTGCTTACTTTTTACACGAGACCTGGTTGTGAGGAATCTAGAGGGAAAAGTAGCCTGTTCTATCATTTTCTCAGTAGAAAGTAGAGGATGGATGTAGAAGGACAATGATACAACATGTTCTTATGCATGCGCCATTCTCCAGATAAAGTGAGTCTTCCCCAAACAGAAATCCCTTATGCAGATGGTGCTGAGCGAGCAAGCATATGACCTAGATTTGATCAGGGCTATTCTAAAAGGTGTAAGTCCAGGGAAGCAGGTATCCAAAACACTTTGAGAAGGCCAGGAAATTTCAGGCACTGCTTTTGACTCTCGTACACAGCCACAGAGCAAAAATGCACCTTCACTGAAATGTTTTCAGACAATTTTTGAAGCCGCTATTCCAAAAAGCCTACTCCTTTCAGACATGCATCCTCTGCCTCCAAAGCTCACCTTACACACCACAGGTCCAGCCCTCCCAAAGGGTCGTTCAGTGTTCCCAACACGTCATCCTGCACAGACCCCCAGCCCTGTGCCACTGCTCCTGCCTTGTGTGGCGCAGGCACCAATCTGGGTTTCTACTGGACCACAGCTTCCCAAAATTCCACAGAATTCAACAGCTGCCACCTCTCTGTTCATTTCTTCTGCCTGCCCGTGCAGCTACGTAATTGCTCTTATATTCACTTAGGGAGCAAAGGAGAGGCAGAACAGGGAGCCCTGCAGCCTTGCTCCCCCAGGTGCCTGTGGAAATAGTGGAGAGGCAATATCTTGCACTCTCCATTTAAAAAAAAAAGAAAAAAAGAAAAAAAAAAAGAAAAGAAAAACTTTGTTGACCCATTCCACATCAGGATAACAAAACATTCTGGTTAGCCTTGCTTTTTGGAATCAAACTGCAATGTTCAGGAACCCAAGCAACCAGGACACAGTTTGCCTCAACAAAAAAAAGCACCTGCTTCAGAGTGGAAGCAAGGCATGCAAGGTGGGCAGTGAAGGACCAGATAGGTTGGCTGACACCTGGCAGCAGGTCAAGGGCAGCCAAGGGCCAGCTCTCAGTGCCAGGAATAAGAGGGGTCACAGTGCTTCACAGGGCTGCGGTTGACACACCAGGGGATGGGATGCCATCCAGAGGGACTCAGACAGGCTGAGCAGTGGGCCCAGGAGGTTCAACAAAGCTAAGTGCAGTGTCTGCACCTGGATCGAGGCAACATCCACTGCCAATACAAGTTGGGGGACGTAAGGATAGAGAACAGCCCTGTTGAAAAGGACTTCAGTGTACTGACGGATGGAAAGCTGGACATGAGCCAGCACTGTGCCCTCAAAGCCCAGAAAGCCAACTGTATCCTGGGCTGCATCCAAAGAAGCATGGCCAGCAGGTCAAGGAAGGTGATCCTACCCCTCTGCTCTGCACTGTGAGACCTCACCTGGAACACTGCCTCCAGACAGGGAGCCCTCAGTACAGGAGAGACGTGGAGCTGTTGAAGCGCATCCAGAGGAGGGCCACAAAAATGTTACAAAGGATAGAACAACTCTCCTACAAGAACAGGCTGAGAGAGAGAGATGAGCTCTCCCAGAGAGAGCTGGGGCTGTGCAGACAGAGAAGAGAAGGCTGTGAGGTGGCCTGAGAGTGGCCTTCAGTGTCTAAAGGGGAGCAGCAGGAGAGAAAAGGATAGACTTCAGCAGGATCTGTGGTGACAGAACAAGGGGAAATGGCTTCAAATTTAAACAGAGAGGTTTACCTTGGACATAAGGAAGAAGTCTTTCACAGTGAGGGTGGTGAGGCCCTGGCGTACGTTGCCCAGAGACGTGGGGGATGCCCCATTGCTGGAGACATCCAAGGCCAGGCTGGGTGGGCTCTGAGCACGTCCCTGCTCATTGCAGGAAGATGGATCAGATGGCCTTTAAAGGTCCCTCCCAACTCTAAGGATTCTATGATAATCACACAGTCACAGAATGTCCTGAACTGGAGGGGACCCACAGGGAGCCCAAGCCCTGGCCCCACACAGCACCACCCAAATGCTATGGCTGAGTGGTGACCTGTGAGCTCCAGCACAGGGGCTGTGCCCACCACCCCTTGGGGCAGAGCCTTTCCCCGAGCACCCTGACTTCTGCTCACAGAAGGCACATTGCTTAAACAGCTCTTTCAGCGCACACACACATCATGCCTGAATCCCTTCCTCTATTTTGCATACTCTAACCACACAATACCTTACATACTCATTATTTTTCATTGTTTTTTACACTCAGCCCCATCAAAAAGCTTTAAATCTTTTCCCAATATGTACTTTATCCTAATTTATTAGGTGGGTAGAAAGATTTGTTAGGATTATTCTATTTTCACAGAACAAACACAAGTCTGGTTAGCTAACTAGTGCACAATGGTAGAAAGGTACCTTCTGGTGGTTCTGTAATATAAATAAGTTAATGAACTAATTAACAGAGCAGCAGAGCTTGCTTTGAGAAGTCTGTTTAGACTATGAGCAAGGCAACAGAGGGGAAATATGACAGTCTGAGGATGCAGCCGTTCTAGATGACACCATCAATTTCAGTAAAGCTGAACCCAGAACCAGGCTGGATTCCAAGCCATTTCTCATCCAGTACACTCTTCAACACTCAGACCCTGGGTGTGTTTGAATCCATCAGTTTCATGAAACAGACTCAGTCACCACACAGCTCATCTCCATCTCGTCACAGCTGTCAGCCTTCCCCCTCTCCCCTTCACATGCAAGATGTATAATCAATTCCTTCATCACTTTTCCAGGGTACACTGTAACTTTTGCACAGCGTGACAGATCTCCAGCACCTCAGTATGTGCTATTCATAGTGAAAGCAATATGTGCCAGGGGCAGAGCTACTCTATGCTCAGACATAACTGCTTCATACCACTTCAGCAAACATGCTGATCAGAGAACCTGCAGAAAACCACAACTCTCAGATGTCTGACACAGACACCCCGGCTCTCTGAGCATCTGACAACAGCTGTGCTGCAAACATACACCTTACTTTGTCTCAGGCAACTCCGTAAAGTACAGAAATCTGCAACTATCCCTCAGCCAAACCAGAGTGACTCAGAAAAACAGCCTTGGTCTACAGACTGAGCCAGGTGTGTGTGGATTTTGCTGTGTTCTGAGTTTAACTAGCAGACTTCACCCAGAAGCAATGGAGGTACTTCCACTGCTTGTGTTCAGCAGAACAGGATTCAAGTGGATCGTCAGTGATTTCTGTACTAATTAATTATGCTTAAAGCTGATGTAACAAGTGTATAACTCCATATTTCTTTCTCACTGCTCCCAGCAATTCAGAAAGCTACACTAATCCTGCAAAACCAGAAAGCCCTCATAGCAGCTCTGGTTAGTGGTGTACCACCTCCAGCACATCTCAGACCAGCCAACAGCACCACGCAGGTGCCCAACAGCACCCAGCAGGATGGGGCGGGAGCCAGACTGCCTCCTGACATCACCTGTGGCATCAGATGCTCACAAGAGACTCTACCACCCATCTCAGTGAAGTCTGCCAGCCAACCGAATCACTCACTTCACACAGTTGTGCAGGAACTGCAGGAGCAGCTGGCCATGTAAATACTGGAATAAACACCAAGTTATGTACAAGGCATTGTGCAAAGTGGAAAGGCTTAAAAGCAAACAGAAACCTTAAAGCATTTTAAGAGCATGTGCTTGGATTTTTAAAACTCTGACCGCCATTTTTAAAGCAGAAGATACACAAAGTCACCTTCAGAGACCTTAGCTCTCTCTAATGATTTCCCTATTACAGTGCACAGCACTAGTTCTTTACACACTGTGCAGATGCTAACTGCAGCAAGAGCATCTAAGCAGACCCTCTGACTTACATTACCAGTTATAATACAGAGCATCAGCTCCCCTTTGCCAGCCTGGTGGCAGCTTCAGCCAACATGCTTTGTAGATGAATTTTCGTCTACCCTTGATTTCACTCTGTTTGTTTCAGAAACCTGGTAGACTGTATGTATCTCTCCCCGTGTCTCACAGTAAATACAGTCACCAACTCCAGGCACCGGCAGCCATGCTGGAAGCAGTATGCGATTTTTTATCAGACTCTTAGCATTTCTGGACCACACATTCGAATGCTAATGCAGAGTATTTGAGGATCTGCATATAGACCCATTTGTAATGAAAATATTGAACAGACAAGTTCTGGGACATCTAGATTTAAGGGCCTAAGCTACACATGCTCCTCATATCCATTTGGTACTAGGATTATTTGTCTCCCTCTTAGTTTTCCAAACATAAGGCAAACACTGACAGCAGTAGGGGTTTCAAAACTATAAAAGGAGAACTTGTATTACACTAAGAAAAAAAATCGGAGTAAGAGCTGACAATTTCCCACAGTCTGCTACTACTCGGATGCAGAAATAAGAGGTATTTGTCAGGAGCACAAAAATCCTTTGAGCTTTTTTTTTTTTGGTTTTTTTTTTTTTTTTTTTTTAAAGAACACAGTTACTAAATAGGAGAAGTGAGACAACAAATAACTATGACTGTCACACTGTCTTCAGCAGCCTGGCTTTCTGGGAATAAAGAACTGTGACAGAAGGTCAGTATTAGCAGTCTCACATTTTGCTAAGTTTTGTTTTTCACAAAGCAGATGTCTCAGACAGAACCGCATTTCTAACTTTCCTTCTGAGATACCAGAAGATCACCACAGCTCACTCTCTTTAGCACTCCTGTTTTTGTTTGCCTACAGTATTCCAGCCTCTACAATGGAGCTTGCTAATGCACACAGCTATGTAGCCCCCGACCCACCGACCTCCTGCTTCCACTTCAGTACACATCAGTTGACTGGAGCACTGTCCTACAGGACAGACAAAACGCAGACCTACCGACTCCAAAAGATTTAGTTCTCAAGCTAACTGCTAGGCAAGCAGCCTTGATTGACCTTTTCCCCCCCAGTATTTCTTCTGTTCCGGTTACAACAGAGAGCAGAACATAGAACCATCACAGCCAAGCTCCTGGTGACAGGGACAATCTCTGGATGTCATCAGAAAAGGTGAAGATGAGGTGGAAGTGAACAACACGAGCACATCTCCAAGTCTGGGGTCTTCCTCTCACTCCCTGGAAGGCTGCAGCCCAGGTCAGCAATTACCCAACTCAAACTGCAGTTAACAAGTGATGCAGGAGAGGCTGGGTGTCTCAAACAACATGTCTGAGACATCTCATGGTATCACAACAACAACAATACTGGCACAGGCAGTCTACTGGTGTCATATAGGATTTATAGGGGGTAAATTGCAGGTGGCGTTTCACCAGAACGCAGTATTTACTAATCCAGGTTGCCACAAAATTACCATCTTTTCCAGTCTAGTTACTATGTCATTACTACTGACAAAGTTAAGAGTCAGGGATACAATTATTCCATGTCACCAAGGCAGATAAGCTGCAAAACACTAGTGCCATTTAACCTAGTATTTTTAAAAGGAGGGAAGGGGAAGAGAAAAAGAATTATGAGATGTCCAGTAACCAGAAGACAAAGCCTATCAAACAGAGGCTGGTACGGAAAGGAAGCCAGTGAGATAAGACACAGACCCCCAGGGAGAAAGAGCTGGAGCGGAGGAGCCCAGCCAGGGAATCCCCATGGAGGAGATAAGGGTCTGCTTGTATCTCATGACTAGCAAGTCCCTCGAGCATTACAGATTGAGCTTCCGGTCTCCCAAAATACTGGTTAGAAATCTTCAGCTCCTCTTTTATTTTTAAGGATGAGCACAAAAGAAAGTACTATTTTTCTAACATCGCATACCTTTAATTTTACAGTTCCTTCTTACTCCGAGCTTTCCTGTTACCTTCATTTCTACAGACCAGTGTGCCTGATGGAACAAAGACAGCGCTCCTGCATTGTTTTTGCAGTGCCCCAAGGCTCTACATCAGCATGGGGCACTTCTGAACAGTACTGGGATACTCACTTTCCTGCAGACTCACAGGCATACATCTGTCCGTATCCAAACAGATCATTTTCTGCCATGAGTAAATGTAACTTCACAAGGTCTGAAGCTTTAGAATAGTCATGGCTATCCCCTACTCTTCCACTGCCATTCCTCCCTACTTTACATTGCCCTGCCCCAGTACACATCCAAACAACATATACGAATTTCTACATGGTCTTCAAGTAGAAGCAAAGAAATCAGTGGAATGGAGCCTCAACCACATGCAAATCCATCACAACAAACCCCTTTGTCTTAGAAGTCAGTCAAACGGTCTGGTAGTTTCTCTTCCTCAGTGCATAGCTCTAATTTTAACTAATGACTTCCAAAAGAGCTGTTCAGGGTTTTGCCTCAAAAATCAGCCTTTCAATTCATCTGATTTCCTTTTGTATTATCCACACAAATTAGAAGATGTAATTACAAACAAATTTCCCAGATCAATAAGAACAGGTGAAGCAAAATTGTCTATGAACATGGCAATGTGCAACTCCAAAACAAAGTAAGAGAGCAGGCAGGGAAGGCACCTAACTCAGCAGATGATGGATCATATCACAGGTGATCAGTCTCAAGAGGAAAGCAGTTTCAAAGCATCACATTGAGCTGCGTACTCTTCCGTTAATAGTTCTGCCAAATTATTTAAGGATTATCCTAGTTTGTGCCAGTATAGAACTGGATTTTATAAAAATGATCAGAATTTCAGAAATCCTTTCAAGAGAAGATGCAGCAAATTTGTAATGCCAGTTCTGCTAACATGAACTAATTCCACGCAGATCACAGGTTCTCCTTTTTCTGCTGATGTGCAGAAAGTCTTTGCTTCAAGCCGTGCATTGCCTTTTACTAAAAGGGCTGTAAGGCCTTCCCACACACCATTAGCACGTGTGCAGAGGAGGTGTAAGATTTAAGACAAACCCTAGAATTGACAAGAAGGTAAAGCCAGACCTCTCCACTGTCGCACATAACTATTTCTCCTTCAGAGGAGCTCCTCAGAGCAGGAAAACACACAGCAGAGTTCAGAATCGCTCAAAGAACAGCAACCCTTGGACACTCCCTCTTTCCATTGCTAGCCCAAAGAAAACAGTAAGATCTCAGTCACACATCAACTGTTTAACAAAGAGGTTCTTGGGCAGATGATCAGTGTGTGCTTACAAGAGATGCTTTTTGACCAATGGCTCCCCCCAAAAAGAAAAAACACACAAGGACTGGTGCCTGATACAGAGGCCTGACAGACATTTCAGGAACTGCTAGCCAGTCCTGCACTTTGGGTACACAGCTCAGCCCTTCTGAGCTCTTTGCCTGCCTTCCCTTCAAATTATACTATGGATGGTATCATTTAAAATGAAGTTACAGCTGTGGATCAATGCTGTATGTGAGTACCCGGGCTCCGACTCATCAGTTATCAAAGACACATTTTGAAGGATAGCACATTGGCATCATTAACTACTTAAAATATAAGAAATAAATGGCTCTTTCCAGCACCCTCGGCACTAGCAGGAACGGTTTATGCTTCCCAGCAATGCTCTCCTGGAGCGCGGACGGCAGCTGCCCAGCTGCAGGCCCAGGAGGCCTCCGGGGCAGCACTTCAGGCACAGCCTGGTAACATGCTCAGAGCGGCACCGAAAACCAAACGGAGAGAAAAACCCGTCTTCAAAGGCGGTGCGTTCGGACAGCAGAGAACTGCCTTCTGGGCCAAGTGCCGCACGCTTCCTTGATGCCCCGTTTTTCCCCCGAGAACGCCGGCCGCTCACCTCCAGCGCTGGGGCCCGGAGGCCGCGTGCGGAGACCTCCCGAGCGAAGCGGCCGTACTGCCCGGGGCCACCACCGCGGGCGGCTCGGACGGAATGCGGCAGCCCCCACCGGCGCTCGGCCCCGCCCGGCCCCGCCCGACCCCACGGCTCGCTCTGAGGTTCCGAGGCTCCGGCTCCGCACGGACGGGAGGGGCCGCCCCGCGCGGCAGCTCCAGGCGAGGCTGCCGCTCGCGGGGCTGAAGGGACGCCCCACCGTCAGGGGGCGGCGGCGGCGGCGGCAGCGACGGCGGCGGCCGAGGGACACCCGTGGGGCTGAGGGGCAGAGCGCGGGCCCCGCCGCCCCGGCCCGGTCCTGCCCCGTCCCGCCGCGCCCCCGCAGGGCAGAGCCGCGGCGCGGGTCACTCACCGCCGCGATCCCGGCGAGGCTGCGTCCCTCCGCATCACTTCCGGGGGCGAGCAGTCAGCTGGCGGTGTGACGTCACGCGGCGCGCCCGGCGCCGCACGCACGGCGAGGGCAGAGGCTGCCGCCTCCCGCGCCCACCGCGGCGGGGGCGAGGGGAGCTGGGCTGAGCCGCGGCGCGAGGGCGGAGGGCGCGGCTTGGAGGAGATTCTGCCAGAAGGTAAAGCGGGCGCTGAGGGCGGGCAAACCGACACGGGGGTAAGGCGGAGGGAAGGAGAGCGGGAGGGCGAGGCAGGAGAGTGAGGGGTTGGCGTTGGTTCCGCCCACTGCGGGGCAAGGCCACCCCGGCCGCCAGAGGGCAGAGCGGCGCCCGCGCCTGTAGCGCCCCCCTGCGGCCCGGCGGCTCGGGCAGGGCAGAGCCGCCTTGCGGCGACTGCGGTGGGGCCTGGCGGGGGGGGGGGGGCTCGGGGCTGCCCGGTCCGGCTGAGGCGGGCCCGGGCTGGGCTGGGCGGTCTTCCCGCTCCGTCCCGGCCCACGGCGCTCCGCCGTCCCCCGGTGTCGGCGCTGGCGATGTGGGATGCTGGGCCCAGCCGCGCCCCGCCCCGCCCCTCCCCTCGCTGCGCGCTCCCCGCAGCACGACGCGCTGTAGTCTTCCAAGAGCGGCTGAGAAGCTGTAGTAGCGCGTACCGCTGCCCGGGAACGCAGCTGCTGTACCGGAGCGCGGTGCAGTGCGCAGGTCGAGCCGAGCGCCCGGGGCAGGGAGCGGGAGGCGCTCAGAGCGGAGCCCCGGGCCTGCCCGCTGTGCGCACGGTGCTGCTCGGTCCCAGCGGGGGACTCTGAACGAGCGCGTCCATGAGCACTGGGTTTTACGGCTCCGCCTCTGGGTGTTTGTGAGCATCGGCGCGGTATGAGCAAGGCCCGGGGGGAGCTGAGCTTTTCATTCTCTGCTACGTTTGTTGCTCTGCGTTAAAACCGCCTCTTCCCTTTGTGACAAACAGAGCTAAACGTGAGAAGGCATTCCTAAGTCTCTGAGATGATGAGTGACAAGGCTGCACAATGCTAGGGGTGAGCTCACCTTGCTGCAGAGTTCACCTGAACTCTGCTGGCTTTGTAACAACTAATTAAGAGATATATAAAGAACCTTTTTCCCTGTTTCCTTTCTCCACCACCTCTCCGCAGCAGTGGTAAGCGTTTGTATTCCTTCTGAGGCTGGCAGAGTGCGCTCTGCCCAGCCCATGCAAACCGGATAATGTCTTAACAGCCTCAGTCAGAGGGAATGAAAGCTCTGTCATCAAAAGGGACGAGTTAAGGGCTTCCACTTGTGTTTATTCAAATGAAGAGAATGTTATAGAATTTTCATTTCATCTCTGTACTTCTTATGATCCTCAACACAGTTTATGAAACAAGAAGCCTTCAGATGATGGCGATGCTTAGAGCAGAACAGGCTGGGAGTGAAGCGTCAGGAAGTTTTAGCAAAACACACGGATTACCAAATTTTGCCTTTGGGTCAGCAGCTGTGCCTCTGATTTTGGTACGGGCAGATGCCTTGATGGGCTCATCCCTCAGAGTTGCATGGCCTGAGCCAGAACACTCTTTGCTTTCCCCAGTGACAGGAATTACCACAGACTACAGAGAGGTGAAACAGTGTCCAAGTTGCCAAACCTCTTGCAGTAATGTGGGGTTATGTGTTAGGAATCAGATTCTGCAGTAGCACCAAGGTGGTCTGCTCCTCCCAGAGGACAGCGCTGACCCTGCTCCTAGCTGTTCTGGTCTGATGTCAGGGTACATTCAGCAACCGGAGCTCCAGGTTGGCAAGTAGGTCCCAAGACAGCCCAGTCATGTACTGTGCTCAGCATTTGCTCCTCATCACACTCATGCACTTTGCAGCGCTGCTGCATTGTCCTTCAAGGACAGTAAAGTATCTACGACAATCCCTAAAGTCATCATTTTGGTGAATCTCATCCAGGTGGACTGGGATCTGTCTTCGGGGAAGGAGCAGTGTTGCAGCTCCTGCTATGTTTGTCTTGGGGATGTTCATGGTCTGGGCCGGAGTAGTGGCACTGCTTACATGACAAATTACACATTCACACAGAACAAGAATGGGATTTCATTCTTCTTTTCTGACACAGATTCTTGGCACACCTGGAGCGTGGGTTCAGCAGGCAGCCAGCTCTCCAAAAATCAGGGCGTTCAGGACTTTCCTAAACTCACAGTCAGCCTCCTGCGGTGCTCAGATAACATCACTTTCATCACCTCTTCATCACATCACTTCTGTCTGAATCATTGCTGCAGTAGCACAGTGAACAAGCTGCTCGGCATCTGGCACCAATACCGGTGTTCAGCAGTGCTGCAGTGCTGTCCTCGTGTGTTTGATTCACAGATCTGAAGGCAGTGGCACAGACAGGGTCAGCGTTGTTACAACACAACGGGGACACCTCACAGTTTCGGTGACTCGCCCAACGCCTGTTGCAAAATAGCAGTGAAAGAAAACATGGCCATTCCTGAGCCGGTGTTCTGATTCAGCAAAGCGCTGCATCGAGTGCTAAACTTCGAGCAGGAGCTCAGGCTGCTTGCACGGAGGCAGACTTAAGTCTCAGTGCCAATTCTTTGCTGGACTGGGTCTTCAGGTTTCAACAGCTAATTACTTTTTACAGCTATTTCAGTTCTTTCTTTAGGTGGTGGAAATACTCAAGTATTGAATCGTGTGGAAAAACAGTACATGTGGTGGTCTTTCACACACGCTGAGACTGTGGTGTTGGTTTCTTTCAGATGACAGCAGTCACGCGACGAGAAGTGCTGGGCCTTTACCGCAAGATATTCCGGATAGCCAAGAAATGGCAGTCGGCATCAGGACAGGTGGAACAAACTACTGCAGAGAGGGAGTACATTATAAAAGAAGCCAAAACATTGTTCCGAAAAAACAAAGATGTGAGTGTCATTGCAGGTTTGAATTTCTGACTCCTTTTATTGTGCTTTGCTCGCTCCCAGTGGCTGGATGCCAAGGTATGAATATAAGAAATGATTTCCCAAAATTCCTTCACCATAAATGCCGCTACAAACACATTCTGAGGTGCATCTGAGTTACAGTTTATTATTTCAGGGGTGAAATTTAGTAAGAAAACTCAAACCCTCTGAGATCTCCATTAACTCCTGTGGAAGGCCAGGCACGTCACCTCAAAGAGCACTGCCCGTGTGGCACGCTGTGCTGCTCGGTGAGTGGATCCACCCACTGCCAATAAGGACTCAGCAAACCTCCTACCATCTCCGAAGGAAACCACCTCAAAAATGAAAAATTGTGGTTGAAGGAAGCATTCAACAAAACATGGACAGAGGAGTACTTTTTTGCCAAGACAACTAATACAGCACTGCTTGGTTTGCAAGGAAATTGTACCTGATTTCAAGGATTACCGTTTGAAAAGTCATTGTATGCAAACACATGCTGCAAATTCAGTGTGCACCAAGGAATGTTTTGTAAAGACAAATAGCAGAACTGAAAAAAAAAAGTCTTCTCAACAATTTTCTTTTAAAATTACACCTTAGATGGACTCTAATATAAAAGCCTGTTATGCGGTAGCAAATCTGATTGCACAAACATCGCACCCACTGACCGATGGTGAGTTTATTGAGCAATGGATGGAAAGCACGGCAGATACAATTTGTCCTGATTAAAACATGCAGTTTTCTGACATTGGTTTGTCTCACCAGACTGAAGCCAGGTGAAGTGAAGAAACAGGAATGCCTATCAAAAGAAATTTGGAGGGTAGAGCTGCTAATTTCATATTTTAAGCTTTGGCGATAGATGAAGGTACTGATGCTACAGCTACAGCTCAACTTGTTTTCCTTTGCGGTACTGATAACGAATGTAACGTCCTTGAAGAAATGGTGCCATTAAAAGACAACTCAATCTCTTCATTTGTATGAAGCTGTACAAACTACATCAAAGTGATTTTCTTTAACCTTTATCAACATATAATAATACAGCTCCTGATGAAACCTGGCAATGGTTGGTTAAAAAAAAAAAAAAAAGAGGGACTTAGAAGATTGATAGCAGGACTGCTCTGAAAGCAGCGCCTTGTATTGGAGGCAGCTCCGATTTGTTGGTGGGATGGCAGCGGAGGTTGAACCTTCCCACCAATACTCCATTACTTTTTATTGCTGTGTGACAGATCTGACGGAATGGGGCACTCTGACAGAATGGTGTCTGACATGGAAGTGTGGATGAAGGAAAGGGGAGACACTGAACTCCTCCACTAGGAAAAATGGCACCCACTGACATTCATCAACACTTGTGAACGCTGATGGAGATTTTGCTTTACCAAATAGTGTTACTTTGTTCTTTGTAGCTGTTGTCATTTCCTTGGAAATAATTAGAAGGCATTCTGTCAGTGCCCTCTGCTGCTATCTGTCACATGGCAACAAAATGAAATAGGAGGCATTACTTTTGGAGCAGGCATTGTAGTCCAGTGCAGGACTAAACTCAGCTGATGCAAAAATCACAATTCAGTGTAGATAAACACTACATTTCTGACTTCAGTGTGAGCTTCAGGACAGAACGACACTCATGTATCAACCTTCTCTTTCCCTTTGTGCCTTGCAGCATGATGAATACATGAGCGTGGCTTTTCATGGAGGTAGGGGCAGTTTATCTGTATATTATCTTTTTTACAGAGAAAACAGCAAATTTGAGTAAAACCCTCTTACGCTCTCATAGTTGTGATAGCCTCTGGGTACTCCTACTCAGTGCCATGGAGCTCAGAAGTGCAGATGTGGAAAACACTGTCATTGTATCCTTGGAACTGCAAAAAGGAAGGAAAGGCAAAAAAAGGCTTGAGTTTTGAAATGCTGATTTTTGTACTTGTACAAAATACATATTTTCAGCTCTCTGTTATCTTAGGTGACAGATCTGAAGCTGATTAAGCAGTGCATAGAAGAATGTGAGGCAAGAATAGAAATTGGACTTCACTACAACATCCCCTACCCAAGACCTGTGAGTATGTCTGCTCCCCACAGGTGCACCTTGTTAGCTCCCACCTGACATTCAAATCATAAATCCATACTACTGTCATCATGCCACACATCTCACCTGTGTTCAGGTGCTCTGCTAAATCAGAGCCAGGTAAGCCAGATGCATGCAGAAACTCTCCTGCCTCTCTGTGAGTCAGCTTGTTTCCTCTTGAGGAGTCAAACCCCACTGTCCAGTGTGTGAGTGGAGTTCAGGGGACCGTCACTGTGTTGGCAGCTTCACTGCTCAATGGACTGCAGAGAAAGATGGTAACAGAATTAAATCTGTTTGTTTGCCTTTTCACATAACTAAGAGACTAAAACAGAATAAAACTATTTAATTACATGATATGTGTCACAGACCTAATCATTTTCATGGTCTGTGCTGCCTGTAACTACTCTTCCTTGGCATAGATCAGGACTTAGAAAACAACTTCCTATCTTGCTGCTGCTTCTCACCTGTCCCTGGAGAAAAACCTGCACAAGATGAGGGAAATTAGTGAAGGTGCAGCAATGTATTCTGTTGCACCAGGCAAAATAGTTTCCTCAGTGTCTAGCTGTTCCTGTCCACATTACTACACACTGCCTCCTACAGGCACTACCTTTGTTTTCATGCGGATTAGTTAGCATTTTCACATCAAGAGTTTCCTTACCAAGGTGGTGGTTGTCCAAATTAATTTGCATCTTATTGGATGCTTGCCTAAAATATGGTCACTTTTAGCATGTCTTGCACATACAGCTTGCTCTTTTTCCTCCACCGTGCAGAATAACAGTGCACATCTGGTAAGCTGTGATCCTAGAAAAAAATCGTCAGAACATATGCTTTGCATCCACTTCAAAACCTTCAGGGATAGTCCTGTATCAGTGCTCTCATATAAACTATGTCATCAGTACCTTTATTACTATTTGCACCTGAAGCACTATCTTAAAGGGTGAAGCTCCACCAGCAATAGCAACTACTGCTGACTCTGACCTTTTTCCCATCGCTTGGGTGCATACAGCTGCATTACTCTCATTATATACCCACTGTATAGGGACTGTCAGAGGAGAAGCTGTTACCTGTGGTCCCTTCAGCTTCTGGAACCAATGACACTGGCTGTGCATTTTCATATGGCATATATGATGATGACAGTAAGGCGGCAGTCTTTCAAGACACAGCAGATGCAGCTAGGTATGAGGAAAGCACGCTGCTTTAAGACTTCTGCTCAGGAGCTTAACAGGTTTTCTGTGTTTCGCTGTTCTGGAATACTGCTTGCAGACGTATTTCAACAATGTTATCGTCACAATCTGATTTCAAATTGCAAACCAGAATTAACAAAACCTCAAGTGTACAGGATTTTCTTAAACCCAATGTTTAAGGCCTCAGAGTCACTCCACTAATTACTCTTCAGAGAGTTCTTTGCACAGAAATCTAATAACCTGACTTCAGACAGCATGGTTGCCCTCTCCAAAGAGTGAAGGAATTATTGAAAACTCAGTGGAATAGTCTGTGTATATGCTTTTTTTTTTTCTTTTCTTGGTAGCATCTCCATTTGCACCTGACTGATGGGATTTTCTTTTCCAGATCCATCTGCCTCCCTTGGGTCTTGCCCAGAAACAAGGCCGTATGTTTCGACATCAGGAAAAGCTGAGGAAGATTTCTAAGCCAATATACCTGAAATCCCATGATGAGATTTCATAACCCATCATTTCAGCTGTGATGCGCTGGGACTGTAGTGCCGGTGGTTTGTGTGCACAGCTGTGAATGAAGCTGTTCTGGTCACTTGCTGCCACGTCACCTGAGGCCTCACCAGAAAGCTACGGATGTGATGCACATAATGGCCAGAGCTGGGCTGGTATTAGCTACAGTTCAGCTGCTGACTGATCAATAAAAGCGGCACTTGGCAAGGAGTGAGGTGTGATACTTTGACATGAGGACAAATTACAACAGTTTTTCAAATCCTCTTAATCCATAGGGCTCTTCCATGGTTTGAGGACTAAAAAAAAATCTCACGAGACTTTTGTTTTTTCAAAGTTCAAAACAAAGGCAAGAAGGGCTCTGCAGCATTCATGCCCTCACTGCCAAGAGCTCCATTTAACTCTTTACAGGCAAATGATTCTTTCATCACCAGGAACCACAAAAAGCTTCTGTATGTCAATACTGAAATAGTTCAAGATATTGAATGTTCTGCTTGATGCTTACCACTTGGAGCATCTTCGCTCTGTCTTTTACGAACATAGTTTATGATTTAAACATAGTAACAACCACTGTTTTTTTAATGTACCGTATTTCAGCTAATTTTAATCATATTAACCATCCCTGTTAATTTCATTAAAACTAAGAAAAGTTTGTGGTTTTAGAAGATCAGTTTTAATTAATCTTACCTTACTTACAGATCCTCTGAAACCTCACTCTCTTCTCAAGGGCCGTCCCTGCGGTAGCTGCGCAGTCACGCTGACGTACAGCCAGTTCTGTTTGAGCTGCAGGGGCTCAAGGCAGGATGGTGATTATCTTTGTGCTCGGTCTCAATCCTAATGACTCTGTGATTCTATGAAAAAAAGGATATGACCCCAAATTAGTGGATGCAGCGGTTTGTTGGTGGTTGGTTTTTTTGTGTGTTTTTTTTTTTTTTTAAAACGTTTGCTTTGATCTCCGTGCTTCCCGTGTATTGTATGTATCAGAATTCTAAGAATCCATCTTCAGTACAAAATAGCAGATGATTATTAGTCTGACATGAGGTAGAATAGACAGCGGGAGAAGGGAAACTTAGTTCCACTGATCAGGCACCTGGGATAAGTATGTCATTAATACTGAAATTAAAAAGTTACCCAGTGATGAGACAAGCACACTGCTCCGGGAAATGGCAGGCTCCTGATGCGTGTGCTTTCCAGAATTCTTCCATGGAAATTCTAAAGCACGTGTCCAAAGAGTGTCAGTTATTACCATTTTGCAGAACTGCTCTGGCGGTTCATTCTAGTGGAAGATTAATTCTACATGTTGAGAAAAGACTGTTCTCATGCACCCACTCGCCCCTTATTCTACACACTCCTGGGATGCAAGCTGTAGGCAAATCCAGGAAGTCCTGTTTGCAAGAATTGTGGATTAGATTCCCATTGAAATCAGCAGCAAAACTCCCTGAGCCCAATTTTATTTGGGGACAAACAAAATTAAACAAAAAAAGCCCAATGGTAGCAGCAAGGTGATAACAGGACAAGAGGGAATGGCGTCAAGTTGAGCCAGGGGAGTTCAGGTTGGGTGTCAGGAAACATTTTTCCTCTGAAAGAGGGTTCAGGAGCTGGAATGCGCCCTGCCTGGGGAGTCACCGTCCCTGGAGGGGTTCAAAAACTGTGTAGATGAGGTACTGAGGGTCATAGTTTAGTGGGAAACAGTGCTGGTAGGTGGACGGTCGGACTGGATGAACTCACAGATCTTTTCCAACCTCAGCAATTCAGCCACTGTATGCCCATTACTCATTTTTGCGTAGGGGATGAAATGGCCAAAGAAACAAAGGAAATCTGGGGCTGTTTTAAAGCCAGCAGACAGTAGTGGTATTTAAAAATAAACAAATAAATAATAATAAATTAACAACAACAAGCAGCCACTGGAGAGCAAGCGTATCTTTTAATTACAAATGAAGAGTGCATTGCTTTGTCTCAGTCATCGAGCTGGCACAGCGCTGCCACACCTCGATTTATCCAGTGCTTCTGGGGCTGCTCTGAAGGGAGCTCGACAGAGAGAACGTAGTTGGTTGAGTGGCCAGTAGTGGATAAGACGCCTCTTCTTGCACTTGTCTTATACACAGGGCAGGAATAGATGTTCATATGAAGAAATCTGGAACTTTCTCCGGGCTTCAGCCATATTATGGGTAAGGGATCATACAGGATTTTTGGAAGCGATTCCCCAATCACCGAGGATTCTCGATCCCATCGTGCACCTTCCAAAAAAAGGCCTTTCACGTATGCCCCATCTTCTGGTATTTTCTCCATTGTGTTCTCCTGTTTCATCACCTGGAATGATGAAACCATTTGCTTTGTTTTATTTTTATCTGGAGTACATTAAACCCTGTGACAGGATTTCTCTTGAAAACTCCATTCCCTGCTGCCCCAGAACATCTTTCAAGCTGCTCAAGAAAAGCAAAATTCCTCCACATGTTCTTACCTCAAATTCAAATCCGATGTGGTCAATGGGGATGGTGTATTTTCTGGCATAGTTTTGTAAAACACCTGTCAAAAATGACTGAGTGAAGTAGAATCCTGACAGCCAAAAGACAGTGGGTGGCCCATTGATGACCCAATCCTGAACACAAAGAAAAAAAGAAAATAGAAGGAAAAAAAAAAAAATACACTTTGTGGCTTTGCTGTGCAAATTCGGCAGGAGAAGACATCCTCACACATGCAGTCAAGCACCACAATAAGACCCAACCCTTGATTGGACCCTCTGAATGTTGCCACTCATTAGAGTCTTTTTTGTCCTTTTTTTTTTTTTTTTTTTTTTAAAATCAATATACCTTATTTTACAGTCTTGTAAACACTGACTTCCTAACATGAACAAAGGCCAGATTATCTTACATCACATTATCTTCCTACAACTGTAAGGACAGTGTATCACCACAGACAACACATAAAAACCCAACAGAGGAAATAACTCCTGCACAAAGATGCCAGTGTCTGTTTTGGAAGTCAGGAAGGCAGCAGGAGAAACAAGGGAAGGACAGGAGATGCACACACTGCTCCTCCAAGCCATGTGGAGGCAAAATAAATTAAAGGAGCATATATGGCACTTTAATGCAGCAAACACAAAATTCTGCTGCTTCATACAAATCTTCCACTCTTCTGTTCAGCTCTCTCCTCCTGTGACCTCTATGGAATGCTGCTACATCTCACTATCTCTGCTGTTAAAGGTATAGCTGAATGTTTAAGTAATTTAAACAGTGTGCTAAGGATGTGAGGAAAATAACGGAAGACGGAGTACAGAATCAAATAGTTTGTTCACTGCTTACTGAACTTGAAAGGCATTTACAGTCACACACGTAACGTGTAACAGTGCCTGCTATGCCCCGTGGGATTGTTTATAACTGTTCTCACTCCTGGTCAGTGCCCTTTGAGCAGGATAATCGTTAAGGCATCAATGCAAAATAACACACACTTTCTAGAAGAAGGAAAATGAAAACTAGTAAATGCTGCACAAGTAAACGTGGCACAAAGGATGCACGCCTGGAGTCACCCTGCAGAGCAGTGCTGTTGATGCAGAGCACAGCAGTTCCCAACCCTGAGCCCCTCAGGTGCTGCTGAGTGAGGACAGCACCAGACATTTCATCTGCTCACCATCCAACCAGCCCATCCTTAACCTGTCGGTCTCAGCTCAGCGCACCTGGAAGAAGCTCAAACGACAGAGCAGATCGGACACGTAGCTCCCCAGGGGCTTCAGGGACGGATAGGATTTGACAGCCCACATTGATGGCACTTTTCCCATTAGCATGCTGTTGAAAACATCTTCAAGTTCAGACGACATCAACACTTGGCCCTTGATGGCTTTGCCAATATTAACAAGACTGCTTCGAACCACCTGAGTAAGCCTTCAGATAAAACAGAAATCATCACCTCATCATTTACTTACTTTTTTTTTTCTGGCTATAGACCTTCAGCTCGAACAAAGGGCTGAACAAAGCTGGGGAATGTCCTGTCAGAAAGTCTTTATCCCACATACAGTAATCAAAACTTATTTACCTTGGGAAAAGCAAACACACATACAGAAATGAAAGGCAGTAAAAATCCCATGCTAGGAGGGGGAAAGAAGTGAGAAGAGCTTCAAGGCTCTGACAGCAGCTATTGCAGTGTGCCGGGAACAGAGGAGCCTGGAAATGACTTAAAAAGAAGGAAGCAGGCAGCCCCCAACTCAGCACAACAAATTCAACCCTGATTTAAGTTCATGCTACAAGAACGTGGGCACCATTTTTATGTTTAGGCAGTTAGCTGCCACTTCTACATTATTTTTTTTTAATGATGTTGAGACAAAGCATCATCTGTCACCGTAAGAAGCACGTATTGTGAGAGGCTTTTCACTGCTTACAGTTGGCCAGCTGCCAGCAGCGTCCCATACGAGCACCCCTCAGCACAGCACACAGAGCCATACCTGTTGAATCGAATCAGCTCCTGCCGCAGGACTGTATTCATGGACTCTTCATAGAGTACCGGGTACATCTTCATCACCTCCTCAACATCAAAGTCACTTGGTAATTTGGATAGGATGTCTTGTGCCAAACCTTCAACAGTTTTCTGAAATCACAAATTGGCAGTAAATGAGAACTTTCCCCCGCCCCCCCCCCCCACTTCTACTCATTAAATTCCTCAAAACACTACGGACTTTACATTTTTGCTTTATAACCACATAGGTAATGCTTACATGACCTTACTTTCTCATACACCAGCCTGTCTGACTCCACATGTGCCTGCAGCTCCCTTTCTCACTGATTTTAAATGCACTGACAACTGAAACTCAATTTGCAGAAAGGTTTTAGGCAACTGTGAGGCCAGAGGGCAGACAGGCGCAATCCTCCTAGTGACGTAATGAAGGAAAAGCAAAGGTATGCTGGAAGAAATGAGAGGCAGACAACAGGAGCATCCCAGCCACAAGAGCAGCTTTCCTTCCAGCACATTAGACATCACAATGCAATCACTGTGTATAAAATACAGAATATCCCATCTGAGGGGAGTGAAAGGTCATTTACCCGCAGCAAAGGAACACAGACTGGACTGGAGCAACCTGAGCTGCAGGGACTAAGGAAGGAAAGCAGTGCCCAGCACCTTCACCACCAGCTCCCATGGTGGTGGGGCTGACAACAGCAAGGTTTGGTTTCAAGCAGTTCTGCTGTAGCCAAACAGGTCCACACTGAAACTTTGTTCCACACAAGTCACACAAAGTTTTAAGCTTAGGACTGCAGGAACTGAAGCAGTCAGGGGGAAGAAAAAAAATCATACCTCAGAAACTGAACATTCAATGAGAAATAACATAGGAGTGAAAGAGCCATTAAAGCACAGACTTCACTGGGAAGACCTTCACCTCCAGTTATTACATTGCATGCCTGGTGGCTGACAGGCTTGGTACTTCCTGGCTCTCCAGAGGCTGCCCCTTAGTGAGAATAGCTCAGACAGTCACACCACCACTGCTGGACGAAGCCAGGTCAGTGCAAGAACCTCCACTGCTGAAACTGGCAGACCAGAATCAGTGTCCTGCTGTAAAAGTGCCTCAGGATGGATGCGATTGGAGGTTCTTCACCAGCTGTGCTTGCAAACTGGACTCTAACTAAAATTCATGACTGAAATGAAGAACTTCACTGTCATTTTAAAACGTGACAGATGACAGAAACCTTCCCATTCCAACCACATATTCTACTCAACCAGGTGGTGCTGTCTGGTGTCCAAATACCTGAGTATACCCATTTCAATCCAGGTTCTTCCAATCCACATCTACTTCTCTACACACCCACACCCTGTTCCCCACACACCTACGTAACGCTCGTGATGGGAGGCGTAGGGTTACTCTGAGATATGGGGCACCACGAGGCACGAGCACCTTTCCAGCCTGCAAGTTGATTGCTCCCCCTCTGTTACCTGAGGGGACCTGCCACCTCCCCCTGCCACTCTAGGCAAAGTTAGGAGCACTCCGCTGAAAAGCTGGTTAGTCTCCTGGGTATCCTTGGTAATGTCTGCATTCTCATGAAGCCCAAACACCTCAGGGTGCGTCACACTTGGTAAGCTTCTTAGGTGCTCAATGTAAGACTGTAAAAGAAACATTTAAATAACAAATCAGGCAGTGATATATTCATAAACAATCTGTACATCCAACATCAGAATACTGGAATATATCGTCCCCTCTCCACTTCCACGTGTTAGATATTAAGCACCAAACTCATATTTCATAGATGCAGTCTGGCATGGCTTTGCAATCTCACGCTTTTATTTCCCGTAAATTTATTTATTGTATTCAGTGTATCAGAGTGCAGCGTAGGTTAGCTTTTTCCCAACAATTAAAGGGAGAATTTACACGTGCTGTCTCCTCACCTCATACGGACCATGTGGTGGGATATAGTAGTCACCTCCAGGTGCAAGCATGTACTTGTCCTGCTCTATATCCTTGTTGTAGACTGTAGACAGAAGGGACAGGAGAAGCCGCCTGTCTTTATCGTCTGTTACTCTCCCACCATAGTTACATTCCCCTGGGAAAGGACAAAGAAAACCAGAATGAAAAAATTAAATTTAATGAACAAACAAGAATTGTTTTACATTAATGTCCACCTCTAGTAAGTTGAAATCCTGAGGCTCCAGATACTCAGAAGCTTTTAGGTACCACTGAATCAACAGAATTATGGTACATACGAACTTTGGATCCAATGCAATCACACACTTTAACATCTTTGGGACTGTGGGCCCAATCTGTGCATCTCGATGGTAACATTTATAAGGAACACTGAGTTGGTTTGAGAAACTGCTGCTTACGTTGCGGCGAATGATGACATGTTTCAAGTGACATCTGTTTTGCTTTAAGAATTTTTAGAACTGTCAAGATCCAAGCAGCGCTACAGAGCTGATCCTTGTCTCGTTCCTTTAATGCAAACTCAGAGCTGATTATGCACGACTATGGTAGAAAGGGGATCATCGATATACAGAACAGGGTGGGAGAGACCTCAGTAATGAAGAAGCAATGAGGGGAGGTTTGCACTGATATAAAGTAGAGGAAACAGCTAAAAGATCACAGCTATTTCTTTAATGCTGACTCCCTACTTTATTTTTCATAAAGCTAGTTGTAACAATTGCAAAAACCAGGAATTATCTTTTAAGTCTGACAAAGGAGGTATCAACAACGTTGCCAGAGAAAGCCAGTTGTCACAGCAACAACATCACTTACCCAGGACAACGCCTACTGCTTTACACTGAGAGGACAACCACATCCTACCCTACAGCCAACCACCGGTGCCTTCCGTGTCAGGGTCTGCCACACAGACCGGCTGCAGTGAAGCACACACAGGCCATTCACTGCTTGATCTGACACGTGAAGCGAAGACCAGGAGGCCTGCTGGGCCAGGAGTAACTCTGCAGCCACACATAAGCCAAGACAGCAGTGAAATCTGAAGGGATCCACCTTGCCGTTACATGGAAGGCCAAGAAAGTAAACCTGAATGGAAGCCGCTAAGTTTACCAAGCACTCGTCAGTTTATCACGGCTAGGTGCTTTCAGCTGGTACAGAGTCAAAATACGTTAGAGGGCACAACGCCTATACCTGTTAGATACGTCAGAGCTTCAAAAGGGACTTCTTCATATTCATTCAAAAACATGTGGATCTGCTGCATGCTGATCCTGAGGTCAGACTCGTTGAACTCGTATGGAATATTCCAACCTGTTCAATACAGGACAGATACATGGGGTGAATGAATGCTGCCCTGTGCTGAAAACCACGCTTAGGAAACGACGGAATTGGTGTAACATGGCTATGGTAGAGCTGAAGATCACAACTCCCAGACAATACCATGGTGAAGCCCTGCCGTTTACTTGAACAATAAACAGCCTGGTGAGAAATACCATTCTGTAACAGAATCGTATCCCAAGGCTCTCTCGCTCTGCACAAGTAAAACATCGGCACAGATGCCTGGCACCGCTCGCTCCTGAAACATTATGTTTTACCCAAAGCAGAGCAGAGATCAGCTTGTTACCTTCAACTAATCTTCTGCTGTCTGGAGACGATGAGAACAGGAGTTTAAATTAACCGGCTGATTTCTCTTTTTAGAAAATCTGCCCATCCATCCATACAGTAGTCAGAGTAGCAGTACAGTAAACATAAAAGCAACAAAAAACCAACCAGTTGGTTGGTAAACATAAAACCAACAAAAAAAAAACCCAAAAAAACCAGGAGTATTGCTCTAGGTAAAGGAATCCTCCAGAAAACCCAGGCCCAGCACAAACCAATAACTAGGTTACTTTCTGCAACCATCCTTCTCGATCTTCTCTTGGTGAAGCCATGCTGTCTGTCTCAGATCACCCGCTCATCCCTCGTGTGCCTTAGCATCTCTTCCAGGAGGATCTGCTCCATGGTCTTCCCAGGCACAGAGGTGATGCTCAGCAGCCTGTAGCTCCCCAAGTCCTCCTTCCTCCCTTTCTTAAAAATGAGAATGATGGTTCCCTTTTTCCAGTCCCCGGGGAATTCTGACAGCCATAACTTTTCAAATATGGAGTGTGCCCCAGCAACCACATCAGCCAGCAAGGATTAACTTCATTCTGGCTGCCTTGTATTAATAGAAATAGCTGCTTATTAATACAGGGACAGTGGCTTTCAGTGAAAATATAACATTTCACAGCAGCCACTGTTACTACAAAGGCAGATTAGGTCAGAACAGAAGGCTGAGAGCTTCACGTACACTAATGGAGAGTGTAAGATATATATATAGAGAGAGAGAATTATAAATATGAAATCTGCAATTTCCTATGTTTCTGCATTTTATGGATAATGTCAGAATTCAATATATTTCTAAATACATCCTTTCACTGTTGCATTATGAACACACTGCACATACTGACTTTCAGTTTTACACCAAGCAAACACACGCACTGGCTTTGCTCAAAACGTACACACACGAACAGAAGCACTACTGATAAGTACACTGATAAGTAAACTACTGCAGTTATTGAACAGCAGCGTGATAAACTAATTTAGTAAGCTATAATTTAATGCAAATACTGTATGATACATTGACATGATGGATACTTTCTAACCCTCCCCCAGGGTAACACAGGAGCTTCAAGAGTAACTTTGCTTGAACAAGAATCACTGATAACAGCTTATAAACTTCATTATGTTCAGTACAGGTTGCACTCCTGCAATACTGCTGACAACAATACTGCTCTTTAATAATAAATAATGCATTTCAAAACTACTAACGTTTGTGAAACAATCTGGAAAATAATCTGAACCTTACCCAAGGGGCCAAAGTTTCTCCTTTCCTGCACAACAGCATGAAAAAAGCAAAGACCAAACAACAATTTTTGCCACATTTCTGGCTTTTGGCAACTGCTAAAGAATACGGTGTCAGAGATGGGGTCGTTGAGGTACGATCGAAGGAGGTTTGATCTGAGCCCCTTCGGAGGTTCATTTGTCATTTTGATGCCATTCTGGAGGATACTAACAGGAAATTCTGCTGATGGATAACTGGTTAACCACAGCCTGCAAAAAAAAAAAAAAATCAAAAAGCTCATTATTCAAAAGTCATCAATACTAACAACTCCCCAGTATCAACTTTCAGCAAACTAAGGGGTTTACGACTTGTTTAGCTATAATGATAACATCTACATTTGCTATAAACGCAGCATAAAGTAGCGTGTATCAAGCAGGTAGGCAAGATGACATCCCAATTACTTATCTTTATCACCGCACATCAAACAATGACTGTTATAAGTAGCTGTTCACGCAGATTAAACTTAATTTCTTTTTGCTGGTGCCTTCAGCAAACAAGAAATACTGATATAAAAAGAACAAAATATTAAAACTCTTACCGGAACTTATCATTGGTGCTCTCAGGCACTATCACTTCCTCGCAGATTTTCTCCAAAGCAGGCATCCAGCTGGTTGCAAGATGGCAGTTCTGCAACACCACCCAGCTCCCGACAGTGACCGCCTGGCAGATCATGTTGGCTGCTATTGGGCCCTGACCTTGTCCAAGCGAAACAGTCTGAATGTTTGTGCCTCCCATGTGAACGTCATCAGCAAATTTTAGCAAACCTACGACGGCAAGTTGTGCACATGCAAAGACAAATAGACAAAGTCTATTAGAAAGTAGATCCGCGTTACACTTACTGTTTTTATAATGGAGCAAGTATTTAAGGGGTAAAGGCCAACAGATATTCTACTCAGCTGAAAAAAAAGAAGAAAAACAAACCAACACCTCAACAATGCACAGGTAGCACCTGTGAGTGAACTGGTGTGGACGTTAAGAAATTCCGGACTCCTGAACTGCTGCTCACAGATCCAGATATCGTATCACTATTTCCTTCACCAGCAATTTTACTGTCATTTTACATATACAGCCAGATGTAAACGCCTTCTATTCTATCACCACTGTGTTACGCTTTACAGACATTCAAAGGTCAGGTTGAGAGGCCTACGCTATTAGCAGTTCAGTCACACTCAGTGTCATTTAATTAGACAAAAAAAAATAAATGTGTTTTCAGTATCAATCTCACCTGCCATGGGGTCAGCACCTGGTGATAACACAAAAATCAAAGGGGCGCAACAATGGGAATCACTGTAGCTTTGTCCGAGATCAAAAGTAGGCGGTTCAATAAACGTTCTTCCCATGTTTTCTACGATGAACTCCTGCACTGCTGGAACTATTTTGTCAGGTCTCAAGCACCTGAGAATCACCATACGATCCAACCCCGTCAACGTGCTCCACGCATCTGGGAAATTCTCTTCGTGGGGTCTCGCAGAGTCATAGATTCGTTTCCACTTTGAACAATTCTCCCTTACATGTTCCATCAGCCCCCGAAGGTTTGTCAGACAAGACGCACGCACAAGCTCTGCCCAGGATTTGTCAGAGAGCCAATCTGGAGCTGGGTTGGGATGAGGATTGTCAAGAGCAACTCCTCCTGTCAGTAGGAAACGCCAAACTTCATCATCTATTTGGCCGCTTCCCTTCATTATGCCCACCGTCAGGAGGAGGGAGAATAACAGCTTATCCTTCTCAAACAGTGAGCGACAGACGTTGTTGTAGATGCTTCTTGTGAAGTGTTCTATTATATTTTTAATCCTCTCTTCTAGATCTTCAGCCTTTTTGCTTTTAGCAATGGACTGAACATACAAGTTAATGAACCAAGTCAATGAATACTGGTACATGGGTTCAATGTTTGCCAGATCAGAGATGCAGAAGAAGACAACGGCTGAATGAACAGCAACTGGCTTATACCCCACCCGCGTAGAATCTATTTGCATTTCAGTTGCTGAGGCAACTTTTTGCTTTTCAGAGATTTCTTCAGATAACTCTTTGGACGACGACAAAATATTAATTGCTGTTTCATCTTCTAAGATGTTCCCCTCTGACTTGGAAAGGACTTCCAGGATTTTGTCTTCTATTTCTTTTAATTGTTTTTTGTTCGCCGCACTTTCTATAATCAGTTTGTTTTTCTTTTCTTCTAGTTCAGGCTTCTCCTCTGCAGCTACAATTCCAAGAAGCTGGTCCTGAAGACCCAATGGTGTAATCATGAAGTTGAGCAGACAAACTTTAACAGCCACTTCAGGAAGATAATGAGGATTTCTTAAGCGGGTTGTAATGTAAAACCTGAAATCTCTTGAATATTCGAGTATATTTTCCCCTAATTTCATGTATTCTACTCCTTGTTGTTTGAATGTTAGCTTTAGTAAGACGGGTTCGATGAAAGCATCTAATTCTTCTCCAATATTTTCCAGCAGGACAGGTGTTCCAAGCTGAATAGCATTTTCTAACGTCCTAACATAATGTGCATCAGATAATTTGATAACTGACAGCTTGTTGGCTTTCTCCATATTCTTCACCCACCTGTTAGCTTGCCTTTGAGGATCTATCATCAAAGCCCATCTCCTTGAGTTAGAAACAATTATGCCATTGTCAATGGAAAAAGAATCAATTGGCAACCCAGCAATCTGCCATGCACGGATTTTGACTGGATCCCCTAACGTGTTACTTAAGGTAAAATCACCGGAGCACGGTATGTTCTTCTCATTGCACAGAACTTGCCATTGCTTTTGACACTGTAAACGGTAGTCTACAGTAAAGGCTCCCAGATAAGCCACAGTTCCTGAAGATAACAACACATCTCCTGTAAGGTCTATGTACCGGATTCTCAGTAACCGTGCAGCTTCCGTCCACCTATCTTTCTCTCCACCAAGACCACTAATGAGCTGTTCAGCTCTCACAAGCTTTTGTGAGCAGAGTTCAATATTATTTTCTAACTCTCTCTTCCGGTCATTCATGCTTTCAAAATCGTCATTCAAAGCTCGGAGGTGATCGACAACCTGCTTCAGTTCCGCTTGCTTTGTTTTTAGCTTCTGCATCTGAGCATCCAGTAACTCTTCAGCAGTTTTCAAACGTTCACGTTTCGGGGCAACCACTTTTGCAACGCGGTCATACACCTCCATGGCTCGCACCCACTTACACAGTCCTTCACAGGCTGATGAGACGTTTTTAATGACAGCTGGCTGAAAATCTGGATGATCAATAAACCTCTCTCTAATGATCTTCATTACAGCCGGAGGAATATTATCCTTGTCGTACGTCTTCAAGCTCTCCAGGAATTTCAGGTCTCCAAGAATTTTTCTAGAGGGCCCCCAGTAGTCTTCTATCATTTTACCTGCATTGCACATAACACGAAAATCAGGCCTAAGTCACACATGCTCAAACTGAAAAAAAAAAAAAAAAAAGAAAACTTGAAACTTAACAGGAGGAAGCGGCATCATGGCTTTGCAGTCAGATTTTACTACACAAGTACTGCCAACTATTTTGAGCAAATCCTCTCCTGAAGAAATTCAGACAGGGACTTCAGTATCACTTCCACTTGCTGAATTTATTAATTACATGTTAATTGTACCTCTACAAGGGAAACAAATTATTATACGGTCTTTCTTACCGTAGTTTATTAGACAAACCAATACCTACACGAAGGCACTACATCCTAACCTAGACAAGACAATTTTGGATGAAAAACAAATTTATAGACCCCTTATTTCTGTTATTAAGGGCTGAAATGAGGGGACACAAAGTGAAACTATTTCTTGGCCTACCGTGTAAATCCTGTGCAGTCTCACAACACTAACATGAGAAAGAAAGGGTTTGTTAGAATGGTAACCTATGGCAAGGGAACAGCCAGGATTCTGTCTCCCAGATATGCGGTGCTGTTTTGCAGCAGGGATTACAGTGGAATGGCGTGCAGCAGACCTCCAGCTCCCAGAGCCCCTCAAGGCAACGTTAACCACAAGACTGGGTCAAGGCTTTGTGCCCTCTGGGATCATACCTACAAAGCTTATGCCGCAGCCGAGCAAGTGCAACATGGTATAATAGCAAAGTAAGCTCTCAGCTACCGAGAGCAGCTCTAAGTCACCGCTAACAAAAACATGTTCCACCAGAGCAATACACAGAACCCAACCATTATTAGGGCAGGGATAACAAACACTTCATTACCACTGCCATTTGGATCTGGCTTCCTCTCTGGTTTAGTCCCCTTCATTACACAGATACTCTCCATGACAAGCTTAACAGGCCCAGGTGGATTTTGCATGGACTTCACGAGAGAAATATCTGAAGGATTCAGGGTATCAAGAGCTGCAAGTGCTGCCTCCAAAGCTGGCATGGCCTCCCCAAGGTCTCCTTCGCATTCATCCTGTCAAGACATTGGGGAGATGCCTGTAGTTTCACAGAATACTCTCTGCCTGGAAGTATCTAATAATCAGTCTCCCCAACACTCTGCTTCTTGGAGAGGAAACTACTTTGGTTTGCACAGTTTGAAGAGGAAAGGTTTGCAGAGAAGTTAGGAAATTCCATAAGCTCAACCCAGAGCTGAAAATGCCAGACCAGCTTTCATGCTCGAAGTCTCTCTGGTCAGACGAGGAGAATTAAAACAGGTTAGATACAATTGCTCTTAATTTAAGAGTGCTGATTAAGTACAAAGTATATACCGTGTAGCTTAAATTCTCGATCACATACCCAGATAGAAGTAATTACCTATCACTGGCCTTTCCAACTAGCTCCAAAAATACACTGAGGAATCCTGCAGCTTCCCACTGTAAATTCTGTGCTACTGATATCTGGCTGCATCAGCATCTCTTAGGTAATGCCCGGCAGGGCTCCATGCAGCTCTGCGACGCACCAGCTCACCTAACCCCAAGCAAACCATCTGTGGGCCTGGCACCTGTCTAACCTCAGTACTCCATCTGCTGAAAAGCAGAATATATTACCACAGGAATAAAAGCCATGTATCTTTTGGGATGCAAACCAGTAAGGGATGATTTTCAGGCACCATGAGACAGTCACACACTAAGCAGCCAAAATTTACCTTCTTTATATCAGGAACATCTCACTCGCCTCATTAACACATCAGAATACAAACTTGGAAAGACGCTGAAAACCAATCACTCTCCAGGCTGCAGCCCCATTCAGTACCTTAATAGATTTTGCAGCAGCTGCTGCTTCATTAGCCTCCTTTTCATCTGCTGACACGATTTCCTTCTTTGCATCTACTTCAGCTGTTTCTTTTTCAATCCGGATCATCATTTTCTCGGTTTCTGCAGAAGTCCGAATCAGTTCAGGCTGAAGAGCGGTCAGTTCTTTCTGCATTTCTGCAACCTGGTGAACAGGAAAACCAGAGGAAATCCTTGTAAACATCCGCACACGCTTCATGCTCTTGATGTCTTAGGGAGAAAGATGAACAAAGCGAAACAAGCGAAAAAGGGACATGAGACCTCGAATAATTACTAAAGCAGTTCTCTGACCTACTTTTACTAAGAGCCATTTTATTGAACGGAACAAAATTTTTTTAAGAGAGTATCTGTAATCAGCCATGATTCCTTCTTTACGATCCACGTAATTACAATCACAAGAAACAAACTGATCAATTGCATTTTTTCTTCACTGTCAGTTTCAGTTTATGGATCCCCAAATAATCCTTTATTGCACAGGTAGAAAAACTGAATCCAAAAGAAACTAGGACTGTAACACAGACTTGATTCAGAGACCTCTACAGCTCTGTACTAGATGTTCTTTGTCAGGGCAGTGCCTGGAAGCTCCGCTACTTTGCACTGGAAGCTCAGTCCCTGAATTAGATGCATGAATGGGGGGCAGTTTACATGGACACCGATCAATCTCCCGGTGGGAATTGATTGGGGAATCAATGCCTGTTAAGGATTTACAACATTCTTAAACTTCTTCCTGCTTTACAAAGGGTAACAGATGCTAAGCAATGGTTTTTATATACAAGGTTTTGACAAAATAAGCATATCTGTTTTTTTTCCCCTTTAACACTCAATGAGTACCATCAGCTTCACGTAGCTTTCTATTAAGCGCTATTATCTGAAATTAAAATGACTACACAGTAATCTTACTTTTCTGGATGGCTTTCTATAGAAAGTTATCAGTAGCATCCTGAATACAGTGAAGAAGGTATTTAATAAGCTTTACTTTTGGAAGTTTGATTCCACTTACAACAGACCTTCTATTCAAGTATGCACACACCATACGTTCAGTGTTTTCACTGAGACTTACTTGTGAAGATGCAAAGTCAAGTTTTTGAAGTCCTGTAAGATAACGATTTCTCATTGTGTCAACTTCTTGCCTTTTGCTAATCAGCAAAGTTTTAAAAGTAAGAATCAGCTCCAGGTACGACGTTGGCGTTACATAGTTGTGCCTCCGCAGCGTACTGTAATAGCTGATGGAGAGCTCCCTCACACTTTCTTGGAAATACTTGCACATTGACACAACCCTAGAGAAAAATTTTCTGTGTTACTGTGTAAATATCATCTCTTTTTACATCAATTAATAATAAGGAAATTACTTCACGTCTATGAAATCATATCAGTGTTAGTGAAGGCAGAATTGTTTTTCCCTACTACAAGAAACATTTTAGACTTCTTTCAAAGAACATGGCCTGATACGTATGTCCAGATGCCTTTGACTTGCACTGTAATCAAAGAGGTGGTTTAGCCTGGACCACTTATATGGACAGCGTCCTGGTCATGTAGGTCTGACAAGGGAGAGGTAAACATTTGCATCACGTTTCTTGACAAATAAACTCATACTCTTCTCTAATGTTGTCTTCAAGTTCAACATCCTCTAAAAACTTGTTGGCAACCATTTCCAAAGCATCTGCAGGCCAGGTTTGGAACCAGTCAATGGTGCAACAGTTTATCAGCGACGGGAACATCCGTAATCGATTCCGAAACGCATCACCAATGGGACTCATTGCTAGAAAAATATAAAAACACACCAAGAACAACACAATTATTGTCTAACAACTTCTGCAGCTGGGAAGCAGGAAAAGCATTCTAGGAAACAATGCATTATATACAGACCTAAGACAACATGTAAATTTTTCTTCATTCTTTCAATAAAGAAATTGTACATAGCAAGTGGAGTAGCTTCAATTTTCTCACTCCCCATCCTTGACGCACTTTGCATTTTCTCAACAATTTCAGCCTTCTCATCAGCAGCAAAGATATTAGGCACATCACCAGTATTTAAAAGCATGTTGATGTCTTCTATAAATGCTTCATCCTTTATTTGATTATCACAGAACAAAAAGGAAATGTTCTTGTTACCAACACCAGCTTTCAGCATGACTCGTTTAATATCTTCTTTCCATTCACTGACTCCATAGGACTTTGTAATTTCAATTTGAAAGAGTTCAAATGCACTCATGTAGGTGGCTAGCTTGGTAGCACTTTGTCGACCACTTCCACCAATGCCCACCAACAAAAGGTGTCCATTATCCTGTTTCAGTACCCTGCATATCCTTGAGATATGCTCAATAGCAAACTTGAACATGACTAAGGGCATTGGTGCTCTGCTGGTATTGTTGTATTCCTCCAGGTAGGACTCCATCACAGCTGTCAGTTGCTTCAAGTCTGTGATTTCATCATACGCTTTTACGTTACTGTCTGGCTTCAGGTAGTCTCCAAAGAAAAGGCTGCGAATGTGATCATCAGTGACCTTGCCAGTGGGTGAGAGATGACTCAGCACCTGCACAAATAAACACGCAATTCAGACTATTGGAGAATTACTTTTATTTATGCAATAATTATTCTTATCCAGATAATAGTAATACTGTGGGAAGCACCATTTTCCAGCTATTTTATTTACCATCTTAGTATGGAAGAAAAGGAAAAAGAAACAAAGACAAAAGAAAAATAGAAATAAAGAGAGAGGGGAAGAGGGTGGAGGGGTGAAACACAAAAACTTCCTGAACAGGGTAATATGCTGTAAGCAGGCATGCAAGTTTCTGCCATGCACATCTCGCATGGTGACTGTGCTGCGAAAAGCAGGAAGAGTTGCCAAAAGGCTTCCCAGAAAAGCACCTGCTACTCCCAGTGACTCATTCCAGTGTATGTTAAGCAGGAGCACAAGTGAACAATGAAAGACAGTTATCCCACGCAGTCCTCTGTACCAAAGCAGAGTCCTTTTGAAGTTCTGGGTCATGCAGGTATGAAGTATTGCTTCCACGAGAGTACATATAATACATAACACAAACAGGAGAAAATCCAAACTTTATGAACACATTGATATAAATCATTCAAAACATATCCAGTACTAATGCAATCTCAGTGTCTAAGTGTTTCTGAAACACTTGGGTCTAGCATGTTGTTGAAAAATACCTTATCAATGTTCTGCTTGAAGCTATCTGATGTTGTCTTTTTTACCATCTGAAAGAATACCTCCCTGTCCTCTTCATCAACTAAACGATCATAGAAAACTCGGTACACCTCATGAATCCAAAGGCGGATCAGTTTGTCTTCACTCTGAAAAGGTACATACAAAACTACAGGTAAATATTGCTCAGGAAGGACAAGTTAGAAATGTCCATCTGGACCCTGCTATATTTTGTACTGAGCTCGGTGGGAATCTTTCGGTTTCAAGCCATTCGGCACATAGCCCAGCGTCTGCTCTCTTGACAAGCTTCCTTAACTAGCAATCTGTGGCTCTTCTGTCAACGCATTTTTCTCAACTGTATCAAATCTCCCCACCCAGTACACAAAGAACAAATGTTTCTAAGACCGGGCCTCCAGCCCTAGCCCTGCCCAAACTCTGTCACTGGCCAAGACGTCCCCTGAATATCTGGTGGTCATCTCGTTCTATTTCTGCACCAAACACATTAATCTAGTAGAAATACAACTTCTAATATTCCTAGAAATTCCCACGCAAAATTGCTGAAAATGGAAGAAAAAGCAAAAGGATGAAAATCCTCCGTATCTGTCATTACACTTTTGTAGTATTTGACCCAATTTCCGGGCCAACCTATTGTCTTGTCCACGGGCAAGCTCGTCAACTTTAAAAGAAACACCGAGTCTTTTCACATGCTTCTCTCTGTAGTAGATTTTGTTTGAAAGTACAAGAGGTGGGATGGCCCGAGGTACGGGCTGCAAAAGATTGGCTTTGGACCCCTGGACCACATACGGAAAGAATATCAGCAAAAATTACAGCTGTTTCCCTCCATCAGAAACAGAAAATAGCAGTTGAGTGCCTTGCTGTGTATCGACTGTAAATGCAAATCAAATGAAATCATAGTTCACGTATTTTGAGACGTTCCCTTTGTAATATTATAATTTACTCTTCCCGTTGTTCTTTCCTACAGCAGCATAATGGAACTACTCACCTGCAGATGAGTGTGTGGACAGAGCAGCACTCCTTTAACAACCCGGGAGAAATCTCGGAGATTAAAGACATAATGGGATTTTGCAGGAGTTGGGAGGAAATTCTCGACTGCCATTTTGTAAATCACCATTGTTGCCTGGACCATTACCTTGCCAAGCCTGAAGAGGGTAAAGAGAGACAACATAAGATCCGCAGATAAGCTGCAGGGGAAAACGTGACAAAAGTGATACAGGAAACGCATCAAATTACCTTAGAAAGATGGACTCAAAGCCTTTGCTGAAGTGCCAATCAGCAACTGCACTAAAAATCTTGGTGAGAATGTCATCATCAAAAGAACAGATAGATACAACGTTCAAGTGCCGTGTGAAGCGCCCTGTAACACACAGAAGAACACGCAGAGGGATCTAGGAACATCCAAGTACTTTCCTGCCTCCCCTTAGCATCTGGCTAGGATCGACTCACACAGATTTGCATCTGGCTGCAGCTCCACAGTTTTGTTTCTGCCTAATTTCTGCCCCAGCAGTGACACCAAAGGAGTACAAACTGGTTCATATTTCATGTCAATATTCCCCCTTAAATTGACTGCTTTTAAACCACAAATCTCCATCGCAATACGGCCACTATCACCCAAATTCCAATTACAGGAGCTCAGATTTCACCTAAAAGCATGCCGAACACACACTACTAAAGTACAAAAACTCAGCAGCGTCATAATAGTTATTTTAACAAAGCCTCCTCAGATCGCATACAGGTATACCTGTACTAGAATCTTTATATGGAGGCTAAGTGATTATAATGATGTAGCTATAGCTATAGTAAGGCTTTCCATTAGAAAATATAACCTTCTTTACAGTGATTTGGCAGGCACCACAGACTTTTGAGCGACAAGCCTGTAAGTAAATGCAGGCAGCTTATCTCAGCAGCAGGAAATGGGATTTCAGGTGAGAACTGGTAGAGTAGCCAAAGAGACCTGTCAGGAAATGTGTTCTCTTCCCTTTCTGAAGAGTGAAAAGTGGGAAAAGTGTCAATTTCTCAAAATTTACTCTCATTTCATCATCCATTTCCTAATCTTGACTGAACTCATCCTGGAAAAAGTACAGTTTTGGCCTTGAGCACGCATACTTCTTGGAGCAATCCAAATGATGACAGATTCTACGTCTGTCTATCAGCAAAATGAAACCTGCCTCTTAACTTCAATTAGACAGCTCTCCATTGGGATACATTTTTTTCCTCCTGCACATACAGACTTTGTACTGCCCTTGGCAGATTTCCTACCTGTAATATCATTCCTGCCTCCCCCAGGAGGACCCATAGCTGACAGAAGCAGCACGTCTACGATACTAATCTTGGATGCATCTTTCTGGTCATACCAGTGACCGTGATCAACCCACTGCCTGAGAAGCTCGATGGGCGGCTGCGCTCCGTACACCTCCTTGGCTGGCATGTTTAGGTCATCTGTGGAAAGCAGAGGTACTAAGGGAAAACCCCTCAATGTTTAGGAATCTTTTTTATGAAGCTAAGAATAAAAAATGATGGAAAGAGGTACAAAAAGGTTGGTATTGTTATTTTCATTTCATATTAAAACCAGAATCAAATGACATTATACTTTGTAGGCATTGCGTTGATGGTTTTAGTGTGGTTGGTGATTTTACACTGCATTACATTGCAAGCACATATGAAATGAGTCAGTGAACTACTCCGAAGAGAAGCACTGCTCCAACAGCTGGAGACCTTTCAGCAGGGGGCAGTGCTAACCTTTCCTTGCACGCCTGAAAAAAACAAGGAGCACTGAGGCAAACCAAATGACTCGTCTCGGTGAATTACTTCCTTGGCCTAAAGCCAGAATTTAAATGACATAAAAACATGAGAAACTTGTCTTACCTACAAATATCACAGCCCTTTTCCCTGAAGGAGGCCCAAATAATCCTTTTCTTCTTCTGTCCAGCTTGGACATGATAATGTCCTGGGTTTGGTTAGCCGAGGTTCTTGCAGAGAAGTTGACGAAAACTGGGATATACGTTGGCTTGGGAAGTTGTAGCAGAAAACTGTTTGTTATAGCTGATTTTCCAGTGCCAGTGGGACCCACAAAAAGCAAAGGGATATCGTGGTCCACGTATGTTTTCAGAAAGAACACCTGTCTGGCCGTTTCCATTGTTGGAATGATTAGCTCCGACACCTGTTACATAAAACACCTAATATTACACCAATGTGAACACTTTCAGGCAGCTACAAGAAGCCTGTAGCATGAATGTACGTTGATGAAATTCTCCTCTCTGAAAACCCAGGTTACAATGAGATTCTGCCAGACAGTGCAGATGGCACCACTTCTGCAGCAGTTATTCAGTAAACAGCCCAACCAATACTTACCTGTTACATGGCTCACAGACACTTTATGAAGCCTGAAAAGAGAACTGCGTGGCTAAGCACAGCTTAATTCCGTCCCCTACTGTGCAAACGGAAAGGGACAGTGCTGTCAGAATTTCTCTCCAATAAAAGCTGAACAAACATCAATTACCTTGAAATTACACCTGCAGAACAGGCACTTTTATACAGATCTCTGCTGTGCTACACTTCCTAAAGTTTGCAAATGCCGTCAGGATGTGTGTGCCATTACATGGAAACGGAGGGGATTCAGGACCCTCGGTACCGCCCACCGTATTCCAAACAAGTGCTGACCTGTTTGCTCGGTTTCTCTGATTAACGCACACTGCACAGCGACACCAGTAACACCAGAACTAATACACAGGGGCCTACACTGATTAAGTGCTGCATTTGGAACATTAAACGTAACAGGAGTTCACAAAGGTAACTGATTTATACCTCTAAATCTTTTAACCAAACAATTATTTTCCTACAATGAGAGATATCAGTGTAAACCTTAGCTCCTGGGGAGATAACTTGTTCTTCTTGCGTGATGTAATCTGTCCACAGGTTCCACTGCCCACTTCCACGCTTGTAAAAATAAAAGTCATAAACAGTCCCTGTTAATTAAAAAAAAAACAGAACATGGTAAAACCCACTGATTAGAATAAACTTCTGTAACACTAGTGTGAGAAGTCTGACACAGAGTGACAACGAAGGCCTTTTTATCTCAGGAGAGCCCTTCCTCCCTCTCCGCTGTGATCTGCGCACAGCTATTTCAGGTCAGATTCAGCCTCAGCGTTGTGCCCACGAAGCGTACGAGCAGGAGGGCGCCCAGCATGCAGCACACAGCAGAGGGTGGCTCTGCAGCACAGCCAGCGCTCCGCCAAGGTGCTGAGCCGACCTACTGCTTTATCAAAACCAGGCAAGTACAGTTATTAAGTACCTTTTTCTGGGAAGATATTGTTTCTGGTAATCTTCACATTCTTAGGGCGCTGGCTTCCATCATCCGTCCCCATTAGCAAGTTACGGTAAAACAGATCGAACTTCTTTCTGCTGTCTGCATCGATGGTCCCACCAATTGTCCAAACCAAAGCAAAAAGGAAGAGCCCCTGCAGCCACAAGGTGATCTGCTGACTAGACATGCTTTCCTTCCCCTCTTCTTCAGATTGCCTTATTTCATCTAAAACAGATATTTTGAACTCTAGTTAAATGCTAAGAACAACCACTAAACCCAATCCAAAACCCATTTTTGCAGAAAGCATTCTGAGACAAACTCAGAGCAACTGCGTAATGAGAATGTTGCCTATGTAAAGTGCTACAAATAATCAAAGATAGAAAGGAATGAGAATAAGCTTACAAAGGGTCCTTTTTTTTTTTTTCTTTCCTTCAGATGCCAGCAGGCAGCAAACAAAGCATGTGGAATATGCTCACAAGGCCACGTGCAGCTCTGTAATTACACCAGTGCCCCAGTGAACACCAGCCAAAGCACTATGTAATTAACACCGATCTGTGAGAGAGGACTTGTGTCACAGGATCTGAAGCAGCAAGGAAATTCCTTCCATCTGATAACCCTCATCTCGTTATGGAACAAAAGGAGAAAAAAAAAAAAAAAAAAAGAAGGAATAAAAAGATTGAGATTCAGGGTACTTACCAAGCAGACAAGTATAGAGTTTCATCAAGCTGTAAGTCAGATGAATAGAGGACGTTTGCACTACGGCTTTGCAATGATGGTGAATAAAATCTAAACAGGGCTCAACCAGCCACATGAAGATGTCGTTGACCTGCCAGGAAAAAGGAAAATGGCTTTTAACAATGCAGCAGTTGCCATGCTTCCCACTGTCTCCAAGTCTCTGTCAATAAAACATAAAACAACTGAAATTGTCCAACTTGGCAGAAGGAAGATCAGGAAACGACCACTGTGAGGCAGCAGATGCAATCACAAAGCCTCACTGCCACCCTAAATTTTGTTACCCGGTTAGAAATCCCAACAGCACAGCAATTGCTCAGCCTAGGGAGGCTGCTGCTTTGCTTAGGCAACAAAAAAAATTATTCCAATGTGTACAAAGAAAAGGGCCTCGACTTCCCTTGAAAAAGACTGGCCTCTACTGAGGACCCAGCAGAGATACCGTGCCACAGCAGGAGTTCCAGAAGCACAGACTGGTACCTGTGGGAGTGCTGGAGCATGCAGGCAGGCTCGTGGGATCTGCTCTAAGAACTCAAGAGGGAAAACAGGAGAGGAATCACGACCTAGGCTCTTCTCAGGGCCTTTTACTCAAGGAGATGCAGTAAAGGGCCATCCTATCTGCTGACTCAGAAAGGAACGACTTTGTTTTGATGAACTAAGAGGACTGTGTCAATAAAGAACTTTCACAGACCTTAAACTTCTTTTGAATTTGGTCCTAATTTCCCACAAAAGCTCAAAACAAAATGAAGAAATCAAGATTTTCTTCAGCCCTAATTCAATTTAGCAAAGCACAGAATTACAGAATGACTTAGGTTGGAAGGGACTGTTAAGATCATCCAGTTCCAACCCCATGCCATGGCAGGGTTGCCAACCAGCAGCTCAGGGCACACCCAACCTGGCCCTGAGCTCCAGGGATGGGCACTCACAGCCTCTGTGTGCAGTGGTGCCAGGGCCTCACCACCCTCTGAGTGAAGAATTTCCTTCTCACATCTGATTTAACACTCTCCTTCTTTTGGTTTAAAACTGTCCCCCCAACCTATCACTATCAGACCATGAACAGATTTTTTCTGAGTCTTTCACTATGTTTTGATGACCAATAAACTGGAATCTGAATTTTGATAAAAGCTGATTCCCATGAACACCTATATTCATTTGCAACCATAATGAAGATATAATACACAATCTGTATTTGTGTTTGTGCAAGAAATGCAACACACAAAGGACAATTTACCAAGTGTTCCTAAGGTGACTAAGCCACAGAAGATCAAGCTATCAATATCTTAATTATTTCTCAAGCTGAACTCGACAAATGTCTCAGACAGAAGAAGGATGGAAGGATGAGTTCAAAACATTTCTAATCTTTCGGTTTTTCCCACATTATATTTCTATTACTCATGGCATATCCACTTCTCATGCCCTGGTATATGACACTGCTAACTATAAAACAATCCACAGCAGCCTCTAAGAAACCTGGGATGCTCAAAATAGTGTCAGTACTTCAACAGGTTTGATTCTGCATGCTTGCTTTCAAGACGGCAAACTGAGCGTCACCCTAAAGTCAATCTGCTAACTGGGATCCTTGCCAATAAGTAATGCTCTCACCAGCTCTCGGTGCTCTTCCTGCAGGTTTGGAGGCAGTGTATGCATATAGGAATCCTTCAGCGGCTTCCAACCCAGTTGCTGTGGGTCCATATAGATCATACCACACCTGGGAAGAATGAACAGTTATGGCAGCAGTAGAGATGCAGAAGGTGGGACACTTCACGTTAGAGGGCTTTCACATTACCTGCTAACAGTTGCTGGAGACGCTTCCTCTAAGTCTGCTGCCTCAAAGATTAAGCTCATTTTTGAATTCATCTGAATTATTTCGCCACTCATAAGGCACAGCTGGAAGGAAAACAGCAAGGAAATGTGACTTATTCATGTCAGCGCTAATCTACCAGCCAAAGCAATGCTTGTCATATGTCACCACTCTACTTAATTCTACTTAATGCCACTTCTCATTCACTCCTTTGTGTTCTTGTAATGCTTGCTGCCTTCTGACCTCACCTCAATCTTTCCTGTAATGGTATGCAGAAACACTGCATCTTTAAATACCTCTGTAAGGAAAAGCAGTTATGATCTGCAGCTTTTCTTTAGTTAATTTATTCACTGAATTATTTACACAAATTCAGTTTTCAGTTCCAGAACTGAGTTTACTCATTTCAGTTTCCTAAAACGTTCAATAATCAAACCTCAGTTAGTAACCTCATTTCAATGAAATCGGAGCAAGATGAGGCTTCTAAGGAAGAATTAACAGCTTGCAATCTTCTACTGAACTAAACCATGGAACACAAGGAGAAAGCAATGCTTTTAAGCACAGAAGCCTTTCCTAAGGCTTGCAGCATACTACGATTACACTCTTTGACCACCACAGAAGCAGTGCTGCTACTACAACTGCAGTAAGGTACGTATTCAAGTGTGAGACACCTGGCTAAAACGAGGCTACCTTTTTATTGTCATCCAGCACAGTGTTCATGTTTTCTATCCAAACTGCGTCCACTGGGCCATCAAATACAATCCACTTTCGATTATCTGTAGAAGAAGATGCTTGTGCCCTGAAGGTGTGTGCAAGAACCCCATCTGTCCACTCATGGCTTACAGGATCAAAGCTGCCATACAGTTGTCCCATGGTAATAGCTTTAGGATTAATAACTTCGTATTCAACAGCAAATTCATCCATTGATTTTGCTGTGTAGGAAGACAAACAGAGGAGCTTGAAAATGTGATAGGTTTGTTTTATTCAACATCCAGGTAAGAGCATTTCAAAAAGCTCCTACTTCAGAGGCACCAGGCAAGAAAGAGAAGATATCTGAAGTTAGGCACTAGTGAGTAATAATTTCCTTTACTTGTACAAGAAAAGCGCAAAGCACTTTACGCAAAAGCACATTAAAAAAGAAAGAATAAAGCATTAAGAGATTTTATACGTTTAAGGGGACCACTTACAGTCTCCCTATCACAGCTTGCTTTGCGTGTTTTGCAAGGGTATGAAGAACAAATACAATGCTTAAAAGATGCATAGAAGTGTAAACACATCATCTTGTCTTATTACTCCAGTAAATACAGACCAAACTACTTCCAGAAAAGACAAAAAAAAAGACAAAATAGTTCAATGAACAGCAACTTCTTGGTTGAGAAAACAGAATGTAGGATGACTACCAACCTCAGTGTGTCTCTGCAAAGAAAAATATCATCAGTTGTAGAATCAATTCCATTTAACGATAAGTTTGGGGCTGGACAAAGTTACCTGCACACAGATCCCCAAGGGCTCCAGCCAGCACTTGGTATGCACACGTCTTCCCACCCAGAGGATCTCCAACAATCATGAAGCCATGGCGCACCAGCATCATCTCGTATACCTGCAGCAGTGAGACAGCACTCAGCTTTAACATTGCTTAAAGGTACATGCAATGTGTATGAAACCACAGGTACCAAGCCTGCACTCAGTCACAGCAGAAAGAACAGCAGCCAAACACCTGCACTCCATTAAGGCACTGACCCGCATCAGAGCACTGTCCTATGATTAGGACAGTTCACAGGGATGTAATTTAAGCAGTCCTTCCCCAAACTTGTCCTCCCTTCCTCCTTGCTAAACATCCTCCCTCAGCTGTCACAGTGTTGTGAGCAGGCTCCCTCAGCTGTCACAGGCTGCGGATGCTCTCACCAGGCACTGCTCATCATGGCCCAATGCATAAAGCCTTCAGTGAAACGACTGGTCATCAGTGAAGAAAACACAAAACACCTGGAACTGCTGCTCTGAGGATCTGCCAAAGCAGCAGACCCTTAAGGCCGTCTTTGAACTGTAAGGGTGGTGACCTCTTCAGTGCCCTCAGCAGATACTGCCAGACCTCACATCAAAGCCTCCTACCTGAATGCCTTCAAACAGAACCCTACAGAAGCCCTAAGCAGGTTTTGTTTAACCTCGGGTTAAGGCTGATATCTTAAATCCCTTACCAGTTAATACTGCCCCTGCTTAAATGAAAGATAAAAGCATGGCTTGCAAAGCAACGTAAGCCAATTAATGTCCCCTAATGAACCAGCTCCAGGCCTTCCAGTTCTGCTCCCAACAGCACCAGGTTGCACCGCTCACACAGAAACAAGTCAAGCATTCTTTGCAAGGCCACCAACACCGCAGTGCATGGGGGGACAGCAGGAACACAAAGCTGAAGGTAAAGCTAAGCCACGATGGAACACGCCAGCCCTTCCCAAGGAGACTGGGCAGAACTGGGACCATAGCCTGCCCGCCATCCCGGAGCTCTGTTTGCTGGGCAGAACTGTATTGGCCATTAACAGCTTAATGTTTTATACTGAATCATCAGGCTCAAGCTCCAACTAATTAGCTCCTTCACAAACTGTCCAAATTCAAAACCTACTGTAACCAAAATTGACATTTATTCCACGGTTTTTCCCTCAATAAATACACACTGTTTGTAATACTAAATTAACTGATCACAGAGGCTGTTATCTATTGATTCATTCATAACACCATCAGAGAAAGGATGAAGGCTATTTCTCAATCATTTGCTCTTACTGTCCTCCCCACCAGAAATAAGTGTGAGAAGAACCTGAATAATTTTCCCAATGAACCACGGAACTGGCTGAAGGTCCATTTTCCTGATATTTGCAGTCACTGCCTGGGCAAAGAGCTCGTAGTCAGGTGTGGGAAGAACCACTCCCGGGAACAAGTCAGATATGATACTCTGTTCAGGAGAGACAGAATAAAACATTATCAAAACCCACAGATTACGAAAAGGGAAAACTCCCAAAGTACTATAACCTGCAAGGAAAATGCCTGTACAGGTAACTGGAGCTGAAGAGGAAACGTGTTCATAACCTTATGTCCAGGCACATCAGAGTGTTCTGCAAGCATGAGTGAGGAGGGAGCCCTGCAATTCTCCTACACACACTGATGCTGTAAAAGCAAGGTTAACCTCCTGCAAATGCATCTCAAACTGTGCTACAGGAAAGCAAAAGCTGTTGAACACGTTCAGTTATTAAACAGAAGCTCTGTGTTCTGAGGTGTCAGAGGTGATGGTGCTCACGTCTCTGCTTTTGGGTCTTTCTTTTATTAATTGATCTGTAGCTTCGCACAGTCTTTATTTTGTATGAAGGCAGCATACAAGCAACTATTTCTTTGTTTCATCCGACTTCAAATTTCTAATCAACTGATTTATTTGTCCACATTTTTTTCCTGCAGCACGAAGCTAGAATCCAAACTGCAAAAACAATGTTTCTGCTAATGAAGCAGTGACTTCAGCAAGTTACCTTATGAACACTTCACAGCATAACTTCAGAGCTACCACTGAGTGTCTGTATTCCAAGACAATACTCATGGAACCAAAGAGCACATCCAGATCTGTGGACTGCAGCAGCCGTACACCAACATGGCAGCACCCGGAGCAGCTGCTCCTCGTAAGGAAACGACCTTTCCTGCAGGTTCTTACCACAAAGAGCCACAGCCATGTGACAGCTTACCTGAAACAAGGGCACATCCTGTGCCAGGAATTTGGCAAGGTTCACATCCATCAAAGCGCGCAGCAGCAGCACACTCTCATTCTCAGCTGGGTACTTGAGCTTTAAGTTTCCTGCTGCTGTCAGCACAGACTTAACAGCACGCATGCCATAATCATAGTGGTGCTGAGATGAGAGCTGCTCCGAGCACAAGCGGTACGTGGCAACGATCTTCTGCGCAAGACTGGGGGAATTAAAACAGCACGTGGAGAAGGAAAACATCTCACCATGCCAAGAAAATAATTTAAGCATCAAAATCATTGCAGTGACGGTGAACACGCAGACCCACCAACGAGTAATACTGGTAAGATGCCTTGGAAGTAAAACTGTACATTGTGATGTGCAAGAGTGCATGTGTGCCACTCAGCAATTCCAGCTACGTCGCATTTTGCAAATGGTTCTGTGCAGAGATACGTATCTGTCAACGTGAGGTGATAAATGAGGACTGGCAATAACGCAGGGGATTGAACAGCACTTTCTGGAGAAACCAAACAAGACGGCCTTCCCAGAGCGTTCTGCTTTAAAGACACATATACACATGTGCGCCTTGCAGAGGAATGAGGTATATTAAACCCAATCAAGGTGGAAAATTCAGCATGCCTTACCTTCGAGAGTCCAAAAATCCCATGGAATAAAGTGAAATTTCTCCAATCAAAGAATAATCTGGTACCATCATGGCAACTGTCCGAAACAATGCCTATAAGAAAAGAATATTTAAGCTCACACTGTGGAATTTGGTAGTAAGTTGTGCTTGTTTTGTATGAATAGCGTCTCTGTGACTCGTGAACTTATAACAATCGTGTTGTTCTTTCATTCCTTCAGGAATCATCTGACATAAACAAGATTACATTAGAACCATTACTAGAACCGCGACCTTACCAAGAGGTCTCTGCTAAGCATTGTAGGAACAAATAATTAGAAAGAGTCATAATTCTAAAGAACTCTTAACAGACCAAAACAGAAGGCATTATTCATCTCACTGTTGTAACACACACGCTACCACATGGCACGGTTAACATCTTGTACGAGGTCACGTGAAGAATGCATGCCAAGGCTGGGAGAAGAACCCCATCGGCCTCTGCAGTTTCTCAGGAAGCTGAGAAAATGAAATCAAATGGGGGTTTGGAACACCGAGCCATTGTACACCAGGAGAATTTCCATTTAGCAAACGCACAACTAAAGCTGCAAACTTATCGGGCTGACTGTGCTGAGACCTTCTGTCTGTGCATTTGTTTATACATTGTCTGTGCATGTGTTTATACATTCAGTGAACAGCACAGCAGAGTTAGATCACCGTATTACTTGATCGCTGTCTTGCTTTTCTTACTGAAATAGATGAGAAGCTGCAAATTCTGTTTAATTTCTACAAGAAATCAGAATCCTAGGGTTACCTTCAGATTATCGGGCAGCTCAGCCCGGCCGGCATAGCCAGGATTCATTGTGATGAACACAGCGCAGGTGGGATTGAGAGAGATCTCAGTGCCTTCAAAGACGAATGTTTTGACTTTACGGATAATAGCTTGCTGTATGCTAAGTATTTGTTGGGCGACCACAGACAATACTTCAACCTAATGAGGCAGAGTGGATTGGAAAGCATCAGAAGTACAGAGACAAAGGTTTATATATTCCCATGGCTATCTCCTGCAGTCCTCCAGGTGAGAGCCACTCGATGTAAGGCGCAGACTGACAATCAAACCCAAACTTTAGTGGTCTTTTAAAGCAATCCTCTGAAATGTCGTACTCCTATTCTCTATTTAACCAACGTACAGATACCACGAGGCTTCTGAAAGCCTCCCAAAGAAAATATGATCTGCTTGAACATGGACAGTTAAATCAGGTGGCCAGGAGCACCTTCTGGATGCCCCCAGAAGTGCTTGCCTTCTGCCTCACACTACGAAGAATTCAGCACCTTCAGAAAGACTGACTCGCTCAGTGCCCCAAACGGAGGGGAAATGCAAGGAATGGGAAAGGCCACCCAGGGCTAATCCTCAGTGCCTCCTGTTCAGGTTACAGAACACTGGAAAATGAGAATGCTAACACTGGAGTTCATTAAAATACAAGTTACAGCAGACAAAAAGAAATTCAGCTGTTGAAGACACTAAAACATAACAAAATACAGATCTTTGTGGATTTTCCAGGCTTACTAGTATTGACCTAAATCCAACTCCAAAGTATCAATAAAGCTTGTCTGAAGTCATTGGTGACCAGATTTATACATAGAGAGAGAATGAGATTCCAGCCAGAGTGAGGAGTGAGTTTGGTGAGTCTGGTTATGCAGTCACTTAACCTGGCAACACAGTGACACTCATTTGTCACAAGGAGTCCCTCTGCTGGGATCTGTCTGTCTCATGCTGGTCATTGATAAAGGCTGCCTCAAGAAGAGCAGCAGGATAGCTCTTTTCTATCAGAAATCTGGGTTACTCTGAAATCAAACTATGACTGTCACAAACAAAGCAGGAAATCATACACCAGCATTTCCCACCCCCAAATAGATGACCCTGAACATAAGGCTTCTGCAGCACAGCCCAGGCAGACAGGTTCCTACAACAGGCACCTGAGGTAACCCATTTCTGGGCAGTGAGTATCAAAACAAAGCAGCCCTGTCATCAAGCAGAAGTAGAAAATTGGCAATAATGCTGTCACATACCAATCTGAAACCTCTTGCGTCCCAAAGCTCTCCGTATTACTTGTCTGAGTTAAAAAAATTACCTCAATCCGATTGAATTCATCAAAGCAGGACCATGCCCCAGACTGTGCCAGACCTTTAAAGAACTTGCCCATAGCCTTGTAATCAAGACCATCTGAGCAGTTGAAGACTACACACTAGAACAGAACACAGAGACAACATCTCTCAGGGTTAACACCAAGTCCACTATAAAATTCTTAGCGTCTAAACCAGGAAAGGATTATTATTACCAATTTTGGATGACCACACAATGATGTCATATAGACACGATCCTAAATGCAGTGCTATTACCAACTACTTCTTTGAATAAATCTTGAACTGGCAGTGGACAAACAATACTTGATTAAGAACAGCATTGCAAGAAATACCTACATACCCACACAAAAACTAAAACCCAAACCAAACCAACTACATCTTAGTACCTGTTTAGCTAGTGCTTTTGCCAGATCTTTAGTTGTTTCTGTTTTGCCAGTCCCAGCAGGTCCTTCTGGAGCACCGCCAAGATTTAATTTCAAGGCACCCATTAATGTCCTACATGAAGAAGAGCACAGCCATTAGAAATGATAATCATTAATGGCAAATTGTCTCTGAAGGACTGGACCAGTATCTTCCCATACAGGTTCCCTTGGCAGTGATTCATGTGTACTCTGCAGTTTGACCTAGCAACCTGCTATCATCTCACAGCTGACTCCCCACAGTGGAAGCTTACAGTCACCCGCCTGACCTGCAAGGAACGTTGAGGATTTTTATTACATGCACCCAGTCTGTATATCCTCAGCTGCACAATCGAATGTGCCGAATCACAAGGAAAGTGGCAGAGTTTGCAGGAAGACATGGTGCTCCCTGTGACAATAACTTGAAGCTGGCTTTATAAACAAAGTCAGTCTTTAAAGAAGGCTGAAAAAGCATGATGGTTGTTTCCCTGGAAATGACCACGCTTTCCAAGTGATATTCATACTAAAAATGACATCCCTGCTAACAGTGGAGTGATCTCTTTCTTTTACAATCCATTCAAAGACTCAGCCACCAAAAGCAGTTGCTAAGTCTGCATGAGCCTGCTTGCTCATTGTTTGCACTACCTACTGGGGACTACCTCTGTTTGCAGGCAATGCAGCAGTCCCACCATCTTTTCCCTACTGCTGTGTGTGGCAGAACAGTAAGCGTTTGCTGGCGTAGGCAATAGTGTCAGCATTTAGCTGCAGCTTGTATGCAACACTGAGCTCAAAACTGCTCCGTGCCCAAGTAACATTTTTACAACCTGTCTATATATTTGCCTGGAGGTAACTATCAAGAAGTCTCTTTAAATCTCAAAATCTAAAACTACCTGCTGAGATGACCCATGTCTCCAAGGTACACTGGAAGTGAAGACCCAAACACCCTTGGATTGGAGGATGAAGTATTTCAATTTCAGCCTCTTGCAAGCAAGCAGTGGAAGAGTCACCCACCTACCAGTCAGGCACCAGCGAACGGCTCTGTAGTTGCTCTTCACGTGACAGGCAGGCACACCTCGCATGTATGCCTAACTCTACAGAAACAAAGTCACCAGTGCTACTGTACAGTTCTTCACGTTTCCAGCACTAACACCTTCCAGCATTTTTCAGAGGCGCTTTCCCGTGTACAACAGAGATTAGTACTCTACTGGTGTAGGAATCCAAACACTGCAAATATTTTACAATATTCGGACAAAGAAGATGGGTACGATTTGCCTCCAAAGCCTGCATGGAACTCTTAGATGCTAAGGCTCCTACAATTATTAACTGTAACAAATTAAATTAAATACAGACTGCTAATTGTTAAAAAAAATGATGCTATTCATAAACAACACAGCTCACCTGTAACACCGGTCTGTTAGCGGGGTTATAACCAGACGTGAAGAATTGCCCAGATACTCATATCCATATTTGGCTTCTGTTGTAATCATTCGTACCACCACATCCTCCCTTTCCCAGTAGTATCTCAGCTGAGAAATCCACTGGAAGTCATTCAGATCTGTGATTTTGTCTTCAACCAATTTTTCAACCACATCACGAGCTGCAGAGTAAGGGATAGATTGTTTTTTAAAATCCAAACACTTCTACTATCTTTGTTCACTTAAAGCAGTGTATAAGTAAAATATTTCCTTACATACACATAAAAGTAAGCCAACGTTTAGAGCAGTAGGACAAATTTCATGTCAGAAAAGAATCTCCAGCTGTTTTGTACAGGGAGTCACCTCCACCTGATCCAGATCCCAGTGCCAATTCTAAGCAGAGGCAGAGCTGTGCATGGCTGAGCAACCTCCATCATGGTGCAGCAACTTAGTAAAGGCTGCTTGAAGCGAGTGGCTGAAGGAGCCTACATGGGACGCTTGTTTTCCCTGATACTGCAGAAAAAACCACCAAAATCCAATCTCATGGCCAAATTCCACTCTGATACATAGACCGCAAGAGAATCAGGAAGTGACAGAATGCTGTTCATGTTGAAGTCCAGCTCCGAAACAGTCCTCAACAGTTACATAGCTGCATGTTTGAACACTGTACGATGGTTAAACATTCAAGTCCAAAGCTTACTTTTCTTCCTTCTTCACTGATATATTGCAGCAAATCAAAAACCAAGATTATCGTTGCAAGTATTGAGCCAAAGAGAATTTCAGCAAAGGCTGGAAGGATGCATGAACAAAAACTTCACAAATAACTGCATCGTGCAGAGACATAACAAGAGAAATCATTTTCTTTAATGACCTGAGATGACGTAAAATAATGTTTTCATAGAATCATAGAATTACTCAGGTTGGAAAAGATCATTTCATCTTTAAAATCTTTAAAATCTTTAAAAAAGATCATCTTTAAAGATCATTGAATCCAACCACGACCTAACCATACTGCCAACCCTCCGCTACTCTCTGCAACTAACTCTGCAACCCTCTGCAACTAACAACCCTCTGCTAAATCGTGTCCCTGAGTTTTAGAGGGAGAGAATAACCTTTTTTTCCAGTATGACTGAGCAGGGCCAGTTTGCCCATTTCAAGCTGGCAAAGTGAGAGAATGCTGCCTGCTGCCCCCCAGCAAGAGTGTGAGCAGCTCCCCTCCCTCAACCCTGCTGCTGTAAGAAAAACAGAGGGCCATAGGGAAAGTGTTGAGACAGCTTACAGAGGCTGCCTGAGGTCCTTGCGCCTCTGTCAGTAGCAGGACCTCGTGCACCACTCTAGCCACTACAGCTGATTTTCACCTTCTGGGAACTAACCAAAGAAAATGATTACTATTAACTCTCTAACACATCTTCTGGCATGATCTGTTTGGTGGAGGAAGAACTGGAGCTACCTCTCTCCAGTAGTTTACTGAAGTACAGCAGTGCTGCCCCATATGGAACAAGACGTATTTACCGTGCACATCGATGACAGTAAGAGCTCCGAGAGTCAGCCGGGCCCCACTGGGCAGCTTTCCTCTCACCAAGTCAACAATGTCTCCAATCTGCTGATTGCTCTCCTCCAAGAAATCCTGACATAGAAACAGAACATGGGCATGAAGGCAATGGCACAGTGCTTCCTGAGCTCCCGTGGGTGGGTCAGAGACAGCCCCTGTCGGAACACAGTGATGAAACAACCAGCATCACACAAACATTTAAAATTCTCTTTCATACACTGGAGTTCTATCACACCATGAGCATTTTAAAAAGCCTTACGGCCTGAAGTATAATGTAAGTAGAAGTCTGTTTTTTTTTCCCCAATAGAGATGCCAAATTTCTGTCATAGGAGATGTGCAGACTCACTGTCAAGTAGATTTGGATTATATTTCTTCTGGAAATGTGTAGTTAGCTGTAAATTAATAAAAACCAATACAAATCTAAGATTCTCCTAACTTTACTAGGAACATTTTAAATTATTTTCTTCTGAGTTTGCATTTATGATCTAGGCAATGGGACTGAGTGCATCCTCAGCAAGTCTTCCACGTGACCCAAAGTGGGGTGAGAGACTCATCCTACAGCTGTGTTGCCATCCAGACCTCAAGCAGGCCAGAGAAATGGGCAGCCAGCAACCCTGTGACTGAGGGTACGGAATAGGATCTTCAGCTAGTGCTAAACAACACGGATAAGTTAAATAGTAAGGATACAGAAGCAAGGAGCTAGCTTAAAAATGCAGTGCTTGGTATAAAGTTCTCATGGTTAAAAAGCAGTCCAAACAATTGACTGACAGAATGAATCCCCAAATTAATCCTCACACACACTATTAGGATCAGACAGAAATAATTTCAACAGAAATTATTTTCATTACTTGATCACATATTTCATCAGCCTCAACTGAGCATTATTTGAACGCCTTGTGATGACAGCAGCACTACAAACACATGAGGAGAAGTAACAAAACAAAAGGAAGAATAAATGTCTGCTTCATCTTTATGGGAAGAGAAACTAGCAGTAGGCAAATATCTGTAACACACTGCAAGAAACGATTGCTGCCTTCAGGTTCCCCTGGAGCTCTGCAGGTAAAGGTGGGAGTTAGAAATAAAAAGACAGCACTTAGCAACAGCTTATGACTGTTTGCGTTGTACTTTTATTTATACCAGTGCAATTTTATAGAACAGTAACATCACTTCTTCCAGCAGAGCCACTGAAGATACACAGAATCAATGAGAGCAAGGCCCTGCTGTGATTCAAGACAAAAGGAAACAGGAAATAAAGCATACTGCAGGAATAAGCTGTGGTATGTTCCTGACAGACCGTCTTCGTGGTTACACAGAGGTTTTATTAATAAGCACTAAACTCTGATTAAGGGAACAGCAGAAGAAAATCTTACTTGTAAGGTTCCTCTCCTTATAGCCTCAGATACTGCTTCCGTCCAGTAAATGGATGAAACACAAACCACCACCTGCCCGGGCCACTGCAGCACCCAAGCTTTTCGAGGAACCTTAAACATAAAGATCCATTTGAAAGTCACATAAACACACTTGATCACAGCTCTGTAATAAGTATTTTCCCCAGTTTCTTTTGTCTTACACTGAAAACGATCTGCACAATCTTGCATGGAAAGCTTCGTCACTTTTTCCTCAAGAACATTAGAACTAAAATTTCATGCATACTACTGACCAAGGAGAGCTAGATTCCCCTTATCTTCAAACAGGCTGCCCTGGCTAAGAAGAATGGGAACAACCTGTTCACATACAGTTGCCTGTGAAACTTATTTTGTACTATAATTCAGGACCAATTACCTTGACGTATCCTCCTATGCCATCTTGAAGAACTTGTCTTACACTGGCCAGCATCATTTCCTCAACTTGCAAAAGCCATTTTTCTACCATGCCCTTCAAGTAGGAAAAGCAGCCAAGTCAAAAAACATTCTCTGATTATGTTCTTCTTAAATAGCAAACCCTCTGAAATTTCTAATAGACTTTCCTCTCATTTAGGAGGAGAAAAACTAGCTAGAAATTGTGCAGATTCTGACAGGCACTTCTGCAGCTGAACACTGCCTTTAGGCAGGCAAATCAACTAACTGCAGAGAATCCAGATGAATCAACACAACAGGGCTTCCCACAAAAGAGAACTGCAGGTGCCAGCTGGTACAGCGAGATAAGCTTGGTCATTTTAACACAAGACATTTTATTCCTGGAAGACTGAGGGGATAAAAGGTGGCATATGGACCTCACAACATTCCTCACCTCTCGTCTCTTTTTGGTTACCTTTCAGTAATTCACCTTCATACCTTCAGGTTGAGAACAGAGGGAATGGGATAGAATCCAAGAATCACTCAGGCTGGAAAAGACCCCTAAGATCACCCAGTCCAACTACCCAGATAATTCTCAGCACTTACAAATTTGAAGACTGCAACAAACAGTGGAACTGTGATGAACTGATTTGACCTTCAACAATCTTGGAAGTACCTCATACTCAGAGCACAGCACTGTAACAGAGCACGAACTGTCTTGTGAATTACCACTAGTTTTAGCAACAGCTGAGATGAAGCAAGTTACCCCTCTCGTACAGCAACTGGGGGAACGACTTCCATGGGAGTACAGTAACAGAGACCCCATCATTCAAGATCCAACATTTTTCCCCCTTGTCTTCCTGCCGTTTGCTATCCTGCTGCTTTCCTGCTTTTTGTTGCCAGGTTTAACACAGGTCTAATAAGCACAACAGAACAAAGTTCAGACAGAAAGGTCCCCTCCAACCCAAACCATTTTATAGCACAGTCTGCCCTGCAGGACAAAGACAGCAGCAGTCCCTGGGCTTGGCTACCCAGCCGCCCTCTGACCAAGGGCTGTGCCTCCTTGGTGGCGCTCCTCTTTGCCCTCATTCCTCTGTGTTTCAGCCATGCTGTGCCATGCTCTATAAGCACACCTTAACACACATCAACATTTACACAGATGTATGCGTAGCGTTTGTGTCACATCTCCTAAGCAGTGCGTGTGCAAGAGGCAGAGAAGCACCCCGAGGAATTTACCAAACCGTTACACCTCACTCATTTTTGCAGGAATTCCCTTTTTGTTTTCTATCCCTAAAAACCTTTCATGATCTCATCCTAAATGTTTTAAATTTCATCCCCCAAAAAACACAGGATTTAGGCAAAGCATACATTTGATATCAGAGTAAGAAAAAAAAAAATTACCTTTGCATTCATAGGATAAATTTTCTCTATGAAAGGAATAATTTCCTTCTCCGAACTGATCATGCCTAGAATCTCCAAGTTCTCGGTGAACTCCAGCTGAGCAATTCCCTCAAAACACTTCTTTAAATGTGGCTGCACTCGAAGGGGATCCTTTGTTTCAGAGAGTATTTCCAGCAGCTCATCATTAGACAGGAAAAAGAATCTGTCAGAAAAATGCCAAAACGTGAACATTCCAAACACAAAAACTGCCATCAAACGTATATTGTCTGCAAGATAAATCGTGTTCATAGTTGCTTATAACGTCAATACAACAGAGGAGAAACTATTATCTCGGACCCCTTCTTTTAAGTTATTGTTAACATTATATAACTCATAGCAGTTGTTTCGGTCAGAATTTCAGCACAAGCTTCTTTCCATGCAGTGGAGGAAGAAGATGGTTTCTTAAACCCGCATAAAACTCTGGGAAGAGCAGACGTATCAGTGCAGTCAACAAAGACCTGCTAAAACACAGAATCCAGTTCCTCACAATCATTTATCAGCCCTACCTACTACACACCTCTGCACAGCCAAGGAAGGTAAGGCAGAGACAGAACCCCAAAACAGCCACGGCAAAGTAGCAGCCTGCCTCAGAAATGCCCTGTGAGTGATGAAGTGTTTCTAATCATTGATGGAAGCAATGGCAGGCAGACTTCTTCCCCACCTCCACCTGTCCCTGGCACTGCAAACTTAGCTCGAGCAGAGAAAAACTCATGAAAATCCGGAAAGAAGAACACTGTTTCGTCTTTCGTTCCGTGGCACTGCGTCCCACACGCGCTTATGAAATGAGACTTGACAGTTCAGCAGAAATTGTTTGAAAGAGCCTACGGATTTTTAGGCCCAATTAATTAATTTACCTTGGGAAAAACAACCTCTTCTTTTCCAAGTAAATGTTCAATCCCTTTTGAATGTCTTCTAAGAGAGCGTTTGCTTCCTGCAGCCTGTCTAACATCCTGGGTTGCTCAGTTGCCACAAGTACCCTTGAGTCTTTCACCTGTATAAGAACAAATACAGGACAAATTGCTGAAAGTTTACTAAGTGTTTGTACAGTAAAATTTAAAATCAAAATATCACTGGAGCTCCACATCACCCCGCAATATCCATCCCCTAGAAAAACCTCAAAGCCCCTTTACTACAACACCAGACTTCAGACCTTCTTGTGACCAGACAGCTAGCTCTAAAACCCAGCGGGTCCATCTTCTCAGCAGCAATAATGATGTTATTGGATATACATAACAATACACACTTTAAATGTTAGCACTTACCACTTGTGCCATGATGTCCTTCCAGTGCGCATCCACAACACCAAACTTTCTGCCTTCATCGGGCATTTGGGCTATAATGTCTTCTGAACTAAAGATTGGTTCCAAATACAACCATGTCGCCTGACATTTCAACCAGCTATCTATAATACTTTGCATTAAAGTCAGCTTCGCTTCCCAAGCCTGCATTGAAAACATTTAACATGTAAGACTTATGAGCAGCCACTCGAATGTGCGGATTGATTGGAAGAGTGACGGTAGAAGATCTCAGGCTACTAACGTAACACAGCACTGCATTCCTGTGGTTTTTTGGTAGGGGACTTTGGAAAAATACTACTGGAGGAGCCTCCCCTGTCAGACCTACTGGAAGGAACTCTGTTGAAAAAAGCCTAAACGTCCTGAGAGTGATACTGCACCATTAAGGCACTCCTTAACCCCACACACAGTCTGCTCAATGCCACCAGTTTGATGAAAGGCTTCTCACTTAGCAGCAGTTCAGAAGTGCCTTCTGCGTCTGTTTCTCTTTAATTGATTAGGTCATAAAAAAGTTCTGACTCAGATCTGAAGGAATACAGGACTACGGTTGATGCTTCCAGCTTTCTTCAAGGTGATTCTCCTCACAGGAGTTATTAGGTCAATGGTCCCATTGTGAGAGGACACCATATGTCTTAATGAAGCACACACCCACACCTGCAAAATAAATATGCAGGCCAAAGGAGCGAGAAGCTTTTCACGTATTCGTACAAGGCTGCTTCTCAGTTGTGAGGAAGGGAAGCTGCATTTTTCCTGTTCTGTGCTGCAGATCATCGCTCGCCTTGTGGAGAGGGCACAGTTCACAACTTTCGTACTGGCAGAGGTTTGTGGAGAAGACTACAGTTTCTTACAAGGCTTTCAACCGTAAAAATCCCACTGATTTTTCTTTCCTGAGCCTTTGCACTCCAGCTGGGAACTAATTTTGGATCGAGTTTGCAGCAAGCACCCAAAAGCTGTGCCAGGCCAGCTGTAAACCTCCTTGCCCACCTCTGTCACCAGGAACACAAACCATGCAACTTACAAACAACTGTAAATTCGCCACTTAAGAGCTAAAAGCTTTCTGACTGATGAAATGATGAACATTATCTTTTACCAACTAAAGCAAAATTGTAACGATCAAGAAGTAACCGACGCTGGGAAATCAAGGAACAGGAGCTGCTTGGCAAAAGAAAAAAGAGAAACCAAAGTGTTTTAAAAGACGGTAGAAGTATTACTTTAAAAAATACTTGAACGTCCCTTACAAACAACAGGCGCGCTTCTGCAAAGCGCCTTTCACAGCGAGTGCGGGGAGGACTGGCAGTCCAAGATCTCCGAAACGCCGCCTGTGCGCTCCCTCTGACCAGCAGCGCAGCAATGCCCTGAACACGTAGCGGCAGGCTGAGCCAGTGGGGTTTCATTCAGCGAGGACTGTGCCAATGGCAGAGGATTACAAACACACCGCCTCACCCAAATGGCAGACCTGGATCTTACTGCACCACTAAGCGGGGCTTGTTTAAATCAACTGTGCCATTCCAAGACATTTTAATGCCGGGATGAGCAGCTGCGTTTGTTTTAGCTGTAAAGCAAGCTTTGCACACCTTTGTCTGGAAACCACCAATTCAAAGTTCTTGGAGAAAAATATGAATGCGTGATCCCTTGAAACAGTTTAAACTATACAACTTCTTATCATGCCAAAACACATGGAAGCACTTACAGAAACCATATCATGAGAGACACACAAGCTCAACCAAACCAGCTTTTTCTTACCCGGCATTCAGCTTCCATTGGTTTGATGAAGGGAGAGCCACACATCGTCTGAGTCTTAACAATGTGATCATCCAGTAAAAGCTGGATGTCATCAACTGCTGACAGGATGCTGTTGTTCTGCAAATACATCGCATTTTTAGGTAAACTACAGTTGCTCCTTTTCACTGCTCAACCTCACACTCATTCAGCTTCATGCCACCCCATTTTATGAAGGCAAGGCACTGAGCAAGCCTGAAACACATCTGCAGATACAATCTCTTTACTGTGTATCACTATTTCAAAGGTCAAGGGATAGACTAGTGCTGCAAGCAGGAAGCTAGCCAGGGATGCTAGTGATTATAATCACCTTTTCACAGAATCACAGAACGGTTTGGGTTAGAAAGGACCCTTAAGACCATCTCGTTCCAACCCCCTGCTGTAGGCAGGGACACCTCCCATAGCCCAGGTTGCTCACAGCCCCATCCAGCCTGGCCTTGAGTGCTTCCAGGGAGGGGGGCATCCACAGCCTCTCTGGGCAACCTGCGCCAGTGTCTCACCATGCTCAGTAAAGAATTTCTTCCTAACATTTAGTCTAAACCTACCCTCTTCCAGTTTAAAGCCATTTCCCCTCGTCCTGTTGGCGCATGCCCTTATAAAAAGTCCATCCCCAGCTTTACTGTAGGCCCCTTCAGGTCCTTGAAGGGCTGTAAGGTGTCCCCTGGAGCCTTCTCTTCTCCACAGTATGTAATCTCCTGTATCTTCTGGAGAAGTGAGACATTTCACCACTGTTCACCTTTCCACACAAAACTGCAGAAGCTCTCAGTCTCACCTATCTCTAAGGAGGGAATACGTTCTAAGGAACAGCATATGTTGAGATCACAAAGGATCCCAGACACGAAGGTCTAAATAGAATAACATGCAGTCATGGATACATTTGCTCAGGCCCTGGGGTACAACACTGCTTTCCATTATTCCATGAAATAACAATAACTTTCCTCTAAGATTGAAAACGAAAATAATTACTTTCAACAATGCATACATAGAGTTTACTCACAGTATCTCTGTATTTCACCAGGCTGAACTGCACGCTGACCCACTCTGATTTCATTTTCTCTATTGATTTCTCTAAAGAATACTCCTTGCTTGCAGCTGCTCCGATGGGTTCCAGCCTAAGTTGAAATGAAACATAACTTTGAAATGCTTTTGCAACTGAAAAGCTGCTAACTTTTACATGGATTTCTCAGTAGTAACACAGACTCTTATCTCAGGGAATATTTACATGCTTCCAAGCTCACCGGGTAGAGAAATCAGTATTAACTTATATACTAATGCAGACAGAAAATTCTGAATGTGGAAATTAAGCGCTTTGGGAATATGACCATTTTTTGTTGTCTCAGTTCCGCAAAGACATCTGACAGTTCCATCGTGCTTTGTTAAAATACAGCTGTGAAAACATGGAAGTTCTTAACATGCCAAAAGATTAAAACTAGAATTTGTTACCTAGCATGTGAAACAGCGATTGCCTAGAAGAAGAAAACAAAAAAGCAGAGTAAGCTTCTTACTGATCAATGTGTTTTGAGAGTCCCAAATCCAGCATGTTTAGAAGGGTAGTAGTTTCACTGGGCCTGACGTCGCATCCTACAATTTCACTAATCTGAAAACGAAGTAAGAAGTACAACCTGTTACCAGGAGGTACGCTTGTAGCAGATTTATCCAACAGCAAGAAATAAACACTGAACAGTGCTCACGTAACCATCCCATTCCCTTCTCTGCCAAAAATTATTACTTCAAAGGAGCTCAGATCTGCACCATCAGAAATTTCAGAACCTGACCTACAAAGCAACAGAACGCAGCACCTAGTGGTGGTGGCACACAGAACCGTCCCCAGCACGTGCAGCAGCGCACCCCGGCTTAGGGCAGAGCCTGAAGTACCTGCTCCCAGTGCCTCTCCTTCATTCCGCGATTGCAGGCAAGGGACAGGACAGGAAGATGCTGCTTAAACTTATCGAGTTTGTATTTTGTGCTTTCTGCTAAGCGCCTCGGCCCGGGCAGGTCTGGAAAACTCTTGCTGAGCTTGTACATCGTTCTCCACATGTTGCCAATTTCTTCAGTAATTTCATCAGCATTCAATTTCTGGAGAAATCCTGAATGCAGCAACATAAAAAGAACAGAGTGAGCAATTCAGGGGAGATCATTTACAAGTATTTCTAGTAACCTCCTGCTAACTGGAAATCACTCAGGTTTTCTTTCCTTAATATCACTGCAAAGTCCATGCCTACAATTGTGTTTTGGTGCTGGATTCCAACACTTCTCTCTTCAGAACTGTTACCTCACAACAATCAGGCAACCCTTCCAGCCTCTGCCTAACAAACTGAAAACAACACATCTCATCAATGCCTCACCATGCATCCACTCCTCAGACTTGGTGTGAAAATCGTACGCTGTCATCCAGAGCTGCTCAATGGGCTGCTTCTTTGTGGTTATAATCTGCAGTAAAGGAAAGTAACTCTTCTCCCGCTCAAGTAACTCCTCCTCTTTATTTATTGCCTTTAATTAAAAAAAACAAAACAAGTATTAAAAAAATCTAATTTCTATCAAAGATCTCTACTACATTAAAAAAAAAAAAGAACTTGCTCATAGTTAATTTTGGTTATAATTTTTCACATGTCATAGCCAGGCACGTACGCAGACTTACACCCATGGCTTTTGGGCAAATGTGTTCTTGTGAACTCCCTTTGTTATTTGTTGGTATCTGTTACTACTGAAATAACTGTGAGACAGAATACAGCACGACATGAAGCAATGCTGTGTCCCATGAGCTACCGAGGCACCCTGAAATGTGGATGCAAGCTCCTGAGTCACACAGGAATTGTCTTCTCTTGGGATTACCTGTTTTGAGCTTGTATTACAGAAGCATCATTTGGGAACTCCAACCAAACAAATCATTAATTGCTGAATCTATCAGTAATAACATACTTTGTCCAAAATTGCCTGCAGTATAAATGAACACGCAAAGATGAGTAAATCACTTCCTTCTTCATTTTACAGGCAGGGAAGGGAAGCACAACACTGCCCCAATTCAGATCGAATCCGAAGACCATGTTTGTACAACACCAACAGACCTCTCCTAATATAACTAACATAGTCATTCAATATGAGCTGGAGGCAGCGAAACATCAAGATCCATACTTTAGTGTGATTTTTAACTTCACGGATTTGCTCAACGTCACTTACAGGGTGCGGATGCACCCCTTGCTACAAACACGTACTAAGAAACTGCACCAGCGTAATAATTCACTCTGCTCTGCCTACGACGCAGCAGTGCTGCTCGCTCACACCGCTGGATGCACCGGCTGCCTTCGAGTCAGATTACAACAGTTGACACACAGGGACTGTAGCATTAAATAAATAAATATCTAAATCTCAGACTGATTTCATTGGTCCCGCCTTCTCTTTTGAGCGGAACTTCAGTAAACATTTGATCCTTAAGGCTCCATATACGCAGAAATCTCACCTCGCTGTGGTTTGGAGTATTAATAAAGCCTCACAGGTATTGTGAGGCTTTTCAGAGGTAACACTCTTAGCTCCCAATAGAGGCACAGCCAACACACTGCTCAGCCCAGAACCACACTATACTGGCTGGAGAGCTCTAATAGAACCTAGGAATCTTGGCGTTCAGCTTCTTTCTATTATCTGAAAACATTCCCATCTGTCCTATAATATGGACACATTAAATATTAACGTCCATTGGCAACTTCTAGAGATGACACAAGGAGCTGAAAAACATTTGGTTTTAACTAGAGAATAAGCAGAAGAACTTATACACAATTCAAGGACAAAGTACAAAATTCAAAGTACAAGGAACGATTGGATGTTGCGTTGAGGGACATGGTTTAGTGGGAGCTATTGGTGATAGGTGAACGGTTGGACTGGATGATCTTGTAGGTCTTTTCCAACCTTGGTGGTTCTATGATTCTATGATTCCAATAGCACAAACTCAGGGAAAATGGCACCTCCCTCCCCAGCATTCTCCTGCCACCTCTGTCCGAAGAACTGTTTCTCATGGACAGCAACCTGCTGCTGCTGACTGCCTGCAAATACAGTTATTCAATTCGAAGAACTCTAATAAGTATTCCTCCTCTCCAAAGTACGTTTTTCAACTCAGCAGCCATACTGCCTGTGGGGATAAAAAGACAGTGGCCACGTGTTCCTGAATTTGGGAATCATTAAGCCAGCTTGACAATGTGTGTCCAGAAGCCTGAAAAACATTCCTTCACCCTGCTACACTGAAACCCACCTCACAGCTGACACAAAAAAATACTTACCTCGAGTTCAGCCACTGCTTCATCCAGATTCCTATTTAACTCCTTCAGTTTCTCAGCGTTGTTCTTTATCTCCTCTATGGTCACGACGTCTCGCTTCTTGAAGCTTTCTACTTCTCTGTTATAACCTTCAAGAGTTTCATCAAACTGCGAACACCTGAGGTAAAGACAGCTGTGGTGATACGGTGCTCTGCTCTGCCCCTTTTTAGGCTTCAGCTATTTTATGAATTAAAACAAATGCTGTCAAACGAAATGTAGTTCCAGGACTGGTACAAAGTACAGACTCCAATCAAAACCCATTCATCAGTTGCATCAATACTACACGCTTCAATTCCAAGTTCATTTTCAAATCTCCCAACTGACCCAGCTCACTTATTTTTACTACTTGTACTGCCTAAAGGAGATAAAGGCACAACGTGAAAAAGCCACCTGTAATGCTGAGCTAATTGGTACAACAAGGCAGGATTACATACGTAACAGGACTCAACCATTCCAGCAATATCCTTCATTTCTACTTTCAGGCCTTTTAGAATATGTTCTCATTCACCCTGGTCTACATTTTCTCAGAAGTTTCCATCACGTTTCCAAGCAGGTTTCTCTCCTATTTTCTCAGCTGTCCTCCATGTTGTACTTATTTGAAATGCTCTCTCTTTTACTGATAACGAGGTGTTCTTTTCCTTTAGAAATAGCCAATGAAATGGAACGTCTTCACAACGTACCTTTCCAGCAAAACCAGCTCTGCGTGCTCCCTCCTGCTGCTCAGCTCATCTCTGCAGCTTTCGAACATCACCTCGATCTGACTGGGCCAATGGAGGACCATGCTGTTCAGGTGTATGTCATAACCTAAAAGGAGAAAACTATATATATATAGACATCTTGAAGAACCTGCCCTTTAAGCAATGACCTAATAGACTGGGAAGTAGAAGCAAAAGAAGACCAGACTGCATTCAGGAATAACTGAGTTAGGAATGAACCTCCTATGCAGTATTTCAAGCTGCTGGCTGAATTATCTTTGCTGTGTAATGAACTTTTTGTTAAAACAAGTTAGACTGATAGCAAAACTCTAAAATCAAGAGAAGGTAAACTTCTAGACATTAACTAGACAGAGAAATAACTAAGAAGAGCTTGCCAGAATACGTATTCTGTTAAACAATATTTGAGTCCAACTAAAGTGTCAGATTATTCCTAACTAAACATGTAGATTACACCTCCATAAAGTAGATAAAACAATGTTTACATCATTATTATTCCAGAACATGTAAATGCTGAATGATTCACAAGAGCTACAGTATCATAACTGCAGTGAGTTGACACTTCCATCTTCGTACTTTTCTGCTTGTTTAGCACCCTCCATTCACAGTACCACTGCAGGACTCGTGCAGCCTGCAGAGAGCCGTCCTTCATCTTCATTCTAGAAGATGCACCGTATATCTATGCAGAGCCCAGGATCTACCTAGGAATGTTTCTATATGGAGACATACCAGAAAGGTCAGCATAGTCCATAAGGAACTGCAGTCTGCGGGTGGCTTCACAGACATCCTGCCTCAATCTGGAAGCAGTGACTCGGCTGGATTTCTTTAAGTAGGCATCCAATTCCACCAGCTCTGCTGTGTTCAGAGGCAGCTTGCTCATTCTGTTTGCAATTAAATTATATTCACCACAAATCCTACAAGGAGAAAAACAACAAGCAAGCTCCTAACTCAGTCTGTAAGTGAAGAGAGATGCAAGATTCTGCTCGTGAAGTTTGTCCTCTAAACATCAGTTATTCAGATGAATACACACAACAGATATACATTTATTAAGGATTATATTTTACCCTGCTAAAATCAGTCTTCTGCTGTGTTTACAGGAACTGATACGTAATAAAGTGATAAAGTGATCATTAAATACATCATAAATCATACAGCAGCAGTGCACACAGAAAGCAACAATCACACGTATTAACAACACACACCTTTTATTTAACTCTCTGTTTTCCATCACCTCAAATTCAATCAATGCTTCTCTAAGATTCTGAGTCCGAACGCAGAGCTCCTCGTTCAGCTGTGCAGCATCCAGACAGAACATGGCCAGAGGGACAGTGACACGCATGGAAGCAATCTCTCTTTTCAGTTCTGCTAAGTTGTCAATCTTCTACAAATGGAAAATAATAGATTCGATGTTTGTCCTTCAAGCTTATAGACGAAACATGCTAAACAACAACTAATTAATTACCAGGGAGGAAACAGGGCTGAAATCTTTGCGCGGGAGAACACTGTATTAAGGAACACCAGAAGATGCCTCAGGAAGTGTTTAGGCAGAGGTTAACTCACGAATGCAGCAAAGAAAGTGGGCAGGGCTAAGGACAAGACAGCCAATAGACCAGCGAGATCCAGATTCACCAGGTGCTCTGGACAGCCTTCGCCTGGCATCTCATCCAACAAAACCCAGAGAAGAAGGGCAGAGAGAAATACCCTTCGGCATAGCAGCCCTATGGAGTAAGGGACTGTGTAAACTGAGATGGATACCCAGGTGCTCCCAAGGGTAAAACAAAGCATCTGAATTGAAACTCTTCAGAACAGCAATGTATGAGGGCTGCTCCAGAAGTAATGCCTCCTGTTTTATTGTGATGGCCCATGCCGACAGAGGCAGATGTTAGTGAGACAGCAGCAGAGGCTGAACCTTCCCACCAACACTCCAGTACTTTCTATTGCTGTGTGACAGATCTGACAGAATGGGGCACTCCAACAGAGCAGTGTCTGACATGGAAGTGCAGATGAAGCAAAGGGGTTTCAATGAATTCTTCCATGCACAAAAAATGGCACCCACTGACATTCATCAGTTATGAACATTTATGGGGACCCAGCAATGGCTGTTGGCACAGTGAGAGGTGAGTGCTGCATTTCAGCAGTGGTGACAGTGACGCACCTCTGTGCAGATCTTCAAAAGCGCAGTGCACAGCTCTTGTTTATCACTGGTGAAAGTGCACAGCTAATGGTGGTGACTGTTGAAAAGCAGTGTTTTGTAGCTGAGAACTTGCTCTATCAAATAGCATTACTGTGCTATTTGTATCTGTTGTAGTTTCCATGGGAATGAAGAGGCGGCGCTACTTTTGGAGTGACCCACAGGTGTGATGCGTTAGCTGCTGTATGAACACACAGCAATTGTCAGCTATGTATTACCTCTCTTAAAGCCCCTAAGGATGGACCTCCGTTCAAGAAATCCGTAACATCTTGCTGTGCACTGTTGTTCAAAAGATGGCTGTATTTCCTGTACGTGTTCAAATACCTTAAACACAGAAGACGACAAAAACAAACACAAGCTTCCAACGTGAAGACTTGTTATAGCAAGAAACAAATTGGCTCAAATTGTTTAATGTTTGAGTCAAATAGATCAGTGTTGTCAGGAATGTGAGAATGTGATGGGCAAAAGAGCCAACGGACAAAACTTACCTCTGTGGACCAAGCACGTTGCTCTCAAAGATCTCTTCAAGTTTGTTTATATACTCTGCAAACAACGGTTCGTCTGGTTTGACTGTACTGAGAGTGAGGTCATCTCTTTTTAGTTGTGGAAAGAGAAGTCTTTCTACCTAAAGGGAATCATTGCAAATGATGTGCGAGCATTTACAATATCTTCTATAACACAAAACACAGTTCCTTATGTGACCCTCACTGGTACAGTGTATATGACAGTTTTCCACCTCACTGGTAACTTTTTATACAGCGTGTCTTTTAGTTCACATTGCATTCTATACGGAGCTGCAATCTATGCAGTACCTTTGGAAGTTCCTCAGCACTCTGTAGGATCTCCCTGAAGCACAGACTGATGAAATCCCAACATCCTTTCAAAGGTGGCTCAAAGACAATCTTGGGCTCTTCCACACTGAGTCTGACAATCAGTATTTGAGGTAGAAAGAACTGCATCTCTTGATAGGGTTCTGCAAAATCACTCCCATCCTTGGGGAGAAGAAAGAAAATCGAACATGCCAAATAAATCAATTATAACTGTGATCATTTAAATATAATCCATGTCCCCACTCTTTTAACTACAGAGCACTGACGGGATTTTCTTCACCAGCTCTTAATCAGAGCGCTGCTGCACCAACACACAAGATGTTTAGATGCCAGCTCCTAAAGGAATCTGTAAGAGCTGGAATTAGGAATCTGGAGCTAAGCCTAATTGCCTCAGTCTTTAGTGCAGTAAGAGAAGCACTAATTACCATGCAGAACTAAAACCCAAAGCAAAGAAAAAATTACTAATGCTTATCAGAAATAAAACCCAGCACCAAATACAAGATTCTGTAGGGTTTGGTTTTTTGTTTTTTTTTTTGCTTGCTTAAATTGCCTTGATGGTTCATAAGAACTGACCTACCCCCAAATTGCTTTTACAGTAACTAAATGCTAACCCACGACTGGAGTGGTAATGTGGAAGCTGTAAGAACTTCACACCACCAAACGAGAAGCAGCAGCAGCCGGATACAAGGTAAGCCTGTCATGGCCCATCACATCTGACCTCTGCCTGCCATGCAGCATTTCAGCTGCCATACTCGTTACGGCTCCTACTGCCTTTTCACAGAAAATATCCTGTGTGACCTGGTACTTCAACAACTCACTTGCACTACAGGACAACTGCATGACAGCCAAAAGAATCACAGAATCTCTTGCAGTCTGATGTTCATTATCATAATTAAATGCACTGCTTGAAATAATACAGGGCACTCATCTGGTATAGACAGGGACACCACATGCAAGTTCTCTCTGCAAAGGATTACATACACAGCTGTACACTTCTGATGTGAAAGAGGGTTATTTGTGTGCTTTTATAAGAACAGTTTGGCCAGGTTAAGGTCAAGGCAAATAAAACTGAAAAATGCCATTAAAAAAAAATAAAAATGCACATCCTCTCATGATGAAGTCAAAAACTCTTTCAGTTAATTATAACCCCAGGCCTGCAAAATCACTATTTGTGTACTATCAGTTCTTCACTCTTCAAAAAAAAAAACAAAAACAAAAAAACCACTGAGTAGCAACAGTGATCTGAAGGGCTCAGCCCTGTTCCAGTACGGCTAAAGCTATCTGGAGTATTTCAGCCTTCCAAGAGAATTACGTCTTGTGACTGTATGAATCACCATGCCCACGTAACCCTGGAAACTGTCAGCAGAGATGCACCTCCCAGCACGCACCTTGTGCATCATAAAAAACCTAAGAAGGTCCTCCAAGGAGCTAACAACCATCTGACGGAGCTGTAACGACATGAGAGTCGCCACCGAGCTGAAGTAGCTCTCAATTTGCTGGGGTGAATCATAGTCATTTCCAGGAGCAAAATGAAGCCACTTCCTTTTCTCGTCACGTAAAATGGATGCACAAGTTGGGATCCACCTAAAAGAAAACAACGCAGACAAAGTTTTTAAAAGCTTCTCAGGCTTCCCTTTCTCCTCATAATGAAATCTAAGCTGGAAATCACCCAAAGAATGAGTATAATCCAAAAAGCGAGTGAAGAATTGATAACTAGATGTCAGGCTAAACTGCGTCTGCCACCATCTGGGGAAATACCACCTTTTAATGTAGAAGTACTTGTTATCACGGGTCCCTAACACTAGTTTAAATGAATACGAAATAGATGAAACACCGGTGACAAATTATCAGCATTAAATGGGAGCCTTAAGATCCTGATGACAGAATGAAGTCACCTACCAGCACATCTCCTCTTTCTTTAAATGACAGATTTCCATACTGAAAAGGCCATGTTCTGGTCACAACTCCTGCCGACAGGGGCAGGTTTAGCCTCCCTTCCTACCAGTTTCCAGCCCACCTAGTCAGTTCATTGCTCTGCTCACCTTATTACTGAAATAAGAAAGCCAATTTACCTTTACAATTATGCACTGTAAAATGGGCGCAAAGCTGTAAAATAAATTCAGTCCCCAACATACGCTGTCCAACAGCATCCTGCATTTGCTAACACTCTGAAATACTGGTTGGACTTTCTCACAGATAACAGTGAACGGGCCTATGGTTTTGTGTGGTTCCACTTAACTAACTGGAGCACAGACAGTATGAAAACTTCTTGAAGCCATCAGTGCCATCTGCCTAAAACCAAGGTTACTTCTGCCTCAGAGATGTCTCAGCATGCAGGGACTTACAGGTGAGTGTACCTGCAAACAAAGGGAGTCTTCCACTAACAGCAGTGTGGCCCTGGATCAGAATGGGAATGGTTGTTTACTGCTGCAGTCAGTGAGAATTCTGTGCCTCATTTTACCTTGTGAGGATCTGTAACGCATTCCTAAGGATCTTCGTCTTGCAAATGAAATCAATAGGAGTGGAAACTGAAATGTAATCACGTTCTCACTTACACTAACTAAATCAGAACCCTAATGCTTCTATACACATGTTAAATGTACTGCTACTTCATGTCAGAAGACAAATCTGAAACATGCAGCCCTCACCATAGGTCAGACCCTAAGACACCCATCTCCCCACTGTCACTACAGGTGGCACTGACTTGTTCAGGAGAACACCGTGAGCTTCCACGCAGTGCCTGCGAATGGTGCCCACAAACCCGGCAGGCAGCAGCGGCAGCTCTCCACCACGGATCTCTTCGGTGCGAACAAACCTCAGACAGCTGTACCTACGGAGAGCAAACAGCAGGCACTTCAAGGACCTCTGTTTAAACAAACAAGAAACCCACGGTGATATACAGTCAGAAGGTCTTGAATGACCTTATAAACACAAATAATATCCCTTTGTTTATGCAAGTCACATCACTGCCAACTTGTCCAGCAAGCGCATTTTAGCAGTCTTCGGTTGGTGGTTTGCTCGATTGTCCTTCACAGTTAGCAAATGTAAGGAGCTTTGCAAATTTCATTTGGCATTTTTCAGATTTCCAACTACGTTAATTTTTGATTAAGCGGTCAGATTATTGCTTGTATTTTTTCTAGATTTACTAGTGAATCCAGACAGTAAGAGCACCCAGAATGACACCTCCTGCTTCTGCCCCACATTAGTAGGGAAAAGCACCTATCCTGGGCACCCTCTAGGAGAAAAAAAACCCAACAACTATGTTTCATCAACATTTAAATGGTAAAAGAAAGTTACCATGGTTATTAACCACCATATTTAACACCCCAAGAAAACACGCCTCAGTTTTCTAGAGTCCCCAGAGCAACTTCCAACTACAGACATCTGAAACAGACTCAATTTTAGCAGAGGTGAAAGCTTTCCTTTTGTTAATTTCAGGAATAACAATGGCAATTCTATATTACTATTTTACCGAGCATCAAGCCTTAACTTTGGGATAACAAATCTTTTGTTTAACAAAGAGGATGATCTCTTCACAGCACTGAGTCTCCCCACTCGCATTCAGAGTCTGCAGGAAACAACCATTCCATGGCCGAGATTCCTGCAGGCTCTGAAAATAAAACAGTCTTTAGGAAACAGGGAGCAGATTTTGTCACTCTCTCTCCACTTCCCCCGCTCGGAGCTCTGCAGCATCAGTCAGCAGATGGACTCTCTAACGAAGCCACACAATCCGAGCATACTCAGTTTAACTGTGATTTCTTACTCAGAAAGCCAGAGCTGATGTAAAGTGTGCATGAGTGGATTCACAACAAACAGATTGCTTTCATTCCAGCTTTTTGCTTCTTGGTAAGAGCTGTGCCATGGGACGGGCGCCCGGATGACTCTCAAGGGAGAAGGGCGCGGGGTACTTCCAATCAGAAGTCTCTTTCTCTCAGCTGGATCCATCAAGATGTAATCAACTAGAATAAATCAGATATATATTGCAGTGAGATTGCATTCATGCTCGTACCTAAGTATGAAAACGCAGTTCATACAGCATGGAATTCTTCATTTAAAGTTTGTGCATTGCCATACAGTCACTTGCAAGTTTTTACAGTGAAATACAGCACAATAATCAAATTACCAACATACATATAAAGTTATTTTGGCAAAAGAAAACAGGGTCTGGTCTTGGTTCTAAAATTGGGAGGTGGGAGAAACAGCTTTTCATCCTGCCTTCCCAACTCGGATACAGAGTGATTCGGTTCCTTCCTGGTTCACAAACTGAGGGTGGAAACATCTCCCTCCCAAGCAGGATTTTTAGAAAGCTTCTTAAATATTTGTGAAACACAGCAATTCTCGTATGAAGCCATCACTGCGTCTAGGAAGAACGTGGCATTCAAAGGGCTGAGGTGTGCTCTCTCCCAGAGGGCAGGGCTCCGTACTGCCAGCCCCAAGAACGGTCTGCAACACCTGGGAGTCACACACTGAGCTCTCCCACGTAAGGGAACCACAAACACTGAGACTGTACCGTCAAAGAAAAGCAAATTAAAGGCTACTTAGACATCAGAGAGTATTGAAAGCAGAGTAAAAACTGTGCAGTCTCTCCTTTTCATGCTGTTGTGAATAGGAGGCTACAAATACTTGATGATGGACAGATTTTTAAAAATTCAAAGTATTCAACAAGTGGGAAAGCTGAGCGCTGCCAAACGTGGCATCTGCGTTTAAAGAGGAAATGGATGGGTTTCTATTTGCTGTAACGCAAGTGGAAATAAATGCCAGTCCTTAGAGCATGGCTTCTGCAGAAGCCAGAAAGCAACTGCAGCTGCACACGGTGCTGCACACCGAGGGCTGCCATAACCCAATGGAGCAGGCACTGCTCAATTCCCAGGTTCAAGTTCTGAGAACACACATTTCATTTCTAAACCAGCTCTCTGACTTGGTAAAAACTAACACTGATTCTCACCTACTGCCATTTTATAGAAAATAAACTCTTGTTACAGGCATGATTCACACTACACAAAAATGAATGAGAAGCAATTCTTTATCACCACGACACGCATCTGGGACTCATCCTCTTTGTTCCTCTCACACACCATGAGTACTCTGTGACCACAGACCCAACCAAGTCTGCTTCCCCATCAGCCTGTGCCCCGTGAAGGAGGACAGGCACAGATTTCCCATTTTCTGCATTGACGTCACCTCCTTTTGTGGTTCCCCTGCACTGGGAACAAACAGCTCTGTCCCTTCCACCCCTCTACATACACTCCCAAAAAGCACACTGAATAGCTCTGAAGCCATCGCTGCTACAATGTGTTTGTACGGAAGTCCCTAATAGGCTCCAAAACTGCTGGAGCGTGGTATGGAAAGAAAATGGGCATATGTGCGCAACAAGAGTGTGCACAGCCTGATTTATGAAATCACCTTCTCCTCAGCAGAGGCTGAGTATCTCTTCCTACTGCTTGTCCAGCACGGAACTTTAGGAAGAATGCTGACATTCTGTCATCCACTTACTGCAGTTCTGCTGACCCTGACAGAACCCTCCACCAGTGCTAAGAACAGAAAGCAGATTTGCTTTCCAAGTGCAACAGTTTACATACACTAAATCACTATGAGATTACCAGACTTACCAATGGCTTTCATGAGGCTGATACGATAGTCTTTCTGAATCTCTTCTTTTAAACCCACAAGCGAATTCTTCAGATAGGGGTTAGCAAGAATCTGAGTTGGAATTTGCTTTAAAATTACATTCATCACTTCCTCATCCTGAGTTGCCAGCATGTCCTCCTGCACTGCGCTGTGCACGTAGTGCCAATACCGCTGCAAGACAACGTTTAAAAGATTATGCCTGTTGTAGGAAGTGTCCAGCAGAGAACGAATTGCCGTAGAATTACAGAACGGCCCGGGTTGCAAAGGCCCACAGTGCTCATCCAGTCCCAACCCCCTGCTATGTGCAGTCACCAACCAGCAGCCCAGGCTGCCCAGAGCCACATCCAGCCTGGCCTTGAATGCCTGCAGGGATGGGGCATCCACAGCCTCCTTGGGCAACCTGTTCCAGTGCGTCACCACCCTCTGCGTGAAAAACTTCCTCCTAAGATCCAACCTAAACCTCCCCGTCCCAGTTTAAAACCATTCCCCCTTGTCCTATCGCTGTCCACCCATGTAAATGGTCATACCCCCTCCTGTTTATACACTCCCTTCAAGTACTGGAAGGCCACAATGAGGTCGCCCCTCATTACTATGACTACTATGATTACTTTGAAATCATTTGGCATTTTCTATTACTTGAACATTTCCTGCACTCAAAAGGTGACAGAATGTCATGAGTTGTAGCTACACCTACCTCCCAAACCTCTTTAAATGTCTGACATTTTGATCACACACATCTCTGTTTTGATGTAAGCATGTATTAAGTGCAGCACACTAAATTACTGATCTCTAAAGTAGAAGCCACCAATGTGCAAGGTTACAAATTCGGGAAGGCAGTTTTATTTGCAAAATCATTATATAGAAAGCAAACTGAGAAACAAGTACAAAGCAACTTGGGAAGGGAAACTTGGGAACGAAGGGAAGAAACATTTAACAGCAGTTTGCTAAATATCCCTATTTGCACCTCCTAAACCTCAGGCACTGTGTTCTCTTCTCAGCTCCATTTAAGCACAGAGTTTACAGACATAATGCCAAGGATGCACTGCTGCTACTGCTTTCCAAATGGAAACAAACAGTAAATACCTCTACATCATTTCCTGAAGGTGACTCTTCTCGCTTATTCATCTCCTCCTCGTGTGAGCGCATGACAACAAACTGCTCTTCTGGAGTCAGCGGTTGGTCTTCTGTGTAACGCATAGCATCTAATTCTGGCCTATGAGCAGCTGCACACAGAGAAACAAGATCCAAACTGCACAACACCGGGGTACTTCTGAAACAAAACACAGGTTTGGCGAGTAAGGAAGCTTCAGTGGATACTCAAACGATACGCCACTGCTCCGAGGACAAATACGGCCTACGATGAAGTACTTCAATGATTCATAATAGAAACTGTGTAAAATTGATGAAGATAGCAAATTACTTTAACAGAAGGAAAACCAGCTGCCACTTTAGCATCATGCAAAGTTCTATATAGTTGTAATTATACAAGGTTGTAATAGATGGACAGCCAGAGATTATAGAGGAATAACTCACCCACACTGAGGCTCACAGTTAAGATGGATGCTCACCACAAGGAACCCCACACAGGAGCAATCTCCAAAAGAGATGCTGCCTTAGTGGTGGTCAGCCCTTAAATGGGATCTAGGAGAGGTGCAGTCAAGCTCCACCCCTTCTGGGAGCACAGCTGAATTACCTTCACCTGTGCTCCCGCAGCTGACCGTCACTTGCCTCAGGTGGTCAATCAGAGGTTCAGGCTGTGATTAACAGTTTCCCATACAACTTCCCAGCTATGCAGTATCGCTGAGATGGGCAACATCTTGCAAGCAATTCTGTCAGAGCCAGACCTCCTCACAGTAACAGCTATTATCCCCGAGCTCTCACCTATTGTCAGGTGGTTCTCTTTCCAAAATCTTAACAATTTCAGCCAAAGTTCAAATTGGCTCATTTGCAAATATAGGTGGGTCACTCCAGAAGTAGTGCCTCCCTTTATTTCCATGGAAATGACAATAGATACAGAGAGCACAATAACACCATTTGATAGAGCAAATTCTCACCTACAAAACATTGTTTTTCAGTGCAGCCACCACCATTAGCTCTGCACCTTCACCAGCAACGAACAAGAGCTCCATGTCACGCTCGTACAGATCTGCAGCAGCAGAGGTGAACCACAGCTGCTGTCACCACTGCTGAAATGCAGCGCCTACCCCTCACTGTGCCAACAGCCTCCGCTGGGTCTCCACAAACATTGACAGGTGTCGATGAATGTCAGTGGGTGCCATTAAGACAATAAAACATAACGAAGTATTGGTGGGAAGGTTCAAGCTCTGCTGCCATCCCACAAACTTCTGCCTATAATGGCGTGGGACAACGTAACGAAATAGGAGGCACTGCTTTTGGAGCAGCCCTCGTATGTTACACTGCAGCCTTCACAGCCAGGACTTTATTGTTTTTATGGCACAGATCACCACGTTCATAGAATCATAGAACCACCAAGGTTGGAAAAGACCTACAAGATCATCCAGTCCAACCGTTCACCTATCACCAATAGCTCCCACTAAACCACGTCCCTCAACACAACATCCAATCGTTCCTTGAACACCCCCAGGGTCGGTGACTCCACCACCTCCCTGGGCAGCCCATTCCAGTGCCTGACCACCCTTTCTGAGAAGTAACATTTCCTGAAGTCCAGCCTGAATCTCCCCTGCCGCAGCTTGAAACCATTCCCTCTAGTCCTATCACTAATGACACGAGAGAAGAGGCCGACCCCCAGCTCACCACAACCTCCCTTCAGGAAGTTAGAGAGAGCAAGAAGGTCTCCCCTGAGCCTCCTCTTCTCCAGGCTGAAGTTACCTCAACACAGACCAATGGCCATAGCAATTCCAGAGAGGACTATCTCTCCCCATGTTTTTCAGATGAACACAAGCAACAAAACAACAAAAAAAGCTAAACAGAAATACTCATTAGCGTAGAATACTCAATTTGACTCAACTCCAGAAGCATTACAGAGCATTTAAAGGCTCACAGCACAGCTGGGAGCTGTACCTCCACCACCTACATTTGGGGTTCTCAAGTCAATAACTGTGAAAGGAGGGCACTGCCAGCACGCCTATGACTTGAATGCACTCTGCCACTAAGAAGTGAAAGGTGCTGGCTCAGAACGCAGTAGAATGTCAGTGTTGATGCACGTACCTTCTGGTAGAGACTTAACATCTCATGCTTGGAAGCACATCGCATCCTCCAAGTCAAAAGAAAATTAACGTACAACTCAAACAACAAGAATGGCTGTGATCCTGTGTGTCGTTATACCACTGCAGAACATTACCTATCGGAACCACGTGGACTTCTTGGAGCAGTTTTGAGCCTCTTCCCGGAAGGTGACAATTCTTTTAGAGCTTTAAGCACCAGTTAAGAAAACGACATACATACATACATACATATTTTTCAAACACTGATGCAAATCAGAGCTAACCACGCCTCACAGAACTTCGCTGAGGTCCAGGGCTCAGCCCTGCAGCATCAGTGCCAACCCAACCCTCTGCACAGATCACCTCTTCTGCCCCGCAGCACTCCTTTGCATTTCACAGCAGCTCAATAAGATATACTGTTCCACCAAATATATTGCCCGTAAAAAAATGGGAAAAGTACAAATTCTTACCAGGTGTACAAACAGACGGGACTTTCAACCATAAATAAATACACCGCAGATTTCCTCCAATACTGTGACCTGCCCCCCACATCCCACTCACATACCACAGAAGCACATGAAGTAGAAGAACCAGGCGTATAATTAAGAAACTAAAGACACCTAACGAAACAAAAAATCACTTCTTACACAGTGCACAGGGGAATAAGGGGATATTGAACCTATTATGCACCATCTGCCCCAGGGAAAATAAACAATTCTTACAACTTCAGAGGAGCAAAACAGCCACGTAGGACAGCGTGTTCACAGAAGGCTGTGTAGGAAACAGTGCCTTATGGATGCGTCACTGCTCAGATAGAGGGCATCTAGCCAGGTAACAGTGAAATAAACCCGAGCTCTTACTTCTTCAGTTTACAGACTAAGTAATGGAGTTAATTTGTTACTTGCAATGAGTGAGATAAAGTCTGAGCAATATTGTCACTGAATACTTACTTTATGTATATGTCCATGTAAATATATATTTATATATGTAGGTAAACAAACAGCAGAAGCACTACAATTCTTAATACCCTTATCTGCATTATATCACAATATTTTTTGAATCAACAGCACAAATGATTTCATACTGTAGGATTTGTGCATGTGCACAGGTTGCTAACACATCAGCTGCACGGTTTAGACATGAGAAGTGAATTAAGCAATGTTACTGGGAGCTGATCCTCAGAGGGTGACTGACGCCCGTTCCCAGTGAACATGAGTGCAGCAGAAGTGCACGTCTGCACACACTGAACCTGTTCCTGTGCTGTGCTGCTGGTACCCGTTTCCACTTCTGACAATAATCAGAGCTGACTTGTACCTTCTTCATTTTCTGCTCTGCACACAACTTCCTCCATGACTATTTGGAAGGATGAACCTAACGAACTGATCACAAACTGGCCTTACCTTTACTAGAGTTACATGTGCTTTTGGGAACTTGTATATCCTGACCCTAAGGAAACACGCTTGTAAGCCCTTATCAGGAAAGGGTCACTTTGCCAGATGATGCACGAACAGACAATGAACACAACAAACAAGGCTAAGCCAATAAACAGATTGAAATACAGATACACGGTGCGACTGCCTTCCGCCCTGCTGGACGCGGTGGTGCTCTCGCCGCTGAAGAGGACTTTGATATGCGAAGATTTTTCAGCTTTAAGTCCCGTGCAGTAGGAGTGTAATTATTAGCTATGGAGTCACTGGGGCTTCGGTGGTAACTCTGTTCTTTGAATGGAGCTGCCAAAGTCCATGATGCTTCTTGCATCAAACGAGGATAACATCTGTTCTTAAGGACAAGCTGAAATGGGAGGGGGAAGAAAAGCCACAGTTATACACAGCACAGTGATTTTAATTCTTCTCAGTGCTAGAACAGGGTAACAAATCAATTAGTACTACAGGCAAATACACAAGTCTGACTCAGAGTAATCTGAAGACTAATTTCTTTTAGATCCCAATCTTTCAGAGCAATCTACATAGTCCACATCATGGTTCCTAAACTTATTCTTCTGAACTCATTTTTAGCTTCTGTTTCCATATTACATCTGGTTTAATGTTTTTTTACTTAGTTGGAATGACACAGCCATACCTCTACTGCCCATTTTCCTCTCTTTACAACACAGTATTACCATAATCAGTTTCACACGTTTCTCAAAAGAGCCTTCTAAATCCATTAATGACATCCCACCTTTGGTTCCCTTGTTTCTTTTGCCTTTTCCTTAGAAGCTGCAATTTAGCTTATCTTAGCATTTTGTGACCTCTGAGAGGACCAGCATAAAACAGCTGGTTTCCACTTCACCTACAGATGCACCTTGCAAATATATCAATATTTCTCGGTCTATCATGAGGTTTAGTGAGAACAGCAATGGCAGTTTGTCAATCTGGAATATCTGATAAAGCAAGATTATTACTCCTGCCTTGCACTTTTGTTCTTACTGATGAGGCTGACTGCACCAGCAGAGACAAAGGCAGTCACACCGCTGCTGCAACCATCTCTCTTAAATCAGCTTTTGAGAACTCACAGTCTTTCCAGTTCCGTTTCTTCCACTGCACACACGAGACAGGTGACTCTCTCCCTAGCCCTAACCCTAACCCTAACCCTGAAGTACAACTTGGGGGGGATGATCTGATACAAAAATTAAAACTCATTCACAGATGTGGAGATGTTCCAGGAAAGTCACCAGCAATCTTTAGGAACTGATTCAACATAACTCTGAATTCTCAGCTCTTCTCCCAGTAAGGTCTGCTTTCAGAACTGTTTTCTTTCTTCCCCACTACACAGAACTGCTGGATGCAGAGCTCCGCCAGTGGTGATGCTGAAGGCAACTGCGTGGACAAAGCACCCACCAGGAGAAAATCTGCCCTTCGGAGAGGAGCAAAAAGCCACCTAGCAAAAGTGTATTGCTTACGGGACACAAACGTCAGTGGCTAAGCCACCTTCTGTGTCCTACATGAACCTGGAGGACGTCTAATTGATTTCAGGATGACGATTGAAAAAAAACTGTGCAACATCTCATTTAATTATCTTTTTTTTTTTTATTTGTGCACCTGTACCAGCCCATTCAACCAATGCTGCACCTGCCAAGCTCTCAACTGTTTCTGGACCATCATTTGGATTCAGCTCTTTTGTGCACTGCTATGAGGTATTTATGTGGCTAAATAAAGTAAATAAATCACAACCTGTTTGGAAGGAAAATATTTTTACTCCAAAAATTCAACCACAAATAATAATGAACCGTATATGTAATGAACCGATTTTAACTGGTTTAATAACCAAATAATAACAGAAGGTGTAACAACACTCCTTTCAATAAGAGGAGCACTAATAAAATACCCAGCCACCTGCTCAGTACTTAACATTAGTAACTCAATTACATTTCCCTGTCCTTAACTCACAGTGTGCCCACGGCCTGGTAACACAGAGCCTAGAATCATTTTAGCACACGTAACGTACGGCACACCCCGACAGGTCACATACCTCCTGCGGCTCCGAAGGGGCAGCAGCAGCAGAAGCAGGGATGGGGGGCACCTCTGGTGACGGCCCCACATGGCTCCTGTCATACACCGAGTCCTCTTGCAGCTGCAGAGAAATGACAAAGACTTTCTGAAGACATTCACGAATTATACCATTTTGAAAAAGAATTGTTCTGAATGACACAACACAGGCTCTCTAAGGATACTGCCACAAAACCATTCAGCCCCACGGTGCTGTGAGGTATTTCAGAACAGCATTTTTCCTTAGTATAAGCAGACACCCCCAGACCTTCCAATCTTCCTAAACCATATTTGCTCAGGAGATCCACGAGAAACAAATTCCCACATACACAGTGAGATTACCAGAAAAAGAAGGTGAAAGTGCACGGTATCAGAACGCCAGTGCCCCAAATTGCCATACAACACCAAGTTACTGCCCTGCACAACTACGTAAAAAGGATTATATATTATTTACACCTAACTCCAAACGTATGTTTAGAGCGAGAGGCAGTTTTCATATAGGACTGGGAATCCCGGCTGCCCAAACCGGGCTTTCAAGCAGACAGAACTGTGCCTTCCTCAGCATCATTTTGGGGAAGGACTGATCTGACTGTCCTCCACGGCACCCACGGTGTGCCCACACGCAGACGCCCAGAATCAAGACGTTACCGCTGCCAGGTGTATCTCACTAAGGGCAGCATGACTTTTTCTTGATTACTGACAAAAGTGCCGGACTTTGGGTAAGAATGAGCAGAGCAGTTGCAGGGAGAGTCGTTCATTCCTGAAGATAAAAGGGTTCATAAGAAAACCGCTGCTCATTCTAACACAGCCCTTGGGTTACTTTTATTATACAGTAGTATATCATAGAGGTTAATGTCCCAAGAACACGGAACCAGTGTCTTCAGAGTCCTTCTCAATGGCGTACCATCAGCCACAAGTAACAGCCAATTTGAAAATCATAGGAATCGTCCATAGTCCCTGCAGAAAGAACTCACCCTCTGCGTTGGCTTCATTCTGCTTTGTCTTTCATCCCTGCTTTGGTTCCTGAGAATTTTTTGGTCCTCCTCAGATCAGTACATACACTGAAAACTGTAAACCAAAAAAAAACAACAGCCAGAGGACCCTTCTGGGAACAAAAGATATCAAAGCAATCAGCCCCCTCACACAACAACACTGCCCTCTCCCCCCCACACCCCAAGATCACATGCTGTCTTTTCCTTCTTGTCCTCCTCAAGCTCACTTTTCACCTTAAGCTTTCTAAATCTCCCCAGACATGTCAGGCCAGATTTTCACACCTACCCTCTCCATCTCCCCCAACCCCAGGCTCCTCCCCACTGCTCCATCTTTTCCATGGCACCAGCGACTCGAGGCCCCTAAAGGTGTTTTACAGCAGATGTTTCCACACATTAAATACCATGAGAAGCAAACACATGTCACAACAAAGGGGAAAAGAGAAAGGTGTACGGCCAGCAGGCCTCATGCTTCCACTGAGTGCACGAGCCAGTACGGCCCACAGCCCCTCGTTACCCGTCCCTCTGCTCAGTGGGCCCATTCCAGCTCAGGGGATTTCTGACACTCTGCTTGTCAGCGCTCACCTTCGCTGCCGCAGTCACAGCGCAGCCGGTGCAGGAGGCCGGGATGTCCTCCACCCTCTCTTTGCAGAGCTGCGCAGCCAGCCCCGCTCAGCGCTGTGTTGTGCCAAGCTGTAGCTATGGAGACTCAGTTCTGGAATCAATGAGCAACTGCACAGGTCTGCCTCACCTCTGAAAGCTACCAAAACCCCAAACACATCCCAGATACTCCAGCATTTGCATGAAAATTATGTAATTTTTAATCATTCAGAACCAAACACCCCAAAGATCCAAAGCCAACAGGACACCTGCATTCCCCATCTCCCCACACCAGTCTGCGTGGATTTGTCTTCCAGCCACAACTGTCACCATGTCCCAAGAGAAAGCGTCCTTCCAATTCCAGCACAGACGGAGCTGTTACTACCCAGCAGGAAATCCAGAGCAGTTTCCTTACGCCGGCCCCTGGCAGAAGCATTGCACTCATTCTGCCCGACCGAGCAACCCTTCCATTCTGACTACAGCTCTTCACCAACAGCTCCGGGTGCTGCTCATCCCACTTTCTGTAAACCATGAGAACAGCGGGCATCCCTCATACAACGGCACTGTTTTCCTTGGATGTGGTGTCAGCTCAAGGTGGGAGATCGGCACTTTGTGGCCACACATGGAAGGCCCCCCCATGAGCTGCTCCATGGCCACAAGCCAGCAGTGTGGGCACAGAAGCAGCACTGCTAATGCTGGGGAAGGAGATGGTGTGGCTGCTTCAGGTCACAGCTGTACAAATTCCATGCTGCTGTTCTGCAATAGGAGCACCTTCCTGCGAATTCAGGGCAATGCTGGCAAGAAGACAAGATCAATTAAGCAACAGTTACGGTGATACACGTTCCTTTGTGCACAACTCCAATGCTTTTATACATATGCTCTTTAAAGGGCATGCAATGGGGCATCCCCCACATCTCTGGGCAACCTGTGCCAGGGCCTCACCACCCTCACTCTAACAGACTTCTTCCTTTTGTCCAACCTCTTCGGGCTTGAAGCCGCCCTCTGCTCATGGAGGCCTCCTGTTGTACCAGCAGTGCCCAAACGAGCTCACGATAACAGGAATCTCTGCTTTACTTCTGTTTGTGGGGATCTTCGTATCTGCACAGCTCAGTGAAGTCAGCACTGCACAGACATTGCCCCTGGACAGCCCGGCGGGTTAAAAAGAAACAAAATACTTCATAAAACCTGCGTGAAAACAAAACACGCAGTGTTTAAACAGAGACTATTAAACAGCAGTGCGCTTTGCTGCCATTAAAAATAACCCTGACACATTCAATACTCAGCTTTCCAACACTCCCACGGTGGCACCAACCGAAATCAGCCACTAAAGCAGAGGAGGCACGTATTGCCGATCTCCGGCTGGCACAGCTCAGGGCGGCGGGGCAGGGAGCCGTCGGCAGCGCCCGGCCGGCACCGGCATCGGCATCAACATCGGCACCGGCACCCCGCCCGACCGGGGCGGCTCTGGGACGTCGCGGCGCGGCTCCTGCGGCAGCGCCGGGCAGGACTCCCGCTCTGCCGGCTGCAGGTCCCGGCACGCCGCGCGGGGCAGCCGCCCGCACCGCAGAACCACCGCCTCCTGCGGGGCACGGCCTCGGCTCGGAGCCGCGTCTGGGCGGTCCCGGCGCTGCCCCTGCGGGAGGAGCCGCGCGGCTGCGGCCCGGGGCATTTTCCGTCCTTAATTTCAGCCGTAAAAAAGTAAAAATAAATAGGAGGCTCCGGGACGCACCGCGCGGATCCCACCGCCGCACGAAGCCCGAAATTGCCCTCCGAGGCGGCGCGGGCCGGGGCAAAGCGAGAGGGCGAAGAAAACAGAGCCGCGCCCCACCCGCGGAGCGCCAGGCCCGGCCCGGCCCGGCCCAGCATCTCCAGCCCGGCCCCGAGGGGCGGAAACAGCAGCGAGAGGGCGGCGCCGCGCTCCCTCGGCGCTCCCCCAGCTGCCGCCCGCGCCCGCCGCGAGAGGCCGCGCCCAGCGGGAGGTGAGCGGGGGGGCGGGGGGCGCTGCGGCGGCGGGGGGCGCGCCGGTCCCAGGGCCGGGTCACGGAGTCGGGTCGCAGAGCCGCCCTTCCCGCTGCCCGCGTGTCGTCCCGCGGCGGGGCCTGGCGGGCCGCGGCTCGAGGGGGCGACAGCGTAGCCGGGGTCCCGCCGGGAGCGGAGCCGTGGGGGCTTTGGGCCGTGGGCCCCGCGCCGAGCCGTGTTGCGGGCGGCAGTGACGTGGGTGTGCGCCGCCGTGCGTGGGAAGGGGAGGAGGCAGCGCGCCGGGCAGCCGAGTTCGGTATTCGGTACCGTCCGTGTTGGGGGGTGCGGATGTAACTGCAGCGTATATAAAAAGCGTAATATTGACGCCGTGTTTACGTGTTTAGAATTAAAAGAAGCAAAGCGTGACGTTGAGTCTCCCTTGGATAATGGAACCCAGCGACAACAGATGGCGTTTTTGGGAGGTGGGAGGGGACGTTGGGGAGCCGCTGCTGTCCCGGCATTGCTGCACTCCGCTCCTCACTGCCAGGCTGTGCAGGCCGCGTTTGGAGGCCGTGGGTGCATTCTGTGCTGTGCGGGGAGAGCCGACTTAGAGAGTCCTTCGTTGGAAGGACTTTAAAGGCCATCTGATCCGTCTCCCTGCAATGAGCAGGGACATGCACAGCTCCATCAGGTGCTCAGAGCCCACCCAGGCTGGCCTTGGATGTCTCCAGCAATGGGGCATTCTCCACGTCTCTGGGCAACCTGTGCCAGGGCCTCACCACGCTCACTGTAACAGACTTCTTCCTTATGTCCAACCTGAATCTTCCTGTTTAAGTTTGAAGCCGTTTCCCCTTGTTCTGTCACCACAGACCCTGCTGAAGAGTCTGTCCCCTTCTCTCCTGTAGCTCCCCTTTAGATACTGAAGGCCACTGTCAGCTCTCCCCACCGCCTTCTTTTCTCCACCTGCACAGCCCCAGCTCTTCTTACCAGCAGTGCTGTACCCCCGTGGTTAAACGGGTCAGGACTGTTGTGCATAATGCAGGAATACCCTCACCAGCCCCGATACGGCATTTGGATGAAGGCATTCTTAATTTATGATGCCCGCCCTAACCATGCACCCCTGAACAAAAGCCCTTCAGCTGATACACATTACTGGTGTTACCTACGCAAAAGGTTTCCTGGGCAATACAGACATATTCAGTTCTCCCCCCAAAACCTTTCCCGTAGGGTCCCCCTCCTCCTTGCGTGTGCTCATTGGTTCTGGGTGGGGGTCGCAAGACCCTCAGATACAAAGTAAGCAGCCTTCCTCTTCATGACCCCACATTGCCCTCTTCTCGTTTTTTTCCAAGTTGCGGCTTTAGAGAGCTGTACAGGAGAGGACCCCCATGCTGGCCTGGATAACGATGATATGTGGGACTTGTTGTGCAGGGAAGGGATGTTCTGCTTAGTGTCAGACCCAGCGCGTTCCGCTGAGTGTTGGCTGGTTTTGTGAAACCAGGCATTGTTCAATTAGGGATATCAGGGCTGTAAAGTGGGACGCCTTGGTACTTATTTCTGCCCTTGGGAGTTCCAGAAGAGCTTTCAGGGCCCATGTGTTAGGTTTTCTTTGCAAACCTAACATTTTAAGCTCTGAATGACATTAACAAATGAAATCTAGTGTCTCTGTTTTGGCAAAGGCCTTTCCTTTATTTTCAGGAAACACCTGCACAAGTCTGTCAGCGCCTGACCTTGGCTGCAGGGGAGGTCGGTGGCTCTGAGGGTTGGCGGCGGCACTGTGGGTCACACCATGTCCAAAGAGCTGCAGGAGCTGCAGAAGCAATGGCACTTCATCGTGCAGTCCATCCACAGCAACTCAAAGGTGGGTCTGCATGAGAACTGGGAGAACTGTCTGCGACGCGCTTCTGAAGCTGAGACCTTTACAGGTCTTGAGATATGGTGCCCCAATTTATCTCAATGATGTTTCCTTTCCTTTATTCGGAAAATTGAGGCTCTCTTTCTTGGGCGAACACTCAGGAGCGTAGGGGAAGGGCAGCCCTCCCGTATCTTCAGCAGTCAAGACGAAAGGACCACTGTTGTGCATTTCTGTCTTAGTGGTGTAACCATCTGAGGCAGAAGAGTGGCATTTTGGGGACATGCCTGTGCTGCTCTACAAATACCTAAAACTACCGTACGTATTTCCTTAGGGGGAAAGAAAAGTCGCTCCTACACAAAAACTCCAGTGCATAACTGCTTTAACAACAGGAATTTGTTTCCCACCTGTAACGCAGTACTCCCAACAACTGCAGGCTTACAAAAGGTGTACCCCTGTTTCTCACTGTAGAGCTGTGACCTCAGAAGTTATGATGAGATGAACGCTGAAGCACTGTTCTTCCCTCCACAGGTCGTTGCATTTATGAACTCCCGTCTCGGCCTGTATTTGGATGACCATCCTTTTGTGGCCTTATCGCTCCTGATGTTCGTTGCAGTGTCTACTATCCCTGTGGCGTTTTTCCTCGTCTTTGTTGTTACAACAGTCATAATGGCTTGTGTTGGTGTGATAGTCATGGAAGGTACTGTATGCATGTATCTACATATTCCCTCTTCAGCCATGAAACCGTTTCCTTTCTCTTTTCTTCTTTCTGGAGTCCCAGTTGAAGTGTTTGAAGATTTCTGCTTGTAGTCCTCAGAACAGTCATCTGATTAACTGCAGTCTGTACAAGAGGAAATCCTATTATTTGCCTTTCTAATCTGAACCCCTGATCACAGCAAAGCCAGTTATCTTGGCCATGCATAGCTTTCATTTGTGGTATTTCATGGAAGACGTTACTTTGCCCTCCTCCTCCTAGGTGGGGGCTCTTGGCTGTTCCCCCATCAGCTGGTTGATTCCATTTTCCCAAATGCTTTTACTTTGGGGTTGTGGTTGAACATCTGCTTTTCTAACTTAGTTCTATATAAATGTATTTAAATAATAATCTCTATTTTGTTTTATTAGGTGTTGTGATATCCATCGGGGGCATAGCCCTGCTCTGTGTGCTTTGTGGCCTGGGTGCACTTTCACTGGGAGTTTCTGGAGCGCTCAGTGTTTGTTACATCGTTCTTTCAGCTCTGGTCAACTACTGGTGTGCCTCAAGGTAACAGCCCATGCTTTGGTCTGTGCCCGGACTTCGAATTGCAGCTGTACTGTTGCATTGGTTACTTCCTTTATTTTAACAGTGAACCGCTTCTGGTTCGTTTAATGAATGGTTTTCGGGTGCTGCGGCAGCTCTGGCTGCTTTGGTGCTTCAACATTAAGCGTAAACACCTTATCATCAGTATGGATTTTGGTGAGTTACAATCACAGAGTCCTTTGACTTGGAAGGGACCTTTAAAGGCCATCTGACCGTCTCCCTGCAGTGAGCAGGGACATGCACAGCTCCATCAGGTGCTCGGAGCCCACCCAGCCTGGCCTTGGACGTCTCCAGCAATGGGGCATCCCCCACGTCACTGGGCAACGTGTGCCAGGGCCTCACCGCCCTCACTGTAATAGACTTCTTCCTTACGTCCAACCTGAATCTCTCTTTGAGCTTGAAAAATGTGTATATGCTAACACTCCATAACATCCAAATTTATCTTTATCATAGAATTAACATTGATTTAAACATTCTCAAAACACACTTTCAGGCATACCTGGAGGATGCAGCAGTGTTCTTTCTGCACGATACAATACCCAGCTATCTCAGCTTACCTGCGTTTGTAAAGAAATGGACAGAAATGTAGCTTTGGAATAGGAGCGTGAGTTGTTAAAGGGGAGAGTGTGGGTGGCTTCAGTAGGAGTGAGTTGCTTTGCTGGATGCTGCAGGTGTGTTGGATTGCTGGTCGTGCCTGCACGTGCTCCTGGAACTCAGGGCTTGGAGGCCAGCTTGAGGAAATTTGTTCTAGCTGTGCTCTGCTGGGCTCAGGGCGCACTGGCAAGTTGTGCAGGAGGGCCACCTACTGCCTGGCGGCACATGTAGCAGCAAAGAAGGGCTGAAGGGCAGGAACGAGGAGAAAAACTGCAGCTGCTCTCTCTGGGACTTTCTCAGTTTGGTCCTCCATCATAGCAGCATTTCTTGCACAATTCTCAGGGACACACAGTGTGAGGGTATTGGACCTTCAGGAAGAGAAGACCGGTGCAAAGCCAGCGTATCTGCATTCCTACAGGGCTTCATAGCACTCTTCCAAGGCCTGCTGCCGGGCCCATCACTTTGCCCACCAGGTCCAGGAAAGAATTCTCTCTCCTGTAGCATGTACTGATAACCTACACACGACTTACGGTTTGATGTTAAATGGGCGCTGGCAGGTCGCTCTTCTTGTGTTCTGTGTCTTTTCAGAGAGCTGTGGCAGATAGAACAGCTGTGGATGTTCAGAAGTCTCAGGCTTACATCTCGTTGCTCAGCTGCTCTGGCAGGAAGTTAAAGGATGGCAGTCTTAGGGGAGAACAGACAAAGCTGTTCTTTTCTCTTGTGCAGGAGACAGGCGAGGAAGCAAGAAGTTAATGGAAGTTCGCCACAGAAGAGTCTGTCCGTCATGGATTTCTCTGACGACAAACGAAAGAACAAATAAGTGGGATTCTGTCCATCTCCTTCATCCACACTCCACTGTGCAGGTCTGTCCTTTGCAATGTAATCATTTACTTGTCGAGCATCCAACCTCAGCGCGGTCTGTATGGGAGCTGAAGGAGCCGACGTGCATTGTGTGTTGTCACTGTCGCACCAGTGGTGGGAGCACCCACTGAGCAGCGTGTTGTGGTACTGCATGAACGAGGGAACGTGCTGCAGAGTTTGGTACGGGGATGCAACAACAGCAACAGAGTTGGTGGCAGTTGGGTGAAAGAATGGGTGAGGGGTGTTTGCCTTTGTTACTGGAGGTACCACTTTTTGCAATTCGTATGCAGCAATTTGGCCATTTTATCCATAAGTGTTAAAGCCCAGAACATCAGAAATGCTTTTGAAGGGTGAAAAAGCAACTTCTAAGTGCTAACAGCCTGTGTTAAAATACTGCAAGTATTCCACACGAATGCTGTGTGTTGTGAGAGGAAAATGGGTTTCATCACGCCTTAAGCGCGGTGTAAGCTTTCACACGCCTTTACAGCTGAAGGGGTGCTTCGCTGTACTCACTGCCCCCTCACAGCAGCAGAGCGCAGCCTGTCCTTGTGCTCTGTCGTGCTCTGGGTGCGTCACTGGCCTGTTGTGCTTCTTGGTTGTAACCTCGCTCTTCGTTTAAACTGTTTCCATTTTTGAAAATGCTGTAATATTCTAAGATTATCAAACTATATGAGTTGAATGAAGCGCTGTTTGTTTAACCACGTCTCATTGTTCTTATTTATTTCCAAGTAAAGAGTTTCCCTAAAAGTTTCCTTAGGGGTTTTCCTTTCAAGCAGGAACACACTTGTTCAATAAAATATTTACTGTGGGTGTTTCAAAACTTTATCCCACACAACTCCCCGTTGGTAGCAACAGACAATTAGCAGGAAGACAAAATCAAAACTGAGGTGTGCGTTCCTGAATTTGTCTGCAAGAAAAGATAGGGCCGTGGTACTGTTCATATAGCAGACAGACAGAGAAATCTGTCTAGAAGTCGAAGCAAAGGCTCCATCTGAATACACTTGCAGAGTTTTTTGCTGTCATTTCTACTGGAGACATACAGGAACTGACTGACCGCCTTTGGCGAGCACTGAGCCAGCCCTGGGGGTGCAGGTGAAGGCAGTTCAGCTGTGCGACTGGAAGGGCTGGAGCCCGGCTGCACCTCTCCTAGCCCGTTTAAGGGCTGACTGCCACTGAGGAAGGATCTCTTTTGGAGATCGCTCCTCTTGGAGTCGCCTGCTATAAGCCTGGGACATGGGTGAGCGTTCCATTTATCTTTGATTATCTCTTTCCACCACAGTGATCTAATTATACAACCTGTAAAATACCATCCTAACCACACCACTCTGCTAACTGTACATTTCTTGGTTGTACAGGAGGGTAACAGCTGCAGCAGCCAAATCCGTGGTCCCTGTCGGTGGGGCTGCTCAGCAGCATCCCATGGCGCAGACTGCCTGTGCCACCAGGGCTGGCGGTCCCTGTGCAGAACCCAGCACCTCGTGCTGCCACACTCCGTGTGTTGGTGGATGCCTGGCTCTCTGCAAAGCCTCTCTGCCCTCCATGGAGCCAACAGCTCCTCCCCATCTGGTACTGGCAGCAGGCTTACTGAGAGCACCTTCAGTGCTCCATCAAAGGCATGGATGAAAACATTCAAGAGAACTGGCCCAAAAAACGGAGACCTGTGGAACTGCAGTAGTGCCTGGCCGCCAGCCTGAGCTTTCCCCATTTACTTATAACCTCACAGGCCCGACCCATTGTGTTACATTTTGGGCTGTGTGCTGGGCAGCTTGTCCAGAAGGATACAGGGGGAAACAGGATGGAAAGCTTTACTGAAATCCCAAAGATAACAGCAGCTGGCTTCCCTTCATTGACTAGACAGGTGACCTTACCCTGAAGGGAAAATCCGTTTGTTATAGAAGGCCTCCACACCCAAACCCATGTTGGCTATGGCCAATGACAGCACTGTCCTTCAGGTGTTTTTCCGTACCTCCCACTGCCTCCATCCTTTTGCCAAGCACTGAGGTGAGTCTGACAGGCCTGCAGTTAGTGAGGTCTTTCTCTGGCTGGCAGTCAGCTGGCACCTCTCCAGATTCCTATTGACAGACAATTCAGAGAGGCCTGGCCCTGACCTTGGCCAGCTCCGAGTACCCTGGGATGGATCTCATGGTCTTACATGCATCCACATGGAGCAGGAAACCCCTCACAAGCTCTGGGTTGGCTCAGAGTTTGTCATCACTGCAGTCACAGTCCTCCTTCATCAGCGATGCTATAAATTGCTAGTAGCCAATTTCCACATATTCCCAGATGTAGTTCATTTAGGGCTTAGGGTTATGGGAGTCTGGCACAGATCTGCTCTTACAAGCCTTGCTTGTAACTCAATGCCCTTGTGGTGGCGTGTTCCCCCCCCCCCCCCCCCATCCTCCTTAGGGCCTTCCTGCCCCAGGCCCTTCTCAGCACCAATGACACAGCTGAACACCGAGTCAGCCTTCCTACTCCAGAAACAGCAAGCAGCCAGGGGCCTCTGAGCTCCAATCCTCATAACAAGACCACACATGACCTCCCCCATTCCTCCTAAATATTGCAAAGTTTGAGTGCCTATAGGCACAGGGTGGGTTATGTGCAGCAGTTATTGGAGCGGGCCCTGGAAATCCATTACTGTTTGCATTTTGGACAGTGACTGGCAGAAGCCAGAATAGTTACAAGGTACATCCTCACTGGTGGAATTAACTCACAGTCTCTGTATACAGGCCCTCGCTGTGAGCTCTCCTGCACCACAGCAGGCTGCACCCAGCATCTCTGCATCCCCCTAGGCTGGGACACCTCCCAGGCACTACCAGGTCCTTGGGACCATCCACTAATGGAAGTCAGGGTAAAAGGATCCTGCTCCAATCAGCCTTGATTATCACCCACTGAGGAATGCAACACCTTGTGAGCATCTACCCTGAAATCCCTTTCCCCTTAGGAACTGTAAGCAGCTCATCCATAATGCTTATTGTGGAGAGAAGTAGTGGCAGTGGGAGCTGAGCCCCACTCCTCCCCTTCTGCCTCCCAGCTATGGCAGCAGCACAGAGGCTGCCGCTGACCCACATCCCACATGGTACCACTCTCCCCATTTGCAAGAAGTTGAAATTAATGATAAATAATTCCGTGGTAACATTAAAAACAAGCAAACAAACCAAAACACCAAGCTTAGCTTAAAGAAAAGCTTTACTACTTCTTGCCCCAGCAAAGCTCTGCATGCCTTTCCTATCTGGATGCCCAGTACAAGCACTTCCTACTGCTCTGTGAGCAGAGCCCCGGTGTCCATCACAGCATCCTTGTGTTGCTGAAACATGGGACATTCTGGAGTGACCTGTAGCACTGAGCAGTGCTTTTGCTCTGCTCTCCAGTCTATCATTGGATTAAAAGCAAATACAATCCAGACACTCAGTTTTAAAATGAATCTCCTTAGCCCAAAGCCATTGGGACCATCGCTGTTCGGTTTAGTGGGGAAAGGCAATTGCTAGAGCTGACGTTCTCCACCTGCGACCTCCAGAAGCAGGAGCTTCTTCTCAGATTAGTGCATTGGTATCAAAGGTGAAAGCAACAATACTGTACAAATAAAAGCGCTGCTCACAACCTGGCCTTGGTCACAGTAGCAGGCTCAGGAAATACTGCAGCAAGTTCAGTTAGCTTTGTCTCTGCCAGCTTCCAGGAGGGTGGGCAGCAGCTGCTGTAATGGGGCATGAGCAGCCCACACACAGACACAGCCCAATGAAATCACTGGTCACACCTTCAAATAAGGCACCAAACAGGGGCAGCGTTTGTGCTCTCCCGTCTCTTTGCCTGCAGGAGAAAGAGCACTTTAACCTGATGGACTGCCTGCACTTAACCTGGATTAAAACCCAATCTACCTTCAGTTTCATTTGCTTCCATCTGAGAAGTATTTCCTCAGACGGAGGAAGAGCAGCCCATTCACCCCCTGAAGCCTCATTTGAGGGGAAGGTGGTATAATAATCCAAGTAACACCTGAAGGGTCAGTGGGCACCTCGTACAGTCTTAGCACTGAGGCGTGCAATGCGTTAACAGAACTATTGGAAAGCTAACGCTATTCACTGCCATGAGCTTCCTTCTAAGAATGCTTTTTAAACAGGGAAGAAGGGAAGAGGAAGCGTAGTTTCTCTTCCAGATGAGAACCACTCCATTTACCCTGCATTTTGCTTCTCCTGTCACGTACGTGCCTCTTTCTCTCACTGGCATCCTTCTCCCCCCCCAGCCCACCTCTTTCGAAGGGACACTTTGCAGTTCCCCCCCACCCGCCGGGCCTCAGTGCGCGGTGTCCGCTTGCCGTGCTTTTCCACACCTCGTCCTTAGGAGGGCGCTGCTCGGCTGAGCAGCGGCGGTTCAGCATCGCACTGCCGCGCTCCGCGGCTGTGAAGCGAAGGGAGCGACTGCGTTACGGAGGAGAACGACCGGGAGCCCTGAACGCTGCAGCGCGCAGAGCTGACCTCGAAGCAGCACCTCAGCCCTTTCCCGAAGGAAGGGAAGGAGCAGCTGAAGCAGGGCTGTTTTCTAGCAGTTGTGGCTTTCGCTGGAAACAGTCACTGGCCTCCAGTGAGGCTCTAGGCAGCCATAAAGCTCTGGAGAGCTTCTCTTTTGCTTTCAGCTTGGTTCCTCTGCCCATAGGCCTGCAGAGGACCGCCTCCATTCACTGAGACACCTGCGTCGACTTCCAAGGAACTACACGACCAACTCCAGAGCCACATATCTTACCTGAAAAGCCACATTTTTAATCCAGTTCATTAACAAATGCATTAATATACCACATTTACCATCAAGGCTCTTCTCTTCAAGCATTTAAGAAGAGCCATAAATAGCAGCATTGTGGATGCCAGAGACAGAACAGCAACAGCAGCCGCAGTAATTGCAGCCCACGCGGCCTCGCTCAGCAGAACGCCCCCTGCAAAGGGAGCAGAAAAGCACCACAGTGAGGGGCTGCCCCCCCAACCCAGCCAGGCAGTGCACACCAGCACCACTCCTCACCTCGTGCTGCTGCCCATCCATGGGGTACCAGGAGCACAGGACCCTGCAGGCTCACCACAGAGCTGGCACCCGGCATCCCACTGCCTGCAACAGCGCATGGGAGAGAGGGGTGAGCGGTGTGCTGCAGATCACTGGCACTGCTACATGACACAGAGCCAGCCTGGGCATTACCTCGCTTGCCTCTAGGCAGCCTGGGGCACCTCGCTGTGCACAGAGGGGAGTCGGGCTGGAAGCGGTTACAGATGAGGACGCTGCAGTGGAAGTACACCTGGACACAGAACAGACATGGCCACTCACTTACAGGAAACAGGTCATCCTGCTGACTGGAGTAAGAAATAAGCGACACTCACTAGGCCAGGGAGGGCCTTGTCACCGGATACGAAAGCAAAAGCCTTCACTTCCAGCCTCTGGCGATAGTTGGGATAGCTGACACCATGGCCTATGGGGTGGAACACAGTCCTGTAGCTGTCCTGGTCATACTCACACCTGCAGGGGGAAGAAGCAGCCTGTCGATGGTATGGCAGAGGCCATAGAGTGGCTGGGGTTGTAAGGGACCTCTAAAGCCCATCTGTTTCCAACACTCCCCTGCTACAGGGGGGCACCTCCCTCTAGCCCAGGCTGCATTGTTTCCAGCTGCAGGCTAGAGTTCAAAGTAGAGAGGTGCCATCCTGCAAATTCCAGGACACCCCCATGGGTGGCACCTGGCAGGGCTCCCCTACACGTCTCTCTGCCTGTTGCTTCATGTCTCTGATTGGGAATGCAGAGAAGAAGTAAGAGGAGAAGCAGACAAAGCCCACTGCCAACAAGGCAGTGTGCCTCCAGCAGGGTGCTCACCCATCAACAACAATATTCCACTGTGGAAGCGAGCTCGGATCTTCTGATGCTGTTGCCCAACAGTCATCCAGTTGGAGATAGAGGTTGGGGTCATTGCGGTTCAGGACCTGCACTTCCATGAAGATGGGCTGCTGTAGGTACCTCACTATGGGGTACTGGTCATCACGGTACGGCTGCCTGTATGAGTCCTCTGCAAGAGCCAGAGCCTTAGTAGGTAAGCCACTGCGCTACAGGAGCCCTGAAGAAACCCAAGTGCTTTGAAGCCAGCTGCTCTGCCAGCTGCAGCTCCACCTGGAGCCAGAGGTACTCAGCTCCAGAACTAACTCCTCCACCTCAAGTAGCACAGCAGGAGGAAGAGAAGCTTGTTGGGCCTCTCAAAGCCCACACACCCAGCCTTGCACACTCTCCCTCTTATCTCAAGCATGAATTGGTGCCCAGCTATCTGAGCCTGGGAATGGCTTACCTGGGTAGCTTAGAAGGATTAAAGAGAGGGGGCCTTGGTTCATGGAAGCAGCCAGGGGGGGAGGGTTGTCAACCCTTACAGAGACAGAGGCATCACCATTGCTGAAGGAGCACAGCACTGTTAACCTGAGCAGGGAACAAGCAGTAATCTCACATGTGAGCACAGGATACCCAGAACCAAGCCTCAGCCAGAGAGACTTCCTGACACACCTGAACTCACTGTCCCTTGAGATCCTGTGCAGCACATGGTCAGACTGCAGCGCCCTCACCTCGTTCTCATACATTATCTTTCCCCCTTCAAGCTAAGGAGAAGTGACAGCAACATTAGTGAGGGCACTCCCCCCATGTGAAGCCCTCCCTGTCAGCTCTGAGAACACTCACCCAGTACCTGGTCCCACACCTGCTCAGTGGGACATGAAACCTGGCCCTATCATTCGAGGGGGACATGGAGGCAGGTTTGCATGTGGGATCTCTGAGCCTGAGTGTGTCCAGGGCTAGTGGTGGTGTAGTACTGCCAGCAAGGACTTCAAAATCCATGTACCCATCCTGGGTGCATACAGCAGCTAGAACAGAGGTACAAGAGTCATGCCCAAACAGGAACAGCTTGGTCTGCCAAATGGCTGCTCTATTTTGGCCATAGAAAGCTTCCTGGGAAGGAGCAGGCCAAGAACGAGCAGGGCTGGGGTTTGCCAACTGAGCAGCGGGTTGGGCTGAGTCTATCCCAAGGCATAACTCACCTATCGGTGTGTGTTGGTCACAAGGGCACTCCGGACGCATCACCATTGCCACAGTCTCCCCATGGAACCGAAAGGTCAGTTTCAAGGAGGACAGGTAGGACCGAACTCCTGGGCAGCTCTCCCCACGTAGCTGGAAGACAAGTCACTCTCCTGGAGCATGACTGCAAGAGTTGCCCTTAACACATACATTGGAATGATTCAGTCTGCCCTGTGGCCACAGTGAGTGTGAAGAGCAGCCGACCCGCATCGCTCCAGGCATCTCTGACATCAGCCCACACCACCAGCAACGTAACCTCCAGCTGCTCTCGCAAGGACAGCTCACGAAACCTGAGTTACTTTTGAGGTTGATGCTTATCCACTTATCAGCAAGCTGACATTTATTTTGGCCACAGCCACCCTGCATCAGCCACAGCACACGTGGCTGGCCCAGCACCCATCCAGTCAGAGGTGCTGTGCTCTGTAACAAACAAAGCCCGAAGATCTGTGAGCACACCCATCCCCATCGCCCCAGAACTTCAACTCACTGCAGACTTCAGGACTCCCCTGCTGACATGCAGCTCAACCCCTCCTGCTGTGTTGAGAGTAATGCCATTGTCCTGAAGCTGGTCCATTGTGATGGTCTCATCCTCTACAGCCACAGAGATGAGGGTCCCTGGGAAGGCTGGGATGGCAACAGTCATATGTGTTGTGTTACAAAGCACTGGACCTGTAACAACATCCTTGTTGAAGCAGAACATCAGTTTCCTTGGGGCAGGAGCAGGCAGCTTCCCCCACACACTACCTGGAGCACAAAGCATTCTTGACTCCACGGTCAGTCTGCGTTCAGGAGGGCCATACGTGAGCTTCAGTGTTGCAGTGTAGAGCACCTTGTGGTTGTGCTGCAGGGCAGGACACAGAGCAAGGTACTCAGCACAGGAGGCAGCACAGGCCCAGCTCTGCAGAGCCACATGATGCACGTGCCCACCCTGAAGCTGCTGGTCTTCAGGAAGGAAGTAGAGCTGTGCACACTCACTGACTGCATACAGGACAGGCTGCACGCAGAGCTTGGGCAGAACTGTGCTGCTGGAGGTGCACCTTGAGCAGGGCCAGACAACCCAAGGCCAGCTCTGCAAACTAACCTGCTCATACCATTAAGCACAGCTTCAGACAAACTCAGCTCTAACCATAACCCGCACACACCTCCACCAGGAGGAAGGCATCCAGTCCCTGAAAAAGCTGCCTCATCGCCTCAGCGTGAGCTCCACACTCCTACCTTGTAGGAGACAACTCCAGTGGCAGTGAAGGCTGCCTGGAAAACCAGGTGGTGTCCATCAGCCAGAAAGCTGTAGCCGTGCTGCATGGCTTCCCCAGGGCTCAGCTGGTGCACCCTGATTCCATCATCAACTGTCAGAGACCCAGTCAGTGCAGCCACCTGAACCTGCAGAGTAAGAAGGGCTCCTTAGAAGGGGAAACACAACCCCACAGCAGCAGTGAGGCACAACGGGCTCTCTACCTACAAGGCCACCACAGCACAGGCTGTACATTCAAGCTATCTGCACTGAGGTTGCACATTAGACTTCCCAACAAGAAGTAGCTATTCCAGCCTGAAAGCATCAGGCTGCTCTTGGGTCCAAAACTGAGGCACACCCCAATGCCTTCTGTCAGCAGGAAGGCACCTACCAGGCGCTCATCACCAAGGCTTGGTCCTGGGAAAGTAACCTGAGGAAAAAGAGCACAAGAGTTACCACAGAGGCAGACAGTAGTTACAGCTTCATCTAAGAGAAGTCTCTGCTGCACATCCCCAAAGCTAGAGTTGGCGCCAGCAGCCTCCACCCCCCACAGACAGCAGGGCAGCCAGACGTGGGTGCTGGTAATGGCTGTTTGCAGAACGGCTCTCAAAGAGCAGAGCGCTGTGCCAAGGCGGGCACGCAGCCAGCAGACCTCCCCAGAGCCACCGCTCTGTGGGATCCCAGCCTGCCCCTAAGGCCCCCAGTGGGACCCACAGCACTCCCCTCACTTACTGCCATGGCATCTTTTGTGCAGTTCGTTGTACCAACAAAGAGAGGAGCGATGATTTCATCCCTGCGGGCAGCGCTGCAGTGAGCGCTGTAGGTGACATTCCTCTCCTCTCCCGCAGTGCCATTCAGCAGCAGGAGCAGCCTCAGATGGTGCTGCCCACGCTGTGGGGAGACAGGCTTTAATCAGGAGGGACATCAAATCAGAAAGGAGCAGCAGTAGTCACCACAGCAGAGAAGCCCTTCAGCGGTTGGCTCCATCATTAGCACAAGCAGCTGTGCTGGTACAACATGAATTGGTATTTCAGGAGCTCCAGGGAGGAGCATGGGCTCTCTAGGTCAGCCAGCCAAGCAGAGGGGTGCAAAGCACTGAGAGATGTGGGAATCGGGCGCAGAGCCTCAGAGAGCACCTGGCAGCAGTGCTGGCTGCTCTGGAGCAAGTATCAGAAGTACTTCCAGTGCCTCAGAGCAGCTGGTACCAGTAAGGCCTCCAGGCATCTCCCTGCTCACCACTCAGCTTCAACAGCTCTGAATAATTCAAACTGTGCATTCGTGCATAGATACATCTGCCAGGTGCTGACACCCTCGGGCCCTTCCAGTTCCCAAGAGGTATCATTTAAAGTAGCTTTCCACTCCATCACAGGAGGACACAGCATTTCTGGCAGCATCTGAAGGTGTTTAACACACAGCTGGAAGAGGAAGCACTCAGGGAACAGTGCCCCAGCAGAAGGGCCCCCTCACAGTAGAGAAGTCAGTAGAAATTAGAGGTGGAAACACTATTAAGCCCAACCTTGAGCAGCAGAAAGAAACCCCAAACGCTCTATGACAGCACGCTCCCAGAACAGAAATGTGCTTTACCTCCAGGCTAGTGCAGTTCACCAGCAAGGCACTGAGCAGCAGTTTCTCATAATCCACAGTGTGCTCACAGGACATCATCTCCTCCCCGCTCACATCTACAGAGAAGGGAACAGCCAGGTCTGCAGGCAGCAGCTGACTTCAAGCCATGGAGGGAAGCCAGGCCAGCAGCAATACCTACCCACTGCATGTGCATGCCACGTGTAATTGCCAAGCTCTTTGGGAAGCTCCAGCTCCAGTCTGCCCTGCAGGCAGGTCATGCTCTCTGCAGAGGGAAGACTCAGTCAGCTCAGCCCCAACCCCAGAGCCCCTTCCACACCAGCAGGGGAGAAGGCAGCTCCAAGTACACACAGAGCCCCTCAAGCCAGCAGCAAGGCAGGGAGATCCAATTCACTCATTACCTGAGAGATCCCATTCCCCTAAGGCAGCAGGGGCCAAGAACAGCCAAAATCCAAACAAGAGGAGCAGCAGCAGCCTGCAAGCAAAGCAGAACCTCATCAAAGAGCAGTAAGGAAAAGGCCCAGGACCCAGCTCCCCTCAGCCCCCCTCACCTCATCCTCAAAGCACCAGAGCACTGCTGGCCCCACAAACAGCCCCAACTCTCCCAGCCACCACAAGCCTGCTGGGTGCTGCCCAGGTGGGCTTATATGGGGCGCTCACAGGTGTAACCTTTCTGGTGGGTGCCACCTCACCTGCCCCTCGTTTCAGGGCTGACCTGGGGAGGAAGAAGGCTCCTGAGGGATGGTTAGGTGGTGCGAAGTCTTTGCCATGGGGTTGTTGGATTTGATTTTAAGGCATTTTTTCTTGCTTCTGGTTTATTCCCTTTATTCCCTTTCTTCCTTTGCCAGATGGTACATGCTTTTTGGCAGCTTTTTTTTTTTTTTTTTTTTTTTTTTTTTTAAATGAGATTTCTGTGCTGCTTTGATTTCTTGTGATTTAAAACAAACGCACTGGGGGATCTGGGTGTACCTGAAGGTGTCTGGTTCTCTTTCCGGGCTAATGTGCAATGCTGAGGGCAGATCTCGTGCTCAGCAGAGAACCCAAGGGGCAGTTAAGGAAGAAGAGAATGTCAGAATTTGGGACTGAGCTCGGGGCTCTGCCCGGCTCTGTTCTTCAGAGCTGTGGGGCTCAGGGAGAAGGAACCTCGGAGCTGCATTCTGCTCCAGCTGCCTCAGAGCTCTGCAAGTCAGACAGGCTTGGAAAAAGAAACAACAGCAGAGACTCGTTGAAAGCAACTGAATTCTGAAGATGCGAGAAAGCAAGAAGGGACATCATAGGAGCGGAAAGAAGTGTTATGGGTGGCCATTAAGGATTGGGATATTTGTCCAGGGAGTAACGGCTGTTGTGTTACTGTACTGTGTGTGAACGCCAAACATTCGCTCATCTCTCCAGTTCTGCTGCCCCGTAGCGCTCTGCTTGCTGTGGGCCGAGGGGCAGCGCTGGAGCTGCGGCACGGAGCTGCACAGAGCGGGACCACACAGCCGCTGTGCTGCCGGGCACCGCCCGCTGCTTCCCTTCTGCGCGCAGATTCCTGCGTGGCCGCTCCCCTGGTGCGCAGCTCTGCTGCAGCTGCCCGCGCTGATACCCACGGCGGTGCTGATCGGCCACGTCGTACCCTGGAGCATAAAGCCATCTCCTCGGCTCTCTTTTGTTTTTCTGCTGCAAAACCCTGCAATCTCCCCTCTTCGGCTTCTCCATGTTTTTCTTTTGTTTCTTTGATTTTCTGGCTTCTGGAAAACAAAAGGCGTTGCTCGGTGCCAGCCAACCCAGCACAGCGGGCGCTGCGCCCCGGCTCTGCAGAGCTCACGCATCTGAGCAGTGCTCGGCAGTGGGTCGGACGCCTGCAGCATTTCTTCCCCGGGGAGCCCGGCCGGCTGCGAGGAGGGAAGGAGTGAGCCTTTACGGTTGTTTCAGTGCGCTGCCATCTGCACTGTGAGGCAGCCATCACCCCGTGTGCCCAATCTCCGTGCTCTCTGAGCCCAGTGGTTCCAGTCCCCTCGGCGGCAGGGATGCTTTCGCTGCCCTCAGCCCTCACTGCACCGCGTTTGTTGCTCTCCAGTTTGCAGTGAGCAAATGTTGGCCTGGAGAATGCATCGTGCAGAGCAGGCACAGCAGCACTGCTGCTCTTCTCCCAGGTGAGGAGGCAGATGAGGCCCTGAGCTGTCTGAGCAACCAACGCACTGCTGCTGAGGCTGACAGGTGTGACTGGTGGTGCTGCCCTTGGGATTGTCCTGGGAGGAAACAGTGATAACCAAAGACACAGCAAAATCCAAAGACAAAATGTGAGCTGCTGGCTCGGTAACCCTTAGCTCACAGCAGCATTTCTCCTCAACCTGGTAGCACATTTCCATTGCAAGAGGAATGGTTCTAAGTTCTTTTCAAGCCCCAATAAAAAGGCTTCATTCGAACCGCTCAGGACTTGGAAAAGCTCTGCTTTGAGCGTTGCTCTCAAAAGAAACGTCTGCATTCAGGCTGGGAAACTTCACTTGCTGCTGAATCATGTATCACATTTTAAGCCGAGGTTCCCAGATGGGACAGGAATTAACAAATAGAAGTTTGGGAATAATTGGAGATTTTGTTTGGTCTTTCCTCCTTTCTTCTTTGTTTCTGTGATGCCCACTTTGGTGACATTAAGGATGAAAAAGCTTGCGAGGTCCCAGAGCTCCTCTCCAGCTGAAGGGGGTTTTGCTTTGCCCCCAGTTCAAACTTGGAACAACAGCATCCCATTTAGCACCATATAAAAACTTCCTTCTGAAGGAAATCTTTTGAGATGTTAGAGGATAACCATCACTCTGAGATCAACATTTTGTGTGCTGAACTAATTAACAGAATGGTCATAAGGTGTGGGAATGAGCGTACTTCTGCAGCAGGAACCCATTCCCAGAAGAAACCCTGGAGGCGGCTGTTGTGCCCACCTCACTCCGGGGGCTGCAGTCAGGACGTATGGGGAGGCACAGGAGGCGGCCCAGCATCGCCGCTGCGGGTCAGTGTGATCCCGCAGCTATGGGGCAGCTGAGGCAGCACAGGACGCAGAGCATCACACCGAGCTGGCAGCAGCTGTGAGCACGACCAGGAGAGCAGGGAGCCCATGGCACTCAGTGAGCTTGTGTTGTCTCCCAGTATTCCCAGATTTCTTCTCAGCTGCCGACCTACTGAGTGCGTTTCTCTCAGTAATCCTTTTGAACATAAGAAGACAGAATTGGGAATCACAGAATCATAGAATCACAGAACAGTTTGGGTCGGAAGGGACCTTTAAGACCATCTTGTTCCAACCCTCTGCCATAGGCAGGGACACCTCCCACAGCCCAGGTTGCTCACAGCCCCATCCAGCCTGGCCTTGAGTGCTTCCAGGGAGGGGGGCATCCACAGCCTCTCTGGGTAACCTGTTCCAGTGTCTCACCACACTCACAGTAACGAATTTCTTCCCAATATTTAGTCTAAATCTACTCTCTTCCAGTATACAGCCATTTCCCCTCATCCTGTCACTACCCGCCCTCATAAAAAGTCCCTCCCCAGTTTTCCTGTAGGCCCCTTCAGGTCCTGAAAGGCAGCTATAAGTTCTCCCTGGAGCCTTCTCTTCTCCAGGCTGCACAGCCCCAGCTCTCTCAGCCTGTCTTCATAGTGGAGGTGCTCCAGCCCTCTGATCATCTTCCTGGCCTGCAAGACCATCCGGTCCAATTATCCCCTTACCATCAATATTGCCCACATCCCTCAGTGCCACATCATCACTGTGGATCTTGGATCCCTCCAGGGATGGTGAATCCCCTCTCCCCTCCCCCCCACCTCCACGCAGCCCGTTCCAATGCATCTCTGCTCTCTTGGAGAAGTTTTTCCGAGCACCCAACCCTGTGCTCTAGTTCCACAAGCTTTCCCTCACAGGGGTAACCCATTTTTCCGCTGTCATTCGTGGAAATAATGTCTAAATGGGGAACTGTGCCTGTGAGGACAAGACCGGGCGGACCGTCCCATGCGGCACCAGCAGTGCGCACAGCCCACAGGGTCGGGAGCGCCGTGCTGCTCCTGCTGGAGCTCCTGTGGCGCCTGGAGGAAATCAGCCGTGTTGCTCCATCTGTACACAACAACGCTCCGCAACAGCAGCTGAGGCACCAAAAAGACGAAGGACCCCCCGCATTTCTGCAGCAAACCACGCAAGAAAGAAGCAGTACTGCGGGGTAGAGGTGGGGCCGCTACTCGGGAAGGAAAGCAGGAACGCCGTCAGCCGTGCGCAGGGGAGGACTTTGCCCCTCTCGGCCGCCCTCCCCCTGGGGCGATGCCGCAGCTCCGGCCGTGGGCGGGCCGTGCCGGCAGGCAGGCTGCTGGCAGTGAAGATGTCGAGCAGGTATCACCGGGCAGCGGCCGACGGCAACCTGGAGCTGCTGAAAGAAGCCACTCGGAAAGACCTCAATGCTTCCGATGAGGACGGGATGACGCCCACGCTGCTGGCCGCGTACCATGGGCGCCTGGAGGCTCTGGAGATCATATGCCGCAGAGGGTGAGTGGAGCAGCCTCCATCCCTTGGGACCTGCGGCTCCGACCCCATTTAGCGCTCATTTCCACCGCCGCCGTGGCGCCCCAAGAGCTGTCAGAGCTGCGGCAACCCTTTTGGGCGCTGTCTGTGCGCTCCAGGGGGCACCCAGCTCTGCAAACAGCTGTGCACGGCGTGGCCAAGAAGCCCCTTCTTCCCCAAGGCAAACCCTTTGGTTACAGTGGGAGGGCACCATCCCGAAGCATCACTGAACGGGCCATTGTGTCCCCATTTCTGCAGTGCTCCCTCCAGAGCTGTTTTATGCTGTGATTCGCTCGCAAGGTTTAGGAGGAGGGAAACAGAGTTAAGAACATGTTTGTTCTGGGGTAAGATAAGGGGGATGTTGTCCCCTGGTTTGTATTTTTTATCTGAATGGTTTAAAGGAGATTGGGGGGAACGTCTGATCAACTACTTGGATGCGTTTAGTTCTCCTTGCCTAGAAATAGGTTTGAAAACGTCACACCCAGATGGGATTGCCACAGATCCGCTGTGCGGCTGAGCTTAGGCGTGGCCGTGGCTGCACAATAAAAAGGGCCTTTGGACTCTACTGCTGTGGTTGCGCCCCCAGGAAAAGCAAAAACTTGTGTGATGTAGGCGGCTGCAAGGAGGTACTGAGAGTCCATAGGGCACGTGGGAGGGAATGACCACCCAGGGAACAAATAACAGCAACCTCAAGGTGTGAGTCCAAAATACCCCTTCTGCCATGATAGCAACTAAAACTTGCTATCAGAGAAGCTCAGAGAAGCTGCAGCAGAGGGCACAAAGCGCAGCGGTGCCACACGTGTTACTCCATGCGCTCCCTCGGCACGGGGCGGCTCTGGGTCTGCCCACCCCAGCGCTCCATTCTGCTCCATCCCGATGCGCTCAGCAGGCGCCGCCAGCAGCTCAGTGGGTGTTGTCTGGGGGGAGGCTGGGTTCTGGGGGATGCTCAGTCCGCCCTGCAGTCTGCCCATGCTTTCTTATGAGATCTTTTCGCTTAATGAATTCATCCTTCCCTTGAAGCAAAGGCAGTTTCCCAACAGAGGTGCGGCACAGGATGCGTTCCCTCCACGGGGTGCCCACTGCAGGGCGCTGGGGCCCACAGCACACACAGCCCCTGGGGGGCGTGTCAGTGTGACAGCACGAGCCCTTTTGTCTCCAGAGCTCGCCTTCCCAGGCAGCAGCAGATGTGCTCTGCCTGTCTGTGTCACACGAGGGGGGCAGATCTGCTTCCTTCTTTCTGCTGGGACAGCAAGGAAAGAGGAACCGAGGAGCCAACCTGCCCACAAAACCAGACCCCACCCCACCATCGCAGACACAAACCGGCAAATGAGGCTGCGAGGCCAGCGGGATGCGGGGGGAGGAGACACGCCAGGCGGGGCTGTGGGGCCTTGCAAGGCTGGGGGTGACACAGCCCTGCTGCTGGTGTGCGGGTGAGGAATCCGCTGTGCTCTGCTGCAGCCACCGGCTCTGGGGAACGGACACGGAAGCAGAAACGCACACACGTCGTTCCCATATGTCCGAGTGGAAAACCACTGCACCCAGCTGCACCCCCGCGCCGTCACTGCCTGCCCAGCCCCCACACGTCCCTCTGATCTCCTGGGGGTACTCAGAGCAGAGGTCAGTGCTGGGAGGAGGCCCCGCGGTGGGACGTGCGGTCCGCCCATGGTACAGCAGCCACGGAACGGAGCTCTGAGGTGCGGAAACGCCCAGTGTCCCAGCAGGGCCCAGCGGCTGTGCCCGAGCTGGGGCTGCTTCCAGTCCGCGCTGCCGGCCTGCAGGCTGGGCCATGGGCACTACAGGACTGACCCAAATATGCCAAATAGGAACGACCGTGAGAAAAAAGGCGAACATAATGAGGTTCAACAAACAAAGTGCAGGGTGCTGTACGTGGGCCAGGGCAATCCCAGATGTGTGCAGACTGGGAGGTGAACTTGGAGAGCAGCCCTGCAGAGATGGACGCGGGGGCTCTGGTGGACGAAGGGCTGGACTGGACATGAGCCTGGAAGACCAACTGCATCCTGGGCTGCATCAGCAGAGGGGGGCAGCGGGCAGGGAGGGGATTGTCCCCCTCTGCTCTGCCCTCGGGAGCCCCCACCTGCAGCGCTGCGTGCAGGCCTGGGGCCCAGCACAGGAAGGGTGGGAGCTGCCGGAGAGGGGCCAGGGGAGGCAATGAAGACGCTCAGAGGTTGGAGCACCTCTGCCATGGAGACAGGCTGAGGAGCCGGGGGTGTGCAGCATGGGGAGGAGAAGGCTGCGGGGGGACCTCATTGTGGCCTTCCAGGACTTAAAGGGAGCTCATGAACAGGAGGAGAATCAACTTTTTAGGCAGGTAGATAGTGATAAGTTAAGAGGGAATGATTTAAAACTAAACTTGCAATCCCAAGCACAGATAGAGGCTGGGCAGGGAATGGCTTGAGAGCAGCACTGAGGAAGATTTGGGAGTGTCAGTGGATGAAGGACTCAACATGAGCCAGCAACGTGTGCTTGCAGCCCAGAAGGCCAACCATATCCTGGGCTGCATCAAGAGAAGTGTGACCAGCAGGGAGAGGGAGGTGACTCTGTCCCTTTGCTCTGCTCTTGTGAGACCCCACCTGAAGTACTGCATCCAGGTCTGGAGCCCCCCGCACAAGGAGGGCATGAAGCTGTTGGAGCAGGTCCAGAGGAGGGCACGAAGTGATCAGAGGATGGAGCACCTCCACTGTGAGGACAGGCTGAGAGAGCTGGGGCTGTGCAGCCTGGAGAAGGCTCTGGGGAGAACTTATCGCCCTTCCAGGACCTGAAGGGCCTACAGGAAAGCTGGGAAGGGATGTCTTATAAGGGCAGGTAGTGACTGGACAAGGGGAAATGGTTTTAAACTGGAAGAGGGTAGGTTTAGACTAAATGTTAGGAAGAAATTCTTTACTGAGCATGGTGAGACACTGGCACAGGTTGCCCAGAGAGGCTGTGGATGCCCCCCTCCCTGGAAGCACTCAAGGCCAGGCTGGATGGGGCTGTGAGCAACGTGGGCTATGGGAGGTGTCCCTGCCTACAGCAGGGGGTTGGAACGAGATGGTCTTAAAAGTCCTTTCTAACCCAAACCATTTTGTGATTCTACGATTCTAAAGGAAAGAAATTTAGTTTGGATGTCGGGGGAAGTTTTTCAGTGAGAGGGTGGGGAGCTGCTGGCACAGCTGCCCAGAGAGGCTGAGGATGCCCCATCCCTGGAGGTGCTCACGGCCAGGCTGGATGGGCCCTGTGTGACCTGATCTGGTCCTGACCTAGCAGCTCACAGCCCTGCCTGCAGCTCGGCGGTGGAATCTGATGATCCTGATGAGCCCAAGGCATTCTATGATTCTGAGATTCCATGAGCAGAGCTGGGCCCATCCCAGCCTGCAGGCAGTGGCTCTGTGCACAGTCAGTGCAAAAGGGAAGCAATAATTTTTGCTGGCTTTAAGTTTCGTTGAAAATAATATGGTTTTTGTTTCTTTTGTTTTCCTATTTCCCAATGAACTTCTACGTTCCAAACCCCACAAGCAAAAGAACCTTATGGAGAAAACAAAAGAACTGAATAAAAACGAAATCTGACCGAGCCGAAGCCAACACCACTGGAGACAAAGATGCATCTGCACTTTGCAGGTCATTTACCCACTGCTGCTCCCAGACGTCATTGCATGGGCACATTAAGTGCCCTTACTTACTGCGGTTGGTGAAGGATCCTCCTTGTACTGTCTTTCGATGTGCAAAAGAGTCAGAAAAGGCCTTTGCAATACTCTGCCTGGAAGGTCAGGGAGCAGCCATACCCTCTGTTCCATGAGTGCAGCTGCTGATTGGCACCACCTGGCAGTGGGCAGCTGGGGTGGGCAGGGGGCAGGCAGGGCTGTGCCAACAGCCCCACAGCCCCCGCAGTAGGAAGGACACCCTACAGCTCCACAGGGACCGCAGGCACAGCCCAACTCGTGGGTGGGCGGTGATCAGGGTGTGCTCATGCTGTGTGCTTGGGGTGCAGCACGGCTCGACAGGGCAGAGGAGGCCGACCTGCTGCCGTCGGGCCGTGCTCCGCACAGGAGAGCCAAGGTAACCACTGGGTGTCTGTTCTGCTCTGTTGTGGTGCTGCCCTCCGAATGCCGCTCACTCTGCGCTGTTTTCCTCCTCAGAGGCGATCCGGACAAATGTGACATCTGGGGGAACACTCCGCTCCACCACGCCGCGTGCAACGGCCACATCCACTGCGTCTCCTTTCTGGTCAGCTTCGGTGCCAACATATTCGCTCTGGACAATGAGCTCCGCACGGCGCTGGACGTAGCTGCCAGCAGAGATCGCCACGAGTGCGTCAGGCTGCTGGACAGGGCCGCGACGGAGCAGAACGTGGCCAACCCCAGGAAGGTCTCCAAACAGAAGGCCCAGGCCCAGAGGAATATGGAGAAACAGATCAAGGAGTGCGAGAAGCGGCAGGAGAAGCACCAGCACGAAATGAACAGGAGCTATATGAAGGAGAAGGTTGGCTCGGTGACCTCCTCCAGGGGGACTCACTCCAGGGTGAAGCTGCCGACTCTCTTCACATCGAATACAGCAGCTCCTTTCTCCAAAAACCTGAAAGATACCTTCAAACTGAAGGCAAAAAGGACGGCCGGCAGCACAAGAAGCCAGGAGCCACAAAGCAATGGCCAGGCAGATGGAGGGGACAGGGGAAGCGTGATGCACTTGTTTGATGAGAGGGAGGAGGACGACTTACCAAACGACGATGGCCAGCTCTCCATTTTCACACGGCCAGGTCTCGGTAAGATCGTGTTTGGAAGGAATTTGGCTGCAGATATAGATCCTGGAACTGCGTCTTCCCAGAAAGAAGGTATCAGCTTCAAAATGTCCAGTGAGCTCTTCCAGAATGAAAGTGCCGAGAGCAGCACAGAGGGCGATGCTGGAAGCAGTGCAGACGTCCTCTGGCAGGAAGAGGAGCTGCTCTGGGATGACGAGGAAGCAGAGAGCACACCCCTGGAGGTGTTTCTGGCCTCACAGATGCTGGACGAGTTTCTACCCATCTTCATGAGGGAAAAAATGGATTTAGATGCCCTGATGCTGTGTTCTGATGAAGACCTACAGAGCATTCAGGTGGAGCTGGGGCCAAGAAAGAAAGTCCTGAGTGCTGTGAGTAAAAGGAAACAGGCATTCCAGGATCCTGGAAAGACTGTGGATACTTGCTTGTAAAACAGCATCCCTGCTGCTGCGACCTGCTGTCTGCACACAGATCCTGCTTCAGTACAGCACGCAACTCTTCTCAGACCACTGCTAAGGCAAAGGGCCAAGAGCTCATGGTAATTGCAAGGAGACGTGCAGCCAGGCCAGGGCTCCTCGCCACAGGTGGCGGCTGTGGAGCGTGGGGTGCGGTGTGGATTTGGGCACATTCTGCCAGAAAGAGAATGTGACAGAGAGAGCCAAGAGCTGTAATCCAGGGCTCGTTCTCCTGCTTATGTGGGTGGGCGTCTGGGTGTGACTGAGTGCTGAGCTTAACAAACCACCCCATTCTTCTGCAAAACCCCACCGAGCGCTCCCAGAGCTCAGGGCTTCCAGGTTTATCTCCCTCCCTGTGTCAGATTGCTGCAAACTTCTCGGTGCTGCTGCTCTGCTAGAATAAAGCCTGCTCCTTGGATCCAGCTGCTGCTCGTTGCCTCTGCTTGTGTCTGAATTCAGGTAAATAGGAGTATCTCACAGCCAGCTCCATGCTACCACTTGCATTTCTCTGCTGCTGTTGCTGAGGAGCACCTGAAATCCCCATTGAGAGGCGTGGGGTGAGCAGCACCTCCTCTCGTCTCGCTGGGTGCCAGCACACACGGTGTCCTAAGCAGCACCGGGAGGCAATTCCTCAGAGGGTGGGAGGCTGAGGGTCTCTTCTCCACACATTTATCGGTTCTGTGTGTCCCTGCAGGGCACAGCTGGCACGCATGCCCAGGAGCAGAGCTGTGCAGCCGGTGCTGCTGCTGCTCACTGCCACCTCATCCCAGGAGCACCGCAGTGCAGGTGCACACACATCCAGCTCACGAGGAGGCAGGCAAGTGACGAGCAGGGCTGGTATCTCATCGACTGGGTCCATAGCTGGAGAGGCACGGTGCCTTTCCTTCAGGGTGCGCAGTGTTTGTGGAAACGAATCCTAGTTAATCATCTATTTGTCATGCTCCATTCTTTCCACATTTTTGTCTTCTCTGATTTGCTTACCACTGCTTTCCTTGGCTGGACTTTGTGCGGCATTTTTTCCATTTCCTGGCACTTGGCACACTGTATTTCCCTGTGCCAAGCAGTGCCATCCGACCCCTGCACTGCGCAGCATCAGCTGCTGGCTGCAGGGGAGGCAATGAAGACACTCAGAGGTTGGAGCACCTCTGCCATGGAGACAGGCTGAGGAGCCGGGGGTGTGCAGCATGGGGAGGAGAAGGCTGCGGGGGGACCTCATTGCGGCCTTCCAGGACTTAAAGGGAGCTCATGAACAGGAGAGGGACTGACTTTTACACCAGGGGATAGCGACAGAACACAGGAAAAAGGCTTTAAGCTAAAAGAGGGGGATGTAGGTGAGATGTCCGGGAAATCCTTCCCTCAGAGGGCGGTGAGGCGCTGGCACTGCTGCCCGGAGCTGTGGCACACAGGACAGTGCCTTGTAGGCAGCTCAGTACACCCCCAGACACCCGCCTGCCCTTTGCCATTTCCTGATGGGGGGAAAGGAAAACAGAGCCTTTTCTTGCAGGTGGTCCTGGAAATGGAGCTCTGGGATAAAACAGCAATGTGGAACAACAGGGGAAAAACAGTAAGGTTCACATTCCATTTCCCCATAGCTTTTTCTTTTCTTTTTTTTTTTTTTTTAGTAATTTTGAACTATTTAATTAGGGATAGCAGATGCAACTCCTCAGTAACATTTGCGTGGTGCATTTCAGCAGGAGACACGGCGTGCTTTATGTACAGCCCTACAATCCCACCCAAACCCGAACTGCAGAGCCATGAGGTCTCACAGGAGCAGAGCACTGAGAGCACTGCGATGTCGTTTCCTTACAGACTGATGGCTGTGCAGGGGATGGACACCACGAGGGGGGAACGCACAGCACAGCACTGAGAACTGAGTGTCCCAGCGAGCAGCTCCGAGTTCCCCCTCACACTCAGTGATCACATTTACCAGAACAGCAATTGCAGCAACACCAGAAGTGCTTTCATCCTGATCTAAGAGCACAGCAAAGAGCACAGCAAAGAGCAAAGCCCACCCAGCTGTCCAGAACAGAAGTAACGGGCAACAAAACACAAGTCACACAGGAGCTATTTAATTTTAACACAGAGGAGAGTTGCAACAAATCTTGAGACTCGTAATTGGTAAGAGAAGGAAGCAGAGCATTTAGGCCTGTTCTTTGCCCTACAAAGAGCTGGAGAAGACATGCAAGTGGCCCCACTGTGCTGGGCCCACAGTGCTCCCATTGCCAACAGACGCTGTGAGCGCTGCTTTGCACCGCCTGCTTCTCTAAGATCACGGTCTGCAGAAGAGTACAGGCAGTAATGAACTCAGCAGCATCACAAGCAGCACACTGCGCAGCCACCCCACAGCACCGCCCCATACGGACGTGGGGCTCTCACAGATAGCACTGCTGTGCCCACAGCTGTCACAGCCCCCCATGTTCCCCAGCACTGCGGTAACACCCACAGCCCAGGCACATTTCTCAGCACTTCACAAACAATACAAAGAAAAAAAGCACTCTAAAAACACAGGGGTGACGCTTCCATCATTAACACACGCAGAGCTGGGGCAGAAATGTCTGTCTCCATTTCCACTGACAGCAGCAAAAGCAGCCGAGTTCCACCTTTACCCACACAAGCAAATCCCCCTCCCCTGCTCCCCACCACCCACACCCACCATGCAAAACCACACCAACGCACACCGCTGCTCCCCACCTTCCCACCGCCCTGCACTGAGCTCAGGGCTCAATGCAACCTGCAGCACCGACACCATCCTCATTAACCCCTTCCACACGTACCTATTTGCCAACGAGGTGCCCACATGCAGTGCTTCATAGCCTCCCTCCCCTCCTGCCCTGAGCCTTCTGACCCCCACCCACATCTCCCAGGGCACGGGCAGGCAGACCAGCCTATGGGAAGGTGCAGGCCAGCAGAAATGAAGCTCCCATGCATGGCTGCAGTGTGACTGGGCTGCATACACAGCCAAGGCTATTCTCAGCTGCTGCCTAACCGCCTGTGCAGCAATCACATAACAGCACAGAATGGGAACCCTTCCTTCTGCACAGCATTCCTGGCTCTGCTGCCAAGGGAGGAGCACAGACATTCCTGCCCAGCACAGACCCGCCAGGATAAGAACTATTACCAGCAGACACACAGCACAGCCAGGTGGAACCCATTTCCCTGTGCGCTGCAAGTTCTACTGGCCAAAATCAGATGGGTGCTTTTCCAGCCCAAAAGGTACTTTGAGAACAGCTTGCGGACACCATAGGTGAGTAAGGAAATCTCCCAACTAACACAAGGAAACATTAAATCAAAGCACATTTTCAGCACTGGCATTTTGGGCAAGTCCCTCCAGCAAGAAAAAGGCAAAACTGCAGGCAGGAAAGCAACAAAGCAACAAAGCAGGGATTCAGTACAGTTTCAGTCTGTCATAGCCAGGTCTCCTATGACAAAGCCTACCTGTGGGGAAGGCATGGCTTTGTACACAGTTCCTGCTGGGGAGCGTGCTCCTAAACGAAAACCAGGCAGGAGATGGGGGACTGCGGGGGGCTGATCCCAGCGGAACGGAGCGGCTGCGCTCCCCAGAGGGGCTGAGGAAGCGCTCACAGCCAGCACTGCACTGAGACCATCACAGCTCCATATGTGGAACTCCAGCCTCCAAACCACCTGTTACCGCAGCAGGAACGAACCGGCTAAATCATGAGATCTACCCCGGACTGCCACGCCATAAATAATTCGGGAGGGCATAGCAAAGCATGTGAGAACCCCCTGTTAGTGCAAGTGCCGACATCCATCCACACCACTACGTGTGAGACGTTTCCTAGCAGTGCTGCAGGTACCTAACAACTATAGAAAACAGCAGGAAGTCCCATGAAGTGTTAGTTTTCATTCTTGAAAGCTGCATTCAGATGGGAATGCTGCCCATCTTGCTAACCAGAAATGCAAGGGAACCAAGTGCAAGTGATCTGCTGGTACTTCACGGCCTCGCTGGCATTGCAGAGCTCTCTCTTCAGTTTCCAGCTGACCACGCATCATACACGAACTTGGCAGCTACGGTATCTTCAACTGCCATCCCTGAAACAGAACAGGATTTGGCTCAGAAGGGAACAGGCAGACGACAGCCACCTGGCAGCCCCATCACCCACAGCGCTGCACTCAGAGCCACTGACACCACTCCCGCTTGTCCATCCTGTGGGAAGCTGATGCAAGTCTGAACCCGACGGGCACTGCTCCTGCAGTGAGACCCCAGCACGCAGCCGCCCATCAGCACAGCTGTCCTCCCACAGCGGGGCTGCAGAGCACCCTGCTCTCCCATCGCCTGCAGTCAGCCCGGAGGTCAGGCAGCAGCACGATCAGCCGCAGCTGCCTCCATACGCTCTGCATTCACACTGGATAATGCTGAAATGGGAAGCATACTTTTCCCACTGCTATTTTGCTTTCTCATCGCCTTTCACTACGCAGCCCTGCCAGACAAATTACAAGGGAGAATACAGCTCCCACAGCAGCTCAGAAGCTGCTCAGCCACCTTCCTGCGTGCAGCCCTACCGAGGGACAGGGCCCCGCCAGCAGCAGGGGCTGCCCTTACCCAGAGACTTGAAGACCGTGGTTTTCTCAGGCAGTGCTGGTTTTGTACCCTTCAGCACCTCCCCCAGCTCAGCAAAAATCTCTGCCTGCAAAACAGACATGTTTACACCACTGTAACATCCACGTGTACATTAAAACATATCTTTCCTAAGTGACTATCAATGCAGCTCTTCCCTTCTTGCTATCCCATAGCTGACTCTTTCCTATGGGGAAATGAATCAGTACCCAGTGCTGCGGGATGCAGAGCGGGTGGAAACGGCAGAGCAGACAGAAGGACAGACCGTGACCACCACGGGCAGCTGTCAGACCACCCTCAGGAAGCAGGCTGTTCCCAGCAGGCATCCCGTCATCCACCCAGCAAAAGCAATGGCGCTCCACCCCCCATATCCCTGTGTCAGATGTCAGAAGGGGAAACCGCTCCCGTTTTGCACAGCGGCTGAGGCAGAGCAGCACTGAGTACAGCAGTGCCTCCTGGTGCTCTGCAGAACAAGAACGGCTCATTGGCTCCCCTCATCCCGAGCTCTGAGGTGCATCACTCCCACTGAGATCTTACAGGAACAAGGGGACAGATTTGATTCAAAGACTTGAAATATTTATACCAATTAACAAAGAGTGCAAAAAATGCGTGCCTTCCCAAACACCGCTTGGTTACCGCACACCAAGGGCAGCGCTGAAGGCGCGCAACCAGAAGGCCACGTAACCACTGACGCAGATGCACGCAGCCACCTCACAGACAGATCAGTTCCCCATCTGACACGCACGCACCGCACAGCCCCAGCGCAGGTACCCATCCACCCAATGCTCTGCCAGCCCCAGCACCGCCCATCCCAAGCACTGATGCCACTTCGCAGCACCGGGGCACCCAGACTCACCCCGGACAGGATGACGTCTCCCGACTCCGTCAGCGCTGCCTCTCTAGAATCCACAACCAGAACTGAGCTCTTCATCAGCACATCGTCCAGCTCCCTCCAGTCCGGCCTGCTTGCTCCAACCGCTGAGACAACACAACCCACAAACCTGAGAGAAATGCTGGGAGCAAACTCTAAACGTGCTTTGTCCACAGACACAAAGTGGAAACGGATGCAGGCGGGAACGCGGCATAGCGCTCATGCCGTGCGCGGAGAGGCACAGCATCCCCAACCACCAAAGCTCTCATGTTCTTCATAAGCAGAACCAGACCAGCTTGAGTCAGAACAGCTTCTTTTCTGTGGCTTTTATTTTTAAGCAGAGCTAACTAACAGTCTCCTCTGAATCATGCTTTCTAACAAATGCCATCTTTGCCCAGAGCCTCCAGAGAGCTGAGGCACACAGGGATCATCTCCTCCACCCACCGGCTCTCACACCCTCCTCCTTTCATCACATCAGCATCAAAGCACCCAAAGTTTGTCACCCTTTCACGAGACCCAAACCGTGTCTATGCTGGGCGCCCACAAAGGACAAGCCCTGAAGCACCGTGCGGCCATCCCAAGCAGAGCTTACTGCCAGGGTCCGCACGCTGGCAGAACTCAGTGTTACTAACAGGGATTTTCAAACCTGCAGCTTCTTCTGTCTCAGCTGCAGGCAGGACAAGGCACGCAGGTTACAGGTACTGATCCACAACAAGAAACAAACCCACGAGCCTAACTTCCTGAGTACAGACAGATCACTAAGAACTTCTAGGTCAATTATGCAGTTATTACAGCTAAATGCTTCTAAAGAGCGCTGTTAGCAGAGTAGCAAGTGGGTGGGGGGAGGGGTTAGAGGGGAGGAAAGAGGGTTAGAGGGGTCTTTGTGACTGCGCCGCCTTAATGACTGAGGCCGTAACTGCCTTTGAAGCCCCTCGCAGTTCGCTGCGGGGCGGAGCCGAGACGGTCCGGGGCTGCTGCCGCACCGTGGGAACGGCCTCACGCCCCGCTCCGGCGATCGTCCCCTTCGTCTCAGCACCGCCACGCGTCCTGCCCGGCCGCAGTTCGCGGCGTCAGTCCGCCCGCAGCCCGAACAGCTGGGAGCACCGCACCGGAACCAGAGACAGCCACCCGAGCGGTCCGACGCAGAGGCGCCCCGGTACCGCCTGACGTTGGCTGCCGGCTCAAGGGAAAACCAACACGAACAGCAGGGAAAGGAACAGAGACGCGGGGAAGGAGGCGAAGGAAGGCAGGCAGCTCCAGGAGCCGCTGCGCACCCAGCGTGCGTTAGTGCAGGCGGCCGGGAGGAAGGCAGGGCGAGCAGCGAGAGGCTGTATAGGATCGAGGCTGCGCGGAGCCGGGGCTGCGCCGAACCGAGGCCGCGCGCGATCGCACCCCACAGCAAAGGTGCCTGCCGGTGAGCAGAACACGGCGTACCGTTGATGTGGGCTCCCGGCTTCACCCATTCTCCAAACAGAATCGGCGTCGTTGCCATGGTGACCGTCACAATCACATCGGCCCCGACCACCGCCTCCCGGGCCGTGCCGCAGACCCGCACCGCGCCGCCCACGGAGCTCGCCAGCCTCACCGCGTGCTGCTCGGTGCGATTCCACAGCCGGACCTGCGGGGCAAGGACACGCAGATCAGCCCGGGAGCGCTCCCTGCTGAAGCGGGGCCAACCGCTCTGCTTCCTGTAGGTGGGTTTGGGTTCTTTACCGTTGTATGACACACGTGAGGCATTTCTCGGGTGGGCGGCCCCACCTGCAGGGCGGCTTCGGGCAGCCAGAAGGACAGCCTTCGTACAGCTGCACTCATCAGCCCCAACAAGCGAGCCCCGAGGTGCCCCTTACCTCCGTAAACTGGAACAGCTCCGTGAAGATCTCGTAGTGGCTGCGTGCTTGGACACCAGCTCCCAAAATGCACAGCACTTCTGCAGATCTCGGCATCAGCAGCTAGACGGCACCAAAGCAAGCAGACGGGTCAGAAAATAGATCAGCTGGCACAACAAATGGATCTCAAATACCACCAAAGCAAGCAGTCCTCGTAGTCCCCCTAGGGAAAAGAACTACGGCTTCGTGCAAAGCCACCCTACATACACACACCCAGCGACACAACAGCTGGCACCAGCAGCACCACTGCTCCCCTTGGTGCGACTGTGGGTCTCCGTGAGACTTGAGGTACAATAGTACAGACCAACGCAGCTCCCATGGCACACAGCAGCATTGGCAAAACGCATCACATCCATATGACAAAGGAAGCACAGAACCGCAAAGCACTGGCTGAGAATGGGGCAGCCCCTGACAGAGCTCCTTCTGCAGCTGTAAAGCCACAGATCGCACTGCAAGCAGGGCTGGGTGCTGCAACAGGCAACCCTGGCTGATGGGCTGAGAAAGCAAAGGGAATAACAGCACAGTGGAAGAACACGAGCTGCTGAGATGCAGGCTGCTCCTTGCTAACAGCAAGCACAACAGGCTGGGCAGCAGCTGAGCTTCCTCTCCCAGCAGGGCACCAACCCCACCTCTCCCCTTCTCAGCTGCCGACATTCCCAGAGCTTTGCTTTTAGGGCCTCAGCAACTCGCCATCTTTCACTCCTATCACATCGGATTGACAGCAGTCTGTGGATTTAAAGTGCATTTGTTAAGCACCAACAGAAGCACAGTCACTGTCAGGACACAATTTTGGGGGCATCTTTTTTTCTGCTTTGCCTACATCCACATTTGTTCCCATGTGCACAGCAGGGGGTCCATTTAGTTTAACCCGTGAGGAAAAACACTGCTTCCCAGATACTGTATTGCTGTGCATTTGTACCCTGTAAGCTCTATAGGAGACCTAGACACAGCAGGGATGGTGGAACTGCTGATGTAGGAAACACTGCACAGTAAGAACAGGAATGCCCAAGGAAAGCATTGCCGGGTTCAGCTCAGCTCTGTGGTTGCGCTGGGCTTTCTGGTTCAGTTCCCGCCTGTGATTCAGCAGCACTTGGCAGGAGAGCAGCGTGGCCCCACGCTATCTTTGTCTCTTGTCTGTGCTTTCACTACAGCCACTCACTTCTGCATGAAAAGCTTTTGAGCTGTGCAGGCTCTCACTGCTTATTCTGCTGGAAGAAAATTGAAGGGAAAAAGTCTCGTTGATTGTGTTTTTCAGTAGCAACAACTCTTTGCAACATTGCTTTCAAAGGCTCCGAAGCACTAGTCTCAGAGGTTCCTTGCACAAAAGCATTGGGTCTCTGAAGGCTGAGTGTCAAAGAGGGGACACGAGGACAGCTATGAGCTAAACTCAGACGCTGCTGAGAGCTTCCCAGAGCAGCAGATTAGCAGTGAGGGGTCTCAACACGAAGCCCCTCCAGCAGCCAAAGCCCCTCCAATCTAGCAGAGGCTGCGGGACAGCGGTCAGAATGCAGCACGGTGGGACGGATGGCAGATGACCATCGTGTTCTGCAAGTACTGCAAGTTCTTCTGCCCTGAGAGCAGGGGAAGCTCCTGGGGATGGGTTCCTCAGCTCAGCTTTCTGCCATAGAAACCAGGAGTGCTCTTCAGCCCCAGATCCCCTTCCTCTCACCTGGCTGAGCTGGAGTTACAGCACTGCTGCGCGATGGCCAGCGAGCTGTTCTGCCCACACACAGCAGTGCAGCCCGGGTGCGTTTTAAAAGGATTGATGTGAAAGCAACCACATCTGGCAGAGAGCACAAAGCAGCGCACACCAAGGTCCGCATTACCACCCTCAGGCGGCACTGCTGTCACACAGCCATCCCACAGACATCTTTCTCGGACCATCTTCAGGAGCACCCACGGGAAACAAACCCTTCTCTCACAAGCCCAGCAGTACCACACAGTGACACGTGGCCCCGTGGTCCGGCTGGGGCAGCCAAGCACTGACCTTGGTAGCTATGGCAGAAACGGCCGCCGTGCGCTTCGCCGTGATGACGGTGCCATCCAGGACCTTCCAAAACAAACGAACAACAGCGGACTGAGACACACAGAACACAGTGAGCGCCCAATGCCCGCAGTGAGCCATGAATGAGAGGCACCGCGTGGCACACACGGCCCCGCGCTGCAGGGAGCACACAGCGGGTGGCAGCGGATAACCCCGCCTGCAGCCTCGGTGCGCGCGAACTGCTGCCTACATCCGCACCGTGGGCTTATTAACGAAGGCTCTCCGAGAGAAATCAGCGCCTGCCCCACGGCCCATCACTTACGAGCCATCGCAGTAACAGAGTAACGAAAGCCGTCAGAGCTCCCCAAGTCCCCGCCGCCCTCCCAGCAGCGCCGCCCGCGCCCCGCGGGGACGCACCGCTCGCAGAGAGCCGCAGCGCGGGTCAAAGAGCAGAACGGTGGCCTGGTGGGAGGGCGCGGCGGAGTCCCCGCGGTGCTCGTAGAACGTCACCAGTTTGGTGGTCAGCGCGTCGTCTGCAGCGCTGTACGCAGGCATCACCCCCAGGAACCTGCCGGAGAGAGCGGCTCAGCGGCGGCACGGGGCGAACGCCCCGCACACCCGCAGTTCCCGGCCCCTCCTCACCCCCCGTGCGGCCGCACGGGCACCACGGCTCGCAGCGGCTGCTCCACACCGCCCGCCGCGCCCGCCGAGAAGTTGCGCAGCGCGGCCTCCAGGCCCGGCAGCAGCAGGCTGGCGCGGGGCAGCAACCGCTCGACCTCGGCAGAGCCGATGAAGACGGGCGGCACCGAACTCATGGCGAGCACAAAAGCCCGCCGGCGGTCGCGCGCAGCGCCGGGCGCTCGTCCCGCGCCGCCCCTAAATACAGCCCGGCCGCCCCGCCCCGCCCCGCCCCGCCCCACCGCCCATGGCCCCGCCCCGCCCGGAGCAGTAGAGTCCCGGCGCTGCGGTGCCAGAGCGCCGCGCGGCGCGGGGTACGCCGGGAAGACGGAGTCCTCCCCACGGACGATCGTCTCGGTCTCCTCGCGCGGCGCGGCACCATGAGGCGCTTTCCATTGCCCGCCCGTTCCCTCGTGGTGAGCTGCGCTCGGGGGTGGCGTGCGCGGTGGAGCAAGGAGCAGAGCAGAGCAGGACGAGGCTAGAGAGCTCTGGCAGCGGCAGCGGGGGGCGGGCGGGCCCGCCTGCCTAGAGGGGGATGAACCGGGCTGTAGGGCTGAGACTGGGCCTGAGCGGCCGTAGAGCAGTGCTGAAGGTCGGGCGCGGCGCGGGATGCGCCTGTGGCTGTGACTGCGGTTGGGCCCCGCGGCGAGGCCTGCACGGCCCCGGCCCGACTGGCTGTCCCAGAAGGCTGCTGACGTTACGCGGCTGCTGTGGGAGCGACCGCCGGAGCGCTGTGTCTGCCGGGCGCCGAGCAACTGCGGAGGAGCAGCGCTGTGCTCGCAACTGCCAGCGGATGCAGCTTCTGTGGGGCCACACCTGCAGCACTGCGACCTGGTCTGGAGTTCCCAACGCAGGAAGGACGTGGAGCTGCTGGAGCAGTCCACGGAGAGGGCACAAAGATGATCAGAGGATGGAGCACCTCCACTGTGAGGACAGGCTGAGAGAGCTGGGGCTGTGCAGCCTGGAGAAGAGAAGGCTCTGGGGGAGACTTATAGCTGCCTTTCAGGACCTGAAGGGCCTACAGGAAAGCTGGGAAGGGATGTCTTATAAGGGCAGGTAGTGACTGGACAAGGGGAAATGGTTTTAAACTGGAAGAGGGTAGGTTTAGACTAAATGTTAGGAAGAAATTCTTTACTATGAGTGTGGTGAGACACTGACACAGGTTGCCCAGAGAGGCTGTGGATGCCCCCCTCCCTGGAAGCACTCAAGGCCAGGCTGGATGGGGCTGTGAGCAACGTGGGCTATGGGAGGCGTCCCTGCCTACAGCAGGGGGTTGGAACGAGATGGTCTTAAAGGTCCCTTCCGACCCAAACTGTTCTGTGATTCTATGATTCTAACTTGTCAAAAAAAATCTTTGGACTCCACAATTAGGCATGTTGATTAAATGAAGCAGCTACAGGAACTACTGCAGCTCAAAGGAAAGGTCCTTTCCATCCCAAACCATTCTGTGATTAGTGCTGCTGCTGCCCGGTACCCAGAAGAGGACTCTGGCAGTGTTCCCCCCTTGGCTGGAAAGCACTGCAGATAAGGAGATGTCCTGGCTTGGGGCTGAGCTGCTGTACAGATGTGTATTCTTGATGATCCTTGAAGTCCCTTCCAACCCAAGCCATTCTATGATTCTGCCCCACAGAATTGATAGGGATTGCAGAAGCTCATTCATTAATTCCTGCAAGGTGTTCCTACAGACCACATAGTACCAGGAGAGGCTGATACTACACAGAGAGAAACAGAAGGGCACTGTCTCAAATTGCCGCTTCTTGAACTTCCAGCGGGCTCATTTAGGTCATTGCTTTGAGGTTTCAGCTGTGATGGAAAAGCAATTGGAGGAATTAAAAGGGAATGTGTATTTTTGCTCTGTGATCCTGAGTTGTTTAACGTATTTCGACTTTAAAATAAGCTGCTTCCTTATTATGTAGGAATTAACCAACACAGCAAACTCCTTTTCTTCTGCTCTCTCCTCCAGAAGAGGCTGTACTCACTTAAAGTAGCGCCGAAAGTCACAGTGTCAGCGACTGCAGAACGGGTGAAGCTGTCTCCGCACACTGAGGACCTGGAGGTCGGTGTCTGCGCGGGTATTTCTTTTCTCTCTTTCTCTTTTTTTTAAGTCAAGCAAAGCAGAACTGTGGCAGTACGCCCGGTGGCTCAGTAACCCAAATGTTGCTTTTAACGCAGATCACAAAATTGCCAAATGGATTAATTATTGCATCCCTGGAGAACTTTTCTCCGGCCTCAAGGATTGGTGTGTTCATTAAGGCTGGCAGCAGATACGAAACCACTGCTAACTTGGGAACCGCCCATCTGCTTCGTCTCACGTCTCCTCTGGTAGGTGGTTATTCTCCGCCACTGCTTTTGGTGGTGCACGGAGTGGCAGGGGACTTAGGACAGCAAAGCACAGTGGTGTGTAAGAGGTTGTACCACGCTGCAGGCAGTGCACATTGCTTGCTGGTTGTGGGGTGTCAGTACAGGAGAAACGGCGTTACTTCATGGCAGTGCTGTCTGTGTAGAGCTGTGCTCTCTCGTGGTGTCTCTCACTGCACACCTAATGTGTCTGTGTCACGCCAGGACGGGGCTTGTTGTGCTTAAGCTGCAGTAAAAGACTTTGAATGTCACACACGAACTCAGATGTGTGTGAGAAACGTTTCCGAATGGCTTTTCTCACTAATGCCACCAGGGTTGGTGTGAGCTCCTTGCTTTCTCCTTCCTGCTGGTGGCTGCAGCTGTACCGGCTGCTGTGGAGGTGAGTATGTGCCAGCAGATTCAAGAACGAATCGCACACATTCACTGCCAGCAGTCCTTACCACGGCTCCGAAGATGGGCAGGCAGAAGGCGTGCTCTGAAACCCCTAACACAGCTGCTGTAGGTTCTGCAGGAATAGTGCTGGATGGGATCTGGACGCTGTATTGTAGCAGTCTCTTCTGGTGCTGCTGCCAGGCGGGCGGCGCTGGGCGCAGTGCTGTGGCTGCTCCCCTCTGTTGCCACCTGGCTGTGGTTGTGGATGCTCACACACCAGCCAGGCTGAGGCGCATAGGAGTTAAGCGGTGTAACCAGCACGGATTTGCTGTTCAATGAGTTCAATGCGCTTCACTTTCAAGCATAAAAAATAACACCCCAGCACTCATTGCCTTCTTCCCAGCCCGTGCTGTGAGTTACTCTAAGTCACGTCAAGAATGTTTCTCAGCAATACAGCTTGAATTTCAGGCATTGTGCATGGAGCCAGCAGCTGGGCTCGATGAGCCTTGTGGATCCCTTCCTTCTGCGACTCTGAAAGCTGCAGGCCCAGGCTCCTGCAGGCACGCGGGGTGTGTGGGCACTGATCTTACCCAGAGTTCTGAGGGATGATCTGATGGGTCAGAGTTGTCCCCAGCAGGAGTCAGGGTGGGCTGGGTGGGTGCTGGGCAGCCTGGCGTGGGGTTCGGCAGCCCTGCTCATGGCGGGGGCTGAATTGGGCAGGATGATCCTTGGGTCCCTCCCAACCCAAGCCGTTCTGTAGTTCTGTGATTACTTCCCTCAGCTTGTAGTGTGACAGGACGTGCGGGCTTTCCTTGTCCCGGCGGTGCGAAGTTAATCCAGGTTAAAGAATCCTGTGAAACATTCAGCCAAACCTGGGTTGTTCCCGTAAAATGGGGCTGGGGGAGCAGTGGGGTAATTGTGCTGGAAACTCAGAGAGAAGAATAGAATGGGAGCAAAGGTGTGGTAGGTGGGCTCAGCTTCTCTGTATGGGGCAGTGGTTTCTGTAGGAATGGGTAAGCTTTGCCGGAGCACTGACCTGTATCAGGCAAAGCTGTAATCTCAAGTCCCTCCTTTTTATCATTATTTCTTTTTTTAATAGACTACGAAAGGAGCGTCCTCTTTCAGGATTACTCGTGGCATTGAAGCTGTTGGGGGCAGCCTAAGGTTTGTAACCTGGCCTGGTGGGAGTAAAGCGATGTGGCAGAGGGAACCGAAAGCATTACAGTGTGTGGGTGGGTGCATACCTGGAAGGGACGGTTTGTATGTTCTGTCTGCCTTTCTTGTCTTGAAGGTGAGACTTGCTGAGGTCTGTGGATGTTGTTTTGGTCTTGGGAAATAGTTAACACTCCTACTGCAATTCTGAGAACAATTTAGATGGTGGATGAGTTTCCCAATTTGGAGGAGTTCTAAGCCTAGAGGACCCTCCTAGGAGGAATGAGGGGCACCTGCTGTGCGCCTGCTGTGCAGTGAGGTTGTGTTATACAGAGTGTGGTAGGTTACTCTGTACACTGCTCTTTTTGCTAAGGAGAAGAATGTGTTAAGCGAGTGGAAAAGCAGACAGCTTTCTGCCCACAGAGAGCGATTTCTAAATTACTTTGTTTGATATTTATAACCATTTTTCAGGTTTTACTCTTCAGTCTTGTTGTTTTACCATGAGTTATCACCATGTCCTGGCTTCCCATGGCCCTGAGGCGGTTGGTATCACCCAGGCACTTCCCATACCACTGCTAGGTGTGTTAAAATGCTGCAGGGCCACATGTGTTAAAATGCTGCCATTCACCCTCCTTTAAACTGGTACTCCTGTCAGTATCTCAGTGAAGACTTCCATCAGTGGGGAACGCATGTGGAAGTCCACATCTTTCTGTGCTCTCAGCTGAAACGCTGTCTGTGTGCGTTCTGTTGCAGTGTGTACTCAACGAGAGAGAAGATGACGTACTGTGTGGAATGCCTGCGTGACCACGTGTAGGTATCCCAGTGCACTGCAGGCAGAAGCCAGGCGGCTCTGTGTTACTATGGGGTATCGTTCTCCTGGGCAGGGGCAGCACAGTAATAAATAGAAACCATCACATTACTGCTCAGCTCCTGTGTTCGTGTTACTGAGCACCCAAACGCTGCAGTGAAGGGGAAGCACGGCACCTCCAGCAGTGCTGGTTGCTGCCATGCCCTGGGTTTGCGCTCTGGTGTTGATATATTGTTTGTGGGTTGGTTGGAGCCGCTTTCAGTTGCCAAAGAAGCACCTGCTGGTTCTGCTGCACTGAATGCTTTTCTCGCTTTTTCCCTCCAGTGACACCGTAATGGAGTACCTCCTTAACGTCACCACGGCTCCTGAGTTCAGACCGTGGGAAGTCACTGATCTTCAGCCCCAGCTGAAAGTTGACAAAGCGGTCGCATTTCAGAGCCCTCAAGTTGGTAGGTGGATTTCTCATCCGCTGTGTTGGGGCCATGGATGCACCTTAAAAATGAAGAACTTTGGAAAGCTTTTGCCCTGTCCCCTGGCCGCTTTATGTTTCAGCCTGCCCTGCTGATGGATACGGTCTTTCAGTTGTTGCTTCTTCATAAGCCCACAAGTTTTTGCAGCCCATATGTGACATACAATTACTGCTTTTTACTGAAGCTACCCACCCTCCCCCCAGAAATGAACACAAACTAGGCTGTGTTCTACCTTGCCACGAGGCCAGAAAGCGTTGAGCATCTGTGAGTCCTTGAGAGCTTTTATAAGGTACAGCTGAACAGGAGTGCGCGGACCAGATTTGTCGCTGAGGGTGTAGACTAAACTTTATTTGTGTGGGGCTGTTGCAGCCCCGAGTCTGCAGGTCTTGTGAATGAACACTATAAGGGGCACCACAGCTGTGCTTCACCAGCATAGCATTGGGATTCATCGCTAATCCTCAGCACTGGAGCATCAGTACTGAAATTTTGTTCCTCTTAGGAGTGCTGGAAAACTTGCATGCTGCCGCTTACAAGACTGCTCTGGCAAACCCCTTGTACTGCCCAGACTACAGAATTGGAAAAATTACATCTGAGCAGGTAGGATTCTCGTGCGGTAAATCTCTCCCGGTTTTCTTACTGAGGATAGAGAACGGCTGACAGAGAAAATGAATTTAGCAGGTGTACAGTCAGTGCTGACCATCTTGTCTCGTCTCCTCGGGGCTTTTGGTGGTGAGCACAGAGCTCAGGTTTGCGTTTAGGAGGGCTGTGGTCGCACGGCTGTCCGCGAGGCGTTGGCACACAGAAGCAGTCCCCAGCTGCGCGGTGCATGCGGAGCGCAGCTCCTGGGTGGGGAAGCGTGGCGAATGGTGGCCTTAAGAAGTGTGAGCTCTGAGCAGTGGGTGTCAGAAACGCTTCTGCCTCCTTTGTACGGAATAGCTAAAATTCTGCCTTCCTGTTGCAGCTTCACCATTTTGTGCAGAACAATTTCACGAGTGCGCGAATGGCCCTTGTGGGAACAGGTACGTGTGGTCCTTGTGGGCACTGCGGGCCGGAAAAGAAACTGCTGTAGAAATTCTGTGTTGTGGTGCATTTAAGAACCGTTTGTAACTGATGGTTTTTCAGTAACGTGACAGTATGTGGAATAAACTGTTGCATTACAGGTGTGAAGCACTCTGACCTGAAGCGAGTCGCAGAGCAGTTTCTAAATATCCGAAGCGGAGCTGGCACTTCCAGCGCAAAGGCCGCCTACCGGGGGGGTGAGTGCAGCTCTGCTCTCCGGGGCTCATCTTAGGACTGTTGTAACACTATTAGCCAGAGTTGCAATGAAAACTGTACAGTTGTGCTGAATGCTCTGTGTAGGAAATGACCATCCAGAGATGTCTCTCTAAATAAGCAGAGGATTTTCCTTCTCCCTCTGTCTTGGGGTAAAAGAAAACCCGTATGTTCAACAAAGTTTGACCTGCACAGTCGTGTCTATCTTAACACGGAATCCAAGCTAGCATCTGTTTTAGCTCGGTGTGTTTGGGGAGGTTCTCTTAGGAGCTGGGGAAGGCAGGGAGTTGATTGGGACTGTCTGGAGCTGCTGGTAGGCTGCTTGGGGAAGGGCTGTTGGACTGTCTGTAGCCTTTTCACATGATAAACACTTTTATGATAAACAGGACAAATATTTCACATTTCTCCAAGGAGATCAGCTCCAGCACGGGCACATTCTGCAGTGGAGCTGAGGATGGCAGCATGAGAGTCAGGTCTGGAAATCCAGGAGACCTCAGGCTGAGAAGAGAGCGGCCCAGAGCAGCCAGGGGCCCACGGTGCTTTGAGAGCGCAGCTGACATGGCGTGGGGGGAGCTGGGGGCAGAGACACAACGCCCCCCATGCACAGGTGGACAACTCCTGGGCTGTGCTGCATTTGTTTGTGGGCTGCATGGCCTCTGTAGGGAGGAGCAGTGGCTGCTGTGGGGGTGTTGGGAAGAGGCTGCAGGGTCTGATAAAGCCAGAGGATAATTACTGCTGCTCATTCAAGTTGGGCCAGGGGAGGCTGCAAAAGTGAGACTGCAAAATACTTTGAGTGCTTTGGGAGGATGGTGAGGGGCTCGGGGCTGCAGGGGTCTGTGACCTGGAAGAGCACCGGAGTTCTGTCCAGCATTGCAGAGGTGGCATTAGGAAGGCTGAGGCAGATGGAACTTGGTGAGGGGCGTGACGTCCCTCCCCATATACAGAAGAGGCTCTGTAGGTATGTGGGTCAGCAGAGATAAACGAGGGAGAGCGTATCCCCTCTGGTAAATTAAAAGGGGGATCTCACTCTAACAGATATGGAGAAGGCTGAGGTACTCACTGAGTTCTTTGCCTCAGCCTTCACTGGTAGCCAGGATTCCCATATTTCTCACATCCCTGAGCTTCTTGCTGAGAACTGGGGGACCAAAATCCCACTGTGCAGGCAGAACAAAGTCCGAGTCCGCCTCACGAGGCTGAATGTGTGCAAGTCCATGAGGCCAGATGGCATGTATCCTGGGGTCCTAAGGGAGCTGGCTGAGGTAGCTGCTGAGCTGCTTCTATCAGATTTGAAAAGTTCTGGCTGTCAGGTGATTTTCCTGGGGACTGGAAGAAGGGAACCATCACTCAGGAAAGGGAGGAAGGAGGACTTGGGGAGCTACTGGCTGCTGAGTATCACCTCTGTGCCTGAGACGACCATGGAGCAGAAACTCCTGGAAGAGATGCTAAGGCACATGAGGGATGAGCGGGTGATCTGAGACAGACAACATGGCTTCACCAAGAGAAGATCGTGCCTGATCCATCCGGTGGCCTTCTGTGGTGGAGTGATGGCATCAGTGGACAAAGAAAGGGCACATGGTGTCACCTGCGTGGACTCATGCAAGGCCTTCAACACGGTCCTGCACCCCATCCTGGTCTCTGTGTTGGAGATAGTTAGATTTAAAGGCTGGACTATTCAGTGGATAAGGAACTGGTTGGATGGTTGCAGCCAGAGCATTGTGGCCAGTGGTTCTGGAGGCTGACAAGCAGTGTCCCCCAGGGGTCCCTCTTGGGACCGGTGCTCTTTAACCAATGACACAGAGGGTGGGACTGAGTGCACCCCCAGCAGTTTGCTGATGGCACAACAGAAGGGAGGGACGGCATCCAGAGCGACCTGGACAGGCTTGAGAAGTGGGCACACGAGAACCTGATGAGGCTGAGCAAGGCCCAGTGCGGGGTGTCGTACTTGGGTCGGGGCAGTCCCAGATGTGTGTTCAGACCGGGAGCGCAGCAATGTGCATTCACAGCCCCAAAGGCCGACTGCATCCTGGGCTGCATCAGCAGAGGGGGGCAGCGGGCAGGGATGGGATTGTCCCCCTCTGCTCTGCCCTCGGGAGCCCCCACCTGCAGCGCTGCGTCCAGGCCTGGGGCCCAGCACAGGAAGGGTGGGAGCTGCTGGAGCGGGGCCAGGGGAGGCAATGAAGACGCTCAGAGGTTGGAGCACCTCTGCCATGGAGACAGGCTGAGGAGCCGGGGGTGTGCAGCATGGGGAGGAGAAGGCTGCGGGGGGACCTCATTGCGGCCTTCCAGGACTTAAAGGGAGCTCATGAACAGGAGAGGGACTGACTTTTTACATATACAGACAGTGATAGGACATGGGGGATTGGCTTTAGAGTAAAAAGAGTGGAGATGCAGAAATCCACACCTTGATTTCCCTCTGAAGAAACTCCTGGTTGCAAATGTTTTCATTCCTCTGAATGTGTAATAGTTTTTAACTGAACAGTGCATTACCTTTTTTGCCTGTTACTGTACTCTTAGGAGAAATCCGAGAACAGAATGGCCACAGCCTTGTCCATGCTGCTGTTGTAACAGAAGGAGCTGCTGTTGGAAGTGCAGAAGCAAATGCTTTCAGTGTCCTGCAGCATGTTTTGGGTGCTGGACCACTTATCAAGAGGGGAAGCAATGTTACCAGCAGGCTGTACCAGGGCATTGCCAAAGCAACCACTCAGCCGTTTGATGTAAGTTCGGGGGGTTTCTCCACTCTGAGGCTTTGAGCGACAGCCATGCTGCCCTTTGGGAGGCTGCCATTCCCATCTAGAATCATCATTAGTTACGTGGGTTGTTCTGAAAGTAGTGCTTCCTTTTTATTTCAATGGAAATGACAACAGGTACAAAGAGCACAGTAACTCCAGGTGATAGAGCAAATTCTCAGCTACAAAACGCAGTTCTTCAGCACAGTCGCCACCACTAGCTGTGCATTTTCACCAGCAGTGAACAAGAGCTGTTAAATTGGTGGGAAGGTTCAGCCTCTGCCACCATCCCAACGCCTGCCTCTAATGGCGTGGGCCAACACCATAAAGCAGGAGGCATTCCTTTGAGAGCAGCCCTTGTCGTTCTTGCCCCAGTGTCATCCTTTCCTTGCACAGATGTAGCCTAGCATCCTCCAGCCTTTCGACCCTGATAGTAAATGTTTTCCTCTGCTTGATCCTGCATTGTTGTGATACTCGAAACAATAGGTAATGGTGTTTATTTTGCAGGCTTCTGCGTTTAACGTGAATTACTCTGATTCTGGGCTCTTTGGGTTTTATACCATATCTCAGGCTGCGCACGCTGGGGAGGTGAGTGGCCGGCCGGACTGCGGGCGTTGGCAGCGTGTGTCAGAGCAGCGCAGTGCAGCGACAGCACCAGAAGAGCCGTCGGGCTCCTTGCGTCAGCTGGGGGTGGGAAGCGGCAGTGCCTCGCGCAGGTGTGGCTGTGGGAGCTGCGCTCTGCTGGCTGCGTTGCTGTGTCTGTAGGGCTGTGGAGGTCAGGGTGAGGGATGTGTGGGCTGAAGCGAAATGTTCTCATGGAGGGTGGTGGCGCCGTACAAATTAACTAATTTATTTGTTGTGCTTCAAGTCCACGCTGCTTTCTTTGGTCCCATTTTGGCATTTATTGCGGTGGTTTTAGCTTTGTTGTAAAGCTGCTCAGATAATGGAAAGAACATATTGCCATTTAATGCAATGAAGAAGCCCAAAGCGATCTTGTCTTCCTCAGGTTATCAGAGCTGCTATGAACCAGCTGAAGGCAGCCGCTCAGGGCGGTGTCACGGAGGAGGACATCGCAAAGGCAAAGTGAGTGCGGGCTGTGCTGTGGGGCATCGTGGGGGTGCGTGCAGCCGTGTGCTCCGCTGTGTGCTCTGCGTGCCGCGGTGCAGGTGGGGCCCCTCGCTCTTTCTGTGGGGAACTGCCTGCTGTCCTGCAGTGGGGTGGAAGCTCCGCTAATGGGCTGCTTTGGTTCTAGTTATTTTTCAGTGACGACGCTTACTCTCTGCCAGCAGCATTTCCTGCAGACACTGCTGTTCTAATCATTCTGGGTAGCACTGCGACATGGGATGTTGGAATCCCGGACTGCAGCATGTCAGTAGTCCGCTCTGCAGTCACACTGCAGCAATTGCTGCAACAGTTGCATTAAGAAACTATGCTCTGAGCCTTCAGAGAACAGCAGTGATGAGGATCTGCAATGTGAAGCACTGGGTTAGCAGTACTGTATCCAGGTGCTCCAAGATTGCTTTCCTTTAGGGGTGTTCGGTGTGGGGAAACCTCCAGAGGGGCAGCAGTGCCAGCACAGACTGGGTCTCCCAGCTCGGGTTGTGCTGCGTTGTTGTGCTCAGTACTGCCTCAGGCACTGAGCTGCCACATCTGGGCTGTGCAGAACAGCACTGCTGGGTGGAGTGACTCAAGGGGAAGAAGGGAAACGCAGCCAGAGCCTGTCGGTCCTTAACAAAAGGTTGAGGTTGAACTGTTCAGCAGGGAAGCTCTCCGCTTCCTGTCTGTGCTTCTGTCAGTTCCACGAGAATGGCTCTTGTCTATGTCTGGTCTTCATGACACTCCGTGATCAATTTCACACCTAATTTGTTAACGTGATGGTTTTGTCTCGCTGCTGGAGTTGTATTCACTATCTCAAGCAGAAGGACACTCGTCAGCTGCGGATCCTCCGGCCCTGCAGGGTGGTGGGTGGTCCCGGGGCGCAGTGCCTCGTTCCCCCGCTGCCTTCGTGCTGTGACTGTGCTGGAAAGGGAAAAACCTGCAAAACAGCGAGGGGTCTTGGGAGCTTCGGGTGCTGGAAGGCCTCACTGCTCTTGTGGTGGTACCGGGACGGGTGTGCTCACCTCTCCCTGTTGTGGGGCAGGAATCAGCTGAAGGCGGCCTATCTGATGTCGGTGGAGACGGCGCAAGGGCTGCTGAACGAGATTGGCTCCGAGGCGCTGCTGTCCGGCACACACACGGCGCCGTCTGTGGTCGCTCAGAAGATCGACTCTGTAACCTCTGCTGATGTTGTGAATGTGAGTGCGTCTCCCTCCCCGCTGTTCCGTAATGGCTGCGTGAGTTCCTAACAGAGGCACTGCTCTTTGCGTGTCTTCAAACCACAAGGGAGGCAGTTTATTAACAAATACCAACATCTTTACTTACTTCATTAACAGAAGACAATTAATTAGAAAGTATATTTACTGACTTATGTAAAATGAGTGTAGATGAGGGCACCAAGTCCCCACACAGCACTGGCAAACACTCAGTGTGAGTCTCCGTCTGGGCACGTGGTGGCACGGCTTGTCGGACTGCCAAGGGTGGAGCGCTTGGTGTGCAAACCAGGACTGCTGCGCTTCCAGCAGCAAGTCGGCACAATCACATTTGCTGTTCTGAGCTCCTGCCTTCATTATACTTGAAGCAAACTCCATCCTGACATCCATCAGGGACAGAAATTGTAAGACAGCGAATGTTTTTCGCAGTCTCTGCTCGCCCATTGCTGCCGTGATGGGTGGCACTGCAGAGCCGCGGGATCCCGTGGTGCTGTCGCTGCCGTCCATTGGTGACCACTTCCAGGGGCCAGTGCCTTTTCCATGCAGCTGCCATTGTGCCGTTCTGTTGCGAGCTCAGGCAGCACAAGGGGAACTCGTTGGCGTGGCGTCCTGCTGCAGCTGTGTTGGGTTCTTTGCTTTCTCTGTTGCAGCGAACGTTTCCTTACACCAGTCTCTCTCATGTATTTTCAGGCTGCAAAGAAGTTTGTCAGCGGGAAGAAATCGATGGCAGCCAGTGGAGATCTGGGCAGCACTCCCTTCCTCGATGAGCTGTAAAAACAAAGCAGGGATGCGGATTCAGGATGGGGCTGACTGTCGGTCACCCATGTTTAAAGAATTATGAAGCTGTTATTTATGAATTCGGTTATTGGAGAAAATTAACTTGGAGTCATTCTGGGCTTGCACTGATCAAACAAGGTGCTGAGTTCATACATTCTGTGTTGCTTTCCTTTCCCTGAAGCAGTACCTGTAGTGCTGGTCTGGCTCTATCTCAAAATAAAGCTACAGAGAGGAAATAAGGTGAGTGACTTGCTGTGAAAATTATCCGTCCAAAACACTCCGTGTGATGCCAGTCATCCTTGTCAGTTGGTGTGCAGGGACAGGGCTCTGAGGCACAGCTCTCTTTCTGTTGCACAAAGAAAGTTAACTTCACAAAGAACTACGTGACAGCTCCTTACAGCTCATGCTGGGAAGGCGTGTATTCACACTCGAGTGTAAATCACCCTCGGGGCCAGTCCTGCTGTCATCCTCAGTGCCTTCATTTGTGCTGGAAGGACACAGTGTGGAGCTGCTCACGTGCAGTAGTTCCTGTAGCCGCTTAATTTAATTAACATGCCTAATTGTGGAGTCCAAAGATTTTTTTGACAAGTTAGAATCATAGAATCACAGAACAGTTTGGGTCAGAAGGGACCTTTAAGACCATCTCGTTCCAACCCCCTGCTGTAGGCAGGGACACCTCCCATAGCCCAGGTTGCTCACAGCCCCATCCAGCCTGGCCTTGAGTGCTTCCAGGGAGGGGGGCATCCACAGCCTCTCTGGGCAACCTGTGCCAGTGTCTCACCACGCTCACAGTAAAGAATTTCTTCCTAACATTTAGTCTAAACCTACCCTCTTCCAGTTTAAAACCATTTCCCCTCGTCCAGTCACTACCTGCCCTTATAAGACATCCCTTCCCAGCTTTCCTGTAGGCCCTTCAGGTCCTGGAAGGGCGATAAGTTCTCCCCAGAGCCTTCTCCAGGCTGCACAGCCCCAGCTCTCTCAGCCTGTCCTCACAGTGGAGGTGCTCCATCCTCTGATCACTTCGTGCCCTCCTCTGGACCTGCTCCAACAGCTTCATGCCCTCCTTGTGCGGGGGGCTCCAGACCTGGATGCAGTACTTCAGGTGGGGTCTCACAAGAGCAGAGCAAAGGGACAGAGTCACCTCCCTCTCCCTGCTGGTCACACTTCTCTTGATGCAGCCCAGGATATGGTTGGCCTTCTGGGCTGCAAGCACACGTTGCTGGCTCATGTTGAGTCCTTCATCCACTGACACTCCCAAATCTTCCTCAGTGCTGCTCTCAAGCCATTCCCTGCCCAGCCTCTATCTGTGCTTGGGATTGCCTTGACCCAGATGCAGGACTTTACAGTTGGCCTTGTTGAACTTCATGAGGTTGGCACGGGCACTCCTCTCAAGCCTGTCCAGATCGCTCCGGATGACATCCACCCCGCAGCTGCACCACTCAGCCCAGCGTCATCTGCGGAGCTGCTGAATGTGCGCCCAGTCGCACTGTCCGTGCTGCCTACGAAGATGTTAAATCTCGCTGCTCCCAGCACTGATCTCCGAGGAACACCACTCATCACCAGTCTCCGTGTGGACTTTGAGCCACTGACCGCAACTCCGAGTGCAGCCATGCAGCCAACGCCACATCCAGCGAGCGGTGCCTCCATCGCGTCCATTTCTCTCCAACTTGCTGGCCAGGACGCCGTGCAGGACAGTGTCGAAGGCTGCGCGCAAGTCCAGGTAGGTGACGTCAGTTGCTCTTCCTTTGTGCACTGATGCTGTAACCCCATCGTGAACAGCCAGCAAGTTTGATAGGCATGATTTGCTCTTGGCAAAGCCACGTTGGTTACCACCAATCACCTCCTCTTTATGTTCCGTGTGCCTCAGTGGGGCTGTCAGGAGGATCTGCTCCATGACCTTGCCAGGCACAGAGCTGCCACAGACTGCAGTTCCCTGGATCCCTTTCTTGAAGATGGAGGTTTTGTTTCCCCTTTTCCCATCAGTGGTAACTCCCCCAGACTGCCATGACCTTTCAAATATGATGGACAGCAGCTTGGCAGCTTTATTGGCCAGTTCCCTCAGGACAAATTGGGTCCCAAGCACTTGTGCACCTTCACGTTCTTTAGATGGTCTTCAACCTGATCTTCCCTCACAGCAGCTCTGCCTTACCCCGGTTCTTACCATTGCTTTCTGCAGCTTGGGCAGTGTGGCTATAGTGCCCTTGCCAGTGAAGGCTGAGGCAAAGAAGTCACTGGGCACCACAGCCACATCCCTCACGGCCAGGGCTCGTTTCCTCCCAGAGAGGGCTCGCATCCTCGCTGGCCTTCCTTTTATCACCGATCCACCGGTAGAATTTCTTGTTCCCCTTGACGTCCCTGGCTAGGTTTGACTGTTTGGATTTTAGCTTTCCTAACCCAATCCTTGGCTGCTCTGACAGATCCCTTGTAGTCGCCCCAGGTAATCTGTTCCTGCTTCCAGCCCGATAGACCTTCGGTTTGAACGTAAGTCCGGGAGCTCCTCGTTGATCCACGGAAGCCTCCTGGTATCCGTGCCTGCCTTCCTCTTTCTGGGGATGCGCTGCTTCTGGCCTTGGAGGAGATGGGCCTTGAATACCCGCCAGCTTTCTTGGGCTCCCTTTCCCTCCCGTGCTTTCTCCTGGGCCTCCCTGCCGGGCGGTCCCCTGATGAGTTCCAAGTCTGCTCCCCTGAAGCCCAGTGCAGCATCCTTGCTGTGCTCCCTCTTTGACACCCCAAGGATTGTGGACTCTGCCATTTGTGGTCACTGAGCTCCACGTCACTCCGCAGCCCCTCCGGCTGGCGAGGACGGAGTGCAGCACAGCGCCTTTCTCGTGGGTTCCTGCACTGCTTGGGAGAGGAACGGATCGTCAGTGCATTCCAGGAACCTCTTTGGCTGCTGGTGCACTGCTGGGCTGTCCCTCCAGCTGATGGTGTGGTTGAAGTCCCCCACGAAGACCACGTTCTATGAACGTGAAGCTGCTCCCGTCCGCGCGCAGAGGGCGCATCCGCTCTCTCCCGCTGGCCGGGCAGCCTGCAGCAGACCGCGCTGCGGTGTCCCTTCCCGGCCTTCCCTTTAGACCCATTCGCTCTCCGTCAGCTCCTCATCCACCCCTGGGCGGAGCCCCGCGCACCGCAGTTGGCTGCTGATATGGAGGGTCCCACCCCCGCCCCCTCCCCGCCCGTGTCCCCCAACGCGTTCCTCCCCGCCCGTTCCGCTCTGCGGGCTGCAGCCGTCCGGCCGCGTCTCGGTGACGGCGACGACGCCGCAGCGCTGCGGGTGCGCGCGGCTGCAGCTCCTCCCGCTCCCCCGCGGCTGCCGGACGGCGCTGGGGTCGGGCCGAGTTACCGACGGCCCCCTCCTCCCGCACGCCGGCTGCGGCGCTCCTGGGCTGCGGTTCGTCCACGCCCAACTTCAGCCCCAGAGCGGGACGGGTTCGGGATCCCCTCCCCCGGCGACTCCGTACTTCGAAGCCCTCCCTGCCGAGCTGGAAGCTTGCTGCCAAAGCAACTCCATCACCCCCGGCAGAGCGGGCTCCCCGCAGCTCCTGCCGCGGCCCAACAGCGCCGCTCCCCCAGCCGCCCCCGGGTTTCCTCTCGGCCCCTTTTCTCCCCCCATCCCTCCCGCTGAGATTACTGACGCTGTGAACCCTTCGCTGCCGCCCGCGGCTCCTCGCGGGCAGGGCGGGGTGAGGGCTGCGGGGCTGTGCGGGCGGTGGGCCGTGCGGCCGTACCGCGGGGAGGGTTCAGCGCTCCGCCCCGCCGAGCTCCGGTCCGACGTGCAGCGGCGCGGCCGTTACTCCCCACTGCCGGAGCGGTTCGCCCGAACGCGGGGCGGGCATCGCGGCGCTGCTCCGTGAGAGCCCCCCTCACCGCGTCCGCTCCGCGCTGCACCGCGCCGCACCGCGCACTCCCCGCACCCGTAATCCACTTTTTCCTATGGGCTCCTCCGCAGCCGCTGCGCTTACGGCCGTTCTGTGCGTTTCGGTGGGTACGGGAGCGCCCGTCCCCTCCGCGCTCCTCGCACCCCTACGCTTCACCGCAGCCGCGTTTAGGAAGAACCCCCCCTCAGAAAACACCCGAAGGCCGCCGCGCTCCGCCCCCCGACGGACGGCGGTGTCACTGCGCGCTGCTGGACCTGCGTGTGGCCGCGCACCGGCACCATTAAGAAGCCCGCACAGCGGCACCGCCAACCCCGCATTCCTTCTCCCACGTGCCGCCCCGCGGACGTTTCGGCTGCCGACGTTTCCCGACGGGGAGCGCTGCCCGCACCGCCCGCCCCCCAAGGCTGCTGCGGGACGGGCTCAGGTCAGCGCCGCGTGGTGGGGCTCCGTCTGTCCGTCCCGCCCTCATGGACGTTCTCACGGTTCCCAGCCGTTTCAGCCGCCCGGTGCCGCTCACACTCCCCCGTTTATCCGCTCTCCCTTCCCCCCCTTCCATCTCCATTCAGTTCCAAATGCTTTCCCATTTCCCCTCCTTTCCCCCCTCACTGTTTCTCTCCTTCCTGCTGCTTTCCGTCCCGTTCGCGTTTTCTTCCCTTTAACCCATTTCTGTTTTTCCCCCATTTCCCCGCTTTCCTCTTTGCCCATTTCCTCCATTTCCCCCAATTTCCCCCCATTTTCCCGTCTCATTTCCCCACTTCCCATCTCCCCACTCTCCCACTCCCTTCACTTTCCGCCCTTTCCCCCGTTCCCACTTTCCTTTCCTAAGCACCTTTTCCCCTTTATGCCCTTTTCCCTTTATTTCCCCCGCACTTCCCACCCTTTTCTGTTCCCCTCCTTCAGCCCCGTTCCGTTTTCCCACTTTCCCATTCCCCGCTTTCTCTTTCTGTCCCATTTGCCCGTTTCCCAGCGTTTCGTTCTCTCCGCCCCCCCCCATCGTTCCCCTCTTCCCCTCCCTTCCCCGTTTCCCCGCAATTCCCGCCTGCCCCCCCCGCTCAGGGACGGTGCGATCCGTGCGGGATGCGGGTGTCTGTGGGGCGGGGGTGTGAGGCAGCGTCCGGCGGGGAGGTGGGGCGGGGTGGGGGTTCATGCCGGCGTTCCGCTCCCCGCGCGGTGCCACCGCGGTCCCTTTAAGAGGCGCCCAGCCCGGCCGCGTGCCCCCCCCCGAGAGAAATAGGGGAAGCTGCTGCGGCGCTGGGGGGGCCGCCCCACATCCGTAGGAAGCGAAACTGTCCCCGGAGCCCAAACGGCAGCGGGGCGGTGCGGAGCGGTTCGTGCCTTCCCCCCCCCCCCCCCCCCCCCCGGCGCTGCAGACGCGCGCTGAGGACGCGGGAGGAGCCCCGGGGGGCTTCAGCACGGCAGGTGTGGGCGCTGCCCCCATAGCCGCCGCGCCCCCCCGGCGGAGTCCCCCCAAAGCAGCGGACCCCAGGCGCCCCCCCGGAGCCCCCCGTCCACCCCGGTCCCCCGGCGACCCCTCCCCCCCGAAGCTATGGGGGCAGCGCGGGGCCGTGGGCTCACGGGCGGTGCTGCGGGTTGGGGGTCCCGCTGTGCGCGGCGCTCCGGGGGGATCCCAGAGCTTCCCCAGCGCCGCCCTGCCCGTTTCGCTCCGTTCCGCCCCGGTCCCGTCGGTACGGCCGCCCCTCCGCTTCTGCCCATCCCCGCTCGTTCGTTACCGAGCGTCTCCCATCTGCCCTTTGGTGCCATTTTTGCCACTTTTGGACAACTTCTGCCCATGGGGACATTGGCGACACGCGGGGAACTGAGGGCGTGGGGCAGCACTGTAGGGCAGCTGCGGGACAGCCGTGGGGCAGAGTTGTGGGGCAGAGTTGTGGGGCAGACCCATTTGGCTTTTGTCCTTTTTTGGCTCTCTTGTCCCTTCCCCGCCCCCTCTCCCCACTTCCGCACCCCCACGGCCGCGCGTGGGCTGTGGGTGTGGGGCAGCCCCCCCTGCTCCCAGCCATGGGGCCGTGGGTGCTGCTGCTGCTCGGCGCAGGTCTGGGGCCGAACGCGGCGCTTTTGGGGCCGGGGGGGGGGGGGGGCGGGAGCGGGGGGTGTAGGGGGGAGAGACCCCCGGCGGGGAGGGGGGTCCGAAGGGCTGAGGGGACAGAAGGGGGGGAACCGCAAAATGCCCCCTAACCCGCGTTTTCCCTCTGGCGGTGGCACCCCGGGCCTACAGACAGCCCCGGGCCCCGCTGCCCCCACAGCCCTCCAACCCCACAGAGATATATGGGCTGCTGGGGGATATGTGGGGATGGGGCGCATGGGGACGGGGGGGGGGGAACGTGAGGAAATGGGGACATGGAGAGGTCCTGGGGGACAGTGGGGACATGGGGCAGCGCTGTGGGGCAATGCTGCAGTGCCGCAATGCTGCAGTGCCGCAGCCGGGCGGCTCTCTCACATTCACCCATTTCTTCCCAGTTCTGCTCCCCGCTGCTGCCCGTTTCTGCTTCCGTTCCTCGCCCATTCCGTGCCCATTCGGCACTTTGCTGCCCGTTCCTGCCTGTTATTTCTTGCTGCCCGTTCCCTCTGCTCCGTTTCCTTCCATTCTGTGCCCCTCTCTCTGTTTCGGACCATTTCTCTCCACGTTATTCCATTTCTTTTCCCAACTTCTGCCCGATCTGATTCCCTCCCATTCTGACAATTTCTGCTCTTTTTTTTGCCCGTTTCTGCTCCTTTTTGCCCATTTCTGCCTCCTCCCCCCTCTGCCCGTTCTGTCCCTCTCTTCCCATTTCTGCACGTTTCCCCATTCCCACCCATTGCCTTTCAGGTCTTTTCCTGCCCGTTCCCCTCCTGCCCATTACTTTCCATTTCCCCCTTTTCTCCCCATTTCCTTCCATTCCTTTCCCCCTCTGCCCATTTCTGCCCCTTTCCTCCCCAGCCCCAACCCAGGACCCCACAAGCCATCGGGGCAGCGGAGCTCTGAGCTCGAGGGGGGTCCGGGGGGGGGGGGGTCCCAGAGGCCCCCAGCGCTGCTCTGCCCCGCTGTCTCCGTTCTGCTCTGGTCCCACCAGTTTGGGCCCATTTCCCGTCGGGTCCCATCCCCACTCCTGCCCACGGCTGAGCACCGCACTCTGTTTGGTGCCATTTCTGTCACTTCTGGTCATCTCTGCCCATGGGGACACTGGGGACATGGGGTGGACTGGGGGCGTGGGGACGTGGGGTGCAGAACTGGGGATGCAGGGCAGCACCATGGGGCAGAGTTGTGGGGCAGAGTTGTGGGGCAGACCCATTTGGCTTTTGTCCTTTTTTGGCTCTCTTGTCCCTTCCCCGCCCCCTCTCCCCACTTCCGCACCCCCACGGCCGCGCGTGGGCTGTGGGTGTGGGGCAGCCCCCCCTGCTCCCAGCCATGGGGCCGTGGGTGCTGCTGCTGCTCGGCGCAGGTCTGGGGCCGAACGCGGTGCTTTTGGGGCTGGGGGGGGGCGGGAGCGGAGGGTGTAGGGGGGAGAGACCCCCGGCGGGGAGGGGGGTCCGAAGGGCTGAGGGGACAGAAGGGGGGGAACCGCAAAATGCCCCCTAACCCGCGTTTTCCCTCTGGCGGTGGCACCCCGGGCCTACAGACAGCCCCGGGCCCCGCTGCCCCCACAGCCCTCCAACCCCACAGAGATATATGGGCTGCTGGGGGATATGTGGGGATGGGGCGCGTGGGGACGGGGGGGGAACATGAGGAAATGGGGAGAAATGACAGTGGAGGGATGTGGGGACATGGGGGGACATTGAAGGTCAGTGGAGATGTGGGGGAACATGGAGCAATATGGGAATGTGGGGGTGGGGGGACATGGGAGTGATATTGGGATGTGGGGTGACGGGGGGGATTTATTGGGATGGGGGACACTGGGGGACGTGGGGGCATGGGGGGTACATTGGGGACACGTGGGGACATGGAGGGATGGGGGGGACATGGGGGACACAGGGATGGTGGGGGACATGGACTCTGTGGGGCTCTGTGGGATTCTTTGGGACTTTATGAGGCTCTAAGGGGTCTGTGGGGCTCTATTGGGCTCTGTGGGTCTCAGTGGGCTTAGTGGATTCTATGGAATCTGAGATTCTATGGGGTTCTGTGGGATCCATGGAACTCTATAGGGCAATATGGACTCTGTGGAGGCTATGGGCTGTATGGGTCCCCATGGGTCTCCCCCGCCCCACAGCTCTGCCCCACAGCTGCAGCTCTGCCCTCGATGTGGATTCTGCTGTGGCCTTTGAGGGTCCCGGTTCCTTCGGCCTCAGCGTGGCACAGAGCGACGATGGGTATGGAATCCATGGGGTGCCCCATAGAAAATTTGGGGTGGCTCGTGGAATGTATAGGATGGCTCATGGGGCAAATGGAGACCCCCATGGTGTCTATAGGGCACCCCACAGAAATCTATGGGGCACCCTGTGGAACTTATAGGGTGACTTACAGAAGATGTGCGATGCTCTACAGAATTTGTGTGGTGCCCCACAGAGTCTGTGAGGTGCCCCATGGAATGTATAGGGTGGCCAATGTAGTCTATGGGGTACCTATGTGAACCCATGGGGTGCCCCACCTAACCCAAGGGGTGTCCCACATAACCTATGGGGTTTCCTACTGACTCTATGACTGCCCCACAGAATGGATGGGGTACCCTGTGGGAACCTACAGTTACCCTACTGAATCCATCTGACCCCCCACGTAGTCTAGGGCTGCCCCATGGAATCTGTGGGGCACACCACTGAATCTATAGGGTGGTCTGTTTAGTCTGTGGGGTGCCCCATGGAATCTATGGAGTGCCCCATATGGCCTAGGGTGGGTCCCTACTGACTCTATGACTGCCCCACAGAATGGATGGGGCACCCAGTGTAATCTATGTGGTGCCCCACAGAATCGAAGGGGTATCTAAGTGAATCTGTGGGCCACCCCATGGGATCTATAGGGCACCCCACTGAGCCCCACATCCCCCCATCACAGGGTGCTGGTGGGGGCTCCCCTGGAATTGGGGGGCCGAGGCCATGTCTACCGATGCCGTGTGGGGGAGAGCAGTTGCAGGGATGCAGACGTCGGTGGTGAGAGCTATGGGGCAGCCCCACGCATGTGTGGCTGTCCCACATGTGTGTCCCATGGAGAGATGTGGTGGGAGTTGGGGGAGTTTGTGGGGTGGACCCACATGTGTGGGGCCCATGAGGTGGTGTGGGGCAGCCCCATATGTGTGAGTCCTGTGGGAGTTGTGGGGCAGTACTGTATGTGGACCTCAATGGGATGTTAAGGGGTGGCCTTGATGTATGGGTCCAAGTGGGAAGTTGTGGGGTGGCCTCAACATGTGAGTCCTATGGGCAGTTGTGAGGCAGAGAGGAGGGGATCCTGATGGGAGGTTATGGGGCATGGGGTGGTGTGGTGCTGCCCCACATGTGAGTCCTATGGCAAGTTTTGGGGCTGCTCCACAAGAGTGGGTGCTATGGAGTTCCCTGCCCCACAGACCCTCCGGATATGGGTCCCATGACACTGGGAATGTCCATGGCTGCCAACGGATCCCAGCTCCTGGTGGGTGCTATGGGGTGCTGTGGGGCTCTCACGGGTCTACGGTGTCTGTCAGGCTCTACAGGCTCTATGGGTTTCTGTGGGGTGCTATGGGTTACTATGGGGTCTAGGGGTTCTGCTGGACTCTATGGGTTCTATGATGCTCTGTGTGTCTCTGTGGGTCTGTGTGGGGTGCTATTGGTCTCTATGGATCTCTCTGAGGCTCTACGGGGTGCTGTGGGGGCTTTATGGGGCTCTCTGGGGTGTTGTGGGTCACTATGGATCTCTATGGGGCTCTCTGGGATGCAGACCTGTGGCCCGACAGCACAGCGGATGTGTGGGGAGAACGCAGAAGTGCCGGGGTTCTGCTTCCTCCTCTTCTCGGGCCGCTCCCTAAAGACCACCCCAAAAGGTATGGGGCACTTGGGGGGCAGCAGTGGGGCAGAGGAGCTCTCTGGGGGTGGGGAAGACCCAGCGCTGTTGTCCGTGAGTTCTGTGGGGCCAGGATGGGGCACAGAAGTCCTAATGTCATTGTCACTGGGATCTGTGGGGCAGACGTGGGGTGGAAAAGACACAGTGCCATTGTTGACGGGATCTATGGGGCAGGTATAGGATCTGTGGGGCAGACACGAGGCAGAAAAGGTCCAACACCACTGTCGAAGGGATCTGTGGGGCAAAGAAGACCCAGCGTTGGGTTCAACGGGATCTGTGGGTGGATGCGGGCTGGACGAGACTCACTGAACTGCCCGCCCCGCCCCACCGCTTGCCCCACAGCTTGCCCCACATCGGCCTCTGACATCGTGTTCCTGATGGACGGCTCCGGCAGCGTTGCGCATTTTGACTTCCAGCGGATGAAGATATTCATCATCGAAATCATCAAACGCTTCCGTGGGACCAACACCCGCGTGCGTGACCCATGGCGCTATGGGGCTGCCCCACAGCGGGGCCTTGGCCAATGACCTGACTCTATGGCTGCCCCACAGAATCCATGTGTTACCCAAATGAATCTCTGGGGCACCCTGTGGAACGTATCAGTGCCCCACGCGATCTATGGGGCACCCAGACTCACCTCTGAGCTGCCCTACATCACTTGTGGGTCTAAATTCAGTGGGTCTAAATTCGTCCCACTGAATTTAGAGCTGCCCCGTGGAATTCGTGGGTGTCCCACTGAATCTATGGGATGTGCTACTGAGTCTATGGTTGCCCCACATAATATATGGGGCACCGAGTGTAATGGGTGGGGCTCTGGGGGGGTTCTGTGGGGCTCTACAGAGTGCTTTGGGGCCCTATGGGACTCTGTGGGTTTCTGTGGGATGCTATGGGGCTGCGGGGTTCTGTGGAGCTCTGCGGGGCATTATGGGATGCTTAGGGGTGCTGTGGGGCTCTACGGGCTCTATGTTGGGCTGTAGGGTGCTGTGGGGTTCCGTGGGGCTCTCTGGAGCGCTGTGGGGCTCTATGGGGGCTGTGGGGCTCTGCGGGGGCTGCGTGGGACGCCACGGGTCGCCTCGGCTGTGCCCCGCAGTTCGCAGTGGTGCAGTTCTCCACCGGCGTGCAGCTGCACGTGGGCTTCTCCGACTTCGACCGCCTGTCGGCGCCGGATCTGGAGCGGCGGGTGCTGGGGGTGGCCCAGAGCAACGGCATCACCCAGACCGCCACGGCCATCCGCACCGTGCTGTGCGTCCCGCCCCGCCCCGCCCCGCCCCGCGCCTCCCCGCGCCGCCCCACGGCGCTGACGCCGCTGCGCGCAGGTTGCAGGTGTTCGCGGGGAGCCGCGCGGGGGCCAACAAGGTGCTGATCGTGGTGACGGACGGGCAGAAGTACGGCGATGCGCTGCAGTACAGCGACGTCATCCCGCAGGCCGAGCGCGCCGGAGTCGTCCGCTACGCCATCGGGGTGAGGTTGGCGCTCGGAGCTCCCCCAGCCCCACGCGTCGCCCCGCATCCCTCCCAGACCCCAAATCCGCCCCCAAAACGCCCCAAATTCCCCCCCGTTCTCCTCAAAATCCTGCCCCCAAACCGCAATCCTGCCACCCAGAAACCAAAGTCCTGAATCCCCCCCAAATCCACCCCTCGAAACCCCCAAAGCACAGACTCCGTCTCCCAAACCCCAAACCCACCCCGTCCCCTCTCCACAGCTCCTTCCCCCAACGAATCCCCAGCACCAAACCCGTCCCCCAAACCCCAGATTCCCCACAAGTTCTGCCCAGATCCTCCCCGAAGCCCTACAGCAAAGCTCCCACCCTCTCACCCCCCACACTGCCCTGAGCCGCCCCCCATAGCCCCACACCCACCCAAAGGCCCCAGTTCTGCTCATTCCCCCCAAACATTCCCGCAAACCCCAAATTCCTCCCAATTGTCCCCAAATCGTATCCCAGATCCCTCCCCCAGAACCGCCTAACCCTAACTCTAACCCCAACTCCGATCCCCGAACCCCAAATTCCCCCAAGTCCTCCCCAGAGAACACTGGGGGCACCAATAGCCATGGGGACACCTGAGAGAAATCGGGGACACCAAGAGCTCTGGGGACGTGGGGGTCACACTGAGATGCTGGGGACGCCGAGGGGACAGTGAGAGCGTTGGGGACATGGAGGTGCCACCAGGAGTGTAGGGCAGTGAGATCAGCGGGGACACTGAGAGCATGGGGTGCACCATGGTGACACCAGGAGTGTGGGGGACGGCAAGGTGACACAGAGAGCTCTGGGTACGTCGGGGGGTTGGGGACATCAAGTGACACCAGGAGCGCTGGGGCACCAAGAACGCTGGGGGCACCCAGGTGAGATCGAGGCCGTGGGGACGCGGAGGTGACGCAGAACGTGGGGGCACCGCGAGCGTCATGGCCGCTCGTGTTGGGGCGACGCCGAGAGCGCGGAGCACGTTGGGTGTGATGTTGGGTGCTGGGGATGCCGGGAGGGTTGGGACACCCAGAACACCGGGGGGGCAGCGGGGGGGGTGGCGCACCCCGAGCACGGGGACGCCGTGAGCGACGGGGACGTTCCCCCGCAGGTGGGCAGCGCCTTCAAGGACGCCAAGGCGGCCGCGGAGCTGCAGACCATCGCCTCGGCCCCCCCCCAGGCCCACGTCTTCCGCGTGGACAACTTCGAGGCGCTGCGGGGGATCCAGGAGCAGCTGCAGGAGAAGATCTTCGCCATCGAGGGTATGGCCCCGTAGGGCGGCCCCGCGGGGGGTGCCGGGGGCCCGCCTCACCCCACGGTGCCCCCAGGGACCCGCCCAGCCTTCGGGAGCTCCTTCCAACTGGAGATGGCCCAGGAGGGCTTCAGTGCTCTGCTCACCCCCGTGAGTGTCCCCCCTGCCACCCCTCGGCTCTGCGCCCATCCTTGTGGCCCCCAAACCCGTCGGAACCCCATAGAGCTCCATAGAGCCCGCAAAGCCCCGTAGAGCCCCATAAACCCCACAGAACCCTCAGATCCCCGTAGGCCCCGTAGCACCCCATAGAGACCCACAGAGCTCCACAGACCCACAGAGACCCACCGGCTGCCCCCAGACCCAGCAGAATTCCCCAGGACCTCCTCAACCCCCTCCAGACACCCCCTACACCCATCTGAGACCCTCAGGGCCCCATCCCGCCCAGCTCAGCCACCTCGCCCCCTCCCCAACCTCCCTGCTGCAGGAGGGGGCGGTGCTGGGAGCGGTGGGCGCCTACGACTGGGCCGGAGGGGTCTTCATCTATGGGGCTGATGGGAAGGTCGCCTTCGTCAACGCATCCGAAGGGGAAGGGGGTGTGAGCGACGCATACCTGGGTGAGGGCCTGGGGGTCCTGGGCTCCTCGAGGGGGACTTTGGGTTGGTGGTTATCCCCATGGGGGTCTTTTGGTTGAGGGCATCCCCGTGGGAACGTTGGCGTCCAAATGACGGTCGTGGGGGTGGTGGGCTACCCATGGGGGTCTCGGGGTTGGTGGGTGTCCCCACTTGGGTCATGGGGTTGCGGGCTTCTCATGGGGGTGATGGGGATCGGGGTGGTCCCACGGGGATGGCAGAGTTGCTGTGGGGGTCTCGGGGCCCTCGTTATGGTCCAGGAGATGATGGGGTCCCCATGGAAACAGAGTTGTCCCTGTGGGGGTCTTGGGGACAGTGGTGATCCCATGGGGGTCCCGGAGCTGTGGGTGTCCCCACGCCCCCACGAGGAGCTGTGGGGCCGCCCCCCCCCCCCCATGGGCCCAACCCTCCGCTCATGCTGCCCGCAGGTTACGCCACTGAGTCTCTGTCCCTGGGGGGGCTCCGGGCTCTGGTGCTGGGGGCCCCCCGGTACCGGCACGTGGGCCGCCTGCTCCTCTTCGTGCTTCACCGTGGGGGGAAGTGGGAGCTGCACTCTGATGCCATGGGGCAGCAGGTGATGGTGGGGGGATGTGTGGGGCACGGCATGGGGCGGGAGGAGCCCCGGGGCTGACACTGTCATCCACAGGTGGGCTCCTACTTTGGGGCAGCGCTCTGTGCTCTGGAGGGATCGGGGGATGGTGCGGCACTGCTGGTGGGGGCCCCCATGTTCTACGGGGAAAGCACCGGGGGGCGCGTGGAGGTCTGCACCGTGCTGCCACAGGTACAGACCCCCAGCATGGTCCCGTGGTGCTCACCGTGACCCCATCCCATCCCCACCTGATCCCCACCTCTCCCCACGCCCCCTGTGTGTTGCCCGCTGTAGGGCCATACGCTGCGGTGCCATCAGACACTGCGGGGTCAGGCTGGGCACCCGTTGGGGCGCTTTGGGGCCAGCATTGCTCGCCTTGGGGACATCGACGGGGATGGGCTGCATGACGTGGCCGTGGGTGCTCCCATGGAGGATGATGAGCGCGGCGCCATCTACGTCTTCCGTGGGGAGAAGGGTGGTGTCAGTGACCACTACAGCCAGGTAAGACCGCCTGGCTGCGACCCACTGAGCCCCATAGATCCCAAAGACCCCGTAGGGCCCTTCAGAGCCCTGCAGAGCCCCACAGACCCTGTAAAGCCCATACGGCCCCAGAGACCCCATAGAGTCTCACTGAGCCCCATATACACTACAGTACCCACAGAGCCCTACAGACCCCGCAGAGACCCGTAGCGCCCAGCTGCCACTTGGAGGGTTGGGTGCTGCGTTCCATCCTGGCTCTGAGGAGGTCCCACCCATGTGTGGTCCCATCTCCCACAGCGCATTGCGGGCTCCATATTCCACAGCGCCCCACAGCACTTCGGGCAGGCGCTGAGTGGGGGGCGCGACCTGACGGGGGACAGACTGCCGGACGTGGCCGTGGGCGCACAGGGACAGGTCCTGCTGCTCAGGTGGGAGTGACGCACCGGCGCCCCATCGCCAATCCCAATCCCAACCCCCTCCTCCACTCAACTAACCCAACCCTAACCCCAATCCAAGCCCAACACCAACCCTAACCCAGCTTCGTCCCCAAACCCAACCCAACACCACCCCCATCCCATCCCATCTCAACCCCATCCCCATCTCCATCTCCATCCCCCATCCCACTCTGATCCCCATTCCCACCTCACCCCACCCCCTGGCACCCCCCCCTTCCTCCCTATGCCGCTGCCCCACAGGTCCCCGCCCCTGCTGAAGATTGAGGTGACGGTGACCTTCAGTCCCCCGGAAATCCCCATATCTGCCCTCGACTGTCACCGGGCAGAGGAGGAAGAGCCGAGCGCCACTGGGGCTGCGGTGGTGGCCACGGCCAAAGTCTGCTTTATTGGCACCAAGAAGAGCAGCGATAGCTTAGGTGAGAGCACGTGGTGTGGGGCTCTACCCCACGGGTGGGCCTCCACCCATCAGCCACCCATGGGACCTCCCCAGCCCCTCCAGGGGCCCTCAGAACCCTTCGAGTCCCATAGGTCCTCCCCAAGGCATTCCAGATGGCCTCACAACCCACTGAGCCCCATAGGACCTCTCCTGCCCCCTCCCGACGCCCCTCAACCCACCAGGCTCTGTAGAACCCCGTAGACCCCCATAGAGCCCCACAGCACCACGTCCTGCCGCCCCCCAGGCTCCCTCGGGGCCACCCTCCGCTACCAGCTGGAGTTGGACCCCGGCCGTGCCGCGCGTGCCGTCTTCTCGCCGGGCGGTGCCAGGAGCAATGGGACCGTGCACGTGGGCGAGGGGCGCCGATGCCAGACCTTTCCCATGGCTCTGACGGTGCGTGCGGCGCAGGCGTAGACGCCGGGGCTGCGGAGCTGCCCCACGCGCGGCCATCGCCGCCACGGGCGCTGTGTGTGGGTCCCCAGGGCTGTCCGGCGGACACGCTGAGCCCCGTGGGGATGCGGGCGGCCTTTGAGGCGCGCGGGGACGCACTGCAGCACGCGCAGGGGCTGCGGGTGGCAGTCAGCCGCGACACGCAGTGGGCCGTCACCAGCACGGTACGGCATGGCGGGGCAGAGGGCTGGGGTGGGCGAGACGGGCTGGGAATGTGGGGTTGGGGTCTGGATTGGGCGGGGGGGGGGTGGGAATTGCTCAGGAAACATCGGGAGTGATGGAGCGATGCGGTGGGCGTTGGGGTGCCTGGAGAAGGCGGGACGGAGGGACGGGATGGGATGGAAGTGTGGGGTGGGCGGAGGTGGGGTGGAGGTGGAGAGGGTGTGATGGGAGGGGGGGACAGGATGGAGATGGTGCGTGGTTGGAGGGATGGGACAGGATTGGAGGGACAGGATGGGTGTGTGGGGTGGGTGGAGAATGTGGGGTGGGAATTGGGACAGGGGGAGGGGTGGGAGGGATGGATGGGATGGAGATGGTTGGGATGGGTGAAGAAGGGATGGAAATTTGGGACGGACACTGGGATGGATGGAGAAGTTGGGATGCAGATGGAGAGGATGGAGATGGTTGGGATGGACGGAGAAGCGTGATGGATATTGGGACGGATGGAGGGATGGGCATTGGGGTGCATGGAGGTTGGGTTGGAGGGATGGGATGGGATGGGATGGAGGAGTTGGGATGGGAATTGGGATGGGTGGGGATGTGGGAATGGGTGAGAAGTTGAGTGTGATCATTGGGATGAAAAATTGGAGTAGATGGAGGGGTGGGTTGGGTGGATGAGGTGGGATGGGAATTGGGCTGGAAATATGGGGCGAATGGGGGGATGAGGTGGAAATTTAGGATGGAACATTGAGGAGAATGGAGGGATGGAGTGGATGAAGGTGGGATGGGCATTGGGGTGGATGGAGACATGGGATGGGTGTAATCGTTGGGTTGGAAACGTGGGGTGGATGGAGAGAAAGGATGGAGGTGCTGGGGGATGGAGGGAGGGGATGGAGGGAGGGGATGGAGGTGTGGGCGGCGGAGCAGAACGGAAGCAGTCGGGGCGTGCGCCGGGAGGTTGGGATGGAGGCCCGTGCCCCGGCCCCCAGCTGCCCTTCGAGAAGAACTGCGGCGAGGACAATCAGTGCGTGCCCGACCTCCGCGTGGCCCTCAGCTTCTCAGGGTATGTTCTCCCCACGGCCCTGCCTTACGCGGGGGCACCCCACGGCCCTGCCCCGCACCCACTGCTGCCGCCCCATAGGCTGGAGGAGCTGGTGGTGGGCGCCGCCGAGGAGGTCACCGTCACTGTCACGGTGCACAACGTCGGGGAGGACGCGTATGGGGCCCACGTGGAGCTGCGGCACCCCAAGGCGCTCTCCTACCGCAAGGCCACCACGCTGCAGGTGCCCACGGGGAGCGGGGGAGCCACCACCCCACAGGGCCTGCCCCACATTCCCCCAGGCCCCCCAGAGCCCCTCTGGATGCTCTCAGGACCACAAAATCCCATCCCAGATGTTCTCAAGACCCCATAGATGTCACCGTGGCACCCAAAACTCCATCCAGATGCCCTCGAGATCCCCGCATCCCTCTACGGATGTCCCCAAGACCCCAAATCTCCTTAAGTTCCCATAGAATCCTGTATGTCCCCACACCCCCAGCCCATTTCAGATGACCTCGAGACCCCAAACCTCATTTGGTTGCCCCCAACCCCACCCAGAGGCCCTCAAGACCTCCAAGTTCCTCCAGATGCCCTCAAGACCACAGAAAAAAACGTGTGTCCCCAAAACTCCACTCAGACGACCCCAAACCCCACCAAACACCCCCCAGACCCCAACCCACGCCTCGCCATATTCCCCCACCTGCCCACCCCACAGCTCACCCTGTGCCTCGCAGCCCCACCACAGGTCCCTGGCACAGCACTGCAGCTCGGTGTCTCCGGGAGGTGGGCGCATCCTCTGCAACATCAGCCACCCCGTGCTGTGGGCCGGCCAACAGGTGGGCTGCTGTGGGGCACTGTGGGGCTCTATGGGGTGCTGTGAGGCTATTTAAGATGCTATGGGATTCTGTGGGATCTGTGGGGTGCTATGGGATTCTATGGGGTGCTATGGGCTCTGTGGGGTTCTATGGGTGTCTATGAGTCTCTAAAGGCCCTGTGGGCTGCTACGAGGCTCTGTGGGCTCTACGGGCTCTGTGGGATGCTATGGGGCTCCATGGGGTGCTGTGAAGAGCTATGGGTGCCACGGGCTCGATGGCAGCTTATGAGGCTCTACGGATATCCATGGGGCGCTGCGGGGTTCTACGGGGAACTATGAGACTTCCCGGGCTCTGTGGGGCACTGTGTGCTTTATGGGACTCTATGGGGTGCTGTGGGTTCTGTGGGGGCTCCATGGGACTCTGTGGGGTTCCATAGGGTGCCATGGGGCTGAGCCCCACATCCTGTGCCCCTCAGCTGGTGTTCGCTGTCACCATGGATGTGCCCCACGAGGCCGAGCTGGGGGACAGAGTGGAGGTGGTGGCGCTGGCCAGCAGGTGGGTGACACCGCAATGTCACACTGTGATACCGCGTGGCGATGGGTGACACTGCGGTGCTGCGCGGGGCTGTGACACCGTGGCCTGGTGTGATGGGGTGTGATGTGTTGTGACACTGCGTGACGTGGGGTGACACGGCTGGACAGAGTGACACGGTGATGCTGTGTGCCATGGTGTGACACGGTGTGAGCCACGTGGGGTGGCAGTGTGTGACACACAGCGTGACCCTGCATGGGGCTGTGACAGTGACACTGTGAATCTGCGTGACGCCTTGTGACACCGTGAGGCGTTGTGTGACGTGACGGGATACTGTGTGACTGCCACAGTGGGTGACACGGGGGGAGACGGCGTGACGCTGTGACGCCGACGCGGTGTGACGCAGTGTGAGCCCACGCGTCCCGCTGTCCCCGCAGTGTCCCCCCGCCCCTGGGCTCCCTTGAGGCGCGCGCTGAGCTTCCGGTGCTGTACAGCGTGGTGCTGCTGCTCACCAGGTGGGCCCCACCAACGCGCCCCACGTCCCCGCGGTGCCACCGCCCCACATCCGCATCTCCGCTTCCCACACAGCCACCCGACGCCCCACATCCCTGCGGACGTGCCCGTGACCCCGTGTCCCCACGGGCGTCCCCGCGACCCAATGCGCCCCGTCCCCGCGGACATCCCCACGGCTGTCCCCGTGGGCTCCCCGGTGTCCCCACATCCCCGCGGACGTCCCCGCATCCCCACGCATTCCCCCAGCGTCCCCGCGGCTGTCCCCGCAGCCCCGCGGTGCCTGGCTGTCCCCGTGACGCGCTGTCCCCGCTGTCCCCGCAGCTCCCCGTCCTCCACGCGCTCGGTGCCCGCAGGACAGCCGGCTCTGCAGCACCGCTACCAGCTCGCCGCGCGGGGCACGCGCCGCCCCCCCGGCACCGCCGCCATCCGGGTGCCCACAGCGCTGCGCGGGGCGAAGCTCTGGGAGGAGCTGCAGGTGGAGGGGCCGCAGGTGGAGGGGCCGAAGGTGGGGGCGGAGCCAGGGGTGGGGAAGGGGTCAGCGGGGACGCAGAAGTGGGTGTTGGCCCAGGGGGCCCCACGGGCTCAGCAGAGCCCCACAGACCTCATAGGGCGCCATTGCCCCATAGAGCCCCGTTGACCCCATAGAGCCCCATAGGCTGCGTAAGCCCGCTGCCCCGTGGAACCCTATGGAGTACTTCAGACCTCATAGAGCCCCACAGAACCCCACAGAGCCCCATAGAACCCATAGAGCTCCTTTGACCGCATTGCCCCACAGACCCCGCTGTCCTATAGCATCCCATCTCCTACCAGCACTACAGCTCTGCCTCCCATTCCCCACCATTGGTCTGGCCCTCCTATGGATCTGGGGGCTCGCTGCGGGTCTGGAGGTGCACGGGGATCTGCTATGGGGCTGGGAGTTCCTTGTTGGTCGGGGTCCCGCTATAGGGCCAGATTCCACTGTGGGTCTGTATTCCAGTTTGGGTCTGGGGATGCCCTATGGGGATGGGGTTCTTCTACGGGTCTGAAGACACTTATGGGGCTGGGGGATCACTGTGGGTTTGGGGATCTCCTATGGGGCCGAGTCCCAGTATGGGGCCAGGTTCCGCCATGGGTTTGGATTCTGCTATGGGTCTGGGGTTCTCCTATGGGGATGGGGCTCTGCTATGGATTGCTGGGGGGTGGTCACACATATAGGGATGGGGTTTTGCTATAGGGTTTGGTGTTCCCCTGTGGGTATGGGTCCTGCTATAGGGCTGAATTTCTCTATGTGTCTGGGGTCCCCCTATGGGTTTGGGAGGTTCCCTTTGGGGCTGGGGTCAGCTATGGGTCTAGAGGTTCTGTATGGGGCTGTGTGGGGCTGGGGGCCTGCTATGGGGAAATTTATAGCAGTCACTATGGGGCTGGGGGTTCCCTATGGGTCTGAGTCCTGCCGTGGGCCCAGGAGCTCCCTTCAGGGCTGGAAGCTGCTACTGTGGGGCCCAGTGTGTGTGGGGGTCTGCTATGGGGCTGGGTATTTGCTCTGGGTGTGGGGTTCCCCTATGGGCCTGGGGCTTTCCTGCAGGTGTGGGGGCTCCCTGTGGGGCTGGGGTTCTGCTATAGGGTCTAGGGCTCTCCTATAGAAATGGGTCCCACTGCAGGGATGGAACAAGCTATGGAGGCTGTGCCCCACAGACCACTGACCCCACCGTGCCCCCCATCCCCCCGCAGGCCTGTGTCCGTATGCCATATTCCTCGGGGGTTCAGGATCCCACCCCTCTCCTGCAGCAGAACCCAGTGGTGGTGAGTGCCCCATAGCCCCACCCCCTTCTGTTGGCCCCGCCCCTTTTATTGCCCCCTGCTCCCGTAGCCCCGCCTGCTCCCTGTAGCGCTGCCCCTTCCTTGGCTCCGCCCCGTTGCCCCACAGCCCCGCCCCTTCCCATAGCCCCACCCCCTTGGCCCCACTCCTTCGCCCCTTCATCCCGCCCGTGCTGCGTAGCCCCGCCCCTTGCTGTAAGCCCGCCCCTCCCCTCTGGGCACGCTCCTTGCCTGTAACCTCGCCCTATTCGCCCCATGGCCCCGCCCCTTGTCTGACCCCGCCCCCTTCGCCACCGTAGCCCCGCCCTTTTCATTTGCCCCTTCGTAACCCCGCCCCCTTTTCCCGCCCCGCCCCTCGGCTGCTCTCCACCAATAGGATTGCAACGTGGCCGCCTGCCAGGAGTGGCGCTGTCCGTGGGGGGACCCGCTGCCCCCCGAGGGCGTTGAGTTCACCGTTGTGGGGCGGCTGCGGACGGGCTGGGTGGAGCAGGTGGGCCATGGGGCGCTACGATGTGGGGTGGGGATACGGGGATACATGGTGCGGGGTCATAGGGAGGTGTGGAGCGGTGTTACGGAATATATAACGTGAGGCTGTGGGGAGATGTTGGGCGGGGTATCGGGGCTGTGCGGTGGCGTGGGCAGGGCCATTGGGATCTATGGATTCTGTGGGGTTTATGGGGCCCTGGGGGGCAGCTGTGGGGCTGGGGAACGCTATGGAGACGTGGGGTTGGAGGTGTTACGCAGCAGCCATGTCTATGGGGCAGTCGTAGGGCTGGGAGTGCTGTGGGGTGGTTGTGGGGCTGGAGAACTTCATGAGGTGAGACATATATGGGGGTATGTGGGACTGGGATGTGCTACGGGGCTGTTATGGGGAGATGTGGCAGTAGCTGTGGGGCTGGGGAGGGCTGTAGGGCTGCGAAAGAGCCGCTATGGGTCTGGAGGATGCTATCGTGTGGGTTATACTGTGGGGCTGAGGCTGTTACGGGGCAGGTGTGGGGCAGCCACGGGGCTGCGGGAGGAGTGGGGTATTATGGGGTCTGTGGGGAGATGTGGTGGGAAATGGGGGGGGTGGGCGTGGCCATGCGGTGTGGGCGGGGCCACGGCTGTGGGCGGTGCTGTGGCTCAGTGCCCCCCTCCTCTCCCCACAGCTGCCCCTCCCCCACGTGGAACTGCAGAGCTCTGCTCAGCTGCAGCCCGAGGGGCGGCGCTACCGCAATGTGGGGCGGGACAGCCTGGAGGTAGGGGGGGACCCGCGGAGCCCCATGAAGCACACAGAGCCCCCTGCCCCACAGAGCCCTATGAAGCCCGTAGAGCCCCATATACCGTGCTGAGCACGTGAAACAACATAGAACCCAATGCCCCCCAGAGTCCCACAGAGCCCTATAGACCCTATAGCACCCCATAGACCCTACGGAGCCCACAGAGCCCTGTAGACACCATAGCTCCCCATAGATCCCACAGAGCCTCATAGAGCCCTGTAGACCCCGCAGACCCCACGAAGCCCCACAGTTCCCACTGAGCCCCACGACAGCCCCTCGGAGCCCCCTGGCCCCGCTCGCCGGCTGACCCCACCCCGCCCCGCAGGTCCGCACGGAGCTCCGACCCGCAGCCCCCCCGGTGCCGCTGGGCCCCACGCTCGGCGCCGTGGCAGCAGGGCTGCTGCTGGCGGCTGCGGCCGGAGCGGTGCTGCGTAAGGTGAGGGCGGGGCCGCGCCGGTAACGTGGGGAGCGGATGGGGCGGGGCTTCCAGGGGCCCCGCCCACCGCGCCCTGTGCTGACCCCGCCTCTTCCGCTTCAGGTCGGCTTCTTCCGGCGGCGCTACAAGGAGCTGCGGGAAGGCGGGGCCGAGCAGGGGGGCGTGGCTGAAGGGGGCGGGGCCGAGGGGAGCGTGGGGGGGGCTCAGAAAGAATGAGGGGGGTGGGGGTGGTTGTGGGGCTGCAGAATGGGCTTCTATGGGGAGATATGGGGCTGGAAGCACTATGGTGTGGTTATGGGGCTAGGGTTGCTGTGGGGCTGCTATGGGGCAGATGTGGGTCTGGAGAATGCTACGGGACTGGGGATGGTGTAGGGCTTCTATGGAGAGATGTGGGGATGTTATGGGGCAGTTGCGGGGCTAAGGGGAATGCTGGGTGGCTGCTGCGGGTTTCTGTGGGGCTGGAGAATGGAGAACGCTTCGAGCCCTGCTGTGGGGTGGGGGTGTGCTCTAGAGTCAGGGAGTGCAGTGGGGCTGGGAATGCACTGGGTGGCTATGGTGAGATCTGGGGCAGCCGTGGGGCTGGGAAATGCTATGGGGCTGCTGTGGGGAAATGTGGGGCTGAGGGGTGCTATGGGGCAAGTATGGGGCAGCTCTGGGGCCGGAAGTGGTGTGGGGCTGCTGTGGGGCAGCTATGGAGATAGGGAATGCTATGGGGCTGTCAAACCCTATGAGGCTGCTATGAGGAGATGTGGGGCAGCAATGGGGCTGGATGTGCTGTGGGGTGAGGGGAGGAGTGGGGCTGCTGTGGGGCTGGGGGGCATCACTGTGTGTGGGGCTGGAACTGCTATGGGGCTTGGGGTTGCTTTGGGGCTAGGAGTGTTGTAGAGCTGCTGTGGGGAGATATGGGGCAGTTGTGGGTCTTGGTGCAGGGCCGGAGCCCGCTGTGGGGCCACCCTATTGCTCTGTCAGCAATAAATGTCACTGCCCCACAGTGCTGTGAGGCCAAGGAATTCTGCAGGGCTGGGAGTGGGAAGGGGGGGCAGCAGGGGGAGTCCGTGTGGGTCGGGGCTCCCTGTGGGTCTGGGCGTCCCGCTGTGAGTCCTGCTGTAGGTCCTATGGGTCACACCCTGCTAAGGGCCACATCCTGCTACGGGTTGCGTTACATGTCCTGCTATGGGGCAGGTCCACTCTATGGGCCCCCCTGTGAGTCACAGCCCGCCTGTGGGTTTGAGTCCCTCTATGGGTCTCACAGTGGGTCCGATCCTGCTATGGCTCCCACAGCCTTTCTATGGGTCACGCTATGGATCTGGATCTCTCTATAGGTCCCCCCATAGGTCTCACTATGGGTTAGGGCTGTGCTGTGGGTCCCGCTATGGATCGCACTTATTGGTCAGACCCCACACTGAGCCACTATTGGTCTCCATATGGGTTGTGCTATGGGTCAGGACCCTGCTGCGGGTCTCTCTATGGGTCAGGCTCCACTGTGAGTCCCACAGAGCCCTGTATGGGTCCCACAGTGGGTCAGAGTTCTGCTAAGGGTTCCATTATGGGTCAGAGCCCCCTATGAATCCACCTGTGGGTCCCGCTATGGGTCTGGGTCCTGCTATGGGTCATGCTATGGGTTGCACCCCCCTATGGGTCCATGGTACCGTCCGTCGGGTGCCCCCCTCTCCCCACCCCACGTGTGGGGTTATTTGGGGCCCTGTTAGGCTATTTTGGGCCACTGCAGCCATGGGCACTTGGGGGGAAGCCCCACAGCGCAGAGCGGCCTCAGCCCCTGTGTCCCACGGAGCAGGGGGGGGAGGTATGTGGGGGAAGGGGGGCCGGTTTGGGGCACTGTGGGGGAAATGGGGGGAAGTTGGGGACATTTGGGGGCAATGCAGGGGAATGCGGGGCGGTGTGGGGCAAATGTGGGGCATTTGGGGGCTGTTCTGAAGTGATTTGGGGAACTGATTGGGGGTGTTTGGGGGAATTCGGGGTGCATTGGGGTAACTGAAGGTTGGGGACATTTGGAAGGAAATGGGGAAACGGGGGAGTTTGGAGCACTGCAGGTAAAACTGGAGGGGTTTGAGGCATTATTTAGGGGAACTGGGGGAAATTTGGGGTATTATGGGGGAAACTGCAGTGATGTGGGGTGATGTGGGGCAGAATTTGGAGGATCCATTTGGGTCATTTGGGGGGTGATTTGGGGATAATTTGGGCAATTTTGGAGGTGATTTCAGGGATGACTTTCGGGCAATTTGGGGTGAAATTGGGGTGAAATTGGAGGATTTGGGGGTGGCTTGGGGCACTTTGGGGCCATTTTGTGGCAGTTGGGGACACAGCAGCGGGCAGTCGGTGCTGGGGATGATTGGGGGCAGTTCGGGGTCAACGTGGGTCCAATTTGGGTGATCTGGGGACAATTTTGGGGAGGCACTGCGGCCATTTCAGGTGCAGCTTTTGGGGTAGATTTGGGGTCAGTTTTAGGAACAATTTGGGGTCAACTTGGGGACAATGCGGGGTCAAATTTGGGGACGATTTGGGTAATTTGGGGCCATCTTGGGTCAGTTGGGGGCAGTGGGAGGTACGGACTTCGGGGCAATTTTGGGGATGAGTTGGGTCGAATTTGGGGCCAACTGGGGTTGGATTTGAGGCATTTCAGGGTCACATTTATGGACTATTAAGGCTTTAGTTTTGCCTTGCTTACAGGGTTGGGCTAGCTCACTTGTTTGTACCTTAGGGCTAACCCAACCCCGTAAGCAAGGCCTGAGGGCCGTCGGAGGCGATTGGCGTTCCTTCCCAGCCAGTCTGAGACTCGCGCCCCTTTGCGGCCATTCTGAGACTCACGCTGGTTTCAGCGTCGTGCAGTCATCTTGAATCAGCCCAATTGGCTTTAGCATTGAGGTCAATTAATCTCAACCAAATTGGATTTGGCTTTGGAGTGACTTAATCTCAACCAAATTGGCTTTAGCCTTGGAGTGACTTAATCTCAACCAAATTGGCTTTAGCTTTGCAGTGCATTTATCACTACCAAATTGGCTTTAGCCTTGGAGTCAGTTAATCTCAGCCAGATTGGCTTTAGCTTTGCCTTGCTTACGGGGTTGGGCTAGCTCACTTGTTTGTACCTTAGGGCTAACCCAACCCCGTAAGCAAGGCCCGAGGGCCGTCGGAGGCGATTGGCTTTCCTTCCCGGCCCCTAACCCCCCCCCCCCCCCCCCCCCCCCAAAAAAAAAAAAAGGGCAATTCTGAGACACTTTGAGATAATTTGGGGCTGAGGCCGGGAGGGTAGGGGTGGCTCTGGGGGCATTTCAGGCTGATTCGGGATGCGAGAGTTTGGTCCTTTGGGGATCCTGGGGGTGATTTGGGGTCAGAATTGGGTGAGTTTGGGCCCATCTGCGGGCGATGCTTCAGGTGATTTGGAGACAATTTGGGGATGAATTTGGGTGAAGATCGGGGACAGTTTGGGGCCAAACGTGGGGCTGTTCTGTGGAGCAATTTGGGGTCAAATTTGGGACAATTCAGGCATGACGTTTTGGGGCGATTTGGGGCCAACTTTGGGGCCGTTTGGGGTCCGTTCGTGTGGGGCCAGGGCTGCCGGGCGCTTCGCCCCACAGCTCCACAGGGCCTTTCTGTGGGGCAGGGCGCACGTGGCGCTTGCTGTCGCTGCTGGGGGCGCTGCCGGCCGTGGCGGTCTGTATGGCCAACGTGGCGCTGCAGCAACACCACCACCGCGCCACGCGCCCTGCATTCGTGCCCTACCACCACCTCCGCATCCGCACCAAGGTGGGTGCCGGGCTTGGAAGGATGGGGGGGATGTGGGTACTGTGGGGCGGGCGTGGGGCAGAAGGACTACGGCAGCGGTACTGCATGCCCCGAGGGGCAGTACCGTGATAGATGGGATCTGTGGGGCCCTGTGGGAGGGGTGTGGGATGGAGAAGTACTGATGCTATTATAGATGGGATCTGTGAGGCAGATGTAGAACCGTATGGGGTGGAGAAGGCCCAGTTTCATGGTAGGTGGTTTCTGTGGGGTGGAGTAGTTGGGATCTGTGGGGCAGATGTGGGGCAGGGAAGACCTGATGCCATGGTAGGTGGGCTTTTTGGGGCAGATGCAGGGCCAAAAAAGCGTAAAGTTGGGGTAGGTGGGATCTAAGGGACAGAGAAGGCCTGAAGTTGTAAGATCTATGGGGCAGATGGGATCTGTGGGTCACTGTGGGGTGGCCACATGCTATGGCACAGCCCCCTAACCCCATTGCTACCCACAGCCGTTCCCGTGGGGCGACGGGACCCACACGCTGTTCCACAACCCCCGCACCAACGCGCTGCCCTCCGGCTACGAGCAGTAGGGCCCAGCCCCACGGCAATAAACGCCCCCGGGCGCCTCACTGCATCCTGTGACCCACGGCGGGTGACCCACACACAGCTGGACCCATAGCGGAGACCCTGTGGAGCCTCATCCCCATGGCAAACACCCAGACCCATGAGTCCCTAGACCTCCAGTAGAACCCCATAGCAGACCCATAGGGAAACTCCAGACAGTCAGGGGAGCCCCAGCGCCATAGAGGAATCTGACCCCATAAGAGAACCCAGTCCCACAGTGGACCCCCATGCACCCTCAGACCCATAGAAATACTCAGCCCTATAGCAGAACCCAGCCCCATAAAGTGTCCTCAGACTCACAGTGTGTCCCCACACCCACAGAGGAATCCAGCCCCATGGCAGGACCCAGACCCATAGGGGAACACCAAACCCTCTGACCCACAGTGCATGTGAGCCATGCATGGTTGAACCCATAGCAGAGCCACTGCAGAGCCCCAACCCCACAGCAGACCACCAGCCCCATAGGGAAACCTGAAACCCGGAGGGGAACACCAGACCTACAGCAGACTCCGAGACCCATAGCAGAAAATCCCCAGACCCATAGTGGGACCCATAGAGGGCCCTGCCCCACAGTGCAGCCCTGCCCCATAAAAGAGCCTGGACTCACAGCAGGAGGAAGACAGCCCAAAAGGGAAACCCCAGACTCAGAGAGGGTTCCAGTTCCATCTCCGTAGAGAACCCTCCACCCCCACAGGGTCGTTTCTGTGGTGGGGGGTTTGTTGTGGGGTCCATGGGAGTGGTCCCTGTAGGTACTGGGGTCCCTGGGGGGTTCCTCCCCTGTTCTGGGGTCCTTGGGGGGGGGGGGGGGTCCATAGATAACGGAGTCCCTAGGGGGCGGTCCTCCCGTTTGGAGTTTCTGGGGGGGGTCCCTACGGATATTGGGGTCGGGGGGGTGGAGGGTTGGCGGTCCTCACCTATTTCGTTTTAATTTGGGGGGTGTCTCCGTATATATTGGGGTCCCAGGTGGGGGTTTGCATTGGGTTCCCTGGGGGGGGATGTGTCCCATTGCGGTATTTTCTGGGGGGTGGTCCGTGAGGGCCCGGGATGTGCGAGTCCGCCCCCCAGCGCAGCCCCCCAGCGCGACCTCGCGGAGCTGCTGAGCTCTCGGGGAGGGGGGGGGCGGGGGGCGTCTGTGGGCTCTGGGGGCGGAGCTGTCGGCGCACGGCAGGGCCGTATGCCCCGCGGTGAGGGGCGGGGCGATAGCAGCAGCGCCCGGCGGGTAACGGCGATCGCGGCGGTTCACGCAGAGCGGGGCGGGCGCGCTGGGAGCGGCGTTACGCGGCAGGCCGGGCAGGGCGAGGAGCGCAGCGCACGGGCGCGGTGCCGAGACGGGGCTGCGGGGAGGGAGTGCGGGGCGAGGCCCGTTCCGCGCCGTTTCCCCGCCCCCCTTCGGAGCGCCGGATCGGGGGCGGAGCCGCAGCGCGTGGAACCCCGCGGCCCCAGCGCGATTGGAGCGCCTCGGTGGTGGTGGTGGTGGAGGTGGTGGTGGAGGTGGTGGTGGTGGAGGTGGTGGTGGTGGTGGCCGCTGGCAGAGGCCATCGCAGCGCGGCTGCGGCGGTGCCCCGACCCCAAACCCCGCAGTGCGGCAGCACGCCCCAAGAGCCCAACAACGTCTCCCCAGCAGCACCGTCACTCCAGCGTCTCCCCTCAAGCATCACTCCTTGGTGTTAAACCCCACCGATACCCCAACATCACTCCCAGCATCATCGCCCCCCACTGATACCCCGATGTCACCCCCAACGTCCCTTTCCAGAGTCACCTCTGCAACAGCATCACCCCTTGATGTTAAACCCCAGTGAACCCCCATCACCCCACAATGTCACTCCCCAGTATCACCCCAGTGTCACCACAACCCCATAAATAGGGAGCAGAGCCTCCCTAACAGCGCCCTGTTACCGTCTGACCCCGGAGAGACGGCAAAGCGCCGAGAGCCGAGAGAAGGAACATGCCGGCGGTGGATGCGATAGGCAGCGCCAGCAGGGCGTCCCCCGCTTCAAAGGGCACTTTGCCTTTCACCCCACCGCAGCCTCTCTCCTGCTTGGATTCTGCCCAGGGTCTGCAGGGTTTGTTCCGTTGCACGCTGTACCGGCGTGGCCAGCGCGTGGTACAGAGCTCAAGTGGAAGAGAACCCCAACTACCACCCTCAGCCCCAACATTACTCTGTGGTTTCACCCACCCATTGATACCCCAATGTCACCCCAATGTCACCCCAATGGTATCACCTCCCAGTATCACTTCCAACACCACCCCAGCATCCCCACCCCCCATTACGCCAACAACATCCCCCCAGCGTCACTCCCCAATGTCACCCCAGCTTCACCCCACTGCTCCTCCCCAGCATTACCCCAATGCAACCCCCAGCACCATGCCAACAATGTCACCCCCCACCATCACTCCCTGATGTCATCCCCGAGCAATACCCCAACGTCACCCCAGTGCCACCCCCCAGCATCACCCCAATGTCTCCCCACAATGTCACTCCACCACACCACCGCAGCATCACCCCAACCGCACCGCAGCATCACCCGTCAACATCACTCCAACAAGATCACCCTCAGTGTCACTCCAGCGTCACTCCTTGATGTTAAACCTCAGAGATCCCCAAACGTCACTGCAGTGTCACTCCCAGCATCACCCCAACGTCGCCTCTGTCACCTCAACAATGTCACCCCAGCATCATTCCCCAATGTCACCCCAGCTTCGCCCCACTGCTGCTCCCCAGCATTACCCCAATGCAAACCCCAGCATCACCCCCCACTCACAGTGATACCCCAAAATCACCACCCATAGTCACTCCCCAACCTGAACCCAGCATCACCCAACAGCGTCCCCCCCCAGCAGTGTCATCCCCTGGTGATACCCCAACATCACTGCCCAACATCTCCACAGTGTCACTGTCAGCCCACGGTCACCCCCCAGCATCACCCTAAAAGCACCCCCAATATCTCTGCCCAACAATGTTCCCCCCCACCACCAACCTTCACCACCATCACCATGCCATCCACACCTCTCTCCCCACCATCATTCCCCACCGCCACCACCCACATCGCTGCCCCCCCCCACCGTCACCATCAGCTCCCCCCCACCCCCCTCACAACCATCATCTCCATCACCAACACCATTGTCCCCCCACACCCCATCACCGTTCACAACCACCGTCACCTCCACCCCATTCATCACCACTGTCCACCGCCGCTGTCACCTCCCATCACCTCTGCACCCCCATCACCATCACCCCAGTGCCTCCCCTCAACGCCACTCCCTGATGTCACCCCCCACTGATACTCCAACGTCACCCCCCAACATCCCTTCCCAGCGTCACCCCAACATCAGCCAACAGCTTCACTCCTCACAGCAGTGTCACCCCTTGATGTCACCCCCTAACATTGCTCCCCAGTGTCACCACAACCCCCATAAACAGGGAGCAGAGCCTCCCTAACAGCGCCCTGATACCGTCTGACCCCGGAGAGACGGCAAACCGCCGAGAGCCGAGAGAAGGAACATGCCGGCGGTGGATGCGATAGGCAGCGCCAGCAGGGCGTCCCCCGCTTCAAAGGGCACTTTGCCTTTCACCCCACCGCAGCCTCTCTCCTGCTTGGATTCTGCCCAGGGTCTGCAGGGTTTGTTCCATTGCACGCTGTACCGGCGTGGCCAGCGCGTGGTACAGAGCTCAAGTGGAAGAGAACCCCAACTACCACCCTCAGCCCCAACGTCACTCCCTGATTTCACCCACCCATTGATACCCCAACATCACCCCAATGTCACCCCAATGTCACCCCAATGGTATCACCTCCCGGTGTCACTTCCAGCAACACCCCAGGATCCCCACCCCCCATTACACCAACAACATCCCCCCAGCATCGCTCCCCAATGTCACCCCACTGCTCCTCCCCAGCATCACCCCAACACTGTCCCCCCAACAATGTCACCTGGATGTAACCCCTCAGCATCACCCCCCCAGTGATACCCCAAAATCACCACCCACAGTCACTCCCCAACCTGAACCCATCATCACCCCAACAATGTCACCCCCCTGTGTTACCCCCAAATCATCTCCCAGCGTCACCCCCCCAGCATCACCCCAATGTCTCCCCACAATGTCACTCCACCACATCACTGCGCATCACCCCAACCTCACCGCAGTATCAACCCTCAGTGTCAGTCAAGCATCATTCCTCGATGTTAAACCTCAGTGATCCCCCAACGTCACTCCAGTGTCACCCCCAGCATCAGCCCTATTTCACCCCTGTCGCCTCAACAATGTCACCCCAGCATCACTCCCCAGTGTCACCCCCCAGTAATACCCCAAAATCACCACCCACAGTCACTTCCCAACCTGAACCCAGCATCCCCCCAACAGTGTCAGCCCCCAACAGTGTCAGCCCCCAACAGTGTCAGCCCCCAACAGTGTCAGCCCCCAACAGTGTCAGCCCCCAACAGTGTCAGCCCCCAACATCACTGCCCAGCATCACCATAGTGTCATTCTGTCAGCCCACAGTCACCCCCCAGCATCACCCTAAAAGCACCCCTAACGTCTCTCCCCAACAATGTTCCCCACACCACCAACCTTCACCACCATCACCACCCCGTCACTCCTCTCCCCACACCATCAGCACCATCATTCCCCCCCACCACCCACATCACTGCCCACCACCACCGTCACCCCCCCCCACCCTCATAACCATCACCTCTACCACCCCCAGCATTGTCCCCCCACACTCCCGCACCGTTCACCCCCATCGTCACCTTCCCACCATTTGCCACCGCTGTCCACCACCGCTGTCACCTCCCATCACCTCTGCACCCACATCACTGTCACCCCAGTGCCTCCCCTGAACGCCAACCCCTGATGTCAACCCCCATTGATACCCCAACATCACCCCCCAACATTCCTTCCCTGTGTCAGCCCAACATCAGCCAATAGCTTCAGTCCTCACAGCAGTGTCACCCTTTGATGTCCCCCCCCAGTGTCACCCCAGTGTCACCACAATCCCATAAATAGGGAGCAGATCCTCCCTAACAGCGCCCTGATACCGTCTGACCCCGGAGAGACGGCAAACCGCCGAGAGCCGAGAGAAGGAACATGCCGGCGGTGGATGCGATAGGCAGCGCCAGCAGGGCGTCCCCCGCTTCAAAGGGCACTTTGCCTTTCACCCCACCGCAGCCTCTCTCCTGCTTGGATTCTGCCCAGGGTCTGCAGGGTTTGTTCCATTGCACGCTGTACCGGCGTGGCCAGCGCGTGGTACAGAGCTCAAGTGGAAGAGAACCCCAACTACCACCCTCAGCCCCAACGTCACTCCCTGATTTCACCCACCCACTGATACCCCAACGTCACCCCAATGTCACCCCAACGGTATCACCTCCCGGTGTCACTTCCGACACCACCCCAGCATCCCCACCCCCCATTACGCCATCAACATCCCCCCATCATCGCTCCCCAGTGTCACCCCAGCTTTACCCCACGGCTCCTTCCCAGCATCACCCCAACTATGTCCCCCCAACAACGTCACCTGGATGTAACCCCACAGCATCACCCCCCAAGTGATACCCCAAAATCACCACCCGCAGTCACACCCCAACCTGAACCCAGCATCACCCCAATGTCACACCCCAGTGTTACCCCCAAATCATCTCCCAGCGTCACCCCCCAGCATCACCCCAATGTTTCCCCACAATGTCACTCCACCACATCACTGCGGCATCACCCCAACCTCACTGCAGTATCAACCCTCAGTGTCACTCCAGCATCACTCCTTGATGTTAAACCTCAGTGATCCCCCAACGTCACTCCAGTGTCACCCCCAGCATCAGCCCAGTATCACCCCTGTCGCCTCAACAATGTCACCCCAGCATCATTCCCCAATGTCACCCCAGCTTCGCCCCACCACTCCTCCCCAGCATCACCCCCCAACAGCGTCACCCCCAACAATGTCACCCCCCAGTAATACCCCAAAATCACCACCCATAGTCACTTCCCAACCTGAACCCAGCATCACCCCAATAGCGTCACCCCCCAACAGTGTCACCCCCCAGGTGATACCCCAACATTATTGCCCAACATTACCACAGTGTCACTCTGTCAGCCCAGTCACCCCCCAGCATCACCCTAAAGCACCCCCAATGTCTCTCCCCAACAATGTTCCCCCACATCACCAACCTTCACCACCATCACCACCCTGTCACTCCTCTCCCCTCTCCATCAGCACCATCATTCCCCCCCACCACCCACATCACTGCCCACCACCAACATCACCTCCCCACCGCCCCCCTCACAACCATCATCTCCATCACCAACACCATTGTCCCCCCACACTCCCCCACCGTCACCTTCCCACCATTCACCACCACTGTCCACCACCGCTGTCACCCCCATCTCCTCCCCATCCCCATCACCATCACCCCAGTGCCTCCCCTGAATGCCAACCCCTGATCTCACCCCCCATTGATACCCCAACATCACCCCCCAACATTCCTTCCCTGTGTCAGCCCAACATCAGCCAATAGCTTCAGTCCTCACAGCAGTGTCACCCTTTGATGTCCCCCCAGTACCACCCCAGTGTCACCACAACCCCCATAAACAGGGAGCAGAGCCTCCCTAACAGCGCCCTGATACCGTCTGACCCCAGAGAGACGGCAAACCGCCGAGAGCCGAGAGAAGGAACATGCCGGCGGTGGATGCGATAGGCAGCGCCAGCAGGGCGTCCCCCGCTTCAAAGGGCACTTTGCCTTTCACCCCACCGCAGCCTCTCTCCTGCTTGGATTCTGCCCAGGGTCTGCAGGGTTTGTTCCATTGCACGCTGTACCGGCGTGGCCAGCGCGTGGTACAGAGCTCAAGTGGAAGAGAACCCCAACAACCTCACCTCCAACCACCTCACCTCGTTGTCACTCCCCGGTGTCCCCCCTGATGTCTCCCTAACAATGTCACACCCCAGCATCCTCCCCCCCATCACCGTTCCCTGATGTCTCCCCCAGTGACACCCCTCCATCACCACAGTGTCACCCCCACAACAAGCTGGAAAGCGCAGCAGTGATAGCGGAGCAGCCAAGCCCCGGGTTACGGCAAATGAAGGTCAGCTCCAGCGCAGCATCCATGAGCACACTCACAAAGGAAACAACACTGCTCCACACTGGAAGGCCTCAGGCTGGCAGGAACCCACAGCAAAAGCCCCATCCTTCCTCTGCCAGCCCTTATATGAGGGTGGGAAGGGGTGGGTCCTGGCTCCGCCCCTTCCTCACTCAGCACCATTGCATGCACCTGAGCTCCCCTGGATCGGCCCCGCCTTCCCACCAGGTGCTCCATCAGTGCTTCCAGCTGCGACTTAGCATTGCCGCTGCACCCTCAGCATCACCCCGACAACGTTACCCCAACAGTCACCAGTTGTCTTTGAGGACAGATCGGGATCAAAATACGCAGGCTATCGTAGCTCATCCACTGATGAGCTTCCCCTTGCCGGACACGCAGACCCCGCTGCCTGCCAGCCATTGCCATGCCTGTACGGGAGCCGTGAGCTCACAGCCTGAAGCAGTGATGGAGCACCTGGGGAGGGGCGTGGCCCTGCGAGCACAGGTGGAAGCAATTCCCATAACCAGCTGGGGCTGAGCCCGGCTCCACCCCTCCCTGGCCGCATTTAAGGGCTGTCGGGCACAGAGGCAGCATCTCTTCCTGGAGCCTGCCTGCTTGGGAGTGTGGGGTGAGCCCTTGGAGTGGGGTGAGTGATCCCTTCTTTATTTCAAGGCTGCGGTTTCCCCTTTTTTGTTGGATCCTGACCGCATTTAAGGGTTTGTAGCAGCACTTGTACCTGGAGATTGCTCCCTTGGGAGTGTGGGGTGTTTGTCTTTGGAATGGGGTGAGCGATTCCTTCTTTATTTCAGGGCTGTGAGCATTGCCTTTCTTAGGGTGTCGTGATCAGATTTAAGGGGTGACACCTGCAAGGGCTGCATCTGTACCTGGAAATCGCTTCCTGCGGGGTGAGCACCAGTCCTTGGGAAGGGGTGAGAGATTCCTGCCTTATTGCAGGGCTGCGATCTACCCCTTTTGGGGGATCGTGGCTACATGGAAAGGCTGGCAGCCGTAAGGGCAGCATCTCTCCTTGGGGACCGCTTTCTTTGGAGAGTGGGGTGAGCGTTTGCCTGTAGAAGGGGTTGTGCGATCCCTTCCTGGGAGCAGCTCTGTGGAGAAGGACTCGGGGGTCCCGGCGGACAAGAAGCCGGACACGAGCCAGCAGCGTGCGCTTGCAGCCTAGAAGGCCAACCGTATCCTGGGCTGCATTAAAAGAGGAGCGGCCAACAGGGAGAGGGAGGTGATCGTCCCTCTCTACTCAGCTCTCGTGAAGCCCCATCTGGAGCGCCGCATCCAGGCCTGGATCCCTCAGTGCAAGAAAGATGCAGAGCTCTGAGAACAAGTCCAGAGGAGAGCCACTAAGATGATCAGAGGGCTGAAGTACCTTCCCTATGAAGAAAGGCTGAGGGAACTGGTCTTCTTTAACTTGGAAAAGAGAAGGCTTTGGGGAGACCTCACTGTGGCCTTCCAATGCTTGAAGGGAACGTATGAGCAGGAGGGAGTACAGTTGTTTACGAGGGTGGATAGTGATAGGACAAGGGGGAATAGTTTTAAACTGAGATAAGGGAGGTTTAGGTGGGATCTTAGGAGGAAGTTTTTCACCCAGAGGGTGGCGACGCACTGGAACAGGTCGCCCGAGGAGATTGCAGGCGCCCCATCCCTGCAGGCATTCAAGGCCAGGCCGGATGTGGCTCTGGGCAGCCCGGTCTGGTGGTTGGCATCCCTGCACGTAGCAGGGGGGCGGAAAGGAAATGATCGTTATGTTCCTTCTCAATGCAAGCTATCCTATGGTTCCATGATAAGATATTGAAGAGTATCAGCCCCAGCACCCACCCCCATGGGACGCCACTCATCACCGCTCTCCATCTGGACACGGAGCCGTTTTCCACCGCTCTCTGGATTCGATCCTGCAACCAGTTCTTCATCCATCCAACAGTCCGCCCATGAAATCAGCGTATTTCTAATTTGGAGATGAGGATGGTGTTGGGTACAGTGTTGGAGGCCTTGCTGAAGTCCAGAGAGATGATATCAGTGGCTCTTCCCCTGCCCATCAATGCAGCAGCACCATCACGGAAGGCCGCCAGGTCGGTCAAGCAGGATTTGCTCCTGCTGAAGCCACGCCGGTTCTCCCGCATCACCTCCTGCCTTCCATGTGCCCCGGGGTCACTTCTAGGAGGATCTGCTCTGCGATCGTTCCCAGCACAGAGGTGAGGCTGACAGACCAGTGGTTCCCAGGCTCATCCTTTCTACCCTTCCTAAAAAGGAGTGAGATGTTGACCGTTTTTCTGCTCACCAGGGACTTCACCTGATTGCTGTCACTTCTCCAACAGCATTGAGAGCAGCTCGGTGACCGCATCAGCGAATTCCCCCCTGACTCTGCGATGCGTCTCATCGGGACCCACAGACTCCTGGATTTAAGGTCCACAGGTGGTCCTGAACCTGGTTGTCACTCACAATGCGGGACAGGGAGGGAAGCAGCGGGGGTGACTTTTCTTCCTCCATCCCTGCCTACCAGACCAAAGGTGAGGGCTGTATATGATGAGCGGTGATCAGAGAACACAGAGGCAAAAATGTTGTTGAGTGCCTCAGCCTTCTGTTGTCTGTTACCAGCTCTATTGCTGCAGGAAAGCAGCATCGTGCACAGAGCGCAGCCACGGTGCCCTGAGAAAGAAGCTCTACAGTGCACGTTTGTGAAAAAGGTGAAACCCTCCATATGTGGGGCAGCGCCTTCATTATTGTACTGTACTCAACAGGTGCCAGCAGAGAACCGTGACGCTCCCGAGCGATGCAACGACCGCACGGAGAGCTGTGCGGCTCTTCACGAGGACAGCGAGGAACAGAAATCTGCATTTCCTGGAATGCCCCGGAACTCAACTTTGCTGACCGGTAATTGCCTGCTCAGCAGGTAAGGGCAATGTACACCCACCAATGTTTACCCATTACTCGGTGTGGCGCAAAGTAGCATTTCCTGAGCTCTTGTTTGCACTCAATGGTGCCCCAAAGGCTGCCTGTCCTATTCTTCCTGCCTTTGTCTTGCCTCTGGCCTTTCGCTGTGCTGTTCTCCTTCCCTTTGCCCTGGGCTTTCTCTGCCGTATTCTCTCGCCATCCTGTTTTGGCATTCCATGCAGCGTTCTCTCGGCCTTTGCCCTTGGCCTTCTTTGACATGTTCCGTTTGGCCTTTGGTTTTGGCTTTCTGTGCCCCGTTCTCTTTGGCCTTCCATTTTGGCATTCCATGCGGCATTCTCTCAGCCATTCCCCTTGGCCTTCCGTGCCGCGTTCTCTTTGGCCTTCCATTTTGGCGCTCCCTGCGGTGTTCTCTTGGCCATTCCCTTTGGCCTCCCGTGCCGCCTCGTCTTTCTTTGGCCTCCCATGCCGTGTTCCCTACAGCATTTGCTTTGGCCTTAGGTTTTGGCCTTCTTTGCTTTGTTCTCTTGGCCATTCCCTTTGGCCTCCCGTGCCACCTCGTCTTTCTTTGGCCTCCCGTGCCGTGTTCCCTACAGCATTTGCTTTGGCCTTAGGTTTTGGCCTTTTTTGCTGTGTTCTCTTGGCCATTCCCTTTGGCCTCCCGTGCTGCCTTGCCTTTGGCCTCCCGTGCTGCCTTGCCTTTGGCCTCCCGTGCCACCTTGCCTGCAGCAGTTTCTTTGTCCTTAGGTTTTGGCCTTCTCTGCTGTGTTCTATTGGCCATTCCTCTTGGCCTCCCATGCCGCCTCATCTTTTTGGCCTCCCGTGCCGCCTTGTCTTTGGCCTTTGCTCTTGGTCTTCTGTATCGCCCTCTCCTCGCCTTTGCTTTCCTTTGGGTTTTCATTTGGCCCTTCTCCTTGCTTTTGCCCTTGCCTTAGCCTTGGCTGCTTGCTTTGCTTTTCTTTAGCTGTGGCTTTCTGTGGGCGTTCTGCTTGCCTTTGCCTTTGGCTGTCTGGGATTTGCTGGGAAGCAGCGTTCATGTTAACCTTGACTGGCTGCCCAGCTTAATGGGAGCTCAATTGATAATTACAGTATCCCGCAGTGTATCTTTACATGTAACCCTTAACCCAGTATTAAAAATGCCTCTTACGCTAAATGCAGCAATAAAAAGGATGCCCTGTTTTCTGTTCAAGTAACCTTAATCCTAATAATAGTGCAGAATACAATTGTTAAACTAACTGCAATTTTAAACAGATAAATGGCATTAATTATATCCCTAATGCACATTTGCATCACTGTTAGCGTAATGTTCACAGGGTGCAGCCCCTGCAGATGCAGGGCAGTGCCTTCAATGCTGTATCATGTTCAACAGGTGGCAGCAGAGAACCGCGGCACTCCCGAGTGCCGTAACAACCACACGGAGAGATCTTCGTGAGAACAGCGAGGAACGGAAATCCGCACTTCTTGGAATGCCCCGGAACCCAGCTCTGCTGACCGGTAACTGTCTGCGCAGCAGGTAAGGGCGGAACACACCCACCAGTTTTTACCCATTACTTACTGAGACCCAAGGTAGCGTTCCAGAGCTCATTTCTGCAATTCAGGGTGCCCTACGGGCTGTCTGTTCTCATCTGTCTGCTTTCTCCTTGCCTCTGCCTTTTGCCGTTGCCTGCCAATTTCCTGCAGCGTTCTCTTTGGTCTCCGTTTTGGCGTTCTCTGCGGCGTTCTCTTGGGCCTCGCCCTCCGTTTTGGCGTTCTCTGTGGTGTTCTCTTGGGCCTCGCCCTCTGTTTTGGCGTTCCCTGCGGCGTTCTCTTGGGCCTCGCCCTCCGTTTTGGCGTTCCCTGCGGCGTTCTCTTGGGCCTCGCCCTCCGTTTTGGCGTTCCCTGCGGCGTTCTCTTGGGCCTTGCCCTCCGTTTTGGCGTTCCCTGCGGCGTTCTCTTGGGCCTCGCCCTCCGTTTTGGCGTTCCCTGCGGCGTTCTCTTGGGCCTCGCCCTCCGTTTTGGCGTTCCCTGCGGCGTTCTCTTGGGCCTCGCCCTCCGTTTTGGCGTTCCCTGCGGCGTTCTCTTGGGCCTCGCCCTCCGTTTTGGCGTTCCCTGCGGCGTTCTCTTGGGCCTCGCCCTCCGTTTTGGCGTTCCCTGCGGCGTTCTCTTGGGCCTCGCCCTCCGTTTTGGCGTTCCCTGCGGCGTTCTCTTGGGCCTCGCCCTCCATTTTGGCGTTCCCTGCGGCGTTCCCTTGGGCCTCGCCCTCCATTTTGGCGTTCCCTGCGGTGTTCTCTTGGGCCTCGCTCTCCGTTTTGGCGTTCCCTGTGATGTTCTCTTTAGTCTCAGTTTTTGGCATTTCCTGCAGCGTTCTCTGGTGCTTTGTCCTCTGTCTTGGCATTCCCTGCGTTGTACTTTTGGGCCTTACCCACCATTTTGGCATTCCCCGTGTTGTTTTCTTGTGCCTTGCTCTCCAGGCACTTCCCTGCAGCGTTCTCTTTGGTCTCTGTTTTGGTGTTCCTGCGGCCTTCTCTCAGGCCTGGCCTCTGCTGAGGCTTCCCCTTGGGTGTTCTCTATGTCTTTGCCTTGCCTTTGCCTTTGACATTTCCCTTGGGTTTTCACCTTTCCTTTTGCTCTTGCCTTTGCCTTCTCTCCCGTTCACTCTGAATGTGATCCTCGTAAATCTAACCATAACAACTTTGTCCCAACCCTAATCTCTGGACTGCAAATATGGTGCCAACTGTAGCTGTAGATGTACAGATAACTGTATTAACTGTCCCACTTAACTCTGAACCTACCCTCTAATGGGGCTCTAAACCCACATCTAACCTTAATGTAGTACTAACAACAATCGTATGACTTTTGTGTTAAGTACCCCTAAACTTAATCTTCAGTCCTTTGGTGGGGTGCTGTTTTACTTGCACTTTTTGTGGGGGTGGGCTTAGGGTGAATGCTGTTTGTGTCTTGGAATTCCTCGACTTACCCACATTTTTTTCTAAACTGGCTCTCTGTGTTACAGGTAAAGATGTCTTCAATGCTTCCAGGGTCAGCGACTCCCCCGCAGGACACCATCTGCTTTCCGGTCCTCCCACACTCTCCATCAGCTCGCTTCAGTCCAGGTTTTATCCGTATTCCCCGTTCCGTTCCCTTTTTGTAGCGTTCCCCTCTCTGTGCCACAAGCCCCTACCGCCGCCCGAGGTTGTCGCGGGCAACGTGTGGGTCGCGGCACTCGGTCTCATCGTAGTTCATCCCATCGGCCTCAGCCAGGCGATCCAACCCGCCCATGTCCTTCCTTAGCGCCCTTCTATTCCCAGGCTGATGGACGCTTCCTTCTGACACAGCACCCTCGGCAAACTTACCGAGGGTGCACTCCATGCTGCCATAGAGGTGTTTAATAAAGATTTTGGACAGGACAGGGCTGAAGAGCAGTCATGACAGCACAGCAGCTGCACATCATGGGATTCAGCACCAGTCAGCAGGCCAGGCCGTTCAGCCGGTTCTTCATCTAGCGGACAGCCTACCTGTCCAAGTACGTGGCTGCCATCTTAGCGAGACTTTCATGGGAGACCACGTCAAAGGGTTTGCCTTTCTTGCGGGGTTGGGTCGCCTTCGCTTCAAGTTCGCTCGCAGGGATAACCCAAGCCCGTAACCGACAGGCGGTAGCTGGACGGAGACCAGCCAGTTTGAGACTCGCGCCCCCTTGTGGCCAGTCTGAGAATTGCGCCGATTTCAGCGTGCGCAGTCAATTTATCTCAACCACATTGGTTTTAGCTTTGGAGTCAATTTATCTCATCCAAATTGGCTTTAGCTTTGGAGTCAATTAATCTCAACCAAATTGGATTTGGCTTTGGAGTGACTTAATCTCAACCAAATTGGATTTGGCTTTGGAGTGACTTAATCTCAACCAAATTGGATTTGGCTTTGGAGTCAATTAATCTCAACCAAATTGGCTTTAGCCTTGGAGTCAATCTCAGCCACATTGGCTTTAGCTTTGCCTTGCTTACGGGGTTGGGCTAGCTCACTTGTTTGTACCTTAGGGCTAACCCAACCCCGTAAGCAAGGCCCGAGGGCCGTCGGAGGCGATTGGCGTTCCTTCCCGGCCAGTCTGAGACTTGTGCCCCTTTGCAGCAATTCTGAGTTGTGCTGGTTTCAGCATCGTGCAGTCATCTTGAATCAGCCAAATTGGCTTTAGCATTGGAGTGACTTAATCTCAACCAAATTGGATTTGGCTTTGGAGTGACTTAATCTCAACCAAATTGGATTTGGCTTTGGAGTCAATTAATCTCAACCAAATTGGATTTGGCTTTGGAGTCAATTAATCTCAACCAAATTGGCTTTAGCCTTGGAGTCAATTAATCTCAACCAAATTGGCTTTAGCCTTGGAGTCAATTAATCTCAGCCACATTGGCTTTAGCCTTGGAGTCAATTAATCTCAGCCACATTGGCTTTAGCTTTGCCTTGCTTACGGGGTTGGGCTAGCTCACTTGTTTGTACCTTAGGGCTAACCCAACCCCGTAAGCAAGGCCCGAGGGCCGTCGGAGGCGATTGGCTTTCCTTCCCGGCCAGTCTGAGACTCGCGTCCCTTTGCGGCCATTCTTAGTTGTGCTGGTTTCAGCGTTGTGCAGCCATCTTGAATCAGCCTAATTGGATTTGGCTTTGGAGTGACTTAATCTCAACCAAATTGGCTTTAGCCTTGGAGTCAATTAATCTCAGCCACATTGGCTTTAGCTTTGCCTTGCTTACGGGGTTGGGCTAGCTCACTTGTTTGTACCTTAGGGCTAACCCAACCCCGTAAGCAAGGCCTGAGGGCCGTCGGAGGCGATTGGCATTCCTTCCCGGCCAGTCTGAGACTCGTGCCCCTTTGCGGCCATTCTGAGACTTGCGCTGGTTTCACTGCGCGCAGTTATTTTACATCAAGCAAATTGGCTTTGGCTTTGCCTTGCATACAATTGTTTTGTGCAAAGTACTGAATGAGGGGATGCTGCGCCTGTTAAGCTGCATTGTGCCATGTACTGAATGAGGGGATGCTGCGCCTGTTAAACTGCATTGTGCCATGTACTGAATACGGGGATGCTGCGCCTGTAAACCATGTCTTGGTGTTGTACTGAATATTTGTATCCATGCTCTGACTGTTATCATCCAGTTGTTGGTGTAGCGTGTGTGTATGCTTGCATGAGCCACATCTTGTGGAAACAGAGCTGTAATAAACAAATTGTGCCAGTATTTAACTCTGTGGTGTGTCTTGCATTGTCACCATCAGGACGTGGACCGCACTCTAAGGTAGGTGTTGACAGGTAGGTGTGGAGGGTGGTAGACCTAGAGGGGCTGTAAGTAAAGTGGGTCAGGCTGTTAGCGAACTGGAGTTGAAGGTGTAGCTGGTCAGGTTGTCGGTGAACTGAAGTTGTTGGTGAAGCTATGTTGTTGGCATAGTTGGTCAGGCTGTTGGTAAACTCAGGTTGTCAGTGTAGTTGGTCAAGTTGTGGGTGAAATGGAGTTGTTGGTAAAGTCGGTTGGGATGCAGGCGAGTTGGGACTTAGGGTTAGAGGGACTTAGGGTTAGAGGGACTTAGGGTTAGAGGGACTTAGGGTTAGAGGGACTTAGGGTTAGAGGGACTTAGGGTTAGAGGGACTTAGGGTTAGAGGGACTTAGGGTTAGAGGGACTTAGGGTTAGAGGGACTTAGGGTTAGAGGGACTTAGGGTTAGAGGGACTTAGGGTTAGAGGGACTTAGGGTTAGAGGGACTTAGGGTTAGAGGGACTTAGGGTTAGAGGGACTTAGGGTTAGAGGGACTTAGGGTTAGAGGGACTTAGGGTTGGAGGGACTTAGGGTTAGAGGGACTTAGGGTTGGAGGGACTTAGGGTTGGAGGGACTTAGGGTTGGAGGGACTTAGGGTTGGAGGGACTTAGGGTTGGAGGGACTTAGGGTTGGAGGGACTTAGGGTTGGAGGGACTTAGGGTTGGAGGGACTTAGGGTTGGAGGGACTTAGGGTTGGAGGGACTTAGGGTTGGAGGGACTTAGGGTTGGAGGGACTTAGGGTTGGAGGGACTTAGGGTTGGAGGGACTTAGGGTTGGAGGGACTTAGGGTTGGAGGGACTTAGGGTTGGAGGGACTTAGGGTTGGAGGGACTTAGGGTTAGAGGGACTTAGGGTTAGAGGGACTTAGGGTTAGAGGGACTTAGGGTTAGAGGGACTTAGGGTTAGAGGGACTTAGGGTTAGAGGGACTTAGGGTTGGAGGGACTTAGGGTTGGAGGGACTTAGGGTTGGAGGGACTTAGGGTTGGAGGGACTTAGGGTTGGAGGGACTTAGGGTTGGAGGGACTTAGGGTTGGAGGGACTTAGGGTTGGAGGGACTTAGGGTTGGAGGGACTTAGGGTTAGAGGGACTTAGGGTTAGAGGGACTTAGGGTTAGAGGGACTTAGGGTTAGAGGGACTTAGGGTTGGAGGGACTTAGGGTTGGAGGGACTTAGGGTTGGAGGGACTTAGGGTTGGAGGGACTTAGGGTTGGAGGGACTTAGGGTTGGAGGGACTTAGGGTTGGAGGGACTTAGGGTTGGAGGGACTTAGGGTTGGAGGGACTTAGGGTTGGAGGGACTTAGGGTTGGAGGGACTTAGGGTTGGAGGGACTTAGGGTTGGAGGGACTTAGGGTTGGAGGGACTTAGGGTTAGAGGGACTTAGGGTTAGAGGGACTTAGGGTTAGAGGGACTTAGGGTTAGAGGGACTTAGGGTTAGAGGGACTTAGGGTTAGAGGGACTTAGGGTTAGAGGGACTTAGGGTTGGAGGGACTTAGGGTTAGAGGGACTTAGGGTTGGAGGGACTTAGGGTTGGAGGGACTTAGGGTTGGAGGGACTTAGGGTTGGAGGGACTTAGGGTTGGAGGGACTTAGGGTTGGAGGGACTTAGGGTTGGAGGGACTTAGGGTTGGAGGGACTTAGGGTTGGAGGGACTTAGGGTTAGAGGGACTTAGGGTTAGAGGGACTTAGGGTTAGAGGGACTTAGGGTTAGGGTTAGGGTTAGGGTTAGGGTTAGGGTTAGGGTTAGGGTTAGGGTTAGGGTTAGGGTTAGGGTTAGGGTTAGGGTTAGGGTTAGGGTTAGGGTTAGGGTTAGGGTTAGGGTTAGGGTTAGGGTTAGGGTTAGGGTTAGGGTTAGGGTTAGGGTTAGGGTTAGGGTTAGGGTTAGGGTTAGGGTTAGGGTTAGGGTTAGGGTTAGGGTTAGGGTTAGGGTTAGGGTTAGGGTTAGGGTTAGGGTTAGGGTTAGGGTTAGGGTTAGGGTTAGGGTTAGGGTTAGGGTTAGGGTTAGGGTTAGGGTTAGGGTTAGGGTTAGGGTTAGGGTTAGGGTTAGGGTTAGGGTTAGGGTTAGGGTTAGGGTTAGGGTTAGGGTTAGGGTTAGGGTTAGGGTTAGGGTTAGGGTTAGGGTTAGGGTTAGGGTTAGGGTTAGGGTTAGGGTTAGGGTTAGGGTTAGGGTTAGGGTTAGGGTTAGGGTTAGGGTTAGGGTTAGGGTTAGGGTTAGGGTTAGGGTTAGGGTTAGGGTTAGGGTTAGGGTTAGGGTTAGGGTTAGGGTTAGGGTTAGGGTTAGGGTTAGGGTTAGGGTTAGGGTTAGGGTTAGGGTTAGGGTTAGGGTTAGGGTTAGGGTTAGGGTTAGGGTTAGGGTTAGGGTTAGGGTTAGGGTTAGGGTTAGGGTTAGGGTTAGGGTTAGGGTTAGGGTTAGGGTTAGGGTTAGGGTTAGGGTTAGGGTTAGGGTTAGGGTTAGGGTTAGGGTTAGGGTTAGGGTTAGGGTTAGGGTTAGGGTTAGGGTTAGGGTTAGGGTTAGGGTTAGGGTTAGGGTTAGGGTTAGGGTTAGGGTTAGGGTTAGGGTTAGGGTTAGGGTTAGGGTTAGGGTTAGGGTTAGGGTTAGGGTTAGGGTTAGGGTTAGGGTTAGGGTTAGGGTTAGGGTTAGGGTTAGGGTTAGGGTTAGGGTTAGGGTTAGGGTTAGGGTTAGGGTTAGGGTTAGGGTTAGGGTTAGGGTTAGGGTTAGGGTTAGGGTTAGGGTTAGGGTTAGGGTTAGGGTTAGGGTTAGGGTTAGGGTTAGGGTTAGGGTTAGGGTTAGGGTTAGGGTTAGGGTTAGGGTTAGGGTTAGGGTTAGGGTTAGGGTTAGGGTTAGGGTTAGGGTTAGGGTTAGGGTTAGGGTTAGGGTTAGGGTTAGGGTTAGGGTTAGGGTTAGGGTTAGGGTTAGGGTTAGGGTTAGGGTTAGGGTTAGGGTTAGGGTTAGGGTTAGGGTTAGGGTTAGGGTTAGGGTTAGGGTTAGGGTTAGGGTTAGGGTTAGGGTTAGGGTTAGGGTTAGGGTTAGGGTTAGGGTTAGGGTTAGGGTTAGGGTTAGGGTTAGGGTTAGGGTTAGGGTTAGGGTTAGGGTTAGGGTTAGGGTTAGGGTTAGGGTTAGGGTTAGGGTTAGGGTTAGGGTTAGGGTTAGGGTTAGGGTTAGGGTTAGGGTTAGGGTTAGGGTTAGGGTTAGGGTTAGGGTTAGGGTTAGGGTTAGGGTTAGGGTTAGGGTTAGGGTTAGGGTTAGGGTTAGGGTTAGGGTTAGGGTTAGGGTTAGGGTTAGGGTTAGGGTTAGGGTTAGGGTTAGGGTTAGGGTTAGGGTTAGGGTTAGGGTTAGGGTTAGGGTTAGGGTTAGGGTTAGGGTTAGGGTTAGGGTTAGGGTTAGGGTTAGGGTTAGGGTTAGGGTTAGGGTTAGGGTTAGGGTTAGGGTTAGGGTTAGGGTTAGGGTTAGGGTTAGGGTTAGGGTTAGGGTTAGGGTTAGGGTTAGGGTTAGGGTTAGGGTTAGGGTTAGGGTTAGGGTTAGGGTTAGGGTTAGGGTTAGGGTTAGGGTTAGGGTTAGGGTTAGGGTTAGGGTTAGGGTTAGGGTTAGGGTTAGGGTTAGGGTTAGGGTTAGGGTTAGGGTTAGGGTTAGGGTTAGGGTTAGGGTTAGGGTTAGGGTTAGGGTTAGGGTTAGGGTTAGGGTTAGGGTTAGGGTTAGGGTTAGGGTTAGGGTTAGGGTTAGGGTTAGGGTTAGGGTTAGGGTTAGGGTTAGGGTTAGGGTTAGGGTTAGGGTTAGGGTTAGGGTTAGGGTTAGGGTTAGGGTTAGGGTTAGGGTTAGGGTTAGGGTTAGGGTTAGGGTTAGGGTTAGGGTTAGGGTTAGGGTTAGGGTTAGGGTTAGGGTTAGGGTTAGGGTTAGGGTTAGGGTTAGGGTTAGGGTTAGGGTTAGGGTTAGGGTTAGGGTTAGGGTTAGGGTTAGGGTTAGGGTTAGGGTTAGGGTTAGGGTTAGGGTTAGGGTTAGGGTTAGGGTTAGGGTTAGGGTTAGGGTTAGGGTTAGGGTTAGGGTTAGGGTTAGGGTTAGGGTTAGGGTTAGGGTTAGGGTTAGGGTTAGGGTTAGGGTTAGGGTTAGGGTTAGGGTTAGGGTTAGGGTTAGGGTTAGGGTTAGGGTTAGGGTTAGGGTTAGGGTTAGGGTTAGGGTTAGGGTTAGGGTTAGGGTTAGGGTTAGGGTTAGGGTTAGGGTTAGGGTTAGGGTTAGGGTTAGGGTTAGGGTTAGGGTTAGGGTTAGGGTTAGGGTTAGGGTTAGGGTTAGGGTTAGGGTTAGGGTTAGGGTTAGGGTTAGGGTTAGGGTTAGGGTTAGGGTTAGGGTTAGGGTTAGGGTTAGGGTTAGGGTTAGGGTTAGGGTTAGGGTTAGGGTTAGGGTTAGGGTTAGGGTTAGGGTTAGGGTTAGGGTTAGGGTTAGGGTTAGGGTTAGGGTTAGGGTTAGGGTTAGGGTTAGGGTTAGGGTTAGGGTTAGGGTTAGGGTTAGGGTTAGGGTTAGGGTTAGGGTTAGGGTTAGGGTTAGGGTTAGGGTTAGGGTTAGGGTTAGGGTTAGGGTTAGGGTTAGGGTTAGGGTTAGGGTTAGGGTTAGGGTTAGGGTTAGGGTTAGGGTTAGGGTTAGGGTTAGGGTTAGGGTTAGGGTTAGGGTTAGGGTTAGGGTTAGGGTTAGGGTTAGGGTTAGGGTTAGGGTTAGGGTTAGGGTTAGGGTTAGGGTTAGGGTTAGGGTTAGGGTTAGGGTTAGGGTTAGGGTTAGGGTTAGGGTTAGGGTTAGGGTTAGGGTTAGGGTTAGGGTTAGGGTTAGGGTTAGGGTTAGGGTTAGGGTTAGGGTTAGGGTTAGGGTTAGGGTTAGGGTTAGGGTTAGGGTTAGGGTTAGGGTTAGGGTTAGGGTTAGGGTTAGGGTTAGGGTTAGGGTTAGGGTTAGGGTTAGGGTTAGGGTTAGGGTTAGGGTTAGGGTTAGGGTTAGGGTTAGGGTTAGGGTTAGGGTTAGGGTTAGGGTTAGGGTTAGGGTTAGGGTTAGGGTTAGGGTTAGGGTTAGGGTTAGGGTTAGGGTTAGGGTTAGGGTTAGGGTTAGTAGGGTTAGGGTTAGGGTTAGGGTTAGGGTTAGGGTTAGGGTTAGGGTTAGGGTTAGGGTTAGGGTTAGGGTTAGGGTTAGGGTTAGGGTTAGGGTTAGGGTTAGGGTTAGGGTTAGGGTTAGGGTTAGGGTTAGGGTTAGGGTTAGGGTTAGGGTTAGGGTTAGGGTTAGGGTTAGGGTTAGGGTTAGGGTTAGGGTTAGGGTTAGGGTTAGGGTTAGGGTTAGGGTTAGGGTTAGGGTTAGGGTTAGGGTTAGGGTTAGGGTTAGGGTTAGGGTTAGGGTTAGGGTTAGGGTTAGGGTTAGGGTTAGGGTTAGGGTTAGGGTTAGGGTTAGGGTTAGGGTTAGGGTTAGGGTTAGGGTTAGGGTTAGGGTTAGGGTTAGGGTTAGGGTTAGGGTTAGGGTTAGGGTTAGGGTTAGGGTTAGGGTTAGGGTTAGGGTTAGGGTTAGGGTTAGGGTTAGGGTTAGGGTTAGGGTTAGGGTTAGGGTTAGGGTTAGGGTTAGGGTTAGGGTTAGGGTTAGGGTTAGGGTTAGGGTTAGGGTTAGGGTTAGGGTTAGGGTTAGGGTTAGGGTTAGGGTTAGGGTTAGGGTTAGGGTTAGGGTTAGGGTTAGGGTTAGGGTTAGGGTTAGGGTTAGGGTTAGGGTTAGGGTTAGGGTTAGGGTTAGGGTTAGGGTTAGGGTTAGGGTTAGGGTTAGGGTTAGGGTTAGGGTTAGGGTTAGGGTTAGGGTTAGGGTTAGGGTTAGGGTTAGGGTTAGGGTTAGGGTTAGGGTTAGGGTTAGGGTTAGGGTTAGGGTTAGGGTTAGGGTTAGGGTTAGGGTTAGGGTTAGGGTTAGGGTTAGGGTTAGGGTTAGGGTTAGGGTTAGGGTTAGGGTTAGGGTTAGGGTTAGGGTTAGGGTTAGGGTTAGGGTTAGGGTTAGGGTTAGGGTTAGGGTTAGGGTTAGGGTTAGGGTTAGGGTTAGGGTTAGGGTTAGGGTTAGGGTTAGGGTTAGGGTTAGGGTTAGGGTTAGGGTTAGGGTTAGGGTTAGGGTTAGGGTTAGGGTTAGGGTTAGGGTTAGGGTTAGGGTTAGGGTTAGGGTTAGGGTTAGGGTTAGGGTTAGGGTTAGGGTTAGGGTTAGGGTTAGGGTTAGGGTTAGGGTTAGGGTTAGGGTTAGGGTTAGGGTTAGGGTTAGGGTTAGGGTTAGGGTTAGGGTTAGGGTTAGGGTTAGGGTTAGGGTTAGGGTTAGGGTTAGGGTTAGGGTTAGGGTTAGGGTTAGGGTTAGGGTTAGGGTTAGGGTTAGGGTTAGGGTTAGGGTTAGGGTTAGGGTTAGGGTTAGGGTTAGGGTTAGGGTTAGGGTTAGGGTTAGGGTTAGGGTTAGGGTTAGGGTTAGGGTTAGGGTTAGGGTTAGGGTTAGGGTTAGGGTTAGGGTTAGGGTTAGGGTTAGGGTTAGGGTTAGGGTTAGGGTTAGGGTTAGGGTTAGGGTTAGGGTTAGGGTTAGGGTTAGGGTTAGGGTTAGGGTTAGGGTTAGGGTTAGGGTTAGGGTTAGGGTTAGGGTTAGGGTTAGGGTTAGGGTTAGGGTTAGGGTTAGGGTTAGGGTTAGGGTTAGGGTTAGGGTTAGGGTTAGGGTTAGGGTTAGGGTTAGGGTTAGGGTTAGGGTTAGGGTTAGGGTTAGGGTTAGGGTTAGGGTTAGGGTTAGGGTTAGGGTTAGGGTTAGGGTTAGGGTTAGGGTTAGGGTTAGGGTTAGGGTTAGGGTTAGGGTTAGGGTTAGGGTTAGGGTTAGGGTTAGGGTTAGGGTTAGGGTTAGGGTTAGGGTTAGGGTTAGGGTTAGGGTTAGGGTTAGGGTTAGGGTTAGGGTTAGGGTTAGGGTTAGGGTTAGGGTTAGGGTTAGGGTTAGGGTTAGGGTTAGGGTTAGGGTTAGGGTTAGGGTTAGGGTTAGGGTTAGGGTTAGGGTTAGGGTTAGGGTTAGGGTTAGGGTTAGGGTTAGGGTTAGGGTTAGGGTTAGGGTTAGGGTTAGGGTTAGGGTTAGGGTTAGGGTTAGGGTTAGGGTTAGGGTTAGGGTTAGGGTTAGGGTTAGGGTTAGGGTTAGGGTTAGGGTTAGGGTTAGGGTTAGGGTTAGGGTTAGGGTTAGGGTTAGGGTTAGGGTTAGGGTTAGGGTTAGGGTTAGGGTTAGGGTTAGGGTTAGGGTTAGGGTTAGGGTTAGGGTTAGGGTTAGGGTTAGGGTTAGGGTTAGGGTTAGGGTTAGGGTTAGGGTTAGGGTTAGGGTTAGGGTTAGGGTTAGGGTTAGGGTTAGGGTTAGGGTTAGGGTTAGGGTTAGGGTTAGGGTTAGGGTTAGGGTTAGGGTTAGGGTTAGGGTTAGGGTTAGGGTTAGGGTTAGGGTTAGGGTTAGGGTTAGGGTTAGGGTTAGGGTTAGGGTTAGGGTTAGGGTTAGGGTTAGGGTTAGGGTTAGGGTTAGGGTTAGGGTTAGGGTTAGGGTTAGGGTTAGGGTTAGGGTTAGGGTTAGGGTTAGGGTTAGGGTTAGGGTTAGGGTTAGGGTTAGGGTTAGGGTTAGGGTTAGGGTTAGGGTTAGGGTTAGGGTTAGGGTTAGGGTTAGGGTTAGGGTTAGGGTTAGGGTTAGGGTTAGGGTTAGGGTTAGGGTTAGGGTTAGGGTTAGGGTTAGGGTTAGGGTTAGGGTTAGGGTTAGGGTTAGGGTTAGGGTTAGGGTTAGGGTTAGGGTTAGGGTTAGGGTTAGGGTTAGGGTTAGGGTTAGGGTTAGGGTTAGGGTTAGGGTTAGGGTTAGGGTTAGGGTTAGGGTTAGGGTTAGGGTTAGGGTTAGGGTTAGGGTTAGGGTTAGGGTTAGGGTTAGGGTTAGGGTTAGGGTTAGGGTTAGGGTTAGGGTTAGGGTTAGGGTTAGGGTTAGGGTTAGGGTTAGGGTTAGGGTTAGGGTTAGGGTTAGGGTTAGGGTTAGGGTTAGGGTTAGGGTTAGGGTTAGGGTTAGGGTTAGGGTTAGGGTTAGGGTTAGGGTTAGGGTTAGGGTTAGGGTTAGGGTTAGGGTTAGGGTTAGGGTTAGGGTTAGGGTTAGGGTTAGGGTTAGGGTTAGGGTTAGGGTTAGGGTTAGGGTTAGGGTTAGGGTTAGGGTTAGGGTTAGGGTTAGGGTTAGGGTTAGGGTTAGGGTTAGGGTTAGGGTTAGGGTTAGGGTTAGGGTTAGGGTTAGGGTTAGGGTTAGGGTTAGGGTTAGGGTTAGGGTTAGGGTTAGGGTTAGGGTTAGGGTTAGGGTTAGGGTTAGGGTTAGGGTTAGGGTTAGGGTTAGGGTTAGGGTTAGGGTTAGGGTTAGGGTTAGGGTTAGGGTTAGGGTTAGGGTTAGGGTTAGGGTTAGGGTTAGGGTTAGGGTTAGGGTTAGGGTTAGGGTTAGGGTTAGGGTTAGGGTTAGGGTTAGGGTTAGGGTTAGGGTTAGGGTTAGGGTTAGGGTTAGGGTTAGGGTTAGGGTTAGGGTTAGGGTTAGGGTTAGGGTTAGGGTTAGGGTTAGGGTTAGGGTTAGGGTTAGGGTTAGGGTTAGGGTTAGGGTTAGGGTTAGGGTTAGGGTTAGGGTTAGGGTTAGGGTTAGGGTTAGGGTTAGGGTTAGGGTTAGGGTTAGGGTTAGGGTTAGGGTTAGGGTTAGGGTTAGGGTTAGGGTTAGGGTTAGGGTTAGGGTTAGGGTTAGGGTTAGGGTTAGGGTTAGGGTTAGGGTTAGGGTTAGGGTTAGGGTTAGGGTTAGGGTTAGGGTTAGGGTTAGGGTTAGGGTTAGGGTTAGGGTTAGGGTTAGGGTTAGGGTTAGGGTTAGGGTTAGGGTTAGGGTTAGGGTTAGGGTTAGGGTTAGGGTTAGGGTTAGGGTTAGGGTTAGGGTTAGGGTTAGGGTTAGGGTTAGGGTTAGGGTTAGGGTTAGGGTTAGGGTTAGGGTTAGGGTTAGGGTTAGGGTTAGGGTTAGGGTTAGGGTTAGGGTTAGGGTTAGGGTTAGGGTTAGGGTTAGGGTTAGGGTTAGGGTTAGGGTTAGGGTTAGGGTTAGGGTTAGGGTTAGGGTTAGGGTTAGGGTTAGGGTTAGGGTTAGGGTTAGGGTTAGGGTTAGGGTTAGGGTTAGGGTTAGGGTTAGGGTTAGGGTTAGGGTTAGGGTTAGGGTTAGGGTTAGGGTTAGGGTTAGGGTTAGGGTTAGGGTTAGGGTTAGGGTTAGGGTTAGGGTTAGGGTTAGGGTTAGGGTTAGGGTTAGGGTTAGGGTTAGGGTTAGGGTTAGGGTTAGGGTTAGGGTTAGGGTTAGGGTTAGGGTTAGGGTTAGGGTTAGGGTTAGGGTTAGGGTTAGGGTTAGGGTTAGGGTTAGGGTTAGGGTTAGGGTTAGGGTTAGGGTTAGGGTTAGGGTTAGGGTTAGGGTTAGGGTTAGGGTTAGGGTTAGGGTTAGGGTTAGGGTTAGGGTTAGGGTTAGGGTTAGGGTTAGGGTTAGGGTTAGGGTTAGGGTTAGGGTTAGGGTTAGGGTTAGGGTTAGGGTTAGGGTTAGGGTTAGGGTTAGGGTTAGGGTTAGGGTTAGGGTTAGGGTTAGGGTTAGGGTTAGGGTTAGGGTTAGGGTTAGGGTTAGGGTTAGGGTTAGGGTTAGGGTTAGGGTTAGGGTTAGGGTTAGGGTTAGGGTTAGGGTTAGGGTTAGGGTTAGGGTTAGGGTTAGGGTTAGGGTTAGGGTTAGGGTTAGGGTTAGGGTTAGGGTTAGGGTTAGGGTTAGGGTTAGGGTTAGGGTTAGGGTTAGGGTTAGGGTTAGGGTTAGGGTTAGGGTTAGGGTTAGGGTTAGGGTTAGGGTTAGGGTTAGGGTTAGGGTTAGGGTTAGGGTTAGGGTTAGGGTTAGGGTTAGGGTTAGGGTTAGGGTTAGGGTTAGGGTTAGGGTTAGGGTTAGGGTTAGGGTTAGGGTTAGGGTTAGGGTTAGGGTTAGGGTTAGGGTTAGGGTTAGGGTTAGGGTTAGGGTTAGGGTTAGGGTTAGGGTTAGGGTTAGGGTTAGGGTTAGGGTTAGGGTTAGGGTTAGGGTTAGGGTTAGGGTTAGGGTTAGGGTTAGGGTTAGGGTTAGGGTTAGGGTTAGGGTTAGGGTTAGGGTTAGGGTTAGGGTTAGGGTTAGGGTTAGGGTTAGGGTTAGGGTTAGGGTTAGGGTTAGGGTTAGGGTTAGGGTTAGGGTTAGGGTTAGGGTTAGGGTTAGGGTTAGGGTTAGGGTTAGGGTTAGGGTTAGGGTTAGGGTTAGGGTTAGGGTTAGGGTTAGGGTTAGGGTTAGGGTTAGGGTTAGGGTTAGGGTTAGGGTTAGGGTTAGGGTTAGGGTTAGGGTTAGGGTTAGGGTTAGGGTTAGGGTTAGGGTTAGGGTTAGGGTTAGGGTTAGGGTTAGGGTTAGGGTTAGGGTTAGGGTTAGGGTTAGGGTTAGGGTTAGGGTTAGGGTTAGGGTTAGGGTTAGGGTTAGGGTTAGGGTTAGGGTTAGGGTTAGGGTTAGGGTTAGGGTTAGGGTTAGGGTTAGGGTTAGGGTTAGGGTTAGGGTTAGGGTTAGGGTTAGGGTTAGGGTTAGGGTTAGGGTTAGGGTTAGGGTTAGGGTTAGGGTTAGGGTTAGGGTTAGGGTTAGGGTTAGGGTTAGGGTTAGGGTTAGGGTTAGGGTTAGGGTTAGGGTTAGGGTTAGGGTTAGGGTTAGGGTTAGGGTTAGGGTTAGGGTTAGGGTTAGGGTTAGGGTTAGGGTTAGGGTTAGGGTTAGGGTTAGGGTTAGGGTTAGGGTTAGGGTTAGGGTTAGGGTTAGGGTTAGGGTTAGGGTTAGGGTTAGGGTTAGGGTTAGGGTTAGGGTTAGGGTTAGGGTTAGGGTTAGGGTTAGGGTTAGGGTTAGGGTTAGGGTTAGGGTTAGGGTTAGGGTTAGGGTTAGGGTTAGGGTTAGGGTTAGGGTTAGGGTTAGGGTTAGGGTTAGGGTTAGGGTTAGGGTTAGGGTTAGGGTTAGGGTTAGGGTTAGGGTTAGGGTTAGGGTTAGGGTTAGGGTTAGGGTTAGGGTTAGGGTTAGGGTTAGGGTTAGGGTTAGGGTTAGGGTTAGGGTTAGGGTTAGGGTTAGGGTTAGGGTTAGGGTTAGGGTTAGGGTTAGGGTTAGGGTTAGGGTTAGGGTTAGGGTTAGGGTTAGGGTTAGGGTTAGGGTTAGGGTTAGGGTTAGGGTTAGGGTTAGGGTTAGGGTTAGGGTTAGGGTTAGGGTTAGGGTTAGGGTTAGGGTTAGGGTTAGGGTTAGGGTTAGGGTTAGGGTTAGGGTTAGGGTTAGGGTTAGGGTTAGGGTTAGGGTTAGGGTTAGGGTTAGGGTTAGGGTTAGGGTTAGGGTTAGGGTTAGGGTTAGGGTTAGGGTTAGGGTTAGGGTTAGGGTTAGGGTTAGGGTTAGGGTTAGGGTTAGGGTTAGGGTTAGGGTTAGGGTTAGGGTTAGGGTTAGGGTTAGGGTTAGGGTTAGGGTTAGGGTTAGGGTTAGGGTTAGGGTTAGGGTTAGGGTTAGGGTTAGGGTTAGGGTTAGGGTTAGGGTTAGGGTTAGGGTTAGGGTTAGGGTTAGGGTTAGGGTTAGGGTTAGGGTTAGGGTTAGGGTTAGGGTTAGGGTTAGGGTTAGGGTTAGGGTTAGGGTTAGGGTTAGGGTTAGGGTTAGGGTTAGGGTTAGGGTTAGGGTTAGGGTTAGGGTTAGGGTTAGGGTTAGGGTTAGGGTTAGGGTTAGGGTTAGGGTTAGGGTTAGGGTTAGGGTTAGGGTTAGGGTTAGGGTTAGGGTTAGGGTTAGGGTTAGGGTTAGGGTTAGGGTTAGGGTTAGGGTTAGGGTTAGGGTTAGGGTTAGGGTTAGGGTTAGGGTTAGGGTTAGGGTTAGGGTTAGGGTTAGGGTTAGGGTTAGGGTTAGGGTTAGGGTTAGGGTTAGGGTTAGGGTTAGGGTTAGGGTTAGGGTTAGGGTTAGGGTTAGGGTTAGGGTTAGGGTTAGGGTTAGGGTTAGGGTTAGGGTTAGGGTTAGGGTTAGGGTTAGGGTTAGGGTTAGGGTTAGGGTTAGGGTTAGGGTTAGGGTTAGGGTTAGGGTTAGGGTTAGGGTTAGGGTTAGGGTTAGGGTTAGGGTTAGGGTTAGGGTTAGGGTTAGGGTTAGGGTTAGGGTTAGGGTTAGGGTTAGGGTTAGGGTTAGGGTTAGGGTTAGGGTTAGGGTTAGGGTTAGGGTTAGGGTTAGGGTTAGGGTTAGGGTTAGGGTTAGGGTTAGGGTTAGGGTTAGGGTTAGGGTTAGGGTTAGGGTTAGGGTTAGGGTTAGGGTTAGGGTTAGGGTTAGGGTTAGGGTTAGGGTTAGGGTTAGGGTTAGGGTTAGGGTTAGGGTTAGGGTTAGGGTTAGGGTTAGGGTTAGGGTTAGGGTTAGGGTTAGGGTTAGGGTTAGGGTTAGGGTTAGGGTTAGGGTTAGGGTTAGGGTTAGGGTTAGGGTTAGGGTTAGGGTTAGGGTTAGGGTTAGGGTTAGGGTTAGGGTTAGGGTTAGGGTTAGGGTTAGGGTTAGGGTTAGGGTTAGGGTTAGGGTTAGGGTTAGGGTTAGGGTTAGGGTTAGGGTTAGGGTTAGGGTTAGGGTTAGGGTTAGGGTTAGGGTTAGGGTTAGGGTTAGGGTTAGGGTTAGGGTTAGGGTTAGGGTTAGGGTTAGGGTTAGGGTTAGGGTTAGGGTTAGGGTTAGGGTTAGGGTTAGGGTTAGGGTTAGGGTTAGGGTTAGGGTTAGGGTTAGGGTTAGGGTTAGGGTTAGGGTTAGGGTTAGGGTTAGGGTTAGGGTTAGGGTTAGGGTTAGGGTTAGGGTTAGGGTTAGGGTTAGGGTTAGGGTTAGGGTTAGGGTTAGGGTTAGGGTTAGGGTTAGGGTTAGGGTTAGGGTTAGGGTTAGGGTTAGGGTTAGGGTTAGGGTTAGGGTTAGGGTTAGGGTTAGGGTTAGGGTTAGGGTTAGGGTTAGGGTTAGGGTTAGGGTTAGGGTTAGGGTTAGGGTTAGGGTTAGGGTTAGGGTTAGGGTTAGGGTTAGGGTTAGGGTTAGGGTTAGGGTTAGGGTTAGGGTTAGGGTTAGGGTTAGGGTTAGGGTTAGGGTTAGGGTTAGGGTTAGGGTTAGGGTTAGGGTTAGGGTTAGGGTTAGGGTTAGGGTTAGGGTTAGGGTTAGGGTTAGGGTTAGGGTTAGGGTTAGGGTTAGGGTTAGGGTTAGGGTTAGGGTTAGGGTTAGGGTTAGGGTTAGGGTTAGGGTTAGGGTTAGGGTTAGGGTTAGGGTTAGGGTTAGGGTTAGGGTTAGGGTTAGGGTTAGGGTTAGGGTTAGGGTTAGGGTTAGGGTTAGGGTTAGGGTTAGGGTTAGGGTTAGGGTTAGGGTTAGGGTTAGGGTTAGGGTTAGGGTTAGGGTTAGGGTTAGGGTTAGGGTTAGGGTTAGGGTTAGGGTTAGGGTTAGGGTTAGGGTTAGGGTCTAGGGTTAGGGTTAGGGTTAGGGTTAGGGTTAGGGTTAGGGTTAGGGTTAGGGTTAGGGTTAGGGTTAGGGTTAGGGTTAGGGTTAGGGTTAGGGTTAGGGTTAGGGTTAGGGTTAGGGTTAGGGTTAGGGTTAGGGTTAGGGTTAGGGTTAGGGTTAGGGTTAGGGTTAGGGTTAGGGTTAGGGTTAGGGTTAGGGTTAGGGTTAGGGTTAGGGTTAGGGTTAGGGTTAGGGTTAGGGTTAGGGTTAGGGTTAGGGTTAGGGTTAGGGTTAGGGTTAGGGTTAGGGTTAGGGTTAGGGTTAGGGTTAGGGTTAGGGTTAGGGTTAGGGTTAGGGTTAGGGTTAGGGTTAGGGTTAGGGTTAGGGTTAGGGTTAGGGTTAGGGTTAGGGTTAGGGTTAGGGTTAGGGTTAGGGTTAGGGTTAGGGTTAGGGTTAGGGTTAGGGTTAGGGTTAGGGTTAGGGTTAGGGTTAGGGTTAGGGTTAGGGTTAGGGTTAGGGTTAGGGTTAGGGTTAGGGTTAGGGTTAGGGTTAGGGTTAGGGTTAGGGTTAGGGTTAGGGTTAGGGTTAGGGTTAGGGTTAGGGTTAGGGTTAGGGTTAGGGTTAGGGTTAGGGTTAGGGTTAGGGTTAGGGTTAGGGTTAGGGTTAGGGTTAGGGTTAGGGTTAGGGTTAGGGTTAGGGTTAGGGTTAGGGTTAGGGTTAGGGTTAGGGTTAGGGTTAGGGTTAGGGTTAGGGTTAGGGTTAGGGTTAGGGTTAGGGTTAGGGTTAGGGTTAGGGTTAGGGTTAGGGTTAGGGTTAGGGTTAGGGTTAGGGTTAGGGTTAGGGTTAGGGTTAGGGTTAGGGTTAGGGTTAGGGTTAGGGTTAGGGTTAGGGTTAGGGTTAGGGTTAGGGTTAGGGTTAGGGTTAGGGTTAGGGTTAGGGTTAGGGTTAGGGTTAGGGTTAGGGTTAGGGTTAGGGTTAGGGTTAGGGTTAGGGTTAGGGTTAGGGTTAGGGTTAGGGTTAGGGTTAGGGTTAGGGTTAGGGTTAGGGTTAGGGTTAGGGTTAGGGTTAGGGTTAGGGTTAGGGTTAGGGTTAGGGTTAGGGTTAGGGTTAGGGTTAGGGTTAGGGTTAGGGTTAGGGTTAGGGTTAGGGTTAGGGTTAGGGTTAGGGTTAGGGTTAGGGTTAGGGTTAGGGTTAGGGTTAGGGTTAGGGTTAGGGTTAGGGTTAGGGTTAGGGTTAGGGTTAGGGTTAGGGTTAGGGTTAGGGTTAGGGTTAGGGTTAGGGTTAGGGTTAGGGTTAGGGTTAGGGTTAGGGTTAGGGTTAGGGTTAGGGTTAGGGTTAGGGTTAGGGTTAGGGTTAGGGTTAGGGTTAGGGTTAGGGTTAGGGTTAGGGTTAGGGTTAGGGTTAGGGTTAGGGTTAGGGTTAGGGTTAGGGTTAGGGTTAGGGTTAGGGTTAGGGTTAGGGTTAGGGTTAGGGTTAGGGTTAGGGTTAGGGTTAGGGTTAGGGTTAGGGTTAGGGTTAGGGTTAGGGTTAGGGTTAGGGTTAGGGTTAGGGTTAGGGTTAGGGTTAGGGTTAGGGTTAGGGTTAGGGTTAGGGTTAGGGTTAGGGTTAGGGTTAGGGTTAGGGTTAGGGTTAGGGTTAGGGTTAGGGTTAGGGTTAGGGTTAGGGTTAGGGTTAGGGTTAGGGTTAGGGTTAGGGTTAGGGTTAGGGTTAGGGTTAGGGTTAGGGTTAGGGTTAGGGTTAGGGTTAGGGTTAGGGTTAGGGTTAGGGTTAGGGTTAGGGTTAGGGTTAGGGTTAGGGTTAGGGTTAGGGTTAGGGTTAGGGTTAGGGTTAGGGTTAGGGTTAGGGTTAGGGTTAGGGTTAGGGTTAGGGTTAGGGTTAGGGTTAGGGTTAGGGTTAGGGTTAGGGTTAGGGTTAGGGTTAGGGTTAGGGTTAGGGT